>CM061036.1:13667129-16517129 GCA_030763125.1 Hippophae gyantsensis
TTGCCTCTATAGATAAATTGTTGGCCAAACAATTACTAGCATAAAAATATGATTAAATAATATAATTAAATTAATATTATAATTGAGAAAAAATATTAGATCATCACATGGTGAAAATTGGGTTAATAAGATCCCTAAATTATTAAATTAATTACACATAATTGTGTTCATAAAGCTCATATTTTTCATAAAGAAAGACATAAAATTAATAAAGAAAGGAGTAGAAAAAGAAATACAATCAATCTCTTGAATTGTAGAATTAATTTCCTCTTGAATCTCCACCAAAATTGTGTCGTTTCTTCAATTTTTCTGCATTTTTCTACATTTTTAGCTCTAAAAACTGACCAAAATTATGCTAATGGAGGCCAATTTAGGGTTTATGAAGTAATTAGGGGCTTAAATAAAGCTCAGGTGTGATTTGGACCGTCTAATCAGCTTCAAATCAAGGGCTACGATCAAAACAAGCAAAACTGATAGTTTCAGCCAATCATAGTGTGACACGTGGCATTAGAAATTCATTGGGCGAATCAGAGAGCGGCGTGTGGCAAAGGAGATCGGTTAGAGTCAACCTTCACTAACTCAGCACCACATGGCATGACTTGATTTGCGCAAATGGATGGTGTGGCGCACGGGTGGAACGCGTGGAGCAATAGCGTGGTGACACGTGTCATAGCGCGTTGACTGATTTTTGAACTTCGATTGAATGTCGTGTTAACACGTGGCACATGTTTCGTCCTCCTCACACGTGGCGCAATGTAATTCGCTCTCCGTGCTTGCGTAGCGTCCGCATGGCTTGCTTAGTCAGCTCCTATGCTTATGTGGCATGCCACGTGGAAGCTTCTTATTATTCTTGCATTAAAAATTCATAAAAAATCCCAAAACATTCCAAAAATTATATTTTCACCCCTTTTCACCTAAAAGTTTATATTTTAAATTTTTTATCCACAAAAATACTATTTATTAAATAAAATAAGTAAATATTAAGTGAAAAAGTGCGCTAATGACTCTATTTTCATAAATTCGTCATGCTCGCCCTCCTAGTACTAACACTCTACCTAGCATACACACTACAAAAACCAATATTGTGGTGTGTAAACATGCTTGCATATAATGTGTACCAAATTATATACATGTGTGAATTACTGATTCGCAGTAACCAACCATATAAAGGAAGATAAAAACACTAATTAAATGACCGATATCATGTTTTGTATACAGTAAGCCAACATATAGAAACAAGTACAATGAGACTTACAAGCTCATTAACCTAAACTAAACAATCTTACAAAACTCCTTTTGGATAAGCACTAGATCGATCGACGAGTTAGATAAGCACACTAGTTTCTTTAAGGGAACATATATTTAAAGTAACATATATTGGGTAAGGCATAACATTAATTGAAGCACCTAGGTCTAGCATAACTCTTTCAAATCTAGCATTACTTAAAATGCTTGGTATGGTGAAACTACCTAGATCCTTAGATTTTATGGAAAGTTTACTTTGTAAGACTACTGACACATTCTCTCCTATGTTCACCACATCATTGCCTTTAAGCTTCTTCATGTTGATGCATAATTCCTTGAGAAATATAGCATAGTGTGGCACTTTCTTAATGGTATCCAGTTTTGGAATAATGACTCGTACATACTTATCAAAAACTTTCCAATACTTCTTGCTCATGTAACTCCTTCTTGGATTTCGCAAAGCCAATAGGAACAAGAATTGGGTGTTCATAAGTTGAAATTGGAATTTTATATTGCACTTGAGGTGGTATCTTTCTTTCTTGTTATCTATTGTCTTGTTTTCCACTTTAGTAGAATGGGTTGTTTTTCCTTCATTTGGCTCGTCCATCATCTCATTTTCTTTGGTTTGATCCTTATGAGCTTCTTCAAGGTGACTATCACTTTTCAATGATATAGCATTGGTAATTTCTCAAGGATTGAAAATTGGTTGAGAGGAAAGTATACCAGATCCTTATGCTTTGAATTTCCCAATAGTAGTAGCTAATTGACTGAATCAATTTTCAAGGTTCTTTATAGCAAATTTTGTGTCTTGTAAAAACTTGATTGAGTCTTGTTAAAACCTGTTAATATCTTGTTGGAATTGAGAAGTGTTGGATTCTATCGTAGTTATCAAATCCTTTAAATATTTACCTTGAGCTGGTGGAGGATTTTATACTCTCACAAGAAAAGGTTGTTGGCCTCTTGAAAAAGAAAACGTTGGTGGATTACTTGGTGGTGCTACTTGATCTCTTCAACCAAGATTATAAGTTTTAGACTAGAGATCATATCTTTTCCTTTGTTGCCCTTGATATCCCTGATATAATTTTCCTATCCAACATTAGGATCTTGAATAGTAGGACACATGTTTATTGGTTGTCTAATGTTAGTGTGAATTTCACAAGCTTTAGCTTGTCTGATTGCTAATTGTTGCACAATTGAAATAATAGTGCTTAGTTATTTTTCAATATTAGTAGGAACTCCCACCTCATTGACCTTTTATGTTTGGTTGGAATGGGTGTGAATCTATTGAGAATTTACAGCCACAATGGCAATCAAATTCCTTGAAGTTTCAGGAGTCTTGTTAACCAAAGCTCCACCACTTGTTGCATCTATCATACTTCTATCTATGGGTATCAATCCCTCATAGATTTATTGGATTAAGAGTTACACACTTATTTGTTGATGAGAGAAACTTGCACATAATTTCTTGAACCAATCCCAATACTTATGTAAATTCTCACCATTTTACAACTGAACAACACAAATTTCTTTTCGAATTAGAGTGGTCGTTGGAGCTAGAAAATATGTCTCTAAAAAGAGCTATTTCATCTTATTCCAACTATTTATAGTCCCATATGGTAAGTAATAGAAGCAATCTTTAGTAAGATTTGCTAAAGAGAATGGAACTACTCTTATGTTTTTTTCCAAGGATTGTTGCTTGTGTACTTATTTCTTGGATTTTTCAAACCTGTTAGGAATAGCAATCTTCCTTGTTATCCATTGTCTTGTTTTTCACTTTGTCAGAATTGCTTGTTTGTCCTTGAATTGGCTCATCCTTCATCTCATTTTCTTTGCTTTGTTCCTTGGCAGCTTCTTCAAGATGGTTAATACTTCTCAATGATATAGCATTGGAATGTTTTTTAGGAGTGACCATTGGTTGAGAGATAATTTTACCAAATCCTTGTACTTCAAATTTCCCAATGGTAGTAGCAAACTGATTGAATACATTTTTGAGATTCTTTATGGCAGATTTTGTGTCTTATAGAATCCTAATTGTGTCCTATTGGAAATTTTTAATATCTTGTTAGAATTGAACAGTGTTGGATGCTATCATACTTATGAAATCCTCTAAATATTTACCTTGTAGTGCCATAGGATTTTATGGTCTCTTAGAAAAGAAAAACATGGTGGATAACAAGAGTGACTACTTGATTTCCTCCAGAATAACTAAAGTTAGGATTATCCTTTTAATAAGGATTGTAAGTGTTGGAGTAGAGATCATATCTTTGCTTTAATATCCTTGGTATCCCCCATAGTGGAAATCAAATTCCTTGTTGTTTGAGGAGTCTTTATTAACTAAAGTTCTACCACTTGTTACATCTATCATATATTTTGTCCATGGTCAATCCCTCATAGTATTGGATTAAGTTCTTCTCACTTATTTGATGTTGTGGGAAACTTGCACATAATTTCTTGAACCACTCCCAATACTTATATAAATTCTCCACATTGTTACATTGAACACCACAAATTTCTTTTCTAATTAGAATGGCCCTTGAAGTTGGAAAATATTTCTCCAAGAAGAGTTGTTTCATCTAACTCCAACTATTTATATTCCTAGACAGTAAATAGTACTATTTTCGAAAGAAAATGGAAATTCTCTAAGTTTTACTCATTCTTTAGTAGTTCCATTAGGTTTATGATAGAATAGAACACATGAAATTCCTTCAATATCCTCACTAGCTAGACACCAAAAAGTAGGTAAGAGATGAATCCTCTCATACTTCAATTCAAAGGCATCATAATTGTCATTGTACTAAATGCATAATATTTGTTGATCTAAAGCGGATATGGCTATTTCACTAAGAGTTTGATTGGGATTGTTCATAACCGTTTCTATATAGATGGAATGATCCAAATCATTAAATGAGTCACTTTAACTTAGAATATATGCCTGAAAAGCTTGCTCAAGAAAATTTTCAATATATGAATTTGATCTATGATTATAGCCTGAGCTCATTCACTATAACTTGAAAAAGGAAAATATATTATAAATAAATTAAGTAAAAATAAATAAAAATAAAAATAAAATAAAGAAAATATTTTATTTAATTTTGATAAGATTTTTTCTAATTCTTTAAATTTTTAAATGAAAAATATTTTAAAATGAATAAAACTAAAGAAGACTTAATTTAACAAAAACCTTCAACGATATGGTGCCAAATATTGATGAGTTCAAATGAATAATCAATTTAAGCCTTATTTTTAATTGCTAAAGATGTTGTAAATTGGTATATAGTAAGTAAGGGTCTTACCTGCCGAGGGTTTTTGAAACTAAATTTTATTTATTAAAAAGGTGGGGTTTTAGTTTTGTAATATGAATATTAAATCTAAGAATTAAAGAATAATTAAAATAAAAACAAAATATAAAGATTATGATAAAGATTCGAATAAAAGAAGAATTATACAATCATTCTCCATGATTGGACACAAATTTTGTTCAATGAATACGCAATTATACGCATCGTAACAAGTAATATAATGATAAGAAAATATTTTTCCCACTGAGATTATTTGATTAGAAACTAATTTTTAAAACAAAAAATTAAAATTTTTTTTTGTATCTTAATGTTTCAAGAAAGCAAAATTAGAAGAACTAAATATAAATAGCAGTAGTTAATTAAATTAGATTTGACAGATAAGAAGATATATGAGAAAATATATAGGAATACTTAATTTCTCAATTTTATAAGCATGTGAATCACTAAAATTATTCCAATATAATTATCAATTAGCTACATGACCAATTGAATCTAACCTAACATGTATTCCTTTCTTAAGTAAATTACACGTCATATAGTAAATACTCTAATCATACTCTCATGTCAATTAAATTCCATACTACTCATTTAGTTAATCAATTATGGATCATATACATAAAAATCATACATCTTTTCCTAGAAACTACGCATGTTATTTAATAAAAACAAACAATTAAATAATTTTCTTAAATATATTTAAATATTTCCATAGATCAATTGTTGGCCAAACAATTCATACCATAAAAATCAAACTAAATAATATTATTAAATTGAATCATAATTAGGGTAAAATATTAGCTCATCAAATGATGAAAATTTGGTTCATAAGACCTCTAGATCAATAAATTAACTAGACATAAATTGTTTCATAAAACTTATATCTTTCATAAAGAAACAAATTAATATTGGTAAAGAAAGGAGAAGAAGAAGAAATATAATTAATCTCCTTTTGGCTTCACTTTCTTATATGCAGATACTCATCAGCTAAGTACACCCACTTGTGCAAGTACATCCATGGATTTTTCCAAGTATGTCCACCTATCAAATAAAAATCATAAAAAATCCCAATAAAATCTAAAAATTAATTTTTTGTCCAATAAATACAAAATAAATATTTTTAGCTCTTTATGATGATAAAATATATATAAATATAAAATAATTTATATCTAAATATATGTATAAAATAAAATTTATCACTAGACGTTAATTTTGAAAGAATCATCATTAAAACCATTGTAATCAAGAAAAAAGATGAAGAGCTATTGATTCTAGGGTGGATCTCCAACTTTTTGTCGGCACTATCTTGTCTCAATGTCAATTTTGTTATTCTTTGCAATTTTTTGCATATTAAAATATGTGCCTAAATCTGTGTGTTTATGGTTAACCCTAATTACATAGTTATAGTATAATACACTAAATGTAATTAGGATTAGGGTTGTTAAGGTCTAATACACTTAAAATATTTCCTAAAATAAAGGAACAATTATATTAAGATGTTGAACATCTAGAGCAAATATTTTTTAATTTGAGGCCCATCCTGCAGCGTGCCTATACTCATGCCACGACGCGAGCTGAATTTCATACCAGGAAACTATGCTTGAGATAGTTATGTCATGACAAACTTGGACTCTTGCTGATAAGAGTCAAATTATTGTATTTTTGTTATGATTTAAATGTTGATATTTGTGTGAAAATTGCGTTTATTTCATTATTTAATCCACAAAAGTCATTTCATGGGTATTTCATGTTTAAAGTGAAATTTGAGGTAAATTAATAATTTTGGAGAAGTTTGGAACAAATTTTAATGATCGGGATTGAGTGCAAATAAAAAGAAAACAAAATTTCAAATTTTAGAATTTCGCCGCCGGCGTAAACCTTAAAGAGAATACGTTGAAAATCATACAGGGAGCACGGGTTTTGGCAAAGCAATCTCGCTGCCGGCCAAAGAAATCTCGCCACCGGCCAAGTTCACCTGGCCGCCGGTGAGAATTAGCGTAACCAAAATCGTAACTTTTCCAGAAATCTCGCCGCGGCGAGAATAATGTCGCCGCCGGCGAGTTTCGTCCGAAAACACATTTTTTATGTTGTTTTGTTCCAAAATTGTCCCCAAAACCCTAGATCTATATATACAATATGATGGAGAAAAAGGGGGACGACAGAAAGTGGAGTTCAAAGACATTTTTGGAGGAGAGAAGAAAATTTTGGAGAAACTTGGAGGATTTCACCATTGTTGCTACCAAGTCTTCATCTTCTAGAGTTTTTTCATCTCTTCTCCTTAGCTTTTATATTCTGTAGTTTATTCAGATTTGTTATTCATGAATTCAATTGAAATAATGGTTGTTCTTATTTTCGTTATGAACTAATTCATTTTTGCTAAGGCTATGATGTAGTTGAATCAAGGAAATCTGATTTCTTTTGTTATTGTTATATGGGTTGATTGTTTTCAAGTTGAGTATTTATTTCCATGCTTAATGCTTTTAAATTTCTGGCCAAGATTTAGATGATTAGTTGCATTATATTGAGACCGAGAGGAGATATGTAATGAATGCTTCTTGTGATAAATACCGTATGTTGAATACGAGTGTGAGAACTAATGCATGATGTATGTGGTTATTCTAGAAATTCCATAAATCGTAATGTGCTTGTTTGTGATTAAATCTTCATAGAAATATAGTTGGTTTTCATAGATAAGTAATTCTAATATAACTCGAGAGAGAGAATTAGGTAAATTTGGGTTTTTCAACCATCACTTTTAGCTTTGATTCTCAAATAACATGACTTGAAATCGGATTGAATTGATTTTTAGCAAAATCAAATGCCTTAGCATTTTTAATTATTTGTGAACAACATTAAATTTTGTTATTTGCGTTTAGTTTTATGTTAATTTTCTTTTTAAACAATTTCAACAATTCGGTTTTCAAATAAAATTAGGATTAGTCAATTTCGGTACTTAGTAACGCCATTCCTTGTGGGTTCGATATCCGTACTTTTGTACACTTTGCTGGGGAATGGTTTGATTTTATTAATATCGATACTACCTAATCTTAGTTTTAATTTAAAGTTAATTTGCCTTATCATTGTTTCATTTTTAATTTTGTTTATTTTTCTCTTTTATTTTATTTATCATAAAAAAAAGGTAACTTTGTGTTGTTTTTGTGCTAGTTGATTTTTTGGTTGTAGGATTTTTATATGAGACGTACAAGAAGCCTTAACCTTCTTCCATTTGATTCGAAGATTGATAGAACATATAGGCATCTAAACTGAGAGAAAAGATGTTCAACTTCAGCTCTTAATAGACATTTAGCCATGGATCCACCATTTGTTGAGGGAGGTGGAAATCGTAGAGCTTTGAGGGATTATGTTGCACCTAATGTTGCTAGAACTACTTCGGGTATAAGGAGGCCAACTGTTCAAGCCAATAACTTTGAGATAAAACCATCATTTATCCAAATGGTTCAAACAAATCAGTTTGGGGGAATGTCAAAGGATGATCCAAATGCACATATTGCTTACTTTCTAGAGGTGTGTGATCTTTACAAGATAAATGGTGAGTCCGAAGATGCTGTAAGATTGAGGGTTTTTCCTTTTTCACTTAGTGATAAAGCCAAGGAGTGGCTAAACTCATTACCACCGGGATCAATTACAACATGGAATGAACTGGTTCAGAAATTCTTCTCCAAGTTCTTTCCTCCTGCTAAGACAGCAAAATTGAGGAATGAAATCACATCTTTTATACAATATGACCAAGAATCATTATATGAAGCTTGGGAAAGATTCAAAGAAATGTTGAGGAAGTGCCCACATCATGGTATACCAATTTGGTTGCAAGTCTCTACATTTTATAATGGGTTGGTTTCAAACTATCGTGCAATGATTGATGCTGCAGCTGGAGGGTCTTTAATGGGAAAAACACCGAAGGATTCTCATGAGTTGTTAGAGATTATGGCAGAAAACAACAATCAGTGGCATTCAGAGCGGGTAATTGTAAAAAGACCAACAGCAATGCATGAAATTGATTCAGTGAATGCTTTGTCGGCTCAAGTTGCTGTTCTTTCAAGAAAGATGGATTCTTTGTCATCCAAATTCGAATCCAAACCAACTACACAATGTGATTTATGTGGTGGAAATCATGCTAGTATCGAGTGCCAAGTTGGAAATCCATTTGCTTCACCAAATGCTGAGCAAGCAAATTATGTTTCAAATTTCCAAAAACCTCAACATAACCCATATTCGAACACCTACAATCCAAGTTGGAGGAATTATCCAAATTTGTCATGGGGAAATAACCAAGGGGGATTCAAACTGTCATCATCTTCCTACCAACCCCAAGAGAAGAAACAAACAAATTTGGAAGAAATTTTGGGAAAGTTCATTGATGAGACAAGAGCAAATTTCAAAACTCAAGAGGCAATCAACAGGGACATCTAAAACCAACTAGGGTAGCTTTCAAAGCAAATTGTAGAAAGGTCTAAAGGATCGCTGCCTAGTGACACAATAAATCCCACAAAGCATGCAAAGGCTATCACATTGAGAAGTGGTAAAGAACTTGAATGGCAGAGAATATCGGAGAAAAAGATGGAAGAATATAAAGAAAATCCATCAAGATCCCAAGATATTCAACCTTCCCCATATGCGAAATATGAGCCTCCTATCCCATATCCTCAAAGATTGAATAAGAAAAAGTTTGATAATCAATTTGATAAATTTCTGGATATTTTTAAGAAATTGCATATTAACATTCCTTTTGTAGAGATGTTGGAACAAATGCCCAAGTATGCAAAATTCATAAAGGAAATTCTATCAAAGAAGAGGAAGCTAGGATATTATGAAACTGTCATGCTAAATGAGGAGTGTAGTGCAGTTCTTCAAAAAAAACTACCACAGAAATTGAAAGACCCAAGGAGTTTTACTATACCTTGTACTATAGGAAGTTGCAATTTTGATAAAGTCCTATGTGATTTAGGAGCAAGCATTAATTTGATGCCACTTTCTGTTTTCAGGAAACTAGGCCTGGGAGAAGTGAAGCCCACTTCAATCTCTTTACAATTAGCGGATCAATCGGTGAAATATCATCTAGGGGTAATTGAGGATGTTTTAATTAAAGTCGACAAATTTATTTTCCCTGTAGATTTCATGGTGCTTGACATGGAGGAAGATAGAGAGATACAGTTGATATTGGGGAGACTATTCCTTGTAACTGGAAGAACATTGATTGATGTTCAACAAGGAAAGCTCATTCTACGGGTACAAGATGAACAAGTGACTATTGATGTTTTTGAAGAAATAAAATTTCCATGTGACGTACATTCTTGTTTTCAAATTAACACTCTTCACGGGTTAATCTCGGAAACTTTTGAGGAGAGAACTCTATTGCTACCACTAGAAGCTTGCCTTGTGAAATCTGCAACAATTGAGGAGGAAGATGAGGGGATGAGATAATGTTCCGAATTACTGGCAGCACCTGATGAATATTTGTGCAGTGATGAAACATTTAAGGAGTTGTGAACAAATGAAACTCCAACCTCAGTGGTAAAGAATAGAACCAACAAGATTGAGCTACAGAAAATGACATCCCATCTAAGAAAAAAAAACCTTACGTTCACCGCCAGCGAGGGCAGTTTCATCGCTGGCGGAAAGGAGATCTCTCTTTCCTTTCTTACATTGAGGACAATGTAAGGTTTTGGTTGGGGGTGCGGTAAACGGTAAATCTTTTCTTCCCTTCATTTTTTAGTAGTTTTGTTTGTGTGTTTATTTGTGTTTAATTTTGATTTTCCATTTATTTTTCTGCATTTTGATTTAAGTTCTTTTATTTTTTTATTGTCTTATTTCTATTTTTATTTTTATTTTATTTGCATTTTACTTATTTTAATTTGCAGGTTGATGATAATAATGTCATTGTGATAACAAGTAGCTTTTAGAAGACATTAAATTTTGCTTCGGTTTAAAGATAATTTCAAATGTTGATTTTACCTAGTTGGTGACTCTTTTGGTATGTGGTATGATTTGGTTGATTAGTCTAGATGCTTAGAGAAGTCTTATGTGCGAATTTTTTATGGACATTTTTTGTGATCTCAACAAACTCTAGAAATCATTTGAAAACCTCTTGAGGCAAAATAATTTGGAATTGCACTGTTTAGGACATGATGTAGGCCATTTTTGGATCGATTGTGCCATTTTAAGCCTACCTTGTTATCCTTATATCACTAGTTACCTCTTTGAGCCTATTTAAATATATTGTTAGCCTTACTTTTCTTTCTTTTTGCCTTCTATAACCTACCTTTTATTGAGCCAAATATATATATATATATATATATATATATATATATATATAATTCCTACCTTATTTGTTAAGAGCACTTAATTTTGAACACAAACATTTCAAGAGCAATTGGAGAAATCTTCCACATAAATTGGAAGAAATTGGTTGGGGGTTATATCTTTTCAAAAGCAATTGGAGAAATATTCCACATATATTGGAAGAAATTGGTTAGGGTTTATATATTTTCAAGAGCAATTGGAGTAAGGATAAAAAAATCCACATATATTGGAAGAAAGTGGTTGGCTTTTCAAGAGAAATTGGAGAAATCTTCCATATATATTGGAAGAAAGTGGTTGACTTTTCAAAAGCAATTGAGTAAGGATGAAAAAAAAGAAGAAGAAGAAGAAAGCCTTCATATTTTAATAAATAAAAGAATGTTAGTGATGGATGTACTAAGGAGAAAGATTGAGGAAAAAATTTGTTTATCTTTGGAAAAATGGGTTATGATCGGAAGAAACAATTTGGGTTAAATGGTGTTACTCTTTTACTTAATTGGGTGTGTTTAATCTAATAAGTGCCCTTATTTGTATTTTGACACTTCCCGTTCTTTCTTAACCAAATACCTAAGCCTAACATTACAAGCCTCATAAAGTCCTATTGATCCGAAGTGGTGTATTTTCCTTCATTAGTGGAGAGAGGTTTGAAAAGTGAGCCTATGGAGTTTGAGATTTCACCTTTTTGTTTGTGGATGTTATGCATAATATTATCCAGGCATTATGGCTATTGGTTTGTGGTTTGATGGATATTTAAGAGTCAATAACAAAAGTGAAATTGGCATTTGAGATTTCTTAAAGCTTAGGTGACATTTAATTATTCTATGTGTTGGGTGTTATTTACAATTTTTGAGACATTTGAGCAAATTATTTGTTATGTGATTTTATTGTTTTAAGTTAGGATAGTTATAGGTAAGATGTTTGTGGGTATCATCACTGGAAGCCCTCACAAGACTACAACTCGCTCTACTAGGGTCGCCTAGGGGTTTAAAGGCTTATTGCATACGATTAATGTAATGTTGTAAATAGAATAAATTTCCTTTGAATTTTTCTTTTAATGTCTCCTTTGAAATTATTCATAGATCGCTTTTCTTGCTAAAGACTAGCAAGAAGCTGGTTGGGGGTTGTTGATAAGAGTCAAATTATTGCATTTTTGTTATGATTTAAATGTTGATATTTGTGTGAAAATTGCGTTTATTTGATTATTTAATCCACAAATGTCATTTCACGGGTATTTCATGTTTAAAGTGCAATTTTAGGTCATATCATAATTTTGGAGAAGTTTGGGACAAATTTCAATGATCGGGATTGAGTGCAAATAAAAAGAAAACAAAATTTCAAAATTTGGAATTTCACCGCCGGTGAAAACCATACAGAGAATACGTTGAAAATCATGCAGGGAGCACGGGTTTTGGCAAAGCAATCTCGCCGCCGGCCACATTAATCTCGCCGCCGACGAGAATTAGCGGAACCAAAATCGTAACTTTTCCAGAAATCTCGTCGCGGCGAGAATAATGTCACCGCCGGCGAGTTTCATCCGAAAACACATTTTTATGTTGTTTTGTTCCAAAATTTCCCCCAAAACCCTAGATCTATATATATACAATATGATGGAGAAAGAGGGGGACGGCAAAAAGTGGAGTTCAAAGACATTTTTGGAGGAGAGAAGGAAATTTTGGAGAAACTTGAAGGATCTTCACCATTGTTGCTACCAAGTCTTCATCTTCTAGAGTTTTTTCATCTCTTCTCCTTAGCTTTTATATTCTGCAGTTTATTCAGATTTGTTATTCATGAATTCAATTGAAATAATGGTTGTTCTTATTTCCGTTATGAACTAATTTATTTTTGCTAAGGCTATGATGTAGTTGAATCAAGGAAATCTGATTTCTTTTGTTATTGTTATATGAGTTGATTGTTTTCAAGTTGAGTATTTATTTGCATGCTTAATGCTTTTAAATTTCTGGCCAAGATTTAGATGATTAGTTGCATTATATTGAGACCGAGAGGAGATATGTAATGAATGTTTCTTGTGATAAATATCGTATGTTGAATGCGAGTGTGAGAACTAATGCATGATGTATGTGGTTATTCTAGAAATTCCATAAATCGTAATGTGCTTGTTTGTGATTAAATCTTCATAGAAATATAGTTGGTTTTCATAGATAAGTAATTCTAATATAACTCGAGAGAGAGTATTAGGTAAATTTGGGTTTTTCAACCATCACTTTTAGCTTTGATTCTCATATAACATGAATTGAAATCGGATTGAATTGATTTAGCAAAATCAAATGCCTTAGCGTTTTTAATTATTTGTGAACAACATTAAATTTTGTTATTTGCATTTAGTTTTATGTTAATTTTCTTTTTAAACAATTTCAACAATTCGATTTTCAAATAAAATTAGGATTAGTCAATTTCGGTACTTAGTAACACCATTCCTTGTGGGTTCGATATCCGTACTTTTGTACACTTTATTACTTGAACGATTCGTACACTTGCGAAAATAAGCATCACTTGCTTCAACACTATGCTAGTACCGCTGCCCATAATTTCACCTAAGACTCATGCCATAGCGTATTATCTTTTTCTAGAATTGTATAGGGACCTTAGAGTAGTGTGCCTCTATAGTTAGCAACCTTTATAGAACATTGGCAAGAATGGTGCCACTCGCTCATCTTTTACTTCAACAAGTTGTGCTTGAGTGTATGTTTTATCACTCTGGACCTATAAAGCATCAACGAAATAGTATAGTGTATTAAAAGTTTTAACATAAATAAGTAAAATCTTATTATTAAATATGAATATATGATTTACATGCCATATCAATAATTGATAAGGATTTCTCTTTTATTTCTCATTATGTAATAATAGTATACGATGTTGTCCACTTACATAGGACTCTATTAGTCATTATAAATTGTCATCAAATATACTCTAAATATAACTAATATTAAATAATAAAATTTAGGTCATATTATATTCACCTAAATGTCTTGGATGTGTCTATAATATTGTTGATATAATTGAAAGACTCTAAGACTCATTGTACAACCATGGAAAGGAAATATTGAATCCTTAGAACTCAACTCGATCCCACAAATAGTTAAACATGATAAACAAATAACAATATAGCCAGATAATTAGGAAGAAATAAGTAAACAAATATATTAAACAACTTAGACAAGCAATTTAATAATGAGCACATATCATGGCATCAATAGTAATATAAATATAGAAACAGAAAGATAGCATGCATAAATAGAAAGAAGCAAAGAAAGAAAATCTTCTCAATCACAATCATATCTTCTCTTATGTATCAACATATTTTGATGAAATCAAGATTTTACTAACATAATATACGAACATATAAAAAAATCAACAAAATGTTGTAAATCAACTTAGGATCCACACCTATATGACAACACTTACGGGTTGCTTATGGCAAGCACTTAATAGCAAGAAAGTCACTTTATAAAAAAATCAATAATTCACAACATGAAAATGATATTAGCTAATTAAGCTATCATAGTTGGAGTACCATGTTTAATTATACCTAATCCATCTACTATTTACATAGATAGCTTCACCACCACATGATGTGGCACAATCACAACCAGACAATATTTGTGAAATACAAAGGTAAAGTCAATCCTATACACATATAACTAATTGAAAACTACGTGTTGATGTTAATTCCAATTTTAACTAACCCTCCCGAAAATAATTTTGCAAACACTCAACAAATAACCAATATTTAAAACCACTAAAGGTATTGATGATATGTCAACTATTCCAAATTGAATATTTTGAATTTACAAACTATAAGAGTTTTCCCATGTTGTTAAATAAATTTTCTTTTTTATTGAATTGTGGAGATATTTATAAAAAAAACTCTTGGATTTTTGAGCACCTTTCTCACCATGTCGATAAGCCCTTGCTGACAACATCAAGAAGGGTAATAACCACTACCGCAAGGATAATAGCCCTAAAACCATATATAACCTTTCGATAATGACCTTGCCAACTAAATCGACAAACTATTTGATGAGAAACTTGATGAAAAAAATTAACTACTCGTAAGTACACGAATCACTAGCAAACTAATGATTAGTTACCCTAAGGATGTTCTATAAAGGAATTACTTAGTTGTTTTGAAAAGTTAAATTAGTTAAGAAAAATAATCATAAGAACTCTATAGCAGAAAACATGGATGATTAAGGAATGTGAGATTTTAGGGAGCATAACCCTTCATGGAAGAAAAAAATTAAATGATTCAAATAACAAGTTAGATTTAATGATTTTTCCTTTTTAAATAAGCAAACCCCTTATAATCATGGTGCAAATAAACAAAGAGAAGAACAAATCAATAAGTTGGTTAGTAATTTAACTTGATACAAAGTCTTTGTTATGATTTTTGCATATTGATGTAATAATGTATGATTTATTTTATTACTTTATTATTTATAGAGAACAGTTCAAGAACAAATAAACAGGGGTGAAATAATCAAACAATTAGGGAAAAATGAGATATAGTATGCATTTAAACCCGATCATCGGCTTGGTCATTTATTGAATTAGTCACTAGAAAGCCAAGTATAGAAAACCCACCAAGAATCATTATATCGTCAAAAGTAAATGTTGTTTCACTCCAAGGAAATACAAAAGGATTAGTTTCTCAGCACCAAAACTTAACGAACCCAAGTAACAAATCGGTGTGGCACTTGACTTCATATTTATAGCTTATTATATCATTAAAAATACTAGCATGATTTCAGATAGCTTCATATTTTATATACAAAAGATTAAGATAATGTTAATATTATTTCGAAGGGATGTGGTTATTGTTATATCACTCTAGTGTCGATGTGGTAATCTATTTTACTATTATTCTCTTTTAACATATATAAGTTATTTTTTTGGAATTCATGATATTACATTCTTATTTTAAATTTAAATATATGTAGTTATTTAGTTGCAACAAGTCAGGTTATGATATGCATGAATGGGTACAACATATGCTTGGCAATGGGAAAATACTTGGTAGGAAAATAAAATAAAAAATATATTCACAGGATTCACACCCTAGCTCTTTCTCAATAATATGTTCATACTAATGATAATATTGTTATCATACTCAATAAGTGGAGTGCTCTTTTTTTCACCTTGATACTCAATAAGTGGAGTGTTTTTTTTTCTTTTTTTCTTCTTCTTTTTTTGGTGTGGTTTCCGTGACACTCAATCTTTACAAATTTTAACTATTTTAACCCTTTTTTTTATTCTTGTCTTTCACTTTATTTTTTTTTTCACACTTTGATTAAATAGAACAAACACAATGTAGATTATTTAATTTGAATTAACTTTTTTTTAAATACAAATTTTCACCAAAATATTTTCTCAAAAATTAAGATAAATTCATAGTTATTAAGTTTAAAATGAGAATTGTTTATGTAGTTAAGAAGAACAAATAAATATTTATGATCGGTGAAAAACTGCAAGTGCACAATATCGTAATTTTATAATAAAGTGATAGAAAAAGTATCATTCTCAAGGATTGGTAACTTATTTTTGACAAATATTAAAATTATATTAATCTCAATTTTATATAGAAAAATCACTAAGGTTATTATAATTGAAATTTAAAATAAAATCAATTTAAAGAAAATAAAAATGTTGTTCAAAGATCAAAATAATAGGAAGAAAACTTTTAGGAAATCAACTTCACTTAATCCTTCACTATGTTTTATTTATCTAGCTAATTTAATTTAATTTTCTCTGTTTGTTTACAATCTCTAAAAAAATCTAAAAGCCTCTTTCGATAGTTAATTGAAAATATTCTTGTTCATTAATTTACACAAGAGTATACAATTTAATAAAGCAAGAAAATATTAAGATCAATGATTTTAAAACTACACCGGTTCATACAAGTCTTTCGATTTTTATATTTATATACATTGAAATACTCCAAATCTATCTTATAATTCTCTATTTCGATAGTACATCATAAAATTAAATTCATCTAATTAATTTTCGAAACAATAAACTCAAAATAAATCAAACAAACATGAAAATAAATAATTCAAATTAACATAGAAAATTAAGTATAGTTTACATCTTTTTCTTAAAATAAAGAAAAATTAATTCACGCTAAAAACTAAATTTAAAATAAACGAATTTATTATAATTTTTTTGATAAGAATCGAAAGAAAATTAAATCGCAAAAATAATCTATTTTTCTTCCGCGTTTTCTTTCACTTTTTCCAGTTTATGCGTTTCTTATTTTTTATTTTCCTACGCCCTCTCTCTGATCTGGCGGCCGACTTGTATTTATGCGTTTCTACTTTTCTTTTATTTGTTTTCTCCTGGTGCCGTTTTCTCTCCTTCTTGCATTCACTTCCTATGTTATATATATAATATATATCTCCAACTGGTCTTGTTTCTTTTTCTATATATATATATATATATATCTTACTATGTTATATATATAATATATATCTACAACTGGTGTTGTTTCTTTTTTATATATATATAATATATATCTACAACTGGTGTTGTTTCTTTTTTATATATATATAATATATATCTCCAACCGGTGTTGTTTCTTTTATATATATATATAATATATATCTCCAACCGGGGTTGTTTCTTTTATATATATATATTAATTTAAATAAATCTTATTTAAATTTGATAATGTTGAGATGATATGCTTTTAAAATTTAAGATCTTTGTTATCTTCAAATTAAGAATCTTTAGATGATATGTTTCTAAAAATTTTAAATCTTTATTATCTTCAAATCTATAATAAAATTTAAATAATAATAACGAAGTATAAATTCAATAAAAAAAATTAACTAAAGTCAAAGTTAAGAAGTGATAAATTATGTCAAATTATATCATACTAGTCATCAAACACCCCCAAACTTAAAACTTTGTTTGTCCTTAAACTAAAAGAAAATAAAAGAAAAACAACTCTAGATAGTGTCAACAAGACCCCATATAGAACTACTATCACTCATCAAGCCATGATATAAATTTAGATTTCATCACTAATAACTTACTCTTTCTACATCGAAGATAGCAATTTATCAAACAAGAGTTAAGTATTTACTTCAACCTAAGTTAGGTCCTTGAGTGTATGTGTGAAATAGTCAATTTAACTCAAAACTATCAACAAAATTAGATAAAAGTAGAACAACTAAAATAAGAAGAATTTTCTCGAAACTTAACTCCATAAGTCTACTTTTTAGAAATCTTCTCCACTAATGTAATTAAATACCAAAATTAAAGATCATAAAGACTAAGAAAGAAATGGATATGAAAAATCAAAACAAATTAGGAAAATATTTGTTAGAAAAAAAACAATAAAAAGAATATCTACAGGATTTATATTATAATTCTTTCTTGACAATTTGTTCATAGTAATGACAATATTGTTGCCATACATAATAAGGATGTTATTCTTTTTTTCAACTTGATACTCAAAAAGTGGAGTTTTTTTTTTTGACAAATATCAAAATTATATTAATCTTAATTTTATCTAGAAAAATCAATAAGGTTATTATAATTGAAATTTAAAATAAAATCAATTTAAAGAAAATATACAAAAAAAAAAGATTTTCAAAAATCAAATTAATGGGAATAAAACTTCTAGGCAACCGATTTCACCTAATCTTTTATTATGTTTTATTCATGTAGCTAATTGAATTTAATTCTCTATTTGTTAACAATCTCCAAAAAAACATTAAAAACCTATTTCGAGGGTTAATTTGAAACATTCTTATTCATTAATTTATATAAGAGTATACAATTTAATAAAACAAGAAAACATTAATACCAATGATTTTAAAACTACACAGATTCATAAAATTTTTTCAATCTCTATATTTATCTACGTTAAAATACTCTTAATCTATCATATAATTCTATCTTTCGATAGTATATCATAAGATTAAATTCATCTAATTAATTGTTAATTAATTAAAAATAATAAACTCAAAATAAATCGACAACTTTGAAAAAAAATAATTTAAATTAACATCAAAAATCAAGTAAAATTTAGAATTAAATTACATATTTTTTAAAAAATAAAGAAAATTTAATTTACTCTAAAAATTAATTTTAATATAAACGAATTCTTCTTAATTTTGTTGAAAGGAGTTGAAAAAAAATTAAATTGCAAAAAGAACGTGCTTTCGCGTTTTCTCCACCGTTTTGATTTCTTTCTGCGTTCTTCTCTAACATCTTTATTTATCTGCTCGGCTTTTTCTTCTTTTTTTCTCCTGCAGCCAGCGTCGCTTTCTATTTCTTTTTTCTGTTCTACGCTCTCTTTTTCCTTTCAGCACCCCTCTCAATCTATTTTATATATATCCAAATCTTGTTACTCCCCTTGTTATTTTATTTATTTATATATATAACTTCCCAATCTTGTTAATCTAATTATTTATATAAATTTAAAGAGATTTTAATTTTAATTTATTTATTTAAATTATAAGAGTATTTAAACAATATGTTTTTAAAATTTTGGATATTTATTTTTTTCAAATCTTCAATAAAATTTAAATAATAATAATGAAATCTAAAATTCATAAAAATTAAACTAAAATTAAAAATTAAAAAGTGATAAATTATGTTAAATTATGCAAGTCATTACTCGATATTGGACTTGTTATAGATATCCATAACTCTGATACACTGATATGTGGAATTTGCGAGAAGAGAAAAACAGAGAGAAAGAGAGAGTTGATAAGGGTTGATTTGATAAATTCTAGTATATCTTTTATTGGTCTCGGTGAAACTATATATAGCCTTACAAAGGAAAGAGAAAATATTGAGGAATGCTAAAAACTCTTATTCTCTAACTACATATATGGTCCCCTTGGTACACGCTCGTCAAGCCTACCTTGTCGCGCACTACGTCTAACCAAACGTGTTCCAACCTACACCTAACCAACTCTGCGTCAACGTGCGTGTATTCCAACCTACTCCTAACCAACTCTGCACGCACCTGCCCACATAAACAGCCTCAAGGCGCATGGCCATGGCTAGCACGTATCACCATGGAAATATGGGAGACTATAAAACATATTTACTCAATCAGTCAAGATGCATCAAAGACATATCAACTATATTTTGGGTAATTTTTGCCTTCCAAAATGAAGTTTCTGATATTTATTATTTTGGTAAACCATAAAAATTTAGGCAGAAATTTGAAGCTATTGGCCATTGCACTATGGAGTGTCGATGACATAGAGAAACATACCACAAATGTTAATTCTTAATAAGGGTAAATTTTCTTGGCTATGCTTGATTCTCATTTGGATGAGGTTCGTTGTCATGTTCTTGGTACTATACCTATTCCATGTTGGCATTTGAGTTGTGTGGCAGACAACAGTGCAGTTAATTATGGCAGATAACAAGCGAAGGTGACAGACAAGAATAACAGTGGAAATTAATAATGTTGTAATTAGTTTACTTTTCGCTTATCTTAGTATACAAGTACTATACTCGTGTATAGAGAAACTAGAACAGAGAAATACAAAAATACAGAAACAATAATTTGACATGGTATCAGAGCAGAGTTAGGTGTGATAAGCTCAATAGATTGTGGTAATCTGTGGGTATTTGGCTGATTATTTGGCCAGGATTTGGGGTAGCCATTCAAGCTGCTCGTTGGAGTCATCACAGTTCCTCGTTCCATTCTTCAGCTTTGCAATTCTGTAAAACAAAAAAAAAAGTTTTTGCAATGATCAGATTGACGATGAGAATAGTTCCAAGGATCGACGAAAAATTGAAAGTAATAAAAGGAAAAAACCTAATGAAAGGCGTTACCATCTGCACTCATCAGTTCCTGTAAACAAAAAAAAAACAAGCAGCTTCAGCTGCTTTGCTTTCTGTGAATATTTTTTTTTCAGGTTTAGAGAACACAAGTTGTACCATCGGCTCTTCTAAAAGTGGAAGCTCCATCTGGAAGTTGTGGTTGGCTAGGGTTCGACAATCTTGATTGTCCATCAGAAGAAGGAAGGTGCTGCTCTACCGCAAGCCTTCAGCAGCTGTGGCCTCACACCAGCTGGAAGTGATGACTGGCTCGGACATAGTTCAAGAACACAGTTGAGGAACGCAGTCAGAGAAGCTACGTTGAGGAACGCTGAAGAAGTTGCGCTGAGGAAGCTGCGCGAATTTGGACAGGGAAATTAGGGTTACGCAGAGGAAGCTGCGCGAAGTGAAAAAAAATGCTTTAGGGTTACGAAAGTTTTTATATATAGTGTGTGCGAATTGTAAAAAAAAAAAAAGGAAAAAAGGGAAGGAATTTTTTTTTGGATTTCATGGTGGAATCTAGGGATTTATCTACCAATTTCATATTGGAAGATTTGACGGCAAAAATGACTGAAGTTCTAACTAGAGCTCAAATTAGCTCACAACCTCCGCTAACTGAAGCGTCGACTGCCCCCATTAGTATCAAGTTGGGAGGATCCAACTATGCCTTATGGTCCCAGGTGGTGGAGATGTATATCTCTGGCAAAGACAAACTGGGATATATTAATGGGGATTTTCCTCAACCTGCTGAAACCGACCCCTTATTTAGAAGATGGCGTACTGAAAATGCCATTGTCAAAGGATGGTTGATCAATTCGATGGACCCCTCCTTAATTGCAAATTTTATTTGATTCCCAACTGCAAAACAGGTTTGGGACTCGGTGGCTACCACTTACTATGATGGGACCGTGATGATCACAGGCT
Source organism: Hippophae gyantsensis (assembly GCA_030763125.1). Classification (NCBI taxonomy): domain Eukaryota; kingdom Viridiplantae; phylum Streptophyta; class Magnoliopsida; order Rosales; family Elaeagnaceae; genus Hippophae; species Hippophae gyantsensis. Next base: position 13,688,723 of record CM061036.1, read on the forward strand.
CTTCCCAGGATCCAGGTATTTCAAGTAAAGCATTTCACATCTCTACTCGTAGTGATAAAGAGGATTGGATTCTAAACTCTGGAGCTACAGATCACATGACATTTGACCCAAATGATCTCTCCAATACAACTCAGCCAAGACGGAGTCGTGTTGCCAATGCAAATGGGGTCACTTATCCATTTACAGGAGCTGGAACAGTGACCTTATCTCCTTCATTATCATTATCTAATACTTTACTTGTACCCTTTTTGTCAAACCGACTAATGTCTGTAAGTCAGGTCACTTCAGATCTTAACTGTGTAGTACTGATGTATTCTATATTTTGCCTTCTACAGGATATTCTCACCAAGGAGATCATTGGGCGTGGTACTAGGAGAGGGGGGCTATATTATGTGGATGACCTCAGTTCAGGAAGAGCCAATCACATGCAAAACACTGCTGGTAACAAAGAACGACAGATTTGGCTATGTCATCGTAGATTTGGGCATCCATCATTCGGGTATTTAAAGCACCTACTCCCCAGTTTATTTTCAAATATCACACATTCAGATTTCAAATGTGATACTTGTATCCTAGCAAAAAGTCATAGGGCGTCTTATCCTATGAGCATGAATAAAAGTATGGCTCCTTTTGCTTTGGTACATTCTGATGTTTGGGGACCTTCCCCGGTCATTACGGCATCGGGTCATCGTTGGTTTGTTATTTTTGTTGATGATTGTACACGAATGACATGGCTTTACCTTCTCAAACACAAAGATGAAGTATTTGCTACATTTCACCTATTTCACACCATGGTTCAGACACAATTTTCTGAAAAAATTAAGATACTTAGGTCTGATAATGGAGGGGAATATATTAATCAACAATTCCGGACATACTTGGACAACCATGGTATTCTCCATGAAACCTCATGTTCACAAACCCCACAACAAAATGGGACTGCGGAGAGGAAGAATCGGCATATTTTAGAAACGGCTCGGGCCTTACTAATCGGTGCACATATGCCTAATAAATACTGGAGTGATGCTCTTACTACAGTGGTGTATCTACTGAATCGTATGCCCACAAAAACCTTACAATTTCAGACTCCATTAAAGGTGCTATCTGATTATTTTCCCTTGCCTACTATTTTGATGCTTCCGCCCCGAATTTTTGGATGTGTTGCTTTTGTCCACCTCCATAAAAATCAACGAACTAAGTTGGATCCATGTGCTGTCCGATGTGTATTCTTGGGGTATGGAGTACAAAAAAAGGGTTACCGATGCTATGATCCAATTACTAAAAGAACCTATATTACCATGGATGTCACTTTCCTCGAATCAGAATGGTTTTTCCAATCACCGGTATCCAATTCCACTCTTTAGGAGAAGAGTTATGGTGAAGAACGAAATTGGCTTGATGTTGAAATATTAGACACTAGTCCAACATACTCGGATCGTGCCAATCATATGGAGGAGCCAGTATCGAGACCCGAGTTTGAACTTCCAAGAACTGAAGCTGAAGTAGTAATTGAATCTCCAGAAGATGAAGTGGTTGATGTACCACTCAACTCCCTAGTACCCAATGATCCTCCTGCTGAGAATACTCCTGAGGTAAGTTATCCTATCACACCTTTACAAACTAATGCTATAGATACATCTGTTGGTTATGTTTTACCTTTCAGACACAATCGAGGCAAACCTCCAAATCGATACTCCCCAGAAAGAGAAGAACGACAATCCAAGTATCCAATAGCAAATTATGTATCTACTCAAAGGTTATCAGAACCTATCAGGGCATTTGCACAAACACTCTCCTCGTGTCAAATTCCAAGTAGCATTGAAGAAGCCTTATCTGATCCAAAATGGGCTCAAGCTATAAAAGAGGAATTTGAGGCATTGTAGAAGAATAACACATGGGTGTTAAGCGAGTTGCCTCAAGGGAGGAAGATGGTAGGATGCAAGTGGATTTTCTCCATTAAGTATAAAGCAGATGGGTTAGTTGATCGATACAAGGCAAGGCTTGTAGCAAAAGGATATACACAGAAACACGGGATAGATTATCAAGAAACCTTCTCACCAGTGGCAAAACTAAAAACCGTTAGAGTTTTGTTATCTCTTGCGGCAAATTTAGATTGGCCATTGCACCAACTTGACGTAAAAAATGCCTTCCTTCATGGTGATCTTGAAGAAGAGATTTACATGGATATCCCACCAGGATATACTGTTACATCAGGAAAAGAAACTGCATGTAGATTACAACGAGCATTGTATGGACTAAAACAATCACCTCGAGCATGGTTTGGTAGGTTGAGTTCAGCAATGAAGAAATATGGTTTCCAACAAAGCAACTCTGATCATACTCTTTTCCTAAAACATCGATCAGGGAAGATAACAACCCTTATAGTCTATGTAGACGACATGATCATTACAGGGGATGATAAAGAAGAAATCTCTAAGCTTCAAGAACAACTGTCAAATGAGTTTGAAATGAAGAATTTGGGAGGGCTCAAATACTTCTTAGGTATTGAGGTAACAAGATTAAAACAAGGCATATGTCTTTCCCAAATGAAATATACTTTGGACCTACTAGCAGAGGCAGGACTACTAGATTGTAAACCTGTCGATATTCCAATGGTTCAAAATCATAAACTCGGAGAATATGTGGACCAAGTACCAGCAGATAAACAAAGATATCAACGATTAGTAGGTAAACTCATATATTTATCTCATACTCGACCTGATATTGCTTATGCTGTGAGTGTCGTGAGTCAGTTCATGCACTGCCCAAGTGAAGACCATATGGATGCCGTCATACGAATACTTCGTTATTTAAAATCCTCCCCTGGAAAGGGACTTATGTTTTCAAGGAATGGTCAATTGGAAGTCGTTGGATATACAGATTCAGACTGGGCAGGGAATATCAAGGATAGGAAATCTACTGCTAGGTACTTTACTTTTGTGGGGGGTAATCTGGTTACATGGAGGCGCAAGAAGCAAAAGGTAGTGGCCTTATCTAGCGCTGAAGCTGAATTTCGAGGAATGGTCAAGGGAATATGTGAACTCCTTTGGTTGAAAAAACTTCTAACCGAGATTGGTGTTGCTCCTAACACTGAAATGAACTTATTTTGTGATAACAAAGCAGCCATTGCCATCTCCCACAATCCAGTCCAACATGATCGCACAAAGCATGTTGAAGTGGATCGGAACTTCATCAAACAAAATCTTGAAGAAAAAATTATTCAACTTCCATTTGTTAAATCAGAAGATCAATTGGCTGATATACTCACAAAATCTGTGTCTGCAAAGAACTTCTATAACTCACTTGACAAGTTGGGCATAAGAGACATATATGCACCACCTTGAGGAGGAATGTTGGCATTTGAGTTGTGTGGTAGACAACAGTGCAGTTAATTATGACAGATAACAAGTAAAAGTGGGAGACAAGAATAATAATGAAAATTAATAATGTTGTAATTAGTTTACTTTCCGCTTATCTTAGTATACAAATACTATACTCGTGTATAGAGAAACTAGAATAGAGAAATACAAAAATACAGAAACAATAATTTGACATTCCAAACTTGCAAACAATTTATGACATGGTTTGTGACAAGGTGAATGGTCAGGAGGTCATGCTTGAAAAAACAACAAATGAAATGGCTGCTTTGGTGGCTCGAAAATCATAGGCTCGTGAGTGTACCCTTTGTAATGGTGATAACCGTATGGTTGATACATGTTTTAAGATAGACTAGACTGAGACACCATCATATCTTTTTGAAGTAAATCGTTGTTTCAATCACTTAGGCTACACTTTTTTTTTCATCAAACATTAAACCTGCTGTAGCTTAGCAAAATGAGGGAGGGATTTTATTAGTGAAGAAAATTAAAAATAAATGTTCTTGAACTCATGGTCAAATAACACGACATTTAATTACGAATCAGCATCAGAGCTTGTGGGTATGGGTACAAAATGCTTTTTATACAACGAAGAGGGAGTGAGGGAGAGTGTCATAGGGATTAGTATCAAATTTATTTGTGTAGTATATGTTCGTGTTTTTGGCCTAAATTAACATTTTATTACTATTATAAAAAATAAAATTATTTGTAGTCTGATTTTTTATTTGTAATGGATGAATGGGCATGGCATACAAGGAAAATTGGAGTGTCAATGAGAAGATTTTATTTTACCGTCTGCTTTGAGCATACAACCGTGTAATTTGCTTTCTTTTTCTTTTTTTGGTTGTTGTCAACAATGATAACTCGTCAAAGAAAAATGAGAAATAAAATGAAGTTCTTGAACTATGTTAAGAATGTTTTACCAGCAGAGAAACATAAAAGGAAAGAAAAATGCAGCTGCATTTGGATAAAGAAAGGCTTTGATAAGAGTTCACCATCAACTATAAACAAAATCGTGTATCATATTTATAGAGAGGGAATGGACATCGGCATTTTCCCCTTATATATACAATAAATGAACCCATTTGTTCCAGCATATACTTGATATTTGAAGGAGAACACCAGAGTAGTAGATTCAGTAATATGATCTCACAAAAGCACGAGGAAACAATGTGGGAAGAATTGTATATTTGGCTCTTATAATAAGAGCATATACCCCATAACATGGTATATGAACCAACGCCAAGCAAAAATACCTGCGACACAAGTAATGGTTAGCCCTTAATTTGTCAACCCAAAATTCAAACTGAGAAGACAATAAATGGTTGTGGATTTTGGGTTCAAGAGTTTATACCACAAAGGAGCCCAAGGTGTGTTTAGCTCAAGGAAAGGATATGGCCACCTGAAAACATGGCAAAATTAGTATATATTGATCTGTATACCCATACTTTCAGACTTTTTATACATTTTCCATTTATGTCATGATTTCTCTCCTTCACCATATTACTAGGTTAATTTTGCTTTAGGTCACCAAAAGTGAGTAAACAATGCATTAAATACTTGTCTTATTGTTTGAACGAGGAACATTTATGTCCCAAGCCCGCAAAATTATGTTAAATCATTTTATTTGATGCAATGTAAAGTTCAAAGTTCATATCACAGAAACGATCAGCAAGATTTGCTGATAAAAATGCTAAAGAAAGAGCTTAATGTTGATACCATGAGAAACCACAGGCGTGAATAACCCATTGAAAAATGACGTATATACAGCTCCAAAGCACAAAATATGAGAGCCGGAACCAAGGAAATGGCTGCAACTCAAAAAAGTTTAAATTCATATCATTAAACTCTTCAACTAAAGCATAAAAAAAAAGTGTAGGCACAGAATGAAAGTACTTACAAGATTATTCAGAGCAGTGTCCAGTAGAAGAAAAACAGCATTCAGAGTATGCATGCAACCCATCAACTGTCAAATGTCAATGATACGGTCATGTTTGGTTTACGGAATAGAAACATATTAGGAATTGTATTATGTATTGAATTTGGTTTACCGAATGGAAACATATTAGGAATTGTATTATGTATTGAAATTGAATTGAATGTAAATAACAATATCATTAATATATTTAGTTTGAACAATAGAATCAAAATTATGATAAAATTAAAAACAAAATTTTGTTGTATCTGAATAGGGATAAAAGTGGAAAGTAACTTTTATTATGTAACGAAGAAATATGATTTAAAAAATAAAAACAATTATAAGTATAAGACATATAGTATTGCAAGGGATTCCATAGACGGGTAGATTGAAAGAGTACTACACCAAATGCTGTAGCCAATTACTTTTCTTTACATCCTAAAACTCAAACCAAATAAAGGAATGTCCAAATTTCAATTACATTACATTCCTACTAACCAAACATGTCAATGAAATTAAATTATTACACTGATGAATAGGTTTTACTTGATAATTAAGAGTTAAAGACACTTCATTACAAGAAGAGAAAGAACAATAAGTGGTACTTCATGTGTATATATATGAATATATGTATGAATGTCTATAAAGAATGAATAGTTTACTAAGAGAAAGGTTCTCACCACATTGAGACCAAGATGAGCATTTGATAAAAATGGAACAATGACACACCAGAATATAATATCTGTCAAGAGAACAGCACCTGCACATGTCTGTAATAACTAATGCATTAGCTTTTTTATAATTTATTTGTACAAGGAGACAAAGAGAAGGAGCGTTTGTGGCAACATTACAACTAAGATTAAAGTTCTCTCCAAAGCTTAGAGCCTCCAGCATTGAGATAATGTTGTTGGACCAACCTGATATGAAACTTGCATAAGATATCCCCAAAATCCTGCTTTTTGTTGAATATCTTCTTGAGCATGGTAACTTCCAAACTCGATGCTGTCCTTAATTACCTTTCCCCTGAATGCATAAGTGCCTGAACTTCTATTCTCTTCCAAATCCATTGTTGAAAACTCAGTCCTTATCTCATTTTCAGAAGACCCTTTTGAGCATAGCCAACATCCATATGCAGATACAATTGTCCCCAACTATATAATTATATGAATTATCATTAGCCTTATGTTATAACAGTGTTATATGCATATTTGGAATTCTTGATGGTAAGATTTGGCAACTATGGGAATCTTTACTTTTCTATCTAGAGTATGCAACTAATAAACAAAACTAAAATCGCAAGATCACAGAACCTGACACTGACATACTGTTAGGCCTCGGGTGCAATTTACTCATGCAAGGAGGAGGGGTTATTCTGAGAAAACTCAAAGTGGTTAAAGTGGGTGTATCGTGTGTTGTGTGTGGTTTCTTTATAGCATTTTATTTTACATTTTATTTAGAGAGTTTGTTAGGAATACTACATGTGGGAGTTGGTTAGTTCTTTTACGTTAAGAGGGGCAGTGGATGAGAGTGTGGATCATTGAGTGATTGTATAAGCTTAGCTCTTGGGAGAGACTCCAAGCCTCTCGAATGCTTAGGAGTGAGCTTGTGTAATCCCTAAATATTATTAATAAGTCAATCCACAACAAAATTCAGGAATTATTTGTTGTTACTGATTTCTTTCTTGAAATTCTTATTTCCAAACTCAGCTCATAACACATACCGCAAAGTAGACCATGACCAATGCAAAAGTCCACCTGCACATCAGTTTAAAAGAACAGAAATAGGTGATTGGGATACTCTCACTTATGATAACTCAATGTTCTGAAAAACAGAGGAAGCAAAACGATATACCCTCGAACGAGTCCCATAGTGTATCCCAGCACTGCTAACAAGCTAAAACTAAAAGCTTTTGTTGCAAATACTTTGTTTTAAGGGCTTCAAGCACAAGTAGGATGCATATGATCATCTGATTAGAACATTTTGACGCATGAAATGAAAAGTTCATAATCTCCCAATTAGGAATCTTTGACAAAGATCAAAGCCCATGAAATATGATCAAAGCCCAATTAGATTCCTGAACATTTTGGAGATCAACAAACGACTACTATCTTCCTATCAGAGAATCCAAAGTATAATTAATAGTGTTCATTAAATTAAAAAAAATTGGTTTATTAAGTTTTGTATATTTGAACTAAACATATATGTAACAGAACACACTTTCTTGGAATGATTAGTAGGGTCAAATCCAGATTAACATAAGTAATTTGAAAATATATTGTAAAGTGGATAAACTCAGAGGGAAAAAAAGAGGAACTTACTCAGTATAGTAAATGAAAATGGTAGTATCCCAATCGACAATGTCCCAGGCGAGAAAACCAGCCAAAGCGAGAAAGGAAACCAAACGGGTAAACATCAGCCATATGGGGTTCACCCTTATCCAACAACTGGTCCATAACCGGGAAGTACTTACGTGACCTTTCGGCAAAGCCCTAGGAGACACCTCGCAGTCGGGTCGAGTCAATAAAAGGCTCTCGTACATGGTGGTGTCTTCCCATCTTGAGGAGCCTTCTTTCCTCCAAATCATCCACAAGGCACCAATGAAAGAAACACCAACTATGCCAAAACAAACAATGTCATACCAGTACACTTCCAATTCCTGCATTTTTGCTTTTATAAAATTTGTTAATCTAAACTTCGAGTTCTGAAATCAAAGTCTTTGCAGATGATATAAAGTGCTTGGATTGGAGGATCGGGTGGAAGCTAATCAAGCTGATTTACATGTTGTTGTTGATCAAGGTTTTTTAGTTAGACTTCGTTTGATGGAATGGTAGTTTTGACTGTCTGGTCGAGGGCGGTACACAGAGGATGAGGTAATACGGAAAACCAACGAGGGCCATTGCCCGAGTTTGTCAAAAATTTATTCTAGATAAAAGAAATTTGCTGTGATACGAACATGATAGGATGAGTCTTATAAAATAGTTAAAATTGTTCATTGTTTTTATAAAATGGGATAAAATCAATAACACAATGTTTTAAGTAAATTTGTACATTCATATATGAGCACAAATTTTAATCATTAGTAAATATATAAATCACTAACAAATTAATAATATGATAATCTGAAATTGGGTTCTAAAATAATTGATAAATATTTTAAAACGTCAAATAATTTTTTTATTTACTTAAACAAACAATCTTAAACATAATAACCGACAAAAATTATAAATTTTAAATTAATTAAAAAAATTAAAATAAAACAGATAAATTATAATTAAATAAATATAAATGAACAAATATGAAAAATTAACTAACTACTACTCGTGAAAAAAATAAATTAAATAATTTTTCTAAAAATATAAAATTAGAATTTTGATTTTTTTTTAAATAAACGAACCTCTAACGATATAAACCTACATAATTCTTAATTAACCAATAACTTCTTATATAAAGGAAATAAATAAATCATGTAATTTAAATCAAATCAATGAGATTAAATTTGACTCTTATTCATACGTATATAATCGAGCACATATACAAGCACAGATGATGTGTCTAATGCTTAGTTATAAAATATTTTCTTTAATTGTAAATTAAGATTTGATCCATTATTAATTTATAATTAAAGTTATGAAAAATAAAAAATAAATAAATCAACTTTTATTTAAATAAAATCATAAAATTGTTCTTTCACTCTTGAAAACAAAATTAAAAACTCATAAACAAAATTTAACCTAACATAACTAAATTAACTAAAATTAATTCAATTACAAAGGACATGTTCATAATATAGAAAGAAGCAAGCTGTAACAATAAAAATACCTTTTTTGACTTGTGATCCAAAATCCTTGAATTAGTTGATCCATTTCTTTAAATCCTTGAAAAACTTCACAATTTAAAGCTTTCTCTCTAAATTCTGTATTATGGAATGAAAAATATGTCTATAGGTGGATGGTTAAGTTTAAAAGAGATTTATAGTATATTTATAAGTAAGGTTTTGGGTAAAACATATTTCGTACGCGTATTAAGGTTATTGGCCAGTTTTAACACTCAGATCACAAGCTTTTATCTACACTACAGTGTGATACCTAAATCAAATTTTCAGTTGCAACCCGAGAGCACCTCACCATGACATGCTTATTTATTTGTCGCATTGCATGTTGAAATTCCAAAATCACTAAATGCTTTCTGAGATCACCTTACTGCAGCATGTAAATGTCTAGAGCGCAATGCACATAGAAAATCATAGTGACCTGGTTGTTGCTCATTCTAACTTTTTAAGTTGTGCTTATCCAAGATTCTTCCAAAAATACATCAACCTACAAAATACGTAAATACCTTCCAAAACAACATAATACTAAAATAAAACATAAAATTAATGCTTAAAAGTATAACAAATTATATGTCAAAATAATATTTATTAATCTCAATAAGATAAGAAAGTGTAAAAAAAATTATCTACTATTCTATAGTCCCCACAAAAGTTGGAGAAAAATTAGATAAACACCAAGAAAATCTTCTTATAACTATGATTGAGAATTTTATATTTAGGAAAAATTACACATATCAATTGTCCTTCCAATCCAGATAGGCAAGCGGGATCTAGATGAGGAGTGAAAATGTTAATTAATGCTTAAAAAATTGATGGTTAAATTTTGTAAATTTATAATAAGCTTGTAAATGTATGAATCACTTATAATAAAAAATAAGCATACTCAAAGTCAGCCTAAAGAGAAACTACGTGGTTTTAAATAATTCAATAAATCTATTAAAAATAAACACGAAAAATAAACCTAAATATTTTGTCACAATATTTAGGTTTCAAAAATATTAATCTAATAATATATAATAAAATATAGAAATAAGATTATTTAAACAATTCTAAGCAAATAAACAAATAACACTCAATGAAAAATTTATAAGAACTATTAACTAATTGACCATGCTTATTTAGAATTAATTAGATTATTAAAGATATAAATTTAGATATTGATTTTTCCTTTTTGTAGCAAAAGTACTTTTGACGGGGATTAACTTTTTTATTAATCAAATCAATTAAAGTCTTTTAACACAGATCAATAATTGATTAGATTAAATTATGTTTTATTCCCGAGAAAATAGAAAACCATTTAAATCAATGCTTTTGGTAGAGTATTAATTTAAAATCTTATTCAAAATGTTCAAATCAAATCTAAATGGTGTTCTAAAACTTAACCTTTAGATTTTAAATCTGAGAATTCTATACATAAGAATAATTACACAAAGGTCAATTGTTCTTTTAGTTCAAATACATAACTAGAACCTAGACGAGGGGTGGAGAATCCAATCATTGGATTCTTTTTGTGAATTCTATTCTAATTTGGCCAATGTAGTCTCACAAACTTGAATTAAGAAAATAATACAACGAAAGTATAAAACAACATGTTTAATTCAACAAACAACAAAAATTACCAATAATAAGAACGAACAAAATTATGATAAATACAGTAGTGATGGTGTACCTCATAGGCTCTTATCTAGGCTAGAAGCATGCATAAGCGTAGAAAACATCACATTTGGGTTAAGCGCATGTTTGATACACCATATTAGATAAGTTAAATATAATTGTATTAAATTTTATTGTAATTATTATGTATAATATTTGGTTACAACCTATTTATATTTAAAACGATATTTAACTTATTTTATATAATTTTCTTTCTTATCAAACTAATATCATTAGAAAAATCTATTTAAATCAATATGTAATTTATTTATATATTTTCTTACATTTTAAAAATAAATAAATAAAATTTATTTTTAATTTGATATGAAAAAAAAAGTCAAGACACATAATTTTAGAATAGAATTTTAGACAATTTAAGTAAAATATCTAATACAATTTCGACCCACACATCTAGTACATGTATTAAATTTGTTAAAGAACTCGAGATCTAGCTGGTGACAACCAACACACCAGCTGAACACAACTAACAATAAAATGGTGGGGAGTAACAGGTTGTACAACAACATGTTTATACATAATTATGTCTATTTTAATCATTACAATTTTCCTTTAGTTTTGTATAAATTAGATTGTAAACATTCATTTATTAAGTGAATAAAATCATTTCTTACATGGTATTAGAGTATAGAAAGTAGTTCTTTGAAAATCCAGAGTACATAGAAATTTTTTTTCCTTCCAAATTTTGTTTCTTTTCAAAATTAATTTCGAATCACATAAACAATTTCAAATTCATCCCATTATAATTTATAGAAAATTCTGAGAAATCTATAATTTTTTTCAAGCCCAGACGACCATCAATGTTCTCATACGCGCACTCGCTGAAGAAGATGACTCAAACGACACGTCTTTAACCCGCTCTTTGAAGAAAACAATGCGTCATTATCCAATTCGGTCTTCCAGCTGGTTCAGTTATTAGCCAGTTTAATCGTTAGCCGGTTCAGTCTTCCAACTGTCGGATCAATCATTCCAAACGCCGGTTCACCCACTTTCCGACCGGTTCCTGAACTAAAATTTCCTATTTTGGAATCCTTGACACATTTCCTATAAAATATATCCCATTTTAGTTCATTATTTTTTTATAAACAATCATTATTGTCTAAAACACAATAAACCTTATCCCGTTTTTGAGTTTTTCAATCAACAATCATGTCTGAAACTACCAATACCAGCCCCACTTTACCAAAATGATATGATGATCCTAGTCATTCATTATACCTACACCACTCAGACCCATCATACATGATTCTAATGGCTCAATCCTTAAATAAAAAAAACTATCATATTTGGAGTCATGTGATACTCATGGCTCTCACCACAAAAAATAAAGATGGATTTATTGATGGCACAATCACGAGGCCACCAACAAACTCTAAGGAAAAAACCAAAAAATGGACTCACTGTAACATTCTTGTCAAATGATCGATTCTCAATACCATATTGCCTAAAATTTTGGAAAGTGTCATGTATACTGATACTGCATATGAGTTATGAGAAGAATTGAAGGAACGTTTTTCACACACCAATAGTGTGCACCTATTTAAAATTGAGCAAGAGATCCATGACAGCATACAAGAAGGTGTAAGGATTGGAAAATACTACACCAAGTTGAAAAGCCTATGGGATACTCGAGATGCACTATGTCCCCTTCCACATTGTGGAGGAAATGCCGGAAGGGAACTATAGGAATACCAACAAAAGCAGCGAACAATAAAGTTCCTCATGGGTCTTAACACAGTTTACACAACAACACGAGGATAAATCTTTCTCATGGAACCTTTACCTACAGTAAATAAGGTATACTTACTCATTGTTCAAGATGAAAAGTAGAGAGTTGTCTCCATAAAACCATAGGAAGGATGCTAGAAGCTGCTACACTTGTTGCCAAGGATAGTCATCCACAATATCCTTACAAGAATTACCCACCATTGAACTCACATCTCAAGTGCAATCGATGCAACAATATTGGCCACAATTCTAAAAGCTCCCGAAATCGCCTCAAATGTGATTTCTGTGGTCTCAATGAACCCAATTCTAAAAAGCTTTCAAAATCGCCTCAAATGTGATTTTTGTGGTTTGAATGGACATGACATCAATATATGTTGAAAGAAAAAGGCAATTCAAGACAAGAAAAATGCAAGTTATGGCTTTCCCTCCAAAACTCACCATATTAACTTTCAAGCAAGCAACTCCAACACAAGGACACCATTCTACAACCTTACATCCACCCAATATCATGATCTCCTTACACTTCTCAATCAAGCCAAATCAGGTAGCATGGCAAGTAAAGTGACTACTCTCTCAGTTAACACATCATGTGCAAGTGTTTTCCATTTAGAAACTAGTTGGATTTTTGATATAGGGGCAACTTATCACATGGTATGTTTCCAAAACCTTATGATCTCCAGCATTCTAGTCACTAATTGGCATGTGCATTTACCTAATCATTTTGTTGTCTCTTTTAGAGAACATAAAAACGTGCAAGTATACATGGTCACAAGTAATAAGATTTGTAAGTAAAGTATCGTTCCACGGAGATTTGTTACTATAGTTTGTTGAGTACTAAAATTGTTTCTCTTTGATTTTATCCAAAACAATTGTTAATTAAGAAAAAAGTAATAAGAAAATAAAAGAAATCTAGGATTGCAATTTTTCATCAAACTAATCCACTCAAATCATGTTATTTTCTTTTCATTTATATTTTTTAGTATATTTAATTTGTCAACCGAAAACTTCTATTTTTATTCATACATCTCTTCCGAGCTCCGTATAAACACACCTCGTTAAATTAATTCACTATATCTCTATGAGAATTAAATTTAATAAGATTCATTAAGTTCTAAGTTTTCAAATGGCCACACATACAATTAGGGTATATTCCTATCCTTCATCATACATGTCATTCTATTTACGAGCAATATACACACAAATTAAATTACTTCATAAATTAAAAATAAAAATTACAACAGATACAGAAAAATTAGAAGAAGAAGAAAGAAAAATTAAAACATCCAATACGAAAATATTTGGCACACGTAGAACACAACAAAAGCCAAAAATGGCTTCTGCGTGTTCCACAGCCAACACACAAACAACACAAAAATTACAAACTCTAAACTCTCTAAAAAAAACTTCCAAAAAACTCTAAAACTTTCGAAAACTAAAACTAAAAAAACTTTTTAACTCTATCATCTTATCTCCTATTTATAACATTAAATTTCTAAAAAAAATACATTTAAAAATATTTTTTTTTATACACGCGGGAGACAACTAATGATGGGGAAATTAATTTAAAATTACGAGTGGAGGACAAAAATGTATCGAAAATGCGTTCAAAATGTGAGTGGAGAGAGCTGCGCGTTTCTGTTTTTATTTTCAATCCACGCTGCCACGCGTCGTGATCTGATTCGCTGAAACAAATAGTAGGACACGTGGCAGCACCTCATTTGTTGACGGGAATGGGCGCACGCAGAAATTGTCGCACAGGATTGGGGCGCGCGAAACGTGGGGCAACGGTTGGAACGCGTGCGAGATTCTGTGCTTTTGCGTTCACCGTAATGTGCCACGCGTCCACTGATGATTCGTTCAAGGGGAAAGTGGGACACGTGGAAAACTTTAATTGGCTGGAGGGAACGATTGCACGTGGTGCAGCCGCACACGAAAACAACCTTTGGGAGATGCGTAACAGATACGTGGGTCCCACCCTGCACGCCGGCTTGCGCGGTAGGTGGGCCCCACTGTCATGCCAAGCCACGCGAAAGAAGAATCTCTGCACCCACTCTCTTTGGTCGGGTATGAATAACACGCGCGCATCCTAACCGTTACTTCTTTGATCGGACGGTCCACGTTACGCGCTTCGACTAGGGCGCGTGGCTTCTTCTCACCTGCGCAGAAATTAACTTTTATTAATTACATTTTCACCCACAAATATATTTCAAATTACATTTTAAACTTTGCTTAATTACAATATAACCCTTTTTCTAATTTAAATTAAATTTTAAATTTTTAATAATTCCAATTAAGCACTATTTTATTTGAAATTATATTTTTGGACACAAATTTGCAATTAAGTACGTTTTCGATACAATTTATTTAATTTTCTTAAAATATATAAAAAACAATAAATACTAATTTATTAAACTAAAATTAACTAAAAATGTCAAGAACATAGCAATTATAATTAATAAAATAGATGAAAATAACTATATAAAATACAGTTATCACATTTACTTGCTCATGTCACACATATAAACACCATACATTTCTCCAATAATTTCATACTCCATAATGTCTTATGTGTTCCCTCATTCAAATTAAACTTAGTTTTATTAGCCAAAATCACTCAAATTACATTTTTTCATGTCACCTTCACTAATAATGTGTGCTTTGTTTAGGACAAAAGCTCGGGGAAGATGATTGGGATGAGAATTAAGAAAGCATGACTCTACTACCTGACCATTTCTAAAAAGGCTGGATGTTTCTTCGTTTCAAATACCGTTCCAACCAATCCTCATCTCTGGCATCAATGACTAGGTCATTTATCTGATAACAGTTTGCGTGTACTTTATCTTTCCATCAATATACCCTTTTGTTCTATTAGTGATTATTCTATTTGTCCACTAGTTAAGCAAACTCATAATCCATTTTCTTTAAGTTCTATCAATACAACACTAAATTTGATACATACGCAATTTCTCACCACCTTCATTAATCTTGTTGAAACACAATTTGCATCCAGAGTTAAAATCATTTATAGCAATAATGGACCAGAATTCTCTATGACCCAATTGTTTTCTACCAAAGGAATCCTATATCACACCAATTATGTGCATATACCTTTGAATGAGTCCTTGAAACAATAGGATCAGTGTTATTGAGAGTATACCTTGTAAGGATATAGTCAAATCGAATTATAATTCCTTACACTGAAACCGAGTAAATTTTATATTTATACATTTTTTATTTGAATATGAAAGTGATTTTCAAACTAATTATTATAATAAATCATAAATGTTTAGAATATTGAAATGACTTATGTTATAGATTTTAATTGTAGACATAAAATAAATTTTAAATCATGAGAAATTTTGTTTTTCTTATTCTTTTATTTTAAATTTTCTTTTAAATTTTTATTTGTTTATTTCATTTATTTTCAATTTTTATTTTACATTTGATGTTTGTTGGTATCATTCTGAAATTCTTCATAAGACTTAAGTTAATCCACTAGGGCAACTTAGGAGTTTAAAAGCTTGTTACATATCTAAATGAAATCGTGTGAATCTATGAAAATTATTTAGGATAGTTTAATTTCTAGTTTTGGTTTTACTTTTTCGCTATTCTTGCTAAGAGACTAGCAAGAAGTTGGTTGGAGGTTGTGATAAGTTCTCAAAAACACTTAATATATCATGATATTATGCATGTTAAGTGATTATATAGATTTATATTTGCTTATTTTACTATTATTTTACCAAATCTATATTTTTAGAATCACCGGTATATTTTGTTGTTTTATCAGCTATTTTTTTGAATTTAAAACCATTTAACTTGAAGAATTATACTTGAAGCATTTATTACAACTTAGAATATTAAAAAAGAAAATATTTGTAAAACATTAGATATGTTTTAAAATTGGAAAAAGAAAATACAAGAAATATTAGGGTTCTAAGTGATGTAGATTGAAGTGTGCGACGACATGAATTTATAGTGAGCTACGACGCTAGGAAAAAGGAAAAAATCAAATGTGTCCTAGATACGATGTAGGCTACGACGTGAAAACATTATACGTCATGACTCGATTTTAGTGTATCGTGCCCAAAACCATGTATATGTTGTGGGTGCTATGGCATGGAAAAATTGTATGCCGTGGTGCCAAGTTAAATTTTTCACATTTTTCTCCTTTTCTCATCCTATTTCTATTGGCAAAATCATCCTAGAATCAACGAGCTCTCTTAGTAACTGATTTCTTAGTTTCTTTTTATCTTTTTGTTTTTTTTATTAGTTTAAAGTTCTTCTCTCATTTGAGAATTTGAACAAAATTTAGTTTATATAATAGTTTTAACTTCAATTCAATAAACATTGCATCAATTTTATTTGGAGGTTTGTTAGAACATAAACAATTCTAAAAGAATTCTGTTGAGGTATAATTAAATTTATTATTTTTAGATTATCTCTAAGTGTTGTTTTACATGTTATATATTTAATTGATTGATCATTTATTAAACTATGAATGTTTGATTATAAATAATATGTGATATTAGTAATAATGTCATGCTTGTGAAATACTAAAATGGATTAAACGTTTTTATAAAATGAATTATGTTTTATTTTATTATCAAGATTAATGGCTTTAGTTTCATAAAGGAAAATACAATTAAAATTATAAATACTAATTAATCTGCATAGGTATTTAAACACCGAGAATTTACCTAATCCATGACAATTCCAAGATATGATCCTCATTTATCATTTGGGAGCTTGATAAGGGTCGCTTCCTCATCCATTTGGATTGATTGGGATGATATGAAAAATTTGAATGCTTTTTGTTGTGGAGATTCATTATAACCATCATCATCCCTTGAAAAAGCAGTGTATATAGCATCTAAAAAGATTGGTTGATTCGAAGCATAATGAGAACCTAAGAGAGGAACCTAAAAATTATCCATAGAAGAAACCACAAGGTTAGTAGTAGAGGTAACCATGCCAGAAACTTCATCAGTGAAAGTCCTTTTGTTATTTGAATTTGTTAAAGGGGATTGTTTCCTTTTTTTTTGCTTCACTATGAGAGGAGGTTGAATAAGAAATTGGCTGATTCCTTGGGTCTTGTCTTCTCTGATACTTCCTTTTAGGTTTTGTAGTTACAAAGTTGTTGAGATTAAGATTAATGAGAGATTTTCCCCTAAAATTGGCTGGGGGATTATTAGGGGTAGTTGAAGGAGTAGTCATTTGTTGAGTTGGATTAATAGGGAATAAAGAAGGTAACAATATTGGACCATCAGGTATCAAAGTTGTGTAGATTGGTAGGGCTTGGAAATGAGTAGGGGAAATTTGTGTAAAGGCTTAAGCAACACCTAAAAGTTCATCAATGATATTTATGGACGGTAATGGAAATTCTAAGGTGTTAACAATTGACATAGAGAGAGCTAAGTCAATATGATTAATCAAGGATAAATGGTGATTTGGTGGCATGTAGTGTATGAATGGGATAATAAGGTGGAAAGAGTTTCAAAGAATCAAGAGTTCTTGACTCTTTAATAATAGGAAAAAGAAATAGATAGATTCTTGAAAAAATACCTCAACAATTTTATAAAAAGAATTGAAATTCTAAGGGCTAGAAACTAAAACTTAATTGCATAAAAGATGATACATTTATATGTGCGTATTGTATCATTTTATAGTCCCTTATTATGTGTACAAAAAAAGGATGCACCTTTACATAAACTAAAAACCCCCAACTACTTTAACCTTTACAACTAATGAGATTTCACTTCTAAACCCACATGACACCTACATTGCTAAATTTAATGTATTATAACATGTGATAATACTGCTATAATTGTTACACGGTTTAATAGCTCTTATAGCACCAGTTTTGCTAAACTAATTTTTATCACATGTGATAATGCTTTTATAACACTCTATTATCACATGTGATAAGCAACCCCTAATAGCATTTAACAATCCTCGTGATTATTCAGTCTAATAAATGGATCATTTCAATAGTCCTCTACAAACTCATGATTTGGGTAAAACTATGAGTTTGGGGCTAAAAAACAAAAAATAGAAACAAGTAAAGGCTTGGTTAAGCAATCTATGATTTGGTCACTCAAGGATACATGCTCAACCAATAGTGATTTTTGAATGACCTAATCACGAAGGAGATGATGATCCACCTTTATATGCTTTGTTTGAGTATGAAACATAGGATTATGACAAAGAACTTCAGCATTAATGCTATCAGTGAAGAGAACATGTATACTAGTAGGTATTACAAATAACTTAGCTAAAATAGACCTTAACTAGATGATTTTTGTATAAGCTAAAGCCACATCCTTGTACTTACTCTCGTTGCTACTCCTAGAGACCACCTTCTATTTAAAGATGTGTCATGAAACTAAGTTGTCACCAAGATACAAACAATAGCTAGATGTGTTATGATGATCATATAGACAATTCGCATAGTCTACATCACATAATGCTATTAAATCAAGCAATTCATACTTATGTAAAGCAAGAACAAACTATAAAGTACCATTAATATATTCAATATTCTTTTACCTATAAACATATGAAACTCAGTAGTAAATGCCATAAATTGACAGTTTATTGACACCAAAGGCAATATCAGGTCTTGTAAGCATGAGATATTGAAATGATGCTACCAATCTTCTATAATTTAAAGGATCAGCTAAGACATGGCCATCTACTTTGCTTAGTAACTTGATAGATGACATTGGAATGAACATAGATTTGGCATCAAGAAGATCAGTCATGTCAAGCAATGATTTCATAAACTTATGCTAAGATAAATGCATGCTAGTAACATTGTAAGCGACCTTAACTCCTAGAAAATAATGGAGAACACCCAGATACTTAGAGAAAAATGAAGATGTAAATATGTAATAATTTGATCTATATGAGTTAAGTTTGATCCTATGACTAGAATGTCATCAACATAGTCTAGAAGCAAGACCATTTCCTTGTCATTACAAGTGAAGGAACAATTAGGTATCAACTTTAGAGTTATGAAAATCCATTCCAAGCAAACAAGTACAAAGCTTTTGATACCAAACTGTAGGTGGCTATTTTAAACCATATAATGTCTTTTGAAGCTTGCAAACCAATGTAGAATTGCCTTCTTCAAAGCCAGGAGGTTGGTGCATATACACATTCTCAAGTAAGTCTACATAAAGAAATGCATTGTTGACATTTACTTACCTTACAACCCATCCTCTACTTATAGTTGTAGTAAGTACTACTTGAATTGTGGTAGTTTTCACAACTAGGCTAAAGGTTTTAAAGTAATCTACCCCAAATTCTTGCAACAAACCATGAGTAACTAGCCTTGCTTTATACCTGTCTAAAGTTCCATATGCCAAAAACTTGACCCTAAACACCCATTTTCATGTAATAGGAGTCATTCCAACGTGTAAAGGAGTCATTCCAGCAGGTAGAGGAACTATAACCCAAGTGTTGTTAACATTAAGAGCATCAATTTTATTCTACATTGTCTCTCTCCACTCAGGGTTTTTCAAAGCTTACTTATAAATTTTAGGTTCATTTATAACAGAAGAAGAAATTGTTGAAAAAACTTATGTCTTGATAGTGCTCACTTTTGACCTTGTTATCATTAGATAGGTCTTTGGAGTTTTTAGAGAAGGAGGAGTTTTAGTACGTAAATTAGCTACAAGTTACAAATCATTGGTAAGGGAAGGAGAAAGATTAAGAGAGGGTAACAATGGTTCAAGCAAAATAATCATTTCATTTCCAAGGGATATAATAGGTTCATCGAAAATTACGGGAGTACTAATTTGATCACAAGATATATTGGGATGAGTATTTGAAAAAAGTGAACTAGGATTTTTAGAAATAGGAAGAAGAGGAATATAAAGATGATGGAAAATCAGTTGGTGAAGGAGAAACAAATGACAGATTAGGTAGAACTATAATAATTGTCTCAGACTTAGTTTGCATAGAAGGTTTAGGATCTATAATAGCAAAAATAAGGTACTCTCATGAAACACAACATGTATACTAACAATTATACTCTTAGCCAATGCATGAATTGGAATTTGAGTTACAAAACTGTTAGTGTAAGCATTAACACTAAAAGACCCATTAATGACATTTCTATAAGATTGATTAGCATTTGCCATCTACGAGTTTTAATACTCTATGCTCTGATACCATTCAAAGAATCAAGAATTCTTAATTCCTTAATCATAGGAAGAAGAAAGAGATAGATTCTTGAAAAAATACCTCAACAATTTTATTTAAAGAACTGAAATTCTAAGGGCTAAAAACTAAAACTTTAAGAATTGAAAAGATGCATGATACATTTTCATGTGCATATTGTATCATTTTATAGGCCCTTCTTGTGAGTACAAAAGAGGGCTACACCTTTACATAACTTAGCAAAGCTTTAACTACTTTAACCTCCACAACCAATGAGATTTCACTTCTAAACTCACATGACACCTGCATCGATGAATTTAATCTATTATCACATGTGATAATACTACTATAAAAGTCTATTATCACATGTGATAACAATTGTTACGTGGCTTAACATCCCTTGTAGCACTAGCTTTGTTAAACTGATTTCTTATCACATGTGATAATGCTATTATAATACTCTATTATCACACGTGATAAGAAGCCCCGAATGACATTTAACAATCTTCGTGATTATTTAATCTAATATGTGGATTACATTTCAACATATAACACTCTATTGTCACATGTGATAAATAGCCCCTAATGAAATTTAACAATCCTCGTGATTAATCAATCTAATATGTGGATTACGTTTCAACAAGGGTGGGGTAGGGAATACCAGATCTATACCAATTGAAACTGCCTTGACGAGAAGTCTCTGAAACTGTCCTAAAACTGGAATCATCATATGCCATTGAAATGGGAAAGCTTGTATTACCCTTTGTTAGAGTGTTTTATATGCTATGATTTTGGGCTGGAATATCTGCATGTAAAGATAAAGTGAGCGAACAATTATTTCTAGCCAGCAATTCAAAGTTGGGCCAAGAGCTAGCAGTTTGGTTATCACTTCTGTTGGAGATGACTTGAGGTGGTTAGAGACAAGCTAAAATGGTGGTAGGAACTTCCAAAGGGTAAGCTCGAATAGGTACTTTGTTTCTGAGATAGGAAAGAATAGGAGCTTCCCTGTTAAAGCTAGTTTTAACCCAGTTACCAAACAGTGTAATTCTCAGGTTATTATCAAAAAGGAAACATATTTGGGGCTCTACACATAAGTCTTCTTTGTGGAGGAGGAAGCCACACTTAAAGAAAAAGTCATGCATTCTTTCAAACATAAATTGGATCCAAGAAAGGTTATCATCAGTTTTGGTAGAGAAACAACCAGCATGGATACACGAATTAACCTAAATTTGGACCCTAACTCTCAAATATTTTTCTATGATAAGATTAGATTTATCGGTAATATCAATCTCAATGGTAGAACCTAGCAGATCCCCAAAGGAGAAAGCATTTTCTTTTAGCATGCAAATGGGAGCTAGTTCATGGATTTAGATCCAAAAACCTGTAGATGTAAAATCAATTTCAGCAATACGGATAGCAGGGGACCATTTCTTGATAACAAGTGTCCTTTGCATGCCAAATCCTAAACCTCCAAAACTTATTACAATCAACTTCATGCTGAAATTTCAGTCTATAAATGTTATTAGCCCTATCAACTATTGAAACCTTAACCCCAAAAGAGAGATTTGTAGCTAGGTCGAAAGTGTTCTGAATTGAAAAGGCATTGATCTCTATAGAAGCCAACAATTTAGCTAGCAAGGTGAGTGAAGTTGCATGCAAGGCTTCTTCCCAAGAACTTGAAATGTTGAAATCATTTAAAGTCCAGATAAACGTTGGGTTTGGGATATCATAGCCAAGTAGGATGAAGTTTCTAAGTAGTCCTCGACAGAACTACCAATACCATGCATAGAAGGATCCATTCTGATATAAATAGAAAAGGAGTATGGAAACCAATAGCGTGAAATATTATCATTCATTTTATAAGGAATCTTAATAAACAAAACTAGTTGTTTCAATGGAGGGATAATAAGGTTGAAATATTTTTGAGAGTGATATAGAAAGGTAATAAACTGATTTAAGGTTAGGGAATGATATTTGTGATAGCGCCCCTCAAGATCATGAGCTCAGAAAAAGAATAATAATGCATGATAAACTAAAAAAGTTATGAATAGAAAAGGTTTCAAAGATGCTTATCAATATAAAAACTGAAGAAACATGCAAGAAAGAAACAAAAAAAATATGAGACTAGTTAAGAGACTAAAGCTGATAACCTTTTAGGAATGATTAAAGTAAACACAAAGAAACCTTTTTGGATAGTAAAATACGAAGAAGAAGAACGTGAAAATAGAAGCAGACAGGAGAGACGGCTTTATAAAATTTAAAAGTTGAGAAAATCATTAGTTGTTTAGAAGAAAGGAAAAATTTATGACAAAACAGCTAGTTTTAATTTGAAAAGTGTAGCAGAAGACTAAGAAAATAAAAATATTAGGTGCAATCACATTTGATAAATGCATATAATATTTTTGTGGTTAAAATTTGGTTAACTACGTAACCAATTTATGATCACATAAGAGATACGTAATGTTTTTGCCTTAAAGATACACATCAACACACCAAAAGAAGATAAACAATGCAGAGTCAAATGAACAATTTTCTTTGAAGAAAAATAGTGTTGTGTGTATGAGAGAGTGAGAGAGAATATTTTAGAAAAATATTAGGGTATTTTTCTAAAAAGGGAGTGACAAAATAGTGAGTTTGGAAAACACTTGTGTACATGACACTATTTTGGGTTTATCTAAATTTGTTGTATTGCCTCTCGCTTTATATCCATTAATTTTATTAGTGGAAGAAATATTTTTCGGAGTTTATCCCGTGGACTTAGCCTAAATTAAAAGGTGAATCACGTTAAATTACATCATTATTTTACTCTATTGAATTTATTTTATTTATACCTATTGTGCCCCAACAACTGGTATCAAAGTCGGTCTAATAAAATTCTTAATATGCTTTGTGGTTGTAGCATAAATTGATTTGCCACATCAGAAAATATTTTATTAAATCCAGGGCATATTTATTTGTAGAAAAGAAACACGGCGAATAAAAAATATGTCAAGCCAGAAAGTAGATATTGAGAAATTTAATGGCAATAATAATTTCTCTTTATGGTAAAGGAGGATGAAGGATATTCTCATTCAACAGAAGATCCATAAGACGTTGCTAGGGAAAGAAAATAAGGCAACAACCATCACCGAGGAACAATGGGAGGAGATATATGAGATTACAGTCAGTACAATCCATCTAAATTTCTCAGATAATGTACATATCAACAAACCTTGCCAATAAATTTTATTTTTGGAAGGAGCTATATCAGATGAGGAAAAAAGATAACGTGAGCATGATGTAACATATTAGCAATTTCAACAACAAGCTTTCTCACTTAACAAGATTCAATGTCAGTTTTGGCAATGAAAAGAAAGTTGTGATGTTGTTGGCATCATCACTACCCTCATCATATAATCATCTCACAACAACTCTAACTTATGCAAAGGACAAGATGAAGTTTGAAGTTGTTGTTGAAGCCATGTTGTCATATGAGAAACAAAACATGGAGAGAGATTCATAAGCATAAGCCCTTATTATAGAGTCTAGAGGAAGGAGATAGTACAGAGAACAAAAACCCAGAAGCAAGAGCAGAGGAAAATCAAACAAATTTTCCAATGTTGAATGCCATCACTATAAGAAGAAGGGTCACATCAAGAAATATTTTTGGGTGTTCAAGAAGGAACATGAAACGAACAAAGGAAAAGTAGTGAAAAAAGATGACAATAGTGATGATGAGCACACAAATACCATAAACGAGTTCAATATCGTTTATGATGAAGATTTTGTTATTCTTGCATCATATGAGACCAGTTGGGTGATTGATAGTAGTGCTACAATTCACGCTACATCTCGTAGAGAATTTTTCTCATCATACACACCTGAAAGTTCTAGTGTTGTTAGAATGGGAAATAAAGGCCTATCAAAAGTTGTTAGCAGATGAGATGTTTACTTGGAAACAGAGAATAGAACCAGACTATTTTTGAAGGATGTCAAAACATATTCCAAATATGTGCCTGAATTTGATCTCAATACGCAAACTTGCAAATGAAGGATATTGTAGCTTCTTCATTTATGACAAATGGAAACTTACAAAAAGCTCCATAGTAATGGCTAGAGGTGAGACACATACAACTTTGTATATAATGCAAGCGAAGCTCTCCACCGACATAGTAAATACCATGGAGAAAGACAAAATGGCTAAAGTATGGCATAGAAGACTCAATCACATGGGTGAAAAAGGTATGACAAGTCTAGCCAAGAAGAAGATATTTCCTAGAATGGATGAATTATATTTGAAAAAATGTGTTGATTATTTAGCAAGAAAGAAAAACATAGTTGCTTTCAAGAGTTCCCTTCCTTCTAGAATGAATAATATTTTAGATATGATTCATTCATATTTATGTGGACCAATGCCAAAGTCACTTGATGATGCTCAATACTGTGTGACTTTAATTGA
Source organism: Hippophae gyantsensis (assembly GCA_030763125.1). Taxonomy (NCBI): domain Eukaryota; kingdom Viridiplantae; phylum Streptophyta; class Magnoliopsida; order Rosales; family Elaeagnaceae; genus Hippophae; species Hippophae gyantsensis. The sequence continues at coordinate 13,713,847 of CM061036.1, forward strand.
TGATCATTCAAGGAAGACGTGGGTATATTTTCTAAATACAAAAGATCGAGTGCTAGATGTATTCAAAGAATTTTATGCTCAATTGATAGACAAACTAGGAAGAAGCTGAAATGAATTCGGATAGACATTGGTGGAGAATACACAGGACCTTTTCATGCTTACTACAAAAAGCATAGTATTCGACATCAGATGACATCTCCAAAGACACTACAATTGAATGGCTTAGCTGAGAGGATGAACCAAACTTTAATGGAGAGAGTCAGATATCTACTCTCACATGCAAATTTGCCTAAAACCTTTTGGGGTGAAGCTATACTCACAGTTGCACATGTGTTGAATCTTTCACCATGTACTCCTCTCATGGATGTTCTAGATAAAGTTTGGTCAGGAAATGATGTTTCCTATGATCATTTGTGATTGTTTGGCTTCAAAGAATTTGTTCATATTCCTATGGATGAGAGATCCAAACTTGATGCCAAAACAAAATAGTGTATTTTTATTGGCTATGGTTAAGATTAATTTGGCTATAGATTTTACGATCCAGTTACAAAGAGACTTATCAGAAGTTGTGATGCTATATTTGTTGAAGATGAGATCATTGAAGATATTATTAAAATGAAGAAAGATGTTCCTAATTCCAATGGTGACTCATCAGATTTGAAATTAATTCCTCCAACATCAGTGCCAAGACAAGTTGGAGATGAAGACCAAGTTTATTCACCTGATGAAGATGATGCTCTTATAAAAGTTGGTTTTGAAGATGAGGGAAATGATGATGTTCATTATCTAGTACCAACACCTATGGCTTCTCCTGTTCCACTGAGAAGAAGTGATAGAGTGAGATGGCCATTTACCTCATATCCTCCAGATGAGTAGGTAACTTTCACTGATGGGGGATAACCTGAGATTTATGAAGAAGCCATGGATGAAGAATCCAAACAAAAATGGATTGAAGCCGTGCAAGATGAGATTTAGTCCTTGCATGAGAATAAAACTTTTGAGCCGATGAAGCTGCCCAAAGGGAAGAGAGCTTTGAAAAATAAATGGGTGTTCAGGGTGAAGTATGAAGAAAATAGTTTCAGTCCGTGATACAAAGTCAGACTGGTTGTCAAGGAATTTAGCCAAAGAAAATGAGTTGACTTTGATGAGATTTTCTCACTAGTTGTGAAAATGATATCTATTGGTACTATGTTGGGGTTAGCAGCAAGTCTTGACTTGGAGGTTGAGAAAATGGATGTCAAAATTGCCTTCCTACATGGTGACTTGGAAGAAGAGGTATACATGGAGCAGCCAGAGGGTTTGAAGCAAAAGGGAAAAGAGGATTATGTTGGAAAATTGAAGAAAAGCCTCTACGGCTTAAAACAAGCATCAAGACAATGGTACAAAATTTTTGAGTCAGTTATGGGAGAGCAAGGCTATAAAAAGACTACTTCAGACCGTTATGTTTTTGTGTAGAAATTCTTTGATGCTGATTTCATTATTCTTTTTCTTTATGTGAATGATATGTTGCAATCAACAACTTGAAAAAAACAATTGAGTAAGTCTTTTGTCATGGAAGACTTGGGGCCAACAAAGTAGATTCTTGGCATGAGTATTATTAGAGACAGAGGCGCCAATAAATTATGGTTATCATAGGAGAAGTACATTGAGAAAGTACTTCAGAGATTTCATATGGACAAGGCTAAAGCGATTAGTTCTCCTCTTCCTAATCACTTTAAGCTAAGTTCTAAGTAGATCACTTCTACATACAAATAGAAGAAAGAGATGGAAAAGGTTCTATATGCTTCAGTAGTTGAAAATCTGATGTATGCCATGGTTGTACACTACCAAATATTGCTCATGTAGTTGGAATTGCAAGTAGATTCCTTTCAAATCCTGGAAAAAGAATATTGGGTTGCAGTGAAATGGATTTTTAGGTATCTTCGATGTTCTTCCAAAATATGTCTATTTTTTGGAAATGACAAACCTGTGTTAGTTGGATACACAGATGCAAATATGGCTGCTGGCGATGTGGATTCTAGAAAATTCACTTTAGGTTACCTGATTACATTTGCAGGGGAAGTTGTGTCATGGTAGTCAAAGTTACAAAAATGTGTGTGCATTGTCTACTATAGAAGCAAACTACTATAGAAGCAAAGTTTATAGTAGCAATAGAAACATGTAAAGAGTTGCTATGGATGAAAAAGTTCTTAAAAGAACTTTAGTTGCAACAAGACAGTTAACAATTATTTTGTGATAGTGAGAGTACTATTCGTCTTGGAAAGAATGCTTTCTTTCATTCGAGATCAAAACATATTGATGTGAGATATCATTGGATTAAGGATGTAATGGAGAAGAAGCTACTACAGCTTGAAAAGATCCATACAAAAGAAAATGGATAAGATATGTTGATGAAAATTCTTCTAAGACAGAATTTTGAATACTGTCGTTTAACTACTGGATTGGTGGAGCCTTCCATGTAGTTGGGAGGGAGAGATTTGTAGGTCCCTCCCACATGGAAGAGAAAAAAATTAAAAATATTAGGTGCAACCACAAATGTTAGGTACAACCACAAATGTTAGGTGTAACCACATTTGATAAATGCATATAATTTTTTGTGGCTAAAATTTGGTTAGCTATGTAGCCAATTTATGGTCACATAAGGGATATATAATTTTGCCTATAAATTGACAATGTTTTTGTCTTAGAGATATACATCAACACACCAAAAGAAGAGAAGCAAAACAAAGTCAAATGAACAATTTCCTTTAAAGAAAAATAGTGTTGTGTGTGTAAGAGAGTGAGAGAGTGACAAAATAGTGAGTTTAGAAAACACTTGTGTGACACTATTTTAGGTTTATATCAATTTGTTGTATTGCGTCTTATTTTATACCAATTAATTTTATTTATAGAAGAAATAATTTCAGGAGTTTATTCCGTAAGTTTAGCCCAATTTAAAGAGTAAATAACGTTAAATTACCGATATCATTATTTTATTTTGTTAAATTTATTTTATTTATATACTCACTGTTAATATTTTTTGATAAGTTCATATCCCGTTGCTTTTCATGTTATGCCACGTCTCGGAGAAAAATTGAAATGGTTCATGCGTGAAGAAAAGGGAAATGTTTACAATTTTTCAAGAGATTTTAGTTGGATAGAGGATGGGTTTTGAAAGTTGGATGAATGTAAAGCTAGGAATATGAACAGAAAAGGAAAACAAAGCGATATTTCAGAAATTATAAAGACAGGACACTGTAAATGATGAATGAATAGCTGGAATAAAGGTTGATCTCACTGAAAAAACAGAAGATAGGTATGCATGCATAAAGCATGTATGAAAGTACTCTACAATTTGCAGAGTAAAAACTAACCGCTCAATGTAGTTAGTAGCATGATGATGTTTCTTGTATACGAAGTGCAGGCAAGAGAATATGATCAACCTTTGATTTTTCCATCAGAGGTTTTAGATTTTTTTCAGTCATATTAATGGAAAAGAAACTATTTTTAGCACATATGTATATACCAATACAAATGTCATAATATAATTAGAGTAACTTGATTAAGAGATTATATATATATATATATATATATATATATATATACCAATATAAATATCATAATATAATTAGAGTAATGTGATTAAGAGGTTTTATAACTATTTTGGAATTTTACATATTTAATATTAATATGTAATTTAATATATACCATAAAATAATACATATTTAATTATTCTAATAAAAAAATACAAAAGTATAAAACTTTTTCTGTAGCAAAATTATTGACTTATTTCAACGATTATAAATGTTGACAAGTCAGAATAGTAGAAGCCAAACATCATTGTTTCTAATAGAGTATTATTATAATTTATGATAACCATTTAGTTGAAATTTGATACATTTTTACACAAAGAATTCACATTATTTTTATATTTATTAATATTAAATAATTAATTAATCAATCATAATATCAAAACAAATTTATAATATAAAGCATATTTTTAGTTATTAAATCTTTCTGGTAAAGCCATTTACTTGTTGCTACCTTCAGCTTCTGCTCCAAACTCCAGACCTCAACTCTGAAAAAATTCCTAAACTCCGTTGAAATCAATTTACTTTCATTGAGATCTTCCTAAAATTTCAGCTCAATCAGAAGGTTTGAAGCAGAGTCTGTTCTGGCCCTTCTGGGTCTTTGAACTATCTCTTATAAATGTTAAACCAAGGTCTTGGGTACTGGGTTCGATGGCAAGTTCCCGTGTGTGCTCTCATAATTACCATCCCCATGGCAGTAGCTCTTAATTTTATAAAGAAAAGAAAAAAAGATCCACTAGAAATCTCTAGCTTCTGGAAACCATGCTGGAGAAATCTTAGTCCTATCTGGCTTTTATGCTACAGAGTGTTCGCCCTTGTTTGCTTGGCTTCTATAGTTTTTAACATGGTCAATGTGACTAGAGGTTTTGACTTGTACTTCTATACTCAGTAAGCTGTTAGATCCCCTAAAGTTTATGCTTAAAGTTGTTAGATCCGTTGTGATTTAAATTTCTTTGATTTGATATATTTTCTGATCTACAGGTGGACCATTGCGCTTGTTATTTCCTATTTTGCGGTTTGTCTAACTCCGTAAATATCTATTTTTTAATAAACAATAAATATCTATTTATTGAACCAACCAAGGGATGTTTGATTTTTTATATATGGAAAAAAACTATTACTCTCAGTTACTGCTTTAAGCTGCTTATTTTGCTGATAATGCTAAATGAATAAATTAAAGCACAATTTGTAGCAAATGCATCTCTTTAGAGTTATGCTAGTTGGACTTTCATTTTTCTGTGAATAACCATGTGTAGTACACATGTCATGGACATGAGTGTGAGTATTCATGGGAAAAGAGTTTGTGTGACATAAGTTTAGAGTGATGGAGTTTTCTAACTGCTAAAAGCCAAACGTGTCATAAGCTGTTCTCTGTAATTATCAAAGAGCTCTTTCCTTATCATGCATTTCATATGTCTATGTAGCTTGGGACGTTTGTGTCTGCTTATGGATGTTGGATGTCTTCAAAAGAAGCTCAATCTGAAAATGAGGCTAAGGTTAAGTTCCTGAAGAGGAATTCGCAAAAGATGTCATGTATCACAAATTGTGATACTTGCAGGGACAAAGAACACAAAGATAAGACCAATTTACCGGAAATTCATCTAAGAATGGGAAGTTGGTGCTATCTAATGCAAGCAATATATCAGGTTCTTTATTTTACCAAGATTTCATTTTTTGTCTCATTTGTTTACATAATTTAAAAATAAAGCATATTTAGATGCAATTCCGGTGGTATGATTAGATTGTCTCTCTTTCAACTTATTCCGGTGGTTTTGATTTATTGTCGTCGAATACAAATCAAAAACATGTTCTACTTATGATCAGACGTGTGCAGGTTCTTCTGTTCTGACAGACATAGTATTCTGGTGTGTATTAGTTCCATTACTTGCAAATGTGGAATTTGAGCTAACCCTGGTAAGCTTTCACCTCTATATATAAACTTTCTTTTACTATATCTGGAACTAAGTTTTTATTTTCTTTATTTTATTTTTTTATCCATGCCTAAATATCTTTAAAGACCAAAAATGAGTCGCTTTGTATTTTTTTAAGCAAAAAAGGTAGCTACGGAAAGTTAAAAGTTAATCTTCATTTTGGATGCTGGGTTCAACTATGGATTTTCTTTATGTGATTGAAGAGGTTGGAAATTGATGAACATTCTAGAACAACAAAGATAATAGAAAAGATATTGAAGAAATATCTTAAAAAAAATGTTTCCAGAAGACTCTAGATTTTCTACAGAAAATATCTAAATTTATTAAATGATAGAAAAATATATAATTGTAAAGAAACCTATGTTAGAGAATATTTTAGAATATTAAATAGAAAATATGAAGATTATTTTAGAAGAACAATCTAGTCTCCAACAACTCTAAATAAGCTTGCGTGTTTTTGTAACATTAAGCTTCTAAGCTCTCATGTTTGGAGCTTCAATTAGTGCTAAACAATGATACTTTTCTACATTTTCTAATATCTCTTTCAATCTTCTTCATGTGACCCATATTCATAACTACCTAATATACTTAAGCCAACACTTACACTAACTATATTAAATACCATCATGTTACTCGATCCTTCTTAAATTATAATATGATATAAGAGTTCATTCTAGATTGCTTTAGTGGTATTAGAGCTAAGTTCATCCATCGTTGGCCGTATCCATTATTTTCATATAACCAAATGACTGATAATACAATCCGTTCAATTAATCCTCTTTTAATTTTCCGTGCAAAAAACTATGATTTTTGGGCAATTAAAATGAGAATATTTTTTCATTTTCAAGATTTGTAGACAATTCAATGAGGAATATACTATCCCCAATGATACTACCACACTAACTGCAGCCTAAAAGGAAAAAAATAAAAGAGAAAGATCAAAAAGACTTTCTACCTCTATTCGCTCTATAATAAGCTTTGGCAGACAATTTTTTTCCAAATTATGGGAGCTACTATTTGTTAAGAAAGCATGGGTTATTTTACAAGAGGAATTTCAAACTACAATTTGTAATAAGATATTTTGAAAATATTAAAAATGTAAAAAATGAGATCGCAAAATATTATTACTCAAGAATAGGAGAAATAGTAAATCAATTATGATCATATGGAGAAAATATTTTCGAAAAGAAAGTTGTAGAAAAAATTCTCATTAGCTATACCAAAAAATACGATCTAATAATTACATTTATTGAGGAAACAAAAGTCAAATAACCTTGATATCTACCTAATTAATAGACACTCTAGAAGCATATGAAATGCGTCAAAGTAGACGTGATAAGGCTTTTATAGAGAGTGTCTTCTAATCTAAAGTTAATATGCGATCTCAAAAATTTTAAGGTGGGACAAAATTCATAGAAAATTATTAAAATAAAAAATTTAAGAAAATGGAAAAAGATCATTTCTCATGTAGCATTTGCAATAAAAATGTCACCTAGAGAAAGATTGTTGATTCAAGAGAAAACCCAAATGCCAACATTGCAAAAGGTTTGAGCATGTAGATAAACCTTGTTGGCTTAAAATGGTCATCAAGCTTACTGAATATGCATGGTATGATATTTTTTTATGTATGTCAAGCTTCTAATAATGAAAAAGAATATGCATGGTATGTAGATAACGGATGTGGCAATCACATGAATGGAGATTACAATATTGAAAAGCTAAAAACAAAATTCCAAACCCACCTTCAATACTACAAGTCTCTATTCTTGTTACTAGCCTATTACAAATATTTATCCTCCTTTCTAAGTGAGCTTCCATAACATTAAACTATTTTCAGGGCCAAAAATACCACACAGTAAGGCAAAAAAGAAAAAAAGGCGAGTGCTTGACGTGAATCAATAAAGGTTCCTAAGCATCAATAAACAAAAAGATGAGTGCTTGATGAGAATCAATAAGCACCAATAGTCAAAAAGAAAGATTTTGACGTGAATCAACAAGAAAAGTTCTCAAGCATCAAATATCTAAACAAAAAAAAAGTGCTTTGAGAAGAATCAAATGATTTTCGTGCACAAAGAAGTGAAAAGGCTTAATATGAGATAGAAGAAATAAAGAAATAGCCTCCAACAACTATAAATAAGCCTTGTGTATATTTGTAACATTAACCTTGCTTGGAGCTTCAGTCAATACCAAGCAATGATGCTTTGCTACATTTTTTAATCTCTCTTCCAAACTTCATGTAATCTACGTTCCCAATTATCCAATATCACTTGAGTAAACCCATACACAAACTATATAAAATATTATTGTGCTACCCGAAACTTCCTAAATTCTATTAGAGTTTAATCTATATTCCATTAGAAGAAAAGAAAGCTATGTTGAGTTGCAAGTTGTTTCCTCCTTAGGATGTCTTAAAAGTCAAATAAAAGCAATGATCAGGACATGGAATATACACAAAAACTTAAAACTAAGTTAGTTTTTTTCATTTTTCTCTTTCTTTTAACAAATTTTACAAGTACGTTGAAATTGTTTCTGCTCGATATCTCTTTGTGCTTCTAGTTGGTTTTCCCTCACTTATATTTGTTATTCGGGAAAACATTATATTTCTTGGTAACTCAATTTAGTACTTTATGTATTCAATTTTATATCAATTAAGTATTTTAGTTGCGTGAACGATTCTAAGTTAATAGCACCAAAGTCTCTTTTTAAGGCATCGACCTGTAAGTTTTGGATATGATCCAAGAGAGTATGAGTTGTATAATGTTATTCAAAAAAAAAAAATTCAGTTGATATTCACATTAAATTTAGACAAAATAGTAATGTAGACAAACTTCTTTCCTCCCAATTTAACAAAAAAATGTTATCTGATTGGACACGAATGGTGTTTAATGAATATTCAAGTATACATATCGTAACAAGTAATATAATAATAAGAAAAAATCATTTTTATGGAGATTATGTTATTATTATTTTATTTGTTATAATACGTATATTTACGTATTCATTGAACACAATTCGTGTCCAAACAAATAAGGTATTGTTAAGTTTTCACACTAAATTAGTTTGAGATGTATCTTCAAAATCTTGTGGTGGATACATGTAGACTTCCTCCTTAAGGTCACCATTTAGCAAAGCATTATTAACATATATTTACTTAACACCCAGTCAACAGAGACTGTTATTATGAGAACAATTCTCACTGTTTGAGGTTTGACAGCAGGAGAAAATGTTTCCAAATATTCAATTCCATATTTCCATTTGTATCCACGAGCAACCATACATAACTTGTACTAATCCAAAGTGCTATTGTATGGGATGTTTCAATTTCCAAAGAGAGAACTTTAGAAATAAATCAAAGCAATTGGAAGAATGTGTGGATTCTTTAAGAGGATCATCTATATATACAACATTATACATACAGGTGTTAATTACATAATGTGTACACATATATGGATGTTAGAAAAATACAAATGGTATACAGTATCACATTATATGGCTCGAGGTCGACCTTGGCTCGAGCTGGTGGTCGACCTCATGGGCAGTCTGATCCCTAGAATCGATCTCCTCTCTGGTGCATTGTGAGCACGTCATCAAGTAGGTCATTTGGGATGCTTCGTTTATGGCTCGGGTTGTTGTCTTTCGGCTCGGGCTGACGGTTAGGGCCGAGTAGTAAAATGGATCGAGCATTAGGCCATATGTCCAAACAGCTATCATTCTTCATTTTCACTCTCCATCTAGAGGTGATAGGCTTGCATCCAAGAGGTTTGGAAACCAAAATCTAGGTTTTGTTTTTCACCCAAGCATCAAATTCCACTCTTATTGCATCTTCCCTCTCAAGGATGTGTTGTGCTTCCTCATAGCATGCAGGTGCAAGTAGGATAGTAATGGGGACATAACCAAAGTGTTTTGGTTTGACAATACCTACCTTAGCCTTGGTTACCATTGAAGACAAGGTGGTGAATCTGGAAGAGTATTTGGAGATTGACTGAGTGAACTCGGTTAAACTTGGCTTCAGAGAAGTGGGACTGTCAATGGTATCAGATGCTAGACTAGAGGGTGTAATATTAGGTAACTCAGATTGCAAGGTTGGAAACTTTATTGGAGTTTCTACCAAACACTCTATCTCATTGGATGAGAAAGAAAATGTAAGAAACTCGGTAGTGGTTACATTAGTATTAAAGGTTAAGGATTTATGAGGAAATTGACCTTCATAAAACTGTACATATCTAGAAGTGTAGAGTTTGTTAGTTGACAGATCAAGACAAATAATTTAGGGGTATAACCAAAGAATACACATTCAGTGGACCTTGGTTGAAGTTTATGTTGAGCAAAGAGCCTAGGCGCGGAAAGCACGATGAGTTAAAGATTGAAAAATTCATATTCAGGGGATTTTCCATATAGAAGAGAGTAAGGAGTTTGAAAGTCTTGAACTTTGGAAGGTAGTCTGTTAATGGTGAAAATTGAAGTTCTAAAGGTATGTACCCACATAGGTAAAGGCACACTACTTTGTAACAAGAGGGCAAGGCCTTTCTCTACTACTATTCGATTTCTAAGTTCCACCATGCTATTTTCCTCAGATGTGTAGGGGCATGTAACACAGATGCAACAGTCCCAATGCACCCAATTTGTGTGAGAAACATAAACTCATCACCCTCGTCGGTTTGAATTTCTTTAAGCTTAATGCCAAATTGTCTTCCCACCATCGAAAGAAAGAGCATGAAAATTGACTCAAATTATTCTTAGAAGTGAGAGTGTAAATCTACATAAAGTGGCTAAAGTCATCTACAATGAATAAAAAATACTTAGTCTTGGTGGAGATTATAGGTGATGTCCAAATATCCATATAGATCAACTTTGAACAATTCAACAATAAGGACTATTGAACCAATTTATCTAACACAACAATAGAAGGGTGAGCAAATCTCATTTGCCAAACATCACATCCTAAAGCACTAGAAAATACAGTAGGTGGAGATGATAAGAGCTTAGATGGATGAGTGTCTGGTATGCCTTTAATGCTGTAAACTCCACCAATAGCGTGTCCTTAAATGAGTACTTGATGTGTTGGCTTCTTCTTAGCACAATAGGTGTCAACATGAAATTCAACAGCTACATCATTATCAAGGCACAATTGTTGGACATAAATCAGGTTATTGGAAACTTGTGGTGTGTGAAGCACATTGTGAAGATGCAAAGGCCCATCAACATTGACAACAATATCTCCATGATGATGAATAGGTAAGGAAGAGTCATTACCTACAATGATTGATTCTGAACTAGAAAAGGGTTGCAAATGCTGAAGATTACTAGCAGTCCTTGTAAAGTGATGAGTGGCACCTGAATCAAGTTACCACTGTTGTTGTACTGGGTGAGTGTTGTAGGAACCTTTAAAAGATTATGTGAAAGCTGAAGGTCCTACAAATTTACAAGCTAGAATGTCACACAATTTGAAACACCGATCTGCAAAATGACCTGGTTGTGACATATTTGACATTGAATCTTAGGGTTAGGACTTGATGTAGGATGCTTGCTATGATTAAAGTCCCCAGATAGAGGTGCAATAGATGATTTTTGTGCTTTTGACTCAAAAAATCATGAATATTCTAGATAGGGTTAGCTAGCTTGCGTGCAAGATTGCTGCTAGAAGGTCCTCTAAATGTCACAGCAGCCACATTAAACTGCACGAGGTAGCTAGCATCAAAAAATGGTGACTAATGATGAAGCATTTGATTATGAGACTGCAAGAGGTTCTGAAATTCATGAAAACTTAGTGAACCAGCTCTCATTGAGAGGGATGAAATAAAAGGAAGATATCGTGGATCAACATCACGTGTAGCACACAAAATCAAGTCTTGATCAGAAACAATTTTACCTGCATCAGCTAGGTGATCTGCAATTGAATTAATCTTGAGGATATAGTCAAGAATTATCCTTCGTTATTGTCTGTAACTATAATATTAGATCATAACGCGAGCTAGTGAAAAACCTGAGTGGGCTGTAAGGCACACAAGTACTATACTGCTATTTCGAGCTTTATCAGGTGAATTGGAGCACTAGAAGAAACAGACGCAAATGGCCAACTCTTCACAATCCATTTAGTCTTGTCCAGTGTTCAAATTCAAGATTAAGAATTTGAGTTCCAAGCATAAAATGCAAAGGAATAGCACAGGTAGGATCAATGATTTTCTCAAGTCCATAGGCTGAGATCAGTGACAGAAATTGTTCGCGTCATAACAGAAAGTTGCTTCGATCCAACTTAATCAAAAAATTCGTATTCACAGGTGGAAGAGTGTAAGTAGAAGCAGAATCTGAATTGAAACTAAGTTCAAGAAGTGAAGATTGATTATCCAGCTGTTCAGTTGATTTTCCTAATGCATTTGTATTGTAGGTAGTGGGAGATGTCAGCATTAGAGCTCCTTTGTAAGGGTTCTGATTTGGCTCGGATACCATAGCAAACTATAGCTCAATGTAGGAATGGAAAACTGATACCAGTATTTGTACTAGTGAAATGTACTTGATTAGCAAGTAAACAATTGTAACTAACTAATGCTAACTTGAGCTACATTATGTTAGCATACAGTATACACCAAACTGTCTATAAGCATAGCACCAATGCTTATTGCTTACCACCTCCTTATTGACTCTTTATTTGTATGTGTTTTGCAGGGGATAGTCTCTCTCCATGCTGTAAACATTGTCTTCCTTCTCATCGACACTGCTCTTAATAGCCTTGTAAGTATAATACTGCCATTAATGGAAAACGTACTTATGCATTTATATCAATGACATGTCGAGGTCACATCTACTTTCAAATTTATGCTAATTTGCAAAGTCAGGGTCATCATTAATTTGTAGCTACTTCCATTTTGAAGAAAAATTGCTGTCATGAATCCTTTAGAGATAAGTAATAAGTAGGGAAAAGAAAGGCTAGTATTGCCTTCCAGAACTATGAGAGAAAAATTAGCAGTATAGCTTGCTTGGAATTACCTTTATACTACAAACAATACTAGTTTCCTTTCTGCTTTCAGCCATTTACCAGGTCTGGCTTTGCTTATTTTGCACTGTGGAGTTGCTTGTATATTATTTTCCAATGGTTCGTTCATGTCTGCGGTTTTATGACACGGTAAAGTTAGCTTAATTTTCTATGTATATTGTCATGTTACTCTTGCCTGCAGTTTTATAAATACAAATGGTTTGAACTTTAAAAAGGCTCTGTTTTGCTTCAAAAGTTAGTTCATAAACTGTATCTTTCAGATGGCCATATCCATTCCTCGAGCTTAATACACCATGGGCACCGTTATGGTATTAAGCTTGCACTGTTTTCTTTGATCCATTCTCTCCTATAAGCATACCTAAGATTATCTTATTCACTTGATCTAGTGTTTTGCTCACAGCTATTTTTGCTTGGCATTGTTTCACATCCCCTGTTATGGGATATATGCCTTGATCTTGAAAGCTAAGCATTCTATTCTGCCTAGATTGTTTCCTCGCTCCTTTCTCAGGTTTTAGTAATATATTTTTCTTTTCTTTGTAATTGTATCTTAATTTTTGTGAATAAAATTATTGATGTGGATAAATGAGTTAAGATCGATGCTTGTGCCTTTCGTAATATTATATATATAATATGAACTTGAAATTGGTAGCAGTCAGTACCAAGGAGCGGATGCAAAACAAGAAATTGATGATTTTGACCAAAATAGGAATTCCAAGGAAGAGAAGTAGAGATTCAGTGATTTCTTTATTCCTTTATGCAAAGATGATGTAAAAGAATCCTAATTCTAGCATAGGATTCTATGACTTCTTTTCCTCATATTTTTCTTTGTATTTGTCACTCAGAAGAATAAACAATTTTAGGTGGAGAAAAAATCTGTGTATCATTGAACTTTTGTAAGCGTGATAAACAGAGAACATTTTGGTAAAAAGAGTAATAATTTACAATTGGTTTGTACGATGGATGAGTTATTATGACCTAACTTTTTTTCCCCCAATTCACCCCCGAATCGAAGGATTATCACTTGTGCAGAGGTATTGACAATGATTTTCAAACATAATGTGATGAAAATGCAGTAGAAAACGGATATAGGAAACAATTTACTCATTCTTAAATGAAAGTGAATTCTTCATTTCAGGATGAATTAAATTAAATCTGAGTAAGATTCGAATCTAGTAAGTTAACACCAACAGCTCTACTTGCTGATACAAATTCCCGTTTTGACCCAATGACAAAGATGAACTCAAAGTCATTTAATCTTTTGGTTAAATTAATAAATATACTATAGAGTATCACAAAAGGTGTACATATCATCTAATTTTTTTCTTAACTGATGTAATATTAAAATATCATAAGCGTTAACAACATATCATCCACGTAACTTTTGAAAATATAAATTATATTAGGGTGATATCTTTGTAACACTTATGATATTTCGGTATTATATTTATAACTCGATAAATTTAGATGTTATGTTTGCAACTTTCTTAATATTTGAGTAGTATATTTGTTAATTTACATTATCTCTTTGTGGAAATTTTTTCTACAAAAAAATAAAATAAAAGAAAAAAAACTCTTAAAACTTATAATTATAAAAATAATAACTCTTTATGTCCATCTCATATATAATTATTTGGACTTATTTAATAATAAATACCATTCAATTAGATCTCTTTCAATATTATTGAGATGTTGTTTTAACCATTATAAGTTTTTAAAGTGTTAGTTAAAGTAATTTCTCTATTATTTTTTTACACTAATATAGTATAGAAACAAATACTTTTGGCCTATCTATATTGTTAGGTTTTCATTATTTTTCTCACTCCTGCAAGGCCACGAAAGTTTCAAACTGTAAGGGTCACAAGTTGAGCCGAGTCAGAGTGCATGCTACATGAGAAGTGTAGAAAGCTTCGGCCAAGTATTTTTGCTTAATTTCTTGTCAGACAAAACCCTTAAACTTGGAAACCCTTTTTCTAATAAGGAATGCTAAGGTAACCAATTTTACAAAATTCATATTCTATTTCCTACTTGACATAAAAGAACAACGACTTGCATTTTGGAATATTACAATTCAAACACGATATCCAGTATTTAAACTTTCCCAGATAAGCATCACTTACAAACAGTAGAATAGAACAAAACTACAAGAGATATCTAGATAGGTTTTAAAAGACAAAACTTCTTTGGTTCTCTACAATCACTCGGCATGACCATAAATTCTCGAAATAAATCTTGATAAAAAAGCTGGCAACTTGTTCTTTGTATCTCTAAACCTGCGAGAAAAAGGTAAAATAAGTTCATTAGTAGAGAGGAAAGTTTTGGGTACTACCTTGGGAGCCAAAATATCTCCTATTGTAGGGTGGTATTCTCTTCCTCAAATTATTCTCATTTATTAGTACCCTCTTTATATATGGCATTATTAGGGACTTGTTTGGGATTTTCTAGCTGCTTGCCACTCTTTAAAGTGATGACAACAATTTGTGGGGTGAGTTGCCAAATGCTTGTGCCTCTAGCATTCCTACAATTGTGGCCAATTGATCAACTTGAGTCTTAAAGTTTCTAAGAGGGGTGAGCGTGGTTCATTTTTGGTCAATTTTTGTCTAAAATGCTAACCCCCGACATATATCGATTTGTTAAATCAAGAATTAAAACCGATCTATAAAATATCAGTTAATGAACATTAAACAAACCTATTTAGGTCAATTTGGTATGTTCGGTTTGTGGTTTAGACCTATATAATTTTAAAGTAGATTTAAATAAATTTGTCTTTGTGTTAATGTTAAATTAATAAATAATTTTAATATTTAATCAATAATTTAATTAAAAAATATTGTATTTTAGAATTTAAATTAGATTTTTGCACAAATTTTCAAGTAGATTAGAATGCTTAAAAATGAGTAAATTATTATTAGTTATATTACTAATTTATAAAAATAAACGTTAGAGAAGAATAATATAAGTAGTTTTACCTTTTCAATTGACATTATAGTTTTAATTAAAATTAGATGATCATAAACATAAATGAGATATATGCTATAAATATATAAAATGAAAATATAAATATGTATTAGTATGATATAGGTCGATTAGGTTAAACGACTGTTTATAAACTTTGAAACTTTAACCAACTTGATAAAGTTAGTTTTTGCATTTTCAAAACAAAAATCACCCTATTTGGACTTATAAATCGTAAAACTTGATTTGGATCGACTCATGTTAGTTTTAGTTGGGTAGGTTTTTTTTTCCAATTATTATTACCACCCTTTAGTTCTTATGGATGCCTGAGTTTCCTACTAAAATTTAAGAGTGTTAGTAGCAAAGGATCTTACAAGGTCTTCAAGAAGGTTCCTTTGAGTGGGTGGGGAGTGATGGGTGCTTAAAAAATGTTAAAATTATCATGATTTAATGTACTTTAATTGATTAAATAAATTTATATTTGTATGATTTTATCAAATTTTTATATAAATTTATATTTTCGGAATTACTGATATTTTTATTGTTTTTCATATATTTTCGTTCAAAAATAACTTAAAGACATGAAAAAGAATACTGGAAGAAATACATCACAAATATATTGAGAAAATAAATGAGAAAAAAGTCAAAAAGATAGAACAAATTAGATAAAATGGGTCAAAAATGTCAAAAAGACCAAAATTCCGTACGCAATACCCCATTTGCACCCAATCCCGTGCGTACTAGTGCGCGCAGATGCCTATCCACATCAAACCCCACACGCAGCAGCCCATCTGTTCTGTGTCATGCGAGCGCCAGGACACTCATCTACCAAGATTTTCGCACCCCATAAGTGTGTCAACGTGTCCAAACACGTCCAAATTCAAATTTTGAAATATTCCTCCCCTTTTTTTCCTTTTCCTCACCTATAAAAGGACTCTCTTTCCTCATTCCAAAACACACAATTTTTTAAACACTTTCTCTCTCTAGAAAGTTTTCATTTTTTTTAGTTTTTAAGTTCTTCCCTTTTTGAGAAGAACTAGCTATGTTTTTATAAATTTTTAGTTTTTGATTCAATAAGCGGATATGTAAACCCATTTGGAGGTTTTCTAGCAACAGAATTAGCATCAAACTATTGTAAAGATTTTATTAAGCTATAATTTAATGGATTCTTTACAATTATTTTTTTATGTTTTATTCTTATATGTTATATTTAGTTTGTCTGTGATTAAATTTAACATGGTTGACTATTTGTAAATATGATATAATAATAACGTTATTATGCTTGCAAAATATAAAATAGGTAAAACATTTCTATAAAATAAATTGATTTTGTTTTTATTCAAGATTTTATATTAAGGATGTTAGAGAGAAATATATTATTTTTTATTACAAACTTAAATATGAAAATTAGATTATAAGGTTTAATTATCTGGTCTGATTTAGAGTAGTGCTATTTTATTTGTTGGTATAATCGCCTGGTAGTTAGAGTGAAGCTCTATTTCAAAAGTTTTTATAAAAATTAATATTTGAAAATATATTGACAACATATTTTCAATAATGGTTTTAAAACTTGAAAGTTAGTACTTGAGTAATTAAATTCTTAGATTTAATTTAGACACATTGAATAAAGTTTAAAATGTCTAACCCTACCAAATATGGCATTTAAATGGTTCATTTTCAATCTCTTAGAAAAAAAGGAATTAATTTAATTGACCAAATTAGTTATCGACTCCACCCATAGGTGTTAATTGATTTGTTTAATTAGCAAATAATATCTAATCCCACCAAAGGTGGTATTCATATAAAAAAAATTAATAAATATCAATTTATATCTTTAATAACCTAAATAATATGAGCAAGTATAATTAACTTAATTATTATATCCTTAAATACTTCACTGTTATAAATGATAAATATTTGTATTATTCTTTATTGAATCCATATATATGTTTATTTTTATTATTTCATTATATTAGAACACAAAAACCAAAATATCGTGATAGGATGTTTATGATTTAATTTCGTTTTTAAAAGTTTGAATAATAAATTAAAAATCATATATATTCCTTCCTTAGATCGACCTTGGGAGTATACTTATCATTTTATATAAAATGATTTGTGCACTTACGAGAGTTTTATAAACAATAAAACCACAAAGTATTCTTTAAGATTGGCATTTGCAATACCGGTCTTGTGACTTATCATGGAGGCTGGGGCCTAGGTATCACTATAACAATATAAGACATATAGGATGACTACTATGTTTGAGTGAAAAACAAATAGGACAACTACAAGCTAATAGCTATTTATATGTTGTGTAGGAAAGCTATTATAAAATATTATGTGGAAATTTATAGGAAATTATAATATTTGCACATAAATTTGTCCTAATCATCCTAAGTGTTAACTTTCCTATAATATTTTCCATCATCACTTTGTCTAATTTCAATTCTAAAGAAGTAGTGCATCAAACCCAAATCAGTCATCTCGAATGTCTTCATCATTTTTTCATTATCACCTATGTAGATAAGATAATCCATATACAAAGAAATAATGAGTGTATTTGTACCTTGGTTTTTGATGTACAATGTTCATTCACTGTTGCACCTTCTGAAGCCTTGATGTATAATATGGTTATCAATTATGGTATACAAGGCTTCAAGAGCTTGCTTTAGTCCATATAATTCTTTCTTGTCCTTGCATCACAAACCCTTAGGGTTGTCCCATATATATCTCTTATTCAAAAAAGTCATTGAGAAATGTAGAAGTTACATCTAGCTGATAGATCATCCTCTTATTTTGAGTGGCATATGCAAATAGTGCTCTAATAGTATCCAAGCGTGCAACTAGAACAAATGACTTATTGTATTTGAGTCCAAATTTTTGAGAGTATCCTTCAGCTACTACTCACGCCTTTTGTTTTTGAATTGGTCCCTTACAGTGAAGCTTGGTCTTGTATATAGACTTAACTCCAATGATCTCTTTTCCTTTTGGTAGATTGACCAAATTCCATATTTCATTTTTATCAATTATCTTTATTTATTCTTCCATATCTTTTTCCCATCTTCTTTCTTAGAAGCTTCTTCAAAAATATTTGGCTCCATGATAGTCATGTTGCATGTTTCATAAATAAATGATAAAGGTCTCATCCTTGTTGGGGAAGACTATAGAGATGATTATCTTAATTAGCATGTTCTTGTCTCCTTGGGACTTCCTCTCCTGCTTGAACATCTTATGATTGCCTTGTGAGAAGATCAAAGTTTGTATTTCTTTCATCTTATTCGTTTCCATAATTGTACTTATCATTTTCATCAAACTCAATATCGTGAATGATGATCATCTTAATCGATTCTAGGCTATAGACACGATATCCCTTGGATTGAGTGCTATATCCTAAGAATAGTATTTTCTCAGTCTTTTTCATCTATCTTACTCATATTTTCTTGTAGAACATGAGCATAGCATATGCGTCCAAAAACTTTGAGATTTTTTGCTAAAGGCTTTCATAGGCTCCAAGTTTCAATAATAGTCTGCTTTTGCAATGCTTTTGTTGGACACCTGTTGAGAATATGCATTATTGTGTATACAACTTCTACCTACAAGGTCTTAAGAAGGACTTTGTCTAATATCATTATTTGATCCATCTCTATCACTATTTTTTTTCGTTAATAACTCCATTTTTTGTGGTGCGTATCCAACAGTGAGTTGATGCTCGACCCCTTCATCTTCATAAAAAAATGTTGAATACGTTGGAGGTGTAATCTTTTCCACGATCACTTCTAATAGTCTTTAAGTGGCGACTAATGAGTGCTCAAAAGAACTTAATATATCATGATTTTTTGCATGTTAAATGACTAAATAGATTTATATTTGCTTAGTTTTATTATCATTTTAGACAAATTTATCTTTTTGAAATCACTGGTATGTGATTACTCTATGAAAATAAAGTCATTAGCGCACTTTTTTACTTAATATTTACTTATTTTATTCAATAAATAGTAATTTTGAGGCCGTCATTAGCATAATTTTGGTCAGTTTTTGGAGCAAAAAAAGAGAAAAATATAGAAAAGTTTAATAAAGGATACAATTTTGGTGGAGATTCAAGGGTAGATTAATAGTGCAATTCAAGAGATTGATTGTATTTCTTCTTCTACTCTTTTTTTATATAAATTTTTATATTTTCTTTTATGAAAAATATAAGCTTGATGAACACAATTATGTGTAGTTAATTTATTAATATAGAGATATTATGAACTCAATTTTTACCATGTAATGATATAATATTTTACCCCAATTATAATTTTAATTTGATTATATTATTTAATTTGATTTTTATACTATTAATTGTTTGGCCAATAATTTATCTATAGAGGCAATTAAATAGATTTGGGAGAGTTATTTAATTGTTTGTCTTGATTAAATAACATACATAGTTTCTAGGCAGAAATTTATGATTCTTATGCATGTGATCATAATTGATGAGTTTAATGAGTAGTATGTAAGTTAATTGGCATGCGATTGTGATTAAATTAATTACTATATGGTGTGTAGTTTACTTGAGAGAGGAATACATGCTAGGTTAGATTCAATTGATCATGTAATTAGTTAATAATTATATTGGGATGATTTTAGCGATTCACATGTTTAGAAAATTAGGAGATTAAGTATTCCTAGATATTTTCTTATATATCCTTTTAGTTACCAAATATGATTTAATTAATTATTGCTATTTAATTTTAGTTATTTTAATTTTTCTTCCATATAATATAAAAACAAAAAAAAATTAATTTTTATTTTTTTAGTTTTAAAAATTAGTTTTTAATTAAATAATCTTTTTAGGAACGACCTTTTTTATCATTATATTACTTATTACGATACGTATATTTGCATATTCATTGCACACACAATTTATTTGGCGATCAATATGTCTTGTTGTTTTTCAAGTATTTTGGTTTCAAAAAAATTTAATCAAAAAAATACTTGAATAAATATCTGAAGGCTTCCATTACAACTTTAAAAGCATAAAAAATAACACATGTAAAACATTGCATATGTTCCAAACCATGAAAAAGGATGTCCAAAGAAAATAAGGGATCCATTTGTTCAGAACAATGTGGACCGTAGCATGAAAGTTTTATGTGCCATGGCATGAGAAAAAAGGATCGAGAATCACGTGTCCTAGAATTGATGGGGGTCATGACATGAAAATATTGTATGCCGCGGCACGAGTGAAGTGGATCGAGCTATAAAAAGTGAACAATCTGTGCCTTTAAATTTTTATTATCAAAATTTTTAAAATTTTGTATATTGTAAATATTGTGATTTTTATTTAAATTTTTAAAATATCTTGGTTATTAATTAATGTTGGATATTTTAAATTTTAAAATCTCTCTTATTTTTAAAAGAAAAAAAAAATAAAATAAAAAAGATATTATTTTTAAACTTTCTTTTCTTTTATTTTGTTTTATTTTTAAGCTTTATTTCTTATTTTTTATAAAAAAATATTTTATTTAATAATAATAATAATAATAATAATAATAATAATAAAATCTTAAAATCTTAAAACATTTGAAAAATTTAATATTTTAGAAAACAAAATTTAACATTTCTTTTCTTTTATTTTTAATTTAAATTTGTTTTCTTAAAATAATTCTCTTTTGCTTATTTTTATTTTTAATTTTCTTTTCTATTAACTCTAGAGAATACGCATTGGTGTGCCTATGTGGAAACATATTCCATAAATGATGATTGTACTCTCACATCATACAATCAAACTTGCATAGCAAACCATAAGAAAGAGTCTAACATCTAGTAAACTTCTAGGGTAAGGAGATATAGACTCCTTAGAGACTCATACTAAACACGCATGTAGATAAAAGGTAGATTACACTAACACAAAATTTGATCATGCATGACTACAAAGAAGGAGTCCAAGACCTGATATACAATCAGGTTAAGGAGAAACTGACACCTTAAGGACTCAACCCAAATAAGCAAACAATTGAGAGATAAACTCCTAACAAAAAATCACAATTGTAGTAAAAATAATCACAGAAGGATAGTATAAAAGAGAAGCAATATTGAATAGTCAGAAAGCATGCAATAAATAATAAAAGCTTTCTAACCAGACTTTAGACTTTAGTATATAGAAACATACAACCTTTAAACTTTGATTGTACTAGCCATATATTGGAGCATGCACAATACCAGATTTAATGAGGTAAACCCATATAGAACCCTTTCTTATGTGGTAATATTCTTGAGTTGTTTAAGTCAACCACTCAACAACAAACAATCTACTAAATTATAACATAGTTACAACTTTGAAAGAAATAAAACTACTATTACCTCTCTCAATTGGGTACTTTGTTTAAATTGCCTATTGCTTCTTTTGCCTGCGGCTTCTGCAATGACCCAGTTTGACTCACGAACATGATTCCCTTTCAAAGCCCACACCACCTAATGTGGTGTGATTAGTAGACATAGATCAGTAACTCATGACTTTATGAAAGTAGAGTTACTAACGCACTTTTTTTACTTAATATTTACTTTGTTTTATTCAATAAATAATATTTTTGAGGCCAAAAATATTAAAATATAAACTTTTTAGTGAAAAGGAGAGAAAATATAATTTTTGAAGTTTTTGGGATTTTTCTAGAATTTTTTATGAATTTTTAACGTAGAATAAATAAGGAGTTACCACGTGGCCTAACACACAAGTAGAGGAGCTGACAGGGCAAGCCACATGGACTCCATGCAAGCAGGGACTGCGAATCACATTAAGCCGTGTGTGAGGAGGATGAATTGCGTGCCATATGCCAGCACGGTGTTCAATCCGAGTTTTGAGATTGGTTAAACCACCATGCCACCTGTCACCACTTCATTGCTTCCCACATTCCACCTATGTGCCATGCCACACGTTTCCGTAAATCACATTGTACAATGTGGTACTAACTCCATGAGTGTTAACTCTGATCGGTCTCCCTTACCATAAGTCGCGCTCTATTCAGTGAATTTTGTATGCCACGTGTTGTGCTGTGATTGGTTAATTTTGTCAATTTTGTTTGTTTTGATCTCAACCTTTGATCTGAAGCTAATATTACGGTGTAGATCACACCTGAGCTATATTTAAGCCGCTAATCACCCCATAAACTCTAAGGGGCCATCATTAGCATAATTTTGCTTAGTTTTTGGAGCTAAAAAGAGAGAAAAGTACAAAAAAATTCAAGAGATAACACAATTTTGGTGGAGATTCAAGAGGAGATTAACACTACAATTCAAGAGATTTTTTGTATTTCTTCTTCTACTTTTTTTTTTTTATGAAAATATGAGTTTTATGAACACAATTATGTGTAGTTAATTTATTAATATAGGGATTTTATGAACCCAATTTTCACCATGTGATGATTAAATATTTTACCCCAATTATAATTTTAATTTAATTATATTATTTAATCTTATTTTTATGCTATTAATTGTCTGACCAACAATTTATCTATAATGGAAATTAAATAGATTTGAGAGAATTATTTAATTGTCTGTCTTGATTAAATAACATGCATAGTTTCTAGGCAGTGATGTATGGTTCTTATGTATGTGATCCATAATTGATGAACTTAATGAGTAGTATGTAATTTAATTGGCATGAGAGTGTGATTAAATGAATTATTATATGATGTGTAGTTTACTTGAGAGAAGAATACATGTTAGGCTAGATTCAATTGATCATGTAATTAATTGATAATTATATTGGGGAGATTTTAGCGATTCACATATTTAGAAAATTAAGGAATTAAGTATTCCTAGATATTTTCTCATGTATCTTCTTAGTTACCAAGTCCGATTTATCAATTATTGCTATTTACTTTTAGTTATTTTTAATTTTGCTTCCTTAAAATATAAAAAGACAAAAATATTGATTTTTATTTTTTTTAGTTTTAAAAATTAGTTTCTAATAAAATAATCTCCGTAGAAACGATATTTTCTTATCATTATATTACTTGTTACGATATGTATACTTGTGTATTCATTACACATATAGTTTTTATGGCGATCAGTAACTAGAAGTGTAATAACTCAAGCTCTTGAGGACCACCCTAAAACTTGAACACCCTTTCCCTTGTTGCACACAGAAAGAGATATAAGAACTTATAGCATTTAACTTAGCTCTCTCTCACAAAGAAGTTCTCACAACAACAATAAAATTATCTTAAGCACTCACAATTTAGAACATTATTTTACTCTGGCTAGCAAATACGATCTTGAGTACTCACAACTGACAGACAAGCTTTTTCTCACACATTTACGAATAACTAATACCAAACAACACTTAAGGTATTAGTGATTCGGAAACAAAAAACCTAGATGTCAATTTGACATAGCTCTACTACATTTTTCTAGATGGAGAAACAAGAGAAAGTGGGATATTTATAGAAATTTCCCAACTTTTGACCACCTCACCAGCCACCTAGACATGGACCTTTCTAACTACCCCACAAAGGTTGGTGGCGAGGATGGTGGCTAGGTGCTAAAAAATATCATTTTCCATTTCCAAACATTACTGAGTAATTTCTATAAATACCCGTACCTAAAACAAAACAAAGACACAAGCATGCTTGCAAAAGAAGTGTTCCTAACTATATGCGTGTTTACATTATTGATCCACAGTAACCAACCTTACACAGAGGAAGACAAAACATTAAGTAAAAATAAACGACATCGTGTTTTGTACACGGGATGCCAACACACAGAAATAGAGTACAACATGACTTACATTTTCCCTCTTTGACTTTTTGTGTCAAAATACTGCACAACTAAATATAAAATTACATTTATCCTAAGATGATCATAAAGATGCCTAAAATTGTTTATTCCCATAACAAAACATCGACACACACCCTAACACTAAAATACATACATAAACCAAGTGGATACATCTTATGTGCTCTATCCATCTTCAAGTAACAACTTATCCACTCTATCACTCTAAAACATGAGGGTCTCAACACTACTACATACATCACATATGAAAATCGATGACTTCAATCTACACCTATAACTTGCACACATGAAACAAACACATACCTTGTGAACATATTGTATAGATACAATGTGAAGAATATCCAACTATTACCCCTATATAGGCACACAATGATAGGCTAAGCACATTCAACTTAAAACATAAACAAATATAATCCACATGCAACACAAACATGCAAACTCCCCTTGAACAAATGCAACACTCATGCTAAGTGTATGCATATTAGATAATCATGATGCAGTGCAAACTACACTAACTAACTCATGCAAACAAATAGCATGCTAACAAGTATACACAATGCAGAAACAATCACAAGTTATGCAAAACGTTTTTCTTCCCCTTTTGACATGGAAAGTCAAAGCAAGCTTACACATAGAGCATGCAACACACCACACTCATATATGAAGGAGATAAGTTAGATAAAAATGCAATAATCCTAACACTTATGCAACATAACATAGAAGATTAGAGAAACACAATAAGAAGAACCATATTTAGTCATGCAAAAAAGACAAAGAATAGCACTGATAATATAGCAAGGTAAAAGCATGCAACAAGCAAGAAACTAAATGCACAAACAAATTAAGAGAGGTACAAACATACAAAATCTCCCTAATGCGATACATAGCATAAAACCTTACTCTATACATGCTGTTGGAGGCCATAAAGAGCTTTACAATGTGCATACGACACATTGATAGGGCGGGTAGTCAAACACCAATGGCACATAAATGTTTTAAAGAATCTATAAGAAGAAGTCGACTAGGAGTTCAACTATCTTCCAAGTTGAAAAAATCCTAGTGGCTCAACTATCTCCCCCCAAACATCAATGCTATAAATGTATCAGCTAATCCCTAAGAAGAATTGGACTAGGAGTCCAAATATTTTCCAAGTTGACACACTCTTAATGATTCAAACATCTTCCCCCAAAAACACTTGAGTGTACTCCATCTTGTAACCTCACCCCAACAACAAATACTAGGCTATCAACTACATGTAAAAAACAAGCAATAGCTCACTACATCATAGAAGTAGGTAAACACATAGGAAGATACGCGAAACAAGAAAATGCAAACTATGTATGCAACATGTCATACTTATAGTCCTATTTACGCATGATTCATATAAAGTGATGTCAAGAAGAAGGAAGCATCACACGAACAAAGCAACATAACATAAAATCATAAGTAGAACAAACGGCAAGGAAGCAAAATAAAAATGGCACTTCTACATGACAACATGCAATTGACACACACCTCTCCCTTTAAATTCATGCATATGAAGCAATAGACATGTTATGCATCCAATCCTCAAAATCCCTCCCAAAACAGAAGCATCTACATACAATAGACAATAAGTAATATAGAAAGAGGGAAGAAAACTAAGAATGTTCAAAGAACAAGAGAGTCCTTAGATTAAACAATACACTCAATGTAAAGATCTACATGGCCATCAATCCAAGATGCACTAATGAAAGGGTACGACTAAATATATGATTACATGCTCAATGTGTGTTGCGCTAAATTGGTTTACTCTATATTCCATCAAGACATGCTTATGTGAACCAAGCAAATAGAAATATAGGCTTAAACTGAACCAAACTCCATAAGTTCATATTTAATCTCCCTTTCTCTCTCCACTAAAATAAGTGCTACCTTAGAAGAAATCAATAGGTCTTTTAAAGCTTGAAATAATAGGCTTAGATAAGGGTAGGAGAGAAATGATATTTTTAGGTTCAAACACATCTTTGACAAATCAAACATAAACCTATAGGTTCAAGTCCACAAAAAATATACCCTTAAACATGGGTCCTTTTCTTTTCACTTCTCAAAATTCATTTACAAACAATGATGTTGTGAGAATAGTGATCGGGGCAGAACCGACATCGCCGATCCTACCCGTTACTTTGGTTTTATCTATTTATAAAACTCTCGCAAGTGCACGAATCATTTCGTAGAAAATGATAAGTATACTCCCAAGGTCGATCTAAGGAAGGAATGTATGTGGTTTTTAATTTATTATTCAAACTTTTAAAAACGAAATTAAATCCTAAACATCCTGTCACGATATTTTGGGGTTTTGTGTTTTTAATCTACGTACATAAAAATAAACATAGATTCAATAAATATTTATGCAAATTTTATCATTTATAATGGTGGAGTATTTATGGATATAATAATTAAGTTAATTATGTTTGCTCATATTATTTAGGTTATTAAAGATATGAATTGATATTTATTGATTCTCTCTTTTTTATATGAATACCACCTTTGGTGGGGTTAGATATTCTTTGTTAACTAAACAAATCAATTAACACCTATGGGTGGGGTTGATAACTAATTTGGTTAATTAAATTAATTTCTTTTTCTAAGAGATTGAAAATGAACCATTTAAATGCCACCTTTGGTGGGGTTAGACAGTTTAAACTTTATTCAAGGTGTCCAAATTAAACCTAAGAATTTAGTTATCCGAGTACTAACTTTCAAGTTTTAAAACCACTATTGAAAACATGTTGTCAATACATTTTCGATAATAATTCTTATAAAAACTTTTGAAATAGAGCTTCACCCTAACTAGGGCGATTGTACCAACAAATAAAAGAGCACTACTCTAAATCGAATCGATAACTAAACCTTAAAATCTAATTGTCAGATTTAAGTTTGTAAGAAAAAATAATATATTTGTCTCTAACATTCTTAATATAAAATCTTGAATAAAAATAAAATCAATTCATTTTAGAGATTTTTACCTATTTAATATTTCGCAAGCATAACAACGTTATTATTACATCATGTTTACTAAATGACAGTTAAATTTAATCACGGACAAATTAAATATAACATGTAAGAATAAAGCATAAAAAATAAGCGTAAAGAAAATAAAATCCTTACAGAACTTCGATGCTATTCCCGTTCTTTGGAAAACCTCCAAGCGAATTTGCACTCCCATTTATTGAATCAAAAAGCTAATAAATTACAAAAACATAACTAGTTCTTCCCAAAAAGGGAAGAACTCTAAAACTAAGAGAAATTAACTAAAAACTAAGAAAAACTAAAAAAACCTAAAAATCTATGAAAAGAGAGAAAGAAAGAAGAGAGAAGTGTGTTTTGAAGGTGTGGTATGAAGTGAAGAGAAGGGGTGTATTTATAGGTGAGGATGGAGAGAAAAAATGAGTGAAAAAATGTGAAAATGCGGAGTGCAAATGCTGAGGTCATTGATGACGTCAGCATGACGTCATGGGGCGAAATGGACGTCGGCGCGCGCGGAGGGCAGCTGGGCGCGCAGGGGCGCGCGCGTGAACAGTAATGGCGCGTGCGGGCGTGCGCGGATCTGGGGCAAGGCGCGCGGTGTCTGTGAATCTGAGCAAGGCGGCATGCGGCTGCGCGGGGCTGGAACTCTTCTTGTAGGGTAGCTGCGCGATGTCTGGCGTCTTTATGCGGTAGTGAAATTTGGCCGTGGCGATTTTCTCCTTTTTGACATTTTTAACCTTTCTGACCCATTTTGTCCAATTTTTCCATATTTATTGACCTTTCCCCATTTATTTATTAATATATTTGTGATGTATTGCTTCCAGTATTCCTCTTTGAGTCTTTAAGTTACGTTTTTAAGCCAAAATACCTGAAAAACAATAAAAATACCCGTGATTTCGAAAAAGATAAATATATATAAATATATGATAAAACATATAAATATATATATATATATATTAATCAATTAATGTGCATAAAATCATGGTTATTTTAGTGCTTTTTGAGCACTCATCAAATAGTACATAAAATTCATTAATTTATGCACCCCTTCTTTTTCATATTTATCATTTTCCTTTTCTTTTGTTTCCACCTTCGTCTTCTTTCTTTGTTTTTTTTAATTTCTCAATATTTCATTTTCATTTTTTTAAAATTTCTCAATACTTCATTTCCTTTTTCTTTTCACCATCTCCTTTTTCTTTTTATAATTACCTAAGAAGACAAAGCAGACGTTCCCGCAACATATAGGTTCAATAAAGAGTGTACAAGGTAAGTGAGATAATCATTTGGGCTCAGATAGTAAGTAGGTGTAAAGAGAAGAAGGATTAACATAAAGGCTCAAAAATAGGGGTAAAGAAGGACAAGTAAACAATGGTGGCTTGAAAGATTCAAATGATCCAAGGTAAATCCTTTCTCTATCCAAGTAGCACCTAAGATTTCACCTCAAGAGATTCTATAGTGAATTTTAGAGCTTGTTAGAGACATACAAATTTTCAAAGTTGAATCCACATAAACCTTTCAAAATAACCATACAAATTCATAGAGTTATGGCATGTGTATGAGAAAAAGTTCATTTTAAATAGAAAACAAAAATTTAGCCTTACGTACACTAAGGAATACACATGTCAAAACATCAACATTTCAATCCAAATCAAATGCATCCAACCATAAAACATCAATGGTCCCTATTAAATTCATTTTACATGTTGTAAGTTAGATGAATAAAAGAATGTGTAGAACTATTATGGGAAGAGAAAAAAAGATTGAAAAAGAATGCCAAATTACCAAAGATAAATATTTTTGATTTTTATAAAGCATTAAAGGAATATAAACACAATTTAAAGAAATAGACAAGTAACACAACAACAAATAAGTGAGATGAAAAATATGGCCTCAAAGGAGATCATAGGCCAAAAAGACAAGGATGTGGTTCAAGAGAGATCATTAGCATAAACCATACAGTGTTGCATCCAAAGATAGAAAATACAACAAACTACACATAGTTGCTTCAAAATAGATTATCGAAAACACTCACATCATCGTTACTCAAGAGAAGAAAAGAAACTAACTTACTAGTGAGCAACACATGTAACACTCCCAAGAGAAAGAAGAAAAAAAGTATGCTAAAAAATCTAAGCATGTGATAAAGGCTCAAGTTCCAACACAAATGCAAGAGATATGTATAGATAGGGTTAACACCCCAACAATAGCAATGACAACTAAACATAAAATTCTAATCATAGAAATGCATGTGAGTCAAGAGTCATAAAGTTAGGCAAATAGTCTATATGACATATAGATGCACAAAGAAAACTCAAACAAGCATAACATAGAGAAATGCTCATGTACTAAATATGGTAACAAACCTCAGTTTTCTCTCAATATAGTCTAAAGCACAAGAGAAGGAAGGGCAGGAAAATGATGGACAATCCATAGTCGGAGAAAAATAGATGAGATGCATTCTATATGACATACTAGGTATAGGAAATAAGAACATAGTAAAATAGATGAGATGCATTCTATATGACATGACATATGAATGACAAGACTGTAGAAAGAAAAATTATGATACTTTGACCTTACATGATACTCATGCAAACAGCCACAGAAGAAGATGCAAGAAATAAGCAAGGCAAAAACACATAAAAGGTGTGCCAAAGAAACTAGTATGGGAGAATACTAGTAAAGGATCAAACAATTATGCATAGCAAAAAATATGAAAATTAGCATACTGTACAAGACAAGGAAGAAGTGAGAAAGAGATATGTATAGAGAAGAAAACAAGGAACATGCAAACAACAAAAGTTCATATAGATAAGCAACCTCATAGAATAACAATAGCCCATACCAATGGTGACAAATGGCATAAACACACAAGGTATGTGTATATGTAGATAGAGCTTTAAGATCAAGCACCCATATAGTTAGGCCTAAATAGAGCCACTCTGATACCAATTGAAGATTCCTATATGTAGGAACAATTACATGAAGGTCAATTGTTCTTCCGATTCAAATAGGTATTCGAACCTAGATGAGGAGTGGAGACACTGATCCATGGTATCTTTTTGTGAGCACTATATCAATTTGGCCAAGCTAGCCCCACAAACGTGAAGTAAGAAAATTATACAACACGAGTAGAAAACTTCATGCTTAATTCAACACATAAATAAACACTCAATAGATACAAAAATAAAATCTATAGAATACACACTAGTGATGGTGTGCCCTATAGAATCTTGTTCAGACTAGTAACATGCATACATGGTAAACAATACATAACTTGTGATACATGCATACATATCAAAAAGCTAAAAGGATTTCCAATCACTTAAAGACCTCATATGTGGGAACATATTTCATAAATGATGCCTGTACTCTCACAGTATGCAATAAAACATATATAGTAAACCATAATAAAGATTCTAACACCTGGTACACTTCCAAGATAAAGAGATACAAACTCTTTAGAGACTGATACTAAACTTACATGTATAAAATGTTGATTATCCTAACACACAATCTGAATATGCATGACTACAAAGTAAGAGTCCAAGAACAGATACACAATTATGTTAAGGAGATACCAACTCCTTAAGGATTTAACCTAATCAAGAAAAAATATAGAGAGATAAACTCCTAACAAAAAATCACAGCTATAATAAATAATCACAGAGGGATAGTATAAAGTAGATGCAATATTCAATAGTAAAAAATTTGGCAATAAATAATAAATGTTTTTTAATCAGAGCTTAAACTTTAGTATGTTGAGACATACAACACTTAAAATATGATTGTACTAACCATACATTGGAGCTCTGCCACTTAAACTCAAGATATAACAAGTTAAACCCACGTAGAACCTTTGCCTATGTGGTAATATTCTCGGGTTGCTTAAGGAAATCACTCAGCAGTAAAAAATCCACTAAATAATAAAATAGTTGCGACTCTAAAAGAAATAAAACCACTATTGTCTCTATTAGTCGAGACCTATATTTGAACTACCTATTGCTACTTTTTCTTGAAGTTTTTGCAATGACCTGCTTCAATTCATGAACTTGGCTCTCCTTCAAAGCTTACACCACACAATATGATGTGATTAATAACCACAGATTAGTAACCAAAAGTGTAACAACTAACACTCATGAGTGCCACCATCAAACTCAAACACCTTATCTCTTATTTCATATTGAAAGAGACATGAGAACTCAAAGCATTTGACTTAGCTCATTCTCATGAAGAAGTTATCACAACAACAATAAAATAGCCTTAAGCACTCATAACTTAAGAACACTAGTTTACTCTATCTAGAAAACACCATCTTGATTACTCACAATTCACAAGTAAGGTTTTGCTCACACAATTATGAATCAATAACATTGAAAAATACTCAAGCTATTAGTGATCCAAAAATAGAAAAACAAGATGTAAATTTGACAAAGCTTTAATACTTTTTTCTGTATGAAGAAACAAGTGAAGGTGGGATTTACAATCTTCCCATTTGGTTTTTAGTGTCAAAAAAATGCACAACTAAATACATACTCACATGTATCATGAGATTATCATGATGATGACCTAAAGATGTTTTTCTGATGAACAAAACATTAATGTATACCCAAAATCGTGTTAGAAACATGAGGATCTCAACACCACTACATGCAATACAAATGATGCACGAAGACTTCACTCTATATCTGTAACCTACACACACAAAGCCAATATATACCTTGTGAATGTCTTGCAAAAACAACATGTAGTCTAACTACTTATTATCGTGTTGCCCCTACATAGGTGAAAAATGATAGGCTAAGTGATGAGCAAAACCGACATCGCCGATCCTGCCAATACTTTGGTTTTATATTTATAAAACTCTCGCAAGTGCACGAATCATTTCATAGAAAATGATAAGTATACTCCCAAAGTCAATCTAAGGAAGGAATATATGTGGTTTTTAATTTATTATTCAAACTTTTAAAAACGAAATTAAATCCTAAACATCATGTCACGATATTTTGGGGTTTTATATTTTTAATCTAATAACGTAAAAATAAACATAGATACAGATTCAATAAACATTTATGCAAATTTTATCTTTTATAATAGTGGAGTATTTATGAATATAATAACTAAGTCAATTATGCTTGCTCATATTATTTAGGTTATTAAAGATATAATTTGATATTTATTGATTCTCTCTTTTTTATATGAATACTACCTTTGGTGGGGTTAGATATTCTTTCTTAACTAAACAAATCAATTAACACCTATGGGTGGGATTGATAACTAATTTGGTTAATTAAATTAATTCCTTTTTCTAAGAGATTGAAAATGAACCATTTAAATACCACCTTTGGTGGGGTTAGACAATTTAAACTTTATTCAAGGTGTCCAAATTAAACCTAAGAATTTAGTTATCCTAGTACTAACTTTCAAGTTTTAAAACCACTACTGAAAACATGTTATTAATACATTTTCAGATAACAATTCTTATAAAAAATTTTGAAATAGAGCTTCACTCTAACTACCGGGCGATTGTACTAACAAATAAAATAGCACTATTCTAAATCAGACCAGATAACTAAACCTTAAAATCTAATTTTCAAATTTAAGTTTATAATGAAAAATAATATATTTCTCTCTAATATTCTTAATATAAAATCTTGAATAAAAATAAAATCAATTCATTTTAGAGATTTTTACCTATTTAATATTTCGCAAGCATAACAACGTTATTATTATATCATGTTTACAAACAGCCAACAAAGTTAAATTTAATCATAAATAAATTAAATATAACATATAAGTATAAAACATAAAAAATAACTGTAAAGAAAATAAAATTCTTACAGTACTTTTATGCTATTCCTGTTGTTGGAAAACCTCCAAATAGAATTTGCATTTCCATTTATTGAATAAAAAAGAAAAGAAATTAAAAAAACATAATTAGTTCTTCTAAAAAAGAAAAGAACTCTAAAACTAAGAAAAACTAACTAAGAAAAGCTAAAAAACTAAGAAAAACTAAAAAAACTAAGAAATGGAGAGAAAGAAAAAGAAGAAAAGATGTTTTTTAGGTGTGATTTGAAGTGAAGAGAATGAGGGTATTTATAGGTGAGAAGAGGAAGAAAAAGTGGGTGAAAAAATGATTAAAAATGGTGGAAATAGAGAGTAGTGAATGATGACATCATTGTTGATGTCATGCTGGTGTGGGGCGTGGCAGTGCGCGCAGATTGGGGCAGATGGGCGCAGCGGCACGCGCAGAATAAAGAGCAGGCTGGGACGGATTGGGCATACTGCGCACACAGATTGGGCATTGTGCTGGCACGGTGTACGTTTTTCTCGGCACGGTTGGGCGCGCTGCACGCGTTGGCCAGCGCGACTCGACGGCTGAGTGCATGATTTCCTCCTTTTTGACATTTTTGACCCTTTTGACCCATTTTGTCCAATTTTTCCATCTTTTTTTGACTTTTTCTCAATTACTTTATGAATATATTTGTGATGTATTACCTCTGGTATTTTTCTTTCAGTCTTTAAGTTACTTTTTTAAGCAAAAATACTCGAAAAACAATAAAAATACCCGTGATTCCGAAAAGATAGATTTATATAAATATATATGCTTTTAATCAATTAACGTGCATAAAAGCATAATAATTTTAGTATTTTTTGAGCACTCATCACTAAGCACAATCAACATATAGCACAAATAAGCATTGTTTATATGGAAAACAAAATGCAAACTTCCCCAATCTCCTTACAACACAAATATGCAAATTCCACCTATGTGTATGCATATTAGATAAACATATTTTAGTTTAGCCTACACTCACCATCCCACATAAAAAATAGCATGTTAACTGGAAAACACAATGCATAAACAAATATGAGTTATGCACACTTCTCCTCATTTTTGACATGGGAAGTCAAAGCAAACACACACAGGTATGGAACATACCACACCCCCATATCCATTTCTTTCTTATCCTTCTCCTTGTGGCCTATCATCACAACCTTAATTTAAGACCTTTTGATCTCTGATTTTGGTGTTTGATTACATTAGTGGAGAGCATTTATGAAAATTGGAGTTATAGGGTTAAGTTTTATGAGAATTCTCTTGATTTTAACTATACTACTTTTATCTGAATTTATAGATGGTTTAGAGTTAAATTGAGTATTTCAAATACTCAAAGAATTAGCTTTAGGTTGAAGTAAATGCTTAACTCTTGCTTGACAAATTTTTGAATTTTTGATTGATTTTCCTACTATCTTCGATGTAAAATGAGTAAGTTATTAGTAATAAAATCTAAATTCCAATCATGGATTGGTGAGTGATGGTAGTTCTCTATGGGGTATTGTTGACACTACCTACAATTGTCTTTTCTTTTCTTTTCTTTTTGTTTGAGGACAAAAAAAGTTCTAAGTTTGGGGGTGTTTGACGACTTGCATAATTTGACATAATTTATCACTTCTCAAGCCCAAACTCAGATTGAATGCTGTGTTGACACATGGTGCGCGTTTTGTCCTCCTTACACACGGCGTAAGGGGATTCACTCTCCGTGATTGTGTTGCATCTACGTGGCTTGTCCAGTCAGCTCCTCTACTTGCGTGGCAAGCCATGTGGTAACTTCTGATTGGTCATGCGTAAAAATTCCTTAAAAATCCATAAAAATCCAAAAATTATATTTTCACCCCTTTTCTCTAAAAAGTTTATATTTTAATATTTTTGTCCCTAAAAATACTATTTATTGAATAAAACAAGTAAATATTGAGTAAAAAAGTACAGTAATGACTCTATTTTCATAGTCATCAAGGGTGCATGCATAAAATCTCATATGTCATGTGTACTATTTTAATACTCGTATCATATTAAAATTTTCTACGTATGCATATAAAATATTTCTTATGAGTATTTTATTAGAATAACATTCATAACATTTGTTTTATTAAAACAAGGCATCCATTTTCCTTCATTCGTAAATATATGAATCATGGAATTTTTATAAAATAATGCATGAATAAAAAGTTAAAAGTAATAACTCCTTTTTTCTTTTCATTGAAAAATAACACAAATTTTTATATTTTCTACAAAAATTATTAATAATCTTAATTTATGTAATATAAATTTAACCCTTCAAGAAAGAATTTTACCTTATTGAGTTTGTTGGTATAAAAACTAATAATTTCTCATCCCAACACTTCACTCTTCCAAACTCGAATGCCCAGATACTTTATTCTCGAATCACACTAATGAATGTACCCAAAATTGTAATATCTTAGAGAGAAAGTTTTTAGAGAAATAAATAAAGGATGGGATTTTTTGGTATGAGATATGTAGTTGATCCATGGCTATTTATAGAAGAAATTTGTGCTCATTGGTGGCTTACTGAGTACTCCTGAGGAGGTTCTAATGAGGCCCCAACGAGCAAGCAATTTTCTCGCCACCCGCCTTCTCGTTAGCCAATGAACCCCTAACGAGCTTGATTGAAAAATTTTCCTAAACTATGTGATAAATTTGATTTTTCACTTCGAATTCTCAATACATTGCTAAATCTTAAAAAATTATTAAAAAAGTTATTTTCCTTAAACTTTTATAATAAATTACAAATTCTTGGGGTTTCATAGCTGACTTAAGTAGGGTAGAATTCCTACATTAATGGTTAAAATGAATGTTATAATCTTAGCCGATTTAGCTATCATCTTGTTAGATCTTAAATGTAATGAATGAATTAAATCTAGTTATCATATCTATAGGTTGTTTAGGATTTAAGTTGATTAGGAATTGTATCATTAATTCAATACATAATAAGAAATGATGGAAAATCTTAATCCGACTTAGATTTCTAAAGTTAAAGTTAAGAATGTAAAAAAAGTTTTAAGTCATGAAAGTGATTTAAATCTTAAGAAACTAATTTTCATTCATAATATAGTTAATAAAATTGTAGACTAATAGTGATGATAATATTATAATCACATATATCTTATAATTCTTGTACAATCTATTTTATTATTTTATGTTATTATTTTTAAAAATAGCCTAAACTCTCTCATTTTACTAATTTTAATAAACTTGCTAACAAATTAGTAATTTCGATGAGACATTATTACAAATCTTTGTAGTTACTTAAATTACTTATCACTTGTACGTGAGTACGTATACTTATGTATTTTTAATTATGTCAAGTTTTTTGTACCATTGTGATGAACTTTACAATTTTAACACTAATTATTATTTTTATTTTTTACTTTTTAACATTTTTGCTTTAGTTTTGCTAAATTTTTTAAGTTTACAAATGAAGAAAAAATTTCTCCATTTGGTTGACAAACAATGACATTTGATGCATAATATTGGGTTGACGTACGACTTGGACGTGAAAAATTAGATTTGAAAAATTGGAAGAAAAAAATAATGGAGGAAAAATTGGACAGAAAAAATTGAAGGGGTAAAGTAGGGGACCGGTCTAGGATTTATGCTTAGCTCTTATACATTTTAAAGTATCAGAAGCCTATGTTTTATTAAAGGGCGCAAGCCGGAACCATCCATCTTGTTAGGCTAAATATATTATTTAGTATTCTATATATTTTTTAAGTAGTTTGTTTATTAAAAATATATTACTTAAGTTTTTTTTTTATAAAAATATATTATTGAAGTTTTTTTTGGTGAAAGATGTCATTTAAATTTTTTTGTTTGTGAAGAAATGTTAGGTAAGAAAAAAAGTAATTTTTTGTTTAATAGAATGAAATAATACATATTACACATACATGTTTTTATTTTTTGATAAATATATATGTAAAAAATATTACATTTAATTAAAAAAATTGATTTTTAAGAAATTTTTATTTTAAGCTTAAAATATTTTCAATAAAACATGAAAAACATTTCATGGTATAATGTTCAAAGTCATACATTACATAATGAAAATTTTATTTAAATTTAATCGAAAGAATTTATTAAAATATTTGAATAATATTTTTAATAAAACTTTGTGTAATTATATATATATTTCTATCAAAAAATAAAAATATTTATGTATCATATGTGATATTTTATTTTTTTAAGAAAAAAATTAAATAAAAAGTTAATTTTATCATTATTTGTAACACTTTTCGTAAATAAAAGAACTTCAAATAACATTTTTCAAAAATAAATAATTTAAAAACACATTTTTTCGACAATTATACTAAACAAGCCTTAAGTATAAACAATGGAAGTTGCACGTCATTTTTCTTTTTATTAGAATTATATGAAATGTACTAGGAGTGCTATTTTATGTTGAGTTTGATTGGGAAGGTTCTACAAAGGGTAAAAAAGAAATAAGAAGAAGCCTACTTTAGTGCATTAATCAGTGACTCGCGAAAGGACCAAAAATTAAAGCTGCAATATAATATAAATATAAATATTGCAGGCTGCCGTTTAATTGATTGGATCCCTAAGCAATTATTATTGAGGTACGTTTATGCTGCTTATTCTTGTTTCAATTGAATGTATATGTATGTAGATAAAGGCTAACAAAACACTTTTGCACCCAAATCACTTATACGAGGTTTATGCTTCTTATTCTTGTTTCAACTGAATGTATAATATATAGGTAGAAAAGGCTAACGAAACACTTTTTCACATATTTTTGGACTCAAACAAGTTAAACGTGGCGTATCACAATATAAGTTGTTTCAGAGGAAGGATTCAATTCATCACTAGTAAAAAGGTGCACAGACAGGAATAGGATCGTATTTAAAGGTCCCACTCTCAGATGCTTTTGGATTCTAAACGCAGACCTCACTTTGTTTATCTCCTTGCTATGTCGTTCATGTGTTCTACAAAATGCCTGAGAAAACAATGGGTGCATTACTCTAAAAAAATGACCCCAAACCCTTTTCTAGTTTCCTTATGCAATATTTTTTTTAGAAATTCGTTCTATATTAGATCATAAAAGAAATAAAATTTTCCTGCTGAGCTTCAATCAAATTTCTTTATTTATTTATAAATTTCTGGTCTCTCTCAGGGAAAGAGTTGTTATCATTTGAAGAGTTTTGTGAAACTAGGATTCTGAAGTCTCAAGCTATATTTTTTTGTACTCTTTATTTTTATTGGAGTATCCGTGTGGATATGACATGGATTAACTGACACTCTAATTTAGTGAAATTTACAAAATAACATTTAGAAAAATGGGTATAGACGCTTGGATACTGTCAGTGATAAATATAGGATTTGAATTTGGGAGAGATATTATACAAACAGAATAAAATAATACTTGTTTATCGGTTATTAATTGTTTTTTGAAAAAATATGTTATATTTATTTGAAGGAATTTAACTATGTTTAAATTATTGAATTTGTAGTGAGTTTTTGAGTATTATAAGCCTACAATTTAAAATTCAGGAGGAGTATAATTCAATTTATGTATGTAATTTGTCTATAATTTCATAAATATTACACTTAAAATTTTATTTGTTGAGAAGTGAGAGGGGGCTTGTGCCGCTCTTGGATATTGTCTTGCTAAATCTAAAAGAGTTCGTATAACATAGATGTCCAAAAAATAGACCCATATTGTTTCCTTCTTTTTTTTTCTGTCAATTGAAACCAAAACTTTAACACTATTTTTAAGTTTAGTCCAAGTGGAAACAATAACTTAGTGTTTTGTTCTTTGTAGTAGAAAAGCAAAGATGGTAGCACTGAAAGATATAATGCCTGCAGCTCAGAACAACATAAACACACAGTTCATACTTTTAGAGAAAGGCAGGATTACAAATGAAGGCCAAAATAACATCAAGACATGCTTTGCACTTGTGGCTGATGAAACAGCTTCTGTTCACTTCCAGCTTTGGGGAGACGAGTGTGATGCTTTTGAACCTGGTGATATCATGCGTTTGGAAAATGGTATTTTTTCTTATAGCCGCAACAATCTGGTTTTGAGAGCAGGTAAGAGAGGGAAGGTTGAGAAAGTTGGAGAGTTCACCATGACTTATGTTGAAACACCCAACATTAGTGAAATTCGTTGGGTTCCTGATCCAACTAATTCCAAAAAATATGTTCCAGAGTCTGTGATTTCTCCATGTTCCCGCATATTTCCCCCCAAAATTTAAATATTCTTCATGGTTTGTTTATCTGTAATCTGAACGTGGTAAGCCAAGTGTGGAACTGTAAGGACCCTTTATTGTTGAAGAGCCTAAGTTGCTAGCAGAGTCTGTATTTTGAGTTCTTACTATAGTCTTTGAGTTGGTAGCGGACGACTGTAAGTCAATTCTGTAATAGCTCAGATGAGCCAGAATTCTTCGGCATCATTGTTGAGTATTCAATACCTCTATCTCCATCTTTCATTCTCACTGTCTGTACACACTTATAGCTCCTTTTTTTCGATCAAATGATATTAGAATTGTGAACATTGGTCCCTAGAACTTGGGCCATTACGAGCATCTTTATAAATGAAGTGAGCATTTTCAAACACGCTTCGTAACCCCACTAGTCATAGTCAATAGTGTAACTTACAATCTTGAATGTAAAATTGTTTTGTAAAAAGCCTCCCCAAAAGATCAATACTTCATAACTAAAAGTACAACATTATTATTTATATTACCTTTCTGAAAGAACCAAAGAACCAATTTTCCTCGCTATGATTTTTCTACGCATGGAAAGAAGAAAATACATCTTTCTTGCAGACTATAATGTACAAAATATTACAAAATCAACTGAGGTGAAAATTCAGCCGTTAACTAAAAAGCTAAAATATAGTATTATGTGGCTGCTACTATGTCACACAGCGTTTCGTGCTCTGAAACTTGAGTTCAAGAGAGATGGCATACATATTCTGCTTGGCATTCAGCTGGCAAAGGATCAAGCCTATACAAAGTGCAAACTGCCACTTTGAAATATTGACAGATGGTTGAAGTTACCTGTACACATTATATATACGCAAGAGAGTCTCTGTCAAGGTCAGGCTAGGGCCGACCACGGGTAGGAGTTGGAGGTCCTTGAATATGAAACTCCTGCAGAATACCACAAGAGATAGATACAAGGAAGAAATCAGAGACGAATTAGCATTGATTTATCCAGAGCCAAGCAAACTTAAATGTATTATTCAATCAAAAAGGGCTTACCTGCATCCATGTGTCTTCTATGGAACGTTCGGGAGATGCTTCGGCTGATTTAAGTGGAGGTGACAATGGATTGTGCCAACCACAAGTATAGATCCCGCATTATTTGCCGTTCCTATGCGAATATTGCCCATATAAGTTGCAATATCTAGAACAAAATGTAGATGAGCCTCCATAAAATTTACGCACCAAAACATTTGGTTGCTGAAAAAAGAGTAATCAATTGTCCCTGGGCAAACCCATCCATAACAAATTCGTCAGCTCTCATAAAGAGTTTGTTTTTCCAACAAAATTCAGTCACCTGATGAGGCTGCAAGAAACAGAAGTTAACAAAACTAAAATGTCAAAAAATATGTCAGGCTGTTTTCCCCCCTACTTTTTTGCCCAAAATGTAATGGTATGGATTTGAAAGTTTTCTTTTAGTTACAACCTAATTAGATAAAGTTGGGTGAATATATAATCATAGAATTATGATAAGTTAAAATTTTCACAGACGTCATACATACAATCACGTGTAAATAAAATAAAGCAAAAATATAAAGATTAAAACACGAGATTATTTGGTGAAAAAAACCTAAATCACACCAATAATTTAAGAGGAAAATCATCTGTCTATCGAACTACCATAACTATCTATTATGAAAAAAAATCCAATTACAAGGCTATAACTCAAAAATGACCCCAAGATAAAGCCCCCAAGTAATTTACCTACAAGCCTTTGCTTTCATTATAGTCTCTACAAGAAAGATGATTGTATCCAGACCAACGTTCCGATGAACTGGAGTCACACGAGTTAATCGAACTTGTTAGCTAGCACCTGAAAAGTTAGCACAATAACACAAATGCAAATGTGTGTCCTAGACCAGATTCAATAACGAACAATCCTAACTAGATGATTTAATAAATATATCAGATAAATCAAAAATGAACTAGCAACCCATTAACAATCACCTTAAGAACAAGTTTAACAAAGAGAGCTTTTTTAAAGATTTATAGTCAAATCAAATAATTATGATATGACTCACATAATTATTTTATTAGGCACGTAAATAAAGAAAAAACTATAATAACATATGACCAAAATATCATAAATCAGGCTTATTAATCAATTAAACACAACAACCAATGTTTGATAGATTAACTAAATAAAGAAACCTAAAAAATTATGATATTATATTTGCAAAACAAGAGAGAGATTAAATGAAGATAATAATGCTCTTGTGTGGTCATTAAAATTGTGAGTCAATGGTATGATTAAATAGCATAAGTAGAAACCCTAGGTCAGAGATCTATCACAAATATGTCCATGAAAATATTTATAAGAG
The DNA here is from genome assembly GCA_030763125.1 of Hippophae gyantsensis. Classification (NCBI taxonomy): domain Eukaryota; kingdom Viridiplantae; phylum Streptophyta; class Magnoliopsida; order Rosales; family Elaeagnaceae; genus Hippophae; species Hippophae gyantsensis. Next base: position 13,755,482 of record CM061036.1, read on the forward strand.
CTTAAAAATAAGGATAATATAGTAAAAATAGTAATTAGCTCGAGTAAAAATTAGATTAAATTTGAGAATTTGACCGCTCGATTGATCTAAACTTACCTTGATCGATCAAGTATGACCACTCGATCGATATTGTTAATCTCGATCAATGTAGTTGTAATAAAAAATAAATTCTAAAATAAGTAGATTGATCTACTCAAATTAATTTGGCCACTTTTAAATTATGGTAGATTGATTCTCAATCGATCTAGTCATATCTCAATCAATCAAATAACCTATATATAAAATGTTCTTATGTGTATAATATGAAATCTAATGTGCATAAAAACTGATATATATCTGAGATGTGTTCGGTGGAGTTTGATAGTTTCTTCGACTTGAAAGTATTATCGAAAGATACACGTAGAAACTAAAATTACATTTAGATATTTTATTCACCAATATAGCCAACACCACATAGACCTTACAATCTCCCCCTTTGGCATATTCATGTGACAAAATCTCTCTCTCATTGCGTAATTCTCATAGGAAAAATAATATTTTTTACATAGTGAACTATCTTATGATCCAGTGAAACCATCTTCACTTGAATCCCAAAAGCTCATGTGTATTTTGAAAGACATAAACAAACACCCAAAAAACTTGTACTAAAAGACTCATTATTCATTAGTTTAGTGTATATAACACTAGAAAAAACAAAGAATATTCATAAGTGAGTAATCATTAAATAGAAACTAAAAGCATTACTCCCCCTATGTGTAATATTTTCAAAAAATAAATTTTCAAAGCTAAATCTCAAAGTATTTTTTCCCCTAAATTAGTTCTCCTTTTTATAGATTTTCAAATAAAGTTCTAATTTTTCTAATTAAGAATAAAGTTTCAATAAGGTTCCATTTTTTCTCCCCCTTTTTATCATACAAATAAACAATATAACATTAAAGCTTAAATTCAGTACGAGGAAGAATAAGTTGTATGCTATGAATGAACTCCCTCTTAAGTTCTACCACTCCCAAAATAAAGTAGAAAATGATAAAATTTTATAAAATCTGATAAGTATATATTTTTTTGAATAAAGGTAGTAGAATTATTTAAGTATGAACATCACTCAAATAATCAATTTGGAATATTGGAATCAAAATCATTCTTTAATAAAATTGAATTATTCACAGTACGTAAAAGTATTCTGATAAAGGGCACATATGTTCTTCAACATATATGGTGACATATTGATAGTTGCTCAAAGTGAGATAAATATTGAACTACAATAGTATGTCAATCACTCCATTTATAATTGGTTATGAAAAATTCAGAATAAAGAGAATCACCAATCATGCAAAAATTTCAGTTGAATTTATACTTGCACATAATAAAAATTTTCTTACTAAGAGAGAAATTTTGTATGAGATAATGGTTATTTATTTTTCTTTTAAAATAACTATTTTTGGTTATTTCTTTTTGTGCATAATTTTTTTTTAATATATCTATTTCCTTTATCATATTATAATTTTTAAAGGAAATATGCATGAGCCAAAATACCTAGTATAATGACTTTCATATTAGTTATGAGGTAGCCTTCTCAGCTCACTATGGTAGTTTTGACACATTATAGTAGGTAATGCTCTCAAGACTATGTATCTCTTTATAACAATATTTTATATAGTGAAAGATAGAGTTCAAGCATAATTTTTACAGTTAAGGTTATCTCAAGCCCTAAAATCTCATATAATTAATTATAAACTTCAAGCATGACATACTTATGTATTCAGTGAATGTGAATGAGTTCTTGCTAACATCGATTACCATATGTAACGAAAAATATAAATACACAGAACAAGATACTCAATTACACAATGAATAATTAATCAAAATATATTAGGTTATATAAAATATATATTTTATTGATCCAAAATAACATTTGAGTTTATTTCATTGTTAGAACAATTCTACTCTTTATTAATTTTTGTATTTTTTTTATTTTTTTAATAACAAATTTTAAATAAACTAAAACAAAATCAAAAATCAATTAAATTCAAAATTCAAAATAATTATATTGATCAAAATAGCATGCTTACATAAGATCAATCAAGAACAAAATAAAAAATTCCTAAGTGAAAAGGAGACTGTTAATTGACCAGAAAGAGACAATCTTTAGTAACCCAAAATTTCTTGAATTTTGGTTTCTTCGTATCTTTGGGTTGAATTCGACTTGTCTCTTGGAGCCAACAACTTCATACTTTATAGTAGGATTTTTGATAATGTTACCATAATTTTCATTCATCCTAGAATATGATACAATATGCATAGATGGATGATAGTTATGAGTCATACTATATGAAGTATGGAAAGTATTATTACATTTAGAAGCATTTATCAAAAATCTACACTTAGGCTTAATATAACTTTTCCTACGATAATGATGACATATAGGCACAAATATAACAAATTTTTCAATCATAGGCATAACTGTTCTTTATGTATAATGGGCAATATAAAGAGTAGGGTTAGAAGACCTTACATATGTACTTTTTGATGTTGAAGGAGTGGAGGTCTCATCCTTATTGATGTGTATCATGTGAGAAGGACATGTTTGAAGGTTTGAAAAATTCAGTTGATTTTGAAGAAGATGGCTTAGTATGCTCATCTACATATCCTTACATATCCTTACATATCCTAATTTTTTCCAATTGGATTTCCATAATCCAGAACATTGTTCAATCTTTCAGTTCCAATAGTTAACCACTTTACTATATCCTTTAATTATTCAACTTCCTGCATAAGATTCTTGTTTTCCTATTTAACATTTGCGAGACTTAAATTTAAAACATTAACACAATCAGATAGTTCAATTTTTTATTTTTTTATAATTGAATTTATTTGAAAGTGATACATTTGTTCTTTGGAGCTTTTCGAAAGCTCATATCGATCGACACAAAAATTTTGTACAATAACTATGTAAGTATGCGTATCATAACAAGTAATATAATGATAAAAAATATCGTTCCTATAGAGATTATGTTATTAGAAAGTAATTTTTAAATTAAAAAAATCAATTTTTTGTGTTTTTATGTTTTAAGAAAGAAAAATTAAAAGAACTAAAAATAAATAACAACAATTAATTAAATCAGAATTGGCAATTAAAAATATATATGAGAAAGTATCTAAGAATATTTAATCCCCCAATTTTCTAAACATGTAAATCACTAAAATCCCCCCAATATAATTATCAACTAATTACACGATCAATTGAATCTAACCTAGCATGTATTCCTTTCTTAAGTAGACTACACACCATATAGTAATTAATTTAATCATACTCTCATGTCAATTAATTGCATACTACTTATTAAATTAATCAATTATGGATCACATACATAAGAATCAATCATCTTTTCTTAAAAGCTATGCATGTTATTTAATCAAGATAAACATTTAAATAATTCTCTCAAATATATTTAATTGCCTATATAGATCAATTGTTGGCCAAACAATTAATAGAATAAAAATTATATTAAATAATATAATTAAATTGAAATCATAACTAGGGTAAAATATTAGATCACTATATGTTGAAAATTGGGTTCATAATATCATATGGTGGCACACGGGTTTTGTTGGGTGAATAAGCATGCGACGTATGACAAGGGAGGACTGGTCTCAATTAATATAAGATGACTTAACACCAGTGGTGAAAGATGATTTTCCTATACGGATTGCATGGTGCATTGGTGGAAAGAATAAATAAATGAGGTGATGATGCATGGCGAGCATGTTGACCAAGAGACAAACTCGAAAAGAACACTGTGCTGGCATGTGGCATGGCATTGCAATACATGATACACTCGACCTTTCTTGATTGGGTCTCTCTACTTGAGTGGCATCTATATGGCTTGCCTAGTCTATTTCTATACTTATGTGGCATCCACATGGTGGATTTTGATTGGTGTTGGTTAAAAATTCATAAAAAATCCATAAAAATTCCAAACAAATTCCAAATAATTTCAAAAAATATATTTTCATCCTTTTAACTAAAAAGTTCTTATTTTAATATTTTTAACCCTAAAAATACTACTTATTTAATAAACAAGAAAATATTAAGTAAAAAAGTATACTAATGACTCTACTTTCATAGAGTCATCACATCTCAAAGGTTTGAAGTGAGCTAATGAGTTCCTTTATTTAGATGATATCCATATCTTTGCTTCATCAATGGCAGTGACCTTTGCATGGAAGTGATCTAGTAATGAGTAGAAAATCTTTTAAACTATCTTCAAATCATCAATTTTCTCTCCAATATTGGTAGAGGTGTTAGTAAAATCACATAATCTAATATAAATTTAGAGAAAGTTTCATCTTCTTTCATCCTAAGATTTTCAAATTAACTATGAACATGCAAAATTTAGTTCATAAAACTTGCATGGTTCTCTTATAGGTAACCTCTCAAAATTTTCAAACATGCTTAGTAGTATCAACACGAGAAATATGATGAAACTCATCGACAGACACAACATCAAAAATAGCATTAATACCCTTTTGACTCTAGTTTCAAGTAATTTTATCTTCATTGGTCCATTCGTTGCTAGGCCTAGGAGTAACTACATTATCTTTTGTAACCGTAGGTGGTTCATGACATAAAGGACAAGTTCTAGATATTCTTATCTATAGACCATATAAAGGCTCTCATATGAGCCTTCCAATATGGGCAATTAGACCCATCAAGGTAAGGTGCATATGTTGTAGACGAACTCTCTCTTAAATGATCTATAACAAGTTCCTTGGCACACTAAGTGTATCCAGTGACTCATTTTGAAACACTTTGAAATTTCATTTTTAGTTACGGACCTAATTAGCTAGAATGAGGTGAATAGATAATCAGAAGAATTAGGAAAAATTAAAATTTTCATAGACGGCTAGGCATGCAATCACGTGTAAATAAAATAATTATAAATATATAGATTGAGACATGAGATTTTAAGGTGGAAACAAATTACATACTCCAATGACCTAAAAAAACCACCAACTCATCCAACCACCTAACTATCCACTATGAAAAATAAGATCCAAATACAAGGCTAGGACTCAAACTACCTACCAAGGTAACGCCCCCAAATAATCTACTTACAAGTCACAACTTTTATCATAGTCTCTACAAGAAAGGTGTTCGAATTTGGATCAACGTTCTGATGAACTAATGTCACACTAGTTAGTCGAACCCATACAGTTGGTGCCTTAAATTTTAGCATAATAACATAATTGCAAATATGTGTTCTAGAGCAGATTCAATAATGAACAATTCTAACTAGATGATTTAATAAATATATCAGATAAATTAAAATCAATTAGAAACTTGGAATAATCAATTTAAGCACAAGTTCAATGAAGATAACTTCTTTAAATATTTATAAAAAAATCAAGTAATTATGATATAAGACATAATTATTTGATCAAAAACAAAAAAATAAAGAAAAATCTATAAGAACATGTGACCAAAATATCATAAACCAAATAGACTTATTAATCAATCAAACATAACTATCAGTGTTAGATAGATTGACTAAATAAATAACCCTAAATAATTATGATCCTATATTTGCAAAACAAGAGAGATATTAAGATGAAGAGAATAATGTTCTTGTATGGTTGTTAAAATTATAAGTTAATTGTATGATTAAATAGCATGATTAGAAACCCTAGGTCAAAGGTCTATTACAAACCTTTCCTTGAAATATTTGGAATAGTTTAAAAACCTAAGGATAATATAGTAAAATACTATATTAAGTATAGCTGCTCGATCGATCCAATCAATCTTGATCGATCTAGTGGAAATAAAAATAATTTATGGAATAAGTACATCGATCTATTCAAATTAATTCACCAATTTTTTAATTAAGGTAGATCGATTCACTCACCTCAATTGATCTAGTCATGTATTGATCGATCGAGTGACCAATATGTAAAATGTTTGTATGTATCTAATATGAAATCCAACATGTATAAGAACATATATATACCTAAGATGTGTTCATTGGAGCTTGATAGTTTCTTCAATTTGAAAATATTCTTGGAAGACACACCTAAAAACTAAAATTACATTTAGATGTTTTGTTCATGAATATCACCAACACTCACATAGACCATACAAGATTGGTGAAGATGAAAATAAAGTCCTTCAAGAATTGTCAACCAATAGATCAACTCCATGAACCATTATAGCACAAGTACTAATAAATCTAAGATGTGTACATGAACAAATCATGAGACTAAGTTAACCAAAGAAAAATGGAAGCAGTATGTAGGTAAAAGTGGTGATGTATATTTGAGGAGGAGAGTTTCTAGTATTAGGTTCTATTTTACATTTTGGATCAACTGTAAAATAATCAAATGATGTATTCATTATTTGACATCATTTGGTACTAGTTAAATTTAGGACAACCTATTCCCATACATTTGTATCACCATAAAAATTCAGTATCAGGATAAATGTAAACCTTAAATCCACCACATGTAAACAAATAAAAATATATGCCTATGCCAGAAGTGACAAGGCTTGGCCCTCTAGCATTAATTCTCAAACCCTCCATACTATCATTTTTAGTAGGATCAAACCTATGCATATGTACGACATAAGAGAAATAAAACAATAGAAAATGTCAAAAAGAGAAAAATAGGACAAGAACTAGAACATACCATAGAAGATCCATTAAAATTATATATCCTGCATCCATTAGGTCGTTCCATCTTCTCTATCCACTCTATAGAATGTATAGACCTCCCTATACCTCCATGCATACATATAATTTTATTTTCAATCAATGCAGCAAATGGATGATAGTTGAAAAAAGTTAATTGAATTGTGTCCATGCCCATATGCCACATTTTCTCCCTATAGGTAAATTGGTTATTAGCACATGCAAACCTCACAAAAGGAATGATGTATCATATGCATAAGCATACCATTCTCTCAATGAATTCATTATGAAATCCAAAGTAGTTCATTTATATTAGCATCCTCATGGTTTCCCTGAATTAAGTGAATGTTCTCAGAATGCTCAATCTGCAAGATCAATATGGACATAGTAAGAAAGTAGAACTAGAACCCCAAACTAGAAAACTAGAAAGAAAAAGCTTACCTTTATCGTAGAGATTATAGTTTTAGTGTTTAAACTATGTTGTCCTCGATCAACATAATCTCCCAAAACTAAGTAGTCAATGTACATATGAAAAAGGTAATTGGCTAGTTAACAAATTCAATTAAACCTTTTACAAAGTTTGATGAAGTCCACCAAATACTATCCTAGATAAGGAAAATTTATAGAGTAAGATTTGAATACAAAAGTTCAAACATCTTCTACCAATGTACCTCCTACATCAAACTAAAAGCATGATGAAGAAATGAGAAGGAAAGAAATAACAAAGAGAATGCAAGGAAAGCCTGAGCGAATGAGGGAATAAAATTGATAATTGCATTACTCAAATATGTTACAATAGCTCTTATGCGTATTTAGAATACTACATCACTCAAGTGCACTTATATGAGTTGATAACAACATGGTAAGAACCTAATGATGTGTTATAAAATATTGCTAACATCTCCCTATAAATTCAAAGCCTATAGAGGACTGTGAGTTTATTTGTTAACTCTAAGAATTTTGTTGTTCCTAGAGGTTTGATCATTACATTAGCAATTTGATCTTGAGTGGATAAGAATTCAATTTGAAGCTCACCATTCTTAACGTTTTTCTCTTTTGAATGAAAATCTATGTCAATATGCTTACTTCTTGAATGCAAAATAGCATTTCTTGCTATGTAAGTTGCGCTTAAGTTGTCACAATGTACAAGAGGACAATGTAGAGTTTTGAATTACAACTCTCTAAGAACTCTTTGAATCTAGATTACTTCTATCACCATTAGTGCTAAAGCTCTAATTTCATATTCAATGGAGGATCTCGATACTACCTTCTATTTTCCTAAACTCCACGAGATGAGTGACCTTCCAAGAAAGATAAAATGGCCTCCTATGTTGCATTCATCATCTGAGCAAGTAGCCCAGTCTATATCTATATTGGCACATAAGGAAAATTGATATGATTTGGATAGTAAAACACCCAACCCATAAGTTATTTTAAAGTATCTCAACAACCTTCTTAGAGTATTCCAATGGATGATTGTAGAAAAGTGTAAAAATTGGCACAATTTATTAACTGAATAGCTACTATCTAGCCTAGTTAGGGTACAACATTGTAATGCCCCAACTATAGCCCTCTACTAAGTTGCATTATCTAAATTGGCACCATCAAATTTGGATAAAAGTTTCTGATAAGTGCTTAAAAAGCATTCAATATGCCATGTTTTAATGTCATTTAATTAATAAAATGGATTTGTATTTGCTTTATTCTATTATATTTTAGACAAATATATTTATTCAGATTAATGGATATATTGTAGTATTTTATAGGTATTTTACTATATAAATATTAAAATAATTGAAGCATGTTTATCACACTTTTTGAAGCTTCAATGAATATCATTTATTTGATATTATCCAAAGTGAAGAAAAAAGATAATAGAAAATAAAGAAAAATTATGTGTTTGTTGAGGCATAATGAGGTTTGAATTGGTCAAAAATCTAGTTGCGACCCGATCGCACCACAACAAAACACACAAGTTTTTCTCACATTCTTTCCTAGAAAGAGGACCTCTTGTATACTAAAAAAATAAGCTTCCAAGTTTCATTTTTAGCAACTTTCTTTGCCTTTTTTTTGTAGATTTTTATATATTTAGCTTTTAGAATTTATTTAGCTCTTCCCTCAATTTTGAGGAAGAACATGTTGATGTTTTAGTAATTTCTAGTTTTCGATTCAACAAATTCTAGAATGCAATTACTATTAGAGTTTTTCCAGTCTTAGAATCTGTAAGGATATTGTTAAGGTATTAATTATATTCCTTTTGCAATCCATATATTTGTGTTTCTTCTTCTGTGTCATTCTTGGTTTGTGTGTGATCAATTATAATATGTTTGGGTGAGAGTGAATACGATATAATAATAATATTATTATGCTTGCAAAATATCGAATAGGTAAAACATTTTCTTAAAATAAATTGATTTTATTTTTATTCAAGATTTTTATAAAGATTGTTATTTGAAGGAGTATATTACTCTTAATAACAAACTTAATATGAAAGTTAAAGTTAAGATTTAATTATCTGGACTTAATTTGGAGTAATACTCTTTTATTTTATATTTAATTATTTGAATATTTAAAACGAATCTCTATTTTAAAGGTTGTTTTTACAAAGAATTATTAATTGAAAATGTATTGACAACATATTTTCTTAAATAGTTTTAAAACTTGAAAGTTATTTTTTAGATAACTAAATTTTTAAGCTTAATTTGCACAATTTGAATAAAGTCAAATTAATTGATTCCACTTAAAGCTATGATTAGATGACTTTCTATTTTCTTAGAAATAAAACTAAAATTTAATACTTAATTAATTAATCGATCCTGCCTAAGGATATTAATTAATTAATATTAAACAATACAATTTGGGCTACAATTTGGGCTACAATTCGGGCCCCGCCTAAGGACACTTTCATACCAAAAAGAAAAAAACCAATAAATATCAATATATATATTTAATAACCTAAACAATATGAGCAAACATAATTACTGAATTATTATATCCATTATTCTCTATTGTTTATGAATATATTAAATTGCATGAGTATTTTTTGAATCCATGTCTATCTTTATGCATTAGATTAGATTTTTCAAAAACCAAATCATTGTGACAAAATATTTAGGTTTAATTTTGTGTTTAAAATTTGAATAATATTTAAAAGCCACACACTATTACTTTCTTAAATCAACCTTGGGAGTATATTTATCTTTTATATAAGTGATTTATACACTTCCTAGAATTAATAAACTTTAAAATGGATAAGTATTTACAAAATTGGTACTATCTCCGATTTCGATCATCAAGTTTTTGGCACTGTCGCAGGGGAAGTAATGTTGATTTGTATATCATTATCAAATCTTAAAAACTTTATATGATGTAAATATAGTGATTTTTATTTTTATAATTTAATTTCAAATCAAAAATCTAAAAATATATTAGATTTGAATATTAAGTTCATAAACATAAGAAAAATCATATAAGATTAAATTTAAATTAATATCTAAATTCTTTATCATATACATTAAAAAATCATAAAAAAAAGAAATTAGTTTTAAATTTAGATTTAAATCTTTAAAAATATTAAAAAATCTAATTTTTTTGAATAAATCTTTGTGATTTACAATTCATAAAGAAAATAATAATAAATCTTAAATTTAAATTAATTAAATTTAATTATTATATTTTAAAAAAATTAAATAAACAATAAAATCGAATTTTTTTTTGGAAAAGTAGTTCAAAGACTGTTTAGGGAAATTTGAAAAGTAAAATAAAAAAATTTTAATTTTAAAAAAATAAAAAGAAAAGAAAAAGCTAATATTTTGGATAATGTTCTATGAACAGTAAATCTCCGAACAATAATTTCATTAAAAAATCAAAAATAAAAATATATCTTAAATTTTAATTTAATTTCAATTTAAAATTTATAAAATAAAATAAAAATTAATTTTTATTTTAAATTTCATTATCTAAATAATAAATAATTATTAATTATTAATTCAATAAAAATTTGAAATATAAAAAATATATAAAAAAACTCGTTGTGGTGCCATTATAGAAAAATAATAAATAAATAAAAAACTAAGTGTGTAATAGCATAAAAAGTAGAGATCTATGAGAATTCTTGGAAACTTTTGTGCCGATAGCTTTCCTAGGAATGTTGCTCTATTTAGGAGGATGATTTTTAAGGTAATTTTGCCCCACTATTATTACGTGAAAGTACTCTTAGTTAATATAGATTGTGCTATTTAGCTGAAAGAGTAACGTAACTTGTTTGTTTAATATAGATTATGTTATTTAGTTAATTGATAGATGTTTTAAATTTATGCTTTCAATAGTCTATGCATGGTAGGAGATCCTTAGAAAATCCTCTTACATCGTACATATATAATATTCATAAATTTAAACAGTTGTCCACAAGGCTAGATTCTGAACATTAGCCTACTTTTGAGCCAAACACAGAACCTAGCCTTAATCCTCCACCGGAACCAATAGAAATGGGAGAAAATCCCATGTTAGGGAAACCACCATGAAAGAGTTTGCATGGCCTATAATTGGCACGAAAATTGCCTCTATCCAGCTGAGTGAGGCTGCTTAGAATTATGAATTGACAAATTTCATTTTTCTATGCTTCTTTCATTTCTTGGGCTCCTTAATAAAGACTTTGTCTTTCATTAGCGAATTTTATTCAACAATCCAGACTTTTCCCCTTGATGCTCTTACGAGGACCAACTAAGAATGATGTATTTTCCCTACACCTTAAAAGATAGCGAAAATGTGTGGTTAATGTCACTTCCTCCAAGTTCCCTGATGTCCTAGGAGGGGTTTATAACAAATTCATGGGAAAATTATACTCCCATCAGAAGACATCAGAGTTGAGAGGGAAGATTGATACTTTCTCTTACATGGAAGGAGAGCCTTTCATGAAGTTTGAGAGAGATTCAAGCTCTTTCTCACTCAGTGCCTTTATCATAGCCATTCTTTATAGTTGTAGAACCAGTTCTTTTATGATGGACTTACACAGTAATGCCAGTTCATCATCGATAATGCTCTTGGAGAAGCAATAGGAGAGAAGAATTCCTTAGATACTTACAATCTCTTTGAGATGTTGGGTGGTAATTCCCAATAGAAGAGCACCAGAGTAAGATGGGTTGGAATTTGTGAAATAGATTCTAGTACCGAGGTACAACTGCAGCTTGCACAACTAACAAAGAAAGTTGTGCTTCTTTCTATGCAAGCCATTTCCATGTTACAAAAATGTGGTTTGTGTAGCAATCAGGGACATAGTGCTAATACCTATCCATTTCAAGGACAAGAAAATGTTGGACCTGAGTAGGTCAATGTATTGGGATGGTATCACCCAAGACCCAGATATAATCCCAATGTAATCACTTATAATCCTAGGTGGAGGAATCATCCTAATTTCTCATGAAGGCAGGACAACCCTTCATTTGCCCAGAATTTAGGGTCAACATTTCCACCACCAATAACAACAAAATATTCCTAGCAAGCCAACTTTGGAGGATAACTTGAATGCTTTTATTCAAGATAGTAAAGACAACCAAATACATACAACTCAATGGTTGGACTTTATGGAGGCCTCAATTAAAAAGGTGGAAATCCAAGTTGAACAATTGGTAGAGCATTTAAATAAACAAGTCAAGACTGACTGAGTTCAACGAAGAGTATATGAAATTCATTGATATGGAGACATTAGATCTTTAAATTTTTGGAATCTCCTGTGTAACGTCTTACTAAAAGACAATAAATTTCAGTCCTGAATGGTAGGTCACCCATTTTGTTATTTCATTTATGTAATCGTATTTATTTTAATAAAAGAGAATTTTTTTCAATTGTTCATTTTTTTATTTATGTTATTTAAATTTTTGTATAGTAGTTTTCTTTTACTTCAGATAGTAGTTAGATAAAACTTAGGTCCCTGCATTCTTAAAACTCTAAACTTAGTCTTAGCATATAAAAAGTAAGAAATCTTTTTAAAAGTTATACTTTTTATTCAACTAGGATCCCTTTATAAGTTGAATGTTGATAATCGAGAGAAGGAGATACATTTTCAAGTATGAGAAGTCATAGGAGATGCTGAAGCTAGGCAATAATTGATAAAGGAATATGCAATGCCAATCATTTGCAATGCTACTTTTGGCATACAACTATAATAGGCTACAAGGAATTATGAATAGAAAAAGATTCATCATTTATTGTTGCCTCCCTTTTATGGCATTCCTATTGATGACCCTTTAAATTTTATTAGAGATTTCTATGATATTGTGCAAACTTTTCCACTGTAGGGAATTGATAAAGACTAGCTTAGGATGAGGTTTTTTCCATACACCCTTAAAGGATAAAGCTTGGTCATGGTTCATGATTCTATAGCTGGGTTCTTTAACTACTTGGGAGGCAATCTATAAAAAGTTTATAGGTAGATTCTATTCCCATAAAAAGATTGTTGACCTAAGGAAAAAGATAGCAACGTTTTTATCAAATGGATGAAGATCCCTTTCAAGAAGCTTGGGAAAGATTCAAACTTATTTTCATTCATTGTCCACACCATAGCTTTCCACTATAGCTACAGAACCAATTCTTTTATAATGGATTGACACTATAGAGTTAGAACATGGTTGACAATGATGTTGGATGAGCTATAGGAGAAAAGACCACAGTAGAAACCTATAAGTTTATAAGTTGTTGGGTATTAATTCCTAAGAAAATAGTACTAGACAAAGGAGAGCATAAGTCAATGAAGTTGGCTCTGTGAATGAAATGGCTTTGCAACTTACTAAATTGACTAAGGAAGTGTAACTTCTCACTACACATCAATTTTCAAAACAAAAGGTATGTGAAGTTTGTTGTTCAATCAGGCATAATGCTAATAATTATTTATATGTTTGTGATTTCCAGGGCTAATGCCACGAAGGAAGTCAATTATTTTCAGAGGTATCATTCCAACACCTATAATCACTCTAACCATTCATGGGAATCAAACAATTACCAAGCCTACACCCAATTCCAAACACAAAGCCCAAATAAAAACCACCCTTACCCACTAAATCTCTCTAACCATTCTTAAGCATTGCTTGATTTAGGAGCGAGTATAAATTTGATGCCCTACTCTATATTCTTACAATTAGGTCTTGGAAACCTAAAACAAACAACTATGTCCCTTCAACTTATGGATAGATCTCTTAAATATCCAAAGGGAATAGTTGAGGATGTGCTAGTATAGGTAGAAAAACTAATCATACATGTGGATTTTGTGGTTCTGGATATGCAAGTAAGTCCGGCTTAGATAGAGAACACTCAATACTTCTTAATAGACCATTTATGACAACCACTAAGACTATTATTGATGTCCAAGATGAAAATTTGATAATAACAGTCTTAGGAGAGACTGTTAATTTCAGAGTCTTTGAATTTTCACATTTTCCTTTTATTTATACCATTGATGAAATTTCCAATGTTGATCCTTTGGATAATCTTGTCCAAAGTACCTTTCTTTAGGATAGAATAGAAGAAAAACTAGAAACAACTCTTATACTTGAAAAGGTAGAAGAAGATCTAGATGAGGAGATTGAGAGGTACCTTGGAAGTTTAGATAGTGAGGAACCAATAAGAAATCCTAGTACACCCTTAGATCTACCTAGTTCCCCATCTGAGGAAGAGGCCAATCCACCTAAACTTGAATTGAAAAACTTACTTAGGGATTTCAAATATGTGTTCTTGGGAGAAGGAGAAACTTATCCAGTGATAATTTCTTCAACTTTGACTAAAACCCAAGAAAAAGAACTCATTAAAGTGCTCAATAAATTTTAAAAAGCCATAGGTTGGAGTATCAAGGATAAAAGAGGAATTAGTCCTACCATGTGTAAGAGAGGCCCAAAGATGACTAAACCCTATCATGCAAGGGTGGTTAAGAAATAAATTCTTAAACTCTTGGAAGTGGGAATCATTTATCCTATTACTGATAGTAAATGGGTTAGTCAAGTGCAGTTGGTACCAAAGAAGTTTGGAATAACAATCGTTAAGAATGCTAAAAGTGAACTAGTACCCACAGGGAAATTCATTGGATGAAATATGTGCATAGACTTTAGGAAACTGAATTTATACACTAAAATTGATCATTTTCCTCTTCCATTCATTGATCAAATGCTTGAAAGATTAGTTGAGCACATATTTTACTATTTTCTAGATGGACTTTCTTGATACTATCAAGTACCCATAGCACTTGAACACTTGGAAAAAACCACCTTTATGTGTCCTTTTGGGACATTTTCTTTTAGGAGAATTCCATTCAGGTTATGCAATGTCCCGACCACATTCTAAAGATGTATGATGTCAATATTCTTAGACATGGTAGAAAAATTCATTAAGTTTTCATGGACGTTTTTCTATCTTTGAAACTTCATTTGATGATTTCTTACATAAATTGACTTTGGTTTTAAAAAGATACATTGAATGCAATCTAACCCTTAGTTGGGAGAAAAGTCATTTTATAGTTCAACAAGGGATTGTGTTGGAACATATGATTTCAAACAAGGGTATTGAAGTGGATAAGGCTAAAATTGAATTGATTTCCAAACTTCCTCACCCTACATCTGTAAGATGGATAAGAAGCTTCTTAAGACATGCATGATTTTATAGATTACTTATTAAATATTTTTTAAAAAATAAGTCATCCCCTCTATAAACTGTTGTCAAAATATGTTTATTTTGACTTTGATGAAAAATGCCTTATCACCTTTAATACTTTAAAAGAAAAGTTAACAACTACCCTTGTTAATATGGCACCAAACTGGTCTCTTCCTTTTGAAATAATGTGTGATGCTTCTGATTATGCAATCAGATCAGTTTTGGGACAAAGAGTGAAAAAATGTTTACATGTCATATACTATGCAAGCAAAACAGTCAATGGCGCCCAAATTAATTATTCTACCACTAAGAAAATATTCTTAGCTATTGTGTTTTTTAAGACAAAATTAGGTCTTAGTTATTTGGTTCAAAAGTACTTATTCATTCGGATCACGCTGCTTTGAGATACCTATTAAGTAAACCTAATGTAAAGTCAAGATTAAAAAGGTGTGTCTTACACTTACATGAATTTGACTTAGAAATATAAGATAAGAAAGGTAGTGAAAAGTTAGTATCTGACCATTTATCTAGGTTAATTTCTAACTTCAATTCTCTTGAAGGTGAGAGTAAAGAATATATAATTGAAACCATTCTTGATGAACAGTTATTTTCAATAGGTTCAAATCCTTGGTATAGAGATATTGTTAACTATATGGCCAATAGTGTTTTGAGACTCGACATTTCTTCTCAGGAAAAGAAAAGGTTTTTAACTTCTTGCAAGCAATACTTTTGGGATGACCTTTATTTATTTACAATTGGTCAAGACCAAGTCATCCAGAGGTGTGTGCTTAAAGAAGAACATAAGAGAATTTTGAATTTTATCATAAACTTCATTATGGAGGCCATTTTAGTTTTAAGAAAACTACTCTAAAGGTATCACAGTCTGGATTCTATTGGCCAACTCTTTTCAAAGATGCTAATATGTTTTGTGCATAATGTGATCAATGTCAAAGAATAGGCAACATAAGTAAAAGAGCTTAAATGCTTTGACATCTAATTTAGTTATTGAACTCTTTGATGTGTGGAGGATTGAATTCATGGGTCCTTTTTCCCCATCTAATGGTTTCAAATATATATTAGTTTCTGTAGATTATGTATCCAAGTGGGTAGAAGTTATACCCACAAAAACTAATGATGCAAAAGTTATTGTGAAATTCATTAAGGATTTGATATTTAGCATATTCGGGATGCCTAGAGCAATAATAAGTGATGAAGGTATCCATTTTTGCAATACACTTTTATTAATTAAGTGTACTGATGTTAATTTGAAAAACATAATCCCAATAGCTTAAAGGGACACTAGCTTTGATGAGCATAGAAAGGCTAGTTTCTACTACATGACGATTTTTCTTAACATGAATCCATTTTTAGATGGAATGTATGGATAGGAAATTCTACACTTGTAACCTTGCTAAAATGGATGTGGTTCTAATTAGTGGAGTTCATTACCACCATCACTTTGTAAACGTTGATTTTTTCTTAAAAATTGGCATTCAATCATGGCTTCAAAGTGTAAGAAAATAGAAGAAACTTGAGTTTTATTATGCGAAATGTATATCCACTAAAATCTTGAATAATTATCAATAAAAAGTAAAGAGTATTTCATACCTTATGAAAAAGAAACTGGAGCAGAGCCCCAAAGATCAACATGAATAATATAAAAAGAGGTAGTAGATCTAGTGTGCTTATGGAAAATAAGAAGTCTATTGGACTTTCCTAGTTGACAAGCATTAAAAGTAACATAAGTAATGAAAGGTGTTAAACCAATATGCATATCTCTAGAAATTTGATTCAAAATGAATAAGTGTGGGTGCCCTAATATATCATGAATAAGAGCACCATTAATTGAGGCTTTATGGTATTGCACATTATTGATACTTGAGATAGGAAAATTGTAAAGTCCTTCCTTAATGCCCCCTATTAAAATGGTGGTCTTCTGTGCCAGATACTTAATAAGAAAAGAAGTGTGAACAAAATTTGTAAGGTTTTTGTAAGTGTTGGCGATATTCATGAACAAAATATACAAATGTAATTATAGTTTCTATGTGTGTCCTTGAAAGAATATTTTCAAGCCGAAGAAACTATCAAGCTCCAATGATCACAATTCTGGTATGTCTCTATTCCAATGCACATTTGTTTTCATATTAGACATGTAGGAACATTTTGAGATTATGCTACTCAATTGATTGAGACATGACTAGATCGATCGATCTATGTAGATTGATCTACTCAATTTAAAAAGTCTCAAATTAATATTTTAATTGATTGGATCGATCAAGAATTTATTGGATTGATTGAACTAAGTACTCGATCGATGGAGCATATGTTAGATCGATCAAGCGGCTAGGGCTTTGATTTTAAGGCCTACTTCTACCTTGAATTGAGTTGACTTTTTACTATATTGTCCTTTTTTAAAGAAATTTTTTTTAAGTGATTTATGGACAACATAGTAAGTTTACTTTGACCTAGTGCTACAAAATATACTTTATATACAAACCTAAGTACATAACTTTATTTAATCAAATAAGGGCATTATTCTCTTCATCTTAATCTCTATCTCGTTTTGCATATATAAGACATAATTTTTTATGCTTATTTAATTAGTTAATCTATCAAACATTGGTGATTGTGTCTAATTGATTAATAATCCTAATCGATTTATGATATTTTGGTCATATGTTTTTATAGCTTCTTCTTTATTTGAATTCTTGAATTATTGGATCAAATAATTATGTGTCATATCATAATTATTTGATATTATTATTGATCTTTAAAGAAGCTATCTCTATTAAACTTGTGCTTAAAATGATTGTTCTAGGATTGCTGTTGATTTTGATATATTTGATATATTTATTGAATCATCTATTTTGGGTTATTTATTATTGAATCTAATATAGGACACACATTTACTCTTGTTTTATAGTGCTGACTTTTAGGTACTGATAGAACGTGTTCGGTTGCTTGTGTGACCCAAGTTGTATGAACATTATCTGAATCCAAACACCTTTCTTGAAAAGGCTATCATGAAAGTAGCAACTTGTAAGTAGATTACTTGGGGCTTTATCTTGGTGGATAGTTAGGTGGTCTGATGGACAAGTGGTTTTACTCTTAAGTCATTAGTGTGGCCTAGGTTGTTTCCACCTTAAAAATTATGTGTCAATCTTTATTTATTTTCATTTTATTTTGTTTACATGCCATTGCATCTTTGGTCACTTGCAAAAATTTTAATTTATCATTAGACTGATATCTATTCATGCACTCTAGCTAATTAGGTTTGTAACTAAACAAAGGAAACTTTCATTCAATATCACAGTCATCACTAGATACACTTAGTGTTCCTAGGACCTTGTTATAGATCACTTGAGAGAGGTTCGTCTACAACCCATGCTCCTTACTTTGATGGGCCTAATTACCAATATTGGAAGGCTCAAATGAAAGCCTTTCTACGACCTTTAGATGAAAGTGTTTGGAACTCTATGCTCTATGGTTGGGAGCTATCTTAAATTACCAAAGATAATATTATTACTCTTAAACCTTGGAAACACTAAACAATTGAAGATAAAACTAGTAGTAATTGGAATCAAAAGGGTATTAGTAAGTTTTAGGGTTGTGTTTGCTGATGATTTCATCATATTTCTTATGTTATAACTACTAAGCATGCTCAAGGTATTTTGAAGGTTACCCATGAGGGTACCTCACAAGTTAAACAAACAAAGTTTGCATGCTTATACTCAATTTGAGAATATTAGGATGAAAGAAGATGAGACTTGATCTTAATTCTATGCTAAATTATGTGATTTTATTAACGCCTTTTCCAATCTTGGAGAGAAAATTAATGATTTCAAGATAGCTAGAATGATTCTCTTCTCACTATTGGATAGCTTCCATGCAAAGTCCATTGCCATTGACAAAATCAAGGGTGTGGACACTATCAAAATAAAGGAACTTGTTATCTAACTTCAAACCTTTGAGGTGAGTTTTCCTCGTCCTACAAAGAACAAAGAAATTTTCTTCAAAACTACTTTGATTAAAGAAGGTGACAATGAAAAAGCAAAACTGGCACTCTTGACTAGAAGATCGAATAGAATTTCTAACAAAAAGAATCCTCAGAAGAAAGGAAAAGAAAGTTGTCAAAAGGATCAAAATATGAGAGAACTCAAATCTATGATTTCTAATGGTAAGAAACATAAACCCATTGAATCTCAATGCTTTGAATGTATGGGTTTTGGTCACTTTGTAGTTGATTGTGCAAATAAGAAGAACAATACTAGAATAGCTTTCAATGTTATACTTATTGACTCTGAAAGTGATAACAATAATCTAGTTGAATTATAAAATAGTGATACCAATTTTCTTGCATTTGTTGTAAAAAATAGTAGACACTCTAGCAAACCTGATATTGATTTAGACAATGAGGATAATGAAAATGAATTCTTATTCAAATATTTTAACATCAATACTATTAATTAAGTGTTTAGAGAGTTCATAATATGTAAAAGAGATAAATATAAGCCGCTTGTAAAAGTAACCAAAATCAATGAAAAGCTTAAATCCTATGAAATAAATTCAACGGTACAGAAAAATGATAATCTTAATCTATCTAAAATTTCAAATGATTTGAATTCAAGTCTTGCAGGTTTAGAAAAGGATAAATAAAAGTTGGTATAGGAACTTGATTAATCCAAGAAAGATGTAAAAAGGCTATCAATTAGAGCTGAAAGGTTGAACAAAGTTCTTGATTATGGAAAGCCAGTTAGAGAAAAGGGAGGGCTTGGATACATAAATGAGCAAACTATGCCATCTTCCTCAAAATCAACTAAATTTCTAAAGTCTTCATATATGTCCTCCTCATATGTGACACCTTCAATGTCAATAACTGAATTTGTATGATCGTTTAATACTGCCTCTACTCTTACTCATTATACTCAAAGAATAATTGCACCTATGATTGAAAAAATGTTAAATTTGTGCTTATTTATCATAACTGAAGTAGGAAAGGTCATATTAGACCACATTGTAAATTTCTTGTGAAATATCCTTATTTTAAGAATGCCATTCATGCTAGATATTTTGGAATTAATTTTCATCATCCTTACATGTTTGATGAATCTCCACCAATGATGAAAAATAAAAATAATAAAGGAAAAAATAAGGATAAATTCAAGATCAATTCAAAAATAATTAATTTAATTGAATCCAAACCCAAAGATATAATTAAGTATCTTGTTCTATGCAATAAATGATTTTGTTACATATAGTGATCAATGTTAACAAGAGCTCACTCACACACTTACTAAATATATAAGTATATTGTGCTTGAAGTTTCTAATTAATTATGTGATATTTTAGGGCATGAGATAACCTTGACTATAAAAATTATTTTTGATATTTGTCTTGCATTCTATAAAAAATTTCTATAGAGAGATATCTAGTTTTGAGAGGGCTAGCTACTATGATGTGTGAATGCTACCACAGTGAGCGAAGTGGGCTATCTTCATAGCTAGTGTGAAAACCATTATACTAGGGATATTGGATCATGCATATTTCCTTCACAAAAGAAAAATAATATGATAAAGAAAATAGTTATGTATAAAAAACATAATTGAATGCACAAAAAGAAAGTGCCACAGATAGTTATGCGAAAATAAAAATAAATAACAAATCCCTCATAAATATAATGAGAGGGAATAATTATTAATTAATATAGTCCTATCTTAGTAAGAAAAATTTATTATGTGCAAGTACGAATTCAACTTATATAATTAGGTTTTTAAAGCTCAGATTTTTCGTAAAGAAGGACAATAGAATTGATAAAGAAAAGAGAAGAAGAAGAGATACACTCAATCTCTTGATTTGTAGCACTTCACGAAGTTGTGTCTCCTTTAATCTCCTCTTGAACTTTCTTCCCTTATTTTATTTTCTTAGCAATTGCTAAGTTTTTTCATCTTAATTGTGTGTTCTCTATTTGTGTCTCTTAATTATGTGTTTATGCTCTCCCTATGGTGCTTTAAATGGGATAAAATTGATTCTCATTAGATTAGGATTCGTATCACTATGATCCAATAGCTAAGATTGAAAGTTGGAATTCAATTTTGTGCTCACGTGTTTTAATCCTCCCTACACAACTTGATTGAGCTTATTATTGATCGATCGAGTAATGAACCCTTAATCGATCCACTTATTTTTTGATCAATCTAATTAAAAAAATTTGATTGATCCAGTTCTTGTACATCGATCAACCCTATAATTCTGTATTTTTCTTCATTTTTGCTTATTTTTGATTTGTTTGATATCTTTTCATGTACATTGTCATATTAAACACAAATTATGCTTATTCATCATATTTAAGCACAAATAAGTAGTTTAGAAGTGGCCAAATAACTCTACTTTTATAGAGCTATCAACTAGCAAGGTGGCAAGGTGATTTCTATACATAACCCTAAATACCCCTTTTTTGTCTTATCTCTCACTCATTTTTTAAGAGCCAAAAATTTACCAAAATTCACATTGAGATTTATTTCTACTTTTAAAATTATTTTGGAGAGCTTTCTTTTAAGAATGGGTCATTTTATGGTTATTCATCAATTCATTATCTGTGTGAGTAAGTGGTTTGACTATGTGTCTCTCATACATAATTTGATATTTATAGTGAACTGTGTGTCCTGTGAGGTTATGAGTTGATACACTTTTAGTTTTTGATTATTGGTTACCAATCACACTACATTAGATAGTATCGGTTGTGGAGGACAGTGGGTTTGAGTGTTGAACCAAACAGTTGTGGAAGAAGGAAGTGAAGAGCAGCAATAGGCAATTTGTATAGAGGTCTAAATTGATAGTGGTAATATTGGTTTTTATATCTATTAGTGTTGTGACTTGTTTACTAGTTAGGGAATTATTTGTAGCTAAGTAGTTTCCTTAAGAAACTGAGGATGTTACCATATAGATAAGGTCTCTATACTGGTTTACCTTGTTATATCTAATGGTATGATATGATATTATGCTAGTACAATACAACATACTATAACCTTAAACTTTTATTAGAAATAATTTCTTATTCACATGTTTTATGTTTGATATATAGTATCGGTTATTAAAATCATCTACTTTTGATATTATATTTTTATGCCTCTGTTGTATGAAATTTTTAAATGGTCTACTATTACGTTTCTTATGAGTTAGGTTTGAGTCTTTTAAGAGCCTGTATCTTTTTGTCATAGTGCTTGGCTGGGTCATGAAGTCTTTTAACTTTAATATTATCTATAGTATTGCATTAGTGTTAGGATTGTAGCATATTTTTTATAACTTCTCTCCCTCATATATAGGTGTGCTTTTTACTTTCAGTGTCAAAAAGAGGGAAAAGTTTTTGCACACAACTTTATGTTTATTGTTATGCTATGTGTTGCATGGTTGTGATTGTAGGATTGCACTACATATTATTATTTGGCTTGCATGCATTCAATGTTGCATGAATTTAGGGGGTTGTACATGTTTCCATTTTGTGTGTCTATAGTTGTGTATCTGTGTAGGGGTAACATGACAACATATGGTTTTACTAAATGTTTTTTGCATGATACGTTCACGGGATATATGTTTATTTAGTTTGTGCAGCCTAAAGGTGTAGAGTGAAATCTTCATGTTATAGATGTGTTGTGTACAGTGTGTTGAGAATCCATGAGCATTGGATGAGTTTATTTATGAAGTTAGATGGAGCACTAAAGATGGATGCTGTTTTTAGGAATGTCTTTTGGGTTTTGTTATGTTTTGTTGTATTGTTCATGGGAGGAAAATAACTTTAGGATATCTTCATGTTCATCTCATACTTGATGAGTTTCTGTACCTAGATGTGTAGTATTTTGACACAAAAATCCAAAGGGGAAGAATGTAAGTCTTCTTTTACTCCTAGTCTTTAGGTTGGCTTCCCTTGTACAAAGCATGGTATGTGTTATTTTAATTAGTGTATTTGTCTTCCTCTATGTAAGGCTGGTTACTGATGATCAATAATTCACACACACACACATAGTTAGGTACATTTTGTCTGAAAGCATGTTTACACGCACCATGAGGTTGGTTTTCATAATGCGCATGCAAAGTTGAAGGTTATGGTTTTTGATGAAAGATTTTAAGAGTGATTTGGCGTTGTCAATTGCATTTTTAGTTTCTTTCTAGTACGGGTATTTACGGATAGCATGTGGTAATTTTTGGAACCAAAAAAATGTAAACTTTTAGCACCTCACCAACAAACTCATCATGGACCATGCCACCATCCTCGCCACCATCTTTGGCAAGGTGGCTAGCGAGGTGGAAATTTAAGTTCTACAAATACACCTTTCATTTCTCTTATTCCATACCCTTTTATTTAAAAGCTGAAACTCTACCAAAATTCATACTTAGATTTATATCTCATTTTGAAATTATTTTGGAGAGCTTACATTTGAGAGTGGGTCATTTTATGGCTAGTTATCAAAATGTATTTGTGTAATTATGTGGTTTGACTATGTGTCTCTCGTACACAATTTGATATTTGTAGTAGATAGTGTGTCCCATGGGGTAAGAGTAGTTACACTTCTAGTTACTAATCAGTGGTTTCCAATCATACTACAATTGATGATGTTAGCTGTGAAGGATAGCCAAGTTCACATGTTGAAAAAAATAGTTTCAGAAGCAGGAAGTATAGAGTAGTAGGACGGAGGTCTCAACTAATAGAGGTAATAGTTGTCTTATTGTATATCAAAGGTGTAACTGTTTTATTACTTAGTGAATAATTTACTACTAAGTGGTTACCTTATACAACTCGAGGATGTTACCACATAGATACAGTCTCTATGTAGGTTTACCTTATTATATTGCTTGTTATGCATAATCAGTTGTTGGGCTAGTATAATCTAAGTTTGATGTGTGTATGTCTCAACACATTGAAACATAAACTCTATTTAGAAAGCATTTATTTTTTACATGCTTCTTGTTTTATATTTAGTATCTATTGTCATAAGTTATCTGCATCATCTGATATTATATTTTTTGTAATTCTGATACGTGTTTTGTATAAGTATTTACTATCTTGTTTCTGTGAGTTAGGGTTGAATCCTTTAAGAGTCTGCATCTCCTTACCCTGATAGTGTACGAGTTGGGAACTCTTTTAATATTGGTTTCATTGTTGACATTCCAGTGAAATGTATTCACAAAGGTGAGGTCTTTTCTAAAGCTTGCATGAATAATAGGAGTAATTCTAGTGTTTTAAACCACAAGCTTTTCATGGTATCCTTCTATTACTTTAACCTAATAAATATAGATGACCTTAAATGTTCCTATGTTGAAGGAGGTAAGGCAAAAGTTATTTGATGCTCTTTTACATAATGGGACCTCAAAGCTTGTACCTCTACTTGTATGCAATAAGTTCATCAAATGAAAATGAGTTTTTCGTGTGAAGCTCAAAGTAAATGATGAATTGGAATGATGTAAAGTAAGATTAATTTTCAAATAATATCTTTAGTAAGGAACTGTACTATTCAAAAATTCTCACATAGGTTCTTGATAATTATATATTATACAGTTATTTTATCCATTTTATTAATTATAATTACTATGTTCTTGTTATTTTTAGTTAATTTTAATTAATTAAATTAATATTTACTGTTTATTTTTTAAGGAATATATTTTTAAGAAAATTAAAGAATATGAATCGAAAAAGGACTTAATTGCAAATAATAAAGTCTGAAAATATAATTTAAATAAAAGGAGTGCTTAATTGCAATTAACAAAAGTCTAAAATATAATTTGAATTAAAATAAGGCTTAATTGCAATGAATGAAAGTTTAAAAGTTAATTTAAATTAAATTGGAGGGCTAAAATGCAATTAAAGAAATTTTTTTTTTCTGTGTAGGAAGAGGACCACGAGTGCCCACTTTCAATGTGCAACATGCACCGTCCGATCAAGCAATCAACAATGAGGATTAAGCGCGTGTAGGATAGACGCAACACAGGCAATTGGACCCAGTTTTCTTGGATTACACTCTACTCAGATGCTGACACGCATATGAAAGGCTGCCACGTGTCTCGTTATTTCTTACAGCGAATCAGATGCTGACACATGGCATGCGTTTTAAATTAAAAATAAAATCAGAAACGGCACACGCTGTCCTCGGTTTTTGATGGCGCAATATTCCTTCTGCATGTCTGAAGAATGTCTCCCATGCGTGTATTAATTAATATTTTTTGTGTAATATTTTTCTCCCGCATATGTAGAAAAATATATTTTATGATGTATTTTTCTTAGAGATTTGATGTTATAAATAGGGGATTATTGTGATAAATTTGAGGAGGTTGGAGAAGAAGTTAGAGTGTTGGACTGTGGTACACACAGAAGCCATTTTTGGCTTCTGTTGTGTTCTGCGTGTGCCAAAAATTTAGAGAGTAGAAACTGATTTTAATTTTCTTTTGTTCTTCATCTAATATTCCTTCGTATTGTAATTTTAATTTTTTTTATGGAGTAATTTAATTTTTCTAGGGTTGCTATGTCGTTAAATTTATGAAGCTTGGATTTAATTATTTTTGAAAGATTTATAAGATTTTTAATTTGTTTATTCTATTTGTGCTTAATGCTTTTGATTATTGGAAAAAATTTCAATTGATCTGTGGTAGTTAAATATACTTGGAAGAGGCATTTTTGTGTATATTGCTCATGGATAGAATAACATGTATATATAAGGGATAGGAATATATCTTTATTTTATGTGTGGCCATTTGAGAACTTTGAACGTAATGAATCTTGGTGAATTTAATTCTAATAGGAATATAGTGAATTATTTTAGCGAGATGTGTCTATACGGAGCTCGGAAGAGATGTATGGATAAAATTAGGAGTTCTTGGTTGACAAATTAAATTTACAAAAAAAATATAAATCAAGAAGAAATAATATGATTCGAGTGGATTAATTTGGTGAAACTACAATCCTAGTATATTCTTATTTATTGTTTACAAAAATTAGTTATTAAACTTTCATCAACTTTCGTTTGTTTTGGATAAAATGAGAGTGAAAAAATTTTAGTACTTAACAAACTGTAGTAAAAAATCTCCGTGGAAACGATAATTTACTTATTAAATTTTATTACTTGTGACCATATATACTTGCACGTTTTTATGTTCTCCAAAAGAGACAACAGTTCTTTTCTAGTGGTTGACAATTAAGAAAATTGAGGAAAATTCTTTCCTTCATGGTTAACTCCTTAAAGATATATTTATAGAGTAGTTTCCTAGTTTTCAAATTTCTCTAGGTACAGTTTCTAAACTTAAAAGGCTCTCTATGGGCTTAATCATGCTATAAGATCTTGGTTTCATAAGCTCAACAACTCTCGGATCTATCTTGGTTTCAATAGCTCTATGTATGACACCTCCATATTTTGCAAACAAACATCTTAGTATACTCTCATTATCTTGGTCTATATTGATGGTATTTAAATTATTGGTGGTCATCTAGAACTTGTTCAAGACATCATTCACACCTCACATCTCCATTTTATTCTCAACAGCCTTGAATCCCTCAATCATTTCCTTGGAATTAAGGTGTCCTATCACAATACTACTATTCTTCTAACATATCACAATTATATTAACTATCTTCATCATAGGACATGCTTACTTGATCCCAAATGTGTTGACTCATCAATATTGGGTTCAAATTTGCTCAACAAATTTGATCATCAATCTCTCTTTGGAACTTTTGAATACCATAGTATTGTAGGTGTTCTACAATATTATATTCCCACTTGGTTAGACTTTACAACTCAGCCAAAAACTTTGTCAGTTTATTGCATAACCTTCTAGCATCCCTTACTTGATGTTAAATGTGTACTAGGCCTCATAATACTAAACCAAAGAGAGGAAAGGAAAAACAATTCTAGAGGAACAATCCTTAAAAAGTTAGACATGTCATTCTTCCAAAAAGACCATTATGATTCACAAAGTAAAGAGTTCCACATGGTTACACCTATATGTATCTTTGTACATAATGTGTTACATTCATTGTAGTTCTGGTAGCTTACTAGATGTAATCTATTACATATACTTGTATATTTGTAAGTAACTTGCTACATTCACATACATTTTCTATATACCCTATTAAATTCACTTTACTTCTAGTGTCTGATCAAAGGTAACATATGACATTCACTTGTATCTTTTATGTAACCTATTACATCCACTATCATTTTTCTGACCCACCGGATGTAACATGCTACATCCATATGTATCTTTGTATGTAACATGTTATATCTATTATAGTTCCTATCATCCATCGAATGTAATCTATTATATTCACCTGTATCTTTGTATGTAACATACTGCACATCATATCTCTAATGGTGTCATCGGTGGTGGTTGTCGAAACTCTGATTGAATCATCTACGATAGTTGTCGGAGCTTTGATGGGTAGTTGTAGCTCCATTGGAAGTGTCAGAGCTTTAGTGGGATCACTGGTAATAGTTGTCAAAGATGTGATTGGAGAACCTTGATCTTACTTTATTGAAGTTATGAAATGATGATATTTTTGTCCTTTTATTATGCAATTTGGCATAAAACTATGAGTTTTCTAATGAATTTTTGCTTGTTAGGAAAAATTTAATAATTTATCAAAGTGAAGATATTTAGGGGAAG
Source organism: Hippophae gyantsensis (assembly GCA_030763125.1). Classification (NCBI taxonomy): domain Eukaryota; kingdom Viridiplantae; phylum Streptophyta; class Magnoliopsida; order Rosales; family Elaeagnaceae; genus Hippophae; species Hippophae gyantsensis. The sequence goes on from CM061036.1 coordinate 13,783,447, forward strand.
GTGATTCTTAAATGGGATGTCATATCATTTTGTAAAATGGCTTGATAGTGAGAAAAAAATTTAATAGTAATATTAAAAAATATACATAAAATAATTCATGGACAATATAATTCTTATTGTAAAATATATTGTTATATTAAAACTATAATGATAGTGCAAGTACAATAAAATGCTACAAAAATGCTTTATACATTATAAAAAGCATAAATTTTATTTATTATGAAATATTACTAACAAAGTTATGTATCAATTAATTATAAAGATGAAAGATCTTCCTAATAGTAAGAATATAGAATATGAGAAAAAGTAGCAATAAAATAGGGATAATGAGTGTGTTTATTATTATTATATATATATATACACATAAGTAGACAAAAAATAAGAATAATTAACGTGGTATCCAATATCTTTTTAGATGTAGTTTCGAGTCTCTCTGTAGTCTAGAATTGTTAGTGAGTGAATGCATATCTCAAAGTGGATTGTATTGATTGAACAAAAAATATAGAAATATAAGAAAATGAAATAATTAACTTACTGACAAAAATAGCACCAGTCTAGTTAATATATTTTTTTTATTAAACAAATGTTTAACCCATCATTTTACATTCAACGTCATCTAATTGGACGCTGAACTATGGGCGTTTAGACACATTTGATATTAAACTCTATCCAATTTCAATATTATTGAACTCTTTTTGCTATTATAAGTTTTAAAAGTGTTATTTTATATAATTTCTCAGACGTATTAATTAAGCTTAAATGTTTAATTTTTGGTAGGCTTAAAAATATTAGATTAATATACATAGTATAAAAATATTTACCATAAATTTGGACTAACATTCTCACAACCTTCTGCCTCTGAATATAAGTAACCAAAAAGTCTTAAGAATGAAGTAGGCAAAAACTGCTACAGTAATCCTTAATTTAATAATTAATTACATTTTGGAAAATTGTAAAAATGTTAAAATGCACCATTGGTCTTTAAACTTTAACAAAATTCACACATAAGTTTCCAAAATTTTAAAACGTATTATTTGATCATAAAACTATTAAAACACACATAGGTCCCTAATCTTTTAAATCATATGATTTAATCCCTAAATTTTTAAAACTCTACACATATCCTAAATTTTTGATTCACAAATACTTATTTTAGTAGCCAAGCTAAGACTTATATGTAAAATTTAAAAAGTTTCGGGACTAAATTGTAAGAATTCAAAATTTAGGATATAAGTGTAAACATTTTTTTCTTACTGATGAGACTAAAAGTAAAACCATATTAAATAACTAAGTCATTTATACATCGGAAGATAAAAAATAACATACTTAAAACTTATAACAACAAAATAGTACCCAATAATATTGAATGGGTTCTAATTGGATAGTGTTCAATATTGAACAAGTGTAAATGATAATAGTTCAATTTGAATGATGTTCAAAGTAAAATAATGTGCTATACTTTTTTTAGTAGTAAAAATGTATGAATTAGACATAAGGGGTGCTATTTTTTTATTATGAATTTTAAGTGTGTTACTTTTGTTGTTTTTCTTTCGGTTTTAGTTGATTTTTTTCAGTGCAACAACCAACATGTGCATGTCCTTCACTCTACAAACTCAATCTTCAAACTTATTGAAACCACAAAATTTTATTGTATCATACAATGGCCAATTCTTTGTCAAGATGTGCTATATAACATCTACGATCAACCTTTACAATTGGAGAATTTGAAAAAAAAGGGTTGGGCTAATATACCTGATGCTCCACTTAACTCAAATGATAGAGTACCCATTCAATTTGATGCTACTGGTAATCTATTAGGAGAAATGGCCAACAATTGAAATCTTCTATTAGTAGACTTGTGAAGTCAAATATACTAATCAATATAAATGATTGGACTAAGGTTGACGAAGATGAAAAGTATAAGATATGGAAAACCATTTATATAAGTCTCTTTTTTATAACTAATTACATATATTATATCTTTTTTGTATTATATCCCATCTAAAGTGTGTGTTTTTGCAGAATCATTTTAAATTCCTTGATACTTGGAAGAACAAGTATTACAACATTGTAAATAAGGCATGGAAGGAATACAAAACTTTCAAATAGAAAGAAATTATGTGTTTATATACGTGGAACCACTTAATGAAGTAGAACTATAAAAAATCCCTGAAGAACATTCTTGGATTGAACCCCAAGTATGTAAAGACTTCGTGGATTATAGACATACGGTTGAATTTCAAATCATTAGGAAAGATCATCAGAATATACAAATGCATTCTTCCTAACCATACTGTGAGGTCATCAAATCCTAAAGTTAGATAAAAAATGATATTATTAAGTTGTTAATTTATAAATATTTTTATATTTATTTTTCTCAAATTTAAGTTGATGTAATGGTTAATAAATTTATTTAATTTATGTAAGAAGTTGAATTTGGTAGACCGATTACCCGATCTGAATTGTATATAGAAACAAAGACCCCCAAAATGAAGAAGTCAAGACCGATGACTAAACGAGAAGAAGAACAACTCAATAAGTTGGCTAGTAATTTAACTTGATGTAAATTCCTTATGATTTTTGTATATTGATGTAATAATGTATGATATGTTCTTTTGCTTTGTTATTTGTAGAGAGTTATTCAAGAACAAATAGTCAAGGGTGAAATAATCTAACAACCAGGGAGAGATGTTATATATCATGCATTTGTACGTGAGCATCCTAGTCATGTTAGGAAAGGAAGCCAATATGATGGTTATATGAAGTTTTTTAATATTCTAAAACAAAAACCTCAAATGGTTAGTAAGGAGAAGTACATTAAAATTAAAAAAGAATTTAGCATCTTTAAGGCCTCAATATTAAGTGAGATTTCTACTTTAAAGGAATATCAATCACAACACATGTCAGGCATGAAACCATACTACAATCAAGACATGCCCTATTGGTCAGGTATGTAACCATCCATGCCAGTCATGCCATCATCCATGCCAGTCATGCCACCATCCATACCAGGTATGCCACCCATGCAATCTCAATGCACCCAACCTATATCCTCAATAGGATATAGTCATCCTATTAGTCCTCCCTTTATGCCAGGAATGCAGATGAAATCATGTAATGGTTCAATATCTCTAATGCAATCTATCCAATCTTACCATCCATCATATGATGAATTTTTTTATGAGAATGTTCTTCCAATAGCTACCCCACATGGGAGTCTTCCTTTATTTGATGAATAATTTGTGATCAGATTTAAAGCTTATGTAGATAGTCTATTATTTTTATTTTTTATTATATATTTTATTTATTATATATAACACTTAAATTTTTTATAGAATATGAAATGTTTGTTGAAACATTTAGCATCTATGGACTATTTTGTTATTGGAATGATACAACAATTGAGCGATGATCGAATGATTCATAAGCAATATTTGCCAAATTATTGGCAAATAGTAATTGATCAATCATTGCTCCATAATTGTCCACTACTTGTGCCTTCTGATGCTACCACAATCCAAGAAGTGGTTGGAGAATATGTGGTTTGGCCGTCAAGTCATATTGTGATAAATTTTGACATAGTACTATTTTTTTACTTAAGATAACACTTTTTTTTACTATTTCTATTATATTATTATTCTTTTATTGTTACTAATATATATAATACATCTTCTTTAGTCTATTATACCAGAATCACTAAGTATGACACACTTAAGAGATATAAAGCAAGTATCTCGTGGTAAATCTATGTCTAGTGTGGACAATCATCGCACACTAAGTCATTCAAGAAGAAGCCATGGAAAAGTATTGTTATGAATTTGCTATAAACTTCAGCAGAAATATTGGCACTTTGATAACTATTGTTACAATAAAAACTAACATAAAATGATGGATGAATTATGCCACTTCCTAGAGAATTTTTTGGCATGGACATTGGGAAAACATATATATCGATCGAGTACATATTACAACTATTTGGATTTCAAATGATCGATTTAAGTATAATTCAAGTGTGGACAAGGAGAGTCCTCAAACACTAAATAACTTTCATTTATGTAGAACATATAATTATGTTTATATTATCTAATTATTTATATATATTTATTTTATATAGGGAATGTTATTATCGACTTTAAGCTAATCACGTATCACATTTAGAAATGTTCTATGATTCATCATTTGTCAATTAATATCAAGAGAAGGATGTTAACATTAAATTTAAACAATTATGTGATAGGGTATTAACACTCAACATAAATCAGAAGTTGATAATCGCTTGGCCACTAAAGTTTGAACAAGGCTAAGATCATTGGATGTTGATAATCCTTGATCTATATGACAATTATGTTTGGTACTATGACTTAGCTTCCATAGAATTGATTAAAAATAAAAAAGCAGTTGTTGAAATGTAAGAGTTATAGTTAGCTATTTTTCTTCTATTGTTCTTTGTAATATTTAATAAAGAACTAACTGTTTTAAATTTTGATAGGTCATGAAAGCTATGGAACAAGAGTAGGGGCATTGCCTTAAAAAATCGCATAACTTATATAGGACAAAGTTATAGTATGTACAAGCGGATATTAATAATTTAATTAATTTTACTATTGAATTATAAAGATAATCGATTATGGAAAACCATATACATTTTTTTTGTAAGTTTCATAACAAAATGATGGAGTCATGTGTGGTTACTTTTTCATGAAATTTATGAGCGAAATCATCTCAAATATCAACATTCCAATTAAAGATATGGTAATCTCTTTTACTAGTATACTTTTTTAACATATATAAGTTATTTTTTGTGAATTCATAATATTACATTCTTATTTTGAAATTTAAATACATGTAGTTCTTTGATAAGAACAAGTTGGGCTATGATATGAATTTTTTTGATGATTTACGAGAAAAATGGGCAGAACACATGCTTCAAACTATAATATCACAAGAAGAATTAGGAGAAAAAACTGATGATCTTGAAGAGCATAGGATAATACCATGTTATTTTTTATAATGCTTTAATTTCTCTATTCATGTATCTCTAAAGTTTGGGCTTGTTTGATGGATGTTTATATGTTCATGTATTTAGAGGATGAATTATTGTATGGACATGTTTTTCTACCCAAACTTCATCTTATATCTCTTGCCTAATTCCCTAGTCAGTATGAATGGGATATTGTTGGTGAATCTAAGCAAACCAAGTTTACTCCTCTTGAAATAAAGTGGAAATATCACAAAATCCATGACAAAAGACACGACATCATTTTATTTATAATTTAAGTTATATATATATATATATATATATGGTATATAATTTTTTTTGTAATATATTTAATTCTCAAGTAATTAATTAATATTTAATTTTTCAATTATATATTTGTAGTTTTTAAAAATTCTTTTAAACAAATTTTGGTTTTTTCTGTTATTATGTGATCGAATACAGGTTCTAAGTATAGCAGAAAATGAGTAAAATATGTAAAAAAAAAATACAAAATTTAAAGTCGGTTCAAAGTGTGAATTGCTTTAAAATTTTAAGTCTCCTCTTTCTAAGTCAGTTAGGCAAATTGACTTTAAACGACTTTGAAATCGGTTATTAACCAACTTAAAAGCTCTATTTTGACTTAGTGTGAACTGACTTAAAATTTTAAGTCTCCTCTTTTTAAGTCGGTTAGGCGAACCGACTTTGAACGACTTTAAAGTTGGTTATTAACTCACCTAGTTTATGAGTAATTCATTAACTCATTTAAAAAATACATTTTTTTAAAATGCTCAATTTTGTTAAATGAGTAAATGATTTGAAGTTGATCTTGTAAATTGATGAGCTAAAAAACCATCTCAATTGGCTTATGAGTTCAAATGAGTTCCCTCACTTAGCTAATGAGAAACTCGTTAGCTTATTTGTACTTTGGTAGCTCATAAAACAAAATGCCTTCATAAAAAAAATTAAAAAAAATTTTAATTTTAATTTTTTCTCATTAATTTAAAAAGGTATAATCAAAATATGATATTTATGGTAAATATTTTGTAAAATAAAATTGTTAGATGTTATCGGGAATAAACTCTCGAAAACATAAACTACTTGGAAAGGAAAAAATATTTGTATGAATGAGATCCATGGAAATATAATGGACCTGGATAACATCAAGAAAAAATTATTGGTAGTTACATTAAAACAGATCATTTTATAGGCAAGCAAATACATCTATGTAAATTAATGAATATAGATATTTCCCACCTCATTAATGATTGTGTATATTGTAAAAGTTCTTAATTTGGAGAAAGAACAACAATTTATATATATATATATATATATTATAAATACTTAAAATTTAACGATTAAGATTATTAGTTTTTGAACGTGACTTATCACTTTAATATCATATTAAAAGTTGTTAGAAAATCAAATATTTTAAAAATAAATGTTAACAATCTTTTTATTCATTTATCAAAAAATTATATTTTAAAAAATACAAATAAGAAAGTTTGTGAGCTGCTCAACGAAGCTCATTTAAAAATAAACTCAACTGCTGACATAACAATCGGGTGGGTGAGCTGAACATAAGTGAATAGGTTAGTTCAACTTATTTAACACTTTTATTAATGCCAAATGGAAAATTCTATTTCATAGAGGATATATCTTACGTCTAACCATCCTTCTTGTACAGTGGGTAGCTATCAAATCAAGTATTTTTTTTATTAAATAAATTTAATGGAGGGAATTTATTTTAAGAAACGTAATAAACACATCTTTTTATAATTTAAAACGAATCAGGCGAATATATAAAATCTTAATTAATTAATGTTACTACCAAATTTTGCTGACTCATCCCAGTACATGTACCACCAATGATGTGGTGTCATGCATTCTATTTTACTAGTAGAGATGGTAAGGAGAAAAAGAAAAAAAAAATGGAGGTTGAGTGGTTCTAATAATCTTTAATTATTAGTATGACAACACTTAATGGATACCAAAATTGTCACAAATCGAATTTGTTCCTTAATGTCAGTGCCTGGCTATATGCATATGTAAACTTTCTATAAAGGAAGGAAGTTATAGCAACTGTGAGGAGCAACGTGTCTATGTTTGACAGGGTTTAAGTTTCTCTTTATAGAGAGAGAATGGTTGATAATAACGTTGGTAAAAAGACAGAGAGGGAATGCTTTAACTACAATTATAATTATAATTCAAGTGATCAACCAGCAGAATCGTTGATCAAAGAGCAAGATCGATTGCTTCCGATAGCCAACGTTGGGAGAATCATGAAACAGATTTTACCCCCAAATGCAAAAATTTCAAAAGAAGCTAAAGAGACTATGCAAGAATGTGTTTCTGAATTCGTAAGCTTCGTTACAGGAGAAGCTTCAGACAAGTGCCAGAAAGAGAAGCGCAAGACTTTGAATGGAGATGATATTTGCTGGGCTCTTTCGATCCTCGGTTTCGATGAATATGCTGAGCCTTTAAAGATGTATCTGCATAAGTACAGAGAGTTGGAAGGAGAGAGAGCTCAGCAGAACAAATCTAGCAGTGGTAATAATCAATTTATTGGGTGATAAATTAATAAGAAGGAAACTGACTAATTTCAGGTTTTTAGGTATATAACTTTAATGAAAGAGTGAAAATTAAGCAGATCCTTTAGTACCCTCTCTACGCCGTCGTTTTACTTCGGAAGCTGGCTTTAAATCATATGAAGTCATGTGAAGCTTTTGGTGTTCTAAATAGGTATAATAAATAGGGTGTTGTGGGAGCTGAGAGATCAGGCTTGATTTTGTAGCAATTGTGTGACTTAACTGGTAGTGGCTTTATTGCAATTTAAGTTTTATGCGAGGTATATATATATTTGAAAAGGTATGGTTACATATCTTGATTTGTAACTTGTGTTCATCTCTGATAACTATTTAAGCTTGGTTTTGACTTTTCTATGATATTTTGTTATACTATTTTCTCATGATTTGTTGTGATCTGATTTAAAATGAGAGTTGTTTATGAATCACATAGCTAAATTACCACCCAAAAGATTCAAATTAGGATGTAAGATTAATCATATATATCTTTGCCCTAGTTATCGATCTCTTGATAAACTATTGAGAAAGAAATCCATGTCTAATTAAATAATTATATTAATTTCTGAATTAAATTTCCCATTGCAGATCGAGCTTTGTATATGCTAGCTAGGTTTTATACAATTTCAAGTATTTAATTTCTCTTGAATCGATTTCTTTTCTTTATTCTAGCTTGTTCATACTTGTGTCTTTCTAGTATAAATATTGTATGCTTAATTAGGTTAGTAGATCTGATAAAAAAAAATTAGGTTAGTAGATGAAGAATATAGTCTCTTTCAGTTTATGGTATCAAGTACGTTGTTGTTTAATTAAGTTGCTAATTAATTAGGGTTTCATACCCATCAATCCACCTTTCCCTTTCCCCTTCACAACTGCCTTATGCATCCTCTTCCATCCTATCATGGCTGATTCATCATTCCAACTAAATATTAAGTGAAGGGTCAACAATAAATTTTATATATCTATTATTCTTTTATAAATGTGAGCTGTATTTGTACGACCGACGACTCTTTAAATTCAACAGTACGTTGAGGTTTGAGATTTGAACACAGACCTCCGATATGCTATATATATTTTGGAGTTTGTTGGAAAGAAATCCACCGAAAAGCTAGATCAAGAGTCATATATTACCTTCTTCATTTCTTTCTTTCACTAATTATTTCCTTTCTCTAGTTCAATAACGATCTAATCAAACAAAGGTATTAGCATCGAACATCTTTTAGAGTTCAACAGTCTCTCTCGATTTTCCCTCAGGCTTTGTGCCTCAAATTATTCTCTTTCCAGTCGATCTCAGGTTTCGTACCTCAACAGCTTTGGTTTTTTGCTCGTTACAATTTACTTCGAATTCCCAGCTTGGTTTTGGACCTGATCATGACTTTTGGGGGTTTCAAGTGTTTTAATTAGAGAGATAAATTTGGTTTTGGTTTTTGTTTTTTACCGAATAGAAAACCTAACATTTTTCTACGGTGAGAGAAAAACACATTTCGTTCGAACAATGGTAGTAGCTTGATCAAGTTCTGTCTGCTATGTTTGATGAGTTAGAACTTTCTGCTAAGGAAGCATGCATGCGCCATGGTTTTTAGGTACCGTTACATTTTACTTCAGATCCCTATCTTCATTTTGGATTTGATTACTTTGGAGTCTCAAATGTTTTAATAGTGACTAATCTGGTTATGGTTGCATGTTCTTTAACACTGCACCGAGTAGAAAACCAAAAATTATTCTACAGTGGGAAAAGAAAAACTCAATGGTCCGAACAAAGGTAGCTCGGGTTCTATATATATATGCTATAGTTGATGATCTAGAATTTATGCTAAGGGTGTTGAATAATGGTTTGCTGGTTAGGTACTTTACTTAACATGTCCTGTGATTTATCTCCTATTTGGACTTATTTGTGTGATTATTCTCCAAATTGTGGGAAGGTTACGTAACATGAAGTTTTGGCGGTGTAGTTTATGTTTACTCTTATACCATTTTTTGGTACTGCTGGCCTTCTTAGGATCTGTAGTATGAGCTGTTTTCAGAATGACTTGTGCTGTATATTTTTTAAATTTTTGAGAGGTTGTTGTTAGGAATGCTTTATCTTGTCTCGATTTTCTTTAATTTACTTTGATTTTTTAGATAGAGGTCAGGTTTCTTTCCTACTCGGTAACAAATAGAGTTCAATGTTCTATTATAAACAAATTCATGGTTTACCTCTCTCCAAAAGAGTTCTGAAGGAATAAAGATTATCATAGATTTATAAATACATGAGAAACTCAATGTTCAATCGATGTGAGGCTTTAACACTTGATGTGAGGCTTTAACACTTGATGTGAGGCTTTAACACTTGATATGAGGCTTTAACACATTATTGTATCGATATAATATCGAGCTATTATATAATGCTAAAATGTATTCTTTGATAGATATATATATTCGGGTTTAAACAATTTTTCAATTTTGGTTTAGTAACTAGATATTATAAGGTGGTACATTTGGTAGCATAGACTTTGGTTTTGATTGTAATTAGATTAAGTAGTAAATCTTTCACTATTTGGTAGCATATTTTACTATTAGGTTGTTTATTTTATTATTAATTTTACCATATTCTGTGTACATGAAACTAACTAGCTAGCTACTACAACTTAATTAATAACACTTTCAAACAAATCTTGCACTCTTCCCGTTACTTGCGTTAATCTACTAACATATTATCTAATTTGAAAGTAGTAGAGTTGTAAGGTTTGCGTTTAAAATCTAAATGGAGTGTGAGTAATGTAATCATTTTTATAAAAGATGCTTTCAGTCTTCTGATGGTGTGTTGGGTAGTATTCCCTAAATGCATTGTTTAAGTAGAAATATAAAATAGAGAAAAATATTATTATGTTCTTTTATTTATTACAAAAACGATAATTAGATTCTGTATTTATTTTTTTTATAACAATTTAGTTATATTATTTTGATTAATAAATATAATTTTTATTTATTTTATTTTTTTAATTTTTCAATTATATTAGATAGAAAATTATATATCTTAAATAAATTGTATTTTAAAAAATTCTAAAAAAATATTAAAAAAAATAGTTACTTGTACTTGTGCCATTATTTTTTCATAATAATATTATTTAATTATTACAAAAAATAACTAATAGATATAAATTTCACTTAAAATAAGTATAAGAATTTTGGAATAATTTTTCCAATTAATATTAGTCCATAGATAGAACTTAACAACTGTGAACCAAATTAAAAAATTAAAGCTTAGAATTAGCTATGGCTTCTATGTTGTCTATGCCAATTAAAGGAGGTACAGTTGTAATATCAGCTTAATATCAGATATGTACTAGTCATGTAACATTCCATATCTATACCAAATTAAAGTTTATATATAACTTATACAAGACCCATTAGCTAGGGTTTTCTTTCTTGAACCCTAGGTCTGGGACCACAAGTATTTTAGTGGATCAATTTAAGTACCTTTCATCGTTTGTAGTTAAAAATTCCAATTAGGGTCTCGATCATGCTGATCATGTTTCTTCAATCTTTTTTTATAATCAAATCCGACCACTTGGACTACCTTCCCAACTCTGAGGATATATAACTTAATTAATTACAATCAATTTTTTTTTAACTGGAATTAATTTCTTCTCATAAAATTCTTGGCAAAAGGAGACAAATGATATATTGAGGAAAAAAAAGGAAGCTCTATGTGAGAGTTAATTTTAGACGGTTAATTGGGTAATAAATTTTCTTAAAAGAGATACTCAATACATAAAATTTAATAACTGAGGCTAGTAAGGTTTGAATACAAAAACTATAATTATTGGTACTATTATATAAGTGTTTATTTGATAACGATTTTGATTCTATATTTTTTATTTTTTTCAAGTTGATTTTTAATTAAATATGTTTTGTAACGATTTTTTATTTTGATTATCACTTTTTTAAGGAATTATTATGAAAATAGGGAATGATTCATAAATCTTTAGAAATAAGATTTTTGAATTAGAATTCTGATTTTTTATTATTTTTATTATTTTTACTAAATATTTTTTAAAGATTAAATCAAGCTTTTGACTTTTGTAATTTAAGTATTTGAAAAAAATTATTAAAAACATAAAAAAATTTAAATAATAACAAATTTATTTTAAGTTTTTGAAAAATGAAGTATTATCAAACAACTTGTAAGTTATTTTTGATTTTTTTCTTCTTAAAAATCAATTAGTAAAAATTGTTAATTTATGATTATTTGTAAAGAAGAATCATAAATTACAAAACTAATTGTTTAATCATAAATCAGATTCATTATCAAACAAAATATTATTTATCTCTTTTAAACAAGGTATTATTTATCTATGTTTTGCTATATGCAATTTACAACCAAAATCTTACAAAAAGAGGCTTAAACAATTAGTGTTATTAAAATTTGAACACATACTTCTTGCTCCAATAACATGTTAAAAATTTGTTAATAAACCAATTATTTCATAACTTTAAACTATTATGATACCGTGTTTTTCATACATGTACATGCTTCACCTATCATTATGGTTCAATTTCTCTAATCTTTTTTCTCACTCTCTCTCTTTTGGTGGTCTGTTCATGATATTAAATATAAATCTTTTGATTAATATATAATTGTTAAAAATAGTACCGAAAGTCTTAGAATTTTTCCTTGGTAAAAACAAAAGAAAATAAACATATGGAAGATACAAGATATGGGAAACCAAGATCATGGAGACCTAGATACCACCGGACTTGTTTACAGTACTCATTTCAATGCTTTACTAGTACTTTTTGTGTTAAGTTAAAGTAAAACAACTTCTCGTTTTTAGTTAATGGATAATTTGTTACTTAAAAGAGTGAACAGCTGATTTCTTTTCCTTATGGAGACCCCTTATTATTTTGAATCGTGTATGGATTTGTTGTACTTTTGGCAATCTGTCTGCTGATCAGTACAAGTACTACTGTACATGTGTGGTTATGTATGAAGTTGGCGTGTAATAAAGTATTGTTATCAATCGGAATTACAAACTACTTTCCAGTCTTTGAAATCTTCAAAACCAAGAAGTTAAGGGGACAGAGTATATTGGGAGAATGTGAGTTCTCCATGTGACACCTAGCATTTGTTTAAAATAACTAAATTGAGAGAAATGCCTTAGTTAGAATTGAACAGTTTAATTTTTAAATTTTTTTATTATGTTTATATTAGTTGTCCTTCTTATTTGAAGATGAAGGCTTTAAAAAGTTTCAACGTTATGGAAAACATGACGAAACAATTTAGTGAAATAATAGACTTATTATTGATTATCAAATATTACTTGATACAAAATGATTAAGGCCACCTATTTATAATAAAAACTCGTAACAAATGATTATTTCAACACACTTTTAATCTAATGGGTACCATTCACCTATTATAATATTCCATTAAAATATTCAATATGATAATTCTAGAATAAATTTCTATAACTTGAATTTATTGTATTATAATATATAATGTACTCTTAAATTGGAATTTTATAACATTTAATAAATACCTCTTAAGTACAATATTATTTTGGTTAAATTAAGTTTATTTTCAATATTCCCTCAAACTTGATTTGTAAGCTTCTCAATCTAATATTCTTTATGCTGGCTTTGTGAAGATGTTAGTAACTTGATATTGAGAAAATAAATTAAGTTTATTTTCAATATTCCCTCGAATACAAATGTGTTTCCCTTAATAGTGGAACATAATGACTCTTTTCCAATGCCATAGCATAATTAATGCCAACACAAACCTTAGTTGTCTCCTCTTATGGCCATCCTAACTCTTTGAAAAGATTTATGAGCCAAATCTCGTGACAAACACATGATATAGTAGTTATGTACTTCGCTTCACAGGTTGAGAACGACTATTAGTTATTTCTTTGACATCCAAATGAAAGCGATATCTCCTATGAAGAACACCAAGTTAGTAGTATTTTTTCAATCTTCAACATCTTCAGGCCAATTGCTATGATTATAAACAACAAGCTTTTAATCATTAGTTGTTGATTAGAATAAGTCAAAGTTGATTTACGTTTGAGAAAGTAAAGAATTCTTTTTGTAGCCTTGAAGTTAATAGAGGTAGGATTCTTCATGTAGTGACTTATGATGAGTTTGGTAGCATAGAGAATGTTAAGTATTATGCATGTAAAATACTGTAGACTTTCAACCACATTCTTGAAGAGTTGATAACTCTATTAAAGTAGAGTCATTAGCACACTTTTTACTTATTATTTATTTATTTTATTCAATAAATAGTATTTTTGGGGCTAAAAATATTAAAATATAATTTATTTAGTTAAAAGGGTTGAAAATATAATATTTGGAATTTTTGTATGAATTTTTAAAATAGGGCCAATCAGGAGCTACCATGTGGCCTGTCACGCAAGTAGAGACAACGAATCGTAGATTGCCACGTGTGAGGAGGATGAACTATATGCCACGTGTTAGCACAATGTTCAATCCAAGTTCATAGCTCGGTCAAACAGCACTGCTACGTGTTGCCACGCGATTGTTCCCCTTGTTCCAGATCGATCTCTCCTGCCACGTTGACTCAGACCGATCTCTCTTTCCACCCGTCATGATCTAATTTGCGTAATGAATTCTGTGTGCCACGTGTCACACTTTGATTGGCTGGCGCTGTCATTTTTGCTTATTTTGATCTAAGAACTTGATCTGAAGATGATCTGACAGTTTAGATCACACCTGAGCTATATTTAAGCCTATAATCCCCCCATAAACCTTAAGGAGCTACCATTAGCATAATTTTGGTCAATTTTTGGAACTAAAAAGAAAAAAAAATACAAAAAAATTCAGAAGAAGATACAATTTTGGTGGAGATTAAAGAGGATATTAATACTATAATTCAAGAGATTGATTGTATTTCTTCTTCTACTATTTTCTTTTAAATTTTAATGTCTTTATTTATGAAAAATATGAGTTTGATGAATACAATTATGTGTAGTTAATGTATTAATCTAGGGATCTTATGAACCTAATTTTTACCATATAATGATCTAATATTTTACCAAAATTTATAATTATAATTTAATTATATTATTTAATTTAAATTTTATGCTATTAATTGTTTGGCCAACAATTTATCTATAGAGGAAATTAAATAAATTTGAGAGAATTATTTAGTTATTTTTCTTGATTAAATAACATGTATAGTTTCTAGGCAGAGATATATGATTCTTATGTATATGATCCATAATTGATGAGCTTAATGAGTAGTATGCAATTTGATTGGCTTGTGAGTGTAATTAAATTAATTATTATATGATATGTAGTTTACTTGAGATAGTAATACCTGTTAGGTTGGATTTAATTGATCATGTAATTAATTGATAATTATATTGAGAGGATTTTACCGATTCATATGTTTAGAAAATTGGGGGATTAAGTATTCCTAAATATTTTCTCATATATTTTCTTAGTTACCAAATATGATTTAATTAATTATTGTTATTTACTTTTAGTTATTTTAATTTTGCTTCCTTAAAATATAAAAATACATAAAAAATTGATTTTTATTTTTTCAATTTTAAAATTTAGTTTCTAATAAAATAATCAATGTGGGAATGCTACTTTCTTATCATTATATTACTTATTGTGATATGTATAGTTGTTTATTCATTGCATACACAATTTGTATGACAATCAAGTTTTTGGCACTGTTAACGGAGATTATAAATGTTAGAAATTAATTTTTTTTAGTTATTTTTCTTTACTTTAATTTTAATTTTAATCTACTTATTTTATTTTATTGACTTATTTATTTATTTTAGTTAATTTTTTTATTTATTTACTTAATTATTTTTTAACTTTCATTATTTTATATAATTGTTTGTTTTTTTAATTTTTATTTATTTTTAATTTAGGTACATCATTTAGTGCTATTAGAAACATAGAGTAGACAATGGCTAGCAATAATTATCAATGTTTAATGGACAGAATAATAGCTACAAGAAGAGTAGGTGGAATGCATGAGGTAAATGATATCATGGTACTTACAACTCAAGTGTCATCTTTGGTAAATCTTTTGAAGGTTCAAAACTCTCCGGCGAGTATAAACTAGGTCCAAGATTCAAGAGTATCATGTGTGTTTTGTGATGGAGCCCATTTGTTTGATAATTGTTTAGGTAATCCTGAATCATTTTTTTATGTGGATAACGTGAATGAAAACAATAATCTATACTCAAATACATATAACTCAGGATAGTGATCACATCCAAATTTCTCTTAGAAAAAAACAAACAATTAAGGTGGTAGTTAATTCAACCATCAATCATTTCCACCACCTTGTTTCTAACAACCATAATAATTACAAGCCCAAGAAAAAAAGCCACCTACCAAGGACAATACAAATTCCTTAATGGGGATGATGAAAGACTTCATCTAATAATTTAATACAAAAGTGTCAACTCAAGAGACTTCAATTCAAAATTTGGAGAATCAAATGGGGAAACTTACTCAGGCTATAAGTCAAAGGCCCCAAGGTAACTTTCCAAGTTACACAATTTAAAGCCAAGAAGAGAATGTAAGGACCATTGCAATGCCATAGACTTGAGGAGTGGTAAAACATTAGAATATGAACATAAGAGAAAAAAGGATGAGGAGAAACATGAAATTAACAAGGATGTGGAGAAAAATAGTGGATAAAGAGAGCACTGAAAAGGAAATAATTCAACCATAAAAAAACATCCTATAGAAACCCACTATTCCTTTCCCTCAAAGATTGCAAAAGCAAAAGTCAAATACACAGTTTTCACATTTTTTAGAAGTCTTCAAGAAACTACACATAAACATACCATTTGTAGAGGAACTTGAACAAATTCCATCTTATGCAAAATCCATTAAGGATATACTATCAAAGAAAAAGATGTTTGGAAATCATGAAACAATAACCTTGACTAAAGGTTGTAGTGAAATCCTCGATAGAAACCATAAAAACTGAAAGATCTAGGTAGTTTTGACATCCCTTGCATTATTGGGAACATCTGATTTGGCAAGGCATTACGTGGTTTGGGTTCTAGCATTAATCTCATGCCATTATCAGTCTTTCAAAGATTGGGGGTTAATAAAGCTAAAGCCACTTCAGTAAAATTGCAAATGGCAGATAGATGAATTAAGAGACCTCGGGGTATGGTAGAAGATGTGCTAGTAAAAGTAGACAAATTCATCTTTTTGGCAGACTTCATTATGCTAGACATGGAGGAGGATTGTGACATTCCTATCATACTTGGTCGTCCATTCTTAGTAACCAGAAGAGCACTCATTGATGTACAAAAAGGTGAACTTACAATGAGAGTGCAAGATGAATTTTTTAAATCATCTAAACCCCTTGACATTGATAGTGCTAATGAATGCTTAAGGATAAATGTTATTGAATGTGGGGACAACTTAAAAAAATCTGTTGAGTATCTCACACTTAAGAATGTTACACATGATGCTATGAACAAAGACATAAATTCACCAAAAAATAACTAAACCTATTTAAACTTTGAAAGTATGGAATCAAAGGTTGATATTGTGAACTATCTAAAAGTTTTGGAGGACGTGCCTATCATGTATGTACCAAGGCGATCATGCAAATTTTTGACATAGGATCTAAGCTCAAACCATCAATTGAAGAGTCACCAAGTTTAGACTCCACACTTTTAACCTCCTATCCCCATTCAAGTATGAAAGTGAAAGAGTCCAATGGATAGGTGAAAAATATATTAGAAATACATAAATTGGATGAGTTACGGTTGAGTGCTTATAAGAATGCCAAAATGTTCAAAATAAAACAAAAATATGGCATGAGAAGAGAATTAAGCACTATTTTTACGAGCTAGAACATCAAGTAAATTGAACAAATCAAGACTCAAATTTTTTCCAAGCAAACTCAAAAGTAAATGGACATAAAGGGATGTGCCTTAGTACTTGATATGATTGTCAAGTCAAGGACGTTAAATGTGACGTTGGTTGGGAGGAAACCTTTGCAAGTATAAAGTTTTTGGCACCGTTGCCAAAGAGGAATAATGTTTTTAAATTTTTATTATGAAAATTTTAAAAACCTTTTTGCCTTGTAAATATTGTGATTTTTATTTTAGTTTATTTAAAATAATTTTAAAAATTCAAAAATAAAAAATTTGTATCTCATTTATTAGTTGACAATTAGATATTTAAAAAAAAAGACCAAAAATCTAAAAAAATATTGTCTTATTTATTAGTGGACTTAAAAGACATATAAAGAAAAATCAATAAAGAGATCTTAAGTTAAAAAAAATTAAATTCTCATTTATTATTTTTAAAAAAATTTGAAAATATAAAATTAAAAAAAATTATATCATATCAATGGTTGACCCAAAATATTGACAATTACCGAAAAAAGAAAAACAATCTAAAATTTATGTCAACTTTATTTGTTGACTAATAAAAAAATTAATAATTTTTGAAAATAAAAAATAAAAAATGTATGTCTACTTCAATTGTTAAATAAAAATAAAAAAATAAAAAAATATAAATATCTCAATTTGTTTTAACTATTTTTATTAACTTAACTTTTTTAAAATTTTATTTTTATTATTTTTGTACATTAATTAAAAATTTTATTTTAACTTTAAATTTATTTTTTCTTTTTTTTAATTTTATTTATTAATTTACTAGCTTTTATTTCTTTTTTCTTAGTATTTGTATTTCTTATCTTTTTTTACTAAATTTTATTTTCTAACTCTTTTTCTAAATATTTCTTTTTACTATCTTTCATTTTTATTTATTATTTTCTTTTCTTTTATTTTTTGTTTTTAGTTATTTAATAACTTTAACTCTTCTGTTATTTGTTTCTTTTATCTTATTTATTATTTATTTCTCTTTTTTTATTATTTCTTTTATTTTTATTTTTATTTTATTTTGTCTTTTTGCTTAATAACATTTATTTCTTGTTTTTTTTTTGTTGTTGGTGTTTCATTTGCTTATTTTACTCTATTTTTGCTATTTCTTTTTGTTGTTTACTTTAATTGTTGTTTCCTTTTATTATTCTAAACTTTGTCTAATTAATTGGAAAAAAAATAAGGGTTGCGACATGGATTTTCTACTAGCTGCAATATAGGGTCTCATAATATAATTGGGTTAAGGAAAAACATATTTTCACTTGTCCCTATTTGAATACCTTATGACCCATAATTGTTTTTCTTTTTCTTCTTCTAAGACCCTATTTTTTCCATGCCCCAAATATAAATAATTTTGAAGTTCTTTCAAAAATTCTAAAATTTTAATGTTAATATCACCATTGTTGATTAAAAATAAAAATGAGGTAAACGCAATATCAAATCTAGGTGTAAGTAAAACTTTAATGTCACATTTGTTATACTTTTTGCAAGAAGTGGGTGAACTAAAACCCACCACTATGTGGATAAATTTTTAATATCTATAAGACATAATAAATGATTTAAATAGTATAGGTAGACAAACTTATCGTATCTGTAGATTTTGCAATTTCAATAAACTCAATGACGAGGGGACATTGAGTATATCAAATTACGAAAATTGAGATCCCCAAAGAAACGTCTTGCTGAGATGTTAAAGTAGGCACTAGATGGGAGGCATCCTATCGTCCTAGGTAATTGTAGATTTTCAGAGAATATTATTAGTGGTGTACAGGCTGTAGAGTTAGTGTAAATCAAGCTGTATTTTAATTATTGTTACCAGCTGTTCTATTCCTAGAATTATTGGACACCTTTTATTTTTATATATAGTATTGTATTATAGTGTTGTAATGGAAGAATTAACAGAGAATGAAATAAAGAATACATACTCTATATTATCTCCATCATATCTCTTGGAGTACAATTTACATGGTATCAGAGCATTTCTGAAATCCAGAAATCCAATTTTGTGTTATATCAATTCTGTCCGAGGAACATTAATTATTATTATTTTTCTTCCCATTGCTGAATACGTCTGATTTCTGTCATCATCGCCACCATCAGCCACCACCAACCACCATCAAGCCTCGGTCTTCACAACCATCTCCTGCAGCTTGCATTCCAAAGGCAAAGCATTTATATAGAACATCTTCATACCCTGAACAGCAGCAGCAGTAGCAACCACAACAATTCCTGCCATTTTCTGCAGCTTGCTTTCCAGACCAGTCATCGTCATCATCACCAGTGGCCTTCTTAGACCAGCCATCATTTCTCAGACCAGCCATCATTTCAGTGGTGCGGTGAGCCATCTCAGTCATCGTCGCCATCACCAGTCATCATCATCGCCGACCATCTCCTCATCGTCAGCGCCGATCATCATCGTCGTCTACTTCAGTCCCGCAAGCCAGTAAGTCTCGCAGTCTCGTAGTCGCATTCTGCATTGTTTTCCTTTTTTTTGTTTCCCGTACCAGTAAGCTGTTTTAATATATCTTAGTCTGACCCGACCCGGTTAAATCCTACCTGACCAGGTTAAACCCTGCCCAACCCGGTTAAACCCTACTCAACCCGGTTAAACCCTACCCGACCTGGTTAACCCACACAACCTGGTTAAACACTACCTGTCCCAGTTAAACACTACCCAACCCGACCCGGTCTAGCAGATTATTCAAAAAAGAAAAAAAAACAGCCCATAAATTTCAGTCCACGTATAATCTACAATTGTAACAAATGGCCACGGGAAAACCTATAATTATTGGTTCCACGGACAATAGTCTTATGCCCATCACCAGTCAGAAATTAAATGGGTACAATTATCTTCAGTGGTCCCAATCCGTCATGATGTTTATATGCGGAAAAATGAAAGATGATTACCTTACTCGCAATGCCGCAACTCCAAACAAAGACGATCTACAATACAGAACATGGAAATCTGAAAAAAATATGGTGATGTCTTGGTTGATCAATTCCATGACAAACGAAATTGGAGAGAATTTTCTTCTCTACAAAACCGCCAAAGGAATATGGGATGCAGCCAAAGACACTTATTCCAGTTCTGATAATATGTCCGAACTATTTGAGATCGAGAGCATTCTCCATGATCTTCGTCAAGAAGAGTTGTCAGTTACACAATACTTTAACTCTCTTACTCGATGTTGACAGCAATTAGATCTCTTTGAGGTTCACGAATGGACCTGTCCAGTAGACAGCATCTTGTACAAAAAGATTGTTGACAAGAAACGGGTTTTCAAATTTTTACTGGGACTCCATAAAGATCTTGATGATGTGCGCGGCAGAATTCTCGGCACAAAACCTTTGTCCAGCATTCGTGAAGCCTTCTCTGAAGTCCGTCAAGAGGAGAGTCAAAAGAAAGTAATGATGGGTCCTCAATCTATAATGATGGGTCCTCAATCTACAATGATGGGTCCTCAATCTACCATTTCGGTGACTGGAGAAGGATCTGCACTTGCCATTCGAGGCCATCAGCACTCTCATAATATAGACAACCGTCCTCATCGTGGAAGACCTTGGTGTGATCATTGTCGTAAACCTGGTCATACAAAGGAAACCTGCTGGAAAATTCATGGTAAGCCCACTGATTGGAAACCACCATTCGCACAACACATCAACAAAGAAAGTCATGGCAAAATTGCCTCTAAATCTCAAGGCAGTAAGTCACCTGAATCTACTTTGTTTAGCAAGGAACAGATTGATCTCATCCAGAAATTATTTGGACAATCCTTGACCACATCATCTGCCACTATAGCTCAATCAGGTAACACCCTCAATGCTCTTAATGTGAAACAGGTTATGAGACCATGGATTGTTGATTCTGGTGCTTCAGACCACATGACGGGTGATGCTTCTCTTCTCACGAATCTTAAATTCTACCAGAATGGACACACGGTCCGAATTGCCGACGGTTCAGTATCCAAAGTAACAGGAATTGGTTCAGCCAAAATTTCAAACTTCTTTATTCTAGATTCTGTCCTTCTTGTTCCTACACTTGATTGTAATCTTGTATCAATTACTAAACTCACCCGTGATAAAAAATTTATGGCTAAATTTGTTCATAACCTATGTGAATTTTAGGACCTGCATTCGGGGAAGATGATTGGTAGTGCTAAGGAATGCTCAGGACTCTATCTCCTCAGCAGTGAAGAACCTTCAACAAGACAAGCCCACCAAGTTGTATCCAAAGTTTCTAATCAGAATAAAGCTTTGTTAAACCTTAAGTCCAATAAAGATGGTGAAATCATGTTGAATCACTATCGTTTAGGTCATCCTAATTTCAAGTATTTACAGAAACTTTTTCCTTCATCATTTAGAAATAAAAATTCAGAAGTTTTTCATTGTGAAGTATGTCAATTTTCAAAACATGTTAGAACTTTATATCCTCATCTTCCACATAAAAAATCATATCCTTTCTCATTAATTCACACTGATATATGGGGACCTTCTCGAATAAAAAATATCACAAGGACACGATGGTTCATTTCATTTGTGGATGATCATACTCGAACCACTTGGTTATTCCTAATGAAAGAAAAATCTGAAGCATGTCAAATTTTTAAAAATTTTAATACCATGATTCAAACCCAATTTCAAACAAAAATCCAGGTATTGAAATCCAACAATGATAAAGAATACTTCACTTCCACCCTTACTGATTATTTGTTAAGTTAAGGGATTGTCCATCTAAGCTCATATGTTGACACACCTCAACAAAATGGGGTGGTTGAAAGAAAGAATAATCATCTTCTCGAGGTAGCTAGATCCCTCATGTTCACAACTCATTTCCCTCAACATTTTTGGGGGATGTTGTTCTTACAACTACCTATCTTATCAATAGGATGCCATCTCGTGTCCTCTTATTTAAAACACCTATCAATACTCTACTTGAGTCATACCCATACACCAAAATAGTGTCCCACGTTCCCTTTAAAATTTTTGGATGTTCTGCTTATGTCCATGTACATCATAGTGGCAAACTTGATCCTCGAGCCATCAAATGCATATTCCTAGGGTATTCATCATACTAGAAAGGATACAAATGTTTTTCTCCTATCACAAAGCGATTCTATAATACAATGGATGTCACATTTTTTGAACAATATCCGTACTATTCCAAATCTGTCATTCAGGGGGAGAACATAGGCAATGAATACCAACTTTAGAATATCATAAGCACTCAGTCTCCCACAAATCCTATTCTGCAACCTCCATAAAGTGAATCAATATCTCAAATAAATACTCTTACTACTCCCAATGAACCCTCAACTTCTCTACCAATAGATCCAAACTTCCTTGTCCCAAACAATGATCTCCTTGTCTACTCTAGAAGGAAAACAACTCAAGAAAGAGTAGAGAACCGAGCATATCTTGAGCCATTCCAGGAATCCAACCCGAATACAGGCCACTCTGACAATTCACAAGGTAACACCATTGAACCTCATATTATTGAATTACCTCCTAATGATTTGAATTTGCCAATTGTTATAAGGAAAGGTGTAAGATCATGCACAAACCACCCCATCTACAACTTTATTTCCTATAAAAATCTCTCACCAGGGTATAAGGCATTTATCAGCAACCTCGATCAAATAGAGGTTCCAAATTCTGTTCATGAAGCATTTCAGATAACTGAATGGAAGACAACTATTCGTGAAGAACTCAATACCCTAGAGAAAAACAAGACTTAGGAGATCACAGAACTAGCATCGGGAAAACAAACTGTTGGGTGTAAATGGATCTTTACAATCAAACATAAAGCAGACGGCAGTGTAGAAAGACTCAAAGCTCGCCTTGTGGCTAAAGGATTCACTCAGACATATGGGCTTGATTATCAGGAGACTTTTGCACCTGTAGCAAAACTCAACACTATTCTTGTTCTTCTCTTCATAGCATCTAACTTGGATTGGCCTCTCTACCAATTAGATGTCAAGAATGCATTCCTTAATGGTGATCTTGAAGAAGAAGTCTACATGGACATTCCTACTGGAATTGAATCTTCTGTTCCAACCAATAGAGTCTGCAAACTTAAGAAATCCTTATATGGATTGAAACAGTCTCCACGTGCCTGGTTTGATAAGTTCTCTAAAGTTCTGAAGAGATATGGGTACAATCAATGCCAATCAGATCACACACTATTCGTTAAACACTTCTCCAATGACAGAATAGTTATCCTAATTGTGTACGTAGATGATATTGTTCCAACAGGTAATTCTACAATTGAGATGAATAAACTCAAAGAATTTCTTGCCAAGGAATTTGAGATCAAAGATCTAGGCAATCTCAAATATTTTCTAGGGATGGAAGTAGCACGAACAAAAATGGGCATATCTATATCTCAAAGGAAGTATGTACTTGATCTTCTCAAGGAAACTGGAATGATGGGGTGTAAACCAGCAGAAACTCCGATGGATTCTACAATAAAACTCGGAATCAAAGAAAATATTACACCTATGGACAAAGGTCGTTATCAAAGATTAGTGGGAAAACTCATTTACCTATCTCACACTTGACCAGTTATTGGTTTTTTAGTAAGTGTTGTAAGTCAATTTATGAACAGTCGCACTGAAGAACACATGGAAGCAGTCTATCGTATACTTAGGTATCTTAAGATGACACCAGGAAAAGGATTATATTTCAGTAAGAATCTTACTAGAAAAATTGAAGTCTTTGTAGATGCTGACTGGGCAAGCTCTATAGTGGATCGCAGATCTACCACTGGATATTGTACATTCGTATGGGGAAACCTTGTAACTTGCCAAAGTAAAAAATAGTCAGTAGTCGCTCGAAGCAGTGCAGAAACTGAATTTAGAGCCATGGCTCATGAGATTTGTGAAGGAATGTGGTTAAGAAGACTACTCAATGAACTGGACTTCACAACTCTTGAACCTATCAACATGCATTGTGACAATCAAGCTACAATAAGAATTGCAAAAAATCCAATTCACCATGATCGAACCAAACATGTAGAAATTGATCGTCATTTCATTAAAGAAAAGATAGATGAAAAAATTGTGGACCTACTATATACATCTACTAAACATCAAATTGCAGATATCCTTACCAAAGCATTACCTCGAACAATCTTCGAAGAATTGAGTTGCAAGTTAGGAATGATTAATATCTATTACCCAACTTGAGGGGGAGTGTAGATTTTCAGAGAATATTATTAGTGGTGTACAGGCTGTAGAGTTAGTGTAAATCAAGCTGTATTTTAATTATTGTTACCAGCTGTTCTATTCCTAGAATTAGTGGACACCTTTTATTTCTATATATAGTATTGTATTATAGTGTTGTAATGGAAGAATTAACAGAGAATGAAATAAAGAATACATACTCCATATTATCTGCATCATATCTCTCGGAGTACAATTTACAGTAATATTATTTTTGTATTGCATTTGTTTTTATTTTATGTTAATTAATTTTTTTCCTAATGTTTTATGAACATTATTTAGAAAAATTTTATTTTATAGTTATTTGTTACAATTTGTGAGAAGAACGCATTATTTTTGTGTAATAAATGGATGCACCTATGATTCCATATCAACTCTTGAACAAGTTCAACAAATAGGTAATTTTTTCTTGCATTATTCTTTATCTTTAATTTATAATTATTACATTGAGAGCAATGTAAATTCTAGGATAGGGTTAGTAAAAGTTACATTATAAACTTTTGTGCTAAATTTAAACTTTTACATCACATGTTGTATATTTATTGTTTTCGGGTGCTTTTATTTATTTTTAATGAATTTGGAATTTTTGATTTATTTCAAATTTTTCTTACAAAATTATCATGTCTTTTTAGTTAATTTTAAGAAAATGATTAAGTCTTCACATTGTATGATTGATTTCAAAAATATTTCATGCAATAATGTAATAATTAGGTAGTTTCTTAATACGAACTCCACCAACAATTGTGGTGAAACTATATAACAATGATGGATTGAAACCTCAAGATCATGAAGACAAGATTTGTTGAGTCTTAACTCGTTACCTAATAAGATGAAAATCAAGACTATGAAGGATTGAAGCGCCACACCAAGAAAACCAAAGAATTCTCTCAAGAATTCAAGGTGATAAGTTTAGTTGTTTGAATGCCACAAGATTAACTTGATAACTTCAAGAGTTATTTTTAAGAACTAAGAGGAACACAAGACCTCACAAGATGAAAATTTTCTGAATAATCCATTGTCTTTTAAAATTTGTAGTACTCATCTATATACTTGTAACAATCCTTCAAGAATAGGCAAAGTCATAATTACTGCACAAAAATTAGCCTAAACAAGTTCTTTACTTTTGTTGGACCCTTGGATTTCTAAAGATAACCAATAAATAGCTAAATGACTAGATTCAATGTATTTTAACATGCCCATCCAAGAAAAAGTTATTCTACTATTTAATATCCTTTAATGGTTAAACCATGCTAGTTATGAATTTTCATTCTAATTAACCTCTTGAATTGCTTGGATCACATGGAATAAGCCTTGATTATTATTTGAGACAATTTTGGTCTTTTTAGAATCAGCCGAATTCTCTTGGATTAGCCCATTTAGTGTTTCTTTGAAACGTTTGCCTTTACGTCTTGTAATTGGGCCACTTGAAAGTGACAAAGGGTCTTGTGCAAATTCATCTCTATTCTCATAAGTATGATTAATATGTCTAGCTCCTTGGTTTGCATCATTTTCCCCATCTTCAGAAGGATTTCTCCTTAAATCATCACCTACATCAAAAGGAGGCAAATCAACAACAATAAAGCTTGCACTGACACTATACTCACCTGGTAAGTCAAGCTTGTAGGCATTATCATTAATGCGTTCCACTACTTGAAATGGTTCATCACCCCGATGTAGGAGTTTTGAATACCATTTCTCTGGGAAACGTTCATTCCTTAAGTAAAGCCAATCCTAATCTCCTAGTTCAAACACTACCTTCTTGTATCCCTCGTTGGCTTGTTGGACATATTGTTTAGTCCTCCTTTCAATGTTCAGCCGTGCCTTTTCTTGAATCATCTTTAAAAATTATACTTTCTTCTTGCCATCTAAGTTCACACCTTCATTTAAAGGTAAATAAGTTAAATCCAAAGGTGAAAAAGGGTTAAAGCCATAAACAATTTCAAATGGTGAAAACTTAGGTACATAATGTATACTTCTATTATAAGAAAATTAAACATGTGGAAAAAATATTCTTATGCTTTCGAGTTCTTTTTAATGACAACACATAATAAAGAAGACAAAGTTATATTTACTACTTCAGTTTGACCATCAGTCTGTGAATGACAAGTAGTAGAAAACAACAGATTGGTTCCCAGCATTCCTTACAAAGTCTTACAAAAGTAACTGAAAAACTTTTCATCCCTATCAGAAACAATGGTCCTAGGCATATCATGTAACCTAATAACCTCTTTGAAGAACAAATCAGCTGTATATGATGCATAATTAATTTTATGACATGCAATGAAGTGTGCAATCTTGAAAAATCTATCTACCACCACAAAAACTAAATATCTCCCTGCCCCCACTTAGTCCTAGGTATACCTAAAATATAATCTATAGAAATATCAGTCCAAGGTTCACTAGGTATTGGAAAAGGGGTGTACAAACCATGGGGTTGTAACTTAGACTTAGCCTATTTACATGTGATACACTTCTTATAGATTCTTTCCACATCACGTTTCATATGAAGCCAAAAAAATGATCATGCAAAATTCCTAAAGTCTTAGCTACACCAAAATGACCCATTAAACCACCACCATAAGCTTTCTTCAGAAGAAATTCACGCAAAGAAGACGTAGGCACACACAACTTCATTTCCCAAAACAAAATCCATCATGGCTATAAAACCTACCAAACATCACTTTTCACATGCATTGAATACATCTCCAAAATTAGAATATTGTGCATACAAATCTTTAATATATTCAAGGCTATTCTTTTTGTATCTAAAATGGAGAGTAAAGCATACCTTCGTGACAATGCATCAATCCCCACATTTTTCTTACCTTGCTTGTATTTGATCACATAAGGAAACATTTCAATGAATTCCACCCACTTGGCATGGCATTTGTTCAACCTTTTCTATCCTTTCAAATGCTTCAATGATTTATGATCTGTGTGAATCACCAATTCCTTTGGCTATAGATAATGTTTCCAATTTTCCAAAGCCCTTACCAAGGCATACAACTCCTTATCATAAGTGGGGTAATTTAGGGTTTCCCCAATCAACTTTTCACTGAAATAAGCAACTAGATAGCCTTCTTGCATCAAAATAGCTCAAATACCTATTCTTGAAGCATCACATCAATTTCAAAAGTTTTATCAAAGTTAGACAAGACAAGCAAAGATGCATTAGATAACCTTCCTTTGATTAGATTAAATTCCTTTTCTTGTTCTTTCCCGCACTTAAATGACACATTTCTCTTGATGACTTCGGGAAGAAGGGTGGCTAAGGTACTAAAACCACGCACAAATCATCTATAGAAACTAGCTAAGTGGTGGAAACTCCTCACTTGGATTATTATTGTAGGCGATGGCCACTCTTGTATTAGCCTATTTAGTGCTTCCTTGAAACGTGTGGCTAACCAAAGGAGAATTGATAAGCCAATTCTACAAAAAAGCTTAAGCTGTTTGTAAGGGAGCCCCAATTCCTATTAACCTAAAATAAGAAGGGACCTTGCTTCGCCTCTATCCTCCTTGCCAGCATAGACCCAAGGTACTAAATGATGGATCAAATCATTCCCTCCCTTTGAAAAAAGGTTCATCCTCAAACATGCACCACATAGGATTCAAAACTTTTACCAAGCTCTAATACCAAACCAAAGGAGAACTGATAAGCCAATTATACCAAAAGCTTAAGCTATCAATAGGGGTGCCACAATTCTCTTTAGCCCAGAACAAGAACGGACCTTACTCGGGCTCTATTTGAAACCAACTAGAAGGACCCTTTTCCTCGCCAGTATAGACCCAAGGTACTAAATGATGGATCACATCATTCCCTTCTTCGAAAAGGATATTCATCGTAAAATATGTGCCAGAAAGGATTCGAAACCTTGACCAAGCTCTGATACCAAACCAAAGGAGAACTAATAAGCCAATTTTACCTAAAGCTTAAGTTGTTAGTAGGGGTGCCACAATTCTATTAACCTATAACTTCAACTGATTCCTTTCGCCAAAACTAGTAAGGATTCTAACCATGTCCAATAATTAAGAAGAAGACATAATTGAAGAATATCGACAAAACACAGCTCCAAACCACCAAATGCAAGCATTGTTAGGGGAAATGAGGTGTATGACGAGGTCTAAATTAGAGATTATTCACGATAGGTTGGATAGGGTAGAAACGATGACTCTTATGTGACAATAAAAAGAAAATTCTCAATAGGCAATAAGGTGGGCGTGTTTCATGGTGGTATGTTGAGGAAGAGGTAGAGATGAAGGAATTTGGTAAGCCATATTTGAACTAGGTAGGTTTCAATGTTGATATGGGAATAGAGAAGCTAGGATGAGTAGGCCTAGGATGGATAATGATTTAGGAAACATAAAGATTAAAATTCCATCTTTTTAAGGTAAAAATGATCCTAAAGATTATTTGGAGTGGGAAACTAAAATGGGAATGGTATTTGATTGTCACAATTACTTGGAGTTAAAGAAGTTTAAGTTAGCTGTAATTGAATTTACCAATTATGCCATTGTTTAGTGGGATCAACTACTAATTAATGGGAGGAGGAATAGATAGCCATTTGTGGACACTTGGGAGGAGATGAAAATTCTTATAGGGAAGCATTTTGTACCCAATCACTATTGTAGGTTATTGTATCAAAAGTTGTAGAGGTTAACTCAAGGTTCCAAGAGTGTGCATGAGTATTACAAGGAGATGAAGGTAGTTATTATCGGGGCTAATGGGGATCGGGAAGCCACTATGGCAATAATTTTTCTCAATTTAAATAGTGATATTAAGGATATAGTTGAGATGCAGGACTATGTTAAGATGATGGATATGTTAAGATGAGTTCTTAATGCGTAGGTTAAGGAGGAAGAAAGTAAGTAAAGGGAGAACTTGTTTTATACCCGATGCTTTGTAAATAACAAAGTTTGCAGTGTCATTATCGATGAAGGGAGTTGCAGAAATTTAGCCAAGACTAGTTTGTTGGAGAAATTTACATCAACTAGTTTGAAACATCCTCAACCTTGCCAGCTTCAGTGGCTGAATGAATGCGACAAAGTCAAGGTGGCAATACAAGTTTTGGTGGCCTTATCCATTAGTAAATATGAGGATGAGGTGCTTTGTGATATGGTTCCTATGAATGCATGCCATTTATTGTTTGGAAGACCATGCCAATATGATCTGTGGGTTGTGCATGATGGATTCACAAATAAGTATTCTTTTGCCTTTAAAAGGAAACCTATTACTCTTATTCCATTAACTCCAAAATAGGTAAGGGAGTACCAATTAAAGTTACAAAGATCAAATAAATAAAAATGAAAAATAAATGAGGTCGATGATTAAAAAAGTTGTTTAAAAAAAGGAGAGAAAATCATTGATCAGAGTGAAACAGAAAGAGAGAGGATTTTGGCCATAATGAGAGCAAAGAGGAAAAAATCAATTATATTGCAAAAAAAGTGAGATCAAGAGAGCATTATTATTACTTTCTCACAAGCAATTCACACAAAGAACACATAGCTTATTTTCATAATACAAAAAGCCATCATGTTTATAAAACCTATCAAATGCCACTTTTTTCAAATGCATTGAATGCATCACCAAAATTAGAATCTTGTGCATACAAATCTTTAATATATTCAAAGGCAATCAGTTTTGTATCTAAATTTGAGAGTAAAGCATACCTTCGAGACAATGCATCAACCACCACATTTTCCTTACCTTTCTTGTATCTGATCACATAAGGAAATGTTTCAATGAATACAACCACTTGGCATAGCATTTGTTCAACCTTTTCTGTCCTTTCAAATGCTTCAAGGATTCATGATTTGTGTGACTCACAAAGTCCTTTGGCCATAGATAGTGTTTCAAAATTTCCAAATCCTTTACCAAGGCATACAACTCCTTATCATAAGTGGGGTAATTTAGGGTTGGCCCATTCAAAATTTCATTGAAATAACAACTGGATGCTCTTGCATCAAAATAGCTCTAATACCTATTGTTGAAACATCACACTCAATTTTGAAATTTTTAGAAAAGTTAGGCAAGACAAGCAAAGATGCATTAGTTAACTTTTCTTTAATCAAATTAAATGCCTTTTCTTGTTCTTGCTCCCACTTAAATAATACATTTTTCTTGATGACTTCAGTAAGAGGGGTAGCTAAGCTACTAAAATCATGCTTAAATCATCTATAGAAACAAGCTAAGCCATGAAAACTCCTAATTTGGCTGATTGTTGTAGGTGATGGCCACTCTTAGATTGCCTTCACCTTTTCCTCCTCCACCTCAACAACAAAAGCAAGAAACACAAGCTTATCCATGCAAAAGGTGCACTTCTTAAGGTTAGCAAACAACCTTTATTTCCTTAAAATTTCCAAAATAGATTTCAAATACAAAACATATTCTACCAAGTTTTTGCTATAAATTAGGATGTCATAAAATACACAACTCTAAATATGCCAATAAATTTGTGTAAAACAAGGTTCATAAACGCATAAATGTGTTGGGAGCATTACTTAAACAAAAAGGAATCACTAACCACTCATACAAACCGTATTTAGTCTTTAAATTTGTTTTCCATTGATCACCTTCCTTTATCCTAATATTATGATATCCACTCTTAAGATCAATTTCTATAAAGACATAAGAACCATGAAATTCATCTAGCATATTTTCTAGTCTAGGAATGGGATGACAATACTTTACCATTATGTTGTTGATGGCTCAGCAGTCAACACACATCCTCCATGTTTCGTCATTCTTAGGAACTAATAGCACTAGAACTGTACAAGGAATCATGCATTCATGCACATACCATTTCTCTAATAATTCTTTTACTTGCCTCTGAAGTTCCTTGGTCTCCTTATAATTACTTCTATAAGTAGGTTCGTTTGGAATTGATGTTCCCTTGGATTGGAGGTAAACCACAAGGTACCTTTTCAAGAAGGACATCTTCAAACTCCTGTAAAAGAGAAACAATATCGCTCAGAAAAGCACCGATGTGATTTTAATACTCTCTTGATCTCACTTTTTTTTTTGCAATATAATTGAATTTTTCCTCTCTTTCTCTCAGTATGGCCAAAATCCTTTCTCTTCCTTTTCCACACTGATAAATGTATTTCTCTCCCCTTTTATAAACTCATTTTTTTCAACTTTGACCTTCCTTTATTTTTTTTCATTTTATCTTTGTAACATTAGTTGGTCCTTCCTGACCTACTTTGGAGTTAATGGCACAATAGTAATAGGTTTCCTTTTAAGAGTGATAGAATACTTATTTGTGAATCCATCATGCATAACCCCTTAGATCATACCACCATGGTCTCCCCAATAATAAATGGAATGCATACATAGGAACCACATGAAAAATGGTGTGATCCATCATTTAGTACCTTGGGCCTATGTTGCCGAGGAGGAGGGTCCTTTTAGGTGGTTCTAAATGGAGCTCAAACAAGGTCTATTATGTTTTTGTGTTAATAGGAATTGTGGCACCCCTGCAAATAACTTAAGTTTTGGTAGAATTGGATTATCAATTCTCTTTTGGTTATCCAAATGTTTCAAAAAAGCATTAAATCAGATAATCTAAGAATGACCATCGCCTACAAAAATCAAACAAGTGAGGTGTTTCCATGGCTTAGCTAGTTTCTATAGATGGTTTGTGCATGATTTTAGTAGCTTAGCCACCCCTCTTATTGAATTCATCAAGAAAAATGTATCGTTTAAGTGGGGGAAAGAACAAGAAAAGGCATTTAATTTGATCCAAGAAAAGTTAACTAATGCAGCTTTGCTTGTCTCGTGTAACTTTGCTAAAACTTTTGAAATTGAGTGTGATGCTCCAAGAATAGGTATTGAAGCTGTTTTGATGCAAGATGGCCATCCAGTTTCTTATTTCAATGAAAAGTTAAAAGGGGAAACCTAAATTACCCCACTTATGATAAGGAATTGTATGCCTTAACAAGGGCTTTGGAAAATTGGCAACACTATCTATGGCTAAAGGAATTTGTGATTCACATAGATCATGAATATTTGAAGAATTTGAATGGACAATAAAGTTTGAACAAACACCATGCCAAATGAATGGAATTCATTGAAACTTTTCCTTATGTTATCAAATACAAGCAAGTTAAGGAAAATATGGTGGCTGATGCATTGTCTCGAAGGTATGCTTTACACTTCATTTTAGATACAAATCTGCTACCAAAACTTGTCTTATCACCTTGACTTTGCCACACTCATTTAGCCACCGAAGCCGGTAAGGTTGAGGATGTTTCAAGGTAGTTAATGCCAATTTCTACACCAAATTAGTGCTAGTTACATTTGTGCAACTCCCTCCATTAATAATGATCCTACAAACTTTCTTATTTACAAAGCACCAAGTATGAAACAAGTTATGCCTTTGGTTATTTTCTTCCTCCTTAACAAGCATATTGAGAACTTTCCTTGCTACTAATAAATATCCAACCACAATATTTTGCTCATCATCGGCTTCCACCAAAGATGACACATCATCATCATATACCTTTTCCTCATTCTTTGACACAAGCTCTCCTTGAGCATCGATCACCATCATCATTTTTTTAAAACATTGGCTGGCTATGTGTCCTTTAAACTAACATTTAAAACACTTAATATCATGCATTTTAGAATTTGAAGTATGAGTGTTACCTAAAGTAGTGATGATCTTCGAGTTCACATTCTTAGGATAGTTTAAGTTTTAGCTTATTTCGTAGCTACTTGTCTCTTTTTTGAACTATCTTCCATGGAATGGTGGTTTCCATAGGTTGTCCACTCCTAGCCATTCCTTTTTGTTTGAATTGTTCATCAACCTTTATGGCTTGATGTACCATATCTATTAACTCAACATAGTGCTGCATCTCAACTATATCCACAATCTCATGATTTAAACTGTTCAAAAACCAATCCATAGTGGATTCTTGGTCCTCTTCTACATTATCCTGGATCATAGCTACCTCCATCTCCTTGAAATACTCATCCACACTCTTGGAACCTTAATAGTGATACAATCCCCTTTAATAGTGATTGGTTACAAAATTTTTCCTCTTAAGAATTTTCATCTCCTCCCAAGTGTCCACAGATGGCTCTCTATTCCTCCTCCTATTGATCAGTAATTTATGCCACCAAATAATAGCATAATCGGTAAATTCAATTGTAGCCAACGTAACCTTTTTTAACTCCAAGTATTTGTGACAATCAAACACAATCTCCATTTTAGTTCCCACTCCAAATAAACTTCAGGAACATTTTTGCCTTGAAAAGATAGAATTTTAATATTTATGTTTCCTAAATCATTATATATCCTAGTCTTACCCATCCTAACTTCTCTATTACCATATCAACGATCAAACTTGCCCCAGTTCAAATATGGCTCATGAAACTCCTCCGTCTCTGCCTCTTCCTTAACATTCTTCCTTGGAACACACCTACCTTGCTTCCTATTGAGGATGTCTTGTTCTCATCCCTTAGGATTCCAAACTTCTACTATTTCCAAGCTCTCAATAATAGGCTTTAATTCAGCCCTCATCATATGCCTTATCTCCCCTAACAACACTTGCATTTGGAGTTTTGGAGCTATGGTTTGTCAATATTCTTTGATTTTGTCTTCTTCTTGATTATTAGACAAGCTTAGAATTAGAAAAACAAGGTTAGAATCCTCACAAGCACTCTCTCAAGTATTTCACTCAAGAATTGATACACTTGCCCTTGTGTTATCACTCTAAATGGATTTTACCCTCTTATGGTCTCACACACTCTTGCCTTTTTCAAATCTTATGTGTCTTCTATACTTAATCGAATTTGAAGAAACTAATTCAAAATAATCCAACAGTAATTCAAAAATAGGAAATAAACAATACTCATTAAAAAGATTAAAAACTCGAATAAGGTGAGAAATAAGATTGAAAGGAAGAATTTTTTGTTACTGGAATCGTGTACTGAGAAATGATATGAATTGTAAAATTTCTCACCAAAACTGTATCTTTTTTAATAGCAAGGAATAGGAAATCAGGAAATAGAACAAAAATAAAAGATAGCCAAACTTATCTTAGAACCAAAGCTTTGATACCAAAATGATATGAACTCCACCAACAGTTGTGATGAAATCCTATAATATCAACTAAAACCCCAAGATCGTGAAGATAAGATGTTTTCTTAACACGTCACCTAAAAAGATGAAAATCAATAATATGAACGATTGTAATGCCACACTAAGAAAACTTAATAATTCTCTCAAGAATTCAAGGTGATAAGTTTAGTTGTTTGAAAGCTATAAGATTAACTTGATAAGTTCAAGAGTTCTTTTCAAGAATTAAGAGGAACACAAGACCTCACAAGATGAATTTTTTTTAATAATCTATTGTCTTTTAAAATTTGTAGTACTCATTTATATACTTGTAACAACCATCCAAGAATAGGAAAAGTAATAATTACAACACAAAAATTAGCCAAAACAAGTTCTTTACCTTTTTAGGACCCTTGGACTTCTAAAGATAGCCAATAAATAGCTAAATGACTAGATTCAATGCATTTTAATATGCCTAGCAAGGACCATGTTATTCTCCTATTTAATATCCTTGAAACTTTGCAAATTCACACCCTTTAATGGTCAAACTATACTAGTTACGAGTTGGATGCTAATTATTGTATTCAATTTCTTTAATGACATGGAATAGGCCTTGATTATTATTTGAGCCCATCTTGGTCTTTTTAGAATCAGCCCAATTCTCTTGGATTATCCCATTTAGTGCTTCCTTGAAACGTTTGGCTCTATAACTTGTAATTGGGCCACTAGGAAATGACAAATGGTCTTGTGCAAATTCAGCTCCATTCCCACGTGTATAATTAACATGTCTAGCTCCATGTTTTGCATCATTTCTATGATAATTAATATTTCATGATAAAATATTAAAATTGTATCAACCCAAAATCGGTGTTTAGTAATCAAATAGTTGAAATTACCTTTTGAGAATATATTTTGAGTCATTATCTTACCATTCTAAGTGATGATATTTTTCTACTCTTTTAAGCACTCTTCTTATCAATTCTAATTGCTAGATGATCTCAATAGGTTTTTGCATTGAGTGTTAGGATTTTTACATCTAATAGAGTGTCATATATTTATTTTTATTACTTAAATAAATAAGTTAAGTAGATATTGAAAGCATATACTCTTCATTCATGCATGACTTCTAAAAAAGAGACATATATGGCGTTGCTTAAACTAATAAAAGAAAAAGGCCATAAATTAGCATATAAAAAATGTATAATCTGTAAGTGGGTCCTTTCTAAAAAAAGAAAGAGGAATATCTCTAAAGAGAAAAATGAATAGTATAAACTAAATACTATAACCTAATATCCTACAAAGTTGTAAGAAATGGTTAATAACAAAAGAAAAAAATGGGATAAGAAATAAATCTCGAAGAAGTCATTTGCATTTTCTTCATCACCTAAAGGCATATTACTTTTTATTTGATGAGTTTGATCGAGGTATAAAAAAATGTGATTTTTTTATAAAATCCTTTCATTTGATTCATTTCATGAGATCAATATTTGTGCACTACTTTGAGCCTTTTCTTCTTTAAATTATGCAAACCGATTAGTTCATTTATATACATAAACTCTATTCCCATATACCTTTGAATGAGTGCTTGAACTAATATGATCAATATTATTGAAATTATGTCTTGTGAAGATAGAGTCGAAGTGAATTCAGATGCTTTACACTAAGATTGGTAAATTAATATTGATAAATTTTTCGTTTGAATATGAAAGTGATTTTCAACTAATTATTATAATAAATCATGAATGTTTAGAATATTAAAATAACTTATGCTATGTATTTTAGTTGTAATCTTAGAAGAGATTAAATCATTAGAAGTTTTTTTTTCTTTTTATTTTATTTTAAATTATATTTGTTTATGTGCTGATTATTTTGTTTTGTCATTTATTTTTAATTGTTTGCATTTTTAATTTGATGTTTGTGAGTATCATATTTGAAAACCCTAAGGAGAATTAAACTTTTCCACTAGGGCAACCATGAAGTCTAAAGTCTTATTGCATATACTAAATGCAATCATGTGAATCTACAAAAATGATTTAGGATGTTTAATTTAATTTTTTTATTTTTAAATTTTCGCCATTCTTATGAAGAGATTTGCAAGAATGGCGAAAATTATCATTAGTGTTCAAAAACATTCAATATTTCATGATTTTATGCATGATTAAAGATTAAATAGATTTGTATTTGCTTAATTTTACTATCATTTTAAATAAATATATATTTTCGGAATCAAGGATATATATTTTTTATTTTTTAGGTATTTCTTCTATTTGAATGCTTTAACTTGAAGAAATATGCTTGAATCATTTCATTACAATTTTGGACCTTAAAAAATATAACATATGTAAAGCATTACATATTTTTCAAAATAGTGCATGCAAAGGTGTGAAACCTTTTTGTGTAGTGGTGCAATCAAAATATTAAAATATAAACTTTTTAGTGAAATGGGGTAAAAATAAATTTTTTGAAATTTGTAATTTTTCTCGAGTTTTTAAGGATTTTTTTATGAATTTTTAACACAAGATTAATCAAGAGTTGCCACGTGTTGATATTCCATTATTCCGTGCGTTCCACCCATGAACCATGCCATCCATTTTGCACGAATCATGTCATGCCATATGGTACTGACTCAAAGAGTGTTGACTCTAACCGATCTTCCCTTCTATGTGTCGTGCTTTGATTTGTCCAGTGAATTTTCCCTACCATGTGTCATGCTGTGATTGGCAAGCATTGTCAATTTTACTTATTTAGATAGTTGCCCTTGATTTGAAGCTGATCTAATAGTCCAGATCATACCTAAGAAAAATTTAAGACCTTAATCACTCCATAAAACCTAAGTGACCCCATTAGCATAATTGTGGTCAATTTTTGGAGTTAAAAATAGAGAAAAATTCAAGAGAGGGACACAATTTTGGTGGAGATTCAAGAGGAGATTAAGATTACAATTCAAGAGATTGATTGTATTTCTTCTTCTACACTTTCACTTATCAATTTTTATGTCTTTCTTTATAAAACATATGAGCTTTTTGAACACAATTATGTGTAGTTAATTTATTAATCTAGGGATCTTATGAACCCAATTTTTACCATGTGATGATTTAATATTTTACTGCAATTATAATTATAATTTAATTATATTTTTTAATTTTGTTTGTATGCTATTAATTGTTTGACCAACAATTTATCTATAGAAAAAATTAAATAGATTTGAGAGAATTATATAATTGTTTGTCTTGATTAAATAACATGCACAGTTTCTAGGCAAAGATGTATGATTCTTATGTATGTGATCCATAATTGATGAACTTAATGAATAGTATGCAATTTAATTGGCATGAGAGTGTGATTAAATTAATTACTATATTGTGTGTAGTTTACTTGAGAGAGGAATACATGTTAGGTTAGATTCAATTGATCATGTAATTAGTTGATAATTATATTGGGGGGATTTTAACGATTCACATGTTTAGAAAATTGAGGGATTAAATATACCTAGATATTTTCTCATATATGTTCTTAGTTACAAAAATTGATTTAATTAATTATTGCTATTTATTTTTAGTTATTTTAATTTTGTTTCCTTAAAATATAAAAACACAAAAAAATTGATTTTTATTTTTTTTAGTTTTGAAAATTAGTTTCTAATAAAATAATCTCTATGAGAACGATATTTTCTTATCATTATATTACTTGTTACAATATGTATACTTGTGTATTCATTGCACACACTTCGTGTGGCGATCAAGTTTTTGGCGCCGTTGCCTAGGATTATAAATAATAGAAATTAATAATTTTTTAATTTTTAATTTTAGTTATTTTTCTTAATTTATTTTTCCCTATTTAATTTTAATTTACTTATTTTGTTTTACTGACTTATTTATTTATTAAGTTGTTTATTTTATTATTTTTTATTTTTTTTATTTAGACACATCCTTTAGTGTTATTAGAAGCATAGAGTATAAAATGGATAGCAATAATTATCAATGGTCAATTAATAGAATGATAGCCATAAGAAGAGTATGTGGAATGCATGAGGTACATGATATCATGGCTGTTACAACTGAAGTGTCATCTTTGGTAAATCTTTTGAAGGTTCAAAAACTTACGAGCGAGTGTCCACAAGGTCCAAGATTCAAGGGTATCGTGTGTGTTTTGTGATGGACCCAATTTGTTTGATAATTGTCCCAATAATCGTGAATTGGTCTTCTATGTGGATAATGTGAACCAAAACAATGATCCATACTCAAACACATATAACTTAGGATGGAGAAAACATTCAAATTTCTCTTGGAAAAACAACAATCAGGGTGGTAATCAATTCAACTATCAACACCACCTAGTTTCCACAAACCACAATAATTACAAGCTAAAGAAAAAAAGGCACCTACTAAGGACAATAAAAATACTTTAATGGGGATGATGAAAGACTTCATCCAATCATTTAATACAAATGTTTCAACTCTAGAGGCTTCAATTCGAAATTTAGAGAACCAAATGGAGAAACTTACTTAGGCTATAAGTCAAAGGCCTCAAGGTAACCTTCCAAGTGACACAATTGTAAACCCAAGAAGAGAATGTAAGGACCATTGCAACACCAAAGACTTGAAGAGTGGTAAAACATTAGAGGAGGAACATGAGAACCAAAAGGATAAGGAGAAACCAAAAACTAAAAAGGATGTGGAGGAATTATAGGACAAAGAGAGTAATGGAAAGGAAATAATTCAGCCAAAAAGAGCAACCTTTATGAACCCGCTATTCATTTCCCTCAAAGATTGTAAAAGCAAAAGTTAGATATGCAGTTTTGAAAATTTCAAGAAGTCTTTAAGAAGTTGCACATAAACATATCATTTGAAGATGCACTTGAATAGATGCCTTCTTATACCAAATTTATAAAGGACATCTTGTCTAAGAATAGGATGCTTAGAGATAGATCGATTACCAAACCTTGGGGTGTGGTAGAATATTTTCTAGTAAAAGTAGACAAATTCATCTTTTCAGCAGACTTCATTGTGCTAGACATGGAAGATGACCATGACATTCCTATCATACTTGGTCGTCCATTCTTAGCAACCGGAAGGACACTCATTGATGTAAAAAAAGGTGAACTTACAATGAGAGTACAAGATGAACAAATAATGTTTAAATGTTTGAAGAATCTAAACCCCCTGACATTGATAGTGGTAATGAATTCTTAAGGATAAATGTTACTGAATGTAAGGACAACTCAAAACAATTTGTTGAGTCACGCGCACTTAAGAATGTTACATGCGATGCTATGAACAAAGACATAAAATCAACAAAAAAGGACTCAACCTATTTTAACTTTGAAAGTATGGCATCAAAGTTGATATTGAGGAAAATTTTAATTTTTTGAAGGACATGCCTCTCATGAATGTATCAATGGAAATTATGGAAAATTTTGAGATAGGATCTAAGCTCAAACTATCTTTTGAAGAGCCACCAAGTTTAGATCTCACACTTTACCCTCTTATCTCCAATCAACTATGAAAGTGAAAGATGCCAATGGAGAGGTGAAAAATCTATTAGAAATACCTAAATTGGATGAGTTACGGTGGAGTGCTTATAAGAATGCCAAAAAGTTCAAAAAGAAAAAAATCGAATGAGAAGAGAATGGAGTACCGTGTTTGCGAGCTAGAACATAAAGTATTATTGGACAAATTATGACTCAAGCTATTTCTAGGCAAACTCAAAAGTAAATGTATACAAAGGGATGTGCCTTAGGACTTAATATGGCAGTCTAGTCAAGATATTAAAGGTGACGTTGGTTGGGAGGCAACTGTTGGTCTCTTAAGAGAACATGAACATGAAAGTATAGACAGTCACAAGTAATAAGTGATAAATAAGATATTGTTCCCACAAAGATTTGTTACTAATCTCTGTCAAGTACTAAAATTGTTTCAACCTAATTTTATCCAAACTAGGATAGAGTTTAACTAAACTAATTTTTGATAACAATATATAAGAAAATTCTAGGATTGAAATTTCACCAAATTAATCCACTTGAATCATATTATTTTCTCTTGATTTATGTTCTCGCATTTAATTTGTCAACAAAGAACTCCTAATTTATCCATATGTCTCTTCCGATAACAAATAGATACATCTCGCTAAAATAATTCACTATATTCCTACGATAATTAAATTTTGCAAAGATTCATTAAGCTTAAAGTTCTCAGTAGTTACACATACAATAAAGGTATATTCCTATCCCATATAAATATATGTTATTCTATCCATGAGCAAAACACAAAAATTCCTTTTCCAAGTTTATTACGGTTCACAAATCAATTGATTAATCTTCCAACAACCAAAGGCATTAAGCACAAATATAATAAACAAATTAAAAACATCCCATAAATCATTCAAAAATAATTAATTCAAGCTTCATAATGTATGGCAACCCTTGAACAAATAATTTAGTTCATAGCAAATATTGAAATTACAATATGAAAATATTTAGACATTTCAAAGAAAAAAAATTATAAGAAAAAAAAGATTATAAGAAACTCTTTCACGATTCCACAATGAAAAAATAAAGTTCCTCCTATTTTCTTCTTCTTTGCTGTCTCTCTTCTCTGTATTTTTACCTAATAGAACAACAACAAAAGCCAAAAATAGCTTCTGTGTGTTCTCTCACCCTTTTTCCAGCAACAAAATAACCCTTTATTTATGGCCTCTTCTCTCTCCAAAAATACACCAAAAATAATCCTAAAAAGAGGCGTGAAAAAGGGTAGAAAAACCATACAAAATGAGCTATGGCAGTGTGTAATTTTCTGAATTATTTTCACACTAAGTATGACACGTGGCTATTTATGATTTGCTACCAGGATAATATGACATGTGGCAGCTTCGGACTATGTGAGACACAAGGGCGCACATAGAATCGGTGGAGCGTGGACAACACGCACGATCAGAAACATTCATCATTTGATCTTACGGTGGGTAACATAGAGCACGTCTTAGGGAAAATCAAATACGTAGACAGGTGGACCCCATTCTACGCGCCGAACTATGCAAAATAGTTGGAAATCATGTCCACTCGCCCACGTAGTGTTTGCATCTCACTCTCCTGATCCTCACCAATGAATTTTGATCTAATGGTGCGTGAGGCACGTTGAACAATGCCGCGTGTGGTACTCCCTTTCTACGTAGAAAAAAATTTTAAATTCAATTTTTTGTTAATTGCATATAAGCCCTCTTTTTAATTCAAATTAAATTTTCAACTTTTGTTATTTATATTTCAGTTCTTTTTTTAATTTTCTCTAAAAATTATAATTTCTTAAAAAACTAACAGTAAATAATAATTTAAGAACTTAAAATTAACTAAAAACATTAAGAACATAGAAATTATAATTAATAAATTGGACAAAATAATTCTAAAACACAGAGTTATCAACAATCCAACGTTATTTTACATATATTTTCATTGTTTTTGTTTTATAAGTGAATAAAGGTGGAGAGTAATGGTACAACAAGAATGAGCATTTTAGTGACAGATGTGGTGTGCCATGATTAAGAGAGTTTTCTTTTCTTTACCTTTTCATATTTCTATGTGCACATTGGGGACAATGTGTAATGTAAGTTTGAGGGAGGGAACTTAATTCTCTACATTAGTATTTATTATGCATTTTAAATTTTTATGGAATATTTTTAATTTTTAGGATGTTTTTAATCATGATTTGGGTAGAAATTGATAAATATATGGAAACTAAATTCATGCATGCTTGATATGGAACATATGAAATCAATGATAAAAATTGGTTGTCATGACTAGGATAAGGAATGTAACATATTTGTTAAGATATTTACATTAATCAGGTGATATGCTTGCTAGTTTTGATTGAATTGATTTAAATTATTATGCACATATTCATGACTAATTTTGGTGTGCTTATAGAGAGAAAATTTGAAGTGAGTTATA
Organism: Hippophae gyantsensis; assembly: GCA_030763125.1. Classification (NCBI taxonomy): domain Eukaryota; kingdom Viridiplantae; phylum Streptophyta; class Magnoliopsida; order Rosales; family Elaeagnaceae; genus Hippophae; species Hippophae gyantsensis. Next base: position 13,826,111 of record CM061036.1, read on the forward strand.
CGAGTCGATGAGATCTACCAGGTTTTAGAATCTATTTAATCATCCATTGAGGAAAAATCCTAAATATTATTTAGCAAGAGAAATGATTTAGGCCTTATTTGGATCGATTGAGCCTTTCAAGCTAACCATTGTTAATATCTTTAGTCACCCATTTGAACCTAATAAAGAACCTTTCATATCTTTAAGCCACATTTAATGCATAACTAATAAGTATTACCTTTACCCTTTCACCTTTAGCTTGTATGAAAAGAAAAAAAATGCAATCATATGTATGCTATAACATAAGGTGAAATGTAATGCACCCTATAAAAAAGGAAAAGCAAAACTCACAACACAATTATCCCTCTAAAGAAAAAGAAAATAGAATTGAAAATAAGTTTAGGAGTTTTATGAAGTTACAAAATAAAAGATGTGAAAAAAAAGAATATGAAAAGAATGTCAAAAAAGGGTGCGCTAAAATATTAAGTAAAAGCTCAATTGTAGGTAAAAAGTGCATGATGAACAAAATGAAAGCTAAGGTATGAAAGAGCCTAAATGTCTTCATTTATCGACCCCCTACTTAAGCTTTACATTACAACCATGTAAAGTCCTTATTGATCTTTTGCTAAGTGTATATTTATATTAGTAGAGAGGGATGTGAAAAATAGACTTATGAGACTAGTTCTAATATTGAATTGATTAGCATACTCATATAGGTTGATTTCATGAGTGCATTGGATGATATCATGTGCAATACACACACACACGAATAAATTTGTCAAAAACCTTACGTATCCTTGTATTGATGGAACATTGATTTATTAATATGTGAACCTCCTTATCATAGGATTGTATGACTTTTGAGAGTGATAGTTTTCGTGAAACATGCATGTACTAATAGAAGTATATTTATAAAGACACTACCCATTTTATTTTATTTAGTTATACTTGGATTTACTTGAGGACAAGCAAAGAGTTAAGTTTGGGAGTGTGATGACTCTATGAAAGTAGAGTCATTAGTGCAATTTTTTACTTAAAAATATAATTTTTGGAATTTTTTGGGATTTTTCTACAGTTTTCATGAATTTTTAACGTAGGATTAGGAGTTGCCACGTGGTATGCCACAAAAGCATGGGAGCTGACTGGACAAGCCACGCAAGCAAGAACAGTGAATCATGTTATGCCACGTGTGAGGAGGACAAAATGCATGCCACATGTTAGCACAACATTCTATCTAAGTTGGGCTTGGTTAAACAGCGTTACCATTTGTCGATATACCATTATTCCATGCATTCCACCCGTGTGCCACACCATCATTTCCATGAATCACATCACGTCATGTGGCATTGACTCAGCGAGTGTTGACTGTAACCGCTCTCGCCTACACATGCATAAATGGAAGCTAAAAAACTCACCATAAATTAATGGATGCTAAAAAGTATAAATGAGATCTCAAATGATTTAAAAAATCAAATATCATTACTATATGTAGTGTGGCCAGTTGAGCTACTTTTAAGTATTTATAAGATACAAGGAAAGCCTATAAAATATTACATCACAAACCTTGATCTCATCAAAGGGCTAAAAAATAAAAATAGTTAAAGAAGCACAAAAAGTGGTGTAAAACATGGAGCAAAAGTTAGGGTAGCTGAGCACAAGGAATCCCTAGCAAATATAACATCATAACCACTAATTTCATCCAAGGACTCAAAAGAATACAGTCCAAAAAAGTCCAAATGGTAAAGCAATGCACCTGGTTAACCTTTGCCAATTTTTCCCTAATTTCTGTGCTAGGCTTTTCTCAATCCTTGCACTCCCATTTTGGGTCCCCTTGGTTATGCATGATTTATTGAATGAGCCTATTTATTGCCTCATCGAGTTGTGCCCTCCTAGGCCTTGTGATTGGTCTACTTGGAATTTGTATGGCTCCATGTTTATCATCATTCCCCCTCTCTTCAAGAGGATTGATCCTCGAGTTGTCACCTGCATAATCAAAAGTAGGGAGATTAGAAACATTAAAAAGGCTAACATTATACTTACTAGGAAGACCGATTTTGTAGGAATTGTCATTAATTCATATAATCACTTTAAAAGGTCCATCTCTGTGAGGTTACAACTTGGAACTTTATTTTTTAGGGAACCGTTCCTTCCACATATGCACCCAAACCCAATAACCAGGCTTTAAAATGACTCTTCGTTGTCCTTTGTTGGCCATGTAAGCATAATGCTTGTTTCTCTTCTCATTTTGCTAATAAATGTGTTCAAGGAGCTTCTTCACCGTTTCTGCCTTCCTGGTACCATCTAAGTTAGTTCTATCTTACATAGGTATAGGTGATAAGTCCAAAGGAGTTAGTGGATTGAAACCATAAACAATTTCAAATGAAGAATGATTAGTAGTTGAATGTACACACTGGTTATAAGCATGTGCAACAAAAGGTAAACAATCCTCCCAATTTTTCAAATTCCTTTTTATTACTACCCTAAGCAAAGTGGACAGAGTCTTATTGACTACGTCAGTTTTCCCATTAGTTTTGGGGTGACAAGTAGTCAAAAACAAGAGTTTAGTGCCCATTCTAGCATAAAGATTTTTCCAAAAATAACTAAGGATTTTAGCATCCTTATCAGACATAATGCTCCTAAGAACTCCATGAAGCCTAACAACCTCTCTAAAGAAGAACTCTGCTACATTAGTTGCATCATCGGTTTTATGAAATGATATGAAGTGTGCCATTTTATAAAACCTATCTACAACCAAAAAATGGAGTCCATACCCTTTTTAGACCTAGGCAATCCTAAAAAACAATCCATGGAAATATCTACCCAAGGTGTTCTAGGTACAAGCAAGGGAGTATATAGTCCTTGTAATAGGACTTTGAATTTGGCTTGCTTACAAGTGATGTATCTAGAACATATTCTTGCTACATCCCTCCTCATTGTTGGCCAATAAAAATGCTCACGTAAAACATCTAGAGTCTTCTTAATTCCAAAATGCCCCATTAATCATCCCCGATGGGCCTCTTTAATAAAAAATTTACGCATTGAATATTTGGGTATGAACAATTGATTTTATTCAAATAAATACCCATCTAATTATAAAATTTTCAAAATAAGCTTTTTCACATGCATGGTAAATAGCAGAGAAGTCATCATCATTAGCATACATTTCCTCAACATACTAAAATCCTAACAATCTAGCATTTAAAATTGAGAGTAAGGCATACCTCCATGATAAAGAATTGGCTATAACATTCTCCTTACCTCTCTTATATTGAACAATATAAGGAAATATCTCAATGAATTCCATCCATCTTGCATACCTTCTATTCAATTTACCTTAGTGCCTCATATGTTTTAGATATTTGTGATCGTGATGGATGATGAATTCCCTTGGCCAAAGGTAATGTTGCCATGTCTCCAGGGTCTTAACCAAGGCATAGAGCTCTTTCTCATATATTGCATAATTAAGGGCTTCTCTGTGAAGTTTCTCACTAAAATAAATGATAGGTCACCGTTCCTGCATAAAAAAAACTCCTATACCTATTCCTGATGCATCACACTTAACGTCAAAGGTTTTAGTAAAACCATGTAAAGATAAAATAGGTGCATAACACAAACTATTCAATTTACCAACAGAATTTTAATGACTTTGGTTAGACATGCGGCTGGTGTACTAGAATCTTTGACAAATCTTCAATAAAAACTAGCTAAGCCGTGAAAGCTCCTAACCTCAGTGATAGATTTAGGCGTGGGCCATTCTTGAATAGCCTTAACCTTTTATTCATCCACTTCTATTCCCTTAGAACTAACAACGAAACTAAGAAAAACCAACTTGTCCATGCAAAAACAATACTTTTTTAGGTTTGCAACCATAAATTTTCCAATAAATGCCACAGAACATGATTCATAAGCCTTATAAAAGTGCTAGGTGCATTTTCTTGAATAAAGGGCATGAGTAATCACTAATACAATCTATGCTTAGTTTTAAAAGTGTTTTCCTTTCATTACCATCTTTCATTCTAATTTGATTATATCCACCTGTCAAATCAATTTTTGTAAAATTTCATGAACCATGCAGCTCATCTAGCATGTCGTGTAGTCTAGGGATAGGATGTCCATATTTTACCATAATGTTGTTGATGGCTTGGAAATCAACACACATCTTTCTTCATCCAAACTTCTTGGGCATAGGTAGCATTGGAATGGCACATAGACATAGGCTCTCCCTTACTTGACCTTTGATCTAGTACTTTTCAACCTACCTTTGAATCTCCTTAGTGTCTTCAAGGTTGGTCATATAGGTAAGTCAGTTTGGAAGAAAAGCTCTCAGTATGAAGTCAATTTAATGCTCAATACCTCTAATTAGTGGAACCTCATCCAGCTTCTCTTAAGGGAACATGTCCTCAAATTCCTGCAAAAGAGAAATAGTGGCATTAGACAAAGATTGGTTAAGATCATTAGTATAAAAATTATCCTCATTGTACAAAAGTACAAGTATGAGCTATTTTAAAATAAAAGCCTCATCTTGACCTCACTTGCCTTAGCATAATAATTCACACTTTATTTCTCTCTTATTTTTCTACTCTTCTTTCTTTTTTCTTGACTATTTTTTTAATTTTCATTATTTTTTTTCATTTTCACTCTTTTCTTTTCCTTTAACCATCTTCATTTGATCTTCAAGGACTTGCTTGGGTGAAAGAGGGACAAGTGTGATGTTTCTACCATCCTTCAAAAATGAATACTTGTTTCTATATTTGTCATATGTAACCCTCCTATCATATTGCCAAACCCTACCTAGCATGATATGCCCTACTTGCATGGGTACCATATCACACACCTCATCTTTGTACTTTCCAATTGAGAAGCTCACTAATACCTCCCTATCAACCTTCACTTCCCTACTATCTTTTAACTATTGTAACTTATAAGGTTTAAGGTGTTCGAATGTAGTAAACTCTAATTTCTAAACTAAGGTAGTACTAGCTATATTGGTGCAACTTCCCCAATCTATGATAACACTACACACCTTGTGGCTCACATGACACCTTTTGTGAAATATGTTATATCTTTGTTGTTCAATGTCATCCTCTTTAACTTGAACACTCAAATATCACCTTATTACAAGTTCTTCCCCATCCATGGGTCCTATCTCCTCTTCATTAGCTTCCTCTAGAGGTGACATCTCTTCTTCTTCACTTTCATTATCAGTTTCCAGCTCACCACTAGCATAGGTGATCATTTCCTTGTTGTTTGGACATTTAGAGGCCACATGACCATTACCAAGACACCAAAAACACTTAATATCATGATGATGAGTTGGGGTGTTGATTTTACCTTTTTCCTTGTTAGCCCCTATCTTTTTGTCTTTGTAAGGCCCAAATCTTGCTTTAGAACTAGCTCCTTCATTTTTATTTTTCATTCGACTTCCAAGGACTAGTAGGGTTTTGTTTTGAAGTAAAAGGGACTAGAGTTTGATGTTTGGGACCAATAACTCCATTTTTTAATTACCTTTCCACCTTAATTGCCATGTGGATCATGTCTTCCATCTCTACATAATGAGGAAGTAAGAAACCTAGCCACTATTGCCTCCATATCTTCCTTAGCATTAGCCCTTACCAATGCCATTTCCATTTCCTTATAGTACTTGCTAGGATATAATCGTGGGCCCCATACTCTACCATGGGAGGGTCCGTAGACTCCATATCCAATCTAGGGTACGTTAACGAGTTCCTTTCGCCTTCCCCAAGCCTCGAACCTGGGACCTAGTCCTTAAGTACCTCAGGTTCTTAGAGGTTGGAGGCTTGGGGAAGGCGAAAGGAACTCGTTAATGTACCTCATATTGGAGATGGAGTCTATGGATCCTCCCACAGTAGAGTACAGGGCCCACGAGTATATCCTAACATTAAAAGGGTGCCTTTTTATAAGGGCTATCTGTATGGGCCCGTAGCTTTTATATAATGGGAGGGTCCATGGATTCCACCTCCAAACTGAGCTACGATGCATTTATTTCTCCCTTCCCCAACTTCGAACTTGTGACCTAGCCCCTAAGTACACAGATTCATAGAAGTTGTTACCAACTGAGGTACTTAAGGACTAGGTCCTTGGTTCTACGCTTGAGGAAGGAAAAAGGAACTCGTTAACATACCTCGGATTGGAGATGGAGTCTATGGACCCTCCGACGGTAGAGTACGGGGCCCACAAGTATATCCTAATAGTACTTATCAACAAACTTATATCTTTGAGTCAATCTTTGTAGGTGTTGGTGTAACTCTATATAGTAGTAGCTAAGGACAAACCTTTTCCTCATGATGGCCATTATATCCTCCCAATTATCTATGGGCCTTTCATGGTTTCTCCTCTTACTAATGACCAATTGATCCCACCAATTTAAAGCATAGTCACAAAACTCAATGACAGTGAGTTTTACCTTTTTCCCTGTGGAGTAATTATGGGACTCAAAAACTTGCTCCACCTTCTTCTCCCACTCCAAATATAACTCTGGGTCATTCTTTCCTTAGAATGGTGGTATCTTCATTTTTATACTACCTTGGTCCCTATCAACTCCATCTATGGCCTTATATGGAGGTTTCCACATACATCATATAGCATTCATTCCTCATCTATACCCATTTCTTCCTCCTCTAGGCATTCTTCCTCCCAAATTTCCTCCTGAATATCATCTTCAACATAAGCTTTCCTATTAACACCCTAACATTGGATGAAGATGTTTCTTGTTGTATAGTTTCTAAGGAATTTTCTTGCCTTTCCAATCTTTCATTCTTATCAACCATAAAGTTGTTTGTCCTCCCAAAGGATTGTTGCAAATTAAGCCCTCCTCATGAACATCATATCCAATCTTTCTTTGGGCCTACCCTAGTTGTACATTTTTGAAATTCTACACAATAAGAGATTAGTTTAATAAAATAGAACCAATGTAAATTCACTCAATACCTCACATGTTTAATGCTTGGATTGATCACTCAAGCCCTCTAAACTTCTAATTAAAGCAACCCAAGGCAAAAATTCCAAAAAATTTGTAGAATTATCAAACACACAAAAGTAGTTAGTTAATCAAAATCAAGTCCACAACAACTGTGCCAAAAACTTGATGAACATACAAGACCGACATCGTGTTAGCAATATTGATCTTGAAGAAAGTATTGTTTTATATTTATAAAAATCTCGCTAATGCACGAATCATTTTAAAGAAAATGAAAAATACACTTCCAAGGTCAATCTAAGGAAGGAATATATGTGGTTTTTTAATTTATCATTCAACTTTTAAAAACAAAATTAAATCTTAAACATCCTATCACGATATTTTGATTTTTGTTTCCTAATCTAATGACATAAAAAAATAAACATAGATATAGATTCCATAAACAATCATGTAAAATTTTATCATTCATAACAGTTGAGTATTTATTGATAAATAATTAAAATGCAATCATGTATTGTGCTTTAGAGTAAGCAGAAATGTCATGCACTCTATAAAAAAAGAAAAAAAGAAGAGGAAAAACTCAAAACACAATTATCCCTCTAAAGAAAATAAAATAGAATTGAAAATAAGTTTGGGGGTGTTGTGAAGCTCTAAAACATTATGTGGAAAAAAAGAATAGGAAAAGAATGTCAAAAGTGTCAATAACTCTATATTTTAGAGTTATTTTGTACAATTTATTAATTATAATTGCTATGTTCTTAATGTTTTTAGTTAATTTTAAGTTCTTAAATTATTCTTTACTTTTAGTTTTTAGAAATAAATTTTTAAAGAAAATTAAAGAATTAAAATTAAAAAAAGACATAATTGCAATAACAAAAGTTAAAAATTTAATTTGAATTAAAAAAGAACTTAATTGCAAATAACAAAAGTTGGAAATTTAATTTGAATTAAATTAGAGGGTTTAAATGCAATTAACAAAACTTTTGTTTTTCTGCACAGAGAAGGTGTACCACGCGTGCCATTGTCAACACGCCACATGCACCGTCAGATCAAAACATCAACGGTGAGGATCAGGCGAGTGAGATGCAAGCGCTACAAGGGCAATTGGACGCATTTCCAACCAACGGCACACTACTTGGTGCATAGAGTGGGGTCCACCTGTCTACTCAGTCTAGCGCATGGAGTGGGGCCCACATACCTGTGTAGTGCGATGCATAGAGTGGGGCCCACTTGTCTATGCAGATGATTTTCCTGAGATGCGTCTTCTTCATGCACTGTCAGATCAAAGCACGAACAGTCCAGATCGTGCATATTGGCCACGCTCTACGCAAGTGGAATCCAGTTTTTTTGCACCAAGCATAATTTGATATTCTCCTATGACACGGTTCATTGAAGTTGTGTATGACCTCTTATCCTAGCCAATACGAATCCACCACGTGTCTTGTTATTCTTCTAGAAAATCAAAGATCGCCACATGTCATGCATATTGTCTAAAAAACCAGAAAAATGCACATGCTATCCAGCTCTTTTACACGTTATTTTTACACTTTTTACACGGGTGTAATATTTTTGTTCCCCACTACACGCGTGTTTTGAATTAATTTTAGGAGTGTTATATTTTGGAGACGTGGGGGAAGAGAGCATTGGGAGTTTTTCTTAGTTTTGAGTTCGGTTTTTTTTTCTTAGTTTTTACTCTACATGTTTGAAAAAATAGAGAACACGCAGAAGCAATTTTTTTAACTTGTGCTGTTATTTTGGTAGGGAAAAATAGAGAGAAAGGAGACAGCGAAGAAGAAAAAAAGGGAAGCAATTTTATTTTTCATTGAGGAATCGGGAAAGATTTTCTTCTAATCTTTTTCTTTTAATTTTATTTCTCTAAAATGTCTAAATATTTTCATATTGTAATATCTATTTTTACTATGAACTAATTTATTTGTTCTAGGGTTGCAGTGTAGCTTAAATTATGAAGCTTGAATCAATTATTTTTGAATGATTTATGGGATGTTTATAAGTTGTTTATTTTATTTGTGCTTAATGCTTTTGATTATTGGAAGATTAATTAATTGATTTATGATACTTAAATAAACTTGGAAAAGACATTTTTTTGTGTTGCTCATGATAGAATAACATATATATATAAGGGATAGGAATATACCTTTATTGTACATGTAGCTATTTGAGAACTTTGAACTTAATGAATCTTGGTGAATTTAATTCTCATAGGAATATAGTGAATTATTTTAGCAAGATGTATCTATTTGTTATTGAAAGAGACATGTGGATAAATTAGGAGTTCTTGGTTGAAAAATTAAATGTGAGAACATAAATCAAGAGAAAATAATATGATTCAAGTGGATTAATTTGGCGAAACTACAATCCTAGAATTTCTTATAAACTGTTATAAAAAATTAGTTAGTTAAACTCCATCCAACTATCGACTGTTTGGATAAAATTAGGTTGAAACCATTTTAGTACTTAACGAACACTAGTAACAAATCTCTGTGGGAACGATATCTTACTTAATCACTTATTACTTGTGACCGTGTATACTTGCACGTTCATGTTCTTTTAAAGAGACAACAAGTTTTTGCCGCCATTGTCGGGGATTTGTTTTACTATTTTTGTTGATATTAATATCAATCAATCTAATTTTAGTTCAAACCTTTTTATTTATGTGTTTGTTTTCATTTTTATTTTATTAGATTTATTTTTCTAATTTTCGGATAAATTGGGACGTTGTATGCGACGTATAAGAAATCTTGACATTGTTCCGTTGGATCTAGAAATTGAGATAACTATTTTAAAATTAAAAAAAATAATAAAAAGCAAGAAACTTCAAAACATCGAATTATGGATGAGGAAATTCCTGAAGTGGAAGAACGAAGATCTTTAAGATACTATGCAGTGCTTATGGTTGGTGGGATTCATTCGAGCATTAGAAGACCAGCAATTCAAGCCAACAATTTTGAAATTAAGCCTACGATCATTCATATGATTCAAACACCAATTCAGTTTGGAGGTTTACCCCACAATGACCCAAACTATCATATAGCAAATGTTTTAGAGATTTGTGACAGCTTTAGGCATAATGGAGTCACTAATGATGCTATCCGGTTGACACTTTTTTCCTTTTTCACTTAGGGATAAGGCAAAGAGTTGGTTGAGTTCACTACCATGTGGTTCTATCACTACTTGGGATGATTTAGCTCAAAAATTCTTAGCCAAATTTTTTCCACCAACAAAGACTACAAGGATGAGGAATGAAATCACCACCTTTGTGCAGTTCGACTTAGAATCATTATATGAAGCTTGGGAGAGGTATAAGGAGCTACTTCAAAGATGCCCTCACTATAGTTTACCAAAGTGGCTTCAAGTTCAAGCATTTTATAATAGTTTTATGGGTCCAACTAGAAACATGATTGATGCTACAACAGGTGGTGCTCTTATGGGAAAATCAATTGATGAAGCCTACAAATTATTAGAGGAAATGGCTTCCAATAGCTACAAGTGGCGATCAAAGAGGACGATGCCTAAGAGAGTGGCTAGAATTCACATGATTGATGCTATGTCCGCTTTAACTGCTCAAATATCCGCTTTGGTGAAGAAGATGGATACTCTGGGTGTCCATTCTATTCAGAGTCCTTTTTTATTGCATGTGAAATTTGCAATGGAAACCATGCCAGTGAGAGATGTCCTCACAACTCTGAATCTGTCAGTTTTGTTTCCAACTAAAATAGGAATCAAAACAACCCTTATGCTAACACTTACACTCCAGGGTGGAAGAATCACCCTAATTTTTCTTGGAGTAATAATCAAGGCCAATCATCTTCTATGAAGCCTACATATCCTCCGGGTTTTCATAACCAAGCTCCACCACAAGAGAAAAAGCCATCATTGGAAGATATGTTTGCTCAATACATGGCTAAGAATGAGACTATTCTTCTAAATCAAGTAACATCTATCAGAAATCTCGAAGTTTAATTGGGTCAACTTGCTACTATTGTCAACAATCACCCTCAAGGATATTTACCTAGTGATACTGAAACCAATCCAAAGAGGGAAGGAAAAGAGCATTGTAAGGCAGTTACACTCAGAAGTGGAAAAGAGTTGGAGGAAATACAAAAGCCCATTTATCCGCCAACTCCTATTATTGAATCTATTGGCCCAGAAAAAAAAGAGAGAGCTGAAGAGAGAGTCGAAGAGAATAAAGCAACACAAAAGTCCATGATAAAACCAACTTTAGATAGTCTCAAGCCTTACAATCCACCAATTCTGTTTCCTCAGCGCTTCAATAAGCAAAAGCTTGATAAGCAGTTCTCCAAGTTTCTTGAAGTACTTAAAAAGCTTCATAATAACATTCCTTTTACAAATGCTTTGGAGAAAATGCCTAGTTATGTCAAATTTATGAAGGACATTTTATCTAAGAAGAGAAGGTTAGGTAATTTTGAGACAGTTGCTCTTATAGAGGAGTGTAGTGCCATCCTTCAGAAGAAGCTACTGCCTAAGCTTAAAGATCTAGATAGTTTCACCATTCCTTGTACTATTGGTGAGAAATTATTTGGTAGAGCTCTGTGCAATCTAAGTGCCAACATTAATTTGATGCCACTTTCCATCTATCAGAGACTTGGATTAGGAGAAGCACAACCGACCACTGTAACTCTTCAACTTCAAATAGGTCTTTGAAACATCAAAAAGGCATTATAGAGGATGTGCTTGTAAAGGTAGACAAGTTTATCTTTCCAGTAGATTTCATAATTCTCAATATTGAGGAAGACAAAGAGATCCCTATTAATCTTGGGAGACCATTTTTAGCAACAGGTAGGACTTTGATTGATGTTCAAAAAAGGGAGCTCATTATGAGAGTCCAAGACCAAGAGGTAACTTTCAATGTTTTTAAAGCTATGAAATTTCAAGGAGAATCTAATGATTGTTTTAGAGTTGACATGGTGAATGAGTTAGTTGAAAGTAGCTTCACGGAAAACTTGACTACTGATGCTTTGGAAGTTGTGCTTGTGAATGCCAATGTTATTGATAACTTGAATCTCTTGAGTATCTTAAGTTAATTAAAGCATCTCCACAACTTTGTAGTTCTCAAACTAAAGTAGATGCATCATAAGTTGTGACATCGTCTAAATCTACTCATCTGAAGCCATCTGTGGAAAAACAACCATTATTAGAGCTTAAGCCATTGCCTAACCATCTACGGTATGCTTATTTGGATGAAATTTCTACTCTACCTGTGATTATTTCATCCTCTCTACATGAAGATCAAGAAAATAAGTTGTTAAGAGTGTTGAGAAATTACAATATAGCTTTGGGGTGGTCTATAGATGATATTAAAGGGATTAGCCCTTCATTATGCATGCATAAGATCTTGTTTGAGGAAGATTACAAGCCTACCATTGAGCCTCAACACCATTTGAATCCAATCATGAAAGATGTAGTGAAAGATGAGATCATTAAGTGGTTAAATGTAGGTATTATCTATCCTATTTTAGATAGTTCTTAGGTTAGCCTAATTCATTGTATGCTGAAGAAAGGAGGAATTATAGTAGAGGCTAATAGCAACAATGAGCTTATTCCCACAAGAAAAGTGACGGGTTGGCGAGTCTGCATGGATTATTGAAAGCTCAACAAGGCTAATCATAAGGATCATATCCCTCTTCCATTTATTGATCAGATGCTTGATAGATTGGTAGGACATTTGTTCTATTGTTTCTTGGATGGATATTCTGGATACAACCAAATTGCTATCACTCCTGAGGATCAAGAGAAGACCATTTTCACTTGTCCATATGGAACTTTTTCTTTTTGGAGAATGCCGTTTGGACTTTGCAATGCCCCAGCTACTTTTCAAAAGTGTACGATGGCTATCTTTTCAAACATGGTGGAAAATTTTATTGAGATATTTATGGATGACTTCTCAGTGTTTGGTAATTCATTTGATATGTGTCTGCATAACCTTTCTTTGGTCCTACAAATATGCGAAGAGAAAAAATTGGTGTTAAATTGGGAAAATTTCCATTTCATGGTGCAAGAAGGTGTTGTTTTTGGGCATCTAATTTCTTCGAAAGAAATTGAAGTGGATAGGGAAAAGATTGAAACTATTGAGAAACTACCACCTCTAACATCTGTAAACAGAAGCAATTTTTTTAACTTGTGTTGTTATTTTGGTAGGGAAAAATAGAGAGAAAGGAGACAGCGAAGAAGAAGAAAAGGGAAGCAATTTTATTTTTCATTGAGGAATCGGGAAAGATTTTCTTCTAATCTTTTTCTTTTAATTTTATTTCTCTAAAATGTCTAAATATTTTCATATTGTAATATCTATTTTTACTATGAACTAATTTATTTGTTCTAGGGTTGCAGTGTAGCTTAAATTATGAAGCTTGAATCAATTATTTTTGAATGATTTATGGGATGTTTATAAGTTGTTTATTTTATTTGTGCTTAATGCTTTTGATTATTGGAAGATTAATTAATTGATCTATGACACTTAAATAAGCTTGGAAAAGAATAGATTATTTCAAATTCCTAAACATTCATGATTTTTTATAATAATTAGTTGAAAATTATTTTCATATTTCATATAAAAAATGTATCAATTTAATTTTACCAAAAATTAGTGTAAGGAATCCGAATTCGCTTCGACTCTATTCCTTACAAGTCAATACTCTCAAAAACACTGAATCCTATGGGTTCAAAGACTCGTACTAATTTATATGTGAAAGAATTAATGTATAAAAATGAACTAATATATTCATATATATAAAGAAGAAAAGCTCAAAGTGTTATTTTAACGTTGATCTCATCATGAAATGAATCAAATGTAAGGATTTATAATATATTATACATTACTTTCATGCATCAGTCAAATTCATCAAATAAAAATATCAAGTAATGTGCCTTTCAAAAAATACAGGAAAAATGCAATGGCTTTTTAAGGAAGTACTTCCTATATTTTCTTTTGCGTTAAACCATTTCTCACAATTGTTTAGGCTTTTTGGGTCATAGTATATAGATTTTACCATTCATTTTCTTCTCATTCCTTCTATTTTTTCTCTCTTATATTCTTCTGTTATTAGAGAATCCATTATTTTTAGAGAGTAGACCCATGTACAAATTGTACATTTTTATATGGTAAGGTGAGTGATTAATATTTAGCTTTTTTGATCGTATTTGTATAGGTAATCCTAGATATATCTATTTTTTTAATAGAAGTCGTGCATGAATGAAGAAAGACATATACTATAAATTTCTACCTGAATAATTTAATCTAAGAAAATGAAAAGTAAATATATAAGACTTTATTAAGATGTAAAAATCTAGACATTCAATGCTAAGCCCTATAGAGATCATCTAATAATGTTGAAAAAATAGGAAAAGAGTTTAGAGTAAAAAAAATAATATTTATTTCTCAAAATAAAGGATAATGGGCTCAAAATATTTTTTACAAGGGTGGTCTCCAGTATTTGATTCCTAAACACCAATTTTGGGTTTTGTATAATCTCGACACCTCATGAAGAAATACTAGTCATGACAAAAACTAACTAATTATCATATACTCCATGAAATGTTTTCAAAATTTAATCTAACAGTGCAAAAGACTTAACTATGTATTTAAATTTGATTCATAGAAATGATAAATTTTTGTGATAAATTTTTTAAAACTAATACTAAAATTCTAAAAATTACTAAACCACATAAATAAAATCAAACACAATAAAAATGAAAATGTGAATATAAAATGATGTGTTATCTCCCATTTAGGGCTTATTTTAATGTCTTAGTAAGACATAACTTGTGGGATTTCATTTTAAGTAAACTCAATTTCCCCATATCATTGAATCAATCAAACCTACAAGTAGGACAAAGTTGTCTACCTATACTTTTTTAGTTATGTTGTATGTATTTTCAAAGTTTTATTTTCTTAAAACTAGGGACATGATTGTGGGTTTTAAATAACCCACTTCTAGGTGCAAGTCGAATAACTAAGGTATCAAAAAACATTTGTACCTAGTTCTAACAAAGCAATTGTCGGCATATGCTAGCGCTGGTATGTGTTAGGGGTGTGCTAGTTGGGCGAGGATGTGTGCTGAGCATGTGCTAGCTATGGGCGTATGGGCATGTGTTGGGTGTGTGCTAGGCGTGTTCTAGGTGTGTCTTGGCTGCGTACACACATGCATGTTGGCTATGCTCATGCGCGTGTGCTGGTTATGTGGCAGCGCGTGTCGGACTCAATTTGTTTTCATTTTTGACCATTTTAACACATTTTTTCCAATTGTTTTCTTCATTTTTTTGATTTTTCCTCATTTATTTCTCAACATATTTGTGATGAATTGCCTCCAGTATTTTTCTTTGAGTCTTTAGGTTATTTTTGAATGAAAATACCTTAAAAACAAATACCCATGATTCTGAAAAGAAAAAAATTATATAAAAATATAAATTTATTTAATCAATTAAAGTATAATAAATCATGATAATTTTAGTGGTTTTTAAGAACTCATCATATTTCACAATATCCCTCATGCTAAAGCACGAAGGAAACTAATTCAAAGTGTTTAGGATCCTTGACTAGAATAATTATGCACATGGGAAAATAAAAAGATCAACACTATTGGAAAAAAACAACTTCCTCAAACTCTCACTAAGAATTAGCATATGTAATTTGGCCTCTTTTCTTTGTTTTTTTATTAAAAATATGCTAAGAACTCAAGAGTAAATCAATACAACACCTTCAATATGAGTTTGAGGAATTTTACGATATGTCAAATAGCACATAAATTATGACACAAAAGAGAAATGAAATTTCTATAGGAACTACCATAGAAATACAATAAATTGCTAGGAAATTGCAAAAAATACCATAAACAACACAAAATGCAAGGAAAAAGCAAAAAATCGTGAAAACAAAGAAGAACAATATTTTTAGGGTTTGGAAACTAAAATTTCAACAAGAATACAACACAGAGATATATTTTCTTTTTGTATGTTTTATAAACTAGACAATAACAAAAAAACAAGAACATAAGAAGAAGAATGAAAATAAAGGATATGAATCCAAAAATTAGCATCTAAAGCTCTGATACCAAATGATATGAACCAAGGGGTAAGACCTAGTTAATTTTTAGATTATATTGCAAAGGGTTTCTTCAAAAAAAAAATCTACATGACTCATCATTAAATTGAAGAGAAAAGATGTCACAAAGGTTTCCAATCCCTTGTTAAGTTTCTCGAAGAGGAACAAAGAGCATAAATGAGCTCTCAAATGATTTGAAAAATCCAATATCATTAATATGTGCAGTATGGCCTGTTGAGCTACTTTCAAGTATTTATAAGATACAAAGAAATCCTAGAAAATATTACATCACAACCCTTGATCTCATCCAAGGGATGAAAAATAAAAACAGTCAAAAAAGCACAAAAAATGGTGCAAAACATGGAGCAAAAGTGGGGGAAACTGAGTACAAGGAATCCCTAGAAAATATAACATCATAACCCCTAATTTCATCCAAGGGATGAAAAGAAAGCAGTCCAAAATAGTCCAAAATATCACAACAATGCGACTACTCCACTTTTTCCAATTTTTCCCTAATTTCCATGATAGGATTTTCCCAACCCTTGCACTCCCATTTTGGGAATCTTGAATGAGCCCATTTAAAGCCTCCTCGAGTTGTGTCCTCCTAGACCTTGTGATTGGTTCACTTGGAATTTGTATGGCTCCATGATTCTCACCTCGCCAAACACCTTGTTGGCCATTTCCCTAAGGGTGGTAAGAAAGTCCATGTCGAGGTGTTAAAACTCACATTTTTTTGTTCCAAAAATTATCGATACAATAGGTACCCAAGTGTACGTATCACAAACAAGTAATATAATAATAAGAAAAGGTCATTCTCATGTTGATTATGTTATTTGAAACTAATGTTAAAACTAAAAAAATAAAGATCAATTTATTGTGGTTTGAGAAAACAAAATTAAAAGAACTAAAATAACATACCAAGTAATTAATTAACTAAAAATTATGAACTAAGTTGATATATGAGAAAATATCTAGGAATATTTAATATTTCAATTTTCTAAATATGTGAATCACTAAAATCCCCCCAATATTATTACTAATCAATTGAATCTAACCTAGCATGCATTCCTCTCTCAAGTAAACTACACAACATTTGGATCACATACATAAGAATCATACATCCCTCCCTAGAAACTATATGTGTTGTTTAATCAAGACAAACAATTTAATAATTCTCTCAAATGTATTTAATTTCATTTATATCTATTGTGGCTAAACAATTAATGACATAAAATTAAATTAAATTAAAATAATAATTGGGGTTAAATATTAGATCATCACATATAGAAAATTGGATTCATAAGACCTCTAGATTAATAAATTAGCTAGACATTATTGGATTCATAAATCTCATATTTTTCAATTAGAAAGACATACAATATAATATAGAAAGGAGAAGAAGAAATAATGCAATCAATCTCTTAAATTGTAGCATGAATCCCTCTTGAACTTCTCCCTATCTCTTTTTTGGGAGTAAAAACTGATAAAAAATTGTAAAAAATACTTGTTGGTTTTCTAATGAAATTAGGGGGTTAATTAGACTAAAATAGAATATGGATCATCAGATCAACTTCAAATCCAAGGTTGAGATGAGACGGGGAAACTAAACAACACTGGCCAATTAGATCGCAACATGTGGCAAGTGAGGTATGATTTAGTGCATGATACATGGCAAGGTTGAATGCCACTGATCAATGCAGATTGACTAAGCAATAGGTGGCACTCTACGATTAGTTGATCAGTATTACATGGTGCTTTATTGGAACAAACAGGGGAATCTTATGATGACTCATGGAATTTTCATTTACTGCTAGACAAAAGTAAGAGTGAATGCCATTGGAACATATGGAAACAACTTCATCGACTGGTACACACGATGGGCTTTGATTGGATCCTCTTCGCTTATGTGGCATCCATATGGAGATAACTACATCAATTGGTACATGTGGCACACTCCTTTTGGCTATTCATTACTTGCGTGGTTTCCATATGTCCTATTCTTATTGCTCCTACATTAAAAAATTTATAAAAAATCCATAAATGTTTTAGAAATTTTTTTCCCATCCCCATTCATTAGAAAGTTCATATTTTAATACTTTTAACCTCATAGTACTACTTCTTGAATAAAAGGAACAAATATTAAGCATGAAAGTGCACTGATTAATATACTTTCATAAAGTTATCACACCCCAAACTTAACTCTTTACTTGCCTCAAATAAAGCCAAATTTAACTAGATAAAATGACATGGAAAGTATATTCATAAATATATATCTATTAATGCATGCATATTTAGCGAAAAAAATCTCCCTCAAAAGTCATACCATTTTTATTACAAGGAGATTCACATATCCATCAATCAACTACAATCAATACAAGGGTATGCAAGGGTTTTGAAGAATTGATTCTTATGTTTATTGCATATGTTAGCATCCAATGCACTAATGAAATCAACTTATATGAGCATTCTAAACTATTAAATCTTAGAAAAAATTTCAATATCTATTCTTCACATCCCTCTCCACTAATGTAAATATACGCTTAGCTAAACATCAATAAAGGCTTTACATGCTTGTAATGTTGGCTTAGGTGGGGGTAGATAAATGAAGATATTTAGGCTCTTTTTACATCTTAGCTTTCATTTTATTCATAATGTAATATTTAATTATAATTGAACTTGTACTTGTTTTTTTTGTTCACTCTATCTTATCATTCATTTCATATTCTTTTATTTCATAACACCTCTAAACTTATTTGTTTTCTTTTTGTTTAGAAAGAGGTCATTGTTTTGTGAGTTTTTATTTTTCTTCTTTTTTTGAAAAGGTGCAATACAATTAACCTTACTTTGTACCATAACACATGATTGCATATTCATTTTGTATAAGCTAATGGTGCAAAGGTAATGGTAATGCTTATTGGCTAGGTTTAACATGTGGCTTAAAGATATGAAAGGTTCTTAGTTAGGCTCATATGGATGACTAAAGATATTAACAATGGTTAGCTTGAAAGGCTCAATCCATCCAATTAAGGTCTAAATCATCTCTTTCACTAAATACTATTTAGAATTTTACTTCAAGGGATGATCAAATAGATTCTAAAACATGGTAGATCTTATCAACTCATATAACTCACCATAAGTTCTCTCAATAATCACACCAAAGTCATTAATGAACCTGTGCATACAAAATTGAATCAATCCAATCAAAACAAGCAACCACATTGCATTATTAATGTAAGTATCTTAACGAGCATGTCACATTCCTTATTTTAGTCATTGAAATAATTTTTATCATTGGGTTCATACATTTCAATCAAGCATACAAGAATTTGTTTTCCATATATTTTTAAATTTCCATCCAAATCATGATTAAAACCATACTAAAAATAACAAAAATTCCTAAAAATTGAAAATACATACTACATACTAAGATTGGGTTTCCTTCCAACTAGTGTCACGTTTAACATCTATGACTAGATGGTCATGTCAACTTCTAAGGTGCATCCACCAAGGTTATCACAGATGTTTCATTTGATAATTCATCTCCATGATAATGTTTCACTCTATGTCCATTAACCATGACTCTTTTGTTTTTGTTTTATAATTCAATGGCTCCATTGTTGGTTACATTAGTGATGATGAATGAACCTAACCATCTACTATTTAGTTTTCTTGGAAACAATTTGTGTCTTGAGATGTATAGTAAATCTTTTTGACTTGGTTAAAAGATATGGTGCAAAATTTTATTTTCATGCCTTCAAGCTTTGTGTTCCAATTCTAGCTGTAAGTGAGATGCATTTCAATAAAATAAAATATATGGGGTAGTACCAATTACTATTTTAAATGCAGTTCTATATGCTTATAAAGCATCATCTAACTTAGATGAGAAATCCTTCTTGAAGATGTTCACAGTTTTCTCCAAAATTATTTTTACTTCTCTATTGGACTCATCTACTTGCCCACTTATTTTGGGGATGGTAGGGAGTATAAAATTTATGCTTAATCTCATACTTAGATAATATGGAATTGAAGACTTTATTGTAAAAGTGACTACCTCCATCACTAATAGTGATCCTAAGAGTTCCAAAGCTAGTGAAAATATTTTTTCTTTAGAAATTTTAGGACAACATTGGCATCAAATTTAATGCTAGCTATGGCTTCAACCAACTTTGACACATAATTCATTCCTATAAGTATATATTGGTTCTGAAAAGATGAAGGGAATGGTCCCATAAAGTTAATGGCCCAATCATCAAAGAGTTCCACTTAAAGTATACTATTTAGGGGCATTTAATCTCTTTTTGAAATATTACCTATCCTTTGGCATCTGTCACATGTCTTTACATAAATGTAAGTATCTTTCAATAGTGTAGGCCAAACATAATGAGATTGAAATAATGTTGGCAGCTAGGAAATTTGTAATGTCTACATCCCATGGGATTTATATTTGAGATACTAAAAAGAGTTTCTTATCTGGAAAGGATTTCCCAATCACCATATTGTCATCCATTATTGCATAATGATATATGTAGATAGTTACTTTGGTTCTAATCGAATAAGATCAAATTTTTGAAAGCACACATAATGGCAAGAAGCTTTTTATCTATAGTAGCATAATTCATTTGAGCTTTATTCGGTGTTTCTTGCATAATATATGGCAAGGAACATTTTGTCTCTTCATTATCCAAGAACAACTTTAATAGTAAAATCACTTGCATCATATATTAACTCAAAAGGCTTGCTTCAATTTGGCTCGACTATAACTGGTGCTGACACTAGTTTCTCTTTAAACACTTGGAATGCCTTTACACATTTATCATTAAATTTGAAAAGCATGTCATTTTAAAAAGAATGTTCAAGGGTTTGGAGATTTGGGAAAAAGCTTTTATGAATCTACGGTAATATCTTGAATGCCCCAAAAAACTCCTTACTCCTTGTACATTGGTAAGTGGTGGTATTTCTTAATGAATTCTATTTTAGCTCTATCCACCCCAATACCATTAGTTGAGATTTTATGGCTTAAGATTATACCTTCATGTACCATGAAATGACACTTCTCCCAGTTTAAAACCATATTTGTTCTTCACATATTTTTTATAGCACTAGTGTAGACATTCATCAAATGTATTTCCAAAGACCAAAAAATCATCCATAAAGATTTCTAGATGCTTTTCCACCATATTTGAGAAAGTAGCCATCATGTAGTGTTGAAATGTTACAGGTGCATTGCATAATCCAAATGGAATTCTCCTAAAATAAAATTTTCCATAAGGACATATGAAGTTGATCTTTTCTTATTCTTCAAGTTCCATGACAATTTGGTTATAACCAAAGTATCCCTCTAGAAGCCAAAAGTAAGAATGCCTAGCTAATCTGTCAAGTATTTGACCCATGAATAGATGAGGGAAATGGTCTTTCCTTGTAAATTTATTCACTTTGTGAAAATTCATATATACTCTTTATCCACTAACATTGCTATTAGGTATTAACTCATTTGACTCATGTGCTACCACAATAATTCCTCATTTCTTTTGTATACATTGAATTGGGCTTACACATTCATTGTTTGATATTAGCTAAACAGTGCCCATGTCAAGCCTATTCATAATTTCCTTCTTAGCCACTTCCTTTATAATGGGGTTTAATCAACATTGTACATCCATGGTAGGTTAAGCTCCATCCTTTATCAATATTTTTTACATGAATATGAATGGGCTTATGCCTTTGATGTTAGCAATAGACTAACCTATTGCTCTTTTGAAGTTCCTTAGCATCTTTAGTAGTGCTTCTACTTGCTCTATACTTTAACTAGTAGAGATTATTACTAGAAGTGCCTCGTTACTACCCAATAATGCATGAAAAATAAATGATGGTAAAGGTTTTAGCTCTAATTTGGGTAGCTTTTCAATGGATGGTTTCAACCTTAAGCTTTTTGCAAGACATTCCATAACCACATTTGATACACACATGAGAGGTGTGTTCTATAAAAAGTTCACATAATGCATAATATCAAATTTTGATTCCATACTTTCAATGTTAAAAAAGTTGAGTTATTTTATGGTGAGTTTATGCCATTGTTCATAGTATCATGTGTTAAAGTTTTAAGTGAGGGTAGTTTAACAAGTTTTGTTAAGCTACCAGTATGAATGTATTTTCTTAAGTGAGTGTTATGGTGTTTATTAGCATGTGTATTCATAGAATTAGCAAGCACATACTCTAAAGAATCACTAGGGCACATGTCATAAAATGTATGAGTGGTTAGCTCATTAGTAACATCTATTCGAAAGCAATCGCTAGCATTATGAACATTAGCATTAGAAAATTTAATTGTTTTGAACACATAAAATGTTATTTGTTCATCTTACACTCTTATTGTAAGCTCACCCTTTTGAACATCAATGAGTGGTTTTCCAATTGTTAAGAATGGATGACAAAGTATGATAGGATTGTAACGACCTTTTCCATATCTAGAATAATGAAATCTGATAGAAAGATGAATTTTTTTATTTCCATAAGCACATCTTCTACCATTTCTTGGGGTATTTTGATTGACCTATCTACCACTTATAATCTTACTAAAGTGGATTTGGCATTATGAATCCCCTAATCTCTTGAAAATTGATAATGGCTTGAGGTTAGTGTTAGAACCCAAGTCACATAGTACCTTGCCAAAATGGATGTTCCCAATAGTGTAAGGGGTGTCAAAACTTCCTAGATCTTTTAGTTTTTATGGTACTTTTCTATTAAAAATGGAATTACAGCCTTCAATCAAGGTTATTGTTTCAATAACAAAAAGTAAGTCTTCATAATTTTTGGAATTCAAATCTTCAATTAAATTTTTCTAGAATTTGTGAAGTATTTATATATTTTTTAAGAGACCAATACCCAATTTAGGATAAATAGAGAGTTTAGAATTAATTGGATTAAAATGTATTGTTAAAATTCTCTGGGAACCCCTATTCAGATATCGTGGTAAAGATTTGAAAATGGCACCTAAAACATCCAGGAAAGGAAATGTGTTTTATATCTAAAAATATATGGAATTTAATGATGGACTTAAGTGAATAATTGATGTAATAGCAATAGGTTGGAAAAAGTTTGTAAGGGAACCAAAGGCTACTATTGAATCTCTAGTTTGGGAATGTTACGCAAATGTTTCCAACATTTTTGATGATGAAGTTATGGTTAGTAATGTGTTAGTTCCATATGAGCCAAATGATATAAATGCACACTTTTATTTAGTACATGTTGTATGAGGTGAGTATGAGTAGTATCATCTTAATAATGTAGATTATATTACAATATTAAAAGCCTTGACTATTCAAGGTGCGAAATGGATAATTGCTAGTAGTAAACAAAAAGGTTTTGAAGCAAAGTACTTGGACAAAATTTTAAGAATTTGGAAATAATTTGTATGTTTTAGGATAATTCCCACCAAACACTTTGGCATTTTTTATAGAGAATGATATTTTGTTGTATGTAATTGCATCTTTGATGACCATGGATTTTGGAGTAATGATTCACCCAAAAATTAAATTGTGTGCAAATAGTCACCAACTTATAATTTCTTTATGTAATAAAGTGGGGGTACCCCATTCTAAAGGTGAGGTTATTGTACAACTCGATGAATTATTGAATATGACTTTTTTGATGAGCCTACCTCTAGTATGAACATCGTTCCAAGACAAAGGAGAGCCAACATGGAAGAATACCAACAACCTTATTTTGCCCAATAAGCAGTATTCCAAAATCAACAGTATTGTGATCAAGTGGAACATATGACTTTAATTTTATACCACTTGAAAGATCATGACAATTACAACTTGAAGATTAAGATCTAGATGACATGGAAAAGGAGCTCTAAATGATCCATAATTTATTTTTTATTTTTTGTATTTTTTTTTGTTTTATTTTGTTTTAAAACTTTTTATGTTATTTATTTTGGATAATTTATTTGTTTTAATTTTTATGTTGTGTTATTTTAATTACAATTTTGTGAACATTATTTAGAAATATTAATTTTATAACTGCTTGTTGAAATTTGTGAGAAGTACACATTTATATAATATTAATATATTTGGATTGATGGACGCACCTACAATTCCATACCAATACTTGAACAAGTTTCATAAATGGTTAACATTTCTCTCTTTACTCTTTATCATTAATTTATAATTGTTACATTGAGAGCAACATAAATTTTAATTGGGGGTTTGAAAGTTACATTTATAAAATTTTGTGAATTTTGTTCTAAATTAAAATTTTTATATTAGTTTTTATTTTCATTATTTTAGGGTACTTTTATTTATTTTTATTGAATGAGGAATTTTTGGTTTATTTTTAAATTTTTCTTACAAAATTTTCATATATTTTAAAGTTAATTTTAAGAAAATAATTAAATCTTTGCATTGTTAGATTATTTTTCATAAACATTTTATGGAGTAACAAAATAATTAGTTAGTTTTTATTTTCATAATTTGTATTTCATAACAAAATGTTGAAATTTCAATGAAACTAAAATTGGTGTTTAGGAAACAAATAGTGGAGACTACCCTTATGAGAATATATTTTCAGCCATTATCTTCTCATTCAGAGTGATGATATGTTTTCTACTCTTTAAGCACTATTTTATCAATTCTAATTATTAGATGATCTCTATTGAATGTAAGAATTTTTAAGTCTAATAAAGTGTCATGTATTTATTTTTATTACTTAAATTGAATAAATTAAGTAGAAATTGAGATAAAATTGAAAGTAGACGCTTTTCTATTCATTCATGCATGACTTCTAAAAAAAGAGACATATATGGGGTTACCTAAATCAATAAAATAAAACGCCACAAATTAACTACTCATTCTATCTTACAATATATGGACAATCTATACATGGGTTCTTTCTCTAAAAAAAGAATATCTCTAGAAAAAGGGAAAGAAAAATAAATAAAACAAGAGAGAGAAAATGAATAGTATAAACAACATAATATGACCCAATATCCTTCAAAGTTGTGGGAATTAGCTAAATAAAAAATATAGGAAATAATTTCTCAAGAAGTCATTGCATTTTCTTCATATCCTAAAAGGCATATTACTTGAAATTTTTTTTTAATGATTTTGATGGATGCATGAAAATAATATGTGATTTCCTTATAAAATCCTTTATTTTGATTCTTTTCATGAGATCAATATTTATGCAATACTTTGAGCCTTTTCTTCTTTAAACATGTGTACTTATTAATTCATTTCTCTACATAAACTCTTTCACACATACTTTGAATGAGTGTTTGAACTAATATGATTAGTGTTATAGAGAATATACCATGTGAGGATAGAGTTACGAAAATTAGAATTTCTTACACTACGATTAGGTAAATTTTATATTAATACATTTTTTATTTGAATATAAAAGTGATTTTAGTTAATTATTACTATAAATCATGAATGTTTAGAATATTAAAATGACTTATGCTATGGATTTTAATTGTACACTTAAAAGAAATTTTAAAGTATGAGAAGTTTTATTTTTCTTATTACTTTTTTAAAAATTTTATTTATTTTATTTTTTATTTTTGTTTTATTTTTTTGATGTTTGTGGGTATCATATCTAAAAACCCTCACGAGACTTAAACTCGTCCACTAGGCCAACCTTAGGGTTTAAAGGCTTGTTGCATACACTAAATGCAACCTTGTTAATTTTTTGAAATGATTTAGATAGTTTAATTTTTAGTATTTGTTTTAGTTCTTTTCCATTTTTACTAAGAGACTAGCTAGAAGCTGGTTGAAGATTGTAATAAGTGTTCAAAAGTACTTAATTTTTCGGGATTTTATGCATGTTAAGTGACTATATAGATTTGTATTTTCTTGTTTTACTATCATTTTATGCAAATTTATCTTTTAGAATCACAAGAATATTTTATTATTTTTCAAGTAATTCTTGTATTAATAGAATTCAACTCGAAGAATTATACTTGAAGCATTCCATTACAACTTAGGAGATTAAAAGAAACATTTGTAACACATTACATATGTTTTAAAATTGAAAAAAGAAAATAAAAAATTTAGGGTTTCAAAGTGATGCATTTTGAAGTGTGGTGTGTCATGAAATTATCATGAGCCAAATTGTGAGATAAAAGGAAAAATAAAATTTTCTTAGATATGATGTCGGCCATGGCATGAAAACATTGCCTACCATGGCAAGAGTAAAATGGATCATGCCCAAAACCATGTACTTATTGTGTGTGCCATAGTGTAGAAAATTTGTATGCCACTACACCAAGTTAAAATTTCCACATTTTTCTCCTTTCCTCATCCTATAAATTGGACCCTATTTCTATTGTAAAAATCATCAAATAATTCAATATTAATCTCCTAATCTTTTATATTTCCTAGGTTCTTAAGCTTTTCTTTTATTAGTTTATAGTTCTTCTCTTATTTTAGAGTTGAGCAAATTTAGTTTATGTAATAGTTTTTAGCTTCAATTCGATAAACAGTGCAACAATTATATTTGGAGGTTTTATAGAATAGAAGCAATTCTAAAATAAATCTATTGAGGTATATTTAAATGTATTCATTTAAGATAATCTCCTAGTGTTTTTTTACATGCGATATGTTTAATATATTGATCATTTATTTAACTATGCATGCCTGGTTGTAAATAATATGGGATATCAATAATGTTGTTACTCTTGTAAAATATTGAAGTAGATTAAAAATTTTTATAAAATGAATTAAAAAATGTTTGTAAATAAAGAATATATTATCAAATTAGTTTTTATAACATACAAGAGTGTTATATTTAGGATTTAAATTATCAATATGAGTGAGAGTAGCACGCTTATATCTTTTGGTTTACATCAATCGTATAGTTAGAGTACGCTCTATTTCAAATATTTTTACCAGAATTATTATTTATGATATATTGATAACATATCCTTCATAATAGTTTTAAATTTGAAAGTTAGTTTTAGATACTTAAAGAATAAACCCAACTTTTCACCTTAAATGAAAGTCTAACTTAAATTCCTAACCTTAGGAAATAATTTGATAATTTATTAATTCTTTATAAATAAATCAAAATTTAAGAATTAATCAATTGGTTATCTCAACCTTTGGATGTTAATTTTTTTATTATTAACAAAAGAATTTTGATCCATCCCTCAGGATATTTTCTTATTAAAAGAGGAGAATCAGTAATCTAAATTCATTTCTATAATAATCTACTTAATTTTGAAGAAGTATGATCAACTAACTAATATATCCTATAAATTTTTTACTATATGAAAAATGTTTAATTGCTTAAATATTTATGGAATTTCTCTTTATTTATATGTCAGTAGTTTAGATACTCAACCAAAATAATCGTTATCGGATCTTTAACTTTTAATTTTGTTTTTAATAATTTGTTGTATAATTTTAAAAACATATGATTACCCTTTAGACTGACCTTGGAAGTATACTTATGAATTTTTATAAGTGATTCGTGCACTTGTAAGCTATTTTATAAACCTGAAAAGATTTATGCCCAACAATTTTGGGCATCAATAACCCAAATGGCATCCTTCTAAAAGCAAATTCCCAAAAGGACATGTAAACTTTTTCTTCTCCTTATCATATGATGCAATTAGTGCCTAATAATAACCTAGAAGACCACCCAAAAAATATTCAAATCCATGCCCAACTAGTCTCTCCAGCATTTGATTGATGAATGGAACAAGAAAGTGATTCTTTTTAGTGTATAAATTTGGTTTCTTGAAATTTGTTCACATCCTCCATCCAATGATTCTTCTCATGGAAACTAATTCATTCTTTTCATTTTTCACAAATTTTATACTAGATTTCTTTACCACCACATACACAGAACTAACCCATCTACTATTTGCATCATGTAAGTGACTCATACTTCTAGGAGTTGAAGGATTTCATTTTTAACAATCTCTAGCATGATTGGGTTAAGTCTTCTCTAGGCCACTCAAATAGGTTTAGCATCATCCTAAAGAATGATCTGATGCATACATATAGATGGAATTATGCCTCTAATATCCCCAATACTCCAACCTAAAGCCTTTCAAAATTTCTGAAGCACTTTAACAAGTACAATTTATTTATTTTTGGTCAAAGAGGAGGATATAATAGCTAGATAAATTTCTCCTTCTCCCAAAAAAAACATACCTAAGGTGCTTAGGTAAATATTTAAGTTCTAAGTTAGGTGGAGTGGTGATGCTTATTTTCGCAAGTGTACGAATCGTTCAAGTAATAAAGTGTACAAAAGTACGGATATCGAACCCACAAGGAATAGCGTTACTAAGTACCAAAATTGACTAACCCTAATTTTATTTGAAAACCGAATTGTTGAAATTGTTTTAAAAGTAAATTAACATAAAACTAAACGCAAATAACAAAATTAAATGTTGTTCACTAATGATTAAAAACGCTAAGGCATTTGATTCCACTAAATCAATTCAATCCGATTTCAAGTCATGTTATATGAAATCAAAGCTAAAAGTGATGGTTGAAAAACCCAAACTTATCTAATACTCTTTCTCAAGTTATATTAGAATTACTTATCTATGAAAACCGACTATATTTCTATGAAGATTTAATCACAAATAAGCACATTACGATTTATGGAATTTCTGGAATAACCACATACATCATGCATTAGGTGTCAAACTCGCATTCAACATACGGTATTTATCACAAGAAGCATTCATTACACATCTCCTCTCGGTCTCAATATAATGCAACAAATCATCTAAATCTTGATCAGAAATTTAAAAGCATTAAGCATGGAAATAAATACTCGACTTGAAAACAATGAATTCATATAACCATAACAAAAGAAATCAGATTTCCTTGATCTAACTACATCATAGCCTTAGCAAAAACGAATTAGTTCATAACGGAAATACGAACAACCATTATTTCAATTGAATCCATTAATAATAAAACTGAATAAATTGCAGAATATAAAAACTAAGGAGAAGAGATGAAAAACTCTAGAAGATGAAGACTTGGTAGCATCAATGGTGAAGATCCTTCAAGTTTCTCCAAAATTTCTTTCTATCCTCCAAAAATGCCTTTGAACTCTGCTTTCTACCGTCCCCTCCTTCTCCATCATAATGTATATATAGATCTAGGGGTTTGGAGGGCAATTTTGGAACAAAATAGCATAAAAATGTGTTTTCGAACGAAACTCACTGGCGGCGAAGTTATTCTCGCCGCGGCGAGATTTCTGGAAAACTTACGATTTCGGTTCCACTAAATCTCGCCGGCGGCGGGATTATTGTGGCCGGCGGCGAGATGCACTTGGCCGGCGGCGATATGTACTTGGCCGGCGGCGAGATTGATTTGGCCGGCGGCGAGATTGTTTTGCCAAAATCCGTGCTCCCTGCATGATTTTCAACATTTTCTCAGTAAGGTTTTCGCCGGCGGCGGGAATATTCTCGTCGGCGGCGAACTTCCAAATTTTGAAATTTTGTTTTCTTTTTATTTGCACTCAATCCCGGTCATTGAAATTTGTCCCAAACTTCTCCATAATCATGATTTTACCTGCAATTGCACTTTAAACACGAAATACCCGTGAAATGACATTTGTGGATTAAATAATAAAATAAAACGCAATTTTCACACAAATATCAACCTTTAAATCATAACAAAAAATGCAATAATTTGACTCCTATCAACAACCCCGAACCAGCTTCTTGCTAGTCTCTAGCAAGAAAAGCGATCTATGAATATATTCAAAGGAGATATTAAAAGAAAAATTCAAAGGAAATTTATTCTATTTACGACATTACATTAAGCGTATGCAATAAGCCTTTAAACCCCTAGGTGGCCCTAGTAGGACGAGTTGTAGTCTCGTGAGGGCTTCCAGTGATGATACCCACAAACATCTTACCTATAACTATCCTAACTTAAAACAATAAAATCACATAACAAATAACTTGCACAAATGTCTCAAAAATTGTAAATAACACCCAACATATAGAATAATTAAATGTCACCTAAGCTTTAAGAAATCTCAAATGCCAATTTCACTTTTGTTATTGACTCTTAAACATCCATCAAACCACAAACCATTAGCCATAATGCCCAGATAATATTATGCACAACATCCACAAACAAAAAGGTGAAATCTCAAACTCCATAGGCTCACTTTTCAAACCTCTCTCCACTAATGAAGAAAAATACACCACTTTGGATCAATAGGACTTTACGAGGCTTGTAATGTTAGGCTTAGGTATTTGGTTAAGAAAGAACGGGAAGTGTCAAAATACAAATAAGGGCACTTATTAGATTAAACACAACCAATTAAGTAAAAGAATAACACCATTTAACCCAAATTGTTTCTTCCGATCATAACCCATTTTTCCACATATAAACAAAGTTCTTCCTCAATCTTTCACCTTAGTACATCCATCACTAACACTCTTTTATTTACTAGAATGTGAAGGCTTTCTTCTTCTTCTTTTTCTTCTTATTTTTCTTCTTTTTTTCTTTTTTTCTTTTCTCTTTTTTTTTTCTTTTTTTTTCTCTTTTTTTTTACTCAATTGCTCTTTGAAAAGGCAACTACTTTATTCCAATATATATGATTTTTTTTTTCATCATCCTTACTCTAATTGCTCTTGAAAAGACATAACCCCCAACCAATTTCTTCCAATATATGTGGAAGATTTCTCCAATTCCTCTTGAAAAGTTTGTGTTCAAAATTAAGTGCTCTTAACAAATAAGGTAGGAATTATATATATATATATATATATATATATATATATATATATATATATATATATATATATATATATATTTGGCTCAATAGAAGGTAGGTTATATAAGGCAAAAGAAAGAAAAGTAAGGCTAACAATATATTTAAATGGCTCAAAGAGGTTACTAGTGATATAAAGATAACAAGGTAGGCTAAAAATGGCACAATCGATCCAAAAATGGCCTACATCATATCCTAAACAGTGCAATTCCAAATTATTTCGCCTCAAGAGGTTTTCAAATGAGTTCTAGAGTTTGTTGAGATCACAAAAATGTCCATGCAAAATTCACACATAAGACTTCTCTAAGCATTTAGACTAATCAACCAAATCATACCACATACCAAAAGAGTCGCCAACTAGGTAAAATCAACATTTGAAATTCTCTTTAAACCAAAGCAAAATTTAATGTCTTCTAACAGCTACTTGTTATCACAATCACATTATTATCATCAACGTGCAAATTAAAACAAGTAAAATGCAAATAAAATAAAAATAATAATAATAATAATAATAATAAAATAAGACAATAAATAAATAAAATAAAATAAATAAAAAAAATTAAATCAAAATGCAGAAAAATAAATGGAAAATCAAAATTAAACACAACTAAACACACAAACAAAACTATTAAAAATGAAGGGGAGAAAAGATTTACCGTTTACCGCACCCCCAACCAAAACCTTACATTGTCCTCAATGTAAGAAAGGGAAGAGAGATCTCCTTTCTACCGGCGGTGAAACTGCCCTCGCCGGTGGTGAACGTAAGAAATATTTTTTTTTTATGGGATGGCATTGGGTTTAGCTCAATCTTGTTGGCTCCATTCTTTACCACTGAGGTTGGAGTTTCATTTGTTCCCAACTCCTTAAATGTTCCATCACTGCATAAATATTCATTAGGTGCTGCCAGTAATCCAGAACATTGTCTCGTCCCCTCATCTTCCTCCTCAATTGTTGCAGATTTCACAAGGCTAGCTTCTAGTGGTAGCAATGGAGTTATCTCCTCATAATTTTCCGAGATTAACCCGTCAAGAGTGTTAATTTGAAAACAAGAATGTACATCACTTGGAGATTTTATTTCTTCAAAAACATCAAAAGTTACTTGTTCATCTTGCACCCGTAGAATGAGCTTTCCTTGCTGAACATCAATCAATGTTCTTCCAGTTGCAAGGAACGGTCTCCCCAATATCAACGGTATCTCTCTATCTTCCTCCATGTCAAGCACCACGAAATCTACAGGGAAAATAAACTTGCCGACTTTAATTAAAACATCCTCAATTACCCCTAGAGGATATTTCACCGATCGATCCACTAATTGTAAAGATATTGAAGTGGGCTTCACTTCTCCCAGACCTAGTTTCCTAAAAACAGAAAGTGGCATCAAATTAATGCTTGCTCCTAAATCACATAGGACTTTATCAAAATTGCAACTTCCTATAGTACAAGGTATAGTAAAACTCCCTGGGTCTTTCAATTTCTGTGGCAGTTTTCTTTGAAGAACTGCACTGCACTCCTCATTTAGCATGATAGTTTCATTATCTCCTAGCCTCCTCTTCTTTGATAGGATTTCCTTCATGAATTTTGCATATTTGGGCATTTGTTCCAACATTTCTGCAAAAGGAATGTTAATATGCAATTTCTTAAAAATATCCAGAAATTTATCAAATTGATTATCAAGCTTTTTCTTATTCAATCTTTGAGGATATGGGATAGGAGGCTCATATTTTGCATATGGGGAAGGTTGAGTATCTTGGGATCTTGATGGCTTTTCTTTAGATTCTTCCATCTTTTTCTCCGATTTCTTCTGATTCTCAAGTTCTTTTCCACTTCTCAATGTGATAGCCTTTGCATGCTCTGTGGGATTTATTGTGTCACTAGGTAGTGATCCTTGAGACCTTTCTGCAATCTGCTTTGAAAGCTGCCCCAGTTGGTTTTGGATGTCCCTATTGATTGCCTCTTGATTTCTGAAATTTGCTCTTGTCTCCTCAATGAACTTTCCCAAAATTTCTTCCAAATTTGTTTGTTTTTTCTCCTAGGGTTGGTAGGAAGATGATGACAGTTTGAATCCCCCTTGGTTATTTCCCCATGACAAATTTGGATGATTTCTCCAACCTGGATTGTAGGTGTTCGAGTATGGGTTATGTTGAGATTTTTGGAAATTTGAAACATAATTTGCTTGCTCAGCATTTGGTGAGGCAAATGGATTTCCAACTTGGCACTCGATGCTAGCATGATTTCCACCACATAAATCACATTGTGCAGTTGGTTTGGATTCAAATTTGGAGGACAAAGAATCCATCTTTCTTGAAAGAACAGCAACTTGAGCCGACAAAGCATTCACTGAATCAATTTCATGCACTACTGCTGGTCTTTTTGCAATTACCCGCTCTGAATGCCACTGATTGTTGTTTTCTGCCATAACCTCTAACAAATCATGAGCATCCTCCGGTGTTTTTCCCATCAAAGATCCTCTAGCTGCAGCATCAATCATTGCACGATAGTTTGAAACCAACCCATTATAAAATGTAGAGACTTGTAGCCAAATTGGTATACCATGATGTGGGCACTTCCTCAACATTTCTTTGAATCTTTCCCAAGCTTCATACAATGATTCTTGGTTATATTGTGTAAAGGATGTGATTTCATTCCTTAATTTTGTTGTCTTAGCAGGAGGAAAGAACTTGGTTAAGAATTTCTGAACCAATTCATTCCATGTTGTAATTGATCCTGGTGGTAATGAGTTTAGCCACTCCTTGGCTTTATCCCGAAGTGAAAAAGGAAAAACCCTCAATCTTACAGCATCTTCGGACACACCATTTATCTTATAAAGATCACACACCTCCAGAAAGTAAGCAATATGTGCATTTGGATCATCCTTTGACATTCCCCCAAACTGATTTGATTGAACCATTTGGATAAAGGATGGTTTTATCTCAAAGTTATTGGCTTGAATAGTTGGCCTCCTTATACCCGAAATAGTTCCAAAGAACATTAGGCCCACCATAATCTCTCAAAGCTCTACGATTTCCACCTCCCTCAACAAATGGTGGATCCATGGTTGATTGTCTATTAGGAGCTGAGGTTGAACGTCTTCTCTCTCGGTTTAGACGCCTATATGTTCTATCAATCTCTGGATCAAGTGGAAGAAGGTTAAGGCTTCTTGTACGTCTCATACACAAATCCTGCAACCAGAAAATCAACTAACACAAAAACAACACAAAGTTACTTTTTTTTTTGATAAATAAAATAAAATAGCAAAATAAACAAAATTAAAAATGAAAGAAAGATAAAGCAAATTAACTTCAAATTAAAACTAAGATTAGGTAGTATCGATATTAATAAAATCAAACCAGTCCCCGGCAACGGCGCCAAAAACTTGATGCTTATTTTCGCAAGTGTACGAATCGTTCAAGTAATAAAGTGTACAAAAGTACGGATATCGAACCCACAAGGAATAGCGTTACTAAGTACCAAAATTGACTAACCCTAATTTTATTTGAAAACCAAATTGTTGAAATTGTTTTAAAAGTAAATTAACATAAAACTAAACGCAAATAACAAAATTAAATGTTGTTCATTAATGATTAAAAACGCTAAGGCATTTGATTTCACTAAATCAATTCAATCCGATTTCAAGTCATGTTATATGAAAATCAAAGCTAAAAGTGATGGTTGAAAAACCCAAACTTATCTAATACTCTTTCTCAAGTTATATTAGAATTACTTATCTATGAAAACCGACTATATTTCTATGAAGATTTAATCACAAATAAGCACATTACGATTTATGGAATTTCTGGAATAACCACATACATCATGCATTAGGTGTCAAACTCGCATTCAACATACGGTATTTATCACAAGAAGCATTCATTACACATCTCCTCTCGGTCTCAATATAATGCAACAAATCATCTAAATCTTGATCAGAAATTTAAAAGCATTAAGCATGGAAATAAATACTCGACTTGAAAACAATGAATTCATATAACCATAACAAAAGAAATCAGATTTCCTTGATCTAACTACATCATAGCCTTAGCAAAAACGAATTAGTTCATAACGGAAATACGAACAACCATTATTTCAATTGAATCCATTAATAATAAACCGAATAAATTGCGAATATAAAAACTAAGAAGAAGAGATGAAAAACTCTAGAAGATGAAGACTTGGTAGCATCAATGGTGAAGATCCTTCAAGTTTCTCCAAAATTTCTTTCTCTCCTCCAAAAATGCCTTTGAACTCTGCTTTTTAGTCCCTCCTTCTCCATCATAATGTATATATAGATCTAGGGTTTTGGAGGGCAATTTTGGAACAAAACAGCATAAAAATGTGTTTTCGAAAAAAACTCGCCAGTGGCGAAAGTTATTCTCGCCGCGGCGAGATTTCCGGAAAACTTACGATTTCGGTTCTGCTAAATCTCGCCGTGGCGAGAATATTGTGGCCGGCGGCGAGATGCACTTGGCCGCGGCGATATGTACTTAGCCGGCGGCGAGATTGATTTGGCCTGGCGAGATTGTTTTGCCAAAATCAGTGCTCCCTGCATGATTTTCAACATTTTCTCGCAAGGTTTTCGCCGGCAATGGAATATTCTCGCCGGCGGCGAACTTCCAAATTTTGAAATTTTGTTTTCTTTTTATTTGCACTCAATCCCGGTCATTGAAATTTGTCCCAAACTTCTCCATAATCATGATTTTACCTGCAATTGCACTTTAAACACGAAATACCCGTGAAATGACATTTGTGGATTAAATAATAAAATAAAACGCAATTTTCACACAAATATCAACCTTTAAATCATAACAAAAAATGCAATAATTTGACTCCTATCAAGTGGCCTTTTTCTTGTATGAGGCTCTTTCCTATATGGGGTCTCAAGTAGCTCTAAAAGTGTAATGGATTTTCTTATAAATTTAGCATTATTTATTAGATCATGGTACCCCTTAGTCTCCTCATCTAAATCCTCTTCTACCCTTCCAACAGTCAAATAAATTTCAAGCTTTTGCCTCTGTTATATCCTACATAAAATTGTTATGTACGAGTATATCCATTGAATCAATAATAAACATTCATCGATAGAAAAAAATAGAAGGAAAAGGTGATGAGTTTAAAAGTTTAAAGTGAACAGTCTCTACTATGACTCTCATTGTTAAATTTTCATCTTGAACATCAATAATCTTGGTAGTGGACATGAATGGTCTAGTAAGAAGTATGCATGTGCTTTATCTAGAGATGGGTTTTTCTCCATACCTAGACCCACAAAATCAATAGGTGTGATAAGTTTATCTACCTGTACTAGGACATCCTCAACAATTCCCTTAGGATATTTAATAGATCCATCTGCAAGCTGAAGAGACATGGTTATAGGTTTTAGATCTCTGAACCTAGTTGTAAGAAAAAGAGTATGTCATGAAATTTATACTAGCACCTATGTCTAGCATTACTTTAGCAACCTTTTTACCCTCTATAGTTATATTAACGATAAAACTACTAGGATCTTTTAACTTTGTAGGTAGTTTCTATAGAAGCACAACACTAGAAATTTTCGATACGACTACTTTTTCATTAAGCTCACACCTTCTTTTATTAGTAGTCAATTCCTTGAAGAACTTAGCATATGAGGGTATATTTTTAATCACTTCCAAAAATGGTAAATTAATATTAACTTTAGAAAACATTTTAAAAAATTAGAGAAATGTTTATCTTGTTTGGATTTCTTCAACTAATGTGGATATGGTAGTGAGTATTGGTGTGCTTTTTATGCTTTAAGATATTTGGCAATGTTAGTTGATTCCCCATTTTTTATCGTAGTAGGTTTATCATTATTAGCAATTGTCTCTCCACTGTGAGACACTATAATTTCACCTTCTTTATTATCTACAATAGATGGTAAATCATTAGAAATTTTAGGTAATATTTTATTGACTACCTTAACACTTTGAAGGATAGTAACATCCTTTGCTTCTTCTACGTGGTTTGACAAATTTTATTTTTCTCGCTTTTACATGAGTTCTGCAAGCTGCCCAAATTTCACTTGAACCCATTTCACCGAAGCCTCTATAGAGTTCAAAATTTGATTGTTCATCAACTTGGTGTCTCTACTAATATGAATAAAGGCATTCAAATTATCTTCCAAGGTTGGTTTGGATGCACTTTGTGGGTAAGGTTGGTTTTCATATGACCTTTGTGTTTGGTTTTGAGTATATTTCTGGAAACTTTTTGGTTTTTAGGTAGAGTCGAGGTAATTATAGGTGTTGCAATGATACCTTTGCATATAATTGGCTTACTGCAAGTTATCCATGCTTGAATTATCTTTATTTGAAAAATTGAAAGAACTATGTTCAATTCAACCATAAAGTTCACATGCCATTTTATTTGAAATCTAATGGGTAGTGGGAATTCGTACTTGCTTAGTCAATTCTGCAAGTTATAAAGCCATTTTGTTCCCGTAGGCAACTTTATCGAGTCTTTCTCTTCTCATTCTAGCACTCTTTTGTTAGGAATTAGTACCCAACATCTCATAATGCTCATAAGTTTCTTCTGGTGTCTTTCCTCCCATAACTCCTAGAAAATTATCAATAGTATACTGCCACTATTGTGTTAGTCCATTATAAAAGAACTAGGTTTGTACATGCAATGTATGGCTATGGTGTAGGCATTGGGTCAAAAGGAGCTTGAATCTATCCCTAGTTTCATGGAAGGGCTCTTCAACCGTTTTAAAAAATGTTACCATTTTTTTCCTAAGTTTTGCAATCTTTTGATACGAACATTATATACCCATAAACTTATTGTAAGCTGCCTCCCAAGTAGTTAATCAACTCGGTTGTAAAGTCATGAAATAAAACTTAACTCTATCCTTGAGCGTGCAAGAAAAACATCTTATTTTGAATTAGTCTTCATCTAGTCTTTGTAATGGAATTGTCTTCATAGTAGGATAAAATTCTCTAATAAAGTTTAAATGGTCTTCATTAGTGGTACCATAAAATGAAGCTAAAAAGGACTAACCAATATTTTTCAACTTATAATTCCTTGTAGCCTCCCAAGTTGTATGCAAGAGCTAGTATTACCAATGATAGGCAGTGCATACTACATCATTTTCTGTTTAGCATCACCCATGTTTACTTGCACTTGGGTTTGTTCAACTTTCTTTTGATAAACATCCTTATTTCTTGGAATTTTTTTGAACCTATATGATGTTAATTAAAAAAATATGAGTTCCTTTCTCAAAGAAATATCACCTTTTTTTATATTAATAACAAAAGTCAAGGTACCCGATCTCCTAATCCTAATAAATAAGCACTATTAGAAGTAAAATTAGAAAGAATAATACACATTATACACAAGTTAGTAAAAATAAAATAAAATATACAAGAAACAATTTATTATAAAAATACTAAACATAAAGTAAAATAAATAAAATAATAAAAGAGTTAATAAATAAAGGGAAGGAAAATTAAATTAAATTAAAATTTTAAAATAATAAAAACTGTTTTAAGAAAAACAATTAAAGAAAAGAAAATAAACTTAATAATTTTTTTATATAAAAAATCTTAAATTTTTTAAATGTTTTACGGTTTTAAATTTTTTTTATTATTAAATAATATTTATTTGTTTTCAAAAATAAGAGAAAATTTAAAATATCCAAAATTAATTACTAGGCTAAATATTTTAAAAATTTAAATAAAAATCACAAATGTTTAAATCACAAATGTTTTTCTAGCCAACGATGCCAAAGCTTGATTCTTGCAAAGGTTATCTAGTTTTTAGTGCTACCTACGAAGAGCTAGCTAGGGCAAGTTCTAGCTATTATATCTCACCTAGAATTCTCAACAGAATACGAGAAGTAAAGGGTACACTGATAAGTGCTCAAAAGTACCTAATATATCATGATTTTATGTAGTTAAAGTATTTTCTTAGTTTTACTATCATTTTAAACAAATTTATCTTTTTAAAATCATAGGTATGTTTTGTTATTTTTCAAGTTTTTAGCTTCAAAAAGATTTAATTGATCAAACAGGTGAAAAATATATATCTGAAAGCTTCCATTACAACTTTAAATGCTTAAAAGATAATACATGTAAAATATTACATATATTCCAAATCATGAAAAAGGATGTACAAAGAAAATAAGGGATCCATTTGTTCAAAACAATGTTGGTCGCTACATGGAAGTCTTATGTGTTGTGGCGTAAGGCAAAAGAATTGAGATTCATGCATCCCATAATTGATGCAGGTCGTGGCGTGAAATTTTTTTATGCCAAAGTGAAAGTGTAGTGAATTGATTTCCAAAATATATATAGTCTGTGTATGCCTCAATATGAAAGAATTGTATATTGCGGTGCCAATCATTTGATCCATATTTTTCTCCTTTTCTATACCTATAAATAGGACCCTACTTGTATTTTAAATTATATCCCACACATTACTACAAAATGGACCTTTAAAGTCGGTTATTTAAATACGATGACTTAAAAATGTAAAACTGGTTCACGCATTGAACATACTTTAAATTTTTAATTTTTTTTTACAAAAATTTACTCATTTTCTATATATTCAAATTAAAACTTGTATTCGATCGCTACATAATAGCAGAAAAAACCAAAATCAGTTTTACAAATAGTTTAAATAATACAAATAATTAAAAAATTAAATATTAATTAATAGTAGAAAAATTACCATGGTGTTATCCTATGTTATTCAAGATCATCATATTCTTCTCCTGATGTTATAATACAAAACCTACATATATAATACAAAATGAAGTGACAAAATAAGTGCGTAGGATTAATAGAAATACTTACAAGAGTAAATGAAGTGACAAAATGAAGAAAATGAAGAAAAATGGTATTTTGTTAGTGAGAAATGGGTATACAAAATTTGAATATTTTGCTCAAAAAAATAGGAGATCTAAAAGATACGTTAGAGAGGAAGAAAACCCACTAAGCGGCGCTGGAATTAGTGGTCGTAGGTAGCCTAAAAATGAGAAAGAGTGGAGGAGAAGTGGAAGAGGTTTAGGGTTTTTAAGAGTTATGTAGTGCTTGTAATAGTTTCTATCTAGGTAAGAAAGAAGAGAAAATAATTTATCCACATGTGTAGCTTCGATTAACGTGTCGAACCGACACTACACGTGTCGAACCAATGCTACATGTGTCGAACCGATGCTACACGTAGGACGTTGCATCGATTGATGTGGTGAACCGATGCTATCCATATGTGTAGCATCGGTTGACATGTAGAAATGACGCTACACACGTGAATAGCATCGGTTCGACACGTCAACCGACGCTATATCCTACGTGTATTTTTTTATTTTAAAAAATGCAGTTTAAAATTGAAATTGTTTTTAGGTCAATTATTATTTTATTTGAAATATTTAAAATTTAACATGAATATATATATATATAGTATAAAAAAGAAAAAAATAATTTTAAAATAATATCCAAACAAAAGCAAATTATACTATATATATATATATCCAACTTAAAATTTAAAGAGTCAAATAAAATAATAATTGACCTAAAAAAACATTGTACCTAAATTTTTTTTTCAATTTTAAACTACATTTTTTAATAAAAAAAATACACATAGGACGTAGCGTCGGTTGACGTGGTGAACCGATGCTATCCACGTAGGTTGTAACATCGGTTGAAGTGGTGAACTGACGCTATTCACATAGAAGATAACATCAGTTTGACATGTCAACTGATGCTACGTCCTACGTGGATAGTGTCGGTTCTACACCAAACTGACTTTAAATTCATTATAAGTCGGTTTTTTTCCAAAAACCGACTTTACATATCGACTTAAATACCCCTTTTGTAGTAGTGACAACTCCATTATTAAGTTGATTTCTTAGTCTCATAAGCTTTCTTAGCTTTTATTTTAGTAGTTTCAACTTCTTCTCTCATATAAGAATTGAACAATTTTAGATTATGTAATAATTCTATTTTCTCAAACTTTTTCTCACTCAATTTCCTACCATAGCTATCCCTTGTAGCTACCAAACAATTATTTTTATGACGGATTGACACAAAAATGTCAATTCAACATCGATAATGCTGCTGGGGAGCGATTGGAGAGAAAACTACCTTAGAGACTTACATTTTTTTTTGAAATATTAGGTGCTAATTCTAGTAAAAGAGTTTGAGAGTAAGGAGAGCCAGAGTCCGTGAAGTTGACTCTAGTACTAAAGGTCAAATACATCTTACTCAATTGACCAAGGATGTTGTGCTTCTTACTATAACAATAAAGAACAATGTGGTATGTGAAGTACTTTGGGATATGCTTTTGATGCCTATACCTATCAAATAGAAGCTATAGTTGGACTCGAGTAGGTCAATTTTCTGGAGGGATACCAACCAAGACTTAGATATACTTATAATATTGGGTGGAGGAATCATTCCAATCTTTCTAGAGGTAAAACAACCCTCCATTTTACCAAGGCTCAAACCCATCAGGCCAGCAATTTCACCAATAGATGCATATGAATCCTACTAAAAATCCAAATCTAGAGGAAAACTTGAATTCATTCATTCAAGTTAGCATAGACAACCAATCACAAACTAATCAAAGGTTGGACTCTATGGAAATTTCCATTTAGAAAATGAAGTAGTTAATTGGGCACTTGCAAAAGTATGCCAAGAAATAGATGCAAGGTCAGAAAAAAAGAACCCAATAACGAGGGGATATGTAATTCATAGAAAATGAAATCCCTTAAAGCAATGTTTCCCTAAATATGATAAAAACTATCCAAGATTGGAGGTAATCCATTATTATTTATTATTGCTTTAATTTATTTTCATTTTGTAGATAATTAAATTTTATTTTTTGTTATTTTTTATTTTGTGAACATCATGTACAAATGTTAAATTTTATAACCATTGGTTGAAATTGGTGAAAAGTACACATGCATCTGTGTAATATTAATCTTTTTAGATTGATGGATGCACTTGCAATTCTATACTTATATGTTAACAGATTCAACTAATGAGTAATTTCTTTTACTTTACTTTTTATCTTTAATTTATAATTGTTATATTGATGGCAATGTAAACTCTATGTTGGGGATAGGAAAAGTCACATTATAATTTTTTTTGTCTTAAATTGAAAGTTTTATATGTTCACATATTGACATTTTTATATTAGTTTTTATTTACATTTTGTGTTATTTTATTTATTTTTATTGAATTTGGAATTGTTCGTTTATTTTAAATTTGTATTGAATTAGGAAATTTTGGGTATAGAAAATTTTCTTACAAAATTGCGATGTCTTTTTAGTTAATTTTAGTTAAGTGTTTGTATTGTTAGATTAATTTAAAAAACATTTTATAGAGTAACATGATAATTAGTTATTTTTTTCATGATTAGTATTACATGACAAAATGTTGAAATTGCAATGAAACCAAAATCAATGGTTAGGAAACAAATAACAAAGACTACCTTTGTCAGAATATATTTTGAGTCATTATCTTCCCATTCTGAGTGATAATATTTTTTCTACTCTTTAAACACTCTTCTTATAATTTATGCTTGTTAGATGATCTTTTTAAGTCTTTTCATTGAATGTTATAATTTTACATCTAATAGAGTATCATATATTTATTTTTATTGCTTAAATTGAATAAGTTAAATAGATATTTAAAGTATATGCCCTTCTCTTTATTTAGGCATGAATTATAAAAAAGAAAGAGATTTACATGGGGCTACCTAAACAAATGAAATAAAAGCCATAAATTAGCTACTCACTCTACCATACAATATATGTACAATTTTTACATTGGTTATTTCTCTAAAAAAATAATATCTCAAAAAAGAAAAGAAATGAATACTATAAACTAAATACTATAACCTAAAATCCTTCAGAGTTTTGAGAATTAGCTAAATATAAAAGCAAAATATTATATAGGAAATAATTCCCTAAGAAGTCATTTGCATTTTCTTCATCTCTTAAAAGGCATCACTTGGGATTTTTATTTGATGAATTTGATTCATGTATGAAAATAATATGTGATTCTTTATAAAATCCTTTCATTTGATTCCTTTCATAAGACCAGTATGATGGATCACTTTGAGCTTTTCTTTTTTAACATATGCGAACTTATTAGTTCATTTTTATAAATAAACTCTTTTGTATATACCTTTGAATGAGTGCTTGAACCAATATGATAAGTGTTATTGAGAGTATTCCTTGTGAGGTTAGAGTTGAAATGAATTCAAATTC
This sequence comes from Hippophae gyantsensis, assembly GCA_030763125.1. Lineage (NCBI taxonomy): Eukaryota > Viridiplantae > Streptophyta > Magnoliopsida > Rosales > Elaeagnaceae > Hippophae > Hippophae gyantsensis. Next base: position 13,869,077 of record CM061036.1, read on the forward strand.
CTTCCCAGAAATTGGGTGAACTAATATTGATACATATATGAAAGTGATTTTCAAATAATTATTATGTAAATCATGCATATTTAGAATATTGAAAGGACTTATAGATTTTAATTTTAAAGTATGAAAAGTTTTGTTTTCATTATCCTTTTGTACTTTTTACTTTATTTTAAATTTTATTTATTTATATGTTATTTGTTTTTAATTTTTGTTTTACTTTTGATGTTTATAGGTATTATATCTAAAAACCCTCACAAAACTTAAACTCGTCTATTGGGCCAACCTAGGAATTTAAAAGCTTGTTCCATATACTAAATGCAACTGTGTTAGTCTAAAAAATTGATTTAGGATAGTTTAATTTTATTTCTAGCTTTTGTTTTTAATTTTTTTGTCATTCTGACTAAGAGACTAGTAAGAAGCCGATTAAGGGTTGTGCTAAGTGCTCATAAAAACTTAATATAGTGTGCTTTTTCACATGTTTAATGATTAAATAGATTTATGTTTGTTTAATTTTACTATCATTTCACTCAAATATATCCTTTTGAAATCATAGGTATATTTTGTTGTTTTTTAAATATTTCTTGTACTTAAATGATTTAACTTGAATAAATATATTTAAAGCACTTCATTACGACTATTGGAGCTTAAAAAGATAACATAGGTAAAGCATTACATATGTTTCAAATATTATAAAAAGAGGATATAAAAAATAAAGGGTTCCAAGTGATGCAAAGAAGAGTGCACCACAACATGAAAGTTTTATATGACATGGTGCAAGGCAAAATGATATGATCAACATATCCTAAATATGATGTGGATCACAACATGAAAAATTTGTATGCCATGGTGCAATTATAATGGTACTTTCCCAAATTGTGTACAACCTGTCTATTGTATGTTACGATGACAAGCAAAAAGTTCCACATTTCTCTCATTTCCTTGACCTATAAATAAAACACTATTTCTATTGTAAAAAATAATCCCTTATCACTTATCACTTATCACTTAATCCTTTACTTTTTAGTTTTTCTTAACTTTCTTAAGCTTTTTTTTCTTAGCCTAGAGTTCTCTTAATTGAGAGGTGTACAAATTTATTTTATGTTGTAGTTTATAACTTCAGTCGGTATAAAGAGGAATCAAGGGGCTTTTAAATAATTCAAGAAATTCTTTAAAATGAAAATAAACCTAGACATTCTGTCACAAATTTTGGATTTGAAAATCTAAACTAATGACATAAAAATAACATAGATTCAATAAATATTTAGGAAATTAAAAATTTATCATGCAGTAGAGAATTTTGATATATTTACCACTTAATTATGCTTGCTCAATATTAATTAGGTTATTAAAAATATCAATTAATATGATTGATTCTTCTTTTTTTATCATAAGGCAAAGATCAATTTCGTTATTAATTGATTATCAATTAAAGTCTTTTCGCGGGGATCAATAATTGATAGTTAACTAAATTATGTTTTTTCTAAGGAATTTATAATCCAATTAGTTAATGTTTTTAGCACGACTTTCAATTTAAAATATCATTTAGGTGTTAAGTTAGGTTAATGATTTAAGTATATGAAACCTAACTTTTAGATTTTAAATCAATTATGAAAATATCATCAATATATTTTTCAATAATAAATTTTTGAAATAGTTCTCTAAATTAGATCTAGAATATTTCATCTAAAATCTAGGACTTGACTCTAAATCAAATTATAATAATTAAATCCTAAATCTAATTTTCTTATTATGAAAAATACTTCGTCAATATATTTTCTTTTACTAATTTCATTTTAATCTTGATGAAAAAATAAATCTTAAATTCATTTTATAAAAATAATTAATCTACTTTAATATTTTCAAAATTTATCAATATTACTAATATCCTAAATTATTTATAGCAAGACATGCATATTTTAATAAATGATCAATAAATTAAACATAGCATATAAAACACATAAAGAGAATATCAAAATAATACTTTTAAATATACCACAATAGAATCCTAGTATCATTTTTATTCTAGAAAACCTCCAAACAAAATTGTCAATATCATTTAATGAGTTGATAGAAAGGTTCTTCCTCAATCTGAGAGAAAAAAAGTATTTTACCTCTCAACTCTGATGCCTTTTATTAGGAATGGAATTTTCCCATAAATATATGGTAGACTTCCTTCTAAGTCATTAGATAACCTAAATGAAGTGACATTGGTCCTCTCTTTAAGGGTGTAGGGGAAATAACACATTTTAAGTTGATCCTCAATGAGTACATCGAGAGGGAATGTTTAGAATGTAGAGTAAAAGTCCTTCATGAAAGAAAATTAATCTTCATTAAGTAGTCCATGAAAAGAAGGTAACATGGAAAAATGAATATTTCACAATTCATACTTCCTAGTAGCTATATCAAGTGGTTAGAGGAAGTTGTAGTTCCAATTACTTTCCTTACAAACTTTTTTGTTGTGGTCTCTCTCTGTGGTGGATTTTCCCCCATGTTTTTGGGTTCGGTTAATAGATCAAGGATAGGTTCATAATTGCCAAAAATGAATAATGTTTAGACTTTAGAGTATACATCCTTAATGAGAGAAAGTGGATTTTTATTAGGCATTCCATAAAAAAAAGGTGACATGGAAAAATGAATATTTCATAATTCATAGTTTCTAGTAGCCTCATCAAGTGGTTAGCGGCAGTTACAATGCTAATTACAAACTATCTCATTGTGGTCTCTCTACGTGGTGGATTTTCCCCAATGATTATAGGTTCAACTAAAGGGTCAAGGTCAGGTTCATAATTTCCATAAATGAATATTTCACAATTCATAATTCCTAGTAGTCTTATCAAAATGGATAGAGGAAGTTGTAGTGCCAATTACTGGCCTCACAAATTCCTTCATTATGGTCTCTCTACGTGATGGATTTCTCCCATGTTTATAAGTTTAGGTAAAGGAATTATGCATAATAAAAGGCTATGGAATGTGAAAATCCAATTTTCTTGATAATATATGTTGTCTATTTATATTATTATTGAAAGGTGTGAGAGGGTACCCCTAAGGACATCTCATATACTAATTAAAATATAAATTAAATTTACTTGTCAAGTAGAAAAAAATAAAAGATAAAATAAATATAGAAATATATAAAACAATACATGTTTAGCTTGCAAATAGATCTATTAAATATCTTAAGGGAATGGTTGAGGATGTGCTAGTACAGGTAGATAAACATATAATACTTGTTGATTTTGTAGTTCAAGATATGGAGAAAAAACCCATCCTTTGAAAAAGAACATACAATACTTCTTAGTAGACCATTTAAGGCTACTACAAAGACTATTATTGATGTTTTAGTAGGTTCTTGATGCCTAGAGAAATAATAAGTTATGTAAGGAGACATTTTTGCAACAAACGTTTCGATAGGGTACTGAAAAAGTATAACATCACACACAAAGTAGCTACTCCATATCATCCATAAACTTTCGATTAAGTGGAAATGAGTAATATGCAAATTAAAAGGTTCTAGAATGTAATATGCACCTTTCAAAGAAGGACTGGGAAATCAAATTAAATAAAGCCTTATGGGCCTACCACATAGCTTACAAAACACCCATTAGAATGAGCCTTGACCAATTAATCTTTAGGAAATCATGCCACTTACCCATAGAACTTAAACATAATGCTTTTTGGTCAATTAAATAGCTAAAGAGAAATTATTTATCCCAGTCAGTGAGCTTGAAGCGATTAGGGACAAATCCTATGAAAATGCAAAGTTGTACAAAGAGCTTAAAAAGTACTACCACGACAACAAGCTAGTTTGTAACACTTTTCATTCTGAAATTAAAGTTCTTTTATTTAGCTTTCATTTGAGAATTGTTTTAGGAAAATTGCAATCAAGGTGGAGTGGACCATTCATAATTTCCCATGTATTTTCACATAGAGTAGTAGAGATATTGAGTCTTAAGACTTATGGAGCGTGAAAGGTAAATAGGCATTGTGTTAAGACTTAGTTAGAAAGAGAACACAATATAGAAGACATTTATGAAATATGGATATATAATACTTAGCAACTTGAAGTGCCATACTGAGACATTAAACTAAGCATTGCAACCCATCATTGTAGGTAATATTAATTATTTTGTTTAAATTTATTTTCTGTTATGTGAACATTGTTTAGAATTGTTCATTTTATAATTGTTTGTTGAAATTAATGAGAGGTACATAGTTTTCATATGTGAAAAAATTAAATGTTTGGTTTGATGGATGCATTTACAATCCCATACCAACTCTAGTATATGATTGACAAATGGTTACCTTTCTATCCATTAATCTTTATCTTTAATTTATAATTGTTACATTGAAGGTAACTTAAATTCTAAGTTAGGGGTGGGAAAAGTTACATTATAAAATTGTGTTAATTTGAAATTTATGTTTAAACATGTGTTCATATTTTTACATTGTTTTTACTTTTACTTGTTTTTGTGTGATTTTATTTATTTATATTGGATTAGTAATTTTTTATTAATTTTTAAATTTTTCACACATTATTATAATATATTTTAGTTAATTTTGAGAAAATGATTAAATCTTTCCATTATTATATTAATTTAAAAAATATTTTTATGGAGTAATGTAATAATAAGTTAGTTTATGTCATAATTAATATTTCATGATAAAATATTGAAATCGCAATAAACCCAAAATTGGTGTGTAGGAATCAAATAGTGGAGACTACATTGTGAGAATATATTTTGAGCCATCATCCTCTCATTTTGAGTGATACTATTTTCTCTACTTTTTTAAACACTCTTCTTATCAATTCTAAATTTCTAGATTATCTTTATAGGTCTTTGCATTGAATGTTAGGATTTTTATATCTAATAAAGTGTCATATATTTATTTTTTATTACTTAAATTGAATGACTTAAGTAGAAATTGAAAGTATATGTCCTTTTCATCCTTCATACATGACTTCTTAAAAAAGAGATATATATGGGGTTATATAAACCAATAAAAGAAAAAGGCACAAATTAGCCATTCACTTTATCATACAAAATGCATACAATCTATACATGGGTCCATTCTCTTAGAAGAGAATATCTTTAAAAATGAGATAGATAAAAAATAATTAGGAGAAAAGGATATAAAAATAAATTGTATGAACTAAATATTATGATCCAATATCCTTCCAAGTTTTAAGACTTGGTTAAATAAAAAATAAAAAAAGGAAATAATTCGCTAAAAAGTCATTTGCATGTTCTTCATCTCATATCTCTATATTACTTGTTATTTTTCATTTGATGAATTTGATTGATGTATGAAGTAGTATGTGAGTTTTTTATAAAATTGTTTCATTTGATTACTTTCATGACATCAATATTTATGCACAACTTTCAGCTTTTTATTCTTTATACATATGCAAACCTTTTAATTCATTTCTTTACATAAATTCTATTTGAATATACCTTTCAACGAGGGCTTGAACCAATTAGACTAGTGTTATTGAGATTATGCCTTATGAGGATAGAGTCGAAACAAATTCAAATTTCACACACTAAAATTGGGTAAATTTACTATTGATACATTTTCTATTTGAATTTGAAAGTGATTTTCAACTAATTATTTTAGTAAATCATGAATGTTTAGAATATTAAAATAACTTATGCTATAAATTTTAATTGTAATCTTAAAAGAAATTAAAAAGCAAGAGAAGTTTTGTTATTTTTTATCTTTTTACTTTGTTTTAAATTTTATTTGTTTATATGTTGTTTATTTATTTTATCTTTTGCATTTTACATTTGATGTATGTGTGTATAATATCTGAAAACCCTCACAAGACTTAAACTCATCCATTAGGGCTACCCAGGGGCTAAAAGGCTTATTGCATACTCTAAATGCAATCGTTTCATTCTACAGAAATGATTTATGATAGTTTAATTTTATTCTAGTTTTTGTTTTAACATCTCATCCCTCTTGCTAAAAGACCATCAAGAAGCTGGTTGGGGTTGATTAAGATTATTAGTTCTTCATTTTTTATAAGAAATTATCCTAAGACAATAATCAATTAATGTCTTTTGGTAGGGATTAGTAATTAATAGTTAACTAAATTATACTTTATTCCTAGGAATTTAGAGGCCATTTAATTGATTCTTTTAGTGAGGCTATTGATTTAAACACTTATCAATGTGTCTAAGTTTGGTTAATGATTTAAGTATCTGAAAAATAACATTTAGATTTTAAATCTATCATGAAAAATACATCATCAATATATTTTTCAATAATAAATCTTATAAAAATCTTTGAAATAGAATTTTTTAAATCAAATCAAGAATATTTCATCTAATTCAAAGAGTTGACTCTAAATAAGATTCTCATAATTAAATCCTAAATCTAATTCTTTTATTTATTGTGAAAAATAATTTTTCAATATATTTTTGTTTTACAAACTTTATTTTAATCTTGATGAAGACATAAAACTTAAATTGGTTTTACAAAAAGGTTTAATGTACTTTAATATTTCATAAGCGTAACAACATTACTAATATCCCATATTATTTATAGTAAGACATGCATATTTTAATAAATGATCAATAAATTAAATATAACATGTAAAACAACACATAAAGATAATTTAAAAAATAATATATTTAAATATACCTCAATAGAATACCAATATTGTTTCTATTCTAGAAAAACTTCAAACAAAATTACTAATACCATATATTGAATTGAAACTAAAATTACTCCATAAACTAAAATTATTCAACTTTAAAATGAGAGAAGAACTTGAAACTATTAAAAGCAAACCTAAGAAAGCTTAAGAACGAAGTTGTGGGATATGATTTTCAGTAGAATTGGATCCTATTTATAAGTTTAGGAAAGGAGAACAACATGGATCAAATGACTGGCATCATAACATACAATTCTTTTACACCATGGCATATACTCGTTGTACACATTTTAGGGCTCAATTCACTACACTCGCACTATGGCATACAACATTTCCACATTGTGGCCTATATCAATTATGGAACACATGATTCTCAATCCTTCTTCCTTGTACCGCGGCCATAAAACTTCCATGCCGTGACCCACATTATTCCTAACAAATAGATCCCTTATTTTCTTTGTAAATACTTTTTTATGGTTTGGAACATATGTAATGCTTTACATATGTGATTTTTAAGGCTTCAAAAGTTGTAATGGATGCTTTTCGATATATTCTACAAGTGTTTCATCAATTAAATCTTTAAGCTAAAATACTTAAAAAATAACAAAGCATACCATGCTTTTTAAAAGATAAATTTGTTTAAACTGACAATAAAACTAAGCATATAAAAATCTATATAATCATTTAACTTGCATAAAATCACGATATAATAAGTACTTTTGAGTATTCGTCAACTATGAATTCAAAATTATTCATTTTTTTATGTTACCTTCCTTTTATGGAATTCTTAATGAAGATACTTTGACTTTCATTAGAGAATTATACTCAACTATATAAACATTCCCATTAAATGGGTTAAATGAAGACCAACTAAAAATGAGGTGTTTCCTATAAACTTTAAAAGATTGGGCTAATGCATGACTAATGACTCTATCACTAGGTTCCCTGATAAATTGGAAGGGAATCTATAATAAATTCATGGGAAAATTTTACTCCTATCAAAAGACTTCCATTTTGAGAATAAAAATTGCCACATTTACTCAAATGGAAGAGAACCATTCCTTGAAGCTTGAGATAGGTTCAAACTTTTACTCACTCATTACGCATACCATAGCTACCCATTATAGATCCAAAACCAATTTTTCTATGATGGGTTGACAAAACACCAGAATTGATAATTTTGTAGATGGTACTATGGAGGAAAGATTGTATTAGAGACTTATGATATCTATGAAACCTTGGGTGTTAATTCATAAAAAATAATGCTAAAGTAAGAAGAGCCAGAGTACGTGAAATAGACTTTGTAATGAAACATCTATGAAGCTTGCAGAATTGACTAAGCAAGTTGCACTTCTTGCCACTAAGGGCACTCGAAATAGAGAAGTATATGGAATGTTTACTAATTATGGGCATGATATTAACACATGCCCTTATCAAATAGAATCAATTGTAGGTTTTGAAGAAGTGAATGCACTAGAGGGTTATCAAACTTAACCAAGAAATGACCCTTATACAAAAACGTAAAATTAAGTGTTAAGAAATCATCCCAATTTCTCTTAGATGGAAAACAACCCTACCTATGTCCAAAACCAAAACCAATAGGGCCATCAATTCAACAAACATATGGCACATAATCCTCTAAATAGATCAACTTTAAAGCATAACTTGAATTCTTTTATTCAAGTTAGCAAAGACAACCAGATTAAAATTAGTCAAAGGTTGGATTCTTTGGAGGCATTAGTGAAAGAGTGGAAGTGCAAGTGGGGTAACTAGATGAGCATTTGTAAAAGTAAGCTAGAGATGAGTTACCTAGTCAAAATGAACATGTGAAGGCCATTACTATTCTTCACAATGATGAGTTAATAGACATTGAATTTCTTGAATTTTCTAAACATTTTCCAAATGATGTAGGGAATACAAATCATTTTGAAGATACCTCCAAAGATCCTATAATTTTAATGTTAATATCACTAATGGTGATAAAAGGAGGTGAATTTCATGTTAGACATAGGTACAAGTGTTAATGTAATGCCTTATTCTTTATACTTGTAGTTAGGAGTGAGGTAGATAAAACCCACACCTATGTCCACACAATTAGTTAATAATTCTATAATATATCCAAAGAGAATGATAGAGGACTTAATGGTATGGATGGATAATCTTATTATATTATATATTTTAGGATTTTAGATGTGCAGGAATCTCGGTAGGCCAATCATGGCCTCTACCATGACAATTGTTGATGTCCATAATAGGAGTCTAATAATGATAGTCTTGGGAAAGATTGTACATTTTCAATCATACACATATATAGACTAAATGAAAATAAGGACATTGAGTAAATCAAATCCTATAATTAGTAACCTCTAGTAGGGTCTAACTAAGACCTTAAACTAGTGTCTGGTGAGAGGCAACCCACCCTTTTAACACTGAAATTAGGTAATTTTAGATTGAATTTTTTTCAAAATGAAGTATGAAAATGATTTTAAACTAATTATTTTTATAAATTATGACTGTTAAGAAGTTGAAAATAACTTCTGCTTTAGATTTTAATTATTATCTTAAAGGAGATTAAAAAGCATGAGACATTATTATGTTTAGTTTTATTTTATTTTGTTTTCTTGTTTTATTTTATTTTATTTTTAAGTTATTTTTTTATTTTATTTAGTTTTTATTTTGTTATAATTTTAGTTTTTGATTTTTTGATTTTTGTTATTTCTTTTTAATTTTTACATTTAGTTCAATTTTTGTGGATATCATTACTAAAAACCCTCACGAGACTTAAACTCGTACACTAGGGAAACTTAAGGGTTTAAAGGCTTGTTGCATAAGCTAAATGCAATTGTTTAAATCCACGGAAGTGATTTAGGATAGTTTAATTTTTAGTTTTTATTTTAGTTTTTACCGCTTCTCTTGCTAAGGGACAAGCAAGAAGTTGGTTGGGAGATGTAATGAGTGCTTAAAAGGATTTAAAATTATCATGTTTTAGTGTACTTTAATTGATTAAATAGATTTATATTTGTATGATTTTATCATATTTTATATAAAATTTTGTTTTCGAAATCACAAATATTTTTATTATTTTTCAAGTATTTTTGTTCAAAAATAATTTAAAGACTCGAAGTAATATACTAGAGGCAATGCATCACAAGTTGAGAAAAAAATGAAGAAAATTCAAAAAATGGAAAAATTGGACAAAATGCCTCAAAATGGTCAAAAAGGTCAAAAATGGTCTAAGCTATCATGCTCGAACGTGCCATGCCGAGTCCGAATTGGCTGGCCATTTGTAAATATGATATAATAATAACATTGTTATGCTTATGAAATATTAAATAAATAAATAAATTTATTTTATATTTATTCAAGATGTTATATTAAGGATATTACAAAGAAATATATTATTTTTTATTACAAACTTAAATCTAAAAATTAAATTTTAAGGTTTAATTGTCCGCTCTGATTTAGAGTAGTGCCCTTTTACTTATTGATACAATCGTCCGATAGTTGGAGTGATTCTCTATTTCAAAATTTTTTATAAGAACTATTATGCAAAAATGTATTGACAATATATTTTTAGTAATGATTTTAAAACTTGAAAGTTAGTACTCGGATAACTAAATTCTTATATTTAATTTGAACACCTTAAATAAAGTTTAAAATGTTTAACCTCACCAAAGGAGGCATTTAAATGGTTCATTTTCGATCTCTTAGAAGAAAAAAAAATTAATTTAATTAACCAAATTAATTATCGACATCACTTATAGTTGTTAATTGATTTATTTAATTAACAAATAATATCTAATCCTACCAAAGGTAGTATTTATATAAAAAAAGATAGAATCAATAAATATCAATTTAAATATTTGACAACCTAAATAACATGAGCAAGCAAAATTAACACAATTATTATATTCATAAATACTACACTATTATGAATGATAAAAATTTGCATAATTATTTATTGAATCCATATCTATGTTTATTTATTTTTATTAGAATAGGAAACACAAAAAAAATAAAATACCGTGACATGATGTTTAGGATTTAATTTAATTTTTAAAAGTTTGAATAATAAATTAAAAACCACGTATACTCTTTTCTTAGATCGACAATAGGAGTAACCTGATGTCAATTTTGTTTATCAAGTTTTTAGCATCATTGTCGAAGAACATTGCCAAGGACTTGATTTTGCTCATCAAGTTTTTTGACGTCGTTGTCGTGGACTTGATTTTGCTCATCAATACCAACAAACATCAAACTAAAAATGAAAAAAAAATTAAAAATAAAGAACAAAAAAAGGCCAATAACACATAAATAAATAACAAAAAACAAATGAAAATGAAGAATAACAAAGTAAAAAGAATGGCAAAACTTCTCATGCTTTTTAATTTCTTATAAGTTTACAATTAAAATCCATAGTTTAAGTTATTTTAATATTCTAGATATTAATAGCTTATTATAAAATTAGTAAAAAATCATATTCATTTTTATATCAAAATGCATCAATATTAATTTATCCAATTTAAGTGAATTGGATTCCAAATTTTCTTAGACTCTAACCTTACAAGGCATACTCTTAATAACACTAATCATATTTGTTCAAGCACTTATTGAAATATATATGTGAATAGAGTTTATATAAAGAAAGAACTAATAATTTCGCATATATTCAAAGAAGCAAAGACGCAAAATAGTGCATAATATAGATATCATGAAAGGATTTCATAAAAAAATCAAATATTATTTTCATAATCAATCAAATTCATCAAATAAACATTTCAAGTTATATGACTAATAGAGATGAATAAAGTGAAAATGACTTCTTCGGGATTTACTTCCAATCTTTCTTTCATAGTTAGCCATTTCTCATAATTTTTTAGGATATTTGGGTGAGAGTATATGATTTTTTTCTTTTTATTTTCTTTATTTGTTTAGATATATATTTTTTAAAGAAAAGACACGTGTATAGTTTGTACATATTTTTTACGATATCTTTTATATTGTTTTAGGTAACCCTATATATGTCTTTTTCTTTAGAATTCATGCATGAATGAAGAGAATAGTATATACTTTCAATTGGTGTACAAGTCATTCAATTTAAGCAATAAAAATAAATATGCCTTTTATTAGATGTAAAAATCCTAGCATTCAATGAAAAATCTATAAAGATCATCTAACAAATTGAAATTCATAGGAAGAGTGTTTAAAAGAGTAGGAAAATATTATCACTCAGAATTTAAAGATAATGACTCAAACTATTCTCATAAGATAGTCTCTACTATTTGATTATTAAACACCAATTTTGAGTTTATCATAATTTCAATATTTTATCATGTACTATAAAATATGATAAAAACTAATTAATTACCCTATTACACCATAAAATGTTCAATAAATTAATCTAACAATACAAAGACTTAACCATTTACTTAAAATTAAATAAAAGACATGATAATTTTGCAAGAAATGTTTTTTCAATTAAACTAAAATTCTAAAAACCAATAAAAAATATAAGCGCTCAAAAAAAGTAAAAATATAAAAATGTAAACATATTTTTAAGTAAAAATTTTAAATTAGCTCAAATTTATAAATATATAACTTTTTCTACCCCCAACCTAAAAATTACACTACTCTCAATGTAATAATTAAAAATTAAAGAGAAAGAATAAAAAATAAAAATTTTATCAATTTTTCTGAACGTGCTCATGTATTAATGTGAAATTTTAGGTGCATCCATAATTCCAAACATTTTAAATATACAAAGAAAAATGTGTACTTCTCACAAATTTCAACAAATAGTTATAAATTTAATAGTTTTAAACAATATTCATATGATAGGAAAAAAAATAATTAACATAAAACAAAAGCAAACATGATATTCAAAAACAATAATACTAAAGTTCTTAAAATAAAATAAAACAAAAAAATACTTGAAAACTCATAACACTCCAGAAAAAATTTTGAGCTCCTCTTCCATGTCATTCGAATTTTGTTCTTCAAGTTGTTATCATGATATTTCAGGAGGCATAAAGATGAAATCATATTATTGATACTCACGTGTTACTATATGACTTATATATAGACTGAGATGATTGAGTTACAACCAGCTCATATCATACATCAACCAGTTTTGATCTGCTTGATCATGATGTTGTCGATTGAAAAATGCAGCTTGTTGGATAGTGTAAGCTTGCTCATAGTCTTCCATGTAGCTTATTCTTTCACCAAAAGTATGCATTTCTTCTTTCATAGTCAATTTTGATTAAAGAATGGCCTTTCTTTCCCTTTGGGCTATGTTGGTACCACAAGTGAGTTCAATGAAATAGGCCACATATAATAATTCACTAGGTTAAATTATAACTTCATCTTTTGAATAAGGTTCCCTCACTTTATTTCATAAAGTAATGACTCATTGGGGGAAAACTTGTTTGCAGATAGCTTGAACATATGGTGAATTATAGTGCCTACATCCATAGACATCTTGGATGTAATAGCATATAATAAAATTACCCTTTCTATATCAACAAAATTATAATGTCTCGTGGCCATCAATATTGAACACAATAAGTATTGCCAAATATGGTCAACCTTGACCATATAAATAGTTTCAAAGCCCTTATGTTTTCCACCAGAATAATTCTATTTACCCCCTTCTAAAGTTAAGATTTCAAGTACTATAGTATAATCGATATTATTTAAATATGTTTCATTATTACGTTGCCCAATATTTACTAAATATTAATGCAAATTTCTATCATTTGGCCCAAATGGGACTATTACATCCCATATATGATGATAATTAGGGAGCCACACAAATCCCAAGTGGACAAATCACAAGGTCAAGCAGGGCACAACTCGAAGAGGCTTTAAATGGGATCATTCAAGAGGTCATGCATAACCAAGTGGAAAATAATTAGGAGTGCAAGGATTGGGACAAGCCTTGCATGGAAATTTGGGAAAAATTGGCAAAAGAAAACTAGGCACATTGTCGTGCCATTTGGACTAATTTTAGGTAGCTTTCTTTTCAGCCTTGGATGAAATCAAGGGTTAAGATGTAATATTTTCTTGGGATTCCTTTGTATTAAGCTGCCCCAGTTTTGCTCCATGCTTTTTTGTACCATTTGGATTGATTTTGGGTAGCTTTCTTTTCAACCTTGGATGAAATCAAGGGTTAAGATGGGATATTTTCTTAGGATTTCTTTGTACTCAGCTGCCCCATTTTTATTCCATGTTTTGTACCACCTTTTTTGTACTTTTTGGCTATTTTTATTTTCAGTCCTTGGATGAGATCAAGGGCTATAATGTAATAGATTTTAGGATTTATTTGTATCCTATAAATACTTAAGAGCAGCTCAACTGTTGGGGTTTCACATTTTTAATGAAATTTGATTTTTCAGATCATTTGAGAGCTCATTCATGCTCTTTGTTCCACTTTAAGCTACTTATCATGGGATTGGAAACCTTTGTGGTGTTGTTTAGCATCCAAGTATTTGTGGTGAGTAATATCCATACTTGTTAAGGTGTCCTTTATGCTAGACTTATCAAGGAAATAACACCTCCATGTGGCGTCTTTCTCCTCAGATAAATGGTGAGTAATATCCATTGATTTGTGGATAAATCCTTTGCTATATAATCTGAAAATTAGCTAGGCCCTAACCCCTTGGTTCATATCATTTGGTATCAAATCTTTAGGTGCTAATTTTAAGATTCCTATCATTTATATTGTTTCTTGTTCTTCATTTGTTTTTCTAATACATAGAAAAAAAGAAAACAAATATATCCTTGTGCTATGTTCTTGTTGAAATATATTTTCCAAGGTCTAAAAATATTGTTCTTCTTTGTTTCCACATTTTTCTTGAATTTTCTTTCCATATTCTATTTTGTCTAAAACATTTCAGTAGTAATCAGGCATATCTTGTTGTTTCTGAAACTATTTTGCATTTTCCTTGCAAATGTTATTGTTTTTCTGAAACTATTATACATTTTCCTTGCAAATTCTGCTATTTCTAAAGCTATTCTACATTTTTCCTTGCATAATCTGTAGTATATGTTATTTTCAGTAGTTTCCTTGTAGTTTTATGGTATTTTTATGGTAGTTCTTGTTGAAATTTCATTTTCCCTGTGTCATACTTTATGTGCTATTTTGCGTATCATAAAAAATTCTCAAACTCATATTGAAGGTGTTGTATTGATTTACTCTCAAGTTATTAGCATATTTGATGAAAAAAAAAACAAAAAAGGAATGGCCATAATTTATTAAAAAAATAAAGATAAAGAAAAGAGGCCAAATTAATTATGCTAATTTCTAGTGAGTGTTTGAACTCATAGTTCTATGAACTTTACTCTATTATTATAAATTCCTAATTGTGTGTCTTTGAGGAAATTGTTGTTCTTCCAACATTGTTAATATTTTGATAATTCTACTAATATTTTGGAATTCCTAGATTTGGTTGCTTTGATTAAGAGCTAGGAGGGTTTGAGCGATCAATCCGAGCACTAAACATGTGAGGTATTAAGTGAATTTACATTGGTTTCATTTTATCACACTAATTAACCTCTTATTGTGAAGAATTGCAAAAAAAATGTCCAACAGGTGTAGTCCCAAAGGAAGACTGTATATAATGTTCATGATGAGGATGTTGCAACAATCCTTTGAGAGGATAAACAACTTGATGGTCGATATGAATGAAAGATTGGAAAGGAAAGAAAATGCCTTAGAAACTTTACAATGAGAAACACCTCTACCCAATGTTAGAAGGGTTAATAGGAAAGCTCATGTTGAGCATGATATAAAGGAATAAGATTGGGACAAAGAATTGGAGGAAGAAGAAGGAAGAATGCCTAGAGTAGGAAGAATGTGTAGGAAAGGTATGTGGAGACCCCAACCTAGAGCCCAAGATGGAGTTGATAGAGATCTATGTAGTATAAAAATGAAGAAACCACAATTCCAAGGAAAGAATGGCCCAGAGTTGTATTTGGAAAGGAAGAATAAGGTGAAACACATTTTTGAGTGTCACAACTACTCCACAGAGAAAAAAGTAAAACCCATTGTAATTGAGTTTTCTGACTATGCCTTAAATTGGTGTGATCAATTGGTCATTAGTAGGTGGAGAAACCATGAAAGGCCCATAGATGATTGGAAGGACATGAAGGCCATCATGAGGAAGAGGTTTGTGCCTAGCTACTACTATAGAGAGTTACACCAATGCCTACAAAGATTAACTCAATGATATAAGTCTGTTGATGAGTACTACAACAAAATGGAAGTGGAAATGGTAAGAGCTAATGTCGAGAAAGATAGAGAGGTCACCATGGCTAGGTTTCTTAGTGGGTTAAATCCAGACATTGTAAACATTGTGGAACTTCATTAATATATGGAGATGGAAGACATGGTACACATGGCAATTAAGGTGGAAAGGTAATTAAAGAAATGGATTTTTTGGTCCTAAACATCAAGGTCTAGTCCCATTACTCTAGAACCAAACCCTACTGGTCCTTGAAATTCCAATGAGAAAAAAGATGAAAGAGCTAGTTCCAAACCAAGATTTGAGCCTTACAAAGCCAAAGAGATGGGGGCTAGTAAGGACAAAGGTAAAATCAACACCCTAATTCATAATTGTGACTTTAAGTGTTTTTGGTGTCTTGGTAATAGTCATATAGCCTCTCAATGTCCAAACAATAAGGCAATTATTATCTTAGCTATTCTTGAGGTGGGAACTGATAATGAAAGTGAAGAAGATGAGATTCATCTATAGAGGAAGCTAATGAAGAGGAGATAGGACCCGTGCATAGGGAAGCACTTATAATAAGACAATCTTTGACTGTTCAAGTCAAGGAGGATGACCTTGAACAAGAGATAACATGTTTCACATAAGGTTTCATATGAGAAACAATGGGTGTAGTGTTATCATAGATGAAGGAATTTGAACCAATGTGGCTAGTACTATCTTAGTTGAGAAATCAGGGTTTCCTACATTCGAACACCCTAAGCATCACAAGTTAAAATGGTTAAATGATAGTGGGGAAGCAAAGGTTGATATACAAGTACCAGTGAGCTTCTCCATTGGAAAGTACAAAGATAAAGTATTGTGTGATGTGGTTCCTATGCAAGTGGGGAACTTGTTATTAGGAAGACCATGTCAATTTGATAGGCGAGTCAAGAATGACGGCTTCACTAACAAGTATTCGTTTGTTCACAGTCAAAGAACAATTACTCTTGTACCTTTGACACCAAAACAAGTTTATGAGGTTCAAGTGAGGTTGCAAAAAGAGAGTGAACAAAACAAAATTAGTGACAAAAGAGTGATAAAAAGAAATTTAGAGAAAATCGGAGAGAAAAATAAGAGAGATTGAAAAATTTGAGATAAAAGAGAGAAAAAAATGTCTATGCAAAAGCAAGTGAAATTAAAAAAGCAATATTCCTTAATCAGCCAATGATTGTACTTATATACAGTGAGACATTTTTGAATACTAAGAAACTTGATGATGTTTTTCCTAATTCAATTGTTTCTATCTTGCAAGAATTTGAGGATGTCTTTCCTGAGGAAATCCCTAAGGGATTACCTCTTATATGATGGATTGAACATCAAATTGATTTTTTACCTTGTACTAACATTCCAAACTGACCAACCTGTAGAAGTAATCCTGAGGAGATAAAGGAACTACAAACGTAGGTTAGTGAGTTGATGGAAAAAGGGTACAAAAGAGAAAGTATGAGTCCATGTGTTATTCTAGTAATTTTGGTCCCTAAGAAGGATGGGACATGGAGGATATTTGTAGATTGTTGAAAAATAAAAAATATCACGGTAAATTATCATCATCCTATTCCTCGCTTAGTTGATATGTTAGATGATTTGCACTATTCTTATGTCTTTTCTAAAATTTATCTGAAAAGTGGATATCACCAAATTAGAATGAAAGAAGGTGAGTTGCATTATTCTTGTGTCTTTTGGTTTAACTAATGCTCCTATTACTTTCATGAGATTAATGAACCATATATTTGTGTGCTTTGATTGGAAAATTTGAAGCTGTCTCTTTTGAACATACTCTAATTTATACCAAAATTTTGAAGATTATTTGATACATTTACAATTTTTTTTTGAAGTGCTTAGGAGAGAGAAACTATTTGCAAACCTAAAGAAGTGCACATTTTGCACCGATAAGCTTGTGTTTCTAGGTTTTTTTTTGTTAGTGCGCAAGGAGTCCAAGTTGATGAAGAAAATATTCGAGCTTTCCAAGAGTGGCCAATCATAACATGTGTAAGTAATGTTTGAAGTTTTCATGGACTTGCTAGCTTTTTTTGGCAATTTGTGAAAGACTTTAGTATAGTCGCATCGATAATTGAAGTCATCAAAAAGAATGTTGAGTTCAAATGGTGAGAAGAGAACGAAAAGGCATTTCAATTGCTTAAGGAAAAATTGACTCATGCTCCTTTATTGTCTTTACCTAACTTTGCAAAAACTTTTGAAAAAGAGAAACCAACATTGATAGGAGAATTGAACAATACGCTAAACAAGCTAACAAAAGGCATCATATGCTGATCTTTGAGCATGGAGATTGGGTGTGGGTGCATATGAGAAAAGTGCATTTTCAAGAACAAAGAAAATCAAAGTATCTACCACAAGGAGATGGTCCATTTCAAGTCATTGAAAGGATCAATGACAATACCTACAAGCTAGAATTTTCTGGTGAGTATAATGTTAGCACTTCCTTTAATGTTTCTGATCTTTCTCCTTTTGATTATGAAGGTGAAAATGTAAGGAGGAATCCTTTTGAAGAGAGGGGGAATGATGAGAATCATGGAACCATACAAATCCCAAGTGGACAAAGCATAAGGTGTAGGAGGGAACAAATTGAGTAGGATTTAAATGGGCTCATTTAAGAGGTCATGCATAACCAAGGGGACCCAAATGGGGAGTGCAAGGATTGGGACAAGCCTTGCATGGAAATTAGGACAAAATTGGCAAAAAAACTAGGCACATTATTGTGCCATTTGGACTGATTTTGGACAGCTTTCTTTTTATCCCTTGGATGAAATCAAGGGTTAAGATGTAAAATTTTCTTGGGATTCCTTTGTACTTCGCTACCCCATTTTTGCTCCATGTTTTTCTCTACCTTTTGGACTCATTTTGGGCAGCTTTCTTTTCAGCCCTTGGATGAAATCAAGGGTTAAGATGTGATATTTTCTTACGATTCCTTTGTATTCAGCTGCCCCATTTTTACTCTATGTTTTGTGCCACCTTGTTCTTTTTACTTTTTGGCTATTTTTATTTTCAGCACTTGGATGAGATCAAGGGATGTGATGTGATAGATTTTAGGGTTTATTTGTATCCTATAAATACTTAAAAGTAGCTTAGTTGTTGGGGGATTCACATTTTGAATTAAATTTGATATTTCAGATCATTTGAGAGCTCATTCATGCTCTTTGTTCCACTTTAAGCAACTTATCAAGGGATTGACAACCTTTGTGGCATTGTTTAGCATCTAAGCATAACTCAGGAGTGAGATTGGTCAATTTAGACAAAATGATTTTTAGACACTCTATAAAGCATGGGAAAGGTATAAAGATATGATTCAGTGTGGCCCTCAACATGGATTTTCATATTGGTTGCAAGTTCAAATGTCCTATAATGAGTTAAATGGAAAAAATAGAATCATACTTAATGTTGCTTCTGGGAGAACTTTGATGTCAAAGAAAACTGAAGGTGCTACTTCTCTTTTGGAAGAAATGGCCTCAAACAACTATCAATATCCAACTAAAAAATCTATGGTTAATAAAGTTGTCAAGATTCATGATTTGGTGTCATTTGTAGCCCTTTTAGCTCAAGTAGCTTTTCTATCTCATCAGATTTTAGCCTTGACAACCCAAAGAATACCACAAAGTGTAGAATATGTTTCAACTTCAAGTATGATAGTTCTGAAAAATTAAGCAAGTCAAGAACAGGTTCAGTACATCAACAATCAGAGCAACAATTATTGTGGTAATCATATGCCAAATTACTACAATCCAAGGCTTTGAAATCATGATAATTTCTCTTATGGAAACAAAAAGAATATGCTACAACCTCCTCCAGGGTTTGATAGTCAACCAAGCGAGAATAAGAAGTCACTTGAGGATGCCATGGTTTCCTTTTTTTTGGAGACCAAAGCAAGGTTTAAAAAGAGTGATTCATGGATGGATAACATTAAGACTCATTATTACAATATCGGAGCCACTATGAAAAATTTTGAAATAAAATTGGGTAACTAGCCATAACCATTAATGCTCAACAAAGAGGAATTTTTCCTAGCAATACAGAAGTGAATCTATAGGAACAATGCAAGGCTATTACACTTAGAAGTGGAAGAGAAATTGAGAGGTCACCATCAAAGGAAACAATGTCCATCCCTATAGCTCCAAATAATGACAAAGCAATAATAAAGTAGAATAAGAGGATATTGTTGATGATACACTAAGAAAGATTGGCATGTGATGAAGCAAAACTGAGATCGTCGATCCTGCCATTACTTTGGTTTTATATTTATAAAACTCTCGCAAGTGCACGAATCATTTCATAGAAAATGATAAGTATACTCCCAAGGTCGATCTAAGGAAGGAATATATGTGGTTTTTAATTTATTATTCAAACTTTTAAAAACGAAATTAAATCCTAAACACTCTGTCATGATATTTGGGGATTTTGTGTTTCTAATCTAATAACATAAAAATAAACATAGATACAGATTCAATAAATATTTATGCAAATTTTATCATTTATAATAGTGGAGTATTTATGGATATAATAACTAAGTTAATTATGCTTGCTCATATTATTTAGGTTATTAAATATAAAAATTGATATTTATTAATCCTCTTTTTTTATATGAATACCACCTTTGGTAGGGTTATATATTCTTTGTTAACTAAACAAATCAATTAACACCTATGGGTAGGGTTGATAACTAATTTGGTTAATTAAATTAATTCCTTTTTATCTAAGAGATTTAAAATGAACCATTTAAATGCCACCTTTGGTGGGGTTAGACAGTTTAAACTTTATTCAAGGTGTCCAAATTAAACATAAGAATTTAATTATCCGAATACTAACTTTCAAGTTTTAAAACCATTACTGAAAACATGTTGTCAATACATTTTTAGATAATAATTCTTATAAAAACTTTTGAAATAGTGCTTCACTCTAACTACTGGGCAATTGTACCAACAAATAAAAGAGTACTACTCTAAATCAGACCGGATAACTAAACCTTAAAATCTAATTTTCATATTTAAGTTTGTAATGAAAAATAATATATTTCTATCTAACATTCTTAATATAAAATTTTGAATAAAAACAAAATCAATTCATTTTAGAGATTTTTACCTATTTAATATTTCGCAAGCATAACAACATTATTATTATATCATGTTTACAAATAGCTAGCAAAGTTAAATTTAATCACAGATAAATTAAATATAACATATAAGAATAAAACATAAAAAAGAACTATAAATAAAATAAAATCCTTACAATACTTTGATGTTATTCCTGTTACAGAAAAACCTCCAAATGGAATTTGCATTCCATTTATTGAATCAAAAAGCAAATAAATTACAAAAACATAATTAGTTCTTCTCAAAAAGAGAAGAACTCTAAAACTAAGAAAAACTAACTAAGAAAAACTAAAAACTAAGAAATAGAGAGAAAAAGATGTTTTTGAGGTGTATTTTAGTATGGAGAGAATGAGGGTAATTATAGGTGAGGAGAGGAAGAAAAGGTGGGTGGAAAAATGATTAAAAATGTAGAAAACACGTATTAGGTGAATGATGACATCAACTGACATCATTGGTAGGTGGGGCGCAACAGTGCGCGCAGAATAGAGTAGATGCACATAATGGCACGTACGGAATGGAACATAGGTGCATGTAGACTGGGTGTGTGGCATGCACGAACTGGGCGCAAATGGGCATGGGTGCGCATGTACTGGGCGATGTGTGTGCGTTTCTCGGCACTGCTAGATGCGTTGGCCGGCACTGTTGAGCAAATGCGTGCACGATTTCATCCTTTTTGACATTTTTGACCCTTTTGATCTATTTTATCCAATTTTTCCATCTTGTTGACTTTTCCTCATTTATATTATGAATATATTTGTGATGTATTGGCTCAAGTATTTTTCTGAGTCTTTAAGTTACTTTTTTAAGTGCAAAATACCTGAAAAAAAAATACCCGTGATTCCGAAAAAATAGATTTATATATAAATATGATAAAATCATATAAATATATATCTTTTTAATCAATTAAAATGAATAAAATCATGATAATTTTAGTACTTTTTGAGCACTCATCAGCATGCCCTCATCAATTTCATTTCCTAACAATGCTTATATTCTTTCTATTCCACCTCTTTATCCTCAATGTTTTCAAAAACAAAATTAGATAAGAAATTTTCTAAGTTTTTAGATATCATTAAGAAAATTCACATAAATATTCCTTTTGTATATGCCTTGGAACAGATGCCAAATTATGAAAATTTTCTAAAGGACATCATTTCCAAGAAGAGAAGGTAGAAGGAGTTTGAAATAATGAAGCTTTATTAAGATTGTAGTGCCATTCTTCAAAATAAATTACCTCAAAAATTAAAAGATCCAGGGAGTTTCACTTCACCTAGCACTATTGGAAATTCATCTTTTTATAAAGTTTTATGTTATCTTGGTGCTAGCATAAATCTTATGCCACTGTCTGTCTATAGGAAATTGGGACTTATAGAGATGAAACAAACAACAATTTCTTTGCAACTAACAGATCGATCCATCAAGTATCCACGTGGAATCATAGAAGATGTATTGGTAAAGGTGGATAAATTTATTTTCCTACTCATTTTGTGGTGTTAGATATGGATGAAGACCAAGATTTCCACTAATTCTTGGCCGACCATTCTTAGCTACAGGAAGGGCTTTAATGGATGTTTAAAAGGGGGAATTAATATTTAGAGTGAATAAGAAAGAGGTAACGTTCAACATTTATAGAGCCATGATATTTCTAGAATATCCAAGCACTTACTTTCAGGTAGATGTCATTGAGCAATGTGTAGTAAAATCCTTTCAAAAGGATATATCGGTTGATCACCTAGAATGATGTATCACCACTTCATCTTATGCTTACGATTTTCATAACACTACTATTTGTGAACCTGATTTACCTTTTGTTAGTAGCAGGTTACATCATATAGCACAAAAGTTGAGAGGCTGGAGCCAATGGTAGCAAAGATGGATTCTATAATCTCTATAGAAAAATGTAGCAAACTATAACTCCATAGGTGAAGCAATTGCCTGATCATCTTTGCTATGCGTTCTTCGGTGATAATTACACTTTTTTAGTGATTTTTGCAACATCAATTACACCCAAAGAGAAGGAAAAGTTACTACGTGTGTTAAAGGAGCATAGAACATCCTTAGGATTGACTATCTTTAACATAAAAGGTATAAGTCCATCCATTTTGATGCATTATATTCTAATGGAGGAACCTTACAAACCATCAATTGAGCCCCAAAGAAGATTAAATCCAAAAATGAAGGAAGTTATAAGAGCTGAAATTTTGAAGCTCTTCAATGCTGGGATTATTTATGCTAATTCAGACAGCTCGTGGGTAAGTCTAGTGTATGTTGTACCAAAAAAGGGTGGAATGATGGTGGTGAAAAATGACAACAATGAGCTTATTCCTACAAGAACAGTCACAGGTTGGCGTGTATGTATAAATTATCGCAAGTTAAACAAAGTAACAAGGAAGGATCATTTTCCATTCATTCATTAACCAGATTGCCATAGCCCCGAAGATAAGGAAAAACTACATTCACATGCCCCTAAAAACATTTTCTTTTAGAAGGATGCTCGTTGGATTATGCAATGCCCCGAAAAAATTTCAACATTGCATGATGGCTATTTTTTCTGTTATGGTGAAAGATATAATGAAAATTTGTATGGATGACTTTTCAATTTTTGGTACATGTTTTGATCATTGTTTGCATAATTTTTCTCTTGTTTTGAAGAGATGTGAAGATAAAAACCTTGTCCTAAACTGGAAGAAGTGTAATTTCATGGTTCAAGAAGGGATTGTGCTTGGGAATAGAGTGTCATCTAAAGGATTTGTGCTTGATCGAGCTAAAATTGTAACCATAGAAAAATTACCACATCTAAAGAATGTGAAGGGAATAAAAAATATTTTGGGACATGAGGGATTTTATAGAAGATTTATAAAGGATTTCTCTAAACTCTCTATACCTTTATGTAATCTTCTTGAAAAATAATTATGCATTTAAGTTTGATGATGTTTGTTTGTAGGCTTTTAATGCAATCGAGGAGAAACTAATTTCTACACTAGTAATGATTGTATCTTATAGAAGCCCAATTGAATTATACAACAACTGATAAGGAGATGCTTGTTGTGGTGTTTTTTTGTGACAAATTTTGGTCTTACCTCACTGGTACAAAGGTGATAATGTTCACTGATCATGCAGCACTTTGTTATTTTTTTAGCAAGAAGGATGTTAAGCCTAGACTGATTCGTTGGATTCTTCTTCTTTAATAATTTGATTTGGAAGTTTGAGATTAGAAAAGGAGTGAAAATTTAGTTTCTCACCATCTCTCTAGATTGGAGCAAGAAAAAATAAAACCAAATTTAGTGATCCAAGAAACATTCCCTAATGAGAAACTGTTTGCATATGAGATCAAGCTTCCTTGGTATGATGATATTGTAAACTACTTAGTTTGTAAGGTATTGCCATGAGATCATACTTATTACCAATGTAAGAAGTTTTTGCATATTATGACATATTATATTTGGGATAAGCCTTTTCTTTTCAAAAGATTCCCTGATCAAATCATCCAAAGATGTGTGACTGAAGAGGAGATTCAAGCCATTCTCCATCATTGTCATTCCCTATCATATGAAGGACATTTTAGAGTAACACGAATAGCAGCTAAGGTACTTCAAAGTGGTTTCTTTTGTCCCTTTATTTTTCGTGATATTAATACTTTGGTGAATACTTGTCATTGGTGCCAATGTATAGAAAATATTTCAAGGCATCAAGAGCTACCATCAAAAAATATGTTAGAGTTTGAGTTATTTCATATTTAGGGAATTGATTTTAAGGGTCCTTTTCCTTCATCTTTTGGCTTTGTTTGTATCTTGTTAGCAGTTGATTATGAGTCAAATTGGGTTGAGGCAATTGCTGCAACAATAAATGATGCAAAGGTAGTTCTTAAATTTCTACATAAGAACACATTCACAAGAATATCCTTAAGAATACGGTCAATACCAATAGAAATAATTGGGCAAAGAAGCTTGATGATGCTTTGTGGGCATACCGTATAGCTTTTAAAACACCTATCAGGATGTCTCCTTTTCGATTATTTTTTTGTAAAAGCATGTCACCTCCTTGTTGAGTTAGAGCATAAAGCCTATTGGAATATAAGGAAGTTTAATTTTGATTTGAAGGTAGCAAGGGAAAAGCGACTTCTTTAATTAAATGAGATGCATGAGTTCCAGAATGATGCTTATGAAAATACAAAGATCAACAAAGAATGGAAAAAGTAGTGGCATGACAAACAGATTCTTAGGAGTGAATTTTCTCCGAGACAATAAGTTTTTCTTTTCATTTGATGACTAAAACTCTTCCTAGGTAAGTTAAGATTGAGATGGATAGGTCCTAATACAATTGACAAAGTTTTCAGTTTAGGTGAAATAGAATTGAAGGACAAGGTAGGGAATATATACTTTGTTAATGGTCAGAGATTGAAACACTATTATGGAAAATAATTGGAGAGAAATTATGCATTTATTCCTCTTCAAAATCCTAATTGATGAAGATTGAAAAGTCTGGTTGTGGACTATAAAACAAGCACTTATGGAAGGCAGCCCACAAAACTTTCTTTTCTTCTTTTATTTTGTTTTATTTTATCATTATCTATTTGAATAAGTTGGATTTTGATATTGATAAAAATCTGAAAAGTACACACTAATACGGATCCACCATAAAACTATGGAAGTTCTTTTCATTTCTTCAATCTGTCTCGCTTTTAAATTAGAATGAGGACATTGTTTTGTTTAAGTTTGGGGATGTTAACTCCTATAGTCTTGATTTGTTGAATTCTCTTATCAAACATGTATTTGAGTATGATTGAGTTTTCTATGACTCTGAAATTTGTGATTGAGGATGGTTTTGAGAAAAAAATTTCAAAATCTACTATTATGTTAGTCAGAGTTTTGTGGATACTTTGATTTAAATCTTTGTCCTTGAAAATAATTGAGCACATAGTAAATTTTTCTCTACTCCTTTTTGCCTATGAAGAGAAGGAGTTGAATAACTAGGTTAGAAAAGTTTAATCTTACTTTGCTCTAGAATTCTTTGATGGATCCTTAAGGTGAAATCCTAATTAATACCAAATATTAGAGAAATAGTCTAGACAATTTTTTTCACATAAACCATTCCTATTCTAAGTTTGAAAACCTATGAATTTAACTTAAATTTTGAGAAAATATTTTGGGGTAAATTTTCATTTAAAGAGAAAATTTGTTGAAATTAGTAAAGACTATGAGTATCAAGGAAACCACACCAAAAAAATAAAAAAGGGAAAAATTAAAAAAAATAAAAAAACACTTCACTTATTAAGTATGACAACAATATTGTCGAGAAAGAGCTATGGTATGAATCCTGTGGATATTCTTTTTAATGTTTTTTTCTACCAAGTATTTTCCCAGTTTGCTTCGATTTTCCATATCCATTTTGGTCTATCATTACAACCTCGATTAAAGACCTTCTGATCTTTGATTTTGGTATTTGATTACATTAGTGGAGATGATTTCTAAAAAATGGACTTATGGAGTTAAGTTTTGAGATAATTCTTGTGATTTTAGTTGCTCTACTTTTATCTAAATTTGTTGGTGGTTTGGAGTTAAATTGACTATTTCATATATATAGAAAATGATCGAGCTTTAGGTTTAAGTAAATTTTTACCTCTTGCTTGACAAATTGTGGAATTTTGATTGATTTTCCAACTATGTTTGATATAAAAAAAAGTAAGTTATTAGTGATTAAATCTAAATTTAGATTATGGCTTGGTAAGTGATGGTAGTTCTCTATAGAGTCTTGTTAACACTGTCTAAAGTTGTCTTTTACTTTATTTTGTTTTTGTTTGAGGAAATATTTTTTTTAAGTTTGGGGGTGTTTGATGACTTACATAATTTGGCATAATTTATCACTTCTCAACTTTAACTTTAGTCTAATTTTATTTATTTTTTATTAAATTTAGACTTTATTGTTATTATTTAAATTTTACTATATATTTGAAGATAATGAAGAAGTATATATATATAGGAGAGGAAGGAGAGTGAGGACGCCAGGAGAAAAAAGAAACAAATAGAACAGCGGCCAAGAGAGAAAATAAAAAAGAATAGCTAACGGTCGCCAGAAAAGAAGAAAAAAAAGCTCGAAAAAGAATCGAAGGAAAGAGAAAAACGTTCATCAGATTAATGCAAAAGATGATTCTTTTGGCGAATTAATTTTCTTTCAATTCCTCCCAGAAAATTATGGTGAATTTGTTTATATTTAATTTAATTTTTAGCATTAACTAATTTATATTTACTCTAGGAAAAAGATGTAATTTAATTCCAAACTATGCTTAATTTTCTACGTTGATTTGAATTATTTTGTTTTATTTTTATTTGATTTATTCTCAGTTTAATACTTTTAATTAACTAGTCATTAATTAGATGATTTTAATCTTGTGATTTACTTTTAAAAGAGGGAATTATAGGATAGATCTGAAATATTTTAGCATAGGTAAATATAGAGATCGAAAGACTTGTATAAACTTGTAAAATCATTGGTCTTAATGCTTTCTTGCATTATTAAATTGCATACTCTTATGTAAATTAATTAACAAGAATATTTCCAACTGACTATCGAAAGAGACTTTTGGATATTTTTTGGAGATTGCTAACAAAGAGAGAGAATTAAATTCAATTAGCTACATGAGTAAAGTATAGTGAGACATTAATTAGGTGAAATCGATTTCCTAGAAGTTTTCTTCCCAATTATTTGATTTTCAAACAAAATCTTTATTTTCCTTTGTGCATTATCTTTAAATTTATTTTATTTTAAATTTCAAATACAATAACTTTAGTGACTTCTCTATATAAAATTGAGAATGGCATAATTTTGATATTTTTCAAAAATAAGTTACCAATCCTCGAGGACGATACTCTTATTATCACTTTACTATAAAACTACAATACTGTGCACTTAAAGTTTTTCAACGATCACTAAGTCACGACTCAGGGTCTTCGAGGTCAGACTCTTCCACTAAGGCAAGTCAATCTCCACCTCAGCCTCCTTCTTCTACCACTCACCCTCTAGCCACTCCAAGCATTAAGTTGAGTGTTCCCTAGACTTAAATATCGGTGGCTAGGACATGGAGGAAGAAAATGAGGAATAAAGGGTCTGGGGAACCAACAGGTCATACCAAGGATTAGTCGACAGTGGTTAAGACTAGTGGGATAGTGCCCCAAGATGAGGAAAGGTTAAGGAAAACCTAAAATATCCCCTCCTTTTTTTAGATAATTATGACATTGGAGGGAGCCTATAATAGTGACCAACCTCCATCTAGGTGGATTGTCTTTCATGAGAAGGCATTGTGGTTAGGGGGGAGGTTCCCCTATACCCTCTTATGAGGAAATATTTTATTAAGACTCATCTCACGCCAAGACAACTGATGCCCAATGGGTGGAGGTATCTACTCTACCTAACATTCATATGTCAAGAACTTAGGGTGGATAGAGAGATGGCAAAGTTTAATAAAGCTTACATCCTGAAGTAAAATCCCACAGACCTAACTAGGGTATATATGTGTATGAAGCTGGATTGGGGTATGAATGTGTCTCTACCTTAAAATGAGAAAAATTGGAAGGAATACTTCTTTTATGTCTCAGGTTGGTGAGAATTCCCTACTAATGACACAAGACTAATAAAGAGAATTTGGAATGAAACTAAGGTCGTCATAAGGAATATGGGTTCCTTCATCACGACCTTGAGTTTATATGAAAAGTAATGCTTGGCTGATATCCAGAACTATCTCCCTAAAACAAATCCCTTCAAGGCATATTTTCTAAACACCATGTGCTTTGTTTCATATGGGTTGATGATACATGGTTTTGTGGAGCCCTCCTTAAGATTATTCGTAAAATTTAAGCTCCTCCAAGGAATCGAACCTCCTCATAGACTTTGGGGGACAGTTTGAGGTGGTTTTTGATGATGCTCAACTTGTCCTGAGACTTCATTCTTTTTTATGCGACGTGTTGAAAATAACATTCACTCTTATTTTTTATATTCAATGGATTTTACTCCCACCCAACACTTATCTTGTTTATAGAGTAAGGTTGCTTCCTCAGTGGCGAGTTCCCTGATGGGGTACACCTTCTATTCTTGGGAAGGACTCTTCTAAAGATACAAATAGGGGTAAATCCTCTTGCTAGGAAGGTTAGTGTATGTGATGAGTGCCCAAAAAGCACTAAAATAACCATGATTTTATGTACATTAATTGATTAAAAATACATATATTTATATGTTTTATCATATATTTATATAAATTTGTCTTTTTCGGAATCACGGGTATTTTTATTGTTTTTCAGGTATTTTGGCTTAAAAACGCAATTTAAAGACTCAAAGAGGAATACTTGAAGCAATACATCACAAATATATTAATAAATAAGTGGGAAAAGGTCAACAAACATGGAAAAATTGGACAAAATGGGTCAAAAAGGTCAAAAATGTCAAAAAGACGGAAATCGCGCCCCGCTGCCCAGCCGCGCGCGCAGCCCAGCGCCCCAGCGCCCCATGCCGCGCGCGCCCGCGCGCACTGGCCTGCCCATCCGCGCGCGGGCACTGTTCACGCGCGCCGAGCTGCGCGCAGCGACAGCCCCCCGCGCGCGCGCGCAGCGCCCAGCAGCCCCTCCCCGCGCGCCCAACGCCTTTTCGCCCCATTTTTCACGTGCAGCCGCCCTGTGACGTCATGCTGACGTCATTAATGACATCAGCAATTCCAATACGCGTTTTTACATTTTTAAATATTTTTTTAACATTTTTTTACTCATTTTTTCTCTCCATCCTCACCTATAAATACCCCCCTTCCCTTCACTTCAAAACACACCTTCAAAACACACTTCTCTCTTCTTTCTTTCTCTCATTTCTTAGTTTTTGAGTTTTTCTTAGTTTCTCTCTTAGTTTCTAAGCTTTTCTTTGTTTTTCTCTTAGTTTTTAGTTCAATTCTCTTAGGTTTAGAGTTCTTCTCTTTTTGAGAGGAACTTGTAATGTTTTTGTAATAATTTAGATTTTTGATTCAATAAATGGGAGTGCAAATTCCGCTTGGAGGTTTTCCAACACCGGGAATAGCATCGAAGTTCTGTAAGGATTTTATTTTCTTTACAGTTATTTTTTATGCTTTATTCTTACATGTTATATTTAATTTGTCTGTGATTAAATTTAA
The DNA here is from genome assembly GCA_030763125.1 of Hippophae gyantsensis. NCBI lineage: Eukaryota > Viridiplantae > Streptophyta > Magnoliopsida > Rosales > Elaeagnaceae > Hippophae > Hippophae gyantsensis. The sequence goes on from CM061036.1 coordinate 13,899,248, forward strand.
CTGTGTTGGCTGTTTAGTAAACATGATGTAATAATAACGTTGTTATGCTTGCGAAATATTAAATAGGTAAAAATCTCTAAAATGAATTGATTTTGTTTTTATTCAAGATTTTATATTAAGAATGTTAGAGAGAAATATATTATTTTTCATTACAAACTTAAACACGAAAATTAGATTTTAAGGTTTAGTTATCGATCGATTTAGAGTAGTGCTCTTTTATTTGATGGTACAATCGCCTAGGTAGTTAGAGTGAAGCTCTATTTCAAAAGTTTTTATAAGAATTATTATCTGAAAATGTATTGACAACATGTTTTCGGTAGTGGTTTTAAAACTTGAAAGTTAGTACTCGGATAACTAAATTCTTAGGTTTAATTTGGACACCTTGAATAAAGTTTAAATCGTCTAACCCCACCAAAGGTGGCATTTAAATGGTTCATTTTCAATCTCTTAGAAAAAGGAATTAATTTAATTAAGCATATTAGTTATCAACCCCACCCATAGGTGTTAATTGATTTGTTTAGTTAACAAAGAATATCTAACCCCACCAAAGGTGGTATTCATACAAAAAAGGGAGAATCAATAAATATCAATTCATATCTTTAATAACCTAAATAATATGAGCAAGCATAATTAACTTAGTTATTATATCCATAAATACTCCACTATTTTAAATGATAAAATTTGCATAAATATTTATTGAATCTTTGTTTATTTTTATGTTAATAGATTAAAAACACAAAAACCCAAAATATCGTGACAGGATGTTTAGGATTTAATTTCGTTTTTAAAAGTTTGAATAATAAATTAAAAACCACATACATTCCTTCCTTAGATCGACCTTGGGAGTATACTTATCATTTTCTATGAAATGATTCGTGCACTTGCGAGAGTTTTATAAATAGATAAAACCAAAGTAACGGGCAGGATCGGCGATGTCGGTTCTGCCCCGATCAGTATGCCCTTAAAAAACAAAAAGAAAGTGGTCAATGATGAATATCCTTCGCCTTTATCCACATGACAAGAACAAATTCAAACTCTACCTCCCTTCTTTGTCCTAAAAATCCTCGCCATCCTATATAGGACTCGAGGGAGGGAAATGATGTCCTTAATGATCTTACCACCAATGTGTATGGAATATCTATATATCGGGGCTTGGTGCCAAAGAATCTCGATCATTACTTAAGCCATCTTCCTACTAAAGTGTATGAGAAACGACTCGAGACCATCTGTGATAATACAGGCTCTAATGATGTCATCTGTTGTCACTTGTATCATGTATGTTACCTCAAATTTTGTGTTCATGACAATTTTTTCTACATGTTTAACCCTACGACATTTTTTGACCTCGTACCCTTCTTTTAATTCATGTACAATTGGTACAAAAGAAATAGGGTCATGAATCTACTAGGTCTAGGTATGTCACATTGTTGGTTTTGGCATCAAGTTAACAATACCGGTTTTGCCAACACTTTTGTTTTATATTTGTAAAACTCTCGCAAGTGCAAGAATCATTTTATATAAAATGACAATTATACTCCAAAGGACAATCTAAGAAAGGAATATATGTGGTTTTAATTTATTATTTAATATTTTAAAAACGAAATTAAATCCTAAACATCATGTCACGATATTTTCATTTTTTTTTTGTGTTTTATAATCTAATAACATAACAAAGATAAACATAGATATAGATTTAATAAACAATTATGCAATTTTTTATGATTTATAACAGTGAAGTATTTATGGATATAATAATTAAGTTAATTATGCTTGCTCATATTATTTAGGTTATTATAGATATAAATTGATATTTATTGATTCTCTCTCTTTTATATAAATACCACATTTGGTGGGGTTAGATATTCTTTGTTAATTAAACAAATCAATTAACACTTATGGGTTGGATCAATAATTAATTTGATTAATTTTCTAAGAGATTGAAAATGAACCATTTAAATACCACCTTTGGTGGGGTTAGACATTTTAAACTTTATTCAAGGTGTCCAAATTAAACCTATGAATTTAATTATCCGAGAACTAACTTTTAAGTTTTAAAACTATTACTGAACATATGTTTTTAATACATTTTTGAATAATAGTTCTTATAAGAATTTTGAAATAGAGCTTCACTCTAACTATTGGGAAATTGTACTAAAAAATTAAAAGACACTACTCTAAATCAAACCGGATAATTAAATATTAAAATCTAATTTTTATGTTTAAGTTTGTAATAAAAAATATATTTCTCTCTAGGATCCTTAATATAAAATCTAAATAAAAATAAAATCAATTTATTTTATAGAAATGTAATACCTATTTAATATTTCGTAAGCATAACAATGTTATTATTATATCATATTTAGAAATAACTAGCCATGATAGAAATAACTAGCCATGTTAAATTTAATCATAGAAAAATTAAATATATCATATGAGAATAAAACATAAAAATAACTATAAAGAATTCATTTTAAAATTATACCTCAAAATAATCCTTACAGAACTTTGATGCTAATACGGTTATGAAAATCCTCTAAACAGATTTGTATTTCTATTTATTGAATCAAAAACTAGAAATTTAAAAAATCATAACTAGTTCTTCTCAAAAGGAGAAGAACTTCAACACTAAAAAAACTAAGAAAGCTTTCTAGAGAAAGATTTTTAGGGATCTTAAAGGGATGAATTGAAAAATGGGGGAGATGGCTCTTTTATAGGGGAGGAAAAGGTTAAAAAAGTGGAAAATACCAAAATGGTCTTGGATGCATTTGCACAAGTTGGCACACGTGTAGGGTGTTGGTGCCCGTAGATGGGCAAGATTTGCTACGGGATAGGTATTGGCACATATGGGACTCGACGGATGGGCATAGATAGGGGAATCACATATTTGTGACTATGTACAAGATAGGATGGGCATACACGTCACTACACTCGGGACAAGCTGGGCATGCGTGTGGTTGGCCAATTTTGTTTGTTTTCTTTTTCAATTTTCCATTTTACTTTCCCTCATTTTTTTTCACATATTTGTGATATATTTCCTCCAGTATTTTTCTTCGAATCTTTAAATTATTTTTGAATGAGAAAACCTAAAAAACAATAAAAATACCAGTGATTTCGAAAAAAACAAATTTATATAAAAATATGATAAAATCATACAAATATAAATATATTTAACCAATTAAAATACATTAAATCAAGATAAATTGTATTGCTTTTTAAACACTCATCACTGGTGAGAAAAAAAAAGGAGAAGGTGAGGCCATTGATAAAGAGGAAAATTTGAAAAAAGTCACCACCGAGCTGAATAAGTATGCCAAGCGTGTTACCAAGTTCGAGGAGGCTCAAAAGTATGTAGAGGATGAGACCAAGGAGGCTTGAAAAAGATTTTAGGAGGCTCAAAATAGAGTTGAGGTTGTTGCTGAAGTGGCCTAGAAGGTAAAGGCCAAGCTTGTTATCATAACCAAGAAACTCAAGTCAAGCGTAGAGACAGGTTATGAGTTGGCCATGGAATCCTTTTAAGACAGAAGCCAAGAAAAAAGACCTGAGTTATTTTTATTATTCCATTATGAATATCTCTATCACTCCCACATAAATGCATACTCCTTCTTTAGAGAGGGAAGAAAAGGAGGAATAAGGCTCCAGTAAGAGAGAGGTTGGGCTTGAGACAACAGGTGCAAGGGTAAGGCACGAAGATTGTTAATTTTCTAGACCTGGTCTTTGTTTCCTTTTTCAAGCTAAACCCACTTTTATTTGTGTGGTTGATAAGGACTTAAAAAGAATTAAAATTACCATGATTTATTGTACTTTAATTGATTAAATAGATTTATATTTGTATGATTTTATCAATTTTTTATATAAATTTGTCTTTTTAGAATCACGATTATTTTTATTGTTTTTTAGGTATTTTCATTCAAAAATAACTTAAAGACACAAAAAAAATTCTAGAGGCAATACATCACAAATATAATGAGAAAAGAAATGAGAAAAAGTAAAAAAGATGGAAATCTCACATGTAGCAACCCATCCACGAGGAGTCCTAGGTGCACCAGTGCACACAACTGCCTATCTTTCCAAGTCCAATGCACACCAATGCTTGTAGCCACCCATCCATGGTGAATCTCGTGCATAGCATCCCATTCGTGCCGTGTTGCATGCGTGCAAGCACATTCATCTTCGTATCTTGCCCGCACCCACACCTATCAATTGCTCATCTACCAAGATTTTCACGTCGTATACGTATGCCAACCTATCCAAACGCATCCAAATTCAAATTTTGAAATATTTTCCCCTTTTTTTGGCCTTTTCTTCACTTATAAAAGGACCTTCTTCCCCTATTGTAAAACACACAATTTTCTGAGCACTTTCTCTCTCTATCTTTCTCACTCTAAATAATTTTCACTTTTTTTAGTTTTTTATTTTTATGTTCTTCTCTTTTTGAGAAGTAACTATGTTTTTATAAATTTTTAGTTTTTGATTCAATAAGTAGAGATGCAAATTTGTTTGGCGGTATTCAAGCAACATAATTAGCATCAACATGTTATAAGGATTCTATTAAGGTATAATTTTAATGGATTCTTTATAGTTATATTTTTATGTTTTATTCGTATATGTTATATTTAATTTATCTGTGATTAAATTTAACATAGATGGTTGTTTCTAATTATGATATAATTATAACGTTGTTATGCTTGATAAATATTAAATAGGTAAAATATTTCTATAAAATAAATTGATTTTTTTTTAGATTTTATATTAAGGATGTTAGAGAGAAATATATTGTTTTTCATTCCAAAATTAGATTATAAGTTTTAATTATCTAGTCTGATTTAGAATAGTGTTCTTTTATTTATTAGTACAATCGCTCATTAGTTAGAATGAAGCTCTATTTCAAAAGTTTTTATAAGAACTATTATTCCAAAATATATTAAAAATATATTTTCATTAATACTTTTAAAACTTGAAAGTTAATACTCAGATAATTAAATTCTTAGGTTTAATTTAGACACCTTGATAAAGTTTAAAATGTCTAACTCCACCAAAAGTGGCATTTAAATGGTTCATTTTCAATCTCTTAGAAAAAAATGAATTAATTTAATTAATCTAATTAATTATCGACCCTATCCATAGGTGTTAATTGATTTATTTAATTAACAAATAATATTTGGCCCCACCATAGGTGGTATTCATATAAAAAATAGAGAATCAATAAATATCAATTTATATATTTAATAACCTAAATAATATGAGCAAGCATAATTAACTTAATTATTATATCTTTAAATACTCCACTGTTATAAACGATAAAATTTGCATTATTATTTATTGAATCTATATCTATGTTTATTTTTTTATATTATTAGATTAGAAAACCAAACAAAAATATCATGACAAGATGTTTACGATTTAATTTTGTTTTTAAGATTTTGAATAATAAATTAAAAACCATATATATTTCTTCCTTGAATGGACTTTGGGAGTATACTTATCATTTGCTATAAAATGAATCGTGCACTTGCAAAATTTTTACAAATTATAAAACAAAAATTATTTTGCAATCCATACTTTGTGAAATAAAAATTCAATTGTTTTTAATGAAAAGTTAATTTTTTTGAATCATTGTGTGTTTATAATGTTGACCTATATACCAACATATTTTTGGGAGCATGTGTCATTTTCCTTTTGTCAACATCTTTCTCAATAAAAAGGGTCAATGACACTTTTTTAATCAGTGCATTAGATATTTTTTTATTAATTCCTCCATCATTTTGGTTCGGACTTTATGGATTCTGATCGAACTAATAGACGTTCAGTTCAAGCTTTAAGAGTGGAAAATGACAAGTTTAAAAGTGAGGTTAGGGAACTAAAAGTCGAGGTGCTCAAACTAGAGGGAAAGTTAAGTCCCTTCAAGGAAAACAAGTGTGAGCTCACTTCTTGTAAAGAGTAGTTAATCAAAACGCAAACTCTGGAGAAGAGGACCTTAATTAAAATGGCCAATCTTGTAGAAAGGGAATTATATTAGGCGAGCTTTCATATGAAGCAATCTGAAAGACTGTTCCTAAAGGTGATGGAGGTTATTGAAGAATTGGTGATGAGGTATGCTCATCCCGAAGTAATGAGCCATGCACAGAAGAAAATCATTAAGATTTAGGTCAATTTGTTTCCCTTATTGGAAGAAACTAATGATATAGACACTGGTCGTATGTCCAAGTGTTTGAAGAGTTTTTGACCCATTAAGAGGGTTGAGCTTTGTTTTAATAAGTTTATCAAAAGATTTGAAATTTCAGATAATGAAAATATTCTTGATGGCAAGCACTTGCGATGCCCAAATGTTATATTATTATTATATTTTTTTAGGCATAAAACCTAAAATTGTTGGGATGCCTTACCCAACTCTTAACCAAGGTGATTAACCTATAACATAAAATAGTGTGAGGGGGAGCATTACCTGGTTCTTAGCCAAGGTGGAAAACTCATGACCTTTACAAGCATCATGGAATTTTACATGGTTCTTAACTAAGGTGATCAACCTATGACTTAAAATGGTAGATATGAGAGGTTTACCTTGTACCTGACTGAGGTGTTCATCTCTTTTTTCGATGTCAGGGCATTAACCTCGTTTATTAAAAATTTGGAAACCTCATGACCTTTTCACAAATCAAGGCACTCTACTTGGTTCTTAACCGAGGTGATTAACCTGTGACATAAAATAATGGGAAAGGGATCTTTACCTAGTTCTTGACTGAGGTGCTCATCTCTCCCTTCAATATCAAAGCATCGATGTCATTCCTGACCGAGGTGGAAAACTCATGACCTTTGCAAGCATTAGGTTATTCTACCTGGTTCTCAGCCGAGGTGATTAGCCCATGACGTAAAATAGTAGGAGATTTTTGAGAAAGAACCATTTATTAAGAGGGTCATTCTATAGATATGTCTGTGTTGATGTTACATGAAAGTGGTAAATTAGCATACATTAGAATTGAAATTTCTTCATGTGTCTAGCATTCTAGTTTATGCCATCTTAGTTCTTTTAAATATTTTCAATAAGTAGGCCTCACCTAGTGTTGTTTCAATTATTTGGTAAGGTCTTTCCCAATTAGCACCCATTTTATTAGCCATCCACTCCTTCTTGTTATGGAAGACCCTTGTAAGAACATAATCACCACTAGAAATTGTTTTGAAGTGCACGATCCTATTGTAATAATCTGATACTTTTCTTTTATGCTCGACCATCCTTCTTAAAGCTCCATCCTCTTTATCCTCTACAAGGGTTAGTTTGATTGCTCTACTTACCTCTTTTTGTTCCTCTATCAAAATCGACTTGGTAATGGGTAATGTGGCCTCGGTTGGTATTACCTCTTTAGTCCCATAGATCAGGGAGAAAGGGGTCTAGTTAGTACTTCCCCGAGGACTAGTCCTGATAGCCCATAATACACCAGGTAGCTTCTCAACCCATCTTCCCTTTATGCTTTCCAACCTCTTCTTTAGTAGGTTGATAATTAGCTTGTTGGAAGATTCTATTTGACCATTGGCTTGGCGATAATATGGTGTTTAGTGGCACATTTTAATGTTATACTTGAGGGTGAATTCTTTGATTTTTCTTCCGTGATATGTTTCCTATTATCGTTGATGAGTTCTCTAGATAGGCTGAAATGACAAATTATGGACTTCTATTTAAACCGAATCACCTCTTCCTCCCGTATTCTTCCCAAGGGTTCTACTTTCATCCATTTTGAAAAGTAATCAATGGCCATAAAGAGAAACTTCTTTTGACTATTTCCTAGGAGTAGGGGTCCTAATATGTCAAACCCTAATTTGTAGAAGGGCCAAGGACTAACTACCATCCACATGGTATTGGGACATATATGTAATAATGAGGCAAACCTTTCGCATTTATCACATTTCAGAGTGTATTCCATACAATCTTCCAACATAGTGGGCCTATAATACTTGTCTTATAAACCATTACAATAACCTCATTCCTCCAGAATTTGAACTGTAGTCTCCTTCGTGTGATTTAATTATCAACCTTTCAGATACTTCCTTAACTATGCACAAAATCCTATGGCCCAAATGGGATTTTATTGGAATTTTCTCCTTGCTTTGATCATGTATCGACCTATCTTGGCTCTAATTTCCTTTAGGAACTCCTCATTTTCCAAGAGGTTATAGATCATGGTGAACCATGTGATAATGGAAGCGTCAACAAACCAAACCTTTCTTTTGGCTTCAGTCAAGATGCTTTGATAGATTGTTACTAACACTACTTGGTTGGTTTTGGTTTCTTGTACTGATGCCAAAGTGGCCAAAGCATTGGTGTGATCATTATCATTTCGAGATATTTTCTTAATCTCAAACTTGGAGAATTTTGAGCACTCTTTCTTTAGTCTCTTGAGGTACCCCTTCCTCCTACCATCCATAGCTTCAAATGTAAGGTGATTTCATCCTTCCCTAGTTTCTTTGCAGTCATGGCCCCAAATATAGTTGTCTCATATTCTACAAAATTATTAGTTGCTTAGAAATCAAGTCTGATCGTGTACTCAAAACACTTATTGTTGTGATCAACTATGACCACCTCTAGTACCACACCATTGATGTTATACGCTCTATCAACAAATACCTTATAGATTGGGATTTTCTTTTGGTCTACCCCACATACTTTCTTTTGTTTCTCATCGATGATGACCTTTGGCTTCTCACTAAACTTAGCCACCAACTCGGCCATCGCCTGTCCTTTGATGGTTGTTCTAGCCATGTATTAATGTCATAATCTCCCAATTCTATGATGATCTATTCCATCCTTCTTTCTAAATTTGGCCTCATCCGAATACTTTTGAGTGGATAGGAGGTAAGTACCATGACTATGTGTGAGCTGAAGTAATGCCTGAGTTTTCACACACTAGCTTTAAGAGCGAAAGTTAATTTTTCAATGGATGGATATCTACTTTGGGAATCCATTAGGACTTCGCTGATGTAGTAGATAGAGTACTAAATCTTGTCTCTTTCCATTAGAGCAAGGTGCTGCATATTGGAGGTGTCATAGCCAAATAAAAATAGAGAATCTCACCTGGGAGGGAGCTCTCCAAGATAGAGAGGTTCCTCAAGTGCTTTTTGATTTCCTCAAAGGCTCCTTCAGAGTCCTTATTCCATAAGACTGATATGATCTTTCTGAGTATTTTGAAGAAATGCATACATTTATCGATGTATTTAAAGATGAACCTATTCAATGCCACTATTCTTCCATTTAGCTATCAGATTCCTTTAAGGCTGATATATGGTTTCATGTTCACTAGAGCCTATATATTTTATGGGTTGGCCTCAATCCCCTAGATGACACGAGATACTCTAATAATTTTCCTGTAGTAACACCAAAGACACACTTCTTAGGCTTAAGCCTCATGCTGTATGTTCAGATTATTGAGAACACCTCCTCTAAGTCCTTGATATTTTCCAGGGATTAAGCTGACTTTACCATCACATCATCTACATAAGCCTCCTTCCTAGCTATTTTTCAAACATTTTTTTTGTTTCCTAGTAGAGGCGTCTACTAGTTGATCAATACTTGGAAGGGGGAAGCAATCTTTGGGACACACCTCAATTAGATATATGAAGGCGAAGCACTTATGAAATGACTTGCATGCTTTCATTACTAGTACCACATTTGACAGCCATGAAGGATAGTTGACCTAGTTTATAACCCGAGCCATTTTAAGGGCAACCACATGGCTCTTGATTACCTCACTCTTTTCCCTTGAGAATTTCCTTTTTTTCATTACTGAATGGATCTAGCCTTTCAATTGACATTAAGTTGGTGTGTTATGACTTTTGGATCAATCCTAGGCATGTTTGTTGGAGTCCATGTGAAGATTTATACATTAGGCTTGAGGAACTATAAGAATCATTCCTTTAGCTCCACCGTCAAGTTCCCATCCATTTTTAAGGGGTGGTTCTCGCCTTCAAATTCCATCGTGAGGTCTCTTAGTCTATTTAGGTCAACTAACCTCACCAGGCCTTTTCCCCTAGTCTCTTTCGAGAGAGACCCCTCGGTGATTGCTACTTTTGGGCATTCTTTTTCATAGTGGCATTATAGTAGTTTCTAGCCTTCTCTTGGTCTCTATTTATCTCCTCTAGGCCTTCGTCAGTGGGTAATTTGATTATATGATGAAGGTTGGATGGAACTGCTCTTATTTTGTATATCCATAGCCTTCTCAAGATGGTATTGTAATATGCTGGGACATCGATGATCATAAAATTGGTCATTATTATCACTCCTTTGGCCATGAAAAGCTACACCATTGTTCCTTTTGCATAAATGGTTCTACTATTGAACCCCACAAGAGAGAGCTCTACCTTAACAATGTCTGATTCCTTTACTCCTAGGGCCATAGTAGTGGTTAGAAAAAGTAGATCCACCAAACTTCCTGTATTGATCATTGCTCGACATACATCATAAGATATGATCCTCAAAGTTATTACTAAAGGGTCCTCATGATAGGACGAGGTCTCATCCTTTTCACCAAAATTGATTTCTCCAGTAGGTCTCACCTTATCCAAGGTGTATACATGGAAGGAATTGTACTATTCTCTTATAAATCTTTTGTGCATGTTATTTGAGAATCCATTTATCACAGGTCCTCCATGTATGGTATGAATAGTCCTGATATTGGGCTTATTATAGAGATCCCTTCTACCACTTGATGGGTTTGTTGGTTTTGGCATATCTCATCTATTTTGATGATTTCTTTAGTCTTTAATTTGTATGTTGAGGTTCTTCAGATATCCTTCTCGCTAACAACTCATATACCTATTTTTCAAGGTTCTTATAGTCTCTTATTTCGTGGCCCCTATCCTTATTAAAGGCACACCATTTGTATGTGTCCCTAATTGGGGATTGCATCTTCGGTGGCCATCTAACATTGGGTTCTTCCTCCATCCTCATTACAGCTTGAGCTAAATCTTCTCTCAAATAAGGCCCTTTTAAAATTAGAAAGTGACCTCTACTAAGGTCCTCTATTCTTTGACCATTTTATGGCCCCCTACTATTTGGTGCAAAGCATTTGCTTTTGTTATTTTTATGTGCCCTATCTAGGCTTATCCTTCTCTATTTTTTATCTGGTACCACCTCTAAGTTAGTTTGATGGACTTTGACTATACTTATCTCTCTCTCTAGGTTGAAAAACTTTCTTGCCTCACCATAAGCTTCTTCTAAAGTATGAGACACTATCTTGGTTAACTCCATAAATCATTCGTCTAAAAGCTTCTATGGTTATAGAGCTAGAACAGTCAACAATTTCCAATTTTTCCTCCTTGAACCTATTCATTTACTCCTCAATGGATTCTCCCCTCTCTTAAATAATAGAGAAAAGATGGTGTGATTCTTTTCTCAAGGGCTTATTGTAGGCATAATTCGTGATGAATATTCTAGCAAACTATGAGAAGGAGGTTATGGATTAGGTAGCCAAGTTTTTGAACCATTTCTAAGCACTTTCACAAAAGGTGGCAGCTAATAATTTGCACATTATGGCATCTCTTATTCCCTAGGTATGGCTCATAGTATCCATGGCTATCTTGAAGTGTTGCACATGGTTTAAGGGGACCTTTTTTCCAAAATAATCAGGGAATTTAAAGGCATTGAACTTAGCTGTTGTCGCATCATTCTCTATCTCATTAGAAAAGGGGGAGATACACAATAGGTCAAAATACCTATCTATGTCATAAGGGTTTTACCTTTCTCATTTTCTCATATGTCGCCTTTAAGGCTTGATCTTGTTTCTTATTGGCTTCCTCTAGTGCTTGAAATCGTGCCTCCTAGCTTTTCCTTTCCAAAAAATCCATTGTTCTTCATTAGGTCTTCCTGAGCTAGAAAGGAGGCTTCTTTTGTTTTCCTATTCCACTTGGTTTTTCTTAGGCTGCTTATGCCCGGCTATGTTTCTGTTGATCGGGTCATAATTTTGTTATTTTAGGATCCTTCCCCTTAATTAGGAGCATAATGACCTATTTTCTCTTTTGGTTTCTTCGAGCTCTCTTTTCAGTTTGAGGAGTTGGGTAACTAACTCTTGGTGTTAAAGGTTATCTTCAGCTCTGGTCTCATTAAGAGTTGGTAAGGCATTTCTTTGAGTCATCATTTTTTCTAGATTAGCCAACCTCAACCATCCTCCAGCATGAGTTCCTATGATGGTGGTGCATGACAAATGTTTGTAAGTTTTTGTTGTAGCTTGCGAACGAAACACGCCATATTTTCCAAGCTTCTCTCAAGGCTCGGAGTATATCCCAAAGAATATTATGGGGTTAGAAACTTAAGCTCAACCTAAGAATCTGAGCCCCACATTGGTTAAATATTTGGGGTTGATCCGATTTATAGAGAGAGAACTTAGATAGAAGTCAAAATAATTGGCTAAATGTGTGGATTCCATAAGAGGTCCATCTATTTATAAAATATTACACATACAGGTGTCACTCATAATCAGTGTACATATATATGGGTATCAGGGGGATATAATCATTATAATGTACATATATATGGGTATTAGGGGGATATAATCATTATAATGTACAACATTACAGGGGGTGTTTCCTTGAAACCAACCTCCTACTTGCTCAGAATGCTCGGAATGTTCACTTCAGCTAGGGTTGGGTTACAAGTTGGTCCATATGTTCAAAAAGTATCGAAAAAAAGGTGTGGTTCCCAAAAAGGATTAACATATGCAGAGTAGAGTCTAAATAATAAAATTTATGTATGAGCATAAGCGAATCACAAATTGGGGAAATTAATTAAAGTGCTCATACATTATGATCTACTAAGTATATTAATTTTTCCATAAAGGTATTCGCTATGACACGAATGTTAATTAGGATTGCTTGTATTTTTTGTATTAGCCTTATGTAAAATTGTCTCATCAAAAAAGGTTCATTATCAGGGTAATGTAAAAAGGGAAATTAATTGATGTAAGCATTCTTAGTTTTAATTGACTTGATCATAGGGGTTTCAGTAACGGTATTAATAATATAGATTAATTGATATTTTGGCTCTAGTATAGATTGTGAAAGAAAGCATGAACCTTGTAAGTAGGTTACTTGGGAGCGTTACCTTGGTAGGTAGTTTTAAGTCCTAGACTTGTAATCGAACATTATTTTCATAGTGCATAGTTGGATGGTTTGGTAGACTAGTGGTTTCCCTCTTAGGTCATTATTGTGACCTAGGTTGTTTTCACCTAAAAATTTGTGTGTCAATTTATATTTCGACATTATTTTATATCCATATGATTACATGTCTGACCGTCTATGAAATTTTAATTTAGTATATTTTTGTTAATTATCTATTCACCTCTTCTAACTAATTATATCCATAACTAAAAATATTTTAATTTGTATTAGAGTCGGTAAGTAGATATACTTAGTGCTTTCCTAGGACACTATTATGGATTAGAATCCAGGAGAACTCAAACCAGTTAGTTTAGAAAGTAAGAAATCTAAACCCACTAGATCTAAATGTCTTGAATGCAATCGGATTGGTCACTTTGTAGCTTAGTGTGATAATAAAAAGAATAGAATTAAAAAGCTTTCAATGCTTTCCTTAGAGACATAAAAAGTGACAACGGTAATCGTAATGGCTCAGAAAATTATGGTACCAACTACTTGGCATTTACTGCAAAGATTGGTGGACAATCTAATAAGTCTAACTTTTATTCAAACAATGAGGAAAGTGATGTGAGATTTCTACTCAAAAATTTAATAAATAATCTTGATGAATTGTTTCTTGATTTAGTTAACGGTAAAAGACAAAAAGATTGGTTACTACTAAAAGCAACCAAATTAAATGATAAACTTAAATCATATGAAATAAATTCCTTAATCTTATAAAAAAAATTAGTTATTTGATCTTGCTCATGTTTTGAATTCAAGTCTTCTAAATCTTAAACTAGAAAAAAAAACTAGTACAGGAAGTTGTAGAATCAAAAGATGTTGTCAAGAGATCGACCATTAGAACTAAAAAGCTAAATGAAGTCCATAGCTATGGAAAACATTTTGAAGACAACAAAGGGCTTGGCTTTGTAGATGAAGATTCTACTCCATCTTCAAAAATGATTGAGTTTGTAAAGCCCTTAAACCCTTCTACTTCATAGGCTACACATACACTTCCAACGTCAAAGACCACAATTGTAAGGGATTCTAACTCTACTCATACTCTTATTAATTAAACACAAAGAACTATTGTTCCTATAATTGATAGAATTGTTATGTTTGTGCATGTATGTCATCATTGTGTTAGGAAAGGTTACATTATGCCCAAGTTTAGATTTTTGATGAATGCTCCTAAATTTAATAATTATTTCCATGATTCTAGTTATAGGACTCATTATCATCATCCAACTATGCATAGTATCTTCAATAAGTCAACTTTTTTGCATGAAGTTGTTAATTGAAAAAGACAAATGAATTTCAAATATTTTATTTCTAGGACTAATTATCATCTTCCTACCATGCATATTGCGTCTTCATTTAAGATGAATGTGAAATCCAAAGGTAGGTTCAAGAAAATGCCTATGATAATGAAGGCAGTTAATTTCCAACCAAAAGTATAAAGAAAATAAAATTCAAGAATATTTAGGTTAAAATATATTGTCCTTTTTTGGTCACATGATAATCCTTTAATGTTCATATAAGTACTTTTGTTTGACTACTTATTTAACCCTAGGTGAGCCACTTTAGTTTGTTTATTTGTTTTTTTTTATTGATATTTCTTTAGTTTGTTTTAAAGGAAAAATGGAGAGTAGACTTTCTTTAACATTGACATGAATTTTATATATTATTTTCATACAACTTCACGTATTTTGATTGACTTTACATTACTTAATTGAGTATTTCGACTTGTACATCTACATATTTTTTACATCTGGTGAATGATGTTGACATGAACTTACTCATGCACTCACTAAACACATATCTATTTCTTGAAATTTATGATTAATATTGGAGTTTTTAAGGCTTGAGATAACCTTGACTACAAAATTGTGTTTGAGCTCTAATTCACTTTATAAAATGCTAATATAGAGCGACATCTAGTTTTGGGAGGACTACCTACTCTAATGTGTGAAGCTACCGCAGTGAGCAAAGAAGGCTACCTCACAATAAATATGAAAGTCATCATACTAGGTTTCTAGCACATGCATATTTCCTTAAAAAATAATATTAAAGGAAAAAAAAATATGAAACCTTTTCCATATATAAAAAGAAAGAGCCACAAATAGTTATACAAAAATAAAATAAAAAACTAATCACTGACAAAAAAATACAAGAGGAAAATATAAAAAAAATTAAGTTCTCTCTTGGTAAATAAAATTTTATTGCGTGTAAGTATGAATTCAACTGCAATTTTTCATGATATGTGATAATATTTTCTTTGAATATTTCATAACTGATCGTAAATGAATAAATTGACATCCTACTATAGTTCTAACACATATTTTACTTTTGGTGATTGTCGATATGTTACCATATTTGTTAGTATATTTGTGTGTCTTGTCTACATATATTTATGTTGTCAATATGAATAGTCACACTTTAAACAAAATTAATTTCATATTTTCTATGGACGGTTGTAGTCATGTTTAGTTAAGTACATTACTCTCAATTCAAAAAAGAAAAATATATATATATATATATCAATTTTTATAAAAAAAAATTTATTTTAATTTATTTAAGGAAGTCCTAAAACTTAAGGGGAGTTCACTCATTTTTGGAAAATATATTGTTTTTAGCTCTCTATTTTGATTGTTACTAAGCTTTTCAGAATGTGTGCACCTCTTATTAGTCATTAAATACATCGTTTGCTTGCTCAACCTATTTGTTATTGCTTCATGATTGTATTATTTATTTGTATGATAAAAATGGGCAGAAAGTTATTAAGTGTTAATTAAAAAGATATAAAGGGAGAGAGTTATTAATTGAAAATTTTTCTTGAGAGAGATTACACAGAGGAGAATTCAAGTTTATTCATATTGGGAGAGTAATACTAAAATGTTCTATTTGTTATTACTCATCACTTATGTTTATTTCTCTGTTTTTCTTTTATTATATATATTGAACTAATAAATAGTGAGTCTTTTGGGATAACTTGTGTGCCTTTTTGTGTTTTTGTTTTTTAATGTACATATGAGCTGTCAAGATTCAAGTGAAGATGGTTTCACTGGATCATAAGATAGTTGTGCTTTCCTATGAACATTATGTAGTGAGAGAGATGTTTGTCACACGAATAGGCCAAATGGGGAGATTGTAAGGTTTAGGAGTATTATATATATTCGTCAAAAAAATCTAAATAGGCCAATTTTAGATTTCATATTAGACATATATGAACATTCTACATATAGGTTATTCGATCTATCGATAAATGTTTGGATCGATCGAGGTATGTAGATCAATCGAGAATCGATCTACCTTGAGTAAAAAGTCCTGGAATTAATTCTTAATTGAGGTAGATTGATCAAAGTGTAATGTTCGATCGATCAAGAATCGATCTCATTCGATCTACCTAGGCTCAGGCCTTAATTTATAATACCATAGATTGATCGAGAATTGGTTAGATCAATCGATTATCTTTTGATCATTGCTTGGATCAATCGAAAAGGTGTTTGATCGATAAAGCCTCAACTAGATCAATAGAACGGTTAAGTGATAACTCTATGAAAATAGTCATTAGCACATTTTTTTACTTAATATTTACTTGTTTTATTTAATAAATAGTATTTTTATGGCTAAAAATATTAAAATATTAAAATAGAGTCATGAGTGCATTGGATGATATCATGTGTCGTACACACACACGAATTAATTTTCAAAAACCTTGCATATCCTTGTATTGATGGAACGTTGATTAATGAATATGTGAACCTCTTTATCATAGACTTGTACGAATTTTGAGAGGGATATTTTTCGTGAAATATGCATGTATTAATAGAAGTATATTTATGAATTTACTACCCAAGTTATTGTATTTAGTTATACTTAGCTTTACTTGAGGACAAGTGAAGATTTAAGTTTGGGGGTGTGATAACTCTATGAAAATAGAGTCATTAGCACATTTCTTTACTTAATATTTACTTATTTTATTTAATAAATAGTATTTTATGGTTAAAAATATTAAAATATAAACTATTTAGTGAAAAGGGGTGAAAATATAATTTTTGGAATTTTTTAGGATTCTTTTGGAATTTTTATGGATTTTTTATGAATTTTTAATGCAGGACCAATCAGAAGCTACCACGTGGCATACCACGCAAGCAAAGGAGCTAACTGGGCACGCCACATGGATGCCACGCAAACAAGGAGAATAAAAAATGCCGCGCCGCATGTGAGGAGGATGAAAAATGTGCCACGTGTCAGTACGTCATTCAATCCAAGTTCGAAAATCGGTCAACACGCCATGACATGTGTCAACACTCCATTGCTCCGCACCTTCCACCCGTGCGCCATGCCATCCATTCGCATCAACACATCGCGCCACGTGTTGCTGACTCGGCGAGCATTGACTCTGACTGGTCTCCTCTGCCACATGTCTCTCCTTGATTCACCGAATAAAATTCTGATGCCATGTATCATGTTGTTGATGAGTGCTCAAAAAGCACTAAAATTACCATGATTTTGTGCACATTAATTGATTAAAAATATATATATTTATATGATTTTATCATATATTTATATAAATTTGTCTTTTTCGGAATCACAGGTATTTTTATTGTATTTCAGGTATTTTCGCTTAAAAACGTAACTTAAAGACTCCAAGAAGAATACTGGAGGCAATACATCACAAATACATTCAAAAATAAATGAGAAAAAGTCAACAAATATGGAAAAATTAGACAAAATGGGTCAAAAATGTCAAAAATGTCAAAAAAAGAGGAAATCATGCCGCCCAGCCGCCCATGTGCCCAGCCACGCCGGCCACTACGCGCAGCGCGTCCAGCAACGTGTGTGCTAGATCTTCCTTCCGCGCGCGCCCCTACTCCCGTCCGCGCGCGATTTCCTATTGTTTTGACATTTTTGACCTTTTTGACCCATTTTGTCCAATTTTTCCATATTTGTTGACTTTTTCTCATTTATTTTTGAATGTATTTGTGATGTATTGCCTTCAGTATTCTTCTTTGAGTCTTTACGTTACGTTTTTAAGCGAAAATACCTAAAAAACAATAAAAATACCCGTGATTCCGAAAAAGAAATTTATATAAATATATGATAAAATCATATAAATATATATATTTTTAATCAATTAATGTGCACAAAATCATGGTAATTTTAGTGCTTTTTGAGCACTCATCAGCTGTCATTGGCCAAAACTATCAGTTTTGCATGTTTTGATCGTAGCCCTTGATTTGAAGCTGAACGGATGGTCCAGATCGCACCTGAGCTTTATTTAAGCCCCTAATCACTCCATAAACCCTAATTTGCCTCCATTAGCATAATTTTGGTCAGTTTTTAGAGCTAAAAAGAGAGAAAAATATAAAAAAAAATTGAAGAAACGACACAATTTTGGTAGAGATTCAAGAGGAAATTAATTCTACAATTCAAGAGATTGATTGTATTTCTTTTTCTACTCTTTTCTTTATTAATTTTTTGTATTTCTTTATGAAAGGTATGAGGTTTATGAACACAATTATGTGTAATTAATTAATTTATCTAGGGATCTTATGAACTCAATTTTCACCATGTGATGATCTAATATTTTTTCTCTATTATAATATTAATTTAATTATATTATTTAAACTTATTTTTATGCTATTAATTGCTTGGCCAATAATTTATCTATAGAGGCAATTAAATAGATTTGAGAAAATTATTTAAATGTTTGTCTTGATTAAATAACATGCATAGTTTTCTAGGCAGAGATGTATGATTCTTATGTATGTGATCCATAATTGATGAACTTAATGAGTAGTATGCAATTTAATTGGCATGAGTGTGTGATTAAATTAATTACTATATGGTGTGTAGTTTACTTGAGAGAGGAATACATGCTAGGTTAGATTCAATTGATCATATAATTAATTGATATTATATTGGGAGGATTTTAGTGATTCGTATGTTTAGAAAATTGGGGGATTAAATATTTCTAGATATTTTCTCATATATCTTTTTAGTCACAAAATCTGATTTAATTTTAGTTATTTTAATTTTGCTTTCTTAAGATATAAAAACACCAATCATTATATTACTTGTTACGATATGTATACTTGCATATTTATTGCACACACAATTTGTGTGGCGATTGTTAAGGTTTCAACTTAAAATTTATTTTTAAACTCAAGTTAGTTTATGGAATTTCCATTTAACCTATTCTTAAATGTGCTTTAGTATTTTTAGAATATATCCTAAAATTATCTTATTATTTTATTAAGATGTGTAGTGTGTTGGCGTGAGTTGTCAACTAAGAATAAAATCAGATAAATTATAGGAATAACCAAAGATAGCATATCAAATCTTTTTATATATGTACATAATATCCCTATAAATTATATACTAGAAATACAACGAAAGAAAAGTTGACATGGTATCAGAGCATCTCACGATCTAGCTCTCGGTTCACCTTCATTACTAGCTTCTAGCATCCTTCCCCCCACCCTCTCCTATAATAGCCACTGAAACCCCAATCTAGATGGAAGAATCTCCCACCCAGAACACCCTCCTCTCTAAATTTTTCACCGCTACGATGGCCGAAGCTCTGTCCAAAGCTCAGCCTCTTTTCGTGACTTCTGAACCTGTGGCTCTACCGATCAGCATCAACTTGGATGGTTCCAACTATTTCCTATGGTCCCAAATTATCAATATGTACATCTCTAGCAAATACAAGTTGGGATACATCAATAAAGAATTAACCCCGCCATCTCCGACCAACCCATCCTTCCGTAAATGGCACACTGAAAATGCCATTGTCAAAGGATGGTTGAACAACTCCATGGATCCGGCATTAATCGGAAATTTCATTTGCTTTCCCATATCCAAACAGGTTTGGCACTCTACTGCTACCACCTATTTTGATGGTGGTGATACTTCCCAGGTCTATGATCTCCGACGACATATCTCATGTCTCCACCAAGTAGGTGGTTCCCTGGAAAATACTACACCGGTTTGGAAGGTCTCTGGCATGAGATCAACTTTCATCATCCAAATCTGATGGAGTGCCCTGCTGATATTCAATGATATAATAATATTTTCCAAGAATATAGAGTTTATGTCTTTTTGGATGGTCTTGACGACAAACTGGACAATATTCGCAGTGACATGTTACAACTACACCTATTTCCTACCATGGAACAAGCATATGCTCATATCCACAAAGAGGCTCTTTGCTAGGTAGTGATGAACATCAGGGACTATGAACCACTATCAAGAGCAATGCTTGCTTCGAGAAGCTTTAAGATCGGATTCTCTGGACTTGCTTCTCAACATACTGGGAAATTTGTCTTTAAAGCCCATTCCTCGTCTGACAGTCTCAAATTCTCTCATTGTGGCAATATGAAGCACACATTTGAAAATTGCTTTTAGTTGCACTAATAACCTGATTGGTGGTATGAACTCCAAGCTTGAAAAAAATGAGACGCTGGCAATATGGCTTAAGGCACAGGTAAGGCTGCTATAGCGGCAACCAAACCATATCTCTCTCTCTAACACCACCCACTACCTCTTATCAATAGGATTTCTCTCTAGTGGATCAAGGTAATCTCTCTCATGCCTTACTTAGTGATAGCCACGATGTCAATAATAGAGTTTGGCTTCTCAACTTTGGGGTCACAGACCATATGACTTTTGACCCCATAGAACTCTCTCACCACTTATCTCCAAGGTGCACTAGCATTGCAAATGCCAATAGGATGATCTCACCAGTCACAAGGGTAGGATCTATGACCCTATCATCCTCTCTTCATTTATCTAATACTTTACTTTTTCCCTCATTGTCCCATAAGCTATTGTTTGTTAATCAAATTACTACATAACTAAATTGTGTAGTACTAATGTTTTTCAATTTTTGTTATACTCAGGATATTTTCACCAAGGAGATAATTGGGCGTGCTACTAAAAGGGGGGATGGTACTACATGGAAGATTTAAGTTTGGGTCGAGCGCATCACGTGTCTTCCTTCTCTGGTTCAAAGTCTCAACAGATTTGGCTATGACATCGTCGTTTGGGACATCCATCATTTAGGTATCTAAGGAATTTGTTTCCTAATTTATTTTCCAATGTACAGATCTCTGAATTTCACTGTGATACTTGTATTTTAGCCAAAATTCATAGGAATACTTATAAATCAAGCATGAATAAAAGTGATACCCCTTTTACTTTAATTCATTCTGATGTATGGGGACCATCCCCCACATCTATTGTATCTTGTGTACGTTGGTTTATGATATTTGTTGATGATTGCACCCGCATGACCTGGTTATATCTACTGAAACATAAGGATGAATTATTTAGGGTCTTTAAGTCATTTCATGCTATGATTTAGACTCATTTTTCCATTCAGATCCTGATTCTTCGCACTGACAACAATGGTGAATATGTTAATCATCATTTTCATTCCTATTTTCAAAAAAATGGCCTTATACATGAGACCTTATATCCCTAGACCCCACAAAAAATGGGGTAGCTGAATGAAAGAATCGACATATTCTTGAGACTGCTTGGGCTCTCCTCCTTGGGGCTCATATCCCCACACGGCATTGGCCCGATGTTGTTTCTACTGTTTTCCATCTGATCAACTACCTTCCTTCCAAAATATTAAATTTTCAAATCCCTTTAGAGTCCCTATCAACCTTGGTCTCTCTACCTATAACCCTTATGCTCCATCCTCGCATATTTGGATGTGTGGCGTATGTACACCTGTCTAAGAACCAATGTACCAAACTTGACCCATATGCTCTTCGGTGCCTATTCTTGGGCTATGCTGCGCATAAAAAAGGCTACCATTGCTATGATCCTGATACTCAGTGCACTTATGTAACCATGGATGTCACCTTTCTAGAGTCTGCACCATTCTACCCTTCCTCAACCTCCACTTCTTCTCTTTACGGGGAGACACTAGATGAGGAGTTTAAGTGGCTAACATTTGAATGGTTGGAATATCGAAATGACACACAAATAATTGGCGAAGAATCAATAAATACATCTTCAGGACCAGACATATCCTCTAAATCTAGAAGGTCTCCAAAAACTGAGCCTACATCATCAAGAGAAGAACTAGAATTCCCCTACCCCTTAGCACCTACAAGTCCATCTCCTGAGAATATTCCTAAGGTAAGTAATATCGACACACCCTTCTTTATAAATGACATAGATCCTTCCCATGGATATAACTTACCTTTCAGGTATAACTAGGGCAAGCCACCAAATAGATATTCTCTAGATATTGTGGAGAGAAGATCAAGGTATCCAATTTCCAACTACGTCTCCATTGAAAAGCTACTTGAGCCTCTCAATACATTTTCACATGAGCTCTCTGGATGTCATATTCCCACTATAGTTCAAGAAGCACTAATGGATCCCAAGTGAACTAAAGCAATATAGGAAGAAATGGGAGCACTACTAAAAAATAAAACATGGACCTCGGTCCACTACCCCAAGGGAAGAAGACAGTTGGGTATAGGTGGGTCTTCTCTATTAAACACAAGGCAAATGGATCTATAGAAAGATATAAAGCGAGGCTAGTTGCAAAAGGATACACACAGACATATGGTATGGATTATCAAGAAACCTTTTCACTAGTAGCTAAACTAAATATAGTTAGAGTTATGCTATCTCTCACAGCCAACCTGGACTAGCCATTGCACCAGTTAGATGTAAAGAACGCACTTCTCCACGGTGACCTTGAAGAGGAAGTCTACATGGATATCCCTTCAGGCTACACAACATCTTCAAAAACTAAAGTTGTGTGCAAATTGTAACGTGCACTGTATGGACTGAAACAATCACCTTGAGCATGGTTTGGGCAGTTCAGTCAAGCAATGAAAAAGTATGAGTTATGCCAAATTAATTCAGATAATATGTTATTTTTGAAGCATCAACAGGGTAAGGTAACAACTTTAATTGTATATGTCGATGATATGATCATCACAGGAGATGATACAGAGGAAATTGCTAAGCTTCAAAAACAATTGGCAACTGAATTTGAGATGAAAAATTTGGGAGAACTTAAATATTTCCTAGGAATAGAGGTTACTAGATCATAACGAGGTATATTTCTTTCCTAGTAAAAATATATATTAGATTTATTATGTGAGGTTGGAATGTTGGTGTGTAAGCCAACAAATACTCCAATTGTTCAGAATCACAAGCTTAAAGAATATCAAAACAAAATGCCAATAGACAAGGGAAGATACCAAAGGTTAGTTGGGAAACTTATTTACCTCTCACATACTCATCCTGATATTTCTTACGCAGTGAGTGTAGTAAGTCAATTTATGCACCACCCTAGTAAGGATCATATGGATGCAGCGATCCGGATTTTACGATACTTAAAATCCTCCCTGAGAAAAGAGCTTATGTTTTCAAAAAATAATCATCTCAAAGTTAATGGTTATACAGATGTAGATTGGGCAAGGAACACCACAGACAGAAGATCCACCTCAGGTTACTTCATGTTTGCTGGGGAGAATCTTGTTACATGGAGAAGTAAGAAGAAAAAGGTGGTAGCATTGTCAAGTGCTAAAGCAAAGGTCCGTGGAATGGCTAAAGGATTGTGTGAGCTGCTATGGCTCAGAAGACTTCTAATCGAAATTAGATTTGCTCCTATCTCCGATATGGACCCTTTTGTGATAAAAAGATGGCTCATTACTATAAAAAGGGGTATTTAAGTCGATATATAAAGTCAGTTTTTGGAAAAAAACTGACTTATAATGAATTTAAAGTCAGTTCGGTGTAAAACCGATGCTATCCACGTAGGACGTAGCATCGGTTGACATGTCAAGCCAATGCTACACTTGGATGTAGCGTCGGTTTCAGGTGTCAACCGACGCTACGCTACGTGGATAGCATCGGTTCTACTTGTCAATCGACGTTACGCTACGTGGATAGCATCGGTTGACACATAGAACTGACGCTACACACGAAGATAAATTCTTTTCTCTTTTTTCTTCCCTAGACAGAAACTATTCCAAGTTCTCCATAACTCTCAAAAACCCAAAACCTCCTCCACTCTTTCTCATTTTTCGACCACCTACAACTACCAATTCCAGCGCCGGTTAATGGGTTTTCTTCCTTTCTAACTAATCTTTTAGATCTCCTATTTTTTTTTAGCAAAATACTCAAATTTTTTATACCCATTTCTCACTTACAAAACACCATTTTTTTTCATTTCCTTCATTTTGTCACTTCATTTACTCTTGTAAGTATTTCTATGTAGGTTTATATTATAACATTAGGAGAAGAATATGATGATCTTGAATAATATAGAACAATACCATGGTAATTGTTTTGCTATTAATTAATATTTATTTTTTAATTATTTGTATTATTTAAACTATTTGTTAAGCATATTTTTTTCTGCTATTATTTAGTGATCGAATACAAGTTTTAATTTAAGTATAATAGAAAATAAATAAATTTTGTAAAAAAAAATTAAAAATTTAAAGTCGGTTCACTACGTGAATCAATTTTAAACGTAAAGTCGGTTCATCAAGTAAACCAACTTTA
The DNA here is from genome assembly GCA_030763125.1 of Hippophae gyantsensis. Taxonomy (NCBI): domain Eukaryota; kingdom Viridiplantae; phylum Streptophyta; class Magnoliopsida; order Rosales; family Elaeagnaceae; genus Hippophae; species Hippophae gyantsensis. The sequence goes on from CM061036.1 coordinate 13,923,917, forward strand.
AACGTAAAGTTCGTTCACGCATTGAACCGACTTTAAATTTTAAGTCATTTTATTTAAAATCGATTTAACCGACTTTAATACCTTTTTTTGTAATAGTGACTATTGTTATTGCTCACAAAACATGTGAAGATTGATAAGTACTTCATTAAACAAAATCTCAAAGCTAAAATAATTCGGTTACCATTTGTGAAATCTGAAGATCAACGGGCGGATATTATTACAAAAGCCATATCAAGAAGGATTTTTACTACTCATTAGACAAGTTATGCATTAAAGATTTGGATGCTTCCATTTTAAGGGAGTCTTCACATGAGTTGTCATTAAGAATAAAATCAGAGAAATTATAAAAATAACCAAAAAATAGCATATCAAATCTCTTCGTATATGTACACAATATCTCTCTAAATTACATACGGAAATACAAAGAAAGTAAAATTTACACGGTGGATTTTAGATAATTAAGTTTAAAATGAATTAATATTATTAGGTTATCAATATCACTAGTACATATTAGGGTTACATCAGTTTTGTACCGAAAGATGTGTGCTGCAGAAAAAGTAATAACAGAGTGTAGAGCAGAGTCTAAATAAGAATATTTATATATAAGCATTTTTGTACCGAAAGATGTGTGCCGCCGAAAAAGTATTAACAGGGTGTAGAGCAGAGTCTATATAAGAATATTTATATATAAGCATTTTTGAACCGAAAGATGTGTGCTGCCGAAAAAGCATTAACAGAGAGTAGAGCAGAGTTTAAACAAGAATATTTATTTATAAGCATAATGGAATCGCATAATGGGGGAATCAATTAATGTGCTCATGCATGATTATCTGTTAAGTATATTAATTTGTCCAAAAAGGTATTTGGCAAGATGTGACAGTTAATTAGGCTTGCTTGTGTTTCTTGTATTGGCCTTTTGTAAAGTAATCTCATGAGAGGAGGGTCAAATTGACTTGATCAAAGGGGTTTTGACAATGGTATCAATAATACAGGTGAGTTATATTTTGTTTATACAATTTGTTTGATTTTTTTATATTATTTCTTTCCACTGTGTTATTATATATTTAGATAAAATAATTTTTTTATATAATCATAATTATTTAATTCTAAATAAGTTATTTTTATGAAACTTATACTTAAACATTTATTTTATGATTATCAATGATTTTGATTAATTTATTGTTATCTTAAATTATCTAGTTAAGATTGTTTATTATTTAATCCATTCAAACATGCAAATTATACTTATATTTATATGCTAATTTTTGAGGTGACAATCGAACGGGTTTGTCAACTGATATGACTTAAGTTTATAAGAACGTTGATCCGAATCCTAATACCTTACTTGTTGAGACTATGAAAGAAAGTAGAAGACTTGTAAGTAGGTTACTTAATGACGTTATCTTAATGGATAGTTAGGTAGTTCGATAGATCAGTAATTTTCCTCAAATTATTGTTGTAATTTATGTTGTTTTTACTTAAAAATCTCGTATGTTAATTTATATTTTTATATTATTTTATCAATATGTGATTATATGTCTAATCGTTTGTGAATTTTATTTTAACATATTTCTATTAATTATCCATTTACCTCGTTTAATTAATTAAATTTGTAACTAAAAAACTTTTAATTGTTATCTGAATGAATTAATGGATATATACTTAGTGTTAACCTAAGAACTTGTTAAAGTATAGAATCCAAATTTAAATAGCAAACCTAAATTTAAATCATAGACTCAAATGTTATGTCAGTGGAAAAATACAATTACATTCATCTACTTTTAAAAGATAAACCTACAAATATGTAACTGAAATATTGGATTTATTTTAAAAATACCACTTAATTAAAAAAAAATTCATTTGTACAATCCTATTCCTTAAAATGTTTTATTTATATAATTTTGTTAATCAATACGGGATAACATCATATAATTATTAACAAATTCCTCGTTAAAACCCCACGTGTACCTCACATGATCAATAATCTTTAAAATTTATTAACCACATCATTTCTCTACCATCCATTAGTTTCTAAAATACAAATTTGTGATTTAAAACTTTGATATCTATGCATTAAGTTTTAAAAGTTTAAAAATTTATATGTAAAATTTTAAAAATTTAAATATAAAATCATATTTTTAAAAAATTTTAAATTTGGTTTATATTCAAATCTTGCTAAAATTTTGCTAACAATATGGGTTAGTTATCATAGTAATATTATAATTTCATTATAGATATTGTTTTTTACTTTTATTTTTCATGCGATTTTTAATGATATCCATATTTAATAAAATATATCAATTTGATTTAATTTTTCATTTTATTTTGATTTTTTAACACATATGTACCACATGTACGTTTAATAAAGAGCATTTGTAGTATTTTTTATTATTTCATCCACAGGAACATTAATAGTGTACTTACCCTCAACTTTTTAGTTTTGAAATACATGTTTTAATGCTTTTCAATTCATTTCACACTCTCTTCAATCTCTCTTCTTCCTAGATTACTTAGAAACTCAATAATTTAATTTATAATTACATATTCATTATTGTTGTTCATCGAAATTATATGCAAGTTATTAAGGTTATAAAAGTTCAATTTTAATCAATACAATATGCAATTTTTGAATTTTGTATACATAAAAATAGAAGAATAGTATACAATATGCACTTTTTACAACTTTATGAACAAATTTAGATTGAGTATATACAACTCAATATATAGTCGTAGATATCAAACCGATAGTCTTATCATTACAAGCAATATGAATATCACAAAAACAATTGAACAAGTATTTTGCTTGAAATTTAAATGAGTTTTAATCTTTTATCATTCTTAAAATCATTAAAAATGCTTAAAAGGAAAAGAATAATAGGAAAAAAAATATCTATATTTAAGCTAATTAATATGAAAAAATATAATATAAATAAAGTTGTTAAGCTTGAAGATTAGAAGTTGAAAATAATATAAATAGAATAATTAAATACATATTAAAATAGGTATTTAAGGACTAAAAAAGTTGGTATATGTAAAATAAGCTTTTAATGTTACGGTGGAAGAAATAAAAAAAAATATCACAACTACTTTTCATTTTTATTAAATACACATGTGTTGAAAATATTTTAAAAATCATAATAAAATAAAAATTATATTAAATTAATATTTTTTTATTAAAATTGAATATTACTAACATATTAACCCAAAAATAAGGGTAAAAATGGTACACTAACAAACACGATAAAATATTTTACTTGTCTTCCCTTTTTATACTTTTTAGATTTTTATAAAAATAAATAGGTAAATGAATATTGGCGTCAAATTGCCAAAAATACATCTGATATATTTAGTGTATTTTCCCATAAAAAAAATAATCCTGCATAATTATCATTAACGAGGGGAGATTCATATAGCAATTAAGTTCAAAACAACTGTGAAACTCAAAATGAAGAAGCAGATAAAAAAAAAACAATATTAAAGAAGGAAAATTCAACAGAGATCATCATCATCTTCATACCCTGCACCCGAATGATCAGCATCTACTTCCACTTTATTAAACTCAGCAGGCGGATATGGATGTGCCTCCATATCCACATGTGACTGTAGCGGCGGCGTTGATGGCGATCGAGACGGTGATTGAGTCAATACTACTGGTTCAGCTGGATATGCCAAAATTGGTATATGATTATCAATCTTAAATGACGCAGTTTCTTGAACACAATCAGTGAACTTGTATGACAAGTTGATTTCTCCTTTTAATTTATTACTTGATGGTTTTTTCATTTGATATGTCACATATTTGACAAATTTGCAATCTCCACCATTTTCATATAGCTCCTTAATAGGCACTTGAACTTCTCCAATATCTTTATCAGTGTGAAGTCTTCTCTTGCACTTGACTTTTAATATTAAAAGAATTGAATGGTCCTTTTTCGCCTCGGCTTCATTGATGGTGAAATTCATGGGGAAATTCCAGTTGGGTGTTGTGCCACCATCTTTATCTACAGGGGTCTTTTGCTCAGTGTGAAATGAGTTGGAGATTGAAACGACGACGTACACGTCCATCTTAGATAGGTGTTTGACCTTCTTAAGACCTCTCGCTGAGACTATAGTTATCTCCATAAATCTTTGGTGATGCATTTCTAAAATTATACAGAAATTAAGATTATGAGACTTGATTTTTGAATGATTTGGAGATAAAGGCAGAAGAAAACCTAATCATAATGAAATAGAGAGAGAGGGGTTAAGTCAACGAGAGGCAACTTCTTCATAGTTTCCGATTGTTGACCCTGAGAGCTTGTAGCTTAAAATTCAACGGATCAATCTCCCACCATCAAAACAAAATTATTAATTAATAAAAAATATAAACTATAAAACAAATTTAGAACAAACGCTTATAAAAAACGTAGAATTTAAGTCGATACGTAAAATTAGTGTTTTTAGAAAATCAACTTGTAATTAATTTAAAGTCAGTTCGGTAAAAAATTGATGCTACGTAATAATTTTTTATTTTAACAGTTTTTAAAATTGAAATTACACAATAATTTTTTTTTATCAATCATTATTTTATTTGAACGATTTAAAATTGAATTTGGATATATCGTATAATTTTTTCTTTTTTTTTAGTCAATTGGTTTTCAAAATTATAGAATTTATGGAATTTTGTGTATTTGTTTGGATACTTAATTTTATATACATGTTTTTCATACGTAGTTATCGAATTTGGATAGCATGAAAAATAAAATATAGAAAATTTTCAAAAAAATATAAAAGGTTTATAGTTAAAATCTTAAAAAATAATTGACAAAAATACAAAAATTGTATTGTTTAATTTCAATTTTAAAAACTGTTAAAATAAAAAAATTAACGAGTAATTTTACGTAGCGTCGATTGACACATAGAGTCGACGCTAACCACGTGTGTAGCATCGGTTCAACACGTCAACCGATACTATCCACGTGTATTTTTCCATTTCTCTTCTCTCTTCTTTATTAGAAACATCATTTTTAATTTGCAGCACTCAAAAAACTCAAATTCGAGTTTCACCTCCTCCATTCTTTCGCATTTTCTAGCCACCTCCGACCATCATTTTCAATGCCGTTTAGTGAGTTTTTTTCCTCTCCAAATTATCTTCCAAATCTCCTATTTTTTTTTAGCAAAATACTCAAAATTTTATACTCATTTCTCACTTATAAAACATCATTTTTTTCTTCATTTCTTTCATTTTGTCACTTCATTTACTCTTGTAAGTATTTCTATTAATTCTACGCACTTATTATTCACTTTGCATTATTTTTTGTATAAATTTTTTATTTATGTATGTTTTGTATTATGCATGTTATTATTTATTTGACTGATTTTCTATGGAAATAATATCTGGATGTTATGGGTTTGAGGGACTAGAATATTTACCATATATGGATAAATTTATTTACATATAAATAATTATATTTTATTTAGTAAATGTAATACAATTTTAAAATGATAAATTTTTGTATTATGTATGTTTTGGTATATATTCTAATAATTAGAGAATTCATATATAATAATACCTGAAATAAATTGATTGGATACATATTTAATATGCTTAATGTCATTAATAGAAAATGGACAAATCTGGGATGTCAAAGTGTAGAATTGAGTAGGATTACATTTCTAGAGTTGAAAGTTTCATGAAATTTGCTTGTAAAAATAGTAATAATTAATGAAATTAGTATGATTCAATGTCCATGTGTTAAATATAAAAATGAGCGATTTTATGAAGTTGACGAGATTAAGTATCACCTTATCCGTAATGGTATTCTTTTAAGCTATAAATGTTGGTATCATGGAGAAAATATTGATAATACTCATGAAAAAAAGATAAATAAAAATATAAGTGGATTACATACATCTTATCATAATGTACAGACAGAAAATATGTTTCATGGTGTTAAAGATGAACTATATGAGGATGATCCCAAAATCTTTAAAAAACTTCTAGAAGATACCAAAAAACCGTTGTATCCAAAATGCAAGAAATACACTAAAATGTTCAGATTAGTTCATTTGTACAATGTGAAGGCAAAACATGGTTTTCTGACAAAGGATTCATAGAATTACTAAATCTACTAATAGATATGGTTCCTGAGGGTATTGAATTGCCATCTTTAATGTATGAAGTGAAGAAATCTCTTAGTCGATTTGGCAATGAATATCATAAGATTCATGCTTGTCTAAATGATTACATTCTTTATAGAAAATAATATGAGACATTAGATGATTGTGTGATGTGTAGAGAATTGAGATAGAAGCATGCTACAAATAAGACAACACCAAAGAAAGGCGTGCCCACAAAGGTTCTTTACTACGTCATCCTTATGATTCTCCTAATTGGAAAGTTGTAGATAATTTATCCCCCTCAATTTGCATTTGATCCGTGCAATCTTCATCTTGCCATTGCTACTGACGGAATTAATCTACATAGTTTGCTTAGTAGTAGATATAGCTGTGGCTAGTAATTATGGTAACATACAACCTTCCTCCCTAATTGTGTATGAAAAGAAAATTCATGATGTTAACATTATTGATCTTAGGACCGAAACAACTCGGTGTTGATATTGATGTATATTTACAGCCTCTAATAGATGATTTAAAGACGTTGTGGAATGATTGTGTAAATGTTTACGATGCACATAAAGAAGAACACTTTAATTTGAGGGGTCCATTTTATGGAGAATTAATGATTTTCCTGCCTATGGGAACTTATCAGGACATGTAACAAAATGTTACAAGAGATGCCCTATATGTAGTGATGGTACTTCTGCAACTTATCTTGTTTACGGAAGAAAGATGTCTTATAGAAGACATAGAAGATTTTTTCCATCTTGAATAGCATATGACAACATAATGGTAATTTTTATAATGCTTTACTTTCTCTATTTCTATTTCTGAAGTCCATTGTTTGATGGATGTTTATGTACTCATATATTTAGGGGAGTGCATTGTTTTATGGACTTGTTTTTTGCCCAAACTTCATCTAATCTCTCTTGCCTACTTTCTTTATGACAACATCATAGTAGTCACTGGCCAGCCAAGTATAGGAAAACCACCAAGAATCATCATTCCATTGTAATATCATAAATTGACAAAAAATTACTTATATATGTTAAAAGATTATTAAAAGATATTACCACATCGACACCTGAATGATATAATAATAACTTTATCCCTTCAAAATCATATTAGCACTTTATTAATATTTTGTTTATAAATATGAAGTTATCTGGAATCAAGCTGGTATTTTTAATGCTATAATGAGCTCTAAATATGAAGTCAAGTGTAACTTTGATTTGTTACTTGGGTTAGTTGGACAAAAAACAATTGTTTCATAAGTTTATGGGCACCAAAACTCAACCAAACCGAGTAACGAATCGGAGTTACACTTGACTTCATATTTAAAACTCATTATAATATTAAAAATATCAACTTGATTTCATATAGCTTCATATTTATAGACAAAAGATTAATAAATAATGTTATTATTATATCACTTGGGTATCGATGTGATAATCTCTTTTACTAATCTTTTAACATATATAAGTTATTTTTTGTGAATTCATGATATTATATTCTTATTTTGAATTTAATTACGTATATTTATTTGGTTGGAACAAATGGGGCTATGATATGCATATTTTTGATGATTTATAAGAAGGATGGACAACACACTTTGTTTAAATTATAACATTAGGAGAAGAATATGATAATATTGAATAACATAGGACAATATCATGATAATATTTATAATGTTTTAATTTCTCCATTCATATTTCTCTGAAATTTAGGCTACTCGTTTGATGGATGTTTATGTACTCATGTATGTAGGAGAATAAATTGTTATATAGACCAGTTATTTTTTGCCCAATTTTCCTGTCACTGTGTTGGTGATTCTAAACCAACTAAACTTGCTCTCCTTAAAATAAAGTAAGAATATCATAAAATCTATGAAATTTTGACGACATTATTTATTTGTAATTTAAGTTATATATATACATATATTGTATATAAATTATTATTTTTGTAATAAATTTAATTATCAAATAATTAATTATATTTAATTTTTTTAATTATTTGTATTATTATTTAAATTTTTTTAAATAAATTTTGGTTTTTTTATGTTATATGTGATTGAATAGAGGTTATTAATAAAGTAGAAAATGAGTAAAATATGTTAAAAAAATCAATATATATTTTAAAGTTGATTTACGTGTTAAATTAATTTTTCGTTTAAAGTTGGTTCAAAAGATGAACCGAATTTACATTTAAATTTGATTTAACGCGTGAATCGATTATAAATCGATTTAAATTCCATTTTAATGTTATATTTTATAGTAGAAGGAGTCGGAAGTATAGTTAATTAAAGGAGTAATGTTCTAGCACCAATCAGTAAGCAACGTCACGTAGATAGAAAATTATTAATTAAATTTTAAAAAGTTTTACATAATCATTAATAATTGAAATTGAATAATGTCTTCGTACATTTTTTTAATTGAAGTCAAAGCGTTACGTTAATTTGATAATTGATTGGCTCTTTTGTTCTGTGAAAGAAATTTGGCAAACAACTTGTTAACAGTGCTCCCAAAATGGTAAATATGCGTAAGGTAATATTTGGAAAACAAGAGAAAACAATAACAATTGTTCGGAGGTAATTTAAGTATTTTATTTTAGTGATTTTTTAGTGAGAAATAATAAATTATATAATTAAATTTATCATATATTCTCTTCATTTAAAAGGTATATATATGTATCCTTACGTACATAACGAGATGTACATTAAGCGACCTAGATAATATAAACTAATTTATAGAAATCAAATTGTTACAAGTATTTACAAATAAGAGGGTGTTTATATGGAGGAGGTCATTCATAAAGGACGACCTTGATAATTTCAGGATATCATAGCTTCTTTAGGTCCTCTCATCCATTACTTCGTTGTTTAATGACGAGATACTTTTGTAATAATTGTTTGGAGAGAATTTATGTATCTTATTTTAGTGATTTTTTAGTGAGAAACAATAAATTGTATAATTAAATCTGTCATGTATTCTCCTCATTTAAGAGGTATATATATGTATCCTTACGTACATAATATGATGTACATTAAGCGACCTAGATAGCATAAACTAATTTGTAGAAATCAGATCATTACAAGTATTTACAAATAAGAGGGTATCTATACGAAGGTCGTTCATAAAGGACGACCTTGATAACCTCAGGATATCGTAGCTTTTTCAGGTCTTGTCATCCATTATTTCGTTGTTTGATGACGAGGTACTTTTATGTGTCTTATCAAGTAATTGGGCGCATACCTTTTGACTCATTTTTTATGTCCTCGTCTTATCCTAGTAGGATAACTACACTTATTAGGTCGTATACCCGTTACATCGTTTAATGCCAAATAACAATAATATCCTTATAATTTATAAACATAAAAATAATATTATTTAAATATATTTAATATATATTAACTATTAAAAAAAATATTACACATTATTTTATTTTAAATAACATTGTTTAAATCAAAATATAATTATTTTAATCTATTTAATTTTAAATATCATATTATTCTTATAATATTATTCTCAAGTTATAGGTATTTTATTTTAATATTTTTAAAATAATATTATTTATCATTCATACATTCATAAATATAGTACACCTATGAAACTGCATGATATAAAACTCTCCGACACCTGACATTTTTTTGATGAAAATTGATGAACCTTTTAATTTTTAAAATTATTCATACATTAATCATATCATAATTAATATATATACAAATTTATTTGTAAATTTAGGTGTCCTTGCTATTTCTCATGGTCCACAATACATATGTCGAGCGGCGGTTTAGAGATGTGATCAATTAAATAAAGTTTTTTATTAACTAATTAAGCAGCTGGCGCTATGCCACTGGCAGCTTGCTATAGGAATAGATAAGCACAAAGAGAAAGACAGATTAATTCTTCCGAGTAACTTTTACATGAGTCGATAGATGACTTTTTTATTCATGAACTCATATAAAAGCATTTAAGGAAATTATAAATGATTATTATTTTAAAATTTATAATAAAAAATTAAACGAGATATTAAACATGTATAAAAAATGATAATTTAATTTAAACTGTTTTTAAAATAAAATAATATATTAAACTTTTTTTAATAGAAAAAGTATATAAATTTAAAATAAAATATACTATTTTCAAGGTTATAAATTATAATAGTAATATTTTTTTTATTTTCTCAAATATTAATAATATTTTCTTAAAATTATCTAAATATATTATGTATATATAAACCTGATTAGTATAAAAAAAATTTCCATTCTTCCGTACAGGAAGCAATAAAACATGGTAATATATATATTTATTGTGAGAATGGAAGAGGATATTGACAGATATAGTGAAAACAGAGACTATCAATATGTATAATTCTCTATGTATGTACATACAATACTAGCACTCGATCAGTATCTTTAATCAACATTTAAACATAGAGAAAAAGGTCAACCACCCAAAAGGTTTAATATATTGATCTTAATCGAAATATTGATAATTTTAGTTTTATATGATCATTTAAAAAAATATTTAAATTAAGGACAAAAATTTCTTACATTCCTACACTTACCAAAATGTGTTTGTATGGCAAATATATACAAAATATTATCAATTTTTCAATCCATGAACAATTCAAAATGTGTAATGCTGAATAAAAATTAAGAGCCATGTAATAGTAAACTGTGACGTCTACGGAAATTCTCCAAATAAATTAATAAGTAGATGAGGTGTTATTTATTACTTCTTAAACATATACGAGGTTTTATTTATTATAACTTGAGAATACACGAAATGTTATAGTGTTACTAATTGCTCTCAAAATATACTAAAATGTTACATTAATATTAAATTACATTGGTATGAAATACGATGTAATTGTATGCATGTTACAAAAGTAATGAATAATTTCTTTCCTAGAAAGGATCCTAAAATTATTTTTCTATAATTTTCAGACTAATAAATATTAAAAAGTATAAATGATTGTTAAGTCCAACTCCTAAAGCTAGAGCTTTTAAGAGAATTAGTGTCTCACATTTCTTCATGGTATTAAAGTTGTAAGGTTTGGGAATCCCATCAATATGAGACCTCTAAAATTAATTAAAATTCTCAAGTTCAATGGGAGATGGGTCTAATAATCATTTATACTCTACAATATTCTCTTTCAAGTGTGAGATACTTTATCTTTGCAAATGCATATCGTTTGAACTTTCCTCAATGATGGGTTTCATTGTCTTTTTGTAAAAGTCTATCAAACATGAAAATTTTAATTTATTTTGTAAGTTATCACAGGGATTTAATCTCAGGACTATGCTACTATGATACCATATAGAAGTATCAAACACCAATTCTCCCAAAAATTTAAGCTTTGGGGAGGTGAGTCTAACAATTATTTACTCTTCAACAATAAAACAAAGATCATGAGTTACGTGCTTTAACCAATCTAGGAAGAAAATAAAAGAAACAATTTCTCTCTAAAGAAGAAGTCACTTAAAGGTGAAAAAAGGAGTTTAATAAATTCAATTTTGTTGATCCAAATTGATGTGGGCGAGTTGGACATGGATTACATGATATCATGTGAGAAGAGAAAAGCCTGAAACTTTTTAAACCAAGTAGGAGTGGCAATTCATGTGACCATGGTCAGTTTGAGTGTCGCAAATAAGTCCTACTTAAATTTGTTCAATAGAAAGAGTCCAGAGCCTAATGCATAACTGTGACAAGAAGATATATATTTCAAAGCATTCATCCAAATTTCTCTAACAATAGAAATAGAATCTCGCAAGCAACAAAAATAGTAAAAAATCAAACAACAAAAACAAGATACACAGAAAGAAAGAAATAAATAACCAAATAAATTAAACAATAGAGACAATTAATTTAATGGTCGACATACAACATGACAAAATTCTTTCCAATCATAATAAGATCCTCTTATATTGGCACTTAATTGGATGTCATTATGCTTGTACTAACTAAGCTATAGACCAAGCAAACAACAAAGTAAACACACATAGAACCCCTACCTATGTGGTCATACCCTAGATTGCTTATGACAATCACTCAAGAACAAATAATTCACTAATATGAATAAATAGTATAAAAATCAATAAAAGTATAAATGCTACCAACTAGAACAACTTCCTCAATTGTGCCTATGCTACCTTCAATAGCTACCTCGGCAGCTACTAGGATCTAAAGTTGAATTTGGCTCTCCCCCAAAGCCCTACCAATACCAAGTGGTACGTGGAGTCACCAATAGTTAATACTGTGAATCCTAAACATATGGCTTAATCAAAGCGTAGAGACCTAAGCATGCAATCTAAATCTATGGTGTTAATTCTCTTTCAATTAACCCAAAACCCCATTAAAATAGTTTTTGCATAAAATAAGATCGAATCAATAATACTGAACAACCCTTAAAGTATTATTGACATGGAATCATAAAGAAATTTAACACTTGAAAATTGAGTTTTCTCAAAAATTAAAAAAAAAGTTTTGAATTCAACCTAATTTTTGCACTTTTTCTAATTACTAAAACAGAAGAGAATGGAGGTATTTATAGAAAATTTGAGTTGACTGGGTGCCTTACAAGCCAATCACCATCCACAGTGACAATGGTGTGGCAAGATCTTGGAAGGTATACAAAAATATTCATTTTTTGTTTTGAAAAATTGCTAAGTAATTTTACAAAATAACCAAAAAAAATACGAAATGAAAACACAAAATGCAACCTAGCATGCTTACAAATAAAACCAACTTCTGTGATACTAAGTGAGTTTGTACATTACTAACCATCAGTCATTGACCTTACACATTGGAAGAAAAAAATATACTAAGTACAATAATCAAAATTTGTGTCCCAAAAATTCAAGCTTTTGGGAGGTGAGCCTAACAATCATTTATACTCTTCAACAATAAAACAAAGATCATGAGTTGCATGCTTTAACCAGTCTAGGAAGAAAATAAAAGAAACAATTTCTCTCTAAAGAAGAAGTCACTTAAAGGTGCAAAAATGGGGTTTAATAATTTCAATTTATTGGTGATCCAAATTGATGTGGGCGAGTTGGACATGGATTTCATGATATCATGTGAAAGGAGAAAAACATGAAACTTTCTAAACCAAGTAGAAGTGGAAATTCATGTGACCATGGTAAGTTTGAGTTGGGCCAAACGAGTCCTACTTAAATTTGTTCAATAGAAAGAGTCCAAAGCCTAATGCATAACTATGCAAGAAGATATATATTTCAAAGGACTCATCCAAATTTCTCTAGTAATATAAAGAATTTCGCTAGCAACAAAAATAGTAAAAATTCAAACAACAAAAACAAGATACATAGAAAGAAAGAAATAAATAACCAAATAAATTAAACAATAGAGACAATTAATTTAATGGTTGACATACAACATGGCAAAATTCTTTCCAATCACAATAAGATCCTCTTATATTAGCACTTAATTAGATGTCGTTATGCTTGTACTAACTAAGCTATAGACCAAGCAAACAACAAAGTAAACACACATAGAACCCCTACCTATGTGGTCATACCCTAGATTGCTTATGACAATCACTCAAGAACAGATAATTCACTAATATGAATAAATAGTATAAAAATCAATAAAAGTATAAATGCTACCAACTAGAACAACTTCCTCAATTGTGCCTATGCTACCTTCAATAGCTACCTCGGCAGCTACTAGGATCCAAAGTTGAATTTGGCTCTCCCCTGAAGCCCTACCAATACTAAGTGGTACGTGGAGTCACCAACAATTAATATTGTGAATCCTAAACATATGGCTTAATCAAAGCTTAGAGACCTAAGCATGCAATCTAAATCTATGGCGTTAATTCTATTTCAATTAACCCAAACCTCGTTAATATAGTTTTTTGTATAAAACAAGATCAAATCAATAATACTGAACAACCCTAAAAGTATTATTGACATGGAATCATAAAGAAATTTAACACTTGAAAATTGAGTTTTCTCAAAAATAAAAAAAATTAGTTTTAAATTCAGCCTAATTTTTGCACTTTTTTAATTACTAAAACAAAAGAGAATGGTGGTATTTATAGAAAAATTGAGTTTCCTGGGTACCTTACAAGCCAATCACCATCCACAGTGACAATGGTGTGGCAAGATCTTGGAAGGTATACAAAAATATTTATTTTTTGTTTTGAAAAATTGCTAAGTAATTTTACAAAATACCCAAAAAAATACAAAATGAAAACACAAAATGCAACCTAGCATGCTTACAAATAAAACCAATTTTCATGGTACTAAGTAAGACAATCATGAAAGATGGCTTAAAGACATTTGTTCCCATGAGCACACATCGATGCACAATCTAGAAAACCCCAACATACCTACCCTAAGTGCATCCATTTTTTGTGCTTCATCCATCTTTAAACACTATCTCCAACGGAGCCCTAAGGTCTCTCGCTACATCTGTATACACATACACATACGAATCAACACATACCTGTGAATGCATTATAGAGACTTACGTGTACTAGAAAATTATTGTTTTATCACTACACAGGTACATACCAATAGGCTAAGCATAGTCAAGCATGTAATAAACAAGCACATTACCCATAATGATCATATACAAGTGATAAGTAATTTAATAACAAAGGTTGTCGTACTTCCAAGGATTATTAACAACTTCTACTACTACTTAATAATCTATTAGTGTGTTAATTAAAATTAATAAATGGGGGTTTTGATTATTTTTTAAAAGAATAACATAGAGAAATAAAATAGGATTAGTACAAGAATATTGAGAGATATGTAATTATTGAACTATTCTCATTACTATCCTCTAATTTAATTAGATATATCATGAATGTAAATTAGTTTCTTAAGTTCTAAATCACTTTCATAATTTATAATCATTCTTGAATTCTTAAACTTAGCTTTAGAAGTCTAGGCCAACCTAAGACTTCCCATATTTTCTTACATTGTAACTCATTACATGTTCGCTTATTAACCAACTTAAATCTTGATCAACCAAGAGGTACGCTTACTAGGTGTGTCTTTTAAGAATATTTTCAAGCCAAAGAAACTATTGAGCTCTAATGATCACATCTTATGTATATCTATGTTCTCATGCATGTTATATTTTATATTAACACATAGGAACATTTTACATATAGGCTAATCGATCGATCAAGCCATGTCAAGATCGATCGACCTTAATTATTTGGTTGAATTTATTTTTACATGACTAGATTGATTAAGGAATTAATACTCGATAGATTGAGAACTAGATTGATCTACTTATTTTCAAAATGAATTAATTGTTTCACTCGATCGACTAAGGATCGACTTGATCGATCGAACTATTCAGGGTCAATCGATTGAGCGGACATGTTTGATCGAACTAGATAATTCTAGATCGATCGAATGACTAATTTTTGCGTAAGCCAATTTGTTTTATTGCTATATTGTTTTATGTTTTAAATCTCTTTCAATGCTATTTTAAATATTTTAAAGGATAGATTTGTAATAAACCTTTAACATAGGGTTTCTACTCATGCTATTTAATCATACCATTGGCTTACAATTTTGTTAACCACACAAGAGCATTCTTTTCTTCATCTTATTCTTTCTCTATCTTGTTATACAAAAAACTATTCAAGTAGACCTTTTTCATTGAGTTAATTTGTCAAACATTTGTAGTTATATTTGATGAATTAACAAGCTTATAATAATTTAAATATTGTGATTTAAACTGATTGTTCAGGGTTGTTAGTTGATTTAGATTTAGTTGATATATTTATTAAATCATCTGGTTAAGGTTATTCATTATTAAATCTACTATAGGACACACATTTGTACTTGTGTTATTGTACTATCTTTTCATATACTAGTAGAATGGATTCGATTTCCTTTGTCACTTAAGTTGTTGGAATATTGGTCTAGATTTGAATACCTTTATTGTAGAGACTATGATAAAGGAAATGGATTTCAAGTAGATTAGTTAGGGGAATTATCTTTGTCAGTATTTTGAATCCTAGCTTTGTAATTGGACCTAATTTTTTATAGAGGTTAGTTAAGTGGTCTGGTGGATCGATGATTTTGCTTTTGAATCATTGGTCTAGTCTAGGTTGTTTCTACCTAAAAATATCTTATGTTAATCTTTATATTTTCGTATTAGTTTATTTACACATAGTTGTATGCTTACCATTATGTGAAACTTTAATTTTTCATACTTTTGTTGATCTTCTATTCACCCACCCTCTAGCTCATTAGGTCCTTAGTTAAGAAAGAAACTTTTTAGATATAAATATATTCATGCAACAAGTTTGTTGTATGTCCTAATTCATAAAATACATAGTATTGGCATTATAATAAAGAATTGTACCCATTAAAAATCAAGTATTGAAACTAAAATTATTCATAACATTAAAGTAATGAAATCATAGTATAGGGCTTGGAATTCCTCATAACCATATTATTAAAATTAGCTAGATATTAATTCTACAAGATTCATCATTATAATCATAGAAAACTATAAATTAGAGGATGAAGAAAAGATTATGAAGATTTACAAAATCTCCTCCAAAAGTTTCCCTAAATGTGCTATTTGATCTCTATTGTTCCTTGTTGCAACTATTATGTTTTGATGACCCTTAAGGTTGTTTACATAGTGTAATTTGAGCCTAATTCGAGTTAGATCAGAATTTACTTGATTCGATGGCTAGGATTAAAGGTTCATGCTAAAAAAATGATAGATTTAGGTTCTTACTAGATGTCTCGATTAATTGAAACATTTTCTTGATAATTTTAACCTTTAATGAATCGAAGCTCGATCGATCGACTTATGGCTTGATTGATTGAGTCCCTTTTCGGATTTATCAAAACATTTTGTTCTTCCCCTAACTCTTTGATTAATCTTGATCAAATCTAGAATGATCGAGCCTTATATTTTTTCTCGGAATACATATTTTTACCTCTGTGTGCTCATTTCATCCCTAAACACCTGTATAACCCCAAATAAACACATAAACACATTGGGAATAGTAATTCATTGTAAATATATTGGAATTGATAAACAAATATATACAAAATGGTCCTATTTAAACCCCCCACACATATTCTTTGCTAGTCTTCAAGCAAAGGAAAAAGAAGTCATCATAAACATAGTTTTCAATATTTCATCTCAAGAGCATGATATTAATAAATATTTACAGGGATCCATAACCATTCCTTTTTTCTATTATTATCCATAATAATATAGCTCAAAGTGAGTATATGTGTAGTAACCTAATTAGTGACCATTAAACCAGTAAAGCCCATATGCAATCCCTTAGAACATCACCATATTTCTATAGTTATATCAAGCACCATAGGATAATTCTTAAAGTTATAACTTCACTCATTGCAGGTGTTTGCTAAAATCAAAAGGTCTTTCATTTGATTGTAATGAGGCTAGGCTTGTTGGTCCGATCAAATGAAAAGGAAAAAAGAAATAAAAAAAAGCTTATGAATCCATGGAGTAAGAAAAAGAGATCTATGAAGAAAACTATCCTAGACTAATCATATCAACAAAATAGAATCAAATTTCTTTATTTTAAACTAAACCATCATTATTAACTTATTTTTCTTTCTTTCTTTCTCCTTTCCATTCTCTTTTAATACTCAGCTCCTTTTGATATTTATTTTCAACCAGTCCCCTTATTGTTATTAGGATTTTTGTTATATACATATTTTAGAAATGGCTATTTTTATATGTTAGGCTTTTTTTCAATTATAGCATAATTTTGAATTATTAATCTTATTCTAGTGTTTCCATAATTTGTCATCTTTTTATGCAACTCCATTTAATCTTGAACTATAGGTTATGGCTAATGTGGTTGGTTTAAAGGGTAAGGAATGAGTACAAATAATTGGCTCATGCACATTTAAATATGTTCACTAAAGGAGTTGTACTTCTAAGAACACAAACATTAAGGGTAGGAAAATATGGTCAAAAAGTTTAATCCTAATGTTTTAATCACTTTCCATAAAAACTCAATCAACATTTTGTTTAATACCTAAGAAATGGTTAAAGCAACTTAATCATGCTCATTAGAAATAAAATGGCATTCAAAGAAATTAACATAGCACTTCAAAAATTCAAATACATAAATCATCATATCCCTAATTTAGCTACTTTGCATGCATTTTCTGAGCTATATTATCACTAAGTATGCCTTCAGTTAAGAACAATATCAAGATTCTACCAACATTCATTATTATTCAAAATTTCATGTTTTTAAGCATTAATGATCAATTATACCAAAAAACAAGAATGAAACATCTTATTGTTATTTCCAAGCCCATGTATTCATCATTACTATCCTAAAAATGTAATTAACAATCCTAAAAGTTAAAAAATATTATGCTACCTAGTATACTAATCCTAAAATATACTAAACCTACACTACTTCAAAAATGGGCTTTAAAGTCAGTTCGTTGAACCGATTTTAAATTGAGTGACTTAAAATGTAAATTCGGTTCACACGGTGAACCGACTTTACGTGTAAAGTCGGTTAATGTGGCTAACCGATTTTACACGTAATGATTTTTTTTATCTTTGTTCTCATTTTTCACTCCACCTTGTATTCAATATATATAGCATAACAAACCAAAATATAAATAATAATACAAATAATTGAAAATTTAAATATAATTAATTACTTGATAATTAAATTTATTACAAAAACAAATAATGTATATACAATACATATATATATAGTTAACTTAAATTACAAATAAAATAATTATAACAATTCATTGTGACAAGGAAACTGGACAAAAAATACTGGGTTCATATAACAATTCATTCCCCTACATACATGAGCACGTAAATATCCATCAAACAAGCAGTCTGAACTTCAGAGACATACGAATGGAGAAATTAAATCATTATAAATATTACCATAAAAAAGAGATTATGATAGCGACATCCGAGTGATATAACCCTTCAAACTCATATTAGCACTTTATTAATCATTTTTCTATAAATATGAAGTTATTTGGAATCTCTGGTGGTATTTTTAATGCTATAATCAGTTCTAAATATTAAATCAAGTGTAACTCCTATTTGTTACTTGGCTTGTATGAGTTTTGGTGTCCTTAAACGTATGGAACAATTTTGTAATACATTTATGGGCACCAAAACTCATACAAGCCAAGTAACAAAATATGAGTTACACTTGACTTCATATTAGAGCTCATTATAGCATTAAAATACCAGCAGAGATTCCAGATAACTTCATATTTATAAACAAATGATTAATAAAGTGCTACCATGACGTTGTCATAAGGAAAGTAGGCAAGAGAGATGAGATGAAGTTTGGGCCAAAAATAGGTCCATTAAACAATGTATTCCCCTAAATACATGAGCACATAACCATCCATCAAACAAGAGACTTCAGACACACGAATAGAGAAATTAAATCATTAAAAAAGTTACCGTTATGTTGTCATATACTACACAAGATCATCAGAATCTTCTCCTGATTCTTCTTGTGATGATATAATTTGAACCATGTGTTCTGCATATTCCTCTCGTAAATCATCAAAAAATTGTTGGTCATATCCCGTCTTGTTCCAACCAAAGAACTACATGTATTTAAAATCAAAATAAGAATGTAATTTCATGTATTTACAAAAAATAACTCAAATATGTTAAAAACAATTTTGTATATGGGTAAAAGATATTACCACATCATCAATTGGAATTTTGATATTTGTGATGATTTTTCTCATAAACTTCATGACATAATAAACACACATGACACCATTATTTTGTTGTGGAACCTACAAAAAACAAGTGTACATGATTTTCCATATTCGAACATCTTTATTATTCAATTGTAAAATTAATAAAATTATCAATATTCACTTGTACATACCATAACTTTTGTCCATATAAGCTTATGAGATTTTTTAATGGAAATTCCCCTAAACTTGTTCCATAACTTCCATGCCCTATCAAGGTTTAAAACTATTATTTTTTTATTAGATATTACAAAAAATAATAGAAGAAACCAATAGCTAGCTATAACTCATACATTTCAACAACTTCTTTTGTATCTTTACTCGGTTCAATGGAAGCTAAGTCACAGTACCAAGTATGATTATTGAACAGATCAATGATTACCAACATCCAATGATCTTTGCCTTGTTCAAACCTTAGTGGCCAAGGGATTATCAACTTTTGATTTCTGTTAAGCGTTAATGCCCTATCACATAATGTTTTAGCTCTGATGCTAACATCATTCTCTTGATATTGATTGACATATGAAGAATCATAGAACATTGCTAAATGTGATGAGTGATTATGTTGAAGTCGATAATAACAAGCCCTATATAAAAGAGGATTTTAATAAGTAATTAGATAATATAAATATAATTATATATGTTCTACATAAATGAAAGAAAATTAAATAGATTGAGGACTCACCTTGTCCACACTTGAATTATACTTAAATCGATCATTTGATATTCAAATAGTTGCAATATACACTCGATCGATATATAAGTTTGACCGAGGTCTACACCAGAAATTTCTATAGGAAGTGGCCATTAGACATAGATTTAGCACAAGATACTTGCTTTGTCTCTCTTAAATGTTCCGCATTTAAGAGTTATGGTATAATAGACTAAAAAAAAGTATTATGTATGTTAGTAACAATAAAAGATATAATAAAATAATAGTAGTAAACAAGTGTTATCTTTTAAGTTAAAAAATAGTACCACGTCAAAATTTAGAACAACTTGAATCGATGGCCAAGCCACATACAGTCCAACCGCCTCTTGGACTATG
The DNA here is from genome assembly GCA_030763125.1 of Hippophae gyantsensis. Taxonomy (NCBI): domain Eukaryota; kingdom Viridiplantae; phylum Streptophyta; class Magnoliopsida; order Rosales; family Elaeagnaceae; genus Hippophae; species Hippophae gyantsensis. The sequence goes on from CM061036.1 coordinate 13,944,826, forward strand.
GTAGCATCAGAAGGCATAGGTAGTGGACAATCATGAAGCAATGATTGATCAATTACTATTAATAAATGATTAGGCAAATATTGATTTTAAATCATCCGATCATCGCTTAATTGCTGTATCGTTCCAATAGCAACAAAGTCCATTGACGAAGGATGTTTCAACAAACATTTCATATTCTATAAAATATTAAGTGTTATATATAAAAAATAAAACATATAATAAGAAATAAAAATAATAGATTATATACACCAGAAATTAAAATCTTACCACATATGATTTATCAAATAGAAGAGGACTCCTATATGGGGTAGCTATTGGATGTACATTCTCACCAAAACGTTCATCGTGGTTTGATTGATGGTAAGAATGTGCAGATTTCATTTAAGAAAATGAACCACTACTTGATTGCATATGCATTCCTGGCATATAAGGAGGACCAATAGGATGACTATATCCCATACTGGATATAGTTTGAGCGCAATGAGATTGCATGTGTGGCATGCCTGGCATGGATGGTTGCATGCTTGGCATGGATGGTTCCATGCTTGGCCAATATGGCATGCCCTGGTTGTAGAATGATGCCATGCCTGACATGTGTTGTGATTGATATTTTTTTATAGTGGCAATTTCACTTAACATTGAGGCCTTAAAGGAGTTGAGTTCTTCTTCAATTTTAGTGTACTTCTCCTTACTAACCATCTGAGGCTTTTGTTTTGGAATGTTAAAATACTCCATATAACCATCATATTGGCTACCTCCCCTAACACGATCAAGATGGTCGCGTCCAAATGCATGATATAGAACATCTCTCCCAAGCTCTTCGATTATTTCACCCCTGGATATTTGTTCTTGAACAACTCTCTACAAATAATAAAGCACACAAACATATCATGCATTATTACATCAATTATTAAAAATCATTAAGACTTTGTATCAACCAAAATTACTAACCAACTTATTTAATTGTTCTTCTCCTCACTTAGTCATCGGTCTTGACTTTTTCATTTTGGGAGTCTTTGTTTCTATGTACAATTCAGTTCGGGTAACCGGTCTACCCAATTCAGCTTCCTACATAAATGATGAGAAATTTATTAACCATGACATGAAATTTAATTGAGGAAAATAAATATAAAAATATTTATAAATTAACACAAATTAATAATACCATTCTATATCTAACTTCAGGATTTGAAGACCTCCTAGTACGGTTAGGAAGAATGTTATGCATTTTTATATTCTGATGTTCTTCCCTAATAATTTGAAATTCATCCGTACGTCTATAATCCACGAAGTCTTTGCAAACTTGAGGTCTAATCCAAGGGTGTCCTTCAGAGATTTTGTAGAGCTCTACCTCATCAAGTGGTTCCAAATATGGAAACACATAATTTCTTTCCAATCTGGAAGTCTTGTACTCCTTCCATTCCTTATTTGCAATCTTATAACACTTGCTCTTCCAAGTGTCATCGACTTTGTAATGATTCTATAAAAACACACTACAAAAGATTAGATATAATACAAAAAAAGATACAATATATGTAATTTATTATAAAATATAAGAGACTTACACAAATGGTTGTCCATATTTTGAACTTTTCATCTTCGTCAACCTGAGACCAATCATTTATATTGATTGGTATACTGGACTTCACAAGTCTACCAATAGAGGATTTCAATTGTTGGCCATTTTCCCCTATTGGATTACCAATAGCATCAAATAGTACAAGTACTCTATCATCTGGGTTAAGTGGAGCATCAGGTATATTCGCCTAACCCCTTCTTTTCAAATGGCTCAATGGATCATTTGGATCTACAAGCTCTGTTCCCCGAGGATCCATGAAATATCTGCAAACAATGAAGAAATATAAATTAATTAACAATTTTAGGAACATACATATATATAAGAGTTATTAAAACAATATAGAACATACTTTATGATTAATTAGATTGTTGATCGTATACATATATTCCTTCACAATCACTTCGAGCCCATGACAAAGAATCATCGTCATAAACTAAATCATCACATACATTAGGCAATTTATTTGATAGATTACTAATATTGGTTAATGTATCAAGCATAGGGTCATCATCTTCTAAAGCATCACAATGGTAAAACTCTTTTTGTGGAGGCATTAACACAACAGACCATCTTGTGTCAATTTGATCGCTCACGTAAAATACTTGTTTTGCATGAAGTGCTAATGTGAAAGGATCATCAGTGTGACTTATCTTGGATAAATTTACAAGGGTAAATCCCAAAATCATCTATTTTATATCCAACATTGATAACATCTTCGATCCAATCACACAAGAAAACTATTTATAGAAGACCTCATAATCCAATTCCCAAATCTTTTGTATTAAACCATAATATGTTCTATCAGAAAGTATAGGATTACCATCTTTTGAACTGACAAATTGCATAATTTGTGAAACCATCTTCACACCACTATTCTGATTTAGTCGGACTTTGTCCCTAGCTTGAGTCATAAACCTCGATCCATTTATTGTGAAACTAGAAAATGATTTGACATCAAATTTTGGCCTATGTGCAAGCCATTGTAAACTTTCTGATATTTTATGATTGAGTTTCTTGAGTTCATCTCGAATCTATGTATACAAAAACATGAAATGTGTTTAGAGCAAATTTTTAAAACATTGCATAGATCTAGGAACATACATGCATGAATTTTTGTTTGTGACACTTACATGGTTGCAAAACCAATTAATAAGCTCTCGCTTATGTTCATCATACAACCATTTTTCTCCTACTTTTTTTTATAACGAGGATCGATCTTCAATAAGTTTAAATGGATCCTATAATGTTATTAAAGATATATGAAGTATATATCATCATTAATAGTTAAATAAAAAATGATTTTTGCATAAATGTAAAGGTTAAACATCACTTACTCTATGTACGGTTGTGCCTCATTATTATTTACCAAAATGATTCAGTGTACTTTTTCCCATCAAGTGTGATCAATAAATAATTTCTTACTTCCACCAAGCATAAGGTTACCTACTTAGATCATGTGACGTTCTAAGAACAACTTATGTGTAGGATTCCCAATTTCAGTGCAACCACTAAAGTATTCAGAACAAAACTCAATGGCCTCTTTCGCAATGTAGCGTTCCACCATGCATCCTTCAGGTCGATTTCTATTATTTACATATCCTTTAAGGATTTGCATATATCTCTCAAAAGGATACATCCACCTTAAGTAAGTAGGACCATAAAATTGAACCTCTCAAACTAAATGAACACACAAGTAAATCATTATATCGAAGAAAGAAGGAGGAAAATATTTTTCAATTAGACACAAAGTATTTACAACATCTTTCTGTAAAGAGTTTAACTCGCCAATTGATATAGATTTCTTGCATATTGTATTGAAGAATGAACAAAGACGAATTATTGATAATCGAACATGTTTTAGAAGAATTGAACTAATAGCAACTGGTAATTACTGTTGCATTAAGATACGAAAACCATGTGATTTCAATCCATAAAGTTTCTTATCGGTGATAGACATAAAATTTCTTAAGTTAGATGAGTAACCATCAGGAACTTTCACACCCTCAAACATTTACAAAACACATCCTTCTCTTTTGTTGACATTGTATATGATGCTAATGGCAAGTATGTTCAATTATTATCATTTTCCACCCTTGGTGCCAATTCAGGTCATATGCCTAGTTTCTTTAAATCTAGTCTTGCTTTCATTCCATCCTCTGTTTTTCCAGGTATATTAAGTAAATTACCAATCAATCTCTCACATACATTTTTCTCAATGTGCATGACATCTAAGATATGAAAAATGTGTAGGTCTTTCCAATAAGGCAATTCCCAAAATATTGATTTTTTATTCCAACAACTATGGTAAGCCGGTTTAAAATCTTTTTCATTTTCACCCATTTCATTAGTTGACCTCTTTCGTTACCCTATCTTAGTGAGTTTTTTTCATCTTTCTATATCGTTGGAATGTCATACCATTCAATTGCCTTAATATCTCAACACCTAGAAAAGGTTGGGTTGCATGATCATGATCTTCTTCACCATCGAACAGTTTCTTTTGGTATCTAAACTTGTGTCCAGATGGCAAAAATCTTCTATGTATTCTATAAGACATCTTTTGTCCGTGAACAAGATAAGTTGCAGAAGTTCCATCACTACATATAGGGCCTCCCTTATAACCTTTTATTGCATGTATTGATAAGTTTCCATAGACAGGAAAATCATTAATTGTTCATAAAAGGACCCCCCTCAAGTTAAAGTGTTCTTCTTTATATGCATCGTAAACATTTACATCATCATTTCATCGGGTTAAAGTGTTCTTCTTTAAATCATCTATCAGAGGCTGCAAATATACATCAATATCAACACCAGGTTGTTTCGGTCTTGAGATCAATAATGTTAACATCATGAATTTTCTTTTCATACACAACCAGGGAGGAAGGTTGTATGTTACCATAATTACTGGCCAATAACTATATCTACTACTAAGGGAACTATGTGGATTAATTCCATCAGCAGCAATGGCAAGACAAAGATTGCATAGATCAGATGAAAATTGAGGAGATAAATTATCTACTACTTTCCAATTTGGAGAATCACAAGGATGATGTAGCACCCCATCATCAGATCGATTATCTAAATGCCAAGTCAAAATCTTTGATGTCTCTTTACTTTTGAACAACCTTTGAAAGTGAGGAATCGGAGGAAAGTACCAAAGAACCTTTGTAGGCACACCTTTCTTATGTGTTGTCTCATTTTTACCATGCTTCCATCTCGATTCTTTACACATCAGACAATCATCTAATGTATCATATTCTTTTCTATAAAGAATGCAATCATTTAGACAATCATGAATCTTATGATATTCCATGCCAAATCGACTAAGAGATTTCTTCACTTCATACATTGAAGATGACAATTCAATACCCTCAGGAAACATATCGACTAGTAGATTTAGTGATTTTGTGAATCATTTGTCAGAAAAACCATATTTTTCCTTCACATTGTACAAATGAACCAATCCCAACATTTTAGTGTATTTTTTGCATTTTGGGTACAATAGTTTTTCGGCATCTTTTAGAAGTTTTTTAAAGGTTTTGGGATCATCCTCACGTAGTTCATCTTCAGCACCATGAAACATATTTTCTATCCATGTACGGTAAATATTATAGTCCATCAACCCCCAACATGCAGATATTATTTCCATAGAAAATACGCTAAACATATAATAACAAGCATAATACAAAACATACATAAATAAAAAATTTATACAAAAAATAAAGCAAACTGAATAATAAGTAAAAAAAATTAATAGAAATACTTACAAGAGTAAATGAAGGAAATGAAGAAGAAATGGGTGTTTTGTATGTGAGAATAAGTGAGAAAATGGGTATAACAAATTTGAGTATTTCGCTCAAAAAAATAGGGGATCTGAAAGATAATAAGAAGAGGAATATAACCCACAAAATGGTGTTGGAAATGGTGATCGGAGGTGGCCGAAAATTGAGAAAGAGTGGTGGGTGAGCGCGGTTTTGGGCGAAGGGGGAAGAGAAATTTGGAATTGTTGGAATTCTGCTGGTGAAGAAGAGAGAAGAAATGATAATAAACACGTGGATAGCATCGGTTGATGTGGCGAACAGCCACATACGTAGCATCATTTTGTCTCGTCAACCGACGCTATCCACGCAGTTTAAAATTGAATTTGTTTTTGTCAATTATTATTTTATTTGAACTCTTATATATATATGTACTACAAAAATTGAAAAAATAATAATTTTAAAATAATATCCAAACAAATACACAAAATTAAATAAAGATATACTGTATGTACGTAAATAAATTTAAATATCCAAAAAAATACACAAAATTATATAATTTGAAAAACCAATTGTCTAAAAAAAAGTTATACTATATATATATATATATATATCCAACTTAAATTTTAAAGAGTCAAATAAAATAATAATTTACCTAAAAAAAACATTATACCTAAAAAAAATTTCAATTGTAAATTATAAACATTGTACCTAAAAACATCGGTTAGCCACGTCAACTAATGCTACGTCGTACGTGGATAGCATTGATTCTACACCGAATCAACTTTAAATTCATTATAAGTCAATTTTTTCCAAAACTGATTTTACATAGCGACTTAAATACCCTTTTTTTGTAGTAGTGCTAGTAAAGCGTAAAACAATAAAGATAGAGATATGTTAACACTCACACACACACCCAACTAATTCTTACATTATCCTCAATGGAAAAATACTTATATGTGCAATGTAAAAATAAGTAAAATGCAGTGGAAAAAAAAGGTGGGTTACATCACACAAAGTACTTAGTTTAACTTCATCAGCTGAACTTATCCAACTCTCATCCAAAGTTGTCTCCACCATTATCCATGTACTTCATCGCTTCAAAGATGTTGAGGCAAATTATCTTCCCATTAAATTCAAGAGTTAGCTCTCTACTATGCATATCTATTTTACTGTGATCTGTTATCATAAATGTTCTCCCAAATAATAATGGTGTTGACATGGTGTAAGAATCATCACTCACGTCCATGATCGCCACATAAATTGTGTGTGCAATGAATATGAATGTATACATATCGTAGCAAGTAATATAATGATAAGTAAAGATCGTTCCCATAGAGATTATTTTATTAGAAATTAATTTTTAAAACTAAAAATAATAAAATAAATTTTTTTGGTGTTTTTATATTTTAAGGAAGAAAAATTAAAATAACTAAAAGTAAATAGCAATAATTAATTAAATCAGATTTTGTGACTAAAAAGATATATGAGAAAATATCAAGTAATACTTAACCCCTCACCCCCCCCCCCCCCCCCCAATTTTCTAAACATGTGAATCGCTAAAATTCTCCCAATATAATTATCAATCAATTACATGATCAATTGAATTTAACCTAGCATGTATTTCTCTCTCAGGTAAACTACACACCATAGAGTAATTAATTTAATCACACTCTTATGCCAATTAAATTGCATACTACTCATTAAGTTCCTCAATTATGGATCACATACATAAGAATCATACATCTCTGCCTAGAAACTATGCATGTTATTTAATCAAGACAAACAATTAAATAATTTTCTCAAATCTATTTAATTGCCTCTATAGATAAATTATTGGCCAAACAATTAATAGCATAAAAATTAGATTAAATAATATAATTAAATTAATATTATAATTGGGAAAAAATATTAGATCATCACATGTTGAAAATTGGGTTCATAAGATCCCTAGATTAATAAATTAATTACACATAATTGTGTTCATAAAGCTAATATTTTTCATAAAGAAAGATATAAAATTGATAAAAAAAGTAGAAAAAGAAATACAATCAATCTCTTGAATTGTAGTATTAATCTTTTCTTGAATCTTTACCAAAATTATGTCATCTCTTGAATTTTTCTCTTTTTTTAGCTCCAAAATATGACCAAAATTATGCTAATGGAGGCTAATTAGGGTTTATGGAGTGATTAGGGGCTTAAATAAAGCTCAGGTGCAATCTGGAAAGTCGGATCAGCTTCAGATCAAGAGCTACGATCAAAACAAGAAAAAATGATAGTTTTAGCCAATCACAGTGTGACATGTGGCATTAGAAATTCATTGGATGAATCAGGGAGCGACGCATGGCAGGGGAGACTGGTTAGAGTCAACAACACGTGGCGTGATGTGATTCGTGGGAACGAATGGGGTAGCGCACGAGTGGAACACGCAAAGCAATGGAGTGGTGACACATAGCATAGCACGTTGACCGATTTCCGATCTCGGATTAAACGTCGTGCTGACACGTGGTGCGTGTTTCTTCCTCCTCACATGCGATGCGACATTATTTTCTCTCCATTCTTGCATGGAGTCTATGTGCCTTGGCCAGTCAGCTATCTCTGTTTATGTGTCATGCCATGTGGCTACTTCTGATTGGTCCTACGTTAAAAATTCATAAAGAAATCCTTAAAAATTCCAGGAAAATCCCAAAAATTATATTTTCACCCCTTTTCACTAAAAGTTTATATTGTAATTTTTTTTGGCTATAAAAATACTATTTATTAAATAAAACAAGTAAATACTAAGTAAAAAAAGTGCGCTAATGACTCTATTTTCATAGAGTCATCAGTCCAACATATAGAAGTCCACCAGTAAGATCATGTTATCTATCTAAATTAAGAAATTCTAAATTAACACCCTTACAATGGACGTTAGTTCTGCCCCCAAGATGTATAATCACACCATTTCTTTTAAGGGACATAGATTTAGTGAACCCTAAATATTCATTATAAGGCATAGTATTAATAGATGCTCCTAAATCTTGCATAGTTTTTTCATGCCTCGTATTACCTATCCTTACTAGGATGGTGAAACTACCTAGTACCGACACTTGGTGGGAGTTTTTTTAGCATTGCAAATACATTTCCCCCCACACTTACTCAAAGAATAGTTTCACTTGTGATTGGACCACATTGTCAATATCTTATGAAATATCCTTATTTTAACAATTCCTTTCATGCTAGATATTTTGGAATTAATTTTCATCATCCCTATACATATGATAATTATCCACCAATGATGAAAAAGAAAAATAATAAAGGTGAAAATAAGGATAAACCCAAGATTAATTCAAAAATAATTAAATCAATTGATCCTAAACCCAAAATATTAGGAAACCAAAATACAAGAAAATTTGGGTTAGGAAAGATTGTCTCTTTCCGATCAACTGACCATCTCCCTTTCACCAAGGAATTTTTTATTTTGTTCTTGATTGATGCTTGGTGAGCATGTTAGTTTGATTAGTTTAATCATTTTGAATTTTGAATTTAGTGTTTGATTCTTGTCATGATTAAGTTTATCTTAAATATTTTATTAAAATAAAAATATACAAAAATTAATAAAGAGAGTAGAATATTTTTGACAATGAAATAAACTCAAATATTATTTTGGATCAAGAAAATATATATTTTATATAATTTGATTTATTTTGATTAATTATTCATTTTGTAATTGAGTATCTTGTTGTCGTAATTTATACTTTTCATTGCATATGGAAATTGTTATTTACAAGAACTCACTCATACACTCACTAAATACATAATTATGTCATGCTTAATGTTTATAATTAATCATGTGAGATTTTATGGCTTACGAGAACATTGACTGTAAAATTTATGGTTCTATTGTATAAAATGCTGCTATAGAGAGCAAAAATCGATACCTCATAGTTAGTGTGAAAGTCATCATGCTATTTATTTTGGCTTGTGCATATTTTCTTCGCAAAAAAAAATATATGGTAAAGGAAATAGCTATATACAAAAAATAATTGAATGCATAAAAAGAAATAGCCATATATGGTTATGCAAAAAGAAAAATAAATAACCAATCCCTCATATAAATAAGTAGAAGGAATTCAAAAAAAAATATTAATTATTAAAGTCCTCTCTTAGTAAGAAACTTTTATTATGTGCGAGTATAAATTCAACTAAAATTTTTGTATGATTGGTGATGCCTTTTACTTTAAAATTTGTCATAACTAATCATAAAGGGACAAATTGACAAACTATTGTAGTTCAATAATTATTTCTTCTTAAGAATTTGTTAGTATGTCACCATATGTATTGAGAAATTTATGTATACTCTATGAGAATACTTATGCATGCTATGAACAATCCAATTTTCTTTAAGAATGAATTTTATTCCAAAATTGATTGTTTGGGTGATGTTTATGTTTGAATAAATCTACTACCTTTGTTCAAAAAAATTAAATAAAAATAATTTTTTAAGTTTTGTCTATTAATCTTTACTTGAGTGTTTATTTGAAAATTTTGGATAAATATAGGACATAAGGGGTGTTTCTACAATTTTCATAAATTAATAATGTTGTTCGATCAAGTATGAACTAGATTGAACGAGATATGAATGTAGATCAATAGACACTAATCTTGATCGATCGAGTGGGTTATGTTTATATACACTCCTTTTTTTCAGCTCCCACATGTATTCTAAACACCCACTCTCAGCCCTCTTTCTGATTTTCATTCAAAATTACACCAAATTCACTCATTTTTCCCTAAAACATTTAGAACTGATTTCTATTCTATTTGCAAGTGTCAATATCTACAAAAAAACCCATTTTTTTGGAAAAATATCACAACTCCATTATCCTTATTTCCCCTCATTTTCTCACCAAACAAACACCCTTTCTAAGCTTGTTTGTGTAACCTTTCCCAACAATGATTCCTTGATCTTGATTCTGCATTTTGTTTGGAAAATTTTAGCAATTTGGGTAAATTTTTTAATCTAGTGGTATTTTTGTCCTTTTGGATTTTGGTTCAGTTTCTATAATGGCTACTAGACGTTATGGACTTCCTCTTGGTGCTCTAGCTCCTCATTCTACTCAATGGTGGGATGATGAATTTGATTAAGGTATAACATTACTTTCTCTAGATGTCACATTTTATTTGAGAGTGGGATAACTTGGATACAATATCATGGAATTGGAATTACTTGAGCCATTGGGGATCTTGGTTAGCAATCCCTGTTTACACCTACCAAATTATGTTACCCATCCCTTGTGCATGAATTGTATGCCAATATATACCCCAAAATCCATCAACCAAGACCTAGGAGATATAAAGTTTTTATTCAAAATAAAACTGATCTTGGCTTAGAAAATCAACACTTTTTTGTCCAACACAAACATTAGGGACCCTGGTTTTAAATTACAAAGTTATGGCATCTCCATTGAAGATTTATTGACAGAACTTTCTGCTTCATCTAATATTGGTTTTAGTGCAAAATGGTTACTTATCCCTGGTGAGTTCACTCACTTCTATCAAGTGTTGAATAAAATGGTATGTGCTAACCTACTACACTCAAAGGACTCCCTTAAGAATGGAAAAAAATATGCAAAGATATTATATTGTATTTGAAAGGGTATTGCATTCAATGTAGGTTTAATTATTTAGGATGAGATTATAAACAAATCTCACATAGTAAACCAGAGGATTGGTCTTTCCTATGGGTGTCTTATCACCCAATTAATTATAACTATGGACGTACCACAAATGAGGGATTCTGATTCCATTCGCTTGAGGGGTGACATTGTAAAGTTAACAATATTAAGATCATCTACTCAAATTTTAAAGAGATAAAGGCCCATTATTGTTGGTACTAGTAGAGGAGAAGCTATAGTAGATGATATTTATGGGGATGAAGAAATGAAAAATATACATGCTTCTAAACCTTTTCTTCAGGATCTATTTAAAAATGATATGTTTTCGAGAATGGGAACATTGAAACAACAAATGAATACTATGAATAAATTTCAAGAAGAAATGTTCTCCATGATTAAGGAGATCTATTCTTATTACGGGTTACCTCTTCTAGGATAATGACTGATTTTTATTTTATTTTGATGTTTTACCCTAATTTATTATTGTGTTTGGAAGTTAATACTTTAGGTTGTTTCCATATTTTAAAGTGTTATTGAAATCTAGTTGTAATGTACAAGAAGTTATCATTCAATGCACTTTATGTTTGCTACATCTGATTATTTTATTATCTTTTGTTCATGTTTGTTTATTCATATGATGAAAAGGGGGAGATAAAATTGGAATATTAAATTTAGGGGGAGAATCAATTTTGAAAATTCTTTTTTAAAGTATTACACATAGGGAAAGTTATATTTTTAAATTTTATCTAATGATTACTCAAACTCATGAATATTCTTCCCTTTTTATAATATTATATATATTGAACTAATGAATAATGAGCCTTTTGTGACATGTTGTTTAGGTATTTATTTTTTGACTTTCATTGTAAACATGAGCTTTCAAAATACAAGTGAGGATGGTTTCACCGGCTTATAGGATACTATGACTACGTAATTGTTTTTCTTAGAGCATTATATAGTGAGAGAGCGATTTTGTCTCATGAATATACCAAAGAGGGAAATTTTAAGGTTTATGTGAGTGTTGACAATATTCATGAACAAAGCATACAAATGTAATTTGAGTTTCTGGGTATGTCTTTAAAGAAATTTTTCAAGATGAAGAAATATTGAACTTCAACGTTCAAATCTCATATATATCATTGTTCACATGCACATTAGATTTCATATTAGACACATAGAAACATTGTGCATATAGGCTACTCGATCAGGCCATGTCTAGATTGATCAAGCATAATAACCTGGTTGAATTAATTTTTACATAACTAGATCGATCAAGGAATTAATACTCAATTGATCGAGCATTAGATCAATTGATATTAATGAGTAGATCGATTCTTTTATTTCAAAATGAATTATTAATTGTTTCACTAGATTGATCGAGCTTAACTAAATCAATCGAGCAAGCATTTTTGATTGATTAAGCTAGCTCTAGATCAATCAAGTGGTCAGGTTTTCAAGTTTAACCTAAGCTTTACCTAAGCCAATTTACATAATTACAATATTGTCCTTATGCTTTAAAGCTCTTTTAAAAATATTTTCAATGATAGATTTGTAATAGACCTTTGACCTAGGTTTTTTGCTCATGCTATTTAATCATACTATTGGCTTATAATTTTGTTAACCACACAAAAGCATTCTTTTCTTCATCTTAATATCTCTCTCATTGTTTTGTAAAGATGTTTCAAGTAGGCTTTTTCATTGAGTTAATTTATCAAACATTTGAAGTTGTCTTTGATGAGTTTTCAAGCCTATAATGTTTGTGATATTATGCTTTAAACTAATTGTTCTAAGGTTGCTAGTTGATTTTTATTTATATGATATATTTATTAAATTATCTAGTTAGGATTATTTATTATTGAATTTGCTTTAGGACACACATTTTCATTATGTTACTGTGCTAACTTTTCAGGTGCTAGCTATATGGGTTTGATTAACTCATATTTGAGTTCATCGAAACATTGGTCTGAATCCAAACCTCTATCTTGTAGAGACTATGATGAAAGCAATGGTTTATAAGTAGATTACCTAGGGCTTTATCTTGGTGGGTAGTATTTAGCCTTGTAATTGGACCTTATTTTTCATAATGGATTGTTAGGTGGTCCAATGGACCCGTGGTTTTCCTCTTATGTCATTGGTGTGGACTAGGTTGTTTCCACCCAAAAATATCATGTGTTAATATATATATTTCCACATTACTTTATTTACATGTGATTATATGCATGATCGTTTATGAAATTTTAATTTGTCATACTTTTGCTAATATTATTTCCACCTGTATTCTAGCTAATTGGGTTCTAACTAAAAATAGAAACTATTCACAATCTTTCTAATCATTATATTAGTTTTTTTATCTATCTTCAATTTTCATTTTATTTGATATCTACTTTGTGCTATTAGGTATATTTTTGACTCTATTACATGACTAAATTATGTGTGGGAAATTTCTTACCTGTAGGCCCAAAAATCGAGTGTAATTTCAAATTAAGAAGAAGAGATCAACAAGGTTTTGTTCAAGTAAAATAAATGGAAAATCTATGGGAAAGAAACAATAATGAGATGAGTTTGAACAACTAAATGCCTATCACATAGCTATGAATGAATTTGCATTACGTATATCGAAAGGGTTGAATCCAAGGATTACAAGGTCGAACATTCAAACTCCTTAGTTTGAACTAAATCTAGTGATGTTTCAAATGTTACAAATATTTGGGAAATTTAACGAGCTACCTACAGAGGATCCCCATTTACATCTCAGATTGTTTATTGAAGTTAGTGATTCATTTGAGGTTTGGGGTGACCAAAGAGGCTTTTAGGCTTAAATTTTTCTCTTATTCTTTATGAGACTGCTTGAACTTGGCATAATTATTTTCCACTTGATTATATTACTGCTTGGAATGATTTGGAGGATAAATTCTTAATGAAATATTTTCCAACAATAATGAATTCCAAGCTTAAAAATGATATTACCTGTTACAAAAAGTGATTGGGAATCTCTATATAAAGCATGGGAATGATTCAAAGAGTTGATAAGGAAGTATTATCACCATGGTATCCCTCATTGGATCCAAATTGAGACTTTCTACAATGGTTACAATGCTTAAATAACAACCATTGTTGATTTATCCACTAATGGAGCTCTCCTAGAAATGTCTTACAATGAAGCTTATGATTTTTTTGAGAAAATGGCTAGCAATAATTACCAATGGCCAATGGATAGAGTAGTAACCATAATAAGATTGGCCAAAATGCACAAGGTAAATGATGTCATGACACTTTCAGCTTATGTTTCGTCTTTGGTGAATCTTTTAAAGGCTCAAAACTTGACAGTGAGTGTAAATTTAGTCCAAGATGTAGGTGTGCCTTGTATCTTTTTTATTGGAACTAATTTTTTGATAATTCTTCTAATAATCCAGAATCAATTTTTTTGATGGCCGGGTAATATGAATCGAAACCATAACCCATACTAGAACACATATAACCTAGGATGGAAGCATCATCCATAGTTTTATTGGAACAATCTAGGTGCTACATAAGCAAGATTTTTCATTCCTAATTGACAAATGTATCCACTTAGATTTTAGTAGCATGAAATAAATCCACCCAGTGAGCAATCTAGATCTTTGAAGTCATTGCTTAAAGAATACATGGCCAAGAAGGATGCAATGATTCAAAGCCAAGTTACATCATTTAGGAACTTGAAAAATCAAGTGGGTTAGCTAGCTAATGAGCCTAAAAATTAAACTCAATGAACCCTTCCTAGTGATATCAAAATCCTAAGGAGGAAAGGGTAGGAATTTTGCAAAGCTATTACCCTTCAAAGTGGAAAGGAGTTAGAGATACCATTGGGTCAGGTAAAAATTCAGAAAGAGCCCATTTTAGTCCAAGACAATGAGGAGAAAGAGTATGAGAAAATTGATAAAAATATAAAAAAATGCAAAAAATTCTGGTGCTCAAATTACTACAACTTTGCTATAGCAAAATTTGTATTAGAACATACCACCTCTGCCATTTCCTCAA
This sequence comes from Hippophae gyantsensis, assembly GCA_030763125.1. Lineage (NCBI taxonomy): Eukaryota > Viridiplantae > Streptophyta > Magnoliopsida > Rosales > Elaeagnaceae > Hippophae > Hippophae gyantsensis. Next base: position 13,959,834 of record CM061036.1, read on the forward strand.
CAATCTCAAAAATAGAAACAAGATCTTCAATTCAAGAGATTTCTTGATGTTTTTAAGAAACTCCATATCAACATTCCATTAGTGGAAGCATTGGAACAAATACCCAATTATGTGAATTTCATGAAAGACATCTTGACAAAGAAGACAAGATTTGGTGAATTTGGGATGGTTGATTTGATAGGGATAGTAGTGCTATGTTGTAAACCAAACTTCCTTCTAAAATCAAAGATCTAGGGAGTTTCACAATTCCATGCTCTATTGGAAATCAATATTTGAGCAACGTGTTTATGTCATTTAGGGACAAGTATAAATTTGATAACCATGTTAATTTTCAAGAAGTTGGGTATTGGTGAAGCAAGGCCTACAACTATGTCTTTGCAATTAGTAAATTGATCCATTGCTCATCCAAAATGAAAAATTGAAGACATCTTGGTGAAAGTGGATAAATTAATCTTCATGGTGGATTTTATTATGCTTAACTATGAGGCAGATCAAGAAGTTCCTATTATATTAGAGAGGTCATTTCTTACTACATGACACACTTTGATTGATGTGAAAAAATGTGAATTAACTCTGAGAGTTGAAGATGAACAAGTTACTTTGAATGTGATCAAGGCCATGAAATTCCCAAATGAGGTAGAAGAGTACTTATCCATCTCAATTATAGATTCCTTGGTATCTAAAAGACTTGAGAGATGTCACTATAATGATTCTCTCAAATTATTATTGCACTATGATTCTAATTTGGAAGATTAAGATGATGGAAAAGTTTCTTGGTTGTAATCAAATTTGAATTCATATAGGTCGATAAATAAATTTGAGTCCTTAGAAATATCATCTCAAAATTTTAAGCTTATTAAACCTTTGGTTAATAATTCAACTATTTGGAGTTAAAGCCTTATCCTTCTCACTTGAGATGTGCTTACTTGGGTATTTCTTCCATTCTTTCAGTAATCATTTCAGTGCATTTGTCTAGGGAACAAGAAAAATAATTGCTTGAGATGTAAACAACTTACAAGAAAGTTATTGGTTGGACTATTGTTGATATAAAAAGTATTAGTTCCTCATTTTGTATACATAAAATCATTTTAGATTACAATGAAAAGAGGCCCATAAAAGTTCAAAGACACAACCCGATTATGAAAGAAGTTATGAAAAAAGAGATCATCAAGTGGCTTGATGTAGACATTATTTACCCAATTTTTGATAGCTCTTGGGTTAGCTCATTCCAATGCATTCCTAAGAAGCGAGGGATTACTATAGTGGATAACCCAAATAATGAGTTGATTCTTATAAGAATTATCATTGGTTGGAGAATTCGCATGGACTATAGAAAGATGAAAAACAACCCAAAAAGAACATTTCTTCCTTCCTTTTATTGATGGAATGTTGGATTGTCTTGGGGGAAAAGAAATTTATTATGTTTTAGAAGGATTCCAGGTATAATCAAATTACTATAGCATTGGAGGTTCAACATAAGACAACCTTCACATGTCCTTATGGTTCATTTGCATTTCAAACGATGCTATTTGAGCTTTATAATGTACTTATCACATTTCAGAGGGATATGGTGGAGCATTTTATTGAGGTATTCATTAAAAACTTCTTAAATTTTGGAGATTCAAATGACTCTTGCTTGAATAATTTGGCCAGAGTCTTGCAAAGGTGTGAAGAAGCAAACTTGGTACTAAATTGGGAAAAATACCACTTTATTGTAAAATAAGGGATTGTTTTAGGACATTAAGTGTCTGAGAATGGGCTTGAAGTTGATAAAGCAAAGATTGACACTATAGAGAATCTACCACCACAAAAGTATATGAAGGGAATTTTAAGTTCTTTTGGGAATGTGGACTTTTTTAAGTAATTTATTTGAGACTCCTCTAAGATTTTGAAATGTATGTGTAATTTTCTTAAGAAATAAAAGTCATTTTGTTTTGATCAAGCTTGTTGCAAGCTTTCTTGGAGTTGAAGAATAAACTTGTTTCGGCTTCTACAATTGTAGCTACAGATTGGTCCTCACCATTTGAACTTTTGTTTGATGCTAGTGATGTGGTGGTTATGATTGTTTTGGGATAGTAAAAAGACAGGGTATTTCATTCTATATATTATCTAGTAGTATCTTGCAAAAACCTCAACTCAACAATACTATGATGGAAAAAGAGCTGCTAGCATCTTTATTGTTGAAAAGTTTATGTCTTACTTGTTTGGAGATAAAGCCATGGTATACATAACCACTCATCCATCAAATATCTCATAGAGAAGAAAGATCCCAAGCCAAGACTCATTTCATAGGTATTATCATCACAAGATTTTGATTTGGAAATCAAGTATCAAAAAGAGGCTGAGAATCAAGTAGCTGGCTATCTCTCTAGACTAGATCAACAAGGATAGAATTTCATTATAATTAATGAAAATTTTCATGATGAGCAAGTGATAACTGTATTTTATATAGTTATTTTCACCTATTTTATTAATCATAATTGCTGTGTTCTCTCTATTTTTAGTTAATTTTAGTTTAATAAATTAGTATTTACTGTTTTTTATATATTATAAGAAAAATAAATAAATTGTATCGAAAACGTTCTTAATTTCAAATTTTTGTCCACAAATGTAATTTCAAATATTAGAGTTCTTAATTACAATTTATAAAAGTTGAAAATATAAATTAAATTTAAATTTGGGCTTAATTGTAATTATTAAAAGTTGAAAAATTTAATTTAAAATTAGCAAAGGGCTTGACTGTAATTAAAGAAAGTTTAAAATGTAATTTGAATTAAATTTGTGGGTCAAAATATAATTAAAGAAAGTTTAATATTCGTGCAGGAGAGAAGAATACACGCGTCATCATCCACGCGTGCAACGTGGACCGTCCGATCGAATCATAAACGGCTAGGATTGGCGCGTGTATATCAAACCCGACCAAAGCGAGTGGATGCAGGGAAGATTCCTTCACGCGGCTCGGCGTGTCAGTGGGCCCCACCTGCTGCGCAGGCCGGCGTGCAGGGTGGGACCCACGTGTCGGTCACACGTGCGCTGTGCGGCGTTGTTCTGTTCGGCTGAACCACGTGCGATCTTCCGCTGAGCCAATCAAAGTCTTACACGTGTCCCAATTTTCGCTTGAACGAATCATCAGCGGACGCGTGGCACATATCGGTGGACGCAAAGCACAGAATCTCACACGCGTTATAGCCGTTGCGCAACGTTGCGCGCGCCCCAATCCCGTGCGAGAAATCTTCGTGCGCCCGTTTCCTCTCAACGAATGAGACGCTGCCACGTGTCCCACTAATTGTGTCCGCGAATCAGAACGCGACACGTGGCAGCGTGGAAGAAAATTAAAACAGAATGCGCGGCGTTCCACCCACTCCCTCGATCCCATTTTCGATACACTTTTTGTCCCCCACGCGTTTAATTTAATATTTTCGCCACACCATTTTGTCCCGCGTAGATTTTAAATTAATATTTTATTGATGTATTTTTTTCTATAAATAGGAGATAGTTTTTAGTTGTAAAAAAGTTTTGGTTGGAGTAGTTTTTGGAGTAGAAATTTAGTTTTAATTTTCGAAAGTTTTTAGAGTGTTTTAGTTTTTCAGTTTGTAATTTTTTTTTGTATTTGTGTGTTGGACGGCAAAACACGCAGAAGCCATTTTTGGCTTTTGTTGTGTTTTGCGTGTGCCAAATAATTGTTTTAATTGATGTTTTAATTTTATTTCTGCTTCATCTAATTTTTCTGTAGTTGTTATAATTTTTATTTTAATTTTATGAATTAATTTAATTTTTCTAGGGTTGCATTTAATCTAAATTTATGAAGCTTTAATTTTAATTATTTTTGTTAGATTTATAAGACGTTCGATTTGTTTGTTCTATTTTGTGCGTAATGCTTTTTGATTATTTACGAATCTTATCAAAACGATCCGTGGCACATGAATAAACTTGAGAAAGGCATTTGTGTGTATATTGCTCGTAAATAGAATGACATGTATGATGAAGGATAGAGATATACCCTAATTGTATGTGTGGCCATTTGAAAATTTAGAACGTAATGAATCTCGGTAAATTTAATTTTCATAGAGATATAGTAAATTAATTTAACGAGGTGTGTTTATACGGAGCTCGAAAGAGATGTATGAATAATAAAAAAAGAAGTTTTCGGTTGACAAATTAAATGTACTAAAATATAAATCAAAAGAAAAATAAATGGTTTGAGTGGATTAATTTGGTGAAAAATTGCAATCCTAGATTTCTTTTATTTCCTTTTTGTTAACCAACGATTGTTTTGGATAAAATCAGAAAGATATAATTTTAGTACTCGACAAACTATGGTAACAAATCCTCGTGGGATCGATCTTTACTTACAAATCTTTATTACTTGTGACCGTGTATGCTTGCACGAGTTCGTGTGTTGAAAATCACCCAACAAGTTTTTGGCGCCGTTGCCGGGGATTTGTTTTACTATTTTCATTGTTGATACTAATACCAATCAATTTGATTTTAATTCAAAAAAAAAAAAAAAAATTTAAAAATAATAAAAAAATTATGCTTATTGTTCTTGTTTATTTTATTTTAAAAATTTTCTCGTAAGTTGAGATTTTGTTTGACACACAAATCTTAACTTACAAAAAGAAAAAAAAATTTATTTGTTGTTTTATTTTACTTTTCAATTTTCTCTTGAGTTGAGATTTTGTTTGTCACACAAATCTTAACTCACAAAAAGAAAAAAAAATATATTTACTTATTGTTGTTTTATTTTATTTTTCAATTTTCTAGTGGGTTGAGATTTTGTTTGACACACAAATCTTACCTCACAAAAAGAAAAATAATTTTTTTTTTATTGTTCGTTGTTTAGTTTATTTTGCAAATTTCTTGTGCGTTGAGATTTTGTTTTACACACAAATCTTAACACACATAAAGAAAAAAAAAACAGAAAACAAAAAAAAAATATTTATTCACTTATTGTTAGTTTATTTTTATTTTTATTTTTATTTTATTTTTTTTAATTTTCTCGTGGGTTGAGATTTTGTTTGACACACAAATCTTAACTCATAAAAAGAAAAAAAAATTTATTTATGGTTTTTGTTTCTTGCTTAATTTATTTTTCAATTTTCTCGTAAGTTGAGATTTTGTTACGTACAAATCTTAACTTACAACAAGAAAAACAAATTGAGAAGTCAAGCTAAAGACTATAAATCAAGCGCTTCTTGGGAGGCAACCCATGTGTTTTATTTTATGTTTATGTTATTTTATTTTTATTTATTTTCGCATGTATTAGTTTTTATATTTTGTTATGTTATTTTTTTCTTTCGTAGGTGCAAATTGGAGGTAATGAAGCTATTTTGGCTTAACCAATCAAACAAACCAGGAAGTTTCTTTAAACCCATCTCATATGTTCTTTAACTTTCACACATTGAGGACAATGTGTATATTAAGTTTGGGGGTGGTGGATATATTGAACCTAATTGAAATACTTTCTGGATGTTATTGCTTGTGAAATTTTTTTTTTTGTTTGGTTGATTGAAGATATTTTGCTATGAATAGTGATTTATTTTGATTTCTTGTATTTAAATGATGCATAATTCTTTGAAAAATTTGAATATTGTCTAAGTGATGAATAATTTTCACGTATGTTTCGTTTTTACAAGAATAAATATTCATGAGCACTAGTCTTGATTTTTGAGTTGTTATGATAATTTAGAGAAGGTTTATATGAGTATGAAATTCGATTGATTTTTGTGGTGTCACAATTTTTAGAATTTGTTTGATTTTCTCTCGAGGCGAAATTATAGATGACATGTAACTAAGAAAATGATTTAGGCCATCTTTGGATCGTTTGAGCCTTTCTATCTACCTTGACATACATTATCCATAGTATACCCCTTTTGAGCCTCAAAGTTTACATATATATTTTTCTCAATTTAAAAGCCTATCTAAAAATATATATATGTGTAGATATACCTGTTGTTCTTATCTCACTAACATGTGGCAATTGTTAGTAAATGTTGAAAGGTTATATCAAGAAAAAAAGGGTTACTGAACAAAAAAAAAAAGAAAAAAAAAGAGTATGGTGAAAAAAAAAAGAGATTCTAAAAAAAAAAGGAAGAAAAAAAATATAGAATCTGAAAAAAAAAAAATATAGTTATTGTATGTGATGAGAAATCCCAATTTGGGAAGTAATTATTGTGATGATAGAATTATCTTTTTCAATCGTGAAATGTTATGCTCGGGAAAAGTTTTAAGCTAAATATTATCCTTCATCCAACCTTTACCTAAGCCATACATTACAAGCTTAATGAAGTCCTATTGATTTGGTGTTTTGTGTTTGTCTACATTAGTGGAGAGAGAAATGAAAAATAAACTTATGGGATTTGTGATTTCATTAAAAATTTGTTTGATTTTATATTTGTATAAACTGATCCGGATTGCATGTGATGAAATATGAAAAGACTTCACACACACACTAAAATTCATTGTGAAAATGTAATATACTTTTAAATTGATTTTGATACTTAGATAAAATTCTTTTATTTCTTTGAGTTATGTAATTTCAAAAGAGAAAAGAAATATTTTGAAAATCACTATTTTAAATGCAGTTATCTTTGTTTTATTTCCTTCCTTTTGCTCGAGGACTAGCAAAAACTTAAGTTTGGGGGTGTTGATAACTGTATTTTATATAGTTATTTTCACCTATTTTATTAATCATAATTGCTGTGTTCTCTCTATTTTTAGTTAATTTTAGTTTAATAAATTAGTATTTACTGTTTTTTATATATTATAAGAAAAATAAATAAATTGTATCAACGTTCTTAATTTCAAATTTTTGTCCACAAATGTAATTTCAAATATTAGAGTTCTTAATTACAATTTATAAAAGTTGAAAATATAAATTAAATTTAAATTTGGGCTTAATTGTAATTATTAAAAGTTGAAAAATTTAATTTAAAATTAGCAAAGGGCTTGACTGTAATTAAAGAAAGTTTAAAATGTAATTTGAATTAAATTTGTGGGTCAAAATATAATTAAAGAAAGTTTAATATTCGTGCAGGAGAGAAGAATACACGCGTCATCATCCACGCGTGCAACGTGGACCGTCCGATCGAATCATAAACGGCTAGGATTGGCGCGTGTATATCAAACCCGACCAAAGCGAGTGGATGCAGGGAAGATTCCTTCACGCGGCTCGGCGTGTCAGTGGACCCCACCTGCCGCGCAGGCCGGCGTGCAGGGTGGGACCCACGTGTCGGTCACACGTCTGCCAAAGGGCGTTGTTCTGTGCGGCTGAACCACGTGCAATCTTCCCCTGAGCCAATCAAAGTCTTCCACGTGTCCCAATTTTCCCTTGAACGAATCATCAGCGGACGCGTGGCACATATCGGTGGACGCAAAAGCACAGAATCTCACACGCGTTATAGCCGTTGCGCAACGTTGCGCGCGCCCCAATCCCGTGCGAGAAATCTTCGTGCGCCCGTTTCCTCTCAACGAATGAGACGCTGCCACGTGTCCCACTAATTGTGTCCGCGAATCAGAACGCGACACGTGGCAGCGTGGAAGAAAATTAAAACAGAATGCGCAGCGTTCCACCCACTCCCTCGATCCCATTTTCGATACACTTTTTGTCCCCCCACGCGTTTAATTTAATATTTTCGCCACACCATTTTGTCCCCCGCGTAGATTTTAAATTAATATTTTATTGATGTATTTTTTTCTATAAATAGGAGATAGTTTTTAGTTGTAAAAAAGTTTTGGTTGGAGTAGTTTTTGGAGTAGAAATTTAGTTTTAATTTTCGAAAGTTTTTAGAGTGTTTTAGTTTTTCAGTTTGTAATTTTTTTTTGTATTTGTGTGTTGGACGGCAAAACACGCAGAAGCCATTTTTGGCTTTTGTTGTGTTTTCATGTGCCAAATAATTGTTTTAATTGATGTTTTAATTTTATTTCTGCTTCATCTAATTTTTCTGTAGTTGTTATAATTTTTATTTTAATTTTATGAATTAATTTAATTTTTCTAGGGTTGCATTTAATCTAAATTTATGAAGCTTTAATTTTAATTATTTTTGTTAGATTTATAAGACGTTCGATTTGTTTGTTCTATTTTGTGCGTAATGCTTTTTGATTATTTACGAATCTTATCAAAACGATCCGTGGCACATGAATAAACTTGAGAAAGGCATTTGTGTGTATATTGCTCGTAAATAGAATGACATGTATGATGAAGGATAGAGATATACCCTAATTGTATGTGTGGCCATTTGAAAATTTAGAACGTAATGAATCTCGGTAAATTTAATTTTCATAGAGATATAGTAAATTAATTTAACGAGGTGTGTTTATACGGAGCTCGAAAGAGATGTATGAATAATAAAAAAGAAGTTTTCGGTTGACAAATTAAATGTACTAAAATATAAATCAAAAGAAAAATAAATGGTTTGAGTGGATTAATTTGGTGAAAAATTGCAATCCTAGATTTCTTTTATTTCCTTTTTGTTAACCAACGATTGTTTTGGATAAAATCAGAAAGATATAATTTTAGTACTCGACAAACTATGGTAACAAATCCTCGTGGGATCGATCTTTACTTACAAATCTTTATTACTTGTGACCGTGTATGCTTGCACGAGTTCGTGTGTTGAAAATCACCCAACAAGTTTTTGGCGCCGTTGCCGGGGATTTGTTTTACTATTTTCATTGTTGATACTAATACCAATCAATTTGATTTTAATTCAAAAAAAAAAAAAATTAAAAATATTAAAAAAATTATGCTTATTGTTCTTGTTTATTTTATTTTAAAAATTTTCTCGTAAGTTGAGATTTTGTTTGACACACAAATCTTAACTTACAAAAAGAAAAAAAATTTATTTGTTGTTTTATTTTACTTTTCAATTTTCTCTTGAGTTGAGATTTTGTTTGTCACACAAATCTTAACTCACAAAAAGAAAAAAAAATATATTTACTTATTGTTGTTTTATTTTATTTTTCAATTTTCTAGTGGGTTGAGATTTTGTTTGACACACAAATCTTACCTCACAAAAAGAAAAATAATTTTTTTTTTTATTGTTCGTTGTTTAGTTTATTTTGCAAATTTCTTGTGCGTTGAGATTTTGTTTTACACACAAATCTTAACACACATAAAGAAAAAAAAAACAGAAAACAAAAAAAAAATATTTATTCACTTATTGTTAGTTTATTTTTATTTTTATTTTTATTTTATTTTTTTTAATTTTCTCGTGGGTTGAGATTTTGTTTGACACACAAATCTTAACTCATAAAAAGAAAAAAAAATTTATTTATGGTTTTTGTTTCTTGCTTAATTTATTTTTCAATTTTCTCGGAAGTTGAGATTTTGTTACGAAGAAGTCTGAACTCACAACAACAAAAACAAATTGAGAAGTCAAGCTAAAGACTATAAATCAAGCGCTTCTTGGGAGGCAACCCATGTGTTTTATTTTATGTTTATGTTATTTTATTTTTATTTATTTTCGCATGTATTAGTTTTTATATTTTGTTATGTTATTTTTTTCTTTCGTAGGTGCAAATTGGAGGTAATGAAGCTATTTTGGCTTAACCAATCAAACAAACCAGGAAGTTTCTTTAAACCCATCTCATATGTTCTTTAACTTTCACACATTGAGGACAATGTGTATATTAAGTTTGGGGGTGGTGGATATATTGAACCTAATTGAAATACTTTCTGGATGTTATTGCTTGTGAAATTTTTTTTTTGTTTGGTTGATTGAAGATATTTTGCTATGAATAGTGATTTATTTTGATTTCTTGTATTTAAATGATGCATAATTCTTTGAAAAATTTGAATATTGTCTAAGTGATGAATAATTTTCACGTATGTTTCGTTTTTACAAGAATAAATATTCATGAGCACTAGTCTTGATTTTTGAGTTGTTATGATAATTTAGAGAAGGTTTATATGAGTATGAAATTCGATTGATTTTTGTGGTGTCACAATTTTTAGAATTTGTTTGATTTTCTCTCGAGGCGAAATTATAGATGACATGTAACTAAGAAAATGATTTAGGCCATCTTTGGATCGTTTGAGCCTTTCTATCTACCTTGACATACATTATCCATAGTATACCCCTTTTGAGCCTCAAAGTTTACATATATATTTTTCTCAATTTAAAAGCCTATCTAAAAATATATATATGTGTAGATATACCTGTTGTTCTTATCTCACTAACATGTGGCAATTGTTAGTAAATGTTGAAAGGTTATATCAAGAAAAAAAGGGTTACTGAACAAAAAAAAAAAAAGAAAAAAAAAGAGTATGGTGAAAAAAAAAGAGATTCTAAAAAAAAAAAGGAAGAAAAAAAATATAGAATCTGAAAAAAAAAAATATAGTTATTGTATGTGATGAGAAATCCCAATTTGGGAAGTAATTATTGTGATGATAGAATTATCTTTTTCAATCGTGAAATGTTATGCTCGGGAAAAGTTTTAAGCTAAATATTATCCTTCATCCAACCTTTACCTAAGCCATACATTACAAGCTTAATGAAGTCCTATTGATTTGGTGTTTTGTGTTTGTCTACATTAGTGGAGAGAGAAATGAAAAATAAACTAATGGGATTTGTGATTTCATTAAAAATTTGTTTGATTTTATATTTGTATAAACTGATCCGGATTGCATGTGATGAAATATGAAAAGACTTCACACACACACTAAAATTCATTGTGAAAATGTAATATACTTTTAAATTGATTTTGATACTTAGATAAAATTCTTTTATTTCTTTGAGTTATGTAATTTCAAAAGAGAAAAGAAATATTTTGAAAATCACTATTTTAAATGCGATTATCTTTGTTTTATTTCCTTCCTTTTGCTCGAGGACTAGCAAAAACTTAAGTTTGGGGTGTTGATAACTGTATTTTATATAGTTATTTTCACCTATTTTATTAATCATAATTCTTTGTGTTCTCTCTATTTTTAGTTAATTTTAGTTTAATAAATTAGTATTTATTGTTTTTTATATATTATAAGAAAAATAAATAAATTGTATCAACGTTCTTAATTTCAAATTTTTGTCCACAAATGTAATTTCAAATATTAGAGTTCTTAATTACAATTTATAAAAGTTGAAAATATAAATTAAATTTAAATTTGGGCTTAATTGTAATTATTAAAAGTTGAAAAATTTAATTTAAAATTAGCAAAGGGCTTGACTGTAATTAAAGAAAGTTTAAAATGTAATTTGAATTAAATTTGTGGGTCAAAATATAATTAAAGAAAGTTTAATATTCGTGCAGGAGAGAAGAATACACGCGTCATCATCCACGCGTGCAACGTGGACCGTCCGATCGAATCATAAACGGCTAGGATTGGCGCGTGTATATCAAACCCGACCAAAGCGAGTGGATGCAGGGAAGATTCCTTCACGCGGCTCGGCGTGTCAGTGGACCCCACCTGCCGCGCAGGCCGGCGTGCAGGGTGGGACCCACGTGTCGGTCACACGTCTGCCAAAGGGCGTTGTTCTGTGCGGCTGAACCACGTGCAATCTTCCCCTGAGCCAATCAAAGTCTTCCACGTGTCCCAATTTTCCCTTGAACGAATCATCAGCGGACGCGTGGCACATATCGGTGGACGCAAAAGCACAGAATCTCACACGCGTTATAGCCGTTGCGCAACGTTGCGCGCGCCCCAATCCCGTGCGAGAAATCTTCGTGCGCCCGTTTCCTCTCAACGAATGAGACGCTGCCACGTGTCCCACTAATTGTGTCCGCGAATCAGAACGCGACACGTGGCAGCGTGGAAGAAAATTAAAACAGAATGCGCAGCGTTCCACCCACTCCCTCGATCCCATTTTCGATACACTTTTTGTCCCCCCACGCGTTTAATTTAATATTTTCGCCACACCATTTTGTCCCCCGCGTAGATTTTAAATTAATATTTTATTGATGTATTTTTTTCTATAAATAGGAGATAGTTTTTAGTTGTAAAAAAGTTTTGGTTGGAGTAGTTTTTGGAGTAGAAATTTAGTTTTAATTTTCGAAAGTTTTTAGAGTGTTTTAGTTTTTCAGTTTGTAATTTTTTTTTTGTATTTGTGTGTTGGACGGCAAAACACGCAGAAGCCATTTTTGGCTTTTGTTGTGTTTTGCGTGTGCCAAATAATTGTTTTAATTGATGTTTTAATTTTATTTCTGCTTCATCTAATTTTTCTGTAGTTGTTATAATTTTTATTTTAATTTTATGAATTAATTTAATTTTTCTAGGGTTGCATTTAATCTAAAATTATGAAGCTTTAATTTTAATTATTTTTGTTAGATTTATAAGACGTTCGATTTGTTTGTTCTATTTTGTGCGTAATGCTTTTTGATTATTTACGAATCTTATCAAAACGATCCGTGGCACATGAATAAACTTGAGAAAGGCATTTGTGTGTATATTGCTCGTAAATAGAATGACATGTATGATGAAGGATAGAGATATACCCTAATTGTATGTGTGGCCATTTGAAAATTTAGAACGTAATGAATCTCGGTAAATTTAATTTTCATAGAGATATAGTAAATTAATTTAACGAGGTGTGTTTATACGGAGCTCGAAAGAGATGTATGAATAATAAAAAAAGAAGTTTTCGGTTGACAAATTAAATGTACTAAAATATAAATCAAAAGAAAAATAAATGGTTTGAGTGGATTAATTTGGTGAAAAATTGCAATCCTAGATTTCTTTTATTTCCTTTTTGTTAACCAACGATTGTTTTGGATAAAATCAGAAAGATATAATTTTAGTACTCGACAAACTATGGTAACAAATCCTCGTGGGATCGATCTTTACTTACAAATCTTTATTACTTGTGACCGTGTATGCTTGCACGAGTTCGTGTGTTGAAAATCACCCAACAAGTTTTTGGCGCCAAGACTCATTTCATAGGTATTATCATCACAAGATTTTGATTTGGAAATCAAGTATCAAAAAGAGGCTGAGAATCAAGTAGCTGGCTATCTCTCTAGACTAGATCAACAAGGATAGAATTTCATTATAATTAATGAAAATTTTCATGATGAGCAAGTCTTTGCAATTTCTGAAAGTCAAGTCCTTAAGTATGAAAATTTTGTCAATTTCATGGTTAGTGGATTGTTGCCAGTTGATTTAAATTCCATGCAAAAAAGAAAGTTTTCCACAATGTGAAGTTCTACTATAGGAATGATCCATTCTTATTGAAGGAATTCGGAGACCAGATGATTAGAAGGTGTATTCTGGAAGGTTAGATGATAAATATTTTGCAAAAATGTCATCCCTCACCTTATGGAGGCCATTTTGGAGGAACTTGAACTACCTCTAAGGTTTTGCAATATGAATTTTATTCACCTTCCATATGCAAGGATACTCATAATCTTATGTTTCAATATGATAGACGCCAATGAGTTGGAAACATCTCTAGGAAGCAAAAAATGCCTCTAAATAACATCTTAGAGGTTGAATAACTTAATGTAAAGGGTATAGAGTTTATAGGGTCGTTTCCTTCAAGCATTGGTAATCAATATATCCTAGCAGCTGTTGGCTATGTTTCAATATGGTAGAAGCCACTATACTTTCAATCAAGGATGCCAAGGTGATGGTGAGATTCCTCAAGTAAAACATCTTCACATGGTTTGGTACTCCTCATGCCATTATCAGTGAGGGAGGAACTCACTTTTGCAACAAACAATTTGAGGTATTGTTGGCCAAATATGGAGTCAAGAATAAGTTTACAACACCTTACCATCCGCAAACAAGTGGCCAAGTTGAAACTTGTAATCGAGAAATCAAGAGGATCTTAGAGAACTATTGGTCCAAGCTAAAAAGATTGGTTTATGAGGTTGGATGATACATTAAAAACACCTTTGGGAATGTCTCCTTACAATCTTATATTTGGAAAAACTTATCATCTACTAGTGGAGCTTGAGCACCGTGCTTGTTGGGCCATCATAAAGTTTAATTTTTATTTACTAGCTACTGGAGATAAGAAGTTATTGCAATTAAATGAATTATATGAGTTTAGGAACCAAGCTTATTAAAATGCTAAGCTTTATAAACTGAAAAGAAAATAATGGGATGATAAGATGATAACTTCTAAATTTTTGAAGTTGGATTGTAGGTTCTTTTACTAAATTCAAGATTGAAACACTTTCATGGCAACCTAAAGTCATATTTGTTAGGTCCATTTCAAGTAACTTAGACTTTCATTCGGGGATGTAGAATTAATGGTAGAAAAATCAAGGAAAATTTCCAAAGTGAATGGCCAAAGAATCAAGCACTATTGTGGAGGCATTGTGGATCGCCAACAAATCTTCATTCCACTTATAGTGGGGTGAAAAATAGGAAATTTTGGGTTGTCAAGTCTAAAACATGCTCATAAAGGGCAACACAAGCTTTACATTGAATTGTGTTTTCAATTCAATTTGCATTTGTGTTTTTTTATTTTTAATTTAGAATTTTATAAGTTTTTATATGTTATTGTAGGACATTTTTCTTTTAAGGTTTATTTTATTGATTTGTTAGAAAGAGCACATTTTTTAGGTGTAAAGAATGAATTTGATTTGGTGTTCGTAAAGACTTCAAAAAATATGCTCACCCCATAAAAATTTATGCACTAATCATGGTTTGATTTTGATGTGAACCTAGAGAGGGTTACTTATGGGAGAGCTTAAGTCTCTAGAATTGGTTTAGAAAACCCCTTAAGGCAAAATCCTAGATATCTTTTAGCTAATGAGATGATTTAGGCATTCTTTGGATCGATTGTATCTTCCTTGCCAAGATTGATTTATATAGTACCCTTAGTACACCCCTTTAGGCCTAATTAATTCCATCTCTTTCATAACCTTCATTATATCTTAGCCTTTTGATGTTTATCCTTCCTTTACCTCACATGCTAAATATCATTTTCAAGATTGATTTAGAGTTAAATCAATCTTTTTGAGAAAATGTTGATGAATTTTGGTGGAATGGAGGATTTTATTGTTGAAACTTCATTAGTTTGTAATTATTTTTGGTATTTTTCATTTACTTCTTTTTATTTTTGCTTAAGGGCAAGCATGATGCTATGTTTTGGGGAGTTGATAACTCTAATTTATTAGAGTTAATATATGTTCTACTATCTTAATAAATTGCTTAATTATTTGAGAAAATCTACATAAGGTTCTTAAATAGACATCAGTTATGCCTTTTTTGTTATTTTAAATTTTTAGATGATCAATATAGGTTTTTCATTTAATGTTAGGATTTTTAACAATTGATGAAAGATTGTATACTTATTTTTATTGCTTATATTGAATGATTTAAGTATAAATTGAAAGTGTGTGCGTATTTCATTCATGTATGACTTCCAAAAATAGATATATATGGGGTTCCCTAAAGCCAGTAAAAATAGAGCACAATTAGCCATTCATCAAATCATACAATTATGTACATAGATCAACTCTTTAAAAAAAGGGAAAGAAAGAACAAATATGTAGAAAAAAAACAAGAGTATAAAAAAGAGAGAGAAATGAATAGTATAATCAAATACTATGACCTGAAAGTTTTTCAAGATTGTGAAATTGACAATTACAAAAGAAAGATAGGAAATAAATCCCCACGAAGTTATTGCATTTTCATTCATCTCTAAAGGCACATACTTGATATTCTTATTTGATGATTTTTAGTTGATGCTTGAAATTAGTATTTGATTTCTTTATAAATCCTATAATTCGATTCATTTCATGAGATTAATGTTACACACTTTTGAGTCTTTCTTCTTTAATCATACGTGAATCCATTAGTTCATTTCTTTACATAAATTCTATTCGCATATATCTTTGATTTAGTTCTTGAACCCATACGATTAGTGTAATATTTAGAATATGACTTGTGAGAATGAGAATAGAAGGGAATTCAAATTCCTAATACTAAAATTGAGTGAGTCAATATTGCTACATTTTTGTATGGAATATGAATTTGTGATTTACAACTCATTTATATAATAAACTATAATCCTTTGAGATGTTAATATAACTTATGCTTTGGATTTTAATTTATAATAAACTCTAAGCCTTTGGGATGTTAATCTAACTTATACATGGAATTTTTATTATGAACCTAAAAGAGACTAAAGCATGAAAAAAATTGTTATTTAATTTTTACTTTGTTATTTTTTGTTTTAGTTTTTACTTTCTTAATTTTATTTTTATTTTTTTGTTTTATTTTTGTTATTTGTTTTAGTTTTGGTATTTAGTAGGATGTTTGTGGGTACCATCATCAAAAGCCCTCACAAGACTTAACTCGTCCATTAGGACAACCAAGGGGTTTAAAGGTTTGTTGCGTACACTTTTTGAAATCGTGTATATGTATGTAAATAATTTAGGTTAGTTTAATTTATTTATTTTAGTTTTTTTTATTAGTTTTTCACTTTCTTTGCTAGAAACTAGCAAGAAGCTAGTTGGGGTTGTGTCGAGTGATTGAAAAGTACTAATACTAGTTATTTATTTGCACTTAAATGTTATAAATAGATTTAAATATGCATGATTTTATCATTATTTAATATAAATCTATGTTTTAAAAATCACGGTATATTTTATTATTTTTTAGGTATCTTTGGCTTCAAATTCAAATACATGTAAAGCTTACATTTGATCCAACAAGTTACAACAGGGTGAAACAAGAAAGTAAAGAAAAGCAACGTAGGCCTTGGCATAAAGTAAA
The DNA here is from genome assembly GCA_030763125.1 of Hippophae gyantsensis. Classification (NCBI taxonomy): domain Eukaryota; kingdom Viridiplantae; phylum Streptophyta; class Magnoliopsida; order Rosales; family Elaeagnaceae; genus Hippophae; species Hippophae gyantsensis. The sequence goes on from CM061036.1 coordinate 13,976,497, forward strand.
GTGGGACATGGTGCACTTTTTGCTCTCCAAATTCATGTAGTTTCACATGTGCTGCAGTGGGACCTTTCTGAGATTGATTTGAGGTGTACCAAATGAGACATGGGTTATGATGGATGAAACATTACCACAACAAAATTAGAATGTGATACAAGCATCTTATTTCAAATAAGATTTTTTTTCTTTTCTTTTCTTTAGTTTTTTCTAATTTCTTTTATATACAATTTAGATTAAATTATCAAAAATAAGAAGCAGTAAAAGGAAGTTATTATTGATCAGGCAATATGAAATTGTTGCAATAATTAAGGAAATATTGTCAAGATTGATACCTCTTTTGTAGAACAGAACACATCAATCTATCTTTTGGGCATAAATATGATGTGTATTGTTGTTTCTTTTAAATAAACAATGTTGTATTTCTTGAATTTGTTATAAAATAATTTATTTATCATTTATTAATTTAAACATGTCTGGCTAATGTGATAATGAGATTTTAGTTATGTTAATATATTTGCGTAGATTATTTAGATGAATATTTTAAATAATTATTAAACATAGATAATTTCTATTTCATTATTTTTATAAAGTTTGTTATTGAAAAACAATTGAAGACATATTTTTGGTAATATATTGAAAATATAAAAATTAGGTTTTAGATACATTAATCTAGAACTAATTTTGACAGCTTGAATATGAGTTTTAATTGTCAGCTCGAATGAAAGTGTCAAGTTAAATGTTTTATTAATTTCTTAGAAAATAAGCATAAATTAATTAATTTACTTCACAGCTAAACTGAAGGTGTTAAGTGATTTAATCAATGGGTTGTTAAGTGATTTGATTAATAATGAATAACGGCTTGACTAAGGGTGTTATTGACACATATAAGCAAGAATCAATGTTCTAGATTTATATTTCATTAACTTAATTAATTATACCAAACATAGTAAACTATCAAAATATCCCATTAATTCTCCATTGATATATAAATTACATATCTCCCTATAATTTGTGTGATCCAATCTATCTTTTATCCTTTTATTATTTCTGCCATTAGATTAAATTTTCAAAATCAAAATATTATGACAAAATACTTAGGTTTATTTTTCGTATTTGTTTTTAAGAGACTTGTTAAATTATATCAAACCACGTAGTTTTTCTTTAAACCAACCTTGAGAGTTGTTGAGTGTATGGAAAGCATTAATATTATGTGATTTATTTGCACTTAAATAAAGTAAATAGATTTCAATTTGCATAATTGTATCATTATTTTAGCAAATCTATATTTTCAAAATCATGATGTTTTATTTTTTATTTAGGTATTTTCTGGCTTCATGTTGATTAAAATGATAAACACTTGAATAATTGTACTTGAAAGAACTCATTTTCAGCTTAAGAGAATAAAAGAATAAAATAGGTAAAGGGTGAAATACTGAGGAAGTAAAGAAAAGCAATTTAATACGGGTCGCGGTGAAACAATAGTTGTGACGTAGCGTAAGCTTCTCAGATTGTGATTTAACACACACCAAAATAGACGTGAGCCACAACTTGTATATAATTATGGTATGTCTAAAAGCAAGAAAATATATACTTATTTGTAGCTAAGGAAAGGAGATGAAGAGGGATCATGAAGGAACAATCATGGTGTGTCGTGGCCCAAAAAGGTCGTGTGATTGCCTAATGATTATACCACCATGGACGGGGTAAAAGAACGTTAATTTGATTTTGGATAGCAAGGAGTATGCCACAACCCATTTTATACTGCAATCCAATTTGATATTCTTCCCTTTCTTATTTCACCACTTACAATTGGTTGGGTCACATGTAAGCTTTACATGTATTATTTTTTTGTTCTTCTAAGTTGAAAATGAGTGCTTTAGGCATCATTCTTTATATGTTGATCAATTTAATCAATTTGAAGCCAAAAATACTTGAAAAATAGCATAACATACACATGATTATGAAAACATAGATTTTCTTTAAAAAGTGATAAAATCATTCAAATCTATTCATAACATTTAAGTGCAAATAAATGCCAAATATTAGGACTTTTAACGATTTATCACCAACAGTTACCTGAGGATCAAGAAAGAGAAAAGTCAGTATAACTAAAATATAATAAGTTAAAGAGTAAAAGAAACTAGTAACTATTATCAAAATTGTTATAAAAATCCATGGCAACAACATTAAAAACTTAACATGATTAAGAACGAGCTAATATATGTGATCATATACAATTTATAAGTAATATAAGAACAAGGATCACTGCACTCATAAGGACTCTTAACAACTTCTAATACTACTTATTAGCTTGTTAGTGTGTTAACTAAAAGTAGTAAATGGGGGGTTTGATTATTCTTGCAAATAATAATATAAAGCAACAAAGTAAGATTGCACAAGAATATCGAGAATTATGTGATTATAGGACTATCATCACCACTATCCTACAATTTACTTAGACTTGTCATGAAAATACAATTACTTTAGTGCCTACTAAATATGATCTAAATTTTTGTAAGGCAAAAATAACTTCAAGTAATTCATTTTCAGTGATGTAGTTGAGTTGAGCATCATTGAGGGTTCTATAGGAAAAAACATATGACATGTGGTCGTTTTCCAATCAATTACCTTAGCACTGCTCCAACTTCATAATCACTAGCATCATACATCAACTCAAATGGTTTACTCTAATCAGGTGCGCAAATGATGAAAGTTGTAGTGAGTATCTCTTTTAGCTTTTCAAATATTTCCTTACACTTTTCATCAAATATGAATGAGGTGTCTTTTTGAAGTAGTGTGCATAATGGTCTTGCAATTTTTGAAAAGTCCTTGATAAACCTTCAATAAAACTAGCATGACCAAGAGCAATACGAATCTCCCTCACAATAGTATGAGGTGGTAAGCCATGCACAATATCAATTTTAGACATATCTACTTCTATTCCATTAGAAGAGATTAAATGCCCTAATACAATCCCATGGTCTACCATAAAATAACACTTTTCCCAATTTAATACTAAGTTACCATCCATACATCTTTCAAGGATAAGTGTGAGATTATGTAGAAATAAGTCAAAGGAATCCCCATAAATTGTGAAATCATCCATAAAGACTACTATAATGTTCTCAATATGATTTGAAAAAATACTTATCATACACATTAGAAATATGGTGTGTGCATTATATATTCCAAATGGAATTCTCCTAAATGTAAAGGTTCCAAAGGGGCAAGTAAATGTTGTAGTTTCTTAGTCTTTAGAATGCTATAATAATTTGGTTGTAATCTGAATAACCATCAAGAAAACAATAATAAGAGTGATCTACTAACCTTTCTACCATTTGATCAATGAAATACAAAGGGAAATGATCCTTTCATGTATTGGTGTTTATTTCCTGTAGTCCATGCATACTCACCAACTTGTTTAAATTCTTGTAGGTACTAATGCATTCTCGTCAACTTTTATTGCAGTTAAACCAGATTTCTTGGGAAATATCTATACTGGAATTACCCACTTACTATTTGAGATGGGTTAGATAACCCCAAATTTGTCCATTTAAGTATCTCTTTCTTTACTAACTCCATCAATGGTGGATTTAATCCATACTATGCCTTTCTTGATGGTTTAGATTCATCCTCAAGTAATATTCTATGCGTTCATATGGAAGGACTTAAACCTTAGATATCAACAATGATCCATCCTATACCATTCTTATGATCCCTTATGACTCTCAAAAGCTTGTCTTCTTGTGCATTATACAAAGGTTGGCAATGATGACTTGTAGTGCATCATTATATGCCACATATATGTATTTCAAATGACGTAGGAAAAGCTTCAATTAATGTTCCTATATTGGTGCTTGTACAACAAAAGGTAACAATTTCTTAGTGTTAATGGGTAGGAAAATGTAGTTCAATTTATACCCTTGTAGAGCTTCGGGAAGAGATTCCAACGATGCCACTGTAATCTCCAAATATATTTTGAGGTTTATTGTACTAGTAGGCATTCTGGGATCTTTAGATTCCAAGTTGTCTGTCAATTCTACTTATAGGATGTCATCCTGTCCTAACTCAAACACATGTTCTAAAAAAGAGTCTATAATATCAATAAAATAACAAGAGCTAATATCATTGGGGTATCTTATCACTTTAAAGATGTTGAAGTGTATAGAATCCCCATCGATCTTTATGGTCAATATCCCACTGTGAATGTCAACTTTAATGCGACCAATTTTCATGAATGGTCTACCTAATAGAAGAAAGGAAGAGAGATTTTGAATTGCAATGGTCATATCAAGAACACAAAAATCAACAAGAAAGAGCATTTCATTGACTTAAGCCAACACATCCCCCAAGACTCATTTTTAGTATGAATTAGACTTTTTAGCTAAGTGTATATTGACACCAATGTCCTTGAGAGGATCAATGTCAAGTGAAGCATATATAGAATAAGGCATAACATTGATGGATGCTACAAGATATAACATGGCTTTCTCAAACCCAATGGTTCCTTTAATGGATGGAATAGTAATTGATTCTCAACAATGACAAAGAAATAATCCAAATTCCAAATGAAAAAAAGGAAAGGGGATTTCCATTACCTAGAGGGTAGTTGTTTTTGAAATTTAGCTAAGACATTTTCTCCTAAATTAAATACCTTATTACCTTTCAACTTGCGCTTAGTAGTAAAATGCTTCTTGAGGAACTTAGCATACCTTTGCACTTGTTTGGTAGCATCCAACAAAGAAATGTTGACTTGGACTTTGTGAAAGGTCTCCAAAACCTCTTGTTTGATGCATCCTTTTTTGATTTAGCAAACTTGCTAGGAAAGGGTAACATGGAAGTACTAGTGTAAACATTGGGTTTGGATTTTACCTAAAGAGTTATACTTTTCTCTTGTTGGGTAGGATCCCTATATTTTTCTAGTTTCTCATGTCTAGGTTCCCCTTTTGAATTGGTTTTAGTTGGGTTCCTAGGGAGCTCTTGAAGTTTCTTTCCACTTTTTAAAGTGATTGCATCAACATTTCTCTTAAATCTACCCCATTTTTGGGTGCTTTTGTGCCATATTTTTGTGCTACCATTTTTTCATGACTTGTGGCTATTTGCTCCATTAGATTTTTCATACTTTCTATTGAAGTCTCAGTCTTGATGATTCTTTCTTAGGTCTCCTACTAAAATTTAAGTGTTAGTTGCCATATTATTGATCATTGCTTCTAGAGACTTACCTTGAGGTCGAGGTTTGTATTATTATGGTGTGGCATTATGGAATCTAGTGGATTGTAGGGAGCACATGTTTGATTATTATTTGTACACCTAATATTAGGGCGATCTCAACATCCAGATTATATTTATTATTGTAAAGATCATACATGGGGCTTTGTCCCGAAAAACCACCAATAACATTTGTGTGTTCCTTTTGAATGGTGGGAGAAATATCATTAAGGTGTCCCACTATAGAGCATATGTCACATGTTTTCACTTTTCCTTGAAGCATAAAAGATTTATACACAAATTTCTCATATTTTAAAATCGATCACAAATGCACAAATCACTTTTCAAGAATTGATAATTATACTTCCAAGGTCATTCTACAAAGAAATCATGTAGTTTTTAAATAATTCAAAAAATTCTTAACAACAAAACTAAACTTAAACATTCTATCACAAAGTTTGATTTTTAAAATATTTAAACTAATAACATAAAAATAAATATAGATTCAACAAAGATTAGGCAAAAAAATTAATCCTTAAATGGAAAATTTTCGAGATATATTAGTTCGTTAATTATGTTTGCTCAATATTATTTTGGTTATTAAAAATATGAATTAAGATTATTAATTCTCTCATATATACAAATAGTGCATTAATTTGGTCATGTCTACCATTTTTTATTAATTAAAAATCGCTTACCAATTTCGGTCGGGTCTAACAATTAGTTTTAATTAACTTATGTTTCTTCTATAAGAGATTAATAAGTCATTTAATTGCAACATTTATTAAAGTCTAACAATTTAAACTCTTAATAGGGTGTCTAAAGTATGGTTAATGATTTAATTATCTGGAAACTAACTTTCAAATTTAACATGTGCCAATATATTTTAAATAGCAATTCCTGTAAAAATCTTTGAAATAAAATTTTCACTCTAACTATACAATTGATATAAATCAAAGATTTAAGAGAATTATTCTAAATTAGATCCTAACAATTAAATCCTAAATCTAACTCGCTTGTTTATTATAAAAAATATTAAGCTATATATTTTTCTTTAACAAACTTTTGTATAAATCTTGATGAAGAAATAAAACTTAATTCATTTTATAAAAAAATGTTTAGCTACTTTAATATTTCATAAGTATAGCAACATGACGAATATCCAATAGTATTTTCAACTAGACATGTTTATAATTAATTAATAATTGTTTAGAATATTAAATATATCATTTAGAACACCACATAAAATTAATTTGAAAATAGAAGAATATATTTAAAATTTATACTTCAAATGTATGCTTCCAAATATAAAGTTTTAGTATTGTTTATGTAACTAAAAATCCTTCAAACATAATTTACAACACTAATTAATTTGGGAGAAGAACTTTAAAACTATGAGAAGAAAAGGAACTAGAGAGAAACTAAGAAATTGAGCAAGGAAAGGAGCTAAGGGATGATTACAAATAGGGTTTAGGTGTCCATTTTATAGGTGAGGAAAAGGAGATAAAAGTGGATCACATCGTTGGGTATCGTGGAACACATCTATTCCACATTGTAGTATGAGACAACCTATATGCACTTGGAATGCTCTATCTACTATTCTAGCTCCATGGCACACAAAAATACCATGCTGCGACATGCATTCTACTATACTTCTAGAAGCCCTATTTCCATTGCACCCTTTATATTGGCTTGGAACATATGTAAGGAATACATATATTAATATTTTATACTTCAATGTTGTAATTGAATGCTTTTATGTATTATTCTTTGTATTGATTAGTCAAATCATTTAAAGCTATAAATACTTGAAAAACAATAAAACATACTTGTGATTCTTGATGCTTATTTTCGCAAGTGTACGAATTGTTCAAGTAATAAAGTGTACAAAAGTACGGATATCGAACCCACAAGGAATGTCGTTACTAAGTACCGAAATTGACTAACCCTAATTTTATTTGAAAACCGAATTGTTGAAATTGTTTTAAAAGCAAATTAACATAAAACTAAACGCAAATAACAAAATTTAATGTTGTTCACAAATGATTAAAAACGCTAAGGCATTTGATTTCACTAAATCAATTCAATCCGATTTCAAGTCATGTTATATGAGAATCAAAGCTAAAAGTGATGGTTGAAAAACCCAAATTTACCTAATACTCTCTCTCGAGTTATATTAGAATTACTTATCTATGAAAACCAACTATATTTCTATGAAGATTTAATCACAAACAAGCACATTACGATTTATGGAATTTCTAGAATAACCACATACATCATGCATTAGTTCTCACACTCGCATTCGACATACGGTATTTATCACAAGAAGCATTCATTACATATCTCCTCTCGGTCTCAATATAATGCAACTAATCATCTAAATCTTGGCCAGAAATTTAAAAGCATTAAGCATGGAAATAAATACTCAACTTGAAAACAATTAACTCATATAACAATAACAAAAGAAATCAGATTTCCTTGATTTAACTACATCATAGCCTTAGCAAAAACGAATTAGTTCATAACGGAAATAAGAACAACCATTATTTCAATTGAATTCCTGAATAACAAATCTGAATAAAATGTAGAATATGAAGGCTAAGGAGAAGAGATGAAAAACTATTGAAGATGAAGACTTGGTAGCAATAATGGTGATGATCCTTCAAGCTTCTCCAAACTTTCTCTCCAAAATTGCCTTTTCTCCTCCAAAAATGACTCAGATCTGTTCTCTCTGCCTTGGCCCCTTTCTCCATCATATTGTATATATAGATCTAGGGTTTTGGGGATAATTTTGGAACAAAACAACCAAAAAAATCTGTTTTCGGATGAAACTCGTCGTCGGTGACATTATTCTCGCCGCGGCGAGATTTCTGGAAAATAAAATTTTTGGTTTTTTTGATTTTGGCCGGTGGCCAAAATAATGTGGCTGGCGGCGAGATAAATTTGGCCGGCGGCGAGATGAATTTTCCAAAATTTGTGCTCTCGGGAAGATTTTCGCCGTGCTTTCTATAGGATTTTCGCCGGCGGCGAGAATAATCTAGCCGGCGGCGGAATTTCCAAATTTTGAAACTTTATTTTATTTTTATTTTCACTCAATCCCGATCATTGAACTTTGTCCCAAACTTCAACAAAATCGTGATTTTACCTGAAATTGCACTTTAAACACGAAATACCCGTGAAATGACATTTGTGGATTAAATAATCAAATAAATGCAATTTTCACACAAATATCAACATTTAAATCATAACAAAAATGCAATAATTTGAATCTTATCAACAACCCCCAACCAGCTTCTTGCTAGTCTCTAGCAAGAAAAGCGATCTATGAATAATTTCAAAGGAGACATTAAAAGAAAAATTCAAAGGAAATTTATTTTATTTACAACATTACATTAAGCGTATGCAATAAGCCTTTAAACCCCTAGGCGGCCCTAGTAGGATGAGTTGTAGTCTCGTGAGGGCTTCCAGTGATGATACCCACAAACATCTTACCTATAACTATCCTAACTTAAAATAATAAAATCACATAACAAATAATTTGCACAAATGTCTCAAAAATTGTAAATAACACCCAACATATAGAATAATTAAATGTCACCTAAGCTTTAAGAAATCTCAAATGCCAATTTCACTTTTGTTCTTGACTCTTAAACATCCATCAAACCACAAACCAATAGCCATAAGGCCCAGATAATATTATGCACAACATCCACAAACAAAAAGGTGAAATCTCAAACTCCATAGGCTCACTTTTCAAACCTCTCTCCACTAATGAAGAAAAATACACCACTTCGGATCAATAGGACTTTACGAGGCTTGTAATGTTAGGCTTAGGTATTTGGTTAAGAAAGAACAGGAAGTGTCAAAATACAAATAAGGGCACTTATTAGATTAAACACAACCAATTAAGTAAAAGAGTAACACCATTTAACCCAAATTGCTTCTTCCGATCATAACCCATTTTTCCAAAGATAAACAAAATTCTTCCTCAATCTTTCTCCTCAGTACATCCATCACTAACACTCTTTTATTCATTAAAATGTGAAGGCTTTCTTCTTCTTCTTCTTTTTTTTTTACTCCAATTGCTCTTGAAAAGCCAACCACTTTCTTTCCATATATATCTTCTTCTTATTTTTTTTTTTACTCAATTGCTCTTGAAAAGCCAACCACTTTCTTCCAATATAGATTTTTTTTCATCCTTACTCCAATCATTCTTGAAAAGACATAACCCCTAACCAATTTCTTCCAATATATGTGGAAGATTTCTCCAATTTCTCTTGAAAAGTTTGTGTTCAAAATTAAGTGCTCTTAACAAATAAGGTAGGAATTATATATATATATATATATTTGGCTCAATAAAAGGTAGGTTATATAAGGAAAAAAGAAAGAAAAGCAAGGCTAACAATATGTTTAAATAGGCTCAAAGAGGTTACTAGTGATATAAGGATAACAAGGTAGGCTTAAAATGGCACAATCGATCCAAAAATGGCCTACATCATATCCTAAACAGTGCAATTCCAAATTATTTCGCCTCAAGAGGTTTTCAAATGAGTCCTAGAGTTTGTTGAGATCACAAAAATGTCCATGAAAAATTCGCACATAAGACTTTTCTAAGCATTTAGACTAATCAACCAAATCATACCACATACCAAAAGAGTCACCAACTAGGTAAAATCAACATTTGAAATTATCTTTAAACCGAAGCAAAATTTAATGTCTTCTAAAAGCTACTTGTTATCACAATCACAAAAACTTGTTGTCTCTTTTTAAAGTGATTGCATCAACATTTCTCCATCATATTGTATATATAGATCTAGGGTTTTGGGGATAATTTTGGAACAAAACAACCAAAAAAATCTGTTTTCGGTCAAAAATCGCTGGCGACGACATTATTCTCGCCACGGCGAGATTTCTGGAAAATAAAATTTTTGGTTTTTTCGATTTTGGCCGGCGGCCAAAATAATGTGGCCGGCGGCGAGATGAATTTTCCAAAGTTTGTGCTCTCGGGAAGATTTTCGCCGTGCTTTCTGTAGGATTTTCGCTGGTGGCAAGAATAATCTAGCCGGCAGCGGAATTTCCAAATTTTGAAACTTTATTTTATTTTTATTTTCACTCAATCCTGATCATTGAACTTTGTCACAAACTTCTCCAAAATCATGATTTTACCTGAAATTGCACTTTAAACACGAAATACCCGTGAAATGACATTTGTGGATTAAATAATCAAATAAATGCAATTTTCACACAAATATCAACATTTAAATCATAACAAAAATGCAATAATTTGACTCTTATCAACAACCCCCAAAAGATAGATTTGCTAAAAAGATAATAAAACCATTCAAATATAAATCATTTTTAATATTTAAAGTGCATAAAATCACATTATATTTAGTGTTTTTAAGCTTCATCACAACCCTCAACCAGCTTCTTGCTAGTTGTTTAGAAAAATGGATCTACCTACATCGAGGAGCCTAATCCATCTAATAGCCTGAACCCTCAGACGAGTCATCCCAAGAGGACTTGCCTGTGCTTGCGTCTATAATGACACCAGTAGTATGGGTCTGCCTACACCAAGGACCCTTGGTGTTGGAAGGCCGATCTCTAAACCAAGCCATGGTGGGGTTAACCTTAAGCTTTAAATGTGTTTTCTTTTACTCTTATACCCATCTGACATAATGTGACTTATACTCCCTATGTAATCAACATGTGTACATGCAATGCTCTATATTTATATGGACTTCATAAGACATCCATACATTCCACAAAATTCACTAACTTCTCTCTAGTTTCTCTCTCTACAAATCCAACCAATTTCAACATTTTAGTACCTATCGTGGGGCTTAGATTCGAAGTTCGAGCTTTGGCTTTTGACTCCATATTTTTAAGGATTCACCACTAGTTCTAAGATAGACTTAGTAACCGAGCATAGCTTTCTAGAATCACAAGCCATCATGGTAAGAACACGAGCAAAGGAACAATTGAGACTAGTGAATGAGGAGGTAGTATCAACATAGGATAACTATTTTCTAGCTAGTAAGCAGGCCATATTAGAGGTTGATTCCCACCAAGAGGTGGCATGTCAACTCTTTTAGCTAAAAAGAGAGCTCAAGGAAACCGAGCAAGAAAATAGGGCACCTCGATCATAACCAGGCCTGGCAGCCCTTGAAGGTCAAGCCTCTAACCGATTGGAGGAATTGTGCAAAATCATTTTGTGCTTGAGCCTATTCAAGGTGAGAATGCATTTGAGAATGACCCTCTCCCTAGCTCGATAGGGCCTAGTAACGAGCAGTTGTTGCAAGAGTGATAGAGTTGGGAGGTGATATTCTGGACACTAAGGAAGCTAATAGAAAGCAAGACCAAACACTAAAAAGGGATAATGAAAGGCAAGAAAAGAGTAAGGCACCGTACAATGTGGATGAGGATTGCGAGTAACTATGTGTCTCTCCCTTTCTGATGAAATGGAGCATGACGAGCCCCCAACCATTTTTAGTGCTTCCAAGTGCTCAAACTACTAGGTAACAAAGATCTGGTAACTCATATGCAAAACTTCAAGATGACTATGGCCCCTGTGAGCCTCACTCAAGACAAAAGAGATTCCATGATGTGTAAGTTTTTTGCTACCACCCTATATAATGGCGTACAAAAGTGGTTCAGAAACCTAGCACCCCATACCATAACCTCATTTTCATAGTTTACTAGGTTGTTCTTTACCAATTATGCCTGCAACAAGCCCTTGAGAAAGGAGTCTTACCATCTCTTCTCGATCACCCAGGGAAGGGGTGAATGTACAAAAGAGTACATGAAAAATTTTAGGGAAGAAAATCTAGAGATAGCAGATTGCCCCAACTCTATTATGATAAAGGCTTTAGGAAGGGTCCGTTAAGGAATTCTTATTCATTTATATAATTGACCAAGATGGTCTCATAAGCTTTGGAGGAAGCTTATGGAGAGGCGAGAAAATTGGGCATTTTGGAAAGAGAACTAGGTTGGGATAAGAATTTAAGGCAAATGTGGAAGTTGTGAGCAAGCCATATCTAAAGGTATTACAAATTTAGTTGATGTTGAAGAAGATGGTGAAATGTGCTCATCTACATATCCTAGCCCTATCTTGTCTCTAGTTGTTTTCCATAATCAAGAATTTTTTCTACGTTTTAGCTCCAATTTATAGCCTTTTATAGCATTCTTGGATTGTTTAAGTTCTTGTATCATATTTTGTTTCTCCAATTCTAAACCTATAAAACTAGAATTCAATATATTAGAACATTTAGACAAATTAAGATTATATTTTTGCAATACGGATGAATTTATTTCATAAGATTTTAGTTTTTTATTGAGTTTAGTTACTTTTACAAGCAGCTTGTTTCTCTCTCATTTACATAGTATGAACTTTATAAACACTTCATTAATACTAGTGACATTAAAATATTGAGTAAGAATTCAACATAAGTTTCTTCATTGTCTGAATCAATATCTGACTTACTAGAACGTCCACTACTTTTTCTAGAAAAGTTTTGGAAATTGGTGTCACTATTTTCTGATTCAACTAGATTGTCCTTATCACTTTCAATGTCAGTAAATATAGTGTTAAAAGCTCTTCTAATGTTGTCCTTTTAATTGACAAGTTAGTTTGAAAGTGATCGAAACCTATACAGTCAAAGCATTGCAGTTCAATGGGTCAAGCTTTTTTACTATCAGAAATCATAGATTTGAGATCTCTAATATTTTGATGAAATCGAATCAAATTGTGTACAATAGGAATTCAAGTGTACGTATCGCAAAACAAGTAGTATAATGATAACAAAATTAAGATTGCTCCCATGGAGATTATGTTATTAAAAACTAATTTTCAAAACTAAAAAGTAAAGAACATTTTTTTCTTTGTTGTGTTTTGAGAAAGAAAAATTTATTGAATTACAGATAGGTAGCAGTAATTGATTAACTTAGAATTGGCAACTAAGAAGATATATGAGAAAATATCTAGAAATACTTGATGCCCCAATTTTCTAAGCATGTGAATAACTAAAATCCCTCCTAATATGATTATCAGTCAATTACATACATGATCAATTGAATCTAACCTAGCATGTTTTTCTTTCTATAACAAAACTACACACCATATAGTAATTAACTTGATCACACTATTTTATTAATTAAATTGCATACTTCTCATTAAGTTCATTAATTAAGGATCATGTATATAAGAATCATGTATATAAGAATCATATATATCTCCCTAGAAATTATGCATGTTATTTAATCAAGATAAATAATTAAAAAATTCTATTAAATATATTTAATTGGCTCTATAGATCAATTATTGGCCAAATAATTAATATCATAAAAATCATATTAAATAATATAATTGAATTAAAATTATAATTGAGATAAAATATTATATCATCACATATAGAAAATTAGTTTATAAGACCCGTAGATTAATAAATTAGTTAGACATGATTTTGTTTATAAATCTCATATTTTTCATAAAGAAATAAACACATAATCTAGAACAATAGAAAATTAGATTATAACATATTTTATTAAGGAGAAAAAATATTAGGACCATGTTTAAGGCTTTGAAATGACCCATAATCACTAAAAAAATTAGCTATCCATGAGAACAATAAAACCAGAATAGTATTCATTAGAATAATAACATAAAAAAGAAGAAAGCTTAGGACTATTGTCTTTGAAGCTGATCTCCAACTCTATTAATTTCCTCCTTGTATCTTTTTTTCTTGCTTCTAGCTCCATCAAAAAATTATTCTATTAGTAACCCTAATGAACCTATTTATGTTGCTAGGTTTAGAGGGGGAACAAGTGGGAGAGAAAAATTGGAAACTAGGTGTTCACATTGATTGATGAACCATAGGCTGCAGCACATAATGTTTCATATCGCAAAATGAAACAATTTTATGCCCTTATACTAAAACCCATGAGTAGTTTATTACTATTCCAATTATCCATGCCACGAAATCGCCCTATATTTCTAGACTACATAGTAAAACTCATGGCTACCCTACCACAACACACAATTTATGTGACTCGATATGCCTTGTGTTTTCTCAATATTTTCCTTGGATGAAATCTTGATGTATTTTGTGTGTAAAAATTGCATTTATGTCATCCATTGTTTGACAATATGTCCCAAGTGCTAAATCTATAATTCTTGTCACTTTGGACCCTTTTTTTTAGATTTAATTTTTTCATTTGTATCTTTTGACAATGAAAGTACTTGAAATATATCAAAACATACCTCGTGATTTTGAAAACACATTTTGTAAAATAATAGAGTAAATGTGCAAATTAATTTTGATAAATCCTAAGGTAAGCATGTTTTTCAATCACTTATCAACCATAAGAAGGAAAGTTCATAAACTCAACGAAAACTATTTTTCTAAGTTGATAGATATCTCATGATTAGACAACTTAACAAGTTCAAGCACTTCAACCACAAGGGCTTATAGATTGAGAGCTTAGCTAAGCAACACCTGGACTAACAAATCATCATATCTTAGAAAAATTCCATGCACACATAACAAGGCCATAGATATACAAGTACAAGGTAACTCAAATATTAAACCATAGATAGTCTAACTTAATGAACATATGGGCCTTAAATCTAACCATCACCTAGACAGATGGGTAGGATAAGACAAAGTATGACTATTTGAGTCCAATTATGGCTAGCTAGGAGCCAAAGACCAAGTATGGCCAGCCATGAAAAAGTGTGGCCAACTAAGACCAACTTTGGTCTACTAGGATATAACTAACTAGGGGCATGATCGAATAGATAGAGTCTAACAAGATAGACCTAAGCCACTGGCTAAGTATTTATACCCCATATTCTGTGCACCATCTCACCTCGAGACTAGGACCATACTCCACTCTTCACTAGTAAATCCACATGTCCTCATACAATGACTCAAAGGCTCACAATTTCACACATAGATGAGACCATAGTCATGTTCAAAAATAGTATTGCAAGTATAAGTAAAACATAAGTACAAAAATCATCACCAAAGATACATATGTATACATGTCGGGAATATTCACTAAAAAAAAGAAAACTTACAATAAAGGCTCCTCATAGGTTACAAAGATTCAAATAATGGCCAAAAGGCACCCATCCAAGAGGTAAACATTTCACCAATACTTTTATTCTAATAAGCATTGTGTTTGAAAGTACTTAGGTCATATATGGCAACACTAAGAAGATCCAACAAAAAATCTACAAGTGGGTTTAAGCTATCTTGACCCTAACAAGTCTAGAGATCTCATTATGTCACTACTTGGGACTTAACTTCCCAGACTTCATTTAATATATGAGGCCCTTAGTTCCCTAATATGGTATGCACCTTTGGTAAGGTAGTGAATAAGATGCATCCAGATAGGTGAGCTTTGTGCTTTCAAGGACCATGCCACTGAATGGTCAAAAAACATTAGGCGTGTTACATTATGGATAGGACACACCCTAACTATAGGCTCTATGCTCTAGACTTTGATTAATATAGAGAACAAATAAACATGATTTCTATCATCCTTTAGTTGGCCATAAAACTTGAAAGGTGGCCATAGCTTAAATAACATGCCACCCTAGGTCCAAGAATCATTTTGGATTCCCACAAAATGTGAAAAAGTAAAATTAGGTTTGTAGGTTTTTTATAAGGCATGAACTTGTCTCAAAAGCACTTAAGTGATTATATAGATTTATATTTTCTTGTTTTACAATCAATTTATACAAATCTATCTTTTAAAAATCACGTGTATATTTTGTTATTTTTCAGGTATGTCTTGTTTCAAAATAAATCAACTTGAAGAATTATATTTCAAGCAATCCATTAAAATTTGGAAGATTGAAAGAAAACATTGGTGAAACATTACATGTGTTTTAAATTAAAAAAACAATACAACAAATTTTGGGTACCAAACTTATGCTATAAGTCCTACTATACTTTTGTCTATGTGTTGCCTTCCCATGTACAAAATACAAAGTCTAATTTATTTTACTCAATGTTCTTTCTTCCTCTATGTACAGTTGTTTATTATAGATTAGTAATACACACACGCACATACTTAAAAACACTTTGTATGCAATCATGTTTACACACATCACATGTTTTTTTCGTATTGTGCATACTAGGGAGAGTGTTGGTTTTTGATGAGAAATTCAACATTGTCACATGTGCTTTTAGTTCATTTTAAGTGTAGGTATTTATGGAAAGTACACGCTAATTTTTGGAACAAATAAATGTGACTTTTTACCACCTTGCCACCATACTCACCATAGGTGGTGGCAAGGTGGTTATAAGAGGGCTAGAAAGGTGGAAATTTTGAGTTCAATAAATGAGCCATCATTTCTTCTTATTTTGCATCCAAAAAATGTAGCAAGGCTTTGTTTAATTGACAATTCATTTTTCTATTTTTTGATCATTACTATGTTGTGTGTTGTTTAGTATTAGTGATTCATGGTAGTGTAAGCTAAATCATGCTTTTGAGTTGTGAGTACTCGAGATGGTGTTTGTGAGTGGGTTTTATGTGTGAGCCAGGTGTTGGAAGTTAGTTTCCCTCGTTTGACTATTTCTTATGTGAAGAGCCTATGTGGCTGTGAGCCTTGTGTTCACTAGTGGTTACATATTACTTTTCTTTGGCTTTTGATCACACCACTTTGGGTGGTGTGGGCTTTCAAGGAGAGTCAGATTCATGTGTCAGACTAGATTGTTTTGAAAGGAGTAAGTAAGAACAACAATAGGTAGTTAGGATGAAGGTCATAGCTAATAGAGGTAGTAGTGGATTTATTTCTTTTAAAGTTGTAGATGATTTATTATTTAGTGGATTGTTTAGTATGGAGTGGTTACCTTAAGAAACATGAGGATATTACCTCATAGATAGGATTTCTATATGGGTTTACCTCGTTATATCCAAGGTTATGAATGCTCGAATGTGTGGCTAATACAAACAAAGTTTAAATGGTGTATGTACATTTGTATATATTTATATTGTATTTGCGATTGCCTATCAAGTGTTTTTATCTCCAATGTTTATGAGATTAGGTTGAGTCTTAAGGAGTAAGTATCTCCTTAATTTGATTGTGTATCGGGTATAGAACTCTCATTTAGTTGACATGCATGTTTAGATTGTGTGTTAGTCTACCTTTCATCAACATACATACTTTGTGTGAGTCTCTAAGGAGTATGTATCTCCTCACCCTAGATGTGTATCAAGTGTCAAACTCTTTATTATGGTTTTCTATATATGTTTGATTGCATGGTATGAAAGTGTAATCATCATTTATCAAATATCTTTCCCTATATAAGGTCCTGAAATGATTGGATGATTGGAAATCATTTTTGCTTTTCTATATTGATCGCCACACAAATTGTGTGCGCAATGAATATGCAAGTGTGTATTGTAAAAAGTAATATAATGATAAGTAAAGATCGTTCCTACGAAGATTATTTTATTATAAATTAATTTTTAAAACTAAAAATCATAAAAATAATTTTTTTTTGGTGTTTTTATATTTTAAGGACGCAAAATTAAAATAACTAAAAATAAATAGCAATAATTAATTAAATCAGATTTTATGACTAAAATGATATATGAGAAAATATCTAGGAATACTTAATCCCCCAATTTTCTAAACATGTGAATCGCTAGAATCCTCCCAATATAATTATCAATTAATTACATGATTAATTGAATCTAACCTAGCATGTATTCCTCTCTCAAGTAAACTACATACCATATAGTAATTAATTTAATCATACTCTCATGCTAATTAAATTGCATACTACTCATTAAGTTCATCAATTATGGATCACATACATAAGAATCATACATCTCTACCTAGAAACTATGCATGTTATTTAATCAAGACAAACAATTAAATAATTCTCTCAAATCTATTTAATTGTCTCTATAGATACATTATTGGTCAAAGAATTAATAGCATAAAAATTAGATTAAATAATATAATTAAATTATAATTATAATTGGTGTAAACTTTTATATCATCACATGGTGAAAATTGGGTTCATGAGATCCCTAGATTAATAAATTAATTACATATAATTGTGTTCATAAAGCTCATATTTATCATAAAGAAAGACATAAAATTGATAAAGAAAATAGTAGAAGAAGAAAAACAATTAATCTCTTGAATTGTAGAATTAATCTCCACTTGAATCTCGACCAAAATTGTGTCGTCTCTTGAATTTTTATGTATTTCTCTCTCTTTTTAGCTCTAAAAACTAACCAAAATTATGCTAATGGAGGCTAATTAGGGTTTATGGAGTGATTAGAGGCTTAAATAAAGCTCAGGTGTGATCTGGATAGTCCAATCAGCGTCAGATCAAGGGCTACAATCAAAAGAAGAAAAACTTACAGTTTTAGCCAATCACAACGCGACACATAGCATCAAAAATTCATTGGATGAATCAGGGAGCGATGCGTGGTAGGGGAGATCAGTCAGATTCAATGCTTACCGAGTTCGTAACAGGTAGTGCGACATGATTTATAGGAAAGGATGGCATGGCACACGGGTGGAACGTGCGGAGCAATGGTGTGGTGACACGTGGCATGGCACGTTGATCTATTTCTGAACTAGGATTGAATGCCTTTTTGACACATGGCACATAGTTCATCCTCCTCATAGGCAGCACGACATGATTTTCTCTCCATGCTTACGTGGCATCTGCATGCCTTGCCCAGTTAGCTCCTCTACTTGGTCTTACGTTAAAAATTCATAAAAATCCATAAAAATTCTAAAAAAATCCTAAAACATCCCAAAAAATTCCAAAAATTATATTTTCACCCCTTTTCACTAAAAGTTTATATATTTTTCCATAAAAATACTTTTTATTAAATAAAACAAGTTAATGTACTTATGAAAAAATGATTTGTGTGTGTGTGCTGCACATGATATCATCCAATGCACTCATGAAATCAACCTATATGAGCATGCTAATCAATTCAATCTTAGAACAAGTCTCATAAGTCATTTTTCACATCCCTCTCCACTAATATAAATATACACTTAGCTTAAGATCAATAGGACTTTACATGGTTGTAATGTAAGGATTAGGTGAGGGTCGATAAATGAAGACATTTTAGGGTCTTTCCACACCTTAGTTTTTTTCATCGTGCACTTTTTAATTACAATTGAGTTTTTACTTGATATTTTAGTGCACCCTCTTTTGACATTTTTTTCATATTTTTTTAATCCTCATATCTTTTCTCTTTTTTTCTTTTTTTTGGTAACTTCACAATACCCCCAAACTTATTTTCAATTCTATTTTCTTTTTCTTTAGAGGGATAATTGTGTTGTGAGTTTTGCTTCTTCTTTTTTTACAGGGTGCATTACATTTAACCTTACTTTAAAGAATAACACATGATTACATCTTTCTTTTTTATTTTCATACAAGCTAAAGGTGCAAGGGTAAAGGTAATACTTATTAGTTAGGCATTAAATGTGGCTTACAGATATGAAAGGTTTTTATTAGACTCAAATGGGTGACTAAAGATATTAAAAATAGTTAGCTTGAAAGGCTTAATCGATCCAAATAAGGCCTAAATCATTTCTCTTGCTAAATACTATTTAGTATTTTGCCCCAATGGATGATCAAATAGATTCTAAAACTTGGTAGATCTCATTGACTCGCACAACTCACTACAAATTTTCTCTCACTAAGAACACCAAAATCAATCATGAACATGTGCATAAAAATTTGAATCAATCTAATCAAAACTAAGAAGCATATCATATGATTAATGTAAATATCTTAACAAATATGTTACATTCTTTATCCTAGCCATGACAACCAATTTTTATCATTTAGTTCATATGTTTCATATCAAGCATGCATGCATTTAGTTTCCATATATTTATCAATTTCTACCCAAATCATGATTAAAAACATCCTAAAAAAAATTCCCTAAAAATTTAAAATGCATACTAAATACTAATATAAAGAATGAAGTTCCCTTCCCCAAACTTAAATTACACATTGTCCCCAATGTGCACATATAAATATGAAAAGGTAAAAGAAAAGAAAACTCTCCTAATCATGGCACACCACATCTATCGCTAAAATTCTCATTCTTGTTGCTTCATTTCTCTCCATATTTATTCACCTACAAAACAAAAAAAAATGAAAATATAAATAAAATAACGTTAGGTTTCCTCCCAACCAGTGTCACATTTAACGTCCTTGACTAAACGATCATATCAAGTCCTAAGGCACATCCCTTTGTATCCATTTACTTTTAAGTTTTCCTGGAAATAGCTTGAGTCTTGATTTGTTCAATAAAACTTTATGTTTTGGCTTGAAAACACAGTGCTCAATTCTCTTCTCATGCCATATTTTTGTTTTCCTTTTGAACTTCTTGGCATTCTTATAAACATTCCACCGTAACCCCTCCAATTTATGTATTTCTAATAGCTTTTTCACCTCTCCATTGAAATCTTTCACTTTCATACTTGATTGGGGATAGGAGGGTAAAAGTGTAAAGTCTAAATCTTCAATTGATGGTTTGAGATTAGATCCTATCTCAAAATTTTCCATAATCGCCTTTGATACATACATGAGAGATGCGTCCTCCAAAAAGTTCACATAGTCCATAATATCAACCTTCGATGCCATACTTTCAAATTTTTATAGGTTGAATTGTTTTCTCGTGAGCTTATGTCGTCGTTTACAGAAGCATGTGTTAAAGTCTTAATTTTTGGTGACTCAACATATTCTTTTAAGCTATTCCCACAATCATTAACATTTATCCTTAAAAATTCATTAGCATTATCAATATTAGGGGGTCTAGATTCTTTAAAAACTTTAAATATTTCTTGTTCATCTTGCAGTATCATTATAAGTTCACCTTTTTATACATCAATGAGTGCCCTTTCGGTTGCTAAGAATGGATGACCAAGTATGATAGGAATGTCACGGTCTTCTTCCATGTCTAGCACAATGAAGTCCGTAGGAAAGATGAATTTGTCTACTTTTACTAATAAATCTTCTACCACATCCCGAGATCTCTTAATCGATCTATCTATTATTTGTAATGTTACCGAAATGGGTTTTTCTTTACCAACCCCTAATCTCTTGAAGACCGATACTAGCATGAGGTTAATATTAGAACCAGAGTCACATAGTGCCTTGCCAAAATGGATGTTCCCAATAGTGCAAGGGATGTCAAAACTACCTAGATCTTTCAGTTTTTGTGGTAGTTTTATATTAAGAATGACACTACAACTTTCAGTCAAGGTTATTATTTCATGATCTTCAAGCCCCATTTTCTTTGATAGTATATCCTTCATGAATTTGGCATAAGATGCCATTTGTTCAAGTGCCTCTACAACTGTTATATTTATGTGTAGCTTTTTGAAGACTTTTAGAAATTTTGAAAACTGTGTATCTGACCTTTTCTTTTGCAGTCTTTGAGGGAAAGGAATAGTGGGTTTGTAGAGGTTGCCCTTTTTTGGCTGAATTATTTCCTTTCCATTACTCTATTTATCCACTAATTCCTCCTCCTCCTTTTTAGTTTATGGTTCCTTCTTATCCTTTTTCATTTGATAGTCCTCTTTATCCTTTTTAATTTCCTTTTCTCCTCATCCTTTTCTATCTTATGTTCTTGTTTTAAATTTTTACTACTCCTCAAGGCTATGACATTGCATTGGTCCTTACCTTCTCTTCTTGGGTTTAAAATTTTGTCACTTGGAAGGCTACCTTGAGGCCTTTGGCTTATGGCCTGGGCAAGTTTCCCCATTTGGTTCTCCAAATTTTGAATCGAAGCCTCTTGAGTGGACACTTTTGTATTTACTGATTGAATGAAGTTTTTCCTCATCCCCATTAAATAATTTTTATTATCCTCAATAGTTGGCTTCTTCTCTTGGGCTTGTGATTGTTGTGGTTGTTGAAAACTAGGCGGTGAAAATGATTGATGGTTGAATTGATTACCATCTTGACTGTTGTTATTGCTACAAGAGAAATTTGGATGTTTTCTCCATCATGGGTTATATGTGTTTAAGTATGGATTATTGTAAGTGTTGTGATATCATTTACCTTATGCATTCTGGCTACTTTTCTCATGGCTATCATTCTCTCAATTGGCCATTGATAATTATTGCTAACCATTTTCTCAAGTAAATTATAAGCTTGATTGTAAGATTTGGCTAAGAAAGCTCCATTAGCAGATTCATCAACAATAGTTCTTATGTGAGCATTGAGACTGTTATAAAAAGTCTCCATTTGAATCCAAGAAGGAATACCATGATGAGGACACTTCCTTAGCAATTCCTTGAATCTTTCCCATGCTTTATATATAGATTCTTCTTCGTGTTGTTGATAGGAAGTAATGTCATTCCTAAGCTTGGCATTCTTTGTTGGTGGGAAGTATTTCATCAAGAATTTCTCCACCAAACCATTCCAAGTTGTAATGGAATCAGGTGGCAAAGAGTTTAGTCAAGCTTGAGCATAGTCTCACAAAGAGTAAGGGAATAATCTAAGCCTAAATGCCTCGTTTGTCACACCATTGAACTTAAATAAATCTACAACTTCAATAAACAATCTGAGATGAAGATAAGGATCCTATGTTGGCAATCCACTGGATTGTCCAACTGTTTGTAGCATTTGAAACATCACTGAATTTAGTTCAAACTAATTAGCTTGAATATTTGGCCTTGTAATACTTGGATTCAGCCCTTCTAACGTAGGTATTGCATATTCATTCATAGCTTTATCTCTATCATCTATCAAAAGCATTTGATTATTCAACTTTAGCTCACTATTGTTTATTTCTAATGGATTAGCCATTTCTTCCTCTTGGGTAACTTGTTGTTTTCTAATTGATCTCAAAGTACGCTCAATTCCAAGATCTAAAGTTAAGATTTCTCTCTCACGAGCTCTGCTCATCAATAAACCCACTATGTTTCTACAATACTAAAGGAGAATTCTAAATAAAAACTAAATAAACAAGTTAAAATTTAAAATAAATAAAAAATAAAATAAATAAAAATAAAAAAATATTATTAATTTCTAATATTTATAATCCTTGGCAACGGCGCCAAAAACTTGATCGCCATACAAATTGTGTGTGCAATGAATACGTAAGTATACGTATCGTAACATGTAATATAATGATAAGAAAAAATCGTTCCCACAGAGATTATTTTATTAAAAATTAATTTTTAAAACTAAAAATAATAAAAATCAATTATTTTTTATGTTTTTATATTTTAAGGACGCAAAATTAAAATAATTAAAAGTAACTAGCAATAATTAATTAAATCAGATTTTGTGACTAAAATGATATATGAGAAAATATCTAGGAATATTTAATCCCCCAATTTTATAAACATGCAAATAGCTAAAATCCTCCCAATATAATTATCAATCAATTACATGATCAACAGAATCTAATCTAGCATGTATTTCTCTCTCAAGTAACTACACATCATATAGTAATTAATTTAATCACACTCTC
Organism: Hippophae gyantsensis; assembly: GCA_030763125.1. NCBI lineage: Eukaryota > Viridiplantae > Streptophyta > Magnoliopsida > Rosales > Elaeagnaceae > Hippophae > Hippophae gyantsensis. The sequence continues at coordinate 14,000,185 of CM061036.1, forward strand.
ATGCTAATTAAATTGCATACTACTCATTAAGTTAATCAATTATGGATCACATACATAAGAATCATACATCTCTGCCTAGAAAATATGCATATTATTTAATCAAGACAAACAATTAAATAATTCTCTAAAATCTATTTAATTGACTCTATAGATAAATTGTTCGCCAAAGAATTAATAGTATTAAAAATCAGATTAAATAATATAATTAAATTAAAATTAGAATTGGGGTAAAATTTTATATCATCACATGGTGAAAATTGGGTTCATAAGATCCCTAGATTAATAAATTAATTACACATAATTGTATTCATAAAGCTAGTACTTTTCATAAAGAAGGGCGTGCCCATTATAGTCAAATAGTATCACTTAGTTTTATGTTATACTTGGCTCGATCTCTCTCGAAAAGTTTTCAGCATTTAGAAAAAAAGGCGAATAGCTTAGGGCGCAAAGCATTAGAAACTCTTTTTTTTGTTTTTTTTGTAGTGATCAAAGTTTGGCAGATCAACCACTTTTTTTTTCTATATCATATTATTCAACCCTAATGTGTACATATATAAATAATAGTAATAACCTAGTAAGTAGTATTAGGGTAAAATATTTTTTGGGTTTAATTATCTAAAGCTTATTAAAAACATTAATGTTATAAAAATTCAATTTTTATAAAACACATCCTAAAAATATTGAAACACATCTAAAAAAATATTTAATTGCTAATTTCATAAATTTATTCAAGTTCAAATAAATATTTTAGCACCAAAAAAAATTTAAGATTTATGATCATGTGTTATTAAATGCATGAGTGAAATCATATGTGTCATAGTCATAAGAGATATGCCGGAAGTAATATTATCTAGAACTCGGGCATTTGTTTGGTTTTTCTTGATAGACTTGATAGCATGCCTAAAACAAGTTTACGTGTAAATATTTTGTCCAAAAAAATAGCCAACACTCATAGTGCTTACACAAATCAAGACTCAAAATATTTCTGGACAAACTCAAAAGTAAATAGACATAGAGGGATGCACCTTAGGACTTCATATCACTATCTAGTCAAGGATGTTAAATGTGACACTGGCTGGGAGACACCCCAGAGTTATTTTACTTATATTTTTATTGTTTTTATTTTGTAGGTGAGTAATTGTTTAGAGAAATAATGCAACAAGAATGATCATTTCAAATATACATGTGATGTGCCATGACTAAGGGTGTTTTCTTTCCTTTTACTTCAAATATCATGTTTATATGTGCACATTGGGGACAATGTGTAATTTAAGTTTGAGGGAGGGAACTTCTTTTTCTACTTTAGTATTTACTATGCATTTTCAATTTTTAAGGAATTTTTTAAATGTTTATGATGTTTTAAATCATGATTTGGGTAGAAATTGATAAATATATGAAAACTAAATGCATGCATGCTTGATATGAAACATATGAACCCAATGATAAATATTGGTTGTCATGACTAGGATAAGAAATGTAACATATTTCTTAAGATATTTACATTAATCATGTGATATGCTTCCTAGTTTTGATTGGATTGATTCAAATTTTTACGCACATATTCATGATTGATTTTGGTGTTCTTATTGAGAGATACTTTGTAGTGTGATATGCGAGTCGATGAGATCTACCAGGTTTTAGAATCAATTTGATCATCCCTTGAGGCGAAATCCTAACTAGTATTTAGCAAGAGAAATGATTTAGGCCTTATTTGGATCGATTGAGCCTTTCAAGCTAACCATTGTTAATATTCGTAGTCACCTATTTGAGCTTAACAAAGAACTTTTCATATCTTTAAGTCGCATTTAATGCCTAACCAATAAGAATTACCTTTACCCTTGTACCTTTAGCTTGTATAAAAAAATATGATCATGTGTTATGCTATAGAGTAAGTTGAAATGTAATGCAACCTATAAAAAAAATCACAATACATTTATCCCTCTATAGAAAAAATATATATAATTGAAAATATGTTTGGGTGTTATGAAGTTACAAATTTTTTTCATTTATTTACCATCAACTAAGCCTTACATTATAAGCATGTAAAGTCTTTATTGATCTTTAGCTAAGTGCATATTTAGATTAGTGGAAAGGGATATGAAAAATAAACTTATGAGACATGTTCTAAGATTAAATTGATTAGCATGCTCATATATGTTGATTTCATGAGTGCATTGGATGATATCATGTGTAGCACACACACGAATCAATTTTTCAAAATCTTGCATATCCTTGTATTGATGGAATGTTGATTGATGAATATGTGAACCTCTTGGTCATAAAATTATACGAGTTTTGAGGGGGATATTTTTTGCTAAATATGCATGTATTACTAGATATATATTTATGAATGTACTATCCATGTCATTTTATTAAGTTATACTTGGCTTTACTTGAGGACAAGTAAAGAGATAAGTTTGGGGGTGTGATGACTCTATAAAAGTAGAGTTATCAATGACCCTTGTTTACATAATATTTTCTTGTTCTATTCAATGAATAATATTTTTAAGGTTAAAAGTATTAAAATATAAACTTTTTAGCAAAAAGGGGTGAAAATATAATTTTTAGAATTTTTTGGGAATTTTTACGAATTATTTTATGAATTTTTGACATAGGAACAATCAAAAGCTACCACGTGGCCTACCACGCAAGCAAAGGAGATAACTAGGTGAGCCACACGGATGCCGCATCAACTTATTCAAAAAATCAAAGATCGATGTGTGTAAGGAGTGATGCAGCACTGTGCCACGTGTTAGCACGGTGTTCATCCCGACCTCACCCCGCTTGGTCAACATACTCACCAAGCATCTGGACCTATTTCGTTCAGCAATTTCACTCGTGCACCACACTAGATATTTCTACAAATCACGGTGTGCCTTGTGGCGATGACTCAGCATGTGTTGACTTGGATCGATCTCTTCTGCCACAAGTCGCGCTTTGATTCACCCAGATAATTATTTGTGCCACGTGTCATATTTTCATTGCCTAGCGTTGTTAATTTTACTTGTTTTGATCTTAGCCCTTGATTTGAAGCTGATCTGATGGTCTAGATTCCACCTATGCTATATTTAACCCCCTAAACACCCCATAAACCCTAAGGAGCCATCATTAGCATAATTTTGATCATTTTTTGTGCTAAGATACAGAAAAATTAAAAAGAATATATAATTTTGGTGGAGATTAGTATTACAATTCAAGAGATTGATTATATTTCTTCTTCTACTCCTTTATTTATCAATTTTTATATCTTTCTTTATCAAATATATGAGCTTTATGAACACAATTATATGTAGTTAATTTACTAATCTAGGTGTATTATTAACCCAATTTTCACCATATGATGATCTAATATTTTATCCTAATTATGATTTTAATTTAATTATATTATTTAATCTGATTCTTATGCTATTAATTGTTTAGCCAACAATTTATCTATAAAGGAAATTGAATAGATTTGAGAAAATTATTCAATTGTTTGTCTTGATTAAATAACATGCATAGTTTCTAGGCAGAGATGTATGATTCTTATGTATGTGATCCATAATTGATGAACTTAATGAGTAGTATGCAATTTAATTGACATGAGAGTGTGATTAAATTTATTACTATATGGTGTGTAGTTTACTTAATAGAGGAATACATGCTAAGTTAGATTCAATTGATTATGTAATTAATTGATAATTATATTAGAAATATTTTAGTGATTCACGTGTTAAAAAATTGGAGGATTAAGTATTCAAAGATATTTTCTCATATATCTTCTTAGTCATCAAATCTGATTTAATTAATTATTATTGCTATTTACTTTTAGTTATTTTAATTTTGCTTCCTTGAAATATAAAAACAAAAAAATCATTTTTATTTTTTTAGTTTTAAAAATTAGTTTCTAATAAAATAATCTCTATATGAACAATATTTTGGTATCATTATATTACTTATTGCGATACGTGTACGTGCTTATTTGTTGCACACACTTCATGAGTGGCCGATCAATGGTCAAATCATTTCCTCTTCATCTCGCATCCTTAACTTCATATACTATCAAATATTTATGAAAAAAAAAATGTGCATTTAGGTTTAATGTTATGCATAAAATTTCAATTTTATACTTTTTGATATATTTCATTTCAAATTGACTAATTATATTATTGAAATTTTTTTTAATTAACTATTATAACCAAAAATGGCAAATTTGGTCAAAAATTATAATCACGTTTCACAATACGTAAAATTATAACTTTATTATCTTATTCACAGCAAGCTTTTATAGCTTCTTATGCTATATAGGTTACTTAAATATTTCGATCAAGTGTAATAATTTTGAAAAAAAAATAGTTGATTGAAAAATATTTTAATAGGTTTGGAGTTGCAAAGGTCGTATAAGTATAGTGTTAATAAACTTTAATATTGAAAAGACTTAGGTGAGCTCTCTTAGTGGTGCAATTCTTAATAAAGGGTCCATTAAGTCCAATTTTTTAAATTGGATATTTTTTGGGGATAAAATTAAAAACATTTATTTTTAAATCAAAAAATAAAAAACATTAAAAAAATGTAAGTCATGTTATTTTGGTATTGTCACTTCCTGTGCAAAATAATGTGTATGTGTTTTATTTGATGTTTACATCTGCCATTTGTATGTTTTGTTATTAGTGAATTAGTATCACTTAGGACATAATTTCATACATACATGTTACACATACTCAATCTTTTAGATTCCAAATAGTTTGTATTGTTGGTTTTTTCTTTGTTGTTGTGTTATCTCGTTAAGGAATCAATATTTCTCGATGTTTGAAATGTTAATCAATATGGGTTATGGTGAGCTCATTACTGTTCTCACTCTAGGCTTACCAAGGCCTGGTTAAAGGTGAACTATGGAAACGTTTTCCCTTGCCAAGGTGGTCAACGAAGACTTATCAAGGTGCTTAATGAGGGCTTATCAAAGTGGTCAATAAGGTAGTCGACAAGGGAGCAGAGGCATTTACCCTTATTGAGGTAGAATTTACCCTCTCCAAGGTGGTTGGTCAAGGTCCAAGAGGATGAATTTTTCTACAAGTTCTCCCCATTTTCTTGTGTCTTTGGCAATAATCTAGGGGTAAACTATGTTCATTTGGCACCAAACATTCTTGGTCCTTTCTTGGTTCACTTTTTTTCTAAGCATTGGGTCCAAAAAATGGTATGTTCATATGTAGGACATAGGACATGAGAGAGGAGTTTTTCTCATATTTCTTTCACACCTAATTGAATGTAAAAATGTGAGTTTAAACAAGGTTTTGTTGAGGATAAAAATGTATGATTGGCTAGTGAAGAGCCATGTCCTTTGTACAAATTTCTCACAAGGTTGAGTTATCTAATGTCGGCTAGTAGTTGTAAGAATGCAATAGTTCCCATAGGTGAGGCACTTATACATAGTGTGTCATATATCATTTTATAGTTACAAGGTTGTAATTGTCTTTATCAATAGGCATATGCGAAAGTGTCATATGTCAATTGTAGTTGGAAGAGTATAATAGTTCCCATAGGTGAGAAGTCTATGTGATGGTATGCCACATGTTGGTTGGTAGTTCCAAGGATGTAATAGTTTTTATAGGTGAAGAGCCTATACAATGGTGTGTTGTGTGTGATCGGGTGATGCGAGGTCACATTAATGTCTATACATTTAGAGATTGAGCCATCAATAGTCAATCACATCACATGGTGATGGAGCTTTGAAGATGAGCTTAGATCTATTTGGATATCAGATGTTGTGTTGCCAACAAGCGGATGTAGCTTAGGTGCAGTTAAGTGTGGTGCTCTAATTGTAAAAGGTATTAGTTTATAGTATTTTTTTTATGTTTTGAATTATTGATTTTCTTTAAATAGTGAATTTCTTACTGTCGAGTGGTTGCCTTAAGCAACTCGATGATGTTACCACATTGGAGCTTGATTCTATATATGTTTATATCATTATATGTTATGTTATATATGATCGCATGCTATGAAAGTACAATCATCATTTACTTAGTATGTTCCCCCATAAGAGGTATTAAACTGATTGAGAATCCTTTATAGCTTTTCTATTATGTTTGCTTTATTCACCTACTTTGTGATGTTTTCCATGTTAATGTATGTTGCTAGCTTGGACAGGATTTTGTGAGGTATATCATCACTAGTGTATTTTCTACATATTATTCTTTCTTATATGATGATTCTTTCTATGGTGTTTTAAACTAATAAATTCTTTTCATTTTATTTCTATTCTATTATCTACTTTATTCACATTGTGAGGCCAAATTGGTCAGGTTGGAATATAGTTCACGTAAGATTTCATGGGTTGACATATCTACCACCTTATAGGTCTAGGATGCCTATTTGAGCTAGAAGTTCAATTTACATATCCACAATTATTTCAACTTATGGAACTTTAAAAAGCAATAGGGAAAAAAAGAAAAAAATACAAGTAAGCCATAACCGACAACCTACAATTTCACGTTCCATTTCCGACAATAATGGTGAGAAAAAAAGATAAGCAAAGATAAAGATAGAGAGAACAAAAATAGACAAATGCACATAAATAGTGAGAGAAAGGAGAGAAGAGAGCGGGGAAGGGATGGAAAGTTAGTTTCTAGTTTTTTTCCAAAACTTTTTTGTTTTTTTGTTATTGTTTTTAATTTAAAAGCATTGAGTTTCAATTTTATCCCCAATTTTTAAAAATTGGACCTAAGTAACTATTTTTTCAAATTATAAGGGTAATAATGCTCACCTAAACCTTTCAAATACCAAAGTATATTATCATTATAGTTAACAAGAGTTTTGCCAACCTAAGTCCCATTTCAATACCAAAGATAATTAATTGAAACAAAATTTTTGAAAAACACACCCTTATAATTTTATATGTTGTATAAATAACTTAAATATTTCAATCAAATTAGATAATTTTCAGTCAAAATAGTTTATTAAACAACATTTTAATAATAAAAATTATCAATTAAAGTAAAAATTATTAAAAATTATAAATTAAAAATTATCATATAACATTAATAACTATTTGAAGGTTTGCCAAATATTTACACGTCACTTCATGCAAGTAATCAAACATGTCTACTTTCCTTTTTCTTTTTTCTTTTTGTTCAACTTAAAGCACTTAGACTTGTTAGTCCATTATATTCTCTTCTTCTTTTCCTTTTTATTTCCTAAATGTATTTGACAATTATTGACACAAATAACTCCTCTAAAAACTTTAGAATGCAATTAATTAAAATATTAAATAAATAAATACAAAAATGATTAATTTTTGTAGTCGCATCAATGTTTTTAAAACAATTAGACTTATAAACAATATTTATAGTAATAGTTAGTGGACATGAACATATTTATCTCTCAAACAAAATATAGGCTTGGCATTCTTTGCATAATATATATTGTAGTTCTATTTTGTTGATACTAAAATCATCAAATTTATCTTTTATTATAATCTCAACTAACATGCAAAATTTTTATTAAATGTTTATACTTACTCGGCTATTTTGATCAAATAATATCATACCATATCTTTTAAAAGATATTTGAAATTTTAGATATTTAATTTTCCTAAAATCATTCAAACAACAAGTTTTGTTAAATCTATAAATATGTTATCCAAATGAGGTAAACAAGTATTCATCATAAACATAAAATAATAGCAATAATTAAAAGTGAGAATAACTTTTTACTGTACAATAGTATATGGTTAAAAATGTGGTGTACTATTGAGCAAAAGTAGGAACATTTTTAAAGAAAACCAGATTTAAGAGAGGGGGAAATAACAGTAAATGCAAAGAAATAGATTACCCTTATAAGATATTTTTTTCTTTTTAAAATACAATTTTTGGTACAAAACAAAAGTAAAGTTTAAAATTGTTAGAGATGATCCTTTTTATATGAGAAACAAATAAGATGTAATAGATGTTATAATTACTTATGCTTATATATAATATAGAGTTAGATATCAATAAGTATCAAAGATTAAATTAATAAAAGAATATAGTTAAATTGAATGCGAGAATTAGATTTTTCTTGATTTGAGGTCGTATCCTACCAACAATGGTCAAGGCTCCGACATAGTATAACACCAAGTACTAGGTTGTACTTTATACTCAAAGATGAATAGTTTTACATTTTTAGACCTCTCTAAAATGTCTAATTGTCGTTAATTCTTGGTTTTAAAAACCTACCAAAACCAAGTCTTTAATAAGTTACCATCACTCATGTTTTACCCTCTCCCACTTGTAACATAGCTCATCCAATCATTCAATGCATTGTTACGAACCATAGTTCCCCCTCCCGAAATACACGTCAATCTCTGAGATTCCTAAATTTCCATTATTTTTGCCTTTTCACCAAAACCAACATGGATTCTTCGAACATAAAACACCGTACAAAAGCCAACTTTGGTAGCAAAACCTCTAGTGCTGATACTAGCCCAAGAAAACATGACAACAGAATCGCCATGGCCAAACGTGGTGTTAGATCTTTAGCCGTAGCAGTTTCATTACCTATGGGTCTTACCCTTTTAGTCATCTACTTGAGCACAAAGAATGGGTATGGGACTTCTTCAAAACCCTTTTGGTTCCCACCTTTGTGGGCATTACACTTGATATGTATGGCTTCTAGTTTCTTGATGGGCTTAGCTCCTTGGGTTTGATTTGGGATCCAATTGTGCTTCGAGCTGAGCCTATTGGGTTGATCGTTTGCTCCGGGATTTTTGGCCATTGTAAATCTACGACTGTTTTTTATTTGAAATTGTTTATTTCTTGATTATTTTTGCTTTACTAAGAAGGTACGTAGTGTATAATAATGTGTATGTAATATTACATTTATGGCAAATTCTCTTTTACTGTGTTTCTTCCCTCCTTTGACCAACAGTTCTTAGATCTTCCTCAAAATAGTTCTCGTTTTAAACCAAGTATGTTGTATATGAGATAATTTCATCCACGGTCTCTTCCAATGGCTCATCCGATATCTGATCCCAACATGCACCGAAATCAATCAGTTGTAGCACCTCCAAAGCACTTGGTATGTCACTCTTCTCGAGTGTTTGTACCCTCAGATAGGTATGGTTTTTCTTCTAGCAATTCTATTTAAGCTCTTACTACTGCATTGTCTAATTTTGATATTCCTACATGCTACTCACATGCTGTCAAACATAACTGTTGGTGACAAGCTATGCAGGAAGAAATTGTTGCTCTAGAGGCCAATCAAACCAAGAACATTGAGTCTTATCCTTCTACTATAATTCCTCTGGGTTGTAAATGGGTTTACTCAGTTAAGGTTCGTTCTGATGAAAGTTTGGATCGTTATAAAGCTCAGATTGTTGTCCTTTGAAACAATCAGGAATATAGTATTATTTATGAGAACTTTGCTCCTGTGTCTAAAATGACTACTGTTTGAACTATTCTAGTTCTTGTTGCTTTCATAGATTGGCCATTACATCATATGGATGTTAAGAATTCTTTCCTTCATAGAGATCTTAAAAAATATATTTATATGAAGCCATCCATGGTATTGTTTTCCTCTCCATCCTCCAATATATGTAAACTTCGTCGCTCTCTTTATGGTCTCAAATAAGCTCTATGGGCCTGGTTTGAAAAATTTTGAATCACTTTATTACAATTTTCTTTCAAGTAGAGCAAATATGACACTTCATTGTTTTTTCAAAAATCAAACATAAGTATTATTATCCTTTTGGTTTACGTGGATGATATGTGATCACTGGTTTTGCTTCTACTTTACTTGTCCAGCTCAAGACCCATATCTCAAAATCCTTTCATATGAAAGATCTTGGGTCTCTTACGTATTTTTTTGGTCTTGTGGTGCATCGTAGTCCCTATGGTATTTCACTAATTCAACACAAGTATGCTAGTGATTTGGTGGCTACAACTAGATTGTAGGAAGTTACCTTTGTCCATACTCCCATAGAATTAAATGTCAATCTTCGCAAAGAGAAGGCTGACTTACTTCTTGATCCTAGTTTATATCGGAAATTGGTAAGTAGCCTTATCTATCTCACCAACACTAGACTAGATATTTCTTTTTGTTGTACAACAAGTCAACCAATTTCTTTAGACTCCTCATCATCTTCATTTGGTTGTTGTTTGTCGAATCATATGCTATGTTCAAGGAACTTCTGCCCGTGGCTTATTCTTTCCTTCAGGCAATTCTCTTCATCTTGTTGCTTATAACGATGCTGATTTGGCTAGTTGTGCTAATATACGTCACTCCATCAATGGTTGGTGTGTGCTTTTAGGTGATGCATTGATCTCTTGGAAGAGTAAAAAGCAAAACAGAGTTTCTAAGTCATCTATAGAATCTAAGTACCAAGAAATGTCTCTTTCTTGTTTTGAAATTATTTGGCTTCAAGGTTTTCTTATTGAGTTAGACTTCTCTGAAACCGATCCTACACCTTTTCATGCCGATAATATAAGTGTTATTCAGATCATGACCAATCCTATCCATCATGAGTGCATAAAGCATATTAAAGTCGATTGTCACTCTACTCGTGAAGTCTTTGAAGCTCGTGTTATCACTCTTCCACATATTTCTAGTGAACTAAAAATTGTTGATATCTTCACCAAGGCTCTCACTCGTCATCGATATTACTTCCTAAGTCACAAATTGATGCTTATTGATCAACCCACATCAATTTGAAGGGGGTGTTAACAAATAGCTTTGTTGCCTATATTCATTTAGTTATTCATATTCATTTTAGTTGTCGGTAGCTATCGATAACTTTCCTTAACTGTCTATAGTTGTCCATATACACCTTTGTTGTCTATAATTGTCCATATTCATTGTCTGTAGTCATCCATATTTATTTTATTTATTTTGGGATTTGTTTACATGCATATAATTATTTTGTATAGTGTATATAATAGAAAAAAATCATAAGGTCAATTATTCGGTCATTTTCATACAACATTTTTGACTTTTTTCTGACAGTAACGGGATGAAATAAAGCACAAGTGTTATATGCCTTGAGCATGCTAATTGTAGGAAAGGTTGTCTATATGATTTCGTAATATGTGAGATAAATTTTTGACAAGCATGTCAGATATCGTCCAAACACTCCCTTGGTTCTAAAAGGCGTCACATTAACCATTAATGGAGGTGAGAAAGTTGGAGTTGTCGGCCGAACCGAAGTGGGAAGTCAACTCTAATGCAAGTCTTCTTTAGGTTAGTGGAACCTTTAGGAGGGAAGATCATCATTGACGACATTGACATAACCATGTTCTGGCTTCATGACCTAAGGTCCCGATTTGGCATCATTCCTCAGGAACCTATCCTTCTTGAAGGAACTGTAAGAAGCAACATTGATCCAGTTGTAATGTATTCAGATAAAGAAATATGGAAAGTAAACACACCATCCTTTCATCCTATTCATACTCTTATTTATATAATCACTTACCTTATTGCTTCTTGCAAGGAGAGTCTTGAACGTTGCAAACTTTAGAATGCGATGGCTGAAAAACCTGATAAACTTGATTGGCATGTTTTTTTTCACTATTATTCAAATAAATTTATCCTTTATGTAGAAACTAGAAACTGAATGTTATGAATATTGAACTTGATAGTGGTGGACAATGGAGACAATTGGAGTGTGGGACAAAGGAAACTTCTGTGTTTAGGACGAGTTATGCTAAAGCTAGCCGGCTTTTGTTTATGAATGAGGCCACTGCTTCAGTTGATTCACAAACTGATGCTGTTAATTAAAAGATAATTAGAGAAGATTTTGATAGATGTACAATTATTAGCATTGCTCGAAGAATACCCACAGTAATGGATTATGCTAGAGTTCTAGTAATTGATGCAGTTCAGTTTTGTTCTTTCTTCAAAATTAAAAATATGTAACTGTTATCTTGTTTGTTCTTGGCATCGTGCTTTTTGCTCATGAACATTTTGTTGAGTTTTCCTCTTGATTTGGAGGAGCTCAAGGGAAGCCTATGTGGATTAAAATCCCATGGAGTAATAAGGGGGTAATTGTGTCATTTCATTGCTTCATTAATAAACCCATTTAGGGTTTGATGAGTGTATTCTGTAAAGATTTTCAGAATTGCAGCAGCAAAGGCAACAGCTAGTAGAAAAGAGAGCAGTTTTCCCTCTCCAGCCATTCTTCATCAAGTGGTCCGATCGAACGTCGTTTGTGGTCCGATTAAGCTAAAATTTTGTAGGCATGTTCACGACTCAAGACTATTTAATCTGTGCGGTGCGATTTGGATTTGGCTCACCAGTTTGAGAAATTATGAGCAGTGAACAATGACTACGAATTGAGTTAGATTTCTCCATTTTCTTGAAATAATTGTTAGTTTTCAAGAAATGTATTCTTGATGATGTTGTTGTTTGTCTCTAGTTTTACCTAGAGAGAACTGTTATACAATTGTTTCTTGATAGTGGAAGTTTTGGAGAGGAGTGCCGTGGTTGTTTCCTTCCTATACTGGGAAGATTTTTTCACGTAAATTAGTTGTATTGATTTTGTACATGTTTGATTTTAAGCTCTATTTATTTGTTTCCTAAAAAATTCACACAAAGAAGAAGAATATGTTTAATTCTTCTATTTAGAACTTCATTAAGTTCGAATTAAAATTGTGATTCTCCTAACACATTTTTGCTTCTCAACAGGAAGGGCAAAGAATTTGACAAACCATCTCACACCATCACTATTTGGAGCTTTAGTACAGGAGTATGCTAACCGTTCGTCAGGACTATGATCAACTTCAGTTGAAAAGCACTTCCCGACTCGCATCTGGCAGGACAAACGCTGAAATGGGCAATGGAAACACAGCTTTTTGATTTCCGGTGAGGGAAAAAGTAGTCTTTCCTCAAATCCAGCAAACCTCTTGTGATTTGTCACAAGGATATATACCAGAAGTAATGTCCTTATTTTGACAAATGCCAGTAATAATGAATGTTAGTTACTGCTCAATTTTATGTGCTAATGTTTGTGGTTCTAAATATTAACTGCAAGTTTGAACCAAAAAATTATATTAACTGGTTGTAGTTGAAGCTAAATAACATGTATTGTTGCTGCCGTCACTGGGCTCTAAGGTCTTGCATCCAAGAATCAAGAATAGGTTTGTAGTTCAACGGTTAGGATAATTTCCTTCTAACCAATTTGACATAACCAAGAATAAGTAATTATATGTGTAAACGAGTTTAAATATACAGATGAAATAAGGTATATAATTGGTATGAATTACATTAAAAATATTCTATATGTAAAAATATATATTAAAGAAATACAATTGCAAACCTATTATATTATGTACATGAAAAGAAATATTCTAGAAGTCACTATTTAAATATTTTGATCAATTAGTTTCTGAAAGATAAATTACTTTGATTTTTAAAATTATATAACAACTTATTAAAGTATCTTAATTTTAAAAATTAAGTTATTTATATGTTATTTACGAAAGTTACTTAACCAAACTATTTCAATGACAAAAAAAATACTTAAAAATTGTTAACTCCTTGAAAACAAATTCTCAAAAAACGAGTTACTTGTCGATGGATTTCCACAGCTATTTCTCCCAACGATGAGCAGACCTGCTAGATACCCATGAAAGCTCGACATTGGGATTCCCAATGCAACTTTGCTTGCCGAATTCGCTCTACTCTCTCTGTCTGAAGCCGTTGTTCCCAGTATTCATGGCAGCTGTTCAAATAAGAGTGCAGGCAATGAAAATATTTAAATTAAGCCAAAAGGACTTATCAACGGAAGAGAATATTTATAATTTTTTTCCCTTTTTTTTTTTTGGCTACAAAGAGAATATTTATAACAAAAAAAATAAATTATATTAAAAAAAGAAGGAAAAAAAAAACCTCAGCGGTTTATACAAACAATAAGTGTGTGTTAGGTAACCTTTGTTCAGCAAAATACTAAAGAATTCAAGGCGAATATTTTAGCATACCTTCGGCTTAATAAAATGTTCAGCTCTTCCAAATGCACAGCACCTTCATACACTCCTGACTGAAAACATTACAAATAAATGAGTAAATGGATGACAAAACTGATATAATTCTATATTTTATTCTCTAGTCATGGCACAAGCTGGAACAGTTTCATTTGGCAAGGACCTCGAATACATTGATATCCTCTGAATTTCTGAGTTCCAAATCCATGGTTGTCTAAATAGATCAGAAGCTTAACTATGCTTTGTGTCATGGTCCTTGTAGCATCACACTTAACCATCTAATGAATATTTTCTCAACGGTGATCTACCAATTAGGAATTAGGAAACAGAAACATGAAAATAAAAGGCTGTGCAAAGTTTATAACGTCAGTGGATGAATCACCTCTCGGCAGAGAGGGCATTTTTCTTTACGATCTGCCGCCTTCAATCCATCTACTATCGTAACTGATGCAGCCGAACAAGCGCACGTGTAGCAGTATATATGACCGCATGTGAGAGCAACTGGATCAAAAACCGTTTCCTGTTATAGAATAATCACACGAGAACTTATTGAAATATTTGGTGCGGTTCAAACTTGTGGGGAAGGGGTTTTTATACACTAGACCATAAGATAACTCTTGGTGTGGATTTGAACAGATAAATAATTATTTGAATTAAACTTTTGAACAAAATATTTGAACTCTAGTGGAGATTAGAAAAATTACCAAACATATAGAGCACGTCAAGTCGGTATCAACCTTGACAGAATCAAAGAGCCCACAAGTGAGGGATGGTTTCCCGTCATTAAATGTGAGGGAGCATCCCGCAAACAATGCTGGTGACTTTTTGGAATTAACTTTCCTTTCCCTTAGATTAATGTGAAAAGCCATAAGTTCGCATAGCCACGGACTCTGAAGGATCTCAACATGCATGCTTTGAGCTTGTGACTTGAAGGCCTGCCCTTGTTTGGAGTAATGAATCTACAACAGCATAAAAGGGAACAGATGATGAAACAATATGACAATACGCAACTATTGAGTGAGAGAGAGAAGCAAGAAACGAAATTCTCAAAATGATTCTTGATTAATTCTTCGCTTTTGCAGCTGATACATATATACACAGTATGTGTAGAGTCCAATTCTGTTATAGCAGAAACTGATCGACTCATCATTATTTAATTAGTTTCTTAGTCATCTAATTATATTTGTATACGGTTATAAATTCAAGTCTAATTTAACCTAATAAGATTTAGGTTTGGATTTCTAACATGATATCAGGGTTTGGTTTGATTTAATCAATGACTTGAATTTTATCTGACTTGATCGGTGACTTGAGTTTTGTCCTTAACAGTTTCATCGTGGTTTTGTGAGACCACTTCTGTCCGTTTGGAGGGAGACTGTTAAGTTTCCTTCAGTCTCACGTCGACTAGGAGTTCAACAACAATGCTACTTATAAACTTAAACAACCTTTAATTCAATAAGATCTTATTAGATTAAGTTAATTTTGTGTTTCTAACATATACTAATCTATCTATTTGTCAAATACTCTCCTTCAAACTCATCGTCTTGGCAAAAACATGAGAATCAATACTCCCCTCAAACTCATGGTGTTGATAAAACCATGAGTTTGATTCTCTTTGAGACAAACCTTGTAAATCCAAGAGGTTTTGTTAGAATATCTGCAAGCTGTTCATCAGACGTGCAGTACCTCACATCTAACTCCTTCTTTATAACTTGGTCTCTTAGGCAACATATATATAATATTGCAACCATTATCAAAGCAAGATAAAATTGTACCTTATCGTATTTCTTTAGTATTTTCCGGATTGCAACGGCATTGATTAGTGCATAAGTAACCAAGTCCCTGCCTTCCTGTATTAAAGCAACATGGTTTCCCTTGAGCTTTCCTTTAAACCAAAAGAAGTACTTTCGAAAGCCAGAAGCCAGATGTAGCTCTAGCAACTTCTGTGCACGCTCATTGAAAAAGCCTACTATTTGAGACATTTCGTTTAGAAGTGAAGGGAAAAACGTTCCGTCACAAACTGGAAATATCAAATTAAACTCAAAATAAGACCATTTAGAATAGTACAAAGTGAATAAAAGTAAAATTGCAGTACATAGTTAGAACTTGGAAGTCCCTAATGCTTCACAGTGATTTTTTAAAGTCGTTTTTTCTCCCTTCTTTAAGGCCCTAACATGTATTATAGTAATGCAATAGGAACAACAACTTACTATCATAATCAAATAACCAATCTTAGCAAAAATAACAGGGATAATTGTCTCAAGGGTCCATTTTCTTTGAATAAAAGTATATTTTAGTTATCTAGAATAAAAAAAGTACTACTTAATACTTTTATTTATAAAAAATATGTTCACTAATCATTTTATTTATAAAAAATAAATTAATTAAGAATTTTTAGAAGTATGAATAAATATTTTATTGGTAAACTTTTTTAAAAGAAATAAAACATGTAAATAATGAAAAATACAATGATATTATCATCGTTTCAACCTCATTCTAAAACTAAAAACAAAATTGAAAACAAATGTCATTGTTCTCATCTCATTTTTTTTAGAGATAAACCAATCGTCATTTTTAGATGCAACGAAAGAATTACAGGAGAAACCAAAAAATGTGTCATTTTTATAACCCATTTTAATTGTAAAAGAGAGACGTCATTGAAACCCTATGAGATGATAAAGAGTATCGAAGTTTATTTAGGACTCGATCAAAGTTTTTTTTTTTTGTGGGGTTTGCAATAGAATGAGGTTGAAATTAATTAGGTCATTTTAAGAATTGCAAGTTAAATGATGGGTTACTTTTGATATTTTTTTAATAAAATAATTTTAAAATTATTAAATATCTTTTTTGTTATCTTTTTAAAATAAAAAAGATTAAATTATATATTTTTTAATTTTGAAAACTAAATAACACATTTTGTATAAATAAAGGAAACATTTTTAAATTTCAACCAAAATAATAACAATAATAATCAAACAACCAGTAGAACAATTAAATACTGGAAACAAATGAAAAAGAAGAATATCAAATAAGTTTGTAGATAGAAATTTTTAACAATTGAATTGGATACACATTACATAGACATTTAAACTTTATATATTATTGGGAGATCTTCTAGAGTAGGTCCTTAGTGAAGGAAACTCACCATCGCAATTAAGATACTTGGATTTCATGATGTAGAGTTGCTTTTATAAGGTGAGTCCTATATAGCTAGTGAAAAAGGGAAAGTGAAAAATCTAGGTGCTTGTGAAATTACTAAATACATTTCACAGGCATATAAATATAAAAAATTGTAAATAGTTATTAAAATATAATGTGAAATAATACAAACTCAAATTATAATGTAATTCACATAGACATAACTAAATATGGGGCTACGAGGGGATATAGTCCCCAACAAAATTTAGAGAAAAAATTGAGTAATATCAATCTCAAATTTAGAGAAAAAATTTAGACATAACAAAATATGGGGCTACGAGGGGATATTTGTAAATTACTTTAACCAGAATAGTATATCAGTTTTTATGGCTTTACAAATTTATTTTTTAAGTATTAATTTGATAAATTTAATATTTAACAAATTGATTAATTTGGAATCCTAATTTTTTCTTCTTCAATTTGACCAATTTATTACTTCCTAAAATATTAATATTAGTCTCCGAAGAAAGTTATAATCTTAAATTGATCAAATTTAATAAATAAAATATCAAATTAATCAAAATAAAAATATCAAAATACTGAATTAATCAAATTAATTTTTAAGCACTAACTTGATCAAATTACAAAAACTATGAACTAAATTGGTTATTAGATCTTTTAATTATTACGACTTATTTTGAACATTTATAGATTTTTTTTTTCCAACTTGTAAAGAGAACATAGAGCATATTCTTTTTACAGAAGCAAAAAATTTAATATCTTAAATTAATGAAATTTTGGGCTTAATGTTTTAAGAAAAATGAAATCTTGAGCAAATTGCTCATTGTGACGTGGTATTCAATTTCTTTATTACCATTAATGTTGAATTTGTTGAGCTCTCAGAGTATTCATGATTACTTCTTTTACTGGACGATATTACTTATGATTTTCAAGAGATGGATTATTAGAGTTGAAACTTCTGGAATGGTTAGCGTTTATTATTTTGTTATTTAGTTATTTGAAATACCAAAAATGCCCTCAAATTAATGTGTATTTGAAAATAAAAAATAAAAATTACCTTTGAGACTAATTTTTTTAATTATAAAACCAATGTAACTAATTTCAAAAATTATAAGATTAAAGTATATTAAACCAAAAATTAATCCCTTATCCATTAATTACAATCAAATTGACTATGATTAGCAATTTTAATGTTAAATTATGTTAATAATGCTATAAATGTGATGATTTTTGACTTGAAAATATAAATAAATTTATATATTTGTATAAGTTTACTAAGCTAAAAGATTAAAAGATAAAATAGCGTATCACAAAATCCTTATTAATTATTTTAAGTGTACTATAATAATGACAAGAAATTAGTCCATTGAAAAAAAATTCTGAGCATGGCCATGATTGTATAGGTATAACACGAAGTCTCGAATCTATTTGGCAAGTTTTCCCTGTATTATTCAAGTAATTTGACTTCTGACGACATATGCTGGTTTCTGTAATTAATAAAATCACATGAATTCTGAGGATTGATGAATTAAAAAAAATCCCATGCGGTTGTTATTATCTATAGACTCATAACCCTAAATCACTTATATATTACTAACCTCACCTACATGTAACTCTTAATTTTTTTTATACTGTCTGTCTCTAAATTTTTGTATCATATCTCTCTAAATAAAATTGGTACATTTATGATAGAAATCCATCTAAAAATTGTTCATTTCGGAAATTCGATTACGAGATCACCAACCATAAATCAGAGCAATTTCACCACCTTTGACAATATCCAATGGATCAACCCAAAATCCAGAAATTAAAATCGTCAAAATTACAAAATACGATTCGAGAAATTAGAAAGATATAGAAAATTGAGATGCGGTATCTGTTTAAGTTACCTGAGCAATGGTCAGGACAAGGCTGCATGTTAAGAACGCCATTAATGTGATTATGGGATTGAAAGTCTTTGCGACACTTCTTTAAGATCTTCTTTAGCTTCTTGAAACCAACGCCAGGTAGTTTCTTCTCCTGGCGTTCCATGTATTCCTGGTATTTCTTGCAAAACTTCATATTTTTATCCTCAACAATATATATAACCACTTACAAAATCAAACACAGAACATCAAATAAACAGAGACGATGAAGGATCAGAATTGGTTCGGATAAATATTGAAGGAAGAATAGCAAAGGCCCGGCAAGAATTGTGTGTGTGAATCGAGAGATGGTGTTGCGTTTTCTTTACGTGTGGATTTCCAAAGCTTAATGTTACTGTTTCTGTCTATGATGAGTGAAGGATGTTAAATCTGCTAAAACGCCTATAGAGACTATTTGGTTGGTACACGTACGTATTTAAAGGACACATCAGATCAGATAGTGATGAATGACACAAATCTCACTTGGTAATTATCGTCAAATGCTTGCGAATTTACCTAAAGAAAAAGGCTTTATCAGTGGGATTTGGACCGAAAAGAAAGAGTTAAATCAAGTTTTGTCTAATTTATTTATTAGATGGAAAGAATATGATAAAATAAAGGTAGTAATATTATTAAAATATAAATTGTTATTCTTAAATTTTTTATTTTATTTTAATAATATCACTACTCTTTCCATTTAATTAATATAGACTGTTTCTTTTCCTTCCGTCCAAATCCCACTAACCTGGCATACCATCGCAGGCTAGGGCCCCATCAAATGGCACTCCACCACCCACACCATCGTCCCTTAGACTCCCATTGACCTCCACTCGACCACTAATTCGTGAAATTCACTTCGACCCGCTTCCGTCTTAGCTCGCATCCATGGTAGCAAGATCCGGCCCTGAGCATCGGCAAATCTAATATCCATCATTTCTTGCATAGGAAAGTGTGGTATGAATGTTGTGGGACGCGACGTGTTCGGATGATGGGAAAATTGTGTTCTATATTATATACATCATAATGGAGGATTAATAAAAAAAACAAGGTGAGAAGAAAATACCTAGAAAGATATTCTCTTCCTCTCCACCCTTTTCTCGAACGCCTAAATGTGAAAGGCAATTGTGGGATTAAAGCAATATGAGGAGCTTGTATATATAAAGGTGGTATATATAAAGGTGGGAAAGCAATCGGATCCATCCCTCAAAAGTCACATACAAGGCCTACACTTGCTTGGCAAGCCTAAGGGCTTTATGGTTATGTTAAAAACAAAATTGGATTAGTAAGATAAATATTAAAATTATATTAATTTTAATTTTATATATAAAAATTATTAAGTTTGTTGTATTTAGAATTTAAAATAAAATCGATTTAAAAAAATACGTAAAATATAATAAAGATATTGTTTGAAGATCAAATTAATGGGAAGAAAATTTTTAAAAAAATCGATTTTATTTAATCTCTCTTTATGTTTTACTCATCTAACTAATATAATTTAATTCTTTATGTTTGTTAACAATCTCCAAAAAATCATCCAAAAGTCTTTTTTCGAAAGTCAATTGTAATTTTTTTTATTAATTTACACAAGAGTATGCAATTTAATAAAGTAATAAAACATTAAGACCAATGATTTTAAAACTACATAGGTTCATACAAGTCTTTCGATCTCTATATTTATCTATGCCAAAATATTTTAAATTTATCTTATAATTCCCTCTTTCGATAGTAAATCATAAGACTAAAAGCATCTAATTAATGGCCAGTGAAATAGAATCATTAAACGCAGAATAAATTAGACAAATATGAAGATAAATAATTCAAATTAACATTACAAATATATTGAGAAAATAAATGAGGAAAAGTCAAAAAGATAGAAAAATTGAACAAAATAAGTCAAAAATATCAAAAGGCCAAAATTGCGCGTGTAACTATCCAGCCATGCCAAGAAACATGCGCAGCGTGCCCAACCATGCCAAGAAATGTGTGTAGCCCTTCCAGCCGCATCGAGAAATGCACGCAATGTGCCGCACAACGTCGATCATTAGCCTGTGCATCTACGCGCAACACCTAACACACGTTGCGCCGACTTCCGTGCACGCCTGCACACTTCTCGTCGTGTCCCGCGCATGCCAGCCGCTTGTCAACCGAGATTTGCCTGCCTCATACGCGCACCAACCTATCCAAACGCATCCAAATTCAAATTTTAAAATATTTTTCCCTATTTTTTGGTTTTTCCTCACCTATAAAAGGACCTTCTTCCCCATTCCAAAACACACAATTTTCTGAGCACTTTCTATTCTTTACAATTATCTTTTTATTTTTTATTCTTATATGCTATATTTAATTTGTCTGTGATTAAATTTAACATGACTGTTTGTTTGTAAATATGATATAATAATAACGTTATTATGCTTGCAAAATATTAAATAGGTAAAATATTTCTATAAAATAAATTGATTTTGTTTTTATTCAAGATTTATATTAAGGATGTTAGAGAGAAATATATTATTTTTCATTACAAATTTAAATCTGAAAATTAGATTTTAAGGTTTAATTATCCGGTTTGATTTAGTATACTGCTCTTTTATTTGTTGGTACAATCGCTCGGTTATTAGAGTAAAACTTTATTTCAAAAGTTTTTATTAGAATTAATATTTGAAAATGTATTGACAACATATTTTTAATAATGGTTTTAAAACTTAAAAGTTAGTACTCAGATAATTAAATTCTTATGTTTAATTTAAACGTCTTGAATAAAATTTAAAATGTCTAACCCCACCAAAGGTGGTATTTGAATGGTTCATTTTAAATCTCTTAGAAAAAAGAAAGGAATTAATTTAATTAATAAAATTAGTTATCGACCCAACTCATAAGTGTTAATTAATTTGTTTAATTAACAAAGAATATCTGACCTCACCAAATGTGGCATTCATATAAAAAAGAGATAATCAATAAATATCATTTTAAATTTTTAATAACTTAAATAATATGAGCAAACATAATTAATTTAATTATTATATCTTTAAATACTTTACTGTTATAAATGATAAATATTTGCATTATTGTTTATTGAATCCATATCTATATTTATTTATACTATGTCATTAGATTAGAATACAAAAACCAAAATATCTGTTTAGGATTTAATTTCGTTTTTAAGATTTTGAATAATAAATTAAAAACCACATATATTTCTTTCTTAGATCGACTTTGAGAGTATACTTATTATTTTTCTATAAAAATGATTCGTGCACTTGCGAGAGTTTTACAAATAATAAAACCACAAAGGGTATTTCACAATATCAGTATTTGTAATGTCGGTCTTGTAACTCATCATCATAGATAGTGTCAACAAGACCCCATAGAGAACAACCATCACTCACCAAGCCATGACTTGAATTTAGATTTTATCACTAATAATTTACTCTTTTTACATCAAAGATAGTAGGAAAATCAATCAAAAATCTGCAATTTGTCAAGCAAGAGTTAAACATTTACTTTAACCTAAAGCTAGGTCTTTGAGTGTGTGTGTGTGTGAAATAGTCAGTTTAACTCCAAATCATCAGTAAATTCAAATAAAAGTAGAACAACTAAAATCAGAAAAATTCTCTCAAAACTTAACTCCATAAGTCTAATTTTTAGAAATCCTCTCCACTAATGTAATCAAATACCAAAATAAGATATCAAAAAGTCTTTAATCAGGGTTGTAATGACAGGCCATAGGGTGAGGCCTAAGAAATAAATGGATATAGAAAATCAAAGCAAATTGGGAAAATACTTGGTAGAAAAAAGAACAAAAAAAAAGAATATCCAAAAGATTCAAACTATAGCTCTTTCTCAACAATATGCTCATATTGATGACAATGTTGTTGCCATACTCAATAAGTGGAGTAATTTTTTTTTTTAAGATGTGGTTTCCTTGATATATATAATCTTTACTAATTTCAACCACTTTAACCATTTTTTGATTCTTGCCTTTCACTTTCTTTTTTTCTTTTTTTTCACACTTTGATCAAATAGAGCAAACATAATATGAATTATTTAATTTGAACTTCATTTTAAATGCAAATTTTCAGCAAGGTATTTTCTCAAAATTTAAGGTAAGTTCATGATTTTTCAAGCTTAGAGTGAGAATGTTTTATGCAGTTAAAAGAGCAAATAATGCTTATATAAAATAAGGCTTAAGATGGTTGGCTATAGGAATACACCATGCAATGATGGTGTGATAATTAGGACAATTGGAAAAGCTTTTTGGTTGTGACAAAAAATTACCTAGATAATTTCTCTAATATTTGGTATCAACCAAGATTTTGCCTCAAGGATCCATCAACGAATTCTAGAGTAAAGCAATATTAAACTTTCCTAACCTAGTTAATTCAACTCTTTCTTTTCATAGGAAAAATATAGTAGAGAAAAATTTACTATGTACTCAATTATTTTCAAGGACAAAGATTTAAATCAAAGTACTCATAAAACTCTAACTAACATAATAGCATATTTTGAAAAATATTTCTCAAAACCATCCTCAACCACAAATTTCAAAGTCATAGCGAATTCAATCATACTCAAATACATGCTTGATAAGATAATTCAATAACTCAAGACTATAGAAGTTAACACCCCCAAATTTAAACTAAACAATGTCTTCATTGTAATTTAAAAGAGAGAAAAATTGAAGAAATGAAAGGAACTTCCCTAGTTTTATGATGGATCTGCATTAGCTTGTAATTTTTAGCTTTTTATTCCTGCAAAATAACTAGCATCAAAATCCAAATTATTCAAATAAATAATAAAAAATAAAATAAAAGAACAAAATAAAGTTTTATGGGCTGCCTCCTATAAGTGCTTGTTTTATAGTCTATAGCGAGACTTTTTAATCTTCATTAATTAGGATTTCGAAGAGGAATAAATGCACAATTTCTCTCCACTTGTTCTCCATAATGGTGCTTCAATCTCTGACCATTAACTCTGAATATATTCCTTGCCTTATCCTTCATGTATATTGCTCCAAAAGTGGAAACTTTGTCCATTGTACAAGGACCTTTACATCTTGATCTTAACTTACCTAGGAAGAGGTTTAGTTGTGAATTGAAGAGCAAAACCTGTTATCTTGGAGTAAACTCACACCTAAGAATCTATTTTTCATACCACTTCTTTGTACGTTCTTTGTAGATCTTTTCATTTTCATACGCATCATTTTGGAACTCATCCATCTCATTCAATTGAAGAAGTTTCTTTTCCCCTACTGTCTTCAATTCAGAATTAAAATTCTTTACAATTGAATAAGCTTTATTCTCCAACTCAGCATGGAGATGAAATGCTTTTCAAACGAAAAGTCATCCATGAAAAATTCCATTATATCTTTGACCATATCTGAAAAGATAGCCATCATGCAACGTTGAAATGTTTTTGGGGCATTGCATAATCCAAAGGACATCCTTCTAAAAGAAAATGTTTTGTAGAGGCATGTGAATTTAGTTTTCTCTATATCTTCAGAGGTTGTGGAAATTTGGTTATACCCTGAATAACCATCTAAGAAGAAATAATAGGGATATCCAACCAATCGATCCAACATTTGATCAATGAATAGAAGTGAAAAATGATCCCTTCTTGTTGCTTTGTTCAGGTTGTGGTAATCCATACATACACGACAACCTGCATTGGACTTACCCATAAGCTATCTGAAATAGCATAAATAGTTCCAACATTGAAGAGTTTTAAAATTTTAGCTCTTGATAGGAGTCAAATTATTGCATTTTTGTTATGATTTAAAGGTTGATATTTGTGTGAAAATTACGTTTTATTTTATTATTTAATCCACAAATGTCATTTCACGGGTATTTCGTGTTTAAAGTGCAATTGCAGGTAAAATCATGATTATGGAGAAGTTTGGGACAAATTTCAATGACCGGGATTGAGTGCAAATAAAAAGAAAACAAAATTTCAAAATTTGGAAGTTCGCCGCCGGCGAGAATATTCCCGCCGCCGGCGAAAACCTTACTGAGAAAATGTTGAAAATCATGCAGGGAGCACGGATTTTGGCAAATCAATCTCGCCGCCGGCCAAGTACATCTCGCCGCCGGCCAAGTGCATCTCGCCGCCGGCCACAATAATCCTGCCGCCGGCGAGATTTAGCGGAACCGAAATCGTAAGTTTTCCAGAAATCTCGCCGCGGCGAGAATAACTTCGCCGCCGGCGAGTTTCGTTCGAAAACACATTTTTATCTTTGTTTTGTTCCAAAATTGCCCTCCAAAACCCTAGATCTATATATACATTATGATGGAGAAGGAGGGGACGGCAGAAAGGAGAGTTCAAAGGCATTTTTGGAGAAGAGAAGGAAATTTTGGAGAAACTTGAAGGATCTTCACCATTGTTGCTACCAAGCCTTCATCTTCTAGAGTTTTTCATCTCTTCTCCTTAGTTTTTTATTTTCTGCAGTTTATTCATATTTGTTATTCATGGATTCAATTGAAATAATGGTTGTTCTTATTTCCGTTATGAACTAATTCGTTTTTGCTAAGGCTATGATGTAGTTAGATCAAGGAAATCTGATTTCTTTTGTTATGGTTATATGAATTCATTGTTTTCAAGTCGAGTATTTATTTCCATGCTTAATGCTTTTAAATTTCTGATCAAGATTTAGATGATTTGTTGCATTATATTGAGACCGAGAGGAGATGTGTAATGAATGCTTCTTGTGATAAATACCGTATGTTGAATGCGAGTTTGACACCTAATGCATGATGTATGTGGTTATTCCAGAAATTTCATAAATCGTAATGTGCTTATTTGTGATTAAATCTTCATAGAAATATAGTCGGTTTTCATAGATAAGTAATTCTAATATAACTTGAGAAAGAGTATTAGATAAGTTTGGGTTTTTCAACCATCACTTTTAGCTTTGATTCTCATATAACATGACTTGAAATCAGATTGAATTGATTTAGCGAAATCAAATGCCTTAGCGTTTTTAATCATTTTTGAACAACATTAAATTTTGTTATTTGCATTTAGTTTTATGTTAATTTGCTTTTAAAACAATTTCAACAATTCGGTTTTCAAATAAAATTAGGGTTAGTCAATTTCGGTACTTAGTAAACGCCATTCCTTGTGGGTTCGATATCCGTACTTTTGTACACTTTATTACTTGAACGATTCGTACACTTGCGAAAATAAGCATCAGCTCTCACAACTTCCTTCATTTTTGGATTTAATCTTCTTTGGGGCTCAATTGATGGTTTTTAAGGTTCCTCCATTAGAATCTTGTGTATGTAAATTGATGGACTTATACCATTTATGTCAGAGAGAGTCCATCCTCCATCCCAAGGCTGTTCTATGCTTCCTTAATACACACAGTAACTTTTCTTCTTCTTTAGGTGTACATGATGCCGCAACAATCACTAGAAAGGTGTAACTATCACCCAAGAATGCATAACGAAGATGCTCAAGCAATTGCTTCAACTTTGAAGTTGTATTTTGCTGCACTTTTTCTATAGAGATTATAGAATCAGTCTTTGCTACCATTGGCTCCAGTCTCTTCACTTCTGTGCTAAATGATGTAATCTACTGTAATTCTTCCAAGGCAAATACATAGTGGAGAAATTCTTCACTTAAAAAACTTAAATCAGGTTCACAAATAGCAAAGTTATTAAAATCATAAGCATGAGATGAAGTGGTGATACATCATTCTAGGTGATTGGCCGACATATCTTCTTGAAAGACTTCTACTTCAGATCGTAGGATCGATGCTACTTTTTAATTTTTTAAGTCGGTCTTTCAGTGTACCGACTTAAAATTCATTATAAGTCGGTTTTCTCCAAAAAGCACCTTTAAATTTCGACTTAAATGCATCTTTTTATAGTAGTGATATAAGAGTTTCAATAATAAATTATATATATACATTTACAAAGTGGAACCAAGTCCCATTTTCTCTATATGATCCTTAATATTCAGTGGTGATATACCTTTAGTCAAAGGATCAACAATCACCAACTCAATGCTAACGTGCTCAATGGCCACTTTCTTTTCCTTAATACGTTCTCTTATGGCCAAGTATTTAATGTCAATGTGTTTACTATGACTATCACTCTTGTTTTTATTAGCCATAAACACGGTAGTTGAGTTATCACAGTACAATCTCAATGGCCTATAAATAGAGTCAAATACTCTAAGCCTGGAAATGAAACTCTTGAACCATACACCATGTGATGTAGCCTCAAAACATGACACGATCTAGGCCTTAATAGTGGAAGTAGTAGTCAAGGTCTGCTTCACACTCCTCCAAGACACGACTCCATCGACAAGCATGAAAATATAACTAGATGTTGATTTGTGTGAATCATCACAGCCAGCAAAGTTCACATCGAAGTAGATAATCATTTCCAGATCATCGATTCATCTACACATGAGCATATAGTCCTTGGTTCCTTGAAGGTACCTCATCAATTTCTTTATAGCTCTCCAATGGTCGAAACCTGGATTACTTTGATATTGTCTCAACATTCCAACAACAAATGCAATGTCAAGCCTTGCGCAAACTTGAGCATACATTAGGCTTCTGACAATAGAAGCATATGGAATTTTCTTCATTTCTTCTCTTTCAAAATCATTCTTTGGGAATTGCTCCAAATTGAACTTATCGCCCTTCATAATGGGAGCAACACTTGGTGAACAATCTTTCATTTGAAATCTCTCTAAACTTTATTGATATAGGTTTCTTAAGATAAACCCAAGATGTCTTGAAGTTTGTCTCTATGGATCTTAATACTAATGACATAAGATGCCTCACCTATATCTTTCATATCAAAATTTTTAGAGAGGAATTGTTTTACCTCATATAGCGAACCCTTATTGTTGGTTGCAAGCAAAATGTCATCCATGTATAAAATCAGAAAACATAGCTTACTCCCATTAACCTTATGGTATATACATTGATCCATAGGGTTTTTAACAAATCTGAATGAAGAAATCACTCCATGGAATTTATAATACCATTGGCGGGATGCTTGTTTTAGTCCGTATATGGACTTATTAAGCATACAAACCAAATTCTCACCATCACTAGAGAGAAATCCTTCAGGTTATTTCATGTAAACCTATTATTCTATGTCTCCATTGAGAAATTTTGTTTTCACATCCATTTGTTGCATCTCAAAGTAAAAATGGGCTACTAATGCCAAAATAATGCACAATGAATTTTTCTTAGATATAGAGGAGAAAGTCTATATATAATCAATTCCTTCTTTCTGAGTGAATCCTTTAGCAACTAATATGGCTTTATATCTCTCAATGTTACCCAAAGAGTCTTCCTTTGTCTTAAAAACCCTTTTACATCCAATGGCTTTTGCATCATTAGGAAATTCAATAAGGTTCTAGACTCCATTAATCTTCATGGAACTCATCTCATCCTTCATAGCATAGTACCACAATTTAGACTCTTTGCAACTCATGGCTTGTGAAAAGGATTCAGGATCATTCTCAGCTTCAATGTTACAATCAGATTATTATAGATACACAATATAATCACTAGAAATTTTTGATCTTTTAGTTCTAGTAGACTTCTTAATGTCGCACCATAATATTCTTAGGAAGTATAAGGTTCAACATGTTGTTTGAAGTTTCAATAATCTTTTGAACAATCTTATCTATTGGAATGTTGTCAAAAACTTATGGAATTTCAATGATTGGTTGTTCAACACCAGCTTGTACTTGAGGGGTGTTGTGAACAACAATCAATTTATCTCTTGAAGTGGAAGGTTGAGACTCTAAATGATTAGTATCAGAAACTATCTTCTTGATTTGATCGCTCCTACTAATCAGGTCATACTTAAGAAGTTTTGCATTTTTTGATTCCACAAACTTAGTGCTATGAAATGGATAATAAAATATATAGCTCTTATACTTTTCAACATATCCAACAAATACCCACTAATGGCCTTTGGGTCTTGCTTTTCTCTTATGGATTATAAATCCTTACTTCAGACGAGCATCCCCAAATGTACATATGTGCAAACTCATTTTCCAACCTTTCCATAATTAAAAAGGCATCTTTAAGATAGCCTTGGTTGGAACTTGGTTTAATATATACAAAGTTGTATTTAAAGCTTCAGTTTGCAAGGACTTAGGAAGTTGAAGTAGCTAAGAAAACTTCATATTATGTCCAATAATGTTCGTTTCTCCTTTCTTCTAACCATTCTAGTCTAGTGAACTAGGCATAATGTATTAGGAAACTATCCCATGCTCTTGAAGAAACTTAGAAAACAAATTTGGAGCTTGTCCATTCTCATTATATCTACCATAATATTCACCACCTCTATCTGATCTCATGAACTTTATTTTCTTTCTACATTTTTTCTTTACTTTAGCCTTAAAGATCTTGAAGGCATCTAATGCTTCATTCTTATTATGAAGCATGTACAGATACATACATAAAGAAAAATCATCAATAAAGATGATAAAATATTTTTGACCTTGTATGTCAATATCTGGACAATATATATCAGTATGTATGATTTCTAATATGCCTGAACTCCTATTAGAACCTTTGTTTGACCTTTTACTTTGCTTTCCCTTAATGTAGTCCACACATGTCTCAAAATCAGTAAAACCTAGAGTACTAAGTACCCCATCTTTCACTAATTTTTAATTCTTTCTATGGAGATATGTCATAATCTCGTAGGCCATAATATAGAATAGTCCTTGTTAATAATACACCTTTTAGTGCCAGTTTGAACATACACAGTGTTATGAGTTGCATTATTTCGTAAATTAATGCAGTAAAAACTATCAGACAAAATATAATTCCCAACACAATCATATTTATTAAATAAACTGAAAAATGTTTCTGAAAAGTGAAAGGAATAACCAGAAGGTACAAGTCTTGAAATATAAATCAAGTTTATAGAGAAACTTGGAACATAAAAAGTCTTTTATAATTCTAAAACAAACGACTACTTAAAATTAAAATACATGTCCCTATAGCCTCCACATGTGAGCCCATCTTATTTCCAAATAAGATGTATTTCTCACTTCCCACTAGCTTCCTTAAGTTTCATATACCCTACAAGGAGTTTGCAACATGGATTGTAAATCCAGAATTAATCCACCAGGTGTTAATATTAACATTAACCACATTAGATTCATAACAAACAAACGAGGTTGGATTACCTTTATTCTCAAGCCATTTCTAGAATTTGATACATTCCTTCTTCATGTGTCCCTTATTTTTACAGAAGAATCACTTGGCTTCTTTCTTAATATCAGCCTAAGGTGGAACTATTCCTTTCCCTTTCTATTTGTTTTGAGATTTTCCTTTCCCGCACATTGTAACCAACATTGCACTTTCACCAAGCTTCATAATAAGCTTCCCTTCCTCTTGAACACACATGGTCATTAGTTCATTGATTGACCATTTATCCTTATGTGTGTTGTACAAGATTTTGAACAACACGTACTGTTATGGGAGAGTGTTCAGGATATAATGCACCATGAAGAATTTTCACATCTCAACCTCGATATTCTTAATTTAAGCCACAATTTCCCTTATTTATATAATGTGCTCGCGTACACTTTTCACACTTATGCATCTTAAGGAAGAGAATTTCAAAATAAGGGTGCTTGCCAAAGCCTTATCTGAAGTGACAAACTGATCATCAATAACTTTTAGCAAGTCCTGAAAATTGTTATACCGATCAACGAAACCACGAATACCAGCAAAGATCATAGTCTTAATGAACATCATTCTAAGGGGATTAGATTGCTCCCATTGTTCATAAAGTGTGATATTCATGCAGTGCTGGTTTCAGTAATTTTAGGTGGTTTGATTTTCCTAATAGCATAGTCAATATCCATCCACCCTAGATGAAGGAGAATTATTTCCTTCCATACTTTATAATTACCCCCTTTTAATTCGGGAATGTCACAACGAATATAAGAGAAATTCACAGGTTGTAAAGCTGCAATTAAAGATTATATGCTTATTAAAGTTTGAGACCTAAATAAAAGTCATTATTTACCAATGTAAATCATGGAAAAATATGAATCTAGTGACATAAAACATGCATGTGGATTAAAGTTCTAATTCAATTAGATTCATCTTAACTTTATGATAGAATTATCAAATTATTTTCATTTTCCTAATCTTTATGGGTAAATTAGAAAATATAATTTGATATTCTATCTTAATTAATCACACTAAATATAATAAAAATTTCTATGAGATAAGATTTATTATAACACATATGATTAATCCCAATTAATATTTATTTTCTAAATGTGATCCTAAATAAACCTTATTATAGTTTTAATTAATGAAAAATGTTATGACTACTTCTTAATTAATTAAACTATATGAATCACTTAAATATTAACTAAATCCTTAGGCATAAAACAATAAGTAATATAAATTTAATTCCAAATGTACAAATATTATCTAACTCAAGATTGTATGTATAAAAAAATGACAATAAATTATACAAGCAAAATAAATAATATAAATACAAATAAAATTCATGAAGAGCCATTAACAATTAATTTCATTATACGTATATTATTTAACCAAATTTCATATGCATAATTTATACATACAAATTCCAAAACAAATAATTTAAGCATAATGTATTTAATTATAAATAAATTTTAATGTACGAAAAATTATTTAAACAAATGTCACATGTATAATAAATATTATACACATGACAAACCTAAGTTAAATAAATTAATCATATTAAAATTATATTTTTAATTCAGTATCGAAATTAGCCAAAATAAAAATGAAATTTTGAAATATATATAATAATAAAAAGCCTTGAATATCAAATAACACATAACCCGTTGTAGTTTAGTGATCAGGACACTCGACTCTCACCTAGGAGACCTTAGTTCAATTCCCAAAAATGGACGCCTTTTCTTTTGAAAAATGACAAGTCGTGTTTCTTTAATTCAAAAATGACATGTCATTTTTTGTCATCTTCAACCTCTAGTGGTTTCTGTGGTTTCTCGTGATTCCATCAATGAAAAACAGTGATGTTTTTATCAAAATTCTGAAAATTGAATTTTCAAGTAATTCATGGTCTTAGATTGAATAAAAAACGTCAAAATAAAAAATATTAATTCCAAAATTCCAATGAATGCAAACAACAAATTGGAATAATTTTCTTCGTGGTTTTTCACGTTTTAATTCACAGAATCATTGGAATATCAATACTGAAATAATTTATAATTTCCATACACATCAAAATTGAGCCAAATAAAAAACAAAATTTCAAGGTGCTATGATGAAATAGAGCAAACCAGAGATGAATATAAACTAATCAAGGCAAAGGTAATATGTTGCTTTGATACTAAATGTAAGCATAATTTACAAACCAAAGCGGAATGAACAAAATAAAGGGGTCAAAAACTTGTAACGTAAAGGATCTTAGCTCTAACCGTTGAAATTATTCTTTAAGATGCTGAAAAAACAAACTACTTTGCTCTCTGTGTTTAGATCTTCTATGCTCTCAACAACACTCAGATTAAATGGTGTATTGCAATGAAAATTGTGTATTGAGCTTAGGGATCATAACAAACTTTTTATAGTCATGATTCACATGAAAGCATCGACACCGTTATCAACTTTTATCCATAACTGATGAGTTATGGTTTTTCAATGATAGATACATTTGGACCATTAAATGATTCGTAAAAAAATGGATTAAAATTGAAATTTGGGGAATAGAAACGGATCGATTACATAACATTTTTTCTCTTATGTATCTGTTAGTAATCCATTTAATTTTTAATAGGATAAGATGGTTCAAACACTCAATGAAAAAGAGAATGGGCAATAATTAGATTGTGAAGATGGACAAAATAAGGATTCACCCCTTCCTTTGACACAACAAGAGATTTGTAAGTTTGTGAATTGAACTAAATTTGGATACTTGGTTGGTGAATACGAAAATAAGTCGTCTTGATTCACAGGTGATACATTAAATTTATAAGAGACATGAGACTTGCGACAGCTTGTACAAGCACAATAAGATGAACTAAAATATGTTCGTGCATAGAACTAACAACTTGCGACATGGATCTATGCCTTCACCCACCATGACCCTCATCTTTCAATTTGAGACCTTCATAGTTAGCTTGGTCTTTGGTATTTGACTTTATTATATTTTAGTGTTATACTTGAGAATCATTTGCTGCACATGGATAGTATAAGATGAATAAATATTTTTGAGATTTGGATAACAAATACTTTCATATTTGCCATTTTTTTATGAACTTTGGGTGCCAATTAATTATGCATTTAGGACATATTTAAATACAATTTTAGAAAATTAATGTTATGTATTTTAGGATTTGAATGTGGCTTACTAATTGTGTTGGAAATATATGTGATATTGAAGGTTTCGTTACATGATATATTGTCAATTGCATCAATATGTATAATTTTTTTTATAAATAATATTCAATTATGTTGATATTATAATAGAAACAATAACAACTAATTTAAATTTGGTTTTTAATGTTAAAAATAATAATTAAGAGATTTTAGAGACAAAAAGAAAAAAAATTTGTCCCAAAGTATATTAGATTGGTGAGTTTAGTAAAAAAGATAAATAATTTTCTCTAATTAATCACTTGACAATAAAAAATGGTCAAGAAGTTGATATTAAAGACAAACAGTTTCGTTTCTAATGAATAACTTGACAATTAAATAGTTTGTGAGGAAGTTGATGTCAAAGATTAATAATTGTCTCTAATGAATAACTTGGTAACAAAATAATTTGTTAGGAAGTTGATATTAAAGATAAACAAGTTTTCCACTAAAGGATAAATAAATGACAAAAATTAGAGATAAAACATTTTGTCAATAAATTTGTGACAAAAATAAAAATTTATCATGGAATAGTATCCCCGACAAGGCAGCCCTAATAAAGTAGTGATAACGTTTTTTTTTGTGTCTCGGAAGTACATTTAGTGATGGAACATGACTTTTAGAGAAGATTTTGGAAAAACTTAAAGAAAAAGACAGAGCTAAGTGAGCTAAAAGTTGTTCTTGAGGAAAACAAGTCATGTGTCAACTTTGATCAAGATGATATCTCCAAAAAATGTGAGATCATGTAGAAACTTTACAATGATATATTGGTTGAATGCAATTCCAACCGCTCCTAAATGAAGCATCTATAAGAGAACTTGAAGAACCGTGAAATGAGCTTAGAAAATTAGCAGGCTATTAGCTCTAATTTGATTAAAGATCAAGTTGATCAAATCATGCTTTTTGAAAAGAAGGTGATCATGTTGGAAAGTGAGAAAGATTATTTGGCACATGCAATGTTCGAGAAAGATGAGGAGTTGGTTCTACTCTAAGAAAAGGTAAAGGATTTAGGATGCTCTGTCAGATTCTTGGAGGTATGTATCAGAGAAACAGATGACCTCATCAAACCTTTGGGAGCCAAGTATTTGAAGCTTTAAGAGAATTTGGAACACTAAAAGGGTACATTGAAGAAGTTGATGTTGGGAACTCAAAAATTGAATGGGATTTTAGTAACAATAAGGTGCTTGGTGATAGACGTGGGTTGGGTTTTTTTTGAAGAGATCTCTACTACCTCATATGTTTAACCAAAGTTATGCCAATGATAATAGATCCTAAGATGAAGATAGTGGCTGCCACTTCTAGAAGTAAGTCTCAGTGATGGTCCTTGCCCTTGCATACATGCTTCTTACCTAATTATCACCATTGTAGTGTGGGTGATTGTGAAAATTATATATATATAATCCTCACATATTTACAATGAATTATTGTTTCCTATGTATTTTATGTCTTATATAGGTGTTTAGGGACAAATTGTACAAAATGAGAAAAAATGTGTCTTTAATGCAAAAATAGAACTCTCAATCGATCAAGCTTTGATCCATATCGATCAAAGATTCAGAGGAAGAACATAAAGAAAAGTTTTGATTGATTGAAAAAGGGACTTGATCGATTGAGCCGTAGGTCAATCGATGGAACATTTTAGGGTTGGAAATCGTTTAAGGTTTGATCAATCGAAATATTATGAAGAAGCTTCGTAAAAGTGTGCCTCAACAAATTGAGAAGAAAAATGAATAGTATGAAACCAAAGCCAATAAGGGTCGTAGGAAATTCTTTTTTGAACCTAGTGATTGGGTTGAGTTTCATATGGGGAAAGAAATATTCCCTGAATGTAAGATGTACCAATTAGAACTTAAAAGAGATGGTTCATTTCATGTCCTTGAATGTATCAATTATAATACATACAATTTGAATCTTTTTGATGAGTACAATATTATGCTCCGTTCAATGTTTTCGATCTTTCTCCTTTTAATATATATGATGAATCGAGGTCAAATCCTTCTCAAGAAATGAAAAAGATGAGAATCAAGGAGTTCAAGAAGCATCATAACAAGATCCATTAGATTCATTGTATGTGCCCATTGAGCCAATCACAAGAGCAAGGGACAAGAGGATCAAAGAAACCCTCAATAATTGATCTAAGAACTTTGATATTAAACAAAATTCACGGTTATCAAGAAGAGTACAAATGAAGGCTCAAAATCAATCAATGAAATATGGGTTATTGACAAGGCCTAACAATTACAATTGGGTTGAGGGTTGTTCACACAACTTTTATTAAGTATTTTAGATTTTATACTAGCCTTTATTTTAGGCATTATTCTAGGATTTTATTTAGGCTTTATTTTAGCAAGTAATTAGTTTAATTGTTTTAGAATATAAGTTGTTCTAAGATATTTATATCTATATATACCAAAACTGAACACATTGAATCAAACTTCAAAAAAATTAATAAAATTGTGAGCTTTAACTTTCTATTGGTTTTTAAAGCAAACTTGAACTTATTAAGGTTAACCCTTGTGGTATTCATATTATACCTTTAGTTCGTGATTCAAATATAGACATTGGGTTAAGATTTCTTTCATAAATATATTTTAGCTTTCTTGGGTGTGATTTCATTATTGTTGGGTTTCTAGACCCACTCTTAAGGTTCTCAAGCACGAGTTGCCTGTGGATTCAAGATTTATTCTATGATGTTCTCATCACTTATCGTAATCGATTAGATGTTAGGCGGGAATGATTGTTGCAATTTTAAAACCATGGCTAACATAAATCGAAGGTGTATTAAATATAGATTTTCAGTATATATAATTACATAGTAAAAGACATATATAAAATTAAAAATAAAATAATTTGAATAATTAAATTGAATTTTCTTTAATCATGCTATAAATTATTTATTTTAATTAAAAATATATGTTAAATAAGTAAATAATTGAAAATAATATCAATATTTTAAACAATTTAGTAGAGTGAATTTTATGTTAACTTATTATTATTTTTAAATAAGTATATTTTTGAATCAATATTAAAAATAAGAATCATGGTTTAATGTCGAAAAAACTTCTACATGCTTATAATTGACGGTTATTACTCAAAATTATTCGAAACCAATGTGAGATGGTTACGATCATTAGAATAAATGTCCCCTCACATCCCATGCCCTCCTTCTTGTGTAGATTTTTAAGCCACTATATACATATATATTAACCACTATATAGGTAAAAAAGAGAAATCTTATAATAGGTTAATAACTTAAAATAGATTTTAAATTGAAAAAAAACATTTTTCAAGTCTTAAAACAAAATTACACCCTTTTAAAGGTCTTAGAAAAATAAAAACCACTTTCTAGAAGAAAGGTTTTACAAATATTCCTGAGATTTTAGTTTTTTTCACTAATATTGTCTACCTTTTCGAAGGTACCCTCATAGTTTAATAGAGTTAAAAGAGTTGTTAAATTAATGGTGGTGAGAGACAAGAGTTAATGGGTGCTCAAAAAGTACTAAAATTACCATGATTTTATGCACATTAATTGATTAAAAATATATATATTTATATGATTTTATCATATAAATATATAAATTTGTCTTTTCGGAATTATAGATATTTTTATTATTTTTTAGGTATTTTCGCTTAAAAATGTAACTTAAAGATTCAAAGAGGAATACCGGAGGCAATACATCACAAATATATTCATAAAATAAATGAAGAAAAGTCAACAAATATGGAAAAATTGGATAAAATGAGTCAAAAAGGTCAAAAAGGAGGAAATCGTGCACGCAGCCGCCCAACTACGCCGACCAACGCGCTCAATCACACGCATCGCCCATTCCACGCACATCAGCGCCTGGTCCCTCGCACCTGCACCCATGTCCGTGCGCCGCTGCACCTATCTACCCCATCCGCGCGTGCCAACTCGCCCCACATCACCATGACGTCAGCAGTATGACGTCATCATTCACTACTCCGCATTTTCTCAAATTTTAATCCTTTTTTCACCCTCTTTTTTTTTCCTCTCCTCAACTATAAATACCCTCATTCTCTTCACTTCAAATCACACCTAAAAACACATCTTCTTTTCTCTTTCTTTCTCTCAAGTTCTTAGTTTTTAGTTTTTTTCTTAGTTAACTTTTCTTAGTTTTAGAGTTCTTCTCTTTTTGAGAAGAACTAATTATGTTTTTGTAATTTATTTGCTTTTTGATTCAATAAATGGAAGTGCAAATTCCGTTTGGAGGTTTTCCAACAACAGGAATAACATCAAAGTACTGTAAGGATTTTATTTTCTTTACAGTTTTTTCTATGTTTTATTCTTATATGTTATATTTAATTTGTCTGTGATTAAATTTAACATTGCTGACTGTTTGTAAACATGATATAATAATAACGTTGTTATGCTTGCGAAATATTAAATAGGTTAAAATCTCTAAAATGAATTGATTTTGTTTTTATTCAAGATTTTATATTAAGAATGTTAGAGAGAAATATATTATTTTTCATTACAAATTTAAATCTGAAAATTAGATTTTATGGTTTAGTTATCCGATCTAATTTAGAGTAGTGCTCTTTTATTTGTTGGTACAATCACCTGGTAGTTAGAGTGAAACTCTATTTCAAAAGTTTTTATAAGAATTATTATCTGAAAATGTATTGACAACATGTTTTCAATAGTGGTTTAAAAACTTGAAAGTTAGTACTCGGATAACTAAATTCTTAGGTTTTATTTGGACACCTTAAATAAAGTTTAAACTGTCTAACCCCACCAAAGGTGGCATTTAAATGGTTTATTTTCAATCCTTAGAAAAAATGAATTAATTTAATTAACCAAATTAGTTATCAACCCCACCCATAGGTGTTAATTGATTTGTTTAGTTAACAAAGAATATCTAAACCCACCAAAGGTGGTATTCATATAAAAAAGAGAGAATCAATAAATATCAATTTATATCTTTAATAACCTAAATAATATGAGCAAGCATAATTAACTTAGTTATTATATCTATAAATACTCCACTATTATAAATGATAAAATTTGCATAAATGTTTATTGAATCTGTATTTATGTTTATTTTTATGTTATTAAATTAAAAACACAAAACCGCAAAATATCGTGAGAGGATGTTTAGGATTTAATTTCATTTTTAAAAGTTTGAATAATAAATTAAAAACCACATATATTCCTTCCTTAGATCGACCTTGGGAGTATACTTATCATTTTCTATGAAATGATTTGTACACTTGCGAGAGTTTTATAAATATAAAACCAAATTATCGACAGGATTAGCGATGCCAGTTCTGTCCATCAAGAGTCCAATGCCTTAATTGGAGAGTTAAAAGAGCCTTCATTATCCAAGGAGTGTACTTGTCATTATTTTACCATGAAGCAGCAAGGGTTTGATTGTCATTTAGAGCAGTTGATGAACTTCACTCGAAAGGGTGATACACTTAGAGATCAGAGTGGATATGCTTAGCTCGAAGTGGATGCATAAGGAATTAATTGAAATAGTTTACTTTTAATCACCATTTTTAATTGTATTTTAATTCAAGGAAAATTATATACTCTTTGAGGTAGGGTTTAGAGACATTTGTTTAGTTAGTGTTGGGCGGCATGCAAAGAGCATATGTTTATCCCTTAGTGGTTGGCCAAGAGGTTGATTATTAGTAGGCTTTTTTGTTAGGATAGAGTTGCACCACTTTGGGATCATTATCTTCTCTAATGGTCGACCATATAGTTATTTCTTTAGTAATTTGTTTTATTATATTTCTATTTTACTTATTTATTGTCTCTTTAGGGTTTTTATTTTTAATAAGTCATTAAGATTTATAAATAAGGTTATATATACCTCATATTATTGTCATATTATTGTAGGGCCGAACATAATGAATAATATCGAAAATTTTCTAAGTTGTTACACTTAGTTATTAGTTCATAAACCAAACTTTAGATTTATCTAATGTTGGTTACTTATGTAACATCTTTTATATCAAGTTTCATAACTCTTCCATAGCCATTGGGTGGAGGTTTAACCAAATCTGATATTTTATAAACTTTTTTAGGATTTTGATCAAATTGTGAGTTTTTTTATTCACATTTTTACAAATTTCAATTACAGATTATGAGTAGGTTTCAAGATCTAATCTTTGGATTCTAATCAAAAGAATAAATGGGTAATTTTTTATAAGATAAATACTATAATGGTTTTATTTATTATAAAAATAACATTTAGATTATATACTTATTTTTTATAACAGTTTATTCTTATTTTTGTTATAAATTACCGCACAATGACAAAATATTTTTTTAAATTTTATTTTTTGATTTTTTTAGTTTTATTAGATAGAGATTATTTTAATTTAAATAAATTATAACCGAAAGAATAGAAGAACAAATTAAATAAAAATAAATAAAAATATAAAAACATAAACATTAATTATTTATTCTTATTCAATCATTTTTTTATAACAATAAGATTAAATTATCACAAAAATAAGTATAAGACGTAGATATTATTTTTAAAATAAGTATAAGATCTATAGAGTCACCTTTTTATTGTTTTTATAATAATAAAACTTAGTACAATTAAAACATTATCTACCTTAATATTTTCAGTTTTAAAATTTTATTGGTTAAGATTAGTTCTTCTTTTTATCGAATAGATTAATATTGGATTAGTTTGATTCTTATTTTTTTAAAATTAACTAAAAATTGAATTAAACTAATTCAAATAATTTATTTTATTATTTTTATATTTTTATTTAAGGTTTATAAACTTTATATAATTAATTTTTTTAATTTTTATCTTCCTACGTTATAGTTTTTTTTCTCGCCCATTTGTCTCTTGTTCCATTATTTCTTCCTTAGGTTTTCAGTTTTTTCATATACAAACTGTTTCTCATCTGCGACCACAATACCTAATAACACTCTCATCAGTTCTCCTTAGTTTGTATAAGTTTTATTAAAAATATTAAAAATTATAATATAAAAGTAATTTGTTTTAATAAAATTAACATTAAAAACATTAAAAATCATAACATAAAAGTTAAAAAAAATATTAGAAAAAATTACTTTGACAAAATCCAAAACAAACCAATAAAAGTAGATGTGATTCTATTGAATTTTTAAATTTATTGATTTAAATTGATTATCATTTTTAAAGAATATTATATTAGATTGATTCTAATTTTACTCTAAACACAAACCAATCCCTGTATACACAACCCTAATCCGACATCTCCAACTTGCTGCTGAGCCCAACGTCTATAAACAGATCCGGCACGGCGTCACTAATGAATTCAATAATATTTTCTGAGGTCGATCTACTCCCATCGCCTCCACTGACGGCCAGAATGCCGATTTGATCATGTCTTTGATGCTTGTCCCTGAGATTGAGCAAATTAAACCAAATCACAACAAGGGTCTGACTCAAAATCATTCCACTCTGATTCTACCACAACAATCATCAGCGTCTTACTTTCGCATTCGCCCACTCTCGAAACTCAAGCAGATTAGCAGTACTACCCAAATATGATAATGGATATTCCTGTCTAAATCGGGGGCTGGTGAGTTGGGATCCAAAAGTCCTCCCTTTTATGTTATTTTTGCTACGTTCTGAATTTTTCTTTTTCTTTTTTCCCTGTCCTCCAAAAGTATTTTGCCATTGTTGTATCAATTTTGTTCGAAAGACTAATTTATTTGGGGAAAATGGCTTTGTTGATATATTGACGAGGAGCATCTTACAGAGGCAAAATGGAGATCGAGAAAAGAAAATTTGTAAAGCTCATGTAACATCTCCCGTTGGCCTTTTAGCTAATTTTTGGAGTTTTCAGTTAACCAATTAAACTCTAGGAAATTTGACTGATCATGTAGATGCAATTAATTGTCTCGTAAAGTTGTTTTGGTGTTAATCTGGGTATTATTAGCTTAAGGAGAATTTTTTTTTTGTTAGAGGAAAGCGTTTTTGAGAAAATATGAAGAAAATAAATTCTAAAAATATATATGATAAAGTCTAGTTAAATAAATTTTACGAGGGGTATATGTGGAGAGTAATTTAATTTTGAGTATTACATCGTATATTTTATACATACGTTAGAGGGTATTTTTTAACAAAACCAATTACTGAGATGAGTTAAATTTTCCCATCATAGTTTTTTCTACTCCCTCCAATGTTATTAAAATAAATTGGTACTTTAGTGGTATTAATTTTAACTAAAAAGTATTTTAAATTTGTATTTTGAAAATAATATCATAGTAGTTTATTTATTTATTTTAAGATACATAAATGATCTAATTTTAATTAAAAATTTAAAATTTGATCATGTTATATATATATATATATATATGATATAAATGAATGATAATTATATTATTTAAAGTGTTTGATAATATAATAATATTCTTATTTAACAAAAGATATACTTATCAATCTATATTTTTATAGTAATATATTAGTAATTTTTAAATTTAATTTTATGTATATTAGTAATCTAAATTTAATATTTAATTGAACATTTTATCATTAATTTTAATTTTTTGCTTAAATATGTTACATATACTAAAATTTTAAAGTATTGTTTTATCTAAAATTAAATTTAAAAAATATTAATATATTTATATAAAATTAAAAGCAAACATACATGTATTTTATATTATTAATGTAACAAATCATATATTTACAAGGAAATTCATAATTTTTTAAAATTGGTTTAAAGTAAAAAAAAGTAAAGATTACTATTATATTACTTTAAAAATTTGAATACATGTATGTATTTGTTTCAGTAAAATGGTAACCACGAAATTACATAACCCCGATTAATCTTTCAAATCAGAGTGACACAAACAAAACCCGCAGCCTTAAACCTGTTCCATATTCATACTGACCAGCTCTTATTTATCCCTTCCTCCTGGTAACTATGCGAAACATGTCAACATGTGTGGCAAATCAATCAAAATATCATCTTTACGCAATTACCAATCCCGAAACGTTTTCTTTCTTCTTCATTCGCCACTTTTCTTCCAAACCCAACTCACAACAAGGCTATCAATTGCTTATAACCCAAGTTGTGCAACTCTTTCAACCTGCCACGCAGTGATTGGAACCATGACGAGCTTCGTAATCTCCTCTTTTCTGACTCTAATTCTACTATCTCTTCTCTCGTCTTCTCTTCCAGGTCACTCGTCCCTTGGATTCCTCTTTTAAAGTCGAAAAATTCTTTGACTACATTCATGCAAATGGCCCGTCCTCACAAAACTTGCCATTGCTTTCTTCGACATTACAAGCTGTTCTCGAGCTTGCTAGTCGAGAATCTAGTTCACATATTAAGCTTCTCGAGCTCTATAAGAGGTCAAAAGAGAAAAATGTTCCTCTCGCTGTTAATGCGGCGACCCTTCTCATTCGTTGCATTTTTAGGGATGGCATGGTTGATGAGTTGTTGAAACAAGTATGTGAAAATAATGTAGGAACAATATTACCGATAATTTAAAATGAACTGTTTGGGTTGAGTCGCGAATTAGGTTGTTCTCTTCAAGACGTTTTGTGGCTCTACCCAAAATTGTGCAAGTAAACACAGACTCGTCCCCAGGATAAAACAGTCCAGAATCTTTGTTGTCTGCCTCGAAACTTCACTGTATTGATGAAGACCGGAATGCTACACCTATAAAATTTTGTTGCTTTGAAAACTCAAAACAATTTAGGATCTTTTTCTTTTTCTTAGTAAGAGATGTTTGCAAATTGTTGTGATGAAACTGAGAACTGAGGCCCTCTATTTATAGGTTTGAGAAAATGTGTGGCTATTATGACAATAACGGTCATGTTTGAGTAAAGAAAAATAACGACCATTTTCTGAGTAAAGAAAAGTAACGGTCATTTTCTAAGTAAAGAAAAATAATGGCCATTTTTTGAGTAAAGAAAAGTAACAACCATTTTTTGAGTAAAGAAGAATAATGAGCATTTAACGGATATTTCTGAGTAAAAAAAATAACGGCCATTTTTTGAGTAAAGAAAAATAACGGTCATTTTTTGAATAAAGAAAATAACGGCTATTTTCTGAGTAAAAAGGTAACAACCGTTTTCTGAGTGGAAAAGTATTAAAATTTTTTTTTTCAAAAAATAAAATGCCACCTCACACACACACATGCATACACACTCGGACTCGGCACAACACAGCATGACCTGGTCGATCGGTCGGGCAGACGGACAGCGATGGCACGCGTGCACGTGTGGTATCACATTTGCCTAGGTCCTTTCCCCTTCCACAAAAGTAGGTACCCTTTGGGGCCTAAACACAATAGCCAATCCTTTTCTATTTATACATATCCTAAGTAATGTAAAATAGCAATGTGGGACAAGCCAAAAAATTGGCATCATTTGTTTTATAAATATTTTTTTTCAACAATCCCCCACTTGAATTTTATATAAAAATAGTGTTCATCGAGCAACCGATCAATTAACAATATAAGATTTTGCATAAGTAGAAGGTGTCTATCGACTTGAACCTTTGTATAGTATTGATGTTTTAGAATATACTAGTGTAACTCGTAGTTTTGAACTCTATCTCTAACAATATTACACATACAACCTTTCCAAGGTGTAGTTAGAAAAGCATGTGCTTTACGGCCATGCACGTGTATCCCAGTATAGTGAATGCTCTAGTAAATATTGCCTAAGAAATTTTCATAAGCAACGGCCACACTTCCACATTCACATAGGTGAGTCTATCAAGAGCACTCATGTAGCTATGTACTCCACTCCATATAGAGTATAGAACTCATTAAGGGATAATTAACTCATCCTTTTCTATCACTTCAGGACTTCATGCTTCTAACAATATAGAATGGGACTTCAAAATAGCATGATTCTTCTCATATCACT
The DNA here is from genome assembly GCA_030763125.1 of Hippophae gyantsensis. Classification (NCBI taxonomy): domain Eukaryota; kingdom Viridiplantae; phylum Streptophyta; class Magnoliopsida; order Rosales; family Elaeagnaceae; genus Hippophae; species Hippophae gyantsensis. The sequence continues at coordinate 14,044,397 of CM061036.1, forward strand.
TTATGACTTGTTATTACCCATTGATCTTATTTCTTGGGTTCTCCAGTCTATAAGTTGGGTTACCATCATGAATGACTCTTCATTCTAAGGGCATCAGTCCCATTCCTTTCAAGATTTTGAAAACCTTCTCTCTCGGTAATCCTTTCATCAAAGAATCAACCAAATTTTCATCAGAACGTACATGATCCACTCTTATAGCTCTTGTAGAGAGAAGTTCTCTAACAGTACTATACTTACGACGTATATGTCGTCTCTTGCCGTTGTAGTAACGATTCTAAATCTTTGCAATAGCTACGATACTATCGCAGTGGATCAGGATATATGGTATCGATCTTTCCCATAAAGGGATCTGAGCTAATAAACTTCTTAAGCAGCCTGCTTTTTCACTAGCAGTAGCTAGTGCTATCATTTCAGACTCCATTGTAGATTTAGCCAATATTGTCTGTTTCTTAGACTTCCAAGAAACGGCTCCACCAGATATGCTAAAATATATAGTTGCTAGTTGCTTTGGAGTCTTATGATAAAGTGTTCCAATTAGCATCATTGTATCCTTCTAGAACAACGAGAAATTTTTTATAATTTAATCCAAGGTTCACAGCTCTCTTTAGGTATCTCATAACCCTTTCAATAGTATTCTAATGCTCTATATTAGGTCTACTAGTAAACCTACATAGTAGTCCCACAACATAAGCTATGTCTGGTCTAGTGCAGTCAGTAGCATAACCTAAGCTACCAATGATACTCGTATACTCATTTTGTTTAACACCGTCTTCGATGTTCTTGAACAACTTTATACTAGGATCATAGGGAGTACATACAGGTTGCAGTTAAAGTAATTATATTTCTTTAAGATCTTCTCAATATAATGAGATTCACCTAGTAATCTTTATACCAAGGATTACACTCGCTTCTTCTAGATCTTTCATATCAAAGTTAGCACTTAACAATGTTTTCACATTATTCACAACATGAATATTTGATCCAAAAATAAACATGTCATCCACATATAAACATATAATAGTGCAAATGTTATTTTATAATTTATAATAAATGCATTTGTCACTTTCATTTATTTTGAATCCATGTGAGATAACTAGATTATCAAAATTTTCATGCATTTGCTTAGGTGCTTGTTTTAGACCATAAAGGGATTTATCTAGTTTAAAAACTTTATTTTCTTGACCTGGGACAACAAAACCTTCAGGTTGGTCCATTTAAATTTCTTCTTTTAGGTCACCATTTAGGAAAGCAGTTTTGACATCCATTTGGTGCACTACTAAATCATGGATAGTAGCAAGAGAGAAAAGTACACGTATGAAAGTTATTCGTGTGACTGGTGAAAAGGTATCAAAGAAATCTATATTTTCTCTTTGCCTATACCCTTTGACTACAAGACGAGCTTTGTATTTTTCAATAGTACCATCGGGTTTTAATTTCTTCTTTAGTATCGATTTACATCCTATGGTTTTGCAACCAGGAGGTAATTAAATTAAATGCCAAGTTTTATTGTACTCAAGAGAGTCCATTTCATCATTTATGGCTTCTTCCCATAAGTTGGCATCTAAGAAGATAATGCTTCTTTAAGAGTTTGGGGATCTTCCTCTAAGGTATAAGCATAAAAATCAGACCTAAAATCCTAAAGGGTTTGAGCTCGTTTACTTCTCCTAATTTCAATGTTTAATTTCTCATTTTGTTCACTAGTTCTAGTTATGGGTAAACTACTAGAAGATGAGCCCCCACTATTTTTTAATTTAAAGGGAAACCTATGTTCATAGAAGTCAGCATCATTTGATTCTATAACTACATGATCATTTAAGTCATAGAATTTATAAGATTTACTATTCATAGCATATCCTATGAATACACATTCATATGCTCTACTAGCAAGTTTATTTCTTTTAGGATCAAAGATCCTAACATAGGCTAAACAACCCCAAGTTTTAAAATAAGTTAAGTTAGGTTTCTTATTTTTCAAAATTTCATATGGTGAAATTTTACTAGTAGATTTAGGCACTCTATTTAGCACATAACAAACAGTTAATAAAATTTCTCCCTACCAATGAGAAGCAGCACCAGAGTTTAATAAAATTGCAACAACTAATTCAATAAAAGTTCTTTCAGCTTTGCCATTCATTTTAGGAGAATAAGGTACAGTTTTTTCATGAATGATTCCATGAGTTTTATGAAAATCATTGAAAATATTGGAATCATATTCAGTGCTTCTATCATTTTGAAACCTTTTTATTTTTCTGTTAAGTTGATTTTCAATTTTAGTCATAAATATTTTAAACATGTCAAACGCTTCACTTTTATTTTTCATTAGATATACATAAGTGTAATTTGAAAATTCATCTATAAAATTTATAAAATAGAGCTTTTCATTTCTTGTTAAATTTCCATCAAGTTCACATATGTCAGAGTGTATTAATTCTAAAGGTTTAGATTCTCTAATTATTGACTTATATGAAGTTTTGGTTATTTTAGCTTGACTACAAAAGTCACATTTTTTAAAATCATTCAAAGATAGTTTAGGAATTAGTTCTAAGTTACTCATGTTCTTGATTATGCGTTTATTAACATGACAAAGTATAGCATGTCAAATATTAAAAGAACTCAACATATAAGCAGAAGAAGAAGCTTTATTAATTTCAACGTTTAATTTAAACATGCCATCAGTGGCGTACCTTTTCCCAACAAATATATTATTTTTAGTTATTGTATATAAATCAACCCCTATAGTTTGAGTAAACCCAACTTTGTTAAGAAGATTTCCCAAACTAAGTTCTTTCTCATCTCTGAAGCATGCAGGACATCATTCAAGATGAAAATATTTCTAGAGATAAACTTTAATTCTACCTCGCCAGTATCAGCAACTTTAGTGGAGTGGGAGTCGCCCATCAGCACTTTCTTATCCTCAAACTCAGAATAGAACTTGAACATGTCTCAATCATAGCAAACATGGAGAGAAGTACCAATGTCCACCCACCACCCCTCAGATCTACCAAAAAAATTGATTGTAGATATCATATCAATAAGTTGATCTTTGGTAAGGTTTGCCTATGAGGCAGGACGATTCCTATTCCGGTAGTTCCTGGCCAAGTGGCCAGGTCTATTACAACTATAACACATGAATGTGTTATTTCTTAAGGGGGTTAAGGTTCATTCTGGGGAGGATAGTTTCTGTTTCTATTTTGGTGGTTGCGGTTTTGGTTATTATTGCAATTCTAAGTTTTCATATTTCTTCCTTTAGGTTTCAGAATTGTAGAGGAGGATTTCTTATTGGTACTGTTGTTTGAGACAATGTGTACTTCATCTCTTTGATCTTGTTTTTGGGCTTCTTCTTCTATTCTTAGACGAGTTATAAGACTTTCTAAAAAAAATTCCTTAGTTTTATGTCTAAGTGCATTCTTAAAATCTTTCTAAGCAGGGGATAATTTATCTATAATAATAACTACTTGAAATTGTTCATCTAAAGTCATACCTTCAGAAGTTATTTCGTGTGCTATCTTCTGCAGTTCGTGTGATTGAGCTTCCACAAAATTTCCATCAATCATTTGGTACTTTATATATCTACTGACAACATACTTCTTAGTTCGAGCTTCCTCAGTGTCATACTTCTTTTGAAGAGCATCCCAAATTTCCTTAGCAGACTTATCAAAATTATAATAATCATACAAGTAATTAGATAATCCATTAAGAAGAAATTTTTTGCATAGAAAATCATTTTCCATCCAGGTTTCTAAATCCTTAGTTATAGCTTCATTAGGAGGATTAGACAATGTTGGTTTTTCAATAGTAATAACAGAAGAGACCTTTTTCATGGTTAAGAAAAATAACATTTTTTGCCTCCATCTTTTAAAGTGTAGTCCCTCAAAACAGAACGGTTTGTTGAGATCAACAATTACAATTTTAGTAGACATGGTAGATATAAAATCATCTTAAAAGTATTGAAATAAGTACGTGAAAACAATATAGGAACAATATTATCGATAACCTGAAATGAACTGCTTGGGTTGAGTCACAGACTAGGTCACTCTCTGTAAGATGTTTCGTGGCTCTGCCCAAAATTATGCAAGCAAACATAGCCTCGTCCTTCCCAAGATAAAATAGCCTAGGATCTTTGTTGTCTATCTCGAAACCTCATTGCAATGATGAAGACCTGAATGCTACACCTATAAAATTTCGTTGCTCGAAAAACTCAAAACAATTTAGGATCTTTTCTTTTTCTTTTTGAGAGCTTTTTCTTAGTAAGAGATGTTTGCAAATTGTTGTGATGAAACTAAGAGCTGAGGCCCTCTATTTATAGGTTTGAGAAAACGTGTGGCCATTATGACAATAACGGTCATGTGTGAGTAAAGAAAAATAATAGGCATTTTTTGAGTAAAGAAGAGTAATAGTCATTTTTTGAGTAAAGAAGAATAACAGCCATTTAACGGATATTTCGGAGTAAAGAAAAAATAACGACCATTTTATGAGCAAAGAAAATAACGGCTATTTTTTGAGAAAAGAAAATAACGGCTATTTTTTGAGAAAAGAAAATAACGGCTATTTTTTGAGAAAAGAAAATAACGGCTATTTTTTGAGAAAAGAAAATAACGACTATTTTTTGAGAAAAGAAAATAACGGCTATTTTCCGAGTAAAAAGGTAACGACCATTTTTTGAGTGAAAACATATTTTAAATTTTTTTTTCAAAAAATAAAATACCACCTTAACTCACACGCGCATACGCACTCGAACTCTGGTCGGCACAGTATGGCCTGTCGGTTGGACCGACGGACAGTAGTGGCATGCATGCATGTGTGGTATCACAAAAGTGGGTGCCCCTTGGGGCACAAACCCAATAGCCAATTCTTTTCTATTTATACATCTCCTAAGTGATGTAAAATAACAATGTGGGACAAGGCAAAAAATCGACATCATTTGTTTTAAAAAAAATCATTTTTTTTCAACATGAGTCGCTTCTTGTATACAATGAACTTGCTCCATCTTCTAGAAATTATCATATTTGCAATGTGCTGATTGATAAGCTTTTGAAATCAATGTGATATAATGTTGCAATACAATTGCTCGACGAAATGCTTAAACCAAATTCAGTTGTATTTTCTCAGTTGTTCAAAAGATGACAACTTAGAAGTGAAGTCAATTTGGAAGAAATAACTGGATTGTCCTCTAACAAAAAAAAATACCTATATACAATATCAACTACACTCTATGGAGAACTACCATCACTCACGAAGCTATGATCTAAATTTATATTTCATCACTAATTACTTACTCATTTTACATCGAAGGTAGCAAGAAAATAAATAAAAAATTCAGCAATTTGTCAAGCAAGAGTTAAGAATTTAATTCAACTTAACGCTAGGTCCTTGAATGTGTGTATGAAATAGTGAGTTTAACTCCAAACACTAGCAAATTCAGATAAAAGTAGAACAACTGAAATCAAAAGAATTCTCTCAAAACTTAACTCTATAAGTCCAATTTTTAGAAATCCTCTCCATTAATGTAATTAACACCAAAATCAAATATCAAAAGGTCTTTAATCAAGGTTGTAATGATAGGCCACATGGTGAGAGCTAAGAAAGAAATGGATATGGAAAATCAAAGCAAAGTTGGAAAATACTTGGTAGGAAAAAACAATAAAAAGAATATCCATAGGATTCACACTATAGCTCTTTCTCGATAATATGCTAATATTGAATGACAATATTGTTGCCATACTCAATAAATGGAGTGCTCTTTTTTTTCCCTTTTTTCCTTCTTTTTTTAGCATCTTGATTCTCATTACCTTTTCTGATTTTCAATCACTTTAATACCTTTTCGATTCTTGCATTTCGCTTTCTTTATTTTTTTCACACTTTGATCAAATAGAGCAAACATAATGTGGATTATTTAATTTGAACTAACTTTATTTTTAAGTGCAAATTTTCAATGAAGTATTTTCTCAAAATTTAAGGTAAGTTCATGGTTTTTCAGGCTTAGAATAAGAATGATTTATGTAGTTAAAAAAACCAATAAAGGTTTATGTAAAACAAGGTTCAAGGGGGTTGACTTTGGGAATACACCATGCGATGATGGTGTGATAATTAGGATGATTGGGAAAGCTTTTGGTTATGAAAAAAAATTACCTAGATGATTTCTCTAATGTTTATATATATATATATATGTATAAATCGTCACTTACTACGTTTAATATATATATACCTTTCGGCACCTTTAATATATATATATATTTAAAAAATTTCTTAATTTAAATTTGATTTAAATCAATCTTCATTTAAATTTGAGTGTCTTTAAATGATATGCTTCTAAAATTTTTGATCTTCTTTTTCTTCAAATCTGCAATAAAATTTAAATAATAATAATGAAGTCTAAAATCAATAATAAATAAATAAAATTAGACTAAAGTTAAAGTTGAGAAGTGATAAATTATGCCAAATTATATAAGTCATCATCATGAAATGAAATTGATGGAGGCATGTTAGTCTCTCTTAGCTTATCATCAACAATTTTCTCTTTTTCTACTTGATGATTATTTTGGCCATTGTTTGGAGCTATATGGGTGGACTCGGTTTCCTTTAATGGTGATCTCTCAATTTTTCTTCCACTCTTAAGTGTAATGGCCTTGCATTGTTCCTTTGGATTCACTTCTGTATTGGTAGGAAAAGTTCCTCTTTGTTGAGCATTGATGGTTGTGGCTAGTTTCCCAATTTTCACTTCAAGATTTTTCATAGTGGCTCTCATACATGAGTCTCAATATTATCCAACCGTGAATCACTCTTTTTAAACCTTGCTTTGGTCTCCTTAACAAAGCAAACCATGGCATCCTCAAGTGACATCTTCTTCTCGCTTGGTTGACTATCAAACCCAAAAGGAGGTTGCATCACATTCTTTGTGTTTCCATAAGAAACATTCTCATGATTTCGAAGCCTTGGATGGTAGTAATTTTGCATAGGATTTCCATGATAGTTGTAGTTTCGATTGTTGATGTATTGAACATGTTTTGGAATTGCTTCATTCATCAGAATTTTCATACTTGAATTTGTAAAATATTTTGCACTTGGTGGTATTCTTTGGGTTGTCAAGGCAAAAATCTTATGAGATAAAGAAGTAACTTGAGCTGAAAGGGCAAAAAAGGTTCCAATTCATGAATCCTAGTAACCTTTTTAGCCATAGATCTTTTAGTTGACCATTGATAGTTGTTTGAGGCCATTTCTTCCAAAAGAGAAGTAGCACCCTTAGCTATCTTTGACATCAAAGTTCAAGCAGAAGCAGCATCAACTATGATTCTAGTTTTCCCATTTAACCCATTACAAAACATCTAAACTTGCACCCAATTCAGCAATCCATGTTAAGGGAAATGTCAAATCATATCTTTATACCTTTCCCATGGTTCATAGAGTTTCTCAAAATCATTTTGTCTAAGTTGTCCAATCTCACTTCTATGTTTTTTTTGTAGGTGGAAAGAATTTAGCAAGAAAAGTTTCTACCTTATCCTGCCAACTAATGATGTTTCTCAGTGGTAGAGATTGTAGCCAACCTCTAGCCTTGTCCCTCAATGAAAAAAGAAACAATATCAATCTAATGGTGTCTTCAGTAACACCATTCATCTTTATAGTGTCATAAATCTTCAAGAACATCGCCAAATGAATATTGGGATCACCAAATGACGATCTGCTAAATTGGACTTGTTGCACTATACTAATCAACACCGGTTTGAGCTCAAAATTGTTGGCATTAATGGTCTGGCATCTTACACCTGAATAGTTATCATTCACAATTAGCCTTACATAATCCTTCAAGGTGCGTGGCTGTACATTATGTTCTCTTTCAGCCATGGCTAGTACTTTCTTCTTTCTTCGTGATCTAAAAGTTCTTTCAATCTCCAGATCAAAAGGAATAATGTTTCCAGTTCTAGCACCGTGCATCCAACATAAAAAACACTCCTAAAGAAAAAAAATATAAATCTAAATTAAAACCAAGATTACTTAGTATCGATATTGATAAAAATAAGAAAAACTCAATTCCTAGTAACGACAATAAAAACTTGATGGATGCAAAATTGTAAGTGCACAATATTGTAGTTTTATAATAAAGTGATAAGAAGAGTATTGTTTTCAGGGATTGACAACTTATTTTTGACAAATACCAAAATTATATTAATCTCAATTTTATTTAAAAAAGTCACTAAGGTTGTTGTAATTGGAATTTAAAATAAAATCAATTTAAGGAAAATGCATAAAATAAAAAAAAATTGTTTAAAGATCAAATTAATGGGAAGAAAACTTCTAGGAAATCGATTTAACCTAATCCCTCACTATGCTTTACTCATCTAGCTAATAGAATTTAATTATGTCTGTTTGTTAGCAATCTCGAAAAAAAAACATACAAAAGCCTCTTTCGAAAATCAATTGAAAATATTCTAGCTCATTAATTTACATAAGAGTAAACAATTTAATAAAGCAAGAAAGCATTAAGACCAATAATTTTAAAACTACACAGGTTTATACAAGTCTTTCGATCTCTATATTTACCTATGCCAAAATATTCCAGATCTATCCTATAATTCCCTCTTTCGATATTAAATCACAAGACTAAAATAATCTAATTCCACATTTATTACTAGTTATGGCTTCTACCCATTTTGACACATAAGCCACATCTATTATTATGCACTAATTACCAAAGGATGATGGGAATAGTCCCATGAAGTTAATGTCCAAACATCAAATAATTCTACTTCAAGTGTACTATTTAGGGACATCTAATCTCTTTTATAAATATTACCTATTCTTTTCCATCTATCATATGTCTTTACATAAGGTAGGCATATCTAAGAAGTGTAGGCCAAAAATAACCAAAGTGAGGTACCTTAGTTACTATTTTTGTGCTCCCAAAATGACCTCCATAGTCTGAGCTGTGGAAATGGTGAAGAATACTTCCAACTTCGTTATAAGGGACTCACATTCTTAAAATACCATCACTATATTATTTATAGAGGTAAGGGTTATCCCAAATATACAATTTGATATCATGGAAAATTTCTTCTTTTGTTGCCATGTGAGGTTTGATGGAAGAATATTGGCAGCTAGAAAATTTGCAAAGCTTGCATACCATGGGATGTCAATTTGAGCCACTGAAAGAAGTTGCTCATCTGGAAAGGATTCTCTAATCAGTATATTGTCATCCATATTAGCTTCCTTATCCAATCTAGATAAATGGTTTCCTACTTGATTTTCTATCGCTTTTTATCATGGATTTCCAAGTCAAACCCTTGTTGAAAGAGAATCCATCTTATCAATTTTGATTTGGCATCCTTCTTTGTCATGAGGTACTTTATTGCAGAATGGTCTATGTAGGCAATCAATTTGATTCCAACAAAATAAGATCTGAATTTCTCAAAGGCATACACAATTGTTAGAAGTTTATTCTCTATAGTGGCATAATTCAATTGAGCACTACTGAGTGTCTTGCTTGCATAACATGTGGTTTGGAATATCTTATCTCTTTGCTACCCCAAGATAGTTCCAATAGCAAAGGCACATGCATCACACATCAACTTAAAGAGCTTACTCCAATCTAGTACTGCTATAACTAGTGTTGACACTAATTTCTCTTTAAGCACTCAAAATGCCTCTAAACATTTATCATCAAATCTGAAAGGCATATCTTTCTCCAATAGATTGCAAAAGGGTTTGGAGACATCTTTGATTAATCTATGGTAAAAGTCCATATTGAGATACATCAAGGAGCATCACCGAAGATTCCATGGCACATTCCAATCAGGCTAATTAATAAAGAATCACTCAATGGGTCATTGAGCAAGTATGGGCTTATTCACAAGCTATTTGTGGTACTCAGGCATGAAGCAAAATAAATGACAAAATAAAATCCAAATTGGAAAAGTTTTATTGAGCAACTGTGAGAATCTTTCCCTACATTTTACATTCTATATCCAATTGAAGAGATTCAAAATGTGTTATAAAGCTTACTCAATGGGATACAATATTCTCATAGATACAATTTTCTAAGTTGAACATTTACTAGGTCAAAAGTGTTTTTGAATATTCACCCAAAAATATTTCAAATAATTACCTTTTCTAGTTTCATAGTTTATTTGATAGGTCTAATATTTACTTTATTTCATAGAATTTTATATTATATTTCCAACAATAATATTTAGTGTTTCATATTTAATTTTTATTATCTAGGATTTATGTTATGTTTTAGAGTACATAAATACATATGCTACATTTTAATTGAAAAGAAACCAACTTTGAATATAATATTTTTGAGAGTTTTTCTCTTTAGTTCCTTTAAGAACTTTATTGCAATATATCAAGAGAAATCTTATAGGGTTCATCCTAGACTTATCACTCACATATTCTTCTGTTCTTAATTGTGGTGTCTAAAACACCATTCTTTGATACTAAGGTTTCTATCTCATTAAAGATAGTGGGTTGTGGTCCTCATTTTCTTTATCTTTATAATATGATTTAGAATGTTCCTAGTAAAGATCTCAACATTGATATCATTTGTATCTGATCAGGGCTCTAAATTAGGTTAATCTATCTCTTTTATCTATTTATTATTTTTTGTTCTTACTTAACACTTAAAAAGAAAGAAAGAAGAAAAGAGGAGAAAAAATAAAAAGGGAAAAGGAGAAGTGATAGTTGAAAAAAGAGAGAGAAACAATAAAAAGAATATTCACAGGATTCACACCATAGCTCTTTTTCGACAATATGCTCATAGTGATGAAAATATTGTGCTATTCTCAATATGGGTTGTGCTCTCCCTTTTTTTTTCACCTTGAAACTCAATAAGTAGAGTGATTTTTTATTTTCTTTTTTTTTTGTGTGGTTGCCTTGATACTCAGTCTTTACTAATTTCAACCATTTTAATCCATTTTCAATTCTTTCCTTTCACTTTCTATATTTTTTTCACACTATGATCGAATAAAGCAAAGATTTAAATCAAAGTACCCACAAAACTCTACCTAACATAATAGCATATTTTGAATTTTTTTTCTCAAACCTAACCTCAATCACAAATTTCATAGTCATAGCGAATTCAATCATACTCAAATACATGCTTGATAAGAGAATTCAATAACTCAAGACTATAGGAGTTGAAACCCCCAAACTTAAACTAAACAATGTTCTCATTGTAATTTAAAAGTTAGACAAATTGAATTAATGAAAGAAACTTCCCTAGTTTTATGGTGGATCTGCATTAGTTTGTAATTTTTAGCTTTTTATTCTTACATAAAAAACTAGCATCAAAATCCAAATTATTCAAATATTAATAAAAAGTATAAAATAAAATAAAATAAAAGAACATAATAAAGTTTTATGGGCTGCCTCCCATAAGCGCTTCTTTTATAGTCTACAACCAGACTTTTCAATCTTCATCAATTAGGATTTCGATGAGGAATAAATGTACAATTCCTCTCTACTTGTTCTCCATATAGTGTTTCAATCTTTGACCATTAACTCTGAATATATTCCTTGCCTTGTCCTTCAAGTCTATCGCTCCAAAAGTGGAAACTTTGTCAATTGTATAAAGACTTGTCCATATTGATCTTAACTTACCTGGGAAGACTTTTAGTCATGAATTGAAAAGCAAAACTTGTTGTCTTATAGAAAACTCATGCCTAAGAATATGTTTGTCATGCCACTCTTTGTTCGTTCTTTGTAGATTTTTGCATTTTCATATGCATCATTCCGGAATTCATCCATTTTATTTAATTGAAGAAGTTGCTTCTCCCCTGCTACCTTTATATCAAAATTAAACTTCTTTACAGCCTAATAAGCTTTATGCTCCAACTAAATAGGGAGATGACATACTTTTCCAACCGAAAAGTCATCCATGAAAATTTCCATTATACCTTCCACCATATCATAATAGATAGCCATCATGCAATGTTGAAATGTTGTTGGGGTATTGCACAATCCAAATGGCATCCTTCTAAAAGCAAATGTTCTGTATGGGCATGTGAATGTAGTTTTCTTCTGATCTTTGAGGGATATAGCAATCTAGTTACACCCCGAATAACCATCTAAGAAGCAATAGTAGGGATATCTGGCCAATCGATATAACATTTGATCAATGAATGAAGGTGGAAAATTATCCTTCCTTTTTGCTTTGTTCAACTTGCAGTAATCCATACATACATGCCAACCTGTGACTATTCTTGTAGGAATAAGCTCATTGTTGTCAATTTTCACCACCATGATTCCACCTTTTAACCTTTCCTCTTCTTCGGATGTAAGTGATGTCGTAACAATCACTGGAAAGGTGTAACTATCACCCAAGAATGCATATCAAAGATGCTCAGGCAATTTATTCAACTCTGGAGTTGTAGTTTGCTGCAATTTTTCTTTAAAGATTACATAATACTTCTTTGCTACCATTGGCTCTAGCCTCTCCACTTCTGTGCTAAAAGATGTAACCTACTGCAATGCTTCCAAGGAAAATACATAGCAGATATATTCTTCACTAATAAAAGGTAAATCAGGTTCATAAATAGCAGAGTTATTAAAATCATAAGCATGAGATGAAATGGTGATGCATTGTTCTAGGTGATCGGTCGGTATATCCTCTTGAAAGGATTTTACTACACATTGCTCAATGACATCTACCCAAAAGAAAGTGCTTCGATCTTCTTGAAATCTCATGGCTTTGTAGATGCTAAATCTAACCACTTCCTTGTTGACTCTCAATGTTAACTCACCCTTTTGAGCATCCATTAAAGCCCTTCCTATAGCCAAGAATGGTCAGCCAAGAATTAGTCGAACATCTTGGTCTTTATCCATATCTAACACCAAAAAATCAGTAGGAAAAATAAATTTATCCACCTATACCAATACATCTTCTATGATTCCATGTGGATACTTGATGGATTGGTCTGCTAGTTGCAAAGAAATTGTTGTTTGTTTCATCTCTCTATGTCCCAATTTCCTATAAACAAAAAAGGCATAAGATTAATGATAGTATCAAGATCATATAAAAATTTATCAAAAAAATGAATTTCCAATAGCGCAAGACAATGTGAAACTCCCTAGATCTTTTAATTTTTGAAGTAATTTCTTTTGAAGAATGACACTACATTCTTCAGAAAGCTTCACTATTTGAACTCCTCCAACCTTCTTTTCTTGGACATGACGTCCTTCAAAAGTTTGGCATAATTTGGAATTTTTTCCAAGGCATCTGCAAAAGGAATATTTATTTGAATTTTCTTAAAGATATCCAAAAACTTAGGAAATTGCTTATCTAATTTTTGTTTTTGAAAGCGTTGAGTGGAGTAGAAAGAATAGGAGGATTGTTAGGAAATGAAATTGATGGAGGCATATTAGTCTCTCTTAGTGTATCATCAACAATCTCCTCTTCTTCTACTCTATTATTTCTTTGGCCATTGTTTGGAGCTCTAAGGGTGGACTTAGTTTCCTTTGATGGTGACCTCTCAACTTCTCTTCCACTCCTAAGTGTAACGACATTGTATTATTCCTTTGGATTCACTTCTGTATTGTGAAGAAAAGCTCCTCTTTTTTGGGAATTAATGGTTGTGGCTAGTTGCCCAATTTTTACTTCAATATTTCATAGTGGCTCCCATATTGTTACAATGAGTCCTAATGTTATCCAGCCGTGAATCACTCTTTTTAAACCATGCTTTGGTATCCTTAACAAAGGAAACCATGGCATCCTCAAGTAACATTTTCTTCTTACTTGGTTGACTATCAAACCCTGGTGGAGGTTGTAGCAGATTCATTGTGTTTCCATAAGAAAAATTATCTTGATTTTGAAGCCCTAAAGGGTAGTAATTTTGCATACGATAACCATGATAGTTGTACTTCCGATTGTTGATGTATTGAACTTGTTCTTGACTTGCTTCATTCATCAGAACTATCATACTCAGGTTTGGAACATATTCTACACTTTGTGGTATTCTTTGGGTAGTCAAGGTAGAAATATGATGAGATAGAGAAGCTACTTGAGTTGAAAGGGCAACAAACGACCCCTATTCATGAATCCCGACAACTTTCTTATCCATACATCTTTTAGGTTTCCATTGATAGTTGTTTGAGGCTTTTTCTCCCAAAAGGGAAGTAGCACATTCAGTTATTTTTGACATCAAATTTCCACACGAAGCAACATCAACTATAGTTCTAGTTTTTCCATTTAACTCATTATAGAACATCTGAACTTGCAACCAACCTAGAAATCCATGTTGAGGGCAACGCTGAATCATATCTTTATATCTTTCCCATGCTTCATAGAGTGTCTCAAAATCATTTTGTGTAAATTGACCAATCTCACTCTTGAGTTGGGCTGTTTTTATAGATGGAAAGATTTAGCAAGAAACAATTCTACCATGTCTTTCCAACAAGTGATGTTTCCCGGTGGTAGAGATTGTATCCAACCTCTAGCCTTATCCCTCAATGAAAAAGGAAACAATATGAGTCTAATGGTGTCTTTAACAACACTATTCATCTTTTCAGTGTCCTAAATCTCTAAGAACATTGCCAAATGAATATTGGGATCATCAAGTGGTGATTTGATAAATTGGGCTTGTTGCACCATACTAATTAACACCTATTTGAGCTCAAAATTATTGGCATTAATGGTCTGGCATCTTGCACCTGAAAGTTGTCATTCACAATTCGCCTTACATAATCCTTTAAGGTGCGTGGCTATACATTATGTTCTCTTTCAGCCATGGCTAGTAATTTCTTCTTTCTTCGTGATCTAAAAGTTCTTTCAATCTCCAGATCAAAAGGAATAATGTTTTAAGTTCTAGCACGGTGCATCCAACGTCAAAAACACACCTAAAGAAAAATAAAAATAAAAATCTAAATTAAAACCAAGATTACTTAGTATCGGTATTGATAAAAATAAGAACAAATCAATCCTCGGTAATGCACTAAAAACTTGATTGGTACAAAACTGTAAGTGCATAGTATTGTAGTTTTATAATAAAGTGATAAGAAGAGTATTGTTTTCAGGGATTGACAACTTATTTTTGACAAATACCAAAATTATATTAATCTCAATTTTATATAGAAAATTCACTAAAGTTGTTGTAATTGGAATTTAAAATAAAATCAATTTAAGGAAAATGCTTAAAATAAAAAAAAGATATTGTTCAAGGATCATATTAATGGGAAGAAAACTTCTAGGAAATCGATTTAACCTAATCCCTCACTATGTTTTACTCATCTAGCTAATAGAATTTAATTCTCTCTATTTGTTGGCAATCTAAAAAAAAACATACAAAAGTCTCTTTCGACAATCAATAAAAAATATTCTAGTTCATTAATTTACACAAGAGTATGCATTTTAATAAAACAAGAAAATATTAAGACCAATAATTTTAAAACTACACAGGTTCATACTAGTCTTTCGATCTCTATATTTACCTATGCCAAAATATTCCAGATCTATCCTATAATTCCCTTTTTCGATAGTAAATCACAAGACTAAAATTATCTAATTAATGACCAATTAATTAGAAGAATTAAACTCAAAATAAATAAATAAAACATGAAGAGAAATAATTTAAATTAACATAGAAAATCAAACATTATTCAGAATTAAATTACATCTTTTTCTTAGAATAAAGAAAATTAATTTATGCTAAAAATTAAATTTAATATTCAAGAATTTATTGTAATTTTCTAAGAGGAATTAAAAGAAAATTGACTTGTAAAAAGAATATGCTTTCGCATTAATCTGTTTCGCTCGAATATGCTTTCAATTTTCTCTTTACTACGATGTATGTCCTTTTTCTTCCTTTTTTTTCTTCACTCGTCGCTGCTCTCCTTGCTTCCTTCTTTTTTTTCTTCCTTCCACATTCCCTTTCATTTTTTCCCTTTTGATTTATATATATATATTAACCCCCTAGCTGCCTTTCTATATATAGATATGTTTATTTATCGAAATATTAATTTAAATTTGATTTACAAAATCTTCATTTAAATTATGAGAGTCCTTAGATGATATGTTTCTAAAATTTTGGATCTTCATTATCTTCAAATCTGTAATAAAATTTAAATAATAATAATGAAGTCTACATTCAATAAAAAATAAATAAAATTAGACTAAAGTTAAAGTTGAGAAGTGATAAATTATGCCAAATTATGCAAGTCATCCCAAAGATAGACAAACAAGTGTGGGTGACCATTACATATAAATATATATATTTTTAATCAATTAATGTGCATAAAATCATGGTAATTTTAGTGCTTTTTGAGCACTCATCACAACCCCCAACGAGCTTCTTGCTAATCCCTTAGCAAGAGAAGCGATAAAAACAAAAAATTAAACTATCCTAAATCACTTCCGTGGATTGACACAGTTGTATTTAGCCTATGCAACAAGCCTTTAAACCCCTAGGTTGCCCTAGTGGACGAGTTTGAGTCTCGTGAGGGTTTTCAGTAATGATACCCACAAACATTGAACTAAATGTAAAAATTAAAAGAAATAATAAAAACAACAACTTAAAAACTAAAATTACAACAAAATCAAAAATTAATTTTTAAGAATAAAAGAAAACAACATAACACAAAAATGTCTCATACTTTTTAATCTCCTTTAAGATCATAATTAAAATCTCAAGCATAAGTTATTTTAATCTTTTTAAACAATCATGATTTATTATAATAATTAGTCGAAAATCATTTTCATATTTCATATTTCATATAAAAAATGTATCAATTTAATTTCACCCAATTTCAGTGTCATAAATCCGAATTCGCTTTGACTCTATTCCTCACAAGTCAATACTCTCAAAACACTGAATCCTATGGGTTCAAACACTCATACTAATTTATATGCGAAAGAGTTTATGTATAGAAATGAACTAATATTTTCGCATATGTATAAAGAAGAAAGGCTCAAAGTGTTATTTTGACGTTGATCTCATGGAAGGAATCAAATGTATAAATTATAAAGATATCATATATAAAAATTATTTTCATGCATAAATCAAACTCATTAAGAAAAAATTTCAAGATATATGCCTTTTACAAATGAAGAAAGTGCAATGACTTTTTAGGGAATTACTTCCTATATCTTTCTTTTGTAATCAGCCTTTACTCACAACTTTGTAGGCAATGTGTGTCATAGTATGTAGATTATACTATATATTCTTTCTCTCTATATTTTTCTGAAGATATTTTTCAATATATATCATTTTTTAGAGAGGCAACCCATATACAGATTGTACATTTTTTTAGGATTTTGGGTAATGCAGATAATAGTATGTAGATTATACTATATATTCTTTATCTCTCTATATTTTTCTGAAGATACTTTTCAATATATATCATTTTTTTAGAGAGTTAACCCATGTACAGATTGTACATTTTTTTTAGGATTTTGGTGAGTGGTTAATTTTGTGGCTTTTCTGTTTGATCTTGGTTTAGGTAACCCCAGATATGTATCTTTTTTTTGTAACAGTCATACACGAATGAGATAAAAGCATATACTATCAATTTCTACTCAAATCATTTAATCTAAGAAAAAATAATAATAAAAAATATACGACACTCTATTAAGATGAGAAAAAAATCATACATTCAATGTTAATGCCTATAGAGATCATCTAAGAATTTGAAGAAATAAGAAATGTGTATGGAGTAGAAAAAATATATATTTCACTCTAAATAAGGGAAATTAGGCTCAAATTGTATCTCACAAAGGTAGTCTCCACTAAAACAAATTCATAAACACCGATTTTGGGTTTAATATAATTTCTACATCTTATCAAGAAATACTAGTTATGACAAAAATTAACTAATTATCAAAAACAATTACAAAATATTTCATGATATGTTTTCAAAAATTAATCTAACAGTACAAAAGACTTAACTATTTACTTAAATTTGATTTAAAGAAATGATAAATTTTTGTGAGAACTTTTTTTTTAATTCCAAAAATTACTAAATCACACAAAAAAAAACCAAACACAATAAAAATGAAAATGTGAACATAAAAAAGAAAAAAATTATTATTATTTTTATTTTTTTTAAAATTGTTAAATTTTTTAAATTAAGCATGGTAACTTTTCACCACCCCCAACCTAGAACTTACATTGTCCTCAATGTAACAACTGTAAATTAAAGATAAAGAGAAAAGAGAGGAAATATTACCTATTTCTTGAGAATGTTGTAAGTAGTGATGGAGAAATGCAGGTGCATCCATCATGTTCATTAAAGTGCACACAGACAGATTGATGTAAACTTCTAACATCTCAACAAATTTTTTTTAGTTTTAACAATTTTAAAATTATTCACATGTAATTAAACTAAAATAAACAATAGAAATTAAATAAATAAAATTAAATCACCTAAAATGATGGGTTGCCTCCCATCCAACGCTTAGTTTAACGTCTTAGCAAGACATAACTTGGGGATTTCATTTTAAGTAAACTCAATGTCCCCTCATCAATGAGTCAATCAAACCAACAAGTAAGACAAAATTATCTACCTATACTTTTTTGAGTCATGTCCTATGGATTTTCAAATTTTTTTTTGTACTTAAAACTAGGGACATGCTTGTGAGTTTTAGATAATCCATGTCTAGGTACAAATCAAATAATTAAAGGCATCAAAACACAATTGTACCTAGATCAAACAAAACAACTAACTCCTTAGATTGTAATTAAAACATTAAAATTTTGGAGATAGTTTCAGACTTTTTTTTTTGTTTTTTTTTTGTTTTTAACTATAATATCTAAGTTAAAATAACATAATCAGTATTAACCAAGAGTGCTCCCAAGAAAGAATGGTGGGGCAAAGGCTCCTTAAAAACCATCCTCCTAAACAGAGCAACGTTCCCAGGAAAGACTAGTGGCACAAAGGCTTCCAAGAACTAGTCTCCTAGACAAAACTCCCTTAAATCTTTACTTTTCATGCTATTAAAATTAAGTTAATTAAGTTAAGTTAGGTTAAAATTTAAGTTAATTAAGTTAATAAAAAGGTAGGTTAATTAAGTTAATGAAAATCTAAGTTAATTAAGTTAGTAAATTAAATTAATATAAGTTAGTAAATTAAGTTACTAAAAACCTAAGTTAATTAACTTAAACGAAAATTAAGATAAAAAAAATAGTTAAAAAAAACAAAATTTAAAAAAAATTAAAACAAAAATAAAATAAATTGAAAAAGTAAAAGAAAAATAAAAAAAATAAAAAGAGAACAAAAAATTTTAAATTAAAAATTAAGCCAAAAATAAAATAAAATAAAAAATAATTCAAAAAGATAAAAGAAAAAAAATAAAAAAATTGAAAATAAATTTTTTTAATTTTTTTAATTTTTTTTAATTTTTTAATTTTTTTAATTTTTTAAGTTTTTTAAGTTTTTATTTTATTTATTTTATTTTATTTTTATTTATTTATTTATTTAATTTAAAATTTATTTACTTTTTTTTACTTCAAATTTTAAAATTCAAAATTATTTTATTATTCATGCTATAATTTTTTTATGAAATTAAATTTTTTTTTATTTATTATGAAATTGAAATTTGAATTTTTTTTTACTTTTCACAAACAAGAAATATTTTATTTATTTTTAAGTAAAAATCACAATTATTTACAACACAAAAAGTTGTTAAAATTTTGGTAAATAATTTAAAAACGCTATTCCTTCCCCGGCAACGACGCCAAAAACTTGATACCATCCCCGGCAACGGTGCCAAAAAACTTGATAGGGCAGAACCGACATCGTCGATCCTGTCGTTCATTTGGTTTTATTTATTTATAAAACTCTCGCAAGTGCACGAATCATTTCGTAAAAAATGATTAGTATACTTCCAAGGTCGATCTAAGGAAGGAATGTATGTGGTTTTTAATTTATTATTCAAACTTTTAAAAACGAAATTAAATCCTAAACATCCTGTCACGATATTTTGGGTTTTGTGTTTTTAATCTACTAACATAAAAATAAACATAGATACAGATTCAATAAATATTTATGCAAATTTTATCTGTTAAAACAGTGGAGTATTTATGGATATAATAACTAAGTTAATTATGCTTGCTCATATTATTTAGGTTATTAAAGATATGAATTAATATTTATTGATTCTCTCTTTTTTATATGAATACCACCTTTGGTGGGGTTAGATATTCTTTATTAACTAAACAAATCAATTAACACCTATGGGTGGGGTTGATAACTAATTTGGTTAGTTAAATTAATTCCTTTTTCTAAGAGATTGAGAATGAACCATTTAAATGCCACATTTGGTGGGGTTAGAGAGTTTAAACTTTATTCAAGGTGTCCAAATTAAACCTAAGAATTTAGTTATCCGAGTACTAACTTTCAAGTTTTAAAACCACTACTGAAAACATGTTGTCAATACATTTTCAGATAATAATTCTTATAAAAACTTTTGAAATAGAGCTTCACTCTAACTAATGGCGATTGTACCAACAAATAAAAGAGCACTACTCTAAATCGGACTGATAACTAAACCTTAAAATCTAATTTTCATATTTAAGTTTGTAATGAAAAATAATATATTTCTCTCTAACATTCTTAATATAAAATCTTGAATAAAAATAAAATCAATTCATTTTAGGGGTTTTTACCTATTTAATATTTTGCAAGCATAACAACGTTATTATTATATCATGTTTACAAACAGCCAGCAAAGTTAAATTTAATCACAGACAAATTAAATATAACATGTAAGAATAAAGCATAAAAAATAACTACAAAGAAAATAAAATCCTTACAGAACTTCGATGCTATTCCCGTTGCTGGAAAACCTCCAAGCGGAATTTGCACTCCCATTTATTGAATCAAAAAGCTAATAAATTACAAAAACATAACTAGTTCTTCTCAAAAAGAGAAGAACTCTAAAACTAAGAAAAACTAACTAAGGAAAAACTAAAAACTAAGGAAAAACTAAAAAACTAAGAAAGGAGAGAAAGAAAGAGAAGAGAAGATGTGTTTTGAGGTGTGGTATGAAGTGAAGAGAAGGGGGGTATTTATAGGTGAGGATGGAGAGAAAAGTGGGTGAAAAAAATGTTAAAAAATGGAAACGCGTAGTAGGTGAAAATGACGTCAGCGGGTAGGTGGTGCGCGCAAAATGGGGCACAGATGGGCAGCGGCGCGCGCAGACAGCACCAGGGGTGCGCGCGCGAAGCAGCAAGAGTATGCGCGGAAAGGAAGTGCAGCGCGCGCGGGACAAGAGCAAGGCGCACGCGGGATGAGCTCGCTGTGCGGCGCGGTTGGGCAGCTGGGTGGCGCGGCGGCACGATTTCCTCCTTTTTGACATTTTTGACCTTTTTGACCCATTTTGTCCAATTTTTCCATATTTGTTGACTTTTCCTCATTTATTTTTGAATATATTTGTGATGTATTGCCTCCAGTATTCCTATTTGAGTCTTTAAGTTACGTTTTTAAGCGAAAATACCTGAAAAACAATAAAAATAACCGTGATTTCGAAAAGACAAATTTATATAAATATATGATAAAATCATATAAATATATATATTTTTAATCAATTAATGTGCATAAAATCATGGTAATTTTAGTGCTTTTTGAGCACTCATCATAGGCAAAGGTAAAATATCCATAGGTGTTAAAGCATTAAAGCCATAAACAATTTCAAAATGAGAAAATGAACAGTCATATTATATGCAAACTCAAAATGTGGCAAACACTTCTCCCACTGCCTTAAATTCTTTTGAATGATAGCATGCAACAAAATAGTGAGTGTCCTATTAACTACTTCAGTTTGACCATCCATTTGAGGATGTACAATAGTAGAAAATAATAGTTTAGTTCCTAATTTATTCCATAAAGTGCACCAAAAATGACTTAAGAACATAACATCTCTATCACTAACAATTACCTTAGTTAACCTATGTAAACAAACCACTTCTTTAAAGAACAAATATGCAATATGTGTTATTCATTGGTTTTAGAACATGCAATAAAATGAGTTATTTTATTAAACATATCAATAAAAAATAATATGCTATCCTTAACACTATGAGTCTTTGGTAATCATAAAACAAAATCCATAGGTATATCAATCCAAGGTTGATTAGACACATGTAAAAGGGTATACAAGCTATGCAGTTTAATTTTAGATTTTGCTTGCCAACATGTAATGCACTTATCACAAACAAATTGCACATCATGCTTCATTTTAGGTCAATATAAATGCTCACGTAAAATATCTAAAGTCTTTAGAATACCAAAGTGACCCATCAAACCTCCCCTATGGCTTTCCCTACAAGGAACTCATGAATAGAACAAATAGGCATACATAATTTATCTCTCTTGAATAGAAATCCTTCAAGCCTATAAAAATAACCAAATGCACACTTATCACATACATTTCATACTTGACTGAAATCAGAATCATTGCCATAAAAATCCTTAAGTAATTCAAAACCAAGTAATTTAGTTTGCATTGAAGTAAGTAATATTTACCTCCTAGACAATGCATCAACCACAACTTTTTTATTCTCATGCTTGTATTTGATTACATGAGGAAACATTTATATGAACTACAACCACTTAGCATGTCTTTTATTAAGCTTACCTTGGGTCTTCAGGAACTTCAAACTCTCATGATAGGAATGAATGATGAATTCCTTCGACCATAAGTAATACTACCATATTTGAAGAGTTCTCACTAATGCATAAAGCTCCTTATCATAAGTAGGATAATTCAAAATTGGCCCACTTAGCTTTTCACTAAAATAAGTAATTGCTTTGGAATTTTACATCAAAACAACTCCTATGCCAATCCCGGATGGATCACATTATATCTCAAAAGCTTTATCAAAGTTAGGAAAACACAACAAAGGTGCATTAAAGCTCGATCATGCACAACATTCTTTTTAACAAGTTCATTCAAAGGTGCAGCAATGGAACTAAACTCTTTAACAAACCAGCGATAAAAACTCGCTAAACCATGAAAAATTCTTACCTCATTCGCATTCTTAGGTGTAGGCTAATACTTTATTGCCTTTACCTTTTCTTCATCAAAACTAGTATCCTACGAACTAACAACAAATCCAAGAAACATGATAGATTCCATACAAAATGTGCACTTCTTAAGATTAGTATACAATTTGTTCTCTCTTAACACACTAAAAACAAGATGCAAGTGTTCCACATGTTCGTCCAAATTTTTGATATAAACTAAAATATCATCAAAGTAAACTACCACAAATTTTCCCATGAGAGTATGCAAGACATGGTTCATTAACCTCATGAATGTACTAGTTGCATTACTTAAATCAAAAGGTATTAATAACCACTCATACAATCCATATTTAGTCTTAAATGCAATTTTCCATTCATCTCCCTCTTTCATGCGAATCTAATAATAGACATTCTTTAAATCAATTTTTGAAAACAAATGAGAACTATGTTATTCATCAAGCATATCATCTAATGTAGTGCTAAAATGTTTATACTTTACCATTATCTTATTAAAAGATCGGTAATCCACACACATGCATCATGTTATACCAGTCTTTGGGACCAAGATGATAGGAAACTAACATGGGTTGAGAATCTCCCTTACAAATCCCTTTTGTAGCAACTCATCCACTTGCCTTTGTATCTCCTTTGCTTCTAATTAGTTCTTAAAAAGCAATAAAATTACCATGATTTAATGTAATTTAATTGATTAAAAAGATTTATATTTATATGATTTTATCATATTTTTATATATATTTGTTTTTTTGGAATCACGGGTATTTTTATTATTTTTCAGGTATTTTTATTCAAAAATAACTTAAAGACTCGAAGAAAAATACTGGAGGCAATACATGACAAATATGTTGAGAAAAAAATGAGGAATAGTCAAAAGATGGAAAAATTGGACAAAATAGGTCAAAATGGTAAAAATTGTAAAAATTGTTGAAATTTTGCACATAACATCCCATTCATGCCAAAGTCTTACATGTACCAATGCATGTGCACATGCACATATATAATATGCCCAACACACACTCACACGCAATCGAAAAACTCCCATCATATGCCCTCAAGCAGCAGACACAAACCTAACACACGCTTGGTTGATTACTGTGCATGCCAGAACATGCCTACACCGTTTCCCATATGAACCTGCGTATGCTAGAACACACTTGCATTGTGTCCCATGTGTGCCCACGTGTGCCAAACACTTGTTTGCCACAATTCTCGCACCCCACACGCGTGCCAGCCTATCCAAAAGCATAAAAAATCAATTTTTGAAATATTTTCCCACCTTTTCTGACCTTTTCCTCACCTATAAAAAGACCCTATCACACATTGTAAAAACGCATTTTTATTAGCTCTTTCTCTCTATAGCTTCTCTTTCTAGAAAGTTTTCTTTGTTTTTTCTTTTAAAGTTCTCTTTTTGAGAAGAGTTAGCCATGCTTTTATAGATTTTAGTTTTTGATTCAATAAACGGTAATGCAAATTCATTTAGACGTTTTCCAGCAACAAAATTAGCATCAATGTTCTATAAGAATTCTTTAAAGTTAATTTTTATGTTTTATTCTTATATGTTATGTTTAATTTGTCTATGATTAAATTTAACATGGTTGGCTGTTTGTAAATATGATATAATAATAACATTGTTATGCTTGCGAAATATTAAATAGGTGAAACATCTCTATAAAATAAATTGATTTTATTTTTATTTAAGATTTTATATTAAGGTTATTAGAGAGAAATATATTATTTTTTATTACAAACTTAAATCTGAAATTTAGATTTTAAGGTTTAAATATCCAGTTGATTTAGAGTAGTGCTTTTTTATTTGTTGGTACAATCGTCCGGTAGTTAGAGTAAAGCTCTAGTTCTGAAGTTTTTTTTATAAGAACTATTATTCAAAAATGTTTTGACAACATATTTTTAGTAATGGTTCTATGTTACCGATGAACTAACCAATGATGTACTTCAAAACATGTGCCCTAGTGATGCTTTAGAATATGTGCTAGTTAATTATTTGAACATTTATGTTGTTGAACACCATGACAATCACTTAGGCACACATGTTCATGAAAATAATTTAACTAAATATGTCGAACCACCCACATTCAAGACTTTGACACATGATGCTATGAATAATGAAATAAATTCATTAGAAAACAATTCAACTTATTTTAATGATGAAACTATGGAATCTGTGATGCAAGTTGATATTGTTGACTATGTGAAATATTTGGAGGCTACACCTCCGATGTGTTTATCTAATGTAGCTATTTAGTGTCTTAAGATAGGGTCTAGGCTCAAACCATCCATAGAGGAATCACCTAAGTTAGAGTTGAAAACCTTACCCAACCATCTCCATTAGGCATATTTTGGTGAGAATGAGAGAATCTTAATCATAATCTCTGCTAGTTTAATTGTGGAACAAGAAGAGTCACTACTAATTATACTGAGTAAATTTAAAAGACCTATGGGTTTATCTATTACTAACATCAAAAAAATAAGATCATCCATATGTATGAAAAAAAAATTGTTAGAGGATAGAGCTAAGCCCATCATGGAGGCACAATGACATTTAAACCCTATTATGAAAGAGGTGGTGAAGAAACAAATTGTTAAATGATTGGACATGGGCATCATTTACCTAATATCTAACAATGAATTGGTAAGCCTAGTTCAATGAGTAATGAAAAAGGAGGAATTATTGGTGTGAAAAATGAGTCAAATGAAATAATAGCCATAAGAACTATCATGTGATGAAGAGTATGTATGGATTTTTGCAAGGTAAATACAGCTACAATGAAGGACCATTTTCCTTTCCCATTATGGATCAAATGCTTTATAGATTAGTCGAATATTCCTTCTTTTTCCTTCTAGATGGATAGTCTAGCTATAATCAGATCATTGTGGAATCCAAAGACCAAGAAAAAACCACCTTCACAAGTTTATATGGAATATTTGCTCTTAGAAGGATTCCATTTGGGTTATGTAATTCACCTACGACATTTCAATACAATATGATGGCTATTTTCTCACATTGTGGAAAAGTATTTAGTGATATTCATGGATTATTTCTCAATCTTTGGAAACACATTTGATGAATGTATACACTATCTCTCCCTAGTTTTACAAAGATGTGAAGAATCCAATTTGGTTTTAAATTGGGAGAGATGTCACTTCAGGAACAAGAGGGTATTATATTAGGTCACAAGATATCATTTTGGAATAACCTCCAAGAAGGCAAAGTCAAAATTATAGCACAAAAATTAGCCTAAACAAGTTCTCTACCCTTTTTGAACCCTTAGACTTTTAAAGACAACCAATAAATAGCTAAATGACTAGATTCAATGTATTTTAACATGCCCAGCCAGGACTAAGTTATTCTCCCATTGAATATCCTTGAAACTCTTCAAATTCACACCCTTTAATGGTCAAACCATGCTGGTTACGAATATGAATGCTAATTAGCATCTTAAATTTCTTTGATAACATGGATTAGGCCTTGATTATTATTTAAATCCATCTTCATATTTTTAGAATCGGCCTAATTATCTTGGATGAGCCCATTTAGTGCTTCCTTGAAATGTTTGGCTATAAGTCTTGTAATTGGGCCACTAGGAAGTGACAAAAGGTCTACTGCAAATTCAACTCCATTCCTACTTGGATGATTAACATGTCCAGCTCCTTGGTTTGCATCAAGAGGCCAAATTACTTTTTGAAAAAGCTATAAAAGTAAATAAAGATTTTGATTTGGGGCCTAACCACCAATTTAATTGAATTTATGAGGTTATAATAGCATTAGGATAGAAAAAGTTTGTTAAGGAACCACATGCTGCCATAGAATCACTTGTTCGGGAATTCTATGCTAATGCTCATGATGATGTTGTAATGTAGTTAGGCATGGGGTATTCTAGTCCCGTTTGTGCCAAATGAGATAAATGCTCATTATTATTTGGTGAATATTTGATAGGGTGAGTATGAAACATGTTTAAGTAATGTTGATTATGCTATAATACTTGAAACCTTAACTTTAGACTGGGCTTAATGGATATATGCTTGTGGAAAAAATAAGGGCATTGAAGACAAGTATTTGGATAAGGTCACCCCCATTTGGCAATATTTTATGTGTTCAAGATTAATGTCCATTAGAAATTACAATTCTATTGATACCGAGAGGGAAATTTTAGTGTATGCTATTACATCTATGATGTCCATGGATGTAGGCAATATAATTCATCATAATATCAAGCTATCTACTAACAATCATTAATTTACTATTTTATGTAAGAAAGTGAGGGTAACTCACTTAAAAGGTGAAGTTGTAATTCAACTTAGTGAATTATTAAATATGGCCTATTTCAATGAACTCACCTTTAGTACCAACATGGCCTAAATGGAAAGAAGTTCTCAAAGCTAACTGTGAAAGATGAAATTCATAATTTTGGTGAAAGAATGAGCTACATGGAAGAGTACTAGCAAATATACACTACCCAAAAAGTTATATTTCTGAATCGACATCGATATGATCAAGTGGATCAAAATTGTTTGATGTACGGAATGAACCAGTTGCAACTCAATCATCTCAAGATGGATACAAGTCATTTAGTAACACCCTAGTATCAATATTATGATTTCACCTTTATGCCTCTTGAAAGATCATGACATCAACCTTAAGAACAAGGTCCAGATGACATGGAGGGTTGACCTCTAAATTTGTTCCGAAGATTTATGAGTTTTATGCATTTTGTTTTTTTATATTTTATTTTGAGAGCTTTAGTTTTATTTTTTTTGAATATTAGGTTTTCTTTTGTTTATGTTAATTATTTTGTTTTATTTTGTTTTCTGTCATGTGACTACTGTTTAGAATTGTTAATTTTATAACTATTTGTTGAAAATTGTGAGAAATAAATAGTATTCTATATGTCTAAATTTAAATGTTTGGATTGATGGATGCACCTTCAATTCCACACCATTACTCGAACAAGTTTAACAAATGAGTAACTTTTCTATTCCTTAATTTATAATTGTTACAATGAAGGCAATATAAGTTTTAGTTTAGGGTGGGGAATGTTACATATTTATAAAATTGAGCTAAATATTTTTACTTAAACATATTTTCACACTTTTATGTTTTTACTTATTTTTTTGTGCTTTAATTTATTTTTATTGAATTAGGAATTTCAAGTTAATTTTAAAATTTTTCTTGCAAAATTATCATTTCTTTTATTTAATTTTAAATAAATGATTAATTTTTTGCATTGTTAGATTATTTTTTGGAACATTTCATAGTGTAATGTGATAATTAATTAGTTTTTGTCATAATTTATATTTCATGATAAAATGTTGAAATTGCAATAAAATCAAAAATCGATGCTTATGAATCAAATAGTGGAGATTAGCTTATGAGAATATTTTGAGCCATTATCTCCCCACTGTGAGCGATAATATTTTTTCTATACACTTTTTAAACACTCTTCTTATCAATTTCAAATGCTAGATGATATCTATAGATCTTTACATTTAATGCTAGGATTTTTACATCTAATGAAGTGTCATATTGCCTAAACTGAATGACTTAAGTAGAAATTGAAAGTATATACCCTTCTCTTCATTGATGCTTGACTTCTAAAGAAAGAGATGTATATGGGGTTGATAACTTTATGAAAATACAGTCATTAGTCCACTTGTCTACTTAATATTTACTCATTTTATTCAATATGTAGTATTTTTAGGGTTAAAAATATTAATATATATTTGAAAATTTTAGTGAAAAGTGGTGAAAATATATATATTTTTTTAACTTTTTTGGGATTGTTTTGGAATATTTTATGATTTTTTATGAATTTTTAATACATGACCAATTAAAAGACGCAACGTGGATGTCACGCAAGTAGAGAGGCCCAATCGTAGATTGTTGTAAATGCAGTGTGATATAATGTTATGCCACATGTCAACACAACATGCATTCTGAGTTCGTAGCATGACCAAACAATCATGCCAAATATTATAACACTATTCATCAACTCTTTCCACCTATACACCAGGTCATCCATAAAAACGAATCACAGATTGTCGTGTGGTAGCGACTTAGCACCATTGACCCAGACCAATCTGCCCATACCACACATCATGCAATGATTCGCCCACTAAAATCTATGTGCCACATGTCTCTCTTCAATTCGCCAACATTATTGATTTTGCTTGTTTTGATATCAATCCAAGACGTAAAGTTGATATGAAAGTTGAGATTCCACCTGAACTTAATTTAACCCCCCTAATTGCCATAAGTCAAAATTAATATAATTTTTATCAGTTTTTGGAGCTAAGAAAAGAGAAAAACATAAAAAAATTCAAAAGGAGATACAATTTTTGTGATGATTCAAAGGGAGATTGTTGTTACAATTCAAGAGATTGATTGTATTTCTTCTTCTTCTCCTTTATCAATTTTTATGTCTTTCTTTATGAAAAATATGAGTTTTATGAATAATATTATATATAATTAATTTATTAATCTAAGGGTATTATGAACCCAATTTTCTACATGTCATGATATAATATTTTATCCCAATTATGATTTTAATTTAATTATATTATTTAAAATTATTTTTATGCTATTATTTGTTTGGCCAATAATTGATCTATAAAGGCAATTAAATAGATTTGAGAGACTTATTTAATTGTTTGTCTTGATTAAATAACATGGATGGCTTCTAGGAAGAAATGTATGATTCTTAATTTCTTATGTATGTGATCCATAATTGATGAGCTTAATGATTAGTATGTAATTCAATTGACATGAAAGTGTGATTAGTGTAATTACTAAATGTTGTGTAGTTTACTTGAGAGAAAAATAAATGTTAGATTAGATTCAATTGATCATGTAATTGATTGATAATAATATTGAGAGGATTTTAGTGATTCATATGTTTATAAAATTGAGAGATTAAGTATCCCTAAATATTTTCTTAGTTACCAAATCTGATTTAATTAATTATAGTTATTTATTTTTAGTACATTTAGTTTTGCTTTCTTAAAATATAAAAATACAAAGAGAAATTGATTTTTATTTTTTTTAGTTTTAAAAATTAGTTTCTAATAACATAATCTCCGTGGAAACGATCTTTTCTTATTATTATATTACTTGTTACGATATGAATACTTGGGTATTCATTGAACACAATTCATGTCCGATCAAGTTTTTGGTGTCGTTGATGGGGACAATAAATATTATAAATTAATTTGTTAATTTTTTAGGTTGTTTATATTATTTATTTTCTTGATTTATTTTTTTAAATTGTAATTTATTGATTTAGTTATTTAGTTTTAATTTAGACATCTTCTTTAGTACTATTACAAACACAATTGAGTCTATTGCATGAGCATAATTCGTAAGGGAGAAATTTTGCTTTTAGATCCTAAAATCAAGCATACTTTGAGGTTAGGAAGAAAATAATAAGTTTTTATACAAGTGGAATAAATGGCTAATCCATTAGAAATAAACAATAATGAGCTAAATTTATTAACTAGATGCCTTTAATGGATGATATGGATAGAGCTATGAATGAATATGTAATACCTACGTTGACAAGGCTAAACATTCAAGCTAATCAATTTGAACTAAAGCCAGTGATATTTCAAATGCTACAAATACTTGGACAATTCACCAAATTATCAACAAAGGATCCTTATTTACATCTCAGATTGTTAATTGAAGTTGAAGATTCATTTAAGTTCAATGGTGTGACCAAGGAGGCATTTAGGCTTAGATTATTCCCTTACTCTTTGTAAGACTGTGCTCGAGCTCGGATAAAATCTTTGCCACTTGATTCCATTACAACTAGGAATGATTTGGTGGAGAATTTCTGGATGAATTATTTCCCACCAATAAAGAATGCCAAGCGTACGAATGAGATTACATCCTACCAACAACATGAAGGAGAATATTTATATGAAGCGCGAGAACGATTCAAAGAATTTATAAGGAAGTGTCCTCACCATAGTATCTCTCATTGGATCCAAATGGAGACTTTCTACAATGGTCTTAACACTCAAACAAGAACCATTATTGATACATCCACTAATTCATTTGTGCTAGTTAAATCTTACAATCAAGATTATGATTTACTTGAAAAAATGGATAGAATGAAATAGGCAATAAGAGTAGCCAGAGTACATGAGGTAAATGATATCGTGAGACTTATAGCTAGTGTCATCTTTGGTTAATATTTTCAAGGCTCAAAACTCGCAAACAAGTATAAACCAGGTCTTAGATTCATGGGTGCTTTATAAACCAGGTTTTCAATTCATTGGTGTTTTGTGGGAGAGCCTGTTTGTTTGATAATTGTCCTAATAATCCTGAATTAGTATTCTATGGGGGTAATGTGAATTGAAATAGTAATTTATACTCAATCACATATAACCCGGGATGAAGAAAACATCTAAATTGCTCTTGTAGTAATAAAAACAATGAATGTGGTAATCAATTCAACCATCGATCATTTCCACCACTAGGTTTTCAACAATCACAAGCCCAATAAAATAATCCACTTATCGAGGACAATACAAATACATTAATAGGAATGATGAAAGACTTCATCTTATCAATAAATACAAAAGTATCCACTTAGGATGCTTCAATTCAAAATTTAGAGACACAAATGGGGAAACTTGCCCAAGCCATAAGTCAAAGGCCTTATGGTAACCATCCAAGTGACACAATTGTAAACCAAAGAAGAGAAGGTAATTAGAATTGCAACTCCATTGCCTTGAAGAGTGGTAAAACTTTAGAGGAGGAAGATGAGACTCAATAACATGAGGAGGACCATGTGACTAAAAAGGATAGGGAAGAACCAGAAACTAAAAAGATTGAGGATGAATTAGTGGATAAGGATAGAAATTGAAAGGAAATAATTCAGCAAGAAAAGTGCAAACTCTACAAACCCACCATTCCTTTTCCTCAAGGACTACAAAAGCAATAGTTAGTCACATAATTTTTAGAATTTCTAGATGCCTTCAAGAAGTTGCACATAAATATTCAATTTGTAGATGTACTTGAACAAATGTCTTCTTATGCCAAATTTCTTAAGGACATATTGTCTAAGAAAAAGAGGCTTAGAGATAATGAAACAATAATCATGGTTGAAGGTTGTAGTGCCATCCTTGCTAGAAAATTTCCTCATAAACTGAAAAAGCTAGAGAGTTTTGACATCCCTTGCACTATTAGGAATGTCAACTTTGAGATAGCACTGTGTGACTTGAGTTCCAACATTAACCTTATGCCATTATCTATTTGCAAAATATTGGGGGATGGTAATACCAAACCCACTTTAGAAACATGAAAAATGGTATATAGAACAATTAAGAGACCTCGAGGTGTGATAGAAGATGTGCTAGTAAAAGTAGAGAAGTTAATCTTTCTAGCAGATTTCATTTTACTAGAATGGAATAGGACTATAATATTCCTATCATACTTAGTCATCCATTCTTAGCAATCAAAAAATCACTCATTGATGTACAAAAATGTGATCTTACAATGAGAGTGCAAGATGAACAAGTAATTTTTAAAGTTTTTAAAGCATATGAACCAATGATATTGATAATGCTAATGAATGCTTTAAGTTAAACATTACTGATTGTGAGAATAACTTAAAAGAATCTATTGATTTTTCCACACTTAAGACTATTACACATGATACAGTGAACAATGAAGTAAACTCACCAAGAAACAACTTAATTTGTGTTAATTTTAAAAATATGGAATCTATAATTGATATTATTGATTCTAGGAAGTATTTGGAGGCTTACCTCCTATACGTATACCTAATATGGTTATGGAGAATTTTGAGATAAGATCTAAGCTCCAATCATCAATTGAAGTGTCACCAAGACTAGACCTCGTAGCTTTACCTTACCATCCCCAATCAAGTGGGTAAGAAAAAGAGTCCAATAGAGAGGTGAAAAAGATGTTCGAAATACATAAATTGGATTAGTTATAGTGGAGTTCATCTAAGAATTCCAAAAGTACCAAAAGAAAACAAAAATATGGCATTATAAGTGAATTGACCACCGTGTTTTTAAACCATAACATTAAGTATTATTGAACGAATTAAGACTCAAACTTCTTTTGAGCAAACTCAAAAGTATATAGACACAAAGGCATGTACCTTACAACTTGATATGATCCTCTAGTCAAGGATGTGAAATGTGACGTTGGTTGGGAGGCAACCCAACATTATTTTACTTCTCTATTTATTGTTTTTGTTTGTTGGTGAATAAATGTGGAAAGTAATGGTGTAACAAGATTGAGTAGTTTCAATGAAAAATGTGGTGTTCCAAGACTAAGGGAGTTTTCTTTCCTTTTTACATTTTCATATTTATATGTGCACATTGAAGACAATATACAATTTAAGTTTAGGGGAGGGAACTTCATTCTCTACTTTATTATGCAGTATGCATTTTAAACTTTTAGGGAATTTTTTATTGATGTTTTTAATCATGATTTAGGTAGAAATTGATAAATATATTGAAACTAAATGCATGTATGCTTGATATGAAACATATTAACTCAATGATAAAAATTGGTTGTCATGACTAGGATAAGGAATGTAACATGCTCGTTAAGATACTTACATTAATCATGTGATATGCCTTCTAATTTTGATTGGATTGATTAAAATTTTATGCACATGTTCATGATTGATTTTGGTGCTCTTATTGAGAGAAAATTTGTCGTGAGTTTTGCAAGTTGATGAGATCTACTAGGTTTCAGAATCTATTTGATCAACCCTTAAGGAAAAATCGTAAATAGTACTTAGCAAGAGAAATAATATAGGTCTTATTTGGATCAATTGGGCCTTTCAAGATAACCATTATTATATCTTTAGTCACCCATTTGAGCCTAACAAAGAACCTTTCATATCTTTAAGCCACATTTTATGCCTAGCCAATAACCATTACCTTTACCCTTACACCTTTAGCTTGTATGAAAAGAAAAAAAATGCAATTATGTGAAATGCTATAGAGTGAAGTGAATTGTAATGCACCCAATAAAAAAAGAGACAGAAAAAAAGAAGCAAAACTCACAACACATTTATCCCTCTAAAGAAAAAGAAAACAAAATTGAAAATAAGTTTCGGGGTGTTGTGAAGTTAAAAAAATGTGGAATAAGTAAATATGAAAAAAATGATAAGAGAAGGTACACTAAAATATCAAGTTAAAGCTCAATTGTAGTTAAAAAGTGCATGATGAATAAAAAGAAAGCTAAGGTGTGGAAAGAGCTTAAAAGTCTTTATTTATCAATCTAAGCCTTGAATTACAAGTATATAAAGTCCTTTTGATCTTTAACAAGTTGCATATGTATATTAGTAGAAAGGGATGTGACAAATAGACTTATAAGACTTGTTCTAAGATTGAATTGATTAGCATGCTTATATAGGTTGATTTTAGGAGTGCATTGGATGATATCATGTGCAACACACTTATGAATCAATTTTTTGAAATCCTTGCATATCCTTATATTGATGGAACATTGATTGATAAATATGTGAATCTCTTTTTCATAGAATTGTACTACTTTTGAGGGGGATAGTTTTTTTCTAAATATGCATATATCAATGGATATATATTTATGAATATACTGCCCTTATCAATTTATTTAGATAGATTTGGCTTTACTTGAGAACAAGAAAAGAGTTAAGTTTAGGGTATGATCACTCTATGAAAGTAGAGTCATAAGTCTACTTTTCTACTTAATATTTACTCATTTTATTTAATTAGAAGTATTTTTGGGGTTAAAAATATTGAAATATGAAATTTCTAGTGAAAAGGGGTGAAAATATAAGTTTTGGAAATTTTATGTTTTTTATGAATTTTTAACTCAAGACTAATCAAAAGATGCCACGTGGAAGCCATGCAAATATGAGAGCTAACTGGGTAAGCCATGTGGATTCCATGCTAGTAAAGAGGCCCTAATGATCATGCCATTAGTTAGTATAGTGTTCATTTCGAGTTCATAGCGTGGTCAAACGATCATGCCCCATGTCGTAATGCTATTTGTCGACTCTTTCCACTAGCGCAACACATCATTCCAAATAACGAATCATAGATTACCGTGTGGCAGTGACTCAGTGCCATGGACCCAAACCAATCTGCTCATGTCACGCGTTGTGCTTTGACTCACGCACTAAATTTTGCATGCCACGTGTGTCCTTTTTTATTTTCCAACACTGTTAATTTTGCTTGTTTTGATCTCATCCCTTAATCTGAAGCTGATATGACGGTCCAAATTCCATCTGAGCTTAATTTAACCCTCTAATTGTCCCATAAACCTGAATGAGTCTAGATTAACATAATGTTTATTAGTTTTTGGAGCTAAGAAGAAAGAAAAACACAAAAAAGTTCAAACGAAGAAACAAATTTGGTGGAGATTCAAGAGGAGATTAATGTTACAAGTCAAGATATGAGTTTTATGAACAAAATTATGTCTAGTTATTTTATTAATCTAGACGTCTTACGAACCCCAATTTGTTTCATATAATGATCTAATATTTACCCCTAATTATAATTTTAATTTATTTATATTATTTAATCTAATTTTATTCTATTAATTGTTTGGCGAAAAATTGATCTGTAGAGGCCATTAAATAGATTTGAAAGAATTATTTAATTGTTCGTCTTAATTAAATAACATGCATTATTTTTAGGCAGAGATGTATGATTTTTATGTATGTGATCCATAATTGATGAGTTTAATGAGTAGCATGCAATTTAATTGACATGAGAGTGTGATTAGGTTAATTACTATATAGTGTGTAGTTTACTTGAGAGATGAACACATGATAGATTAGATTCAATTGATAATATAATTGATTGATAATTATATTGGGGGGATTGAGTGATTCACATGTTTAGAAAATTGGGAGATTAAGTATTCATAGATATTTTCTCATATATATTCTTAGTTACAAAATCTAATTTTATTAATTATTGTTATTTATTTTTAGTTCTTTTAATTTTGCTTTCTTAAAATATAGACACACAAAAAAAATGATTTTTCTTTTTTTAGTGTACTTGCCTATCTCACAACTTGTTATGATAAGTGTACTTGACTATTCATTGAACATAATTCATGTTCGATCAGGGGTTACCTAACCTAATATTAAGAAGGAAAGATAAAAATTATCCACTAACTATATCATACAAAAATATGTACAAATTGTACATAGGTACTCTATAGAAAAAAGAATATATCTAAAACAAAACACAGAAAGGATAATAAGAAAAAAAGAAGAGAAAAATGAATATTATAAACTAAATACTATTATCCATAAATATCCTACAAAGTTGTGAGAAATGGTTAAATATAAAAGAAAGATAGGAAATAAATCCTCAACAAGTCATCACATTTTCTTCATCTCTTAAAAGCAAATTACTTGAAATTTTTATTTGATGAATTTGATCGATGCATGAAAGTAGCATTTTATTATGTTATAAAATTATTTCAATTGATTCCTTTCATGAGACCAATATTATATACTACTTTGAGCCAAAAATTCTTTAAATATGCGTGAAGCTATTAGTTCATTTCTTTAAATAAATTTCATTTGCATATACCTTTGAATGAGTGTTTAAACTAATAGGATCAATGTTTTTGAGAGTATGCCTTTTGAGGTCAGACCCAAAGAGAATTCAAATTCCATTCACTAAAATTGGGAGAAATAATATTGATACATTTTTTATTTGAATATGAATATGATTTTTCACTAATTTTTATAGTAGATTGTGATGAGTGTTTAAAATTACTTAATATAACATGATTTAAAATATGTACTTTAAAAGATAAATATATAGATTTATATTTGCATAGTTTATTATCTTTTAAAGCAAACCATTGAAAAAGGTGTAAAAGAAAATAGGGATCCAGTTGTTTAGAGGAATGCAGGCTACAACGTGGAAATAAAGTGTGCTGCTGTGCGAGTGAAGTGGATTGAGGCTAAATCATGTACAGTTTGTCTCATACCATAGAATGGAATAGAAGTATGTCGTGGTGCTCACCTATCTGATCCATTATTCTCTCATTTTCTTTACGTATAAAATGGACCCTAAATTATCTTTTAGAATAATCCCACAACTCTCTTTACAATTGAATTCTTAGTTTTTATCTAGGTTTTCTTTCTTTTAGTAGTTTTAAAGTTCTTTTCTCAATTGAGAGTTGAACAAAATAGTTTATGTTGTAGTTTTACTTTCGATCTAATAAATAGTATTGGAAATTTTATTTGGAGGTTTTCTAGAAATAGAAACAATAATGAGGTTTTCTAAAGGCACACTTGAGGTATAATTTAAGTTTATTCTTTTCAAATTATCTTTATATATTGTTTTATATGTTATATTTAATTTACTGATCATTTTTTAAATTAAGCATGTCTAGCTAAAAATACTATAGAATATTAGTAATGTTGTTATGCTCGTAAAATATTAAATTAGGTAAATATTTTTATAAAATGCATTAAGTTTTGTTTCTTCATGAAGATTTAAACAAAGTCTAAAGAAAATATATTAATAGAATATTTTTCATAATAAACAAGAGAGTTAGATTTGAGATTTAATTATCTAAATCTAATTTAGAGTCAACTCTTCAATTTTGGGTTGGATTATTTTCTTCTTTAGAGAACTATTTTAAAGATTTTTTCTATAATAATTGTTATTTAAAAATATATTGATGACATATTTTTTATATTAGTTTTAAAATCAGAAATTTAGTTTCTAGATACTTAAATCATTAATCTAACTTAGACACTTTGATGAGAGTTTAAATTAACAGCATTGCCAAAAACATCAAT
The DNA here is from genome assembly GCA_030763125.1 of Hippophae gyantsensis. Taxonomy (NCBI): domain Eukaryota; kingdom Viridiplantae; phylum Streptophyta; class Magnoliopsida; order Rosales; family Elaeagnaceae; genus Hippophae; species Hippophae gyantsensis. Next base: position 14,082,184 of record CM061036.1, read on the forward strand.
TAAATGGTTTATTAATTCCACAGGAATATAGCATAATTCAATCAACAATTTATTATTGATCTATGCCAAAAGACGTTAATTGATAATTGATTAACAATGAAATTGGTCACTGCCTTAGGATATTTTCTTACAAAAAAGGAAGAATCAATAATCTTAATTCATATTTTTAATAACGAACTTAATATTAAGCAAACATAATTAACTAATAAATTTATTCCATGAATTCTTGACTAAAAGTAAATATTTATTTTCCTATTATATTTATTCCATGAATTCTTCACTAAATATAAATATTTATTTTCCTATTATTTGTTGAATTTATCTGTACTTTTATGTTACTAGATTAGACCTTTTAAAAGCTAAATATTGTGACACAATATTTAGGCTAATTTTTTTTCTTTTAATGAATTTTTTGAACTATTCAAAAACCATATGATTCTTTTTTACACCGACTTTAAAAGTATAATTATCATTTTCTATAATTTATTTGTATACGTGGAAGCTATTTATAAAAATATACAAAATTTGTAAACCAAGTTTTGGCACATTAATTACACTTACCCATAGGGATACCATCAAAGAGCTAGCAATACTTCAAAAAGATCCTTAGACTTAGTGCTTGCAGAAGAACTCTAGAATAAGTCTTGTATTTGTGTCTAGGAACATAAATGAAAATAGGTGCATACTATGACAAAGCAATCTGATTCAAAGTTTTTGCAATAGGGGAATGGGTCCTAAGAAGAATGTTCCCAAATAAGATTGAGTAAATGTCCATACCAAGTTACAAAGGCCACACCAATCAGAGCATATGCCCTAAAAGATATTAACATACAACCATAAGACATGAACTGAATTGTTGAACATTTGAAGAAATACAAGTTTCGACTAAGATTGTCGAAATACGACATTTAATTTGAAAATCATTAACCACTTTGTTGCAGAAATATTAGTAAGTAATATATAATTTGGTGTCAAGTAATCAATTTTGAGAAAGTGAAGACATATGATGTGGGTTGATCGTCATAGTAATGAATGAGGCAAAACTCTCGAGCAATGCCTTGGGAGCCTTGGTGAGTTGGCATCATGTAGTTCTATGTTGATAAGGAATTAACTCATTATTAAAAAACTGATCACCTTGATAATGAACCAAACTGAGTGCTTCAGTAATGCCTTGGTAGCCTTAATGAACTAGCATCACTTAGTTCTAGGTTGATGAGGAACTAACCCATTATTAAAAGGATGATCACCTTGATGATGAACCTTGTAGAGTCCTAGAAAAATGCCAGGGGAGCCTTGGTAAGATGGAATTTCTTAGTTTATGATCGATGAGATGCCAACCCATTTTTAACAAATTGATCACCTCGGTAATAAACCATGTAGAGAAATCGGGCATTGCTTTAGAAGGATTGGTATGGTCATATTTCCCAATTCCAAGCTAATGAGGTGCCAACACGTTATTAATTGTCTAATCACCTCCATAATGAACCAAGTTGAGCACTTGGGCAATACATTGGGAGCCTTGGTAAGCTAGCATTGCTTAGTTCTTGGTTGATGATGCACTAACCAATTATTGACGTGATGATTGCCTTGGTAATTAATCCGATAGAGCACTCAAGAAATGCCATTGGAGCCTTAGTAAGCTAGCATCTCCCATTTCCACACCTATGAGGCATCCACTCGTTATTAATGGGTTGATGGTAATGAACGAAGTAGAGCACTCGAGTAATGTCTAAAGAGCTTTGGTAAGCAACAACACCCAATTCAAGGCCAATGAGGTACCAAACCTTTATTATTGGATTGATCACCTTAGTAATGAACTAGATGGAGCACTTAGGTGATGAGGCATCGTAAATAAATGAAAAAATGTGTGTAGATATATAATGTGACTGAATTGAGAGATACTGTGTAACCAAAATAGATGATTGATTGTTTACTTCAAATAAGAGCTTATAAATTACATCACTCTTCTAAGGAAATACAATATTACATTTCAAACACACATTAATAAACAAATCAGGGAGTATGACAACTAAACGTCTAAACACCCCTTAGTCACTTGGCTTCATGGTGACTATTCTTCTCGAGCACCTCAAGGTGAACTAATGAAAAGATCTTAACCTCAATCTCATTGATAATATAAGGAAAACATTTTAAAACTTCAACTAGTGAAATTATTGTTCTCAAGTAGCCTTTTGAGGTCCTAGATGATCCTCATCAATTCAAAAAATATGTCATCACCACACGTCAAATACATGTTGGCACAATGTATCTACCTCACAATATGGTTGTTCATCATACCCATTACCTTGTCGTACTGATGTGCTCTATCGTTAAGTCGAGCTCGCAAAAAGGTTGAATTTGTTCTTATAGTGCTCAGTTGGTTTGTTCACCACCAACTTCATTTTTTTGACCTTACCCATCAATTTCGAGCTCTCTTTCTTAAGCAAAAGAGCTCAAAATATAAAGATTATTTAATGGCCATAATTGACAAGGAGTTACTCAGAGGAAAGAAAGAGAAAAAAAGAGATAAAAAATGTAGTTCACTTTCTAATGGGAGCAATTCCTTTTTAGAAAGTACGGTTTGGCCCTCACATATCACCAGATTTCTCCAAAAAGTGGACATAATTTTCCATTTCCAAACATGAAAACTCATTTATAAACATAAAAATGTATGCAATGATAATTATAAATAGAAATTAAAAATTCATTACATTTCCAAAGAAGGAGTTTCTTTTTACATAATTACAACACAAAAAAGAAAAATAGTAAACTAGTAATCAAATTACAAAGGGATTGGTCGACCTAAGAGCCTACAAGTTGGAATCGGGCTAATAATATAGGGATTCAATGTTAGCCTTATCACACACTTTAGCCTTTTTCTTGCCATCTTCAATTACACTTCAAGGAGACCCATTCGTGGTAGGAGTGAAGCTAGATTGGAGTACCTCTATACTCTTCAACTGGGTAGCCTCCAAATCTTGGAAAGCTTGGCCTTCGAAAGCCTTAGACCAAACCAACTCCTTCTTGAGGTTTTGGAGCTCCTTAACCACCTCTTTATTGGCCTTTAGGGAAATTTCTCCCTTTTAGCAAGATCCAGTGTTTGGGTGTTGAGGACCGTTACTTAGGACAATACGACTTGATGGTCCTTCTTCTCTTTATTTAGATACTTTTTCATCTTGTTTTCCTCTTAGATTTTATTGTATTAGATGAGGGTCATCCTCTATAGAAAACAACAAAATGGCATACCTCGAGGATTTCCTTTTTTTTAGAATCAATGCATTGAACTCTTTACACATGTCAACAAGGATTTGTTCATCTTGTCCTATTGGAATCATACTAATGAATCCATCTTAAGCTATGGGATTGACAATGGTAGGCTCATTGAATAAGCCTAGAGTATCCTCAAAGTTCATAGATTTGCCTTTGCTCAATGAAGGCAGATTGGGTGCAAAAAATGGCACCAAGATAGGATGAGATATGGCCAACTTTCTAAAAGTGGCTGGAAAGGTTAGTGAGTTTTGGGACTACATCCCCAATGGAATCCAATCTCAAGGAATTAGTATCCTCCTTTTCAACTTGAAGGTAGTTGTGATCTAACCCTCCCAACTCAATTGAATATTGATTAAAAGGTCGTCCAGGGATAGATCATCTAGGTCCATATCTATACATAAAATACAAAATATTATTAGCCGAGCTACAACATGAATAAATCTATACAAGCAAACCAAAGAAAAACAATAACCTTCTAGTGTCAACTCAAATTTAGAGCCAAATTAGAGTTGACTATCTCTGCATTTTAAGCTCTTACTTATTGAGGTTGAGCAAAACTTATGCCCGACTCTAGTTTTCAATTACCCTACCTCTAGTTTGATCATTCTATTTTTTCCAAATTAGACTATTACAAAACCTCCTTCCATGGCATCAGAGCATGTAACCATTGTTGGAGTCGAGACAATTGATGCTTCACCACTTAGCTCAAGTTTGAAAAATGGAACCAAAACCTCCTCAGAATGGCCTTTACATATCCTCAAATGAGAGGTATCAAGAAACTCCCATCCTTGGATCCCATCGAAAAAAACATAAAAAAGAATTACATCCAATTCCTATCATTGTTTGGATGCTAAATGTCCGTCCTTCTATTTTTTTGTTGATATATAAATTCATCAAGGGATTAATGGATTCTATTTGAGGATGTATGCATCATTAAACTCGAGCATACCTATTGTGATGTTGATGAGTTAGAGAAATCACTACTACAAAACGGACTATTAAAGTTGGTTAAAACCCACTTTAAACAAATTTAAAGTCGGTTCGCTGAATTGATTTAAAATTAAATGACTTAAAATTTAAAGTCGGTTCAACGCGTGAACCAACTTTACGTTTAAATTCGGTTCACGCGTTGAACCGACTTTAAATTTTTAATTTTTTTTTTAAATTTACTCATTTTCTATTATACTCAAATTAAAACCTATATTCAATCAATACATAATAGCAGCAAAAAAAACCAAAATATGTTTAACAAATAGTTTAAATAAAAAAAATAATTGAAAAATAAAATATTAATTAATAGTAGAAATATTACCATGGTGTTGTCCTATGTTATTCAAGATCATCATATTCTTCTCCTAATATTATAATACAAAACCTACATATATAATATAAAAATTTATACACATAAATAATAACACATAATAACAGAAAAAATATGAATAATTAGTGCGTAAGATTAATATAAATACTTAAAAGAGTAAATAAAGTGACAAAATGAAGGAAATGAAAAAAAAGGTGTTTTGTAAGTGAGAAATGGGTATAATGTTTTTGAGTATTTTGCTCAAAAAATAAGGGATCTAAAAGATTAGTTATAGAGGAAGAAAACCCACTAACTAGTGCTGGAATTGGTGGTCGTAGGTGGCCGGAAAATGAGAAAGAGTGGAGGAGGTTTTGGGTTTTTGAGAGTTATACAACACTTGGAATAGTTTCTATTTGGGGAAGAAAGAAGAGAAAAAAAGGAAATATCCATGTGTATAGTGTCGGTTCTACGTGTCAACCAATGCTATCCACGTAGTTCGTAACATCGGTTGACATGCTAATCGATGCTACACATGGACGTAGCATCAATTCTACGTGTCAACCGACACTACACACATGGATATCATCGGTTCACCATGTCAAACGATGTTATGTCCTACATGTAGCGTCAGTTCAACATGTCAACCGATGCTACACGTAGGAGGTAGCATCGGTTGACGTGGTGAACCGAAGCTATCCAGGTGTATAGCATCAGTTAACATGTAGAATCGATGCTATGTCCATGTGTAGCGTCGGTTCAACACGTCAACCGATGCTACGAACTATATGGATAGCGTCGGTTCTACACCAAACTAACTTTAAATTCATTTTAAGTCGGTTTTTTCCAAAATCTGACTTTACATATCGACTTAGATACACCTTTTGTAGTAGTGAATACTCCTAAATATTAGATACTTACAGTCTATATCTAATCTCGAGGCATGATCTATTTCAAGGATTTTTATATGAATTATTATTAAAATATATATTAACGACATATCTTTAATAATAGTCTTAAAATCTGAACATTAGTTTTAGATACTTAAATTATGAACCTAACTTAGACACCTTGATGTGATTTTAAATTGTTAGACCAAACCGAAAACAACAATTGAATGGTTCATTAATGTTTTCGAAAAGAAGCATAATTTAATTAAATCTAACTACTAGACCAAACCAAAGGTGGTAAATGATTTTAATCAATAACAAAGGTTATATTTTCTCTTGTTTTTCTATTAAGTTTTTTTTAGCTAATCTTTTCATATTTTAAAGTTCTCTCAATTAAGAGTTAAACATAGTTCATTTTATGTAGTAGTTTTAGTTTCAATTCAATAAACAGTGCAATAATTCTTTTTGGAAGTTTTGCAGAACATAAACAATACTAAGAATCTGTTGATGTATATTTAAATGTAATCTTTTTTCAAATTATCTCTATGTATTGCTTTACATGCTATATATTTAATTTATTAATATTTTATTAAAATATGCATGTCTAGCTATAAATAATATGGGATATTAGTAATGTTTTTATGCACGTTAAATATTAAAGTAGATTAAATATTTATATAAAATGAAATAAGTTTTATTTCTTCATCAAGATTAAAACAAAGTTTGTAAATGAAGAATATATTTACTAAGTGTTTTTCAAAACAAACAAGAGAGATAGATTTAAGATTTTAATTATCTCAATATGATTAGAGTAATACTTCTAAATATTAGATAATTGCAGTCTAAATCTAATCTCGAGGCAAGATCTATTTCAAGGATTTTTCTAAGAATTATTAATGAAATATATATTAATGACATATCTTTAATAATAGTCTTAAAATCTGAACATTAGTTTTAGATACTTAAATTATGAACCTAACTTAGACACCTTGATGTGATTTTAAATTGTTAGACCAAACCGAAAACAACAATTGAATGGTTCATTAATGTTTTAGAAAAGAAGCATAATTTAATTAAATCTAACTACTAGACCAAACCAAAGGTGGTAAGTGATTTTAATCAATAACAATAGTTATATTTTCTCTTGTTTTTCTATTAAGTTTTTTTTAGCTAATCTTTTCATATTTTAAAGTTCTCTCAATTAAGAGTTGAACATAATTCATTTTAAGTAGTAGTTTTAGTTTCAATTCAATAAACAGTGCAATAATTCTTTTTGGAAGTTTTGCAAAACATAAACAATACTAAGAATATATTGATGTATATTTAAATGTAATCTTTTTTCAGATTATCTCTATGTATTGCTTTACATGCTATATATTTAATTTATTAATATTTTATTAAAATATGCATGTCTAGCTATAAATAATATGGGATATTAGTAATATTTTTATGCATGTTAAATATTAAAGTAGATTAAATATTTATATAAAATGAAATAAGTTTTATTTCTTCATCAAGATTAAAACAAAGTTTGTAAATGAAGAATATATTTACTAAGTGTTTTTCAAAACAAACAAGAGAGATAGATTTAAGATTTTAATTATCTCAATATGATTAGAGTAATACTTCTAAATATTAGATAATTGCAGTCTAAATCTAATCTCGAGGCAAGATCTATTTCAAGGATTTTTCTAAGAATTATTAATGAAATATATATTAACAACATATATTTCGTAGTAGTCTTAAAATTTGGACATTAGTTTTAGATAATTAAATTATGAACCTAACTTAGACACCTTGATTTGTGTTTAAATTGTTAGACCCAACCGAAAACAACAATTGAATGGTTCATTAATCTCTTAGAAAAGAAGCATAATTTAATTAAAATTAATTGCTAGACCCAACCAAAGGCGGTAAGTGATTTTAATCAATAACAATCGTTAGATTTTATCTAGTTTCTCTATAAAGCTTTTTTTCTTCATATTTTAATGTTTTTTTCTCAATTAAGAGGTGAATATAGTTTAGTTTAGGTAGTAATTTTTGTTTCAATTCAATAAACAGTTTAGTAATTCTATTTTGTGGTTTTCTAGAACATAAACAATACTAAGAATCCGTTGAGGTATATTTGAATGTAATAATTTTCAGATTAACTCCATGTATTTCTTTACATGCTATATAATTAATTTATTGATATTTTATTAAAATATGCATGTGTGACTATAAAGAATATGGGATATTGGTAATGTTGGTATGCTTGTGAAATATTAAAGTAGATTAAATACTTTTATGAAATGACTTATGTTTTATTTCTTCATCTAAATTAAAACAAAGTTTGTAAATGAAAACTATATTTACGAAGTGTTTTTCATAATAAACAAGAGAGTTAGATTTAAAATTTAAATTATCTTAATATGATTAGTGTAATACTCCTAAATATTACATAATTGCAGTCTGAATCTAATCTCAATTCATGATCTATTTCATTGATTTTTATAAGAATTATGAATGAAATATATATTAAAGAGATATCGATCACAATAGTCTTAAAATCTGAACATTAGTTTTAGATACTTGAATTATGAACCTAACTTAGACACCTTTATGTGAGTTTAAATTGATAGACCCAACCAAAATCCACAATTGAATGTTTCATTAATCTCTTAGAAAAGAATCATAGTTTAAATAAAATTAACTACTAGAACAATCGAAAGTGGTAAGTGATTTTAATCAATAACAATCGTTAGATTTTCTCTAGTTTCTCTTTTAAGCTTTTTGTTAGCTTTTCTTTTCGTATTTTAAATTTATTCTCTCAATTAAGAGTTGAACATAGTTTGGTTTATGTAGTTTTTTTAGTTTCAATTCAATAAACCATGAGGTAATTCTGTTTGGTGTTTTTCTAGAACATAAACAATACTAAGAATCTGTTGAGGTATATTTAAATGTAATCTTTCAGATTATGTCTATGTATTTCTTTACATGCTATATATTTAATTTATTGATCTTTTATTAAAATATGCATATCTGGCTATAAATAAAATGGGTTATAAGTAATATTGTTATACTTGTAAAATATTAAAGAACATTAAATACTTTTATAAAATGAATTATGTTTTTTTTTCTTCATCAAGATTAAAACAAAGTTTGTAAATGAAATATATTTTCTATGTGTTTTTCATAACAAACAAGAGAGTTAGATTTAAGATTTAAATTATCTCAATATGATTTAGAGCAATACTCCTAAATATTAGATAATTGCAGTCCAAATCTAATCTCGAGGCAAGATCCATTTCAAGGATTTTTCTAAGAATTATTAATGAAGTATATATTAACGACATTCTTTCAAAGTAGTTTTAAAATTTGAGCATTAGTTTTAGATAAGTAAATTATGTACCTAACTTAAACACCTTGATTTGTGTTTATATTGTTAGATCGAACCGAAAACAAAAATTTAATGGTTCATTAATCTCTTATATAATAAGAATAATTTAATTAAAATTAACTGCTAGACCCAACCAAAGGAAATAAGTGATTTTAATCAATAACAATTGTTAGCTTTTTTCTAGTTTCTCTATTAAGCTATTTTTAGCTTTTCTTTTCATTTTTTAATGTTCTTCTCTCAATTAAAAGTTGAACATAGTTTACTTTATGCATTAGTTTTAGTTTCAATTCAATAAACAGTGTAGTAATAATGTTTGGTGGTTTTCTAGACCACAAACAATAATCAGAATACGTTGATGTATATTTAAATGTAATCTTTTTCATATTTTCTATATATATTTCTTTACATGCTATATATTTAATTTAATGATATTTTATTAAAATATGCATATCTGGTTATAAATAATATGTGATATTAAAAATGTTGTTATGCTTGTGAAATATTAAATTGTATTAAATAGTTTATAGATTGAATTAAGTTTTATTTCTTAATCATGCTTAAAACAATGTTTGAAAATGAAAAATATATTTACTAAGTGTTTTTCATAATAAACAAGAGAGTTAGATTTAAGATTTAAATTATTTCAATATGATTTAGAGTAATACTCTTTAATATTAGATAATTGCAATCTAAATCTAATCTCGAGGCAAGATCTATTTGAAGTATTTTTCTAAGAATTATAAATGAAATATATATTAACGACATATATTTCATAGTAGTCTTAAAATTTGAACATTAGATTTAGATAATTAAATTATGAACCTAACTTAGCCACCTTGATTTGTGTTTAAATTGTTAGACCCAACCGAAAACAACAATTGAATGGTTCATTAATCTAATAGAAAAGAAATGTAATTTAATTAAAATTAACTACTAGACCCAACTGAAGGCGGCAAGTGATCTTAATTAATAAAAATTGTTAGATTTTCTATAGTTTCTCTATTAAGTTTTTTAGCTTTTCTTTTCATATTTAAAGTTCTTCTCTAAGAGTTAAACATAGTTTAGTTTATGTAGTAGTTTTAGTTTCAATTCAATAAACAATGTGATTATTATGTTTGGATGTTTTCTAGAACATAAGCAATACTAAGAATCCGTTGAGGAATGTTTAAATGTAATCTTTTTAACATTATCTCTATGTATTTCTTTACATGCTATATATTTAATTTATTAATCTTTTATTAAAATATGCATGTCTAGCTATAAATAATATGGGATATTAATAATGTTTTTATGCATGCTAAATATTAAAGTAGATTAAATATTTATATAAAATGAATTAAGTTTTATTTCTTCATCAAGATTAAAACAAAGTTTGTAAATGAAGAATATATTTACTAAGTGTTTTTATTAATAAATAAGAGACTTAGATTTAATATTTAAATTATTTCAATATGATTTACGGTAATACTTCTAAATATTACATAATTGCAGTCTAAATCTAATCTCAAGGCATGATCTATTTCAAGGATTTTTATAAGAATTATTAATGAGATATATATTAACGACATATATTTAATAGTAGTCTTAAAATTTGAATATTAGTTCTAGATACTTAAATTATGAACCTAATTAGACACGTTGATGTGACTTTATATTGTTAGACCCAACTGAAAACAACAGTTGAATGGTTCCTTAATCTCTTAGAAAAGAAGGATAATTTAATTAAAATTAACTGCTAGACACAACCAAAGGCAGTAAGTGATTTTAATCAATAACAATTGTTAGATTTTCTCTAGTTTCACTATTAAGATTTTTTTAGCTTTTCTTTTCATATTTTAAAGTTCTCTCAATTGAGATTTGAACATATTTTATTTTATGTAATAGCTTTAGTTTCAAGTCAATAAATAGTGCGTAATTATGTTTGGTGGTTTTCTAGAACATAAACAATACAAAGAATCTGTTGTGGTGGAGTGGGAAAGAAAGGTTAAGCATGTATTTGATTGTCATAATTACTCAGAGGATAAGAAAGTAAAGCTAATAGCCATAGAATTTATAGATTATGCTAGTATATGGTGAGATCAATTGGTGGTCAATTGGCAAAGAAATAGTGAGAGACCTATTTGGTCATGTGAAGAGATGAAATTGGTGTTGCGTTAGAGGTGCATACTTAGCCATTACTCTAGGGATCTATATAGAAAGTTACAAGCGCTGGTCCAAGGTTCCATTAGTGTAGAAGATTGTTATAAGGAGATGGAAGTCATTATGATTAGAGAAAACATAGAGAAAGATATAGAAGCGATAATGGCCGGATTCATTGTCGGGTTAAATAGGGAAATTACTGATGTGGTTGAATTACAACACTACATAAAAATGGAAGAACTATTGTACAAATTCATTAAAGTGAGGAAGAAAATCAAGTCCAAAATGTTCAGATCTAGTTCATCCTTTAGTTCTCCATGGAAATCAACTTGGAAGGATCACAAAGTTTCCTTTAGAAGAAAAGGTGAAGCTTAGTTAACCAATTCAGTTGATGCTCCTATAGGTAAAACTGAAATAAAAACTCCTACTAAGTCACTTGATATTATATGTTTTAGGAGCCAAGGACTCGTACATATTGCTTCTGAGTGCCCAAACAAAAGGTTTATGATTGTACGTGATAATGGAGAAATCAAGAGTGCTAGTTCAAGTGATGATGAAATGCCACCATTGGAGGATTGTTCTGATGTAAAATTGGAAGAACCTATGCATAAGGAATTACGTTTCATAAGGAGAGCCCTCAATATATAGCCTAAGAGTGAAGGATATTAGGAGCAATGTGAGCATATTTTCACATAAGATTCCATGTGAAGGTTAAGTATGCACAATTATTATTGATAGTAGGAGTTGCACTAATATTGCTAGTATTATGTTAGTAGAAAAGTTGAATTTGAAGTGGAAAAAGCATCCTAAACCATACATTCTACAATGGCTTAATGATTTTGGAGAAGTGAAAGTCAAGAAAGAAGTGTGGGATCCTTTTTCAATTAGCAAGTATGAGGATGAGGTTCTTTGTGATGTGGCACCAAGTATGCTACTTATATTTTGCTTGGATGACCATGGTAGTTTGATAGGAGGGTGATGCATGATAGGTATAAAAATTGATACTCTTTTGAAATGAACAACCAAAACGTTGTATTAGCTTCTCTCAAACCTTTGCAAGCTTATAAGGACATGATTAGAATTGCAAGAGAGTGCAAGTTGAGAGAAAAACAAAAGTGTGAGAAAGAGGAAAATAAAAAAAGAGTAAGTGAGGTAGAGAACAAAAATGGATAGAAAAGTGAGAAAAATGGAGGAAAAAGTGAGCAAAAAAGAGAAGAAAGTGAGCACAAAGGAGAGAAGAGTGAAAAAAGAGGAGATAAAAGTGAGCAAAAAGTAGAGAAAATAAAAGAATGAGTTCATTTGCTAAAAAACAAGAGATTAAGAGTGCAATGATGGCAAGGAAATAAGTACTCATACTTATGTATAGGGATGTTTATCTTTCTACTAATAATCTTAACTCATCTTTACCTCATGTCATTGTATCATTATTGCCAAACTTTAAAGATCAACTTCTTGAAGAGATTCCGCACAGATTACATCCTTTGCAAGGCATGCAACATTAAATAGAATTCATACCTGAATCCACACTACCAAATCAAATTGCTTACAAAGCTAAGATTCAAGGACGAATCTTTTCGAAGAGGAGGGGAATCATAGAGATTAAGGTGCTAAACAAGTTGATGTTTACAAATATTCTAAAGATTCTCAAGATCCTACACTAGGGATATATTTGGAATATTAAATTGGATGTAAGGATTAATTTCGGTAGCAATTTTTTGTTTTAATTAATTATGTGTTATGTTTAGTAATTTTGGTTTACGTGAATTCTAGGCTTTTATTTTAAGTCTTTTAGGATTTCTTTCTTATAAAGAAGAAGAGCTATGTAATTTTGAGGCAAGAACAAATATCATTAATGAAAAATATATTTTAGAAAGCTTTTGCTTTGCCTTCTTGTGTTCTTGATTGAATGCTTGAATTTGACTTATCCAAGGAAATGATCATCTTTTGTGGTGTCTCAAGGTTTGGATTTTAAGGACTTTATTTTCTTAGGGTTCTAATATGATCATCTTCAACACGTTCTTAGCGAATCAATCGCTTCTATTCCTTTGAGTTCGTGAGTTCTTAGGTTGTTAACAATTTTTGTACCAATCATACGACACCCTCTAATCAAACTGACACGGTCGGCCAAGCAATATATGACCAGCATACATTGGTACCACATTACAAAGAACCTCATCCTTATACTTTCCAATCAAAAAGGAACCCAAAGTTGTTTGTTGACCTTCACGTCTCTACAATCATTCAACCATTGTAGCATGTATAGTTTGGGATGCTTCTGCCACTTCAAATTAAAATTTTCTACCAAAAAAGTCTTAGCTACATTAGTGTAGCTTCCACTATCAATAATCAACGTACATATCTTATCCTTCATGTGGCATCTTGTGTGTAAATTATGCTCACATTGCTCCTCATATCCTTCACTCTTAGGATGTATATTGAGGGCTCTCCTTGTGACAAGTAATTCCTCATGCATAGGTTCTTCTAATTATACATCAGAACAATCCTCCAATGGTGGCATTTCATCTTCACTTGAACTAGTACTCTCGATTTATATGTTATCACGTACAACCATAACCTTTTTTGGCATTTATAAGTAATGTGTCCAACCAATTCAGTCTCCTTGGAGAGCTAGAGGACACACTAGATCTAAACTTCTTGGACTTAATTTTCTTCTCCACTTTAATGGCCTTGTTCAGTAGTTGCTTCACCTCTAAGTAATGTTACAACTCAACCATATCATCAATATTCCTATTCAATCCGGCAATACATCTAGCCATTGTTACTTCTCTATCTTCCTCTATGTTTACTCTAACCAACCCTTGCAACTTTCTATATAAATCCCTAGAGTAATGGCTAGGTATAAATCTCTTACGTAACACCAACTTCATATCTTCCCACCATATACCTATATAATCTGTAAACTCCATGGCTACTTGCTTTACTTTCTTCTTCTTGGAGTAATTATGAAAATCAAGTACATCCTCAACCTTTCTTTTCCACTCCAAGTATATCTCAGGATCATTCTTTCCTTGAAAAGTCAGAATTGTCCTCTTTATACTGCCTATATTACTATCTCTTTTGGAGTCAACCTTCTTGTCCCATTTATAACTTGTTCCCTCCCCCACTTTGGAATCAGCTTCTTCTTCTTCATCAAACTCATGTCTTCTATATGATTCAAAATCGAAAGATGATTCAATTTTCATTTAACCTTGCATGCAGCATCTTAAATTGGTCATTAAAACCTTGATGAAGAATTTCATGTTGCCTCTTATTGTTCTCCTCCTTCCTTACTCATGTTTTCAACATGTAAAATAAAATGAAATCAAGGGTGTTGTTCCTCACACACTCCCTCATGTGTTTGCTCTCAAATGAAAATTTTATCACTCGTGTTTCACCCTATTGTGGATTTTTTATCTCTTTCCTTTTACCACTCAAAGTTCAAGCTAGCCCCCTTTTATGTTCTTAACAAAATCAAAGCATTCAACTAATCTCAAGAAGTAACTATTTTTTTGTGACAATCTCAAAATCAAAATTTTAAAACTTAGTTGAGGCAATTAGTGATGGAAAGTATGTTTAAATATGACTCTGAAGGACCAAGAAAGAATATAAGATTTTAAGGAAAGAAAGAATATGAATAAAAATAAGAATAAGAATAAAGATAAGATTAACAAAAGGAGTAAATAATTAATTTAGGAAAATGAAAATAGGAAAGAAGTAATCTTGAGTTTAAAATCTTTTCAAGATCTTTCTTTTCATATCTTGATTAACTAAAATATGATTTTTTTAATCAGACTAGGATGGCAAGTTTGATGCTTCTCTAGAATGAAATGTAATGACACTATAACAAAATAAAAGAAAACTAATTTCAACAAGAATAAGAAAGTCAAGCAAGAAAACAAGAATTGGAATCTTAACGATTTGCTACTTTGTTCTCCTTTTTTTCCTTTTTTTTTATTGCTGGTGTGAATAGAAAATACACAAAAACAAACTAATAAACCTAATGAACAAAAACCGGAAACATAGCAAAAAAAGGTGTGACAAACTTTAAACCCTCGATAAGTGGTGTAAATGATGGAATTTGAGATCAAAATATGCAAGAACAAAGAAAAGCCAACTCCACTTACAAAATTCAAGTTAAGCTTCGATTTGATATGCTATAATAATCATTTCATTAATCAAGTCAAAAGTTATGGTTGTTTAAAGTTATGACTCCAATTAATTGATTTTTTTTTTGGATTATGAATAGAAACAATCTCTTCTCCTTTTGTGTTTTTTTTTTTGAAGAAAATAGATGGATTAAACACAGAAAATAAAGAACAAGAAAAAGGATAGGAAGAATTCAAAGAGAACTATGAAATGAAATCCAAAGACAGAAACAATGAAAATGAAATTGAAAGAAAACGTAAGACTTGAAAAGGACAAATATTTTTTTGGAATCAAGAACTAAAACAAAGATAGATGTGGATAGATAACCTGTTTCCAGAAACCTAGCTCTGATACTAAATGATGTTGAACCTTTAGGCAAACAACCTAAGGAACCCACGAGATCAAAGGAATAGGAACAATCAATTTGTTAGGAACATGTTAAAGATGATCAGATTAGAATCCTAAGGAAACAAATCCTTAAAACCCTAACCTTGAGATGCCATAAAAGATAATTACTTCTTTTGATAAGTCGAATTCAAGAATTCAATCAAAAATATAAGAAGGCAAAGCAAAAAGCTTTCTGAAATAAATTTGATAAATGATATAAGATCTACCTCTAAATTACATAGCTTTTCCTTTTTATAAGCAACAAACCATAAATAAAAAACCCTAGATGAAATAGGCCTATTTAGTGATGGATTGGGCCTAATCAATTCTTAAAAAATAAAAGACTAAAAAGACTTATGATAAATAAAACATAAAAGGCCCACAATTTACTAAAGCAAAAATTGCTTCTGAAACTAATCCTTGCATCCAACATGATCTTTCAAATTTATCCCTTGCATAAAAGGATAATAGACAATCCTTAGTGAAACTTTATAAGCTTTAAATTTAATTTTAGAATCTTCTAGCACTTCTTCTTTGTATTGCACTTCTATGGTCAAGCCTTGAAAAGGTTTTTTCATCCTCTTTGTGTTTGCCCTAGTCATTAGACTACCAATTTCTTGCAAAGGATCTTGAGAATATTTGGGAACATCAACTTGGTAAGCACCTTGATCTCCATTACTAGGACTCAAATTACCAATCAATTTCATGTCCCAAGTAATCTACTTACAAGTTGTTGATTTCATCATAGTCTACACAATAAAGGTGCTTGGATCCAAATCAATGTTCCGACAACTCACTACTAAAAAAATAACATATGGTCTCAGACCTATGGGGTTTTGGTCACAGTTTAATAAAAACCAAGGCTATAGAATATGTTTATGGCCTCAGTTTTTATTAATAACCGTGGCCATAAGTTATATTATTTTTTTCATGTTTTTTTCATTTTTTTTGTTTTTTTTTCTTTTTTTTCACTCCTTCTCTCTCTTTCTCTTTTTCTTTTTTTCCTTTTGATCCCATGCCCACCCCTCTCTCTTTATTTTTTTCTTTTTTTCTTTCTTCCTTCTTCCTTCTTCTTTCAGATTTGAAATTTCATTTTTCCAGATCTGATTCTTCCTCTTCCCCTCTTGTGATTCTTCCTTCTTTTCCCATCTCTTCTTTCTCTTCCTTCTCTTCCTATCTCACTAGTTTGGTGGTCGATGTTCGATGGGTATTTGTTCATTATTTCACTGGCCACTAGGTCGTTGTTCATTGTTTGCTGGTCGCTGGATGTTGGTCGTTGGTCACTAGATGCTGGCTGCCAGATGCTGGTTGTTGGTCGCTGCATGCTGGTTTCTGGTGCTGGTATTGGTGTGTTGTGCTAGCATTGGTGCTCTGCCCTGGTGCTAGTACTCTACGCTAGTGCTGGTGCGTTGTGCTAGTGATGGTGTGTTGTGTTGGTATTGGTCTTGTTGTCTTTGGTATTGGTGCACTACTGTAGGTAGTGCATTGCACTATCTTGTGTCTTCTTACTTAGTCTTTGGTCTTATGGTCTTATTTATCTTGGTGTTAGTGTTGGTCTTATTTGATCTATCTTTGGTGTTAGTCTTGGTGCTGCGCTAGCTATCTTTGGTGTTAATCTTTGATGCCTACGTTGATGTGGTGTGTTGTGTTGGTACTTTGGTGCTGTCTTGTGGCGGTTGTTGTGCTAGTGTTAGTGCACTGCGTAGGTGCTGGTGCACTGCGCCGGTGCTAGTGCTCTGCCCTAGTGCTGGTGCTTATTGCTTCTTGTGCGTCTCTACTAATTTTAGTCATGTCTTTTATTTTATAACAAAAGGGTTGTGCTTTTCTTCTTGCTAGGTTTCAGCTTCTGTTATATATTCTGCTATTTTAGTCTTCATTGAGGTTTTCATTATAACCGCATATGTGGATCAACAAACCACTTGTTTTGACTTATTTCTACCTATTGTTCTACATTATACTTTCATCCAGAGTAATATTGTACATTAGCGTATGTTCTTTGGGGTTGTGAAATGCTTATACACTGTTATTCAATTTCTCAATGATCTACTTATGGATAACTTTGTTAGTTATCAATTGTTCAATATTGGACTATGTATTAATATATTTAAACATTAGTCTTCCAATTTGTTTATTGAGTAAGAGTGAAGTATATCTTGCTAAATTTTCCTTGTAGTGGGTTCTCTCTCCCAAATACTTCAACTTTCCTTTACCCATTACGCTTACTATGATTCATATGGGATTTTCTGGAACAGTGGCATTTTTTCTTGTTTGTGTTTTCAAGGTATATTTGGCATCTTTATTTTCATGTGTTCCATGTTCTATTTATTGGTTAATTTTTCAGAATGCTGAGTGATAGTTTTTTTCTCTTGTTGTGACCCTCCCTTGGCTTTTATGTTTGATTTTAGTTTATTCCTTGACCCTCCCCTGGTTATTTATTGGTAAGCATTAAAACACTTGATTTTTTATACTATTGTTGTTAAATTCATTTAAATCTCCATATTCTTGGTCTTTCTTGTTGTTGGTTCTCTTGGTGCTAAGCGTCATGCGTGCTACTAGTCTTCTTCTTCAGCTCGTGTTCTTGTCTTTGGTGTTATCTTATGTTGATGTTCTTTGTCTTTGGTGCTTATCTTTGGTCTTATTTGTCTTTGGTCTTATTGTGTTGGTGCATTGGCACTGCTGGTGTTGGTAATTAATACTAAGTTTTTTTTTCATGTTTGTAATTAATACTAAAAAGTTAGTTTGTAATACTAAGTTTTTTTTTGTGTATAATAAACTCTCAATTGTAATTATACTTTTAATTTTAATATAATATTATTTTTAATATTGTAATTAATAAATTTATTGTAATTTATATTGATTTTTAATATTGTAATTACTAATTGTATTTTTTTTGTAATTTATGTATACCCTATAGCCTCAGTTATATGCTAACCGAGGCCATAGATACACCCTATGGTTTCTCTCACTTAGGCCTCAGTTCTTATAACCATGACCATAGACCTACGACCATGGTTAAAAACCGAGACCATATGTATGTTTTGTAGTAATGACTTGAGCCACAAAAATAGTCAAATCTATTCAACCATTACCTGAAATGTTAGCATAATAACATAAGTGAAAATGTATGTCATATAGAAGATTCAAAAATGAATAACCAAAACTAAATGATTTAACAAATTATCAGTTAAATCAAAATCAACTAGCAACCCTAGAACATATGTTAAAGCACAAGTTCAATAAAGATAACTTCTTTAAATATTAATAATCAAACCAAATAATTATGATATGACATATACAATTATTTGATCCAACAATTCAAGAGAAAGAATAAAGAAGAAGAAGCTATACGAATATATGATCAAAATATGAAAGTTTGAGTAATTATGGATCTAAATATCTAGTTCGTAAATAAAAGTTTTGTAAGCGGCAAAAAAATGAATCACATGTATGTAAAGTAATGCGAAAATAAAAAATCAACAAATAGGATTTTTAGGAAAACCTAGACCATACCAATGACCTAGGATACCCATTGATCCATCGAACCACCTAACTATCCACAATAAAAAATAAGTATTCAATACATAACTATCCACTATGAAAAATAAGTATCCAGTTACAAGACAATTACTCAAACTACCCACCCAAATAATACCCTCAATAAACCTACTTATAATCCATTACTTTCATCATAGTCTATAAGATAGGCATTTGAATTCGAATTAGCGTTCTGACAAACTCGAGTCCCACTAGTCAATCAAACCTACACCACTGTCACCTGAAAAGTTAGCACATAAGCATAAGTGCAAGTGTGTGTCCTAGAGAAAATTCAATAAAGAACGGCCTTAAGTAGTTGATTTAAACAATATATAAGATAAATCAAAGAGAACTAGCAACTCTAGAACAATCAATTAAAAGCACAATAACACAATTATTATTATAGGCTTGTTAATAAATTAAACACAACCACAAATATTTGATAAATTAACTTAACGAAAAAGCTTACTTGAAAACTTTTAGCAAAACAAGAGAGAATAAAAGATGAAGAGAATAAGCACAATAGCTTTTGTATGATTAGTTTCAAAAATGTTCTTAGGTTTGTATTTACAAAATATTTTGAAGCATATAAAGTTAAAGTTGAGTTACCATATTGTTCATAAAATCAGTTAAAATAATTTTAAGAAATAAGAACAATACAGTAAAAACTCAATCCAAATCATAATAAAAATACATTTTAAAATTAGATAACTTGTTGCTCGTTTAATTTAACCAAGTGCTCGATCGACTAAGTACATTAGTTGATCAATCAAACATCCTCTCGATAGATTAGTGATCATTTAATTATTATTCAAAAAACGTGGATGGATCCAATGATTTAATTTGATTGATATAGTCCTCGATTGGTCGAGTAATGTATTAAAATCAATTTATTTTGGTAATATTTCTTTATCGATATAGTTACTACTTGATCGATAGAGTGACTTATTTTCATTTTCAAATTGCTTCTATTATGCCTAATATGCAATCTAATATATATATGAACAAAAATATATTTATATGTGATCGTTGAGGCTCATAGTTTCTTGAAATTATTCTTCTAAGACACACCTAAAAACTAAGATTACAATTATACATTTTGTTCATGAATATTGCCAACACTAACAGAAACCTAACAATCTCCCCCTTTGTCATATTCATGTGATAAAATATCTCGCTCACTATATAGCACTTATAGGAAAATTAAAGTTTTTACATAGTAGTACTATCCTATGATCAATCCAGTGAAACTATCTTTGCTTGAATCTTGAAAGCTCCTCTTTATACTAAAGGTCAAAAAGATAAATACCCAAGAAAGTTGTCCTAAAAGACTCATTGTTCATTAATTCATGTATATAATTATATAAAAAGCAAAGAAAATTCATAAGTGAGTAATCATTAGATAGAAATTAAAAACAAAACTCCCTTTATGTGTAGTATCGCTAAAAAAGACTTTTAAAGTAATTTTCTCCCTATGTTAGCTCTCCCCATTTTGTAGATTTGCAACTAATGTTTCAATTTTTCTTCCCTTTTTGTCATATGAATAAACAATATAATCATGAAGTATAACTCATTGAGCAAGCATGCAGTGGACTTAATGACTAAAAAGAGGAGTATACATTCTTAAAAGCTCAAAACAAGGAGCTAAAAACAATATGTTTCTCTAAATAGATTAGAACAAAAAATAATTTACAAAATTGGTATATATATATATATATATATATATATATATTTTTAATTGAGGGTAGTAGACTTAGCTTAACATGACTACAACAGTATACACAAATGATGAAATTAGTTTTGGTCAATGTGTGACTATCCATTGACAACATAAAAATATGTAGAAAAAACACACAAACATAATAATACACATTGATGCGGACCCTCTAGGCGAACAACCTCAGGAGTTCACGAACTCAAAGGAATAGGAACGTTTGATTTGCTAAGAACTTGTCGAAGATCATATTAGAATCCTAAGGAAACAAAGTCTTTAAAACCCTAATCTTGAGATGCCACAAAGGATGATCACTCTCTTTGATAAGTGGAATTCAAGCATTCAATCAAGAACACATGAAGGCAAAGTAAAAGCTTTATGAAATATACTTTTCATTAATGATATTCATTCTTGCCTCCAAATTACATAACTATTCATCTATATAAGCAAGAAACTCTAAAAGAAAAACCCTTAATTAAAATGGGCCTATTTAGTTATGGATTGGGCCAAATTCAACCTTAAAAAATAAAATACTAAAAGACTTAAAATAAAAGGCCCACAATTCACTAAAACAAAAATTACTAAATATAAAAAAGTCCATAATTAATTAAAACAAAAATTGTTAAACATAAATGACCCACAATTAATTAAAACAAAAATTATTTTCTAAAGTAACCCTTGCACTCAACTTGATCTTCCAAATCTATCCCTAGTCATTGGACTACCAATTCCTTGCAAAATATCTTGAGAATATTTGTGAACATCAACTTGATCAATGCTTGGGAACATCAACTTCAGGTGCTCATCAAGTTAATGTTCCCATGTGCTGATCAAGTTGATGTTCCCAAATATTCTTAAGATATTTTGTAAGGAATTTACGATCCAATGACTAGGAATAGATTTGGAAGATCATGTTGGGTGCAAGGATCACTTTAGGAAACAATTTTTTTTAATTAATTGTAGGCCATTTATGTTTAGAATTTTTTTGTTTTAGTGAATTGTGCGCTTTTTATTTTAAGTCTTTTACTCTTTTATCTTTTAAGGTTGGATTAGGCCGAATCCATAACTTAATAGACCCATTAGGCCCATTTTCATCTATGGTTTTTCTTTTAGGGTTTGTTGCTTATATAAAAGAATATTTTTTTTAATTTGGAGGCAAGAACAAATATCATTAATGAAAAGTATATTTCATAAAGATTTCTCTTTGCCTTCTTGTGTTCTTGATTAAATGCTTGAATTCAACTTATCAAAGGGAGTAATCATCCTCTGTGGCATCTCAAGATTGGGCTTTTAAGTACTTTTTTCCTTATGGTTCTAATTTGATTATCTTTAACACATTCTTAGCAAATCAATCATTCCTATTCTTTTGAGTTCGTGGGTTTCTAGGGTTATTCGCCTAGAGGATCCGCATCACATACATTGCATGTCGACAATCACCAAAAGTAAAATATGTTCTAGAAATGCAATAGGATGTCAATTTTTTCATTTATGATAAGTTATAAAAGATTCAAAAGAAGAGTATCACCTATCATAAAACAAATTGCATTTGAATTCATATTTGCACAAAATAAAATTTACTTACAAGAGAGAACTTTAATGTATTTTTTTGTATTCCTCACTTGTATTAATTTTTTTCTATTTTTGATGAAGAATAGGTTATTTATTTTCCTTTTGTGTAATCAATTGTGGCTCTTTCCTTTTGTACATGCAAAAGATTTTGTATTTTTCGTTTTCCTTTAATATTATTATTATTATTTTAAAGAAATGTGAACAAGCCAATATATATAATATGATGAATTTTGCATTAGTTGTGAGGTAACCTTCTCCTCTCATTGTGGTAGTTTTCACAAATCATAGTAGGTAGCCCTTTCAAAACTAGGTGTCTTGGTATAACAACATTTTATATAGTGAAAGACATAATTAAACCATAATTTTCACAATAAAGGTTATCTCATACCCTACAATCTCACATAATTAATTATAAAACTTCTATCATAACATACTTATATGTCTAATGAGTGTGTGAGTATGTTCATGTTAACATCAATCACAAGATGTGAAAAATATATAAATAAAAAAGTCAAAATATTCATTTGTATAATTATAGCCAATCAAAATAAATATGAATAGAGTATGTAATGATCATGTCAATGTTAAAGTATGTCTACATCCCTCCTTTATTTTTAATTTTTTTTAAACTAAAAAAATCAATAAAAATAAAAACAAACAAACTAAAGATATTCACATTTGATCAATTCAGTAGTCAAATAAAAGTATCTAGGTGAAACAATAAAAAGAGAAAATCTTTTCTAACCTATACTTTCTTGAATTTTGGTTTCTTTATATCTTCAGGTTGGAAATGAACTACCTTACTTGTCATAAACATATTCTTGGACACTTTTATATTTTCCATTCATCCTAAATGAAAGTGCAGTATGCATGATAGGATGATGGTAATGAGTCTTAGAATTAAATGCATTGAATTTCACTTGCCTCTTTGAGCCAACAACTTCATGCTTTCTAGTAGGATTTTTGAACATGGTACCATAATTTTCATTCATCCTAGAATATGATGCAACATGTATAGATAAGGGAAGGTTATGAGTCCTACTATATGTAGCATGGAAATTATTATTACATTTAGGAGCATTTATCAAAAATCTACACTTGAGCCTAATACGACCTTTCCTTCCACAATGATTATAGACATACACAAACTTAGTAGATTTTTCAATCATAGGTGAAACTCTTCTTTATGTATAATGAGTAACAATAGGAGTAGGGTTAGAAGGCCTTACAAATGTGATTTATGATATTGAAAGAGTAGAGCTCTCATCCTTATAACCAATGTCATATGTATCATGTGAAGAGGACATGTTTGTAGGTTTGACCAATTCAGTTGATTTTGAAGTGGATGGAATAGAGTTCTTATCTATATATTCTAGCCCTATTTTGTCTCCAATTGGTTTCCCACAATTAAGAACTTTGTTCAATCCTTCAGCTCTAATTTTTAGCCATTTTACAACTTCCTTTGATTGTTTAACTTCCTGCACCAAATATTTTTTGTTCTAAACCTGCAAGACTTGAATTCAAGGCATTAGAATATTCAAATAGATTAATATTATCCTCTTTAAGTAGTGATGAGTTTACTTTAAAAGATTTAAGTTTGACATTAAGTTTAATTACTTCTACAAGCAACTTTTCTTTATCTCTTTTTGCATATTATGAACTCTCTAAACACATTTTTAATATTAGGAATATAAAAATGTTAAAGTAGAAAATTAGTGTCACTTTTCTAATTGTCTGAATCAATATCTGGCTTATTGGAGTGTCTACCAGCATTTGCAACATATGCTAAGAAGTTTGTTTCATTGTTTTTTGGTTCAATTGGATTTTCATTGTATCTTTTAGAGTTAGTAAATGTGGTATTGAAAGCTCTTCCAGTATTGTTCTTCTTATTTGCACAATCTGTAGCAAAGTGACCAAAATCCATAAATTCAAAAAATTGAGGTTTTAATGGGTTTAGGTTTCTTACCATTAGGTCGAAATCACAAGTTTGAGTTCTCTCAGATTTTGATCATTTTGGTAACTTGATTGTCCTTTATTTCAAAAATTCTTATTGTTAAGAATTTTTTTCAATCTTTTGGTTGAGAGTGCCAATTCTTCATTCATCATTGTTTGTATCTTCAATCATAGTAGTTTTGAAAGTAATACCTTTGATTTTAGAGGTTTTTGAAAGCCCATCTTAAAGGTTGGAAGTGATCTGATCCAACAATTATTTCTTTTTTGATGGTGTCCACATCCTTACATAGAAGTGACCTTTATATGGAAGTGATCTTGTAGTCAGGAAAGAATCATTCAAACTATTCTAAAATCATCAATTTTATCTCCAAGATTTGTAGAGGTGTTAGTAATATATATCACATAATTTTACATAGAATTCAGAAAAGGTTTCATCTTTTTTCATCCTAATATTTTCAAATTGAGTATTAAGTATGCGAGACTATATTCATTTAACTTGTGAGGTACTCTTATTGGTAACCTCAAAAATATCTCAAGCATGCTTAGTAGCTTCAACATGAAAAATACAATGAAACTAATCAGTAGACAACGTACTAAAAATAGCATTAATATCTTTTTAATTTTAGTTACTACCAATTTTATATTGATTGATCCATATTTTCTAGGTTTTGGAGTAATAATATTATCTTTGGTAACCATAGGTGGTTCTCATTCATAAAGCACAAAGTTCTAGATGCTTTTATAGACCATAGATAGAATCTTATACGAGCCTACCAATATGGGTAATTAGACCCATCAAAGTAAGGTGCATCAGTTCTAGATGAACCCTTTCTTAAATGATCCATAATAAGGTCCTAGGTACCCTAAGTGTATCTAGTGATGACTATGATGCCAAATGAAAGTTTCTTTAGTCATATATCCAAATATCTACCCAACAGAAGTATGGTAAATGGAAATTTTGCTAGCGACCAAATAACCAATAACTTGTACATAAAGTATTGTGGAAATAAAAATCAACATGTGAGATTTTTAAGTGGAAACAACCTAGGCCACATGAGTGACCGAAGAGGAAAATCACCGGTTCACTAGACCACCGAACTATCCATTATGAAAAATAAGTATCCATTTATAAGGCTAGGACTCAAACTACTCACCTAGGTAATGCCCCCAAGTTACCTACTTACAAGCTGCTACATTCATCAATAGTCTCAACAAGATAGGCATTTGGATCTAGACCAACATTTCGAAAAACTTAAGTCGCATAAGTCACTCAAACCCGCACCACTATCACCTAAAATGTTAGCACATAAACACAAGTACATATGTTTTTTCTACAACAAATTCAATAAAGAACAACAATAACTAGTTGATTTAAACAATATTACAGATAAATTGAAAACAACTAGCAACTCTAGAACAATAAAAGTACAATAATACAATTATGATTTTAAGCTTATTAATCCATCAAACATAACCACAAATATTTGATAAATTAACTTAATGTAAAGCCTACTTGAAAACTTTTAGCAAAATAATAGAGAATGAAAGAAGAAGAAAATAAGCACAATAGCTCTAATGTGGTTAGTTTCAAAAATGTGCTTAGGTTTGTATTTATAGTATATTTTGAGGCACATTAAGTTAAAGTGAAATTACTGTATTGTTCATAAAATTAGTTAAAACACTTTTAAGAAATAAGGACAATAGAGTAAAAATCCAATTCAAATTGTAATAAAAATATGTTTTAAAATTAGATAATTGGTTGATCGATCAATCTAACCAAGTTCTCGATCGATCAAACATCCTCTTGATCGATCTAGTCCTCATTTCCCTCTATCAATCTAGTAATATATTAAAATCAATTTATTCAAGTAATATTGCTCAATCGATTTAGTCATTACTTGATAGATCAATCGAGTAGTCTATTTTCATTTTCACATTGTTCCTATTGTATCTAATATGCAATCTAATGTGTATAGGAACAAAAATATATCTGATACGTGATCATTGAGGTTCAATAGTTTCTTGAAAATATTCTTCTAAGACAAACCTAGAAACTAAGATTACAATTATACGTTTTGTTAACAAATATCATCAACACTTACAGAAACCTAACAAAATATCATAAGCATTAATTTTTTATAGATTAACTAAATAAATAAGCCTAAATAATTATAAACTTATATTTGCATAACAAGAAAGACTCTTATTGGATTAGTAATACTCATTAATTAAGAAGACTTTTATTTACAGAAAAATTCTTGTTAAAGTAGACTTATTAATCTAGAAAACTCATATTTAAAGAATAATTCTTTTTAAAATAGATTCTAGCTAGGCTATATCTTATCTAATATTTTAGCTTATATGTCATCCTATATTTTAGCATATTAAAAGCCTTATTTTTGAATTTGGGGCATCATTTGCATCATTCATATATACTACTATATAACAATTGTGGGGAAAAGTAATAACAACTTTCCAAAAAATCAATCTAAATAAATTTTTCAAACAAAATAAAATATCAGAAAGCAACTCTCCTTTTTTATATAAGAATAATAGGTATAAAATAGGAGAATAACTTTTTATTTGAGTTACACGATTTCAAATTTGTCACCTAATTATATGTATATATATTAGTTTGTAATCATTTATTTAAAATAAAATAAAAAGGTAATGATACTTTAATTTCTATACACTTCATAATTTTAGAAATTGGATATTAAAAATTGAAACATTTATAGAGAAATTGATGATCAATCCAATCCATAACCATCAAGTAAACTTGATTTATCGATCTATTATTATTGATCGTCATATTTTCCAATTTAGAGTGTGGCATGAGAACATAGGGAACAAACCTGAGCCTCGAACAATGTGCCGTTTTATATCTCATACATTGCAAAGTGTATTGATGTTTAATTTTTATAGCGGCACGTCATTCTCGGCTCACATCCACTCGCTATCTCTTCAGGCAACACTTAATTTGACAAAAAAAATTGCTTCTTATAAGTGCTTGGTTTCTCTACACATACCGTCATCTATATGTGTATGATTATTTTAGATTAAATTATCGGTACATATTTATAGGACTAGAGAGTTGGGCAACTCATATTCCACTCTTGTATTTATTCATTAATTATTCTCTAGCTAATGGCAAAAATATAAGTCAACTAGCTATCATGTATAATATGTCATATTGAAGGATATATCAATAAAATTATCTTGACAATTCTTTAACAATTTAAAAAATGAGAATATTATCTTTGGATAAGTAAAAATTTGAATGTGTTCTAAATTAGAGGTGGAAAAGGCTTTTATATATATATATATAGATTATTCTTTTTAATTTTTTTTCATGTCTCAAACTATTCTTCTAACAAATAAAGAATTATTAGAATAAAAACTAATTTTTTCAAAAGTTGTAGTTGCTAAAGAATGACTAGTATTGTTTTATACATTTATTACTTCTTATTAAATGTTTTTAGGTATAATACAGATTAAATGCTTATAATTTAATAATTATGATTACTATGTATTAAAGATAGGATTTCTAATTCTCGTGTCATAATATTAGATGTTGTTAGGGAACTAAATTTTATCAGAAAATGAGGCGTTTGAAGAAGAGCGAACATTTTATTATATATCTATCTAGGTGTAGTTCTATCTAAATAGAAGATAAGAAATGCTTAAAGTTAATTCTTTTGTTTTGGATAATCTATATTTAATTAGAGATCAGATTAGGATAGATGACGATATATAGGTGGCTCCCAAAAAAAAGTTCATTTGAGAATTAAGAAGATATGGATGTTGATTTATGCTGGACATAATAATCTTAGTGATACGACATGTCTTGTACAAAGTGTCCTTCAATTCAGACCTTTTGAAAGTTCATAACACGTTGACTTTTTCAAAAGGCTAAGAATCTAAGAAGGTCAAAATTGATGCTTCTGCGTCTGTCACTCATTTATTCAGTCAGTTCCTAAACTTAATTTGTGAGCCAAATTTATATTTAAGTACTCAAATTTTATTTATTTATTATTTGATAAAATATTTGATTTCATAAATAAAAAAAATATTACATAATAAATAACATGGCTGTTTGAATATTTATATTTTAACAACCGACAAGATATAATTATAGCTCTTTGAATATCACAATTAAATAAGATACACAAGCATAAAGCTATTTAAAAACATACTAGTTTTAACAAACTCTTATTTTGGGAGTTTTTTTTCGGTAACTTTTTATAGATTTTCCTTCTAATTCAATTATACATTTTTTTTTTGTTAATATTTGCAAGAACTATCAGTATCGGTTATTTTTATGTAAATTTATTTTTAAATTAATTATCAAGTATATCAATCAAAGTAAAAAAAATATCAAAATTTTAGATAGTCATAATTAAGGTATATCTTATATAATTATGACATATAAGATTACACGCATCCATTTAATAACACATATTTATAAAATTAGAATTATTTTTAATGTTAAAATATTTATTTAAACTTGAATCAATTTATAAAATTATTAGTTAAATATTTCTTAAATGTGTTTTAATATTTTTAAGATGTGTTTTAAAAATATTATTTTATAATATTAAGATTTTTAATAGGTTTTGAAAAATTAAACCCAAAATATATTCAATTCTAATACTACTAAATTATTATTATTATTTATATATATAAACACATTAGGGATTCCCCAAAATATTTTTAAGATGTGTTTAAAGATGCTATTTTTGTTAAATTTGTGCTTACTCTAGGATTTATTAGTTAATTTAATTTAATTAATATATGCTTTGAATCATTTAGTAAGGATTATTTATTTTTAAATCCATTCTAGAGCACACATGGCACTTGTGTAATATTTTAGCAGTAATGTTTTTTTCAATTTTATGAACATATGTTATTAAATGCATTAGTACAATCCTATGTGTTATAGTTATAAAATTTATACTTGATGTACAACTATTTATAATTCTGACATTTCTTCAACTTTGATTGATATACTTGATAACAAGCTTAAAAATAAATTTACATGAAAATACTTTATCTACGAAAATAGCCAACACTCTTAGTCCTTACAAACTCTCCCTTTGGCATTTTCGTGTGATAAAATCTCTCACTCATTAAATGACACTCATATGAGAAATGTAAAGGTTAAATTGATGTTCTAGACTCCATAGTGAATCTATCTTTGCTCAAACTTGATAGACTTGCAAGTAATTGAAATGACATTAACAAAACATACGACAATTTCGTATGAAAACCTCATTGTATATTAGTTTAGTTTACATAGAAATAAACGAAGTGTAAAGAATAATCATGTAGTACATCCATTCATACCAATCAAGTTTAACATAAACCTAACTAAATATGTTCTCTCCCTATATGCACAACAAAATAAAACAAGAAAGTAAAACACAGTCTTGATAAATTTTAGGCAAATAAATGATCTTGCATAATCAGTAAACTCAAGAACACAACACTAAAACAAATTAAATCTTTCATAGTATTTGATTTGACATTATTATTTTCTTTCTAGAATTCAATCCCTATAATTGACATTTTTAATTTCGACATGTCATTGTTTTTTCAATTATAGCCTAATATATTAAAATCTCAAAATAATTTTCTATAGTTACTCACGTATTATGTATATTCTATATGAAAAATTATTCATAGTTTATAGAATATTATTGATGTGATATTTCAAGTTAATGATATTCATTCTTAGTGTACATATTTTCTTGAAAAGTGTTATATTTTGTATAAAAAGTAAATGTTATAATTATAATATGATTGATCATAAATATACACA
Source organism: Hippophae gyantsensis (assembly GCA_030763125.1). Taxonomy (NCBI): domain Eukaryota; kingdom Viridiplantae; phylum Streptophyta; class Magnoliopsida; order Rosales; family Elaeagnaceae; genus Hippophae; species Hippophae gyantsensis. The sequence goes on from CM061036.1 coordinate 14,112,283, forward strand.
TTGTTGAGATTCAATGTGTTTCTAGAGAGATATTAGAGAGAAGTCTAGACAATTAGCTGAATGTGTGGATCTTCATGAGTGGTCAATATATTTATAAAACATTATATATATAAGTGTCAATTACGTAATGTGTACCCTTATTTACTAGTCAAAAGGGCATAATTGGCCTAAAGTACATGTTATGGGTTGAACTCGAGCTAAGCTCAAGTTGTCGTGTGAGCTCGGGCTATCATTGAGCTTGCGCTATCATTGAGCCCAGCCTGTTATTGAGCTTGGGATGCTTTGATGAGTGCTTAAAAAGAACTAAAATTTTCATGATTTAATGTACATTAATTGATTAAATAGATTTATATTTGTATGATTTTATCATATTTTTATATAAATTTGTCTTTTCAAAATCACGGGTATTTTTATTGTTTTTCAGGTATTTTCATTAAAAAATAACATAAAGATATGAAGAAAAATACTGGAGGCAATACATTATAAATATATTGAGAAAAGAAAGGAGGAAAAGTCAAAGAGATGAAAAAAATTGGACAAAATAGGCCAAAATTTCGCGTGCAATAGCCCATCCGCATTGAGTCCTAGGCGTAGTCTCCCATCTGCACCAAATATCACGCGTAACAGCCCATCCATTCCATGTCGCGTGTGCGCTATCACACATATCGCCTTGTCACGTACGCGCCAACCATCCATCTATCGTACCAACCACCTGTTTAAAGAGATTTTCGCGCCCTATATGGATGCGAACCTGTCCAAACATGTCGAAATTCAAATTTTGAAATATTCTCCCCCTTTTTGGCCTTTTCTTCACCTATAAAAAGTCCTTCTTCCCCCATTCCAAAACCCACAATTTTTTGAGCTCTTTTTCTCTCTTGAAAGTTTTCTTTTTTTTTAGTTTTTCAGTTTTAAAGTTCTTCTCTTTTTGAGAAGAACTAGCTATGTTTTTATAGGTTTTTAGTTTTTGATTCAATAAATGGAAATGCAAATCCCTTTGGAGGTTTTCCAGCAACAAAATTAACATCAAAATTTTGTAAGGATTCTTTTAAGGTATAATTTTAAGGGATTCTTTATAGTTATTTTTTATATTTTATTCTTATATATTATATTTAATTTTTCTGTGACTAAAATTTAATATTGCTGGCTGTTATTAAATATGATATAATTATAACATTGTTATTCTTGCGAAAACTTAAATAGGTAAAACATTTCTATAAAATAAAATTATTTTGTTTTTATTCAAGATTTTATATTAAGAATATTAGAGAGAAATATATTATTTTTCATTACAAACTTAAATTTCAAAGTTATATTATAAGGTTTAATTATCCGGTCTGATTTAGAGTAGTGCTCTTTTATTTGTTGGTACAATAGCACGGTAGATAGAGTAAAACTCTATTTCAAAATTTTTTTATAAGAACTATTATTCGAAAATGTATTGACAACACATTTTCAATAATGGTTTTAAAACTTGAAAGTTAGTACTTTGATAATTAAATTCTTAGATTTAATTTGGACATCTTGAATAAACCTTCAAGACGGTGGGGTTAGACATTTTAAGCTTTATTCAAGGTATCCAAATTAAACCTAAGAATTTAATTATCTAAGTACTAACTTTCAAGTTTTAAAATCATTATTGGAAATTTGTTGTCAATACATTTTCAAATTATAGTTCTTATAAAAACTTTTGAAATAGAGCTTCACTCTAAGTATCGATGATTGTTCCAACAAATGAAAGAGCACTACTCTAAATCAGACCGAATAATTAAACTTTATAATCTAACTTTCAAATTTAAGTTTGTAATAAAAATAATATATTTCTCTTTAACATCCTCAATATAAAATCTTGAATAAAAAAAAATTAATTTATTTTATAGAAATATTTTACCTATTTAATAATTTGCAAGCATAACAATGTTATAATTATATCATATTTAAAAAAAGTCAGTCATGTTATATTTAATCGCAAAAAAATTAAATATAACATAGAAGAATAAAACATAAACAATAACTGCAAAGAATCCATTAAAATTATACCTTAAAATAATCCTTACAGAATTTTGACGCTAATTTTATTGCTGGAAAACCTCCAAACGGATTTGCATTTCCATTTATTGAATCAAAAACTAAAATTCTATAAAAACATAACTAGTTCTTTCCAAAAAGAGAAGAACTTTAAAACTAAAAACTAAAAAAAATAAAACTTTCTAAAGAGAGAAAGAGCTCAGAAAATTGTGTTTTGGAATGGGCTAAGAGGGTTCTTTTATAGGTGGGGAAAATGCCAAAAATGGGGGAAAATATTTCAAAATTTGAATTTTAACTCGTTTGGACAGATTGGCGCGACAAATTGAAAATGAATCATTTAAATGTCACATTTGGTAGGGTTAGACAGTTTAAACTTTATTCAAGGTATCCAAATTAAACCTAAGAATTTAATTATCCGAGTACTAACTTTCAAGTTTTAAGACCACTATTGAAAACATGTTGTCAATACATTTTCAGATAATAATTCTTATAAAAACTTTTGAAATAGAACTTCACTCTAACTACTAGGCGATTGTACCAACAAATGAAATAACACTACTCTAAATCAGATCGGATAACTAAACCTTAAAATCTAATTTTCAGATTTAAGTTTGTAATGAAAAATAATATATTTCTCTCTAACATTCTTAATATAAAATCTTGAATAAAAACAAAATCAATTCATTTTAGAGATTTTTACCTATTTAATATTTCGCAAGCATAACAACGTTGTGATTATATCATGTTTACAAATAATCAGCAATGTTAAATTTAATGAGAGACAAATTAAATATAACATATAAGAATAAAACATAAAAAATAACTACAAAGAAAATAAAATCCTTATAGTACTTTGATGCTAATCCTGTTGCTGGAAAACTTCCAAACGAAATTGTATTTCCATTTATTGAATAAAAAAGATAATAAATTACAAAAATATAATTAGTTCTTCTCAAAAAGAGAAGAACTCTAAAACTAAGAAAAACTAAAAACTAAGAAATTGAGAGAAATAAAGAGAGAATAAGATATTTTTGAGGTGTCTTTTGGTGTGGAGAGAATGAGGGTATTTATAGGTGAGAAGAGGATGAAAGAGTGGGGGGAAAATGATAAAAAATGGGGAAAACACGTGTTAGGTGAATGATGATGTCATCGGTAGGTGTGGTGCAACGGCACGCGCGAATGGGGTAGATGGGCGCGCGAAATTGGACAGATGCACGTAGATGGGCTCACGGCTTCGGTTTTGTGCGCGCACAAACTTTGGCATGGTTCGGGCAATGTGCGTGCATTTCTTGGTATGGTTGGGCATGCGCTGCATGCGTTGGTCGACACTACTGGGCAGCTGTGTGCGCGATTTCATCCTTTTTGACCCATTTTGTCCAATTTTTCCATCTTTTTTTACATTTACTCATTTATTTTATGAATATATTTGTGATGTATTACCTCCAGTATTTTTCTTCAAGTCTTTAAGTTACTTTTTTAAGCAAAAATACCTGAAAAATAATAAAAATACCCATGGTTTCGAAAAGATAAATTTATATAAAAATATGATAAAATCATATAAATATATATATTTTTAAGAAATTAAAGTGCATAAAATCATGATAATTTTAGTGTTTTTTGAGCACTCATCACAACCCCTAACCAACTTCTTGCTAGTCCCTTAGCAAGAGAAGCGATAAAAACTAAAAATTAAACTATCCTAAATCACTTTTGTGGATTGACATAGTTATATTTAGCGTATACAACAAGCCTTTTAATGCCTAAGTTGCCCTAGTGGACGAGTTTGAGTCTTGTGAGAGTTTTCAATAATGATACACACAAACATTAAACTAAATGTAAAAATTAAAAGAAATAATAAAAATAACAACTTAAAAACTAAAATTACAACAAAATCAAAAATTAACTTTAAGAATAAAATAAAAGAAAACAACATGAAACATAACACAAAAATGTCTCATACTTTTTAATCTTCTTTAAGATCATAATTAAAATCTAAAGCATAAGTTATTTTAATCTTCTGAAATAGTCATGATTTATTATAATAATTAGTCGAAAATCATTTTCATGTTTCATATAAAAAATGTATCAATTTAATTTCACCCAATTTTAGTGTTTAAAATCTGAATTCGCTTCGACTCTATTCCTCACTAGTCAATACTCTCAAAACACTGAATCTTATGAGTTCAAACACTCATACTAATTTATATGTGAAAGAGTTGATGTATAGAAATGAACTAATATGTTGGCATATGTATAAAGAATAAAGGCTCAAAGTGTTATTTTGACATTAATCTCATAAAAGGAATCGAATGTATAAATTATAAAGATATCGTATATAAAAATTATTCATGCTTAAATCAAACTCACTAAGCAAAAAATTCAAGATATATGCCTTTTATTTTCAACTCGTTACTAGGTAATATCTTCTCACACCTTACCACCTACTACTTTTCTTGTATTTATGTTTTTATAGCTTTTCATATAATGCAAAGAGACGAGACCTCGGTCTCTGACTCAGGCTCCTTGGAAAGCCATCAATATTCTAGTGCTAGTGAATATTTGAAGACTTCTGGCTCGAGCTCTTATAGTTAGGTGAGTCGATCTTTGTCTCATCCCTCAACCTCTAATCCTCACCCCCAAACCATTCCCATTATGAGATTGAGTATGCCTCAGACTCAAATCTTAGTGACTAGGACGTGGAGGAAGAAAACAAGGAATATAGGATCTAAGAAACCAATAGGTCACACTAGGGGTTAGTCGGTTATATCTAAGACTTTTGGATTGTTTCCCCGGGATGAAGAGAGATTAAGAAGAACCTACCACATCCGTTCCTCAGTTCAAATAATGATCCATCCAGAGGTAGCATGTAATAGTGATCAACCTCTATCCGGGTGGACTATCTTTCATGAGAAATATTTATGGCTAGGGGTATAGTTTCCTATATATCCTCTTATTAGGAGGTTCTTGCTTAGGACGCAGTTTGTATCGGGGTAGTTGATGCCCAATTGGTAGAGATGTCTACTCTCCTAAAATTGATCTGTCAAGAACTTAGGGTGGACTTAGAGATGGACGAGTTTAATGAGGTGTATGTCCTAAAACAGAACACCATATATCCAAGAAGGATCTATATGTTAGTGAAGTAGGATCAGGGGGTGAACATGTTACTTCCTGAAAACGAGAAAAAATGGAAAAAAAGTATTTTTTCTATGTTCCAAGTCAGTGGGTGTCTCCCATAAAAGACACCAAGCTAATAAGAAGCATCTGGAATAACACTGAGGTCGTGATAAGGAATATGGTTTCTTTAATCACTCTCTTGAGTTTTGACACAAAGCAAATGTTGGTTGATATCCAAAACTATCTCCCTAAGAAAACCAACTATAGGACCTTATTGAACACCCCATGCTTTATTGTGTGTGGGTTGTCATGACATGGTGCTGTGTAGCCCCCCTAGAGTGAATCGTAAACCCCGAACTCCTCCTAAACCCTAGGCTCATCCTAAATGCAAAATTCCTCCTATAGATGTTTGGGGCCAGTTTGAGGAGGTCCTTGATTATGATGACCTAGCCCTACATCTTATCTTGTTCTTGCTTCCTTATATATACCTTGTGAGATTGTTTGTGACCCCGAGGTGATTAACATGATATCCTCTCTCTTTTAATCTACAAATCACATGGATTTGAGCACTACCCAACTTTTTTCTTGTATGAAGAGCAAGGTCACGTCGGTAGGGGTGAGTTCTCCCATGAGTACACCCCCTGTTCTTAAGGGGGATCTTTGATGGGAAAAAGGGGAAAATCCTCTCATGAATGTCGCTCTTCTTCACTTAAGAAGAAGAAGAAGGGGGTGGTGGTTGATGAGCCTTTGAATGTTTGCCCTACCCTATCACCCTTGCCAGAGGAATATGTGACTCCTACTCTTTACTAGGGTTCTAAAGAATTTGGAAATCTTTAAAGGTATTTGAAGAAAGGGAAGGCTATCGAAAAAGACCTTACTACTGATGTTGAAGGGATCATCTTAAATCGATGTTTCGTGCCAGAGTACCTCAATGCTTGTATAAGCCACCTTTCTACTGATACATGTATGAAACAGCTCGAGGCTATTTACGAGGGTGCTAATTCTGGAAAGGTCATTTGTCGTGAGATATGTCGATGCATTATCTTGCATCTTGTATGTCATATTTGTCATGAACTGTGAGCTCGATATTTATTTGTTTGACCTTGTTTCTATGTTGTAGTTGATGCTGCTCTATGATTTTGACAAAGATCACAACATGGGGTATTTAAAAGCTAAGCTTATTCAAGAAAAATAGAGTCATGCATCTATGTGCTCAAAGTACACTGTGCTATTGGTACAAGAAACCAAGTGGGAGGATAAGGAAATTGATAAGGAAGAGAAGTTAAATAGGGCCACCTTTGAGCTCAATGAGGAAAGTTGAAGAGGGGGCCATGGAAGTACAAAGACAAGCTGAGGGTTCTACAAAGGAGGTGAGTTATAAAGTAAAGGCCAATGTGGATACTATAGCACAAAAAATTGAGTTCAAGACAGAGGCCAAGCAAAAGGGTCTATGACGAATAATCATCATCATCAACTAGATCATCATATACATTGGGCAATTTTTTTGAGAAATGACTAATATTGGATAATGAATCAAGCATGTCATCATCTTCTAAAGCATCATAATGGTAGAAATCTTTTTGTGGAGGCGTTAACATAACAGACCATGTTATGTCAATTTGATAGCTCACATAAAATACTTGTTTTGCATGAAGTGCTAATGTGAAAGGATCGTCAGTGTGACTTATCTTAGATAAATTTATAAAGGTAAATCCAAAATTTTCTATTTTATACCCAACATTGATAACATCTTCAATCCAATCACACAAGAATAATGTTTCATGGAAGACCTAATAATTGAGTTCCCAAACTTCTTGAATTAAACCATAATATGTTCTATCAAAAAGTACAGGACTACCATCTTTTGAACTAGAAAATTGCATAGTTTGTGCAACTATCTTCACACCACTATTCTGATTTACTTAGACTTTGTCCCTTGCTTGACTCGTAAATCTCGATCCATTAATTGTGAAACTAGAATATGATTTGACATCAAATTTTGGACCATGCGTAAGCCATTCTAAACTTTTTTTTATTTACATATCCTTTAAGGACTTGCATGTATCTCTCAAAAGGATACATCCATCTTAAGTAAGTAGGAGCACACAATTGAACCTCTCGAACTAAATGAACATACAAGTGAATCCTTATATTGAAGAAAAGAGGAAAATATTTTTCAATTAGACACAAATTATCTACAATATCTTTCTATAAAGAGTTTAATTCTCCAATTGATATGAATTTCTTGCATATTGTATTGAAGAATAAATAAAGACGAATTATTGATAATTGAACATGCTTTGGAAGAATTGATCTAATAGCCACTGATAATAATTGTTGCATTAAGATGTGACAGTCATGTGATTTCAATCCATAAAGTTTCTTATCAGAGAGGGACACAAAATTTCTTAAGTTGGATGAGTAACCATCAGGAACTTTCACACCCGCCAAACATTTACAAAACACATCCATCTCTTTTGTTGACATTGTATATGATGCTAGTGGCAAGTATGTTTGATTCTTATCATTTTCCACCCTTGGTGCCAATTCAGATCGTATGCCTAGTTTCTTTAAATCTATTCTTGCTTTAATTCCATCCTTTTTTCCCTAGGTATATTAAATAATGTACCAATCAAGCTCTCACATACATTTTTCTCAATGTGCATGACATCTAAGATGTGATGAATGTGTAGGTCTATCCAATAAGGTAATTCCTAAAATATTGATTTTTTATTCCAATAATTATGATCTACTTATTCAGTAACATTTTCATTTTCACCCATTTTATTAGTTGACCTCTTTTGTTTCCCTCCATTAGTGAGTATTCTTTTTTTCATATTTCCATATCATTTAAATGTCATACCATTCAATTGCCTTAATATCTCATCACCTTGTAAAGGTCAAGGTGTAGGATCATGATCTTTTTTTACCATCGAACGATTTCTTTTGGTATCTAAACTTGTGTCCAAATGGAAAAACTCTTCTATGTCTTCTATAAGACATCTTTCGTCTATGAACAAGATAAGTTGAAGAAATTCCATCACTACATATAGGGCATCCCATATAACCTTTAGTTATATGTCCTGATAAGTTTCTATAGGTAGGAAAATCATTAATCGTCCATAAAAAGACCCCCCTTCAAGTTAAATTGTTCTTCTTTATATGCATCGTAAACATTTACACCATCATTCCACAACATCTTTAAATCATCTATTAGAGGATGCAAATATACATCAATATCAACATCGGGTTGTTTCGATCCAGATGTCAATAATATTAACAACATGAATTTTCTTTTCATACACAACCAGGGAGAAAGGTTATATGTTACCATAATAACTGGCCAACAACTATATCTAGTACTAAGTGAACTGTGTGGATTAATTCCATCAACAATAATGGAAAGACGAAGATTTTATAGATTATATGCAAATTGAGGGGATAAATTATATACTACTTTCCAATTTGGAGAATCACAAGGATGATGTAACACCCCATCACCAGATCGATTATCTGAATGCCAAGCCAACCTCTTTGATGTGTCTTTACTTTTGAACAACCTTTGAAAGCGAGGAATCAGAGGAAAGTACCAAAGAATCTTTGCAGGCACGCCTTTCTTAAGTGTTGTCTCATTTGTAGCATGCTTTTATCTCAATTCTTTACACATTAGACAATTATCTAATGTCTCATATTATTTTCTATAAATAATGCAATCATTTGGACAAGTATGAATCTTATGATATTCCATGCCAAATCGACTAAGAGATTTCTTCACTTCATACATTGAAGATGAAAATTTAATACCCTAAGGAAATATATCTATTAGTACATTTAGTAATTCTGTGAATCCCTTGTCAGAAAAACCATTTTTTGCCTTCACATTGTACAAACGAACCAATCCTGACATTTTAGTGTATTTCTTGCATTCTGGATACAACTATTTTTTGGCTTCTTCTAGAAGTTTTTAAAGTTTTGGGATCATCCTCATGTAGTTCATCTTCAACACCATGAAAAATATTTTATGTCTGTACATTATGATAAGATGTATATAATCCACTCACATTCTTATTTATCTCTTTCCCATGAGTATTATCAATATTTTATCCATGATAATACCAACATTTATAACTCAAAAGAATACCAGTATAGATAAGATGATACTTAACCTCATCAATATCATGAAATTACTCATTTTTACTTAACCTCATCAATATCAATATCATCGAATCATACTAATTCATTATTACTATCTCTACAAGAAAATTCTAAGAAACTTTCAACTCCAGAAGTGTAGTCCTATTCAATTCTACACTTTGACATCAAAAATTTGTCTATTTTTTTATTAATGACATTAAGCATATTAAATATGTATCTAACCAATATATTTAAGATATTATTATATATGAATTCTCTAATTATTAGAATATCTATCAAAACATCATATAAAAATAAATACATAAAAACCAAACATAACAAATATATACATATAAATATAAATATGAGATTGATTGTAATTATTAATAATAATATGCCACATCATTTGAGTTGATTTCAAATTTAAGATATATATAAAAAATTTATATAACAATTTTGTGATGATTAATATTTTTTTAAAATAACTACACTACTTCAAACCTAAATTTTTAATGAGCATCATATTGTTGAATCATGTCTTTCCCATTTCATATTACCAAAAATAAATAAATTAAAAATCAACCTTAAATCATATTCATAAATATATAAATTTATTTCATTACAAATATTTATACAAAACCTACATAATAAAAATAATAACATACATATAATACAAAACATACATATAATACAAAACCTACATATATAATACAAAAATTTATACATATAAATAATTACACATAATATACAAAACGATATATAAATATGAATAATAAGTGCGTAGGATTAATAGAAATACTTACAAGAGTAAATAAAGTGGCCAAATGGAGAAAATGAAAAAAACAAATGATGTTTTGTAAGTGAGAAAATGGGAATAAAAAATTTGAGTATTTTGCTCAAAAGGTAGGTGATCGGGGCAGAACCGACATCGCCGATCCTGCCCGTTACTTTGGTTTTATCTATTTATAAAACTCTCGCAAGTGCACGAATCATTTCGTAGAAAATGATAAGTATACTCCCAAGGTCGATCTAAGGAAGGAATGTATGTGGTTTTTAATTTATTATTCAAACTTTTAAAAACGAAATTAAATCCTAAACATCCTGTCACGATAGTTTGGTTTTTTTGTGTTCCTAATCTAATAACATAAAATAAATAAACATATATACAAATTCAATAATTAATAAACATATATACAAATTCAATAAATAATAAACATATATACGTATTCAATAAATATTCATGCAAATTTTTATTATTTATATTAATGGAGTATTTATGGATATAGTAACTAAGTTAATTATGCTTGCTCATATTATTTAGGTTATTAAAGATATGAATTGATATTTATTGATTCTCTCTTTTTATATGAATACCACCTTTGGGCGGGTTAGATATTCTTTGTTAACTAAACAAATCAATTAACACCTATGGTGGGGTTGATAACTAATTTGATTAATTAAATTAATTCCTTTTTCTAAGAGATTGAAAATGAACTATTTAAATGCCACCTTTGGGCGGGTTAGACAGCTTTAAACTTTATTCAAGGTGTCCAAATTAAACCTAAGAATTTAGTTATCCGAGTACTAACTTTCAAGTTTTAAACCACTACCAAAACATGTTGTCAATACATTTTCAGATAATAATTCTTATAAAACTTTTGAAATAGAGCTTCACTCTAACTACCGAGCGATTGTACCAACAAATAAAAGAACACTACTCTAAATCAGACCGGATAACTAAACCTTAAAATCTAATTTTCAGATTTAAGTTTGTAATGAAAATAATATATTTCTCTCTAACATTCTTAATATAAAATCTTGAATAAAAATAAAATGAATTTATTTTAGAGATTTTTACCTATTTAATATTTCGCAGTAAGCATAATAACGCTATTATTACATCATATTTACTAAACAACAAAGATAGTTAAATTTAACCACGTACAAGTTGAATATAACATGTAAGAATAAAGTATAAAAATAATCAGAAGAAAATAAAATCCTTACGTAACTTCGACGCTATTCCCGTGAAATGAAAACCTCCAAGCGGAATTTGCACTCCCATTTATTGAATCAAAAATCTAAATTATTACAAAACATTACAAGTTCCTCTCAAAAAGAGAAGAACTCTAAACCAAGAGAATTGAACTAAAAACTAAGAGAAAAACAAAGAAAAGCTTAGAAACTAAGAGAGAAACTAAGAAAAACTCAAAAACTAAGAAATGAGAGAAAGAAAGAAGAGAGAAGTGTGTTTTGAAGGTGTGTTTTGAAGCTGAAGTGGAAGGGTATTTATAGGTGAGGACGGAGAGAAAAATGAGTAAAAAATGTTAAAAAATATTAAAAAATGTAAAACGCCGTATTGGAATTGGCTGATATCATTAATGACGCCAAGATGACGTCATTGCGCCAGACAAGATCATGATGAATGCGACTGCGCATGAACAAGTACCCTACATGAACAGTACCGCATGAACAGATCCTCACGAGTTTGAAATGAGTTTACACCCAGGGCGACGATTTTCTCCTTTTTGACATTTTTTACTCACTTTGTCCAATTTTTCCTTATTTGTCGTTGACCTTTCCCATTTATTTATTAATATATTTGTGTCAGACATTTCCAAAGATTCCTCTTTGAGTCTTTAAGTTGCTTTTAAGTGAAAATACCCTAAAACAATAAAAACACCCGTGATTCAAAAAGACAAATTTATATAAATATATGATAAAACATATAAATATATATATTTTTAATCAATTAATGTGCATAAAATCATGGTAATTTTAGTGCTTTTGAGCACTCATCACAACTCTAAACCTTCGCTAGTCCCTTAGCAAGAGCAAGAAGCCATAAAAACTAAAAATTAAACTATCCTAAATCACTTCCGTAGATTGACACGGTCATTGCATTTAGCCTATGCAACAAGTTCCTTTAAACCCCTAGGTTGTCTCTAAGTGACGAGTTTGAGTCTCGTGAGGGTTTTCTCAAGAATGATACCCACAAACATTGAACTAAATGTAAAAATCAAAAGAAATAAAAATAATCAACTTAAAAACTAAAATTACAACAACATCAAAAATTAACTTTTAAGAATAAAAGAAAACAACATAACACAAAAAATGTCTCATACTTTTTAATCTCTTTAAGATCATAATTAAAATCTCAAGCATAAGTTATTTTAATCTTCTTAAACAATCATGATTTATTATAATAATTAGTTGAAAATCATTTTCATATTTCATATCAAAAATGTATCAATTTAATTTCACCCAATTTCGTGTCATGAATCCGAATTGCTTTCGACTCTATTCCTCACAAGTCAATACTCTCAAAACACCGAATCCCATGGGTTCAAACACTCATACTAATTTATATGCGAAAGAGTTGATGTATAGAAATGAACTAATATGTTCGCATATGTATAAAGAAGAAAGGCTCAAAGTGTTATTTTGACTTGATCTCATGGAAGGAATCAAATGTATAAATTATAAAGATATCATATATAAAAATTATTTTCATGCATAAATCAAACTCATTAAGAAAGAATTTCAAGATATATGCTTTTACAAATGAAGAAATTGCAATGACTTTTTAGGAATTACTTCCTATATCTTTCTTTTGTATTTAGCCTTTACTCACAACTTTGTAGGCAATGCGGGTCATAAGTACGTAGATGATACTATATTTTTTTATCTCTATATATTTTTTTTTTCAATATATGTATATTTTAGAGAGTCAACCCATGTACAGATTGTACATTTTTTTTTTTTTTGGAATTTGGTGAGTGGTTAATTTTGTGGCTTTTCTGTTTGATCTTGGTTTAGGTAACCCCGTATATGTCTTTTTTTTTTTTTTTTGTAATACTACGCATCTAATGAGATAAAAGCATATACTATCAATTTCTACTCAAATCATTTAATCAAAGCAAAAATAATAAAAAAATATACGACACTCTATTAAGATGAGAAAAAATTCATACATTCAATATTAATGCCTATAGAGATCATCTAAGAATTTGAAGAAATAAGAAATGTGTTTGGAGTAGAAAAAAATATATATTTCATCAATAAGGGAAATTAGGCTCAAATTATATCTCACAAAGGTAGTCTCCACTAAAACAAATTCATATACACCGATTTTGGGTTTAATATAATTTCTACATCTTATCAAGAAATACTAGCATGACAAAAACTAACTAATTATAAAAACAATTACAAAATATTTCATGATATGTTTTCAAAAATTAATCTAACAAGACAAAAGACTTAACTATTTACTTAAATTTGATTTAAAGAAATGACAAATTTTTGTGAAATGTTTTTTTTTTTAATTCCAAAAATTACTAAATCACACAAAAATAAAACCAAACACAAAAAAAAAATGAAGATGTGAACAAAAAAAAAAACAAAAAAAAAAAAAATTAATAATTTTTTTTTTTTTTAAATTGTTAAATCTTTTTTTTTTCTTTTCTAATTAAGCATGGTAACTTTTCACCACCCCCAACCTAGAACTTACATTGTCCTCAATGTAACAACTGTAAATTAAAGATAAAGAGAAAAAAGAAGAAGAAAGATTACCTATTTCTTGAGAATGTGTAAGTAGTAATGGAGAAATGCAAGTGCATTCATCATATTCATCATTAGAGTGTATACGCATCATTGTCAGAACTTCTAACAACTCAACAAATATTTTTAGTTTTAACAATTTAAAACTTATTCACATATAATTAAACTAAAAATAAACAATAAAATTAAGTATATAAAACAAATAACAAAATTACCTAAAAATGACGGGTTGCCTCCCATCCAACGCTTAGTTTAACGCCTTAGCAAGACGTATCTTTGGTGCTATGATTACTCACCAAATGCAATCTATTTCAAGAATGTTGTTTGGTTCTTCTAAATAAGGCTTCGACACGATGGCCATTAACTTTGAACGTTTTTTGTGTCTCGAGTCCAATAGTTCTACCACTCCATGTTCAAATACCCGAACTATTTTGAATGGTCCATCCCATCTGATCTCAAATTTTCCCGGAAAATTCTCAAACGAGAGTTAAATAAAAGAACTTTCATTCCGTGGTGAAAAGTCTTAGGAACTAGCCTCTGTCATGATAGCGCTTTAGTACGCTCTTTTGTATAATTTGGCATTCTCATAAGCTTCATTCCTAATTTCTTCCAACTCACAAGCCTGAGTAATCGTTTTTCACCGCTTTATCTAAATCCATGTTTAGCTTTCTTTTAATTGCCCAAGAAGCCTTATGTTCAAGTTCAACTGAAGGTGGCACGCTCCCAAAGATTAACCGGTAGTGGCTCATCCCAATAGGTGTTTTGTAAGCTAGTAATGTGTACGCCTACATAAGGCATCATTTAACTTAAATGCCCAATCCTTCCTCAAGGACGTACAAGGCGTTCCAATATTCCCTTAATTTGCCTATTACTTACTTCCACTAAACCGGAAGTTTGAGGATGATATGGAGAGTTACCTTACGTGCGATGTTGTACTTGTTTAGTACTCCATCAAAGAGTTTGTTACAAAAATGGCTACCTCCATCACTTATTATAGCTCTAGTGCTCGAACTCATCGAATATGAAATCTTTCAAGAATTTCACAACAACATTAGCATCATTGGTTTTAAGCGTGATAGCTTCTACCCACTTGGACACATAATCCACAAAGAACCAAAATGTATTGAAACCATTAGATGGGGGAAAAGGACCCATAAAGTCAATCCCCCATACATCAAAGAGTTCAACAACTAAATTAGATGTCAAAGGCATTTCATCTCTTTTGCTTATGTTTCCTGCGTTTTTGACATCTATCACATCAGGCACAAAACATACGAGCATCTTTAAAAAGAGTGGGCCAAAAGAATCCAGATCAGAATATCTTACTAAATGCGTCTTTTTCACCTCCAAAATGACCCCCACAATGAAGTTCATGACAAAAGTCGAATGCTCTTATGTTCTTCTTCAGTACACATCTCCTGATGACTTGATTCTTTGACCAATCTTATATAAATAAGGGTCATCCCGTAAATAGTCCTTAATAGTTTTAAAAAACCTTTTCTTGTCCCGACATGAAGTTGTTAGGTCGCAAAACACCAAAGGGCAAGATAGTTTACAATATCAAAGATGTCACGGGTTCGACTCCTATGAAAAATAACCTGCTCATCAGAAAGGTTTCAACTATATCTTCATTACTCTCATCTTTAAGAGAATTGAAGTCGTAAATCAACCTAGACAAATGGTCACTACTAAGTTTTCACCGCTTTTCTTATCCTTGATTTCTAAAGTCAAATTCTTGTAAGAGTAAGACCCACCTGATTAATCTTGGCTTGGCATTTGGTTTACTTAATAGGTATCTTAAAAGATGAAGACGATCGAATGCACAATCACTTTAGATCCTACTAAATAAGACCGAAATTTGTCTAAAGAGAATACTATCGCCAAGAATTCCTTTTTCAAGTGGTGGTATAATTCATTTGGGCATCATTGAGTGTTTTGCTAGCATATGATGACATGCAAACGCTTATCCACTTTTTGTCCCAGATCGCTTCCTATTGCATAATCGTAAGGCCACACATTATTTCAAAAGGTAAAGACCATTGTGCCATAATAACAGGGGTAGATGTTAGTTTATCTTTCAAGGTATTAAAGGAAATAAGGCAAATATTGTTGAAGTCAAATTCAAGCATCTTTGGATAGCAAGTTACATAAGTACCCACTTATTTTAGAGAAATCTTTAATAAATCGCCTCAGAAATCCTCGCATGTCCCAAGAAGCTTCTTATCCCCTTCACATGCAGGAGGTAGTTTGATATCAATTCAACTTTTGCCTTATCAACTTCAATACCCTTGTTTGAAATTATATGTCCTAAAACTATCCCTTTGCAACCATAAAATGACTTTTCTCCCAATCCTAAGTGGTGAGATTGCATTCAATGCATCTTTCTAAAACCAAAGTCAATTTATGTAAGCAATCATCAAATGAGTTCCCAAAGACAGAGAAATCGGCCCATGAAAATCTCAATGAATTTTTCCACCATGTCTCCGAGAAAATAGATATCATGCATCTCTGAAAGTGCGGGCATTGCATAACCCAAATGGCATTCTCATGAAAAGCAAATGTCCCAAAAGGACATGTAAATGTGGTCTTTTTCTCTGATCTTCCTGCATAAGCATGGGTACTTGATAATATCCGACAAATTAGCCCATCCAAAAACAAGAAAATTCGTGTCTACCAAATAATCTTTCCAACATTTGATCAATGAATGGAAGAGGAAAGTGATCCTTTTTCGTATATAAATTTAGTTTCCTAAAATCTATACACATTCTCCATCCAAGATTATTCTAGGGGCACTAATTCACTTTTGTCATTTTTAACAACTCAAGTATCCCGCATTTCTTTGGTACCACATTTGCATCGACTAACCCACTTACTATCCGCACATGATGTATAATCCCTTCTTCTAATAATTTAAGAATTTCCTTTTTAACTACCTCTCGCATGTTCGCTTAGTCTTCTTTGGGCCTCTCGCATGTTTAGCACCATCCTCCAAGTTGATCTTGTGCATACACATTGTTGGACTAATGCCTCTTATATCCCCTATACTCCAACCTATAGATTTCTTAAACTGCTTAAGCACTTTGACGAAGTTCCTTTTTCGTGGTTTGGTCAAGGTTGAAGAAATTATCACCGGATAAGTTTCCCTTCTCCCAAAAACACATATTTTAAGTGTTCGTGTAAGTCTTTGAAGTTCAAGTTCGTGGATTGGCCTCTTTACTAGATGAAGAACTCGGTAGAAAAAGTGTACTAGATTTTGTCATCACTTCATTATTGTCTAGTTGTTCAAGGTACCCCTTAATTTCTTCATCTAAATCTTCTTCAACCTTTTCAAGTGTAAGAACTATCAAGCTTGTCTTCTATTCTCGTTTGGAAAAAGGTGTTTTGGACAAGATTATCCAAATGATCAACATCGAATATTTCATCGATGGCAGTAAATAGAAGTGGAAAGGTGAAGAATCAAAAACTTTAAAATGAACAAATTTCTCCTAAGACCTGCCATTGTCAAATTTCCATCTGGACATCAATAATAGTTTTAGTAGTTGCCATAAATGGTCTACCAAGCAATATTGTGCTCTCTCATTCAATGCCGATTTTCTTTGCATATCCGTGAACCACAAAGTCAACAGGTATTATCAGCTTGTCTACCTCGTACAAAACATCCTCAACTATTCTCCGGATATTTAAGAGATCCGTCTCAAGTAAGTCATGGACATAGTCAAGGGTTTTAAATCCCTAGATTGAAGTTGTAAGAATATACATGTAGTAAAGGCATCAAATTCATACCAGCACCTAAATCAAGCATTGCTTTAAAGAACCTTCTTATCCCCCATAGTTGTGTTTATAATAAAACTTCCGGTGGTCTTTCAACTTATGGTAGCTCAGGTCAAGTACGCTAGAAATTTCTCGATACTACTACTGCTCATTCAGTTCATACCTCCTTTTCTTAGTGTTCAACTCTTTGAAAAACTTGGCATACGAGGGCACATTCATGATCACTTCTAATAATGGTAAATTGATATTTACTTTAGAGAGCATATTAAAAAGATCATTGAATCGCTTATCTTGTTTGGACTCTCTTAACCGACGGGGAAAAGGTACTTGCATCTCGGTGTGGTTCTCGTTGTCTTTTGAATTTCTTTTGGGGTGTCGTATGACCCCCAATGAGTTTTTCGTGTAGGCTTGTTAAGTTTAACACTTGTTTCTTCTTTTTGCGAGATTAGAGTATCGCCTTCTCTCGTTACTCCGAACTACAAGGTAGATTGTTAGAGATTTCGTAAACCGGTATTGACTATCTTACCACTTCGGCGGTTCGTACATCCTTTGCTTGTTCTCCGTTGACTGGGCAACTTTTCCCGGTTCTTTCTTTTGCATTTGTTCACCATTGCCCAACTTTAGATTCAATCCTTTTTACCAAAGCCTCCATGGTGTTCAACCTTTGATTAGTCATCAATTGGTTGTCACGACTAACTTGAATAAAAGCATTCAAGCTATCTTCATGTTGGCTTAAAAGCTTGGACGAAGGAAGTGGTTGTTACCGACCTTAGTGTTGGATATCGTGTAGGTTGGGTGATTATAGGTGTTTGGATGATACCTTGAAAAGATTGAACTTCCTCTACGGCATCGACACTAGAATCACAAGTATTTGAATACCATGCAGTACCATGCCCAATTGAACAACACACTTCACATACCTCTTGATTTGAAATTTTGGTGGGTAGCGAGGAATTGCACTTGTTTAGTCAATTCAGCAAGTTGCAAGGTTATTCATTATCGTGAGCCAACTTTCAATTGACCCTTGCTTTCCTTCTACCACCTCTTTGTTGGGAATTAGAACCCAACAAAACCATAAAGATTATAGGTTTCCTCTCATGGTCTTTTTCTCCTACAAAGACTTCCAAAGAAGATATCAACCATGTATTGACTCAGTAGTGTCAATCCATCATAAAAGAATTGGTTTTGTAGCCGTAATGGAAAGCTATGATTTTGACATTGAATGAAAAGGAGTTTGAATCTTTCCCAAGCTTCATGAAAGGGCTCTTCATACATTTGAGAAAATGTTGCTATCTTTGTTCTTAGATCAATGTTTTGACGTGGAATAGAACCTACCCATAAAAATTTCATAGACCGCCTCCCAAGTTTTAAGAGAACTCCGACCGTAGAGTAATGAACCAGACTAAGCTTTATCTTTGGGTGTAAGGAAAACACCTCATCCTAAGTTGATCTTCATTAATTGCAAAGGGAAAGGTTTGGACAATAGCATAGAATTCTCGAATGAAGTGCAAAGTGGTATTCATTAGGATACCGTAAAAGGAAGGTAACAAAGAATAATGAATCTTTTTCAATTCATAATTCTCATGTACCTTTTTGTAATTGGATGCCTAGTTACATTGCCAATGATTGGTATTGTATAGTCTTTCATCTTTTTCCGCCTATCTTCAAGATCTCCACATGGTTGTTTGTAGTTGAAAATGATCCTCCTCCTATTTCATCAACATTTTGCTCTTTAAAAAAAAACAATAGTAGATATCTCTAAGAAATATTTATAATTTGATAAAGCAAAAAGGTGCAAGGAACCTAAATTTTTTTTTTTTTTATTTTAATTTTAACTAACGGACTACAATTTTTCAAAACAAACGAATTTATTTCATTTGAATTTTATTACACGCAAACTAAAACAAAGGAAAATACAACAATGGGTGACCTCCCATATAGGACTAAAATTTTATCGCCTTCTAGTAAGACGTTGCTCGAGATTGCGTAATGAAAACTCAATGTCTCTTCATTGAATTCATTTAAGTATCAAATTAGTCTTTGCTCTTTTGCAAATGTTCAACTAACTGCTCAACTCTGAACTTCCACCTTTTTGATAGAAGTTTGGCACAGAGTCCAACCGTTGATTGGTTTTAGATTGGTTATTCTCGCGTACTCTGAATAAAAGAATTCAAGTTGTCCTCCAGGGTTGGTTTATCGGGAATGCTTCTCGAATAAAGCGGGTGGAATTACGGCCCGCCTGGTCTGAGCTTTGAGTGAAAGGAGGGTTGTTTTGCCTCTAGGAGAAATTTGGATGACTTCTCCACCCAGGATTATAGGTATTTGAATTGGGATCAAACCTTGGTTTCGTTGATACGCTCCCAACACATTAACCTCGTTTCGTGTCCAAAGCTGTTTCCTCCTTGATATGGATGTGCTTCAGACTATGTCCCATGTTGCTATACAAACCATATTGTTCATTATCGTGTTGGTTTGTGTAGCGAGAAGGGCAACTTGCTTAGTCGGGCCTGAACAAGTTGTTGTTGAACTTCACACGGAGTCGATTTCATGAACTCCGCCTTTTCTCACTCTGGGAGCTTTATTGTCGGGAATTAGCACCCAAAGATCTCAAAGAGGTTATAACGCCTCGAGGTAGTCTTTTCTCCTATTGCTTCTCCTGGGCAGCGTTGTCGACAATGAACCGACATTGTTGTGTAAGTCCATCGTAAAAGAATTGGTTCCCCGCAACTGCATAGGGAAAGCTATGGCGATGGGGACATTGAGCGAGAAACATTTTGAACCTATCCCAAGCTTCATGGAATGGTTCTCCTTCCATCCGAGAGAAAGTAGCAATCTTTCCTCTCAACTCGATGTTTTTTTAAAGGGAATAGAATTTTCCCATGAATTTATTAGAAATATTACCCCATGTCATCGTGAGAACCTGGGAAGTGACATCAACCAAGCTTTGGCCTTATCCTTTAAAGTGTAGGGAAAACATCTCATCCTAAGTTGATCCTCGTTTAGAATACCGGTGGGGAATGTTCTTGACCGTAGCATAGAAATCTCTCTCATAAAGGAAAGAGAATCTTCATTAGGTAGCCCATAAAAGGAAGGAAGCATAGAAAAATGGATATTTTTAAGGTCATAATCTTCCGAGTACCACCAATCGGATAAATGGGCAGCTTGCCGTGCCAATCACCTATTTTGCAAACTCCTTCATCGTGGTTTCCTAACATGTTGGTTTTCTTCCATTTCTTTTGGTTCTAGTAAAGGATTAAGACTTGGTTCTATGTTTGGCTCAAAAACAAAGTTGATGGGTGGAATCAGCTTTGTTGACACTTGTTTAAATTTATGAAAATTATTTACATATGGTGTAAGAGGGTTTCCTAAGGATCTCCTACCACGCATAGACTATTGTAAACGTAAATTTAAAACTCCTGTCAACAAAATAAAAAATTTAGAGAAAATTACATGGTATTTAATACAAAGCACTAAACAAAAACGCTATTCCTTCCCCGGCAACGGCGCCAAAAACTTGATCGGGGCAGAACCGACATCGCCGATCCTGCCCGTTACTTTGGTTTTATCTATTTATAAAACTCTCGCAGTGTAATGAATCATTTCGTAGAAAATGATAAGTATACTCCCAAGGTCGATCTAAGGAAGGAATGTATGTGGTTTTTAATTTATTATTCAAACTTTTTAAAAACGAAATTAAATCCTAAACATCCTGTCACGATAGTTTGGTTTTTTTGTGTTCCTAATCTAATAACATAAAATAAATAAACATATATACAAATTCAATAATTAATAAACATATATACAAATTCAATAAATAATAAACATATATACAGATTCAATAAATATTCATGCAAATTTTTATCATTTATATTAGCGGAGTATTTATGGATATAGTAACTAAGTTAATTATGCTTGCTCATATTATTTAGGTTATTAAAGATATGAATTGATATTTATTGATTCTCTCTTTTTTATATGAATACCACCTTTGGTGGGGTTAGATATTCTTTGTTAACTAAACAAATCAATTAACACCTATGTTAGATATTTGTGATGTATTGCTTCCAGTATTCCTCTTTGAGTCTTTAAGTTGCGTTTTTAAGTGAAAATACCTGAAAAACAATAAAAACACCCGTGATTCCGAAAAAGACAAATTTATATAAATATATGATAAAACATATAAATATATATATTTTTAATCAATTAATGTGCATAAAATCATGGTAATTTTAGTGCTTTTTGAGCACTCATCAGTAGGGGATCTAGAAGATAAGTTGGAGAGAAAGAAAACTCACTAAAAGGCACTTGAATTGGTGGTCGTATGTGGCTGAAAAATGAGAAAGAGTGGAGGCGATTTTAGATTTTTGAGAGTTATGTAGCGCTTGGAATAATATTGTTTCTATCTAGGGAAGAAAGAAGAGAAAAGGAAAATATCCACGTGTGTAGCGTCTGTTGACACGTAGAACCGACGCTACACGTAGGACGTAGCATCGATTTTATGTGTCAACTGACCCTACAATCTACGTGTTTTAAGTCGGTTGTTTAGCGAACCAACTTTAAATTTATTATAATTCATTTTTAACCAAAAAATGACTTTAAATGTCGACGTAAATGACCACTTTGGTAGTAGTGTACCTTTGTCATGGTGGTTGGAGGTGCATGTTACAATGGAGCCACTTATCACAAACTTGGGTGTACCTTGTGCAGTATATTAGCATAGTTCGCCAATAGTACCCTTATCTCATAATTCATTGGGATAGCCTTTTTCCATGGGAATGGGTACCATATTCTCCCTCCTAGGCATCAAAGATAATTCTGTCAGACCATTCCCTAGTTATACATAAGAGCCTGGGTCTAAATTCAGTCCTTTTGTATAATTTATCATTTTTAATCACGTACCAATCAGCCTTTGCCTTAATTTCCTTCATGAACTTCTAGTCTTTGAGTAGACCTCCTTTCTTTAGAAAGTCAACGATCGAGGTGAGCCATGAACTTGTGGCAGCATCCATGCTCCCAACTATTTTTTTGGCGTTCTCCAAGCTGGCATTTGTCATGATTGTTATCGATACCACCTAAGTTTGATTGGCCTATCGCATGGGGCCTAGTATGGCCAAAGCGTCGACATGACTATTCTAATTCCTAGCTATTTGCTTGATCTTGAAGTTGGTAAACTTCGAGGAATCCTTCCTTAGTCTATCCAGATATCTCCTCATCTTATTACCTTTAACCTCAAACGTGCCGAGATATTGGTTGACCCCCAATCATGAGTCACTATGCAAGGTAATGTTATATGCTCCGAATATAGCTATATCATACTCCACAACATTGTTAGTTTCCTAAAAGTCCAACTTGATAGCATACTCAAAATAGTTTTCATCATGATCAACTATGACCACCCCTAGCCCGAAACCATTGAAGTTGTTCACGTCATCAACAAATACACATCAAGTCTGCCTCTCTCCTTAATCCATGCTGCATACTTCTTCTTTTACCTCATCGCTGGTAGCCTCTTGATATTGTACTCATCCAACTCTATGGCAATTTGCACCAGTCTGTAGTGACTTCTGACCTAGTTAATACATTCTTGAGTTGTTGAGAGGTGAGTACTACTACTGAGAAATTAATATTTATAGTAAACATCAACAATTAAAATATGTAATATCAATTATAAAGTTACGATGGTTACTTCCATATGAAAATGCTAACTTGCTCATTTATAATAGTTATAAGACATAAAATTGAAGCATCTTTAGAAAGAAAAACATATAGAATTAAAGCATATTTTTTAAAAGTATTAGTCTAAAACCTTTGAATTATAATTTATTAGATTAAATTACTTCTTTGTCCTAGTCACTTATGTTATTCCCTTTTTTTCTCCGAAGCCTTCAAGAAGTAAATTTTTTTTCTGCTAGAATTTATATTTCTTTTATTGTTATTAGTTATGTTGAATAAAAACACATACTTATTTTACCTAGATTTTTCTTTAGGGTATTGTTTTCTTATCTAGGTATTCATATATATATATATATATATATATATATATATATATATATATATGTGTGTGTTGAAGATCATGAAAATTATAATATAGTATCAAAATTTTATTTTTTTTAAAAGAATAATCAATATATTAATTAAAGCAACCAGATAGTCGATTAAACAACCTTACATATAAAGTGAAAAGCAAAGGCTCAATTTTTCTCCATGTGCTTAATAAAGTTCTTATTTTACCAATTTTGATTATTAATATCTTTAGATTAATATTTTTTATATCTAAATTGTATCTTTTAAATTATATATTAAAAAAATCTTTGTAATGAAGCTTTCTCTCTCATATGTATTAAAAAAAAACTTATCAAGCACTTCTCAACAAAACAAAAAGATCATATTGATTCTATGTAAATTAAAACAAAAACTACAAAATTATCATTATTTTCTTACATCGGCCTTTTTTAAACAAATAAATTGGAAATATTATTTAAACAAATCATCTCAAATTATTAAATAATATTTTCTAAATGCATGTCAACATTTCCTTATATATCACTTGATTTTTTCTTTATTTTAAGAGTTATTAATTATTTGCAAATCTTTGATTTAAAATATTTGAAGATTATGATGATTTTTTAATTCATTTGTTAATCTATTTTTCTTTTTTCTTGTGTTTGGTACTTCGAGTTACCATAGTTTTATTTTATGTATTTTTTTTTTCTTATTTTATATGTGTTTGCATTAATAGTACTCACATTCAATAAAAATAATCAATTAGATACAATTTTTATTTTACTAAAGATCTTTTATACATGTGCAACACAAGTGTATTGAATGAGTATATGTAGTGTTTTTTTCCATTAGAACACTAACAACTTATGTTTTTGTTATTTTTTATTTTTAAATACATATTTTTATATTTGTTTTTACTTATTTTACCTTCTCTTCAATATCTCTTCTTCTTGTGTCACTTAAGAACTCAACAACTTTATTTATATTATGTTTTCTTATACTTTTTAGCTTAAATTGAGATTTGTTTTTTCATTTTTTCATTTTGTAAGAATTTATAATAATTTTAAGAATTATTAAAGGTTGAGGCTCATTTAAGTTTTAAGTAAATCAGTCTATTAACTATTTTTATTATATTAATATTTTTTATAATTGATATTAGTTTGATATGTACAATTATATATTAAATTGTGTATACATAAACTCAATCTTTTTTTATATAAACTACATATTGTATATTATTTTCTTATTTTTCTGTTACAGGATTAAAAAAATGCATACTGTAATCACTAAAACATATATAATATGTATAATATTTGAATGAATATCAATAAATAATATGTAATTAGGAGTGAAGTTGTTGAACTTGTGTGTGATATAAGTAGAAGATATTATAAAATATGAGTAAAAAAAATTAAAATAAGTTATCCTTCATTAAAGGGACATATATTATACATATATGAAAAATGTTTAATAAAATAAAAATTATATGAAATTAATATCTTTTTATTAAATATATAAGTATCGGTAAGATATCAAGTAAAGAAATAGAGTTAAAAAAGTTTATAAAATAAAATTATGATATAATAATATAACTAAGATCGCAAACCCCTTTTATCTTATTACTACTTTTCTTTACACGGCAAAGATCTAGCCTTTGACAACTTTATGTATATGTATGACGTTGAAATTTTTAATATGTACAGACAAGTGATTTGATTTCATTTGATCTGAACTTTAGAAGATTATTTTTCTAAAGATATGTTAAATAGATACGTTTTCCCTTTAACATGATGCTAAGTACAGTTACATTCTGAAAGTATGATGTTACAGTTACACAAAGTCAAAGTTTAAGGACAAATTCGTAACAGTTTCTCGTCTTATTAGCTAATAATATTTTATTAATAATAACATTATAAAATTATAATTAATATTAAAAATAAAATAATTTTTTTTATATAATTTTATTATAATAACAATAAAAATTATTGAGATAATTTTATTATTTTTTATAAATAATTAAATTTATTTTATGTATTATTAATGTTTTAGACTACTAATAAAAATATCTAACATTTAACTTATTATAAAAATTCTTTCAACATTTTTGTAAGATATTTATAATATTTTGATTATTTTCGTTAAAAATAATAATTAAATATAAAAAATACTATTAACTAAAATAATTAAAATAATACAAATGTTAAATGAAAAAAAACGTTGGATGTATGTTTTCAATAAATTAAAATTTGGAATTTTTGTAATTATTAGCATCATGTTAAAGACATAAAATATTAATATTTTCACAAAATATAATTATTTTTAATTTCTCTAAATATATATTAAAATTCTATTTCCACAACAATTAATCAAAAATCTCTTATGCACATGCATTAATGTGATCGTCAAAATACTTACCAAGTTAGCTACTAGCATAAAATTATGCTAAGGTGGAAGCTCTTTTCTAGAGTTGAAAAAACCAATGAAAGATACCCTCTTCCATCTTAGGGCATCAATAATTATATTCCTATTGAAATATATAACAATCTTAAGAAACAAATATATTCATATATCTTAAGCCTATATATATGATAGCAACTCTTTAATTAGCTATTTATTAAGTACTACAACTTTGAGGTGAATAAGAGAGAGGAATTAATAGACTATAACATTGTTTCTTACATGAAACTATGGAGAGTGGAAGTTGAGCCAAGAATGACTTGCCGAATGTTCCATGAGTTATTTGACACTCTTATTATTCGGCAAGGTTCTTGGTTCATTTTGGCTCTCCGTGTTATCATGCAAAGCTTATATGTTACAAAACTTAGTTTCCTAAATATTTGGTGATCAATTGATTGTAACAATATTAATCACATATTTTTGCATGAAAATGTATAAAGTGAAGATTGAGCCAGAATAACTTGTCGATACACTATTATGTACTATGAGCATATGCTCGAATTTGAATGTGTGACCATTCAACATGTCTATTCTTGACTCATCTTGGTTTTCTACATTTTTCATGTGAAATTTTATGGTATAATTCTTATAGTTTTATCTCATGAGATCCACAAAATTACTTGTTTAGGGTGTTATTATACATATGTAATATATCTACCAATTTCATAATTCTATTTTTCTCAAACTTTTTATATAAAATTTCACAAATTAAATCATCAAATCTAATTTTAGGTTTTAATAAATCACACCTGTGTGATATTCGATGTGCGTCTTGAAAAACAAAAGACATAATGAGTTTGTCTTAGTATTCTAAGTGAGTTAACCTACGAATATAAGTAATAATCATCTAAACACTAATTAAAGTTTGCTAATAAATTTGCACTTAATTTCTTTTCGCATGTGAGAATCATTCATACTTAATAACTTCACTCGAACGTTATAACAGAATTCAACCATGCATATTGACTCACCATTTGATGTAGTATAGTTAGAGAAGATGATAGCAATATGAGATTGAGTTCTTCCACCCAATTCTCAAGTAATTCATTAGCCTTTATGACCTATTCAAACAAAGAAAAATCACAAAATAATAGAATAAAAATTCAACAAGTATGCTAGTAGCTTTTGCTGTCCACAATTGCTCCCAACACAATGCTTGGTGTAAAGCCCTAATAATAACTCAGCACAAACATACAAAATAAGAATAAAAAATATAAAAATTAATAAATAGGGCAAACTCGTAATCCATTAATCCTCAAACGATAAAGGATGAGCATAAAAGACATCAAAATTTATGCTCCTTCTTAAGAGCCACTATCTGTGAAAGAATTTGACTCTAAATTCTCAACATGGACTATCATCAAGAGGGTGGTAGGAGTAAACATCAATGATGTTGAAAGTGGACGATATTTGAAAGTTACGAGGCATGTCTTGTATGTAGGAATTGGAATTAATCTTCCTACCGATAAGATAGGGTCCAAATTTCTTGTGTCGTCGCTTGCTGTAAGCACCATTAGGTAATCTATGCTTATTTGAATGAAGCATTAGTAGCTCACCTTCCTCAAAGTCCTTAAGCCTCATCTTCTTTTATGCTTGCATTTTTTACTGATTATCTTATCTTTTCTAGATGCCTTTTAATTTCATCATGAAATAGTTTGTAGTTTTCCACCATAGTTGAAGCAATCTTACTCTTAAGATCATATAACATATGTGATGAGCAAAATCGGCATCGTCGATCCTGCCAATACTTTGGTTTTATATTTATAAAACGCTCGCAAGTGCAAGAATCATTTCATAGAAAATGATAACTATACTCCCAAGGTTGATCTAAGGAAGGAATATATGTGGTTTTTAATTTATTATTCAAACTTTTTAAAAATTAAATTAAATCATAAACATCTTGTCACGATATTTTGGGTTTTATGTGTTTTTTAATCTAATAACATAAAAATAAACATAAATATGGATTCAATAAACATTTATGCAAATTTTATCTTTTATAATAGTGGAGTATTTATAGATATAATAATTAAGTTTATTATGTTTGCTCATATTATTTAGGTTATTAAAGATATAAATTATTATTTATTGATTCTCTTTTTTTATATGAATATCACCTTTGATGTGATTAGATATTTTTTGTTAATTAAACAAATCAATTAACACGTATAGGTGGGGTCGATAAATAATTTGGTTAATTAAATTAATTTTTTTTAAGAGATTGAAATTGAACCATTTAAATGCCACATTTGGTGGGGTTAGATAATTTAAACTTTATTCAAGGTATTCAAATTAAACCCAAGAATCTAATTATTCGAGTACTAACTTTCAAGTTTTAAAACCACTACTCAAAACATATTCTTTGCTAATTAAACAAATCAATTAACACCTATAGATAGGGTCGATAACTAATTTGGTCAATTAAATTAATTCTTTTTTTCTAAGAGATTGAAAATGAACCATTTAAATGCCACCTTTGGTGGGATTAGATAATTTAAACTTTATTCAAGGTGTCCAAATTAAACCCAAGAATCTAATTATTCGGGTACTAACTTTCAAGTTTTAAAATCACTACTCAAAACATGTTGTCAATACATTTTCAGATAATAAGTCTTATAAAAACTTTTGAAAATAGAGTTTCACTCTAACTACCGTGCAATTGTACCAACAAATAAAAGAACACTACTCTAAATCAAATCGAATAACTAAACTTTAAAATCTAATTTTCAGATTTAAGTTTGTAATGAAAAATAATATGTTTCTCTCTAACATTCTTAATATAAATCTTGAATAAAAATAAAATCAATTCATTTTATAGATATTTTTACCTATTTAATATTTCGAAAGCATAACAACGTTATTATTATATCATGTTTATAAATAGCCAGTGATGTTAAATTTAATCATAGACAAATTAAATATAACATATAAGAATAAAACATAAAAAATAACTGTAAAAACTTACAGTACCTTGGTGCTAACTTTGTTACTGGAAAACCTCCAAACGAATTTGTATTTCCATTTATTGAATAAAAAAGATAATAAATTACAAAAAAACATAATTATTTCTTCTCAAAAAGAGAAAAAAACTAAAACTAAGAAATACTAAGAAATAAAGAGAAATAAAGAGAGAAGTGTTTAGTGTTTTTAGGTGTGGTTTTGGTATGGAGGGAATGGAGGTATTTATAAGTGAGGAGATGATGAAAAATGGGGAAAATGATAAAAAAAAAGGGGAAACGCATATTTGGTGGATAAAGATGTCATCATTGATGTAAGCACTGATGTAGGTAGTGGAGTGCGCAAATTTGGCATGTGGGGCACGGTGGATGGGTCAGATGGGTGAAGCGACACACACAGACTGTTGTGCGCGCGTAGACTTTGGCACTATTTGGGCTATGCATAGCATGCTGCGTGCATTACTCGGCACGCCTGGGTGTGTTGCTCGGCACGACTGGGTAGCTATGTGCACAATTTTGTATTTTTTGACATTTTTTATCTTTTGACCCATTTTGTCCAATTTTTTCATATTTTTGACATTTTCTTATTTATTTTATCAATATATTTGTGATGTATTGCCTCCAGTATTTTTCTTTGTGTCTTTAAGTTACTTTTTTAAGTGAAAATACCTGAAAAACAATAAAAATTCCTATGATTTCGAAAAGACAAATTTATATAAAAATATGATAAAATCATATAAAAATATATCTTTTTAATTAATTAAAGTGCATAAAATCATAGTAATTTTAGTGCTTTTTAAGCACTCATCAATATCAAAGGCATAGTTAGGGACCTTTCTATACATAATGGAGGAAGATGCCTTACTTATAGATCTATTGGCCATGTTATTAATGGAAAACTCAACTTGTGGCAACAAAATTCCCCATAATTTAGGTTTCCCACTTACTAAACATCTGAATTTATTACCCAAAGTTCTATTTTTCACTTCCATTTGACCATGGAATTGGGATGATAAGCATTATGAAAATTTAATGTAGCGTCAAATTGTTTCCATAGGTCTTTCCAAAAGTGATTGAGGAACTTGACATTTCTGTTATTTGATCATAAGGCTTAACTTGAAGTCCAACTTTTTAACAATTCGACGGATGATGTCCCTACCCGAGATTATAAGATATGTCAGTGCCTAAAAGTTGCGATTATAAAGTGCCTATGTCCACTCAGAATATCCTAGAGTATTAAAGAACTGACCACAAGCCCGATTCATTAATGTAGTCGAGTCTAAGTTAATTTATGTATTTATTAATGTACCTCTTCTAACACATAATAATGTGTATCCTAATGTGAAATCCACACAATTTTACCTAGAATCTCTAAATTCTCTCTAGTTTTTTTTTTCTCTAAATTTGGATCATCCTAACATCTATCTGAAGTGATTTACTTTGGAATCCCATAGAGTTTCAACATTCCCTTGAAAAAAGGCAGCCACATGACTTGCATCATTAGTTATTTTACATGGCACAAAGTGTGCTATCTTTGAGAAAAAGACCACAATAACCAAAATAGAGATTAAATTCCTTTGTGCCACTATGAGATCTAAGGTGAAGTCCATAGTAAGCTTTTCTCAAATAGTCTATGGAATTGGTAAGGGTAGGTACAACCCTATGGTTTGTGTTCTTCCTTTCGCACATGTTGGGTAGTTCTTAACTAATTTAATGACATCCTTGCTCATTGTGGCTAAAAGAATCTATCTTGTAGCAGAGCGACTATTTCAACTTTTCCACAATGACAATGTAAGTCCATTGGCATGCCTTTGTCTCATTAGTTTATCTCTTAGAGAGCTCTTAGAAATACACAATTGGTTTCCTTTGAACAAAAAATCATTATGTACATTGTAGTCTCCCTTTTGTTTCTTAATTAGGCACCCATTTTAGATGTTAGAAAATCTATAATCTATTTCATACAATTTAGGAAGTTGATCAAAATAGGTCAACTTCGTTCAAAGAGTTACTATAAGTTGATGCCTACTACTTAATACATATGCTATTTTATTGATGGGAATTAACGAAATGAGAGTGCATATTTCAAAATTTGAAGGCGTGTCGTGGCATGGTTAATAGTGCATCATGGAATAGAGCTCTTAGGTGGATTTTAGATCCCACTCAATTATGTCAAACTATAGCATGAATTTCTATCTGTCATGACATGAGGCTCTGAGGATATTTTAGTGTTTTTAGTTTTTAGACTAAGCCTTGACATGATTTATTGTACTCTGCGGCACGCACACTTAAATTTTATTTTCTTGCGCTATTAACCTTTTTCAAATGCGTTATTTATTTTTCTTTAAGTTTTTCATAGTATTTTTTATTCTATATAAATTATAGTTGTCAAACCTTATGAATCAATTCATACTTTAATACACTTTTGATATATATCAAAGTTAAAAACAATTTAGCCTCATATGTTCCTTTACAAAATGACTTATCAAGGAATTGCAACCCTTGTGGCCTTCTATTATCATTAGATCTTTAATGAGTAATATCCATAGAGTTAATGTGATTGCTATATTCTAAGTATTATCTATCTGGGATCAATTTTAATTTATCGTTGGGTCTTTGGCCATTTCTTTTAAAGTTCTCAAACCAAGTCGCATTGTGAGTTTTAAGGTTTGAGATCACGGTTTGCATCATTTTGTATCAAAGACTATATTCTAATTCTAGATGCATATCTTTATTTATTTTCGTTCCTTAATTTTCATGTTCTTGATTTTTTCTGAAATTTCAATGTTAGTTTTTGTCATTTTATTTTTGGTTAGTTTTTTATTTTTTTTTATTGTTAAATAGATCTATCAAAAAAGATATGAAATATTCAAAAAAAAAAAAAAAGAAAGAATAAATCTATAAGAAAGAAAAGAAAAGAAAGATTTTACCAAGAATGTATATATATAAAGATTTGGATTCAAGAAACAAAGATTATAATATATTAAAAAATTCATAATTTTGTTCCATGATTTCTACTTTGTTATTTATTTCATTATTCTTACCTGAATTTCTTGAGCAATTAACACAATTGTATTCTTGCTGTCAATTCTTGAGTAAAAAACATAGAGAGAGAAAAAGAAAACTCTTATCTGTTCTAGCTTTAGGAGTCTAAATCATTCGATCCAAATTCATAGAAAATCGTTCCATAACCTTGAATTACTTGGTTATTTTGACCTACCATTAGAGATAGTTGAATTCTACACAGTTTGGAATTCCTCAATAGTTTGGTTTGCTTATAGGCTAAGGACGCTTGAGTGATCACCTTGATTGCTAAAACTGAGAGGTGAATGTGAGAGGATTTAATTCTTTTTACTAATATCCTTTGTTTATGCTAGTTGTTACACAATATCAATTAGGAATAGAATGCCTAGTCCAAAAGGAAGACATGATTCAACATTCACGTTGCGAGCTTTACAACAGCCCTTTGATAGAATGATTGCAATAATGGTAAATATAGATGATAGGATAGGAAGGTGAAAGGCCACAATAGCCACCTTACAACGAGGAACACCACAAGGATTTCCAAATGCTAAGGAGTTAGAAAGACAAGCCTATGTAGAGGAAGATCCCAAAGATGGTAATTATGGGCACCTTATGGAAGAACATAAGGTGCCCACTAGAGAATGGTATGGAAATAAGATAGGAAAAAATGGAAAGGGATGTTTATGGAAACCTAGGGCATATGATGGGGTTGATCAAATATTGGGGAGCATCAAAACGAAGGTAGTGAGTGTCCTATTAACTACTTTAGTGCTATTGATGCAAACTCAATATGTGGCAAACACTTTTCCCAGTTTGCATCAATATGTGGAAAACACTTTGCAAGCATCAATGACCACTGTCCTATTAGGACTCTAAAGACCCAAAAAGAATTTTTTTCAAGATCTTAAAAATCTTGAAAATCACCTCAATCTCTATTACAGATGAAATTGTGAACTTAAAGGAATAAGAAAAATTGAGAACACAAGAATGCATATGGAGACCCCTACCTAGGTCCCCAACCTTGAGCCCAAGATGGAGTTGATAGGGATCTAAGTAGTATAAAAAATAAGATACCATAATTACAAGGAAAGAAAGACCCAAAGTTGTATTTGAAGTGGAAGAAGAAGGTGGAGCAAATTTTTGAATGCCACAACTACTCCATAAAGAAAAAGGTAAAGCATTTTGTCATTGAGTTTTCTAACTATGTTTTAAATTGGTGGGATCAATTGGTCATTATTAGGAGGAGAAACTGTGAAAGGCCAATAAATAATTGGAAAGACATGAAGGCCATCATGAGGAAGAGGTTTTTCCCTAGATACTACTATAGAGAGTTACACCAACACCTACAAATATTGACTCAAGGATATAAGTCCGTTGATGAATACTATAATGAAATGGAAGTGGTGATGGTAAGAGCTAATGTTAAGGAAGACTGGGAGGCTACAATGGCCAAGTTTCTTAGTGGGTTGAATTCTAACATTTCCAACATTGTAGAACTTCATCATTATATGTTGATGAATAACATGTTCCATGTGGAAATTAAGATGGAAAGGTAATTAAGGAAATGGAGTTATCAATACCAACCATCAAAGTCTAGTCCTATTACTTCAAAACCTAACACCATTTGTCCTTGGAAGTCCAAAGAGAAAAAGGTTGTAGGAGCTAGTTCCAAAGCAAAATTTGAGCCTTACAAAGCCATAGAGATGAGGGCTAGCTAGGAAAAAGGTAAAATCAACACCATAATTTGTAATCGTGACTTTAAGTGTTTTTGGTGTCTTGGTAATGGTCATATAGCCTCTCAATGACCAAACAAGAAGGCAATGATCACCCTAGCTAGTGGTGAGGTGGAAACTGATAATTAAAGTGAAGAAGAAAAGATTCCACCTCTAGAGGAAGCTAGTGAAGATGAGGTGGGGCACGTGGATGGGGAAGCACTTGTAATACCATGATCTTTGAGTGTTTAGGTCAAGGAGGATGATATTGAACAACAAAGAGATAACCTTTTTCACACAAGATGTCATATGATGGGGGAAGTTGCACCAATGTGGCTAGTACTACTTGAGTTGATAAATTAGGATTGCCTACATTTGAGCACCCTAAACCATACAAGTTGTAATGGTGAAATGACAGTGTGGATGTGAAGGTTGATAGGAAAGTATTAGTGAGCTTTTCCATTGGAAAGTACAAAGATGAGGTGATGAGTGATATGGTACCCATTCAAGCTAGGCACATCTTGCTAGGTGGGCCTTGGCAATATTAAAGGAGTGCTATGCATGAAAGATATAGTAAAAAGTATTCGTTTGTGAATGATGGTAGAAATATCATACTTGTACTCCTTTCACCCAAGAAAGTGTTTGAAAATCAAATGAAGATGGTTATGGGAAAAGAAAAGAGTAAAAATGAATAAAAAGAGTGAAATAAATAAATGAGTGAAGAAAAAAGTTAGGAGGGTGAGAAATAATAGAGAGAAAAACGTGAGTTTTTATGCCAAGGCAAGTGAGGTAAAGAAGGCTTTTTATTCAAAATAGCCCATACATGTACTTTTGTATAAGGAGGCTAATTTTTCTTCTAAAGATCTTAACCAATCTTTTCCAAGATCCAATGTTTCTCTTTTGCCGGAATTTGAGGACGTGTTCATTAAATATATTCTAAATAGGGTGACACCAATTAGGGGGATTGAGCATCAAATTGACTTCATATCGGGAGCTTTTCTTCCAAACTGACATACCTATAGGACCAACCCCGTAGAGACTAAGAAGATTCAAAGGCAGGTTGAAGATTACTTTATCAAAGGTCAAGTAAGGGAGAGCCTAAGTCTATGTGCCATTCTGGTGATACTCATACCCAAGAAAGATGGATCAAGTAGGATATATGCTGGTTGCCAAGCCATCAACAACATTATTGTAAAATATAAACATCTTATCCCTAGACTAGATGACATGTTAGATGAGTTGCATGGTTCTTGTAATTATACAAAAATTGATTTGAGAAGTGTATATCATCAAATTAGGATGAAAGAGGGTGATGAATGGAAAACCACTTTTAAAAATAAGAATGGATTGTATGAGTGGTTAGTCATGCCCTTTGATCTAAGAAAATGCACCTAGCACTTTTATAAGACTTATGAAACAACATTAGGTGCATTGATTGGAAAATTTATGGTTGTTTATTTTGATGATATTCTCATTTATAGTAAAAATCTTGAAGAACGTGTTTTACTTCTTAGGTATGTGCTTGAAATTCTGAGAAAATGTATGCAAATATGAAAAAGTGTTTTTTTTTTGCATGCACAAGTTTGTTTTTCTTGGTTTCATTGTTAGATCTAAGATTATAGAAGAGGATGAGGAAAAGTTTAAGTCTATTCAAGAATGGCCCATACCTAAATTTGTTAGTGAGGTTAGGTTCTTTCACGACTTTGCTAGTTTTTATCGAAGGGTTGTCAAAGATTTTAGTACACTAGCCGCACCTCTGACCAAGGTCATTAAAAGTTTTGTTGGTTTTAAATGGGGCAAAACATAAGAGAGTCTTTAAAAATTTAAAGGATAGTTTATTTTCTACACCTGGTTTATCTTTACCCAATTTTACTAAAACCTTTGAAGTCGAGTGTGATGCACAAGGAAAAGGTATAAGAGCTGCTTTAATGTAGGAATGATGGCCTATCGCCTATTTCAGTGAGAAACTTTGTGAATAATCCCTTAATTATCCAACATATGATAAGGAGCTCTATGCCTTGGTTCAGACCTTGGAGACATGGCAACATTTCCTTTAACATGGGAATTCGTCATGCATACTAATCACGAATCTCTAAAACATCTGAAGTGCTAAGGTAAATTGAATATGAGCCATGCTAGATGGATGACATTCATTGAGAAATTTCCTTTTATTGTTCAATATAAGGTAGGCAAGGAGAATGTTGTATCCAATGCATTATCATGGAGATATGGGCTACTCTCATCTTTAAATGCTAGATTACTAGGATTGAAGTTTGTTAAGAAAATGTTTGCAAATTGATAACTGTATTTTATATAGTTATTTTCACCTATTTTATTAATTATAATTGCTATGTTCTTGATGTTTTTAGTTAATTTTCGATTAATAAATTAGTATTTACTGTTTTTTATATATTTTAAATAAAATTAAGTAATTTGTATCGAAAACGTACTTAAATGCAAATTTGTACCCAAAAATATAATTTCAAATAAAAGAGTGATTAATTGCAATTTATAAAAGTTGAAAATATAATTTAAATTAAATTTGGGCTTCATTTTAATTATTAAAAGTTTAAAAATTTAATTTAAAATTAGCAAAGGGCTTAACTGTAATTAAAAAAAGTTGAAAATGTAATTTGAAATATATTTGTAGGTCAAAATATAATTAAGAAAATTGAATTTTCTG
The DNA here is from genome assembly GCA_030763125.1 of Hippophae gyantsensis. NCBI lineage: Eukaryota > Viridiplantae > Streptophyta > Magnoliopsida > Rosales > Elaeagnaceae > Hippophae > Hippophae gyantsensis. The sequence goes on from CM061036.1 coordinate 14,148,720, forward strand.
CGCAGGAAAAGCATCACACTCATGTGAAATCACGCGTCCCATCACGCGCCGTTTCGATCATCAATTAAACGGTCCGGATTCGGCGAGTACAACCGAACGAGGAAAAATCGCGTGTAGAATCTTCGCACGGCTCGGCGTGCCAGTGGCTGTCCCACGTGTCGCGCGAGTGCCGGCGTCGAGTGGGCCCACGCGTGGTGAGACTTCCCGAGGTGATCGGCGAGCGTTGGATCGGATCAACGGTCCGGATTGAGCGCGTCCATCCAAGTCAAGCCGCGCACCGAGCCGCTCGTGTAAAAATCTCGTGACGCGGTCCCGTCCAAGCACAGGCACACTCGGTTTTACATGCACAGAATACGCCACGTGTCCCACTAATATTTAAGCAAATAATATTCCGACACGTGGCATGTTATCGTGGCGCGAGAGCGCAGGATTACGCCCACGTTTCGGCGTTGTCTCCCGTGCGACAATCCTTCGCACGCCCGTTTCCCGCAGCCAATGAAATCCCGCCACGTGTCCCACCATTTTCTTGCAGCGAATCAAACGCTGACACGTGGCATGCATAAAGAATTTAAAAAATGCAGAATCGGCGCCCCTGGCTCACGCGTGATTTAATTAATAAAATCGATACGCGTAATTTTTGTTTTTTTGATACAAATTATTACGCGTTTTTATAAAAAAAATAAAATAAAAAATGTAATATTTTAGATGTATTTTTTGCTATAAATAGGAGATAGTTTTTAGTTGTAAAAAAGTTTGGTTGGAGTAGAGTTTTTGGAGTAGAGTTTTAGTTTTAATTTCGAAAGTTTTTAGAGTGTTTTATTTTTTTCAGTTTGTAATTTTCGTGTGTTGCTCGGTTTTGGACGGCAAAACACGCAGAAGCCATTTTTGGCTTTTGTTGTGTTTTGCGTGTGCCAAATATTTGTTTTAATTGATGTTTTAATTTTATTTCTACTTCATCTAATTTTTCTGTAGTTGTTATAATTTTTATTTTAATTTTATGAAGTAATTTAATTTTTCTAGGGTTGCATTTAATCTAAATTTATGAAGCTTTAATTTTAATTATTTTTGTTAGATTTATAAGACGTTCGATTTGTTCGTTCTATTTTGTTCTTAATGCTTTTTGATTATTTACGAATCTTATCAAAACGATCCGTGGCACATGAATAAACTTGAGAAAGGCATTTGCGTATTGCTCGTAAATAGAATGACATGTATGATGAAGGATAGAGATATACCCTAATTGTATGTGTGGCCATTTGAAAACTTAGAACGTAATGAATGTCGTTAAATTTAATTTTCATAGAGATATAGTAAATTAATTTAACGAGGTGTGTTTATACGGAGCTCGAAAGAGATGTATGAATAATTAAAAAAGAAGTTTTCGGTTGACAAATTAAATGTACCAAAAAATATAAATCAAAAGAAAATAACATGATTTGAGTGGATTAGTTTGGTGAAAAATTGCAATCCTAGATTTCTTTTATTTTCTTATTTTACTTTTTTATTAACCAACGATTATTTTGGATAAAATCAGAGAGATACAATTTTAGTACTCGACAAACTATGGTAACAAATCCTCGTGGGATCGATCTTTACTTACAAATCTTTATTACTTGTGACCGTGTATGCTTGCACGAGTTCGTGTGTTGAAAAACACGCAACAAGTTTTTGGTTTGCAAATGATGATGACTTCTTTGCATTTACTATGCATGTGAAAAAGCTTCGTTTGAAATTTTTTACAAATTAGATGGGTATGTATTTAAAGAAAATCAATTCTATATACCCAAATGTTAAATGCGTGAGTTGTTGATTAAGGAGGCCCATATGGGAGGATTAATGGGGTATTTGGGAATTAAGAAGATTGTAGATGTTTTGTGTGAGCAATTTTATTGGTCGAAAATGAGAAGGGATGTAGTGAGAATATGTTCTACATGAATCACTTGTATGCAAGCCAAATCCAAAGTCCTACCACAAGGACTATATACTCCTTTGCATGTACCTAGCACACCTTTGGTAGATATTTCCATGGATTTTATTTTAGGATTTCTTAGGTCTAAGAAAAGTAGAGACTCCATTTTTATGGTTGTAGATATGTTTTGTAAAATGGCACACTTCATATCGTGTCTTAAAACTGTGATGCCACTAATGTAGCAAAGTTGTTCTTTATGGAGGTTGTTAGGCTTCATGAAGTTCCTAGGAGCACTATGTCTGATAGGGATGTTAAATTCCTTTGTTATTTTTAGAAAACTCTTTAGGCTAAAATGGGCACTAAGCTCTTGTTTTCGACAACTTGTCATCCCCAAACTAATGGGCAAACTGAGGTAGTGAATAGGTATCTATCCATGTTGCTTAGTGCAGTAATAAAAAGTAATTTGAAAAATTGGGAGGATTGTTTACCTTTTGTTGAATTTGCTTATAACTAGAGTATGCATTCAACTACTAATCATTCTCTATTCGAAATTGTTTATGGTTTCAATACACTAACTCCTTTGGATTTATTACCTATACCTATTTTAGAGAGAACTAACTTAGATGGTGCCAGGAAAGCTAAAATGGTAAAGAAACTCCATGAACGTATTCATCAGAAAATTGAGAAGATAAATAAGGATTATACTTGCAGGCCCAACATATGATGGGAAAGAGTCATTTTTAGCCTAGTGATTGGGTTTAGGTGCATATAAGGAAGGAAAGGTTTCCAGAAAAACGACAGTCCAAATTGTATCCTTAGGGAGATTGACCATTTCAAGTGATCGAGCAAATTAACAATAATGCCTACAAAATCGATCTTCCCATTGATTATTACGTCAACACCTCTTTTAATATTTCTATTTTTTCTCCTTTTGATTATACAGGTAACGATTCAGGGATGAATTCTCTTAAAGAGAGGGGTAACGATGAGAATCATGGAGCCATAGAAATTCAAAGTAGACCAATCACAAAGTCTAGCACGGGACAACTTGAGGAGTTCATGCATAACCAAGGGGACCCAAAATGGGAGTGCAAGGATTGGGAAAAGACTAGCATGGAAATTAAGTCAAAATTGGCATAATTGGACTAGGCACATTGCTATGCCATTTTGGACAGTTTTGGATAGTTTTGGACAGCTTTCTTTTCATCCCTTGGATGAAATCAAGGGTTATGATGAAATATTTTATTAGGATTCCTTGTACTTAACTACTCTATGTTTTGTACCTTTTTTTGTGCTTCTTTGACATTTTTTATTTTCCAGCCATTGGAAGTGATCAAGGGTTGTGATGTAATATAATTTAGGGTTTCCTTGTATCCTATAAATACTTAAAAGCAACTCAACTACCAACACTTTAGATTTTAATAATATTTAAATTTCAAATAATTTGAGAGCTCATTCATGCTTTTTTCTCCTCTTCAAGCAACTTGTCAAAGGATTGACAACCTTTGTGGCATTATTTAGCATCCAAGCATTTGTGGTGAGAAATAACCATACTTGTTAGGGTGTCATTTATGCTAGACTTATCTAGGGGACCGCATCTCCTTGTGGTGTCTTTCCTATTCAATTTAATGGTTAGTCATGCCCATTATTTTGTGGAGAAACCATTTGCTATATAATTTGAAAATTAGCTAGGTCCTAACCCCTTGGTTCATATCATTTTATATTTGAAGTCTTTTAGTTTTTTTTATTTTAAAGATGGGTTAGGCCTAATCCACAACTAAATGGGTTCATTAGGGTTGAATTGCACCTAGGGTTTATCTTTGGTTTGAATTGGCATTTTTGTCATGGGGGTTGTAGAAAAATACAGTAGCTTTGTCATTTGAACAAAGAAAATCATTAATGAAAAGTATATTTCATAAAGCTTTTGCTTTCCCTTCTTGTGTTCTTGATTGAATGCTTGAATTCATCTTATTAAATGGAGTGATAATCCTTTGTGGCATTGCAAGATTTGGGTTTTAAGGACTTTTTTTCCTTAGGAATCTAATTTGAACATCTTTAACACATTCTTAGCAAATCAGTCGTTCATATTCCTTTGAGTTCATGGGTTTCTAGGGTTGTTTACCTAGAGGGTATGCATCGTTTGGTATTAGAGCTTTGGTTGCTGATAATAGGTTATCTATCTTCATCTATCTTTGTTTGATAGTTTTCTTTGAATTCTTTGTATGTTTTTCTTGTTTTTATGTCTATGTTCGATCTATCTTTGTTCTTCAAAAAAAGAAAAAAGAAGAAGACGAGGGCTGCTGTTAGTAGACTAATATAATATATCAAATCAAAACTTGTTTTGATTCCTAAACTTAAATCAAGTTTTGTCCCCATTTTGTTCCATTTTAGAACCTAAATTTCATCATTTAAGACCACTTACCGAGGGGTTGAAGTTTTGTCATACCTTTTTGTGTTGCTTTTGGTTAACATTCATTAGGGTTGCGAATTTTTTTTTTTTGTGAATTTTTTATTCACAGCAGCAGTAGCAATATAAAAAAATAAAAAAAATAAAAATAAGAAGAAGAAGAAGAAGAAAAGTAGAACAAAGTAGTAGTAGTAGATTTTACAAGAATCTAATTCTTGTTTTCTTGTTCATGTTGACATTGGTTTTCCTATATTTTATTCTAGAGAATCGTCAAACTTGCTAGGCATGGTTAAAAAGGGGAATTATATTTTGGTCAAGAGTCTTTCTTTAGAGTCCTATTTGGACTTCTTTTCTTTCATCCTTTACAATTAAGTTTTTAAAATTCTAATTTTCAAGATTTTCAAGATCTTGAAAAGATTCTTTCTTGGGTATTTAGAGTCCTATTTGGACTTTCTTTCTATCATTTTTTGTAATTAAGTTTTTTAGATTATGTGTTTTTTAGATTTTCATTAATAAATGGATTACTTCTTGAGATTAGTTGAATTCTTTGATTTTGTTAATGTTAAAGATGATTAGTTGTGTGTGTATTAGGTGTCTAACACTAGGTGAATATATTAGTTGTGTATTAGGTGTATGTCACCTAAGATTGTCTCTAACTTTGTATATAAATAGGTAGTATCTTTGAATGAAAATATGAGAGTGAATTCTGAGTTTTACATGGTATCAAAGCATTTGGGCTACAAAATTTGGGAATTTTTTTTCTGTTCAAATTGGGGTTGATTTGGGTAAACACATATTAGTATTTGGTGCATTTTTGAGTTCTAACTCGGAATAACCTTTTGGAGTGCACATTTTTTCTCACCGCCAGCACTCGGAAGACCAGCTGCCGACCAGCCAAACCCCGACGTTCGGCCACCAGACGAGCCGTGAGTGAGCCACACGTGCCATCACGACTTTCTATCAAATTTCCACTCGTCTCATCGCCGGCATAGGGAGGAAGAATAGCCGCCGACCGGTCAAACCCCGAAGTCCGATCACCAGACGAGCCGCGAGTGGGCCACATACGTCACTGCGACTTTCTGTCAAATTTCCATGCGCCGGCGCGTGACAGCGCGTCCGTGCAGAATTCTTCTCCAGTCAACCTCATGTTGCTCTCCGCCGTTCCCCTGTGTCATCTGTGGTGGTTTCGCACTCATCGCTTATGATTGTTCAGGTTTGGGTTCTTCCAATTTTGTGTTCTTATTCGCTGTGTTTGGTCGCTGCTGTTGTTGGCTTTTGTTTGTTTGTTTACTTGTTGTCTTGTCGTTTGTAAGAGTTATGGCTGAAAAGAAATCTAATGTTGTAATGGATATGGTGCCTGTGATGTCTAAAATCATGGACCATAAGCTCAATGGCTCGAATTATTTGGCTTGGAGCAAGACCATTCGAATTTATTTGAGAAGTATCAAAAAAGATACTCATTTGACTAATGATCCTCCTAAAGATGATTCAAAGCAGACATGGCTTAGAGACGATGCTCGCTTATTTCTGCAGATTCAGAATTCTATTGAAAGCAATGTAATTGACTTGATCAATCATTGTGAATTCATTAAGGAATTGATGGATTATTTGGATTTCTTATATTCTAAGGGAAATCTTTCTCGCATATATGAGGTATGCAAAGCATTTTACGGTGCAGACAAACAAGATTAGTCACTCACAAATTATTTTATGGAATTTAAAAGGACTTATGAGGAGCTCAATAGTTTGATGCCTTTTAGCCCTGATGTCAAGGTTCAACAAAGCCAATGGGAACAAATGGCAGTCATGAGTTTTCTTGCCGGTCTTCCCTCTACTTTTGAGACTGCTAAGTCCCAGGTTCTTTCTGGTTCTGAGATCTCCTCTTTACAAGAGGTGTTTAGTCGAGTACTTCGTATAGAAGGCACTCCACCTCCACCTGCTCAATTAAACGGTACTTTGGTTAGCCAAAGTAATAATTATGAGGATGGACGGTCAACTTATATGAACAGAAACAAAGGAGGCGACTCGCACGGGTTTGAAACTCGACCATAGGACCTCGGAGGTATTGTATGTCACTATTGTCACAAGCCAGGACATACGAAACATGAATGTAGAAAGCTTCAGTATAAGTATCAGAAAGGTCACTCAGCTCATATTGCATCCACTTTTGATACTTCTGAAAAATTGGTTCTTATCTCTACAGATGAATTTACCAAGTTCTCACAGTATCAAGAATCACTAAGGTCTTCATCACCCTCTGTCACTGCTATTGTTGATTCAGGTAAATCAAATGCGTGTCTCATTTCCTCATCTTCCAAATGGGTTATTGATTCTGGTGCCACAGATCATATGATAGGTAATTCTAGTCTCTTTTCTACTCTTCAGTCACACACTTCTACCTCTACTATTACCTTAGCCGATGGGTCACCATCTCGTGTTCTTGGGTTTGGCACAATTACTCCCACTCCTTTGCTTCCTTTGTCGTTCTATCTTACATTTACCTAGCTTATCCTTTAATTTGATCTCTGTAAGTCAGCTTACTCGCAATCTTAACTATTGCATCTCATTTTTTCCTGATCGTTGCTTATTTCAGGATCTTATGATGAAGAAGATTGTTGGTAAAGGACATGAGTCTGGAGACCTCTATATTCTTGACACACCAATACCAAAATCTGTCACTTACTCTAGTGTAACCTCTTCCTTCGAGGCACATTGTAGACTGGGTCATCCATCTCTTCCTTTACTGAAGAAACTTTGTCCTCAGTTTAGTAAGGTGTCTTCATTAGATTGTGAGTATTGTCAATTTGCAAAACATCATCGTCTTAGTTCAAATCCAAGAGTTAATAAACGTGCTAGTGTTCCTTTTGAATTAGTTCATTCTGATGTTTTGGGTCCTTGTCCTATTTTGTCTAAACCTGGATTTAAGTATTTTGTTACTTTTGTGGATGATTATTCTTGTGTAACTTGGTTATATTTAATGAAGAGTCGTTCTGAATTGTTTTCTATTTTTTGCGCATTTTGTGTTGAGATTAAAACTCAATTTAATGTTTCAATTCGTACTTTACGAAGTGATAATGCCAAAGAATATACATAAGCTTTGTTCCAATCTTATATGGTTCAAAATGGCATGCTTCATGAAACTTCATGTGTTGATACTCCATCTCAAAATGGAGTGGCCGAACGTAAGAACATACATCTTCTCGAAACTGCACGTGCCTTATTATTTCAAATGAATGTTTCTAAACCTTTTTGGGCCGATGCAGTTTCAACAAGATGTTTTCTTATTAATCGCATGCCCTCATCTGTTCTTCATGGTGTGATTCCTTACAAAATTTTGTTTCCTAATAAGTCACTATTTCCAATTGACCCTAGGATATTTGGTAGCACTTGTTTTGTTCGGGATGTTCGTCCGCATGTTACTAAATGTGATTCCAAGTCTTTGAAGTGTATCTTCCTTGGTTATTCTCGTCTCCAAAAAGGTTATAGATGTTATTGTCCTAGTCTTAACAAATATCTTGTCTCAATTGATGTTACCTTCATGGAAGACACACCCTATTTTTCATCTTCTCCTCCTCCTGCATGCCAGGGAGAGGATGACGATTTGTTAGTCTATTCTATCACATCATCTGAACCTGTCTCTAATCTAGTTCCTATTACGCCTCCTATAACTCAAGTTTACTCCAGACATAGACCTTCTGATTCATGTTCTGCACCTACTCCTTCGTCATCAGATCTAGTCTTGAACGATGATCTTCCTATTGCATTATGCAAAGGTAAACATCAATGTACTTATCCTATTTCTTCTTTTGTTTCGTATAATTGCTTGTCGTCTTCCTCTTGCTCTTTTATTTTTTCTCTTGATTCTATTTATATCCCTAAAACTGTTCATAAAGCCATATCTCATCCTAGTTGGCATCAGGCATTGATCGAGGAAATGAATGCGTTGTATGACAATGGTACTTGGGACTTGGTTGATTTACCTTCAAGGAAACGCGCTATCGGATGCAAATGGGTGTTCATAGTTAAGGTTAATCTAGATGGGTTAGTTGCTCGATTAAAGGCCCGTCTTGTTGCTAAGGGATATGCTCAAACCTATGGAGTGGACTATTCTGACACTTTCTCTCTTGTTGCTAAATTGACATCTATTTGGTTGTTTATTTCTATGGCAGCTACTCACCATTGGCCTTTGCATCAACTAGATATCAAGAATGCTTTTTTTCATGGTGATCTTTAAGATGAGGTGTTTATGGAGCAGCCTCCTGGTTTTGTTACTCAGGGGGAGTCTAGGCACGTTTGTCATCTCTATAAATCTTTGTATGGTTTGAAACAGAGTCCTCGTGCTTGGTTTGGAAAATTTAGTCAAGCTATAGAAACGTTTGGTATGATGAAAAGCAAGTCTGACCATTCTATGTTCTACAAACAATCAGAAGCTGGTATCATTATTTTAGTTGTGTATGTAGATGACATTGTTATTACTGAAAGTGATACTACAGGAATTTCATCTCTTAAGTCTTTCCTACATACTCAATTTCACACGAAGGATTTGGAGATGCTAAAGTATTTCTTGGGTGTTGAAGTCACAAGGAGTAAAAAAGGTATCTTTCTATCTCAAAGAAAATATGTCCTGGACTTCATATTGAAGGGTACCTTGTAGTGCTCCAATGACTCCAAACATCCACCTTACAGGAGATGGAGAACTCTTTAAATATTCTAAGAGATATTGAAGGGTGGTTGGAAAGTTGAATTACCTTACCGTGACTCGTCTAGATATTGCATATTCAGTCAGTGTTGTTAGCCAATTTATGTCATCCCCAACAGTTCATCATTGGGCAGTGTTAGAGCAAATTTTGTGTTACTTGAAAGGAGCACCTGGACGTGGCATCTTATATGCAAATCATGGACATACTCATATTGAATGTTTTTCAGATGCAGATTGGGCAGGTTCTAAAGTGGATAGAAGATCCACATCAGGCTATTGTATTTTCATTGGAGGAAATTTGGTCTCATGGAAAAGTAAGACGCAGAATGTTGTGTCAGGATCGAGTGTAGAGTCAGAATATAGGGCTATGGCACAATCTACATCTGAGATAATATGAATATATCAGCTCTTGGATGAAGTAGGTCTTAAAACTTCAGTACCAGTAAAATTGTGGTGTGATAACCAAGCTGCTCTTCATATTGCTTCTAACCTTGTGTTTCATGAGCAAACTAAACACATTGAAATTGATTGTCATTTTGTTCGCGAGAAAATTCAGAAAGGTTTGATTTCTACAGGATATATGAAGACTGGAGAACAACTAGGAGATATCTTCACGAAAGCTTTAAGTGGAGTTCAGGTTGATTATCTTTGTAACAAGTTGGGCATGATTAATATCTATGCTCCAACTTGAGCGGGAGTGTTAAAGATGATTAGTTGTGTGTGTATTAGGTGTCTAACACTAGGTGAATATATTAGTTGTGTATTAGGTGTCTTAGTTGTGTATTAGGTGTATGTCCCCTAAGATTGTCTCTAACTTTGTATATAAATAGGTAGTGTCTTTGAATGAAAATATGAGAGTGAATTCTGAGTTTTACAGTTAAGAACACAAAAAGGAGGTTAGCATGTTCTTTGAGTGGCAAAGGAAAGAAAGATAAAAAAAGAGAGGCCAAAATAGTGAAAAACAAAAAGAGTGATAACAATATGATTTGAGAGCAAACATATGAGTAAGTGTATGATTTAACACATTTTATTCTACAGGTTGAAAACATAAGTAAGGAAGGAAGAGAACCACAATAGGTTGACATAAAATTCCTCTTCAAGACATTTAATGACCAATTTAAGAAGCTAAATGCAAGGTTGGATGATATAGAATCCACTCTCAGTTCTAAATTACATAGAAGACATGGGTAAGACAAATAATAAATTGATTCCAATGTGGGAGAGAGCAAGTTACAAATGGGACAAAAAGGTTATGATTGTACAGAAAAATCGAGAAATCAAAAGTGTCAATTCGTATGTTGAAGTGGAAGAACCTATGCATGTAGATTCACTTATCGATAGAAGAGTCCTGAATATACCGGCTAAGAGATGTGAAGCACTGTGATCATAATTTCCATACAATATACCACATGAAAGATAAGGTATGCACATTAATTATTGATCATAGGAGCAGCACTAATGTTGCTAGCACCTTGTTGGTAGAAAAGTAAAATTTGAAGTGGTAGAAGCATCATAAACCATACAAGCTACCATGGCTGAATGATTGAGGATAAGTGAAGGTTAAAAAAAATTTGGATTCCTTTTTCTATTTGAAAATATGAAGATGAGGGTGTCATATGAAGTGGTAGAAGCATCACTGATGTATACTGGTCATATAATGCTAGGCTGACCATGGCAATTTGATAGGAGGGTGTCACATGATAGGTACAAAAATCAATAATCTTTTGAAATGGACTACCAAAACGTGGTATTACCCCTCTCAAACCTTTGCAAGCTTATGAGGACCAAATTAGGATAGTAGGAGAGTGCAAGATGTAGGACAAACAACAATGTGAGTAAGAGGAAAATAAAAAAATAGTAAGTGAGGTAGAGAGCAAAAATGGAGAGAAAGGTGAGAAAATGGGGAGAAAAGTGAGAAAAATGGTGAGAAAAGTGAGCATAATGGAGGGAAAAGTGAGCAAAAAAGAGAAGAATGTGAGCACAAAGGAGAGAAGAGTGAGCAAAAAGGAGAGAAAAATAAAAGAATGAGTGCATTTTCTGGAAAACAAGAGATTAAGAGTGCAATGATGGGAAGGCAACTAGTATTGTACTTATGTACAAGGATGTTTATCTTTATACTAATGATCTTAATTCATATTTTCCTAGTGTCGTTAATGAAAATTATATTTCAAAAGACTTTTGCTTTGCCTTTCTGTGTTCTTGATTGAATGCTTGAATTCGACTTATCAAAAAGAGTGATCATCCTTTGTTGTGCCTCAAGATTGAGGTTTTAAGGATTTTGTTTCCTTAGGGTTCTAATCTAATCATTTTGAACACATTCTTATCAATTTCCCCTATACCTTTGAGTTTGTGGGTTCCTAGTGTTATCGCCTATAAGGTCCACATAAAAAAGCAAGAGAGATCACCATCGAGAAAAAGGCCAAAATAGTGTGATACACGAGTGATAGTAATTTGTTAAGAGCAAACACGTGAGGGAATGTGAGAGGAATAAAACCTTTTATTTCATTTTATTTTACAGGTTCAAAACATGAGTAAGGAAGGAGGAGAACCATGAAAGGCTAACAAGTAATTCTTCATCATGGCTGTTAATGACCAATTTAAGTTATTATATGCAAGGTTTAAGGAATTGGAATCCTCTTCCGATTCTGAATCACATAAAAGACATGAATTCCATGAAGAAGAAGAAGTTGATTTCAATGTGGGGGAGAGAACAAGTTATAAATGGGAAAAAAGTTTGACTCTTAAGGAGATTGCAATATAGGCAATATAAAGATGAAAATTTTGACTTTTAAAGGAAAGAATGATCATAAGCTATATTTGGAGTGGGAAAGAAAGGTTAAGCATGCATTTGATTTTCATAACTACTCTAAAGAAAAGAAAGTAAAACTAGTAGTTTTAGAGTTTACAGATTATATAGGTAAATAGTGGGATCAATTGGTGGTCAATAGGCAAAGGAATGGTGAGAGGCATATTTGGTCATAAGAAGAGATGCAGTTGGTGATGCATAAGAGATTTATACTCAGCCATTACTATATGGATTTGTATAGAAGGTTGCAAGGGCTAGTTCAAGGTTGCATGATTGTAGAGGATTATAATAGGGATATGGAAATTTCTAGGGTTAGAGAAAACATAGCAAAAGATAGAGAAGCAACAATGGCTAGATTCATTGCTAGATTGAACAGGGATATTGTCGATATGGTTGAGTTGCAATAGTATAAAGAGATGGAGGAACTACTACATCAGGACATTAAAGTTGAGAAGCTAATATAGTCTAAGATGTTTAGATCTAGTTCACTCTATCTCTCCAGGGAGATCAAATTGGAAGGATAACAAAGCTACCTTCAGAACAAAACATGAAGCAAAGGCAAATAATTCAATTTTTGTTCGTAAAGGTAAACCTAAAACTAAAACTCCTACTATGTCACACGATATTAAGTGTTTTAGGTGCCAATGATTTGGACATATTGCTTTTGAATGGCCAAACAATAAGTTATGATTGTACAGGAAAATGGAGAAATTGAATGTGCTAGTTCAAGTGACAATGAGATGCCACCATTGGAGGATTATTCTGATGTTGAATTGGAAGAACTTGTGCATAGAGATTTACTTGAAATAAGAAGAGCCATGAATATAAAGCTTAAGGATGAATGAGATAAGGAGCATCATGAGCATATTTTCCACACAAAATTCCACATGAAGGAAAAGATATGTACATTGATTATTGATGGTGAAAATTGCACTAATTTTGGTAGAAAAGTTGAATTTAAAGGGACAGAAGCATCCCAAATAGTACAAGCTACAATGACTAAATTATTGTGGAGAAGTGAAAGTCAGCAAACAAGTTCAAGTTCCTTTTTTGATTAGAAAGTATGAGGATGAGGTTCTTTGTGATGTGGCACCGATGTATGTTGGTCATATATTGCTTGGTCGATTGTGGAAATTTGATAGGAGAGTATCACATGATGGATACAAAATTGTTATTCTTTTATAATGAACAACTAAAAAGTTGCATTAGCCCCTCTCAAACGTTGAAAGCTTGTGAGAACCAGATTAGGATAATAAGAGAGTCCAAGGTGAGGGAAAAACAAAAGTGTGAGTTAGAGGAAAATAAAATAAGAACAAGTAAGGAAACATGAGAGGAAAATAAAAGAATGAGTGTAATTTCTAAAAGAAATGAGATGAACAGTACAATGATGGCAATGCAATAAGTACTTGTTCTTATGTACAAAGATGTTTATCTTTCTACTAACTATATTAACGCATCTTTGCCTAGTGTTGTTGTGTCTTTATTGTAAGACTTAGAGGTTCTATTTTCTGAAGAGATTACCCAAGGATTACATCCTTTGAAAGGAACTAAATAATAAATAGACTTCACACACGAATTTGCAATTCCAAATCATTCTCTTACAGAGATAATCCCAAGGAAACAAAAGAGATACAGAAGGAAGTGGATGAGTTGCGCAAAAGGGATTTGTAGGTGAAAGTTTTAGCCCGTGTTCGGTTCCTATCATCTTAGTCCCAAAGAAAGATAGACATCCTATCCCTAGATTAGATGATATACTTGTTGAGTTGCATGGCTCTCATTTTTTTTCTAAAATTTATTTAAAAAATAGATGTTATCAGATTCCCATGAAAGAGGGAAATGAATGAAAAACTGCATTTATGACTAAATATTGATTGTGTGAGTGGTTAGTAATGCCTTTCGATTTAACTAATGCACCTAGTAAATACATGAGTTTAATAAATCATGTCTTTCATGCTTTAATAGGAAAATTTGTGGTAGTTTACTTTGATGATATTTTAGGTTGTAGCAAATATTTGGATGAACATGTGGAACACTTGCATGCTATTTTTGGTGTATTGAGAGAGAAAACATTGTATGCTAATCTTAAGAAGTGCATGTGTTTGCATGGAATGTATCATGTTTCTTGGATATTTTGCTAGTTAGGTGGGTATTAGTGTTGATGAAGAAAATGTAAAGGAAATAAGGGATTGGCCTACACATAAGAATGTTAATGACGTAAGAAGTTTTCATGGTTAAGCAAATTTTTAGCAAAGGTTTGTTAAAGATTTTAGTTTTATTGCTGCACCTTTGAATGAACTTGTTAAAAAGAATGTTGTTTTTAAGTGAGATGATATGCATGATTAAGCTTTAAAAACTTTAAAAGATAAGCTGACTAATGCAACTTTCTTGTGTTTACCTAAATTTGATAAATATTTTGAGATAGAATGCCAATGATTCTTATTTCAGCCAAGAATGGAATGCATGTGATATGTATGCATTTGGTGATTTTTATAGGCATAAAGGATTTATATTGATGAAAGATAAATTATGTGTGCCTATTTGTTCTATTCGTGAGTTACTTGTTAGCGAAAGTCATGGGGAGGTTTTATGGGTCACTTTGGTATTCTAAAGACTAAATATTTTACGTGAGCATTTTTATTGGCCTAATATGAAGCATGATAAGTAATCTATTTGTGATAAGTGTATTACATGTTGACAAGCAAAATGAAAAGTTAAATTTCTTGGCTTGTATACCCCTTTACGTAAGTCTAATCAACCTTGGATTGATATATCTATGGATTTTGTTTTAGGATTACGAGAGACTCAAAGTAGTAAGGATATCATATTTGTTGTTGTTGATAGGTTTAGTAAAATGGCTCATTTTATTGCTTGTTCTAAAACAAATGATGTAACACATTGTTGATTAATTCTTTAAAGAAATGGTTTATTTGCATGGGTTGCCCAAGACAATTGTTAGTGATAGAGATGTTAAGTTCTTAAGACATTTTTGGCACACATTATGGAATAAATTACAAACTAAATTATTATTTTCTACTTTTACATATCCTTAAATGGATGGTCAAATTGAAGTAGTTAATAGGACACTCACTAATTTTTTGCGTGCATATGCATAAGGAGAGGTTTCCTACACAACAGAAATCAAAATTGCAGCCTTCAGGAGATGGATCTTTTCAAGTCTTAGAACAGATCAATGATAACATCTATAGGCTATATTTTCCAAGTGACTATAGTAATGTTAGCTCAGCTTTTAATGTTGTTGATTTATATAAGGGAGTTCTTGTGAGGATTCTAACCTTGTTTTTCATATTCTAAGCATGTTCAATAATCAAGAAAAAGACACAACTAAAGAATATCGAAAACTCCCAATTCCCAACCTCCAAATGCAAGCGTTGTTAGGGGAGATGAGGCATATGATGAGGGCTGAATTAGAGCCTATTCATGAGAGGTTAGATAGTGTAGAGGAAGGGAATCTTACGAGACAATAATAAGACATCCCCAATAGACATCAAGGTAGGCATATTCCATGGTAGAATGTTGAGGAAGAAGCAGTGATGGAGGAGTTTAATGAGCCATATTTGAACCAGGGTAGGTTTGAGCATGATTATGGAAATAGAAAAGCTAGGATGGGTAGTCTTATAAGGGATAATGATTTAGGAAACATAAAGATTTAAATCCCATCTTTTCAATGTAAAAATGACCTTAAAGTTTTTTTGGAGTGAGAAAATGAAATGGATATGGTGTTCGATTCTCACAATTATTTTGAGTTAAAGAAGGTTAAGTTGGCTTCAATTGAATTTACTAATTATGCTATTGTTTGGTGAGATCAATTACAGATTAAAAGGAGAAGGAATAGAGAGCCATCCATGGACACTTATGAGGAGATGAAAATGCTTATCAGGAGGTATTTTGTACCAAATCACCCTTATAGGGGATTGTATCAAAATTTATAGAGGTTAAGTCAAGGTTCCAAGAGTGTGGATGAGTATAACAAGGAGATAGAGGTAGCTATAATCTAAGCTAATATAAAATAGGACCAGGAATCCACTATGGCTAGACTTTTACATGGTTTAAATCGTGAGATTGTGGATATAGTTGAGATGTAGCACTATATTGAGTTGACAGATATGGTACATCAAGCTATAAAGGTGGATGAACAATTCAAACTAAAATGATTGGTTAGGAGGGGACAATCTATGGCTACCACCAGTCCATGGAAGATAGTTCAAAAAAGGGACGAACAGCTACAAAATAAGCCAAAACTTAAATTATCTAAGAATGACAACTCAAAGATCGTCACTACTTTAGGTAACACTGAGATTCGAGTTTTAAAACACATGATCTGAAATGTTTTAAATGTTAAGGCTAGGGACCAAGTTGATGTTTCCAAATATTCTCAAGATCTTTTGCAAGGAATTGGCGGTTTAATGATTAGGGATAGATTTGGAAGATCAAGTCAAGTGTAAGGGTTACTTTAGAAAGCAATTTTTGTTTTGGAATTCTGAATTTAGAGATTGTCACCAGTAAAATGGTTACTTCTTGAGATTAGTAGGATTCTTTGATTTTCTTAAGAATATGAAATAAGGTTGGCTTGACCTTTGAGTGGGAAAGGCAAGAAAGATAAAAAAAGGAGAGGCCAAAATCGTGAAAAAAAGAAAGGTCAAAATAGTGATAGAAAATGACGCCAGAATAGTAAAACAAAGAGTGGCCGAAATAGTTAAAAAAAAAGAGTGATAACAATCTGATTTGAGAGCAAACATATGAGGGAATGTGTGTATAAGTTATCTTATTTTATTCTATAGGTTGAAAATATGAGTAAGGAAGGAAGAGATCCATAAGATGTCAACTAAAAAGTCCTCTTCAAGACTTTTAATGACCAATTTAATAAGCTAAATGCAAGGTTGGATGAATTAGAGTCCTCTTTCGATTCTAAATTACATAAAAAAAGACATAGAAGACATGGGTTAGACAATGAAGAAACTGATTCCAATGTGGAAGAGAGAGCAAGTTATAAATGGGACAAAAAGATTATGGTTGTACAAACAAATGAAGAAATAGAAAGTGTCAGTTTGATGTTGAAGTGGAAGAACCTATGCATGGAGATTCACTTTTCACAAGCATAGTCCTGAATATACCACCTAAGGATGAAGGAGATGAGAAGCACCATGATCATATTTTCCACACATGATGCCACATGAAGGATAAGGTATGCATGTTAATTATTGATAGTGGGAAAAGCATCCTTAACCGTACAAGCTACAATGACTAAATGTTGCTAGAGAAGTGGAGGTTGATAAACAAGATTAGGTTCCTTTTTCAATTGGTAAAT
Source organism: Hippophae gyantsensis (assembly GCA_030763125.1). Taxonomy (NCBI): domain Eukaryota; kingdom Viridiplantae; phylum Streptophyta; class Magnoliopsida; order Rosales; family Elaeagnaceae; genus Hippophae; species Hippophae gyantsensis. The sequence goes on from CM061036.1 coordinate 14,165,867, forward strand.
ATGAAGATGAGGTTCCTTGTGATGTGGTATCGATGTATGCTGCTCATATATTGCTTGGATGACTGTGATAGTTTGATAGGAAGGTGTTGTATGATGGGTGGAAAAATAATTATTCTTTTGTAATGAACAACAAAAAAGTGGCATTATCCCCTCTTAAACATTTGGTAGCTTATGTGGATCAAATTAGGATAGAAGGAGAGTGCAAGATGTGTGAGAATCAAAAGTGTGAGCAAGAAGAAAATAAAATGAGAGTAAGTGAGGCTGGGAAGAAAAATGTAGATAAAAGTGAGTAAAAAGGAGATAAAAGTGAGCACAAAGGATAGAGGAGTGAGCAACGAGGAGAGAAAAATAAAATAATGAGTGCATTTGCTGAAAAACAAGAGATTAAGACTGCAATGATGACAAGGCAAGAAGTACTTGTACTTGAGTACAAGGATGTTTATCTTTCTACTAATAATCTTAATTTATCTGTGCCTACTGTCGTTGTATCCTTCTTATAAGACTATAAGGATCAAATTCCTAAAGAGATTCCCCATGGATTACCTCCTTTGAGAGGAATTAAGCATCAAATAGACTTCATACATTGATCCATTATACCAAATCAACCTACTTATAGAGCTAAGAATTGAGGAAAAATATTTTCGAATAGGAGGGGAATAATGGAGATAAAGGTACTGACCAAGTTGATGTTCCTATGTATTGACCAAGTTGAGGTTTTCAAATATTCTTAAAATATTTTTCAAGGAATTGGTAGTCCAATGACTACGGATTGATTTGGAAGATAAATTTGGGTGCAAGGGTTACTTTAGGAAGCAATTTTTGTTTTAATTAATTGTGTACCTTTTATGTTTAGCGATTTGTGTTTTAATAAATTATGGGCTTTTTATGTCTTATTTATCACGTCTTTATTTTTTAAGGATGGATTAGGCCCAATCCATAACTATATAGGCTTATTAGGCCCATTTCATATAGGATTTGTATATTTGGGTTTGTTGCTTATAAAAAATAGCAACTATGTAATTTGGAGACACACAAAAAATATACTTTTCATGAAAAGTATATTCCAGAAAGCTTTGCTTTGCCTTCTTGTGTTCTTGATTGAATGCTTTAATTTGTCTTATCAAAGAGAGTGATCATCCTTTATGGCATCTCAAGATTGGGATTTTAAGGACATTGTTTCCTTAGGGTTCTAATTTGATCATCTTTAACACTTTCTTAGAAAATCAATTGTTCCTATTCCTTTAAGTTCATGGGTTCCTAGGGTTGTTCACTTAGAGGGTCTGCATCAATAATAGCATAGTATCAACATCCCATTCCTAGATTGGATGATATGCCGGATGAATTGCATGGTTCTTGTGTCTTTACCAAAATAGATCTTGAGAATATTTGTAGGATGTTGAGTATATTTGTAGGATCTTGATAATACTTGTAGGATCTTAATAATACTTTAGAATATTTACAAACATTAACTTAGTCACCTCAATCTCCATTACCGATTTATTAGTGACAATCTCAAAAATCAGGATTTTAAAAACTTAATGAAAAAGGATGACAAAAAGAAAGTCCAAAAAAGACACTAAAGACCCAAAAAAAATATTTTCAAGATCTGTTCTTGAAAGTCAAAATTTTAAAACTTAATTGAGGATAGAAAGAAAGACTAAAAAGGATTCTAAAGAATGAATCTTGACCACAATATGACTCCTTTTTTTCTTTTTAAAATCACAATTGGAAAAACAATTTGATGATTCACTAAAATAAAATAGACAAAAACTAAAACAAAACAAAATAAAAGAAAACCAATCTCAATAAGAAAAACAAAACTCAACAAGAAAAAACATGAATTGAAATCTTGAACAATTTGATACTTTGTTCTTCTTTTCTTATTCTTTTTTTTTTCCTTTTTTTCTTTCTTTTTTCTTTCACTGATGTTGTGGTTTCTATAAATATAAAATTCACAAAAAAAATTCACAACCCTAATGAATAAGAACAAGAAACAACGCAAAAAAGTGCAACAAAACATTAACCCCTCGACTTGTGGTATAAACGATGGACTTTGGGATCCAAAACGACATATAATAAAGGAAAATCCAAATTCCACTTACAGAAATTGAAACAAGCTTTGATTTGATATATTATAATAGTCATTTTGTTACTCGAGTCAAAAGTTATAGCCGTTTAAAGTTGCAACTCTGATTTATTAAAAACAAATTTTGAAATGTGAACAACCTTTTTTTTTTTTGAAAAACAAAGATAGATTGAACACAGAAATAAAGAACAAGAAAATATATGAAGACTTTAAAGGGAACTATGAAACCAAATTTAAAGACGAAGACAACAACATGGAATTGGAAAGAAATAAGGAAACAAAACAAGAATGTCACAACATCAAAATCCCAAAACATGAATATTTTTGTTCGACAAAGATAAGGAAAGAAAACAATCAAATTTGGAATCAAGACATCTTTTTTTGTGAATTTGGAATCAAGAAAACAATCAAATGCATAAATGGATGATTTTTTTTGTTGAAAAGACTTAGAAAGAAACAAGGATCAAGTATATATATATATATATATATATATATATATATATATATATATATATATATATATATATATATATATATATATATATTTTTTCAAAATCAAGAATTCAGAACGAAGATAGATGAATATTGATAACTTGTTTTCTACAACGAAAGCTCTCATACCAAATGATGTGGACCCTCTAGGTGAATAATAGTAGGAACCCACATGCTCAAAGGAATAGGAATGAATGAATTGCAAAGAGCATGTTACAGATGACCAGATTAGAACCATAAGGAAACAAAGTCCTTAAAACCCCAATCTTGAGACACCACAAAGGATTATCACTCCTATTGATAAGTTAAATTCAAGCATTCAATCAAGAACACTAGAAGGCAAAGCAAAAACTTTTTGAAATATTGTTTCATCAATGATACTCATTGTGCCTAATTACATGGCTTCGGTTTTCTTTTATAAGCCTTATGAAAAAATGCCAATTCGAATGAAAAATAAACCTTACGCACAATTTCAACCCTAGTAGGCCTATATAGTTATAGATTGGGCCTAATCCATCCTTAAAAAAGAAAAAAAAACTAAAAAGCTTATGATAAATATGGCATAAAAAAGCCCACAATTCACTAGAACAAAAATTGCTAAACATAAAAGGCCCAAAATTAACTAAACCAAAATATTTCTTTGTAAATTGTTCATTGTATCCAATTTGATGTTCCAAATGTATCTCGTATGTAATATCTTGAGAATATATATAAGATCTTGAGAATATTGGTAAGTACTTGGGGACATCAACTTGATCAACACCTAGATCTTTATTAATTTGTAAGATCTTGATAATATTTGTAAACATTAACTTGTTTAACACCTCGATTTCCATTAGATTTTCAATGCAGCTAAAATAGATTTTTAAAAGAACATATTAGTTATTTCTAATAGTGCAACTTTCATGCCAAAACTTTAATAACAGAGTTATAAGTTTTTAAAAAAGGCATGTTTCTTGTCAATGCATTTTTTGTGCCTATCATTAAGCTATGTTACGAAAACATGTTTGTCTTTTGGCACTTAAGCCAACTGGCACAAAATTAGTAGCATTAAAAAGAGAGAATTATATCTTATAAGCTATACTTATTTTAAATGGAATTTTGTTAATCGATATTGAGCTTACTTTTCTAAATATTTCATTTCATTCTTGAGAACACCATTCATATTTGAAGTAAATTTAGTTTGTATTATTGGAATCTTTTTTAGCATTATAGTTCACAGTACAGTCACTTATATTTACATATTGATCATCCACACATGCAGTTGAGAGCTAGCATCATCGCTAGAGATTTTCTCCATGTGCAATTAGATCCCAAAGTGTTCTTGCTATAACAAATTCAAAGTACATATCTCATGGTTATATTTTTTAATATAATTTTATTTCATGGTAACTCATAGATAGTGCATTATTATATTTTAAAGATTAGATAGATATCATTTATGAGAATTTTATTTCATGGTAACTCATATATAGTATATTATTATATTTTAAAAATTAAACATAGATTATTTTTATCACTATGATACTACATGGTAAGTTATAAGCATTTCATTCACAATTTTCAAACTTACAATTATAGATATTTTGGAAACTCATTAACTCATTGAGTGTTTAAGCTCAACAATAGGTAGCAGCTTTGAGAAAATAAAGTGTGGCAACAAGTTTGGAAGCTTAAGAGCAATGTCTTGTTATATAGTTTAGATGGTTTGATCTCTTTAGTGTGTTATAGAGTAAATTTTGGTTTATGCATAAATGGACTAGTAACAAAGACTAAAAAGCCTTATGAATTGATGTATAGCATGAATATGATGATTTATAGTCATGTTGATAGACATGAGTTACTTTCTGGTTAGGCACAAGATTATGATATTTTTAAGCATGTGAAAAAGTATATATGGGACTTGTAGTCATTTTAATACGAGTTAACCGGTCCCAATTTTGGGAAAACTCTACAAAACCTTTTGTAGAAATTTATACATAAATGGTTTCGACACAACCTAGAACAAGAAAAGTGATGTGGACCCTCTAGGCGAACAACCAAAGGAACCCACAAACTCAAAGGAATATGAAAAATCTATTTACTAGGAACGTGTTGAAGATGATTGGATTCGAAACCTAAGGAAACAAAGTTCTTAAAACCCTAACCTTTGGTATAATCAGATTAGAACCCTAAAGAAACAAAGCCCTCAAAACCCTAACCTTGAGACACCAAAAATGATGATCACTCTAATGCAGACCCTCTAGATGAATAACCCTAGGAACCCACAAACTTAAAGGAATTGGAATGATTTATTTGCTAAAAATGTGTTGAAGATAATCGAATTAGAACCCTATGGAAACAAAGTCCTTAAAACCCAAATCTTGAGATACCATAAAGGATGATCATTCCCTTTGATAAGTCAAATTCAAGTATTCAATTAAGAACACAAGGAGGCAAAGAAAAATATTTCTGAAATATGCTTATCATTAATAATATTTGTTCTTCTACCAAATTACATAGTTGCTCTTTTATAAGCAAGAAACCCTAATAGAAAAATTGAAGACAACATGGGCTATATATAGTGGTAGATTGGGCCTAATCCAACTTTTTAGAAAAATAAATACTAAAGGACTTAAAAAAGCCCACAATAAACTAAAATAAAAATTGCTAAACATAAAAGCCCACAATTAAATAAAAGAATAAAAGACTTAAAATAAAAAAACCCATCATTAACTAAAATAAATTTTTCTAAATATAAAAATCTAACAATTAATTAAAACAAAATTTTTTTTCTAAAGTAACCCTTGCACCTAACTTGCTCTTCCATAACTATCCCTAGTCATTGGACCGCCAATTCCTTGCAAAAGATCTTGACCATATTTGGAAACATAAACTTGATCAGCACCTCAATCTCTACTATTCCCCTTCACTTTGAAAAGATTCATCCTTGAATCTTAGCTCTATAAGCAGGTCGATTTGGTATAACAGATCTATGTGTGAAGTCTATTTGATGCCCAATTTCTCTCAATGGAGGTAATCCATGGGGAATCTCTCCAAGAACTTGATCCTCAAAGTCTTGCAATAAAGATACAATGGCACTAGGAAAAGATGAGTTAAGATTGTTAGTAGAAAGATAAACATCCTTCTATATAAGTACAAGTACTTGTTGCCTTACCATCATTGTACTCTTAATCTCTTATTTTTCCACAAATGCATTGATTCTTTTATTTTTCTCTCCTTTTTGCTCACTCTTCTCTCCTTTGTGCTCACTTTCTTCTCTTTTTGCTCACTTTTTCCTCCATTATGCTCACTTTTCTCTACATTTTTCTCATTTTTCTCTCCATTTTTTCTCTTGATGCGAACCCTTTAGGTGAACAACCTAGAAACCAATGAACTCAAAGGAATAGAAATGATTTTTTGCTAAGAACATGTTGAAGATGATCATATTAGAACTCTAAGGAAATAAAGTCCTAAAAACCCAATCCTTGAGACACCACAAAGGGTGATCACTCCCTTTGATAAGTCGGATTCAAGTATTCAATCAAGAACACAAGAAGGAAAAGCAAGAAGCATTCTAAAATTTTATTTTCATTAATGAATATTCGTGTGTCTCCATTACATGCATGCTATTTCTTTTATAATAAATAAACTCTAGACACCACCGCTTCTAAAGAAACCCTAGGTGCCACTTCTATCACGAAATGGTTCAGAAATCCAAAGTGCTAGTTGATGAGTGCTCAAAAAGCACTAAAATTACCATGATTTAATGCACATTAATTGATTAAAAATATATATATTTATATGTTTTATCATATATTTATATAAATTTGTCTTTTTCGGAATCACGGGTGTTTTTATTGTTTTCCAGGTATTTTTGCTTAAAAACGTCACTTAAAAAACTCAAAGAGGAATACTGGAAGCAATACATCACAAATATATTAATAAATAAATAGGGAAAGGTCAACAAATATGGAAAAATTGGACAAAATGGGTCAAAAGGGTCAAAAATGTCAAAAAGGAGAAAATCACACCGCCGCGCCGCCTAGCCGAGCCGAGCCCCGCGCGCGCCCGTGCGTGCAACACCTGCCTTCCGCGCGCGCCCGTGCACGCAGCTAGTGCCTTCCGCGCGCGCCCGTGCACGCAGCTAGTGCCTTCCACGTGCGCAGCGCCTGCCCTCCGCGAAAGCCGCTGCCATTTCGCCCCATTTTTGCGCGCAGCCGGCCCCATGACGTTATGATGACGTCATCAATGACCTCAGCAATTGCACTCCGCATTTTCACAATTTTTTAACATTTTTTCACTCACTTTTTCTCTCCATCCTCACCTATAAATACCCCCCTTCTCTTCACTTTTAAACACACCTCAAAACCATTCTTCTCTTCTCTTTCTTTCTCTCATTTCTTAGTTTTTAAGCTTTTCTTAGTTTCTTTCTTAGTTTTTAGTTGTTCTTAGTTAATTTCTCTTAGTTTTAGAGTTCTTCCCTTTTTGGGAAGAACTAGTTATGTTTTTATAATTTATTAGCTTTTCGATTCAATAAATGGGAGTGCAAATTCCGCTTGGAGGTTTTCCAGCAACGGGAATAGCATCGAAGTTCTGTAAGGATTTTATTTTCTTTACAGTTATTTTTATGCTTTATTCTTACATGTTATATTTAATTTGTCTGTGATTAAATTTAACTCTGCTGGCTGTTTATAAACATGATGTAATAATAACGTTGTTATGCTTGTGAAATATTAAATAGGTAAAAATCTCTAAAATGAATTGATTTTATTTTTATTCAAGATTTTATATTAAGAATGTTAGAGAGAAATATATTATTTTTCATTACAAACTTAAATGTGAAAATTATATTTTAAGGTTTAGTTATCCGGTCTAATTTAGAGTAGTGCTCTTTTATTTGTTGGTACAATCGCCCGGTAGTTAGAGTGAAGCTCTATTTCAAAAGTTTTTATAAGAATTATTATCTGAAAATGGATTGACAACATGTTTTCAGTAGTGGTTTTAAAACTTGAAAGTTAGTACTCGGATAACTAAATTCTTAGGTTTAATTTGGACACCTTGAATAAAGTTTAAACTGTCTAACCCCACCAAAGGTGGCATTTAAATGGTTCATTTTCAATCTCTTAGAAAAAGGAATTAATTTAATTAACCAAATTAGTTATCAACCCCACCCATAGGTGTTAATTGATTTGTTTACTTAACAAAGAATATCTAACCCCACCAAAGGTGGTATTCATATAAAAAAAGAGAATCAATAAATATCAAATCATATCTTTAATAACCTAATTAATATGAGCAAGCATAATTAACTTAATTATTATATCCATAAATACTCCACCATTATAAATGATAAAATTTGCATAAATGTTTATTGAATCTATATTTATTTTTATGTAAGTAGATTAAAAGCACAAAACCCCAAAATATCGTGAGAGGATGTTTAGGATTTAATTTCGTTTTTAAAAGTTTGAATAATAAATTAAAAACCACATACATTCCTTCCTTAAATCGACCTTAGGAGTATACTTATCATTTTCTACGAAATGATTCGTGCACTTGCGAGAGTTTTATAAATAAATAAAACCAAAGTAACAGGCAGGATCGGCGAAGTCGGTTCTGCCCTGATCACTAGTTCAATTGATGATGAAATGCCACCATTAGAGGATTGTTCTAATGTACAATTTGGAGAATCTGTTCATAGGAATTACTTGTCACAAGAATAGCCCTGAATATACAGCATAAGAATGAAGGAGATGAAGAGCAACATGAGCATCTTTTTCACAAAAGATGCCATGTGAAGGATAAGGTATGCATAATTATTATTGATAGTGGGAGCTACACTAATGTTACTAGTATTTTATTGGTAGAAAAGTTGAATTTAAAGTGGAAGAAGCATCCCAAACAGTACAATCTACCATGATTGTATGATTGTGGAGAAGTGGAGGTTAACAAATAAGTTTGGGTTCCATTCTCCAATGCAAAATATGAAGATGAGGTTCTTTGTGATGTGGCACCAATGTATGTTGCTCACATATTGCTTGGCTAACCATGGTAGTTTGATAGGAAGGTGTCACATGATGGGTAGAAAAATCGCTATTCTTTTGAAATAAAGAACAAAAAAATTATATTAGGATAGCAGGAAAGTGCAAGATATAGAAAAAAAATAAAAGGGTGAGTGAGTGGAAAATAAAAAGAGAATAAATGAGGTAAAGAGCAAAAATGTGAAAAACAAATGAGCAAAAAGGAGATAAAAGTGAGCAAAAGAGAGAGAAAAATGAGGAGAAGGGAGAGATGAGTGAGCAAAAGGGAGAAAAAAATTAAGCAAACACGAGAGGAAAATAAAAAAAATGTGCATAATTGCTAAAAAACATGAGATTAGGACTCCAATGAAGCAACAAGTACTTGTACTTATATACAAGGATGTTTATTTTTTTACTAAAAATCTTAAATCATCTTTGCCTAGTGTCATTGTATCTTTATTGTAGAATTTTGAGGATCAACTTCATAAAGAGATTCCCCATAGATTTCCTCCTTTGAGAGAAGTTGAGCATCGAATAGACTTCATACAAGCATCCGTTATACCAAATCGACCTACTTATAAATCTAAGATTCAAGGATGAATCTTTTTGAAGAGGAGGGGAATAATGGAGATTGAGTTGCTAATAAACTTGATGTTCATATAAATTGAGGTTCTAATCAAGATGATATTCCCATGTGCTAAACAAATTGATGTTTCCAAATATTTTCAAGATCTTTAGGAAGGAATTGGCGGTCTAATGACTAGGGATAGATTTTGAAGATCAAGTTGGGTCCAAGGGTTACTTTAGGAAGTAATTGTTTTTAATTAGTTATGGGCCTTTTATATTTAGCAATTTTTATTTTAGTTATTTTTGGGCTTTAAATCATTTTTTGTTTTAATTAATTATGGGTCTTTTATGTATAGCAATTTTTATTTTAGTTAATTCTGGGCTTTTTATATTAAGTCTTTTAGTCTTATATTTTTTAAGCTTTGATTAGGCGCAATCCACCACTAAACAAAGCCCATGTTATCTAGGGTTTTTCTATTAGGGTTTCTTGCTTATAAATGAGTAGTTATGTAATTTGGAGGCAAAAACGAATACCATTAATGAAAAGTATATTTTAGAAAGGTTTTTCTTTGCCTTCTCATGTTCTTTATTGAATTCTTGAATTTGGCTTATCAAAGGGAGTGATCATCCTTTGTGGCATCTCAAGATTAGAGTTTTAAGGATTTGGTTTCTTTAGGGTTCTAATCTTATCATCTTTGGCATGTTCTTAGCAATTCAATCACTCTTATTCCTTTGAGTTTGTGGGTTCCTAGTGTTATTGGCCTAGAGGATCCGTGTTAGGCTGTATAATCAAGGCTCTCCTTGTGACAAGTAATTCTCCATGCAAAGATTTTTCCACTTTAACACCGGCTTCTTCTTCATCAAACTCATATCTTCTATGTCTGTCTTCTTCTATGTAATTTACAATCGGGAGAGGACTCTAAATCATCCAACCTTGCATTCAACCTCTTAAATTGGTAATTAAAAGTCTTGAGTTTAGAATTTCAAGTTGACCTCTTGTTGTTCTCCTAAGGACTCCTATTTTCAATTTATAAAATAAAATAATATAACTCACACATTCTCTCATATGTTTGCTCTAAAATCATATTGTTAATGCCCTTTTTTCTACACACTATTTTCACCTTTTTCACACTATTTTTGCTTGTGTTTTTTCTTTGTTTCCTTTTTACTATTCAAAGCTCAAGCCAACCCCCTTTTGTGTTCTTAAAAAAATATAAGAATTCAAATAATCTCAAGAAGAAACTATGATGGATATTGATGTGCTAATCAAGTTGATGTTTACAAATATTCTCAAGATCCCACAAATATTCTCAACATCCCATAAATATTCTCAAGATCCTATGCAAGGGAGAGATTTGGAAGATCAAGTTGGGGTGTTAATGGTATTGTGGGCTTTAACAGCCCACTTTAACACCAGCTTCTTATTTAATTGTAGGCTTTTTTTTTGAAGTCTTTTAGTCTTTTAATTTTTTAAGGTTGGATTAGGCACAATCCACCACTAAATAAAGCCCATATGGTCTAGGGTTGTTCCATTAGGGTTTCTTGCTTATAAAAGAGTAGTTATGTAATTTAGAGAGAAGAAAGGATATGATTAAGGAAAAGTATATTTCAAAAAACTTTTTCTTTGCTTATAAAAGAACAGCTTACAACACAAAGTCCTTAAAACATTAACCTTGAGACACTATAAAGAATGATCACTCTCTTTGATAAGTCAAATTCAATCAAGAACACAAGAAGGCTAAGTAATAATCTGATCATCTTTAACATTTTCTTAGCAAATAAATCGTTTCTATTCCTTTAACTTCGTGGGTTCTTAGGTTGTTCGCCTAAAGGGTAGACATCAAACCCATAGACGAAGATGCGCCTAATTAGTTGTGCATTGGGCCTAATTAATCCTTAAAAAGTTAAAGACTGAAAAGACTTATAAAAAAATAAAACATAAAAGGCCAACAATTAACTAAAATAAAAAATTGCTTTCTAAATTAATCCTTAGATCCAAATTGATATTTCAAATCTATCCCATGCATAGGATCTTAAGACTATTTATAAGATCTTGAGAATATTTGTAAATATGAACTTGGTTAGCATCATGACCCCCATTGTTCAACTTCTTTTTGAAAAGATTCATCCTCAAATCTTAGGTAAACCGAAAGGCACACACATGCGCCATGATTTTTCTTACTCATGTTTTCAATTTCAACAAGAATAGGAATCTTGAACAATCCGTCTCTTGGTTCTACCCATTTTTTTTGTCTTCTCTTTTTTGTTTGGACTGCTACTATGGAAAATTAACTCATAAACCAAATGAACAAAAATCAAAATAAAAACAATGAAAAAGTTGCGACAAAACTTTAACCAATCGATAAGTCATGAGAATGATGGAATTTATGGTCAAATACAGTGAGGAACCTAGGCAAAGCCTTGTTATGCTTGTAAGAATTGAGCTGAGCTATGATTTGATATATTTTGTTAATATTTTTGATAGCCACGTCAAAGTTATGGTTGTTTAAAGTTGTAGCATCAATTTATCAATTTTTTTTAAACTGTGAACAACAACTCTTTTCTTTTTCCTTTTTATTTTGTTTTTTGATTTTTGAATAACAAAAATAGATTGAATATAGAAATAAAACAAGAAAATACAGGAAGAATTCAAAGAGAACTCTAAAACAAAATACAAAGATGAAAACAACTTCAACAAAATTGAAAGAAAACACACTACTTTAAGGACAATTTTTTTTAAATAAACAAATCAAATGAAGATAGATAACCTCTTTCCGATAACCAAAGCGCTGATACCAAATGATGCAGACCCTCTTGGTGAAAAACCCTAGGAACACACTAACTCAAAGGAATAGGAACATTCAATTTGTTAAAGATGATTAGATTAGAACTGTAAGGAAAATAAGTCCTTAAAACCCTAACCGTGAGATGCCAGAAAGGATGATCACTCCCTTTGATAAGTCGAATTCAAGCATTCCATCAAGAACATAAGAAGGCAAAGAAAAAATCTTTCTAAAATAATTTTTGATAAATGATTTAGGTCTACCTAAGATTACATAGATACTATGTTTTTAGAATAAAAAACCATAAATAAAAAATCCCTAGACGAAAATTCAAATCCTATTAAAACCATAAATAAATATGGGGCTAATTAGTTATGGATTGGGCCTAATTCATCCTTAAAAAATAAAAGACTAAAAGGACTTATGATAAATAAATCATCAGGCATTGCATAAAGCCCTATTTTTATACAAATGTACAAGCCTAAGCACCATATGGAAACTATGTCTTGCTAAGATGTTATTTTCATTTAATGTAATTTATTTTATTTTCATCTGAACTCGTGTTTATTTTATTTAGAATTATTAAATTTATAATCATTTCTTAAGATGTGATGTATGAGAAGTATATAACATTATATCATTAAATTGAATTGGATGATGGATGATGGATGCACTTGGATAACTTTTCTTTTCTTTTCTTTTTCTTATTTTAATTTAAATTTGATACATTGAGAACAATATAAATTCTAGGTTAGGCATTTTTATAAAATTTTATTACACATATGTTTACATTTATTTGCTTTTATAGTAGGTTCATTTATAGTCATTTAGGGTATTTAGGTTTAATTTTAATTTTTTATTTTGCAAAATTATCATCCTTTTAGTTGATTTAAAGTGAATGATTGAGTCTTTTGTACTGTTAGATTGATGTCTTAAATAAGTTCATGGAATATTATAATAATTAGTTTTTTTTTCATAGTTTATATTTTATGCTTGAATGATGAGACTGAGGGAAAACCAAAATTGGTGTTTAGGAATCAAATAATGGAGACTACCTTATGAAAATATTTTGAGCCTATATCGTTTATTCAGAGTGATAATATTTTTTCTATTACTTTAAATTCTCTTCTTGATTATATGATATAATAGAAATTGAATATATGTGTTCGTACTTGACTTCCAAAAAAAGAGATACAGATGAGGTTCTCTAAAGCCAACAAAAAGAGCTAAAAATTAGCTACTCACCAAAATCATACATATGTACATAGGTCTACTCTCTAAATCAAGAGAGAATATGTAAGAGAGCATTAAACAAAATGATAAAAATAAATAGTATAACTAAATACTATGACCTTTGAGTTCTTCAAATTGTGATATGGTTATTACAAAAGAAAAAATAGAAAATAAGTCCCCTTGAAGGCATTTCATATTCATTCTAAGGCATATTCTTGACATTTTTACTTAATGATTTTAATGGATGCATGAGAATAGTAATATGATTTCTTCATAAATCCTATCATTTGATTTATTTCATGAGATTAAAGTTATGCACTTTTTGAGCCTTTCTTATTTAATCATATACAAACCTATTAGTTCGTTTCTTTACCAAACTTCTATTCGCATATATCTTTTTTGAGTGCTTGAATCTATAGGATCAGTATAATACTAAGAGTATGACTTATGATTATAAGAGTCAAAGAAAATTCATATTTCTAACACTGAAATTAGATGAGCCAAAGTTTAGATATTTTTGTTATGGAATATGAATTTGTAATTTGCAATTGATTTTGACAATAAACTATGAAACTTTGAGATGTTGATCTAGATGTTGCTTTAGATTTTAATTATCAACTTAAAAGAGGATAAAGAATGACAAGTTTTGATATTATAACTTTTAGTTTTCACTTTGTTAAGTAGTAGCTTATTTTGATCTTTGTTGTTTCTTTTTAGTTTTAATTTTGCATTTAGGATTTTTGTGGGTATCAATATTGAAAGCCCCTACGAGAATTAAACGCATCCACTAGGGCAACTTAAGGCTTTAAAGGGTTTTTGCATATACTAAATGCAACTGCGTCAATCTATGGCAATGATTAAGGTTAGTTTGATTTAGTTTTTATTTTTTATTTTTTATCTTTCTTTTTATCACATTTCTTGCTAGAGCCTAAGAACAAGCTATAGGGATTGTGACGAGCATTTGACAAGCAATAATATTTTGTAGTTTATTTGCACTTAAATGTAATAAATAGTTTAAATATGCATGATTTTATCATTATTTATACAAATCTATGTGTTTGAAATCATGAATATTTTCTATTGTATTTGAGGTATTTTTAGCTTCAATTTGATAAATTGATCAATGTTGTCTCTTTAAGAGAACATGAACGTGCAAGTATACACAGTCAAAAGTAATAAGTGATTAAGTAAAATATCGTTCCCACAGAGATTTGTTACTAATATTTGTTAAGTACTAAAATTGTTTCAATATGATTTTATCCAAACAGCCGATAGTTTGATGCAGTTTGACAAATTAATTTTTATAATAGTTTATAAGAAAATTCTAAGATTGTAGTTTCACCAAATTAATCCACTAGAATCATATTATTTTCTTTTGATTTATGTTCTCGCATTTAATTTTTCAACCAAGAACTCCTAATTTATCCATATGTCTCTTTTGATAACAAATAGACATATCAAGCTAAAATAATTCACTATATTCCTATAAGAATTAAATTCACCAAGATTTATTAAGTTCAAATTTCTCAAATAGCTACACATACAATAAAGGTATATTTGTATCCCTTATATATATATATATGTTATTATATCCACGAGCAACACACAAATATGCTTTTTCCAGGTTTATTTAAGTGCCACAGATCAATTAATTAATCTTCTAACAATTAAAAGCATTAAGCACAGATAAAATAAACAACTTAAAAATGTCCCATAAATCATTCAAAAATAATTAATTCAAGTTTCATAATTTAAGTTACACTGCAACCCTAGAACAAATAAATTTGTTCATAGCAAAAATAGATATTACAATACGACAATATTTATACATTTCAGAAAAATAAAATTAAAAGAAAAAGATTAGAAGAAACTCTTTCACGATTCCTCAATGAAAAAATAAAATTCCTTCCTTTTTCTTCTTCTTTGCTGTCTCCTTTCTTTGTATTATTCCCTAACAAAATAACAACAAAGACAAAAATATATCTTTTGCATGTTTTATCTATCTTTTCCAACATGCAGAGAAAACTTAAAAACATAGAACTAAAAAAAAGAACTGAACTAAAAACTAAGAAAAAACTAAAACTCAAAACTATTCACATATGTCTCTAAAATATATCACTCCCAAAATTATTCAACACACGCGTATAGTGGGGGACAAAGAAATACATCACAAAACATTATTTTTTTAACACGCGTGTAGGGAGATAAGCGTAAAAAAATAAGCTGGTGAGAGAATTTTCCTACGTTTTCTATTTCATAATATACATGCCACGTGTCAGCATCTGATTCACTGGAATAAACAAAAAGACATATGGCAGCTCCAGAATTGGTGATAAATGTGGGCGTACACAACTTTAGTGGACCGCGCCATAGGAGAATTTTGGATTATGCGTTGTGTGGAATAGTTGGATTCCACTCGCGTGAAGCGTGTCTAACACGCATGATCTGGATCGTTCGTGCATTGATCTGATAGTGTGTGAAGGATACGCATCTCGATAAGATCATCAGCGTAGACATTTGGGTCCCACCCTGCACGCCGGCCTACGCGGACAAGTGGACCCCATGTGGCGCTTGCATCTCACTCGCTTGATCTTCACTATTGATTCCCAAATCTGACGGTGCGTGAGGCACGTTGAACAGAGATGCACATCGTCTTCCTTCCCTACGCAGAAAAGAAAAAGTTTGGTTAATTGCATTTTAACCCTCTAATTTAATTCAAATTAAATTTTAAACTTTTGATATTTGTAATTAAGCTCTCTTTTAATTCAAATTATATTTTCAACTTTTATTATTTTCAATTAAGTCTTTTTCAATTCAAATCCTTTAATTCTCTCTAAAAATATATTCCTTAAAAAATAACAGTAAATATTAATTTAAAAACTTAAAATTAATTAAAAACATTAAGAACGTAGAAATTATAATTAATAAATTGGACAAAAATAACTCTAAAACATAGAGTTATCAATCAACACATGAATATTCATACCCAAAGCACTCATTTTCACCTTTAAAAAATAAAAGAACAATACATGTAAGGATTACATATAAATCCAACCAGTTTGTGAGGGGTGAAAACAAGAAGGGAACTTAAGCATCGCTCGTCAAGTATGAAATACAGTGGACTACAGAACAGTCCTCAATGTTTTAAATCAATATTTATGTAGTTTGTGTTTTTCCATGACAAGGAATTTTTGGGCCATGACATGGCATGTTAGGGGAAAACATGAGGCATACCATTACGAGACTCAAGCTGCGATGCTAGAAATGTTGGACCACAACACGTGAACATTTTTCTATCCTTAAGCCCTTTTTGGCCAACCTCAACTATATATACATATTTTAGGTTTTGATAAATAGAGTGCAACCATTTTTTCCTTAAGATTTTCATTTTTTAAGAGATACAATAAATAGTATATGTAGCTCTTTTGGAGGTACTTTCAATCACATAATATATTGAAGGTATTTATATATCAAAGGATACTCTGCAAATCAAGATCACAATTATGGAATTGGATACGTCTGTCTATCTTTAATTGTTATTATAGATCCTATTTATATTCATTTAATTTTATATACAGATTAAATATTGTCTATTTCTCTGAATACTATTTTTAATTTATTGATCATTTATTAAATCTGAGTATGTCTAGTTGATTATTACTATGTGATATTAGTTTTCGTTTCCATGTTTATGAAAATTAATTTAGTGACTATTTTTATAAAATAAATTAAGATTATTTCTTCATTCATAATTTCTACATAGTTTATTATTGTTAATATATGGATGACTTATTTTTTATAATAGATTTAAAATCTGAAAGGTAGGTTTAAGGATCTAATTTTGACACTTTGTATAAGAGTTTAAATTACATACTCTGCCTAAAGTAGTGATTTATATGGTTTTCCGTTTCATAATTTAATCTAATCAGTTGGTAATCCCTACCTAAGGATATTAAATGGTTTAATTAACAAAGAATCTGATCTTTGTCTAAATATATTTTTATACAAAAAGGAAAGCCCAATAACCTTAATTTGTATATTTAATAACTTTATTAATTCTCAGCACGCATGGTTAACTAGTTAATTATTCCTATAAATTCTTCATTGATTATTAATTACTTATATGCCTAGAATTTTTTGAATCAATCATATTCCTATCTTCTAGTATTTATCTTACTAATTTTATCTTTTCAAAATCCAAAATATTGTGGTAGAATGTTTAGGCTTAATTTTTATGTTTGTTTTTAAGAATTTTATTAAATTATTTAAAACCATGTAGTTCTACTTTAGATCGATCTTGGAAGTATGTTTATTGCTTTTTACAAATGATTAGTGCACTTACGAGCTTATTATAAATTTACAAAATTTGACTATTAAGTTTTATGCATTAGAACCCATTGTAAGTTCGAATAAGTTACTTAAACATACTTTTTAATGGAGCATATAGTACCTTTGATGTGAATGGAGCTTGAGTGGAGTTAGTGTAATCCTAATCCCATTTCTCCCCATCAAGTCTTAGCTCTATTTTGCGAAACTAGTGTTCCAAGTCTCCCATTGGTGGAGTTGGATTAGGATGATCTTCTACTCCTAACGCCACTTCTTTATTATGGCCTAAGTTTACGTGTCATTAGAGAAGTTTTCCTGCCTAAAGCAAACATGGAACTTGGCTTGAAGGTGATTCCTCAAGTCCGTGCATCGGGTGCACAAGTGTTCTAGATATTGTTGGCTTTCGCCAACTTGGCTATTTATGGATAAATGTGCCAGAAGTAGGTTGACATCACCATTGCTAATGTTTGTACATTGGTCTTGTGGATCCTGAACATAGGGACCCAATGTAGTATGGATTGTACTATTTGAATTGTTACTAGCGTTGGGCACTTGATGCTATTCTCCTAAGGCGTAGAGCCTTAATGGTGATAGATATTTTGAGTGACTCACTAAGGCACTAGAGTGCACTTGTGAGTTCATCTGGAGCAACAATAGTTGCTCCATCATGAGCTCCATTTTTCATAACCTTTGATCCATGGTTGGCTTCTTAAGCTTGCTGCGTTTCTTAACTAATATTAATAACCTTGCATAAAAAGGATGATGTCATTAATATTGATTTTTGAATTTGAATAATAAAAGATATATCGACTGTGTGATGGTTATGCCTATTTGACTTTTTAATGTCACCATGGACCAATTAAATGGGATGATGCGTACTTGATAATTTTCCTATCCAACATGTATATTCAAATCATTTGGTTAACACATGATTTCCCTATATGAAAAAGCATCGAAAAAAAAACAAATTAACATATTCATCATCTTAATCATTATATTCAAAATTTCAAATAATATTTAAATATATGTTGTGCAAAAAATATTAAGTAAATTAATATAAGATATGCTTCAACTTTCTAAGCTATCCTTTAGATGTGATTATTGATAATTAGCAAACTTCTTAATGTTAGATCATATTATTTTCACTCAAGTAAGTGTTTTATTTTTCAATAAAAAAGAGGATTTTATTTAGCATGTAGTTAACAACATTGAGAAGTTATTTTAATAGATGATATATTATTTAAATGGATAAATTAATAAATGTATCGTCAAATTATAATTAAAGTTGTATACATATCATCAAATTTTATTGAGTAACAAAAAAAAGAATCAAGTATTATTAATAGTATAAATATATTATTATTATGACAAATCTACCACTAAACTCTTTGTTATTGATATAAATTTACCACTAAAGTTTCTATTAATAGTACAAATTTACTACAAAACTATTTATTAATGATACAAATCGTTCATTGAAAATATAGGGCAACTACCGTTAAAAATAAAATAATTTTATATTTATACGAGTAATTATAATTAAATGCTATTTTATGCACTTGACATATATTTATTAATTTACCTTTTTAATTTACTCTAACTTAAATACTTACCTAAAAATAAAAATAATATAATCAATATTTTCATAAAATTAATATGATAATATATTCATAAGGAATATATACATCAATGTTTTAATACTTATTGTTATAATAAATTATCCATATATAAAAATATTAATTTTTAAAAATAATAATTATATTTTAATAGTATTGATTATTATTCTAAAAATAATAATATAAATAAATAAAAGATTAATATTTTTAGAACTAAAAATAATAATATTTAAATAATTAAATATTTTAACAAAAAAAAATTAAAATTAAAATATTGATAAGGTATTAATAAAATCTTCTCTATAATATGATTACCCATAAAATACTATCTCGAAATATAATCCATAATTTTCAAATAATTTTTCTTTTAAAGTTGCACTTTTTGTTGGACCTGTAAAAAAAATTGCACTTTAGAGAATTTATTTATTTTATTTGAAACAGAATACTTTTGAGAATTTCTTGGTCTATAACTTGAACGCCTCAGCATCCCACTAGTTCCTAGCAGTAATTAAAATAAAAGTTCTTCAAAAAATTTAGAATAGTGTTATTTAAAAAAAATAGTGGGGGAGGAACCAATATTGAATATTGTACATTTTTGCAAAAAAAAACACTTATTTAATATTTCACATTTTGGCAACAAAAAAAATATATTTAATATTGCACATTTAAGTGTTGGATAATTGACACCCATTAGTACAAACTCGCGTCGCCCAATGGAGAGGGGAGCCCAAATAATCATATCATACTTGACTGCTGAGTACCTGTTTTGAATCCAACAAAGTGATAATCTCACCAACTTTCATACCATTTAGGTAATTAAAATAAGAGACCACTGCTACCCTAATGACATGTTGTGGCTATTTTTAACAGACGTAAAATGGATATTACACATGTTTTATGAAAATGATGCTCAACTTTACGCCTATATTAAGAAAAACATTCGCAATTTTTGCACATGTAAAATGAAAAAAACAGACGCAATTTTCCGATCTGTGTTATGAAAAACATATTCAATTTTGCGCTTGTTTTATGAAAACAAGCACAGGTAGAAACATTATTTGACAAATATTATGTTTTTTTGATAATTATCATATATATTTCATATCATTTTTGTTTTGTTTCTATACAAGAGTCTTAGTCTATGTATACTAAGAAAAAAAGAAAACTAAAACCTAATCCTAGCTGCTGCACATCCATGTTTTACAACTTCACTAATATTATTGTCTGTCATTCTTTGTTCCACTAAACATTGGTGTCTACCACTGTTGCAACATGCACCACAACACACACCAACACTCCCCCTCAAGTTGGTGCATATATGTCTCTTATGCCCAACTTGTCAAGTGAGTTGTAGAAGTTCTTTGCAGACACATATTTTGTGAGTATATCAGCCAATTGATTTTCTGATTTAACAAATGGAAACTAAATAATCTTTTCTTCAAGATTCTGTTTGATGAAGTTCCGATCCACTTCAACGTGCTTCGTGCGATCATGTTGAATTGGATTGTGGGAGATGGCAATGGCTGCTTTGTTATCATAAGATAAGTTCATTTCAGAGTTAGGAGTAACACCAATCTCAGTTAGAAGTTTTTTCAACCAAAGGAGCTCACAGATTCCCTTGACCATTCCTCGAAATTCAACTTCAACGCTAGATAAGGCAACTACCTTTTGCTTCTTGCTCCTCCATGTAACAAAATTTCCCCCCACAAAAGTAAAGTACCCAGGAGTAGATTTGCTATCCTTGATATTCCCTGGCCAATCTGAATCTGCATATCCAACGACTTCCAATTGACCATTCTTTGAAAACATAAGTCTTTTCCCAGGGGAGGATTTTAAATAACGGAGTATTCACATGACGGCATCCATATGGTCTTCACTTGGATAGTGCATAAACTGACTCACGACACTCACAACATAAGCAATATCAGGTCGAGTATGAGATACATATATGAGTTTACCTACTAACCATTGATATCTCTGTTTATCTGCTGGTACTTGGTCCACATATTCTCCAAGTTTATGATTTTGGACCATCGGAATATCGACAGGTTTACAATCTAGTAATCTTGCCTCTGCTAGTAGGTCTAGAATATATTTCCTTTGGGAAAGACATATATCTTATTTTGATCTTGTTACCTCAATGCCTAAGAAGTATTTGAGCCCTCCCAAGTCCTTCATTTCAAACTCATTTGACAGTTGTTCTTGAAGCCTAGAGATTTCTTCTTTATCATCCCCTGTAATGATCATGTCATCTACATAGACTATAAGGGCTATTATTTTTCCCAATCGATGTTTCAGAAAAAGAGTGTGGTCAAAGTTGCTTTGTTGAAACCCATATTTCCTCATTGCTGAACTCAATCTTCCAAACCATGCTCGAGATGATTTTTTTAATCTATATAATGCTCGTTGTAATCTACATGCAGTTTCTTTTCCTGATGTAACAATATATCTGGGTAGGATATCTATGTAAATCTCTTCTTCAAGGTCACCATGAAGGAAGGCATTCTTCACGTCAAGTTGGTGCAATGGCCAATCTAAATTTGCTACAAGAGATAACAAAACTCTAACAGTTTTTAGTTTAGCCACATGTGAGAAGGTTTCCTAATAGTCTATACCATGTTTCTGTGTATACCCTTTTACTACTAGCCTCACCTTGTATCAATCAACTGACTCATCTGCTTTATACTTAATGGAAAAGATCCACTTACATCCTACCATCTTCCTCTCTTGAGGTAGGTCGCTTAACACCCATATGTTATTCTTCTTTTATAGCTTGAGCCCAGTTTGGATCAAATAGGGCTTCTTCAATTCTACTTGGAATTTGACTTTAGGAGAGTGTTTGTGCAAATTCCCTTATAGGTTCTGGTAACCCTTGAGTAGATACATAATTGGCTATTGGATACTTGGATTGTCGTTCTTCTCTATCTGGAGTGTATCGATTCAGAGGTTTTCCTCGATTGTGTCTGAAAGGTAGAACATAACCAACAGGTGTATCTATAGCATTAGTTTGTAAAGGTGTGATAGGATAACTTACCTCAGGAGTATTCTCAGCAGTAGGATCATTGGGTACTAGAGAGTGGAGGGGTGCATCAACCACTACATCTTCTAGAGATTCAGTCACTAGTTCAGATTCAGTTCTTAGAAGTTCAAGTTCGGGTCTAGGTACTGGCTCATCCATATTGTTGGCATTATCTGAGTATGTCAGATTGTTACTAATGTCTAATACTTCAACATTAAGCCAATTTCGTTCTTCACCATAACTCTCCCCCTGAAGAGGGTAATTGGATACTGATGATGGGAAAAACCATTTTGATTCTAGGAAAGTGACATCTATGATAATGTAGGTTCTTTTAGTAATAGGATCGTAGCATCGGTATCCCTTTTTTTATACGCCATACCCCAAGAATACATATCGGACAGCACATGGATCCAACTTAGTTCGTTGATTTTTATGGAGGTGGACAAAAGCAACACATCCAAAAATTCGGGGCAAGGGAACATAATCAGATAGCATCTTTAATGGAGTTTGAAATTGTAAGGTTTTGTGGGCATACGGTTCAGTAGATACACAGTTGTAGTAACAGCATCACTCCAGTATCTACTAGGCATATATGCACCAATTAGTAAGGACCGAGCAGTTTCTAAAATATACCTATTCTTCCTCTCCACAGTCCCATTCTGTTATAGGGTTTATAAACACGAGGTTTCATGGAGAATACCATGGTTGTCCAATTATGTCCAAAATTGTTAATTAACATATTCCCCTCTATTATCAGACCTAAGAACCTTAATTTTTTCATAAAATTGTGTCTGAACCATGGTGTGAAACAAGTGAAACGTAGAAAATACTTCATCTTTATGTATGAAAAGATAAAGCCATGTCATTTGTGTACAATCATCAACAAAAATTACAAACCAACGATGACCCGATGACGTAGTGACTGGGGAAGGTCCCCAAACATTAGAATGTACTAAAGTAAAAGGAGTTATACTTTTATGCATGCTCATAGGATAAGACGCCCTATGACTTTTTGCTAAGATACAAGTATCACATTTGAAATCCGAGTGTGTGATATTTGAAAATAAACTAGAGAGTAGGTGCTTTAAATACCCAAATGATGGATGCCCAAATCGACGGTGACATAGCCAAATATGTCGTTCCTTGTTACTAACGGTGTGTTGCATGTGATTGGCTCTTCCTGAACTAAGGTAATCCACATAATATAACCCTCCTCTCTTAGTACCATGCCCAATGATCTCCTTGGTGAGAATATCCTGTAGAAGATAAAAGGTAGAATACGTCAATACTACATAGTTAAAATCTAAAGTGACTTGACTTACAGATATTAGTCTATTTGAAAGAGAGGGTACAAGTAATATATTAGATAATGATAATGAAGGAGATAAAGTCATTGTTCCAGCCCCTATAACTAGATAAGTGACCCCATTGGCATTGGCAACACAGCTCCGTTTGGCTGAGTTGTATTGGAGAAATCTTTTGGGTCAAATGTCATATGATCTGTAGCTCCAGAGTCTAGAATGCAATCCTCATTATCACTACAAGTAGAGATATGAAATGCTTTACTTGAAATACCTAGATCCTGGGAAGATTCAACCTGAGGAATAAGGGATAGTGATGCATTATTGGTAGCCATAGCCGCTCGCCCAATGGTTTCCCATTTCTCCTGTGCTTGAAGATCATTCCACCATTCTAGATATCCATGTAGTTTGAAGCAGTTTTCACGGGTGTGTTTGGAGTTTCCACAATGGCCACATTTCATGTCAATAGATGGTGGATTTTTCGTGGATTTCTTGCTACCCAAAAAAGTTCCTGGTTTTGGTGGCATCGGATTATGGTGTCCCTTGATCCCTTTGAAAGCCATAACTGCTCCGGGTGTCGTATCTACACCAGTGATCATCACGGTCTATCGGACCTCTTCCCTACAGATGAATCCATAGGCTTGTTCCACCGTAGGGAATGGTTTGATTTGAAGCACATCACTTCAAGTTTTATCTAGTCTTTCATCAAGTCCATCGAGGAAGGTATACACTCAATCTTCTTGTACGATGGAGATGTATTTTTTTATATCAGTCGCACACTCCATTGGATTAGGACGACGAAAATCAATTTCTCTCCACAACCCTTGAAAGTCATTGTAGTACTTTTCAATGGATCCACCCGCTTGCTTCATATGAGTAACTCGATGACGAAGATTATACACTTGAGACGTGTCTATCCCATCATAATAGGTGTTAGCAGCAGAATCCCAAACCTATTTTGTAGTTGGGAATCGAATAAAATTTGCAATCAAGGAGGGGTCCATCAAATTGATCAACCATCTTTTAACAATGGTATTTTTAGTGCATCATCTCCTGAATAAGGGGTCGGTTTTAGCAAGTTGAGAAAAACCCCATTAATATATCCCAGTTTATCTTTGCCAGAGATATACATCTCCACCACCTGAGACCACAAGGCAAAATTGGATCCTCCCAACTTGATACTAATAGGAGTAGTCGACGCTTCAGTTAGCGAAAGTTGTGAGGTAGTCTGAGCTCTAGTTAGAACTTCCGTCATTTTTGTAGTCAACTCATTCAATATGGAGTTAGTGGTTAAATCTCTAGATTCTACCATGAATCTATCACTCCTATTTTTTTTTCCTTTTTCTCCTTTTTTTACACATTAGCCACTATATATATATATATATAAACCAGAATGTAACCCTAATTTTTTTCTATTCACGCAGAGCGACGCCCTTCTTTTTCTGATGGTAGATCAAGATGGTCGAACCCTAGCCGACAACAAAATCCAGACGGAGTCATCCCTCCACCTAGTCCTCCGTCTCTGTCTCTGTGGAGCGGTGCTCTTCTTCTACTTCGTTCCAAGTTTCTCCACGGCTGCCCACGACGGCAGCTAGACTGGTACGTAGAGAGACTGCATCGACCTCAACGAGTAAGCGACGTTAGGCAACTGCGACGGCTCTGATGAGTGCTCAAAAAATACTAAAATTACCATGATTTTATGCACATTAATTGATTAAAAATATATATATTTATATGTTGTCAAAAAGGAGAAAATCGCACCGCCCAGCAGCGTCGAGCCCCGCGTGCGCCAGCGCCCAGCCGCGCGTAGCACGCCCCATCTCCGCGCGCTCAGTCGCAGTTCCGTGCACGCCCTCACGCGTCTGTGCGCGCCCTAGCTGCCCTCCGCACGCGCCGCTGCCATTTCGCCCCATTTTCGCGCGCATCCGCCCCCATGACGTCATGCTGATGTCATAAATGACATCAGCAATTACACTCAGCGTTTTCACAATTTTTTAACATTTTTCCCCCACTTTTTCTCTCCATCTTCACCTATAAATGCCCCCCTTCTCTTCACTTCTAAACACACCTCAAAACACATCTTCTCTTCTCTTTATTTCTCTCATTTTTTAGTTTTTTTAGTTTTTTTAGTTTTTCTAGTTTTTCTAGTTTTTCTTAGTTTTTAGTTTTTCTTAGTTAATTTCTCTTAGTTTTAAAGTTCTTCACTTTTTGGGAAGAACTAGTTATGTTTTTGTAATTTATTTGTTTTTCGATTCAATAAATGGGAGTGCAAATTCTGCTTGGAGGTTTTCCAGCAACGGGAATAGCATCGAAGTTCTGTAAGGATTTTATTTTATTTGCAGTTATTTTTTATGCTTTATTCTTACATGTTATATTTAATTTGTCTGTGATTAAATTTAATTGTATTGGCTATTTGTAAACATGATATAATAATAACGTTGTTAGAGAGAAATATATTAAGAATTGATTTTATTTTTATTCAAGATTTTATATTAAGAATGTTAGAGAGATATATATTACTTTTCATTACAAACTTAAATCTGAAAATTAGATTTTAAGGTTTAGTTATCCGGTCTGATTTAGAGTAGTGCTCTTTTATTTGTTGGTACAATCGCTCGGTAGTTAGAGTGAAGCTCTATTTCAAAAGTTTTTATAAGAATTATTATCTGAAAATGTATTGACAACATGTTTTCAGTAGTGGTTTTAAAACTTGAAAGTTAGTACTCGGATAACTAAATTCTTAGGTTTAATTTGGACACCTTGAATAAAGTTTAAACTTTCTAACCCCACCAAAGGTGGCATTTAAATGGTTCATTTTCAATCTCTTAGAAAAAAGGAATTAATTTAATTAACCAAATTAGTTATCAACCCCACCCATAGGTGTTAATTGATTTGTTTAGTTAACAAATAATATCTAACCCAACAAAGGTGGTATTCATATAAAAAAGAGAGAATCAATAAATATCAATTCATATCTTTAATAACCTAAATAATATGAGCAAGCATAATTAACTTAATTATTATATCCATAAATACTCCACCATTATAAATGATAAAATTTGCATAAATGTTTATTGAATCTATGTTTATTTTTATGTAAGTAGATTAAAAACACAAAACCCCAAAATATCGTGACAGGATGTTTAGGATTTAATTTCGTTTTTAAAAGTTTGAATAATAAATTAAAAACCACATACAATCCTTCCTTAGATCGACCTTGGGAGTATACTTATCATTTTCTATGAAATGATTCGTGCACTTGCGAGAGTTTTACAAATACATAAAACCAAATGAACGGTAGGATCAGTGATGTCGGTTCTGCCCGATCAGGCTCCAACGAGCAGAGAGACCTGAAATGCAAGTAAGCTACAATGGCTCCAACGAGCAGCTAGATCAGTATGGCTTCCTGAAGGGTTTTGTTGAGGTCGCGATGGCGGAATTGACGTTGAGCAGAAATGGTGACTCTGGATACTAGATGGTCACAACAGTGGTGAGGTTTCACTGTCTACCCATCCCCTTAGGTTTCAACCTCTATGGTTGAGCCTTATAACAATTTTCTTTCTACTCATTACCTTCTTGAGCACACTAATGTTGTTGTTTTGCTTGATAATGAGGCCATTTATGATATATGCCGACGATCCCTAGACATTGAGCGCCCAACTTACACTAACCTCAACCGCTTGGTTTCTCAGGTTATTTCATCTTTGATTGCCTCTCTGAGGTTTGATGGTGTTTTTTTTTTCAATATTGCAGCTGATCGGTTTCAACGAGTAAAACAGAAATCAACTTCGAGGAAAATGTAAACCAAAATGGCCATACCAGAAATCAGAAATCAAAATGGTAGTAGAGCATAAATCAGCGTAACAGGTAATTCCATTAGTTAACAATAACTTGCTTTAATATCATGACAAATATTGTGTTTCTTTGATAATTATCATATATATTTCATATCATTTCTGTTCTGTTTCTATACAAGAGTCTTAGTCTATGTATACTAAGGAAAACAAAAACTAAAACCTAACCCTAGCTGCTGCACATCCATGTTTTACGGCTCCACTAATATTATTGTCTGTCATTCCTTGCTCCACTAAACATTGGTGTCTGCTACTGTTGCAGCATGCACCACAATACACACCAACATTATTATCACCAATAATATGATCAAATAAAAAAATGAGACAAAACAGCAAGCTACATGAAATCAGAGCACAATTACAACAAGAAAAGAAACAGCTCGACAAGAATGACAAAAAGATTGGTAAGAATGGAGTGATTTGAAGAAATTGGACAGATGGTATGATCAAAATGGGAATTTCAAATTTGAACACTTGTTGGTAAGTATAAAGTTTGAAGTTCATGCACCATTTTGTTTCTCCTTTTTAAATATATTTCTTGTTTGTCATTTTGTTTTTGTCCAAACGTTTTTTATTTTTAATTATTTATTTTTTATGAAATATCACCAATAGTCTAATAAATAGGTCTAAATTTGTTTCATTTTTCTATCATTTGACAAAAACGATGTAATGTATTTATTCTATTTCAATTCAAGAGATATTATTTCTTAGTCACTTAAGTTGTTAAGACAAATTTTATAATAATAATAATAATAATAATAATAATAATAATAATATGTTTTACTTATTATTAGAAAAAACCTTATTTTTATTTATAATCATGACAAAAATATTTCTTTAAAATTATTCTAACTTGTGATCGTGTGGTTATTCAACATGTAAAACGTACATGTAGGAATAATGGTATTTTATGTCGTGATTAAAAATAAGTAAAGAGATTTTATATAAAAAATTATAAGTTAAAAATAAGTAAGAGATTTCAAATAAAAGATTATAAGTTTGTTGGTATAAATATATTGGTGAATGTTGATTTAAAATAATAACACAAATAAGAGATTTAATATTGTGAAATTTTTTTATAACACATTTCTTATATATGAGTCACTGATTAAATTTTTGTATAATTTGTAACAAACGATACGAAGCTTGAATGATATATATTGATTGTATATAAAATAATTAACTTTAACATAGCCTCAAATTAGCATGAACATTAGAATGTATTAATTGTATCTAAATTAATAAATTATTGTACAGTTTAATTATACAACATTGATCGTAACATAATATGTTATTTTATAACCACCGAAAACATTCTATTTTATAACATATTATTTTATAACCACCAAAAACGAGCATATTGATATAACTTTATTTGAAGTTTCTTTATCTCATATTTTTATTTTCACGAGTGTGAAAATCACTACTCATTAATGTCCCACCTAATAATATGTAACTTTAGCAAATGGTTGAACATTTAATATGGGTTTTGATGGAAAACCCGTCATTTTTAAAATGCATATAAATATCATTTTATGTTTTTTTTTAACAGTGGCTCATTTATTCACTTCTTCTCAATGCCGTTTCTCTGGCTTCTCATCTTCTCTTCCTTAATTTCTCTGTAATTGTTAAGTTTTTCTTTGGTTCATTGAGGGTAGCTCAATGACTGTAATTGTTGGGGAAGCTCATGGCTTAGGCAATTGAGACAGCCGCTTTAGGCCTGATTGTAAAGGGATTTAAAATTTTCATAACTCCCATTTTATATATTTTTTAAAATTAATAATCTTTTCAAATAAAAATTTAAGAAATATTAATTTTAAAAATTATTATTTATTAATTCAATATTAATGAATGGTACATATTATCACGACATAATTTTTTATTGTTAAAAATAATAATAAATAAATTATTTATTTTTACTTATAAATAATTACATTTTAATGTTATTCTTATTGTTAAAAATAATGCAATTTGATTTATCCAAACATTATGGGCTTGTGGCAACTGCCATTTTTAATATCTACACACAAATCTAACATTTCAAACAAATCTAGTATTAATAAATCATAACAAATCCACTGTCATATAAACTCCAAAAGTACAATGCAACTCTAGAAGTTGAAATCCTTCTCTGCAGTTCCTAGAGAGAGAAAGAGTTTTATTTTTCCATGAGCTCTTTCCTTGGGTTTTTCCCTGCATGCAAACTTTTCGTTTCCTCAATCTGAAAGAGCCATGACCCTTCACTTCTAGCACTGAATCCTTACATTCCAACTCTTCCTATTCCCAATCAATCCTAATTATTCTTTTATGCTTCTCATTCGAGTGTTTATTTATAATCATTGCTAACTTTTACTCTTCCTACAAGCAATCATCTCCATTTCCTTTTATCAAAGCTCTTTTTTAGTGTTCTTATTTATTGCTTCTTATTTAACAGAGATTTGCTTTGGTTTCTCTCTCTGCATGCAATAGTTTCTTTGTGGGTCTCGAGAAAAACACTCTTGGCCGGCCGGTGATAATCTCATTATCATTCTCTTTCAATACTTCTGGTTTTAGCTGTAAATCCAGCATTCCGTTTATCTTCTTCTTTATCTTCTTCATGCTTCTTCATGCTTCTCTTTTCTCAATGTTGCTTAATTATCTTGTTTTCTTAATAGACTATAGCTTATCTGTTGTATATTCTGTAAGTTCTTTTTTTCTTATTGCTGTTCTTTGTTTTTGTCTATAATGTTTTTCCTTCATCTTTTTGTTTCTTCTTCCCTTCCTTATATATTAGTTTCTGGTTTTTGTCTCTTCTTTTTCAACAGCGTATTTTCTTTTTTACGATTTATTTGGGTTTATCAGCTTCTTTTATTTTCTGCAAATTTTTCTGTTCTTATATTTTTCTTAAATATAAGAACTACCTTTGTTAATTTTTTTCTTATCTGGTATATCATTTCTAAACTAAAACTTAAATGGCCTTCTTTTGTGTTGTAGTGTCTCGGTTGGATCATAAATATGATCCAGGAGCCTAAGCCCAAACCCACACCTAATTAAATTTGAGCCCAAATCTACAAATTAAGCCTTTTACCTACGATATTCTAGGTAGGCATGTTAATCATTGGTAACTTAAAATATTATTACAAAGATGTAGAAAAATGAGATGTATAGTTATTATAATTTTAGATTTTTATATTTGTGTAGAATAGGATTGTTCCTAAGTATTATAAATATCTCTCCCAATTTTAGTTTAAGTATTAAGAAAAATTAAGAGCTTCTAAGTGAGTGAATAAGCAAACTTTAAATAAGAGTGAGTTGTAATATCTTGTATTTTGAAAAAATGCTCTTATAATATTTCTTTGAGATTGAATAAAAGTTATTTGTGTGAGTGTTTTATTTCCAACAAAATAGTATCAGAGCCAACTTGTAAAGTATACACTTTTGCATATCAAATCAAAGATCTCGACGAGAGGAATCCAACGCTACTAGAATCACCCTGATCGAAGTTCAGACGTGCCTCCACATGCCTTCAGAAGTGTGCTACCATAAACCGAGTTGACTCACCAAGTTGAGCCGAATAAGCCAAGTTGGAGCCATTGATCGAGCCGTTTGACCAAGTAGCCAATCTAGTTGACTGAGCCATTAACCATTGACTTTGATTGTTGACATTGCTCAAAAAAATTTGAATTTTTTTTAGAGTTCCTTCCAAGGTTTTTTGGCATTTTGGATTCATCCGTTAAATCAGATTTTGCAAATTCTCATCATATTAAGATATATGGCAAATGATATGACACTATTCCAAGTCTTGACACTCAACAACAACAACTACGATCATTGGAGTATTAAAATGAAGACACTCCTTGTATCACAATATGTTTGGGATATCATAGAGAGAAAGGCTATAACAAGCCTGCGGATAATGATGATCTTCCTACTCTTACACCAGATCAAAACAATAACTTTGAAAGATTCAAAAAAGAGAGACAAGAAGGCTCTCTACCTCATCTACCAAGCATTAGATGATGATGGATTTGAAAAGATTTTGAGTGTAAGCTCTGCCAAGGAAGGGTGGAAGAAGCTGCAAACCTCTTACAAAGGAGTCAAAAAGGTGAAGAAAGTCTGTCTCCAAACATGAAGAGGTGAATTTGAATCCTTACACATGAAAATATCTCACTCTATTTCAGATTATTTCTCAAGAATAATAGCTATTTCTAATCAATTAAAAAGAAATTGTGAAAATTTAGAAGATATAAGGATAATAGAGAAGATACTTCATTCGTTGGATCCCAAATTTGAGCATATCATTATGACAATTGAAGAAAGTAAAGACTTGGAAGAAATTGAGATTGAGTAACCCCAAGGATCATTGCAAGCATACAAAAAAAAGCATAAGAAGAAGCAATGGTTTACTAAGCAACTCCTCAAGCTACAACTCGATGATATACTGATGAGTGCTCAAAAAGTACTAAAATTACCATGATTTTATGCACTTTAATTGATTAAAAAGATATATATTTATATGATTTTATCATATTTTTATATAAATCTATTTTTTCGAAATCACATGTATTTTTATTATTTTTCAGGTATTTTCGCTTAAAAAAAGTAACTTAAAGACTAAAAGAAAAATACTGGAGGCAATACATCACAAATATATTCATAAAATAAATGGGGAAAAGTAAAAAAAGATGAAAAAATTGGACAAAATGGGTAAAAAGGGTCAAAAATGTCAAAAAGGATGAAATAGCCCACACACTTGCATAACAACGTCGGCCAATGTGCGCAGCCTGCCCAGCAGCGCCGAGCAACGTGTGCACATCGCCCAGTCACGCCAAATTTGTCACGCACACAACGCCCAGTCCGTGCGTGCCACCGAGCCCCACCTACCAATGATGTCAACTGACATCATCATTCACCTACTATGCGTTTTCTCCATTTTTAATCATTTTTCCACCCAGTTTTTCTTCCTCTTTCTTTCTCTCAATTTCTTAGTTTTTAGTTTTTCTTAGTTTTAGAGTTCTTCTCTTTTTGAGAAGAAATAATTATGTTTTTTTGTAATTTATTAGCTTTTTGATTCAATATTATTTTTCATTACAAACTTAAATCTGAAAATTACATTTAAGGTTTAGTTATCTGGTCTGATTTAGAGTAGTGCTCTTTTATTTGTTGGTACAATCGCTCGGTAGTTAGAGTGAAGCTCTATTTCAAAAGTTTTTATAAGAATTATTATCTGAAAATGTATTGACAACATGTTTTCAGTAGTGGTTTTAAAACTTGAAAGTTAGTACTCGGATAACTAAATTCTTAGGTTTAATTTGGACACCTTGAATAAAGTTTAAACTTTCTAACCCCACCAAAGGTGGCATTTAAATGGTTCATTTTCAATCTCTTAGAAAAAAGGAATTAATTTAATTAACCAAATTAGTTATCAACCCCACCCATAGGTGTTAATTGATTTGTTTAGTTAACAAATAATATCTAACCCAACAAAGGTGGTATTCATATAAAAAAGAGAGAATCAATAAATATCAATTCATATCTTTAATAACCTAAATAATATGAGCAAGCATAATTAACTTAATTATTATATCCATAAATACTCCACCATTATAAATGATAAAATTTGCATAAATGTTTATTGAATCTATGTCTATGTTTATTTTTATGATATTAGATTAGAAACATAAAAACCCAAAATACCGTGACAGGATGTTTAGGATTTAATTTCATTTTTAAAATTTTGAATAATAAATTAAAAACCATATATATTCCTTCCTTAGATTGACCTTAGGAGTATACTTATCATTTTCTATGAAATGATTCGTGCACTTGCGAGAGTTTTATAAATATAAAACCAAAGTATTGGCAGGATTGGCAATACTGATTTTACTCATCATATACATGAAAGCCAAGGCAATGATAGAATCAATCCGAACTCAAGGTATAAAAAATCTCAAGTTACAACAACAACAATTCTGACAACAACTATGAGAAAGGAGAAAGCTCAACACGAGGTAGTGGTAGAATCAATCCGAACTCAAGGTATGATTGTTAGAAATCTTACAACAAAAATCTCAAGTTTGATGCTATAATTGTTAGAAATCTCAAGTTTGATACTATAATTGTTAGAAGTTTAGGCATTATGCTTCAAAATGTAGAGCTTCTAATAATAAATTTAAGGAGAAGGCCAACTACGTGGAGGAGAAGACAAATGACAAAGAAACTCTTCTTCTAGCACGAAAGAAAACTAATGGTGGCCAAGAAAATTCTTGGTATCTTGATAGTGGTGCAAGCAATCACATGTGTGGAAGGAAATACATGTTCGTTGAGTTAGAGGATTCAGTGAGCGAAAATGTTTCATTTGGAGATGATTCACGAATAGTAGTGAAAGAGAGAGGTAACATCCATATCCGTTTGAAAGATGGGAGACATCAGTTTATTTCCAATGTTTACTATATGGAAAATATGAAAAGTAATATCTTGAGTTTCGGACAAATGTTAGAGAAAGGTTATGATATTCATATTAAGGATTATAATCTTTCTATAAAAGATGATAAGAATAACTTCATTGCTAAAGTGCCGATATCAAAAAATAGAATGTTCCTCATCAACATACAAAACAATGTTGCAAAGTTCCTAAAAGCTTGCTACAAAGATGCATCATGGCTTTGGCACCTTCGATTTAGGCATCTCAATTTTGGAGGTCAAGAGTTACTATCTAAGAAGGAGATTGTGAAAGGTCTACCTCACATCAACCATCCTGACCAGCTTTGTGAACGATGTCTAGTTGGGAAGCAATTCAGGAAAAGCTTTCCAAAGGAGTTAGAGTCAAGTGCCAAGAAGCCACTCGAGCTCATTCATACCGATGTATGTGGTCCGATCAAGCCAAACTTTCTTGGTAACAGTAACTATCGTCTTATCTTCGTTGATGATTTTTCAAAAAAATCTAGGTATATTTCTTGAAACAGAAGTTTGAAGTTTTAGAAGTCTTTAAGAAGTTCAAAGCTACAGTGGAGAGAGAAAGTGGTAGAAAAATCAAAGCCATGAGATCCAAACGAGGTGGAGAATTTACATATAGAGAGTTTCAAGAGTTCTGTGAAGCAAATGGAATTCTTTGACCAATGATAGTTCCTAGATCCCTCCAGCAAAATGCCATGGTAGAAAGAAAAAATAGAATAATCCTCGACATGGCACGAAGCAGACTCAAAAGTAAGAAACTACCTAAGGAATTTTGGGCAAAAGTAGTGGCGTGTGTAGTGTACTTGTCGAACCAATCTCTAACAATAAGTGTACGGGGAAAGACAACATAAGAGGCATAGAATGGAAGAAATATTGGTATTTCCCACCTGAGAATCTTTGAAAGTATAGCCCATGTTCATATTCCAAACGATAAAAGAACAAAGCTTGATGATAAAAGTAAGAGTTTTATCTTCATCGACTATGATTCTAATTCATAGGGCTATAATTTGTACAATCCAAATAATAAGAAGATTGTGATTAGTCGAGATGTGGTATTCAACCAAGAATGAGAATGGGATTTTAACTCTAATGTAGATGACTTAAATTTCTTTCCTCAGTTTGAAGAAAATGAGTAGACAATGAGGGAGCAACTAGGTGAACCTCAACAAGAGCGTGAAACTCCACCCACTTCACATACATCAACCAATCAAGGAGACTCGTCACCTTCATCATCATCAAGTGGAAGTGAATGTGAAAGAGTTATGTCGTGCACATGAAGTCTTGGTGATGTTTATGAGGTAACCAAAATGACAAGATAACCTTACATTATTTTGTTTGTTTGTGGATTGTAAACTAGTCAAATTTCAAGAAGCAGTACAAGAGAAGAAATGGAGAGATGCGATGGACGAAGAAATCAAAGTCATCAAGAAGAATGACATATGGGAAATCACCTCACTTCCTAAGAGACATAAGGCAATAGGTGTCAAATGGGTGTACAAAACAAAGCAAAAAGCTAAAGGAGATATTGAAAGGCACAAGGCAAGACTAGTTGCTAAAGGTTATAGTCAAAAGGCTGGAATTGACTATGATGAGGTATTTGCTCCTATTGCTCGATTGGAGACTATTAGACTAATCATTTCTTTGGTAACTCAAAACAAGTGAAAGATACATCAAAGGGATGTAAATTCTGCCTTCCTAAATGTAGTTATTAAAGAAGAAGTCTACATTTAGCAACCATTAGGCTACGACATCAAAGGCCAAAAAGACAAGGTGTTAAAGTTAAAGAAGGCTCTTTATAGGTTAAAACAAGCACCAAGGGCATGGAATAGTTGAATTGACAAGTACTTCCAAGATAATGGCTTCAACAAATGTCTTTACGAGCACGCTTTATATATCAAGATCAAAGATGGTGATATTTTGATCGTTTCCCTCTACGTGGACAATTTGATCTTCACCGAAAGCAACCCAAACATGTTCAATGAATGCAAGGAAGTGATGATGAAGGAATTTGAGATGATAGATATGGGGCTCATGGCATACTACCTTGGCATTGAAGTTAAGTAACAAAAGGATGTAATTTTCATTTCACATGAAAGCTATGAAAATGAGATCTTGAAGAAGCTCAAGATGGAGAATTGTAAGCCGATAATCACACCGATTGAATATGGAATCAATATGTCCATACATGAAGAAGGTGAAAGTGTAGATCCAACATTATTCAAAAGTTTGGTGGGAAGTCTAAGCTATCTAACTTGTATGAGGCCCGATATTCTTCACGCAGTTGGATTGGTTAGTCGCTACATGGAATCTCCAACAATTACCCATTTTAAAGCCACAAAGAAAATTCTTTGCTATCTGAAAGGTACAATTGACTTTGGCTTGATCTATTCAATTTATAATGATTACATGCTTGTTGGATATAGCGATAGTGATGAAGGTGGAGACATAGATAATCGAAGGAGCACTACTAGATTCATATTTTTCATAGGAGATACTGCTTTCACATGGATGTAAAAGAAACAACCAATTGTCACATTGTCCACTTGTGAAGCAGAATATGTTGCTACTGACTCATGCATTTGTCATGTAATTTGGCTTAGAAATCTATTGAAGAATATAGGCTTGATACAAGAAGAGTCAACCAAGGTTTGTGTCGACAACAAGTCAACCATTGCCTTAGCAAAGAATCTAGTATTCCATAATCAAAGCAAGCACATTGATATTCGATACCATTACATAAGGGAGCGTGTTTCAAGAAACAATGTGTAAGTTAAATTAGAAGTCGCAAGATCAAGTTGTCGATATTTTTACCAAGACACTAACAAGCGAAGACATCATAAGATTAAGACACTTACGAGGGGTTACAAGATCAAGTTTAAGGGAGGGTATTGTATCATAAACTTGATCCATTATGGGAGCCCAACCTAATCAAATTAGAGCCCAAGTCCACAAACTAAGCCTTCTACCTAGAATCTTCTATGTGTGGTAATTATGCATGTGAATAATTTGGTAAATTAAAATATTATTAGAAGAATGTAGAAGAATGAGGTGTATAGTTATTGAAATTATGGATTATTTTATTTGTGTGGTGTAGCTAGGATTGTTCTTAAGTAGTATAAATACCCCTCCCTATTTTAGTTTAGGCATCAAGAAAAATTAAGAGCTTCTAAGTGAGTGAAGAATCAAAGTCTAAATAAGAGTGAGTTGTAGTATCTTGTATTTTGAGAGAGTGCTATTGTAATATTTCTTTAGGATTGAATAAAAGTTATTTGTGTGAGTGTTTTATTTCCAACACTTTGTTGGTTCTTTTGCTCTCCTCTCTTTTTGATCTTTCTTTGTCTTAAGGTTACAAGATTTGCATGCATACTAACTAATTCATTTTTTGAGTTTTTAATGGAAAATCAAGAGCTTATGACTCAAAACCAAACACAACAACTTATACCTTCAAAACCCCTTGTTGAAGTTGTTCTTCTAAATATGAAGTGGATCTGGTTACAAACTTGGAACTTCTTGAGAGCAATGATGACAAATCCTTAATTGGTAAAATCTAGAGGAAACAAAGAATTAAGAGACACCACGCTTATAAAAAATTTCACCATTCTTGGATTCCTAAGGGTAAACTTGATGTTACTAAGGTAGAGGAGAAGTTTAACATTTTTAAATTCACTTTCTAACTTAAAGAAGATATGGAAAAAGTTTGGAATAAAACCATTTGGATCATTGATGGTTCTTTAATGGTTTTACAAGAATTTAAGTCTAATTCTTACCTGAACAATATGATTTTCACCTTGCCATTTTTTGGGTCCAAATGCATGTCGTTCCTAGGAATTTTATGTTGCATGAAAACATACATAAATTGTTTTTGGTAATGTGCTTGAATTAGAATGCATGCCCCAAAATGAACTTTTGACATGGAAATTTTCTTGAGCTATGATTATTCTAAATGTCATAAAATCTCTTCTTACAAGGAAAATTTTATAACAATCTCAACCCACCGTTAACCCTTTTTGGATGCAATTTCATTTTGAAAAGGTTTTTGAATTTTGTCACAAATGTGGCCTATTAACCCTTCTAACTTGAAAATGTTAAGCCAATGGTACAACTTTTATTTTATTGAATGATGATGCATAACATTGCCTTCATGGTTTTTGGTTGAAACCCAACTTATGACAAGAAGTTTCAATCACATATTACATCACATTACACTATAAGAAAGGCAGTCAGGATAAGAAACTTGGTGTAAGAATTTATGTGCCCTAAAAAAGTTCTTCTCAATTACTTAAATTAAAAAATATGTAACTAGATAAGCCTCAATCAGATAATGATTCTTCAGTAAATCTGATGTTGCAACTAGTTTTGGTCTTTCTCTTTTGCATGCATAGATTAATGACTTTGTTTGGACATATCGACCGACCTGGAGGTCTGCTCGAGCCTACATGATCACATCGAGCTATCAGACTGAGCATACATAAACATATAAAGTTATATATCAGAAGAGGTCAATATGATCAAGCCAAGGTATAAGAGGTCGCATCCCATGTAAGGTTGACAAACAACTTGAGCTAGGGTTAACCTAAATTCATAAAATGTTGTATTTATACCGATTGTATCCTTAACTGACACACATATATGTGTATACATTCTATAATCGATGTCTATACATGTAATGTACTACAAATAGATGGACCTTTTATGAAATCTACACATTCATCCAATTATCTTGACTTCTCCTAAAATTCTCTATGCTTATCGAATCAATCCCAAACAGAATATATTACCTTTGATCAGGGAAAATAGCTAAATGAAAATGAATGTATTAACTTTAAAGAGCCAACTCCCTTACATCTAGCTGAAAATTTCTCTATAGGTATTAGTTATGCAGTTTCTAATTTATTATCCCAATCTGTTGCTTGCATTCAATGCCAAATGAATAATGTTTCTAATAATTTTTCTAGTGTAATAAACCAACATGGATCCTTCCTTGATCTATTTAATATAATGAGAAAAAAAAACCTACTTGGGAGTTATATTATGCCAATGTGCTTACATTGATTATCCAAATATTCATCCAAATAGTACTTCCTAACCTCAAGAAAATAACTTCTCTGGTTTTACCTTTGAGAAAATTACCAGTCCAATTTTATACCAACCTTAAAATGACCTCGAGCATATTACCGCCAATAACTTACCTCTTTCTCCAACTTATTCAAATGTGGTTTTGATAAATTTACCTTCTAACTTGGTTGTTCACTTGAATATTTCCCCCATTATTGCACAAATTCCTACCATCCCTTGTCCTTCTCAATGCAAAATCAAAATTTTAAAAGGTAAAGGCAAAGAAAGAAAAGGAAATGGTCAAGTTTTTTTAAACTCCAACTAAAAAAGAAAGAGTGTCAATAGAGATGACAATGATAAAAAAAGCTGCCTTTGGTACACTTGTTGTTTCTCATTCTAACTTTCCTCTACATAGTTTAATGATTTTTATCACAAAGCTAGATTGCTTTTTTTATGGAAAAAGGGTTGATTTGAAAGGATGATGAGCTACTAAATTGTGAAATACCCTTTCTAAAGAACTGAAGAAAAAATGGAAAAAAATCCTGAAAAATAAGGACATTATAGGTGGTAAACAAAGAACTTCACAATCTAAAATAGCTTAAGAACTTTGCACTTCTAAGGGTGAGGATGCAACCCCTAACCTACCATCAAGAAGCCATGAATTTCTTATCTTGGAACACTCAAGGATTGGTTAGGAAAATTGCTCAATTGGCTTTGAAAAAAATTACTTTTTGATATAAACTGATATTGTATCTGGTTTATGGAACCAAAATCCGAGTGAAGATTTGAATTTTTATCTACTTCATAAGGTAATCATGTAAGTTTGTACATAGTAGTGGTGGTTTTGGTTTTTTTCATTAAGGTTAATATTTTCTTTAATGTAATTGAACAAGGAGATAGGTTGCTAGCCATTTTTT
Organism: Hippophae gyantsensis; assembly: GCA_030763125.1. Classification (NCBI taxonomy): domain Eukaryota; kingdom Viridiplantae; phylum Streptophyta; class Magnoliopsida; order Rosales; family Elaeagnaceae; genus Hippophae; species Hippophae gyantsensis. The sequence goes on from CM061036.1 coordinate 14,205,553, forward strand.
GATAACATTATGGGATGCATTAGAAAATGGCTTGCTCTTTTTGTTCATGATAATCCTTACAAAAATGCAAAAGATATTTTTTGGATGTATTATAATAGTGTTATCTCGAATTTTGATTATATTGTGGGTGATCTGAATGAAATTATACATGCTAATGAATGATGTGGTGGCAATTCTTTCAATCATCAGCCATGTTATCCAAAATATTTAAAGGATGCCAATAGGGCTTTAGAACTTGGTAATATTGGTTAGAAGCTTACATCTGGATGGACTATCTTTCATTAGAAGGCACTTCTTATCGAATCTATCCCAAACATTTTGGCACTAACTATAAGGCTTATATTCTGAGATCAAGCTTAAGTTTTTGACCCTATATTCCTTGGGATTCACTACTAGCCTTGGGAGAAGCTTGGAAAATCTAACGTTTTGTGTTCAGGAACTGTACTCAAAACTCACAGACATCTATTACGTATCAACATGGTAGGAACTTATACTAGAAAGCGTTCGTAGTTGGTTAATAAGGAAATGAGGGCAACGTAGAGAAATGCCTCACCAACCCTCGAAGAGGTCAGAAAAGGAGATAATCTTCACCACTAGGAGATGGCTCATCAACTTCTAGAGCTAAGAAGGGAGCTCGAGGAAGCTAGAAGAGAGAATAGGACATTATGTTCCTAGTTAAGGAGAAGGACTATAGACGATCTAGCAGCCGACTCATCTAATAAAAACATAGCACGTCAAACTCAGCCCGAGCCACATCATATAAAGTACAAAGAAGAAAGGAACCTCCATTATAGCTCGGAAAGACCCAGTGATGAATAGTGGGTTCAGGAAAGTAAAAGTTGGGAGGCACAATTTCAAGTGTAGGAGGAGGCCACTAAGTGGCAAGACTAGGCTTTGAAGACAAAAAACAAGAAACATGAGAAGGATAAAATTCCCTATGATATGGACATGTATTGTGAACAATTATGTATCTCTCCCTTTTCGGATGAAATAGAGAATGATAAGTTTCCAGTCAAGTTTAATGCCTTCAAATTCCTTGACTATTTTAGGACAAAAGACCAAGTAACACAAGTGCAGAACTTCAAAACAACCATGGCTTCTATGATCCTAACCCAAGGAAAGAGAGATTCTATGATGTGCAACCTGTTCGTGGCCACCTTCTGTGAAAGTGCTTAGAAATGGTTCAACAACTTGCCACCTAGATCCATAACCTCATTTCCATAGTTCACCAAGCTATTCATCACAAACTATGACTTCAACAAGCCCTTGAGAAAAAAGTCACACCACATTCTCTCAATTATTAAGGAAGGGGGAGAATCCATTGAGGAATACATGAAATGATTAAGGGAGGAAAAATTGGAAATCTTTGAATTTCCTAGCTCTATTGCCATAGAGGCCTTTAGACGAGGCCTCTTAAAGAATTTTGATTTGTTTGTGGAATTAACCAAGGCTGTGCCTTGCACTTTGGAAGAAGCTTATGGTTAGGCAAGGAAGTTTCTCAACTTAGAAAGAGAGCTAGGGTAGGTAAAAAGATAGAAAGCCAACCTCTAAGGGGTGACGGATAAGGAGAAGATAAGGATGAGCCCAGATAGGACACAATAAAACAAAAAAAACCAAGTGTTTCGCATCAGATAATAGAGGACCCATATAATGAATAAGAAATAGAGGACATTAGGGAAGGTCACTCTTTCCCTTTAGGGGCCCCCTTTGAGAGTAAAATTGGCTCATGCCATACTAAGGGTGGAGGAAGAACCCAATGTTAGGTGGCCGCAAAAGATGAAATCCCCACTTAGGCACACATCCAAATGGTGTGCCACGAAATGAGGGATTGTCGACACTTGAAAAATGAGATGGAATAATTGTTAGCAAATGGATATCTAAAGTACCTCATCATGGGAAATGGAGACCAAATAAATCAAAAATACAAGCAAGAGGTGTCAAAAGCAATGAACCTATCAGAAAAGGGGAGGGAGCCCCTCATAGAGACCAATATCCAGTTTATACACACCATACATAGAGGTCCTGGGATCAATAGAGTCTCAAATAACTCGCGCAAAAGGTTTTCTAGAGAATTATGCAACACTCCCCATGTATACGCCATAGACAAAAATAGGTCTGTTACATAAATCATTTTCAGTAAGAAGGACGAGACCCATCCCATTATGAGGACCCTTTAGTAATCACTTTGAGGATTGGATCTTGTGATGTATATAGAATAATGATTGATATAGGAAGTTTGGTAGATCTCCTTTTTATGACCACTACTAGGGGTCTAAGAGTAAAAGACCCTAACATTGTCAAGATAGAGCTCCCTCCCGTGAGGATGAGTAGTAGCACTACCTATGCCAAAGGAACGATAGTATTGCCTATTATGGCAAAAAGAGTGATAATGATGACCAATTTTGTAATCATTGATGTCCTAGCTCATTACAATGACATTTTGGGAAGGCCTTGGATACATAAAATAAGGACATAATCAAATTTTCCATGAACGAGGGCCCAGAGGAGATTAGGGGAGACCAATAGAAGGCCAGAAGTTGTTATAACACAATTATGAAAGAGATTGTCCTCAAGTAGCAATCATCGAGAGGTCTCCCTCAAAAGATACTAGAGAGCAAAGGCCTAATAAGGCCAGTCAACCTAAATGGTGTAAAAGGCCTCCTGATAAAAGTTAATGGCAAGAACCACCCATTAGAAATGGGTGGGGACTTGGCAATGGAACTGGAAGAACAACACTCACAATTCCTCAATCTAACATAGATGTCTTTGCATAGACCCCAACTGATATGCTCAGGATTGATCTAGAAGTCATGACATACCAACTAAATGTCAATATGGAGGCTAGACCCATTCAACAACAAAAAAAAAATTCCCAAGAGAAAAGAATGAGATAATCAAGCACCATCTAGCCGCCCTTAAAAATTCGGGGTTATAAAGGAGGTTAACTACCCTTCATGGCTGTTAAATGTAGTTCTGCTCAAGAAATCATGTGTGTCATCTCGCATGTGTGTGGTCTACAAAATTTTAAATGAGGTGTGTACCAAGGATTGCTTCCCCCTCCCAAGTATCGATTAGCTAGTAGATGCCTCTACCGGATTTGGGTTGATGAGTTTTTTGGATGTATACTTCGAGTACCACCAAATCAAAATGCACCCCCAAGACGAGGAGAAAACATCTTACATCATAGAAGAGAGAACATTTTGTTATAAGAGGATGCCATTTGGATTAAAAAATGTAGGTGCCAAATATCAGAGTCTAGTTAACAAAATAGTTGAAGAGCAACTCAAAAGAAATCTAGAGGCATATGTGGATGATGTGGTAGTTAAATCAGCTTAAACCTTGAACTATATTAAGGACATAGAAGAGATACTCCCAATAATACGAAGGTAAGGCATTAGACTTAACCCTAAGAAGTGCATATTTGGTGTTACGATATGAAAATTCTTAGGGTACCTTGTGCTCTCTTTAGGGATTGATGCTAGCCCATATAAGATATAGGCCTTGGTGAATATAAAGCCATTTTTCTATCTTAAGGGAATTTAACAACTAAATGGTAGGATAGTAGCACTGAACAGGTTGATCTATAAATGAACCAATAAATGTATGTTATTATTCAAGAGGCTAAGAAAGGGCACATCAGTATTTTGAGATAAGAACTACGATGGAGCCATTGAAGAAATCAAAAGGGGTATACTATGGATAATGCATGTGAAGGTAGATAGAAAGGCTCAAACAATCCAAAGATGGCCTAAATCATTTTCTTAGTTAAATGTTATCTATAATTTCTCCTCGAGAGAAAATCAAACAAATTCTAAAAACTATGACACCAAAAAAATCAATCGAATTCCATACTCACATAAATCTTCTCTAAATTATCATAGCAACTCAAAAATCAAGACTAGTGCTCATGAATATTTATTCTTGTAAAAATGAAACATACGTAAAAATTATTCATCACTTAGACAATATTCAAATTTTTCAAAGAGCTATGCATCATTTAAATCAAAGAAATAAAAATAAATCACTATTCATAGCAAAATATCTTCAATCAACCAAAAAAACAAAACAAAAACAAATTCACAAGCAAGAACATCCAAAAAGTATTTCAATTATGTTCAATATATCTACCACCCCCAAACTTAATATACACATTGTCCTCAATGTGTGAAAGTTAAAGAACATATGAGATGGGTTTAATGAAACTTCCTGGTTTGTTTGATTGGTTAAAATCCAAAATAGCTTCATTTCTTCCAATTTGCACCTACGAAAAAAAAATTAAATAAAACAACAACATAACAAAATATAAAAACTAATACATGCGAATATAAAATAAAAATAAAATAAAACACATGGGCTGCCTCCCAAGAAGCGCTTGATTTATAGTCTTCAGCTTGACTTCTCATTTTGTTTTTCTTTTTGTAAGTTAAGATTTGTGTGTCAAACAAAATCTCAACTTACGAGAAAATTGAAAAATAAATTAAGCAAGAAACAATAACAATAAAAAAATTTGTTTTTTTTTCTTTTTGTGAGTTAAGATTTGTGTGTCAAACAAAATCTCAACCCACGAGAAAATTAAAAAATAAAAAAAAGCAACAATAAGCAAATAATTTTTTTTCTTTTTGTGAGTTAAGATTTGTGTGTCAAACAAAATCTCAACTCAAGAGAAAATTGAAAAATAAATTAAACAAACAACACTAAGCAAAAAATTTTATTTTTCTTTTTGTGAGGTAAGATTTGTGTGTCAAACAAAATCTCAACCCACGAGAAAATTGAAAAATAAATTAAAATGCAACAATAAAAAAACAAGATTTTTTTTTTGAATTAAAATCAGATTGATTGGTATTAATATCAACAATGAAAATAGTAAACAAATCCCTGGCAATGGTGCCAAAAACTTGTTGTCTCTTTTGGAGAACATAAAACGTGCAAATATACACGGTCACAAGTAATAAGATTTGTAAGTAAAGTATCGTTCCCACGGAGATTTGTTACTACAGTTTGTTGAGTACTAAAATTATTTCTCTCTGATTTTATCCAAAACAACCGTTGATTTAGAAAAAGAAGAAAAAAGTTAACAAAATAAAAGAAATCTGGATTGCAATTTTTCACCAAGTTAATCCACTCTTATCATATTATTTTCTCTTGATTTATATTTTTTAGTACATTTAATTTGTCAACCGAAAACTTCTAATTTCATTCATACATCTCTTTCGAGCTCCGTATAAACACACCTCGTTAAATTAATTCACTATATCTCTATGAGAATTAAATTCACCAAGATTCATTACGTTCTAAGTTTTCGAATGGCCACACATACAATTAGGGTATATTCCTATCCTTCATCATACATGTCATTCTATCTACGAGCAATATACACATAAATGCGTCTTCCAAGTTTATTTATGTGCCACGGATGGTTTTGATAAAATTCGTAAATAATCAAAAAGCATTAAGCACAAAATAGAGTGAACAAATTGAACGTCTTATAAATCTATCACAAATAATTAAAATCAAAGCTTCATAAATTTAGATCAAATGCAACCCTAGAAAAATTAAATTACTTCATAAATTAAAAATAAAATTACAACAGCTACAGAAAAATTAAAGGAAGAAGAAAAGAAAATTAAAACATTTCGTATCGTGAATATTTGGCACACATAGAACACAACAGAAGCCAAAAATGGCTTCTACGTGTTCCATAGTCGAGAACATAACAACACAAAAATTATAAACTCTCCAAAACTATCCAAAACTTTTTTACTCTATCATCTTATCTCCTATTTATAGCTAAAAAAATACATCTAAAATATTACATTTTTTATTTTATTATTTTTTTTAAATAAACGCGTAAAAATTTGTATCGAAAAATAAAAATCATGCGTATCGATTTTCGATATTTAAAACGTTAATTAAAATCACGCGTAGACAGAGAGGCGTCGTTCTGATTTTTAAATTCAAAGTGCATGCCACGTGTCATCGTTTGATTCGTTGTAAGGATTTAATGCTGACACGTGGCAGCATTTCATTGGCTGCGGGAAATGGGCGCACGATAGATTGTCACACGGGAGACAACGGCTGCAACGTGGGCATGATCCTGTGCGTTCGCGCTCATTGTAACATGCCACGTGTCAAAAAATTATTGGCTGATAGATAAAGTAAGACACGTGGCAGATTCTGGTTCGTGGAATAACCGGGCGCACGTGGATCGACCGCACGGGAAAAAGGGCACGCGAAGGTGGGGGACAGGGCCTACATGGTGTCAGACAGGTGGGTCCCACCCTACACGCCGGCCTGCACGGTAGGTGGGCCCCACTCGGCGCACCGAGCCACACGATAGATAGAATTCTTTACCCACTCTCCTTGGTCGGACGGTCCACATTGCGTGCTTGGATTAGGGCACGTGGTTTCTTCTCACCTGCGGAGAAATTAAAACTTTCCTTAATTGCATTTTGACCCACAAATTTAATTCAAATTACATTTTAAACTTTCTTTAATTACAATTAAGCCCTTTTTCTAATTTAAATTAAATTTTAAACTTTTAATTATTAAGATTAAGCACGATTTTAATTTTAATTATATTTGCGACTTTTATAAATGGTAATTAAGCACTTATTTATTTGAAATTATATTTTTGGACAAAAATTTCAATTAAGTACGTTTTCGATACAATTTATTTAATTTTCTTAAAATATATAAAAAACAGTAAATACTAATTTATTAAACTAAAATTAACTAAAAATAGAAAGAACATAGCAATTATAATTAATAAAATAGATGAAAATAACTATATAAAATACAGTTATCAGTATCTGAATAACCCAACTATCTTAGCTAGCCCTCCCCAGGCGAGGTTTTGTATCAGTATTTGGCTATGACATCCCACATATGTAGCACCATATTTTAGACAAAAGAGACAAGATTTATCACCCTGTCTACTATATCAACCAGGTTTTGATAGATGCTGATGAGTGCTTAAAAAGCACTAAAATAACCATGATTTTATGCACATTAATTGATTAATATATATATATATATATATATATGTTTTATCATATATTTATATATATTTGTCTTTTTCGGAATCACGGGTATTTTTATTGTTTTTCAGGTATTTTGGCTTAAAAACATAACTTAAAGAGTCAAAGAGGAATATTGGAAGCAATACATCACAAATATATTAATAAATAAATGGGGAAAGGTCAATAAATATGGAAAAATTGGACAAAATGGGTCAAAAAGGTCAAAAATGTCAAAATCGTGCCGCCGCGCCTTCAGCTGCGCCCAGGCCCCGCCGGCACGCCCGGACCGCGCCGCGATAGCCAGTCCCGCACCAAGCCGCGCGCGCCTTGCCCCAGATCCGCGCATGCCCGCGCGCGCCATTATTGTTCACGCGCGCTCCCCTGCGCGCCCAGCTGCCCTCCGCGCGCACCGACGTCCATTTCGCCCCATTTTTCACGTGCAGCCCCCCATGACATCATGTTGACGTCATCAATGACCTCAGCATTTGCACTCCGCCTTTTCACATTTTTTTAACATTTTTTCACTCATTTTTTCTCTCCATCCTCACCTATAAATATCCCCCTTCCCTTCACTTCTAAACACACCTCAAAACGCATTCTCTTCTCTCTTTCTTTCTCTTTTTCCTTAGATTTTTTAGTTTTTTTAGTTTTTCTTAGTTTTTAGCTTTTCTTAGTTAATTTCTCTTAGTTTTAGAGTTCTTCCCTTTTTGGGAAGAATTAGTTATGTTTTTGTAATTTATTAGCTTTTTTATTCAATAAATGGGAGTGCAAATTCCGCTTGGAGGTTTTCCAGCAACGGGAATAGCATCGAAGTTCTGTAAGGATTTTATTTTCTTTATAGTTATTTTTTATGCTTTATTCTTACATGTTATATTTAATTTGTCTGTGATTAAATTTAACTCTGCTGGCTGTTTATAAACATGATGTAATAATAACGTTGTTATGCTTGCGAAATATTAAATAGGTAAAAATCTCTAAAATGAATTGATTTTATTTTTATTCAAGATTTTATATTAAGAATGTTAGAGAGAAATATATTATTTTTCATTACAAACTTAAATCTGAAAATTAGATTTTAAGGTTTAGTTATCCGGTCTGATTTAGAGTAGTGCTCTTTTATTTGTTGGTACAATCGCCCGGTAGTTAGAGTGAAGCTCTATTTCAAAAGTTTTTATAAGAATTATTATCTGAAAATGTATTGACAACATGTTTTCAGTAGTGGTTTTAAAACTTGAAAGTTAGTACTCGGATAACTAAATTCTTAGGTTTAATTTGGACACCTTGAATAAAGTTTAAACTGTCTAACCCCACCAAAGGTGGCATTTAAATGGTTCATTTTCAATCTCTTAGAAAAAAAGTAAATAATTTAATTAACCAAATTAATTATCAACCCCACCCATAGGTGTTAATTGATTTGTTTAGTTAACAAAGAATATCTAACCCCACCAAAGGTGGTATTCATACAAAAAAGAGAGAATCAATAAATATCAATTCATATCTTTAATAACCTAAATAATATGAGCAAGCATAATTAACTTAGTTATTATATCCATAAATACTCCACTGTTTTAACAGATAAAATTTGCATAAATGTTTATTGAATCTATGTTTATTTTTATGTTATTAGATTAAAAACACAAAACCCCAAAATATCGTGACAGGATGTTTAGGATTTAATTTCGTTTTTAAAAGTTTGAATAATAAATTAAAAACCACATATATTCCTTCCTTAGATCGACCTTGGGAGTATACTTATCATTTTCTACGAAATGATTCGTGCACTTGCGAGAGTTTTATAAATAGATAAAACCAAAGTAACGGGCAGGATCGGCGATGTCGGTTCTGCCCCGATCAGATGCCTAAAGAAGATATCCAACAATTGAAAAATTAGCATTCGCTCTTAAAGTTAGTATGTGAAAGCACATGCATTACTTCAGTTCACACACAATTGTGGTGTTCACTTCTCATCCACTCAAAAGTGTCTTGACGAGGCCAAATGTAGCAGGAAGGCTAGTATAAATTGCCATAGAATTTGGAGAATGTGATAATAAATACATGGCTAGAACATCCATCAAAGAGCAAGGGGTGCCCAAGTTCTTGGCTGAGTCCAGTGAGAAGCCAGAAATCATCAATGAGGAGTAAAATAAGTGTGTGAAGTGTATCAAAAAGAGAGCCCAATTTGGTAAGTGTTTGTTAATGGAGCGCACAACTTCAATGGTGTAGGACTAGGGGTAGTCATAGCTGACCACAATAACAAATGATTTGAGTACGTATTCAAACATGATTTCTAGGTGACTAATAATGTTATAGAATATAAGACGACTATATTTGGGGCTATGACAGCATATAAGCTGGGAATGGATGGGGTTACCCTACACAGTGATTGTAAGCTAGTGGTCTACCAATTTTTGGGGACATTTGAAGCTAACGATGGTAAAATGAAAGGATACCTAGAAAGATTAAAGCAAGAGTGCTCCAAATTCTCTAAGTTTGAGATCAAAAAAATAGCTCAAAATGATAATGGTCACACCAATGCTTTAGCCACTTTGGCTTAGAAGCATCTTTGGAGAAAGCTGAAAGAGGGGTTGGATTTGTGGATGTTCCCACTATCCTATGGTTCACCCCAATTCATAATATCTTAGAAAAGGGGAAAGTTACTAGAGGATAGCAAGTTCGCAAAAGAAATCAGAGCCGAGGTCGGATGGTACATGATAGAAGTTGCAAAAACTGTACCGAAAAACCTTACTTGGTCAAGGGATTTTTAGCGTAGCCAAGGAAGGGTCTAAATGATTGATGTACGAAGCACATGAAGGAAAATGTGGTTTGCATTCAAGTGGGAGGAGGTTATCACAATGAATTATGAGATAAGGCTGTTATTGGCCCACTATGCTAGCAAATTCCACAAAATACACGCAAACATGCAATAAATGTGAAAGGTTTCCCCCTATTAAAGAAATGGTTGGAAAATGCGAAAGGAAGATGGGTATAGGAGCTTCCTAGCACGTTATAGGTTGTTAAGACTACCCCTCGAGGAAGCACTAACGATACCCTTTTTCCCTAGTCTACGAGACTAAAGTAGTGATTCCAAATGAGATCACGATACCCAATACCAGGTCGATTTTAACAGAAGAAAAAAACAAGGTAAGCAAAGTAATTGAACTTAACAAGAGGTTTAGAAGAGTCTTCTTTAACAAGAGAGAGTGGATGGCCAGGAAAATGGGCGCTAATGGACCTTACCAGATAACTGAAACAATGCCAGGAGAGGCCTATCTGTTAAAAAAACATTGAAGGAATTGAAGAGGGAACAAGTTGGAATGCTAGACACTTAAAGAATTATCACTTCTAATGTATAATAATTTACCATTTTCATGTAATATCGGCACAAGCATATCAATGGAATTACACCCCCTAACAAATGGTTTTTTTAAGGTTCCAAACATCTCTATGTCACGGGATAATCACTTATGTTAATAACTAAGTAGAGTGCCCTAACACATGCAAATATCACGAGTTGTCCACCTCGGTTAGGAACTGGGTCGGCACTCTGAAAATGAAAGGAGAGACAAGTGCCTTAGTCAGGAATTTGGTAAATCTTCATCTCTACATCACGAGCTGATCATCTCAGTTAAGAACCAGGTAGAGCAACCTTACACATGAAAAGGTCACAAGTTGTCAACCTTGATTAGGCACCAGGTTAAAATTTTGAGAATGAAGGGAGAGATGAGGGTCTTAATCAGGAACCAGGTAAAGCTCCATCTTTATATCACATGTTAATCATCTTAATTAAGAACCATGTATAGCACCCTAACAAATGAAAAGGTCATGAGTTGTACACCCCGACTAGGAACCAGGTCGACACTATAATAATGAAGGGAGAGATGAGTGCCTCGATTAGGAACCAGGTAAAGCTCTATCTCTACCTCATGGGCTAATCAACTCGGTTAAGAGCTAGGTTAACCACCTTGACACATGCAAAGGTCACGAGTTTTCCACCTCGGTCATTTAAGAGCCAAATAAGGTTCCTCAATAATTATAAGTATGTCTCATGCCTTAAAAAATTAAATTATTGAAAATTTTGAGTAAATGGCTGAATGACCTCTTCTCGAGGATCCTTTTAAATAAGAATTACTTTGCAATCTATTTTAGGTACGAATGTATACAATACTCTATTACTTAAATGTATAATATTCTATTACCTAAATATACAATATTCTATTACCTAAATATATAATATTATGTTTATATATTTTAGGTAAGAATATACAATATTATGTTTCTCTATTTTAGGTAATAATATATACACAGCTAATACACAAATTATGGTAAGGTAAATATTGTAATCTTGTTCCTAATCTCTACCATTGATATCTCCCCTCAAATTGATGCTAGATGATCAAAAAACATAAATTTGCTAACTCTAAAAAAAGGAGAATTAAGAAGCGTAGAGTGAAACTTATCAAACCAAGCATGTGAAGCCTATTCTAAACCATAGAGTGACCGTTTTAGCTTACGAACATTGGTAGAGGGTGTAGAAAACAACCCTGATGGTGGAGTCATAAAAATTTCTTCCTTAAGGCCCCTATGCAAAAAGGCATTCTTAACATCCATTTGTGGCAATGACCATCCCATGAATGCAGCAATAGCAAGGACAAGTCACATTATCGTTATCTTACTAAAGGGAAAATGTCTCCTTATAATTTTCCACATACTCTTGTTGATTATTGATTGCCACCAACCGTGCCTTATATTTGTTAAGTAAGCCATTAGACCGCATCTTAATGGAATATACCCATTTACAACCAATGGGCTTAACACCAGTTGGATAGGGAACAATATCCCTAGTATGATTCTCATGAAGAGCCTAAAGTTCTTCTTACATATCTTTCACCCAACACCCATGTTTAGCTGCTTGAGAAGAAGAGGTAAGAAGTATAGTATTAGCTAAATTGGTATAGAAACCATACCTATCGGGAAGACTAATAGTATAGGAATATCTTCGATGAGCCACTGAAGCAAGCACCAAATTAGGGTCGAGAAGGATTTGTGATGATTAGGGTCGTAGTCACTGATAGACAAGATCGATTTTAAAACACTCAATTGATGGAGAAATATAATTAAAGTTAGGAAGAAGGACACCATCATAAGGGGAAACATGTTGCTGAAAATAATACTCATCTGAAAGAAAATCACATTTCTAGAAGTACGCAGATGAATAGTGACAACATGTAACATAAAAATCCCTTGTGAGTTGTGTTATAACCCATAAAAGCACATTTTATTGACTGAGCTATAAGATTGTGGTGCTCATGAGGAGGCAAGTGAACAAAGCAAACACATCCAAACGTGTGTAGGATATGATAATCTAGATGTATACCAAAAAGACGTTACTAAGGAGTATCAAAATTCAATTGTTGAGAAGGCAGACAACTAATCAGATAGGCTATAGTGGACAAAGCTTCTACCCAAAATAGCACTACATTTGTCCCTTTCCTCGATTCCTCCCTTGAGTGGCATAAGCAACATTGAAAAATTCAGATGTTTTCCTAGACGCACCTATAACAACTTATGTAGCTATTCTCTGTTCCTCGCCCAACAATTCACCAAGACATACATCCAAAGAAGGAATGGGATCTCTATTCAACAATCCAGCTCTAGCAACTCAAAAATTATGTTCTTAGTTTCATCAAAAACTAATCATGTCTACTATCTTTATGAATCACCTGAAGGCTGGATAAGGCCTCTTTAGGTACCTTTATGTAGATAATATCAGAATATTCACTCCATATATAAAGAAATCCAGAATAATACTTCTCAAATGAGAGATTACCTTGACTGAAGGTACTAATCTCGAGTTTTAGTTGAAATCATCTCACAGTATTATCTTAATGATATATGCACTTCAGATTATCCCACATCTCTTTAGCCGAAATAAATGAGCATAAATTGTTCACATTATGAACTTCAATAGATCCTAAAATCCAAGAGATAATTTGAGCATCCTTTTCCTCTCATTGAATAAGTTCCTTACCATATCCAAGCATAGGAGAAGACCCATAAATGTGACCCAAAAACTCATTTCCTTTCAAAAAAAATTTGAATTGGAATTCCCATGCCACATAATACTTTTCGGTAAATTTGATAGCCAAGGTTTCTATACACATTCTTCCCAAAACAAAATCTTAATGCAAAGTTGCTAACCACAAGTTGGTCAACCTAGAATCTCAAAATGAAGTTGTTGATGAGAAATTTATCAACCCAAAATCAGAAACAAAAAACAAGGATAGGTCAAAATTACTGGAAGCAAAACCGAAAGAAAACTAAAGATTCAGCTATAGATTCAAGAGGTAGGCTCTAATACCATGAAATTGAGTAAATGGCTGAATGACCTCTTATTGAGGATCCTTTTCATTTAATAAGAATTATAGTACATTCTATTTTAGGTAAGAATATATACAATATTCTATTACCTAAATATATAATATTATATTTCCTAAATATACAATATTCTGCTTATCTATTTTAGGTAGTAATATATACATAGATAATACACTAATTATGGTAAAGTAAATCTTGTAATCTTGTCCATAATCTCTATCATTGATAATAATAATAATAATATGTAATATTCGAGCATTACAAATACAGGCCCTTAGGCATATTTTCATTATTTGAAATTACAATTTTTTGATAAAATTATTTATACAAAGCTCAATCCCACAAAAGGTTACAAATTATTCAAACTCTTTCACACATGACCAGTGTCTAGGTCATCGGTTTCCTCCACTAAAAGGAAAAGCTTAGCCTGAATCTCAATAATTTTCTTTTATGCGTGGGTCACCATATCGGGATGAGTTTACCTTATCACAAGCACTACTCACTTCAACTCTTCAATGACTTCCATCACCTTAAGGAACACTCTTTCAGTTCGCTTCATATAGGAGCTCACCCAATAGGACTCCATATCCATAAGATTGGCCATTTAGCCAAGCTCCTCTTTTCTCAAGATTGAGTTTGGAGTAACTGCCCTTTGTAAGAAGCAAGCCCACCCTTGTTCTCTTCAAAGAGACTTGCCTTAGCCTCGAGTTTTACCACCTCAGTTTTTAACACATTGACCTCACTTTTAAGCCTGACATTTTCCAATCTCAAAGCTCAAACTGAAGATCTATTTGACCTATCAGAATCCATGAAGTTCGACAACAAAAGATGGAAGAATTAAAACGTGAATCAAACAAAATCCTTTGACCCTTTTTATAGGAGATGATATTGATAAAAAAGGTAAAAGACAAATATTCCATTAAAAGAGTGGGTAGTTCAACATCATAAATATACAATAATTAAGACACATTAACTTTTCTTTGATAAATAAAATTGGTTTTTTATTCTACAAAATATGACTTACAAAAGCATGAGCTCGCATCCACATAAACAAATGTGGAATTGAGCTCAAAAAGGTAAAAGGATCAGGTCTCAACAATTAATAATCTTCACCCCTTGCCTCTCCACCTACTACATCAGGCCGTCCTCACCCCTACTTATCCCAATCTATTACTAGTATTCAATGCCAAGTGAACATTTTTCTAGTGCAATAAATCAACATAGATCCTTCCTTGATCTATTTAATATCATGAAAAGCAATCAATACCTACCTTGGGAGTTAGATTATTCCAATGTGCTTAATCCTTCCCTAATATTGATAATCCAAATATTCATCCCAGTAGCACTTCCCAATCTCAAGATAACAACTTCTCTAGTTTTACCTGTGAGTAGATTACCAGTCCAGTTTTATACCAACCTTCAAATGACCTCGAGCATATTACCGACTAGGGGTGTCCATGGTCTAGTCCGGTCCGGTTTTTCCTAAAAAAAAATTAACCGGATCGGACCGTTTGACTTATAAAACGGTTCGGTCTGGTTTGGTTCCCAGTTTGGTTCGATTTTTTTATAATTTAATGAAAAACAATGTGAAATTTTTAATATATTATTAAACCGGTCCGGTTCGAACGGTTTAAAATTAATACAAACTGGACTGGACCGTTTGATTAGTAAAACCGTTCGGTTTGGTCCGATCCGGTCCGGTTTTACGGTTTGGTCCGGTCCGGTCCGGTTTTACGGTTTGGTCCGGTCCGGTCCGGTTTTACGGTTTGGTCCGGTCCGGTCAGGTTTTACGGTTTGGTCCGGTCCGATCCGGTTTATGGACACCCCTATTACCGACAATACCTTACCTCTTTCTCAAACTTATTCAAATGTGGTTTTGATAGATTCGCCTTTTAATTTGGTTGTTCACTTGAATATTTCCCCCTCTATTGCACAAATACATGCCATCCCTTGTCCTTCTCAATGCAAATTCAAAATCTGAAAAAGGTAAAGCTAAAGAAAAAAAAGGAAATGGTCAAGTTGTTTTAAACTTCAACTAAAAAAGAAAGAGTATCATTACAGATAACACTGATCAAAAAAAGAAAGTTGTCTTTGGTACACTTGTTGTTTCTCATTCTAACTTTGCTCTACATAGTTTAGATGATTTTTATCACAAAGCTAGATTGCTTTTTTTTATGGAGAAAGAGTTGATTCAAAAAGATGAGGAGCTACTAAATTGTGCAAATACTCTTCCTGAAGAATCCAAGAAAAAATGGGAAATAAATTATGAAAAATAAGGATATTGTAAGTGGTAAACAAAGCACTTCACAAACCAAAATAGCTTAAGAACTTCACACTTCTAAGGGAAAGGTGGCAGCCCCTTACCTACCCCTCAAGCAGCCATGAAGTTATTGTCTTGGAACACTCAAGGATTGGTTAGAAAAAGTGCTCAATTGGCTTTGAAAAAATTAGTTTTTGATATAAACCCAGATTGTATCTGGTTTATGGAGCCAAAATCCTCGAGTGAAGATTTGATGTTGGTCATTAACGTTAATATTTTCTTTAATGTAAGTGAACAAGGAGATAGGTTGATAGCCATTTTTTGATAACATTACGAGTGTAGGAAAGAATAAAATTATTTTATTAAAATTAGAAATATATAAATATAAATATATATAAAAATTATAAATACAAAATTTAAATAATAAATAATTTAAATAGAAAAAAATAATAATAATCGAGGCCTATGTATTATACAATATCCTTAAGATAATTTTTTCGCTCACCGTGTATGTATGAGAACAACGGAAACTTATCTCCCAAGATACAACGATTAAACAATAATAAACATACACCATAGTTTATTATTTTACAAAATTTTAAATATCTGAACTCTATTAGAGTAACCTAACTCTAGATTAAAAAAATATTTCTTCTCTCTTTCCGTCTCACTTACTCTCTTTTTTTCCTTTTTTTCTTTTTCCCTTTTTCCTTTCTTTATTTTTATCTCTTTTCTTTCTCTTCCATCTCTCTTTTTCTTTTCTCTTCTTTTTCTCTCCGTTGTGCTCTATTTTCTTCTCTTTTCTCTTAGCTTTTATAAGGAGCTTAATAGAGAAGAATTAAACACACACAAAAACCCAAATAAGAAAAAAATTAAAAGAAAGATAGAATTATTTTAACAAATGGATGAGGGTAAAAAACTAAAAATGCTATTAAAACAAGAATTGAAAAGAAAAGAAACGAAAAATTTCAAAATTTAAAACTAAAGAAAATAAAATGGAAACTAAAGGGAAATTGAAGATGAAATGAAAATTGAATACAAAACTGTTAATAATTTTTAATTCATAAACTGTGGATCTAGCAATGTACGTCTGTTTAGAGAACTTCTATGAAACAAATGCACCACCCTGTATGAATACATATCAACTGGTAGGCTTTGAGTCTTTCATATTATATATCTAATTTGCATCACTGTCTCTTTCTAATACAACTAGATATCTTGTGTAGTGAAGTCTATAGATACGTGTATATCTTAAGTATCTAAGTAGTCTTTGTAATACCTTTCCAGTGATCAGATCCTAGATTACTAGTATATCTACTTAGTCTACTTATAGTGTAAGCTATGTCTGGTCTCGTACAACTCATCAAATACATAAGACTTTCTATCACTCTAGAATATTCTATTTGAGACACACTTTCACTTTTACTCTTGGATGGGTGAAGATTTATATCTATTGGTTTTCTCACAATTCCAGAATCCCCTTTGTTGAATTTCTCAAGTATTTTGTCAACATAATGACATTGACTTAGAATGAGACTACTTGATATCCTTGATATCTTAACTCCCATAATTATATTAGAAAGCCCCATGTCTTTCATATCAAACCATGAGTTCAACATACACTTAGTAGATTTGATCATTTGATCGTTACTACCTATAATTAGTATGTCATCAACATAATGACACAAGATAACATAATCATCTTCTTTGTCCTTGACATATACACATTTGTCACATTCGTTGATTTTAAAGCCATTTTTTCTCATGACATTATCAAACTTTTCATGCCATTGTTTTGGTGCTTGTTTCAAGCCATATAAAGACTTCACCAATTTATAGACATTTCCTTTTTTCCCTTGGCATGAAAATCCCTTGGGTTGGTCCATATATATTTCTTCATCTAACTCTCCATTTAGAAAGGTTGTCTTTACATCCATTTGACATATTTCAAGATTTGGCAGAGCTACGATAGAAATTATCATCCTTATAGATGTTATTCTTATCACAGGAGAATAAGTATCAAAGTAATCAAGGTTATGTCGTTGTTTGTATCGCTTAATTACAAGCCTGGCCTTGTACTTATCAATTGATTCATTTGATTTACATTTTCTCATGAAAATCCATGTTGACCCTAGTGTTTTACTCCTTAGAAGTAAATCAACTAGTTCTTAAGTGTGATTTTGTAGAATGGATTCAATTTCACTATTAATGGTTTCTTACCATTGAGGAATTTTAGAAGAATTCATAGCCTATTCATATGTTTCAGGTTCACTTTTTAACAAGTAGGTAAAAAACATATAGACTATAGGACATTTCTATCTTAGCCCTTTTGCTACATCTGAGTTCAACCTCAACCTCTTGTTCAGGTTCTTTGTTTTGAATATCTTCATTCATAGTCTCATACATTTGTTTCGAAAAACTTGATTCTCCTCGAGATTTACCTAGAAATATAGGTTCAAAAACGATGCATTCCTTGATTCCATTATTGTGTTCTTGTGTATGTTTGAGATCTTTAACTCATGAACAAGAAAATGATAAGCATATTATTATGTGCATATCCAATGAAGATGCAATCTAGTGTTTTTGGATCTATCTTCACCTTCTTATGTATTGGTACAACCACTTTTGTAAGACACCTCCACACTCGCAAATATTTATAGGAAGGTATCCTTCCTTTAAATAATTCATAAGGTGTATTATGTATCTTTTTCTCAGGTAACTTATTTAATAGGTAGTTAGCTAACATAATAGCTTTCCCTACAAGTTTTGTGGCAACCCAAAACTTAATAGCATTGTATTCATTGTTTCTTTCAAGGTATGTTTCTTACTCCATCTAGAATCTATGCTTCTTAAGCAACGAACCTATCAAGGTTCTTCCGAATCTCTCGCATGTACAGTACATTGTTTAGAATCATCTCTTTTCAAGAGGTCATCTAAAGGATCACTTTGCCTCACAACTTTTCCCCATTCTCAAATGGTTTGAAGAAAATGAATAACTCATTATTTGAGCATATGTGCCTAATAGCATCATTGTCGATCCATTACTCTTTTGAGTTAAACTCGATGAATTCACATCCAAAAATAATTTTCAACGTGGCATTGTCATCCATCACATTTGTTGTCATCTCAAAAACAAATCCATGCTTTTAAATGCATTGATATCCAAAAAGAATCAAAATTAAATTTCAAAATACAAAAATTAATTTTAAAATTTTAATTTAAGAGAACTAACCTAAAATTAATTAATTCAATTTGAAAATTAATTTTCTGAACACCAAAAAATTTAATTTTCTTTAAAACCCAATTCCGATTCGTAAATTAATAAATACAAAACCCAAAAATCTATAGATTTATAAAATTAAATATTTCAAAATACGAACTCAAATGAATTTACTAAATATAAAATTCTATTACTTAATAAAAATTCATCAGTTTAAAATACCACAATTCATCAATTATTAAGTTATAAGATTTTTTTCAATTAAAATACACAAAATTCTTCAATTGAAAAACCATACTAAACATCAATTATGAAAACTCCACTTTTAGTAGCAAAACAAAATTAGTCTCACAAGCACAAAACTTTTTATCTCCCAATTATGACAAATTATAATCAATCATATCCAATCTTTACAAAAAGATTATAAATTCAAATCAACGAACCAGATATAATAAATCATTACAATAAGATCACATATATCTATCCATATCTAACTATTGAAATCCATTTTTTCCACAATAACAAAATAACTTGCAATGGTTATTCCACATTTGTGAATTAGAAAAACTATACTTTGTAATATAACAATAGTTTTGTACTTCAATTCCATAATTTATTTATTTATTTTTTACTTTCAAGTAAACTTACAAGCTACAAAGGTAACATTTATAACACATGCATTATTCATTTAATTAGAATTAAGTTTTCTACCGACCTCTGGCATAACACAAGAGTTTTTAATTCATAAAGATAACAGTCAATTAAAACCAATTTACTATGTATTAAACATTAATCTCATTAGTTAAATATCATCACGCCAAAATATAGCATATGAACTCATGTAAGAAGAAACAACAAAATGATTACATCATTTGCTCGTGATATGTGCATAAATATCTCATAAAAATTATTTCTTTTAAACTTTAAACATATTATTAAATGAAATATAAATTAGAAGTGAAAAAAATAAAGTAGTATTAACTTATATATTGAAGCAAATAAAACAAAATGTACAAAAAGTTTCCCATTATAACCAAAAGAGTTGAAAGAATCATAATAGTAAGAAAAATGGAGTGATCTCAAAACAAATTATAAATGAATTAAAAATATATATCATTCAAAACAATATGGAACAGTAAATAATAAGAATAAAACCTGAAACTTACAATGCATGAAGATCACTTGCATATTAAAATTAATTTGAAAATAAATAGTATTCAAATTAAACGAGAACGTAGATTAATAATAATAATAATAATAATAATAATAATTAATAAACAGTAAATAAAAAAAAGGTAGTTACTTAAAAGTTGACTGGCTCAATTAAAAGATAAATAGTATGGTAACAATTCTTAGAAAAGAGCCATTTCAATTTATCAATAGATACCAATAGATACCAATAGATACCGATATTAATTAATAATAAATGGATATAAAAACTGAATAATAATATATATATATATAACATAAATTTATATAAAAAATTATGAATAATTGGATATAAAAATTGAATGATATATATCAAGAATATATAAATATAAAAAATTATGAATAATTTGTTTGTTCCAAAATATTTATTAAGACAAAATTTATATTTGTTTGTCCAAAAAATAAGAAAGAAAAAATTATCTTTAAGATTATAGAAAATAATACACGGGAAAAAAATTTAAGAATAAAATTATTTTATTAAAATTAGAAATATATATATATATATATATTATAAATACAAAATTTAATAATATATAATTTAAATAAAAAAAATAATAATTGAGACTTATGTATTACACAATATCTTTAAAATATTTTTTTATGTTCACCGTGTGTGTGTGAGAATGATAAAAATTTATCTATTAAGATATAATGATTAAATAATAATAAACATATAACACATTTTATTATTTTAAAATTTTTTAAATATCTGAATTCTATTAGAATAATTAAAAAAATATTTCTTTTATCTTCCCTCTCAGCTACTCTTTTTTTTTTCTTTTTCCTTTCTTTCTTTTTCTCTCTTTTCTTTAGCTTTCCTTTTTTTCTTTTCTCTTCATCTTTTCCTCTCCGATGTGCTCTATTTTTCTTCTCTTTTCTCTTAGCTTTTGTAAGGAGCTCAGTAGAGAAGAATTAAACACAAAAATCCCAAACGGCAAAACAATAATAAAAGAAAGAAAGAATCATTTTAACAAAGGAATGATGGAAAAAAAAACTGAAAATGCAATTAAAACAAGAATTGAAACGGAAAGAAATGGAAAATTTCAAAATTTGAAACCGAAGAAAATGAAATGGAAACTAAAGGGAAATTGAATACAAAACCATTTACAATTTCTAATTCATAATTTCTAACAATGGGATACAATAGAAAATGGCTTGCTTGTTTTGTTCATGATACTCCTTACAAAAATGCAAAAGATATTTTTGGGAAGTATCATAATAGTGTTATCTCGTACTATGATTGTATGTGGTTTATTATGGGTGATCGATCTTAACGAAATTATACATGCTGATGAACGATGTGGTGGCAATTCTTTCAATCGTCAGCCAAGTTATCTAAAAGATTTAATGGACGCCAATGGGGCTTTAGAATTTGGTAATACTGGTTACAACCTTACATGGAGAAATAAAAGTAGGGGACAAAACATCATTAAAAAAGAGACTTGATCAAGCAAACTGTAATGCTGATTAGATCTTTACTCTCCCTAATGCCTTCATTTAAAATAAATCTCTTTCGGTCTCTGATCATTGTCCTTTAATTGTCAACCTTAACAAAAGCAATCAGTTTCTTCCAAGACCTTTCAGATATTTTGAAACTTGGTCTCGTGAACCTTCTTGTGAAATTGTTATTGACCAAGCTTGGAACCAGGTTGTTTATGGCTCTACTCATTTGCTCAAATTATGCAAAAAGATATCCATAACTGCAAGACATTTGAAAGCTTGGAATAAAGAGCAATTTGGTTTGTCTCACAATAACATAAATGGCTTGAGGAACAAATAAATGATCTCCAAGAAAAAAATTGTAATGATACTAAAAATGCCTTCTGTCTTGCTTTTCAAGCAGAATTACAGGAACAACTTGCTCGTAATAATCTAATTTGAAAACAAAAATCATGAGAAATTTGGCTTAAAAAAGATCAAAATAGTAAGTTTTTTCACTTATCTACCTTATTTAAAAGAAGAAAAAATGCAATTTGGACTTTAGAAGATGATTTTAGGATTTGGTTGAATGGTGGACAATTGATTGGAGATCATATTGTCAATCACTTTCAAAGAATGTTCCAAACAATTAATCCTCACAATTTTATTTCTCTAGGTAACTTATATTATCAAGTCATTCACCATGAGGATAACAATGAACTTTGCAAAATTCTTAATTTAGTGGAAATTAAAACTACTATGTGGAGCATACACAATCTTAAAACCTAAACTTTTTTTAAGAAGATGTTAAGCATTATTTTCAAGAAGTTTTTTCTACTAGATATCTTTTAACTAAAATCTGATACTATAATAATGCTACTCAAAAAAAGAAATCAACCAATTCAGGTTGATCACTATCATGCTATAAGTCTTTGCAATGTAATTTACAAAGTGATATACAAAACTTTAGTTGCCAGATTAACACCAATCCTTAATAGATTCATTTCTCCCTTCCAGATAACCTTTGCTTCAAAGAGTTGGATAACATAAAATACAATTTCAACTTAAGAAGCTATACATACCATGAATAATAACAAAGGAATAGGAGCTATAATGGGATTTAAAATTGACATAAATAAGACTTATAATTAAATGGAATGGGGATTTATTTTGGTTAATACGAGGAAGTTAGGATTCTCTTCTTCATAACCATGTGTGGGTTCAGGTGGTTTGTAAACAAAATCATATACTAGATTTTTGGGTGCTCTTACTTGACTAAAATCAATTCCTACATGAAAGAGATGCAATCTTTGAATCCCTATAATCTTTGCATCTCTTGAATAGATTACATGAATTCTCTTTGAAAATGCATCTACCCACTTATATATTTTGATTGTTAGGCATGGTAATCTTGAACATAATTTTTCATATAATTAATATCTTCTTCCAACGGTTAGACTTCCTCTTTGATTGAAGTTCTTTAAGAAGAGGTGGTTCTTTTATCCCTTTGGGTGCCTTTTTTTCCCTAATGTGAGTTCGTTGACGTAGTTAGGAGTCAATAATTCACCAGCTTGTAGCAAAACCTCATCTTTGAGAAACTTTACCACTGCTTTAGCACAGAGCTATGATTAATTGGGAGAAGAATTAACTTAAACGGAGGTTATTGGTAGAAAGTCTTATCCTTCGGTTGATTATTTCCCCAACATCCATAATCTTGGTGAATGTATGGAAAAAAGTAATATAACCCTCTCTTTGTCCATATTATTGTAATGTGTGGTGGCCATAAGTCTAGAACATATGAAATACAGCCAAATATTGGAAACCTTGGTTAAATGCACCCTAGGAACTTAAAATATTAAGGTTTGAAAAACTCACATCAAGTACCAACCACTTTGTAAGGTGTACAAGGAATGTTAAAGCGTGTTGCGGCGAATAAAATAGTATGCCATGATGCATACTATTTGGAATGAATTATTGGGCAATGAGTTTTCTGTGCCACATCATGGAATATGTTGCCCTAGAAAAACCCTTTCGGGTTGAATTTGTGCAAAGCTAAGTGAATCTTATGCCGCGGTTATGAATATATTGTGTCGAGGAGTGCAAAGATTAATTTGGCCTGAAGCATTCTTCATATTTAAAAGAAAAATCAATAATTTAAATTTAAATTTAATTAAAATTAATATTTCTAAACAAGCATGGTTAACTAGCCAAATATTTTTATTAACTTTCTATTGATTTTTAATTATATATTTGCCTTGAATTTATTTGAATCAAATCTATATTTAGTTATTTGTAACTATTTTCTCATTAGTGTAGTATTTTCAAAAGCTCAATCATATAATGTTTAGGTTATATTTTCGTATTTATTTTTAAGAAATTTAAATAATTATTTAAAACCATCTAACACTTCTTGAGATCGATTTTGGGAGTATGCTTATCGCTTATTATAAGTGATCCGTTTACTTGTGACCTATTTTATAAATACAAAATTTGTGTAAGAGGACTACGATGAACTTTTTTTCATGCCGCGACACAAAATAGAATATAACCTAGCATATTCAAACAAGGATCCCTATGTCGTAGTGCTAAAAACATTCATGCCATGGCTCGAACACATTTTCTTCACCTAGATTTTATCCCAAAATCCCCATGTCATTGTGCACTTTCAATTTATTTGTTCATAGTTAATTGGTTTTTATTTATTTAAAACTAAATAACATGTTAAGCAATAAATTTGAAAAATACCGGATAGAAAATAAATAACAAAAATAAATTAAAAAAAACTTAAAACAAAAATAATTAAAATTAAAAAAACTAAACAAACAACAACTATTCACAAATCACGAATTTTTAACATATTTGATAAAAAATCTAAAATGCCAATCTATTTTCAACAACGGTGTCAAAAACTTGATATACAAATTTTTATATTTATAAAAAGCTTTTAAGTATATGAATCACTTATAATAAGAAATAAAAATACTCCCAACTTTAGACTCAAGAGAAATTGTAGTCGTTTTAGATAATTTTTCAATTTTCTTAAAAACTTAAACAAATACGAAAATAAAACTTAAACATTCTATCCTAATGATGGTTTTAAAAATTCTAATTAAAAAAATTAAAATACTTAAATATAGATTCAATTCAATGAAGATCAAAGTAAATATGAAATTAAATATTAGTGAAGGATTTGTTGGAATATTTAGCGAATTAACCATGCTTGTTTAGAAATATTTAGGTTATTTAAAATATAAGTTCATATTATTGATATTTCTTTTTAAAAATAAAAAGTCTTTTGAAGTAGAACATTTTCTTTGTTAAACAAACAATTAAAGTCTTTTGGTCGAGATCATTAACTCATTGATTAAATTTTGAATTATATTTAATGAAATAGAAAAACATTTGAATCAATACTTTTAGCAA
Source organism: Hippophae gyantsensis (assembly GCA_030763125.1). NCBI lineage: Eukaryota > Viridiplantae > Streptophyta > Magnoliopsida > Rosales > Elaeagnaceae > Hippophae > Hippophae gyantsensis. Next base: position 14,230,478 of record CM061036.1, read on the forward strand.
AGTCACCAATTTAAAGTATTGTTCAAGTTGTCCAAATTAGATCTAGATAACGTTTTTGAAATCTAATTCTCATATTTTAAATCTATTATGAAGAATAAATAACTAATAAATTATTCATAAATAAATATTATAACGAATCTTGAATCAAGAAATAATCTTTATTTATTTTATTATAAAAATGTTCACCTAAATGAATCTATACAAATATGACAACATAAATAAATTACCATAGTTAAATTTAGTCAGATATGTTCATATTAAAATCCATGATCAGTGGTTTAAAATTAGCATTCAAATATTTAAGAAAATACAAAAAGATTAATCTGAAGATAAAAGATTACAAATCAAATCTAAATACTAATTAAGGATGGATGATGTGTCCTGCTCTAAAATTGTGATCTTGATATTTAAAGAATTTTTGAATATTCAAATATCTTTTATTCTTTTCTTGATCTGGAAAAACTCTCAAAAAAACTACCTTTGATTTGTTATGAATCTAATCCATATTGTGTATGAAATAAAAAATAAAAACTAAGAAAGAAAATTGATCGTTGAAAATTATATTATATCTAAAAGCTATTTGTAACCTAAAATCTAAATGTGTTATTTATAGGAAAAGATGATGTGAATGGTTCAAAATCAAAACTCAACGTTTGTGTTGTGACACACAAAATAATTGGTTGTGGCATGGTACTCGATCAACCTTTCAAAATCTAACCCAAGAAGGCCTCAACATGGTACAAAATGTTCACTTTGCCAAGAAAACTTCTCAAAAGGTGTCTAATGAGTTCTCAAAAACACTAAAATTATCATGATTTAATGTACTTTAAATGATTAAATAGATTCATATTTGTATGATTTTATCATATTTTTATATAAAATTTTCTTTTCAGAATCACGGGTATTTTATTATTTTTAAGGTATTTTCATTCAAAAATAACTTAAAGACTCGAAGAAAAATATTGGAGGCAATACATCACAAATATATTGAGAAAATAAATGAGATAAAGTAAAAAAGATGGAAAAATTAAAAAAAAAATGGGTCAAAACGGTCAAAAAATGTCAGAAAGGCCAAAATCCCGAGTGTAGTCACCCATCCGCGCTAAGTCTCACACACTCACAACACGTAGCTGGTACACACCCAACATACACCCGCACACAAGTGGAACACACCTAGCATATGCCTAACATACGCTGCGCTGATTTTCACGAAGGCCAGCACATGCCTACGCCGTGTCTTTCGCGTGTCAGTTTATGCCTATCTGTCGCACCAAACATTCATCTGCCATAATTTTCGTGCCCTACACGAGTTCCAGCCTGTTCAAACGAGTCCAAATTCAAATTTTGAAAATTTTTCCACCTTTTTTGGCCTTTTTCTCACCTATAAAAGAACCTTTTCCTCCATTGTAAAACACATAATTTTCTCAACTCTTTCTCTCTCTATATTTCTTTCTCTCTCTATATTTCTTTCTCTAGAAAATTTTCTTTTTTTAGTTTTTAGTTTTAAAGTTCTTCTCTTTTCAAGAAGAACTAGCTATAATTTTATATATTTTTTTAGTTTTTGATCCAATAAGCAAAAATACAAATCCGTTTAGAGATTTTTCAACAACAGAATTAATATCAAATTGTAGTAAGGATTCTTTTAAGGTATAATTTTAATGGATTATTTATAATTATCTTTTTATTTTTTATTATTATATGCTATATTTATTTTATCTATGATTAAATTTAACATGACTGGTTGTTTGTAAATATGATATAATAAAAATGTTGTTATGCTTGCGAAGTATTAAATGGGTAAAACATATCTATAAAATAAATTGATTTTTTTTTTATTCAAGATTTTATATTAAGGATTTAAGAAAGAAATATATTATTTTTCATTACAAACTTAAATCTAAAAATTAGATTTTATGATTTAATTATTTGGTTTGATTTAGAGTAGTGTTTTTTTATTTATTGGTACAATCGCCTAGTAGTTAGAATGAATCTCTATTACAAAAAAAAATTATAAGAATTATTATTCAAAAATGTATTGACGACATATTTTTAGTAATGATTTTAAAACTTGAAAGTTAGTAGTTGGATAATTAAATTCTTAGGTTTAATTTGGACACCTTGAATAGAGATTAACTGACTCTGTTTAAAACTGTGATTAAATGATTTACTATTTTCTTAGAAATAAAGCTAAAATTTAATACCTAATTAAATAATAGGCCCCGCCTAAGTATATTATTAATTAATGTTAAACAATAGAATTTGGGCCCTACCTAAAGACACTTTCATACCAAAAAGAGAAAATCAACATATATCAATTTATATCTTTAATAACCTAAATAATACGAGCAATTATAATTAACTTAATTATTATATCCATAATACTTCACTTTTATGAATAATAAAAATTTGCATTATTGTTTATTGAATCCATATATATGTTTTTTTTGTTATTAGATTTTACGATTTAATTATCTAGTAAGATTTAGAATAATACTCTTTTATTTGTTGGTACAATTGTCTGGTAGTTAGAGTGAAGTTGTATTTCAAAAAAAAATTATAAGAACTATTATTCAAAAATGTATTGACGACATATTTTCAATAATGGTTTTAAAATTTGAAAATTAGTACTCAGATATTTAAATTCTTAGGTTTAATTTGTACACCTTAAAGTCTAATTAACTAACTCTACCTAAAACTATGATTAGATGGTTTGCTATTTTCTTAGAAATAAAACTAAAATTTAATACTTAATTAATTAATAGGGCGTGCCTAAGTATATTATGAATTAATGTTAAACAGAAGAATTTGGACCCCGTCTAAGGAAACTTTCATAACAAAAAGAGAAAATCAACAAATATCAATTTATATAGTTAATAACCTAAATAATATGAGTAAGTTTAATTAACTTAATTATTATATTCATATTACTCCACTGTTATGAATGATAAAAAATTGTATTATTATTTATTGAATCATATCTATGTTTATTTTTATTATGTCATTAAATTATAACACACAAACCAAAATATCATGATGGGATGTTTAGGATTTAATTTTGTTTTTAAGATTTTGAATAATAAATTAAAAACCACATATATTCCTTCCTTAGATCGACCTTGGGAGTATATTTATCATTTTCTATAAAATGATTTGTGCACTTGTGAGAGTTTTAAAAATATATAACTGAAGTATTTGTAGAATCGACGATGCCGGTTTTGCTCATCAATGGTATAGTTGGTTATGGATGGAGAACAGATGTAATAAACTGGTCAAAAGAAAGGTCATTTTCAACTTCACCAAAATTTTCAAACAATGAGGCCAAAAAGCCAAGGGAAGCAACAACAGAGCACAAAGTAGTGTCTTTGGAACCTACAAGTCAATTTTTGACTGAGTTAAAAGATAAGTGAGAGCCATGAATAGGTAGTGGAAAAGAAGTCACTATAGCCTCAGCAAAAGCTTGAAATCTTTGCATATCCATGATATTTTGATTAAAAATACGAATCTTTTGAAGAAGATTATTCATTACACCAAGAGACTCATCAATGAGAAGAAAAAAATGGATAGAGTAGAAAAGACATAAACAAAGTCACAATGTATGGATTGAGCAGTGTTTCGAGAATAAGAAGATAAAGAGGTAGTTGAGGAACGTTGTAAGCCACAAATAGAAAGATATAGCAAGAGTGAAAAAGCAGATCTACTAGGATAAGAAAAAGGGATATTATGAAAAATAATAGAACCCCACCTAGAAATCAAAGAGGGATAGGGGAATGTTGAATTAGGAAGAGAAATTGGACAAAAAATAATGGCCTTATAATCATGCCAACAAGATCTATAGTTTCATTGTTTAGAATATCATAAAGGAAGTGTCCTCTACACTTAGTCAAAATATGATGATAAGAACGGGGATAAATGACAGTACTAACAACATCATTAAGACAATGACTAGGGCATCTTTGTTAATAATAATAGAGTTACGATTATAAGAGGGGGCATGCCCAACCAACTATTTCACCATCTCAACCAAGGTGGATTCATTCACATGATCAAATTCATTAGGATGATAATTAGAGGTAATATTTTTAAATTCAAAAGAAATGATGGAGAAAGAAGGGAATTCAATATCTAGAAGAGATAATAAACTAATAATATCATTAGAAAAAGTAACTCTTAACCATTTGAGGACAAGAGTGGTAGAGAAGTTAGTAGATACAACAGATGGTAGGGCAACATAGAACTTCCTAACATACTCACCATTACAAGATTAAGTAAGAAAGTAAAGAGAAAAATAATATCAAACTGACAAACACAAATATTTTTGATTTTTTAAATCACAAAGAGATAAATAACATAGAAAAAAATAAATAGATAAAGGAAAAACATATAAGTCCAATAAAGAGGAACGGAAATTCATAAGTGAAAAAAGAAATAAGCAGCTCAACCGTATACAGATCACCCGAAAATAGTGATCAAACATCATCCCTCTATTTAAAGAATATGTGAAAGGAAATAGAGTCAGGAGGTAGTCTCCATGTCACGTGAGCATGTGAAGCATATGGAAATCAAAGTTTGTTTTATTTAGAATTTTTGGAAAATCCTATCAAATGACCCTAATATATCATGTTTTATTGTCATTTAATTAATAAAATGGATTTATATTTGTTTTATTCTATTATATTTTAAACAAATATATTTGTACATATTAATGGGTATATTGTAGTGTTTTGAAGGTATTTTAATATATAAATATTAAAATAAATAAAAGTACTTGAAGTATATTTATTACACCTTTTGAAGCTTATATTAATATCATTTATTTATAATGGAAATAAAGAAAAAAATTATTTTTCATAGTATAAGGAGGTTTGAACTAGTCAAAAATCTGTTTGTAATCCGATCACGCCGCGGCAAAAACATAAGTTTTTCTCACATTCTTTCCTATAAATATGACCCCATTATACTAAGAAAATAAGCTTCAAAGTTGCATTTTTAGCAACTTTATCTCTCCCTTTTTATGTAGGTTTTTATATTTTTAGCTTTTAGAATTTATTTAGTTCTTCCCTTAATTTTGAGAAAGAATATGTTTATGTTTTAGTAGCTTCTAGTTTTTGATTCAACAAATTCTAGAGTGCAATTACTATCATAGTTTTTCCAAACTTAGAATCAACTTTTCATTATTCTGTAAGGATACTATTAAGTTATTAATTATATTCATTTTACAATCCATATATTTGTGTTGCTTCTTCTATCATTCATGATTTGTCTGTGATTAATTATAACATGTGTGGATGATAGTGAATATGATATAATAATAACATTTTTATGCTTGCAAAATATTGAATAGATAAAATATTTTCTTAAAATAAATTGATTTTATTCTTATTCAAGATTTTTAAAAAGAATGTTATTTGAAGGAGTACATTACTCTTAATAAAAAAACATAATATGAAAGTTAAAATTAAGATTTAATTACCGGGACTTAATTTGGAGTAAGATTCTTTTATTTTAGATTTTATTATTTGGATATTTAAAGTGAAACTCTATTTAAAAGGTTTTCTTTGCAAAACATTATTATTTAAAAATGTATTGATAACATATTTTCTTAAATAGTTTTAAAACCTAAAAGTTATTTTTTTTTATAGTTAAATTCTTAAGTTTAATTTGGACACCTTGAATAAAATCAATAAATATTAATTTATATCTTTAATAACTTAAATAATATGAGCAAATATAATTACTGAATTATTAAATCCATTATTCTCCATTGCTTATGAATGTATTAAATTGCATGAGTATTTGTTGAATCTATCTCTATCATTATCTTTATGTATTATATTAGTTTTTTTCAGAAACCAAATCATTGTGACAGAATATTTAGGTTTAATTTTGTTTTTAAAATTTGAATAATATTTAAAAACCACACAATATTACTTCTTTGAATCGACCTTGGTAGTATACTTATCACTTCTATAAATGATTCATACACTTGTGATAATTAATAAAATTTAAAATGGATAAGTATTTACAAAATTGGTACTATCCCTAATTTTGTTCATCATACAACAGTGCCACAATGATAACAAAGATGAATAATGGAGTTAAAACAATCTGGGTCTCTAACTTCAAGGAGTAGTACATGGAGGAGAATAAGAAGAAGCACTCATATTGGCTTTCATACAAGGATGAAAACTCAATTTTTTACATTAGGGTCTCAAATGCCTACATTCATTATAGTGGTGAAACGTAGGAGAAACAGTAGGTAGGGGAATTAAACCACCACTAAAGCATTTGGAAGAACTAGCATTAGGTAAGGTGTTTACCTTGCTGGAGGAAATAGGTTAGAATGTAACAACCAACTTACCTTTTGAGGCAACAACAACTAATTTGAACCTTATAAGTAGTTACCTTAACGAACTTTGGTGCTACCATAGTTGAAGTAGATACCCCTTCATTATACTCAATACCATGTTTGTCACCAAACGACTTAGTGATATTGATGATTTCATTTAATTTTTGTGAACCGATCATCATCTTGTTAATAAAAAAGGAAGATTGAGCTAGTTTCTTCTCACTCACAGAGAGTTTATCCTTTAAAGCTTTGATTAAATCTTCCTCTTTTCTTGAAGAAAGATTCCAATTAAGGAATTGAATTGTTGAGGATTCCAACTCTCTCATTGAATTATTCCACTTTAACTTCTTTTTCGGTGAGAGTTTAAGTGCGATACTCTTTGGCACATGAAAGGACAATTATCTGCTTCTTTAATTGATCAATTTTTGCATTTTGAACAGACGAGGGATTAAGATTGACATACAAAGGAGTATCTTTGTCATAAGTGGAAAACTTTAGTTATTCCTTAATTTTCTTCATCTTTTCAAGATTTGTGTCAAACTTTTCTTGCATATCTGAATATCTATTTTGAATGATATCACACTAGTTAGTGAAATCATGTTGCTTACCATCAATTGATGACTTCCTTTCCTCAAGAGCTTTCTTCAATGTGCTTATCTCATGCTCCTTCCATCCAAGCTTTCCAAAGCCTTTTTCTTAGCTTTCTTTAACTTAATATGCTCCAATAGGAACCCATTGTAAGAATCGAGCAACTTATCTCGATTATCTTCAATAGGAACCTCTTAAGCATCTGAGGTGATATATGAACGATCTATGACATTACTTGAAACCAAAATGGATAAAAAGTTGTCATCATCCCCATCATCACTACTAGAAATGTTTGAAATAGTAATCAAATCCTTCATAGCATGCTTGCTCATGCATTTTTGTTTATAAAGAATATTTGCAGCAATATGGCCTAGCTTTCCACACTCTAAAACCTAACTTTTTTTTAGATGGCCTTTGCTAGATTTCTTATATTCATTATCAGATTCTTATTCAATCTTTATTGAATTTGACCCTTTAGTGCTCGAACTTTTTCTTCCAACTCCACTAAAAGAGGCTTTTCTTTTCATGAAGAATCTAGTCAACCTCTTGGAAAGTAATTCCATTTCTTCTTTATCAAGGTCAGAATCATCGTGACTTAACTAGAAACTTCATAAAATTTCAATATAGATAATTAACGTACCCAAAAAGAAATTCTAAACAATGTTTTACAATGTAGAAAGGTATCAAAAATATTTCGTGTAAAAATCGAATCAAACAGGAAAAAATGGAAAACAAAATCCACCATCTTACTACCACCACTTCACCACCACCTTTGGTGAGCATGTTGGAAAGCTTGATGGAGAGCTCCTCATACCATTTTCCCTCTTCTCTCTCTCTCTAAAAGCTTTCTCCCTTTAAATTGTTCAGGGTTTTTGGCATATTTCAAAGCACATTTTAGGGATAAATATCTGATTGTTTGGGTCAAGGAATTGAGATAGGGGTTCTGGACAAATATTTAATTGTTTAGGTCAAGGATTCAAGATGGGGATTCTTATTCTAACTTTTCAAATTCAAACATTGTTTTTATAAATGAAATGTCATTCATCATATGCTATGAATAAAAGTGAAAAATTGGATGCTATAATTTTATAAGTAATGTTATAATGCTATAAATATTATTTTAAATATGATACTCATAATAATGTTTTATTGTGCATACATTGGACAAATTTTGTATATAAAACAAGTATCAAAAATTGATATTAAACAAGCCTTGAATATGTAACATGGAATCTAAAAAATTTATACATGCATCATGAGAATGGTTTTATACATAGGGAGTACACTTGTATATTGTTTTGCTAGAGTATGGTACCCATAGGCTACTAGTTATAGTAGACTATTTTCGACTTATTACAGGTACGTATTGTATCGTATGTATTCTCAATGTTTTTCCATATATCGTGCCTCTGATTATTGACTAAGGATTTTGATTTATTATGATTATGGTACCTTGGATTACTAAATGTAGATTATTGCTCACACATGGACCTCGAAGTTGGACCCTTCATTGTGTTTGCAGTTTTTTCCATCAATTGAATCTCATAATTGTTAGTTGCATATGGACCATAACGTTAGACCATCGATTGTATTATTGACCATAGATGAGGGCCCATAGGATGTTGACTTGATTTATACATATGCCATATGTATTGTCATCGTACATAGGGTTAGATGTGAACCCACATACATCTCAGTGGTGGACAATGCATGCACTCATGTATTTGAGTGGCCATTCATATGGGGTTGCATATTCAATCATTTGATTTATGTTGAATAGCATAGTTTGTATTGAATAAGCATACATTGAGTTACTTGGAATGTACACTCCCCCTGTCCCTCGGAAGTAAGGAAGTATAGGGATACCAGGGTTTTATGACTAAAATCTGCCCACATTGTATTGATAATAATTATTACCATTCCAAAATTTAATAAATAACATGCATTAGGAATAATTATTTATTAAAATAATATTTTAGAGTAGACTCCTTGATGAGTGCTTAAAAAGTAATAAAATTACCATGATTTAATTTACTTTAATTGATTAAATAGATTTATATTTATATGATTTTATCATATATTTATATAAATTTATTTTTTTAAAATCACGGATATTTTTATTACCTCAGGTATTTTTGTTCAAAAATAATTTAAAGAATCGAAGAAAAATACTTGAGACAATACATCACAAATATGTTTAGAAAAAAATGAGGAAAAATAAAAAAATAATAAAAAATTTGGACAATATAGGTCAAAAAAGACAAAAATGCTCGAAGCCGCGCACAACTACGCCCATTCAAGCCATATCCCACATGTACGTGCACCAAAAACATGCCCACGAGTAGTTATCACACACCAACCTAATTTTTGAATGCACCAGCACACGCCACACATGTAAATGCTCGTTTGCCAAAAATCTCACCACCTACATGCGTGCCAGCCTATCTAAAAGTGTCCAAAATTAAATTTTGAAATATTTTCCACCCTTTTTTGGCCTTTTCCTCATCTATAAAAGGACCCTCTCCCCCATTGTAAAAATCATCCCTCAAATCCTTCAAAATCTCTTTTTTCTCTCCCTAGCTTTCTCTCTCTAGAAATATTTTTTTTAGTTTTAAGGTTCTCTTTTTGAGAAGAACTAGTTATGCTTTTTATAGATTTCTAATTTTTGATTTATTAAACAAAAATACAAAATCCGTTTGGAGGTTTTCTAACAACATAATTAGCATCAAAGTTCTCTAACGATTCATTTGAAGTATAATTTTAAAATGAATTCTTTATAGTTATTTTTTATGTTTTATTAATATATGTTATGTTTAATTTGTGTGTGATTAAATTTAACATGGTTGGCTATTTGTAAATAAGATATAATAATAACTTTGATATGTTTGAGAAATATTAAATAGGTAAACAATTTCTATAAAATAAATTAATTTTTTTTTATTCAAGATTTTATATTAAAGATGTAAAAGAGACATATTATTTTTTAGTACAAACTTAAATCTGAAAATTAGATTATAAGATTTAATTATCTAATCTGATTTAGAGTAGTGCTCTTTTATTATTTCAAAAGTTTTTTATAAGAATTATTATTCGAAAATGTATTGACGACATAATTTCAGTAATAGTTTTAAAACTTGAAAGTTAGTACTCACATAATTAAATTCTTAAGTTTAATTTAGACACCTTAAATTAATAAAGTCTAATTAATTGACTCCGCTTAAGTATATAAGTTAATTAATATTAAATAAAAGAATTTGGGCCCTACCTAAGGATGCCTTCCTACCAAAAAGAGAAAATCAACAAATATCAATTTATATCTTTATTAACCTAAATAATATGAGCAAACATAATTAACTTAATTATTATATCCATAAATACTCCAATGTTATGAATGATAAAAATTTGCATTATTGTTTATTGAATCCATATATATGTTTTTTTTGTTATTAGATTAGAAAAGACAAAAATCAAAATATTTTAAAAGGATGTTTAGGATTTAATTTCATTTCTAAAAGTTTGAATAATAAATTAAAAACCAAATATATTCCTTCCTTCGATTGACCTTGGGAGTATACTTGTCATTTTTTATAAAATAATTCGTACACTTGCGAGATTTTTACAAATATAAAACCAAAGTTTTTGCAAGATCAGCATTTCTGATCACATTCATCAAGTTTTTGGTGCATTACTGGAGAGAGAATAACATTTTTAAATTATTTTATCAAAATTTTGAAAAATATTTTTGTTGTAAAAAGTTGTGATTTTTTTATTTATTTTGGTTAAAAAAATTATAAATTATCAATTATAAATTTAAAAAAAAATTAAACTTTATTTTATTTAATTATTTTCTTCTAAAAAAACAAAAAAATACAAAAAAATTAACTTTTAACTTTTAATTTTAAATTTATTTTTAAAAAAATTAAAATAAATTTAGAAACAAATAAACTTAATTTATTAACTTAATTAACTTAGATTTTCACTTAACTTAATTTATTTACTTAATTAACTTAGATTTTAATAGTATAAAAAGTAAAGATTTAAAGGAGTTTATATCTAGGAGACTAAGTTAGCATCACCCAAGAAAAACTTTGTACGGCTCAAAGCCGATACAAGAGTTATGTTGATCATGATCGATGATTATTGAACTTCAAAGTGAATGAATATGTTTTTCTCAAGGTTCAACTTTAGAATAGAGTAACTCATTTTGAAATAAAAGGAAAGTTAGCACCTCATTATATCAGACCATTCAAAATTATTAAGAGAATTGGTGATGTAGCATATCAGTTGGAGTTACCCAAGAATTGTCACAAGTTCATAATTTTTTTCACATATTTGTCTTACAAAAATGTCAATGAAATTAGAATGCTTTCCTAGATTGGGTAGAACTATTGTTACAAGAAGACGTATCATATGAAGAAGAATCGATGGTGACAATGGATTTTTAAATCAGAAACACGAGGAGAAGAGAAATATTGTTACTAACTTGGGACATCACGGTGTTGAAGCCATAACTTGAGAGTTAGAGTTGGAAGTTTGTTAGAAATATCCTTACTTATTTGAAGAATTATAAATTTTGATTAGCAAATTTTCTTTAAAGGGTTAAGAATTTAAAACCTCATAAAGGTTCATTATAGATAATTAAAGTACTAAAAAAAATTCTAAACGATGTTTTATAACGTAGGGAAACATCAAGAAAGTTTCATGGAAAAATCAAATCAAAAGAGAAAAATTGGAAAAACTCTCTGACACCACCTCAGCATCACCTATGGCGACCTTGTTGGTAAGCTTGATGGTGAGCTCCTTATGTTTTTCCTATAAAATGACCAAGCCTCACTCCTTTTCTCACATATTTTTTCCCTTTTCTCTTCCTCTTTCTAAAAGATTTCTCCCACAAAATGTGTGGGTTTTTTGGCACATTTCGAAGCACATTTTCGAGATAAATATCTGAGTGTTCATGTCAAGGATTTAAGGTAAGGTTTCTTACTCTAACTTTTTAAATTCATGCATTGCTTTTATAAATGAAATGTCATGGATCATATGCTATGAATAAAAGTGAAAAACCATATGCCATAATTTTATAAGTAATGTTATAAGCTATAAATTTTGTTTAAAATGAGATACTCGTCATAGTTTTTTATTGTGCATACATTGGATAAATTTCGTATATAAAATGAATATCAAATGTTGATAAAAAATGAGCATTGAAAATGTAATACGACATCCAATAATTTTTTACATACCTCATGAGAATGGTTTTATACGTAGGGAGTACACCTGTATAATGTCTTACGGAGTATGGGCTATTGGTTGCAATAGACTATTTTCGATAGACTACGGGTACATATTACATCACATGTATTCTTAATGTTCTTTTGTCGATGGTGCTTGAGATTATTGAACACAAATTATTGAGTTATTATGATTATGGTACCTTGGATTATTAACTATGGATTGTTGCTCACACACGAACTTCATAGTTGGACCCCTATTATGTTTGGATTTTTTTGTCTATTGGGTCTTAGATTTGTTGGTTGCATATGAGCCTTAGAGTTAGAGCCCCTATCATGTTTTGGACCATATAACATTAACTTAACTAATACATGCCCTTTATGTATTGTGATCGTACATGGGAGTACACATGTGCCCATGTATTTGAATGACCAATATATATGGGGTTGCATATTCACACGTTTGATTTATTTGCATAGCATAGTTTGTATAGAATGAGAATGCATTAGGTTACCTAGAAAAACACTCCTCCGATCGTCTGTAAGTGAGGAAGTACAGGTATAGAAAGGTACTATGACTAAAATATCTTCAAATTATTTTGATAATAATTATTACAATTTATGAAATTTATATATAAAATATATCATGAATAATTGTTTATTAAAATAATATTTTAGGGTAGACTCCTATTGAGCTATGTATAGCTCACCTCGTTTCCTTTCCCACCAGATTAGAGTTGAGAAAATGGTGAGTGACTTGACGTTGAAGATAAAAAAAGAAGGTTCAAAATTGTACTTTATTTTGTATATGTATTTAGAGATAATGTTGTAAAACCATTTTTCAATATATATTTGATAATTTTCTATAATTCGAAATAAAATTTTTAAATTATGTTTTAAATAATGATATCCTAAATTTAATATGAATTTTAGTAAATCAAACTCTTGAATTTTTTTTAAATATAATTTAAAAATTTACGCCTTTTCTATCTCATGTACCCATTTTTTTGAAATGTGACATTAACATAGTGGCATTCACTTCTTTACTCGGACCAGTACCCTTGGTGTTCTTGAGCTCTAGGCCCTTTGCCTTTTTAGTAGCAATTTGATATTGTTTGGACAATAGGTGATGAAATTTGAAGACTTACAAATAACTAACTAACTCATTTAATGTAAGTTCAATAGGCTTGTGTATAGACTTATTCACAGTTACTTTGACATGAAACTGATAAGGGAAACTAGTTATGATCTTCTCAATTTGATTTTTCTCACTAATAGGTCTACCCAAATTGTAAGAACAATTAACAATGTTTGAAAACCAGGCATGAAACTTGTCAAATCTCTCATACTCTTGCATTATATAGAGTTCAAAGTCTTTGTTCAGCTTCAGAATTCTAAATCTCTTGACTGTAGAAGTACCTTTATGTGTAGTCTCTAAAGTATCCCATGCTTGCTTTGAAGTTGTACAACTTTGATTTCTTTGTTATTCATCAAGAGTGATAGCCATGATTATAGCATATAACCTCTTGTTATTCCAATCAAATTCCTTACTTTCTTCTTTTGTCCATTCTATCATGGGTTTAAGGAATCACAATATTGTTAAGGAGGGTTTTGGTTGGATACGTCTAGCATTCTTAAACAAAAACCAGACACAATCTCCTAGGGACCACAAGAAGGCCCTCATATGAGATTTTCAATAGGCATAATTGAGCTTATTGAACAGTGAAGGCCTACCTACATTATCTTCTTTTCTTGGATCCATCAGAGAGAAATGTGCATGTCTGATAAGTGAGTGAAATGAATCAACATCAGAATAGTCAAGCCTTAAAAGGGTGTACTAGCTCTAAGACAAATTGAAAGAGTTTGAGACCCAATACACTACCTATGTAAGGAGATACTGATTCCTTAAGGACTCATCCCTAACTCACAACAAATAGAAAGATATATACTTAATAAAACACAACAATAGTAGTAAATAATAACCTCGGGCAATTAGATAACTTTAAGCAATAGATATAATATTTAGTAAACAGATGGTAAATAAAGAGTATTAAAGTTTTTTAATCAGAGTTTAAACTTTAACATGTTGTAACATACACGATTTAAAATCATATTATAGTAGTAGAACAATAAAGCATACATAACACATGATATAACAAGGTGAATTCACATAAAAATCCTATCTATGTGATAATATCCTCGGGTTACTTATGGAAACCACTTCAAAGCAAACAAATCTACTAAGCCAGAATACAATTATAATCATGATAGAAATAAAACCAGCAATACCTCTATCAGTAGGGACCTCTGTTCGAACTACCTATTGTTACCTTCTCAATAACTAGATTTGACACACGAACTCGTCTTTCCTCCAAAGCTAACATCACTCAATGTGGTGTGATCAGTAACGATAGATCAATAATGTGAAGTGAAATGAATAAACAAATGTAAGCACCACCCTTAATCACGAACTATCAATAACTACCATAGGAAACACCACAATCACAAATCACAAATCCTCGACATGGGAAACATATTTAACCACGTACTACACACAACCAATGATTTGAGAACTTACCAAAACCACCTAACCCAATCTCACAAATTTGTTATAACACAAATAGAAAAATAGTCAAGAGCTCCCAACACTCAAGCATTATATTTTACCCACAACAATGTAACAAAATACTTAAACAATTTCAAATTTTTGTTTTGAACCAAATGCAATTTTCAAAAAACATTTTGGTAGAGTTTTAGTGCATAAAAGATGAGTAAGAAGAACCAAATAATGATGGGTATTTATAGAAGGAACTAGCCACCAACGGCCACCCTAGTCGAGGCCTTGACGAGGCCCTTGTCGAGGATCTATTCAAGGTTCCAAAAATCTTATTTTTTTTATCTTTTTATAAATACTTGTATATGAACTGAGTCAAAATCCGCCACTCATAATCTAGTATGCATACTAAGAAATCAACCCCGAGATGTGTGTATAACATTCTTTTAATCACAATGTACCTGATAATATGTACATGCATTACTAATCTATGATAACCAACCTTACACAAAAAAAAACATAAACACAATGTAAAATAAACATATTTCGTATTTTACACGCAAGAAGCTGACACACATACACAAATAACAACCAGACTTATAGTCTTAGCATACAAATTTGTACTTAAATTATAATCTTATTAGTTATAATGTGACAAATATTAAAATAAATTTAAAAATCATAAAGTTATTCATCTTTTTAGAAAATTTTAACATATAAAATATTATAAGAAGAATAAATTTATATGTATTTAGGATTTATCTTTTAATGAAAATGAGTAGTAACTTGATTAATAGATAATTAATTTTGTTTTGAAAAATATTTAAATCAATTATTTAAAATAGTATTATTAAAATATTTTAGTAACATTATTTTTTAAAAACACAATATTAATAGTAAAATATATATTAATTTAAAATGAAACAATTGAAATATTTAACATAAGAAAATAAAATGACACAAAGATATTTAAAAAATTTTAAAAAATAATATAAAATGATATTTAGATTTTTTTAATAATAAAAATAAATTAACCAAATATATTAATACTACTTTTCGTAATAAACTACAAAAGTGCGCCTTATTCGACACTTATTTACAATATATACAGCACTTACAGCAGCACACCAGAGGAAACGGAACCTTACCACACTATACACGCGCCGGAGGGCGAATTTCCGGCGAAACAACCATATAACTCTACCAGGTCACACCCCTTAACCTCTACGCATTTACACAAACACATTTCTTGCAATCTGTCTCTATATTTCTCTTCGAGTAGACCCAAAAGGACCTCTATAATTTAGACTGAATCTCTCAAATTAATGGGTTCGGAGCTGATTTTCAGAGGGCACGAGACCCAACCGGTGGCCGATATTTACACTCCAAAACAACCGAAACCGTGGGATTCTGTGATTCGACCCATTAGGTATATACTTCGAGAGCAGCGGCTCTTATTCGTTCTCGTCGGCATTGCTATAGCCACCGTTGTTTTTGTCCTTATCCCGTCATCTCGTGCTCCTTACAGTCACGACGACGTCCCAATCTTAGGATCTTATGGTGGGTTTGAGCGTACCCAGATAGTAAACAAGCCGTTCTACGAGCACCGAGTCGCGTTCAATTCTTGGAATTCAGGTGGGAAGGTAACGCTTGGACTGAAGAAAAAAGGGCTTCGGATTGTTGTCACTGGTGGAGCTGGGTTCGTTGGCTCACACCTTGTAGACCGTCTGATTGAGCGTGGTGATAGCGTGATCGTCGTTGATAATTTCTTCACTGGTAGGAAAGAGAACGTAATGCACCACTTTGGGAACCCTAGATTCGAACTCATTAGACATGATGTGGTTGAGCCTCTTCTCCTTGAAGTGGACCAGATCTACCATCTTGCTTGCCCTGCCTCACCAGTTCATTACAAATTCAACCCCGTCAAGACTATTATATCCTTTTATAAGCGATCCATTTTAATCCTTTTATAAACAATTTATTTTAATCCTTTTGGTCATTCAAAAATTAAAATATGTTTTGTTATTTCAAATTGGTTTTGTTGTCCTTAATTCTGGTTTGTTAGGGAAGTACAAGACCAATGTGGTTGGGACTCTAAACATGCTTGGACTGGCGAAGAGAGTCGGAGCACGATTTTTGCTAACGAGTACGAGTGAGGTGTATGGTGATCCTCTGCAACACCCCCAGGTTGAAACCTACTGGGGCAATGTCAATCCGATTGGTAGGTCTCTGTTTTCTAAGTTTTCATTTTCATGTAATCTATATGACGAATGGGATATGGGATTGATATTCCCTGTTGTATAGCCGCTTGGTGGTAATTGGCGCACAATAACGAGTTGGTATGTAATAGTTTAACCTGCGCGGGGAAGAGATTGCTTGAGGCATTATTCTTTACTAGTCTCACCAATAACATGTCGATCAAGTATTTGATTTGAACCAAAAAAAAAAAAATGGAAAAAAGTATTGAGTATTTGATCCTTGAAAAAAAAGTATTGGGTATTTGTGTATTAAAAAAAAAAAGAAATTTGCATTTGAATACTACATTACTTGGAAAACAAATAATATCGACATTTGCTTTGTCTTTCTCTTTGAGCGAGTCGGGACAACGAGACGACGAGGGGAATGGTACTGCGAATGGGACCCATGTGGCCAACCTACTTTGATCCAGTCGACCTTTTACGGTCAACGATGAACCCGTGATTATTGCGTCCAAAAATCCGACGGTGATGAGACCATCTCATTGCCTTCTTGCTGGACACGTCGCTCTTGATAAACCACTCCCCGGGATTATTTTTTTTTGGAATGGATAGATGTATAAAGTAATTTGTTATTATTATTCCTTTTGAAATTGATAGGATAGGATATGATATTTTAGTTGGGGATGGGGTTAAAAACACCGATACAAAATCATAGCCTAATATGTGGACGGAATAAATATTAATAATACACGAATTTTATTCACACATTCAGACGGATTAGTCGGTTTTCACTGGAAAAAAAATTGTTGATTGTTTGAAATGTGACAGGTGTCCGGAGTTGTTACGACGAGGGAAAACGTACGGCTGAGACGTTGACTATGGACTACCATAGAGGTGCTGGAGTTGAGGTCTGTGAATTCATTTTTTAGTATATCTCTTCATTTAAATTTATACTCATAATTAATTTTTATATTCTGTCATGTATTAAACTTATTTTAAATATTACAAAAGTGATTTATTTTTATTGATAATACTAACACATAATACAATATAATAAGTACGAGTACAAAAGTAAAAATACAAATTTGTATATCTTTAAAATTCCTCTTTTTTATAGACATCAATTGATAATGTCACACAGTGTGTGCAAAAAGTTCATTCATTTTTATTCAAATTTGCGTGTGCAAATTTGTATCTTCTTGTTTGACCAAAAAAAAAAATTATATCTTCTATTATTTACTATGTTATGAGCCTTCTTAAATTGAAATGAGCTTTTTTTAAATTTTATTTAAAAATTATTTTGGTGCAGGTTAGGATTGCTAGGATTTTCAACACATATGGGCCAAGAATGTGCATAGACGACGGTCGTGTTGTTAGTAACTTTGTTGCTCAGGTGGATTTTGATTAAGATTTCTTTTTATTTTGATTAATGTTTTTGTATTATTGTTGTAATTATGAGTTTTGGATGAATTTTGTTTTTTTGTTACTTTCCCTTTTCTTATGAGCATGAGCTGTCCTCCTTAATAGTAACTAAAACTTTGTACAGGCACTAAGGAAAGAACCTATGACTGTTTATGGTGATGGGAAGCAGACAAGGAGTTTCCAATATGTTTCTGATCTGGCTAGTAACTTAACTTTTTTCTCTTTATATTTTATTTTATTAGAGAATTGTTTATTTATATCAGTTCTATATGGAGAGTGAGATTCTGTTTTGTTATTATTTTTAAAAATGCCAAAAGTTGAAATTTCATTCTTCTAATATAAAAATTGTTGAATATTGCACCTCTCATTGCAAAAACAGTTTATGCAAAACATTTCTGTATAAATTTCACCTTAGGTAGGTTCATGTGTAGTGTATGTATATTTAGTGATTTTTCAAAGTATTTCTAACTTATAACTTGAAATAAATGACAACTTGGATTTCTAAGTAGAATTAGATGGCTTGTGATACCTGCAGCATTGAACTAAGTAGGTAGACTCCTCTCTGTTGTGGTCCAATGGAAGACTTTTTTGAGAACCTTTCATGAAAAATGAATTTCTGGTCTGCTTGTCGAAGGTGGCCTACTATTTAACAGATTTTGTTATTTCCCTGTAAACAGGTCGAGGGTCTCATGAAGTTGATGGAAGGAGAACATATTGGACCTTTTAATCTTGGGAATCCAGGTGAATTCACTATGCTTGAGCTTGCCAAGGTAAACCTTAACAATTTGTTGGATCTTATGATCTTTCACTCCTCTTGTTCATATAAATTGTGTCAAGCCTCACGTACAAAAACTAAAATATGTTTAAGTTCTTGGATTGACTTGACATATTGGGTTTTGACCTTTTAAGCAAACTACAAACATAACACCTATTATTGACAATCACCAACAATGCTGTGTATCATTTTCTGAGACTGATATATAACATGTTCTCTCATTTTTTGACTTATATTCCATTCCACCTTTTGGCACAGACAATTTTTTTCTTTTATGCTATTTTATAACCAGTTGTACATATCTATTGTTGAAGTTTTGTTGAAAACCAACTATTTTAAAAACTTGAAAACTTGAATTATTTGAAGAAGAGCTAACCATATTTTTGTACATTTATCATACCCATTAAGCTTTGGGAAAATGATCAACTATTCTTTTATACATCTATATTTCTATAAATATTGGATCTATGCATTATATTGACAAAATACTTGAAATTCAATAGTTGGGTTACTGAAGGTTTGAATATTGACCTCTATTATGTTAGAAGTTTGAAGTTTGTTTGTGACTCAAATCTTTCAAAAGCTTAGGTTATTGGAAATATGATCAATTATATCTTTTATTCATCTATAATTCATTACTAATTGTATAGTTGTACGACTAGAGTATAAATGTTGTACAATTGGGTAATAAATAGGCACAAAAGTGGGAAAAAAATCTATGCTCATGATAAAAATGTAGATGCAGAGAAGAGAACAATCATCACTTTCCATTTGTATGGGTGCAGGTAGTCCAGGAAACAATTGACCCAGATGCAAAGATAGAGTACAGGCCAAACACAGAGGACGACCCTCACAAAAGGAAGCCTGATATTACCAGGGCTAACGAACTGCTAGGCTGGACACCCAAGGTCTCTCTTAAAAATGGTCTTCCTCTCATGGTCAAAGACTTTAGGCAACGCATTTTTGGTGACCATAAAGAAGAAAGCTCTTCAACTACCATGTAAAACTACTAAGTTGGCTTATTTTATATTTTACAGAGAGGTAATAGTAATAGTAATTAGAATTTGTTCAAAAATAAGCTGGGTGTCTAGCTTTTTTCCTTCTGTTTACAATTACAGTAAGTAGCAAAATCAACGGGATATGGTACTACTCTTTCTAATAGATATCAAGCTTCCTTATTGCCATTTATTTTTGTATCAATCTTTGCATTTGTTATTGTTCTTTATGCTTTGCAAATCCTAAATTTACTTCTACGAACTTTTGTGCATTTGGTGTTCTACAATACCTCTAGAACGAGGTGAAGATACATCCTACCAGGGCTTGTCCAAGTGCAAGGCAATGTAATCGGCCCCTTAGGGCCCAATCAAAGGACGGTCCAATGAAATGGAGTTTTTTTTTTAATTTTAGATAACAATGAAAATTATTTTTTTATACTTTTTGATTAAATTGTATAGTGATAATCTTGACATGATAAATTAATATTAAAAAAATATAATTATTATACAATTAAAACATAATTGTATTATATTTTATTGTTAATTACTTTAAAAATTTGAACTAATTTACTTGAAAAATTGTCTAAATTCTTAATTATGTCAAGTGAACACAAACACTATAAGAAAGATACATAATATGTGAATATGATAAAATATAATTATCAAGCCTAATTTAATCCATTGTTAGTTGCTTTACTTTTTATTTTATATTTTATGCTTTGGTTCTTTGTTTTTTAATATTTTTTAAAATTTAGTTTTAAGTTGGTATCGAATTTTGAACTAAATATGTTAAAAATAAAAAATAAAAGAGATAATTTATATTGAAAAAAAAAGTGTAAAAATTAATAATAATAAAAAGACCAAATCATAATAAAAACTATTGGAGATCAAAAAAATTTAGAGATAATAATTAAACATTTTAGTAAATTATATTTTGGGATCCCTTAATGCCGCTAAGTAATAAACAAAAAAGAAAAAATCTGGTATTTAATTTTTATTTTTTATTCATTTAATTGCATATATTTTTTTGAAGCTATTTTTATTCAATAGCTAAGTCTAAAATTGTTTTAATCTATTTGAAGAATTCCTCAATAAAAAAAATTATTATTGAAAATAAATTAAGTGACGAGGAGGAAGTAATGACAAAACATGATATGATGGTTTTTTTTATTAATACCAAACTAAATATGAGAACGAAGATGTTGGAATATAAATTAGTTCTAACAAATATTTAAGAACAAATATATTTATTATAAACATATATGATTATTTTTATAAGATTAATTTAAGGATTATTATTTCATTAATATTTTCCAAATATACAAATATACTATAATTATTAATATATTTTTTATTATATTAATAATATTAACATAATTTCACCCATTTTTACACTCAAATTATTTTAAATTTATCACGTGTTAATATTATCTAAAAAATTGAATAATTTATTGAATTTTTAAAATAATTATGACACATAATAACATATAAATATTATGGGGTAAAAATATTAGTTAAATCAAGTGATATTAATACTTGTCATATAAAGATAGATATAGATAAATATAAAGGGTGAGAAAAAAAAAGAATTCATAATTATAATTATATTATAAAATATCGTGAGAAAACAGAACTATTAATACTTATCTTTCTAGGATTAGAATTATTAACTTTATCTAACTCTACCTCTATAAAAACAATCTATTTAACATTCAATTCATTACTTTCAATTTTAACACTTTTGGGAGAATAATAGATAGTTAAACATGGTTGGAAGTGGTGGCATCGTTAGCAGTGAAAAAGAATATCTTGGAAAACTCACTTGCAAAGGTTTTATATCATGCATTATAGCAATCGTTGGTGGCCTTATTTTTGGATACGATCTTGGTGTCTCTTGTACATATGTGAAATCTATTTTTTTATTTTTGTATTGTTAGTTAGTTTATTTTCTTAATGCACGAGGAAAAAAAATAATGTATATGGTTTCTTAATGCATGAAGAATTAAAAAAAAGTAGTAAATTGTTATTTGTGGGTGGTTGTTAATAATTTTTTACTTTTTAATTAATTCTTTCTCGTATGTTTTATTAATCATTTTGCAAATACATGCACATATGCAATTCACGTTATTTATATAGCATAAGAAAGTTTACAATTTTTCTTATACAAGTTGGATTTTACAAGTTCCTGTTGTTTTATTTTCTAATTCAAACGATAAATATCATAATTGGGATATAGATCTAAAAACAGTTCAATTTGAACTTTATGTGTTGTGTTTATAATTATTTCAAATAATATAAAATAAACATATTTTATTATGTACCTCTTTTTAATTTTTTTTATCAAAAAAAAATTATACTTCTCTTTAATTTATTTTTTTCAACTTTCACAATCTTAATTTTTCAGTAGAAAAAAAAATTAACGTGCTTTACTAAAAGCTTAGGCCTTGTTTTTAACTCATGAAAACACGTATAAGTAAATACATAAAACGTAACTTAAAATAAATTTCAATTTTCTATTACCTTGTCCAAATACAATTCACTCTAGTTACTGCATAAATGAACAATTTAACTAACTAATTTCATTTTTAATTTTTCAATAAAAAAATTTGTTTTTAACCTCACCCATAATAATACGTGCTATATAAATGACTTATTTAATTAATTGATTTTTCATTTACCCTTCAATATATAAAAATAATTTTTTTCTATTAAAGAATTTAAAAATAAAATTTATATATAAAAGTGAGGTATGTTATATAAATTAACTTAAATAGTATTCATGGTTTTTTATTTATTATAATAATAAAAGTATTATTATTATTATTACTATTTTAGGTTATGGATTCTTGATTAGTTAATGGAATTTTGTTATTATATATATTGGATCAGGTGGGGTGACTTCAATGAATTCTTTTTTGGAAAAATTCTTCCCATCTGTTCATATAAAACAAACGTCTACGAAACCTTCAGATAACCAATATTGTAAATTTGATAGCCAAATATTAACCCTCTTCACATCATCTCTCTACTTAGCAGCTTTGTTGTCATCTCTCTTTGCATCACCAATAACCATAAAGCTTGAAAGGAGAATCACAATGATACTTGGTGAAATTCTCTTCCTCCTTGGTGCTATTATCAATGCCTCCTGTCGTTAATATTGCTATGCTAATTACTGGCAAAAATTTTCTTGGTTTTGGTATTGGTTGTGCCAATCAGGTAATATTATCTATATATTTGATTATGCTTGCCAAACATGACATGTATTTTAAATTATTAGAAGTTATTTCGGTATTACTATCCTAAAAAGCACCTTTAAGACTAACTCTGTACATTATTTTTGTTAAAAGTATCAATTTTAACATAAGTAATAACAATGAGGTCATTTTACTTTAATCTACCGCTTTAACTAATTCAACTTTTCATTGAAAATTAATCTCTTTTTTTTACCATAAATTTTTGAAGTTGGTGCCAATCTATGTCTCAGAGATGGCTCCATGCAAATATAGAGGAGCTCTTAACATGATGTTCCAAATGTCAATAACAATTGGAATCCTAGTGGCAAATTTGGTGAATTATTTTTTTGAAAAGATTGAAGGTGGCTAGGGATGTCGTTTAAGTCTAGGTGGAGCTGGAGTTCCTGCTTTAATTATAATTGTAGGTGCTATCTTTCTACCTGAGACCCCAAACTCTTTCATTGAAAGAGGTAAAACCAAGGAAGCCAGAGAACAACTCAAAGCAATTAGAGGCATTCCTAATGTTGATCAAGAGTTTGATGATTTAGTTATAGCTAGTGAAGCTTCATAAAGAGTAAATCATCCTTGGAAGTCTTTGTTTTCAAGAAAGTACAGACCCCAACTTTCTTTTGCCATTCTCATTCCAACACTTCAACAACTCACTGGAGTCAATGTTGTTATCTTTTATGCACCAGTTTCGTTCAAAACAGTTGGGTTTGATAACGAGGCTTCACTTATGCCAGCTGTTATTACTGGTCTTGTTAATTGTTTTGCCACTTTGATTTCTATCTTTACTGCCGATAAGGTTGGAAAACTCTTCTTAGAGGGTGGCATCCATATGTTTATTTTCCAAGTAATTAAATTATACAAACATATATTTTCTTTTTCTTGTAATCTCAATTTACTTTAGTTTTTATTCTACTCTTTTTTTATACATGTATAGCTTGTTATTGGAACTACAATTGCTATTAAGTTTGGAGCATCTGGTAATCCTGGGACTTTGGAGAAGTCATATGCTAGTTTGTTGGTGTTCTTCATAAGTGTTTATATAGCTGGGTTTGCTTGGTCTTGGGGTCCTCTATGCTGGTTGGTACCCAGTGAGATTTTCCCACTTGAAGTTAGATCAGCTGCTTAATCAGTGAATGTCTCTGTCAATATGATATTCACCTTTGTCATCGCACAAATCTTCACGGCAATGCTTTGCCATATAAAATTTGGTTTGTTATTTTCCTTTGCCTTCTTTTTGGTGGTGATGAGTTTCTTCATTTACTTCCTTCTGTCAGAGACTAAAGGTATTCCAATTGAAGAAATGCACATTTTGTGGCAAAAGCATTGGTACTAGAAGAGGTTTGTCACTTCACATCAAGATACCAATAGAGTAGAAATTATTTAAATTTTTATTAACTATTACTTTTTTATTTTTTTATTTCTTTCTTGGATTTCCCCATGTTTATTTTGTGTGTTCGGAGAAAATACTCTGTTAATGATCATAGTTTGCTATTTCTTTTAGAATAACATAACCTTATTATGTGATATGGTTTTAAATTTTTATGAAAGCATTCCAAATTGTTGAATCTGTTGTTTTATTCTTCCACTTTTCAACTAGAATAAAACTTATTTTAAAAAAGTCTAAACAAGTTCCAAACTCATATCCTTGCTAGTAAATTCATAAAAACTATTTATAGAAATGATGAGTATCTAAGAAATTAGGATTTCTTTTTCAACCATATTGTGTTACTGTTGGTAGTTTCTTCTATATCACTTATGCAGGTTAAACCTAAAATTAACATGATTCTTTAAAAGCAAAATGTATCTTGAATAGACCAAGAATTTATCTCAAATATCACGTTGTATTTGTGAAATTTGTTTAATGTTAACACCTTTGTGAATTTTATCCAAACTAGACCATGTTTTTAGGTGATTTTCGTAAATACTCTTTGTTAGTGTTCTCAAGAGGCCTTGAGTACAAGCACAATAAGATAGTGCACAAACATGCATAAAATAAATAGATAAATAAACAAAGTAGGGAAAAAAAAAATAATAAACAACTGGCAAGTTGCTGTTGTCTCTTCTAAAGTTAATAACTGTATAAAAATAATACCATCTATCATTTTTAGAGTAAGGAAATAAAATATCATTTTATTTAGAGATAGTAATTAAATATTTTAGTAAATTATATTTTGGGATCCCTTAATGCCGATAAGTAATAAACAAAAAAGAAAAAATCTGGTATTTAATCTTTATTTTTTATTCATCTAATTGCATATATTTTTTTGAAGCTACTTTTATTCAACAGCTAAGTCTAAAATTGTTTTAATCTATTTGAAGAATTTCTCAATAAAAAAATTATTATTGAAAATAAATTAAGTGATGGAGGAGGAAGTAAATGACAAAACATGATACGATGGTTTTTTGTTTTAATATCAAACTAAATATGAGAACGAAGATGTTGGAATATAAATTAGTTCTAACAAATATTTAACAACAAATATATTTATTATAAACATATATGATTATTTTTATAAGATTAATTTAAGGATTATTATTTCATTAATATTTTCCAAATATACTAATATACTATAATTATTAATATATTTTTATTATATTAACAATATTAACATAATTTCACCCACTTTTACACTCAAATTATTTTAAATTTATCACGTGTTAATATTATCTAAAAAATTGAATCATTTATTGAATTTTTAAAATAATTATGACACATAATAACATAAAAATATTATAATGTAAAAATATTAATAAAATCAAGTGATATTAATATTTCTCATGTAAAGATAGATATAGATAAATATAAAGGGTGAGAAAAAAAAGAATTCATAATTATAATTATATTAGAAAATATTGTTAGAAAATAGAACTATTAATACTTATCTTTCTAGGATTAGAATTATTAACTTTATGTAACTCTACCTCTATAAAAACAATATATTTAACATTATTGTTAGTTTGTTTGTTTTCTTAATGCACGAGGAAAAAAAATAATGTATATGGTTTCTTAATGCATGAAGAATTAAAAAAAAAAGTAGTAAATTATTCTTTACAGGTTGTTGTTAATACATTTTTTACTTTTTAATTAATTCTTTATGGTATGTTTCATTAATCATTTTGCAAATACATATATATATGCAATTCACGTTATTTATATAGCATAAGAAAGTTTACAATTTTTCTTATACAAGTTGGTTTTTACAAGCTCCTGTTGTTTTATTTTCTAATTTAATCGATAAATATCATAATTGGGATATACATCTAAAAACAGTTCAATTTGAACTTTATATGTTGTGTTTATAATTATTTCAAACAATATAAAATAAACATATTTTATTATGTACCTCTTTTTAATTTTTTTTATCGAAAAAAAATTATATGCCTCTTTAATTTAATTTTTTCAACTTTCACAATCTTAATTTTTCAGTAGAAAAAATATTAACGTGCTTTACTAAAAACTTAGGCCTTGTTTTTAACTCATGAAAACACGTATAAGTAAATACATAAAACACAACTTAAAATAAATTTTAATTTTCTATTACCTTGTCCAAATACAATTCACTCTAGTTGCTGCATAAATGAACAATTTAACTAACTAATTTCATTTTTAATTTTTCAATAAAAAAAATTTGTTTTTAACCTCACCCATAATATTACGTGATATATAAATGACTTATTTAATTAATTGATTTTTCTTTACCCTTCAATATATGTATATATATGTTTATTTACATTATTAGAAAAATAATTTTTTTCTATTAAAGAATTTAAAAATAAAGTTTATATATAAAAGTGTGGTATGCTATATAAATTAACTTAAATAGTATTCATGGTTTTTTATTTATTATAACGTTATGGATTGTTGATTAGTTAATGGAATTTTGTTATTATATATATTCGATTAGGTGGGGTGACTTCAATGGATTCTTTTATGGAAAAATTCTTCCCATCTGTTCATAGAAAATAAACGTCCACGAAACCTTCAGATAACCAATATTGTAAATTTGACAGCCAAATATTAACCCTCTTTACATCATCTCTCTAATTAGCAGCTTTGTTGTCATCTCTCTTTGCTTCACCAATAACCAGAAAGCTTGGAAGGAGAATCACAATGATACTTGGTGGAATTGTCTTCCTCCTTGGTGATATTATCAATGCATCTGCCGTTAATATTGCTATGCTAATTACTGGCAGAATTTTTCTTGGTTTTGGTATTGGTTGTGCCAATCAGGTAATATTATCTATATATTTGATTATGCTTGCCAAACAAGACATATATTCTAAATTATTAGAAGTGATTTCGGTATTACTTTCCTAAAAAGCACCTTTAAGATTAACACGGTATATTGTTTTTGTTAAAAAGTATCAATTTTAACATAAGTAATAACAATGAGGTCATTTTACTTTAATCTACCGCTTTACTTAATTCAACTTTTTATTGAAAATTAATCTCCTTTTTTTACCATAATTTTTTTCATTTGGTGCCAATCTATGTCTCAGAGATGACTCCATGCAAATATAGAGGAGCTCTTAACATGATGTTCCAAATGTCAATAACAATTGGAATCCTAGTGGCAAATTTGGTGAATTATTTTTTTGAAAAGATTGAACGTGGCTGGGGATGGTGTTTAAGTCTAGGTGGAGCTGGAGTTCCTGCTTTAATTATAATTGTAGGTGCTATCTTTCTACCTGAGACCCCAAACTCTTTCATTGAAAGAGGTAAAACCAAGGAATCCAGAGAACAATTCAAAGCAATTAGAGGCATTCTTAATGTTGATCAAGAGTTTGATGATTTAGTTATAGCTAGTGAAGCTTCACAAAGAGTAAATCATCCTTGGAAGTCTTTGTTGTCAAGAAAGTACAGACCCCAACTTTCTTTTGCCATTCTCATTCCAGCATTTCAACAACTCATTGGAGTCAATGTTGTTATCTTTTATGCACCAGTTTTGTTCAAAACAGTTGGGTTTGGTAACGAGGCTTCACTTATGTCAGCTGTTATTACTGGTTTTGTTAATTGTTTTGCGACTTTGATTTCTATCTTTACTGTCGATAAGTTTGGAAGAAGAAAACTCTTCTTAGAGGATGGCATCCATATGTTTATTTTCCAGGTAATTAAATTATACAAACATGTTTTTCTTTTTCTTGTAATCTCAATTTACTTTAGTTTTTATTCTACTCTTTTTTTATACATGTACAACTTGTTATTGAAACTACAATTGCTATTAAGTTTGGAGCGTCTAGTAATCCTGGGACTTTGGAGAAGTCATATGCTGGTTTGTTTGGTCTTGGGGTCCTCTAGGCTGGTTGGTACCCAATGAGATTTTCCCACTTGAAGTTAGATCAGCTGCTTAATCAATGAATGTCTTTGTCAAAATGATATTCACCTTTGTCATTGCACAAATCTTCACGGCAATGCTTTGCCATATAAAATTTGGTTTGTTCTTTTCCCTTGCCTTCTTTTTGGTGGTGATGAGTTTCTTCATTTACTTCCTTCTGTCAGAGACTAAAGGGATTCCAATTGAAGAAATGCACATTGTGTAGCAAAAGCAATGGTACTGGAAGAGATTTGTCACTTCACATCAATATACCAATAGAGTAGAGATTATTTAGATTTTTATTAAGTATTACTTTTTTATTTTTTTTATTTCTTTCTTGGATTTCCCCATGTTTATTGTGTGTGTCCGGAGAAAATACTCTGTTAATGGTCATAGTTTGCTATTTATTTTAGTATAACATAACCTTATTATGTGATATGGTTTTAAAGTTTTATGAAAGCATTCCAAATTGTTGAATCTGTTGTTTTATTCTTCCACTTTTCAACTAGAATAAAGCTTATTTTAAAAAAGTCTAAAAAAGTTCCAAACTCATTTCCTTGCTAGTAAATTCATAAAAACTATTTACAGAAATGATGAGTATCTAAGAAATTAGGATTTTCTTTTCAACCATATTGTGTTAGTGTTGTTAGTTTCTTTTATATCACTTATGCAGGTTTAACCTAAGATTAGCATGATTCTTTAAAAGCAAAATGTATCTCGAATATCTTTGACCAAGAATTTATCTCAAATATCACGTAGTATTTGTGAAATTTGTTTAACGCTAACACCTTTGTGAATTTTATCCAAACTAGACCATGTTTTTAGGTGATTTCTGTAAATACTCTTTGTTAGTGTTCTCAAGAGGCCTTGAGTACAAGCACAATAAGATAGTGCACAAACATGCATAAAATAAATAAATAAATAAATAAACAAAGTGGGGTAAAAGAAATAAACAGCTGGCCAGCTTCTGTCGTCTCTTCTAAAGTTAATAACTGTAGAAAAATAATACCATCAATAATTTTTAGAGGAAGGAAAAAAAATACCATATGAGATATATAACAATTATAGCTCTTTTTTGTCTTCTTTAATTAATGAACATTTATTGCACTTTACCTTTAACAAAACCAATGTTGTAACGTATGTCAACAAGAGTCTTCTATGGGCAAACATATAATTTATAGTGCGTTCCTATTCTATAAGTTTATATGTACAGTGTAAAATCTCATATATAAAAAATGTGTCTTATCATCCAAATGAAGACCATTATATTTAGAAGTACTCAAACTCCACATAATCGTTAGTATTGCTTTTATCATCCTTATTGACATCTACAACCTTCTACTATGGAGCGTGGTTTGGTTCTTTGCTAGCAAACTATGAGAAGTCTATATGTTCATTTATGTGTGGAGGCATAACACTTCTCACTAAAGCCCAAATAACACCTTCAAAAAATGCATGTTGTTTTATTTCTGTAGCACCTCTTTTATATGCAATTCTCTTATGGGGTTCTTTCACCAAAAGTCATCTCATAAGGTCTCTTCCAACAATACTCACAAGTGGTGTGTCTGGGAATCTCAATGCTTGCCCTACAACATTGAATAGTGTTGTCGGGTTTCCTTGTCTTTTGAATGGAGTTGTCCCTTGTAAACGTTCATATAAGAAAATTCCAAATGTCCACCAGTCCACTCCATTACCATGACCCTCTCCACGGATAATCTCCGGTGCTAGATATTCATGTGTTCCAACAAATGACATCGAATGCACATTTGTTGCCTCTGCCATTAGCTCAGGGTGTGAACCACCAACAAATAGGCCAAAATCTTATTTAGATTTTCGATTTTTCTTCGATGGCAAAATGCGAGGGAGAAAATTTAATGGTTACATACAACCTTTAACAACATTCTCATCGTCAAAAAGATCACTAGAATTACTGTTGTTACTAACATTACATATGAGGACTTGACAAGAGTAGGATTGACAAAACAACGAAGTGATAAATCAAAATCTGAGCGCATGATATGACCCTTATCTCTTACTAGAACATTCTATGGCTTCAAGTCCCTAATACTATCCCTAGCATATGTAGATACCCAAGAGCTAACAAAACCTCTGTTGTAAAAAACATGCCAAAAGAGAAATAAAAATAGCATTTTAAAGCCATGGTTCTTATAACTACAATATTTTATCAAACCTTCAACATATTAGCTTATAAGAAAAATATTTCTAACAATACAACAAGACTTGTAAAGCTTCAACGGGTGAACAAAAGTACTAGTGTAATTACAACATCTCATATTCTCTAAGAAATGTTTTAACTTCAAAGTTCATTGCACACTGGCTTTTCATGCATTAAATTTAAATGCATCTCTCACAAAACTAGTTACGTGGGTAATCTTTTAGTGTATATTCAAACAAAAGAAGAATGTTTTGCACAATAATAGTTAAAGTGAGATACACTTGGCAAAGAATTCAGCATTTCATCCTAGAAAGAAGCATATTGGACTTTGCTATCGCTTTATCAGATCTTTATTGGAAGATGATGTGTAAATATTGGAGAACATTTAAAGAAGCAAAAATCCAGCTGATATATTGACAAAGACAGTGACTATTGACAAACTAAAGTTGTGTTCAACTTTAGTTGGTCTACTAGAGTAACAAGAATAGAAATGTTGTTGCATTGATCGAGGTGTAAAGAAAGATTGAAAGAAGTCCTCAAGTGGGAGATTGTTCGTCAAATCTACATGCACTAAACGGTGCAATAAATGACAATAAAACAAAAAGAGTGGTTGTCAAGCCAACTTCCAAAGAAAATTGAGTGGACGGTGCATTTGTTTTGTTGAAAAATAAGGAAAGCCAATTAAGAATTAGTTGGCAAAACACTTAGAAGATGAGTTATTGCATCTATAAATAGAGCACTTTAATAGGTACTTTGAATTATCTAATAGAGAGAAAAAAAATTAAAGAAAAATGATTTAGTGAGAGAAAATTGAGAGTAATATTCTTGGGTATAATTGGGTTATAAGTTGTGAGTGTTGTAAACACTTTGTATAATTTTCCTTTTTAGTAAAAAGATCTACAGTATAATCAAAGACGTAGGAAAAATTGATCGAACTCCGTTATCAAATTTGTGTATAATTTTGTCTATTTTTATTTTTCATAAATCTAACTTATCAAAAATTTACGTAATTTCTCAACACTACTTCGAGACAAGTCCCAATACCTTATTAATTAAGATATAATATTCTTATGAGATTAGAACTAGTAGTGCAACTTTTATAATATGCACCTTTTGTTTTACGTGTTAAAATTACTCTCGTTAATTGTTTTTCTCTTTTATTATTTTATTTTTTCAACTTTTACAAAATTAAATTGTTGTTTCAAATTTAATTGTAGAGATAAATATTTTTGACGACAATTTTCTGTGTAAATTAGACATCTTTCTTTTTATTTAAGATTCTCTATTTAAATTATTTCAAAACTTAAAATAAAATATAAAAAGTAATATATCAATGTTTTAAAATAAAAGAATATTTTTGTTCAAGTTTATAGTCTTCATTTAAACTTTAATATATATTATATTATAGATATAGGTAGATATAACTATTCACTTTTTTATTTATAAGAAAAAAGAGTGTCGTGGTTAAAATAATTATTTAATCTTTTAAATTATAAATGTTATTATAAATACAAATATATTGTTTTGATATTTAGTCATCCACGTGTTTCTTATCCATAAAACAAATGATCAACATTCAAAAAGTTCACCATCCCCCAATAAAGACAAAACATTCAACAAGTTCCAACTTGCTTTCCTACATTTTTTTATTTTTTTACCCCAAAAAAGACATTATATTATTTAATAAGGGTCTTCTACGATACTTATATTACATATATTGATAGGAACTTCAAAAACATTAAAATTTCCTTTTTTGGATTCTCTTGAAAACCAAGTTGCTACTTCTTGGGCTAAAGAATTGCACTTCCTAGATACCCAATTAGTATCACAATACGAGGAATGGTTTATAAGTAGTGCTATTTTTTTAAGAAATTGTTTTGCTTTCCATAAGAACTGATATGATCGACGTACTAAAGATTGAAAATCATTTTCAAGAATTAAAAGTTTTATTTTCATTTGAATTGTCAATCCAATAGTTAAAGTGATTCCTCTGTATTAATACCTTCAAGTAGCTTACACAAAATTGCTACCACATTACTATAATGATCTCTAACTATAGTAGTAATTTGTGAATTGTGACCTATGAAAGACGCATCACAATTGAATTTAATATAACGACAAAGGGGGTTTAGGCCAAGATGATAATTTAGGAGAAATATTAGTCTCACAATGATTGATATTATCCAAGTATTTATCCATGCATGCATTATGTATATTATGAAATTCTTTGAAGGTTTTGCTTAAATATTAGACTATACAAAACATGAAATTTGGATTGATATTATTAAAAACTTTGCCATTCCTTATCTTCCGTAGAACTACTATAGTTAGAGTTATTCCCAAGGTGAAATCTTTTATGCTCTCATGTTCTTTTAATAATGCAATAAGAGGAGAGAAACAGAAATCTACTAAAGAGCTCAAATCTAATCTTGTAAATTATTGCAATAGAGTATTTCCTCTAGAAAAACTATAATTCATGAATAAATTTGCATCTAATAAACAAGTGTTCAATGATTTATGTTCCCTCAAAGCATAATGGAAACAATACATTGATGTTGAAATCAAAATTTTGTAGAATTTGTTTGACTTTCAAAACAATGAAAGTGATTTTTAAAAAGAATATCTTGTGTCTTTCATGTAATTTGGATTTTGAAAGTAAACTCCAAGCTAGTTTAGGTCCTAAATCCATACATTCTTTTACTATCAACCTATACAAGGATTTCATTGTGAAAATATCCTACTTATTTAGAATTTGAATGAATTATTTTTGCAACTAATTTTTTGGACTTGCAAGTCTATTAGTAAGATTGGTTGAGGTTCTATCAAAAATTGTGTATTTCAACCCATTTCTACCCAAGTTTATAGCTAATGAGATCTTTTATGTGTAAATTATTAGCATAATCAAAGATTCTTTTTACAATGGGGGTAAAATTTGTGGCACAAGGAGCCAAGGATCTGACATAATATTAATTCCCACACCATTTTTAACTTAATACAAAGTCGATCCTTTTTACACTTTGGATTCTGATATGATGATTAAAAAAATAAATAACAAAAAATAGGATTTAGGATTTACGGTTTAACATAATATCAATTCACACGTCATTTTGAACTTAATACAGAGTCCTTTTTCATCTTTGGTTCTTAATACTACAAATACCTTTTCAAGAATATATTGTAATACTGATCTTACCAAGGTTGCCTTCCCTACATTAGGAAGAAAATCCGTGATCCATCATTCAGTTTTACTAGCAAGTGAAGTAAGGATTTTTTGAAATGACTAATTCTATTCTATTCTATGAAAATTGGGTTTCCAAGGTATGTTATTGTCTTGTCCATCTCCTCGATGTTAAGGAGGTTTTTTACATTCTTTTTCTGATTGCCATCAACATTATTAGAAAGTAAAATTCTAGATTTGGAAAAATTCGTTTTCTTGCATATGAATGCACAAGATGACACCCCAGGAAGACCTTTATGTTTTGAGAGAAAAATCTACGTGGGTTTTAAATGGGAATTTGAAGACACAAGTAGTTCGTAGCATCAACAACTAATAAGACAATTCTAAAAGAATTTTACATCAATTTGTAAAAATAAGGTTATTGATTAATTTTCACATTATTTTATTTTTATAAATTGGAATCATAAATTAAGACATTTATATAGATAATAAGTTAACAAAATAATGATAAAATTACTAAAAAAATATTAAAGTAAATTGCTTAGAATTTTAAAAATAATCAGAATTATATTGCTTGTAAAATTCTTATCCAAGCAAAATAAATCTATAATGAAATAAAAATAAAAATTATAAATATAAAAAAATTTAATTCATTTATCTTTTAAAATAATAACCAAACATATAATTAAAGTAAAAAACTTGAAAAAATAGTCAAAAATAAAAAATAATTCATATGCAAATATATAGTAATAAGATAAAATAAAATACAACAATATTTATTTCAGATTTCATAGTAACTATTTTTTATATTATGATTAGATAATGATAAATATTTACCGTAGGCAAGATGATTAAGAATTGACCATTAAACCATTGACCAAAATCATTCTATGATTATATAATAATAAGATAAATTATATATAATAATATAAATTGATCTGTGAGAAAAAAAAGAACCTCATTTGTTGTATGTATGCATTCGATCCAGAAGAAATAGATAAATGTAACAAAAAGTTATTTAATTTACCGATAATTTGGATAAGTTACTTAAAAATAATAATTTTAGGTGATGTTTTTTTATTAATTACAAAGTATTATTAAATAAAATTCTTTTTATTTAAAAATTTGTTGTAACTACTAAATTATTGTGAAAAATTTACTAAAAATAATAAATTTAGGTGGGTGTTTTTTTTTAATTTTCTATTAATTGTACAATATCGATAAATAAAAGCCTTTGTATTTGAAAATTTGTTATATGGGTTAATTTCTTATTAATTAATTAAAATAAATTTAAGATAATTATTAAAGAAAAAAATTAACTACAAAAACTTAATTGAATTTAAATCTCTTATCCTTACAAAGATCATTATTAAATTTAAGGTGGTATGGCTCTCATTTATATGACCTTATACTTAAATTTGAGTTACATTTACGTGACTTTTACTTATTTGATAAAAAAATGAGTTTTTAATATATATTTTTTAAAAGATTTTTATTAAATCTATTATTTATTCTCTTTTCCTATAAATAATTAGCCAACATATTTAATCATACTCAGCGTAATCAAAGTAGTCTTAGTTAATTACCACAATGTTTAAATTTAACGTTTCAATAATTATATAAAAAAAATGGCCAATAATTATAGGATAAAAAATCATGGTTAATAATCGATAATTAATTTAATTATTATGATATAAAGGCGTATGCTTGCTTAGCATTTAGATATTTGTGTTTTATGGGTTGAGGTATTAGTTTATTAGTTAATAAAATAATATGTAAATAATAAATTATTAATAATTAAAATTTCGAAATTTTTTAGATTACAATTGGTTATCATCTCTTTTTAATTCAATATTAGTTATTTAAGATAAATAACTTATATAAAAAACATAATAATTATAATGTAAATAATTATCAATATTTTAATTAATAATAATTTATAATTTAATTTATATTAATTAATTAATAAAAAAGACTTAATATAATCAATTGAAAAATGATAATATTTATATTATTCAAGATAAATAACTTTACATAATAAGATAAATAATTTAATATAGATAATTATTAATATTTTACGTGAGAAAAAATATGAATCTTAGTTAAATTTTACAATAATTAAGTATAATAGTAATCATTACTCTAAAAAATATGAATGATTTTTTAAAAAAATTTATAAGATGCGATTATTTTAGGTTAAACTACACAAATGATCTCTAAATTATTTTATATTTTATACTTTGATCTTCGATAATTTATTTTTTTTAATTTTAAATTTTCATACTTTTAATCCCTTACTTTTCTTCCTTCTAACTTAGTTGCTTTACTTTTTATTTTATTTTTTATGCTTTGGTTCTTTGTTTTTTAATATTTTTTAAAGTTTAGTTTTAAGTTGATATCGAATTTTGAACTAAATATGTTAAAAATAAAAAATAAAAGAGATAATTTATATTGAAAAAAAAGTGTAAAAATTAATAATAATAAAAATACCAAATCATAATAAAAACTATTGGAGACGAAAAATATTTAGAGATAGTAATTAAACATTTTAGTAAATTATATTTTGGGATCCCTTAATGCTGATAAGTAATAAACAAAAAAGAAAAAAATCTGGTATTTAATCTTTATTTTTTATTCATCTATTTGCATTTATTTTTTTGAAGCTAATTTTATTCAACAGTTAAGTCTAAAATTGTTTTAATCTATTTGAAGAATTCCTCAATAAAAAAAATTATTATTGAAAATTAATTAAGTGATGGAGGAGGAAGTAAATGACTGATATGATGGTCTTTTTTTTTAATACCAAACTAAACATGAGAACATTGGAATATAAATTAGTTCTAACAAATATTTAACAACAAATATATTTATTATAAACATATATGATTATTTTTATAATATTAATTTAAGGATTATTATTTCATTAATATTTTTCAAATATACTATAATTATTAATATATTTTTTATCATATTAACAATATTAACATAATTTCACCCACTTTTACACTCAAATTATTTTAAATTTATCACGTGTTAATATAACATGTTTATTTTTTTACAAAAATAATATTAGTAAATATATAATTATTTTTTAATCATAGTGTAAATCATATATTTTTAATATTTACTAATAAATTATTTATTTTTGAATAAAACAAAATTATTTAAATATTTATTATTGTTATATTTGTTAAAATAAATAAATATTTGTTCAAATGTAAATTTATCTTTTAAAATTTGATATAAATTTTCTAGATAAACTTTGTCAACCTTTCAAATTTGAAGGACAATGGATTTGTAGTCGCATACTAATACCTAGCCAACTAAAGCACAATTTTATAAAGATGGTGGATTTCTACTGCAATTTATTCTATATATTAATATGCCTTTAAATTAAAATACAGGTTTTGTCAGTGTATTGTTGTATTGTTTACTAAATGTTGATCAAATCCCTCCCTTTCAAGCAACCTTATCCCACCATTATTTCGCCATTATTTATCTCTCTTTGTTGGGTTCTGCTTCCTTTTTGTTGATTTTGTGTAATTTTTAGTCTTTAGAAGCTGGATTTTATATTTAAATTATATATTGCTTACATGAATGTGCAGGACCATTACTGTGTGAGAATCAATGAACATTGTATACCATATATATATATATATATATATTTTTTTTTTCAATCGGCAAGATACTCCATTTAATAAAACCCATATGACGTGGAACTGTACAAATAGCCAAAGACAAAACATTAAGTCATGATGTTAACAAAATGAACTAGTAATCACGCTACTAACAAAAACGAGGTTGAATGACGGCTACTCTATATAGTATAATTGTAACATGTAAAGTTCCCAATCGGTAAATTACGAAGAATTAAAAAAACAGTGCCTATTCCTCTTCTTACTAGTCTTATACTAGCAAAAAATTCTCTACGGTTAGCGCCCAAAAAAAAAATTTAATATCTATTCTTTAAATAAATTAGATTTCCTTCGTAACAAGAATTTACGTATGAACTATATTATAATTTAATTGTTTTTTAAAATATAAAGAATAACACTTCAAAAATTTATAACAAAAATTACATTCAAATAATATTAAACATGTTTTAATTAATTAGATGACATTCAACTTTTAA
Organism: Hippophae gyantsensis; assembly: GCA_030763125.1. Lineage (NCBI taxonomy): Eukaryota > Viridiplantae > Streptophyta > Magnoliopsida > Rosales > Elaeagnaceae > Hippophae > Hippophae gyantsensis. Next base: position 14,268,627 of record CM061036.1, read on the forward strand.
CGTGTCTGTATAATTGTGTTCAATTATATGACATTCAACATTAAATATGTTTAAATGATTGTATTTACTTAAACGACGTTTAAAATAAAATAATATGATAAAATTTATTTTAATATAATTACATATGAAGTGAATAAAAGATGCGTTATTTTATAATTATAAATTTTAAAGATATTCTTTTTCGCTTTTTTAAAATATCTTTTTACCATATTATCGATAATTGTATAAATAATAGAGCATGATTTTATATTTCTATAGTCTTAGTATGCTTTATTATACTTTTTTTTGGAACACTGCAAATTAAAATGAGAATATATTCTTATCTTTATATGTAAAAATCAAGAATGTGTGGTAGGTGTTTTTGTGCTTGTGAGGACCAAAATATCCTTACATTTTATTATCAATAGTTGTATAAAAAATAGAGCATGATTTTATATTTTTATAATCCTATTATGTTTTATTATACTTCTTTTTTTGAACACTACAAATTAAAATGAGAATATATTCTCATCTTTATATATAAAAAAACAAGAATGTTTGAGGGGTGTTTTTGTGATTTTGAGGACCAAAATGTCCGTACATTTTCTTTTTACTTTTTACTTTTTTTGTTTTTGCCATTTTTTCCCTTATAGATGAATAAATATAAAAAATGTCTCTGAGAATTATATGATTGTAATAATTGATATTTGATAGTTTTATTGTATTTTATTTTCATAAAAGTTTTTAGCTTTGTTATTTTTTTATTTTTTATAAACTAGTAAATACAAAATGCCACTATAACAAATATATTATATTAACATTTTTATTTGATAATTTATTGTCTATTTTTTTATATTATGTAGAATAATATTTTTAATCACATAAAATTTATTATACTTATAATACTTAAAAATAATGATGATAATTTAATTGTTTATATATATATATTTAATGAATGAGTCGGATCCATTAAATTTATTAATGAACGAATTATATTTGTGTAAATTTATAATTTTTCAGTGTCTTGATTGTGTCATGATCATGTCATAAGATCTAAAAATTAATTAACTAATATATATTATTTTTAATAAAATTATTTATTAATTTTAATATGATCATAAGATCTAAAAATTAATTAACTAATATATATTATTTTTAATAAAATTGTTTATTAATTTTAATTAGGATAGTATCTATTTTATTGGTATCATATTAACTTGTAAATATTATTATTATTTTTACTTATGAATGTAAATTTTTTAATTAAAAGAAATGATAAATTATTTATCTTAATTTAATACCTTCAATATTTATTAATCATTATAATACTCTTAATCAAAATATAAGATATAATAAGGAATGTTAAGTAATCACAAAAAAATATATTAAACGTAGAAAAATCAATAAGTTCAAATAAAAAAAAATAAAAAGTAATATTACTTATTCATTAATATTTTATCGATGAATAATTATAAAATAAATTATTTATTTAATTTAATAAAATAATTTTTAATAATAAAATTATATTGAAATATCAATCCGTGCAAAGCACGGGTTCAAAAACTAGTAATAATATAAAATAAGCATGAGTGAATGTCACGATTAAAATAACTTCCTTATTTGATTAAAAACAATAATTTCATTGTATAAAAAATATTTTATATTATGAATTAACAACTATAAAAAAATTTATATTATGAATTAACAACTATAAAAAAAATAGAAGAAAGAAAGATAGAAAACTAGTAGATAATGCTTTTTTATATTTATATTGTGTATATATATAATACATAAACATTGAGTACCTGTGAGGTACATGTATGAATAAAAAAATTTGAAGATCCTAAATAAGCCTAATAATGTCTCCTTATATAAATGCATCTCTATGAAAATATTTACTTTCTCTCTTCATAGAATTTCATGATCAATTGGAATTGATAGCCATAATTTAATACACTTATAGGATGTCAATTATATGAAGGATATGCACTACTACAAAAAGTACATATGGCTTCGGTTTTTAACTGTGGTCGTAGGTCTATGCCCACGGTTATAAGAACCGAGGCCTAAGTGAAAGAGATCATAGGTACATCTTATGACTTCGGTTTTCCAATAATCAAGGTCATAGGTATCCCAGCATTTATAAGTGTACTTTAAATCAACCAGTAACACAGTGCAGTAGCACCAGCAGAAACACAACGCAACACCAGCAACGACACAACAACACCAATAACACCAGATTTTTCACATTCAGATAGCATAGTAGCCTCATTATACATGAAAACAATGTTTGGAAATAACCCTACAAATAGAAGAACAATGTTTAGTCTTAAAACCTAATAAAAAAATTACTGTGAAACTATATCCCAGCATTCTAGTTACAGAAACAGGATTTCTAAATATTAATATCGATACAACAACAGCTACAACTCCTTTTGCATTTCCTAATACCTGAAAACATCATCAAATCTCTTTTATAAACCTTTGATAAAGATCTAAACAAAATTTCAAATTCAAGATGATTTGATGTAGTGACTTAAAAATAAAAATGAGGCTTGAACAATACAGATTCATTAAAAGTTATTTGAGAAGAGATATGTACCTAAAGAGTCAGAGCACTAGTGTGTTTTGTGACCAAAAAGTTGGTAAGATTTACAAAATATGCTAAGGTTGAATTGAATAGCAGATACCATATGATCTTGACATCATCTCTTGCAAGAGCTAATGTTATACCCACTACATTTTCTTCCATGATAAGTGTAGTAGGAAGTAGAAAGAGGATAGCTATAGGAGCAATATATAGAACTAGGTTCATGGAATTCAGCTTCTACCTTGAAAAAATAAAATTATTTCAGCATACACACACAATTTCAAAACATTGTGATTAGACAAAATAACATAAACAACTTAAGTATACAATGGATTTGTCAATTGATATAATTCCTTACCCTTCTTACGAAAGCAATATACCCTGTAGCACTGATTTCAGTGCCCTTGCAACCGTAGCTGCAATACAAACTACAAAGCTGAATAGGTGGAAACTTGGTTCATCCTGTGGCAACAGAAAAGCAACATATTATAACATTATTCACATTGGAAACTAATATAGTAAGTTTTTAACACATCTTGAAAAGAACACAAGCTTCTACATTAAAGGAGATGAAAAGCAATAACCCTGATATTTTGATCAATACTGTTTCAATAACAAGTCAAGCTTGCCAGAAAAAAGAGACAAATGCATAAATACACATGTAAATAGAGACAAAGAAGAGTACCCGTGTGATACAGATAAAAAATTCACCACCAGTTAATACTTGTATCAGCATCAACACCAGGCACCAGGCACCAGGCACCATGGACCAGCGCACCAGCACCAACGCAAAAGCATCAACACCAACGCAAAAGCACCAACAGAAGTGCACCAAGATTAGCACCAAAGACAAATAAGACCAATACCAAAGACTAGCAACCAAAGATCCAAAGATCTAACGACTAAGTGACCAATTCAAAGATCTAGTGTCCAACGTTTAGCGTTCAACGAACCAGCGAACAACGACCTAGTGGCCAACGGACTAGTGAACAACTACCCATCGAACAACGACCACTGAACCAATGAGCTGGGAAGAGGAAGAATCACGAGAGGGGAAGAGAAATTTCAAATCTAGAAAAATGAACGCAATTTTTGGGAGAAAAAGGAAGAAAGAAAAAAAGAGAAGGGGGCGTAGGAGAAGGAAAAAAAGAAGAAAAAAAAAGAAAAAGAGAGAGAAGGAAAAACAAAAGAGGAAATATGAAAAAAAAATTGATATAACTTATAGCCACGGTTATTGATAAAAACCGAGGCCATAAACATATTGATAAGAGTCAAATTATTGCATTTTTGTTATGATTTAAATGTTGATATTTGTGTGAAAATTACGTTTATTTGATTATTTAATCCACAAATGTCATTTCACGGGTATTTTGTGTTTAAAGTACAATTTCAGGTAAAATCATAATTTTGGAGAAGTTTGGGACAAATTTCAATGAAAGGGATTGAGTGCAAATAAAAAGAAAACAAAATTTCAAAATTTGGAATTTCGCCGCCGGCGAGAATATTCTTGCCGCCGGTGAAAACCTTACAGAGAATACGTTGAGCAAAGCAATCTCGCCGCCGGTGAAAACCTTACAGAGAATACGTTGAGCAAAGCAATCTCGCCGCCGGCCAAAGAAATTTCGCCGCCGGCCAATGTAATCACGGCATTAATGCATTCTTCACGACGAAAATCCTACAGAAAGCACAGCGAAAATCTTCCCGAGAGCACAAAATTTGGCAAATTCATCTCGCCGCCGGCCACATTATTTTGGCTGCCGGCCAAAATCGAAAACCCAAAAAAATTTATTTTCTAGAAATCTCGCCGCGGCGACAATAATGTCGCCGCCGGCGAGTTTCGTCCGAAAATAGATTTTTTGGTTGTTTTGTTCCAAAATTGCCCCCCAAACCCTAGATATATATATATAATATGATGGAAAAAGAGGGGGACGACAGAGAGAACAAATCTGAGTCATTTTTGGAGGAGAAAAGGCAATTTTGGAGAAAAAGTTTGGAGAAGCTTGAAGGATCATCACCCTTGTTGCTACCAAGTCTTCATCTTCAAGAGTTTTTCATCTCTTCTCCTTAGCCTTCATATTCTGCATTTTATTCAGATTTGTTATTCATGAATTCAATTGAAATAATGGTTGTTCTTATTTCTGTTATGAACTAATTCGTTTTTACTAAGGCTATGATGTAGTTAAATCAAGGAAATCTGACTTCTTTTGTTATGGTTATATGAATTCATTGTTTTCAAGTCGAGTATTTATTTCCATGCTTAATGCTTTTAAATTTCTGATCAAGATTTAGATGATTTGTTGCATTATATTGAGACCGAGAGGAGATGTGTAATGAATGCTTCTTGTGATAAATATTGTATGTTGAATGCGAGTTTGACACCTAATGCATGATGTATGTGGTTATTCCAGAAATTCCATAAATCGTAATGTGCTTATTTGTGATTAAATCTTCATAGAAATATAGTTGGTTTTCATAGATAAGTAATTTTAATATAACTTGAGAAAGAGTATTAGATAAGTTTGGGTTTTTCAACCATCACTTTTAGCTTTGATTTTCATATAACATGACTTGAAATTGGATTGAATTGATTTAGCAAAATCAAATGCCTTAGCGTTTTTAATCATTTGTGAACAACATTAAATTTTGTTATTTATGTTTAGTTTTATGTTAATTTGCTTTTAAAACAATTTCAACAATTCAGTTTTCAAATAAACTTAGGGTTAGTCAATTTCGGTACTTAGTAACGCCATTCTTTGTGGGTTCGATATCCGTACTTTTGTACACTTTATTACTTGAACGATTCGTACACTTGCGAAAAATAAGCATCACATATCCTATAGCCTTGGTTTTTATTAAACCGTGACCAATACCCTATGGCTTCAATTTTTATAAAAATCGAGGCCGTAAGTCTGAGACCATATATATGTTTTTTAGTAGTGATGACTCATTAAAAACTTTTAGTAAAACCCAACGAGACAAAAGCTAATAAGGGAAAAGGCCACATAATAACCAATATATACACAATTAAAACCTTGCCAGGAAATCTAGTGAGACAAAACTCATGAGGCAAAGGAAAAAACCTATAGTTCATAAGAACTAGCTCCTAATGACGATAACTTTTCATGAGATATCTGAGATACAATTCCAATCTTTTGTCTAGCTTTTCAAATATTAAAGCAAGAAGATATTGGTAAGATACCATCACTAAATAAGATTTTCTAGATATATATGTCGTCATTATGCTTGAAACGTCTTCCTTTCAATGTCATTTTATTGGTGTACAATTTTTATTAATAGTCAACTATATCTTGATAGTAAGTTGAAATAATTTGTATCGTAAGATCAATATATATAAGGACACTAATTTAACTTAAATATAGTACTTTTGGACCGAGAATTTCCTCATATCTTAATTGAGGGCAAAAATGATTATTTTCATACTATGTGATCACATAGCTATTGGGAGCTTGGGGATGTGTTATAATCTTGCAAAATTTATATAATGCTTCATAATGTATGTATATGGATAGACCAAAGCTTAATTTGATAAATGTTCAATTCAATAACCAAGAAAAACATTATTATCCAAATCCATCATAAATTTTCAAATCAAATGTATTTGTTTTATTGAGTTCTTTATAAGTTCTAATAAAATTTAAATCATAAACATATACTATAAAATAGCAAATCCTAAATCAACTTTTTTTTTAAATACAAACTCATTACATATCATTCCTTTAAATATTAGTACTAATTTGGACAATTATAGCATATGCTTCTGGACTACTTCATTCAACATAAAGGTTTTATAGTGTATTTTCTTCGTCAGGTAAGGCTTGTTAGAGATTGTTCAGTAATGCCCACACATACTTAGTTTATCACACTTTACATGCTAGCATGTTTACACACACTATGGGGGATTGGTTTTGAGAATATATTTTTTTAGTTTTGGATCTATTAACTAGAAGGTGAGTGAATAGAATATCAGTGAAAGTATGAAAAATTAAAATTAAATTAGAAGGTGAGTGAACAGAATACCGTGTTGACACATGGTGGACATTTCGTCCTCCTCACACGCGGTGTAACATGATTTGTTGTCTCTACTTGCATGGAGTTTGTGTGGCTTACCCAGTTAGCTCATTTGCTTACGTGGTATGCCACGCGGTAACTCCTGATTAGCCCTACGTTAAAAATTTATAAAAAATCCAAAAACATTCCAAAAAAATTCCAAACAATTACAAATATTATATTTGCCCCCCTTTTCACTTAAAAATTTATATTTTAATATTTTTGGTCCCAAAAATACTATTTATTGAATAAAATAAGTAAATATTAAGTAAAAAGTGTGCTAATGACTATACTTTTATAGAGTCATCAAGGTGTGAGCAATACTATGCTTTTTGGGATTGTTTAGTGTTCCCAAGATAGTGATTGTTGGTGATAATGTTTGAGATATTTCCCACATTGTTTGTACTCTTTCTTTTTCACGTTACTAATCAATGGTTTCCAATCACACTACTACGTGTGATGTTAACTTGAAAGGAGAGTCAAATCCCTATATTGGATCAAAAGTAGTTGCAGAGGCAATAAGTAAGGGCAACAATAGGCAATTAGGAAAATATAGTCTCATTTTATAGAGGTATTTGAGTTTATATTTCTATCAAGTTGTATTTGTTTAATTTTTAGTGGATTATTTACTGTCGAGTGGTTACCATAAACAACCCGAGAATTTTACCATTTAGATAGGGCTTTTGCGTGGTTTACCTAGTTATATGATTGTGTTTTTATGTTATACTCTATTGTGAGTACAACCTAATTCTTGATCATGTATGTTTTAACATATAGCCTTTGAATTCTGATTGGAAATCTTTTTACTTTCAATATAGCATGTTTTATTTCCGGACTGAGTAGCCTGTATATTGACTCATGCTTGTGATATTTATTCTCTATCCTTGTTTGTTTTGCTTTATATGGGGGACTAGTTCTTAAGGAGTCAATATCTCCTTACCCTGGTTGTATACCAAGTTCTAGACTCTTTCAAAACAGTTGCATTCGTTGCTTCCCTTTTTCAAATCCTTAGAAAGTCTTTACAAATGGGAATTTTCTCTATAAATTCTAGATTATGGAATAATTGAATAATAGATTACGGATATAGTGGATATGTGTGTTTACAAGAGGTTTTAAAGTGTATTTATAGGTTAGGTTGAGTAAAACACATTATGTACGCATTCTAGGGTTTTTGGCAAGTAAAAACACTTGGACTACTGCATGGAAAAGTTGGTATTGGGGTGCGTATTGAAAATAAAATCCCCAGTGAAAATGCGAGAGATTTGTGCCATGAAATGGAATTTTTTGGACCACGACACGCATATTGAACTTGAATCCCCATAAAATCATACAAGCACACCTTACCATGGCATGGAATTTGTTGAACCACGACGCGTATTGAAAGTTGATGGTGGCCCGATTGTCCAACTTGTCCAAGTATTCATTTCTTGCCCTATTTTCACTCTTTTTGCTTGTTTTTGTCCCTTATTCTTTCAAAAGCACATTAACCTACAAAACACGAAAAGACCTTCCAAAACAATATAAATTTAAAATGAAACATAAAATTACTAACCATGCCCTTTGAATATTTAAGAGACCTATCAACTAATTGAAGGGACATGGTCATGAACTTCAACTCTCCTATATCTAGTTGCAAGTATATTAAGTAAGGTATTAGTTTAATACTACCAGGATCCTTTATTGGTGTGGAAATGTGATGGTTGACTCTCATTGATTCTCCTCAAAAGGCTCCACAATTTTAGCAATTATGTTTATACCTTCCTTGGAAGCTTCTTTCACTTCACTTGTGTTTCCTACATCAAGTAGTAAATCATCAAAAATTTCAGGAAAATACATTTAGCAACTTACCACTTTATAAGTGATTGATGCACAAATTATTGTGTACAAATTTTGTATGATTTATAAAATAGCTAACAAGTGCACAAATTATTTATAGAAAATGATAAGTATATTTCCAAGTTTGGTTTAAAGATGAATCATGTAGTTTTTAAATTATTCAAGAAGTTCAAAAAATCAAAATTAAAAACCTTAACATCCTATTACAATTCTTTTTAGTTGAGTATCTAAATTATTATCATAAAAATAAAGATAGATTTAATAAATATTTAAGCGATTAAATATTTATCATGTAATGAAGAATATATGAGATATATTAGTTAGTTAGTCATATTTATTCAATATTAAGTAAATTATTAAAAGTAGTAATTAAGATTATTGATTCTTTCTTATAGGTATGAAAATATCCTTAGGTAGGGATCATTTTCTTTGTTATTATATTTTAAATTTTCACCTTTGGTCAACCCAACAATTTAAACTTTAATTAAATTATGTTTGTTTTCTAAGAAATTACTAAACCATTTAATTTGTCATCTTCGGTTGGATCGACAATTTAAACTTTTATCAAGTTGTCAAAATTAGGTTCACGATTTAAGTAACTGGAACTAACTTTTAGATTTTAAAATTATAGTGAAGGATATATCATCAATATATCTTCAATAACAATTTTTATAAAAATCTTTGAAATAGATCATGCCACAAAATATATTTAGACTGTAATTGACTAATATCTACGAGTATTATTCTAAATCAGATTTATATAATTTAAATCTTAAATCTAACTCTCTTATTTATTATAAAAAGTAATTAGTCAACATACTTTTATTTAACAAATTTTGGTTTTAATCTTGATAGTAAATTAAATTTAATTCATTTCATAAATTTTTTTAATCTATTTTAATATTTCACAAGCCTAACAATATTGCTAATATCACATATTATTTATAGTTAGACATGCATAGTTTAATAAATGATCAATAAATGAAACATGTAGCATGTAAAACAACACTTCAAGATAATCTGAAGAAAAAAATACATTTAAATATACCTCTATAAAATTCTTTCATAATTGTATCTGTTTTGGAAAACCTCTAAACAGAATTGCTATACTGTTTATTGAATTGAAGCTAAAATTATTACATAAACTAAATTTATTCAACTCTCAAATGAGAAAAAAAAATTTAAACTAATATAACAAAAGAAAAGATTGAAAGAAACTAAGAAATCAGCTACAAAGAGAGTTGTAGGATTTTGGGATCATTTTTACAATAGAAATAGGTAACTATTATAGGGTGAGGAAAGGAGAAAAATGTAAAAAAATTAACTTGCCACTACAGCATCCAACTTTTTCACTCGACAGTACAGACAACTTATACACGATTTTGCACCGTGGCACATAATGTTTTCACGCCGTAACTCGCATCATATTTGGGATGCATTTGAGTTTTTCCTATTATCGCGCATCACGACTCACTATAAATTCATACCATGACACACTTCAATCTATATTACTTGGAACCCTAATATTTCTTGCATTTATATTTTCCAATTTTAAAACATATGTTATGCTTTATAATTGTTTTCTATTTAATTTTCTAAGTTGTAATGGATGCTTAAAGTATAATTCTTTCAGTTAAATCATTTTAAATACAAAAAATACCTGAAAAATAATAAAATATATCTATTATTTTTAAAAAATAGATTTGTGTAAAATGATAGTAAAAGAAGAAAATATAAATCTATAATATCGCGAAATATAAACTGATTTTAAGCACTTATCACAACCTCCAACCAACTTCTTACTGGTCTCTTATCAAGAATGACAAAGAACTAAAAAGAAAGACTAGAAATTAAACTATCTAAAATCATTTCCGAAAATTGATATGGTTGCATTTAGTATATGCAACAAACTTTAAAACCCCTAGGTTACCCTAGTGGACGAGTTTAATTTTCGTGAGGGTTTTCAAAAATAATACCCATAAACATCGTATGCAAAACAAAAATTGAAAATAAAAAAAAACAAATAACACATAAACAAATAAAATTTAAGTCTACAATTAAAATCTATATCATAAATTATTTCAACATTCTAAACATTCGTGAAGATTCCTATACGTAGGAACAACTACACGAATGCCAATTGTTCTTCTAACTCAAATAGGTAATCAAGACCTAGATGAGGGATGGAGAAGCCAATCCATGGAATCTTTTTGCGAGCTATATATCAATTCGACGAAACATACCTCATAACATGAATTGAGAAATTATAAAAGTAGAAGTACATAAACAACATTCTAATTTCAACAAACAACAAAAACTACTTTTAATAAGAAATAAGAAACTGCAATAAACACATAAGAGACAAAATGCCCCATAGGCTTCTGTCCAGGCTAGCAATATGCATACATGGCAATCAACACTCAAAAAACATATGAAAAGGTCATAAATGATTTCCAATCACTTTAAGACCTCATATGTGTGAACATATTTAATAGATGATGATTGTACTATCACAATATGCTATCATACACATCATAGAAAACCAATTAAAAAGTTTAACGCTCGATACATTACTAAGATAAAGAGATACTGACTCCTTAGAGACTCACAAAAAAATCACATGCATATAACAAACTTAAATAATATAAATTAATCAAGAAGCAGGTAGATTAATTTATCATAACAAGTAATGATTAGAAAGCTTATAGGCATAATATATAGAAAAAAATAAAGCATGCAACAACATATAATAAACATACTTTCTAATCAGAGTATTCATCTAGGATGTTTGAATATATATGTTGGAAAAACAGAAAATACTAACATACTTACAGATCATGCATAACAATAATGAAGGAGTCCTAAACCAGATATACAATCAAGTTAAGGAGATACTGACTCATTAAAGACTCAACTCAAATATGCAAATCATAAGGAGATATTTTTTTTTATTAGTAAAATATATAAATCTTATTTTATATTTGTACTTGAATGACAATTTTTTATTAGTGTATAAATTCTAGCTTATGAATCTAGCAATCTAAAAAGGTGAATATGTTATAACTCAAATTATTATCAATTAAAAATTAAAATAGCACAAAGTGACCAAGTGTGTAATTGTGAATAAAATTAAATACAAAAAATAAAATATTAACAAGCGATATTTAGGTGGACACAACCTAAGTAAACACAACCTATAAGCTACCTAACATATTTACTATGAATATAAATGTTGAGTTTAAAGTAGGTCTTAAACTACCCTTAAAGTGATAAATCCATAATGTATTTTACTAGCGAGTTATCACTCTTTGTCACACTGTCCAAGATATGTGTTTGATTCGAACCAACACTTTAATCAACTCGAGTTCACAAAACACATCTATCTTAACACTTAAGTTAACACAAATAACATAAATATAAGGTCTAGAAACATATTTAATAATAAATAATTTTAACTTTAATATTTAAAACATATATAGAATAAATCAAATCAACTAATAATTCTTAAAATAATTAATTAAGTATAAATTTAATTGAAACAACTTCTTTAAACCATAATAATCACAGCAATGTGAAAGAATCTACGGAAAAAGGTGATTATAAAAAAATGAAACAAATTATCCGAAAGTATGAAAATGTAGAGAATTAAATAGCCTAATACTAATATTAAAGGATGTTTGATGTACACGGACGGAAAATGGAGACGCTTAATTTAAATTGAAATCCACTCCTTAATGTTGTCGAATAGACAACCTAATTTACTTCATTATTTGTCTCTAGCCGAATGACCTATATCATCATATTAATTGAGTCTCCCACCATTTGTAAATTCCTTTTATGCTCGTACATCTTTTTATTAGCCCTGCTCTACACCATCGTTAATCACCTCTTATGTATAACTAATAATAAATCAAAAAAAGTTTAAGTACAATTTCTTCACATTATATCATTTATATTATTTGATTTTTTAATCAGAAATAATATCACTTAATTCTTTAACCTTGTAAAAATAATTAATTAAAAATAAATTATATTATTTTAATAATTTTTTTATTAACATATTATTATTTTTTATGTAAAGTGATTAAAATCGATTAAAATACATGTATTTAATAATGATATAATCATAATTAATATGAAAAAATTCAAAAAATATTGGTTTTTAATTTTATTATTTAGCATAATTTTATTTTAATATTTTATTAATTTTTATTAAAAATAAAAAAATATATAAATAACTTTTCGTTAAAATTTTATTATTATTTATTTTTCTTAAATTATTTTACATTAAATTTAACTTTTATCCATGTTAAAGAATCGTATTTTAATTACTTAATATAAATAATAATATTTTAAATAAAAATTATTAAAATAATATAATTTATTATTAATTTATCAATTTTATATATTTTGGTAACTAAATGATAATATTTATAACGTAAGTAATTAAATAATAAAAATAACTTAATTTAAATAATTTCTATTTCACCTCATCCAAATAAATATATATATAAGTGATAATACGATGAGGTAGTGTAACTTCTAATTTGGATTAATTTAAAAAAAATTAATTGTTTTAATAGAATAATAAATCTTAAAAATAAATATAAATATAAATGAGTATATGAAAATTTTCCCATAGCATTTTTAAATATCACGGAAATATAAATAAAAAGATTTAATTAATGTGTGCCTATTATGTGTAATTTTTATTTAAAATTGATGAGTTTTTAAAAAATTTCAATTTGATGTAACTTAATCAATGAATTAACATGAAAACCATTTAAATACTAAATTTAATTAAATTAATTACATCAAAATATTTTGTCCATAAAATTATAAACTTTTCATAAACCTCTCAACATAACCTAATGAACTCACTCTACGAATCAGATTGCAACTCCATACCCCAAGCAAGTGTTTGGAATTCTAACACAACTCCAAATAGAGCAAGTCAAACACGAGACAGGGAAGCAAACTCGAAGTCCAATGGAATTTGATTCAAACTTATCCTCTTGGGAGTATGAGCTTATCTCAAATTCATTCAGATTTAGGATTTCCTTTCCATAAATAAATTAGTAGTACTAGCAGGTCATTGTAAACTTTCAAGCACAAATACCGGTCAGAAAAAAAAAATCGTGCACAAATTTAGGGGCACTACCAGTCATTTTGGTCATAAAATTATGTCTATTTAGTATTTCTAATAATAATAATAATAATAATAATATTATTATTATTATTATTATTATTATTATTTTTAGGTATTAATATTACTACAATAATTTTTATTATTATCATAAAAAATACCTAAAATATCTATTTTATTCATATTATTATTATTATTATTAATATTTTTAGGTATTAATATTACTATAATAATTTTTATTATTATCATAAAAAATGCCTAAAATATCTATTTTATTCGTAATATTAATTACATTTTAATGATTTTAGTATTAGATAAAGTTGTCATCAATTAAATATTATTCTTATAATAATAATTTCTATTATAACAATATGGTTGCATTTTTTTATGCTAACGAGAGGAATGCTAAAAACACAATTTTGCATCTATGATAATAATATTAATATATTATGCCATGTATATTACTTTAAAAAATTAAAATAATTATAATTTTTAAAATTATGTTACATACATATATTAGTTATGAGTGCAAAATTATAAATTTATATTTTGGGTTAAATATGTTTTTTGCTCATTACATATAACATGAATTACAAAAATATCTAAAATATTTAATAATTATAATTATATCAATAACGTTATGTATAAAGATAAAACATGCATATTCGTTAACTAAATTTTAATCATTTAACATAATACAAATTTATTAGGTATGTCCTTGACTAATTACTAAAAAAACATATTTTGAATAGTCAAAACACATGATGTTGTAATATTATCATTAATAAAATGTTAATATTATGTAATTTTATTTAAATTCTAATTATTTATTAGATATGCTTTTATTATTATACATGTTTAAATAGGAGTTCACTTAATAATATAGTCATAATTAAAATTATGTAAATTTTTTAAATATTTTTATAATTCATTTAATACATTATTAGCATAAAACCCACCTAACTTATATTTTTGTTATTAAGGCTTAGCAACGGAGGTGATTGAGTACCGAGGTGTTGGGAGCAAGCCAACGTGGAAGACATGCATCTTTTGGTCAATTTGCTTTTCTCAACTTTTTCCAACCTATTTTATTCAAGAATTAAAGATGCTTAATAACATATTAAAAACAAATGTTATGCAGCTCTTTGTACACCACTTTTCAACAATTTTTTGCGTGCCAAGATTCTACTCCTAAAAAGCCTCATCCATGGCAAGACGCACCCACTTTTCATCATGTTTTATGATTAAAAGCTGAAAATACCTACATGTTCCTTGGTAATAAAGTGTACCGTTGATTTTGTTAAAAATTGAGGGCATTATTGTCAGTATTCAGCCCCAAACAACCAAGCAAATAGCAATGGTGACAGGCGATAATTATTATCTTAATAATCATAATAATTATAATTATTTTACATTAACTTTATATACAAATAATAACTATAAATTATAAATTTATAATAATTTTCACACATTTTAAATATTTTTTATTTTTTTAATATTTATTTAAAAATATATTTTATTTTAAAAAATAAAATTTTAACGTAATTACTATTTTATTATATTATTTAAAATATTAAAATTAATTTTTAACTATTTAACCTCCGATAAATAAAATTTAATATAATTAATTAAAATATTTTCTATTTTATAATTAATTTTTTTTATATAATTATATTTGTGTAAAAAGTAATATTAATATATATTAATTAATCGTGATTTTATTACTGTAATAGAAAAGAAGAAATAATCAGATTTTAAGCAGCCGTGAAAGTCAGGCGGTCAGACCCTACATCTGGATAAAGGTCAAACAACATTTTATCACGTTCTGTTAAAATAAACCCTTCTTCTAATAGTAGTATATCTCTCCACGAGTGAATATCTCTAAAACATAAGCTCAAGAGCTCAAGTATTCAATTAACCAAAGCAGTCTTTATCGGACTTCCTTGAAACCCTTTTGAGTTTTCAACCAAATACATTGTAATTTAGCCATTTAAGTTCGTTGCAGAAACTGGGTGAATCAATGTAGATAGAGAGATCCCATAGAGCCACAAGTACAAGCGAGCTGTTCATTTGTTTCACTTCTTGTCTTTCATCTTCCTCAATGAAGATCTCTACTAAGTCCATTCTTAGCCCTAGTCCTGCCAGAGAACCATCACAAATCTCTCGCACTTCTTCTCTTAGTAGAAGGCTAAAGAAAAGTGGAAGTATCAAAGGAGGCCAAGCTTCACCTATGTTCCCAACTGGTGGAAAGAAAAGAGGGTCTGCTTTTGAAAACCCAGAACCATCTTCTCCTAAAGTGACCTGCATTGGACAGGTGAGAGTCAAGACCAAAAAACAGGGTAACAAGATGAGAACTGGATCTCAGCGGGATGAAGTTAGTTTCAGAAAACCAGAGCAAAACAACTTTCAGACCATAGTGGGTCAAGAATATCATGGTCGTGAAACCCATCAAGGTTTTCAGTTCCAAAGTCCACAACATGAATGCTTGCCTCACGGAAATCAAAAATGGGTCCATCTACCTATGACGATTTGTGAAGCTCTGAGGACTTTTGGAGAAGAGTTCAACTGCTTTTTACCTTGTCGCTCTTCGTGTATGACGAGTGAGAAAGATAAAGAAGATAAAAGTGTGAGATCTGAAAATGGAAGCTCTTGTAGTGCGCATTTTGCAAGGTGGTTAGTGGCTTTACAAGATAAAGATGGGAAAGGACGAGAGATAGAGTTGGAAGTTGAAGAAGAAAGAACAGAGAGTAGTACTAGCCAGAGGAGGCAAATGTTTGAAGGTATTCAGTTCGATGTAGAGTTTAAAGAAAATGTTGAGGAAGAAGAAGCTCGAGTTCCACCAAAAAATGCTCTTTTATTAATGAGGTGCAGATCTGATCCTGTGAAAATGGCTGCTCTTGCTAATCGCCTCTGGGAGTCTCCTGTTCCACAAAACGAGGAAGCTAATGAACATGAAGAGGATTACAGAGATAACGAAACAGAACAAAGAGATATGGAAGGTCAACACGAGCAAGTAAAAGTTGGGGATGTGGCGGAAACAGAGCTTAGTAGAAGAGAGGAAATGTACGAAAGGTGCGAACTTTCAAGTTATGATGAGTACGAAGCTACACAAGAACTAGAAAACTTGATTATGGACGTGGATGAGAAGGAAGAGAAGATAGAGGAAAAAGTTAACCAAGTAGTAAGCGAAAACCCAGAAAGAAGCATAGAAATTCATGGGATACAAGTGGAAAGTTACAAACTTGATGGGTTAAAAGAGGAAAGTAAAGATACAGTGGATGGGTTAGAAGAGGACAGTAGAGATGCAGTGGATGGGTTAGAAGTGGATAGTAAAGATGCAGTGGATGGGTTAGAAGAGGATAGTAAAGATGCAGTGGATGGGTTACAAGAGGATGGTAAAGAAGAAAAAGAAGAGGAACAAGAATCTGACGCTAACCCAGTAGCTGAATCAACAAAAGAGGCTGTTTTTATTGATGCTTTTCCCCAAAATCTTGTAGGTAATTCAGAAAAGATTGAAGAATTAAACAAAAGTGAGTTACTTCATGAAAATGACCACCTAAATAAACCACCTTTTGAAGACGAAGAGGTAGAAAACAGAGCAAGCTTTCACTCTGAAGAAGAATCGGCAGAACACAAACAAAGAGAAGATGAAGAACAAGAAAGCGAGGAAGAGGCAAAAATTACAGAAGAGCCATCGGAGGAGGAAGAGATCCTAAAGTTAGCGACCCGACATAGATCCGAAACCGAAAACCCGAAACCCCGAAAACTGGAAGTGGGTCATAAGTCAAAGGTAGAAGAAAAAGAAAGACCAGCATTGCCAGATTGCTTATTGTTGATGATGTGTGAGCCCAAGTTGTCAATGGAGGTCTCCAAGGAGACTTGGATTTGCAGTACAGACTTCATTCGATGGCTACCGGAGAGAGATAGAAACAGAAAAGTCAAGAAAAGTGACGGTTCTAATGAGGCCAAGAAGCGACTCAGTATGGGCAACAATAAGGACTCTAAACCTGCGCACTCTAGACACCCAGCACAACAAAACATGCAACCGTCGAGATCATCTTGTTCATTCCCGGTGGCTCCAGCTTCAATGATAGATCAGAAAATGGTGGGTTCTAAGGCTTACGAGCCGTTTGTGCTCACTCGTTGTAAGTCGGAGCCAATGAGGTCATCGGCTAAGCTAGCGCAGCAGGAAGCTTGTTTCTGGAACAATAGGAAGCTTGAGCCGCATCGTCCAGCTACGCTCGGCGTAGGCGCGGCTGGGGTTGGGTTTTGAACCGGTTAATTCATCAATCAAATTTTAGGGTAACATCTGATGGAGTGAGTAATATTGGATGACATTATTGTTTAAATCTTACATGTGGACCGTGGGCAAATTTAGTAGCACTCAACTCAATATGTACGGATGATTTTTGTCTTTAAATGTTGAGTTTTATTAATAGGTTTTCAAGAAATTCAAATTATTATTACTAACTTCATAGGCTTCTGTTTGTGCATTTGTTCTCTACTTAAATATTTGTAATCTGTCAAATCTAATGCTCTTAAGAATATTAACAATCAAAAAATCACGTCGCCACTATTTTCAACTTTTATTATGACTTATGAGTTTGTTTGTGTTTATGCTTGTGTTTGTTTTTCATTTTTCCTTTTTGTTTATTTTTTTGATTTTTTTTTTGTTTTTTTCTGGATCAAGTTTATTGTGTGATAATTAGAAGTCCAAATAATCATGTGATATTTGCTAACAGCACTTTATTTTTAGTCATCGAGCTAATTAAGTAAAATAATAATAATAATGTTTTTTTTTTGTTTTGCTATTCGAAAGCACGCAATTGCCTGTGGAATTATGGGAGTTAAGTAGTGTTAAATTCACTACTATTAGAAACAGCCCTAGACATTTGAGTAAATTCTCCTTGCTATCAATAAGATAGGTACCACGAAATTTGAATTACAGAACGCATTATCTAATTCAATGGAATAGTGATAATAGAAAAGTTGGGACCATTGAGACCAGCTCCTTACCAGACGGGCAGACATGACAAAGAAGCCATAAGGATTGCTTTGTGGGTTTTTATTTTCACCAAAATATATAGAATGATATATGTTCTTTCTCAATAGAAAACAAAGCAGCCCTAGACACAAGCTTGTGAGCTCTTGCATTCAATTCCTTTGGTATCATCGGATTGAAATCATTTGAAATTGATTTAATTTTCTTTTTCCTATTATGATTATATTCATTTTTTACATGAACTGTCATGAAATATTCCGCATCTATTGAAACCGCTATGATTGTAAGATTTCACATCTAATGAATAATTGTTCGACATCCTCAATTTCATTGTGACATAACGTGCAATTCTAGTTCTCTAATATCATGTTTGGTTAACTGGAATAGAATGAAATTAGAATTAATTAATTTTTATTTTATGTTTGGTTTATCTGAAAAGTGAAAATGGAATGTAATCGATTTCTAAAAAATTGATTCTTAAAAGAAAAGTAATCAAAATTTTTTCTCCCCCTTAAGGAATCATGATTCCATTATCATCTCAATTTTTTTTCCAATTTTACCAACCCCAAATATAATCCTAAATCATAAGCCCTAAATCCTAAACTCTAAACCCAAAATCCTATTTAGAAAAATAATAATTTTAACCCTAAAATTTAACCCACAAATATAACCCTAAACCTTAAACCCCAAATCCTAAAATCTCAAATCCCAAACCTCAAAACCCTAAAACCTATTTAGAAAAATAATAATTTTAATAATATATTTTATTTTTAAGTAATAATTATTTAGAAAAATAATGATTTCAATAATGTATTTTGTGTGATGAAAAAATAATAATTAAATAATATTATTTAAACTTTACTAAATATAGAGGTATTAAGGTAATATAATATGTTTTTCATTCCATTCCAGTTGTAAATCAAACACTGTAATACTGATTCTTTTTTTTATTCTAGTTTTTTTTATTCTAGTGGTCAAACAAAACAAATATGTTTCTTTTTTATTCCATTCTCATTCTCATTTCGATTCTATTGTGTGAACCAAACATCACCTAAAGTCATAATTATACTTAAATTCCTTTTTGTAAAGGTCACTCCCTTAGTATTTTCCACATAAAGAATTTATGTCTTTCAAGAAATTTAGATTTCCATAGCTTTGTCCAAAATCATGCATGACCATATACTCCCAAAGGTTTTATTAGAGTGAGATAGGCATCCTTGACAGAAAACTCACCACCTTTCATGCCAAACCATTTCAGAATATCTTTTTTGTCTAACCTTGGCGGGTGTAAAGCTTGAACATGATATGATCTAACTTGAGTTCTTTTTTATAATAGGATTCCAATGGTATAAGTCAAAATGATGAACAATCATGTTGTATGATGCACACATTTTGTATGTTTATAATAGCTCATAGATGCACGAATTATTTTATAAAAAATAATAAATATATTTCTAAAGTTGGTCAAAAAAGAAACTACTTGGTTTTAAATAATGAAATAAATATCTTAAAAATGAAAAATAAACCTAAGCATTTTGTCACAATTGTTTAGGTTTGAATGTCTAAACTATTAACATAAAATTAAAAGACAGAATAGATTCAATAAATATCACGTAGATAAACATTTAATATTTAATGAAGAATTTATGAAATATATTAGTTAGTTCATCATGCATGCTCAAAATTAATGAAGTTATTAAAAATATAAATTAATATTACTGCTTTTTTATTTTTTGTATGAAAATATCCTCAGATGGAGATCAAATTCTTTGTTAACAAAAACCAATTAATATCTTAAAACGGGGATCACCAATTGATCAATATTAAATTATGATTTATTTCTAAGGAAATAACAAATCATTTAAGTCACTGTTTAAGGTGGAGCACATAATTTATACTCTCATTCAAGTTATCTAAATCTAACTTTTAAATTTTAAACCTATTATGAAAAATATAATCTTCAATATATTTTTCAATCATAAATATTATAAATATTTTTTCAATAATAATAAATATTTAGACTCTCATTCAAGGTGTCAAATTTAGATTTTGATAATGAGATACAAAAATTAAACTTTCATATTTTAAATCTGTTACGAAAAATATATCGTTAATATATTTTTCTGTAATAAACTTTGTATAAATTTTGAGGGAATGAATTAAAATCAATTTATTTTATAGAAATATTTACCTAAATTAATATTTCATAAGCATAATAACATAACTAATATCTCATAGTAATATTCAGCGAAATATGTTTAGATATAATAACGTTCAATAACTTAAAATAACATTAAAAATAGTACATAAATTTAAATCTGTAAATGAAAAAATACAATTAAAATTTATACCTCAAATGTATCTTTTAGCTTATAGAATTTTACTATTGATCTATATATAAAAAACCTCCAAAAATATTGCCTAAATTGTTTACTGAATCCAACACTACATGATAAAATTAAGAAAATAAAACTAAAACTATTACAAATTTTCAAATAAAATATTAAATGTTGTATCTGATCATGTTTATTGAGTATTGAAAAGGAGGGATGATTTTATATATGAGTAGCTGATAAATGGGAGACACATATGGATCTTCAGGGATTTATCGACACGTGTTGCAACCCATTTTTATTCATACCACGACTCGCGTCTATTCTAAAATGCATGAAATCATCATTTGAGAAAGTCAAATCATGACACATATTAATCACCACTGTGACTTGCATTTCTCCTATTTATTTTTTTCTTTCACCCTTTTACGTTTGGTTGGATTTACATGTAAGACTTAAATGTATATTCTTCTAATCTCCTAAGTTGCAGTTGAGTGCTTTCAGGTATAATTCTTCAATTTTTATTTCTTGAATCATTTTGAAGTCAAAAATACCTTAAAAATAACACATATACTTATGATTTAAAAAACATAGATTTGCAAAAATAATGATAAAATTATACAAATATAAATATATTTACATTGAAGTACAAATAAATTACATAATATTAGTGCTTTTTAAGCACCCATTATTATCACAATTAATTTTTCAAAGTCTTAGAAATTTTTTGACAAGGTATACCTAGTATCCTATAAGTGCTTAAAAAGTAGACTTACCTTCTGATATATTAGAATTAATTGGATTAATTAAGTTTTAATATTGTATTTTTACTCATTTATTTCACAAAATGTTTTTCTCGTCTTACGTTCTTCAGATTTGTATGAGCCTCAAGAACTTTTCTTATAATTTGTTCTCTCATGTTTCCTATTTCCTTACATGTGTTCCTTTCTAGTGCTAGACATACATTCTTTTATTTTCTTACTGTGTTCAATGGTACCTGATCACACCACATTAGGTGGTGTCTATTGTAAAGGAGAGCCAAGTTCGTGTGTCAAACCAATACATTGTGGAAGTAACAAATAAGAACAACAATAGATAGTTTGGATAGAGGTTATAACTAATAGAGGTAATAGTGGTTTTATTTTTTAGAGTTGTAATTGTTTTATTGATTAGCGAATTGTTTGTTGTTGAGTGGTTGTCTTAAGAAACTCGAGGATGTTATCATATAAATACAATCTTTATGTGGGTTTACCTTATTACATCATATGTTATGCATGCTTTATTATTATTCTAGTATAATCTGAGTTTGAGTTGTGTATGATAAGGAATACCGTTGTTTAAAATTTGATTAGAATGCATTTATTTTCTATATCTTCTTGTTATTTTACATATAATATCTACTATTGAATGTTCCTTGTTGAATTGATATTATATTGTTACGACTTCTGTGAGTGATATGTTTTCACTATTATTCTATTCTCTCGAGTGAGAGTGAGAACATTAAGAGTTTGTATCTCTTTACCTTGGTTGTGTACTGGGTCATAGACTTTTTCAATTGGCATTAGATTGGGCACAACCTTCTTGGGCTTAACCACTCCAGTGTTGATCCTTTCCACTTATTCTATGTGTTCAATGGTTTCAAATCCCTTGTAATAGACAATATGAGAGATTTGGTTAGTGGACAACCTAATTTTAATGGGTTATGTTACTTTTACTAGAGATTTCAAATGTATTCCTACTTGAGATCTAATAACAATAATGGTTGGTCTTTGATTAAGGATGGTTGACATGTGCTATGTACATGTCTAAAACTGGTGTCGTCGAACCCAAACCTATCAATGTATGGAATAAAGAAGAACTTCATCTTAGCAACTTAAACAACTAAGGGTTGCACCTTCTCATCAACTTAGATACCACTGAGGATTTTGCTCTTATGGAAAACTTTTACAACTATCAAGGAAGCATGGGATGCATCTCTCAAATTAGTGCATATTCTTTGAAAACGACATAGACTATTGCTCCTCAATGCTATTCTCTTATGGCTTTCCACTCTAAGAACGTACTATCCAGTTCTTCTTATTGGATTGACACTGGTGAAAATGAATGGTTCTCTCTTCAAGAATCCTATGACCAACTTATGTATGATAATCTCAAGTTCAAACATGTTATGACTAAGATTCATAGTGATATTGCTAAAAAAGATAAGGAGCATTTGAATCTGTTTGATTAATTTCTGAACCTTAAGTTGAATGGTGATAAAGCTGTGAGTATCTTGAAATTTAATTTGGAGAATCATATTAAGTCCCTCTAGATTTTCTTATGGGATAATGAAATTTGTCTTACTGAAATATGTGAGCTTGAGAAGCCAATTCAGGATAGAGAGTTTGACACTTTCTGAGATCAACACACGTCTGAGTCCTCTTGTAATTCTAAAGACATATGAAAACTTAAGAAAGAAGCTTACATCTTGGAAGAGAAAAAGGCTATCCTAAAGTCCTTATTAAAGGATTGTGATGTTGAACTGGCTAGGCTTCATGCTCATGTTGAAGTTGACACTAATAAGGTCATTCTTCTTGAATCCATCATTTTAGAAAAACATTAAATGGATGAGACTCGCCATCTTCAACAGTATGACTTCATGAGAAAAATTAAAGAATTTATGGAAATTGGTAATAAATGATCCCTTGGAAATACTTGTTTTGAAAAGTTATTAAAACGTAATGATGTTCATCCCTCTTCCCTCACTTTAGCTACTGTTCAAAAACATTCTCCTATCATTGACATTTCAAATGTTGATTCCATTGATGATATCATGAGTGCATAGAGTTTGTCTCTTACCTTTATTTCTTGCAACTCAGGTTACTTCACCTCCTCCAACTCTCAAAAAGACTTTCCCATTTATGATGAGCATATATTGAGTCATATGGAAGAACTTTTGAAACTTTCTATCACACTAATTAGTGAATCCATAACCTTACAAAATGATGCAATGTTGATTTTGAATGAGTTTAAATCCTATCTCGATATCGGTACATATGATCAAGATTTAAATTGCAATATGATTCACACGACCTTAAAGGCATCAAATTTCAGTTATTGGTATCTTGATAGTGGTTGCTCCAGAAACATGATCGATAATAAGCCTTTCTTTACGAAATTAACTCTCACAAATGATGGATCTCCTACATTTGGTGATGGTAATAAGGGTTGATCTATGGTAGAGGATCTATTAGCGCCTCTGGTATCCCTAAGCTTACGGATGTACTCTACATGTAATGACTTAAGGATAACGTTATTAGCATTAGCTAAATTTGTGACCATATACACTATTAAGTTTACTCAAATAGATTTATTATGCATGATGAGTTAGGTAGAAATTTGGTCAAAGGTATCAGATTTGAGGATAATTGCTACTGTGTAGGATCACTTCCCCTAGTTATTTGTAACAATTTAAGTTTGAGCACCAAATAATTATGACATCAACATTTGGGACATGTCAACTATAAATTACTAAAGAAAATATCAAATTTCAAAGTCACCTGGGTCTCTCTTTTATTTCTTCCATTCCTGAGCAAGTTTATAGTCCTTGTCAAATGGGCAAACAAAGAAAAAGCCAACGTAAGAATAATCAACACATATCTACCACAAGACCTCTCTAACTTCTCTATATGGATCTAATGGGTATCATTCAAAGGGCAATATTGGTGGGAGAAAGTATGATCTTATTATTATTGATGATTTCTAAAGATACACCTGATTCTATTTCTAAAAGAAAAATATGAATCTTGTGATAAGTTTTAATCCTTGTGTATCAAGCTATAGAATGAAAAATTTGAATCCATCAGAACAATCATAAAAATCAGGATTGACCACAGAAAACAATTTAAGAACTTTAAATTTAGTGCTTTTTATGATGAAATAGGAATTCAGTATGAGTTCTTTACTCCTAAGACCCCTATACAAAATGGGACTATTGAATGGAAGAACATATTTGTCCAAGATATGGCTAGAGTTATGTTGGCAAGTAAAGCTTAGTGATGAGTGCTCAAAAAGCACTAAAATTACCATGATTTTATGCACATTAATTGATTAAAAATATATATATTTATATGATTTTATCATATATTTATATAAATTTGTCTTTTCGGAATCACAGGTATTTTTATTGTTTTTTAGGTATTTTCGCTTAAAAATGTACCTTAAAGATTCAAAAAGGAATACTGGAGACAATACATCACAAATACATTCAAAAATAAATGAGGAAAAGTCAACAAATATGGAAAAATTGGACAAATTGGGTCAAAAATGTCAAAAAAGAGGAAATCGCGGTGCCCAGCCACCCAGTTGCCCAGCCGCACCCAGTAATGCGCACACAAGATCTTCCTTCCGTGTGCGTCCCTACTCTCGTCCGCACGCGCCTGCGCCCAGGCTGCTCCCATCTGCGCGCGCCGCTGCACCCATCTGTGCACGCGGCCGCACCCACATCAACATGATGTCATCAGTATGACGTCATCAATCACTACTCAGCGTTTCCATCATTTTTTATCATTTTTTCACCCACTTTTCTCCCCATCCTCACCTATAAATACCCACATTCTCTTCATAACAAAACACACCTCAAAACACATCTTCTCTTCTCTTTCTTTCTCTCATTTCTTAGTTTTTTTTAGTTTTTCTACTTTTTCTTAGTTTTTAGCTTTTCTTAGTTAGTTTCTCTTAGTTTTAGAGTTCTTCTCTTTTTGAGAAGAACTAGTTATGTTTTGTAATTTATTTGCTTTTTTATTCAATAAATGAGAATGCAAATTCCATTTGGAGGTTTTCCAGCAACGGGAATAGCATCAAAGTACTGTAAGGATTTTATTTTTTTTACAGTTATTTTTTATGCTTTATTCTTACATGTTATATTTAATTTGTTTGTGATTAAATTTAACTTTGCTGGTTGTTTGTAAACATGATATAATAATAACGTTGTTATGCTTGCGAAATATTAAATAGGTAAAAATATCTAAAATGAATTGATTTTGTTTTTATTCAAGATTTTATATTAAGAATGTTAAAGAGAAATATTTTATTTTTCATTACAAACTTAAATCTGAAAATTAGATTTTAAGGTTTAGTTATCCGGTCTGATTTAGAGTAGTGCTCTTTTATTTGTTGGTACAATCGCCCGGTAGTTAGAGTGAAGCTCTATTTCAAAAGTTTTTATAAGAATTATTATCTAACAATGTATTGACAACATGTTTTCAGTAGTGGTTTTAAAACTTGAAAGTTAGTACTCGGATAACTAAATTCTTAGGTTTAATTTGGACACCTTGAATAAAGTTTAAACTATCTAACCCCACCAAAGGTGTCATTTAAATGGTTCATTTTCAATCTCTTAGAAAAATGAATTAATTTAACTAACCAAATTAGTTATCAACCTCACCCATAGGTGTTAATTGATTTGTTTAGTTAACAAAGAATATCTAACCCCACCAAAGGTGGTATTCATATAAAAAAGGGAGAATCAATAAATATCAATTCATATCTTTTATAAACTAAATAATATGAGCAAGCATAATTAACTTAGTTATTATATCCATAAATACTCCACTGTTTTAACAGATAAAATTTGCATAAATGTTTATTGAATCTATGTTTATTTTTATGTTATTAGATTAGAAACACAAAAAACCCCAAAATATCGTGACAGAATGTTTAGAATTTAATTTCGTTTTTAAAAGTTTGAATAATAAATTAAAAACCACATACATTCCTTCCTTAGATCGACCTTGGGAGTATACTTATCATTTTCTACGAAATAATTCGTGCACTTGCGAGAGTTTTATAAATACATAAAACCAAACGAACGGCAGGATCGGCGATGTCGGTTCTACCCGATCAAGTTTTTGGCGCCGTTGTTGGGGATGGTATCAAGTTTTTGCCGCAGTTGCCGAGGAAGAAATAACGTTTTTAAATTATTTATCAAAATTTTAAAAACTTTTTATGTTTTAAATAATTCTGATTTTTTTTATTATTAAAAAAAAACAAAAAAAAATTTGTTGTTTGTGAATAGTAAAAAATAATAATAATAAAATAAAAAATTAGTTGTTCGTGAATAGTAAAAAAAACAAAAACAAAAATTTAATAAAAATTAAAATAATTTTTTTCTCCTAAAAAAACAAAAAAAAAATTCACATTTCAAATTTCATAAAAAAAAAATAAAAAAAATTTTAATTCATAAAAAAAACGGGTTATAGCATGAATAATAAAATAATTTTGAATTTTGAAATTTGAAGAAAAAAAAAACTTAAATAAATTTTAAATAAAAAAAATTAATAATAAAAATAAATAAATAAATAAATAAATTAAAAAAATTAAAAAAATTAAAAAAAATTAAAAAAATTAAAAAAATAATTTTATTTAAAAAATAATTTTTAAAAAAAAAAATCAAAAACTTTATTTTCAATATTTTTTACTTCTCTTATCTTTTTCAATTATTATTTTTTTTATATTTTTAATTTAAATTTTTTTTATTTTTCTTTTACCTTTTTCAATATTTTTATTTTTCTTTTACCTTTTACCTTTTACCTTTTTCAATTTTTATTTTATTTTATTTTTGGCTTAATTTTTAATTAATTTTTTTATCTTAATTTTTGTTTAACTTAGTTAACTTAGGTTTTTACTAAATTTTCATTTAAGTTAATTAACTTATGTTTTTAGTAACTTAATTTACTAATATTAATTTATTAACTTAATTAACTTAGATTTTCATTAACTTAATTAACCTACCTTTTTATTAACATAATTAACTTAAATTTTAACTTAACTTAATTAACTTAATTTTAATAGCATAAAAAGTAAAAATCTAAGGGAGTTATGTCTAGGAGACTAGTTCTTGGAAGCCTTTGTGCCACTAGTCTTTCCTGGGAACATTGCTCTATCTAGGAGGATGATTTTTAAGGAGCCTTTGCCCCATCATTTTTTTCCTGGGAGCACTCTTGATTAATACTGATTATGTTATTTTAACTTACATATTATACTTAAAAAAACAAAAAAAAAAATTCTGAAACTATCTCCAAAATTTTAAAGTTTTAATTACAATCTAAGGAGTTATTGTTTTGTTTGATCTAGGTACAATTGTGTTTTGATGCTTTTTATTATTTGATTTGTACCTAGACGTGGATGATCTAAAACTCACAAGCATGTCCCTAGTTTTAAGTACAAAAAAATTTGAAAATCCATAGGATATGACTGAAAAAGTATAGGTAGACAAACTTGTCTTACTTGTAGGTTTGATTGACTCATTGATGAGGGGAAATTGAGTTTACTTAAAATGAAATCCCCAAGTTACGTCTTGCTAAGACGTTAAACTAAGCGCTGGATGGGAGGCAACCCATCATTTTAGGTAATTTTTATTTATTTATTTAATTTCTATTATTTATTTTAGTTTAATTACATGTGAATAATTTTAAAATTGTTAAAACTAAAAATATTTGTTGAGATGTTAGAAGTTCACAGCGATCTGTCTGTGTGAACTTTATTGATGAATATGATGGATGCACTTGCATTTCTCCATTACTACTTGCACATTCTCAGAAAATAGATAATATTTCTTCTCTTTTCTCTTTATCTTTAATTTACAGTTGTTACATTGAGGACAATGTAAGTTCTAGGTTGGGGGTGGTGAAAAGTTACCATGCGTAATTAAAAAAAATTAACAATTAAAAAAAAAATTATGTTCACATTTTCATTTTTATTGTGTTTGGTTTTATTTTCTTTGTGTGATTTAGTAATTTTTGGAATTAAAAAAAAATTCTCACAAAAATTTATCATTTCTTTAAATCAAATTTAAGTAAATAGTTAAGTCTTTTGTACTGTTAGATTAATTTTTGAAAACATATCATGAAATATTTTGTAATTGTGTTTGATAATTAGTTAGTTTTTGTCATAACTAGTATTTCTTGATAAGATGTAGAAATTATATTAAACCCAAAATCGGTGTTTATGAATTTGTTTTAGTGGAGATTATCTTTGTGAGATATAATTTGAGCCTAATTTCCCTTATTCAGAGTGAAATATATATTTTTTCTACTCCAAACACATTTTTTATTTCTTCAAATTTTTAGATGATCTCTATAGGCATTAACATTGAATGTATGAATTTTTTCTCATCTTAATAGAGTATCGTATATTTTTTTTTATTTTTGCTTAGATTAAATGGTTTGAGTAGAAATTGATAGTATATGCTTTTATCTCATTCATGCATGACTGCTACAAAAAAAAAGAGATATATCTGGGGTTACCTAAACCAAATCAAACAGAAAAGCCACAAAATTAACCACTCACCAAAATCCTAAAATCTATACATGGGTTGACTCTCTAAAACAAAATGATATATATTGAAAAGTATCTTTAGAGAAATATAGAGAGATAAAGAATATATAGTATAATCTACATACTATGACCCGCATTACCCAAAATCCAAAAACAAAATGCACAATCTGTACATGGGTTGACTCTCTAAAAAATGATATATATTGAAAAATATCTTCAGAAAAATATAGAGAGAAAGAATATATAGTATAATCTACATACTATGACCCACATTGCCTACAAAGTTGTGAGTAAAGGCTAATTACAAAAGAAAGATATAGGAAGTAATTCCCTAAAAAGTCATTGCACTTTCTTCATTTATAAAAGGCATATATCTTGAAATTTTTCTTAATGAGTTTGATTTATGCATGAAAATAATTTTATATATGATATCTTTATAATTTATACATTTGATTCTTTCCATGAGATCAACGTCAAAATAACACTTTGAGCCTTTATTCTTTATACATATGCGAACATATTAGTTCATTTCTATACATCAACTCTTTTGCATATAAATTAGTATGAGTGTTTGAACCCATAGGATTCAGTGTTTTGAGAGTATTGACTTGTGAGGAATAGAGTCAAAGCGAATTCGGATTCATGACACTAAAATTGGGTAAAATTAAATTGATACATTTTTGATATGAAATATGAAAATGATTTTTGACTAATTATTATAATAAATCGTGATTGTTTAAAGAGATTAAAATAAATTATGCTTGAGAATTTAATTATGATCTTAAAGGAGATTAAAAAGTATGAGACATTTTTGTGATATGTTGTTTTCTTTTATTCTTAAAAGTTAATTTCTGATTTTGTTGTAATTTTAGTTTTGAAGTTGATTGTTTTTATTATTTCTTTTAATTTTTACATTTAGTTCAATTTTTGTGGGTATCATTATTGAAAACCCTCACGAGACTCAAACTCGTCCGCTAGGGCAACCTATGGGTTTAAAGGCTTGTTGCATAGGCTAAATGCAATCGTGTCAATCCACGGAAGTGATTTAGGATAGTTTAATTTTTAGTTTTTATCGCTTCTCTTGCTAAGGGACTAGCAAGAAGCTGATTGGGGGTTGTGATGAGTGCTCAAAAAGCACTAAAATTACCATGATTTTATGCACATTAATTGATTAAAAATATATATATTTATATGATTTTATCATATATTTATATAAATTTGTCTTTTTGGAATCATAGGTATTTTTATTGTTTTTCAGGTATTTTCGCTTAAAAACGTACCTTAAAGACTCAAAAAAGAATACTGGAGGCAATACATCACAAATACATTCAAAAATAAATGAGAAAAAGTCAACAAATATAGAAAAATTGGACAAAATGGGTCAAAAAGGTAAAAAATGTCAAAAAAGAGGAAATCGCGGCGCCCAGCCACCCAGCTGCCCAACCGCGCCCAGCAACGCGTGCGTAAGATCTTCCTTCCACTTGCATCCCTACTCTCGTCCGCGCGCGCCTGCGCCCAGCCTGCTCCCATATGCACACACCTCCGTCCAGTCTGCGCCCAGCCTGCTCCCATCTGCGCGTGCCTGCGCCCAGCCTGCTCCCATCTGCGCACGCCTGCGCCCAGCCTGCTACCATCTACACGCGCCTGCGCCCAGTTTGCGCCAACTGCGTGTGCTGCTGCACCCATCTGCCCTATCTGTGCGCGCGGCCGCACCCACATCAGTATGACGTCATCAATCACTACTCCGCATTTCCATCATTTTTTCACCCACTTTTTCTCCCCATCCTCACCTATAAATACTCCCATTCTCTTCATAACAAAACACACCTCAAAACACATATTCTCTTCTCTTTCTTTCTCTCATTTCCTAGTTTTTTTAGTTTTTCTAGTTTTTCTTAGTTTTTAGCTTTTCTTAGTTAGTTTCTCCTAGTTTTAGAGTTCTTCTCTTTTTGAGAAGAACTAGTTATGTTTTGTAATTAATTTGCTTTTTGATTCAATAAATGAGAGTGCAAATTCCATTTGGAGGTTTTCCAGCAACGGGAATAGCATCAAAATACTATAAGGATTTTATTTTCTTTACAGTTATTTTTTATGCTTTATTCTTACATGTTATATTTAATTTGTCTGTGATTAAATTTAACTTTGCTTGTTGTTTGTAAACATGATATAATAATAACGTTGTTATGCTTGCAAAATATTAAATAGGTAAAAATATCTAAAATGAATTGATTTTGTTTTTATTCAAGATTTTATATTAAGAATGTTAGAGAGAAATATATTATTTTTCATTACAAACTTAAATCTGAAAATTAGATTTTAAGGTTTAGTTATCCGGTCTGATATGGAGTAGTGCTCTTTTATTTGTTGGTACAATCGCCCGGTAGTTAGAGTGAAGCTCTATTTCAAAAGTTTTTATAAGAATTATTATCTGAAAATGTATTGACAACATGTTTTCAGTAGTGGTTTTAAAACTTGAAAGTTAGTACTCGGATAACTAAATTCTTAGGTTTAATTTGGACACCTTGAATAAAGGTTAAACTGTCTAACCCCACCAAAGGTGGCATTTAAATGGTTCATTTTCAATCTCTTAGAAAAATGAATTAATTTAACTAACCAAATTAGTTATCAACCCCACCCATAGGTGTTAATTGATTTGTTTAGTTAACAATTGGTATTCATATAAAAAAGAGAGAATCAATAAATATCAATTCATATCTTTAATAAATTAAATAATATGAGCAAGCATAATTAACTTAGTTATTATATCCATAAATACTCCACTGTTTTAACAGATAAAATTTGCATAAATGTTTATTGAATCTATGTTTATTTTTATGTTATTAGATTAGAAACACAAAAAACCCCAAAATATCGTGACAGGATGTTTAGGATTTAATTTCGTTTTTAAAAGTTTGAATAATAAATTAAAAACCACATACATTCCTTCCTTAGATCGACCTTGGGAGTATACTTATCATTTTCTACGAAATGATTCGTGCACTTGCGAGAGTTTTATAAATACATAAAACCAAATGAACGGTAGGATCGGTGATGTCGGTTCTGCTCAATCACTTAGCAAAACACTTTTGGACTGAAAATGTCAACACTAAATGCTACACTTTGAATCATTGCTCTCTCAAGCTTGGCACCTGTCAATCATCACATGAGCTCATGCATGTAAAAAGACCAAATGTTAAAAACCTATGTATGCTTAGAAGTACATGTTATATTCTCATGGACAGAGACAATCTTGATAAGTTCGAGGCTAAGAGTGACCTTGGAATTTTTTTTGGATACTCTAATAAAAGCCATGCTTATAGAGTCTACAACCTAAGAACTTTAACTATTATGGAATTGACAATGTCATGATAGATGACTCTAGAGCAACCAAATTTGTCAAATCCAATGATAATGAAATATTTGAAGTTTGGGACACTCCTATAAATGTTGCACGTAATGTTGAGGTACCCTCTACTACTCTTGTTTATTCCTTTAGAACCAGAAAAGAAGAAAAAAAAGATGAACAAGAGGACTCTACCCTTCCTAAAAAGACTAAGAATTCCCATTCTATAGATGATATTATAGGTAATGAAAAAGGTGGAGTTAAGATAAGACGTCAGCTATAGGAAACCCTGAACTATATGTGTTTCACATCTACCATCTTTCCTAAAAATGTTAAGGAAGCCCTGTAGGATGCATATTAGGTCTATTCCATGTAGTAGGAACTTAATTAATTTCCACAAATGATGTTTGGTACTCGGTTCCCATGCCTTCTGACAAACTATCATTAGTACTCATTGGCTGTATAAAAATAAGGAAGATAATAATGGGATCATCGCTCAAAATAAGTCCCACCTTATTGCACAAGAGTATACTTATATTGAAGGGATAGACTTTGATGAAACCTTTTTCCATGTTACATGTCTTGACTATGTCAGACTACTTCTTGGTCTCACATGTTTCTTCATGTTTAAGCTGTATTAGATAGGTGTCAAAAATGCTTTTCTTAATTGATTCATCGAAGAAGAGTTTTATGTGGAACAATAAAAATGTTTTGAAGAACCTTTCTTTCCAAACCATGTAATGTGACTAAAGAACGCATTATATGAGTTGAAGCAAGCTCCATTGTTTGGTATGATTGTCTCACTACATTTCTCCTTAATAACGATTTTCTGAGAGGAGGTGGTAACAAGACTTTGTTAGCCTCAATAATTCAAGGAAAGGTTATTATGGATCAAGTCTATGTTGATGACATCAATTTTGGATCCACTAAAGATAATCTAGCTCAAAATATTGCTGCCACTA
This sequence comes from Hippophae gyantsensis, assembly GCA_030763125.1. Lineage (NCBI taxonomy): Eukaryota > Viridiplantae > Streptophyta > Magnoliopsida > Rosales > Elaeagnaceae > Hippophae > Hippophae gyantsensis. The sequence goes on from CM061036.1 coordinate 14,302,202, forward strand.
TGCAAAGTGAGTTCAAGATAAGTTTAGTTAGAGAAACTTCTTTCTTGGATTTCAAATCAAAAAAATGAAGGATGTGATCTTCTTATGTCAAGATAAGTACACCAAGGATTTGGTTAAGAAGTTTAGTTTGGATACTGCTTCTCCTGCTCGGACTCCTATGAGCACCACTCTAAACTTCATCAAGACTCTTTAGGTAAGGATGTTGAAGAGAATTTGTACAGGAGCATGATTGCAAGTCTTCTAAATTTGACTATAAGTTGCCCTAACATCTTATTCAGTACTGGAGTATATTATTGATACCAAGTTAATCCTAAAGAATTACATCTAGAAATAGTCAAAAGAATCCTTAAATATGTCAAGGGTACTTCAAAAGTTGGTATTTGATATCCTAGGGATAATACTATAGAGTTGGTTGTATACTCTAATGTTGATTGAACTGGTTGTAATGATGATAGAAAAAGTGCATTGGTGGCTATTTCTACTTGGGAAATTCATTGATCATATGGCATAGTAAAAAAATATAGTTCAAATTATCTCTCAACTGTTGAAGTTGAATATATTACTCCTAGATTTTGTTGCTTATAATTACTTTGGATGAAATAAATATTGTTTGACTATAGCATCAATATTAAAAAATTTCTCTTGCATTATGATAGCACCAGTGTTATATGTATTTTAAAGAATCTAGTCCAACAATCAAGGAATAAACACATTGATATCCATCATCTTATAAGAGATCTTGTTGAATCAAAGACTTTGACTCTATCGTATATCAGCATGATTACCAACTTGCTAATATATTTACTAAACCTCTAGACTTTCAAAGGTTTGAATCCCTTAGAAAGGTTATTAATGTGTGTTTGTCACCTTAAGAGATTTCATCTTGCGTTCTTCATATTTGTATGAGCCTAAAGAACTTTCCTTACTGTTTTGTTCTCTTGCATTTCCTCTTTTCTTACATGTGTTCCTTTCTAGTACTAGACGTAAATTCTCTTATCTTCTTGTGAAATTAACATATTTTTGAAGGACCATTGTTGTTTTATGGTTAACTTGCCTTTGTGTTAAATTGAAATAAGGTTGTTTTTATGTGTATATTTCTTGAAGTGTATGTATGACTAAATTCTTGCAATCTTTATAAAATGAATGGTTTCTCATACACTTACCTTACAATTATGAATTTGTATGTTTCTTTTGAAAAGTTTGTGTGGATTTCTTGCTTTTATGATTTGTATGCCTTTAATGAGCTATAGAATCCACATTTAGTGTCACTTAAGGTGAAATTCTAGGTGCTACTTGGATAGAAAGAGGATTTATGCCATCTTTGAATCATTTCGTTCTTTTTCACCACCATTGTCTGTTCATCCTTAGTTTCCCCTCTCGAGCCCTTTTGTTACAATTTCCCTTCTTGAGAATTTTTGTTATACTTTTTTTCTTTTTTGTACCTACTAGCCCAACTAAAATGATAAATCCCATTCATCTATTACTTCTTTTGTTGTGTTTCAACTTTGACTTATCGAACTTATCTTCTTTATATTTTCTTGTGTTGCTTTCGATATTAAAGGAAAAATAAAGAAAAAGAAAAAGAAAAAGGGAAGAGAAAAGGGGGAGTTTTAATAAATGAATGATAAATCGTAAATACAAAGGGAAAAAATCCCTTGTATAGGAAAATTGTGAGTGCTTAAAAATTGAGAAGTAAAAGGGAAAAAATTCCAAGTTAAAGGATTACCTCTTGTGGTTGTGAGCTCTGCGCTTAAGATGAACATATGGTTGTCTAAAGGTATACCTATGCTTAAATATTTCTTCTTTTCTACCAAAACATGATCTTATCATTATAGGCTTTGAAAGACCTATTGATTTCTTCTGAGCTTGCACTTACATTAGTGAAAGAGAGAGGCTAAATGTGGACTAATGAAGTTTGGTTCAATTTTGAGTCTATATTTATATTTTCTTGATTCACATAAGCATTTCTTGATGACATATAGAGTAAACATGTTTAGCACAATACACACTAAGCATGAAATCAAATTTTTATTCATATTCCTACTTAGATCCATCATGGATTGATGACCTTATGAATGTTTACATTAAGTACATTATTTAATCTAAAATCACTCTTGTTCTTTGAGCTCTCCCTTTACATCTCATTTTTTTTCACTTCTTTCCCTCACATCAAGTTGTTCCTTTGAATCTCTGTGTCAAAAAACAGGAGAAGTTTCAATGCACAACTATGTTTATTGCCATGCTATGTGCTGCATGGGTTGTGAGTGTAGGATTGCACTACATATTTCTATTTGACTTGCATTAAGTTAGAGGGAGTTTTGCATTCATGATTTTTTTTTCTTGCCTATTAGTGTGAACCTATATAGGGGCAATACAATAGGATGTGATAAACTACATGTTATTTATACATGATACGTTCATAGGGTATGTGTTTATTTCATGTGTATAGGTTACCAATGTATAAATAACTCTTCAAGCTTCATTTGAGTTTATGTGTAGTTTTACTAAGACTCTCATTTTTAGAGATAGAATGGATGAGTTGATACATGAAGATGGATGGAGCGCACCATATGGATGCACTTGATATAGGTGTGTCTTTTGGGTTTCTATGTGCATCGATATTTTGTTGATAGGAACAAAAATATTTAGGTCATCTTCATGATCATCTCATGACAGATGTGAGTATGTATTTAGTTGTATAGAGTTTTGACACAGAAAGCCAAAAAGGGAAAATGTAAGTCCCATTGTACTCATGTTTGTGTGGGATTTTGGTGTATAGAACATGACGTGCATTTTATTTTACTTAGTGTTTTTTGTCTTCTTCTGTATAAGGTTAGTTATTGTGGATCAATAATTCACACACACACACACACACACACACATAGTTAGGTATACTTTGTATGTGAGCATCTTTACACACACCATGAGGTTGGTTTTTGTAGTGTACATGCTAGGTGGAGTGTTGGTTTTTGATGAACGAGCTACATTTTTACTTATGGTTTTTGGCTTATTTATGGTACAGATCTTTTTAGATTTTACTCGATATTTTTGGAAACAAAAAAATATAAATTTTTCGCACCTCAACACCACACTCACCGTGGACCTCACCACCACCCTTGGCAAGGTGGATGGCCATTTGCTATAAACAACCCCTCATTAATTGATTTTTTAATTCAAAAAATTAGCCAAAATTCTATCAAAATTTCCATTGATTCAAATTCCATATTCTCTAATTATTTTGAAAGTACTTCAGTAATTGTGATATGCTAGTGTGAGTAGCTATTTTTATGTGATAAGCGAGTGCATCACTGTGTGAGTAGTAGTTGAGAGTTGTATTAGATTATTCTACATATTATTGTTCATTGGTACTTGATCACCCCATATCGAGTGGTGTTAGCTGTGGAGAAGAGCCAAGTCCGTGTGTCGATCCAAGATGTCACAGAAGTAGCAAACCAAAGCTACAATAGGTAGTTTGGATAGTGCTCCTTGCAGATAGAGGTAATAGTAGTTTTGTTTCTTTCAAAGTTATATCTGTTTTATTGATTAGTGAATTGTTTGCTACAAAGTGGTTGACTAGGGCGCTACTATATAGATACATACTTTATGTGGGTTTACCTCATTGTATCGTGTGTTATGCATGCTTTATTATTGTGGTAGTACAATTTGAGTTTGAATTATGTATGTTAAGACATACTTTTGTTTAAAATTTGATTAGAATGCATTTATTTTCTATATCTGTTTGTTATTTTATAAATAATATATGTTATTGAATGTTCTCTATTGAATTGATATTATATTGTTACTGCTTCTATTGAGTGATCTATTTTCACTATTATTCTATTCTCTACATGTGGGGATGAGTCCACTATGAATCTATATCTTCTTATCCTAGTTGTGCATCAAGTTGTGGGCTTTCCTAGGAATTGGTGTTTATGTATCAAATAATAAAAATTATCTTATGAGAACATTTTAAGCCTATAATATTTTTATTCTGAGTGAGAATATTTTTTCTACTCCGTTAAATACTTTTCTTATTAATTTAAATTGTTATATGGTCTCTATTAGTGTTTTGTGTTGAATATTACAATTTTTTAATATATGATAAAGAATTATATACTTATTTTTATTGTTTAGATTAAATGATTTAAGTAGAAATTTGAAGTGTATGCCTATTTCATTCATGCATAACTTCCAAAAAAAAATATAAATAAATAATATGACTCAAAACTTCCTAAAGTTGTGAGAATGACTATTCAAAAGAAAAATAGAAAATAAATCTCCTTGAAGTCATTGCATTTTCATTCATCCCTAAGGCATATACTTGTTATTTGATGACTCTATGAAAGTATAGTCATTAGTGCATTTTTTTACTTAATATTTACTTGTTTTATTTAATAAATAATATTTTTGGGCCAAAAATATTAAAATATAAACATTTTAGTGAAAAGGAGTGATAATATAATTTTTGGGATTTTTGGGATTTTTTATGAATTTTTAACGTAAGCCCAATCGGGAGCTACCACGTAAGCAAAGAAGTTGATTGGGAAAGCAATGCAGATGCCATACAAGTAGGGATAACAAATCGTAGATAGCCATATGTGAGGATGACGAACCGCATGTCACGTGTTAGTAAGGCATTCAATCCAAGTTCGGGGATTTTTCAAACAACACTACCATATGTCGCCACACAATTTCTCCCCACGTTTGACCCATGCACAATGCCATCCATTATAGCAAATCACATTGCACCGCATGGCACTGACTCAGAGAGTGTTGACTCGGACCGATCACCCTTGCCATGTATCACAATTTGATTCGCCTAGTGAATTTCGTGTGCCATATGTCATGCTGTGATTGGCTATCATTGTTGATTTTGTTTGTTTTGACTCAACCCTTGATCTGACTGTTCATATTGCACTTGAGTTATATTTAAACCCCTAATCACCCCATAAACCCTAAGGGGTCATCATTAGCATAATATTGGTCAATTTTTGGACCTACAAAGAGAGAAAAATATAGAAAAATTTAAGAGAGGTTTATTATTTTGGTGGAGATTCAAGAGGAAATTAGCACTATAATTCAAATGATTGAATGTATTTCTTCTTTTACTCTTTTCTTTATCAAAATTTTATGTCTTTCTTTATGAACAACATGATATTTAGGAATACAATTATGTGTAGTTAATTTATTAATCTAGGGATCTTATTAACCCAATTTTCACCATGTGATGATATAATATTTTACTCAAATTATAATTATAATTTAATTATATTATATAATATGATTTTATGATATTAATTGTTTGGCTAACAATTTATCTATAAAAAAAATTAAATAGATTTGAGAGAATTATTTAATTGTTTGTCTTGATTAAATAACATGCATAATTTCTAGGCAAAAATGTATGATTCTTATGTATGTGATCCATAATTAATGAACTTAATTATTGTATGTAATTTAATTGACATAAGATTATGATTAAATTAATTATTATATGGTGTGTAGTTTACTTGAGAGAAGAATACATGCGATACGTATACTTGCTTATTCATGGTACACATAATTTGTATAATGATCAAGTTTTTGGCGCCGTTGTCGGGGATTATAAATATTAGAAAATAATATATTTTATTTTATTTTATTAGAAAATAATATATTTTATTTTATTTTAGTTATTTTTCTTTATTTATATTTCATAATTTTAATTTTAATTTTTTTGTTATATAGTTATTTATTTATTTATCTATTGAATTACTTTAGTTAATTTATTTACTCATTTAATTTTTTTATTTTAATTTTTTAATTATTATTTAGTTTTAATTTAGACATCTTCTTTAGTGTTACTAGAAATACATTTGAGTCTATTGCATGAGCAGAGTCTACGAGGGAGAAATCTAACCTTTAAATCTCGTAATTGAGTGTACTTTGAGGTCAATAAGAAAATAACAAATTGTCACACAAGATGAAAAAATGGCTAATCCATTAGACATAAATAATAATGTTCTAAACTTGAACAATCAAATGCTTTTGATGGATGATAGAGATAAAACTATGAATGAATATGCAATACCTACGTTGGAAGGGCTAAATCCAATTATTACAAGGCCAAAAATTCAAGCTAATCAGTTTAAGTTAAAGTAAGTGATGTTTCAAATGCTACAAATAGTTGCATAATTCAGTAGATTACCAATAGATGAATCTCATATGCATCTCAAATTGTTTATTGAAGTTGGTGGTGTAATAGAGGAGGCATTTATGCTTAGATTATTCCTTTACTCTTTACGAGGCTGTGCTCGAGCTTGGCTAAATTCTTTGCCACCTAATTCCATTATAACTTGGAATGATTTGGTAGAGAAATTCTTGATGAAATACTTCCCACCAACAAAGAAAGCCAATCTTAGGAATGACATTACTTCCTACAAACAACATGAAGGAGAATCTTATATGAAGCATGAGAAAAATTCAAGGAATTTCTAAGGAAATGTCCTCATCATGGTCTTCCTTGGATTCAAATGGACACTTTTTACAATGGTCTCAATGCTCAAACAAGAACTATTGTTGATGTATCTACTAATGGAGTTTTTCTAGCCAAATCTTACAATCAAGCTTATGATTTACTTGAGAAAATGGCTAGCAATAATTATCAATGGCCAATGGATAAAATGATAGCCACAAGAAGAGTAGCTGGAGTACATGAGGTAAATGATATCATAGCACTTATAGCTCAAGTGTTATCTTTGGTCAATCTTTTGAAGGCTCAAAACTCGATAACGAGTATAAACCAAGTCCAAAATTCAGAAGTGTCGTGTGTGTTTTGTGGAGGAGATCATTTGTTTGATAATTGTTCAAATAATCTTGAATCCATATGCTATGTGGGTAATGTGAAGCTAATCAATAATCCATACTCGAACACATATAACCAAGATGGAGACAACATCCAAATTTCTCTTAGAATAACAACAGTCAAGGTGGTAATCAATTCAACCATCAATCATTTCCACTACCTAGTTTCAATAACCACAACAATCATAAGCCCAAGAGAAGAAGCCACTTACTAAGGATAATACAAATACTTTAATGGAGATGATGAAAGACTTCATCCAATCATTAAATACAAAAGTGTCCACTGAATATGCTTCAATTCAAAATTTGGAAAACCAAATGGGGCAACTCACTCATACTATAAGTTAAAGGCCTCAAGCTAACCTTCCAAGTGACATGATTGTAAACCCACGATGAGAAGGTCAAGATTAATGGAACGCCATAGCTTTGAGGAGTGGTAAAACTTTAGAATATGAACATAAGATAGAAAAGGATGAGGAGAAACTAATGGATAAAGAGAACACTGAAATGGAAATAATTTAGCCAAAGAAAAAAACCTTTACAAACTGACTATTCCTTTCTCTCAAAGAAGTTTCACATAAACATATCATTTGCAGAGGCACTTGAAAAATGTTGTCTTATGCCAAATTCATGAAGGATATACTATCAAAGAAAATGGAGCTTGGAGATCAGGAAACAATGACCTTAACTAAAGGTTGTACTGCCATCCTTGATAGAAAACTACCACAAAAACTAAAAGATCTAGATAGTTTTCACATCCCTTGCACTATTGAGAACATCTGTTTTGAGAAAGCACTATGTGACTTGAGTTCCAGTATTAACATCATGCCATTATCTATCTTTAAGATATTTGGGGTTGGTTATGCCCAACCCACTTTAGTAACATTACAAATGGTAGATAGATAAATTAAGAGACATTGGGATGTGGTAAAATATGTGCTAGTAAAAGTAGATATATTCATCTTTTTGGAAGACTTCATTGTGCTAGACATGGAGAAGGACCATGACATTCCTATTACACTTGGTCGTCCATTCTTAGCAACTAGAAGAGCACTCATTGATGTATAAAAAGGAAAAATTACAATGAGAGTGCAAGATGAATAAGTAATGTTTATTATTTTTAAAGCATCTAAATCTTCTGACATTGATAGTGCTAATGAATGCTTAAGGATGAATTTTACTGAATGTGGGGGAAACTTAAAAGAATCTATTGAGTCATCCTCTAACATTGTAGATTGTGTTAATTTTTTAGAGGACCCCACCTCTCATATGTGTATCAAAGGCGATTATGGAAAATTTTGAGATAGGATCTAAGCTCAAACCCTCAATTGAAGGGCCAACAAGTTTAGACCTCACACATTTATCCTTCCATCCCTAGTCAAGTATGAAGGTGAAAAAGTCCAATAGAGAGGTGGAAAAGATGCTAGAAATATATAAATTGGATGGTTACCGTAGAGTGCTTATACGAATGCTAAAAAGTTCAAAAAGAAAACAAAAATATGGCATGAGAAGATAATTGAGCACCGTGTTTGAGAATTTTAGCATAAGGTATCATTAAACAAATCAAGACTCAAATTGTTTCCAAGCAAACTCAAAAGTAAATGGAAATAAATGGATGTGCCTTAGGGCTAGATATGATCGTCTAGTTAAGAACGTTAAATGTGATGTTGGGAGGAAACCTAATGTTATTTCACTTATATTTTTATTGTTTTTGTTTTGTAGGTAAATAAATATGGAGAGCAATGACGTAACAAGAATGGGCATTTCAATGACAGATTTGGTGTGCCAAAGCTAAGGTAGTTTTCTTTCCTTTTACCTTTTCATATTTATATGTGCATATTGATGACAATGTGTAATTTAAGTTTGGAGAACGGAGCTTCATTCTCTACAATAGTATTTACTATGCATTTTCAATTTTTTAGAGAATTGTGTTTTATTCTTAGGATGTTTTTAATCATGATTTGGGTACAAATTTATAAATATATGGAAACTAAATGCATGTATGCTTGATATGAAACATATGAACTCAATAATAGAAATTGGTTGTCATAACTAAGATAAGGAATGTAGTACATTTGTTAAGATATTTATATTAATCACGTGATATGCTTGCTAGTTTTTATTGAATTGATTCAAATTAATATGCACATGTTCATGATTGATTTTGGTGTTCTTATTGAGATAAAATTTGTAGTGAGTTAATGAGTTGATCAGATTTACCAGGTTTTAGAATCAATTTGATCATCCCTTGAGGCGAAATCCTAAATAGTATTTAGCAAGAGAAATGACTTATGCCTTATTTGGATTGATTGAGCCTTTAAAGCTAACCATTATTATATTTGTAGTCATTCATTTGAGCCTAACAAAGAACCATTCATATCTATAAGCCATATTTTATGCCTAACTAATAAGCATTACATTTATCCTTGCACCTTTAGCTTGTATGAAAAGGAAAAAAATATGCAATCATGTGTTATACTATAGAGTAAGGTGAAATGTAATGCACCTTATAAAAAAAGAGAGAGAAGAAAAAGAAGAAGCAAAACTCACAACACAATTATCCCTCTAAAGAAAAAAAAAAGAATTGAAAATAAGAGTGAGGGTGTTGTGAAGTTACAAAAAATAAAGAGAAAAGAGATATGGAATAAAAGAATATGAAAATAATGAAAAAATATGGTGCACTGAAATATCAAGTTAAAGCTCAATTGCAGTAAAAAAGTGCATGATGAACAAAAAGAAATCTAAGGTGTGGAAAGAGCCTAAATATCTTCATTTATCAACCCCCACCTAAGCTTTACATTACAAGCATGTAAAGTTCTTATTGATCATTAACTAAGTGCATATTTATAATAGTGGAGAGAGATGTGAAAAATAGACTTATGAGACTTATTCTAAGATTGAAATTATTAACATACTCATATAAGTTGATTTTATGAGTGCATTGGATGCTATTATGTGCAGTACATACACAAGAAACAATTTGTCAAAAACCTTGCATATCTTTGTATTGATGGAATGTTGATTGATAAATATGTGAACCTCCTTATCATAAGATTGTACGACCTTTGAGAGGGATATTTTTTCATAAAATATGTATGTACTAATAGAAGTATATTTATGAGTATAGGACCCATGTTATTTTATTTAGTTATATTTGGCTTTACTTGAGGAAAAACAAAGAGATAAGTTTAGGGGTGTGATGACTCTATGAAAGTAGAGTCATTAGCACATTTGTTTACTTAATATTTACTTGTTTTATTCAATAAATAGTATTTTGAGGCCAAAAATATTAAAATATAAACTTTTCAATGAAAAAAGGTGATAATATAATTTTTGGATTTTTTATGAATTTTAAATGTAGGTCCAATCAAGAGATGCCACATGGCATGCCACGCAAGCAGAAGCATTGAATGGGCAAGCCACATGGATGCTAGACAAGCTGGGATAACAAATCATAGATTGCCGCGTGTGAGGACGACGAACCGTGTGCAACATTTCAGAATGGTGTTCGATCCGAGTTCAAATATTGGTCAACTAGCACTACCATGTGTTGCCACGTGATTGCTCCCCGCATTCCACTCGTGTACAACACTATCTGTTACCATGAATCACATTGCACTACGTGGTGCTGACTTAATGAGCGTTGACTTAGACTGGTCTCCCCTACCATGTGTCATGCTCTAATTTGCCCAGTGAATCCCATGTGCCATATGGTGCGCTGTGATTGGATGTCACTGTTGATTTTGCTTGTTTTGATCTCAGCCTTTGATATGAAGCTAATATGATAGTCTAGATTGGACTTATGTTATATTTAAGCCCCTAATCACCCCATAAACCCTAGGGGCCATCATTAGCATAATTTTCATCAATTTTATGTCTTTCTTTATGAAAAATATTAGCTTTATGAATACAATCATGTGTAGTTAATTTTTTAATCTAGGGATCTTATGAACCCAATTTTCACCATGTGATGATCTAATATTTTACTCCAATTATAATTTTCATTTAATTATATTATTTAATATGATTTTTATGCTATTAATTGTTGGCCAAAAATTTATCTATAGAGGTAATTAAATAGATTTGAGAGAATTATTTAATTGTTTATCTTGATTAAATAACATGCATAGATTCTAGGCAGAGATGTATGATTCTTATGTATGTGATCCATAACTGATGAACTTAATGAGTAGTGTGCAATTTAATTGGCATGAGACTGTGATTAAATTAATTATTATATGATGTGTAGTATACTTGATAAAGGAATACATGTTAGGTTAGATTCAATTAATCATGTAATTAATTGATAATTATATTGGGAGAGTTTAGCAATTCACATGTTTAGAAAATTGGGAGATTTAGTATTCTTAGATATTTTCTCATATATATTCTTAGTTACCAAATTTGATTTAATTAATTATTTCTATTTACTTTTAGTTTTTTTAATTTTGCTTCCTTAAAATATTATAACACAAAAAAATTGATTTTTATTTTTTTTAGTTTTAAAAATTAGTTTTTAATAAAATAATCTCTGTTAGAACCATTTTTCTTATCATTATATTACTTGTTACGGTATGTATACTTGTGTATTTATTGCACACACAATTTTTGTGACGATCGATATTCTTGCTTAATTATTTTAATTGATGCATGAGAATAGTTTGTAATTTCTTTATAAATCCTACTATTTGATTTCTTTCATGAGATCAAACTTACACACCTTTTGAGTCTTTCTTTTTTAATCATATGCGAACCCATTAGTTTATTTCTTTACTTAACTTCTATTTGCATAAATCATTTTTGAGTGCTTGAACCTATAAGATTAGTGTAATATTGAGAGTATGACTTGTGAAGATTAGAATTAAAACAAATTCATATTCCTAACACTAAGGTTGATTGAGTCAATATTATTACATTTTTGTCGTGGAACATGAATTAGTGATTTGCAACTAATGTTTACAATAAACTCTAAACCTTTAGGATGTTGCTCTAACTTATGTTTTAGATTTTATTATGAACTAAAAAGAGGCTAAAGCCTAAAAAGTTTTGATTATTTTAATTTTTTACTTTGTTAATTTTAGTTTTTATTTTGTTATTTGTTATTTATTTGTTTTTGTTTTTGTTATTTCTTGTAGTTTTTTTGCATTTTAGGATATTTATGGACATTATCAATGAAATCCCTAACGAGACTTAAACTCATCTATTAGGGAAATGAATGGATTTAAAGGCTTATTGCATGTACTAAATTCACCATGTCAAACTAAAGAAAGGATTTGATTTAATTTAATTTTTTATTTTTTTAAATTTTTTTACCGCTTTCCTTATTAGAGCATAGTAAGAAGCTGGTTGGGGGTTGTGATGAGTGCTTGAAAAACATTAATATTTTGTGGTTTATTTTCACTTAAATTTAATAAATAGATTTGAATATGCATGATTTTTTTCATTATTTATTTAAAATTATATTTTCGAAATGAAAGGTATATTTTCTTTTATTTTTTAGGTATTTTAAACTTCAATTTGATAAATTGATAACACTTGAAAAATCATGACTAAAACACTTATTTTCACCTTAAAAGATTAAAATAACAATACATCTAAGGCTTACAAGTGATCCATCCCGTTTGAAAGGGATGAAACAAGAAAGTAAAGTAAAGCATCATAGGTCGCGACATGGACTATATTTGGTCGCGACACACTCGTTGATGCTTTAAATCAATTTTGTACAATTTGAATTGAGCCATGGTGAGGAATAATTATGCCGTAGTGCGACCTGTTCGGGTTAAGAAAAGGAGAACAAAAACATAACTTTGGCCATGGCATGGATAAAATTGGGTTGCGGTATGCCTATGTATTTTTGACCCAAACCCCTTATAGCTAATCTATAAAAAGGTTACTATGTTTAGGTTTTTATATATGTAGAGTGGCTGCCATAGGAATTTTAGCTTTTCTCTCTGTTTTTGTACTACACATTTTATTTTCTTAAGCTTTATGCTTAATTTCATATACACAATTTAGATTACATTATCACAAATAAGAGGCATTAAAATGTAGATTTTTCATATCAAATGATACAAAATTGTTGCTATAATCTAGGGAATACTATGAAGATCAATATCTCTTCTAAGGAGTAGGACATATCCGTCTATCTGTCTTTTAGGTATTAATCTGATTTGTATTCTTATTTCTTTTTAATAAACAATATTGTATTTCTTGAATTTATTATAAATACTTTATTGATTATTTATTATTTTGAGCATGTTTGGTTGATTGTGATAATGAGATTTTAGTTATGTTGATATTTTTGTGTAGATTATTTAAGCGAATATTTTTATTATTATTAAATACAAATTTTTTCATATTTCAAGATTTTTACAAAGTTTATTATTGAGGAATATATTGTTGATATCTTTTTCCTAATAAATTAAAAATAAGAAAATTAGGTTTCAGATACATTAATCTAGATCTAATTTAGACAACTTGAATAGGAGTTTACATTAGGAACTTGAGCGAAGGTATAGAGTTGGATGGTTTATTAATTCCTTAGACAAAAGGTGTATTTTAATTAAAGTAATTGATGACCCAACAAAAGTCATTAAGTAATATAATTAATAACAAATAGTGACCCGATCAAAGACATTATTTATACATATAAAGGAGAATTAATAATCTAGATTTACATTCATTAACCTAATTAATTTTACCAAGCATAATCTACCATTGATTGTCAATTGTATATATGCTTATAATTTGTGTGAGAAAATCTATATTTTATCCTTTTATTATTTTTATCATTATATTAATATTTTTAAAACCAAAATATTATGACAGAATGTTTAGGTTTATTTTATATGTTTGTTTTTAAGAAATTTGTTGAATTATATGAGGTCATATAGTTTCTAACTAAATCAACCTTGAGAATATACTTATATTTTTTTACAAATAATTCGTTTACTTTTAAAAAATTTACAAGATTTAACCATCAAGTTTTTGTATATCATTATTTTGAAGCACTAATCTTATCATAGTGGTCCTACTAGCTTGTGGTTTAGTTTTTTAACTTTTTAATGATAAAATAGAAGTACGCTTATTTCATTTTACTTAGAGGTAAAGTATTACTTAGTTATTTGATGGAATCTGAAGCTTTCTGAAGTTGGATTGTTGTACACACTACTGCAATCTATCAAATTTGCATGGGTTTTTATCCGACACAAATGTCAATTTGTGTAGGTTTTAAAAACACACCCAAAAGCCACCCCACGAAATTTTTCGTGGGTTTTATATAAAACCCTTGCACTTAAATTTGTTGGATGAGACAAAAAATTTGCGTGGTCATTTTGCAAACCCACGCAAATTTCTATGTGAGTTCTAAAAAAAATAAAATAAGAGCATGCATAATAATAACATTTTCCTAATTTTGAAATCAACTATTAAAAATACATGCAAAATACCTTTTATATATATATATATTCAATACAACATGCAGCCAATTTCAATACATATAATTTACATGTACGGTACTTTAATATAACCAGACAAATTTCAAAGAAATGAAGTCAAAAGCTGCTTTCTAAGAAGTTGAAGTTTATAATGTGCACATACATAGCTCTATGAAGGCAAAAAATAATTACATGTATCCATCATTCTCATTGTTGATCATGAATTGTATTCTATATTTCGCCCGGTTTTTTCGTTAGTCATTAAAATCTTTTTTCTGAATATTTACACTTTGATTTGTTAGTGTATATGCTGTTTAAAATCATAATAAAATAATTAATTATAACTCTATATAAAAGTTAACTTGTAAAATGAGATAATTCTTAATTGTCAAATCCAAGGAAGAAACCGATGGTGCTTTTTTGTGATCTATTTCATGAATGACATTGCATAAAACCCATACATTATTTCCTCATCTTCTTTTGATACTATATATAAATTATGTTATTAGTTGAAAATTATAATCTAATTCTATCTATGTAGATATTAAATTAAATAAATTTATACTCACTAATAGTTACTTCCAAATTACAGCTAATGTTTAAACATTAGCATTCATACACCAAAATAGTCCTAAATTTTCATCACAAGTAAGAGGAAAATAAATATAATTAACAATTAGAATAGCAAAATTAATATATGAAAAACTAAAATTATGTACATGCTAAATAAATGCCTCACATCCTAATAAATTTTGCATTTTTTAATGAATTGAAAGGTACGCATAGACTATTATGTGGTTCATAAGCAACCAAAATCCAAGGTGAATTACATTGTAAACAAGTCAATTTATTACACTTTTAATTGTGCATTAATAGAGTAGATAAACAAGTATACAAATAATGCTAGCTAAGATACCTCTTGAGTTTAAATTCGATAAACCAAAGATGGGTCCAAAAACTTGATTAAGTGAAGCTCATTTTTCTCTCCAAGTCATAATACAACCATATTTAAAACATAAACAAAGGTACTTAATGTTAAAAGTTTCTTTATGTATATAATTCGAATATTAATGTTACCTTAGAATATATTTACTAATGCAATTCATCTCAAAAAATGGCACATGTAAATCAACTATCATGTTAACTTCGTATTCTCAAAAGCTAGAAGTAGAGCTATTCATTGGAACCTTCCAACCATCACCTTAACTTTGTTGTTGACTTACCATAATCATCACATTTGACAAGCTACTACTAATCTTTTCGGTACGTAGTGGGCCATAATTTTTCCAAGGAGGCTTCTTTCTTGACGAGGACCCATAACTATATTCGTTATTAATTAAATCACTTCACATCTTCAGTCGGATTGTCAACTAATTTAATTCAATTACTCCTATTGTCTAACATATAAATAAACCATCTAACTCGATACATTTCCTTGGGTTACCAATTTAAAATCCAATTTAAACTGTCTAAATTAAATCTAGATTGATGCATCTGAAACCTAATTTTCATATTTTAAATCTATTATAAAAAATATGTCATCAATATATTTCTCAATAATATACTTTGTACAACTCTAGGAATACAAAATAATCAATTTTTAATAATAATTAAAAAATATTTTCCTAAATAGTCTAAACAAACATATCAAAATAATTAAAATCTCATTATCACAATTAGCTAGACATATTCAAAATAATAAATGAATAGTAAATTATTTATAACAAATTCAAAAAATACAATATTGTTTTTGAAAGGAAATAAGAATACAGATAAGATTAGTACCTAAAAGATAGATAGATAGACGGACATGGCTTGGTCCACATAAGAGATATTGATCTTCACAGTATTCGCTAGATTACAACAACAATTTCGTATCACTTGATGTAGTAAATCTCCCTTTTATTATCTCTTATTTGTAATAACTTAATCTAAATTTTGTATAAACTAAACATAAAACTAAAAAAAATAAAAATGTGCAGCTGAAAGAAAACTAAACAAAAATGAAAAAAACTACGACTGCCACGCTACTCATATGTAAAACCTAAACATAAACTATGTATAAATAGTTAAGGATGGTCAAAAAGGCTTCATGAAAGGAAAAAATTTGCACATCATGGCGCAGGTTTATCCATACTATAGACCAAGTCTTGTAAAGGTATGCCTTAAATCAATCCCAAATAGGTTGCATAATGGCCTGATGTTTCCATGCTACGACACATCAAAATGCATGAAATTGATATAAAATAGCAAGGACTACACCACGGCCCACTGTGTTTCATGCCTTGGCCCACGATGCTTGATTCCACTTCTTGTTTTTACCCTCTTACAACTAGTTGTATCACATGCAAGCCTTACTTGTATTGTCCTTTTATTTTTCTAAGGTGCAAAATGAGTGCTTTCAGGTATGATTATTCAAGTGTTATTAATTTAATCAAATTGAAGCTATAGATACCTAAAAAACGATAGAAAATACCCGTTATTCTGAACACTTAGATTTTCTTAAATGATGATAAAATAATGCATATTCAAATCTATTTATAAAATTTAAGTGCAAGTAAATCACAAAATATTAATGATTTTCAAGCATTCATCACAACCTCTAACTAGTTTCTTATTAGCCTCTAGTAAGAAAAGTGACAAACTAAAATTAAAAATAAATAACCTAACATAAACTAATCTAAATCATTTTCATAGATTGACATAGTTGCATTTAGAGTATGTAACAAGCCTTGAAGCCCATAGGTTGCCCTAATGGATGAGTTTAACTCTTGTGAGGGATTTTAGTGATGATACCTATAAACATCCTACTAATTGCAAAAACTAAAAGAAATAACAATAACAAATAACAAACTAAAAACTAAAATTAAAAATTCATAGTTTATTGCAAAAATCTATTGCAAATCACAAATTCATAATCCATAACAAAAAATATATTGACTTTGACTCATCCAATTTTAGTGTTAGGAATCTGAATTCACTTTGACTGTAATATTCACAAGTCATACTCTTAGTATTACACTGATCCTATTGGTTCAAGCACTCAATGAAGATATATGCTAATATAAGTTATATAAAGAAATAAACTAATGGGTTCTCATATTATTAAACAAGAATGGATCAAAAAGGTCGTAACATTGATCTCATGAAAGAAATCAAATGATAGAATTTATAAAGAAATCACATACTATTCTCATGCATAAATTAAGTCATTGAGCAAAAATATCAAATATATACCTTAGAGATGAATGAAATCAAGGGGATTTATTTCATTTTTTTTCTTTTTATTTTGTAATAGTCATTCTCACAACTTTAAAGAAATTTTGGTTCATAGGATTTAGTTATACTATTCATTTTTTAATCCTTTTTTACTCATATATATGTATGTATGCATGTATATATGTATATGGTGAGTAGCTAATTTTTTGTTTTACTCTTTTATGTTGGCTTTAGAGAACACCATATATATATATATATATATATATATATTGCTTTTTTGGAAATAATGCATGAATGAAATAGGAATATAGTTTAAATTTCTAGTTGAATAATTCAATTTAAGTAATAAAAATAAGTATATGATATTTCATTAGATGTTAAAAATCCTAACATTCATTCCAAAGCTTATAGAGATTATCAACAATTTGAATTAATAAGAAAAGTGTTTAAAAGAATAGAAAAAATATTATCACTCAGAATAAAATAGTTATAGGCTCAAAATATTCTCATAAAATTGTCTCCACAAGTTGATTCCTAAACACCAATTTTGTGTTTATCTTAATTTCAACATTCATGCATGAAACACAAACTATGAATAAAAAATTAATTATTACAATATTCCACGACATGTTTAAGATATCAATCTAACAATGCAAAAGATTCAATCATTTGTTTTAAATTAACTAAAAGCATGATACCTTTGCAAAAAATCTAAAAATGAAGCCAACTATCCCTAAACAACTAAATATGAACCTAAATAACAAGAAAAAGTAAATACATGTTTAATAAAAAAATTTAAAAATACCTATATTTAGGTAAATTTTCCTCCACCCAACTAGAATTTACACTGTTCAAAAAATAATAAATGTAAATTAAAAATAAAGATAAAGAAGAGAAAAGTTACCCATTTACTTTAACGCAATGTGATCAAGTAATGATGTGGTAATTTAGGTGCATCCATTATCTCAAACTATTTTATCACATAGATATAACTTTGCGTTCTTTTCATACATCACATCTCAACAAACAATTATGAATGTAACAATGCCAAATAAACTAAACATGGGTTCATAAATACAGGAAATAAAACAAAATAAAGTAAACCAAATTATCTAAAAATGGAAAATACATTAAACAAAATAACAATGAAAAATAAAATAACTACATTAAAAAAATAGTATTACCTAACATAATAGGTTGTCTTATATCAAGCACCATTTTAGCATCTCATCATGACATAGTTTCCATATGGTGCCAAGGCTTGTAAACCTTTATGGACTCAATAACTGCTGAATTGTGTCCTCTTTCCAAATAGGGCTTCACATGATCCCCATTTACTCTAAACGTTGTTTTTATCTTAGGATCCATAAACTATACTACTCCATATAAAAATTCTTAGATAATTGCCAATTGTCCATATCACCTTAATTGCAATTTTCTTCAAAAAAAAATCTTGGACAAAGTTAAATAAAAGAACTTTCATTTAAGGAAGAATAGACTTACGAAGTAGGCCTTTGTCATGATAGAGCTTACTACACACTTTGTATATCTTTTCATTCTCATAGATTTCATCCCCAATATCCTACTTTATCTAAATCCATATTTAGCTATTTAATTTCTTAATAAGCCTTATATCTGAGTTCGACTGGTAAATGACATGCTTTCCTAAAGATGAACCGATATGGGCTAATCACAATGGGTATTGTGTAAGCTTTATGTTATGCCCATAAGGCATCATTCAACTTTGTTTCCTAATCATACCTTGAAAGAAGCACAGTGCATTCTAGAGATTTTCCTATTTCTCACCTCTACTTGGCCCGAAGGTTGTGGATGATATAGAGTGGCTACTTTGTGTGTGATATTATACTTCCTCAGTACCCCATCAAATTTTTTTTGTAAAAACGGTTCCTTCCATTACTAATTATTGCTCTAAGCATTCAAAACCTGCTAAATATTGAATCCTTCATGAATTCCATTACAACTTTAGCATCATTCATTTTAGTAGGTATACTTCTCCCTAATTAGACATGTAATCAATACTGATCGAAATATATTCATTACCAAAAGATGGGAGAAAATGATCCATAAAATATATCCCTCATACATCAAAAAATTCAACAATTGAATTAGATGTCAAAAGCATTTCATCACGTTTTCCTATATTACCTGTCCTTTGATATCTATCACAATGTATACAAAATATATGAGAATCCTTAAATAGAGTTGACCAGTAAAATCTAGATTATAATACCTTAGGGACCTTTTTCTTACCACCAAAATGGCTCTCACAATGAAGATCATCACAAAAGGTCACAAGGATCTTATGTTCCTTCTTCGGCACACACCTCTGGATGACTTGATCTTGGCAAATCTGGAATAAATTAAGGTCATCTTAGAAGTATTGCCTACAATAATGTAAAAGCCTTTTCTTTTCCTAAAAATAAATGTTAGATATTAAAACATACTTAGCAAGATAATTTTCTATCTCAACATACCATTGGTTTGGACCTATTGAAAACAATTGTTCATCATGAAAGGTTTTAATGATACCTTCATTAATCTTACCTTCAAGAGAATTGAATTCATAAATTAACTTAGACAGATGATCAACTACTATATTTTCATTACCTTCTTTATCTTTGATCTCTAGGTCAAATTCTTTCAAGAGTAAAACCTAAGTAATTAGTGTTGGCTTAGTATTTGGTTTACTTAATTGATATTTCAAAGTAGCATGATCAGAATCCATAATTACTTTAGAACCTACAAATTAAGACCTAAATTTTATCTAAAGAAAACAAAACAACCAAGTATTCTTTTTCAGTGGTAGATTAACTAATTTAGGCATCATTGAGTGTATTGCTACGGTAATATTTGACTAGTAAATGCTTATACAATATTTGACCCAACACTACTTCTATAGCATAATCAGAAGCATCACACTTTATTTCAAATGGGAGAAACCAATTTGGTGCCATAATAATGGGGACAAACATTAATATGTCTTTCAAAGTATTAAAGGAGACAGAGTAAATCATCATTAAAATAAAAATAAACACCTTTTTGCAAAAAATTACATTAAGTATTACTTACTTTAGAAAAATCTTTAATAAATCACCTATAGAAACTTGCATATCTTAATAAGCTTATAATCCCTTTAATAGATGTAGGGGTGGTAGTATAGCAATCAAAAACTAAAGTCAATTTATATACACAATCATTAAATGAGGTTCCAAAAATAGAAAAATCATCCATGATTACATCAATGAATTATTCCACCATATTTGAGAAGAATGAAATCATGCATCTCTAAAATGTGATGAGGCATTGCATTAAATCGAATGGAATCCTCCTAAAAGGAAATGTCCCAAAAGGACATGTGAAGGTGGTCTTCTTTTGATCCTCAGTAGCAATAGGTACCTGATAATAACTTGAAACACCTTCCAAAAAATAGTGATATTCATGCCTAGCTAGTCTTTTTAACATCTTATCAATGAATGGAGGAGGAAAGTGATCCTTTTTATTGTTCAAATTTAATTTCCTAAAATCTATACACATCCTTCATCTTGTGATTTTCCTAGTGGGCACTAATTCATTTTTATCATTTTTAACTGTTGCTATTCTTGATTTCTTAGGTACAACATCAACTGGACTAACCCACTTATTATTAGTAATTGGATAAATGACTTCTATGTCTAAGAGTTTTAGAATTTCCTTTTCAGCCACCTCTTAGATGATTAAGTTTAATGTCATTTAGGTCTCTCACAACGTTTTTGCATTGTCCTCTAGGAAAGTTCATGTATTATGGATCTAATTATCTAATTAGCCAAAGTATGGTAAATTAAAAATTCATAAATAAAGTAATGCAAAATATAAAGATCGACACATGATGTTTTTAGGTGAAAACAACCTAGGCCACACCAATGACCTAATAGGAAAACCACCTAACTATTCACTATGCAAAATAAGTATCCAGTTGCAAGGCTAGGACTTAAACTATCCAAGTAACCTACTTAAAAGTCACTACTTTAATCATAGTCTCTACAATAAAGGCATTCAGATCCGGACCATTTTTGAAAAACTTGAGTCCCACAATTTAATCAAATCCTCACCACTGGTACCAGAAAAGCTAGCACATAAACACAACTGTAAGTGCATGTCCTAGAGCAGATTCAATAATGAACAAGCCTAACTAGTTGATTTAAACAATGCATTGGATAAATAAAAAACAACTAGCAACTCTAGCATAATCAATTAAAAGCACACTAGCACAATTATTATTGTAGGCTTGTTAATCCATCAAGCACAACAACAAATGTTTGATAAATTAACTTAATGAAAAGGCCTACTTGAACTTTTTTAGCAAAATAAGAGGGAGAAAATAAAAGATGAAGAGAATAAGCATAATTAAGCTCTTGTGTAGTTAGTTTAAATTGTATGTTTAGCTTTATATTTATAGAATATTTTGAAGCACTTTAGGTCAAAGGAAAATTACCATCTTGTCTATAAAATTAGTTAAATGAATTTTAGGGAATAAGGACAAAATAATAAAAGGCCAATCTAACTTGCATTAAAAATAGGTTTTAAAATCAAGGCCTTGGCCAATCAATTGGTCGGATCAAGTGCTCGCTCGTTCCAGAATATAGTTCGAACGATCGAATGTCCTCTCAATCGATCCATTGTATCAATTAATAGATTCCTAAAATGGATCGATCAAGTTATTATCTTGATCGATATAGTGCTTGATCGATTAAATATTAATTTCTCGATCGATCTAGTCATATAAATAATTAATTTAGTGCATATTATATCTTGATTGATCCAGTCACTACTCAATCGAACGAATAGCCTATTTTCATATTGTTCCTATATGTCTAATATATAGTCTAACATGCATAGGAATAGAGATGTACTTGATATGTGATTGTCGAGGCTTGATAGTTTCTTTTTTTTGAAAATATTCTTCTAAGACACACCTAGAAACTAAAATTAAAATTACATGCTTTGTTCACATCATCGCTAACACTCATATAATTCTTATCATCTCCCCATTTGGCATATTTGTGTGAGAAAACCTCTCTCTCACTATATAACACTTATACGAAAACTAAATTTTTACATATAATACTATCATGTGTTCTGATGGAACCATCTTCACTTGAATCTTGAAGGCTCATGCTTACATTGAAAAAAAATCACCAACAACGAAACAACTTGTCCTGAAGGACTTATTGTTCATAATAATTTAGTTGATCTAACACTAGAAAGGTGATGAATGTTCAAAAGAGTGAGTAATCAATAGATCAAAATTAAAAACACAACTCCCTCTATGATTAGTATCTCAATTTTGAATATTATGTTAATCTCAATTTTATCTAGAAAATCCACTCAGGTTGTTGTAATTGAAATTTAAAATAAAATAAATTTAAATAAAGATGCACAAAAGAAAAATAAAGATATCATTCAAAGATCAAATTAATTGGAAGAAAACTTATAGGAAATCGATTTCACCTAATCCCTCCCTATGCTTTACTCATCTTACTAATTGAATTTAATTCTCTCTGTTTGATAGCAATCTCCAAAAATATCCAAAATCCTCTTTCGATAGTCAATTGGAAATAATCTTGTTCATTAATTTACACAAGAGAATGCAATTTAATAAATTAAGAAAGCATTAAGACCAATGATTTTTAAAACTACACAGGTTCATACAAGTCTTTCGATCTCTATATTTACCTATGCTAAAATATTCCAGATCTATCCTATAATTCCCTCTTTTGATAGTAAATCACAAGACTAAAATCATCTAATTAATGGCTAGTAAATTAGAAGCATTAAACTTAGAATAAATTAGACAAACATGAAGAGAAATAATTCAAATTAACATAGAAAAATAAGCATAGTTCAGAATTAAATTAAATTAAACATAAACGAATTCACCATAATTTTCTGAGAGAAATTGAAAGTAAATTGACTTGCAAAAAGAATCTGCTTTTGCATTTCTATGTTACGTTCAAATCTATTTTTCTTCTATATGTGTCGCTGCTTTTCTCTTTCTCTTAGTTTTTTTTCTTCCTTCCCGTTCTATGCTGCTGTTTCTTTTTTCTTTTTATTGTTGTTGTCCCCTTTTTTTGTGTGGTTGCCTTGACACTCATAGTCTTTACTAATTTCAACCACTTTTATCCTTTTTCGATTCTTGTCTTCCACTTTCTTTCTTTCTTATCTTTTTTATCAAATAGAGTAAACATAATGTGAATTATTTCATTTGAACTAAATTTCTCTTTAAATGAAAATTTTTACCAAAATATTTTCTCAAAATTTAAGGTAAGTTCATGGTTTTTTAGGCTTAGAGTGGGAATGGTTTATGTAGTTAAAAGAACAAATAAGGCTTAAGGGGGTTGAATATGGGAATACACCATGCAAAGATGGCGTGATAATTAGGACGGTTGGTAAGCTTTTTGGTTGTGACAAAAAAAAATTCCTAGATCATTTCTCTAATATTTGGTATTAATTAGGATTTCGCCTCAAGGATTTATCAATGGATTCTAGAGCAAAGCTAGATTAAAATTTTCCTAACCCAGTTAATTCAACTCATTCTCTTCATAGGCAAAATGGAGTAGAGAAATTTTTTATCATGTGCTCAATTATTTTCAAGGGCAAAGATTTAAATCAAAGTACCCATAAAACTCTAACTAACATAATAGCATATTTTGAATAATTTTCTTGAACCTATCCTCAATCACAAATTTCATAGATATAATGGCTTCAATCATACTTAAATACATTGTTGATAAGAGAATTCAATAACTCAAGACTATCAAAGGGATTAGCAACTCTGTTTGCATGCATAAAATCTTGATGAATGAGGATTACAAGCCAAAAATTCAGCCACAAAGGCGCTTAAACCCAACAATGCAAAAAGTGGTCAAGCATAAGGTGATTAAGCTTTTGGATGTCGAGGTAATTTATCCGATTTCAGATAGTGCTTGGGTAAGCCCAATTCATTGTGTACCAAAGAAAGGAGGAATCACAGTTGTATAAAATGAAAATAATGAGCTTATTTCAACATGGACAGTGACTGGGTGGAGAGTGTGTATTGATTATCAAAATTTGAATGATGCCACCTGAAAAGATCATTTTCCTTTGCCATTTATTGATCATATGTTGGAAAGATTGGCTGGATATGCTTATTATTGTTTCCTTGATAGATATTCGGGGTACAACCAAATTGCAATTGCACCAGAGGATCAAGATAAGACAACATTTACATGCCCTTATGGTACTTTTGCATACAGAAGAATGCCATTCAGTTTATGTAATGCACCTGCAACTTTCCAAAGATGCATGATAGCGATTTTCTCTGATATGGTCGAAAAGTTTATTGAGGTTTTTATGGATGATTTTTCTATTTTTGGCCATTCTTTTGATAATTGCTTGCATAATCTCTCTTTAGTCTTGAAGCATTGTAAAGACACAAAT
Source organism: Hippophae gyantsensis (assembly GCA_030763125.1). NCBI lineage: Eukaryota > Viridiplantae > Streptophyta > Magnoliopsida > Rosales > Elaeagnaceae > Hippophae > Hippophae gyantsensis. The sequence continues at coordinate 14,327,176 of CM061036.1, forward strand.
TTAGTGCTAAATTGGGAGAAATTTCACTTCATGGTTCAAGAAGGAATTGTTCTTGGCCATCGAATTTCAACAAAGGGAATAGAAGTGGACCATGAAAAGGTGGAAGTGATCGAAAAATTACCACCTCCAACAATTGTAAAGGGCGTTAGAAGTTTCTTGGGACATGCTGAGTTTTATAGAAGATTTATTAAAGATTTTTCAAAAATAACAAAACCTCTTTGCAGTTTGTTAGTTAAAAATGCACATTTTGATTTTTCTTCTGATTGTTTGCAAGCTTTTAACCTTTTGAAGGAGAAGCTCACTTCGGCCCCTATAATTTGTGCACCGGATTGGACTCTTCCATTTAAGGTAATGTGTGATGCCAATGACTATGCTATAGGTTCTGTTTTGGGCCAAAGGAAGAATAAGTTGCTGCATGTGATTTATTATGCAAGCAGGACATTGACAGATGCACAACTTAATTATGCAACAACTGAGAAAGAGATTTTGGCATTAGTGTTTGCATTTGATAAGTTAGGATCTTATTTAATTGGGTCTAAAATCATTGTTTATACTGATCATTCTGCTCTTAAGTATTTGCTAGCCAAGAAAGATGCCAAATCACGATTACTAAGATGGATTCTTCTCTTGCAAGAATTTGACTTAGAAATCCGGGACAAAAAGAGGATCGAAAATTTGGTTGCTGACCATTTGTCCAGGTTGGAAGAAGATTACCTTGAGGTAAGAGGACAAATTAATGAAACATTTCCTTATGAGCAATTGCTTGCTATCCGAACGGCTCCATGGTTTGCTGATTATGCAAATTATTTGGTCAAGAAAATTTTACCTCCTGACATGCCTTATCAACAAAGAAGGAAATTCTTTTCTAATTTGAAACAATATTTTTAGGATGAACCTTACTTGTATAAACATTGTGCAGATCAAATTATTAGAAGATGTGTGCCGGAGGAAGAAATGGAAAGCATTCTTCGTCATTACCATTCGAAGGAAGTTGGAGGACATTTTGGTGGAACAAAAACTGCAGCAAAAATTTTGCAATCTGGATTCTATTGGCCTTCATTGTTTAAAGATGCTTTCAAGTTTGTTTCAATGTGTGATGACTGCCAAAGGAGTGGAAATATTTCACGGAGACATGAAATGCCCTTAAATAATATTTTGATTATTGATTTATTTGATGTTTGAGGTATTGATTTTATGGGGCCTTTTCCTTCATCTCATTCTAATAAATACATTATTTTTGGTGTAGATTATGTCTCTAAATGGGTGGAAGCAGTTGCCTTGCCTACCAATGATGCTAGGGTTGTGATCAATTTTCTCAAGAAGAACATATTTTCCAGATTTGGCACACCTAGAGCAATTATAAGTGATAGAGGTAAGCATTTTTGCAATAACGAATTTGAGGCTTTGTTGCAAAAATATGGAGTAACACACTGGATAGCAACACCTTACCATCCTCAAACTAGTGGACAAGTTGAAGTGTCAACCCGAGAGTTGAAGAGGATCCTTGAAAGATCGTAAATAACTCACGCAAGGATTGGTCAAGGAAACTAGATGATGCACTTTGGGCCTATAGGACAACTTTCAAGACACCTATCGGCATGTCTCCAGACTGATTGGTGTATGGAAAAGCTTGTCACCTTCCAGTTGAATTGGAACATCGGGCATATTGGGCAATTAAAATTCTGAATTTTGATCTTAAGGCAGCAGGTGAAAAGAGGGTGTTGCAATTGAATGAGATGGATGAAATGAGAAATGATGCTTATGAGAATGCCCGAATATACAAGGACAAGAAGAAGGTTTGGCATGATAAGCACATTTTGAGGCGAAACTTTGAGGTGGGATAGAAAGTGTTGCTTTTTAATTCCCGTCTCAGAAATTTTCCAGGAAAGCTAAAATCTCGTTGGTCAAGACCTTTTCTAGTAACCAAGGTGTTTCCTTATGGAGCAGTTGAGATCAGTCATGAAACAAAGGGAACTTTCAAGGTGAATGGACAATGGTTGAAGCCATATTTTGAAGGAGAATTCAGCAAGTAGAAAGATTCTCTAGAGTTATAACAACCACAGTAAAGAATGGCAGGAAGTCTAGCTAATGACTATAACTTAAAGCACTTAATGGGAGGCAACCCATCAGGTAAAAAAAAAATATGCACGTTCGCCGCCGGCTAGGGAAGTTTCGCCGCCGGTGTAAAGGAGATCTCGATGTGGTGAGAAAAATCTCGCCGCCGCCGAGAATCGATTTAAATTGGATTTTCGTCGCGGCAGGTTAGTTTTCATGCAATTTTTTTCACTTTTCTCTCATCCCAACTCCAAATCTTCATCACCCATCATCATCAAACACCTAATCCATCACCATACACTTGTTTCCATCAGAATTTGCTGTAAGATTCATCACCTTATGCGCAATTTTGGAGTAGAGTTTTGGGCGTTTTGGAGCTTGATTTTTCCTCTAACAAGTGAGTAATTTTGGTCCAAAGTTTTGTTTATTTGCATTTCTCTTAAATTGCAAGAGATTGTTGGAGAATAAATTGGATTATGGATGAGGAATTGCAAGCTAGGGTTATGAATTTGAATTTGATTTGGCAATTTGGGGCTTTTTGAAATTGTGGATATTTTGGTTAAATTTCTGCATTTCTTGCTTTGATTTATGATATATTAAGGCATTATGATATTGAGAATTGTCTGGATTGTCTGGATTGAAGTATATTGTGAAAATGCCTAAGAAAACCAAAGCCCAGAAGGCTCATGCTTCTTCATTTGATAGGAGTTTGTTTATATCTGAGGATGCTGCAAAGCGTTTTGAGGAAAAGGTTGTTAAGAGGGAAATCATACCTTAGAGGTGGTTTTTGATTGATCAGACTCCTTGTTGGGGTAATTATGTCCCACTTCTTCAGGCTAGAAAGTGGGAGATTTTCTGTCATCCTATTGAGGGGGGCTACCTCTCTTTGGCAAGGGAATTCTTTGCTAATGCTAAAGAGCGGGTGGATTATAAAGTTTTTGTGCATGGACAGTGAGTACTTTTCACCAAAGAAGTGATTAACAGCTATTACGGTTTGCTAACAATGGGGGATGATGAGGATTTTCTCCGATTACTTTCAGATATTGACATGGCGACAGTTAGTGCTTCGGTCTGCAAGCTAGGCACAATATGAAAGATGTCGGGGAATGTGTATAAAAATTTCCCCAAAAGTGCTTTATTGGATGTGGTATGGCCCTGGTATGCTTTCATTTGTGCTAATTTATTGCCTACTACACACCTTAGTGATGTCACTAGAGAGCGGGCCATCCTACTTTATGCCATTGTGTCTGGGGCCCCTATTGATGTTAGCAGGGTTATCTTTGATTATATCATGCAGAGTGCGAGGGCTACATCTGGAGGCATTGGGTTCCTATCTTTAATTTCTACTATCTGTGCAAGCCAAGGAGTAACTTGGGACAAAAATGAGGAAATTGGTGGTGTGATGAAGCCTATTGATGGGCCAAAGCTTGCTAAGTTTTTGGGTATAGCATCGCCTCCCAAGAAACGCCCTCGTTCTACTATTGGGGCCAGTGCGAGTTCCTACCAGCCTAGGGTTGAGACTGTTGATCACCGTTTGGGTAGGATTGAGCGTATTTTGGATTACCAGGGGAAGTATCATGCTTATCAGAGTCAGTTACTTATACAATAGTGGAATTTCCAAATCGAGAGTACACAGTTCCTTCATGACTACCTTCAGAGGATGTCTATACAGTCTGGGCATGATATGAGTGGTTATCCTGCGATGCCGACTTTCCCCCCTATGCCTGATGCACCTGTTTATATTGGGACCAATGATGATGATGATGATGATGATGATGAGGATGAGGAGTGATGTTTTATTTTGCTTTCAGTTGTTTTTAGTACTTCTTGATATTTATTTTCGTATTTTCTGTTTAGTTTCTGATATTCATCTTGTGGACTTTTGTTGAGTATTTTATTTGTTTCACTTTTTTTTTGTTTTATTTCTTTATGATTGATTTTCTTTTATTGTTAACCCCATGATTTAACAAATTACTGTGACTGTGATGGTGCACTTAGTTCTTTTTCTCTTTGTGATGACGATAGCCATTTGCAATTTTTCTTTCTTACATTGAGGACAGTGTAAGGTTTTAGTTAGGGGTGCAATAAACGGTAAATCTTTCCTTCGCTTCATTTTTAGTAGTTTTGTTTGTGTGTTTATTTGTGTTTAATTTTGATTTTCCATTTATTTTTCTGCATTTTGATTTAATTTCTTTTATTTCTTTATTGTCTTATTTTTATTTTATTTTATATTTTCTCATTTGCATTTTACTTGTTTTAATTTTCACGTTATTGATAATAATGTGATTGTGATAATAAGTAGCTTTTAGAAGATATTAAATTTTGCTTCAGTTTAAAGATCATTTCAAATGTTGATTTTACCTAGTTGGTGACTCTTTTGGTATGTGGTATGATTTGGTTGATTAGTCTAAATTCTTAGAGAAGTCTTATGTGCGAATTTTTCATGGACATTTTTACGATCTCAAAAAACTCTAGAACTCATTTGAAAACCTCTTTAGGCGAAATAATTTGGAATTGCACTGTTTAGGATATGATGTAGGCCATTTTTGGATCGATTATGCCATTTTAAGCCTACCTTGTTATTGATGAGTGCTCAAAAAGCACTAAAATTACCATGATTTTATGCACATTAATTGATTAAAAATATATATATTTATATGTTTTATCATATATTTATATAAATTTATCTTTTTCGGAATCACGGGTGTTTTTCAAAAACTTGATATTGGCAGAACCGACTTCGCCGATCCTGCCGTTACTTTGGTTTTATGTATTTATAAAACTCTCGCAAGTGCACGAATCATTTCGTAGAAAATGATAAGTATACTCCCAAGGTCGATCTAAGGAAGGAATGTATGTGGTTTTTAATTTATTATTCAAACTTTTAAAAATGAAATTAAATCCTAAACATCCTGTCACGATATTTTTGGGTTTTGTGTTTTTAATCTACTTACATAAAAATAAACATAGATTCAATAAACATTTATGCAAATTTTATCATTTATAATGGTGGAGTATTTATGGATATAATAATTAAGTTAATTATGCTTGCTCATATTAATTAGTTTATTAAAAATATGAATTGATATTTATTGATTCTCTCTTTTTTATATGAATACCACCTTTGGTGGGGTTATATATTCTTTGTTAACTAAACAAATCAATTAACACCTATGGGTGGGGTTGATAACTAATTTGGTTAATTAAATTAATTCCTTTTTCTAAGAGATTGAAAATGAACCATTTAAATGCCACCTTTGGTGGGGTTGTATTACTTTAAACTTTATTCAAGGTGTCCAAATTAAACCTAAGAATTTAGTTATCCGAGTACTAACTTTCAAGTTTTAAAACCACTACTGAAAACATGTTGTCAATACATTTTCAGATAATAATTCTTATAAAAACTTTTGAAATAGAGCTTCACTCTAAATACCGGGCGATTGTACCAACAAATAAAAGAGCACTACTCTAAATTAGACCGGATAACTAAACCTTAACCCCACGTTTGGTTGGAGGGAATGGAATGGAATCAGAATTGATTCCTTCCATTTTGTGTGTTTGGTTGGACGGAATGGAGGGCGGAATGAAATCTGATTACTAAAAGAGAAGGAATCACAATTCCTTCTTCCACCTTTGGTAATCATTATTTCATTCCCATTTAAACTTTTTTTTTCCAATTTTACCCTCACCTAAAATATAACCTTAAATTCAAATCCCAAATTCTCAAACCCAAAATTCCAAAACCCTAAACCCTAAACCCAAAATTTCAAAACCTTAAACCCTAAATCCAAATCCTAAAATCCTAAAACCTTAAACCCTAAACCTCAAATCCCTAAACCCTAAACCCTAAAACCCTAAACCTTAAAACATAAATCCCAAAACCCTAAAACATAAATCCCAAATCCTTAAACGCTAAACCCTAAATCCCAAATTCCAAATCCTAAAACCCTAAATCCTAAACCGCAAACCCCCAAATCCCTAAATCCCAAATCGCTAAACCATAAACCCTAAATCCCAAATCCCTAAACCCTAAAACCCTAAACCTTAAAACATAAATCCCAAAACCTAAAACCCTAAACCCTAAACCCCAAATCCCTAAACCCTAAACCTTAAACCCTAAAACCCTAAACCCCAAATTTCTAAATCCTAAACCCTAAACCTTAAAACATAAATCCCAAAACCCAAAACCCTAAAACATAAATCCCAAAACCCTAAACCCCAAATTCCAAATCCTAAAACCATAAACCCTAAACCTTAAACCTTAAAACCCTAAAACCTTAAACCCTAAATCCAAAATTCTAAAACCCTAAACTATTTTTAGAAAAATAATAATTTTAAGCCTAAACCTTAACGTACAAATATAACCCCAAATCCTAAATCCCTAAACCCTAAATCACACATCCCAAACCTGAAAACCCTAAACCGTATTTAGAAAAATAATAATTTTAATAATATATTTCTTTTAATTAAGTAATACTTATTTAGAAAAATAATGATTTCAATAATGTATTTTGTCCGACGAAAAATAGTAATTAAATGACATTATTTGAACTTTACAAAGCATGTAGTGGGTATTAAGGTCATTTACATGCCTTTTTTCATTCCATTCCAGTGGCAAACCAAACACTATAATCTTGATTCTGAGCTTGATTCCAGTGGTCAAACCAAACAAAATTGTTTCCTTTCCATTCCATTCCATTCTGATTCCGATTCCATTCCACGAACCAAACGCCACCTAAAATCTAATTTTCAGATTTAAGTTTGTAATGAAAAATAATATATTTCTCTCTAACATTCTTAATATAAAATCTTGAATAAAAATAAAATCAATTCATTTTAGAGATTTTTACCTATTTAATATTTCAAGTAGCATAACAACGTTATTATTACATCATGTTTATAAACAAATGTACAGAGTTAAATTTAATCACGTACAAATTAAATATAACATGTAAGAATAAAGCATAAAAAATAATCAGAAGAAAATAAAATCCTTACAGAACTTCGATGCTATTCCCATTGCTGGAAAACCTCCAAGCGGAATTTGCACTCCCATTTATTGAATCAAAAAGCTAATAAATTACAAAAACATAACTAGTTCTTCCCAAAAAGGGAAGAACTCTAAAACTAAGAGAAATTAACTAAGAAAAGCTAAAAACTAAGAAAAACTAAAAAATCTAAGAAAAGAGAGAAAGAAAGAGAGAAGAGAATGTGTTTTGAGGTGTCTTTAGAAGTGAATGATGATGTCAGCATGATGTCATGGGGCGGCTGCGCGCAAAAATGGGGCGAAATGGCAGCGGCACGCGCGGAACTGGGACTGGGCGCGCGCTGATGCGCGCAGACATGGGGTGTGCTGCGCGCGGGGCTCGGCGCGGCTGGGCGGATAGGCGGCACGGCGGCACGATTTTCTCCTTTTTGACATTTTTGACCCATTTTGTCCAATTTTTCCATATTTGTTGACCTTTCCCCGTTTATTTATTAATATATTTGTGATGTATTGCTTCTAGTATTTCTCTTTGAGTTTTTAAGTGACGTTTTTAAGCAAAAATACCTGAAAAACAATAAAAACACCTGTGATTCCGAAAAAGATAAATTTATATAAATATATGATAAAACATATAAATATATATATTTTTAATCAATTAATGTGCATAAAATCATGGTAATTTTAGTGCTTTTTGAGCACTCATCAGTTATCCTTATATCACTAGTTACCTCTTTGAGCCTATTTAAATATATTGCTAGCCTTACTTTTCTTTCTTTTTGCCTTCTATAACCTACCTTTTATTGAGCCAATATATATATATATATAATTCCTACCTTATTTGTTAAGAGCACTTAATTTTGAACACAAACTTTTCAAGAGCAATTGGAGTAAGGATGGAATAAAAATAAAAAAATCTTCCATATATATTGGAAGAAATTGGTTGGGCGTTATATCTTTTCAAGAGCAATTGGAGTAAGGATGGAATAAAACAAAAATCTTCCACATATATTAGAAGAAATTGGTTGGGGGTTATGTCTAAAAAAATAAAAAAAAGGCCTTCATATTCTAGTAAATAAAAGAGTGTTAGTGATGGATGTACTGAGGTGAAAGTTTGAGGAAGAATTTTGTTTATCTTTGTAAAAATGGGTTACGATCGGAAGAAACAATTTGGGTTAAATGTGTTACTCTTTTACTTAATTGGTTGTGTTTAATCTAATAAGTGCTCTTATTTGTATTTTGACATTTCCCGTTCTTTCTTAACCAAATACCTAAGCCTAACATTACAAGCCTCATAAAGTCCAATTGATCCGAAGTGGTGTATTTTCCTTCATTAGTGGAGAGAGGTTTGAAAAGTTAGCCTATGGAGTTTGAGATTTCATCTTTTTGTTAGTGGATGTTGTGCATAATATTATCCGAGCATTATGGCTATTGGTTTGTGGTTTGATGGTTGTTTAAGAGTCAATAACAAAAGTGAAACTGGCATTTGAGATTTCTTAAAGCTTAGGTGACATTTAATTATTCTATGTGTTGTGTGTTATTTACAATTTTTGAGACATTTGTGCAAATTAATTGTTGTGTGATTTTATTGTTTTGAGTTAGGTTAGTTATAGGTAAGATGTTTGTGGGTATCATCACTGGAAGCCCTCACGAGACTACAACTCGTCCTACTAAGGCCGCCTAGGGGTTTAAAGGCTTATTGCATACGCTTTATGTAATTTTGTAAATAGAATAAATTTTCTTTGAATTTTTCTTTTAATGTCTCCTTTGAATGTATTCATAGATCACTTTTCTTACTAGAGACTAGCAAGAAGCTGGTTGGGGTTTGTGATAAGAGTCAAATTATTGCATTTTTGTTATGATTTAAATGTTGATATTTGTGTGAAAATTGTGTTTATTTGATTATTTAATCCACAAAATGTCATTTCACGGGTATTTTGTGTTTAAAGTGCAATTTCAGGTAAAATCATGATTTTGGAGAAGTTTGGGACAAATTTCAATGATTGGGATTGAGTGAAAATAAAAAGAAAACAAAGTTGCAAATTTTGGAAATCCCATCGCCGGTGAGATAATTCTCGTCGCCGGTGAAAATCTTCCCAAGAGCACAGATTTTAGCAGATGCAAATCTCGCCGCCGGCGCGATTATTTAGCCACCGGCGAGACACCTTTAGCCACCGTCCAAATTCATCTCATCGCCGGCGATAATCAGAGGAACCAAAATTTTAATTTTTCTAGAAATCTCGCCACGGCGAGAATAATGTCACCGCCGGCGAGTTTCGTCCGAAAACACATTTTTTATGTTGTTTTGTTCCAAAATTGCCCCCAAAACCCTAGATCTATATATACCATAAGATGGAGAAAGAGACCACGACAGAGAGGAGGAGATCTGAGACATCTTTGGAGGAGAAAAGGCAATTTTGGAGAGAAAGTTTGGAGAAGCTTGAAGGATCATCACCATTGTTGCTACCAAGTGTTCATCTTCAAGAGTTTTTCATCTCTTCTCCTTAGCTTTCATTTTCTGCATTTTATTCAGATTTGTTATTCATGGATTCAATTGAGATAATGTTTGTTCTTATTTTCATTATGAACTAATTCGTTTTTGCTAAGGCTATGATGTAGTTGAAACAATAAAATCTGATTTCTTTTGTTATTGTTATATGAGTTCATTGTTTTCAAGTTTTTATTTCCATGCTTAATGCTTTTAAATTTCTGGCCAAGATTTAGATGATTTGTTGCATTATATTGAGACCGAGAAGAGACGTGTAATGAATGCTTCTTGTGATAAATACTGCATGTTGAATGCGAGTGTGAGAACTAATGCATAATGTATGTGGTTATTCTAGAAATTCTATAAATCGTAATGTGCTTGTTTGTGATTAAATCTTCATAGAAATATAGTTGGTTTTCATAGATAAGTAATTCTAATATAACTCGAGAGAGAGTATTAGGTAAATTTGGGTTTTTCAACCCTCACTTTTAGCTTTGATTCTCATATAACATGACTTGAAATCGGATTGAATTGATTTAGCAAAATCAAATGCCTTAGTGTTTTTAATCATTTGTGAACAACATTCAATTGTGTTATTTGCATTTTTTTAAGTTAATTTGCTTCTTAAACAATTTCAACAATTGGGTTTTCAAATAAAATTAGGATTAGTCAATTTCGGTACTTAGTAACGCCATTCCTTGTGGGTTCAAAATCCTTACTTTTGTACACTTTATTACTTGAACGATTCGTACACTTACGAAAATATGCATCAGTTTCCTTGACACTCATAGTCTTTACTAATTTCAACCACTTTTATCCTTTTTCGATTCTTGTCTTCCACTTTCTTTCTTTCTTTCTTTTTTTCTTATCTTTTGTTTTCTTTCCTTTTTTTTTGGATCAAATAGAGCAAACATAATGTGAATTATTTAATTTGAACTAAATTTCTCTTTAAATGCAAATTTCCACCAAAGTATTTTCTCAAAATTTAAGGTAAGTTCATGGTTTTTCAGGCTTAGAGTAGGAATGGTTTATGTAGTTAAAAAAGCAAATAAGACTTACGTAAAATAGGGTTCAAGGGGGTTGGCTATGGGAATACACCATGCAATGATGGCTTGATAATTAGGACGGCTAGAGAGCTTTTTGGTTGTGACAAAAAAATTTCCTAGATCATTTATCTAATATTTGTATTAATTAGGATTTTGCCTCAAGGATCCATCAACGGATTCTAGAGCAAAGCTAGATTAAACTTTTCCTAACCCAATTAATTCAACTCCTTCTCTTCATAGGCAAAATGGAGTAGAGAAAAAATTTATCACGTGCTCAATTATTTTCAAGGACAAGATTTAAATCAAAGTACCTATAAAACTTTGACTAACATAATAGCATATTTTGAATAATTTTCTCGAACCTATCCTCAATCACAAATTTCATAGTTATAGCGAATTCAATCATACTTAAATACATGGTTGATAAGAGAATTCAACAACTCAAGACTATAGAAGTTGACAATTTTATATAGTGAATGATAGAGTTCAACCATAATTTTTCAGAGTAAAGGTTACCTCATGTCCTAAAATCTCATATAATTAATTATAAACTTTTAGCATGATACACTTATGTGTCTAGTAAGTGTGTGAGTAGGTTCAAGTCAACATCAATCATCATATGTGAAAAATATGTAAATGCACAAGTCAAAATATCCATTTGTATAATGTATAGCCATTCAAAATAAATATGAATGGAGTATGTAATGATCATGTCAATGTTAAAGAATGTCTATTTTTCTCTTTTTCCATTTTTTATTTTTTATTTTTTAAATTAAAGAGACCAATAAAAACAAACAAAAAAACAAAAGATGCTCACCTAGGGTCAATTAAGCACTCAAACTAAAGTATCAAGGTGAAGAATAAATGATGGTTAGGTGATCGAAAAAAGACAATCTTTCCTATCCCAAATTTTCTTGAATTTTGTTTTCTTTATATCTTTGGGTTGGAAATCAACTACCTTAGTTGTCATTGGCATATTCTTAGATTTACCTTTAGATTTTTCATTCATCCTAAATGAAATACAACATGCATGGTAGGATAATGATAACTAGTCCTAGAATTAAATGCATTTAATTTCACTTGTCTCTTTGCCAACAACTTCCTACTTTCTAGTAGGAGTTTTTAACATGTTACCATAATTTCCATTCATCCTAGAATATGATGCAACATGCATAGATGGATGGTGTTTATCAGTCCTACTATGTGAAGCATGTAAAGTATTATTACATTTAAGAGCACTTATCAAAATCTACACTTTAGCCTATTACGACTATTCCTACCACAATGATGATAGACAAGCATAAACTTAATAAAATTTTCAATCACAGGTGTTGTTGTTCTTTGTGCATAATGGGTAACATAAGGAGTATGGTTAGAACATGCCTTATAAATTTTTTTTGTTGTTGAAGGAGTAGAGCTCTCATCCTTATAACCAAATTCATGCGTATTATGTGAGGAGGACATATTTGAAGGTTTGAAAAATTTAGTTGATTTTGATGAAGATGACATAGTGTGCTCATCTACATATCTTAGCCCTCTCTTGTCTCTAGTTAGCTATACATAATCCAGAACTTTGTTCAACCATTCAACTATAATTGTTAACCTCTTTATTGTTTCCTTTAATTATTCAAGTTCCTCTTTAAGACTCTTGTGTTCCTATTTAACATCTAAATATTAGCACGTTCAGTTAGTTCAATTATTTCATTGTCTTTAATTGAGAAACTTATTTTAATGGATTTAATTTTGTCATTTAGTTTAGCTATTTACCTTTTGCATCTTACATAATCTATGAACACTTCATCAATACTAGTGACATTAAATTTGTTGAGTTAAAATTTAGCATCACTTTTCTCATCATCTAAATCAATGTCAAACTTACTAGATTGTCTACCAATAATTGATAAATGTCAAGTAGTTGGTGCCAAATTCAACTAGATTATTGTTATTACTTTAAGAGTAAGTAAGTGTAGCATTGAAAGCTTTTATAGTTTGGTTCTTCTTGTTTGTACAATCAAACATGAAGTGACGAAAACCCATACAATCAAAAGATTGAAGTCTAGTGGGTTTAGATTTTTTACCATCAAAACTCACATATTTGAGTTCTCTTAGATTTTGATCCTTTGACAACTTGATTGTCCTTTGTTTTCAAGGATTCTTTTTGTTGAGGATTTTGATCAATATTCTGGTTAAGAGTGCAAATTCTTCATCATCATTGTCACTATCTTTAATCATAGCACTTTGAAAGTGATACCTTTGTTCTTTAGAGGTTTTCGAAAGCTCATCTCGAAGGTTTGAAGTGAGCTAATGAGTTCCTCTATTTTGATGGCATCCACATCCTTGCTTTCATCAATGGTAATGACCTTTTCATGGAAGTGATATGGTAATGAGTAGAGGATCTTTTGAACTATCCTAAAATTATCAATTTTCTCTCCAAGATTACCAAAGATGTTAGTAATATCACATAATCTAATATAAAATATACAGAAATTTTCATCTTCTTTCATCCTAAGATTTTCAAATGGACTACAAAAAATGCAAAGTTTAGTTCATTTAACTTGTGTTCTTCCCTCATAGGCAACCTATAAAATATCCTAAGCATGCTTAGAAGTATCAACATGAGAAATACAATGAAACTCATCAATAGAAAAAGCACTAAAAATAACATTAAGACCCTTTGGATTCTAGTTCCAAGCATTTTATCTATATTGGCCCATTCATTCTAAGGCTTAGATCATATTATCTTTGGTAACCCTACATAGTTTCCAATCATAAATTACAGAGTTCCAAACATACTCATCTAAAGATCATAGAAAGGCTCTCATATGAGCCTTTCAATATGGATAATTAGACCGATCAAAATAAGATTTACGGATTGTAGATAAACCCTCTCTTAAATGATCCATAATAAGGTTCTAGGCACACTAAGTGTATATAGTGACTAGCTTTGATATCAATTAAAGGTTTGTTTATTTAGTTATGGATCTAATTATCAAATTAGCTGAAGTATGACAAATTAAAAATTTGTAAGCCACCAAGCAAGTAATAACGTGTAAATAAAGTAATAAATAAAATCTAAAGATCAACACATGAGATTTTTTGGTGGAAACAACCTATGCTATACCAATTACCTAATAGGAAAACCACAAGTCCACCAGACCACCTAACTATGTGCTATGAAAAATAAGTACAGATATAAGGATATGACTTTAACTACCTACCTAGGCAATGCCCCTAAGTAGCCTACTTACAAGCTGTTACTTTCATCATAGTCTCTATAAGGAAGAGAGTTTGGATCTGGAACAACATTCCGACAAACTCAAGTCCCATGAGTTAATTAAACCCTCACTACTGTCACTTGAAAAGTTAGCACATAAGCATAAGTTCAAGTATGCATCTTAGAGTAGATTCAATAATGAACAACCCTAACTAATTGATTTACAAAAATACGTTAGATAACTAAAAAATAACTAGAAACTCTAGAAAAATCAATTAAAAGGACAATTTGTAGGCTTGTTAATTCATCAAACAACACCATAAATGTTTGATAAATTAACTTAAGCAAAAAGCTTACTTGAAAACTTTTAACAAAACAAGAAAGAATAAAAGATGAAGAGAATAAGCATAATTAATCTCTTTTGTGGTAATCTTCATTTGTGTGCTTAAGTTTATATTTATAGAATATTTTGAAGCACATTAGGTCAAAGTAAAATTACCATCTTGTCCACAAAATCAATTAAATGAGTTGTAAGGAATAAGGGTAATATAGTAAGTTCCCAATAAAATTCATATTAAAAATTTATTTCAAAATGAAAGCCATGGTCGTTTGATCAATCTAATCAAGTGTTCGATCAATTGAGTACATAGTTCAATTGATCAAATGTTCTCTTGATCGATTCAGTGTATCAATTAACTAATTCTCAAAAATGGATCGATCTAGTCATTAATTTCGATTGATATAGTGCTCAATTGATCGTATATTAATTCCTCAATCGATCTAGTAATATATATAATTAATTCAATAGCTAATATAGCTCAATCGATCGAGTAGCCTTTTATATTATTCCTATGTATCTATTATGCAATCTAACGTACACGGGAATATAAATATACCTAAGATGTGATCGTTGTGGCTTGATAGTTTCTTTGGCATGAAAATATTCTTCTAAGAAAAACCTAGAAACTAAAATTACAATTATGTGATTTGTTTACGAATATTTCCAAAACTCACATAAATCTTACACTTAAGATTAATCTTATTCATACACATAGCTGGACTAATGCCTCTAATATCCCTAAGACTTTAACGTATTTCTTTCTTGAATTTCTTAAGCACTTTAGCAAGTTATTTTTCTTATGTCTTAGACAAAGTGGATGAAATAATAGGTGTACATGTTTCCCCTTCTCCCAAAAACAAATATTCTAGATGCTTTGGAAAGTTTTTTATTTCAAACTTAGGTGGAGTGACCTATTCCATACGTAGGGTACTAGGCAGATCTAAAGGTGTACTAGGCCCTCCTATTGGTTTAACACATGCTAACAATTCATGGTACCCCTTACTCTCCTCATCTAAGTCCTCTTACACCTTTTCAAATGTAAGAGCAACTTCTTGTTTGTCTACCAATTTATCTTGCAGAAAAGTGTTATGATCAAGTGTATCTATAGAATCAATATTAAAGCATTCATCAATGGCAAAAATAGAAAAAATAGGTGAAGATATAAAAACTTTCATTGTCAAATTTCCATCATGGACATTATTAATAATCTTTGTATTTTTTTTCCTAACTTCCAATATAAAGATCAAAACATGATATTTTTAGGTGAAAACAACCTAGGCCACACCAATAACCTAAGAGAAAAACCATTGGTCCACCGGAACAACTAACTATCTAATATGAAAAATAAGTATCCAGATGCAAGGCTAAGACTTAAACTATACAGCCATGTAATGTCCCCAAGTAACCCACTTACAAGTCCCTAATTTCCTTATAGTCTTTATAAGAAAGGCGTTCAAATCGATACCAACATTCTGACAAACTTGTGTCCCACGAGTTAATCGAACCATCAATACTATCATCTAAAAAGTTAGCATATAAACACAAGTGCAAGTATGTGTCCTAGAGAAGATTCAATAATGAGCATCCCTAAGTATTTGATTTAAATAATACATCAGATAAATCAAAAATAACTAGGAACTCTAGAACAATTAGTTAAAAGCATAATAACACAATTATTATTATAGATTTGTTAATCCATCAAAATAACACCACAAATGTTTGATAAATTAACTTAAGGAAAAAGCCTACTTGAAAACTCTTAGCAAAACAAGAGAGATAATAAAAGATTAAAAGAATAAGCACAATTAAGCTCTTGTGTTCTTAGTTTCAATTGTGTGCTTAGGTTTATATTTATAGAATATTTTGAAACATTTTGGGTCAAAGTAAAATTACCATCTTGTCCATAAAACCAGTTAAATGAATTGTAAGGAATAAGGATAATATAGTAAGAGGCCAATCAAATTCGTATTAAAAATAGGTTTTAAATTCAAAGTCCTTGTTTTTTGATTGATCTAATCCAATGCTCGATCATTTGAGTATATAGTTCAAACGATCGAATGTCCTCTTGACTAATCTAGTGTATCAATTAGCTAATTCTCAATAAAATGGATCGATCTAGTCATTAATCTTGATCAATATAGTGCTCGATCGATCGAGTGTTAATTCCTCGATCGATCTATAGTAATATAAATAATTAATTCAACATGTTATATTGCTCGATTGATCGAGTATCTAGTCATTACTCGATCGATTGAGTAGCCTATTTTCATATTATTTCTATGTGTATAATAATCAATCTAACATGTACGGGAATAGCCTATTTTCATATTATTTTGATTTGCTTGATGCCTTGGATTTAGAAAAATTGGCAAGCACCTTTTTTTTTGTTCTTGCTCCATATCTATGAAAATAAGAAAAATAAAACCAATAAGGCTCAACTAACCAAGCTAGCATAACTATTAATATTGTCTAAACTAATAAATAATCATCATCATCTGTTAAAACTTTAAGCCCTAACCTTATTAGGTTGGCACCCTCTTTGGAATCCCAATGATCTAAAATACAAAAGAAATATTATTGTCAGATCCTTTCATTATTAGGAAGAATTATGAACGTTCACACCCCAATCTTGTTTGGTAGACATGTACACTGGGGATGTATTAGAGAGGTTTATTTTAAAAACAAATGCCTTATTAAACTCAGGCATCTCCAACTCCACACCAAGTGCTCTACAAATTAAAGTCAATTTCGAATAGGGGTGTGTTGTGTTCTCCTCAGGAATTTTCTAACAAAACCATACAAGGAAAATATAAGCTTGAGCCAAAAACTCTTCTCATGAAAGGTGGTCCAACATTCAAAGCGAGAATCATTTTCCTTAGCACTTGGGTTGGGGATTAATATTTGAATAGATTATTATATTTGATAAGTAGCATTCAATCTCTCTACAAAACCAACCACTATCCTATAACATAGTGATTTTTCCATCCACAACATAATGGTTTTGCCATCCATCCTTTAGTTCGACCTATTGGCTTTCCAATCCTCCTCTAAAAAGGTTTCTCCTCTATATTGGGTGCTTATATTTGTAAGGGATGAAGACTAAACTATGTTGGTTGTATGGATCCAGAGACAACGAGTATGAGTCTCATGCACAATTATTTTATATTTTTAAGTAGTTTACAAGTGCATTAATCACTTTGTAAGAAATGGTAAGATCGGGTTAAAGAGGAATCACATGGTTTTTAAATATTTCAAAAAATTATTAAAAAAGAAAATTAAACCTAAAATTTTTGTCACAAAGTTTCGGTTTTGAAATATCTAAGCCAATGACATAAAATAAAGATAAATTCAACAAACATTTAGGCAAATAACATTAAACTCAATAGAGAAATTATGGGAGAAATTAGTTAGTTATTTTGTTTGTTCAATATTAATTAGGTTATTAAAAAAACAAATTAAGATTATTGATTCTCCTTTTTTAAGAAAATATCCCAAGGTAGGGATCAAATTATTTATTAATTAAAATTTAACATGTCATCTTCGGTTGAGCTAATAATTTAATCTTTAGTTTAATTATGCTTCTTTCTAATGAATTTTTAAACCATTTACTTGTCACCTTCAGTCATATCGATAATTTAAGCTCTCATCAAGGTGCCAAAGTTAGATTAATAATTTTAGTATTCAAAAACTAACTCTCACATTTAAAATCTATTACGAAAAATATACCATTGATATATTTTCCAATAACAAATCTTTGTGAAAAATATTTGATATAGAATACTGATGACTCTATGAAAATAGAGTCATTAGTGCACTTTTTCACTTAATATTTACTTGTTTTATTTAATAAATAGTATTGTTATGGCTAAAAAAATTAAAATATAAATTTTTAGTGAAAATGGGTGAAAATATAATTTTTGGAATTTTTTATGAATTTTTAACGTAGGACCAATCAGAAACTACCACGTGGCATGCCACGCAAGCATAGAAGCTGACTGAGCAAGCCACGTGGATGACACGTAAGCACGGAGAGCAAATTATGTTGCACCGCGTGTGAGGAGGACGAAACACGGGCCACATGTCAGCATAGTGTTCAATCCGAGTTCGGAAATCAGTCAACGCGCTATGACATGTGTCACCACCTTATTACTCCGCGCGTTCCACTTGTGCGCTATGCCATCTATTCCCGTGAATCACGTCATGCCACGTGGTTCTGGCTCGATGAACGTTGACTCTGACAGGTCTCCCCTACCACGCGTCGCTCTCTGATTCGCCCAATAAACTTCTAATGCCACGTGTCACGCTATGATTGGCTGAAACTGTCAGTTTTGCTTGTTTTGATCGTAGCCTTTGATTTAAAGCTGATCAGACGATCCAAATCGCACCTGAGTTTTATTTAAGCCCCTAATCACTCCATAAACCCTAATTGGCCTCCATTAGCATAATTTTGGTCAGTTTTTAGAGCTAAAAAGAGAGAAAAATACAGAAAAATTCAAGAAACGACACAATTTTGGTGGAGATTCAAGAGGAAATTTATTCTACAATTCAAGAGATTGATTGTATTTTTTTATACTCTTTTATTTATTAATTTTATGTCTTTCTTTATGAAAAATATGAGCTTTATGAACACAATTATGTGTAATTAATTTATTAATCTAAGGATCTTATGAACCCAATTTTCACCATGTGATGATCTAATATTTTTTTCCAATTATAATATTAATTTAATTATATTATTTAATCTTATTTTTATGCTATTAATTGTTTGGTCAACAATTTATCTATAGAGACAATTAAATAGATTTGAGAAAATTATTTAATTGTTTGTCTTGATTAAATAACATGCATAGTTTTTAGGTAGAGATGTATGATTATTATGTATGTGATCCATAATTGATGAACTTAATGGGTAGTATGCAATTTAATTGGCATGAGAGTGTGATTAAATTAATTACTATATGATGTGTTGTTTACTTGAGAGAGGAATACATACTAGGTTAGATTCAATTGATCATGTAATTAATTGATATTATATTGGGGGGATTTTAGTGATTCACATGTTTAGAAAATTGAGGGATTAAGTATTCTTAGATATTTTCTCATATATCTTTTAGTCACAAAATCTGATTTAATTAATTATTGCTATTTACTTTTAGTTATTTTAATTTTGCTTTCTTAAGATATAAAAACACCAAAAAAATTGATTTTTATTATTTTTAGTTTTTAAAATTAGTTTCTAAAAAAATAATCTCCATGGGAACGATATTTATTTATCATTATATTACTTGTTACAATACGTATACTTGCATATTTATTGCACACACAGTTTGGGTGGCGATCAAGTACTATAAAGATCCAAATAATCAAATCCAAAATTGAAAAGTTGATCTAAATTAGATTTAGATAATTAAACCTTATATCTAATTCTCATCTTTATTATGAAAAAAATACTTTACTAACATATATTTTTTAACAAACTTTGTATAAATCTTGAAAAAGAAATAAAACTTAATGTATTTTATAAAAATGTTTACCAATTTCAATATTTCATAAGCATAATTAATGACTATGAAAATAGAGTTATTAGTGTACTTTTCTCCTTAATATTTTTCTCATTTTATTCAATAATTGTATTTTTAGGGTTACAAAAATTAAAATACGAACCTTTTAGTGAAAAAAAGGTAAAAATTTATTTTTTGAAATTTTTCAAGAAAGTAATTTTACGAATTTTTTATGAATTTTTAACATATACCAATTAGAAGCTAACACGTGGATGCCATATAAGTGGAGGATCTGATCGGGCAAGCCACATGGTTTCCACGTAATTAGAAAAGTAGAATGATGTAATGTCATGTGTACAAAATTACACAGTGCCTTGACATATGTTAGAATCACGTTCCTTTTAAGTTCGTCGCGCATTCAATGTCTCTCCACATGTCATCACGCTACTCGTCCACTCCTTCCAACTGTGCATCACACAAGTCATAACCATGAATCACAGATTGCCATGTGGTGATGACACAAAACCGTTAACTGAGACCAATCTATCCTTTCTATGCTTCATGTGCTGATTTGCCCAACGAATACCGTATGCCGCCACATGTTGTTCTTCTATTGGTTAACAATATTAATTTTTTCTTTTTTCAAACCAGCCCTTGATATAAAGCTAATATGACGGTTCATATTCCACCTAAGCTATATTTATTCCCCTAATTGCCCTATAAACCTTAAGGAGCCAAAATTAACATAATTTTTATCTTTTTTTGGAGCCAAGAATAGAGAAAAACACAAAAACATTGAAAATGAGATACAATTTTGGTGGATATTCAAGAAAAGATTGGCACTACAATTCAAAAAATTGATTGTATTTCTTCTTCTTCTCCTTTCATTAATAATTTTTATGTCTTTATATATGAAAAATATGAACTTTATGAAAAAACTATATCTAATTAATTTATTAATCTTGGAGTCTTATGAACCCAATTATCATATGATAATCTAATATTTTATCCTAATTATGATTTCAATTTAATTATATTATTTAATCTAATTTATATACTATTAATTGTGTGGTAAACAATTGATCTATAGATACAATTAAATAGATTTGAGAAAATTATTTAATTGTTTGTCTTGATTAAATAACATGTATAGTTACTAGGCAAAGATGTATGATTCTTATGTATGTGATCCATAATTGATGAGATTAAGGAATAATATGCAATTTAATTGGCACGAGAGTATGATTAGGTTAATTATTATATGGTGTGTAGTTTACTTGAGAGGTGATTACATGCTAGGTTAGATTCAATTAATAATGTAATTGGTTAACAATTATATTGGGGGGATTTTAGTGATTCACATGATACGTATACTTGTGTATTCATTGAACACAATTCGTGCATATTTAATCACTACATTAGTATTTAGTACGTATTTTGAATTTTTAGGGATTGTTTTTATTTTTATAAGGATTGTTTTTAATTATTATTTGGGTAAAAATTGATAAATATATGAAAACTACATACATGCATGTATGCTTGATATGAAACATATGAACTCAATGAGAAAATTTGGTTGTCATGACTAGGATAGGAATGTAACATACTTGTTAAGATACTTACATTAATCATGTGATATGCTTGCTAGTTTTGATTAAATTGATTCAAATTTTTATGCACATGTTCATGATTGATTTTAGTGTTCTTATTGAGAGAAAATTTGTAGTGATTTATGCGAGTTAATGAGATCTACCATGTTTTAGAATCTATTTGATGATCCCTTGAGGCAAAATTCTAAATAGTATTTAGTAAAAGAGATGATTTAGGTTTTATTTGGATTGATTGACCCTTACAAGTAAACCATTGTTTATATTCGTAATCACCTATTTGCGCCAAATAAAAAACCTTTCATATAATTAAGCCACATTTTGTGCCTAACCAGTAAGCATTATCTTTAGCATTGGACCTTTAGCTTGTATGAAAAGAAAAAAAATGCAATCATGTGTTATGAGGTGAAATGTAATGCACTTTATAAAAAAAAGAGGTAAAAAAAGCAAAAAAATGTTATGCACTTTATGAAATTGAAAATAAGTTTAGAGGTATATAAAGTTACAAAAATATATGTGGAATAATAGAATATGAAAAGAATGATAAGAGAGAGTGCACTAAAATATCAAGTTAAAACTCAATTGTAGTTAAAATGTGCATGGTGACTAAAAGAAAGCTAAGAGATCTCATGAATATAATCTTTTGGGCTAAGAATCTGCCCCAAAATGGTTTCCACATAATCCTTTATGTATCTCAACCAAGATCAACTTTGCATCTTTTAGTGTAAGGCATTTTACTAGAGCTCCTGTAGAGGATCTCTTAAATAGTTTACATGTTATAATATGTAAGAGTCTAATTGGTGTCTTAGATTTTGAGGCTCTTTTTTATTTTCTATAAAAATTTCTTCAAGAATATAATGCATGATTGGAGTCATCTAGGAGTCTTGATCAACTATATTTAAAGCTTCCTTGAGAGGTTCTACTTTAAATAAGCTTGAGTGATGGAGATATTCAACCAAGATGGTTCTTTTGAAACCAGTGTCTATTGTAGAGGCTAGGTTGGCCAGGAAGCTGTTCAATCTATAAATATTCCAATGTGGAGAGTATATCAATAATAAGTTACTAGTACTTTTCCATGTTGGGGTCTTTAGCATTGCATATGCCTTTGACTTGAATTACTACTAGTTGAGAGTCATTTTTTATGGTAATTTTAGTAGCACCTAAGCTTTTAGCTAGCTTGAGGCCAATAATGAGAGCTTCATATTTAACTTGGTTGTTTGTTGAATGGAATCCAAACGTCAAAGATTGCTATGAGAAGCTATTATCTAGGGTTCGTAGCAAAATTCCTACTCTACTTCCATTTGAACATGAAGAGCCATCTACTAAGAGGGTCTAGAACTTAGTATCTGAGTTAGGTTACCCCCCAGATTCTGGCATTGATCGTGCTAGGGTAGGAGCTATAGAAACTGTTATCTCAATCATGAAATCTACCAAGATTTGGGTTAATTGCTATTCGAGGTTGATAAATAATATTACAGTTGCTCAATTTTAGTGCATACTTTATCATTCTTCCATAAGCGTCTGGCTTATAAAGTAATGCTCTTATAGGATAAAAGGTGAGCATTGTGAAACTATGAGCCTTGAAATATAAATAGAGCTTTTATTAAACTATTACTAATGCTAAGGCTAGCTTCTCTAATATGGGATACTGAAGTTCAACATCTAAGAAAACCTTGCTGATTTAGCATATAGGCTTATGTGCTCTTTCTTTTTTTGGCAAGAACTGCACTTATTGTACATTTTAAGACTACTAGATATTGGAATATTTCTTCTATTTGATTTAGTTTGACCATAATCAATGGAGACATTATACTTGCTTTAAATTGCTGGAAAGTTTGCTCATATGATTCATTCCATTCAAAAATTAGGCATAAATTTATTGAGAGCTATGATCCTTCCTATGACTCTTTGAACCTCTTTCTTGGTTTTTGGAGAAGGCATTTCAATTAATGCTTTGATCTAATATTGATTATCTTCAATCCTACGTTCTATGACTAGGTAATTCAATAATCTACATGACTTAACATCAAAAGCACATTTCTTAGCATTGAGCTTCATTTGATAATGTCTAAGAATAAAAAATATCTTCTCAAGTTATTGATATATGTGTAAGCTTATTTCGATTTGACTAGCACATCATCTATATATGCTTCCATGGATTTCCCAAAGAGCTCTTGGAAAATTATATTCACTAGTGTTTAGTATGTAGCACATGCGTTTGTCAATCTAAAGGGCATTACATTGTAACAATATGTGCCTTATTCTATGATGAAAAAGGTATTTTCTCTATCCTCAGAATGTATTCAAGTTTGATTGTATCAGCGATAAAGCATCGGTAAAGGTGACGAGTTCATGCCCAATAGTGGCATCTAACAATTGGTCTATTTTGGGTAATAGGAAGCTATATTTTGGTGTTACTTTATTGAGATAAGTGAAATTAACACACATTCCATGAGCACCCCTTTCTTTTATACCACTAGCATGTTGGCAACCTAATCTAGAAATTTAACTTCATCAATGAAGTCGATTTTTTTTAGTTTGTTTACTTATTTATTTATTATTTCTGTGCATTATAGGAAAAATTTCCTTCTTGTTAGCTTGATCGGAGTGAAAGTTGAATTTAGATGCAACTTGTGGCAAGCTATATATGGTATTGTTAATCTTTTCATTACCGGTGGTAACATGTTGCAATATGATTAGTCACATGAAAAGTCGCATGAAAATTTATATAACAATTTATTTTAGGGTTACACACAAAATTCTTACATTAGGTCATTATACCTTTATTTTTTTAGAATAAAAAATAAATTATTTTATCCTTTAATTTTATAAAAAATATAAATTAAGAAAATTATATTATTTTAATAATTTTATATTAAAATATAATTATTTTTTATCAAATAATTAAAATATTATTAAAATAAGACTCTTTAATTAGAATAAAGAGAAATTTAATATGAAATTATTTAAGAAAAAATTAAGTATAATAAAATTCAAACAAAATATTATTTAAATATATTTTTTAATTTTTAATTTTAAATAAAAAATAATAAAGTAGTGATAATTAAACATATTTAAAATAAAATATTTTGTGAATTAATTGTAACTTTATAATTATTAAAGTATCGTATTTAATTGTATTTAGTCACTTGATAGAAAAATAATAATATTTTAATAGAATAATCATTAAAATAATATAATTTATTCTTAATTGGTAATTTTTATAAACTTAAGAAAATAAATGATATAATTTTTAATCTAAGAGATTAAAAAATACAAATGAACTAATTTAAGAAATTTTATGATTTTTTTGCCTTATTTTATTTGTTTTTGAAATGTATTATAAGTTACTTTTTATTATAAATAGATAAATTTAATTAATTTTTATTATTATTTTTAAAAATGATTAAATTTATTTTAATTTAGATTATTATATTTAAATTAAAGAAAAACAACAATGTGATAAATAATATTGTTAGAAATCAACTAATTATTTTCATTTTATGTCATATTTTATAAAGTACTTTTTTACCCCAAATATATATCTTTGTTTTTTTGACTTTGATTTATGTAGTTTTATGAAATTTGTATTTTGTTAAAAAATATCTGTGATCGTGAAATTGATGCATTATAAATAATGTTTTTTAAAAAAAAACTTGTAAAAATGAAAAGAATTAATTGATTTTAGATATTATTTTTTTATAATTTAAATATCATAATATAAATTAAAATAAATTTATTTATTTTTACCAATAATTTAACTCGAAATAAATTACTCAAAAATAAAATTACTAACGAGAGTGACTCGAGTAAACTATAACCAGCATCATCCATTTGTTAACTACTATCCTAATCATCCCCACCCAATACGCGCTCTTTATCTCTCTCTCTCTCCCTGTACCTTTCCGTTTTCTCAGTTCTCTCTTTCTACCCACGGTGTTCGGATCCTCTACGAACATGGCTACAATACTTGAATCCATCACCGTTCCTCGTAGCTGCGCTCTCCCTTCCAATTCATTTTCTCCGATTGTGGCTTCGTCGGTTTCTTCGCTAACTGGTCGCAGGAGCTTGCCTCAGTTTAGAGGTCTCAAGGTAATGCCGAGCCTCGCTACTCGTTCTCTCGGATCGGTGAGCTCTGGCAGTTCGAGACAAGGTGGTCGTAGTGGAGCTATAGTCTGCGAGGCTCAGAACACCGCCGTTGAAGGTCAGTATCGGATTTTTTTATTTGGCTGATAGTTATTGTTTAGGTCGATATCATTCGTTGATATTGTTTAATTACTTTTTAATCTTTACTGTTGTTCGTTTTATGAATTATTATTTTTATTTGTTAGTATTTATTAATTTATGTTTAATGGCTTTGAGATCTAAGGAAAGGAGTAGAAAACTAAGGGAAAGGAAAAAGCATAGGCCTATGTCAAAATGGGATGGGTTCCCAATTAACCATGATACGCACCATTAGCTTTGGAATGAGTTGCGATGATATTGGTATTGGTATGTGTTATGTCCCAATCAGACAAGAATAATGGAGTTAAGAAGGGTGCTGTTTTGGTTATAATTCTCTACCCTTTTCTTTCCATACATTATGTTTTTAAATAAATTCAAAAGACAGCTTAAACAGCAGACACATGTAACACATAGACACAAAACAATTTTACACTTGTCATGACATACATGATTCAAAAGACAATTGTTGTTACACTTAGCACAACATGGATGCCGTGGACTTAGGTAGCGGCTACACTTGGCAAACACATAAGCAGGCAAAACATAAGCAGCAGTTGTAGTGGCAAAAAACATAGGTAGTGGATGAATGCAGCTTGTAGTTGGTGGCTGCATGGTGGCTAATGGCTGCATAGTGGCTGTATGCATGCTTATGTTGTATAGAAGTACTTGGATTCTTTTTAGGTATCTTTGAAGTATGGCTTAGTATATCATTGGATTAAACCTTGCCCTCAAGGTTTAAGAATTGTTCCTTTATTTGTTGAGAAACCTCCCACGTGTTCTTCGGCCAAGTTTTTCCATTTAACAAGGTTTTCTTCTATGAACTTGGATCCTTTCTTTACCCACGTGAGTTTAAAATTTCCTCTAACTCGATGATTAGCTCTCCATCGTCAGAAATTGGTGGCAAGTCAGAGCTGGAAGTTTGATCTTAATCAATGTATTTCTTGAGCATGGACACATGGAAAATTGGATGTATACTAGAATTGGAGGGTAATTTTAGTTTGTAAGCAATATGACCAATCTGTTCTTCAATTTCATAGGTTCCATAATAGCGACCTGCAAGTTTTTGGTAGGGTCTTTCAAAAACTGAATGTTGACGGTAAGGATGTAATTTGAGAAAGACAAGATCACCAATGCTGAATTCAATTTCCCTTCATCATGTGTCTACCTGTTGCTTCATACGGTTGTTTGTAGTAGACAAATTTTCCTTAAGTTGTTTAAGTGCTGCATCTCTAGAAACTTCATTAATAGAATAGGTACCTTCGTTTTAGTGTGGAATTGTAGGAGGAAGTCGTCCATAGAGAGCCTGAAAGGGTTTCATTTTAATGGAAGCATGGTAAGTAGTGTTATACCATAATTTAGTCGATGGAAGAAAGTGGGACCATTTACAAGGTTGTTGATGGATAAAGCAACGAAGGTATTGTTCCACACATCTATTCACAACTTTTGATTAGCCATCTGTTTGAGGGTGATATGTTGAGCTCATTTTTAATTTAGTTTTAGAAAGCTTGAAGAAAACCTGCCAAAAGTGGCTGAGAAAAATTGGGTCATAATAGTTGATAATAGACTGTGGCATGCTGTGAAGTTTCACCACTCCTTCAACAAACCTTGAACCAATCATCTTGGCTCTGTATGGGTAAGACAATGCTATGAAATGAGCAGATTTACTAAGTTTGTCCACGACAACTAAGATAGCATTTTTGCCATTGGAAGAAGGGAGATTGTCAATAAAATCCATTGTTATATCATCCTAAATCTGATAGGTAAATAGGCAATGGTTGAAAAAGTCCTGCAGGTGATGAAGTTTTTGTTTTGACTCATAGGCATTCTTGACAAGAAGCTACATAATTCTTTATAGTATTATACATTGAAGGCCAATAGAATTGTTGAGCCATACGTTTATAAGTTCTAAACACACTCGAGTGTTCTCTTAATATAGAATTGTGAAAGTCCTGCAACAATTGATGAATGATTGGTGATTTAGGAGCAAGTGCTACTCTATCCTTGTAGAAGATCATGTTATTTTTCCATAAGTAAGGAGCTCCTAGTTTTTCATGGGCTTGTTTGCCAATTCTTTGCATGTAAGGATCAAACTTTGCTTCAGACTTAATAGTGTCCCATATGTGAGGCTGCACAGTGAATGTTGTGTCAAAAGTAGGACTGTCTATAAGCCGAGATAGAGCATCAATTGCATTATTTTTTTCCCAGTTTGTGTGTGAAAGTTTATAAAATATGGACCTGATTAACCTAGAGGGGGGTAAATAAATTATTTTTAATTTTTACCAATTTATAATTTAATAACCTAAACAAAGCAGTCATGCATGTAATCGTGTGTAAAAACAAATACGGAAATAAAAGAATAACACATGATATTTTTAGTTGGAAACAACCTAGGCCATAACAATGACCTAAGAGGAAAACCACCGGTCCACTGGACCACCTAATGTTCCACTATGAAAATCAAATGTTCAAGTACAAACTCGGTCTTATGCTACCCAGCTTAGGATACTGCCCCAATGTACTTTATTTACGAGCCCCTGTTCTGTTTTCACAGTTTTTGAAATTAGCGTGAGCGGTTTTCAGATCAACATTCCAATAAGCTCCCCGCCAATCAGATCGTTCACAAATCAACTATATCGCGCAGCGTGAAGACAATTAAGCTCTTATGTAGTTCTTTTGATTTTTTTTTCTTTTCTATCGTTTTCGGTAGTAGCACATGATCAGTTTCAACTACTATTCGGCCTCACACACACACTAACCCTATGTATAAATATATATACAGATAATGATAACCTACTAGGGTTAGAATATTTTGGGCTAAATTATTCAAGGCCCATTCAAAGCTTTAATAAAAAAATATATTTTTAAATCACATCTTAAAATTTTTAAGACACATAAAAAATAATTAAGCACCAAAAATTATTTTAGATTTATGAACATGTATTATTAAATGTATAAATGCAATTCTATGTGTCGTAATTATAAAAGATATATCTGGAGTACGATTATCTAAAACTTGAGCATTTGTTCGGCTTTTCTTGATGGACTTGATAACAAGCCTAAAAACAAATTTATAGGTAAATATTTTATCCACGGAAATAACCAACACTCATAATTCTTACAAACTCCCCCTTTGGTATTTTCGTGTGGCAAAACCTCTCACTCACTACATGACACTTATAAAAATAAGATATAAGTACAATGATATCTTAGACTCCATAGTGGAACTATCTTATGGTCCGGTGAATCCATCTTTGGTGCAACTTGACAAGCCTATAAGCAACTGAAATGACATTGACAAAACATAGGACAACTTGGCATGAAAGTCTCATTGTACATTAGTTCAATTTACATAAAAATAAACGAAGTGTAAAGAATAATCATGTAGTGCGCATTCATACCAATCAAGCTTAATTAAATATGTTCTCTCCTATATGCATAACAAAATAAAAACATGAAAGTAAAACACATTATTCTCTCTCCCTTTTTGACATACAAGAAGGACAAAGAATTAGACAAAGAAATGAAGCTAAACTCCTCCTAAATATATAGCAATGTAAAAGTAGAGTAATACATAAATGTAATATGCTTTAAACTCTTCCTAAGTTCTATGACTCTCTAACTTAGAAACGAACTAAAAAGGTAATAAATAAAAATGAATAAAAATCTGATTTTTTTTCTTCATAAATAGCCACATGAGGTTTAAACTCATTTAATTACAAACAAGTACACAACCAATTGAGAACTCATCATTTTTTAACTCCAATTTTGATTATTTATCATATAAATAAATAAGTAGAATAGAAAAGGTACATATGCACACTTTGCATATATAATGATATATTGACATTTACTTAAAGTAGTATATATGTTTAAACTCCACAAATATGTCAATTAATTCATTCATGACCTATCAAGAAAGACTTAGAAGAAAAAAATTATTACCTATCATGTAAAACTATAATTGAGTCTTCAATCTTACAAAATAAAATATATCTACTAAAGGAGGACTTATTATTTTTGTATTTTTTTATACATATGGGGTAAATTATATATATATTTTTTTATAACCTCTATTGGCTCTTTCTTTTTGTGCATTTAATATACAAGATTTATAAGTAGTCACTTTTTGTATAATTTTTTTTTGCATGAGCCATAAACCTAGTATGATAACTTTCACACTAGTTGTGAGGTAGCCCTCTCTGCACACTACGGTAGCTTAACACATCACAGTAGGTAACCCTCTTAATACTAGGTACCTCCATATATTACAATTTTAGTAAGCAAAAATAGAACTCAATACAATTTTACAATCAAGATTAGTTGAAGTCCTAGAGTTTTCAAGAAAATTCATAAACTACAAGAATAACATATATGTGTGTTCGTGAGTGTGTGAATAAGTTCATGTTAACATTGATCATCACATGTATAAGAATATGTGTGTGCATAAGTAAAAATTGTAAAATAATTTATACAATAAATATCAAAATGAGTTGAGTCACTAAAAATGAGATTATGTATATGTAAGTGTTAAATAAGTCGAATACAGTGTTGGCTAAACAAGTATGCTATTTTTTTTTGTAATAAAATTTGAAATTCAATTTGAGGGAGAAATTCCCAAGGCACTTATGAGATACTCAAATCTTTGAATGTCTATGGTTTTAGTGAATATATCAGCTAGTTGTCTCTCAGTAGGTACAAACTCAAGTGTTATTACTTTTTCTTCAACTAATTCTCGAACAAAATGATGCCTAATGTTAATATGCTTAGTTCTAGAATGTTGAACTAGGTTCTTAGAAATACATATAGCACTAGAGTTATCACAATATAAGGGCATCATACCTTGTGGTTGACCGTAGTCCTTGAGCATATTTTTCATCCAAAGCATTTGTATGCTAGAGCTTTCTGAAGTAATGTATTTTGCTTCAGCTGTAGAGAGAGATAGAGTTCTGCTTTTTACTGTGCCAGGATACTAAGTTGTTTCCAACGTAGAAACAACTACCTGATGTGCTCTTCCTAACATCATGGTTACCTGCCTAGTCGGCATCTGTAAAACCACTTATTTCACAGGTAGTGTCAGTAATAAAATATAAACCATAATTACTTGTTCCTGAGATATACCTGATGATTCTCTCTACATTCTCTAATTGTGATTCCTTAGGATCAACTTGATAACGGGCACACACCAACACAAACATATGTCAGGCCTACTTTTAGTGAGGTAAACTACCTATCATACTCTTATAAAGGGTTTGATCAACACTTTTACCTTGAATGTCCTTTGTAATTTTTGTGCTGGTACCTAAAGGAGGCCGTAATGGCTTGTTAGTTTCAAGACCAAACCTTTTAACAAGGTTACATGCGTACTTGGTTTGAGAAATAAATATATTATCACGAGATTGTTTGATTTGCAAACCAAGGAAGAAAGTCATTTCACCTACCATGGACATTTCAGATTCATTTGTCATAACATGCACAAAATCATCCATTAGTATACTATATATGGATCCAAAAACTATGTCATCCACATAATTTTGAGCAATAAAAATCTTGTCACTACTCCTTTAATGAATAGAGTCTTATCAATTCCCATTCGAATAAATCCCTTGTTCAAAAGATAGTTGGTAAGTCTATCATACCATGCTCGTGGAGCTTGTTTCAAACCATAAAGAGCTTTTTTGAGTTTGTAAACATGATTTGGAAATTTCGGATCAACAAATCCTTTTGGTTTTTCCATGTATACCTCTTCATTCAAAACTCCATTCAACAAGGTAGACTTAACATCCATTTGATATAATTTGAACTTCATGTGACAGGAAATAGCAAGTAAAATCCTAATTGACTATAGTCTAGCTACAGGTGCAAATGTTTCATCAAAGTCAACTACTTCTACTTACGTGTAGCCTTGAGCTACCAACCTAGCCTTATTTCTAACAAAAATGTCATGTTCATCAGATTTATTTTTGAACACCTATTTTGTTCCAATAACATTTTTGTGTTTAGGCTTAGGTACTAATACTCACATGATTTCTTTCAAATTGAGCTAACTCATCCTACATGACATTTATCCAAAATTCATCCCTAAGGACTTCATTCACATTTTTTGGTTCAAATTGAGAAATATAGCATAAATGGGTTACCTCACTTATTTGTCTTCTTCTTGTTACCATGCTTGCATTAGGATCTCCAATTATATTCTTAATAGGATGATTTTTTTGAAGTTCAAGTTGGATTTATCATTGATGAGGTTGATGTTTCTTCCTTCTTTTGTTCTCTTTTCTTTAACTCCTCTTCTTTTATTCCAATTGTGTCACTGGTCATTGTTAATTGAGGTGTTGTGAAATTTTCTTCATTTCTAACTTCTTCACTTGTAATCTGCTTACCTCTATCATCTATAATGACGTTTATGGATTCCATAACTACATTAGTTCTACAGTTGAAAACTTTATAGGCTCTACTATTTAGGGAATAACTAAGAAATATACCTTCATCACTTCTTGAATCAAACTTACCCAGCTGTTCTCGATCTTTAAGTATATAGCATTTACTTCCAAAAATATGCATGGATTTTAGATTGAGTTTTTTACCTCTTCATATCTCATAGGGAGTTTGGTTTGTACCTAGGCGAAGATAGACACGATTTATAATGTGACATGCAGTGTTTATAGCTTCAGCCCAAAACATTTTGGAGACTCCCTTGGCATGCAACATTACTCTTGCCATCTCTTGAAGTATCCTATTTTTCCTTTCAACTACATTTTGTTGAGGTGTGATAGAAGTAGAGAATTCATGAAAGATACCATGTTCTTTGCAAAAGTCAGTATACTTGGTATTTTCAAACTCTTTTCCATGGTCTGTTCTGAGTCTCTTAATGGTTACTATTTTATCACCTGCTTCAACCTGCACTCCTGTACAATATGAGATGAAGAACTCAAAAGCATCTGACTTGTCTCTAAGAGAGTCTACCCACGTGTAGCGAGAAAAGTTATCTACTACAACTATGATATATTTTTTACCTCTAATACTTTCTGTTCTCATATGACCCATTAGGTCATCAATTCCAATACTCTGTTTGTATTTATACTCTTGATCTTCTTATGAGCAATCCTAGTTTGTTTACCCAATTAACATGGTCCACATACAAGTGTTTCAATTTTTGAAAGAATAGGTAAATCACACACAGTCTCAGTTTTACTTAATCTAACCAGATCTTTAAAATTCATATGACCTAACTTTTCGTGCCACAAGGTAGTTGAGTCATTGCTAACTAGGTTACATGTTACTGTGGGTGATGTATCAATACAATAACAATTGTCATGTGATATGATTCCTTTAATCATACATTCACCCTTTTGATATGTTACAATATAATGATTGTTTGTAAATTGCACATTAAAATCACTATCACATATTTGACTTATGCTAATCAAGTTTGCCTTAAATCCTTCCACATATAAAACTTCATCAAATTTAGGGATACCCTCTATTTGAACAAAGCATTTTCCAATAATTTTAGATGTTTTACCATCACCAAAGGTAACTGTCCTTTCATTGTATTCCTTAAAGGTTTTAAACAAATAACGATTCCCCATCATGTGTCTAGAGCATCCACTATCAAAATACCAAACGGTATTTGATTTAGCTTTAAACGCTATATGGGCCACAAAGCAGGGCAACTCAGATTTCTTAACCCATCCTTTTTTAATTTTGGACATTTGAGTTACCGATTTCTTATGTTCCTCTTTTTGTGTAGTTCTTGTAGTCAAAACTTTACGTTTTGAAATTTTTTGAGGTGTCTTAGAAACATTTGTACTCGTGATAGAATCATAAGCATAAAGAAATCTACACTTAGGTCTAATATATCCTTTCCTACCACAATGATGACAGATGAGAACAAACTGAATTTTCTTAGAATGATAAGGTGCAGAAACTACCTTCCTTGCCTGAGCAATAGTGGGTTTTATAAATTGAGTTTTGGATGATGAAGATGTTGACTGTTCATCTATGTATCCAAGACCTCTCTTATCTCCATGTGGCTTTCCATAGTCTAGGACTTTGGTTAATTTTTTAGCACTAATTGTCAAATTCCTCATCGTTTCTTTAGCAATACTAAGTTCTTTCCTAAGATTTTTGTTTTCCTCAGTGGTTACTACAAGTCTCATATTCAAGGCATTAATATGATTAGACAATTCCTTTTTATCTTTCTCTAGGCTAGAGGAATTTGTTTTGTGAACATTGATAATATCATTAAGTTTAGTTACTTCCACAAGTAATTTATCTCTCTCTTCCCTGGCACCTAGACAATCCATGAATAGTTCCTCATAATTCGATACATTAAACTTAGACAGTAAGAGAGAAGAGTTTACTTCCTCATTTTCTTTATCCGAGCTAAGGTCGGAGTCATTGTGGTATGCTTTGGTAGTTGCAGTGAAGGCACAATAATTAGTGTCATCATCCTCTGAGTTACTAGCATTATCCTGCTCACTTTTTGTGTCACTGAGTGTAGCATTAAAGGCTTTTCCAAATTTCTTTTTATTGTTAGCACAATCTGCAAAAATATGACCAAATTTCCCACAAGTAAAGCATTGAGGACTAGTAGGCTTACTTTTCTTACCATCAAGGCTAGGAGGCTTGATTTCCCTTGACTTTCGGTCATTCGAACGACTGGATTGTCCCTTGTTGGAATGATTATTCTATTGATCATTCTTTTTCATGAACTTCTTAAATTTTCGTGCTAACAAGACTAGTGACTCATCATTCATATCATCATCACTATCAGAGATGTCCTTTTTGGAGCTTTTGAATGTCACATCCTTATTTTTCTTAGGTGGATCAAGAGAAAGCTCATAGGTTTGGATTGACTTGACAAGTTCATCAATTTTTAGTGTGTCTACATTCTTCTTTTCCTCTATCGTCGTAACTTTCATCTTGTAGTCTGCTTTTAAAGAGCTTATGAGTTTGAGTACTTGTATAGGTTGTGAAATTTTCTCACCAAAGTTAGAACAAGAATTAGTGATATCACAGAAGCGAGAACTGACCAAAAGTTTCCATGTTGCTTATTTTAATTGAATCAAACTGAGTTTTTAGCAATCTCAATTTTGTTTGTTTCACTTGAGAGGTTCCCTCATGAGCCAGAGCAAGTGCATTCTATGCATCTTTAGCAGTCTCACAGTCAGAGATGCGACGAAACTCATCCATTGATACTACAGTAAATATTGAGCTTAGACTTTTTTGGTTTGTCCCACTAAGGGTGCTTTTTTCAGTGGTCCAGTCTCTTCTTGGCTTTATGATTATTACACTATCTTTCGTTACCGAAGGTGGTTCCCAACCATTAAGAATAACATCCCAAACTTTTCATCTTGTTTGAGAAAGACTTGCATACGAGCCTTCCAGTAAGGGTAATTAAACTTATCAAAGATTAGGGGTCTAATAGATGACCCACCTTCTTTCATTTGGTCCATAAGTAAGTGTATGTGTCCCTAAGGATCAATCTCACTAAGTGTGTCTAGTGTCGGCTTTGATACTAATTGAAAGTTTATAAAATATGGATCTGATTAACCTAGAGGGGGGTGAATAGGTTATTTTTAATTTTTACCAATTTATAATTTAATAACCTAAACAAAGCAGTCATGCATGCAATCGTGTGTAAAAACAAGTACGGAAATAAAAGAATAATACGATATTTTTAGGTGAAAACAACCTAGGTTACAACAATGACCTAAGAGAAAAACCACTGGTCCATCGGACCACCTAACTTTTCATTATGAAAATCAAATGTTCAAGTACAAACTCGGTCTTATGTTACCCTCCCTAAGATAATGTCCCAATGTATTTTACTTACGTGCCCCTGCTTTGTTTTCAAAGTTTTTGAAATTAGCGTGAGCAGTTTACAGATCAACGTTTCAATAAGCTCCCTGCCAATCAAATTAGTTCACAAATCAATTATATCGCACAACGTGAATACAATTAAGCTCTTATGTAGTTCCTCTGATTTTGTTTTCTTTTCTATCATTTTCGGCAATAGCACATGATCAGTTTCAACTTCTATTCAGCCTCACACACACACTAATCCTATGTATAAATATATATATATATAGATAATGATAACCTACCAGGGTTAGAATATTTTGTGCTAAATTATTCAAGGCCCATTCAAAGCTTTAATAAAAAAAATATATTTTAAAATCATATCTTAAAATTTTTAAGACAAAAAATATTTAAGCACCATAAATTATTTTAGATTTATGAACATGTACTATTAAATGTATAAACGTAATTCTATGTGTCGTAATTATAAAAGATATACCTAGAGTACGATTATCTGAAACTTGAGCATTTGTTCGGTTTTTCTTGATGGACTTGATAGCAAGCCTAAAAACAAATTTATAGGTAAATATTTTGTCCACAAAAATAGCCAACACTCTGATACGAACCAAATCAGCTCCACCACTGCGAGTCGTTACAGCCAGCGAACGGAGTGCGCCAACCAGCCATGGACGGACAAAGATCGACGCAGCTCAGGCACGAGAAACAGCTGGCTCTTTCTGTTAGAATGTCAGAAAATCTGTTAGCACACTAGTGCACGAGATTCACACAATTTCTTTGTGAATTCTCTCTGAAATGTTAGGCTATATAAAGCCGCAAGAAATGAAATAAAGTAGAACAGATTTTACCTGATTTCCCCTTTCTTCTTGCTATCTTCTTCTCTTCGCGTTCTTCTCTACCCTAATTCGTGACAGTGGTATCAAAGTTGGTTGCGAGAATGGATACACGAGGCAAGTCCAATTTAGAATTTCGCAATGATGTAATAGACACCCTTGCACGTCATGATAACACATTACAAGATGTGCTCACAAAGTTGCAAGCAATATGAGCAGCTCGTAACTTACCTGAGAATAACCCCCTTGGAAGAGACGAAACCAACCAATCACACCCCACACTTCGCGATTAATCACAGAAAGCAATCATCCCCAATTGAGGCTATCCTTCCCAAGGTTTTCAAGAGATGATCCTACAGGTTGGATTTATAAGGCTGAGTAGTACTTCTAGTTCACTAATATAGCGGCTGACCAGCAAGTACAATTGGCTTCCTTCCACTTGGAAGGCATCGCCTTACAGTGGCACCGATGACTTACAAAATTTCGTGGACCTCACCTGGGAGGAGTTTTCCAAAGCCACCCAACTAAGGTTTGGACCCACAGACTTCGAAGATCCCTCAGAAGCACTATCTCGTCTAAGACACACAACGAGTGTGACATCATATCAGGAATCCTTCGAGAAACTTTCTCATTGTGTGGATGGGTTACCTGAAGAGTTTTTAATTGGTTGCTTCATCGCAAGACTAAGGGATGAGATCTGAATTGATGTTAAAATCAAGTAACCCAGAACTCTAGCTGATGCCATTGGTGTGACACGATTAATTGAAGAAAGGAATTGCTTATAGAAGAAATCCATAGCCATGTCTCGTTTTCAACCACCTGTCAACAACATTAAACCAGTAACTAACACCAGTGCAGGACTGTTAGGACCTGTTCCTATCTAACACAATGGCTCTAATCCTCCCATAACCTTTCGAAAGTTGACCAATCAGGAGGCACGTGAGCGGCGAGAAAAGGGATTATGTTACTACTGTGATGATAAATTTGTTGCAGGTTACCGATGTGCACGTCCCTAACTCTTCATGATGGAAGAAGTAAACCAGAATGAGATAGAAGAATGTAAGGAAACCCCATCACTACTGGATCCCCAGGTAATACTACCTGAAATCTCTTTCCATGCTATAGCAGGAACTGAACATCCTCAAACCTTACGCATTATGGGAAAATTGAAAAATAAGGAGGTGTTGATCCTGATAGATGGGGGCAACACCCATAAAATCATCGATCAGGCCTTAGCCAACCAATTCAGCTTACCAATAACCAAGGGAAGAAAATTGGAAGTCATGGTGGCTAACTGTGAGAAGTTGGAGTGTGTTGGACAATGCTGCAACCTCACTCTTATCATTCAAGGGTATCCTGTAGAAGCTGATTACTATGTGTTACCAGTAGCAGCATGTCAACTGGTTCTAGGGGTTCAGTGGCTAGAAACCCTTGGACCTATTCAGATGGATTACAAGAAGCTTACCCTAAGTTTCAATTCAGAAGGAAGCACACACACCTTCCACGGGCTGGGAAGAGCCAGCATGACAGCCTTAAACCTTAAGGAATGCCAGAATGTACAAGGTGTAGGGTTACCCTTGTAAATAAGACCAACAACCAATCATCAGAAACCTTCCCAGACATACTCTCCTAAGATAAGAAAGCTACTGTCTAAGTTCCCTAAAATTTTTGAACTAGCTGTCAACTTACCTCTTACACGGGTACATGATCACCGAATTACCTTACAAACTAACTATGAACCAGTGAATGTTAGACCCTATCGTTACCCACACTATCAAAAAATTGAGATTGAAAGAATAGTGCAGGAACTCTTGCAATCTCAATTGATCAAACTGAGCAATAGCCCATTTTCCTCACCAGTGCTGCTTGTCAAGAAAACAAATGGCACCTGGAGATTCTGTGTGGATTATCGAGCTCTAAATGCCCTTACTATCAAAGACAAATACCCTATACCTGTCATTGACGAGCTGTTAGATGAACTATATGGATCTAGAGTTTATTCCAAGCTTGATTTACGTTCGGCATACCACCAAATAAGAGTTCGAGAGGAGGATTGATGAGTGCCCAAAAAGCACTAAAATAACCATGATTTTATGTACATTAATTGATTAAAAATACATATATTTATATGTTTTATCATATATTTATATAAATTTGTCTTTTTCAGAATCACGGGTATTTTTATTGTTTTTCAGGTATTTTGGCTTAAAAACGCAATTTAAAGACTCAAAGAGGAATACTTGAAGCAATACATCACAAATATATAAATATATTTTCCATGTTTTTTGACCTTTTCCCACTTATTTATTAATATATTTGTGATGTATTGCTTCAAGTATTCCTCTTTGAGTCTTTAAATTGCGTTTTTAAGCCAAAATACCTGAAAAACAATAAAAATACCCGTGATTCTGAAAAAGACAAATTTATATAAATATATGATAAAACATATAAATATATGTATTTTTAATCAATTAATGTACATAAAATCATGGTTATTTTAATGCTTTTTGGGCACTCATCAAGGATACACATAAAAATGCCTTTAGAACTCATGAGGGTCACTATGAATTCCTGGTAATGCCATTTGGCCTCACTAATGCACTAGCTACTTTCCAGGGCCTTATGAATGATATCTTTTGACCCTTTCTCAGGAAATTTGTTATGGTTTTCTTTGATGACATATTGGTATATTTCAAATCTTGGGAGGAGCATCTGTGGCAACTACAATCTGTGCTTCAGTTGCTGACAGATAACCAATTAATTGTAAAGGAATCCAAGTGCCGATTTGGTGTGTTGTAGGTGGATTACTTAGGCCATTTTATCTCTGAGTAAGGAGTCTAAGTGGATCTTGCAAAAATCCATGTAGTTAAGGAGTGGCCCACACCAACCACATCTAAGGGTGTTCGGGGATTTCTTGGGTTAGCAGGCTATTACAGAAAGTTCATTCAACACTTTGGAGGATTAGCTGCATCATTGACTCAATTATTGGGAAAAGAAGGCTTCCACTGGGGTGAAGAAGCTTAGATGTCCTTTCAACAGCTTAAAAAGGCTCTCACATCCCCTCCTGTCCTGCGACTACCTGATTTCTCACAACGATTTGTGGTTGAATGTGATGCTAGTGGTATCGGCCTTGGGGCAATCCTCAGCCAAGAAAATAGGTCGATAGCCTACTTTAGTGCAGCACTCAAGGGATCGGCGCTAGCCTTGTCAACCTATGAAAAAGAAATGTTAGCTATGGTCAAGGCTATTAGAGTATGGCGACCTTACCTGCTAGGCAAACCCTTCACCGTAAGGATTGATCAAAGAAGCCTTAAATATCTACTGGAACAGAGAATAACCACCCCTGCTCAAGCACGTTGGTTGCCTAAACTTATAGGTTACGACTATGTGATTGAGTATAAAAAAGGAACTGAGAACCGTGGACTTGACTCATTGTCCATAGTAGTAGAATTTCAGTACCTATCTGTCTCGCAACCTTTAGCAGCTTGGTGGACAACACTCCAGCAAGAAGTTCAACAAGACCCTTTTTATGATAAGCTGGAAAGTTCAACAGCAGTCACAGGTAATTCACGCATCCACTATCGTAATGTGGTTTGGTACAAAATAAACAGGGTTTACTTAAGCTCCCAATCAACCCTGATACCTAAAATATTGATGGAATGTCATTTCTCACCTATTGGAGGACATTTTGGTTTTCAGAAAACACTGTCTAGAGTAAGGCAGAATTTTTGTTGGCCAAACATGCAACAAAAAATAAGGAAATACCCTCGAGAATGTGACACATGTTAGCGGTTCAAAAGTGATTGTATGACACCTGCAGGTAGGGGTGTTCATCGGATCGAAATCGCTAAGTGTATGCTCATCCGATCCGATCCGATTCGAACATCCGATCGGATTGAAACATCCTAATCCGCAATCGATCCGATCAACTTTTACATTCGATCAATCCTTAATTATATTTTTGAATTAAAAAATTAAATTTTTACATAAATCATAACATAAAATCATTTTAATTAAAAGAAACCTTAAAAAACCAAATAAAAAGATTAAAATAAGACAAATGTTCAAACCTATATAAAACAAAAATAATACAATTAAGTAAATAACAATGTCGATTACAATAGTTATTTTAATAAATTTAACAATTCATTCAAACAATAAACAAAAAGATAGTTCACAATAATCTAAACCTAAATTAATTTGATCATTTCACTATTTAACATCCATTGGCCATCTTAAAAATAATCTTGTCTTGAATCTTGAGAACAATAGCAAAAAACTTCAATGTGTCATCATGGGTAGCGCTTGCACTTCCGGTGGTTGCAAGTGGACTATCCGTAGTAGAGGTATTTTTTTCCATCTAAGATAAAGTGAGACACAATCAACTTAATGCAATAAACACATTGTGTAGAAAAGTAATTGTTATAATGTAAAGAAGCAGATTTACAACCAAAGTAATACAATTTCCCATATCTCATAGAAGAACAAAATAAATAATGAAAAGCAAAAGTAGAACCAGATATTACACAGGGAACAAGACAACAGATGTTAACAAATAACAAATCTGCACTTAGACAAACAATGCTATCATAAAAAACCAGACATACATAAAGTGGAAGAGATATGATAATGTCATGAATGAAAAATATCTGCACTTAGACAAACAAATCATCATGTTCCTCCTATAGATAAACAAGAGTAGACTAATGTCAATCTCAATTTTAGCAGCAAATTTCATACTGATATAACATAGTAAACAAAACAAACTTTTTAGACCTTATCAAATTAAATGATCAGAATGTGAACCCTCTAACCAAAAATATATAGCTTAGATAGAAGCATATTTGTAGATTCTAGAATGTAAAGAAGTAGATTTATAGATTTACAGATTTCTAGAATGTAAAGAAACAGATTTCCAAATTTTCAGATTTTCAGAATGTAAAGAAGCAGATTTACAAATTTACAGATTTTTCAGAATGTAAAGAAACAAATTTATAGATTTCTAGAATGTAAAGAAGCAGATTTATAATCAAAGTAATACAATTTCCCATATCTCATGAAGAACAATATAAATAATGAAAAGCAAAAGTAGAACCAGATATTACACAGGGAACAATATGTTCTAGATAGCTTATTGCTTCACACATCCATAAACTAACCAAAATAATAACTATCAATAGCAACCAAAACAGAGCATTTGAATATTATAACTGAAATCAAAATTCAGAAAAAGAAAAAAAGTTCAAACAAATACAACCTTCTGTTTGTACTGTGATGAAGAACAACGAACAGCAGCAGCAGCGGGAGCAGAAGCGAATGGCAGGAGCAGCGAGCGAGCGGCGGGCGTGAGTAGAGAAGCAGAGAAGGAGGAGCAGCAGCCAATCAGAGAATCACAAGCAGCAGTAGCAGCAGAGAATCACAAGCAGCAGTAGCAATAGAGAAGCAGAGAATCCTTCAAGTCTGAAACTAGCAATGGAGGAAGGGAGGGAGAAAGAAAGACGGAGGCAGGGAGACAACTGGGAAAATAGATTAGGTTAAGAATCAGATATATGGCTAAGGTTAGATTAGGTTAGGTTAGGTTAGAATAATAATTAGGTTTATTAATTATTACATATATATTTTTAAATAATATATTAAATATATCGATCGGATTATACGGATTTAAATATTAATTATATATATGTATTTAATTTAATAAATATATATTAATTAAATATATATATAATTAATTTCGGTCGGGTTGGATCGGATGAATCGTAGTGAAATCTGCCATCCGATCCGCACTTAACGGATGGAAAAAATTTTCATCCGATCCGACCATCGGATTGGATCAGATCGGATGAAAAATCAACGGATCGGATCGGATGATCAAATTTTTTGCACACCCCTACCTACAGGATTGCTACAACCCCTGCCAATTCCCACAAGGATATGGTCTGATATCTCAATGGATTTCATTGAAAGACTTCCTCTTTCTAAAGGCCATACCGTGATTATGGTGGTAGTAGACCGATTGACAAAATATGCACACTTCATTGCTATGAAGCATCCTTTTACTGGTGTTGCCAAAATATTTGTGTCTAATGTAGTTCGACTGCATGGTATTCCCACTTCCATAGTAAGTGATCGAGATAAGGTCTTCATAAGCTCTTTTTGGAGGGCCTTATTTCAGTTGCAGGGTACACAACTATGTATGAGTTCCAGTTATCATCCCCAAACTGATGGATAGACTGAGGTGGTCAACCGAGTCTTAGAGCAGTACATGCGCTGCTTTGCTGGTGATCAACCAAAACTATGGGTAGAATGGATACCATGGGTAGAATTCAGCTACAACACCTCAATACACTTATCCACCAAAACTACTCCATTTGAAGCTGTTTATGGAATCCCTCCTCCCCATTTGGTGGCTTACATTCCTGGCACCTCAAACATCCAAACTGTAGATGAATGCTTGCGTGATCGAGACACCATTCTTAGAGAACTTCGTCACAACCTTACACAAGCTCAAAATCGGATGAAGTGCCGAGCAGATTAACATAGATGGGAAATCACCTTCCTTGAAGGGGACTATGTGTATCTCAAGCTACAACCTTACAGACAAACTTCAGTTGCATTTCGCTCAAACATGAAGCTCACCCCCCGATTCTTTGGACCCTACCAGATCAAGGAAAGGATTGGCTCTGT
Source organism: Hippophae gyantsensis (assembly GCA_030763125.1). Lineage (NCBI taxonomy): Eukaryota > Viridiplantae > Streptophyta > Magnoliopsida > Rosales > Elaeagnaceae > Hippophae > Hippophae gyantsensis. The sequence goes on from CM061036.1 coordinate 14,369,974, forward strand.
AGCCTACCGATTGGCCCTACCCCCAGAGTCTCAGATACATGATGTGTTTCACGTCAGTTTATTAAGGAAGTATGTTGGAACCTCAGTACCTATCAACCATCAACTACCCCCCACAACTGAAAACTCAATAATTATGTCACAGCCTGAAACTATCTTAGATCGCCGAGTGATTCAGAAAGGAAGGTATCGATCAAAGACAGATTCTGATCAAATGGGTGGAAACTGTAAGCACCAAAGCTACTTGGGAAATGAAAGACGATTCTCTAAAGCTTACCCAGAGTTCATCCTTTAGGACAAGGATTCTAAAAGAGAGGGAGGAATGATACGAACCAAATCAGCTCCACCACTGCGAGTCGTTACAGCCAACGAACGAAGCGCTCCAACCAGCCATGGACAGACGAAGATAGACGCAGCTCAGGCACGAGAAACAGCTGGCTCTTTCTGGTAGAATGTCAGAAAATCTGTTAGCACACTAGTGCACGAGATTCACACAATTTCTTTGTGAATTCTCTCTGAAATGTTAGGCTATATAAAGCCACAAGAAATGAAATAAAGTAGAACATGTTTTACCTGATTTCCCCTTCTTGCTATCTTCTTCTCTTCGCGTTCTTCTCTGCCCTAATTCGTAACACACTCATAGTCCTTACAGTATGTGATTTCATAGTTATATCTTAATAGCTTAGAGACCCATTTTTGTTGTTCTGGTGTTGTGATGCGCTGTTCCAGTAAGTATTTGAGACTTCTTTGGTCGGTTTGAATATAGAACTTATGACCTACCAAATATGGTCGCCAAGTTTGGATGGCCTGTATAGAGGGCAACATCTCCTTAGCATAGGTGGACCATGATTGCTTTGAGGGGCCTAATGACCTACTCATGAATGCAATGGGCCTTGTTAATAAAGAAATGCCCATATATCGTCTCCTGAAGCATCAGTTTCATTGACAAATGGTTCTTTAAAATTTGGCATTGCAAGAGTTGGTGTAATAGTCATGGCCCGTTTGAGTTTCCAAAAGGCATCGTTAACTTCATTTGACCATGCAAAGTTTCCCTTTTGAGGAGATTGGTTGGAAGACGAGCTATAATGCCATAGACACGAACAAACTTTTTGTAATATCTTGTAAGGCCTAACTTTACATTGCTCTAACTTTACCTTGATCCATTCGTACACCCTGTGGTGTGATAATATGACCAAGATATTCTAAATTCTATTGCCCGAATATACATTTGCTCAATTTGAGAAGAAATTTGTGTTGCCTTAATATTTCAAAGGCTATTTTGACATGATTAAGATGTATTTTCCAATCAGGGTTATACACCTATATGTCATCGAAGAAAACTAAGACAAATTTTTGAAGATAAGAATGAAATATAGAATTCATAATAGTTTGAAATGTTGAGGGGGCATTGCAGAGGCCAAATGGCATAACCAAATATTCATAATGGGCATTGTGGGTATGAAATGCAATTTTATGCACATGTGGGGGGTGTACTCATACTTGGTGAAATCCTACTTTCAAATCGAGTTTTGTGAAATATAAAGCTCCATAAAGTTCATCAAGCATGTCATCAATAGTTAGAATGGGAAATCTATCCTTGATGGTTACTTTATTGAGCCCCTATAATTAGTACAAAATCGTCACGTGCCATCTTTTTTTTTAACCAACAATACATAAGAAGAAAAAGGACTAGTGCTAGGTTGTATAAACCTTGTTTTTAGCATTTCATGAACTTGTTTTTCAATCTCAACTTTTTTGAAAATAAGCATACCTATATGGTCTAACATTAACGGGCTCAGCTCCTTCTTTCAAGTTGATGTGATGGTCTACCTCTCGGATGAGAGGTAATTGCTTAGGTTCTTGGTATATGTCTCCATAGTTCTACAGTAATTGTTGATTGTTTTCCGTTGCATGAAACCGTTCCAAACCGTTCCAACCATAGGACTCCTAGCACCACATCTAAGCCTTTTAATGGTAAGGCATATAGTGTGAGGATAAATGAAATACATTGGATCAAGATTGGAATATTCTCAAATCTCCTTGTGCATGTCAATGAGGCTCCATTTGCTATCTTTACGTTAAAAGTTTTTGTAGGTTGCACTGGAAGTGGAAGAATGTTAGTTGCTCTTTCATTGATGAAATCGTGGGTGGAATCACTATCAATGAGAACAATCAATTCATGGTTACCGATCATTGCCTTTACTCTCATAGTTCGATTGGTAGACCATCCTCCAAGAGCATGAAGGGATATCTTAGGCTCATCATTTTCAGAATCACCACTACATCCTTCTGACATTAATGGTCGAAGACTTCTACATTTATAACCTGGTGTAAACTTTTGATCACAATTGAAGCAAAGCCCTTGAGCCCTCTTTTGTTGCATTTCATCCCATGATAACTGTTTTATTGGTGTGGTTGGTTTAAAGGTTGTTACGGGTACAAGTTCAGTTGACGCTCGAGCATGAGGTTTATTGAATTTTCGTTGACGACTTAGCTGATCGTCTTGCATTCGAGCTAAGCCAATGGCTTCTTTCAATGTTTTGGTTTTAAACATGTGAATTTCATCTGTTATTTCTGCTTTAAGTCCTCCCATGAATGTTCCTAATAATGCCTTTTTGTGTCCAACCATGCACTTGATTGCCCAATCTTTCGAATTCCTTTTGGTAGTCCCTTAAGGAGGCAACTTGTCTGATCTTTGATAGAGCTTCATAAGAGTTTTCACATGTTGTAGGCCCAAAGCGTGGCCATAGTTCTTCTATAAACAGTTCCCATGTAACCTCCCTACTTTCTTCTTTTTAAGCATTTGTAAGCATGATGTAACCACTGTCATCATTGGTTTGCATCACCTTCGAGATGAAAGGAAGCTAGTGAAACCTTTTGTACTTCTAATGTGTCCTAATATTCAAAGTATTGCTTTACTCTAGTAAGCCATTAGATAGGATCATTTCTTGAGTAACAAGGAAACTCTATTTTGGCTAACTTAGAAATAAATGGTGGTCTTCTTCCCTCATAGTTGGCTCAAGTGTCATCTCTTGGCTCACGATTTCGACCATTGGAAGATTGACTTCTAGGGTGATTGCCTTTAGTTTTTAAAAGAGAGTCTTACTTATGTATCAAGACATCTGAGAGTTTGATGATGGTTTCCCCAAGCTGATATAGCTTATCATTGATCCCCACTTCTAATCGTGTGAAACTGTCTTACAGGTCCCCAGGACCAACTTCCAGATTCTCAATTCTTTCTCAGTTTGTCGCCATTTATTCCAACTCTGATACCAATTGTTAGGTCTCAATCATAGAAGAATAATAGAGTTAAGAAGGGTGCTATTTTGGTTATAATTCTATGCCCTTTTCTTTCCATTCATTATGTTTTTAAATACATTCAAAAGACACCTTAAGCAGCAGGCACATGTACACAAAACAATTTTACACTTGTCATGACATACATGATACAAACGACAATTGTTATTATACTTGGCCCAATAAAGATGTTGTGGATTTAAACAGCAGCTACACTTGGCAAAAACATAAGCAATCGCTGTAGTGGCAAAAAACATAGGCAGTAGACGAATGCAGCTTGTAGTTAGTGGACGAATGGTGGCTGTATGTATGCATGCTTTTTTATAGAAATACTTGGGATTCTTTTTAGGTATCCTTGAAGTACGTCTTAACTAACAATATGATAGTACTTTTTAATGGGTTGGGATGATATTGATATTGATATGAGAGAAGTCAAATAGTTCTTAAATATATCATTTTTACTTCTTTTTGAAATGTACTTAAATAAATAAAAAATAATGAATGAAATTCGGCATCTTATAATGATTAGTGTTAAAAGTATATTTTAATTTGTTTTTATTTTTAATTAATTATCTATTTAAATGTCTTTTACCTTATATTATGAGGAATCATCTTTAATTATTTTTATTTTTTATTTTTTAGGAAGACACATATTTGCAGTTAAATATTTACAAATAAAAATATGTTAAATTAAGGAGCTAAAAAATAATGAAAACAAGAAGTTATTAAAATGTAATTATCATTGTAAAGTTGACAAAAATGTAATTATTAGTCAAGAATAGAAAAAATAATAATTGATTATCTTAAAATAAAATAGAAGATAAAAATAAATTTATATTAAAATATTCTAATAAATGTAGAATTCAATGACAGATTTTAACTTGAAAAAACATATAAGATATAAGTGATGTTAAAGAGATGATCATTGATTCAATTTTTGGAATTTAAATTGTAAAATAAGATGAGGCTATTAAATAGGATGAGGTGTTGTAAAGGTCTTTTAAATTAAGATATTTGTATTAATTAGTCACTTTATAAGATGTGTCATTTACTAAAAAGGATAAATTTTACTATTCATTCAATATTTTAATAATTTTATAATAAAAATTTAACTATTTATTCATTATTTTAATAATTTTATGATAAAAAGTTATAGTAAAAAGTCATTTTTACCATTTTCTTATTTACTAATTAAAATAAAGTAGTGAGAAAATAATATGATTTTAGTTAAAATATTAATAAAAATAGTTTTTTTTGGTTATTCTTTGAACTTTTTTTACAAAAGTAAAGGACCAAATGATACATTTTATTAAGTGACCTCTTTAGCTTATTATATGGGACACGTGCGACATTTTTCTCTGTTAAATGATCTTGTTATTTTACTAAAAACAGTCTACAAAATGTTCTTTTTGAAACTTAGGATATTTAAAAAAAGTCATTTCATTTTATTAAAAAAAATGTTTATTTATATTTGTGAAAAAAGGAAAGCACATATTATGTTATTAAATTTCTCAAAATATATATATATATATATGTTATTAAAAAATCATGTTACTAAAAAAAAAACAAAACTTTACTTATCATAAAAGTTTAATAGAAAAATGAAATAAGGACATAAATAAACTCATTTTGAGTTAAATTAGATATCAACTTATATGGTAATTCATATCCTAATTTCAAGGTGAGATGTGATGGTTTTTATTTTAGATGGGATGGGTTTGCTTGGGTTCATGAAATCATCAGGGGCAAGTTAAAAATTGTGTTATATTATAAGATGTCATATTTCATTCATTATTTTTTCCTGAAAAAATGTAATAATTAAAAAATTGTGTTATATTTTATTTGTCATTGCTTTTCTCTTTGATCTCCAGAGTCGTTTACTTGCTTCGCTATCCCTGAACTTCTGAAGAAGTTAAATAGAACTCATGTTCTGTTAAATTTTTTTGTAGTGCCTGCTGTTACTGATGCAACGTGGAAGTCACTTGTCCTCGAATCTGAATTTCCTGTTCTAGTTGAATTCTGGGCTCCATGGTGTGGGCCCTGCCGTATGATCCACCCTATAATTGATGAATTGGCAAAGCAGTACGTTGGGAAGCTGAAATGCTACAAAGTTAATACTGATGAGAGCCCTTCAGTGGCAAGCCAATATGGGATCCGAAGTATTCCAACTGTCATCATCTTAAAGAACGGTGAGAAGAAAGATGCAGTGATTGGGGCTGTTCCCAAGTCCACACTGACTACCTGCATTGAGAAATTCTTGTAAAGGTGGTAAGAAGCGTTGCTTAAAGTTAAAGCCTTCACTTGTATTTCTTCCAGCCATGCTATCAAGCCTACATGCTTGGTTCTTATAATAAATTCAAATCTGCTCGTGTATAGTTATTTGATGCAGCTATATTTTAGCTAAGTGTCGCTTTTTATTATTTTATAAAGAAAAGTGCATTCATGTCCCTTAAAATAGACTACTAGTGTCATTTAATTACTTTGTTTGTAATTGGTGTCATTTAATATCCTTAATTTTATAAAATGTGCTAATTATAGACGTAAATTATTATTTTAATAGATCAAGGACTAGACTAATGCTCAATTTATGATAGATAGTTTTATTATTTAATGTTTCATTTCTTTGTAAGCCTTAAATGGCACACTTACTTCATTATAAGCCTTACCTATAAATGTTCTTTAGTATTGTTGGTTGAATTTATTTGGTAGTTAAGCAACAATTAGTTCATGCTCTCACGATGAGCTCTATGGATAGTTCTATGTAATTCTCCATTTAGTTTAATACATTCAAAGTACAATTCATAATTCTCTCTAATTGTATTATGGTGTCAAAACCTTTAAACTCTTACAAGCATGCACTAACGATTACTCCACACCTAATGTGCTTGTTTCTGGAATATCATCAGCAGTAGATGAGACAAACCTCTCTTTCTCTGTTATCAATTTTGCTTCTGCGAATTTTGTTCCAGTTTCACCAGCAAATATGAAATTCAGTATCAAGTAAGATTGTTTGAATTTCTTGCTTTGGTGATAATAATTGTTTTCATTCATCTCTACTTATGATATGGAAAGAGTGATCGATCTTTCACATCCAATTCCCTCTCCATTTCTTGTTAGAACTCAAATTTTTAATCCTCAATTTGAAGTTTAAACTCGTTTGAATAGAATTATTAAGAATTGAATCTTTGCTTTAGTTTCACCAAATTCGTATTGTGAAGCCAGAAACTACATTTCAATATTGACATGTTTTTCAAATTGCCTACTATGGTGTCTCTTTAGCTGAGTTATGGATATGTGCTTGTAATTGCAAGTTATATGTAAGAAAATTCTTTTATTGAGGAATATATTCTTTGAATTAAGCTAATAGTAGATCACTTAATAGTAATTGGAGAAATTGTACCTCATCAACATATGAGCATATTTGTAGTTAGAGGTCCTTTGTACTTTCATCTCAACACTCTTTATGAGATATCGATCTTTCAATTTTGAAGAATTTCAAATTCATCTACTTTCTCATGATCGTATATTGATGCATCAGTCTAAGTTCTTTGATCAACACAACCTTATGCAAGTTATTCTTGCTTCTATGAGTGCTCTTAATGTCAAAGCACCTAATGACTCTCATGAGTCTTCAAAGCTACAATCACATCCTACTTGAAACATACATGATTTTCTACAACAGTATGTGTAGAACACCTCACATGGCAACATCAATCCTAATAAAGGAAAGAAGCAGGTCAACAGTACGGGATCGAAGATTCAGTGCCAAATTTGCAACAAATTAGGTCACTCAGAAAATAAGTGTTTAAAGCTAAGGGATTTACTAGTTGGTAAGCACGGTTCACCTATTGCATTTCTTGCATATGCAAGCTCCAATTTTCATACAACTTTTCTAGTTGATTCAATCTCTATGTCACCAATGCTTACACAATATCAATGGTTTTTGGATGTCGGTGCCACTCATCACCTCACAAGAAACATTTCAAACATGCAATTTGTTGAGCCTTATATAGGCATTGAAGCTATCACTGTAGCTAATGGTATTACTTTACCAATTAAACATTGTGGATCTAATGTTGTGTGTCAATGGTGTTTGTCTTTCTCTTCAAAATGTTCTTCACACATCTCAAGTACTTAACAATCTCATTTTTGTACAAAGGTTATGTACTTAAACTGAAGTTGTTGAATTTTTTGCTAGCTCTTTAGATGTTATAAAAAAATACACATAGAAAGTACTTCTCTAACGTCTAACACTTGATGGTCTCTATTGATTACAGGATGCTTCATGTAAAACACTAACAAAAAATTGTAATTTATTAAAGTGTCTTAAAAGGAATTTTAATCAATATAGGGATATATAGGAATTTTTTTGTGTGAAAATCGGATCCTCTTGTGGCCTCATCGGACCTTCTACAAGTCATCAACGAGGGTGGTCGGTGATGAACAGTTTTTTTCTATAAATTTAGTTGATTCTTCTCCCATTTTGCTACACCCATTTTTCCTCTCCTCCCTCTCTTTCTCAAATTTTCTCTCTAAAAGGTTTGGGTTTTTCAATGTATTTCAGAGTGCATTTCAAGGATAAAATATCAAGGAGTTCGGGTTCGAAAGTTTAGCAGCAAAATAAATTTTCAAGTAGGGGTTTCTACTCAAACTTTTTAATTCGTGCATTATATATTATGAATAAAAAGGAAAACTGACTGCAAGGAGTTTTCAAAAATGTTATAAATATTGTTAAAATTGAAATACTCTTTATGAACATTTTGATATGCATACATTGAGATTTGTTTTTATATAAAATGAATATTAAATTTTGATATGAAATGAGCATTAAAAATATTACATAATATCAGAGATTTTTATACATGAATCACAAAAATGGTTTTTCGTGGGGATTATTCTTGTATGTGTCTTGAAAATTATAGTACTTATGGGCTACTGGTTGTAGCGGATTATTTTTCTATAAATTACAAGTATGCATTGCATATACATGTATTCTCAAACTTATTTTTTGTGGTTCCTTGGATTGTTGACCGCATACGGGCCTTAGAGTTTGACCTTCCGTTATGTTTAAGAGTCCATAGACGAGGGCTCATGAGATTGATTTGATTAATACATGTACCAAATGTATTATGATCATACGTGGGATCGGAGGCATACCCAAACCCACATGCACGATCCCACAAGCATCTCAAAGTTGGACCGTGCATGTGCCCATGTATTTTGGTGAATAATATATATGGGGTTACATATCATGCATTGGATTTATATTGCATAACATATTATATTGTATGAAATTAGGATACTTGAAATGTACACTCCCTTGGTCTCTTGGGACAAGAAAGTACAGGTATACTTAAGTTTTGTGACTGAAATCTCCCCACACTGATGATGATTAATTCCATTCATGAAATTTATTAGTAAATTACATGCATTATGAATACTTTTTTGTTATAATAATATATTAGAGTACATACCTATTAAGCTATAAGCTCATCCCCCTATTCTTTCCTTACTTTCCAACTACGATAATCGAAATATTTGTGGAAAAGACACGAAGACCTTTTAAAGAGAATTCAGACGTTACAAGGTTTGACCTAAAACCTCATTTAGCTTATTAACTATTATAATTTACATTTAGGCAAGGTTGAGACTACTTTGAGTTAATGAATTTTATTTGGCTTTATAAATGTTTTGGATTTAAGTTTATGAAATCATATCAAACTTTGCCTTTTGGATGGAAAATCATTAAAGGGTATCCGAATTGTTTATAAAGACTTCATTATCAAATGATTTTTGATTGATTTTTCATAATTATTTAAGAAAGTTTCTTTCAATATATTTCTCTTTACAAAAATCATGTATCACATCATGTATCATTATTTTTGGGGGCATGACAGTTTGGTATCAAAGCAGGGTTCTGATCTTCCAGGAATAAAATTATTTTTCTAAAAGTTGTTTTTTTTTCTCATCTTACCTATTCGTAGAATAGCCAATAAGAAACCTGTGCAAATTAATTGCACAAAGTAAAGATTGAACATGGGAAGAACCTAGAGAGAAATGTAGAATTTACTACCATGATGAATTGTAAAGACCCATTTTCTTTCCTTTAACAAAGTGTCGAATTTTGATAACACTACAAGATAGTTTTGAAAGAAGGACATATCAATCTACCTTTGAGACAGGTTCACATTAGCTGCAATTTGATTTTCTAGATAAGTTGGATGTTTTACGAACAACTCATTGGATTGAACTGATTATAGGAGTAACCAATAATGTTCCCTTTATGTCGAGGCATAGTAGTTTTCTCAACAAATTGTAGCAATCACTTATCAGATTGAACAATTTGAGCCAGAAACTAGCCAAGATCTTAAATTCTTCTTAAAGCTCTCGATCAATTTATTAGATCTTATACTACCAGTATTGTCATTAGATGATCCATATCAAGTAAATAATTTCTCAAATTAGATCACGATAAGGATTGTATTCTACTTTATACTCTAGGTATCAGATACTCGAAGGAATTTTTCGAAGCAAATTCAACATTTTGGTTGTAGTCGCTTAAAAACTTCAACACTACCCTTTTAGAAAACTATCCTTCTGACCTTACTAATTGATTAGTCAATCTTTCTAACAAAAAATAAAATCCTTTGTAAACTTGTGTTTGACAACAATCTATATGAGCAAAGAATAAGGACTTAAGCATTGCAACTCTTGGACAAGGATCACAAAAGAAATTCTTCGTGCTATCGGATAAGAACCAAAGATCAGTGATAATTTTGATTTTACTTAACCCTTGAATACAAGTTTGACCCATCTCTTTTCTTCTTTAAACCTATGCCCAAGTTTTAAAACTTACAAGCCCCTTACTTCAAACATTCCTCTCAAAAGCTCTTCTAGTATCTTTTATGTTCGTAAAAGTTTAATTTTATGGAAAATAAAAGGAGTGGTCCTTTTCAATAGTTTCTTTAAAACACTTACTAGAAGGAAAATAGAAGTAGACAAGTGTAGTTCTTCTGAAATTCTCTAGAAGTAGACGTTGATGACATAAAGAGCCTGACACGGCTCCCATTGGTAAATAAATATTTGAATGTATTTCTAAAAGAGCTACCTAGACTTCCTCCAACTTGAGAAACTAATTTTATAATCGAATTGTAACTTGGAACTACATCAATAACTATCTTTTCTTATCGATTAACCCTAGTAAAGAAAGGAGTTAAGGAAAACAATTGTTTGAACTATTAACAATAGGATTCGTTTGACCAAGACCGTCGCCTTGTGGAGCGTCTGTTCATCAAAAGAAGGATCTGAATTTGAAGACTTGTATAGATTAAAATGTCAAAGCAACAAATATTATTAAGGATTATTTGATTAATTTAAAGACGCAAGCTTCTAAAGTCAAGACATCAACACTTAGAAGTTAAGAGAATCGAACGTATCAAAACTACTCTTTAAACTTAGAACGAACGCTCTCAAAGAAGGAAGAACTCATAAGAGGACTACTTTGAAATGATTAGAGATCAATGATTTTTTTTACATTAAAATCAAGAAAGCCAAATTTAGAGACCACAATACTCCCTCAGGCAAATGATTCAAAAATCATGAATGCATCAAACAAAGATTATGAACATGGACCAAATCTATAAGAAAGTGAGATTATCGATTGCATGAAAGATTGTCGTATCGATTAACGAAGCATTATACAAAGTGTATACTGACACATCATAGAACATCTTGGAAAACTAGAAGCATCATTTGTTGGATTTTGAAAGACAAACAATGGTTGAGCAAATTTAGTTGATGTAATAGTTTCTAGTTTCAATTCAATAAACAATGCATCAATTGTGTTTGGAGGTTTTCCAACATAGGAGCAATTCTAAGGAATTTTGGTAAGGTTTATTTAAATATACTCTTTTCATATTATCTCTAAGTGTTATTTTACATGCTATATGTTTAATTTACTGATTTATTAAACTATGTGATAACTGTATTTTATATAGTTATTTTAATCTATTTTATTAATTATAATTGCTATGTTCTTGACATTTTTAGTTAATTTTAGTTAAATTAATTAATATTTACTGTTTATTTGTTAAGGAATATATTTGTAAGAAATTTAAATAATATGTGTCGAAAACATACTTAATTGCTAATTTATGTCCAAAAATATAATGTCAAATACGAGAGTGCTTAATTGCAATTTATAAAAGTCAAAAATAAAATTAAATTAAAATCGGGCTTAATTTTAATTATTAAAAGTTTAAAATTTAAATTAAATTAGAAAAGAGATTAATTGTAATTAAAGAAAGTTTAAAATGTAATTTGAATTAAATTTGTGGGTTAAAATGCAATTAAATAAAGTTGAATTTTCTACGCAGGAGAGAAGAATCCACGCGTCATCTTCCACGCGTACAACGTGGACCGTCAGATCGAAGCATAAACGGTTAGGATGCGCGCATGTCCTTCAAACCCGACCAAAGAGAGTGGTGCAGGGTTTCCTCTATCACGTGGCTCGGTGCTCGAGTGAGGCCCACCTACCACGCAGGCAAGCGTGAAAGGTAGAACCCATGTGTCTGACGCGTTTTCAAGGCAGTGATCTCGTGCGGCCGTTTCACATGTGCTCGGTTATACAACGAATCATAAACTACCACGTGTCCCACTTTATAATTCAACCAATCAGATTCTGACACGTGGCAAGGTTTTGGTGAGCACGAAAATGCAGAATCACGCACGCATTCCAACTGCTGTCCCCCACGTTCACGCGCCTCTACTCCCATGCGTTGATCTCTGTGTGCAACCGGGTCCTCACCGAATGAAATGCTGCCACGTGTCAGCATTAATCCTTGTAGCGAATTAGAAGCCAACACGTGGTAGCGTGAATTAAAAAAAATAGAGCCACGCACCTTCCCCAAGTTTGCATTTTTGATACAATTTTATCCCTTCACGTGTATTTTTAAATTAATTTCCCCATACATAGTTGTCCCCCGCGTGTATTAAAAAAATATATTTTTAAATGTATTTTTTTTAGAAATTTGATGTTATAAATAGGGGATAGTATGAGGAGTTTTGGAGTTGAGAGTTTTTTAATTTTAGGAGAGTTTGGGGTTGGATTGTGGAACACGCAGAAGCTATTTTTGGCTTCTGTTGTATTCTGCGTGTGCCAAATATTTGTGCAAAGATGAAGTTTTAATTTTTTTAGTGTTTTGTAACTGATATTCCTTAACTGTTGTAATTTTAATTTTTAATTTATGAAGTAATTTAATTTTTCTAGGTTTGCATTTTATCTAAATTTATGAAGCTTTGATTTTAATTATTTTTGAAAGATTTATAAGACTTTTTATTTGTTTATTCTATCTATGCTTAATGCTTTTGATTATTTACAAATTTTATCAAATGATCCGTGGCACTTAAATAAACTTGGAAGAGGCATTTTTGTGTATATTGCTCGTGGATAGAATGACATGTATGATGAAGGATAGTAATATACCCTAATTGTATGTGTGGCCATTTGAGAACTTAGAACATAATGAATCTTGCTGAATTTAATTCTCATAGGAATATAGTGAATTAATTTAACGAGGTGTGTCTATACGGAGCTCAGAAGAGATGTATGGATAAAATTAGAAGTTTTCGGTTGACAAATTAAATGTACTATAAAAATATAAATCAAGAGAAAATAATATCATTTGAGTGGATTAATTTGGTGAAAAATTGCAATCCTAGATTTCTTTTATTTTGTTATACAACTCTTTTCTTAAACTTTTTCTAACCAACGATTGTTTTGGATAAAATCAGAGAGAAATAATTTTAGTACTCAACAAAATATAGTAACAAATCTCCGTGGGAACGATACTTTACTTACAAATCTTATTACTTGTGACCGTGTATACTTGCATGTTTTATGTTCTCCAAAAGAGACAACACTATGCATGTCTGATTATAAATAATATGAGATTTTAGTAATGTTGTTGTACTTGTAAAATATTAAAGTAAATTAGACATTTTTATAAAATGAATTCAGTTTTATTTCTTCATCAAGATTAAAACAAAGTTTGTAAAAGAAAAATATATTGACGAAGTATTTTTAGTAAAAACAAGAGAGTTGAATTTAGGATTTAAATATTCTGGATTTGATTTATAGTCATCTTTTAGATGTTGGATGAAATATTCTAAATCTAATTTAGAGAACTTCATTTCAATGATTTTTATAAGAATTATTATTGAAAGATATATTGACAATATATCGTTCATAGTAGTTTTAAAAATCTAAAAGTTAGTTTCCAGATACTTACATCGTAAACCTAACTTTGACACCTTGATGAGATTTTAATGTATCTTCCCCAAAAAAAGTGGAAATAATATGGTTTATTAATCTCTTAGAAAAGAAGCATAATTTAATTAAGTTCTTAACGTGTCAGCCCTACTAAAAGTGGCAATTTAAGGTTTAATTAACAAAAGAATTTTATCCCTATCTTAGGATATTTTCTTATTTAAAAGAGAGAATCAATAATCATAATTCATATCTTTAATTACCTATTTGATATTAAGCCAGCATAATTAACTAACTAATTTATTCCATAAATTCTCCACTGTATGATAAATATTTAATTGCTTTAATTTTTATTAACTCTATCTTTCTTTTTACATCAGTAGTTTAGATACTCAACCTAAAATAATTTATTAACCATATGATTCCTCTTTAGACTGACCTTAAAAGTATACTTATCATTCTTAATAAGTGATTCTTGCACTTGCAAACTATTTTATAAATCATACAAATTTTGTACACAACAACTTTGTGCATCACATATCAGAAAAGAAAATATGTAGTAAGAAGGAATAAAGGTTTTCTAATCATAATGTGATCTTTATATACATATGCATATTTGGATCAAACACTGATTTTACTAACGCTACAGCAAAGCATACAAACACAATAGTATAGTGAGGTAAACTCACATAGAAGCCATATATGTGATTAACATCTTTGGGTTGCTTATAGTAATCATTCGACAGTAGATAATTCATTATAGTAAATAAATAGTATATGACTCGATAAAAGTATAAAAGTATCAGTCAGAATGTCTGTCCTAATTATGCCTATGCTACCCTTTCTTGCTATTTCAATAACAACTTTGATCCAATTGAATCTAGCTCTGCGCTATAGGACCACCACCATGTGATGTAAATCATGACCAATGATAAGTATAATATCCTAAAGGTATGGAAAATCCATGCTTATGAACATAATATGCAATCTAAGTTGTAAGGTTTATGTGAGTGTTGGCGATATTCATGAACAAAACATATAAATATAATTTTAGTTTCTAGGTGTGTCCTTTAAGAATATTTTCAAGCCAAAGAAACTAGCGAGCTGGCTCCAATGATCACAATAGACATATCCCAGTTCTTATGCACATTACATTACATGTTAGACAAGTAGGAACATTTTGAGATTAGGCTACTCGATCGATCAAGAGATGCCTAGATCGATCAAGCTAAGTAGATTAACCGAGGATCGATCTACTCAATTTAAAATTTCCCAAATTAATTTTTTCATTGACTAGATTGATTGAGAATTGACTAGATTGATTAAACTAAGTACTCGATCGATTGAGCATATGTTAGATCTATCAAGTGGCCATGGATTTGATTTTAAAATATATTTCTGACTTGAATTGAATTGGTTTTTTACTATATTGTCCTTTTTCTTAAAAAATCTTTTAACTAATTCTATGGACAATATAGTAATTTTAATTTGACCTAATGCTTTAAAATATACTATATATATGAAGCTAAGTATACAACTTTATTTAACTACACAAGAACATTATTCTCTTCAACTTAATCTCTCTCTTGTTTTGCAAATATAAGATCGTAATTCTTTAGGTTTCTTTATTTAGTTAATCTATCAAACATTAGTGGTTGTGTTTGATTAGTTAATAAGCCTACATGATTTATTATATTTTGATAATAAGTTCTTATAGTTTCTTCTTTAATTTCATTCTTAGATTGTTGGATCAAATATTTATATGTGTCATATCATAATTATTTTGTTTGATTATTAGTCTTTAAAAATCTATCTTTATTGAATATACGCTTAAACTAATTGTCCTAGGGTTGCTAGTTGATTTTGATATATTTGATATATTTATTAAATCTTCTAGTTAGAGTTATTCATGAATCAACTCTAGGATACAAATTTATACTTGTGTTATAGTTCTAACTTTTTAGGTGTTAGCTATAAGGGTTCGATCAACTTGTGTGACACGAGTTCATCAGAACCTTGGTCTGGATTTGAGCACCTTTCTTATAAGGACTATAATGAAACTAGCAGCTTGTTAGTAGATTACTTGAGGGCATTACCTTTGTGGGTAGTTTGAGTCATATCCTTGTAATTGGATCTTATTTTTCATAGTGGATAGTTAGGTGGTGAGACAAACTAGTGGTTTTTTGTATTATTTTATTTACATGTGATTGCATGCTAGGCCGTCTACAACAATTTTAATTTATCATAATTTCATTGATTATCTATCCACCCATTTTAGCTTATTAGGTCTATAACAAAAAAAGAAACTTTCATTTGGTATCAGAGTCGTCGCTAGATACACTTAGTGTGCCTAGGACCTTGTTATGGATCATTTGATAGAGGGTTCGTCTAAAACCTATGCTCCTTACTTTGATCTATCTAATATCTAATTACCCATATTGGAAGGTTTGTATGAGAGCCTTTCTATGGTTTATAGATGAAAGCCTCTTGAACTCTGTGCTTTATGGTTGGAAACCTCCAATGGTTACCAAAGATAATGTTGTTACTACTAAACCTAGGAAAGATTGGACCACTGAAGGTAAAACTGGTAGTAACTAGAATCAAAAGGTATCAATGCTATATTTAGTGTTGTGTTTGTTAATAAATATTGTTGTATTTCTAATATTGAAACTACGAAGCATGCTTGGGATATTTTGGAGGTTGCCCATGAGGATAAAACGAACAAAACTTTATATGCTTAGTACTCAATTTGAGAAAATTAGGATAAAAAAAGATGAGACTTTTTCCAAATTCTATCCTAAATTGTGTGATATTACTTACACCTTTACCAATCTTAGAGAGAAAATTGATGATTTCAGAATTTTTAGAATTTTTTTTTAATCACTACCAGATTGCTTCCATGCAAAGGTCATTGCCATTGACGAAGGCAAGGATGTGGACACTATCAAAATAAAGGAACTTGTTGGCTAACTTCAAACCTTTAAGATGAATTTTTGTCCTCCCATGAAGAATAAAGGTGTTGCCTTCAAAACTGTTATGATTAAAGAAGGTGACAATGAAGAAGCAAAGTTGGCAATTTTGACTAGATGAATGAACATAATCTTCAACAAAAATAATCCTTAGAATAAAGGACAATCAAGTCGTCAAAAAGATCAGAATTTGAGAGGTCTTAAATCTATGATTTTGATGGTAAGAAACCTAAATCCACTGGAACTTAATGCTTTGATTGTATAGATTTTGGTCACTTTGTAGTTGATTGTGCAAATAAGAAAAACAACACTTAATTTACCAACTTTGAAAGTGATAAGGACAATCCAATTGAATCAGAAACAATGACTCCAATTTTCTAGCATTTGCTACAAAAACTAGTACACACTCTAGTAAGTCTGATATTGATTCAAATAATGGGGAAAATGATGTTGAATTCTTACTCAAATATTTTAATGTCACTAGTATTAATGAAATGTTCAACGAGTTCATAATATCCAAAAGAGATAAAAATAAGTTGCTTGTAGAAGCAACTAAACTCAATGAAAGACTAAAATCCTATGAACTTGAATAATCAAGTCTTGTAGGTTTAAAGCAGGAGAAACAAAATTTGATACATGAACTTGAATAATCCAAGGAAGTTGTAAAAAGGTTATAGTTAGAGCTGAAAAGTTAAACAAAGTTCTTGATTATGGAAAGCCAACTAGAGACAAGAGGGCTAGGATATGTAGATAAGCACATTACGCCATCTTCTTCAAAATCAAATAAATTTATAAAGCCTTCAAAAATATTTTCCTCACATGCTACACCTTCAACATCAAGAACTGAATTGGTACAACCTTCTCATCCTACCTCTACAATTGCTCATTATACTCAAAGAATAGTTGCACGTATGATTGAAAAACATGTTAAATTTGGGCATGTTTGTCGTAACTATGGTAGGAAAGGTTATATTAGACCACATTGTATATTTCTTGTGAAATATCTTTATTTTAACAATGCCTTTCATGCTAGATATTTTGGAATTAATTTTCATCATCTATACATGTTTGCTAAATCTCCAACAATGATGAAAAAGAAAAATAATAAGGCACAAATAAGGATAAACCCAAGATCAATTCAAAAATTATTGAATCAATTGAATCCAAACCCAAAGATATTACGAAACTAAAATTCAATAAAATTTGGGTTAGAAAAGATTGAATATTTTTGGTCAACTGATCGCATCTCTATTTCACTTAGGAATTTTGATTGTGTTTTTGTTTGATCCTAGGTCACCATGTTACTTTAATTAGTTTATTTATTTAAAATTTTGAATTTAGTTATTTGATTCTTATTTTGTTTTAGTTTATTTTAAATTTTTTATTAAAAAATCAAAAATAAAAGAAATAAAGGGAGTAGAATTATTCTAACAATGAAATAAACTCAAATATTGTTTTGGATGAAGAAAATAATTTTTTTAATAATCTGACTTATTTTGATTAATTATTCATTATGTAATTGAGTATCTTATTTTGTGCATTTATATTTTTTGTTACATATGTTGATCGATGTTAATAAGAACTCACTCACACACTCACTGAATACATAAGTATGTCATGTTTAAAGTTTATAATTAATTGTGAGATTTTAGGGCTTGAGATAGCCTTGGTTGCCAAAATAATGGTTGAACTCTGTCTTTCACTATATAAAATACTACTATAGATAGATACCTAGTTTTGAGAGAGCTACTAATTGTGATATGTAAAATAAAACACAGTGAGCGAAATGGACTACCTTACAACTAGTGTGAAAATCATTATGCTAGGGATATTGGTTTGTGCATATTTTCTTCGTAAGAGAAAAATAATATGATAAAAGAAATAGCTATATACAAAAAAAAATTGAATGTACCAAAAGAAAAAGCCATAAATGGTTATGCAAAAAGAAAAATAAATAATCAATCCCTCGTAAATATAATGATCATAAATAATGAGAGGGAATTAAAAAAAAGATTGTTAACTAATCAAGTCCTTTCTTAATAAGAAAATTTTATTATGTGCAAGTATGAATTCAATTGAAATTTTTGCATGATTGGTGATGTTCTTTATTTTAAAAATTTTCATAACTAATCATAAATGGACAAATTGACATACTATTATAATTCAAAATTTATTTCACATTGAGAAATTATCAATATGTCACCATATGTGTTGAGATATATGTGTACTTTATCATAATACTTATACATGTTGTGAATAATCCAATTCTGTTTAAGAGTGATGTTTATTCCAAATTGATTATTTGAGTAATTTTCATGTTTGAATAAATATACTATCTTTATTAAAAAAAATTGAAATAATTTTTTTAAAAGTTTTTTTGTCTTCTTATCTTTATTTGAGTGTTTATTTGGAAAATTTGGGTAATATAGGACTCTGGAGTGTTTCTATAATTTTCAGAAATTATGAATGTCGATCAATCGTATATGAACTAGATCAATCAAGGTATGAATATCAATTGATTGACACTAATCTCAATTGTTCGAGTGGGTCCAGCTATATACACAACTTCTTTTTCCTCCACTCCCCACAAACTCCTCCCATACATGGCCCCTTACCTTTTTCACTCAAAAATACACCAAATCCAATCGTTTTTGTCCCTAATTCACTTAGAATTAATTGTTAATCTCTTTTCTATGTATCAATCCTTACAAAAAAACATCATATTTGAGTAGAAATCAATAAAACAAAAATTTCACACTTTTCCTCACTTTCTCACCAAACAAACACCTTTTTTGAGGTTGTTTCTATAATTTCTTCCTAACATCATTCTACCAATCTTGATTTTGTAATTTTAGGAAAATTTCATTACTTTCAATAATTTGTAGTTTAGTATTTTGTCATTTTGAGTTTTGTACACAATTTCTATAATGGTTGCAAAGCGTTGTGAACTTCCTCCCGGTGCTCTAGCCCTGCATTCCTCAATGGTAAGATGATGAATTAGAATCGAGGTATCACACTTCTTTCTTTAAACATTGTATTTTACTTGAATGTGGGATAACCTGGATAGAATTTCATGAAATCAGAATTACCTGAGCCATTAGTGCTCTAGTTTGGCAATCCCTATTCACACCAGCCAAATTGTGTTTCCCATCCTTATTCGTAAGCTGTATGAAATATTGACCCCAAAATCCATCACCCAAGACCTATGAACTATAAATTTTTCGTTCAAAACAAAACTATTGACATCTCAACTCAGAGAATCAACACTTTTTAGTCCATTTCAATCACTAGGGATCCTAGTTTTAAGTTAGAACGATATAAAATTGCTAATGAAGAGTTGTTAATTGAAATTTCTAGTTCACCTGATGTTGGTCTCGGTGCTAAAATGTTATTAACCCTTGGTAAGTTCACTCCCTTCTATCGGGTGTTGAACAAAGTGGTATGTGTAAACCTATTACCCTTTAAGCATCCTTCTAAGATTGGACACTTACATGAAAATATATTATATTGTATTAGAAAAGGTATTGCATTCATTGTAGGCTAAGTTATTCATGATTATAAACCAATCTCAAACTATTAACCCGAGAATCGAGCTTCCCCATGGCTTCCTAATCACCCAAATGATTCTAGTTGTAGGTGTATAAAAAATGAGGGATTTTGAAACCATTCACTTAATGGGTGACATTTAAAAGTTAACCATCCCAAGATCATTTGCTTAGACATCAAAGAGATAGAGATATGTCGATGTTGGAACAAGTGGTGGAGGAGTTGCGGATGATATTTTTGGAGATGAGAAGATGGAAAATATACATGCTTATAAACCATCCCATAAGAATTTATTTGAAAATGAGATGCAGACGAGAATGGAAACATTGTAACAACAAATGAATACTAGGAATAAATATTAAGAAGAAATGTTTTCTATGATTAAAGACATTCATTCACATTACGAGCTACCTTTTTTAACACATTGATTTACCCTTGTTTTGTTTTGCTATGTTGTCCTTTATTATTATTGTGTTTGGAAGTCAATAAATTTTATTGTTTCATATTTTAAAGTGTAATTGATATTTTCTTGGGCTGTATTTGGATCATATTAATCAATAGACTATATTTGTTGCATTGGATAGTTTGTGTTTGACCTATATGTTGCTTATTTTCTTGAGCTTGCTATAAGGTTTGACATCCATTTTAATTAAAAAATTCAACATTTTTTTTCATTTTTCATGATAAAAAGGGGGAGAAAAATTGGAACATTAAATTTAGGGGGAGAATCAATTTTGAAAATAATTTTTGAAGTATTACACATAGGGGAAGTCATGTTTCTAAATTCCCTCCGATGATTACTCACACTAATGAATATTCTTTACTATGTATATTATTATATATACTAAACTAATAAAAAATGAGTCTTTTTGGATAACTTGTTTAGGTATTTATGTTTTTGACTTTTAATGTAAAAATGAGCTTTCAAGATTCAAGCAAAGATGATTTCACCGGATTATAGGATAGTATCACTATATAAATTTTCATTTTTCCTATAAGCGTTATGTAATGAGAGAAAGTTTTTTTTCATATGAATATGCTAAAATGGGAGATTGTTAGGTTTATTACGTGTTGACAATATTTGTGAATAAAAAATATAAATATAATTTTAGTTTCTAGGTTCGTCCTTCATGAATATTTTCAAGTTGAAGAAACTATCGACCTCCAATGGTCACAATTTAGGTATATATTAGTTCTTATACACATTAGATTACATGTTAGACATGTAGGAACATTTTGAGATTATGCTACTGATGAGCAAGACCGGCAATATCGATCTTGTAAATACTTTGGTTTTATATTTGTGAAACTCTTGCAAGTGCACGAATCATTTTATATAAAATGAAAAATATACTCCCAAGGTCGATCTAAGGAAGGAATACATGTGGTTTTTAATTTATTATTCAAACTTTTAAAAACAAAATTAAATCTTAAACCTCTTGTCACGATATTTTGGTTTGGTGTTTCCTAATCTAGTAGCATAAAATAAATAAACATAGATATGGATCAAATAAACAATTATGAAATTTTTTATCATTCATAAGGGTGAAGTATTTATGGATATAAAAATTAAGTTAATTATGCTTATTCATATTATTTAAGTTATTAAAGATATAAATTGATAATTATTAATTCTCTCTTTTTTTTATATAAATATCACCTTTCGTGGGGTTAGATATTCTTTGTTAATTAAAGAAATCAATAAACACCTATCAGTATGGTCAATAATTAATTTGATTAATTAAATTAATTCTTTTTTAAGAGATTGAAAATAAACCGTTTAAATTCCACCTTTGTTGGGCTTAAACAGTTTAAATTTTATTCAAAGTTTTCAAATTAAAGCTAAAAATTTAATTATCCGAGTACTAACTTTCAAGTTTTAAAACTATTACTGAAAGCTTTCAAGTTCTTATATAAAACTTTTGAAATAGAGTTTCACTCTAACTATCGGGCGATTGTACCAACCAATAAAAGCACACTATTATAAATTAGATCGGATAATTAAACCTTAGAATATAATTTTCAAATTTAAGTTTTTAACGAAAAATAATATATTTCTCTCTAACATCCTTAATATAAAAAATCAATTTATTTTATAGAATTTTTTATCTATTTAATATTTCGCAAGCATAACAACGTTATTATTATATCATATTTACAAACAACCAACCATATTAAATTCAATCACACACAAATTAAACATAACATATAAGAATAAAATATAAAAAATAATAGTAAAGAATTCATTTTAAAATTATACCTCAAAAGAATTCTTATAGAACTTTGATGCTAATTCTTTTGTTGGAAAACTTCCAAACGAATTTGCATTTTCATTTATTGAATGTAAAACTAAAAATCTATAAAAGCATAGCTAGTTCCTATCAAACAGAGAAGAAATTTAAAACTAAAAACTAAAAAAAACTAAGAAAAATTTCTAGAGTGAGAAAGCTAGAGAGAGAAAGAGTTGAGAAAATTATCCTAAGCTTAAAGATCCAGGAAGTTTCACCATTCCTTGTACTATTGGTGAGAAATTCTTTGGTAGAGCTCTGTGCGATTTGGGTGCCAGAATTAATTTGATGCCACTTTCCATCTATTAGAGACTTGGATTAGGAGAAGCACAACCGACCACTATAACTCTTCAACTTGCAAACAGGTCTTTGAAACACCCAATGTTTTTAAAGCTATACAATTTCCAGGGGATTCTGATGATTGTTTTAGAGTTGACATAGTGAATGAGTTAGTTGAAAGCAGTTTCATGGAAAATTTGACTACTGATGCTTTGGTAGTTACGCTTGTGAATGACAATGTTATTGATAACCTTGAATCTCTTGAGTATCTTAAGTTACTTAAAGCTTCTCCACCACTCTTTAGTTCTCAAACTAAAGTAGAAGCATCACAAGTTGTGACACCATTTAAATCTACTCATCTGAAGCCATCTGTGGAAAAACAACCATTATTAGAGCTTAAGCCATTACCTAACCATCTACGGTGTGCGTTTTTGGGTGAAATATCTACTCTACCTATGATTATTTCATCCTCTCTAGATGAGGATCAAGAAAAGAAGTTGTTAAGAGTGTTGAGAAATTACAAGATAGCTTTGGGGTGGTCTATAGCTGATATTAAAGGGATTAGCCCTTTATTATGCATGCACAAGATCTTGTTTGAGGAATAGTACAAGCCTACTATTGAGCCTCAACGTCGTCTAAATCCAATCATGAAGGATGTAGTGAAAGATGAGATCATTAAGTGGTTAGATGCAGGTATTATCTATCCCATTTTAGATAGCTCTTGGGTTAGCCCAATTCATTGTGTGTCGAAGAAAGGAAGAATCATTAGCGATGGGGGAACTCATTTCTACAAGGGCAATCATTAGTGATAGGGGAACTCATTTCTGCAACAAATATTTTGAAGCCCTCCTTGCCAAATATGGGGTCACTCACAAGATTGCAACTACTTACCATCCTCAAACAAGTGGACAAGTTGAGATATCAAATAGAGAGGTGAAGAGGATTCTGGAGAAGACAGTAAATGCTTCTAGGAAGGATTGGTCTAAGAGGTTAGAAGATGCACTTTGGGCATACCGAATAGCATACAAGACACCCATTGGGATGTCCCCATATCAGTTAGTTTTTGGGAAAGTTTGTCATCTCCTAGTTGAATTAGAGAACCATGAGTATTAGGCAATCAAGAATTGGAATTTTGACTTGAGAGCCATAGGCGAAAAATGTCTTCTACAACTCAATGAGATGGATGAGATTCGTCTACAAGCATACGAAAATGCTAAGATTTATAAGGAAAAGATGAAGAGATGGCATGACAACAAGATCTTGCATCGACACTTTGAACTAGGACAACAAGTGTTGCTCTTCAACTCTCATTTGAAGTTCCTCTCAGGAAAACTTAAATCTAAGTGGTTAGGGCCTTTCGTTATTACCAAAGTGCACCCATACGGAGAAATTGAGATTAAAGATGAAGAATCACAAAGTACTTTCCATGTGAATGGGTAAAGACTCAAACATTATTTGGGAGGTGACATTGATCGTCAAAAGTCCACCATTTTATTATCTGATCCGACTTGAAGCAAAGAAATAGGAAGTCAAGCTGATGACTCTAAATCAAGCGCTTCTTGGGAGGCAACCCATGTGTTTTAGTTTTTATTTATTTTACTTAATTGAATACATATTAGTTTGAATATTTCTCTATTTTGATATTTTGTTTGATAGGTGCAAATTGGAGAAAGTAAAGCTATTGGTGGATTTCAATCTTACAAGCCGACTCACCAACAGGGGAAGTTTCTTTTAACCCATCTCCTTTGTTCTTTAATTTTCACACATTGAGGACAATGTGTATCTTAAGTTTGCGGGTGGTGAGATTAAACTTATTTGAAATATTTGCTCGATATTGTTGTTTGTGTAGCTTTGTTTGTTTGGTTCATCCAAAGATGAGAATATATCGTGCTTTTCATGGTGATTTATTTTTATTTCTTCGGTTTAACTAATGCATATATCTTTGAAAATTTTGAATATTGTCTACATTGTGTATAATTTTTGCGTATGTTTCATTTTTATAAGAATATATATTTATGAGCACTAGTCTTGATGTTTGAGTTGTTATGCTAATTTAGAGAAGGTTTATGTGAGTATGCAATTCGATTGATATTTTTGGTGTCATAGTTCTTAGAATTTTTTTGATTTTCTCTCGAGACGAAATTCTAGATAACACTTAATTAAGAAAAATGATTTAGTCCATCTTTGGATCGTTTGAGCCTTTCTATCTACCTTCACATGTTTTATCCATAGTATACCCCATTTCAGCTTCAAAGTTTATATATATATTTATCTCCTTTCAAAAGCCTAGTAATATATATATATATATAGATATAGATATATATATATATATATATATATATATATATATGTATATATGTATATATGTATATATGTATATATGTATATATATATATATATATATATGTATAGATATATATAGATATAGATATATCGATGATTCTTATCTCACTAACATGTGACCATTGTTAGTAAATTTCTAAAGGTATATCAGAAAAAAAGAGGATACTGAACAAAAAAACAGATAAGAAAAGGAAAGGAAAAAGAAAAAATGATTATTGCATGTGATGATAAATCCCAAATTGGGAAGTATTCATTGAGAAGTTAGAAGGTATCTTGTTTCAATCCTAAAATGATGTGTTTAGGAAAGATTTGAGCCACATATTATCTTTTATCCTACCTTTGCCAAAGCCATACATTACAAGCTTAATAAAGTCCTATTGATTTTTAGTTGTGTTTGTCTACTTTAGTGGAGAGAGAAATGAAAAATGAACTTATGAGATTTGTGATTTCATTAGAAATTAATTGCGTTCATATTTGCATAAACTCATCCGAATTTCATATGATGAAATTTGAAAAGACTTCACATACACAAGAAAATTCATTGTGAAAATGTAACATACTTTTAAATTGATTTCAATGCTTAGATAAAAGTCTTATATTTCTTTGAGTTATGTTATTTGTATGACCAATTGGAAATGTTGTGAAAATCAATGTTTGAAGTACATGTATCCTAGTTTTATTTCTTTCCTTTTGCTAGAGGACTAGCAAAATCTTAAGTTTGGGGTGTCATAACTCTATATTTTAGAGTTATTTTTGTCTATTTTATTAATTATAATTTCTATGTTCTTATTATTTTTAGTTAATTTTAATTAATTAAATTAATATTTACTATTAATTTTTTAATAAATATATTTTTAAGAAAATTAATGAATTTGAATCAAAAAAATGACTTAATTGCAATTAATAAAAGCTAAAAATATAATTTGAATTAAAAGTGGGTGAAATTGCAAATATCAAAAGATTAGAAGTTAATTTTAATTAAATTTGAGGGTCAAAATACAATTAAAGAAATTTAGTTTTTTTTGTCCAGGAAAAGGACCACGCACGCCATTATCCACGTGCATTATAGACCGTTAGATTACTCAATCAACGGTCAGGATCAGGCACGTGGAAGCCAGATGCGACAACAGCAATTGGACCCAGTTTTTCTGGATTGCAAGCTGCTCGGTACGCTATGTGGGGCCCACTTGGCCGTGTAGGTTGGCGTGTAGGGTGGGACCCACGTGTAGCCGAGCGAATTGTCCCATGCGACGCGGTCTAGATAAACATCGTGCGCCCTACCATTCCAACGAATCATACATTGCCACACGTCTCAAATATTCTTTGAGCAAATAAGGAGATGACACGTGGCATGTGTTGGTAAAAATAAAAACACAGAAATGACGCACGTTTCCACCTGCATCTGTGTCCCCCACGTGTCTAGAAGGCACTTCTCCCGGGCGACGCGATCCTTGTGCGCCCTCTCTTCGCAGCGAATGAAAGGCTGCCACGTGTCCAGTTATTTCTTGTAGCCAATCAAATGTTGACACGTGGCATGCGTTTTAAAAATAAAATAAAATGCAGAACAACACACTCTTCCAATTGATTATTTGTTGTCTCCATGCGTGTTTGCTTTTTATTATTTTTGATGTATTTCTGTCGCCCACTACATGCATTTTTATAAAAAATAATTGTTAGGGGTGATATATTTTAGACGCAAGGAAAGATGTGAGAGTTTTTAGTTTTTAGTTTTTTTCATTTTTTCGAGTTCACTTTAATTTTAGCTTCTTCTCTACAACACGCAGAAACTTTTGTTTAACTGTTTATGTTGTTATTTTGTTAGGAAATAGAGAGAAAGAAGACAGCGAAGAAGAAGAAAAGGGAAGGAATTTTATTTTTTATTGAGGAATCTGAAAGAGTTTCTCCTAATCGTTTTTCTTTCTTTTAAATTTTATTTCTCTGAAATGTCTGATTATTGTTATTATGTAATTTTAATTTCTACTATGAACTAATTTATTTGTTCTCGGGTTGCAGTGTAGCTTAAATTATAAAACGTGAATTAATTATTTTTGAATGATTTATGGAACAGTTTTAAGTTGTTTATTTTATCTATGTTTAATGCTTTTGATTATTGGAAGATTAATTAATTGATCTATGACACTTAAATAAACTTGAAAAAGGAATTTTGGTGTGTTGCTCGTGATGAAATAACATATATATATAAGGGATATGAATATACCTTTATTGTACGTGTAACTATTTGAGAACTTAAAACTTAATAAATCTGGGTGAATTTAATTCTCATAAGAATATAGTGAATTAATTTAGTGAGATGTGTCTATATGGAGCTCAGAAGAGATATATGGATAAATTAGGAGTTCTGGTTAACAACTTAAAATTCGAGAACATAGATCAAGAGTATGATTCAAGTAGATTAATTTGGTGAAACTGTAATCCTAGAATTTTCTTATAAACTGTTATAAAAATTAGTTAGTCAAAATGCATCAAACTATCAACTGTTTGGATAGAATCAGGTTGAAATAATTTTAGTAATTAACAAACACTAGTAGCAAATCTCTGTGGGAACGATATTGTACTTATCATTTTATTACTTACAATGCTCTTGAGGAGAGTATGTTTGAGTTTATCTTACCAAGCTCTGGGGCCTTGCTTAAGCCCATATAATGCTTTGACCAATCTACATACTGTAGTTGACTCATAAACACTTCCTTGTCCAAATCTCCAATTAGAAATGCATTGTTTACATCGAGTTGTCTTACTGTCCATCCTTGATTTATAGAGATAGAAAACACTGTTCTTATGGTAGTTGGCTTCACAACAGGGCTGAAAGTCTCTGAAAAATCAAAGCCAAGTACTTGATCATAGCCTTTAGCTACCAATCTAGCTTTATACCTAGCTATACTCCCATTTGAGTGTCTCTTGGCCTTGAATACCCACTTACAACCAATAACCTTCTTACTAGCAGGTATGTCACACAAGGTCCATGTACGATTCTTCATGAGAGCTCTATACTCCTCCACCATAGCCTTTTTCTAGTGTGGATTAAGAAGAGCCTCCTTGTAGGAAAAGGGTTCTTGTGTGTCAGTCACTGTTGCATTGAGGACTCTTGGCTTTAAGTTCCCAGTTCTTGACCTTATGACCATAGGATGCTTATTAAGAGTACTTGTAGGTAGATCATTCATATTAATATTACCAATAGACTGAGGAGATGCATTAGATTTAGTTGGTAGCTCATGAATAAGAGGAGTAGGAGTATGAATGGAAGCTGAATAAGGAATAAAAATAGGCGAGTGATGAGATGGAGGAGACATTTGGTGAGAGTGTAAGGAGCCCGGAGTAGAATGAGAAGGGAAAGATTTAATAGGTGAGGTGTGCTAGGATGAGGTAGAGTTGGAGTGTAATTGAGAAGGTAAAGGGAAAGTAGTGACTGGTAGAGGTGGTAGAGGTCCCAGAATAGATGATTGAGAGTGAGGATTATGATATCTAGAAGCTTGAGCAAAAAGGAATCTACATTCATCAAAGACCACACTTCTGGATATTATGACTCTACCATTTGGCAATAGTGTTTTATAGTCTTTGTATTTGCTATTGTACCCAAGAAAGGTGCTTGGTTGTGATCTGTATTCCAACTTGTGCTTATTGAAAGGTATAAGATAAGGATAGCACAGACAACCAAAGGTTCTTAGATGAAGATAGGTAGGCTTGGATTTGAAAAGCATCTCATAGGGAATTTTATGATTTAGGATCTTTATTGGAAGCCTATTAATGATATAGACTGAGGTAGTGAAGGCATCCTCCCAGAACCGAGTGGGCATGTTTGAGTGAACTAACAAGGACAATCCCATCTCCACAAAATGTCTATGCTTTCTTTCAGCAAGACCATTTTGTTGAGGTGTATAGGAACATGAGATTCTATGTAAAATTCCATGGTCACTGGAAATTTTTGTAAGGCCTATGAACTCACCTCCTCGATCACTTTGAACCATTTTAATTCTGGATTGAAATTGAGTGGAAACAATGTTTTGTAAATGAATGAAAGCATTTTGAACTTTAGATTTTTGTTTAAGAAGATACAATCATGTATATCTGCTATAATGGTCAACAAAAGTAACATAGTACTGAAAGCCATTAGTGGATTTTTGTGGTGAAAGTCCCCAAACATCAGTGTGAATAAGTTCAAAGGGATGTAGATACTTAGTTTCAGACATAGGAAAAGGAAATTGATGACTCTT
The DNA here is from genome assembly GCA_030763125.1 of Hippophae gyantsensis. Lineage (NCBI taxonomy): Eukaryota > Viridiplantae > Streptophyta > Magnoliopsida > Rosales > Elaeagnaceae > Hippophae > Hippophae gyantsensis. The sequence goes on from CM061036.1 coordinate 14,399,192, forward strand.
AGACTTCATACAAGAATCACATAAAATATTTTTATTTAAAACATCAGAGAAATTACAATTCTTTAGAACTGTGCCAAGACCAGTTCTTACAGTATTATTTGAAGCATGACCTAATATATTGTGCCAAAGTTGAAGATCTTGATTATTTCTCTTGTCAAGAAGAGTTGAAACATGGGAAGGTAATTGTGTGGTGGTTGAGTGAACAGTTTGAGACTTGAGGGGTTGAATATCAAACTTGTAGAGTCCATCCTTAAGAGTGCCTTTGAGGAGTGTTTGATGTGCGACCTGATCCTTAACGCAATAAAAAGTGGGATGAAATTCAAAATACATAGAATTATATTTGGAGAATTATGAGACATTAATCAAATTCTTAGTTATCTCAGGAACATGAAGAAGATCAGTTAAGAGAAATGTTTTATGAAAATTACGAGACTTGATTTGTGAGCTACTAATATGAGTAATGCACAAACCTGATTCATTCCTTACTTGAGCCTTGTTGGTGCCTTGAAAGTCTGAAGCAATATTGAGATTGCCAAGCTCACTTCTCATATGGTTGGATGCTCCAGAGTCTGCATACCAAGACATGTCTATCTTTGAGTAAGGTGAAATGCTCAAAGTAGAAGAGCTTGTTTTAGTGACTGGATATGTTGTGAAGTTTTAAGAGTTATAAGTCATAGTCTGAGTATTTGAAGGTGAGCCATAGTTTGCATCAAATCTGTAATAACACTTATCAATAGTGTGATTTATGTAGTGACATATCTGACATCTATTCCTTTTTGAGCTTTTGAAACTCCTTCATCCTCTTCCTCTATAAGAAGACCTGCCTCTTCCTCTTGAATTCTGAAAGTTGCTTTCCCCTCTACCTCATTAATAGAAATTTCCACTATTATTGAATCTTCTTTGAAAATTGGATTGAGTGACAACATTCATAGAGGGATTTGAGCCTTCAATGTTGACAAAATGGTGTCTAGTATTTTCAAGCCTGGTTTCATAGCTTAGGAGCATAGCATAAACTTTTCTAAGTTTACATGGTTCTACCCTTGAGGTGGTAACAACAATAATAGGATCAAATTCACTTCCTAGTCCAGCAAGAACTTGCATTACTTGATCATCATTTGAGATTGGTTGACCAGCCGATGATAGCAAATCACAGCAAGACATCACCTTGTTCAAATAGTCTCTCATAGGTAAAGAGCCTTTTTTGATAGATGAGAGTTGAAGCTTGTACTACATCTTCCTTGCTATAGATTGAGATGATAAATTTATCTCTAGGGCTTCCCAAATTTGAAAAGATGATTCTAGATTGACCATCATCACTAAAAGATTCTCAAATAGAGAGGATAGAAGCCATGAGGCAACGAGTTGATCTTGCCTTGTCTAGCTTAGAAAATCTAGATTAATCTTTTTTTTCTTGTTTATGTGTTCTCTTTGAACTTTGCTGGAGCCTTATTAGTATAAGAAAAAAAATGCTCGAGTCCATACCCTCTAAGAGTAGTAAGTACTTGGTGTTTCCAAAGAAGGTAGTTTGAGTCATTTAATTTGAGAGAAATAAGCTGATTTTATGGTTGAACCATAGCTCCTGCACAATTTAAAGATGTTAAAGGAATCTTGGAGGTGGTGGACTCACTAGTGCTCATTGTGAGCTATAAAAGAAAAGAAAAATACAGAAAAAGAAAGAGGAGATATCATATTCTGGTCAAATTCTTTTCTGAGTGTTTTAGGAAGTATGTCGTTCATAGGTCAAATTATTATTATTTTTAAACAACCTACCAGCCAAATATATATTCAAACAAGCCAAATATACACATGAAATGGAACCTCTCGTCAAAGGTTAAATCGTGCCACTCATTTTTGCGATTCAATCTTCTCCGACGAGAGAGGAAGATCTAGTACTGTTCATCCATGGCTCCCACTTTGCAACACCACTTAAAAACTTTTCCTTTGATGGTATCCAATCACCCAATCAAGACAAGCGGCGTTAGACCCAACACTAGGATGTAAAGGGACTATTGACGTCATGACATCAAACAAAACTCCTCTGGGAGCCATCGTGAATTAGAACAAAACAAAAATACAAATGAGAAGAGATAGCTACACTGGTGGCGGCTTTGGGTATGAAAATTGACGGACTGGTGGTGAGTAATTGTAGGTAGCTATTTTATTTAATTCTCAATGATGACGATTTGCAAGCTTATTAATTTAGCTTCAATTAGAAAGCATAGAAACAAAGAGACATGGGCTAAGAGATAAAAAAATAGGCAGCGATCGATAGGTACGCTCTGATACCATGAAAGAATTTGAGACAAATGAAAAGCTGGACATTGCTATATTTAGCTTCTGCATTTTTAATGCTTGAAAGACAAATGAATTTCATACAGATATATAGGGTACAAGAGGCTAGCAATCAAAATGTTAAAAGGGAATGACAATTCATTTATAGCAAAGCCTGCATTGGCACATGCAAGGTATCATGGTTAAAAGGAATGACAGCAAGACTGCACATTGGCACATGTAGGGTATCACTACATCTAGTCCATGGAAGTTTCGGCATAGTTCTTAACAAACATCTAATAGAGCTTTAAAAAATGCATTTGAGAAGTTTGGAAAGCTTGTCGAGACAAAGGTAACCAGTGATTTTCTTTGCATTTTTTTCTATCCTTTATGTATTTCATCTTCTCCAATAGATTGTGGCAATTTTCCTTCCTCTGCTAATTATTGACGTCTTTCTTTCTTTTGTAATCACTCGATCAAATTGATTGTATTGAAATACTCGATAGTTGGGTTTGATGACCATAATGACCTACAATGTTTAGTCTCTCAAAAGAGAAATGATCTCATTTGATCAAAACTTGTTTTGGTATTACAATGAATGAGAAAATAAGTTTGGTTTGAGTGAGACTCAGGTACTAATTGCACAACTTTGTCAAATGTGATATATGTTGACGTTTATGATGTACCTCTTGGTATAATTCTTGATATAAGTAGTGTTTGATAAGTTCTCTAGATGCTCTCGTGGATTTGGGTTTGTCACTTTTGATGATAAGAATGCAATGGAAGATGCAATTGAAGTAATGAATGGGATGGATTTAGATAGAGGTACAATCAATGCAGACCACAGCCTCACCAAGGTTCTAGTAGGGATTATGATCATGATCGCAACCATGATCGTGGTCGTGGTCATGATTATGATACTGGCTGTGATCATGATATTGCCCGTGGATCCAGTGAAAAAGATTACTTTGACTTTGGTGATAGAGATAGTAAGTATGGTAGAAGTGGTAGTGGTGGTGGCTGGCACTATGGTCTAATGAAAATCAACACCAACATAATAAATAAAGTGGTAGGAAAATAAATGGAGTGGTTGAAGGATGAATAAATAAGGTGGTTGAAGGATGAATAAATAAGGTGGTTGAAGGATGAATAAATAAGGTGGTTGAATAATGAATAAATAGGGTGGTTGAAGAATGAATAAATAGGGTGATTGATAACTGTATTTTATATAGTTATTTTCACCTATTTTATTAATTATAATTGCTATGTTCTTTACATTTTTAGTTAATTTTAGTTAAATTAATTAGTATTTATTGTTTATTGGTTAAGGAGATTATTTTTAAGAAAATTAAATAATTTGAATCGAAAACGTACTTAATTGCAAATTTGTTTCCAAAAATACAATTTCAAATAAAAGAGTACTTAATTGCAATTTATAAAAGTCAAAAATATAATTTAAATTAAAATCGGGCTTAATTTTAATTATTAAAAGTTTAAAAATTTAATTTAAATTGGAAAAAGGCTTAATTGTAATTAAAGAAAGTGTAAAAATATAATTTGAATTAAATTTGTGGATCAAAATGCAATTAAGATTATTTATTTTCTGCCCAAGTGAGAAGAAGCCACGCGTGCAACGTGGACCGTCCGATCAGAGAAGAAATGGCTATGAATCGCATGTCTCTATCACACCCGACCAACTCGCGTGGGTGTAGGTTTCTGTCTTTCCCGCTGTTCGGTGCCCGAGTGGGGCCCACCTGTCGCGCAGGCCAGCGTGCAAGTGGGACCCACGTGTCTGACGCGTCCAGCCACTGTCCCCTCACGTTTCGCGCGCCCCAATCCCGTGCGGCAATCTATCTTGCGCCCGGTCCCTGTAACTAATGAGGTACTACCACGTGTCTCACTATTTGTTTCAGCGAATCAGATCGTGACACGTGGTAGAGTTTATCGAAAAGCAAAACAGAAACGGACGACTCTCCCACTCAGATTTAAACGCGTTTTCGATACCAGTTTTGTCGCCCACGCGTAATATTTTATTATTTTTGCTATATCTCTCTGTCCCTCGCGTGTATTAAAAAAAAATATTTCTAAATTTATATTTTTTTAGAAATTTGATGTTATAAATAGGGGATAGTATGATAGAGTTTTAGAGTTTGGAATTTTTGGAGAGTTTGTGGGTTGGTTGTGGAACACGTAGAAGCCATTTTTGGCTTCTGTTGTGTTCTGCGTGTACCAAATAATTGTGCTAAGAGATGTTTTAATTTTCCTTTGTTCTTAATCTCATATTCCTTAAATCTTGTAATTTTAATTTTTAATTTATGAAGTAATTTAATATTTCTAGGGTTGCATTTTATCTAAATTTATGAAGCTTTTATTTTAATTATTTTTGAAAGATTTATAAGACGTTCGATTTGTTTATTCTATCTGTGCTTAATGCTTTTTGATTATTTAATCAATTAATGTGCATAAAATCATGGTAATTTTAGTGCTTTTTGAGCACTCATCAGGTATATTCTTATCCTTCATCATACATGTCATTCTATCCATGGGCAATATACACAAAAATGCCTCTTCCAAGTTTATTTATGTGCCACGGATCAATTTGATAAAATTCGTAAATAATCAAAAAGCATTAAGCACAGATAGAATAAACAAATCGAACGTCTTATAAATCTTTCAAAAATAATTAAAATAAAAGCTTCATAAATTTAGATAAAATGCAACCCTAGAAATATTAAATTACTTCATAAATTAAAAATTAAAATTACAAGATTAAAGGAATATGAGATTAAGAACAAAGGAAAATTAAAACATCTCTTAGCACAATTATTTGGCACACGCAGAACACAACAGAAGCCAAAAATGGCTTCTACGTGTTCCACAGCCAACCCACAAACTCTCCAAAAATTTCAAACTCTAAAACTCTATCATACTATCCCCTATTTATAACATCAAATTTCTAAAAATATATATAAATTTAGAAATATATTTTTTTAATACACGCGAGGGACAAAGAGATATGGCAAAAATAATAAAATATTACGCGTGGGGGACAAAACTGGTATCGAAAACGCGTTTAAATCTGAGTGGGAGAGCCGTCTGTTTCTGTTTTTCTTTTCGATAAACTCTACCATGTGTCGCGATCTGATTCGCTGAAACAAATAGTGAGACACGTGGTAGTACCTCATTAGTTACAGGGACCGGGCGCAAGATAGATTGTCGCACGGGATTGGGGCGCTTGAAACGTGAGGGGACAGTGGCTGGATGTGTCAGACACGTGGGTCCCACTTGCACGCCGGCCTGCGCGACAGGTGGGCCCCACTCGGGCACCGAACAGCGGGAAAGACAGAAACCTGCACCCACGCGAGTTGGTCGGGTGTGATAGAGACACGATTCATAGCCATTTCTTCTCTGATCGGACGGTCCACGTTGCACGCGTGGCTTCTTCTCACTTGGGCAGAAAATAAATAATCTTAATTGCATTTTGATCCACAAATTTAATTCAAATTACATTTTTAAACTTTCTTTAATTACAATTAAGCCTTTTTCCAATTTATATTAAATTTTAAAACTTTTAATAATTAAAATTAAGCCCGATTTTAATTTAAATTATATTTTTGACTTTTATAAATTACAATTAAGTACTCTTTTATTTGAAATTGTATTTTTGGAAACAAATTTGCAATTAAGTACGTTTTCGATTCAAATTATTTAATTTTCTTAAAACTAATCTCCTTAACCAATAAACAATAAATACTAATTAATTTAACTAAAAATGTAAAGAACATAGCAATTATAATTAATAAAATAGGTGAAAATAACTATATAAAATACAGTTATCAGTGGTTAAAGGATGAATAAATAGGGTGGTTGAAGGTTGTAGAAAAGAAAAGTGTGTAGATAATATTTGTGTGGTTTAGATTCCATGGTGAGGACTATAAATAGCCTACCTTGCTATTTGTGGTATAATTATTCCATCAAAAACAAAGAAGTCTTTGTATTCTTAGTTTGAGTGTGAGTTGAGAGCTTTCTATTTGAATGTTTTTATTTCTCTTCAATTTGTGAGTTGCCTTTGAAAGGTGTTATAGTGAGTATAATACAAGTAGTTTGTTTACTTGTTTGGATCTAATATTAGTAAATTTAGAGTAGTGTATTCTAAATTTTACTCAACAATTGGTATCAGAGTGGGATTGTCAAGGATCGTTCTTAGTGGAGTTATCTTGAGTTGTGAAGAGTTTGGTACTTTACAAGTTTCTTAGTTAAGCTTGTTCGATATAGTCGAAGTCTTACCAACACGATGGGTGACCTTCAAGTAGTTGGAGGAATCAAGAAGCTCAACAACAAAAACTATAATACATGGGCAACATGTATGAAGTCTTACCTACAAGGTCAAGATTTATAGGAGGTTGTTGGTGGTGACAACGTTACACCACCAGCATTGGAAGAGGCAAATGGCATCTTACAGAAGTGGAAAATTAAAGTAGGCAAAGCAATGTTTGCTTTAAAGACCATAGTTAAAGAAGAAATGTTGGAGCACATTGAGGATGCCAAAACACCGAAGGAAGCATGGGACACTCTTGTTACACTATTTTCAAAGAAGAACGATACAATACTACAACTTTTGGAGAACGAGTTACTATCAATGGCGTAATGCGACATGACAATTTCCCAATACTTTCACAAGGTAAAGTCATTATGCTGCAAAATTTTAGAGTTAGATTCGAAAGCTCCTATTGGGGAAACTAGGATAAAAAGAATAATTATCCATGGTTTAAGATCTAAATATCGAGAGTTTGTTTCTGCTATACAAGGATGGCCAACAAAACCATCTCTTTTCAAGTTTGAGAATTTTTTGTCCGGTCAAGAAGCTATGGCTAAGCAAATGGGAGAAGTCTTACGGAAGGGTGAAGAAGAAGCGCTCTACACCAGCAAAAGCAGAGGCACTTTCAAACGATACAATGGAAATGGATATAAAAATGATGGCGATAAAGGAAAAATTCCTCAAGGAAAGGGAGGCTTTCATCTAGGGGGACCTTGGAAGAACCGTAATAATAGTAGAAAATTTGATGGTGAATGTTACAACTGCGGGAAGATAGGCCATATGGAAAAAGATTGTTGGAGTAAGAAAAATCCTATTGAAAGAAATACGACTACTTCCAGTTCTAAGAAGCATAGGGAAGATGATTGGGATGCCGAAGCATTATTCGTTACAGAGGAAGAAGAATTAGCTCTTATAGTGAAAACATCAAAACATATTGACTATAAGAATGATTGGATTGTAGATTCGGGCTACTCAAATCATATGATGGGTGATAAATAAAAGTTGGAAAGCATGTCTGAGTACAAGGGAGGTCGTGTAGTGGTGACAGTTGACAACTCAAGGTTACCGATAGCCCATATCGATAAGACGATAGTTACGTCTTAATATAATACTAACAAGGAACCACTGCAAGATGTTTGTCATGTTCCAAGAATGAAAAAAACTTGCTATCTGTGGCTCAATTGACACCATCAGGAAACTATGTCTTGTTCAGTCCTCGAGACATAAAGGTGTATCGTGATCTCAATATCTTAGAAACACCGACAATGAAGGGGCAACGATTGGAATCAATCTATGTGATGTCAGCAAAATTTGCATAAGTAGACAAGATAAGAAGAAATGAGATAGTAGATCTATGGCATATGCGGTTAGGTTATGTTAGCTATTCCAAGCTAAGTATGATGGTGAAGAAGTCGATGCTTAAAGGGTGATAACTGTATTTTATATAGTTATTTTCACCTATTTTATTAATTATAATTGCTACGTTCTCACTATTTTTAGTAATTTTAGTTTAATAAATTAGTATTTACTGTTTTTTATATTTTTAAGAAAATTAAATAAATTGTATCGAAAATGTTCTTAAATGACAAATTTGTTTCCAAAAATATAATTTCAAATAAAAGAGTGATTAATTGCAATTTATAAAAGTTGAAAATATAATTTAAATTAAAGTCGGGCTTAATTTTAATTATTAAAAGTTTAAAATTTAATTTAAATTACCAAAAGGGCTACATTGCAATTAACCAAAGTTTAAAATGTAATTTGAAATATATTTGTGGGTCAAAATAGAATTAAGAAAATTGAATTTTTTGCGCAGATTAGAAGAATCCACGCGTCATCTTCCACGCGTACAATGTGGACCGTCCGATAAAATCATAAACGGTTAGGATTGGTGCGTGTTGATCACATCCGACCAGAGCGAATGGATGCAGGGAATTCTCTATCACGCGGCTCGGCGCCCGAGTGGGGCCCACCTGCCGCGTAGGCCGGCGTGCAGCGTGGGACCCACCCGTCTGTGCCGTGCAGACCTGTCCCCCACCTTCGCGCGTGTCTTTTCCAGTGCGGTTGATTCACGTGCGCCCGGTTATTCCACGAACTAGAATATGCCACGTGTCCCACTTAATATTTCAGCAAATAATCTTCCGAAACGTGGCTTGTTACAATGAGCGCGACCGCACTGAATCAACCCCCCGTTCCAGCCGTTGGCTCACATTTCGTGCGCCTCAATCCTGTGCGACAAGTTCTACGTGCGCCCATTCCCTTCAACGAATGAGATGCTACCACGTGTCCCACTATTTGTTTCGGCGAATCACAACGCGACACGTGGCAGCGTGGAAGGAAAATAAAAACAGAAACGCGCAGCATCTCCACTCACATTTTCGATTCCATTTTCGATTCCATTTTCGATACATTTTTGTCCCCCACTCGTAATTTTAAATTATTTTCTCCATCATTATTTGTCTCCCCGCGTGTATAAAAAAATATATTTTTAAATGTATTTTTTTAGAAATTTTGTGTTATAAATAGGAGATAAGATGATAGAGTTAAAAAGTTTTTTTTAGTTGGAGTTTTTTGTAGTTTTAGTTTTCGAAAGTTTTAGTTTTTTGGAGAGTTTAGAGTTTGTAATTTTTAGTAGTATTTGTGTGTTGGTTGTGGAACACGCAGAAGCCATTTTTGGCTTTTGTTGTGTTCTGCGTGTGCCAAATATTAATGATACAAAATGTTTTAATTTTTCTTTCTGCTTCTTCTAATTTTTCTGTAGTTGTTGTAATTTTTATTTTAATTTTATGAAGTAATTTAATTTTTCTAGGGTTGCATTTGATCTAAATTTATGAAGCTTTGATTTTAATTATTTTTGATAGATTTATAAGACGTTCGATTTGTTCTTTCTGTTTTGTGCTTAATGCTTTTTGATTATTTACGAATCTTATCAAAACGATCCGTGGCACATAAATAAACTTGGAAGAGGCATTTGTGTGTATATTGCTCGTAAATAGAATGACATGTATGATGCAGGATAGGAATATACCCTAATTGTATGTGTGGCCATTTGAAAACTTAGAACTTAATGAATCTTATTAAATTTAATTCTCATAGAGATATAGTGAATTAATTTAACGAGGTGTGTTTATACGGAGCTCGGAAGAGATGTATGAATAAAAAAGAGGTTTTCGGTTGACAAATTAAATGTACTAAAAATATAAATCAAAAGAAAATAACATGATTTGAGTGGATTAGTTTGGTGAAAAATTACAATCCTAGATTTCTTCTATTTTCTTAAACAACGATTGTTTTGGATAAAATCAGAGAGATACAATTTTAGTACTCAACAAACTATAATAACAAATCTCCGTGGGAACGATCTTTACTTACAAATCTTATTACTTGTGACCGTGTATACTTGCACGTTTTTGTGTGTTGTAAAACACACAAGTTTTTTTATTTTTCTTTTTGTGCGGTAAGATATGTGTGTCAAACAAAATCTCAACCCACAAGAAAATTGAAAAATAAAATAAAACAACAATAAGTAAATTTTTTTTTCTTTTTGTAAGTTAAGATTTGTGTGTCAAACAAAATCTCAACTTACGAGAAAATTTTTAAAATAAAATAAACAAGAACAATAAGCATAAATTTTTTTTTTGAGTTAAAATCAGATTGATTGGTATTAATATCAACAATGAAAATAGTAAAACAAATCCCCGACAACGACGCCAAAAACTTGTTGTGTGTTTTACAACACACAAAAACGTGCAAGTATACACGGTCACAAGTAATAAGATTTGTAAGTAAAGATCGTTCCCACGGAGATTTGTTACTATAGTTTGTTGAGTACTAAAATTGTATCTCTCTGATTTTATCCAAAACATTCGTTGATTTAAAAAAAATAATAAGAAAATAAAAGAAATCTAGGATTGCAATTTTTCACCAAACTAATCCACTCAAATCATGTTATTTTCTTTTGATTTATATTTTTTAGTACATTTAATTTGTCAACCGAAAACTTCTTTTTTATTCATACATCTCTTCCGAGCTCCGTATAAACACACCTCGTTAAATTAATTCACTATATCTCTATGAGAATTAAATTTAATAAGATTCATTAAGTTCTAAGTTTTCAAATGGTCACACATACAATTAGGGTATATTCCTATCCTTCATCATACATGTCATTCTATTTACGAGCAATATACACACAAATGCCTCTTCCAAGTTTATTTATGTGCCACGGATCGTTTTGATAAGATTCGTAAATAATCAAAAAACATTAAGCACAAAATAGAACGAACAAATCGAACGTCTTATAAATCTATCAAAAATAATTAAAATCAAAGCTTCATAAATTTAGATCAAATGCAACCCTAGAAAAATTAAATTACTTCATAAAATTAAATAAAAATTACAACAACTACAGAAAATTAGAAGAAGCAGAAAGAAAAATTAAAACATTTTTTATCATTAATATTTGCCACACGCAGAACACAACAAAAGCCAAAAATGGCTTCTGCGTGTTCCGTAGCCAACATACAAACACAATAAAAATTACAAACTAAAAAAACTCAAACACTCTAAAAACTTTAGAAAACTAAAACTAAAACTCTACTCCAAAAAAAACTCTTTAACTCTATCATCTTATCTCCTATTTATAACACAAAATTTCTAAAAAAATACATTTAAAAATATATTTTTTTATACACGCGGGGAGACAAATAATGATGGAGAAAATAATTTAAAATTACGAGTGGGGGACAAAAATGTATCGAAAACGTGAGTGGAGATGCTGCGCGTTTCTGTTTTATTTTCCTTCCACGCTGCCATGTGTCGCGTTCTGATTCGCGGAAACAATTAGTGGGACACGTGGCAGCATTTAATTCGCCGTGGGAAACGGGCGCACGATGAATTGTCGCACGGGAGCCAACGGCTACAACACGGGCGTGATCCAGCGCGGTCACGCTCAGTGTAACATGCCACGTATCGGAAGATGATTTGCTAAAATATTAAGTGGGACACGTGGCAGATTCTGGTTGGTGAAATAACCGGGTGCATGTGAATCGACCGCACTGGAAAAGGCGCGCCCGAAGGTGGGGGACAAGTCTGCACGGCGTCAGACGGGTGGGTCCCACTGATACGCCGAGCCGCGCGATGGAATCTGCGCACACGCGATTTGGTCGGGCGTGATCTGGACGCACGCATCGTAGCCGTTTCTTCTTTGATCGGACGGTCCACGTTTGGGGCGTGTTGTTGGCGCGTGTTTCTTCTAATCTGCGCAGAAAATTAAACTTTCTTAATTGCATTTTCACCCACAAATATATTTCAAATTACATTTTAAACTTTGGTTAATTGCAATGTAGCCCTTTTGGTAATTTAAATTAAATTTTAAACTTTTAATAATTAAAATTAAGCCCGATTTTAATTTAAATTATATTTTCAACTTTTATAAATTGCAATTAATCACTCTTTTATTTGAAATTATATTTTTGGAAACAAATTTGTCATTTAAGAACATTTTCGATACAATTTATTTAATTTTCTTAAAATATATAAAAAACAGTAAATACTAAATTATTAAACTAAAATTACTAAAAATAGTGAGAACGTAGCAATTATAATTAATAAAATAGATGAAAATAACTATATAAAATACAGTTATCAAAGGGCTTCCTCAACTAGACGTGCGAACAGACACGGTCTGTGTAGGATACCAATATGGTAAATCTCACCAATTTCCATATGAAGAATCGAAGTTTAAAGCAAAAGAACCATTAGAGTTAGTTCACTCTAATGTATTCGGTCTTGTTAAGCAACCATTAATTGGCAATATGTGATACATGGTGACATTCATTGATGACTTCTCAAGGTATGTGTGGGTTTTCTTTATAAAATAAAAATATGATGTATTCTCAAAGTTTAAAGAGTTTAGAGAGTCAACTGAAGAAAAAGTTGGAAAGAAGATCTGTTACTTGCACACAAACAACGACGGAGAATATAGCTCAAATGAGTTCTCTCAATACCTAAGGGAATGTCAAATATGTCATCAGTACACTTATGCCAACACACCATAACAAAATGGTGTAGCAAAGAGAAAGAACCGGCATCTTGCAAAAATTTGTCAGAGTATGCTACATGAAAAGAATGTACTTGGGAGGTTTTGGGCTGAAGCGATGAGGACTACAGCCTTTGTGATCAACAGACTTCCTTAACCAAGGTTAGAATTTGTTTCACCCTTTGAGAAACTATGGAACATGAAACCTACAGTTATATACTTTCAAGTATTTGGATGTGTATGTTATGTATTTGTTCCTGATCATTTACGGAGCAAATTTGAAAAGAAAGTTGTTAGATGTATGTTTGTGGGATATGATAGGTAGAGAAAAGGGTGGAAATGTTATGATCCAACGAGTGGAAGATGCTACACTTCATGATATGTGGTGTTTGATAAAGCATCTTCTTAGTGGTCCTCAGAGAATGAGGCATTGCTAGAATCAAGAGAATTTGGTGACAAGCTGCAACAAAAGATGGGGTAGCATACTATTCAATTCCAACCAAGTTTAGATGAATCCAAAGATCCAGACGATGAAGATTCCGAATAAAGAGTAACTTAAAATCCTTGGCAAAGTAGCATATATCAACAACTAATTGAAGAAGGTGGGCCTAGTGAAATGGAAGAATCAACTCCATAATATGCCAATGCAGCCATAATTGAAGAAGTAACAGAGCTTGAGATTTTTGAAGAAGTATCACAGAGTTCTCAGTAGATGATAGCTATGAAAGAAGAGATCGATGCACTTCAGCAAAATCAGACTTGGGATCTCGTGCAAAAGCCAAGAGATGTGAAACCCATATCCTCCAAGTGGGTTTACAAGATAAAGCGTCGTCTAGATGGGTCAATCGAGAGGTACAAGGCATGATTGGTAGCTTGTGGTTTCTCTCAACAGTATGGACTAGACTATGATGAAATGTTAGTTCAGTGGAAAAACTTACAATTGTTCGAGTCCTACTTGCACTTGCAGCCAACAAAGATTGGAAGTTGTGGAAGATGGATGTGAAGAATGCTTTTCTTCATGAAGAGTTGGATTGGGAGATCTACAAGATCCAACCAATATTTTTTCAAAGCCAAGATCATACTGAATATGTGTGTAAGCTGCGAAAAGCACTTTACGGATTGAAATAAGCACCCAAGGCGTGGTATGGTAAAATTGCTAAATTTCTAACACAAAGTGGTTATTTAGTAACATCTATAGATTCCAGCTTGTTTGTCAAAGCCTATGAAGGAAAGCTAGCTATTGTGCTAGTGTATGTGGATGACTTAATCATAACTGATGATGATAAGGCAAAAATTCTTCTGATGAAGGAGAATTTGTCAATCCGTTTCCAGATGAAGGAACTTGGCCAACTTAAGCACTTCCTTGGTTTAGAGGTTGATTGCACATAAGAATGAATATTTCTTTGTGAGTAAAAATATTCCAAAGATTTGTTGAAGAGGTTTGGAATGCTTGAATGCATGTTGATTTCGACACCGATGGAACCAAATTCCAAAATTTGTACATGTGAAGGAAAAGATTTGGAAGATGCAACGATGTATTGACAATTGATAGGCAGTCTGATCTACTTAACTCGACTTGGCATTTCTTATGCAATTAGTGTGATGAGTCAGTACATGAAAATCCAAAGAAGCCTTATTTGGATGTAGTTCAAAGAATACTAAAATATGTGAAGAGTACAATTGACTATGATACTTTGTATAAGAAAGGTGGAGACTACAAGTTAGTTGGTTATTGTGATACAGACTATACAAGAGATCATGACACTAGAAGATCAACAACTAGGTATGTGTTTAAGTTGGGTTATGGAACAATTTCTTAGTGTAGCAAGAGACAACAAACAATATCATTATCAACCACTGAAGCTGAGTATCGAGCAGTGGCAATGGATGCTCAAGAGTGTACATGGTTGATACAGCTAATGAGTAATCTACATCAACTAGTAGATTATGCAGTACCATTGTACTGCGACAATCAATCAGCAATTCATTTGGTAGAGAATCTGGTCTTTGATGCAAGAACTAAGCATGTTGAAGTGCATTATCACTTTATCAGAGAAAAGGTTCTGCAAGAAGAAATTGAGATGAGGCAAATCAAGACAGATGATCAAGTTGTAGACTTGTTCATAAAAAGCTTAAGCATTGGTAAGTTTGAAATGTTTCGCTGTCAACTTGAGACAGTAAAAATAGTGAGAGTTGGTGTTGAGGGGGAGTGTTGAAAGATGTATAGAAATAAATGGAGTGGTTGAAGGATGAATAAATAAGGTGGTTAAAGGATGAATAAATAAGGTGGTTGAAGGATGAATAAATAGGGTGGTTGAAGGTTGTAGAAAAGAGAAGTGTGTAGATAATATTTGTGTGGCCAGAATTATTTCTTAGTTTTATATTTGTGTGGTGTAGATTGCATGGCGAGGACTATAAATAGACTACCTTGCTATCTGTGGTATAATTATTCCATAAAAAACAAATAAGTCTTTGTATTCTTAGTTTGAGTGTGAGTTGAGAGCTTTCTCTTTGAGTGTTTGTATTTCTCTTCAATTTGTGAGTTGCCTTTGAAAGGTGTTATAGTGAGTATAATACAAGTAGTTTGTTTACTTGTTTGGATCTAATACTAGTAAACATGGTCCTTACTAGGTCGAGACCAATTTGATGGGCAAAGTAGGGATTAGTGGTAGTCTTAGAGGTCTTGGAGCTGATCAATACAATCGTGATTTTTTTGGTCCATATGATCATCGTGTTAGTTGATGTTTTCATTGATTGCTTCATATAATGGTATGCAACATGAGCTCCACTCTTCTGAGCTAAATATACACTATGTATTATTTAATGGTGTTTATGTTTATTAGATAACTAATGGATTTATGTTTTATGCCATTTCAGCTAAGGATCCAGAAGTGCTTCTAGGTCTTTTTGCAGTGGAATTGCAACATTATATAGAGTTAAGGACATCGTACATATGGCTATTAAGATTAAGAGTCAACTCCAAAAGGGAGGTAGTACATGTGTGAGCCATAGCCAAAGTACATCCATTTGGAAGTCAAACCATTGGAAGCAAGATGAAAACTTTCCACTCCAAAGGCAAAATAGAGGCAAAAGCAAGCAGTGGCTAGCTAAGGAACTCAAGGTAAATCAGATTCATCCATGACTCAGAATCTTGATATTAAATATTTTAAATGTCAAGGAAGGGGTCACAAATCCAATCAATGTCCAAACAAAAGAGTTATAGTGATGAAAGATGATGGAGAGGTCAAAACTGACAATGAATCGGACAACGTTTCTATGCGACCATTAGAGGACGATAATGATAAGGAGTATGCTCCCCAGGGTGAATTATTGGTAGCAATGAGGGTTTTGAGTTTGAAATCCAAAGAAGATGTTGAAATGTAGTGGGAGACCATATTTCATACTAGATGACATGTCCAAAGCAAGGCATGTTGTGTGATTATTGATGGAGGAAGCTGTACTAATGTGTCTAGCACTACCATGGTGGAGAAGTTACCTATGCCAACAATTAAACATCATATAACTTATAAATTGCAATGGTTAAATGTTATTGGAGAGGTAAGGGTTCATAAACAAGTGTTAGTTAACTTTCGCATTAGGAAGTATGAAGATGAAGTGTTGTGTGATGTGGCTCCCATGTAAGGAAGGCACTTGTTTTTAGGAAGATTGGAATTTTTTTAGGCGAGTCAAGGCTTCACCAACAAGTATTCATTTGTTACCAATCAAAGATAAATTACTCTTGTACCTTTGACACCAAAACAAGTTTATAAGGATCAAGTGAGTTTGCAAAAGGAGAGTGAAAAAAAATAAAAATAGTGACAAAGAGAGTGGTAAAAAGAAATTGAGAGAAAATCATAATGAAAAAGAAAGACAGATCGAAAAAAGTTGAAAAAAAGAAGAGAGAAAAACAAATGTTTATGCAAAAGCGAGTGCAATCAAGAGAGAAATATTCCTTAATCAGCCAATTATTGTACTTCTATACAAAGAGCTATTTTTGAATAATAACCAACTTGATGTTGCTTTGCCTAGTTCAATTGTTTCTATCTTGCAAAAATTTGAGGATGTCTTTCCTGAGGAAATTCCTAATGGATTACCTTTTATTCGAGGGATTGAACACCAAATTGATTTTGTACATGTTGCTACCACTCCAAAATGACTTGTATCTAGGAGTAATTATGAGGAGATGAAGGAACTACAATGGCAGGTTAGTTAGTTGATGAAAAAGGGGTATGTGAGAGAAAGCATGAGTCCATGTGTTGTTCCAGTAATTTTGGTTCCTAAGAAGGATGGGATATGAAGGATGTGTGTAAATTTCTAAGCAATCAATAATATCACGATAAAGTATCATCATCTGATTCCTCTCTTAGATAATATGTTAGATGAGTTGCATAGTTCTTATGTCTTTTCTAAAATTGATCTGAAAAGTAGATATCACCAAATTAAAATGAAAAAAGGTGATGAATAGAAAACTACATCTAAGACAATATATGGTTATATGAATGGTTAGTCTTGCCTTTTGATTTAAATAATGCTCCTAGTACTTTCATAAGATTAATGAACCATGTTCCAGTAATTTTATTGGAAAATTTGTAGTTGTCTATTTTATTGCTTTGCCTAGTTCAATTGTTTCTATTCTTGAAGTTCTTAGGAAAGAGAAACTATTTTCTAACCTAAAGAAATGCACATTTTTCACTAATAAGATTATGTTTCTAGGTTTTGTTATGAATCAACAAGGAGTACAAGTTGATGACAAAAAGATTCTTGCAATCTAGGAGGGGCCAAGCCCAACAATTGTAAGTAATGTTCGAAGTTTTCATGGACTTGCTAGCTTTTATCGGAGATTTATGAGAGACTTTAGTAGCATAACCGCATCAATAACCAAAGTCATCAAAAATAATGTTGGGTTCAAATAGGGAAAAAGAGCAAGAAAAGGCATTCCAGCTACTTGAGAAAAAATTGACTCATGCTCCTTTATTGTCATTACCTAACTTTGCAAAAATTTTGAAAATGAATGTGATGCATTAGGTATATTTATTGGCACTATTCTTATTCAAGAAGCATGACCAATTGCATACTTTAGTGAGAAAATAAGTAGGGTTTCCTTAAAGTATCCCACTTATGACAAAGACTTGTATGCATTGGTTCGAGCCTTGGAAACGTGGCAGCACTATTTTTAGCCTAAGGAGTTCCTTATCCACACTGATCATGATTCGTTGAAACATTTGAAGGGTCAAAAATTTTTTGAACAAGATACATGCATGTTGGGTGGAGTTCATAGAAACACTTCCCTACATCATCTCATACAAGCAAGGTAAGGAGAATGTGGTTGTCGATGCATTCTCTTGTAGGTACGTACTTCTTTCTACTCTTCATGCAAAATTAAATATTAAAGAGTTATATCCTTTAGACCAAGATTTTAGTGAAGAGTATGCATCATGTGAAAACGTAGCTAATGGAAAGTTCCTTAGGCTTGATGGGTTGTTGTTTAGAGAAAATAAATTATGCATTCCAAATTGTTCAATTCGGGATTTGTTAGTGAGGGAGTCTCATGGTGGAGGACTAATGGGTCATTTTGTGGTAGTTAAAACTTTAGATGTTTTGCAAGAGAACTTTTATTGGCCACATATGAAAAGAGATGTTGAGACACTTTTTGATAGATGTGTCACTTGTAGGCAAGCTAAGTCTCTAGTGCAACCCCATGGACTGATATTTCTAGTGTACCTTGGACTGATATTTCAATGGATTTTGTGTTAGGTTTGCCTAGGACTAAATGTGGCATGGATAATGTGTTTGTTGTTGTCGATATCTAAGATGGCGCACTTTTTCCGTGTCATAAAATAAATGATTCTTCTAATGTTGCTTATTTGTTCTTTAGAGAGATTGTGAGGTTACATGGGATGCCTAGAAAAATTGTTTCAGATAGAGATTCCAAGCTCTTGGGTTACTTTTGGAAGACCTTGTGGTATAAGTTAGGGGCTAAGTTGTTGTTTTCTACTACTTGTCACTCGTAAATTGATAGTCAAACCGAAGTAGTGAATAAGACCTTGTCTACATTGTTAAGGGCTATCATAAAAAAGAACATCAAAACATAGGAAGATTGTTTACCACATTATGAATTTGTATATAATCGAAAGGTTTATTCTGCTACTAAATTTTCACCTTTTGAAATTGGTTATGGTTTTAATCCTTTAACTCCATTGGATTTATCACCACTACATGTTACTAAACATGTTAATTTAGATGGAAAAAAGAAAAAAATATTTTGTTATGTAGATTCATGAGAAAGCAAGGCTTAACATTGAGAGGAGGACTTAACAATATGCCAAACAAGTCAACAAAGGGCATCATAAATTTATGTTTGAGCCTAGAGATTGGGTGTGGGTGCACATGAGAAAAGAACGTTTTCCAGAAAAGAGAATAAAAGTTTCTACCATGAGGATATGGTCCATTTCAAGTCATCAAAATGATTAATAACAATGCCTATAAGCTAGACTTCCCTAGTGAGTATACTATCAATGCTACTTTCAATGTTTCTATATGATTCCTTTTGATATAGGAGAAGATTTGAGTATAAATTCTTTTCAAGAGAAGTGGAATGATGGAAAAATGGACTCGCTACTTGGTCTAATTACAAGAGAACAAGCAAAGCAATTTAAGGATTCTTTGAATGAGCTGATGCAAGAAATCTGGTTTTAATGAAAGATGTTTCAACATGTTGCAAATTCTAGAATAATCCAACAAGGAAATTTGAAATAATTTGTGGATTAAATTTGAATAATATGTGGGATTGTTTTTAATTTTTAGATCACAAATACAAGGCATGTGCCATTTATTTTAGTTTCCTTCTTCTAATCTTGGGAGTTTGATTTGGAGAGAAAGAAATCTGGTTGTATTCTTTACCCTTTTGGGCATGTAGTTTAAGGGGGGAAAGAACCTAGACATTTCCTATAGTTTATGTTTCCTTTTTTTTGTTTTTGGTAGTTTACCTTTCATATATAGGCATGTAAGGCATGTAATAGCCTATAAAGAGGACTTTTCAATTCAATAAAATTAAGAATATTTCATATCAAAATTATGAGAGTAAAATTTCTCTTTGGTTCTTTGAATAACTTTTTGAACTTATCATATTTGTTTATGACATTCATACCTCGATCTACCAATCAAGTCTCCATACCAAAATGATATGAACCATGCCAACTTGTGACGAAACACGTAACAAAAATTAGTTCCTAGGACCGTTCTACTATAGATTGGGATGAAAACCGCAATCTAACACCTATAAAGAGATGTGAACCTTGGTATGAGAAAGATACCATAATCAAGGAATGGAGATTTGATTGATAAGTCGAGGTATGAACATTACATACAAATCTGATAAGTCAAAATGTTATTGAAAGAATCAAAGAGAATTTTTACTCTCACAATTTTGATATGAAATATTATAATTTTTATTGAATTGAAAATCCATCTTTATAGGCTATTACTAGCCTTACACATCTATAAAATAAAGGGAAAGTACCAAAAATAGAAAAAGGAAACATAAACTAATGGAAATGTCTAGATTCTTCCCCCATAAACTACACGCCCAAAATGGTAAAGAATACAACTAGATTTTTCTCTCTCCAAATCACACGCCCAAGATTAGAAAAAGGAAACTAAATAAATGGAACATGCCTTTTTTGTGTGATCTACAAATTAAAAACAATCCCACATATTATTCAAATTTATTCCACTAATTATTTTGAATGAGGTGAAAACATAGTAACAGATTAGGTAAAATTGATTTCCTATAAGTTTTATTCCTATTAAAAAGATCTTTGAACAATATCTTTATTTTCTTTTGTGCATTTTCTATAAATTTATTTATTTTAAATTCCAATTATAACAACCTTACTCATTCCTAAGGATGATACTCTTTTTATCATTTTATTATAAAACTACGATATTGTGCACTTGTAGTTTTACACCGATTAGTACCACTTGGTCCAATTATAAGAGCATGGGAAAAAAGATTTAAGGATGTTTTGAATGGGCTAATGTACGAAGTTCGGGCTCAAGCCAATTTGTGTAAACTTATAGAAGAAGATCCAGATGTTTATAAAAGATGTGTCAACATGCTGCAAATTCTAGAATAATCTAGCAAGAAAATTTGAAATAATTAGTGGATTAAATTTGAATAATATGTGGGATTTTTTTTAATTTGTAGATTTGAGAAATAAGGTATGTGCCATTTAGTTTAGTTTCATTTTCTAATCTTGGGCGTGTGATTTGGAGAAAAAGAAATATGGTTGTAGTCTTTACCATTTTAGGTATATAGCTTAAGGGGGAAGAACCTAGACATTTCCTTTAGTTTATATTTTCTTTTTTATATTTTTGGTAGTTGCCCTTTCTAATATGGGCATGTAAGGCATATAATAGCCAATAAATAGGCCTTTTCAATTCAATAAAAATTAGAATATTTCATATCAAAATTGTGAGAGTAAAATTTCTATTTGGTTCTCTGAAGAACCTTTTAAACTTATCAGATTTTTCTATGGTGTTCATACCTCAACTTATCAATTAAGTCTCCATTTCTTGATTGTGATGTTTTCCTCACACCAAGGTTCACATCTCTTTATAGGTGTTTGGTTATGGTTTTCATCAAAATTTGTAGTCATCGATCCTAGGAACTAATTTTTGTTATGGGTTTCATCACAATTTGGCATGGCTCATATCATTTAATAATGGAAATATGGCTACGAAATGGACTGCAGACCTGCTTGAAGTACCGCTTGGTCCAATTTCAAAAGCATGAGCAAAGATATTCAAGAATTATTTGAATGAGTTAATGTGAGAAATTTGGGCTTATGCCAATTCGTTTATGCTTATGGAAGAAGGGTCACGTGTTCATAAAAGATGTGTCAACATGTTGTAAGTTCTTGAATAATTCAACGGGAAATTCAAAATAATTGGTAGATTAAATTCGAATAATATGTGGGATTGTTTTTAATTTGTACATCTCACAAATAAGGCATATTTCATTTAGTTTAGTTTCCTTTTCCTAATCTTCAGTGTGTGATTTAGAGAGAGAAATCTGGTTATATTATTTAACATTTTGGGTGTGTAGCTTAAGGGGGAAGAACCTAGACATTGACTTTAGTTTATGTTTTCTTTTACTATTTTTGGTAGTTTCTCTTTCTTATATGGGCATGTAAAGTATGTAATAACATATAAAGAGGTTTTTTCAATTCAATAAAAATTAAAATATTTCATATTAAAATTTTGAGAGTAAAATTTTCTTTATGTTTCTTTGAAGAACTATTGAACTTATCATATTTTTCTATGCTATTCCTTAATTAGGGCATATTCCTTATACGAAGGTTCATAACTCTTTATAGGTGTTGGGTTGCAGTTTTCATCCAAATCTGTGGTAGAACGGTCCTTGGAACAAATTTTTGTTACTGGTTTTGTCACAAGTTGGCGTGGTTTATATCATTTTGGTATCAGAGTCAAGGTTCTAGTCTCAAGTTTTCCTATCCTTATTGCATTTTTTCTTTGTGTGTTTATCTCAATCCTAGCTTTCTTCTTCATTCAAGTTCATCAACAAAAGAAAAACCCACATCTTTCAATTTTTTTCATTCTGTTTCTATTCCTAGTCTAATTCTATAAAAGCTTGTTCTGTTTCAACTTCCTGTCATCTTTATAATTTGATTCTTCTATTTGGTGTTTTATGTTCTTGATTGTTTCATCATAATAAAAAAAGCCAAGAAAACAAGGGGACTCGATTAAAAAAGAAAGAGTCTAGAATCACTTCTTAATTTTTTTTGTTTATTTTATGATATTCTTATTCTAGATAGCCTAAATATGAACTTACTTAAAAGTTTAGGATCTAAATCTAATTGGTTAAGTTTGGGTATGGATTGTTGCATAAAATCTTATTCTTGTTTGATTAGTTTCATAAGAACTTTTGAGAAATTACGAGCAGAAAAGGGCAAGAGTGGTGAGCATAAAAAAGGGTAAAATCCTATTTAAACTTTGAGTGATACTTCAATTTTGAGTGAAACACTTGAGGGAGTGAAGTTAGAATTCTTTCTTAATATTATTACTACTAACATTTTTTTACAGCAAAATATGTCTAAAGAAACTTCTTTAGAAGATGTATATGGTAAGATTGACATGAAGTTTATGATAGAGGCATTAACAAGAGAGATGAGGAGGTTGATTAGGGTAGAGATAGAACCCATTCATGAGAGGTTAGATCCGTTAGAAAACATATAGGGTGAGAGAATTCAACCAAGGGGAGTTAGGATAAAGGAGGATGAGTTTGTGAAGAGTTTGAAAAGGAAGATGATGGGGAATCAATTGATTATGCTATAAGGAGATATATTGGTAGATTTAGGAATGTGAGGAATCAAGAAGATAATAATTTGGGTAGTGTTAAGATGAAGATTCCAATGTTTCAAGGGAAGATTGATTTAGAAGCATATCTAGAGTGGGAGAAGTAGATGGAGTCAGTATTCAATTGCCACCATTATTCTGAGCTAAAGAAGTTAAAACTAGTTACCATTGAATTTTTTGATTATGCTATTATTTGGTGGAATCAATTAGTGTTGAATAAGTAGAAAAATAGGGAGCCTCCAATAGAGACATATGAGGAGATGGAATTGACAATGATCTAAGAAAACATTGAAGAAGATCAAGAGGCTACTATGGCATGGTTTCTGGATGGTTTGAATAGAGAAATCCAAAATGCAATGGAATTTCCACCTTATGTAGAGTTGGAGGACATGGTACATAGCCAAAGTACATCTACTTGGAAGTCAAACCACTGGAAGTAAGATGAAAATCTTTTCCCTCCAAATCCAAAATTGGAGCAAAAGCAAGAGGTGGCTAGCCAAGGAACTCAAGATAAATCATATTCATCCATTACTCGAAATCGTGTTATTAAATGTTTTAAATGTCAAGGCAGAGGTCACATAGCCAATCAATGCCTAAACAAAAGAGTTATAGTGATGAAAGATGATGGAGAGTTCAAAATTGACAATGAATTGAACAATGATTCTATGCCATCATTGGAGGACGCTGATGAGATGGAGTATGCTATAGAAGGTGAATTATTGGTGGAAAGGAGGGGTTTAAGTTTGCAATCCAAAATAATATGCAGGATTGTTTTTAATTTGTAGATCACACAAATAAAACATGTTCCATTTAGTTTTGTTTCCTTTTTCTAATCTTGGGCGTGTGATTAGGAGAGAGAAATTTGGTTGTATTCTTTACCATTTTTGGGGTGTAGATTAAGAGGCAAGAACCTAGACATTTACTTTAGTTTTTGTTTCCTTTTTCTATTTTTGGTAGTTTTCCTTTCTTATATTGGCGTGTTAGTATGTAATACCATATAAATAGCCTTTTCAATTCAGTAAAAATTAGAATATTTCATATCGAAATTGTGAGAGTAAAATTTCTCTTTGGTTCTTTGAAGAAGTTTTTGAACTTATCAAATTTTTCTATGGCATTCATACCTCGATCCTTATACCAAGGTTCACATCTCTTTATAGGTGTTAGGTTGCGGTTTTCATCCAAATCTGTAGTAGAATGGTCTTAGGAACTAATTTTTATTACGGGTTTTGCCACTAGTTGGCGTGGTTTGTATCATTTTGGTATAAGCAAAGGAGAACTGATCAACCAATTCTACCAAAAGCTTAAGCTATTAGTAGAGGCACCACAATTCCCTTAAACCCTGAACCAGAATAAACCTTGCTCGGGCTCCATTTGGAATAACCTAGAAGGACCCTTATCCTCTCCAACACAAGCCTAAGATACGAAATGATGGATCGCATCATTCCCTTCTTCAGAAAGGAGGTTATCCTTGAACCTTCGCCAGGAAGAATTTGAACCCTTGACCAAGCTCTCATACCAAACCAAAGGAGAAATGATAAACCAATTCTACCAAAAGCTTATGTTGTCAGTAGGGGCACCACAATTATTTTTAACCCAGAACCAGAACAAACCTTGCTTAGGTTCCATTTGGAACCACTTGAAAGAACCCTCCTCCTGGCTAACACAGACCCAAGGTACTAAATGATGGATCACATCAGCTACTTTTGTAGAAATTTGGTGGTTTCCATTTATTTCTTATTGTGGTCATTGTTTGATTTGGTAATGACTAGTTCACGAGATAACTCATTCTATATATTAATGGGCTTTAACAAGACTTGATAAAATCATAATATAGTGGTATCAGAGCTCAAGGTTTTGGCTTTGGGTTGGTTTGTGTATGGTTAAATTTCATGGTTTGTTGTTGGTAAGAGTTTTGTAAAGATTGTTGGAAATTTGTTTGGAAAAACTTTTGGGGTAATCAATTATGAGTAAAGTTGAGATGGAGAAATGGCATGGTTTCGTTGATTTCTACATATGGAATCCAAATATGAAGATCATATTGGTTCAATAACAACTAGTTCAAGCCTTAGAAAATGATCAGGAGTTTCTAGATGGGTTCACCAATTTTCAAAAGAAGGAATTGGAAGAGTCTGTTTATGCCTCAATTTATTTACACTTGTATGATGATGTGATTCATGAGGTGCAAGGTGAGGTGACTACAAAGGGTATATGAAAGAAGTTGGAAGAGATATACATGCAAAAGACGATATCTTAGAGTTTCCATTTGAAAAAAAAATAGTTGTTTAGGTTTCGAATGGATATATCAAAGGGCTTGGAGCCTAACTTGGCAGAGTTCCAAAGAATCTTCAACGACTTGTCAAAAATTAGAGACAGTTTCAGTGATGAGCATCTCACCCATTTTCTATTACACAATCTATTAGAGTAGTATCGTGAAGTGAAAATGGGGCTCAAGTATGGGAGAGATAAGAACTCTTTGGTGCAAGAGGTGTTTCACTTGAAAGCATAAGAATTGAAGTTGAAGATAAAAGATCTACATTTCAGTGGTAGTGGTATAAGTGGTGTTTTATTTACCCATTGTCGGAGAGGTGATAGTAGTGAAGAGTTGAATGATAAGATTTACTCTCGGTCTTAGTCGCTAGGAGCAAAGAGGAATGTGAAGTGTTATCATTGTCAAAAAACGGTCACATTAGAAGAGATTTCCTAGAAAGGGTAGGACATAAGATGCAAGCATCAAGCATTGGAAGAA
Organism: Hippophae gyantsensis; assembly: GCA_030763125.1. Taxonomy (NCBI): domain Eukaryota; kingdom Viridiplantae; phylum Streptophyta; class Magnoliopsida; order Rosales; family Elaeagnaceae; genus Hippophae; species Hippophae gyantsensis. Next base: position 14,424,944 of record CM061036.1, read on the forward strand.
CATTAGTGGTGGATGAGGAGACAAGTTATGAATATGCTAAAGCATTTGCAATTTTGATGAATGGTGAAAACTATAGAGAATAGGTTTTGGACTTAGGATGGACATACCATTTTATACCTTATAGAAGTTGGTTTGATGAGTACAAATCACTAAAAGGTGGTGTTTGGGCATAAGGAATGACCTGTTACCTGACCTTGTAGAGCCCGAGCCTTAAGACATCTGCCCAAGCCTTAAGACATTTTCTCGAGCCTTGATACATCTGCCTAAGCCATGGGGTGGTCGACCTCAAGCTTTAAATATATTTTGCTTTACTCTTATACCACTTTGATACGCTGTGACTTATACACCCTATGTAACCGACACCTATACATTTAAAACTCTATATATATATGGACTCTCTAAGAGATCCACATATTCCATAAATTTCTTTGAACTTTCTCTACTTTCTCTCTCTATAAATCGGACCAATTCCCAACATATTAGGGCCTACCATGGGGATCATATTATAAGGTCAAGTTTAGCTTTTGACTCCATATTTTCAAGGATTCACCCCAAATTATAAGAGAGATTTAAGATACTAAACACCTGATCCACTTGCTCATTAGCCCCATAATCATGATCACATATTCCTTATCACGATGGTAGAGATGCATGCTAAAGGTAGATTGAGATTAGTAAACAATTAAGCAATGGTATCATTGGACAACACTTCATCGACCCATGATAAGGCTAGAATGGAGACAAACACCTACCAAGAGTTAGCTAGTCAACTTCTCGAGTTAAGAAGAGATCTAGAAGAAATTAGGCCAAAAAATAGGACCTTTTAATCAAATTCTGGCATGATTGCACCTGGGGTCAAGCCACCAACTTGGTTGGGGGAATTGAGCCAAATCATGTTATGCCTCAGCCTACCCAGGGTGAAAACATAACTAAGGATGACCCCCCTCCTACTTCGACAGGATTGAGTAAAGAATAGTTGTTGTAAGAGCGAGAAAGTTGGGAGGCACAGTTTCAGGCACTAGAAAAAGCTAATAAAAAGCAAGACTAAGCCTTGAAAAGGGCCAAAAAAAGGCAAGAAAAAGGTAAATCATCCTATGATGTGGATAAGGACTATGCGCAACTATGTGTCTCCCTCTTTTTGGATGAAATAGAGCACGAAGAGCCACCACCCAAGTTCATTGCTCTTATGTGCCCAGTTTATGAAGGGACCAAAGATCTGGTAACTCATGTACAACACTTCAAGACGATTATAGCCTTTATGAGCCTTACTCAGGGCAAGAGAGAAGCCATAATGTGTAAGCTGTTTGTTTCCACCTATGTGATGGTGCACAGAAGTGGTTCAATAACCTAGCACCTCATACCATAAACTCATTCTTATAGTTTTCCATGTTGTTTATCGCTAATTATGCTTGCAACAAGCCATTCGGGAAGAAGTTACACCACCTCTTCTAAATCACCTAGGAAAGTGGTGAATCTACTGAAGTATTTATGACAAGATTTAGAGAAGAAAGGCTAGAGATATCAGACAGCCTGAACTCTACTATGATAGTGGCCTTCAAGAAAGGTCTCCTAAAGGATTATGATTTTTTTGCAAAATTGACCAAGACTATCCCATAAAATTTACAAGAAGCTTATGGAGAGGCTAGAAAAATTTTGAATATGAAAAGAGAGCTAGGTTTGGTTAAGAATAGTAAGGAAGTTGTGGAGCCTACGTTAGAAAAAGAGAAAAGGATGAGCTCGGACAGGGAAAACCAAGACAACAAGATCAATAAAAATAAGCACGTCACACTAAATCATAGAGGGAGTAACCAATGGTCTAGGAATAGGGCCTTAGAGGATTTCACTATCTCCCTACAGAGGCCCACCCATAAGAGTAATTCTGGCTTAGGTAGTGTTGAGAATGGAAGATGAGCCTAATGTCAAATGGCTATAAAAATTAAAGGCTTCCCTTAGAGACACAACTAAGTGGTGTGACTTTCACAAAGTTGTAGGCCATGAGATGAGAGGTTGTAGGCATTTGAAAAAAGAAATAAAGAATCTATTGGCAAGAGGATACTTAGAAGACCTCATAGGAATCAACAACGAAGGAGGAAGGCGATAGCCTAAACATGAAACTTCGAAACTACCTGCTCCATCAGGTAGTGGGATAGACCCCTATAACAAACGCAATATCAGGACTATCCGTACCTACATGAAATGCCTAAGCTCAATAGAACCTCTAATAACTCGCATAAAAGGTACGCTAGTGACTTCTGCAACTCTCTGCATGTTTACAACTTGGAAAAAGTGAGACCTTATGTTGAAATCATTTTCATTGAGATGGATGAGGCCTCATCTTCCCATAAGAACCCCTTGGTAATCACTTTAAGAATAGGATTCTGTGTTGTTTTTCGGATCATGATTGACACTAAGAGCTTAGTCAATCTTCTTTTTCTATAAAAAAAATAAGGGCCCTAGGCATAAAAGAATACAACATTGCAAGAAGAAAGCTACTCCTGGTGGGATTCAATTGTAGTACCTCCTATGCAATTGGAATTGTGGTGCTACCTATCATGTCTAAGGGATCTATAGTGATGACCAATTTCATGATAATTGATGTCCTAGCTCACTACAATGCCATCTTGGGCAGGCCATAGATACATAAGATGAAGGAAGTTTCTTCCACCTTCCACCAAGTCATCAAATTCCCAACTAAGGATAGCATAAAAGAGATAAGAGGAGACTAGAAAAAGGCCAGAAGTTGTTATAGCATCACTATGAAAGAGGCCACTCCTAAGTAGCAACCATAGCATGAGCCTATTCAAAAAAGGCCCATAGGTAGATGTCTAGCACAATCTGTCAATTCAAATGAGATGCCAAATCTACCTATTAGAGACAAGAAGGACCTTATACTTCTACTGTACCTTGTTTTTACTATCTTTGTGTACCATACCTGCATATATATATATATATAATCTCTCCCTCTCAATATTACATGCTCGTCCTCAGAGAAGGTAGAATTCTCTTCCTTAAAGAGAGTTGATCACCCTAAGCTCAAAGAAGGTAAAATGCTCTTCCTTAGAGAGTTGATTACCTCAAGCATAGAGAAAGTAGAACATTCTTCTTCAAAGAGAGTTGATCAGCTCATCCTCAGAGAAGGTAGAGCATTCTTACTCAAAAAGAGTTGATCACCTCGTCATTAGAGAAGGTAGAATGATCTCCCACAAAGAATGTTGATCACCTTGAGCTTAGACCAGGTCGAACACTCTCTCTAAAAGAGAGTTGATCACCTCATCCTCAAAGAAGGTAAAATGTTCTCCCTTAGAGAGCTAGTCACCTCAAGCTCATAAAAGGTAGATCACTCTCCCTCAAAGAAAGTTGATCACCTCAAGCTCAGGCCAAGTATAGCACTTTCCTTCTAAGAGATTTGATCACCTCATCCTTAAAAAAGGTATAATGTTCTCCCTAAAAGAGAGTTGATCACCTCAAGTGCAAAATAGGTAGAACGCTCTCCCTCAAAGAGAGTTGATCACCTTATTCTCAGAGAAGATAGATAGCTCTCCCTCAAAGAAAGTTGATCACCTTGTCCTTAGAAAAGGTAGAATGTTCTCCCTCAAAGAGAGTTGAACAACTCAAGCTTAGACTAGGTAGAGCTCTCCCTCAAAGAAAGTTGATCACCTTGTCCTAAGATAAGGTAGAACACTCTCCTTCAGAGAGTTGATCACCTCAAGCTTAGAAAAGGTATAGTGTTGTCCCTCAAAGAGAGTTGATCATCTTAAACTTAGATCAGGTAATGTGATTTCTTCATAAATTCTATCATTTGATTCCTTTCATGAGATCAATGTTATGCACATTCGAGCATTTTCTAGTTTAATTGTTTACAAACCTTTTAGCTTATTTCTTTACATAGCTTCTATTCCCATATATCTTTATTGAGTGTTTGAACATATAATCAATGTGATATTGAAAGTATGTTTTGAGAGGATTATAGTCAAACCAAATTCGGATTCTAAACACTAGGAATATGTGAGTCAAAATTGATATATTTTTGTATTAGGATATCAATTTATGATTTGTACTGATTTGAATAATACGTGAAGCTTTAGGATATTAAATTAACTTATACTAGTGATTTTGATTTTGAATTGAAAATAAGCTAAAGTATGAGAAGTTTTGTTTACTTTAATTTTTATTATAATTTTAGTTTTACTTTTTATTTTTTATTTATAAATTTCATTTATTTTTTTTATTCTTTTTACTTTTTAGTTTTTTTCATTTTAGGATGTTCATTGGTATTATCACTAAAAACCATCACTAGACTTAAACTCGTCCACTATGGTAACAAAGGCATTTAAAGGCTTGTTGCATGCGCTAAATATAACAGTCTCAATATATGAAAATGATTTAGGTTATTTTAGTTTAGTTTATTTATTTTTTATTTTTAGTTTTTATACCTTTTTTCTTACTATAGACTAGCAAGAAGTTGGTTGATGGTTATGATAAGTGCTTGAAAAATACTCATATTTTGTGATTTTGATGCACTTAATTGAATAAATTGGTTTGATTGTAGCATGTTTTTATAATTATTTGTGCAAAACCATATTTTTAGAATCACAAATATGTTTTGTTATATTTTAGGTATTTTAGCTCCAAAGGAGATAAATATGTTAACTTATGAAGATTCAACACTTGAAGCACTCAAATAGTACCCTAAAGGCTATAAAGAGTAAGGTATGTAAGTCTTACATGAATAACTAGATAGTTTATATAGTATAAAAGGAATTTTTTAAGAAAAATAGGGCATGTTGTGGTGAAGGAAACTGTTTGCTATAGCACTCCTTTCGGTATGTACATACTGGGCACGTTTACGTAACGTGTGTCGTAGCATGGATTAAGTAGACCACAATAGGACCTTCTTTATTTGAATTTGGTGGAGCTCATCATACCTTAGGTCACAACGTGGATTATTAGGGTTGCAATATGCGAACAATAAATTGGTCAAAACCCTCTGTACACAACCTCTCCTTATGAATGCAACACTTTGTATTAGGTTTTAAGTGGCTTTTCATATTGCAATTTTTCAGTAGCCATCTTTTGTTTTCAGGGTTAGTGTAGAATTTAGGTTAACCATTCCACCATCCAATTGTAAAGATGATTTAAGGATTTGAAGAAGGTAGTGACGATCCATTTAGAGATCTGAAATGATTTTTATCTAGAAGGGGCAATTTTATTATTATATCTTTTGTTTCTCTTTCTAGTATGATGACTTTTGTAGTTGAATAAACTTTTATTAGTTAAACTATTATTGATTAATTTTATAAATGAGATCTTAGTAGTTTTTGCTTCCAATGATTGGAAGAATAGTTTTATGATTTGAATAAATATGAATTTTACTTATTTTTTATTCACGTTCTTAAGATCTTTAATTATAAATAAATGATGCACCAAATCTTGATTTATGATTAAAAAAAATATTTTAGAATTTGAGATTAGAAAAACCATCTGTGTTTAATTGTGCATAAGTGAATAAGAGTTTAATATAATTTTATTTATCAATTTTGAGCCCAACCAAGAAAATTATTGATTAGATGACACTAAATTCATTGGTTAATTTTTTTAATTATATATCAATGATGGGCCAAATCTTGATTTATAATTAAAAGAATATATTTAATTTAGGTTTTCAACTAATTAATTTCAAGCCTGATCAATAAAGTTATTAATTAATTGGGACCTTTGATTTATATATTTTTCTCAAGTTTACCATTTAAACAATGTCAACCCGACCCAGGAAGTCATTGATTAATTGAAAATTGTGTGAACTTTCCATGACCATGGAAGTTTACTTGTTTAAAAGAAAAGGAAAAATTAGTAAATATAACTCATTTAAATTATTTAAGTCATTCTATCCATAAAGGGTTATGCTCATTGAAATTCCATATTCATCCATTATCCTAGGTTCCATTATCCTACTTTCTTAGATATAATTTAATTTGAACTTTATGATTTTATTCACTCACCAAAAAATTTCTAGAATGTTTTAGAATTTTTTTCTTAATTGAATTAAAAAATAATTAAAGTTTTTAAAACCACCATAATTCCTTGAGAAATGATCTTGGGAGTATAGTTATCACTTCTTATAAGTGATTCATTTACTTGCAAACTTTTTATAAATATAAAATTTGACTATCAAATATTGTGCATTACATGTATACTTTTTCTTAAAGGTCACCATTTAAGAATGCATTTTTTAATATCCATCTAAGAGATACATCACCCATGAGCAAATGCAACTACAATAAGTGTGCGAACTGTATTCATTTTTATGAGAGGGAGAAAAGTTTTTTCATAATCAATACCACTCTTTTGAGAGTCCCTTTGCAACTACTTAGGGCATGTGCTTTCAATAGTCCCATCATAATAAATTTGGATTTTATATACCCAAAGAGAACCAATAGCTCATTTACTTGGAGACAAAGGTACCAAGACCTAGGTGGTTTTTTATGCAAAGTAGTAAGTTCCTTAGCAATAAATTACTATCAAAGGGGATCGACAACTACCCCCTTATAAGACATAGGCTTAAAGATAATGAATGGTGGCTAAGATAGAAACAAATGAGTTAGAATAAACAGTGTAAATAAAATCAGACAATTGAGATGAGCTAAAACAGTGTTGTAGATATCGAGAAAGATGAGCCACAATCTCTGAAGGTGCTTAAGAAATTGTAGGAGAGGAGGCATCAATGGGAGCATCAGGAAGCAAAGTATTAGTATATGTGAAGATGTTAGTGTTAACACTATAAGAGTCATGATCTAAAATATGAGTATAAGAGTGTAAAACAATAGGTGGTACAACATTTCTATCACTACTAAAGGGATTAATATGAATGAAATCATACTTAGTCACATTATGAGAACTAGAAGAAATAGAAAATAAAGGTATATACTCAAGGAACACAAAATGGAAAGAAACATACAAATTTTGATTAACTGGATCAAAACAACAATATCCCATTGGACCTACACCATAACCTAGAAAAACACAAATTTTAGATGGGGAAGAAATTTATCGTGTTTGACATGAGGTGAAAGAACAAAACATGTAGGCCTAAAGACATATAATGTAGAGTAATTAGGAAAAAACCATACAATATTTTAGAAGGAGCCAAACCTATGTTGTGTGAGATTGGAATTCTATTAATGAAATAGCTAGCAGTAAGGACTACTTTTCCCCAAAATTCACTTGGAAAATGGGCGGATAATAAAAGAGAGCAAGCAATTTCAACAATGTGACTATTTTTTCTTTCAACAACACCATTTGGCTCAAAAGTGTGTACAAGAAGTTTGGTGTATAATACCATCTAAGGAAAATAGTTTCCACTAACTTTTAGAAAAAACAAGAAGTTCTCAAAGCCAAACAATGGAAAAAGTGGGGAAAATTGTTTAAGAAGCCCCAAAAAATAAAGGGACAATCCTCAACATAGAACTCCAATAATCAAGGTTGGAGTTCATGGTGTAGCTGATTGCCTAAATGGTAACAAATTGTCTACAATATAAGTTACCATGAGTGTAAAAGAATAAAGAGATGAAAAGAAACAAAAGGTGAGGATGAGACTAGATGCATGGGCACCCTATGTTTTATGGGAGCCCTAAAAAATTAGACGGAGAACCCAAATAAGGTCATTGATAAAGGACTTTTGTTTTTAGAGGATACTCTAATTGGTAAGGCTACAAAGACCATAGTGGTAGACTTAGAAGGCACCCATAACTTTATTATGAAATGTGAAGCCAAGAGAATTAGGTTGAAGTTGGAAAAGAATGTAGGAAAATATAGGCCATCAATTCTCAAGCTAGGGCCACTGTGAGGTTAGCCAAGCAAGTAAAGGTTAAATTCAGAGAATGGGAGGCACATACTAACTTCATGGTGATCTCTATGGATGACTTTGACATTATCTTGGGGATGGAATTCATGATGGGACAAAAACAATTCATGCCAACTGATCACCTAGAATGATGTATCACCACTTCATCTCATGCTTATAATTTTAATAACTCTGCTATTTCTGAACCTGATTTATCTTTTGTTAGTGGAGAATTTCTCCACTATGTATTTGCCTTGGAATCATTGCAACAAGTTATATCATTTAGCACAAAAGTGGAGAGGCTAGAGCCAATGGTAGCAAAGATGAATTCTATAATCTCTACAGAAAAAGAGTAGCAAACTACAACTCTAGAGTTGAATCAATTACCTAAGCATCTTCGCTATGCATTCTTGGGTGATAGTTACACCTTTCCAATGATTGTTGCAGCATCACTTACACCCAAAGAAGAGGAAATGTTACTACGTGAGTTAAGGGAGTATAGAACAACCTTGGTATGGACTATCTCTAACATAAAAGGTATAAGTCCATCCATTTTCATGCACAAGATTCTAATAGAAGAACCTTACAAACCATCAATTGAGCCCCAAAGAAGATTAAATCCAACAATGAAGGAAGTAGTGAGAGTTGAAATTGTGAAGCTCTTCAAAGCTAAAATTATTTATGCTATCTCAGACAGCTTATGGGTAAGTCTAGCACATGTTGTACCAAAAAAAGAGTGGAATGAAGATGGTGAAAAATGACAACAATGTGCTTAATCCTACAAGAAGAGTCACGAGTTAGCATGTATGTATGGATTACTGCAAGTTGAATAAAGTAACAAGGAAGTATCCTTTTTCTCCTTCTTTTGGCTTTGTTTATATCATGTATGCAGTTGATTATATGTCAAAGTGGATGGAGGCAATTGTTGTAATAACAAATGATGCAAAGATAGTGCTTAAATTTCTACATAAGAACATATTCACAAGATTTGACACTCCACGAGCTATTATTAGTGATGAAGGGACCCATTTTTGCAACAAGTTGTTCAACCTTTTTCTCCTTGAGAAGACGGTCAACACCAATATAGAAAGGATTGGGCAAATAAGCTTGATGATGCTTTATGGGCATACCGTACAGCTTTTAAAACACCTATTGCGATGTCTCCTTATCGATAAGTGTTTGGAAAATGAAGTCATCTCCACGTTGAGTTAGAACATAGAGTTTATTATTTTATAAAGAAGTTTAATTTTGATTTGAAGGTAGCAAGGAAAAAGCGACTTCTTCAATTGAATGAGATAGATGAGTTCCAAAATGATGTTTATGAAAATGCAAAGATTTACAAAGAACGGATAAAGAAGTGGTAGGGCAAACATATTATTATGCATGATTTTGCTCCAAGACAACAGGTTTTGCTCTTCAATTCATGACTACAACTCTTCCCAGATAAGTTAAGATCAAGATGGACAGGTCCTTATACAATTGACAAAGTTTCCAATTTTGGAGCAATAGACTTAAAGGACAAGGTAGGGAATATATTCAGAGTTAACAGTTAAAGATTGAAGCACTATTATGGAGAACAAGTGGAGAGTAATTGTGCATTTATTCCTCTTCGAAATCCTAAATGATGAAGATAGAAATGTCTGGTTGTAGACTATAAAACAAGCGTTTATGGGTGGCAGCCCATAAAGCTTTCTTTTATTCTTTATTTTATTTTATTTAATTATTATCTATTGGAATAATTTGGATTTTTATTCTGGTTTATTTTTGCAATAATAAAAAGATGAAAATTACAAACTAATGCGGATCCAGAATAAAACCAGGGAAGTTCCTTTCATTTCTTCTATCTGTCTCACTTTTAAATTACAATGAAGACATTATTAAGTTTAGGGAAGTCAACTTCTATAATCTTGAGTTGTTAAATTCTCTTATAAAGCATGTATTTGAGTATAATTGAATTGGCTATGACTATGAAATTTGTGATTGAGGATGGGTTTGAGAAATATTTTTCAAAATCTACTATTATGGTAGGTAGAGTTTTGTGGGTACTTTGATTTAAATCTTTGTCCTTGAAAATAATTGAGCACATAGTAAATTTTTCTCTACTCCATTTGGCCTATAAAGAAAAAGAGTTGAATTAATTGGGTTAGAAAATTTCAATCTTGCTTTGTTCTAGAATCTATTGGTGGATACTTGAGGCGAAATCCTAGTTGATACCAAATATTAGATAAATGATCTAGGAAATTTTTTTGTCACAATCAAGAAGCTTTCCTAGTCATCCTAATTATCATGCCATTATCACATGGTATATTTCCATAGTCAACCCCTTTAAGCCTTATTGTACATAAGCATTTATTTATTCTTTTAACTACATAAACCATTCCTATTCTAAGCCTGAAAAACCATGAATTTACCTTTAATTTTGAGGAAATACTTTGGTGAAAATTTGCATTTAAAGAGAAAGTTAATTCAAATTAAATAATCCACCTTATGTTTGCTTTATTTGATTAAAGTGTGAAAAAAAACAAAAGAAAGTGAAAGGCAAGAATAAAAAAAGGGTTAAAGTGGTTGAAATTAGTAAAGATTATGAGTATCAAGGCAACCACACAAAAAAAGGATTATGTAAGGTCAATTGTGAATGACAATTACTCAGGTGTAAGATGCTAGTCCACTAATGCCAATAATTTTGAGCTCAAACCGACGTTAATTAACATGATGCAAAAAGCCCAATTTAGCTGATCACCACTTGATGATCCCAATATTCATTTGGCGATGTTTTTCAGAGATTTGTGACACTATAAAGATGAATGGTGTTACTAAAGACACCATTAGATTGAGATTGTTTTCTTTTTCATTGAGGGACAAGGCCAGAGGTTGGCTAAAATATCTACAATTGGGAAGCATCACTAGTTGGCAGAACATGGTAGAAAAGTTTCTTGTTAAATTCTTTCCACCCGCAAAAATAGCCCAACTTAGGAGTGAGATTGGTCAATTTAGGAAAAATGATTTTGAAACACTCTATGAAGAATGGGAAAGGTATACAAATTTGATTCGATGTTTCCCTCAGCATGGATTACTAGATTAGTTGCAAGTTCAAATGTTCTATCATTACTACAAAATTGGGCTTTAAAATCGATTCGCTAAATCAAATTTAAATGGAAAAACTTAAAATTTAAAGTTGGTTCAACGCGTGAACTAACTTTAATTTTTTTTTTTTTGACATATTTTACTCATTTAAACCTGTATTTGATCACATATAGCAGAAAAAACCAAAATTTGTTTAACAAAGTTTAAATAATACAAATAATTGATTGTAATTACATAAAAACCAAACATAACAAATAATACACATAAATATAATTAGAAAATACTTATAGAAAACCTACATAATAAAAATAATAACATACATAACACAAAACATACATAATACAAAAATTTATACACATAATATACAAAAAATAATGCAAAGTGAATAATAAGTGCATAGGATTAATAGAAATACTTACAAGAGTAAATAAAGTGGTAAACATGAAGGAAATGAAGAAAAAAATGGTGTTTTGTAAGTGAGAAAATGGGTATAAAAAATTTGAGTCTTTTGCTTAAAAAATAGGGGATCTGGAAGATAATTTGGAGAGGAACCAAAACCTACTAAACGATGCTAGAATTGGTGGTCATAGGTGGCCAAAAAATGAGAAAGAGTGGATAAGGAGTGTCGATTTTGGGTTTTTGGGTGTTGTTTACAACATTGCAAATAAAAAATGTTGTGTCTGATAGGGAAGAAAGAGGAGAGAAGGAAAATATACATGTGTGTAGCATTGATTGACATGTAGAATCGACGATAAAATGCCACATTTTGTAGTAGTGTATAATGGGTTAAATGGGCAAAATAGAACCATAGTTGATGATGCTTATGGTGGAACTTTGATGTCAAAGATAGTTGAAGGTGCTACTTATCTTTTGGAAGAAATGGCCTCAAACAACTATCAATGGACGACTGAAAGATCTATGGTTAAGAAAGTTGTCGTGATTCATGAATTGGAGTCGTTTACTACCCTTTTAACTCAAGTTGCTTCTATATCTCATCATATTTCAGCCTTGACAACCCAAAGAATACCACAAAATGCAGAATATGTTGCAACCTCAAGTATGACAGTTCCAATGAATGAAGCAAGTCAAGAACATGCACAATACATCTACAATCAGAACTACAATTATTGTGGTAATCCTATGCCAAATTACAACCATCTAGAGCTTTGAAATCATGAGAACTTTTCTTACGAAAACATAAAAAATGTGTTGCAACATCCTTTAGGGTTTGATAGTCAACCAAGTGAGAAGGAGATGTCACTTGAGGATGTCATGGTTCTTTTTATTAAGGAGACCAAAGCAAGGTTTAAAAAGAATGATTCATGATTGGATAACATTGAGACTCATTGTAGAAATATGGAAGCCACTATGCAAAATCTTGAAGTGAAAATTGGGAAACTAGCCACGACCATCAATGCCTAACAAAGAGGAACTTTTCCTAGCAATACAGAAGTGAATCTAAAGGAATGATGCAAGGCCATTACACTAAGGAATGGAAGAGAAATTGAGAGGTTACCTTCAAAGGAAACTATGTCCACTCCTACAGCTCCAAATAATGGCCAAAGCAATAATAAAGTATAAGAAGAGGATATTGTTGATGATACACTAAGAGAAACTAATATGGCTCCATCAATTTCATTTATTAAAAATCTTTCTATTTTTACTACTCCACTTCCTTATCCTTAACTCATTCAAAAACAAAAATTAGATCAGTAATTTTCTAAGTTTTTTGGATATTTTTAAGAAATTTCACATAAATATTTATTTTGTAGATGCCTTGGAACAAATGCAAAATTATTCCAAATTCCTTAAGGACATCATTTCCAAGAAGAAAAGGTTGGAGGAGTTCGAAACAGTGAAGCTTTTTGAAAAATGTAGTGTCATTCTTCAAAAGAAATTACCTCAAAAACTAAAAGATCTAGGGAGTTTCACTTTGCCTTGCACTATTGGAAATTCATTTTTTGATAATTTTTTATGTGATCTTGGTGCTAGCCTTAATCTTATGCCATTTTCTGTTTAATGGAAATTGGGACTTGGAGAGATGAAACCAAAAATAATTTCTTTGCAACTAGTAGACCAATCCATCAAGTATCCACATGGAATCATAGAAGATGTATTGCTAAAGGTGGATAAATTTATTTTTCCTACTAATTTTGCGGTGTTAGATATGGATGAAGACCAAGATGTCCCACTAATTCTTAGCCGACCATTCTTGGCTATAGGAAAGGCTTTAATGGATGTTCAAAAGGGGGAGTTAACATTGAGAGTGAACAAGGTAGAGGTTACGTTCAAAATCTACGAAGCCATGTGATTTCCAAAAGATCCAAGCACTTGCTTTTGGGTAGATATCATTAAGCAATGTGAAGTAGGAGCCTTTCAAGAGGATTCTCTTATAGTCTTAAGTCATTAGATTCTCTTATCAAGCATGTATTTGAGTATGATTGAATTCACTATGACTCTAAAATTTGTGATTGAGGATGGTTTCGAGAAATTGTTTTCAAAATATATTATTATGTTAGGTAGAGTTTTATGGGTACTTTGATTTAAATCTTTATCCTTCAAAATAATTGAGCACAATGTCAATTTTTTCTCTACTCCATTTTGCCTAAGAAGAGAAGGAATTGAATTAACTGGGTCAGTAAAGTTCAATCTTGATTTGCTCTAGAATTCGTTAATGAATACTTGAGGCAAAATCTTAGTTGATACCGAATATTAGAGAAAGGATCTAGGAAATTTTTTGTCACAACCAAAAAGTTTTCCCAGTAGTCCTAATTATCATGCCATCATTGCATGGTGTATTCTCATAATCAACCCCCTTGAGCCTTATTTTACATAAGCCTTTATTTGTTCTTTTAATTATATAAATCATTCTCATTCTAAGCCTAAAAAACCATGAATTTACCTAAAATTTTGAGAAAATACTTTGGTGGGAATTTGCATTTAAAGAGAAAGTTAGGTCAAATTAAATAATCCATAATATGTTTGCTCTATTTTATCAAAGTGTAAAAAAAAGAAAGTGAAAGGAAAGAATTGAAAAGGGTTAAAGTGGTTGTAAATCAAAAAAGACTATGAGTATAAAAAAAGCACTCCACTTATTGAGTATAGCAACAATATTGTTATTAGTATGAGCATATTGTCGATAAAGAGTTATGGTGTGAATCTTATAGATATTGCTTTTATTATTCTTTCTACCAAGTATTTTCTCAATTTTCTTTTATTTTCCATATCCATTTCTTTCTTAGTCCTTACCCTGTGGCCTGTCATTACAACCCCGATTAAAGATCTTTTGATCACTTATTTTGGTATTTGATTACATTAGTGGAAAGGATTTCTAAAAATTGGTTGATTTCAGTTGTTCTATTTTTATCTGAATTTGCTGGTAGTTTGGAGTTAAATTGACTATTTCACACATACACTCAAGGACTTAACTTTAGGTTGAAGTAAATGCTTAACTCTTGCATAACAATTTGCTGATTTTTTTGATTGATTTTCCTACTATCTTCGATGCAAAAAGAGTAAACTACTAGTTATGAAATCTAAATTCATATCATCGTTTGATGAGTGATGGTAGTTCTCTATAGGGTCTAGTTGATATTATCTACAATTGTCTTTTATTTTTATTTTTTTTAGGACAAACAAAGTTCTAAGTATGGGGGTGTTTGATGACTTGCATAATTTGGTATAATTTATCACTTCTCAACTTTAACTTTAATCTAATTTTATTTATTTTAATTGATTTTAGACTTCATTATTATTATTATTAAAATTTTATTATAGATTTAAAGAAAATGAAGATCCAAAATTTTAGAAGCATATCGTCTAAAGACTCTCAAATTTAAATGAAGATTTATTGATATCAAATTTAAATTATGATTTATTGAAATTAAATTTAAAAGAAGATAAGTTAAAAAAAAGAAAAAAATGTTGAAAAAAAGAACTCACACGGTTATATATACGAGGGTGTGGCACAAAATAGAAACAGAAAAAAGCAGAGAAGTCAACATTAGGAGGTAGAAAAAAAAAAGAAACAGAAAGCAGTGAAGAAAATAAAGAGAGGCTCGTGGAAATAGACTAATGCTGGAGTAGATTCTTTTTGCGATTTATTTTCCTTTCAATTCTTCTCAGAAAAATCATGGTGAATTCGTTTATGTTGAATTTAATTTTTAGCATAAACTAAATTTTCTTTCTTCTAGGAAAAATATATAATTTAATTCCAAACTATACTTGATTTTTCATGTTAATTTGAATTATTTATCTTCATATTTGTCTGATTTATTCTCATTTTATTGCTTCTAATTATCCGACCATTAATTAGATGATTTTGGTCTTGTGATTTACTATCAAAAGAGGAAATTATAGGATAGATTTAGAATATTTCAACATAGGTAAATATAAAAATCGAAAGACTTGTATGAACCTGTGTAGTATAAAAATCATTGGTTTTAATGTTTTCTTACTTTATTAAATTACATATTCTTGTATGAATTGATGAGCAAGAATGTTTCCAATTGACTGTCGAAAGAAGCTTTTGGATGTTTTTTGAAGATTGCTAACAAATAGAGAGAATTAAATTAAATTAGCTAGATGAGTAATTTTAGTGACTCTATCTCTGAACCTACCTCTTTTTTTCTTTCGAGCCTTGTTGCGTGTTTTTCAACACACGAACTCGTGCAAGCATACACGGTCACAAGTAATAAAGATTTGTAAGTAAAGTATCGATCCCACGAGGATTTGTTACCATAGTTTGTCGAGTACTAAAATTATATCTTTCTGATTTTATCCAAAACAATCGTTGGTTAACAAAAAGGAAATAAAAGAAAATAAAAGAAATCTAGGATTGCAATTTTTCACCAAACCAATCCACTCAAATCATGTTATTTTCTTTCGATTTATATTTTTTAGTACATTTAATTTGTCAACCGAAAACTTCTTTTTTTATTATTCATACATCTCTCTCTTTGTGCCCGTATAAACACACACCTCGTCAAATTAATTTACTATATCTCTATGAAAATTAACTTTACCGAGATTCATTACGTTCTAAGTTTTCAAATGGCCAGACATACAATTACCCTATATCCCTATGTTTCATCATACATGTCATTCTATTTACTTGAGCAATATACACACAAATGCCTTTCTCAAGTTTATTCATGCTATGGATCGCTTTGATAAGATTCGCAAATAATCAAAAAGCATTACGCACAAAATACAACAAACAAATCGAACGCCTTATAAATCTAACAAAAATAATTAAAATTAAAGCTTCATAAATTTAGATTAAATGCAACCCTAGAAAAATTAAATTACTTCATAAAATTAAAATAAAAATTATAACAACTACGTAAAAATTAGATGAAGCGTAAATAAAATTAAAACATCAATTAAAACAATTATTTAAGTACACGCAAAAACACAACAAAAGCCAAAAATGGCCAAGGTTTTGTCATTCAACACACAAACACAATAAAAATTACAAATCAAAAAAACTAAAACACTCTAAAAATTTTCAAAATTAAAACTAAATCTCTACTCCAAAAACTACTCCAACCAAACTTTTTTACAACTAAAAACTATCTCCTATTTATAGCAAAAAATACATCTAAAATATTACATTTTTTTTTTATTTTTTTATAAAACGCTGTAATAATTTGTATCGAAAAACAAAAATTACGCGTATCGATTTTATTAATTAAATCACGCGTGAGCCGTGGCGCCGATTACGCATTTTTAAATTCTTTACGCTGCGCCACGTGTCGCCGCTTGATTCTACCGCAAGAAAATGCGGGACACGTGGCGGGATTTCATTGGTCAGCGCGGAAACGGGGCGTGCGGCGATTGTCGCACGGAGACAACGCCGAAACGCTGGCTAATCCTCGCGCTCTCGCGCTCATGATAACATGCCACGTGTCGGAATATTATTTGCTTAAATATTAGCTGGGACACGTGGGCGCATTCTTATGCCGTAAAACCGAGGATACACGCCGGCTGACGGGACCACGTTTCACCGGATTTTTACACCAGTCAGCCCGCGCGATGCCTGGATGGACGCGTTTCAATCCGGGACCGTTGATCCGATCCAACCCGCCGATCACCTCGGGGAATCTCAAGCGCACCGGCATACGCGTGGCCCACTCGACGCCGGCCGCGCGACACGCGGGGACCCACCGGCACGCCGAGCCGCGCGAAGATTCCACACGCGATTTTTCCTCGTCTCGGTTGTACTTCGCCGACCGACCGCGACCGATGATCGAACGCGCGCTACATGGACGTCGCGTGATTCGTGCGAGTGTGATTCTTTTCCCGCGCGTAAAATTCAATTTTCTTAATTATATTTTGACCCACAAATATATTTCAAATTACATTTTCAACTTTTTTAATTACGCATGCTAAGCCTCTTTGCTAATTTTAAATTAAATTTTTAAACTTTTAATAATAATTAAAATGAAGCCCAAATTTAATTTAAATTATATTTTCAACTTTTATAAATTGCAATTAATCACTCTTTTATTTGAAATTATATTTTTGGGTACAAATTTGCATTTAAGTATCGTTTTCTGATACAAATTACTTAATTTTATTTAAAATATATAAAAACAAGAATACTAATTTATTAATCGAAAATTAACTAAAAACATCAAGAACATAGCAATTATAATTAATAAAATAGGTGAAAATAACTATATAAAATACGCTTATCAACACCCCAAACTTAAGTTTTTGCTAGTCCTCGAGCAAAAGAAAGGAAATAAAACAAAGATAACTGCATTTAAAATAGTGATTTTCAAAATATTTCTTTTCTCTTTTGAAATTACATAATTCAAAGAAATAAAAGAATTTTATCTAAGTATCAAAATCAATTTAAAAGTATATTACATTTTCACAATGAATTTTTAGCGTATGTGTGTGAAGTCTTTTCATATTTCATCACATGCAATCCGGATCAGTTTATACAAATATAAAATCAAACAAATTTTTAATGAAATCACAAATCACATAAGTTTATTTTTCATTTCTCTCTCCACTAATGTAGACAAACACAAAACACCAAATCAATAGGACTTCATTAAGCTTGTAATGTATGGCTTAGGTAAAGGTTGGATGAAGGATAATATTTAGCTTAAAACTTTTCCCGAGCATAACATTTCACGATTGAAAAAGATAATTCTATCATCACAATAATTACTTCCCAAATTGGGATTTCTCATCACATACAATAACTATTTTTTTTTTTTCAGATTCTATATTTTTTTCTTCCTTTTTTTTTTTAGAATCTCTTTTTTTTTTTTTTTTTTTCAGTAACCCTTTTTTTCTTGATATAACCTTTCAACATTTACTAACAATTACCACATGTTAGTGAGATAAGAACAATAGGTATATCTACACATATATATATTTTTAGATAGGCTTTTAAATTGAGAAAAATATATATGTAAACTTTGAGGCTCAAAAGGGGTATAATATGGATAATGTATGTCTAGGTAGATAGAAAGGCTCAAACGATCCAAAGATGGCCTAAATCATTTTCTTAGTTACATGTCATCTATAATTTCGCCTCGAGAGAAAATCAAACAAATTCTAAAAATTGTGACACCACAAAAATCAATCGAATTCCATACTCATATAAACCTTCTCTAAATTATCATAGCAACTCAAAAATCAAGACTAGTGCTCATGAATATTTATTTTTGTAAAAACGAAACATACGTAAAAATTATTCATCACTTAGACAATATTCAAATTTTTCAAAGAATTATGCATCATTTAAATCGAAGAAATAAAAATAAATCACTATTCATAGCAAAATATCTTCAATCAACTAAAGAAACAAAAAAAAAATTTCACAAGTAATAACATCCAGAAAGTATTTCAATTAAGTTCAATATATCCACCACCCCCAAACTTAATATACACATTGTCCTCAATGTGTGAAAATTAAAAGAACATTTGAGATGGGTTCAAAGAAACTTCCTGGTTTGTTTGATTGATTAAGCCAAAATAGCTTCATTACCTCCAATTTGCACCTACAAAAGAAAAAAGAAAAAAGTACATAACATAATATAAAAAGTAATACATGCGAAAAAATAGAACAAAAAATTAACCACATGGGTTGCCTCCTGAAGTCAGCTTGAGTTATAGTCTTCCGCTTGACTTCTCAATTTGTTTTTCTTATTGTAAGTTAAGATTTGTGTGTAACAAAATCTCAACTTACGAGAAAATTGAAAAATAAATTAAGCAAGAAACAAGAACCATAAAATTTTTTTTTTTTTGTGAGTTAAGATTTGTGTCAAACAAAATCTCAACACACGAGAAAATTAAAAAAAATAAAATAAAATAAAATAAACTAACAATAAGCAAATAAATTTTTTTTTTCTTTTTGTGAGTTAAGATTTGTGTGACAAACAAAATCTCAACTCAAGAGAAAATTGCAAATTAAAGTAAACAACAAACAATAAGCATAAATAAAAAAAATAAAAATAAAAATAAAAAAATTATTTTTCTTGTCAGGAGTTAAGATTTCAGGTGTCAAACAAAATCTCAACCCACAAGAAAATTGAAAAAATAAAATAAACCAACAATAAGCAAATAAACAATTTATTTTTTCTTTGTGAGTTAAGATTCAGGTGTCAAACAAAATCTCAACCCACGAAAATTGAAAAATAAAATAAAACAACAATAAGTAAATATATTTTTTTTCTTTTTGTAAGTTAAGATTTGTGTGTCAAACAAAATCTCAACTTACGAGAAAATTTTTAAAATAAAATAAACAAGAACAATAAGCATAAATTTTTTATTTTATTTTTTAAATTTTTTTTTTTTTTTTTTGAATTAAAATCAAATTGATTGGTATTAGTATCAACAATGAAAATAGTAAAACAATGTCCCAAGAATCCGCTAAAACTTTGTCACAAGGTTTTTCAACACACGAACTCGCAAGCATACACTGACAAGTAAGAAAGATTTGTAAGTAAAGTATCGATCCCAGGAGGATTTGTTACCATAGTTTGTCGAGTACTAAAATTATATCTTTCTGATTTTATCCAAAACAATCGTTGGTTAACAAAAAGGAAATAAAAGAAAATAAAAGAAATATAGGATTGCAATTTTTCACCAAACCAATCCACTCAAATCATGTTATTTTCTTCGATTTATATTTTTAGTACATTTAATTTGTCAACCGAAAACTTCTTTTTTATTATTCATACATCTCTCTCGAGTCTGTATAAACACACCTCAAGTTAAATTAATTTACTATATCTCTATGAAAATTAAATTTACCGAGATTCATTACGTGCTCTAAGTTTTCAAATGGCCACACATACAATTAGGGTATATCTCTATCCTTCATCATACATGTCATTCTATTTACGAGCAATATACACACAAATGCCTTTCAAGTTTATTCATGTACACTGATCGTTTTGATAAGATTCAGTAAATAATCAAAAAGCATTACGCACAAAATAGAACAAACAAATCGAACGCCTTATAAATCTAACAAAAATAATTAAAATTAAAGCTTCATAAATTTAGATTAAATGCAACCCTAGAAAAATTAAATTACTTCATAAAATTAAAATAAAAATTATAACAACTACGTAAAAATTAGATGAAGAAATAAAATTAAAACATCAATTAAAACAATTATTTAGCACACGCAAAACACAACAAAAGCCAAAAATGAGCCAAGTGTTTTTGTCATCAACACACAAATACAATAAAAATTACAAACTGAAAAAACTAAAACACTCTAAAAATTTTCGAAAATTAAAACTAAATCTCTACTCCAAAAACTACTCCAACAAAACTTTTTTTACAACTAAAAACTATCTCCTATTTATAGCAAAAAATACATCTAAAATATTACATTTTTTTTATTTTTTTTATAAAAACGCTGCAATAATTTGTATCGAAAAAACAAAAATTACGCGTATTTCCATTTTATTAATTAAATCACGCGTGAGCCGTGGCGCCGATTCTCGCATTTTTTTTAAATTCTTTATGCGTGCCACGTGTCGGGCCGTTTGATTCGTCGCAAGAAAATGCGGGACACGTGCGATTTCATTACTGCGGGAAACGGGCGTGCGAAGGATTGTCGCACGGAGACAACGCCGAAACGCGCGTAATCCCGCGCTCTCGCGCCATGATAACATGCCACGTGTCGGAATATTATTTCAATATTAATGCGGGACACGTAGCGCATTCTTATTCTGTAAAACCGAGGATACACGCCGCTTGGATGGACCACGTTTCACCGGGATTTTTACACGAGCCGCCCGCGCGACACTGGATGGACGCGTCGTCCGGGACCGTTGATCCGATCCAACCCGTCGCCGATCACCTCGGGGAATCTCGCGAGCCGACACGCGTGGCCCACTCGACGCCGGCCTCGCGCGACACGTGGGGACCCACCGGCACGCCGAGCCGCGCGAAGATTCCACACGCGATTTTTCCTCGTTCGGTTGTACTCGCCGACCGGACCGCGACCGATGATCGAACTACGCGTGACGGACGTCGTGATTTTGGCGAGTGTGATTCTTCTCACAGTAAAATTCAATTTTCTTAATTATATTTTGACCCACAAATATATTTCAAATTACATTTTCAACTTTTTTTAATTACGCTTAAGCCCTTTGCTAATTTTAAATTAAATTTTTAAACTTTTAATAATTAAAATGAAGCCCAAATTTAATTTAAATTATATTTTCAACTTTTATAAATTGCAATTAATCACTCTTTATTTGAAATTATATTTTTGGGTACAAATTTGCATTTAAGTACGTTGATACAAATTACTTAATTTTATTTAAAATATATAAAAAACAGTAAATACTAATTTATTAATCGAAAATTAACTAAAAACATCAAGAACATAGCAATTATAATTAATAAAATAGGTGAAAATAACTATATAAAATACAGTTATCAAGCCTCATAATGTATCTTTTCAAGCTCAATCTCTTCGTCGTTCTAGTAGAGCAACTCAAATTCTAGTTAATCTTCATTATTATTGTTTTTATTCTTCTACCCTTTCTTAGTATAAGCCTAACTCTACTTAGTAATAAGCAATGAAAGAAGAATTGCAAGCATCAGAGAAAACTATAAAGGGATCTAGTTTATCTTCCTACCGATAAATCTTTTGTTGGAAGTAGATAGGTTTATAAAGTTAAGACTCATGCTAAGGGTACTCTTGAACATAGTCAAGCACGTGTAGTTTCTCAAGTATTCTCACAAGAGTATGGAATAGATTATGAAAAAAAATTGCTATCGTAACTCATCTTAATTCTGTAAGAAGTCTCATTGTAGTTGCTACCATAAAAAATGGAATTTATTTTAGATGAATATTAAAAATGCATTTCTTAATTGAGATCTTACTAAAGAAATGTATATGAAACCTCCTCCTAGATATGATCACCCATTGGGTCAAGTTTGTAAACTTTGAAATGCTTTGTATGGTTTCAAATAAGCTCATCAAACTTGGATTGCCAAACTTAGTCAAATTTCTATTCAATTTTGATTCACTTCAAGCCCATACGATTCTACATTATTTGTTCATAACATTATACATGGATGCATTCTTATTCTATTATATGTTGATAACATGATTGGAGATAATCTTGATGGTATTTTTAAATTCAAAGCTTATCTTAGTCAACATTTTGAGATGAAAAATCTTGATAGGTTACATTATTTTCTTGGATTGAAATTTTTATCTGATTCAGATGGTTATTATCTTTCTAAAGTAAAATATGCTTCTAATCTACTTGATCGCGTAAGAATAACTGATAACAAGATTGTTTCTATTCTTCTTGAGCCTAATTCTAAGCTAAATTCATGTGATGGTACTCAACTAAAGGATGTTACTCTTTATTGATAATTAGTTAGGAATCTTATTTATCTTACTATTACTAGACCAAACATTTTTCATGTAGTACACATTGTTAGTCATGTCATGTGTGCTCTTTATTCTACTCATTTTGTTGTTGTTCTTCACATCCTCTATTACATTAAAGACACTTTATTTCTCGAACATCATTTAATTCACTCAAAACTAGAGTTACATGCATATTTAGATGAAAATTGAGGAGGAGATTTTAATGTTCAACCACAACACAAGCTTTTGTTTCTTAAGAGATTCTTAAATACCTTGGCGAAGTAAAAAAAGTAAACTATCACTTAACGATCTAGTAATGAGGAAAAATATCGTGTCATTATTGATGCCACTCAACAACTTATTTGGCTTCATTGTTTACTTAATTATATGGGAATTTCACTCTCATGTCACTCCTCTTCAATGTGAGTAAAAATGCAAACAAATTACTCACAATAATGTTTTTCATGAGTGAACAAAAGATTTTAAAATAAATTATTGTTTTATATGGCAATACATAACAAGATCAAGTAGATCATAAGCATAACACGTGGCACTATCCACCTTGTCTGAATCACATCTACAGATTAAACAGTTGATATTTTCACTAAGAGTCATTTCCCAAGAATGCTTCAAACATTTAGTTTTTAAACTCAAGATGATTTCTTATTTACCATCTTAAGTTTGAGAAGGAGGGAGTTGATTTATTTATGAAGACTTTTAATATTTCGTATGTAATATTTTCATATTTCTATGGTAGATTGTTTTTGTAGTATTTTTCTTTTTTCACGTTAGGTCCTTTCATCTTCCAATATATATTTATTAGGTTTTTTTTTATTTCCCTATCAAATCTTTCATCTCTTTGTATTTAAGCCAATAAATAAGCTTTGTTATCTTGTATATTTTGTATCAATTTAAATACAATTCTAATTTAAACATTCATTCATTTTCTTCATTCAATTTCTTATTTTTACATGTATATTGTTATTCAATTCAATCTAAGAAATTCTTTGGTTATCAGTACATCCTTGTTTACATTACTCATGATTGGGAGGGCAACATTCACCTTCCCACTTGCGAATATTAGAAGTTTCTTAAAGAAAAGAGAGCATAAAAATTGAGCTCCGGCAACAAGTAATAATTATAATAAACTTCATATTTATGTTATTTAGACTATTCATTTTTCACGAAGTACCTACTTGTGAATATTAGTAATTTCTTGACAAAAAGAGAGTACAAAAATTGAGCTACAACAAGAAGTAATAATTGCAATAAACTGCAAATTTATGTTACTTGTACTATTGATTTTTCATGAAGCATGTGTGTGTAAGCAACACAATATGGATATAGTGTGAAACTTCAATTTGGTAGAAATATACCAAAAAACAATTGAGAAAAATAGGCGTATTCAACATTTGATGCATATCCAAAAATTTATTACTCATATATCTTAAAAGAATTCGTGTAACATAGTTTAAAATTAATCTATTATCAATTAATGTTCAAAATTTCCTAACTCTTTAAATCTTAGTTCAAAATGTGGTGGGCAGTACTAATGAGAGGTGCAGTAACTATTGTTTTGTCATACAACCATGTAAAGAAGTTTTCATTAGCCCTAATATAAAATAAAATTATAATTGCTGTCTATCTGGTCTATATACTTAGTTGTGTAATTTAAAATACCAGTTCGCAGAAGCCAAGGAGACGTCAACATAGGATAGTACATTAATGATGACTTCCACCATATTTGTTGTTTTAGTTACCACTGTGGTACGTCTAGATACAGATCTGAATTGTTCAAAATTTCTTTCATAATGTGCTAGAAGTTTCTCAATCTTCTTTTTATAATCTCACTGATGACATTGAGTAAGGGCATATTTTATTATTGGTGTCTACACTGTTTATATAGTAGTATTGAATTTGTAACATAATTGAAAGTGTACAGGTATTTGGTTCTATAGCAAAGCCACTAATAGACGCTATGCTATTAAGACAGGTAAAACAAACAATTCAGACGTAACTGATACTCCTAGTTTAGAGGAATTAAGGCTATCTTTCATTGATAATGATGTCCAGGTGAAGAGGGTGAAAATCTGACAGTCTCCGGAGCGAAATTGCTTAAAGTTGCTAATTAGGCATCCGATTAGAACTGTCCAATTTTGGTGGAGGAAACTTGATGACAAGTACATGAGACCAGTTTTTGGTGGCTTGGGTTTCGTTCCATATGTTCCGAATTCACCAACCGGAGCAGCAGATGAGAGCACTTGAGATGAATCATATTGTTCTTATTGTCCATTATTGTGTGTTTATTTTTCCATAATATTAATGTGTAATAATATTTATAGTAGTAGCTGCTGGTAAAGCGGGTTGATGCTGGAATACTTCAGGATGAGAAAATGTTCATATTTTAAGAGAATTTTGAAGCTCAACTAGCAAGCTTTCGCTATAAGTTCGTAACAAATGTAATCATTGGAATTTGGTAATATCAGCAGATAGCTGTTCAAGTTCTTTAATTGTTGTTTTGAAGGTTTGCGTCAATGGTGAGAGTAAAAACCGAAAACTTTCAATGTATTTCTTCTGTCATTATTATTATTATTATTTAAAATATAGAGAAATTCATTAATGGAAGCTAAGATTTACAGAAACCTAAACAACTTAGGACTCATCTACACTCTAAACACATATCTATAGCAGACTAAAACAAAACACAAAGGAACTACATAGTAGGCTAAGTAAACCAAGTCTAGAGACACAGAGTCGGTTCATGAATCATCATCGCCTGTATACCCCACCAAACAGCATCTAGGACACAGGTTCATTACACCAATTGATACATACAATAAGAACAATGACAAAACAAAGGAGAACAACAACATCAAGACCACAGATTGCAGATAGACTAAGAAAAAAGCTAGCAACACTACTCATTCATGGTTGAATCAACCCCATCCTTAGCCCTCAACATTACCACAAGTAGCAACCTCTTCATTCCTTCCATAAACCAAAAGAGCTATTCAACACTCAAGTAACTCCCTCACAGTTCGCAGATCCCTTTTTACTCTCTTCCTTGCCTTACTACCCTCACCAGTCATCGTACCAGCATTTTCTTTATCCTTCTTAAACTCTCATGCTAGAGAATTTTTCCCATCCACACTGTCTAGCTCCTTATGCACTCATACCAAGCACTCTATTAGCTCAAAGAAGCAAAACTAGCACCTCTAAAAAACACATTTGCATTAGCACCAAGAGCAGTTCCTTTCTTGATTAGGAACCTCTTTAAGCACCCCAGTTCTCTGGTGGCCAACCTCTTTATTCCCACAGAAAATTTCATGTATATCTCCTATCTGAACCGATCCCCATATCTTGTATTTTTACCACCAAAACCATTGCACATTGCTCTAGTGGCTTCATATAACCTTGTCTCGTGAGAAATTAGTCCACATTGGTAGAAAAAAGTTTCGTAATCACTCACACTTGAATTCTACCATACCATATCCTGTTTAAAAAGAATCTAAGCCTTAGGAACCAGAGCACCCTGAATACCAACATAAACCTTACCCTCACAACTCTCAAGGCACCACTAATAAGAAAGTATCGATCAATCATCTGACCTACCTTCTCAACTATGTGTTGCCCAATTAACTAATGCCCATCCATTAGCAGATTGTGAATTTGCAACCAAATTGGTAAAGAATCGAAGAGAAAAGATAAGGGAGATGTACCTGGATCAATTGATTTCAACACCAATAAATTATTATCGGAGCACCATGGTACTTATTACCTCAGACCTCAGCCATATCTGAAGCATCTTCAAAGTAGAATACAAACAAGCTCTGATCAAGGATTTTCAATTCCAAACCTCCTGCGAGGGTCCAACTCCTACGAAAAACCCTCAGCATCATGTCAGGATTAATCGATCTACCAGAGACTATCTTAACAGAGACAGCTAGCTCGGGAGAGCTATGTTCTTTCTCATTCATTAGGTTGAGATCATTAAATTGCTCCATCAGATTCTCCATACAAGTAAAGCAGATTATAACAGTAGAAAGAAATCGAATCAAAAGAAATTGATGAGACTTTAGAGTGAATCAAAAGAATAACAAGGGAAAAAGAGAGCTCGGACACACAATATGAGGTATTTCAAAATTACATAAACTAATTAGAATGCGAGGGTGAATCGAAACCTATAAATGAATTAATGAAGCATACTCTAGAGATGAATCTAAAACTGAAAGAAATATTAAAGAGAAAGAATATCCAACACCAAACTATGAGGCTAGTCCAGAGAGAACACTGTCTCGGCAATCGAAGACTATTCAAATTGAGAATCATGATCACAACTAAGAATAATATGTATTGTCTTTATGCAGATGAGAACTTCTATTCAAGACAAAAATGAAAAGGCCATAATTTGGAAAAATAATATGAATACGGCAAATCTGTATCTTTTTTCCTTTTCCACATTTTGTATAAGAAGATTGGAAACTTTAATATAAACCTTTTGACCCTGTTTACTTCCAGATTTCCATTTGTTTCATCATTTGACGCATAAAGCTCAACGAGAACAATAAAGCTAAACTTACCTTAAGGCTTATGCCAAGTTTGCTTGCTTTACTTTCCCAGGCATAATTTTTATATGATCTTTATTAGGCAAATTTATTCTTCATAGATCCATTGAAAGAAAAAATGCAGGAAAAAAAGACGGAAAACTAGATTTATTATTATTGTTTATTTCACATGTTAAAGGTGTAAAAAATGCTACAAAGGTAGTTTTTCAGACAGATAACACTCATAATGCAAAGCTCTTTGGCACTATCGTAGCTTGTCTTCAAGTCTCCTATAACATAATTCTATCACTAACAAAACTTCAGACAAAGTGATCAATCGGACATAATGATATATACTGCAAGCATGTGAAGAACAATACTAAAATCAATTAGCAAACCTATCTCCAGTCCACAAAGGGGAGAGCAGAGTATCCACCCTCTGGAGGAGGCCTCAGTGATGGAGGTAGATTTTCCCATGTCAATCCCATTCTATCTCTAAGAGCATCACCTGCAAAGCACAATGAACCCAAAGAAAGAATATATATAAAGATTCTCAAAAATATATCTAAAAGTTTTGACAACGAAAAAGCCAATAAAACCAATAAAGCGATTAACAAAACATAAAACAAAGTCCAAATGCATGCTAATATCTCCTACTGGTGTTGATAAATCAAACATAGTAGAGAAATGGATGAGAAAAAGGGAGAAAGAAATAGTTATTAATTGATAAAATTAAAGAATACATAGTCAATTTATATGTAGACTACAAAACTAAAACTCTAATGACACATTGAACCCTAATAGATAAATAAGGAAACTTACAAATTTAATTTGTGACTCATAAACTAATAAGGAAACACAATATTCTATATTTATTTTCCAACACTCTCTTCAAGTTGGACTTAGATATTATCTATGTTTAGCTTGGCAAAATAAAAAAAACCTTAAATATAATAAAGATACTATTAATAATAAGATTTTAAAAAAATCTACCACATATGATTGAGCCACTTGTAGTTGAAGTTGAATGCAATAAGCACATAAAATAGTATCATTTTCAAACTAGTCTTGGAAGCACAAAAATATTTTTTTGTTGAAGACAATCATTGTTAAGTAATTGGAGGAATAATTACAAATAATACATAACTCTTGAGTTGAGACAAATAACAGAATACAGACCCACAGAGTTAACAAAGATATTAGAGAATTCTTGTGAGTTGAGAGATAAACAGAGTAAAATCCACGTAGAATTTGGAGATAAACAAAAATCCCAATATTTTTTGGCCACAAACAAAATTAAAAGTGACAAAGTAAGCTCCAATTAAAATCAAATGATGGTCCCATACAAGTAAAATACATAGAACCAAACCAAAAATAGTTTGAAGGTGTAAGGTTTATGAGTGGTGGTAATATTCATGAACACAACATCTAAATATAATTTAGTTTCTAGGTGAGTCTTTCAAAAATACCTTTCAAGCTAAAGAAACTATTGAGGCTCCAAACGAACACATCTCAAGTAGATCTCTGTTCTTATGCACGTTCGATTTCATATTAGACATATAGGAATATTTTGCATATAGGTTACTCGATCGAGTAATGTCTGAATTGATTAAGATAAGTAGATCGATCAAGAATGGATCTAATTTGATTAAAAATTCCTCGAAATAATCTTTAAATGAGGTAGATCAATCCAAGTTTAATGTTCTATTGATCGAGGACTGAATCGATCGAGAATCGATCTACCTAATTCGAATTTAATTTTAAATGAGGTAGATTGATCCAAGTTTAATGTTCAATCGATCGAGAATCGATCTCATTCGATCTACCTAATTCAAATTTAATTTTTAATGTCCTAGATCTAGCAAGATTTAGTTAGATTGATTGATCATCTTTTGATCATTGCTTGAATCGATCGAAAAAAGTTTCAATCAATCGACCTTTTGGTTCGATCGAGCGAGCAATAAAGGTTTCAACTTTAAACTTAATTTTTTTACTCAAGTTAAATTATTTCATTATTATATTGTCCTCATTATTTAAAACCCCTTTAACTATTTTTATGAACAAAATAGTAATAGATCTTTAACCTAAGGTATCAACAATTTTCATTTAAACAAACCCAAAGCATACAATTCCTTAACCACAATTGAATCAACTTTTGCAATTTATGCTCTCTCTATAATATGTTTTGCAAAACTATTTTGTTATCCTTCTTTATTTAGTTAATCTATTAAGCATTTTAAATTATACTTGATTAATTAATAAGTACATTATTTGTGATCATGTGCTTAATAGTCTGTTCTAGGGTTTGCTAGTGATTTTGGTTTATCTTTTATTATGTTAAATCACCTAACCAGGATTATTCATTGTTTAAACCACTCTAAGACATACGTTACACTTGTGTTTTTGTGCTAACTTTTTAGGTGTCAACTCAACAAGTTCGATAACTCGTGTAACTCGAGTTTATCCTAACGTTGGTCCGACTCCGAATACCATTTTTGTGGAAACTGTGAAGGAAAGCAACAACTTACAAGTAGATTACTTAGAGACATTATCTTGAATGGTAGTTTAAGTCATGGCTTTATAATTGAGCATCATTTTCATAGTGAATAGTTAGGTGATTCGATGGACCGGTGGTTTTCCTCTTCGATCATGAGTGTGGCCCACGTTGTTTCCACCGAAAATATTGTGTCAAATCTTTATTTATTTTTACTTTATTTTATTTACACATGATTGTATATCTAATCGTTTGTGAATTTTTAATTTGATATAATTTGATTAATTACCTTTTCACCCCATCTAGTTAATTAGATCTATAACTAAAAATTCTTTGAAGGAATAATAGGTATTGTGAACAAGAAAACCATTTTCAAATTACAGCCAAAGAATGATTAGATGTCTAGAAAAAATATCAAAGAGCCAATAGATTTTGAACACACTTTTTTGATAGAAAACTCCTATAAACCTCTACTATATAGAAGACAAATGGTGAGAAGTGGAAAATATAGATATCTGGACTTTAAGACGCTAACAATTAGGATGATAAAATAAATTTGACTCATAGATACTATGGGAGTGAGAATACGACTAGGTTAAGAGAAAATAAAGTCTTCAAGATCAAATACTATTCTAATATCATATTGAGAAATCAATCATAATAGAGAGAAGGATGAGAAAGCGAAAGAAAAACATCGTTATCGATTGATAAAATTAGAGAATACATAGCTTATTTATTGGTAGACTACAAAACTAAAACTCGAGTGACAATAAAGTTTAATAAAAACTTAATGGGAACGAGAATAATAACAGAAATGGAATTCAATGGAAATAACATTACTATTATTATGTTTATTTAAGAAGTAAAATCAAACTAATGATAAATACTAAAGTAAAATTTATAAAATTATAAATAGATCAAAATTAGAAAATAAGAGTTTTTTTATTTTTAAATGAGATAAAATAATAAGTGATTATATAAATGTGTAACTAAAATAGAATATTCTAACATATTTTTTATGGGTATGGGAGGAATAAGCATTTCTACCATTATTAAAATCATTTACATTCCATTCTATATAAACACTCAAACAAAATACAAGAATACCCAAAATCATTCTCATTGTCGTTCTTATTACTATCATCAAATATGACCTAATACATAAATAAAAAATAAGGTAAATATATATTTTAATTTATGACATATAAACTAGTAAGGAAACATAATATTTTATATTTATTTTCCAACTCATCATGTGTGTGTAATTAAAATAGAGCATTCTAATATATGAAAGGAATGAGCATTTCTATCAATGCTAGAATCATTTACATTCCATTCTAGATAAACACTCAAACAAAATACAGGATACCCTGAATCATTCTCATTGTCATTCTTATTACTATCCTCAAACATGACCTAATACATAAATAAAAATTAAGGTAAAAATATATTTTAATTTAGGACATATAAACTAATAGGGAAACATAATATTTTGTATTTATTTTCCAACTCGTCATGTGTGTGCATATAGACTTACCTGACACGGAGTTTTCAGCAATTAACTGATTCCCTTGAAAGGCAGGTGATTGATTACTATCCATGAAGCCTGTAGCAAATACCATCTTATATTAGAGGTTAAAAACATTTTCATCAAATACTTCCTTTTAGAAGAAAAAATAATTTGGTTCTTTGGCAAAGAAGCTAAAGAAAATGCAATAATTTGAATTATTTTCACCAGATACTCCTCGATTATTTAAATTCTGAAAACTGCTCTTAGGATGAAAGTACTTGCAAGAATCGCCATATTGACAAAACCCCTGAAACCCATGCAAAGATGTTAAAAATTCGAACGTATTAATCCAAACACCCAAATATGAAAAAACCACATCAACAATGTAGTCCGACTCCAACCCATCACACAATTAAAAGAAAAACTACACGGGTAGTCGACGAAATTCGAGGAAGACAGTCAGAGAGAGAGAGAGAAAGAGAGAAGACAAAGAAAAAGCTACCGTATTGACAAAGCGATTACAAACCCCCCTCCCGAAGCTTTCATGGTAAGCTTGATTTGGATTGGTAGCTACATACATCAAAAGAAGATTAATTAGTAAGGAAGTGTATGAAGCCATGGAAGGAAGAAGAAATTAACCATTAAAAGAGAGAGAGAGAAGAAGAACATACCTCTAAGGGAGTTGTACCATTGATCTTTGGCTCGGATGTGCTGGATACCTTGAAGATGCCGTCTTCTGGCAAAAGGAGTGTCCTGGAATTGCTTGTCGCAGTAGTCGCAGTAATACTTTCCTAACGGCATTTTCTTCGCCTCTCTAGCTCTGCTTCCTTTTTTACAGTGACTCAAGTTGTTATGCGTTTTGGCCCATGGATTTATATCTTCTTCTTTTTTCTTTTTACTAAGTAAAATATGTAGTAAAACATAAAACTTAATTTAATAGGTAATTCAAGAAATCATTAATTTAAGGAGTAATTTAAGATTTTCCTATAAATAGATGTGGAATTGTAATGAATTAATCATTCAAAGTGTTCATTTCAATTGAAAGAAAAACTTAAAGAGAAAAGTTTTTATGAGAGAAAATTGAGAATAATTTTCTTGGGTGTAATTGGGTTGTGAGTTGTGAGTGTTGTAAACACCTTGTGTAATTTCTCTCCTTTCAATAAAAAGATCTACAGTAGATTTGGAGAAGTAAGCAAGATTGGTCGAACTCCGTTATCAAATTTGTGTGTTATTTTTATTCTTGCTTTCTCATAAATCTGGCTTATCGGGAATTTACGTAATTTCCCAACAACTGGTATCAAAGCTATTGGTGGTGATTCCTGTCAATTTCCTGCAAGGTTACTAGTTACGTGAATAGTAACATTTTGTTGGCGATATTGGTTTGTCAACGGAGGTGTTCTAGTACACAGTGGTTTGTAGAAATAGTCAGAAACGATCCGGAGGAAGTCAGATTTGAGTGGAAGCAATGGCCGCAGATGAAGGAAAGCTGAAACTTGAGAAATTCGATGGCACAGATTTCGGATTTTGGAAAATGCAGATAGAGGATTATCTGTATCAAAAAAATGTGTATAAATCTCTCTCAGGGAAGAAGCCAGAGGCTATGAAGGAAGAAGATTAGAATCTTCTAGACAGACAAGCCCTCGGAGTTATTCGATTGACGATATCCCGTAATGTTGCTTTCAACATAGTAAAGAAAAAGACCACGACGGGTCTTATGGCAGCTCTCTTCAATATGTATGAGAAGCCATCAACCTCAAACAAAGTGCACTTGATGAGGCGTTTGTTCAATTTGCGGATGACGGAAGGCGCATCGGTAGCTCCACATCTCAATGAACTCAACACAGTCACAACCCAGTTGAGTTCAGTGGAAATTGAATTCAATGAAGAAGTACGAGCATTGATACTTTTGTCTTCTCTACCAGAAAGCTGGAATGTTACTGTCACGGTTGTGAGTAGCTCGTTAGGAAGCAATAAGTTGAAATTTGACGATGTTCGTGATTTGGTTCTCAGTGAAGAGATCCGACGTAGAGAGTCAGGTGAATCGTCAACTTCTTCAGTTTGCATACAGAGTCAAGAGGAAGAAATTCAACCAAAGGGAATGGACTTGACAGAACAGACTACCGAGGTAGATGAAAGGACAGGAGGTCCAAATCCAGGAATCCTAATAATTCCCAAAGCTCGAAGACTATCGAGTGTTGGAATTGTGGAAGAACTGGGCACTACAAAAATTAGTGCAAGAGTGCACCGAATGACAAACAAGTGAAGGCAGAGGCAAATGTTACTTCCACCTCAGGAGGAGATGATGCATTGATATGCTCTTTGGAGAGTAAAGAAGAATCTTGGGTGTTAGACTCTGGAGCATCGTTCCATGCTACTTCACAGAAAGAATTCTTCGAGAAATATGTCCCCGGAAACCTTGGAAAGGTATATCTTTGTGATGATCAACCATGTGCTATTATTGGCAAAGGTGTAGTGAAGATTAAGTTGAACGGGTCTATTTGGGAGCTGAAGGATGTCAGGCATATTCCCGACCTCAGAAGGAACTTAATCTCAGTAGGGCAGTTGGCCAGTGAAGGCTACACTACGATCTTCCATGGTGATGATTGGAAGATTTCAAAGGGTGCAATGACAGTTGCTCGAGGCAGAACCCTAAAGAAGGAAAAGTTAGAGCTTATTCACTCTGATGTTTGGGGACCAACAACCGTCTCATCCATTGGTGGGAAACAATACTTCGTGACTTTCATCGATGATCACTCTCGGAAGGTATGGGTTTACTTTCTAAAGCATAAGTCTGAAGTATTTGAGGCTTTCAAAAGATGGAAAGCTATGGTGGAAAATGAGATGGGTTTAAAGATCAAAAAGCTCAGAACCGATAATGGTAGTAAATATGAAGACACCAGATTCAAAAATTTTTGCTATGAGCACGGGATTAGAATGGAAAGAACTATGCCAGGCACGCCTTAACACAATGGTGTAGTTAAGCGTATGAACCGAACGTTGATAGAAAGAGCCAGAAGCATTCTTATACAAATGCCCATCCGAAGCGCTTCAAGCGTAAGTAGTCAACATGGCAGCTTACTTGATCAATCGAGGCCCATCTGTTCCATTGGAGCATAGAATACCAGAGGAGGTATGGAGCAGAAAAGAGGTGAAACTATCACATCTAAAAGTTTTCGGTTGTGTAGCATTTGTGCATATTAGTAATCAAGGCAAGAATAAGCTTGATCCCAAATCCAAGAAATGCACATTCATCAGCTATGGTGAGGATGAGTTTGGCTACCGCATTTGGGATGACGAAAAGAAGAAAGTTATCCGTAGCAGAGATGTGATTTTCAACGAAAGGGTGATGTATAAGGACATGCATAAAATAGATGCCAATGATTCAGAGCAGAATGAGTCAGTATTTGTAGATACAGATGATGTCCCAAATAGTTCGGCAATAGCACCAATTGTAACAAGTCCTCAGCCAGAGGAACTTGTTGGACAGAGTAGTACACAGTATTCTGACACACCACAACCTCTTACTCTAGCTCCTGTATTGAGAAGGTCTTCTCGACCTCATGTGCCTAACAGCAAATACATGAACTATATGTTGTTGACTGATGGAAGGGAGCCTGAATGCTATGATGAAGCTTGTCAGACTCGAGATTCCAACAAGTGGGAGCTTGCTATGAAAGAAGAAATGAAATCTCTCATCTCCAACCAAACATGGGAACTAGTTGAGTTACCTATGGGAAAGAAGGAACTTCACAACAAATGGGTGTACCGGGTGAAAGAGAAGCATGATGGTTCCAAGAGATACAATGCCCGCCTAGTTGTTAAAGGGTTTTAACAAAAGGAAGGAGTTGACTACATTGACATTTTCGCTCCCGTTGTGAAGCTTAATACTATCATATCAGTATTGAGTATTGTAGCCATTGAAGATCTTCATCTTGAATAGTTGGATATGAAGACTGCATTCCTTCATGAAGATTTAGATGAAGAGATATACATGTACCAGCCAGAAGGTTTCTCAGAAAGAGGGAAGAAGAACATGGTGTGCAGACTTAAGAAGAGTTTGTATGGCCTAAAACAAGCCCCGAGACAATGGTATAGAAAGTTTGACAGCTTCATGCACAAGGAAGGTTTCCAGAAGTGCAATGCTGACCATTGTTGCTACTTTAAGAGATATAGGTCCAGTTATATCATTTTACTACTTTATGTTGATGATATGTTAGTAGCAGGTTCAGATATAGATGATATTAAAAGGTTGAAGCAACAATTGTCAAAGGAGTTTGACATGAAAGACTTGGGTCCAGCAAAAAAGATTCTTGGAATGCAAATCACAAGAAATAAGAAGAAAGGATCCTTGTAGTTATCTCAGGTAGAGTACATAAATCGTGTTTTGCAAAGATTCAACATGGGCGATGCCAAGCCAGTTAGTACACCCTTGGCCAGTCATTTTCGCCTATCCAAGGATCAGTCCCCTCAGACAGAGGAAGAGAGAGAATTAATGGCTAAGGTTACTTATGCCTCAGCCATTGGAAGTTGGATGTACGCAATAGTCTGTACGAGACCAGACATTGGTCATGCAGTGGGAGTTGTTAGCAGATTTATGTCAAATCCAGGGAAAACTCATTGGGAAGCAATCAAGTGGATTTTGAGGTATCTGCGAGGCACCATAGAAAAGTTCTTGTACTTTAGTAAAGTAGAGTTAAAAGTACAAGGGTATGTAGATGCAGACTTTGGAGGTGAAGTTGATCACCGAAGAAGCACCACCGGTTATATATTTACTGTTGGAACTACAGCTGTTAGTTGGATGTCACAAATACAGAAAATTGTCACTCTATCCACTACAGAGGCTGAGTATGTAGCAGTAACTAAAGCTAGTAAAGAGATTATATGGCTTCAAGGTTTGTTAACTGAGTTGGGATTCAAACAGGAGAAGAATGTTCTGCATAGTGATAGTCAAAGTGCAATACACTTGACGAAGAATTCAGCATTTCATTCTAGAACCAAGCATATTGGACTTCGTTATCACTTCATCATATCTCTATTGGAAGGTGATGTGTTAATACTAGAGAAGATTCAAGGAAGCAAAAATCCAACAGATATGTTAACAAA
This sequence comes from Hippophae gyantsensis, assembly GCA_030763125.1. Taxonomy (NCBI): domain Eukaryota; kingdom Viridiplantae; phylum Streptophyta; class Magnoliopsida; order Rosales; family Elaeagnaceae; genus Hippophae; species Hippophae gyantsensis. The sequence continues at coordinate 14,461,394 of CM061036.1, forward strand.
GGTGGTGACTATTGACAAACTGATGTTGTGCTCAACTTCAGTTGGTCTGCTAGAGTAACAAGACTAGAAAAGCTGCTGCATTGATTGAGGTGTGAAGACAGATTGAAATTAGTCTTCAAGTGGGCGATTGCTATAAAGCTCCTTAATTTAAGGAGCAAATTAAGGAGCAAAACATGGAGTAAAACATGGAGCAAATTAAGGAGCAAAACATGGAGCAAAATAAGGAGTAAAACATGGAGCAAAACATGGAGCTTAATTTAAGAAGTAATTCAAGGAACCATTAATTTAAGGAGTAATTCAATGAGTGAATTTTCCTATAAATAGATGTGTAATTGTAATGAATTAATCATCCAAAGTGTTCATTCCAATTGAGAGAAAAGCTTTTGTGAGAGAAAATTGAGAGTAATTTTCTTGGGTGTAATTGGGTTGTGAGTTGTGAGTGTTGTAAACACCTTGTGTAATTTCTCCCCTTTCAGTAAAAAGATCTGCAGCAGGTCCGGAGACGTAAGCAAGATTGGCCGAACTCTGTTATAAAATTTGTGTGTTATTTTTATTCTTACTTTCTCATAAATCTGACTTATCGGGAATTTGCGTAATTTCTCAACAAATAGGTATTTCGATCGAGGCTTATAATAATGAAATTTATATATATATATATATATATATATATATAAGATTAATTAAGTTAAAATAAATTTAAGAATAATATAAAAATTATGTATTTTATTAAAAAATAATTTAAAAGCCCCTCTCCTTCTCCCATATTCTCTTTTTATTTCTTTCTCCCTCTCTAATATTTTTGTCTCTTTCTTTCCCTTTTATCTCTCTCTTCACCATCTTACTTATTCTCTCTCATACTCATTATTTTCCTCTTCTAATTTATTATTTATTTTTATTAATAAAATAATCATGAGAGAAAGGAAAGAGAAAAAGAAAAAAGAAGGAGAAAGAAAGAGAAAAGGAAGAAAACTATTAATTTTTTAAATTTTTATTAATAAAATATATGATTCTTATTTTATCTCAAAAAGTTTGAATTTTTTACATAACTAATCATACTTTTAAATTACAGGACTAATGAATATTATTTAAAATATTACATGATTAAAGTATATAAATCACATAGTTATAAGATTATAATAACTATGCAACCATGCCAAACTCTATAGTATTGTTAAATAATAAAACAACATTATAACTTCAAAATAGTCCAATTTAACATTTTAAACTTATGAAAAAATATATCTTTAGTAAAAAACATGTTTTTCTTATCCGTCAACTTCAATCACCTTCTTCTAGTTCTATAAAATGTTTTGGATCTAGCCTTAGAATTTTTTTTATCAAGGATGTTTATGAGATTATAGTTGCAATGAAAAAACTTTTCCAATCAACGAGGCTTTTGGCAATTATCAAGAAATTACTCTTAGTTGTTCTGAATACAAATAAGTGTTTGGGTTATTTTCTTCATATTGAAAATTTGCACTACTCGACCTCTTTGTCAAGAGGAGCTTAAAGATGAGGAACATTTATTTATTAAATATGATATTCTCAAATAATGGTGGGAACGTGCAAATTGGAATCTAAATTGACATGTTTTAAAAAAAATTGGATATTCAGCTTTATATTCCCCTTATTCTAAAACTCCAAAGTTATTAATCTTTGATGGTATGTTTGTACAACTTTTCACACTAATGAATGTCAAAATGTTTGAGAAAATTTGGTGGTTGAGAAATAAAATTTTGATCAAAGGTTATATTTTATTTACTCATTCTATCATCAATGATATGATTTACTGTATCAATGAATTTAAACATCTAATTTCAAAGGATTCTTTTACTCTTGGCTTGAAAAATGCTGAGAATCTTACTATTATACCTTCATAATGGCAAAATCCCCATTTAAATGCATATAAGTTTAACTTCGATGCCACTTGGCACCATGGTTAATCAACAATTGGTTTTAACATGTTTGATTATTATTGAAGATTATGTTATACTTGAACGAATTCTTTAACTTCCCACTTAATTGCTTCAATCTAATATGCTATCAAATATAAACATTTTGAATTATACCAACAAGAAGAATATTTATTTTTTTAACAATGTTCCTCTTAAGGAATAAACTATAAAAGTTGTGGAAATTTTTTCATTCTTTGCTCCATCATTTTTCAATGATCTTTGTCAGGTAGATTTCACGTAAAATAATAAAGTTACTCATAACTTGGTACACTAGTCTTGTGTATTCATCGTATAAGAGAAATCAAGTTGTATGAGTTACCTCTATATATACTGAAATGCTACCACATAAAAGATTGAAATGTTTGTCTTATCTTGTAGCAAAAAATATATATATACATACACATACATAGATACATATGTTTTTCGCTAGCTATATGTTTTTTTCATAATGTAAAAGACATGTATTTCATTGAAAAAGTTCCAAAATAGAAAAAATATCATATTTGGGTCATAACTTGGCACATGCTCATTGTAATTAAGGGTAATTTTGAAATATTGAAAAAAAAATATTCTCATTTTTCAAATTTTCTCCCATTTTCACCATTAAAATTGACCTTCCTCCCTCAAAGTCCATCGCCTCCATAACTCCATCACCTACCCTCTATTTTTAGTTTCTATTTTCATTTTTCCCTCTCATTCCCCTCCTTCCTATCTATTTTGTTTCTATGCTTGTTTCATTTTCACAGTTTATGTTTTTATTTATGTTTCACTTTTCTAGTTTCATTTTTTAGTTGATATTTCTATGTCCGTTTTATAAAAAATTTCTTGTAAAATGGGTTTGTGGGGTTATTTCCAACAAAATCCATATCGTTGGGTTGGGGCTGGTAGAGGTTGGAGCTAGAGATGGCAATGGATCAGATCGGATGATCCGATAGGATCTGATGATGATCTGATCCGATAGGATCTGATGATGATCTGATCCGACCGTTGTTCAAAAGATCTAATCTGATCTGATCAGGAATTGATCCATGAATCAATGTATATCCATGATCTATTCGAAAGTTTTTCTTTTTTCTTCAATTTTTTTTAAAACTAGAACATTATTTGATATGGTGCAATACATATTGTAGAATGATAATTTAAAAAAAAAATAAAAAAAGAACATTATATTGTAGGAAAATACTTTCGTACTTTTAAAAATAGTTCTTACTTATTTATAATTAATATACTTTAACTTTTTAATTAATGTTATAATCATATAAATTTCAAAAAAATTTAATACATTTATAATAAATCCTTTTACCTTATGAACTTGATCATAATTAAAATTTTAATTTGAGTATAATTTACACATTCATTCAATAAAATCGATGAGAGTTTCTTTTATTTACAAATAAAAAATAAAATTTGAGTTAATTACTCAAAAATTAGAAAAATATATCATTTATAATAAATATAAACAATAAATAATTAAGAACATGATAAGATTTAAATTTTAATTTAATAAATTTTAAACAATAATATGTAAAAGATTGATTTAGGAAGTAATACTTTTATTTTAGTTAATTTTGGGCCTTTTATGTTTAGAAATTATTGTCTTGTTTAATTGCGGGCTTTTTATGTGAAGTTTTTTTGTCTTTTATTTTTAAAAATGGATTAGGCCCAATCCACCAATAATTAAGCACATTAGTTTTTTGGCTCTTGAAGTGGCACCTAGGGTTTCTTTAGAAAAGGTGGCGTTTAGGGTTTATTTCTTATAAAAGAAATAGCAGCCATGTAATGGAGGCACACGAATAAAGATGACAATTATAAATGGGACAAAAAGACTAACTACAAAGAAGATAGCATTATAGGTGGTATAAAGATGAAAATTCCACCCTTTCAAGGAAAGAATGATCCTGAGTTATACTTGGAGTGGGAAAGAAAGGTTGAACATGTATGTAATTATCATAATTACTCTGAGGAGAAGAAAGTAAAGCTAGAAATCATAGAATTTATAGATTATGCTGGTATATGGTGGGATCAATTGGTGGTCAATAGGTAAAGGAATGGTGAGAGACCTATTCGGTCATGAGAAGAGATGAAATTGGTGATGCGTAAGAGGTTCATACCTAGCCATTACTATAGGGACTTATATAGAAAGTTGCAAGGGCTGATTCAAGGTTCTATGAGTGTAGAGGAATATTATAAAGAGATAGAAATCGACATGATTAGAGTAAACATAAAGGAAGATAGAGAAGCTACAATGGCCAGATTCATTGTTGGGTTTAACATGGAAATTGCTGATATGATTGAATTGCAACATTACGTAGAGATGGAAAAACTACTACACAAAGCTATTAAAGTGGAGGAGAAGCAAATCAAGTCCAAAAGGTTCATATCTAGTTCATCCTCTAGTTCTTCGTGGAAATCAACTTGGAAAGACAACAAAGCTGCCTTTAGAACAAAAGGTGAAGAAAAGTTGAAAAATTTAGTTATTGTTCCTAAAGGTAAACCTGGAACTAAAACTCTTACTAAGTCACGTGATATTAAGTGTTTTAGGTGCCAAGGACTTGGACATATTGCATCTGAATGCCCAAACAAATGGGTTATGGTTGTACTGGTAGATGGAGAAATAAAAAGTGCTAGTTTAAGTGACGATGAAATGCCACTATTGAGGAATTATTCTGATATAGAATTGGAAGAACCTATGCATGGGGAATTACTTGTCACAAGGGGAGCCCTCAATATACAGCGTAAGAGTGAAGGAGATGAGGAGAAACGTGAGCATATTTTTTACACAAGATTCCATTTCAAGGATAAGGTATGCATGGTTATTATTGATAGTGGGAGCTGCACTAATGTTGTTAGTATTGCGTTGGTAGAAAATTTGAATTTGAAGTGATAAAAGCCTCCCAAACTATATAAGCTACAATGGCTAAATGATTTTGGAGAAGTGAATGTCAACAAAAAACTATGGGTCATTTTTCAATTGGCAAGTATGAGGATGAGGTTCTTTGTGATGTGGCACCAATGTATGCTCCTTATATTTTTCTTGGATGATTGTGGCAATTTGATAGGAGGATGGTGCATGATGGGTATAAAAATCAGTACTCTTTTGAAATAAACAACCAAAAAATTGTATTAACCCTCTCAAAACTTTGCAAGCTTATGAGGACCAGATTAGGATAACAAAAGAGTGTAAGTTGAGAGAAAAAAAAGTGTGAGCAAGAGGAAAATCAAAAAGGAGAGAAAAGTGAGCACAAAAGAGAGAAAAGTGAACAAAAAGAAGAGAAAAGTGATCAAGAAGAGAAAAATAAAAGAACGAGTGCAATTGTTGAAAAACATAAGATTAAGAGTGTAATGGTGGCAAGGCAACAAGTACTTGTTCTTTTGTACAAGGATATTTATCTTTATACTAACGATCTTAACTCATCTTTGTTTAGTGTTGTTGTGTCTTTATTGCAAGACTATGAGGATCTATTTCTTGAATAAATTCCCCATGGATTACCTCATTTGAGAGAAATTGAGCATCAAATAGAATTCACACCCAGATCTGTTATACCAAACTGACCTACTTATAGAGCTAATCTTGAGGATACAAAGGATATACAAAAGCAAATAGATGAGTTGCTGAAAAAGGGATTTGTGAGGGAGAGTCTCAGCTTATGTTCGATTCCTATCATCTTAGTCCCAAAGAAAGATGGAACATGGAGCATGTGTGGGGATTGCCACACTATTAACAAGATACAATAAAGTATAAACATTATATCCTCAGGTTAGATGATATGCTTGATGAGTTGCATGGCTCTCATTTATTTTCTAAAATTGATTTAAAGAATGGCAATTATTAGATTCGTACGAAAGAAGAAGATGAATGGAAAACTGCATTTAAGACTAAATATGGATTGTATAGATGCTTAATAATGCTTTTTGGTTTAACTAATGCACCTACTAAATTCATAAGGTTAATGAACCATATCTTGTATGCTTTCATAGGGAAATTTGTGGAAGTTTACTTTGATAATATTTTAGTCTATAATAAAAATTTAGAAGAACATGTGGAATACTTGCATGCTATTTTTAGTGTATTGAGAGAGAACAAGTTCTATGCTAATCTTAAAAAGTGCACATTTTGCATGGAATCTATTGTGTTTCTTGGATTTGTTGTTAGTTCACGGGGTATTAGTGTTGATGAAGAAAAGGTAAGGGTAATAAGTGATTGGTCTACACCTAAGAATGCAAATGAGTTAAGAATTTTCCATAGTTTAATGATTTTTTATCGAAGATTTGTTAAAGATTTGAGTTCTATTGACGCACTTTTGAATGGACTTGTTAAAAAGAATGTTGTTTTTGAGTGGGATGATGTGCATGATCGAGCGTTTAACACTTTGAAAGATAAATTAACAAATGCACCTTTGTTTTGTTTGCCTAACTTTGATAAAGCTTTTGAGATAGAATAAGATGCATCGGGGATTGGCATAAGAGTTGTTTTAATGTAGGATTCCAAACCAATTGCATATTTTAGCGAAAAGCTAAGTGGCTTAGTGTTTAATTATCCTACTTACGACATGGAGCTTTATGCATTAGTGAGAACTCTTTAAACATGGAAGCATTACTTATGGCCAAGGAAATTCATCATTCATTCTGATCATGAGAGTTTGAAGTTTTTGAAGACCCAAGGTAAGCTTAATAAAAGACATGCTAAGTGGTTGGAGTTTATAGAAATGTTTCCTTATGTAATCAAACACAAGTATGGGAAAGACAATGTTGTGGCTGATGCATTGTCTAGGAGGTACATATTACTTACTTCATTGAAAACTAAATTACTTAGTTTTGAATTTCTTAAGGAATTATATGCTAATGATTCTGATTTTTGCCAAGTATGGAATGCATGTGATAAGTATGGTCTGGTGATTTTTATAAGCATGAAAGTTTTCTATTCAAGAAAGATTAATTATGTGTGCCTATTTGTTATGTTCATGAGTTGCTTATTAGGGAAAGTCATGGAGGAGGTTTGATAGGTCACTTTGGTATTCTAAAGACTTTAGATATTTTATGTGAGCATTTTTATTGGCCTAATATAAAACATGATGTGCAATCTGTTTGTGAAAAGTGCATTACATGTAGGTAAGCAAAATCTGAAGTTAAAGTACATGGCTTGTATACCCCTTTACTTGTACCTAATCAACCTTGGATTGATTTATCTATGGATTTTGTTTTAGGATTACCAAGGTCTCAAAGTGGTAAGGATAACATCTTTGTTATTGCTAATAGGTTTAGTAAAATGGCTCATTTTATTGCATGTTCTAAAACCAATGACATAACATATATTGTTGATTTATTCTTTAAAAAAGTAGTTCATTTACATGGGTTGCCTACGACAATTGTTAGTGATAGAAATGTTAAGTTCCTAAGTCATTTTTAGCACACTTTATGGAATAAACTAGGAACTAAATTGTTATTTTCTATTGCTTCACATCCTCAAATGGATGGTTAAACTAAAGTAGTTAATAGGACATTCATTACTTTGTTGCATGCTATCATTCAAAAGAATATAAGGCAATGGGAGAAGTGTTTGCCACACATTGAGTTTGCATATAATAGAACTGTTCATTCTAATTCTTCATTTTCTCCTTTTGAAGTTGTTTATGGCTTTAATCCTTTAACACCTACTGATATTTTACCTTTGCCTACTAATGAGCATGCTAATCTTGATGATAAGAAAAAGGCAGATTTTGTGAAGGATTTACATGCTAGAGTTTGGACCAACATTGAAAGGAAGAATGAGCAATATGCTAAGCAAGCCAATAAGGGGTGTTTGAAGGTCATTTTCCAACCTAGAGATTGGGTTTGGGTGCACATGCGTAAGGAGAGGTTTCCCACACAACAAAAATCAAAATTGTAGTCTCAAGGAGATGGACCTTTTCAAGTATTGGAATGGATCAATGATAATGCATACAAGATAGATTTTCCAAGTGACTATGGTAATGTTAGTGTAACTTTTAATGTCGATGATTTATCTTTGTTTGATGTAGGTGATTCGAGGATGAATCTTTTCAAAGATGACGGGAATAATAGAGATCAAGATGCTGATCAAGTTAATGTTTCCAAATATTATCAAGATCCTTTGTAAGGAATTGGATGTCCAATGACTAGGGTAAAGACAAAAAGGATGAAGGAAGCTTTGCAAGGCTTAATCATGGAAGTACAATACAAAGAGGTTGTGCTAGAATAATAAAAAACTAAATTCGAAGATTCTAAAGCTTCACCAAGGAAGGTCTATTACCTTTTTATGCAAGAGATAGATTTTGAAGATCAAGTTGGGAGCACATATAGATTTAGGAAGTAATATTATTTTTTTAGTTAATTTTGGGCCTTTTATGCTTAGCAATTGTTGTCTTATTTAATTATGGCCTTTTTATGTTAAGTTTTTTTGTCTTTTATTTTTAAGGATGGATAAGGCCCAATCCATCAATAATTAAGCCCATTAGCTTTTTGGCTCTTGAAGTGGCGCTTAGGGTTTCTTTAGAAAAAGTGGTGCGTAGGGTTTCTTTAGAAAAAGTGGCTTCTAGGGTTTATTTCTTATAAAAGAAACTGCAACCATGTAATGGAGACATATGAATATTTGTTAATGAAAAGAAAATTTCAAAAAGCTTCTTGCTTTGCCTTCTTGTGTTCTAGATTGAATGCTTGAATTCAACTTATCAAAGGGAGTGATTATCCTTTGTGGTGTCTCAAGATTGAGATTTTAAGGACTTTTTTTCCTTAAGGTTCTAATATAATCATTTCAACACGTTCTTAGCAATTCAAGTGTTCCTATTCTTTTAAGTTTGTGGGTTCCTAGGTTGTTTGCCTAAAGGGTGTATCAGAAATGTTAAAAATGGTCATTTATAATGTAATTTTTTCAAGTAAATAGTTGTAAAAATTAAGAAAGAATGTTAAAAATGTGTAATTCTTTTAGCTCTAAAATTATAGTTTTAATAATATTTAGATTTTTATTGATCCAATTTAGCTCCATCTATAGATTGATCCTTCTTGATACACTATGATCTGATCCAATCCGTTAATCTTATATATCAATCATTATCTAACCTGATCTAAAAGTGGCCAATTTTGATCTAATTTAGAGTGGATCATATGAGAGAAATATCCATGGAGCTCTGATATAATGGATCTTTTTGTTATCCCTAGTTTGGGCTCGTCATTTAGAGCTCAATGGGGTTAGGTGTCATGAGTGTTTAATGGAGTGTAAAAAATGATTTAGGGTTAGGGTTATGGCTCGAAGAGTTTTATGGTTTTTGTTTTATTTATTATATTTTTTGAAATATCAAAATTATCCTAAAAAACACAATACAATCCAAGCACGTGGTCACATAATTCTATTTTGTTTCATTTATTATCTTTATTATAATTAGTGAACAAATTTATTAGGTTAATCTTTTGGTTATGAGCTCACACTTTTTCAAGAATTATCTAGTTCATTTATTATCTCTTTTGTAACCAAATTTGTTTTTAATTTTTAGTTTCGGAACCCAAATTTTTAATATAAGTTTTGTTAAATTTTTCATATAAGTTTTGTTTGTTTTATAACCAAATATATTTTTAAGTTTCAGTTTTTAAACTTAAGTTTTCAAAAGAAGTATTGTTTGGTAATTAATTTCTTTTTTAAGTTCAAAATTAGGTTGTAATTCAATTTTATTAGTACACTTTTTACCGTTTTTGAAACTTAAAAAAAATTAAAAACCATATTTTAAGTTCATTTTTCTTTTTATTAGTAAACTTTTACATTTCACTATTACAAAATGTGACATTTAAGTCGATATGTAAAGTCAATTTTTGGAAAAAACTAACTTATAATGAATTTAAAGTTGGTTTGGCGTAGAATCGATGCTACACATAGCGTCGGTTAATGTGTCGAACCGACGCTACATGTGGACGTAGCGTTGACTTTACATGTCAACCGATGCTACACACGTGGATAGAGTCGGTTGACATTTCGGACCAATGCTACATGTAAGACGTAGCATTGGTTGACGTGGTGAACCGATGTTATCCATGTGTGTAGCGTCGATTAATAGGTAGAACCGACGCTATGTCCATGTGTAGTGTCGGTTCGACATGTCAACCGACACTATATGTAGCATGGATAGCGTCGGTTGACACATAGAACCGACGCTACACACGTGGATAAATTATTTTATCTTCTTTCTTCCCCAGACAGAAACTATTCCAAACACTGCATAACTCTCAAAAACCCAAAACCTCATCCACTTCTCCTCCACTCTTTCTTATTTTTCCACCACTTATGACCACTAATTCCAGCACCGGTTAGTAGGTTTTCTTCATCTCTAACTTATCTTTTAGATCCCTTTTTTTTAGCAAAATACTCAAATTTTTTATACCCATTTCTCACTTACAAAACATCATTTTTTCTTCATTTCCTTCATTTTGTCACTTTATTTAATCTTGTAAGTATTTCTATTAATCCTATGCACTTATTATTCATATTTGTTTTTGTATATTATGTGTTATTATTTATGTGTATAAAGTTTTGTATTATATATGTAAGTTTTGTATTATAACATCAGGAGAAGAATATAATGATCTTGAATAACATAGGACAACATCATGGTAATTTTTCTATTTTTAATTAATATTTAATTTTTCAATTATTTGTATTATTTAAACTATTTGTTAAACATATTTTGTTTTTTTTTGGTTATTATGTAGTGATCGAATATAGGTTTTAGTTTAAGTATAATAGAAAATGAGTAATTTTGTAAAAAAACAAAAAAAAATTAAAGTCGGTTCACACGTTGAATCGACTTTAAATTTTTAAGTTATCGTATTTAAAGTCGGTTAATAACCGGCTTTAAAAGTCATTTTTGTAGTAGTGTTTATTTTAGAGGTAATAAAATAAGAAAACATAATTTTTTACTTAACAAGTTTTTTTCTAAATTGATTAGAAAACATAAAACTAGTTTCAAACAAAGAAAACAAAACTCGTTACAAAACAATCTCCAATTATTTTGATTTTCAAGTTCAAAATTAGGTTTAAACTTAAAAAAATTTCTAAAAATCATATTCCAAGTTGATTTTTGTTTCATGAATTAATTGTACTTCTTTTATATTAAGATGTAATGAAAAAAGGGGAACAAAATACATTTTTTATCAAAGAAGTTTTTATTTTTATTTTTTATAAAATGAATTATAAAACAGAAAACTAATTTCAAATACAAGAAAACAAAACATTTTACAAAACAAACCTTAAGAAATTATATTAAATAACACCACTAAAACTTCTAACAATAAAAATAAAATCTCAGTTATATTGATCATTTCCAATTAACCAGTATTCAACATTAAAAGTGTCTAATTGGTTAGTGTTCAATTTGACACTTATGGGATATAGATTTTGTTGTACTAAAAATACATAAATTGAACATAATAAATGATATTCCTGTGAGTATTAAAAGTTTTAGGAAGTGTTTTTATGTTGCTTTCTCAAAAATGTTTTATCATCACATGTAAAAATTGAATCTCTCTATTCTTTATATGACCCAATTATTCTTATGGTTTAAATTTTAACATCATAAAAACTTATATTTTTTCATTATAAAAAATATATGTGCACTGTATTTCTAAAAATGAAAAAAATATATGTTTTTAAGATAAAAAACATTTGTGCACTACCAGAAAGGGTTCAAAATAAAACTTTTGTAAGTCTTATTATACTCGGTTTCTATGTGCTTGCTTTTCATGTACAAAATATGGTATCTATTTGTTTTTACTCAGTGTTCTATCTTTCTCTGTGTAAGGTTTTTTACAATGGATCATTAATGCACACACATATATAGTTAGGAATACTATGATTAAAATCATGTTTTCACACGCCACGAGGTTGGTTATTTTTAGTATGCATGCTAGGTTGAGAGTAGTGGATTTTAGTTCATTTTGGGTGCGAGTATTTATGAAATTCACTCTGCATTTTTGGAAATAAAAAAAATATTTTTTTTGGTACCTCACCACCAGTTTTGGCTAGGTGGTTGGCTAGGTGGCTAATTGAGTTCTATAAATACCCCTACTTCTTTCAACTCTTTACCCATGTTTTTAGTACCAAAATTAATACTAAGATTTATATTTGTTTTTGAAATTTTTTTGGAGAGCTTACATTTGATTATGGATCATTTAGTGCTTTTAGTTATCAAATTTGTGTGGGTATATGTGGCTTGACTATATTTCTCCCAAACACGATTTGAGATCTATGGAAGAGAGTATTTCCTTCGGTGTCTTGAGATTGAGAATGATCCTCAAGGTTTCTCATTCTATAAATATTTCACATTAATGTCTTATGGATACTGATCACACCACATTGAGTGGTATTGGTTATGGAGAAGAGTCGAACTAGTGTGTCGAGCCAAGTCATTATAGAAACAACAAGCAAGAATATCAATAGGCAGTTTGGACAAAATTCCTAACTGATAGAGATAATAGTGCTTTTATTTATTTTAGAGTTATAACTATTTTATTGATTAATGAATTCTTTGTTGTCGAGTAGTTTCCTTAAGCAACCCAAGGACACTACCGCATAGATATGGTCTCTATGTAGGTTTACCTTGTTACATTGCTTGTTATATATGATCCCTTGTTGTGTTAGTACAATCAAAGTTTAAGGTGTGTATATTATAACATACTATAACTTAAACTCTCATTAGAAAGTGTTAACTATTTTCCTGCTTTCTATTGATTATATAATATGCATTGTGAAAAGTTATACTTATCTAATATTATATTATATGTGATTCTACTATATTATCTATTTAAGTGCGTTCTTTTCCATTTGTGCGAGTTTATGTTGAGTAGTTAAGGAGTCTATATCTCCTTACCATGGTACTGTATTGGGTCGTAGGCTCTTTCAATTAATACCAAAGCTAGTGCACCCTTTTTGGGCTTAATCACTCCGATGTTGATATTGTTAACTCACTTTTCACACATGCATTTTCTTTCCAATGGATTTGAACTATGAATTATGAAATAAGATGAGACTTTTGATAAGTTTTATGCATGCTTCTCAAAAGTATCATCTTCTTGCATGATGCACAATTCATACAATGTGGGTAGACCCATTAGAGAGAAAAAATTGATTGAAAAGATCATTGCCAGTCCACCTTATAGGTTTCATGCTAAAGAAACAATACTTTAGTCGATGTATAAACCTAGTGAGCTCGTAATGAATGACCCAATTGGTGACTTACAAGTCTTTAAACTGCATCACTTTTGTCAAGACAAAAACAAATTTATTTTGATAAGGGAAAAAGCTTATCCCTTAGGACAACCAAAGGAAGTGAATTGATCAAATATGTTTGTGGGGAAGAAACCCTCATTTGGGAGTACTTAGAAGAGATACTTCAAGTTCTAAAGCCTCAAAATATACAAAAGTAGATGAAGACCTAGACATTGAATATGAGAAGCCTATCAAAGGCCACTTGAATAAAATTAGATGCTTTAAATGTGGAAAGCTTGGACACATTTATACAAAGTGTTTTTAGAAACAAAATTGCATGAATAAGCATGCTATAAAAGATAAGGTTACTCTTTTGGATAGTACCAGTAGTGATAGTGAGCATGATACTAATACTCTGACCTTCATTTCCTCTAGTAGTGTCGTTGATCCTTCAACTGCTACTTCAAATGTTTAAGAGGTGATACCTGAAGCTCATTATGATGATGATGATGATGATGATGATGATGATGAGCAAGATGAATTTCTTGACTCCTACATTATGCTTATATTGGAGCATATCAAGTCTGAAAAAGAAATGAAAAAGGCTTGGAAAGCCTTATCGAGAAAGCATGTGAGATATACTTATTGAAGAAAAATCTAGAGGAAAAAAAGTCCTTTATTAAGGTCAACAACTTGATCTCACCAAAAAATATGAGGTTATTCAAAAAAAGGGTTCAAATTTTCTTGAGAAATTTAATGCAAATCATGAAAAAATCAATAAACTTAAGGAACAAATAAGGGTTCCTATCTCTAGTAAAGTTACACAGTTGTTTGTTTGCATAATCCCTCTCCTAACCAGAATGTCGAGATTGAAAGATTAAAGAAGCAAATTATAGACCTTGGGAAGGCATAGGAATATTTAGCTTACTCTTTTATTGAAAAGGAAGTTAAGATTGAACAACTAAATGAGAAAGTTGGGATTCTGAAGAATGCAACAACATATCTTGAATCATTTCTTAATGAAAAAAATATTTGATTATTGCCTTAAAAGACAAACTCAAAGTCAATGAGAATGAACTAGCTCACTCTACCTCTGGCTTGAACAAAATGATGATTGCATCTAAAAACCTAAATGAAATCCTCAACAAAACAAAGATGTTTGGGGATAAACATAGTATTGGTTACTGTGAAGAGGTTTCAATTTTAAGGTTGGTTCTACAAATTTTTTGTTATATCCATATTTTCTGGAATTTAAATAATTTTTTGATAAATTTGTGTTTGAATAAGAATATCTCAAATTTAATAGAAATTTTATTAAAAAATAATTTAAATTTTCTTCAAAATATAATTTAAAAATATCCATCCGTTCTATCTCACATACCCCTTTTTTGGGTTGTGTAGTTTGGTATTAAGGCATGATTTTGATCTCTTGGGAAAAATATTCATTCATGATCTTGAAATATTTTCAACTATTTTTGTCTCAACATGGCCCCAAGAAGAAGAGTGGCTAGAAATAAGATTGAATAGGATGAAAATAAAATTCATGGCAAATGTAACTTACTTCAAGCATGACATAGATTAATTATTTGGTGTAGATAATGGGAGGAAAAAGGTAAAGCTTACTACTTTAAAAAGTTTAAAAAGAAGAGACCATCACTTTATGATGGTACCCTAACCCAGACATCATGAAATGATGGATTCAAGAAATCAAAAAGAAGGTGAATGCTCAAAACATATTTGTATGTTTAGCATTGGACTCATCGCATATAATTAGTGGATGGTTGACTACTGGTGAGAATCTATGAGCAAAGGAAGAAAAAAAGATGCAATCACATGGGAAGAATTTAAAGATTTGTTCCATAAGATATCTTTCAATGAAATTGCAAAAGCTAACAAGGGCATTG
Organism: Hippophae gyantsensis; assembly: GCA_030763125.1. Classification (NCBI taxonomy): domain Eukaryota; kingdom Viridiplantae; phylum Streptophyta; class Magnoliopsida; order Rosales; family Elaeagnaceae; genus Hippophae; species Hippophae gyantsensis. The sequence continues at coordinate 14,476,459 of CM061036.1, forward strand.
AGTTTATGGCCTTCCAGCAAGAGGACATGACCATCCCTTTATATGAGACCTACTTCAATCAACTATCTAGGTTTTTATAGAATATGGTGAATCAAGGCATGAACAAGGCTACAAAATTTTTGATGAGGTTACAAGATGATATATGTGTACAACTAATGTATCAAGGCGTGCAAGACTACATTGAAACTATTACTACAACTTATAGAGTTGAGAAAGTCAATGTAGATCAATTAAAGGTGGCCTTATCATTATAGAATACTAAGGATAAAGGAAAAGAGAAAAAGAAATTTTGGTAAAGTAGATGTGATGACCAATATAGCGAATAGTCCGAAAGTAATTCATGCAGGAGTCCTTGGTATCTTCCTTACATTTGCTACAACTTCAATCAACTAGGGCATCTCAACCATACCTATCACAAGCTCACAACCAATTAATAAATAGAAGGATTATAATCTAGTTTTAGTTTTGGGGCATCAAATACTCGAAGGAATTTCAATGGATAGAGTCAGCAATCTAGTTGGTAGCCCTAAAACAATTTCCAACAACCAACATAATCCTTCTAATAACAATCTTCTAGGTCCTAAAAGCATCCTAGGCAATCATTCCAACAACCTTTGAATATTGAACAGACTTTTCAACATCAACCTTCAGTTATAAAAAGGACAAGCATAAGAGTGTTGCCACTAAAGAAAAAGGATAATAAGGTCAAGCTTTTGCAATATTTGGTAGACAAGGGAAGCCCGAGATTAATGACATTATAGAAGGTATGATTTAATTATATCATTCTTGGGTATGAGTTCTTTTCGACACTAGTTCCTTTCATTCTTTCATTTCTTTGACATGTGTTCAAATGTTGAAACTTTCATATGAAACCATATAAAACCCCGTACTTTAAACACTCATCTTAGAGTCACTTCTAATGTACTATATGCTTGTAATAATTATTCAAACAAATTTAATAGTTATCAATTCCTAGTTGATCTTATTATACTCAATATGAATTATTTTGATGTTATCTTAGGAATGGGTTGGTTGATGACTCTATAAAATTAGAGTCATTAGCGCATTTTTTTACTTAATATTTACTTATTTTATTCAATAAATAGTATTTTTGGGATTTTTAAGAATTTTTTATAAATTTTTAACACAAGACCAATCAGAAGCTACCACGTGGCCTACCACGCAAGTAGAGGAGGTGAATGGGCAAGCCATATGGACACCACACAAGTAGGGACAATGAATCAAAAATCATCGTGTGCAAGGAGCAAAGCAACATACGCTAAGTGTCATCACGACGTTCAATCTTAGTTTGGAGTGCGGTCAAACAACACTACTATGTGTCACCATTCCACTTGTCCAGTCGTTCCACACGTGTGCTATGCCATCCATTACTATGAATCACATGGAACTGTATGGTGATAAATCAGCATGTGTTGACTTGGACTGGTCTCCCTGCCATGAATCGTGCTCTGATTCACCTAGTGAATTTTGTGTGCCACGTGTCGCATTGTGATTGAATGGTGCTATTAATTTGGCTTGTCTTCATCTTAGCCCTTGATCTGAAGCTGATATAATGATACATATTGCACCTGAGCTATATTTAAGCCCCTAATCACCCCATAAACTGTAAAGAGATACCATTAGCATAATTTTGATCAGTTTTTTGTATTAAGAAGAGAGAAAAATACAAAACAATTCAAAAGAAGATACAATTTTGGTGGAGATTCAAGAGAAAATTAGTACTATAATTCAAGAGATTGAATGTATTTTTTCCTCTACTATTTTCTTTATCAATTTTTATGTCTTTTTTTTTATGAAAAATATGAACTTTATGAACAAAATTATGTCTAGTTAATTTATTAATATAGGGATCTTATGAATTCAATTTTTACCATGTGATGATATAATATTTTACCCCAATTATAATTATAATTATAATTTAATTATATTATTTAATTTGATTTTTATGCTATTAATTATTTAGCTAATAATTTATCTATAGAGGTAATTAAATAGATTTGAGAGAATTATTTAATTGTTTGTCTTGATTAAATAACATGCATAGTTTATAGGCACAGATGTTTGATTCTTATATATATGATCCATAATTGATGAACTTAATGAGTAGTATGCAATTTAATTAGCATGAGAGTGTGATTAAATTAATTACTATATAGTGTATAGTTTACTTAAGAGAAGAATACATGTTAAGTTAGATTCAATTGATCGTGTAATTAATTGATAATTATATTGGGGAGATTTTAGTTATTCACATGTTTAGAAAATGGGAGAATTAAATATTCCTAAATATTTTCTCATATATCTTCTTAGTTACCAAATCTGATTTAATTAATTATTGCTATCTACTTTTAGTTATTTTAATTTTGCTTCCTTAAAATATAAAAAAAAAAACAAAATTGATTTTTTTTTAAATTAGTTTCTAATAAAATAATCTCCGTGGGAACGATTTTTTTATCATTATATTACTTATTGTGATATGTATACTTGCATATTTATTTCACACACAATTTGTGTGGCGATCAATTTTTTGACACCGTTGTCGGGGATTATAAATATTAAAAATTGTTTTTTCCACTTTTATTTTAGTTATTTTTCTTTATTTAATTTTCATAATTTTATTTTTAACTTTAATTTTTTTAGTTGTATAGTTATTTATTTATTGTTGTTAATTTTCTTTACTTATTTACTTTAAATTTTTATTTAGTTTTTAATTTAGACATCTCTTTTAATATTGCAGAAACATAGTTTAGTCTATTGCATGAGAAGAGTTCGTGAGTGAAAAATCTTAACTTTAGATCTTGAAATTGAGTGTACTTTGAGATCAATTAAAAAACAACAAATCACCCAAGAGGAAGAAATGGTTAATTCATTAGAATCAACTAATAATGAGTTAAACTTGAATAATCAGATAGTTTTGATGGATGAGAGGGATAGAGCTATGAATGAATATGCAATACTTATGTTGGAAGGGTTGAATCCAAGTATTACAAGGCCAAAAATTCATGCTAATCAGTTTGAACTAAAGCCAATGATGTTTCAAATGCTACAAACAATTGGACAATTTAGTGGACTATTAATAGAGGATCCTCATCTGTATCTCAAATTGTTTATTGAAGTTGGAGATTCATCCAAATTAAGTGGTGTGACTAAAGAGGCATTCAGGCTTAGATTATTCCCATACTCCTTATGAGAGCATGCTCGAGCTTGGATAAACTCTTTGTCACCTAATTCCATTACAACTTGGAATGGTTTGGTGGAGAAATTCTTGATGAAATACTTCCCACCAACAAAGAATGCTAAGCTTAGGAATGATATTACTTCTCACCAATAATACGATGGAAAATATTTATATGAAGTATGGGAAAGATTCAAGGAATTGCTAAGGAAGTGTCATCATCATGGTATTCCTTCTTGGATTCAAATGGATAATTTTTACAATGGTCTTGATGCTCAAACAAGAACTATTGTTAATGCAACTACTAATGGAGCTTTATTAGACAAATTTTACAATCAAATTTATGATTTACTTGAGAAAATAGCTAGTAATAACTATCAATGGCCTATGGAAAGAATGATAGCCATAAGAAGAGTAGCTGGAATGCATGAGTTAAATGATATCACAACACTTACAACTCAAGTGTCATCTTTGGTTAATCTTTTGAAGTCTTAAAACTTTCCAGCGAGTATAAACTAGGTCCAAGATTTAGGGGTGTCGTGTGTGTTTTGTGGAGGAGCTTATTTGTTTAATAATTTTTCAAATAATCCTGAATTAGTATCCTATGTGGGTAATGTGAACCGAAACAATAATCCATACTCGAACACATATAAGCCAAGATGGAGACAACATCCAAATTTCTCTTGGAGTAAAAACAACAATCAAAGTGGTAATCAATTCAACCATCAATCATTTCCATCACCTTGTTTTCAACAACCACATCAATCACAAGCTTGAGAAAATAAATCACCTACTGAGGATAATATAAATGCCTTAATGGGGATAATGAAAGACTTCATCCAATCATTTAGTGAAAAATTGTCAACTCATGAGGCTTCAATTTGAAATTTGGAGAGCTAAATAAGGTAACTTGCTTAGGCTATAAGTCAAAGGCCTCAAGGTAACCTTCCAAGTGCACAATTGTAAACCCACGAATATAAGGTAAGGACTAGGGAAAAGCCATAGCTTTGAGAATAGGTAAAACTTTAGAATAGAAACATAAGATTGAAAAGGATGAGGAGAAATAAGAAATTAACAAGGATGATTGGAACTAGTGGATAAAGAGAGCACTGAAAAGGAAATAATTTAGTAACAGAAAAATTTCCTTTACAAACCCAGTGTTCCTTTTCCTCAAAGACTTTAAAAGAAAAAGTTAGATACACAGTTTTCAAAATTTCTTGATGTCTTCAAGAAGCTGCACATAAACATACCATTTGTAGAGGCACTTGAAAAAATGTTGTCTTATGCCTAATTCATGAAGAATATACTATCAAATAAAAGGAGGCTTGGAGATCATGAATCAATAACCTTAATTGAAGGTTGTAGCGCCATCCTTGATAGAAAACTACCACAAAAATTGAAAGATCCAGGTAGTTTTGACATATCTTAGACTATTAGGAACATTCATTTTGAGAAAGCACTATGTGACTTGGGTTCTAGCATTAACCTTATGCCACTATTAGTCTTCAAGAGATTGGGGATTGGTAAAGCCAAACCCACTTCAGGAATATTACAAATGGCACATAGATCAATTAAGAGACATTGGGGTGTAGTAGAAGATTTTCTAGTAAAAGTAGACAAATTCATATTTCTGACAGACTTCATTATGCTAGACATGGAGAAGGACTGTGACATTCCTATCATACTTGGTCATCTATTCTTAGCAACTATAAGAGCACTCATTGATGTACAAAAAGGTGAACTTACAATGAGAGTGTAAAATGAAAAAGTAATGTTTAAATTTTTTAAAGCATCTGAACCCCCTGACATTCATAGTGCTACTGAATGCTTAAGGATAAATGTTATTGAATGTGGGGACAATTTAAAAGAATCTGTTGAGTCACCCACACTTAAGACTATTACACGTAATGCTATGAACATGGACATAAACTCACCAGAAAATAACTCAACCTATTTTAACTTTGAAAGTATGGAATCAAAGGTTGAAATTATGGATTGTGTTAACTTTTTAGAAGACGCGCCTCTCATATGTGTATCAAAGGCAATTATGGAAAATTTTGAGATACGATCTAAGCTCAAATCATCAATTGGAGGGCCACAAAGTTTAGACTTCACACTTTTACCATCCTATCCCTAATCAAGTAGGAAAGCAGAGAAGTCCAATAGAGAGGTGAAAAAGATGTTGGAAATAGATAAATTGGATGAATTATGGTGGAGTGCTTATAATAATTCCAAAAAGTACAAAAAGAAAAAAAATGGCATGATAAGATAATTGAGCACCGTGTTTGCTAACCAAAACATAAAGTATTATTGAACAAATCAAGACTCAAATTGTTTCCAAAAAACTCAAAAGTAAATGGATACAAAGAGATGTATCTTAGGACTTGATATGATTGTCTAGTCAAGGACGTTAAACATGACTCTGGTTGGGAGTTAACCAACCGTTATTTTACTTATATTTTCATTTTTTTGTTTTGTAGGTGAATAAATGTGGGGAGCAATGGTGCAACAAGATTGAGCATTTCAATGACAGATGTGATATGCTATGATTAAGAGAGTTTTCTTTTCGTTTACCTTTTCATATTTATATGTGCACATTGGGGACAATGTGTAATTAAAGTTTGGGGGGAAAGAACTTTATTCTCTACATTAGTGTTTTCTATGCATTTTAAATTTTTTAGGGAATTGTTTTAATTCTTAAGATATTTTTAATCATGATTTGGGTAGAAATTGATAAATATATGGAAACTAAATGCATGCATGTCTAATATGAAACTTATGACCTCAAAGATAAAAATTGGTTGTCATGACTAGGATAAGGAATGTAATATATTTATTAAGATATTTACATTAATCATGTGATATGCTTGCTAGTTTTGATTGAATTAATTCAAATTTTTATGCACATGTTCATGATAGATTTTGGTGTGCTTATCGAGAGAAAATTTATAGTGAGTTATACGAGTTGATGGGATCAACTAGGGTTTAGAATATATTTGATTATCCCATGAGGAAAAATCCTAAATAGTATTTAGCAAGAGAAACGGTTTAGGCTTATTTGGATCAATTAGGCCCTTCAAGCTAACTATTATTATATTTGTAGTCACCCATTTGAGCCTAACAAAGAACCTCTCATATATTTAAGCCACATTGTATGCTTAACCAATAAGAATTACCTTTAACCTTGCACCTTTAACTTGTATAAAAAAATACAATAATGTGTGATGCTATAGAGTATGGTGAAATGTAATGCACCCTAAAAAGAAGAGAGAGAGAAAAAAGAAGCAAAACTCACAACACAATTATCTCTCTAAAGAAAAAGAAAATAGAATTGAAAATAAGTTTAAGGGTGTTGTAAAGTTACAATAAAATAAAAAAAGAAAAGAGATGTGGAATAAAAGAATATGAAAATAATGAAAAAAGAGGGTGCACTGAAACATCAAGTAAAATCTCAATTGTAGTTAAAAAGTGGATGTGAACCAAAAGAAGTTAAGGTGTGGAAAGAGCCTAAATGTCTTCATTTATCAACCCCCACCTAAGTCTTAGATTACAACCATGTAAAGTCCTTATTGATCTTGAGCTAAGTGCATATTTATATTAGTGGAGATGTGAAAATACACTTTTGAGACTTGTTCTAAGAATGAATTGATTAGTATACTCGTATAGGTTGATTTCATGAGTGCATTGGATGATATCATGTGCAGCACACACACACAGGTCAATTTGTCAAAAAACCTTGCACATCCTTCAATTGATAGAACGTTGATTGATGAATATGTGAACCTCTTTATCATAGGATTGTACAAATTTTGAGAGGGATAGTTTTCGTGAAATATGTATGTACTAATAGAAGTATATTTATGAATATACTATCCATGTTATTTTTTTTAATTATACTTGGCTTTATTTGAGTACAAGTAAAAAGTTAAGTTTGGGGTGTGATGACTCTATAAAAGTAGAGTCATTAGCACACTTTTTAACTTAATATTTATTTGTTTTATTTAATAAATAGAATTTTTGGGGCTAAAAATATTAAAATATGATCTTTATTAAAAAAAGGGTGAAAATATAATTTTGGAATTTTTATGAATTTTTAACATAGGGCTAATCAGAAGTTGCCACGTAAGCAAAAAAGCTGACTAGGCTACCACATGGATGCCACACAAGTAGGGAAAACGAATTATAAATATCCGTGTGTGAAGAGCAAAGTATCTCATGTCAAGACGGTGTTCAATCTGAGTTTGGAGTGCAGTTAAAAAACACTACCACGTGTTACTATTTTACTCGTCCAACCATTCCACTTGTGCACCATGCCAGTCGTTACCACGAATAAAATTGCGCCACGTGGTGATGACTCAGCATGCGTTGACTTAGACCAGTCTTCTCGCCTTGCGTCACACTCTACTATGCCAAATGAATTCAATGTGCCACGTGTTACACTGCGATTGGTTGGCGTTGTTAATTTTTCTTGTTTTGATCTCACCCCATAATCTGAAGCTGATCTGATAGTTCATATTTCACTAGAGCTATATTTAACCTTTTAATAACCCCATAAACCCTAAGGAGTTGTTATTAGCATAATTTTATTAGTTTTTAGTGTTAAGAAGAGAGAAAAATACAAAAAAAAATCAAAAGGAGATACAATTTTGGTGGAGATTCAAGAGAAAATTAGTACTACAATTCAAGAGATTGATTGTATTTCTTCTTATACTCTTTTCTTTATTAATTTTTATGTCTTTCTTTATGAAAAATATGAACTTTATAGACAAATTTATGTCTTATTAACTTATTAATATATGGATCTTATGAACCCAATTTTCATCATGTGATGATCTAATATTTTACCCCAATTATAATTTTAATTTAATTATATTATTTAATCTAATTTTTTTGCTATTAATTGTTTGGCCAACAATTTATCTATAGAGGCAATTAAATAGATTTGAGAGAATTATTTAATTGTTTGTCTTGATTAAATAACATACATAGTTTCTAAGCAGAGATGTATGATTCTTATATATGTGATCTGTAATTGATGAACTTAATGAGTAGTGTGCAATTTAATTGACATGAGAGTATGATTAATTTAATTACTTTATGGTGTATAGTTTACTTAAGAGAGGAATACATGTTAAGTTAGATTCAATTGATCATGTAATTAATTGATAATTATATTGGAGGGATTTTAGTTATTCATATGTTTAGAAAATTGGGAGATTAAGTAATCCTAGATATTTTCTCATATATCTTCTTAGTTACTAAATCTGATTTAATTAATTATTGCTTTTTATTTTTAGTTATTTTAATTTTTCTTCCTTAAAATATAAAAATACAAAAAAAATTATTTTTTTAGTTGTAAAAATTAGTTTTTAATAAAATAATCTCAATGGGAATGATCTTTTCTTATCATTATATTACTTATTATGACACATACTTGTGTATTTATTTCACACACAATTTGTGTTGCGATCATTGGTTAACCAAATATCAAGCAATTGTAAATTTTATTTGAGAAGAAAGTTAACATTTAAACCCCAAAGACGTAAAGGTTCAATTTCATGTTGAAAAAGGAATGAACCTTTCTAGTGTTGTTTAGTGGAAGATAGAACCAAGCAAGCATAACCCTTCTAAATTATTTTGAAGTAGATACAAGTAGATAAAAAAGCTTAGCACGAATATCAGTAGTGAATGGATATTGGGATGTATTTTTAAAGAGTTATCTAGACTTCCTCTAGTTTGAGAGACCAATTTCATAATTGAGTTGTATCTTGGAGTTGTGACAATATATATCACTCCTTATCAAATGGAACCCATGGAGAAACAAGAGTTAAGGAAACAATTGGACGAGCTATGGGGAAAAAGGATTCATTTGACATAGTTTTTCACTCTTAAGAGCACCTGTCTTGCTTGCCAAAAATAAGGATGGAACTTTTAGATTAATCATCAATTATTATCAACTAAATAGGCTTACCATAAATGAACATGTATCTATTACCTTGGATTAATGAGTTGTTTAACCAACACAGAGGTGCAAGTTTCTTCTTAAAAATTGCTCTAAAGTCTTGATATCATCAATTGTAGGTTAGAGAGTCATTTAGTTTATTCAATGCTCCTACTACTCTTATGGACTTAATGAATAGGGCATGTTGACCCTAACTACTTTGATCAATTTATCATAGTATTTATTTATTCAAAAAATTGTGAAGAGCATGAAGAACATCACAAGATTGTTTCCAACTTTGACAGAGCATTAATTGTATGCAAAGTTCGAGAAGTATGATTTCTAGCTTCCTGAAGTCAAACTCCTCTGACACATCATATCTAGAAGAGGTATTGCTATGGATCCTTCCAAAATTGAAGCAGTATTAAGTTGGAAACAACCAAGAAATGTAAACAAGATTTGAAGGCTTCTTAGAATGCCTGGATATTGCCAACATTTCGTGCAAGACTTCTCAAAGATTGTTGTACCTTTAACAAAGCTTATTGAAAGGTAGTCAAATTCATATGGGATGATGCTTGTGAAGTTTCTAAAAGAGTCCAAAACCCTATACATAACCAGGATAAGGAGATATGGACTCCTAATGGACTTGTCTCTACACTTAGCAGAAAGAAAAAAGTTAAAAATAGAACACTTAATAGAAGCAATGATGATATAATATCGAATATACATGTAACATTCAATAACAAATACTATATGAGAACTAAAAAATAGATAAGGAATATAAAAGAATTTTAATAAAAGTTTAAGTGATAGTATGTTGCACATTATACAATTCAAACTCAAAGTATACTAGTACAATATTAGAGCATGCATAACCCATGATATAATGAGGTAAACCCATATAGATACCATATCTATATGGTAACATCCTTATGTTGCTTAAAGCAACCACTTAGTAGCTAACAATTCACTAATCAATAAAATAGTTACAGCATTGAAAGAAATAAACCACTATTACCTCTATTAGTTGAGACCTTTGTCTGAACTACTATTGTTACTCTTGCATGTTGCTTTTGCAGTGACTTGGTTCGACACCTAAACCTGGCTTTCCTTAATAGCTGAAACCACCCAATGTGATGTGATTAGATACCATAGAATAGTATTGTGTAGAACAAACTAACATAACACTTGAATACTACTCATATAGGGATATACTCACTCATCACTTAAAAATAGTTACTCTCACTATTCTATGCTCATATAAATGTAGCAAAATTACTGAAGAACTTTCTAAGTAATTAGTAAATATAGAATTCAAATCAATATAAATTTTGGCAGAATTTTTCCAAGTTTTTCAAATTAACTAAACAATTAATGAGGGGGTATTTATAGCACTCAATCGGCCACATGCCAACCCCCTCACAAAAGGTGGTGGCGAGGGTGGTAGCTAGGTTAGTGGTGAGTGTGGTGGCAAGGTACCAAAAAATATTTTTTGTTTCAAAAAATGTTGATTAAACTCTATGAATACCTAGAGCCAAAACAAACCAAAATCCACCACTCTCAACTTAGCATGTATACTAAAAACAACCAAGTCATGGTGTGTAAAAACATGCTTTCAAATATAGTATTCCTAACTATGCATGTGTGCATTACTGATCTGCAGTAACCAACCTTGTACATAGAATGATAGAACATTGAGTTAAAATAAACATACACCATGTTTTGTACACGAAAAGCCACCACATAGACATAGAGTACAACATGACTTACATTCTTCCCCTTTCATTTTTCATGTCAAAACACTACACATTATATTTGATTACATGCTCAATATATATTATGTTAAACTTGTTTACTCTATATGTCATCAAGATATGCTTATGTGAACTAAGCAAATATAAATATAAACTCAACTAGATCCAATCTTCATATGTCCACTTTTAGCCTCTCTCCTTACTAATGTAAGTGCTAACCTAGAAGAAATAAATAGGTCTTTCATGCTTGTAATGATAGGTTAAGGTATTACAATTCTGTCCATTAAACAATTCATTGAGTAGTAAATAATAAGAACAAATTGTGATTAACAGGTTTGGCTCGAGTAAAAAATTAGGTTATAAGTTGAAGCAATCTTGACCAAGCTCGATCAATCAAAACACTTTTCAATTGATCCAAGCAATGATAAATAAAACTTGAAACTAGACAGATCAAATTTGATCATATCTCGATCGATCTAGACCTTGATCAATCAAATCAAAAAATTTGATTGATCTAGCCCATATTAAAATTAATTTTGAGATGACTTATATCATAGTAAATTGATGCTCGATCGATGTACCCCTTTAATTGATCCAGAAATTACCTAATCGATCGAGTAACCTATATACTAAAGTGTTCCTATGTGTCTAATATGAAATCTAATGTTCATAAGAACATAAATATACATAAGATGTGTTCATTTGATGCCTAGTAGCTTCTTTGACTTGAAAAGTGATATTGAATGATGAGCTTAGAAACTAAATTACATTTAAATGTTTTATTCACGAATATTGCCAACACTCATAAACCTTACTATCTCCTTTTTTCATATTCTTGTAACAAAACTTCTCCCTCACTGTATCACACTCATATAAAAATACATTTTACATAGTAGAATTATACTATGAGATGGTGAGATCATATTTGCTTTAATCTTGACAACTCATATATACACTGATAAACAAAAACACAAATTAATAGGCACATAACTTGTCTAGAAAAACTCATTGTTTATTAGTTCAATATATATAATAAAAGAAAAGTTAAGAAACATACATAAGTGATGAGTAACAATAGATAGAACATTTAAGTATTACTTTCCTTATGTGAATAAACTTAAGCATAGAATGTGTTCTCCCTCTAAATGTAATTCTTCCCAAAGAAAATATTCAATTTTTTTAAACTCTAACTTCCCCCTTCAAATAACTCTATCCTTCATATATTTTTAATTAACTCTCTCAACAATTCTCTCCTTTTTTTGTTATATGAATAAGTAAAACAATGAAGAAGTAAATAAAAGCAGGTTAAACAAACACACAGTATATTGAATTATGAAGTAGAGTAAATAAGCATATTCAATTACACTTCAAAAAAATGGTAAAGGCACAAGAACAATGCACATAAATAGTACAATGTAAATAAAACAAAAAAAAATGATCATTGTGTGGGATTTTGAATGCCTTGATGTTTGAATTGAGAGTGCATATTAGTAATCATAAAGCATATGGCCTCTTGTTATTCATCCATGGCATTCAATTTGTTTTGAAGACCTACCATTTTTCTTGATAGTGTTTTCATTCTCGTTCACATTTTATCCTTAAATAAGCCCTGACAAGATGGTTTTGAAGTAGGTATGTCATCCATTTTAGCATCTCAAAAAAGGTCATCAACTACTTTTCCATTGGTTCCGATATTAGTGATTGCTCCACCGTTGATACCAATACATTAGATCTCTATCTCTTTGAGGTCTTGGAAGAGGATCTTTAAATGGTTGACTTCCCAATGTCACCCACACAACGAATGGGTTTAGAATCCTTTATGGGTGCTACACTCATAGTAAGAATCAATTAATAGCGATGTCCAACTCTCGGGTTTATGATCTCAAATTGGTTCACAATTTCATCTTGAATGATTGTTTCTACATTGAAGGAAATTCCTTTTCCAATAAAATATAAAATCTTAGCATGAAAGTAGCCAATCTTAGAAGAAGACTTTGAAGGAAATAGATTAGAACTAACCATCTTATTCAAAACCCTATAAAAAATAGTGAAATCACCCAAGATATATAGTTGTTTGGAGTTGAGGCTGACACTAGGTGAACTAGTTAGTTCGATCAACAAATCTTCATATGAAATGCGATACCATTTCAAGTTAAAACTAGCATCCTAGGTGTTTGTGATTGATAGAAAATGTTGATTCTCTAGATCGAGATATCAACAGTTTTGTTTTGAATGCATTCCCTATAACTAATTCGCCTAGGGTGATGTATTTTTGGATCAATATTAGTATATAATTCATAAACAAAGGATAGGCAACACAATTTTGAAAATTTAAACTGATCACCACACATGAAGTGTGTGCAATGAATATGTAAGTATACGTATCGTAACAAGTACTATAATGATAAGAAAAAATCATTCCCACAGAGATTATTTTATTAGAAACTAACTTCTAAAACTAAAAAAAATATCATTTTTTATATTTTTATATTTTTATATTTTAAGGAAGCAAAATTAAAATAAATAAAAGTAAAGAGAAATAATTAATTAAATCATATATGGTAACTAAGAAGATATATGAAAAAATATCTAGGAATACTTAATCCCCCAATTTGCTAAACATGTGAATAACTAAAATTCCCCCAATATAATTATCAATTAATTACATGATCAATTGAATCTAACTTAGTATGTATTCCTCTCTCAAGTAAACTACACACCATAAAGTAATTAATTTAATCACTTTCTCATGTCAATTAAATTGCATACTACTCATTAAGTTTATCAATTATGGATCACATACATAAGAATCATATATCTCTCTCTAGAAACTATGCATGTTATTTAATCAAAACAAACAATTAAATAATTCTCTCAAATCTATTTAATTGTCTCTATAGATAAATTGCTGGCCAAACAATTAATAGCATAAAAATCAGATTAAATAATATAATTAAATTATAATTATAATTGGGGTAAAATATTAGATCATCATATGGTGCAAATTGGGTTCATAAGATCCATATATTAATAAGTTAATAAGACATAAATTTTCCTATAAAGCTCATATTTTTCATAAAGAAAGACATAAAATTAATAAAGAAAAGAGTAGAAGAAGAAATATAATCAATCTCTTGATTTGTAGTACTAATTTTCTTTTGAATCTCCACCAAAATTGTATCTTCTTTTGATTTGTTTTGTATTTTTCTCTCTTCTTAACACTAAAAACTGATCAAAATTATGCTAATAATGACTCCTTAGGGTTTATGGGGTGATTAGAAGGGTAAATATAGCTTAAATGGAATCTGAACTATTAGATCAACTTCAGATCAAGGGTTGAGATGATAAAGAGAAAAATTACCAGCATCAGCCAATTAGAATTAGACACGTGGTATTTAGATTCAGTGAGCAAATCATTAAGTGATATGTGGTAGAGAAAACTAGTCTCGGTTAACACTTTTTAAGTCATTGACAAGTGTCATCATATGATTAATAGTTACAAATGTTGTGGAACACGGGTGGAATGAAGGGATGAATTAGGTAAAGTCACGTGTCTATCGCGTTGACCAAGCGTCGAACTTGGATTGAACGCAATGTTGACAGGCGGCAAGGGATTGCATCATTCCTTACACACGGTAATCTATGATTCTTCGACTTTATTGGTGTGGCATCCACGTGACTTACCTAGTCAACTCCTCTACCTACGTGGCAGCTTCTTATTGATCCTACGTTAAAAATTCATAAAAAATCCATAAAAATTCTAAAAAAATCCCAAAAAATTTCAAAAATTATATTTTCACTTCTTTTCACTAAAAAGTTTATATTTTAACATTTGTAACCCCAAAAATATTATTTATTAAATAAAATAAATAAATATTAAGTAAAAAAGTGTGTTAATGATTCTACTTTCATAGAGTCATCATAAACAAGGATTACCAATTTGGAGCCCTAATGGCTCGTGTAATTCCTATCTCATGAAATTCAATCCAAGTAATGCTAAGCCCAAGTAAAATTAGGCATTTAGAGATAATAGTTTGATACCTTATTTGAGAATCTTTCTCCCATACTTGAGATGAGTGTATAGTAGGTGCATCTTGAGGGTGTTCTTGTTGTCGAGCAACCATTTGAAAATCGAGCACAAAACCAAAAAGACTAAAATACCCCCATGAACTAAAAATATAGAAACTAATCAAATTTTTCCAACCATATTAAAGAATGGAGGTCAAGGAACTACTATTGGAATAAAGGAAGGGAATTTATGAGTGTTTGTTCTAAATCCTAGTGCTTGGTATGTGTGAAAATGAGGGAAAGTAATGGATCTGATTTCTACACAAAGGTGTGTTTTTTGCATAGATTGATCCAAGTGATAAGTGCTCAAAAACACTTAATATATCATGATTTTATGCATATTTAGTGATTATATAGATTTGTATTGGCTTGTTTTACTATCATTTTATGCAAATATATCTTTCAGAAATTACAAGTATATTTGTTAACTTTCAAATATTTCTTATATTAAAAAGATTCAACTTGAAAGAATTATACTTGAAGAACCCATTACAACTTGGAAGATTAAAATAAAATATTTGTAAAATATTACATATGTTTAAAAGCAAGAAAAAGAAAATACATGAAAATTAGGGTTCCAATGTGATGTAGTTTGATGTATGTCGTGGTATGAAATTGTTGTGAGCCTTGGAACGTGGCCAAAGGAAAGAATCAATACATCCCAAGTATGATGAGGGTTATGGCATGAAAACATTGTGTGTCGTGGTGGAAAGGTAGTTGGTCATGCTCAAACCATGTGTAGGCTGTGTGTGTTGTGCAGTGAAAAAGGTTTGTGCCATGACACTAGGTTGAAAAATTCATGCAAGAGAGTTAGATTTAGAATTTAAATTATCTGAATCTAATTTATAGTAGTACTCTTAAATCTTTTGGTCTATATCAACTTATATTTTTTTTAAAAGAGTTTATTGAATGATTTAAAAACCACATGATTCTTCTTTAAATCGACCTTGGAAGTATATTTGTCATTTTCTATAAGTGATTTGTATACTTGTGAGCTATTTTATAAATTATACAAAATTTGTATGCTTAATTTTGCCATGTTAAGTTTTTGGTGTAATTGCTAGGTAAATTAGTAATAGCATTGAAAACTAGTTAACC
Source organism: Hippophae gyantsensis (assembly GCA_030763125.1). Classification (NCBI taxonomy): domain Eukaryota; kingdom Viridiplantae; phylum Streptophyta; class Magnoliopsida; order Rosales; family Elaeagnaceae; genus Hippophae; species Hippophae gyantsensis. The sequence continues at coordinate 14,492,516 of CM061036.1, forward strand.
TTTGCAAGCATCACCTAGTAAGGTAAATACAAATCAATTCTAAGTAAAATAGGCTCAAAGTGAGGAGTTTTGGTGAATTGGTAATGAAAATCTGAGAAGGGGGCATAAAAGGGGTTCAAGGTTCGTGGAAGAGAAAAGAAAAAGAAGAGGGGTACTCACTAAACCCATTCAATCGATCAAAGATTATGTTTCATGGAAGAGAAAAGAAAAAGAAGAGGGGTATTCACTAATCCCATTCAATCGATCGAGGATTATGTTGATCGATCAACATTCAAACTTCGATTGATCTAATTCATTGTAGATCGATCAACATTTAAAGTTTCTGAAAAAGCATTTTACTCCTCCTTATAAGTCCTAAACTATACAATTAATTTTAAAAACAATAAAATAAAACAAGAGATATCAAGGAAAAATTTAATTAAAAAAATAAGACAAATTATTATTATTTTTTGGATAAAGGTAATAGATTTATTCAAACATGAACATCACTCAAATTAATCAATTCGAAGGAAAAGTCGTTCTTGATCAGAATTGTATTATTCACTGTATGCATAAGTATTTAATAGAGTAAACATACATTTTTCAACACATATTGACACTTACTCAAAATATGATACAAGTTTGAACTACAAAAATATGTTAATTTATTCATTTATGATCAATCAAGGAGGATTCTTAGAAAAGAGCATCATTCATCAAGGAGAATTGCAATTGAATCCTTACTTTCACATAATAAAATTTTACTTACTAAGAAAGAGTTTAATTAACTTTTTTTCCTTTTTGCATTCCCTCTTATTACTTATTATTTTTTGTGAGAGATTGGTTATTTATTTTTTTGTATAACTATTTGTGGCTCTTTCTTTTTGTGCATGCAATTTCATTTCTTTTTCCTTTAAATATGCACGAGCCAAAAACCTAATATTATGACTTTCACACTAATTGTAAGGTATCCCTCTCCACTAACTATGATAGGTATACACATCATAGTAGGTAACCATCTCAAAACTAAATGTCTCTCTATAATAGCATTTTATGAGTTGAAAAATAGAGCTCACACACAATATTACTGTCAAGATTATCTCAAGCCCTAAAATCTAACATAATCAATCCTAAACTTCAAGCATGACATACATATACATCTAATGAGCATGTGAGTGAGTTCTTGTTAACATTGGTCACCATATGTATGGAAAAATGTAAGTTCACATATCAAAATACTCACTAACACAATGAACACTCTATCAAAATAAATGAAGTTATAAAAATAACTAAGATTTTTGTATACCAAAAAAAGGTATTTGAAGTTTATTTCAATGTTAAAACAATTCTACTTTATTTATTATCATTTTACTTTATTTTTTATTTTTCCAAAATAAAAGTTTTTAAATGAATTGAAATAAAACTAAGAAACAAATGACTAAACTAAAATTAAGAAATAACAATCAAAACAATCAAACTAATATGCTCACCTAGGATTAAAAAAATATCAAATAATCATACCTAGGTAAATAAGAGGGACAATAAGTTGATTAAAAAAAGCAATATTTTCTAACCCAAATTTTCTTAAATTTTAGTTTCTTAATATATTTGGGTTTGGACACAATTGACTTAGTTGTCTTTGGTATATCCTTGGACTTGCTTTTATTTTTATTATTCATCATTAATGAAGATGTAACATGCATGTAAGGATAATGATAATTAATTCTAGAATTTTGAGCATGAAAAACATTGTTAAAATAAGGAGAAGTCACAAGGAATTTACAATTAGGCCTGATATGACATTTCTAACCACAGTTATGACAAATAGTCTCAGATTGAACAAGTTTTTCAATCACATGTACAACTGTTCACTATGTATAATAAGTAACATTAGAAGTTGTGTTAGAAAGCCTTACCTATGAAATCCTTGATTTTGAAGGTGTAACATATAAGGAAGACATGTTTGTGGGTTTTACAAACTCAGTTGATTTTGAAAAAGACGGCATAGTATGCTCATCTACAAAACCTAGCCCTATATTATCACCAAAATATTTTCCATAATCTAGAACTTTGTTTAACCTTTAAGCTTCAATGGTCGATATTTTCAAAGCTTATTTAGATTGTTCAAGTTCATGCACCAAATTTTTGTTACCATGTTTTAAACCTGTAAGACTTTAATTTAGATTATTAATACATTCATATAATTCAAGTTTTTCTTTTTCTAGAATTGATGAATTTGTTTCATATGATTTTAGTTTCTCATTCAGTTTGGTTACTTCTACAAGTGACCTATCATTTTCCTTTTTACAACCTACTAAATTTATGAATAACCCATGAAAGCTATTGACATTAAATGTTTCGAGTAAGAATTCAAAGTCACTTTCCTTATTGCCTGAGTCAATATTAGACTTATTGAAATGTCCACCAATTGTTGCAGTAAATGCCAGAAATTCGTTGTCATTATTTTTTGATTCAATTGGATTGGCCCTGTCACTTTCAGAGTTAGTAAGAATAGCATTGAAGAGTCTTCCAATTTTATTCATATATAACTATAAAATGACCATAACCCATACATTCAAAACATTAAGGTTCAATGGGTTTAGATTTCATACCTTCAAAACTCATAGATTTGAGTCTTCTTAGATTCTGATCCTTTGGGTGACTTGATTGTCCTTTACTTTGTGGATTCTTTTTGTTGAAGATTTTCTTTAATCTTCTATCTTTAAGTACCAATTCTTCACCATCATTGTTACCATCTTCAGTCATGGTAGTTTTGAAAGTGACACCTTTGTTTTATATAGGAGTTCGAAAGCTCATCTCAAAGGTGAGAAGTGAGCCAACAAGTTCACCAAAGTTCCTCAATTTTGATGGTGTTCATATCTTTGCTTTCATCTATGACGGTAACCTTTGCATGGAAGCAATCTGGTAATGAATAGAGAATCTTTGGAACTTACCTGAATTTCTCAATTTTCTCACCAAGATTAGCACATAATTTAATATAAAATTTAGAAAATGTTTCAATTTCTTTCATCCAAAGGTTTTCAAATTGAATACCAAGCATGCGAATTTTAGTTTGTTTAACTTATGTTATGCCTTCATAGGCAACCTCCAAGGTATTCCAAGCATGCTTGGAAGTATCAACATTAGATATAAGATGAACTTCATTAGCAGACACAATTTTAAAGATAGCATTAATACCTTTTTTATTCTAGTTACTACCAATTTTATCTTCAATGTCTAATCTTTCCTAGGTTTAAGAGTGACTACATTATCTTTGGTAATAGTATATGGTTCCCAACCATAAATAACTGAATTTGAGACACTCTAATCAATAGAAAGTAGAAAGGCGTTCATATGAACCTTCCAATATAGATAGTTAGACCCATCAAAGAAGGAAGCATGGGTTATAGAAGAAACCTCTCTCAAATGATCCATAACAAGGTCTTAGGCACACACTAAGTATATCTAGTTACTCACTCTAATACTAATTAGAAGTTTTTTTATTACAGATCTAATTATCTAGAAGGATCAATAGGTAATTAATCAAATTATGTCAAATTTAAATTTCACAAATGACCAGACATGCAATCATATGTAAATAAAATAATGCAAAAATAAAGATTAGCCTATGAGATTTTTTGGTGGAAACAACCTAATCTATAACAATGACCTAAAAGAAAAACCACTGGTCTACCGAATCACCTAACTTTCCACTATGAAAATAATATTTAGTTACAAGACTAAGACTAAACTACCAATCACAGATAATGCCTCAAAGTAACCTACTTACAAGCCTATGCTTTCTTTCACCGTCTCCACAAGCAAGGTGCTCGAATCCAAACCAACAGTTGGATAAACTCAAGTCACATGAATTATCAAACTCATTAAGCTAGCAGAAAAACACAAATACAATGTATGTCTTAGAGTAGATTAAATAATGAACAACCCTAGCTAGATAAAGTATTCCGTCTAATTTACCAATTTGTGGGAAAATACTAAATTTTTGTATTTGGAAAATGCTTTAGGAGGGATTCCCTTTAATGACACACACTATCAAAAGAAACCCATTTATGAAACTTATTATCTAAACATGGATGAGAATTGAAATAGGATCCATGCAAGGAAAAATACTTGTCATTCATCAGTTATTAGGGGCATCCTGAAAATGTAAAGGTCAAAATATGGTTTATGTTGCTCATTATTATCACTAGCTCTTCTGGCTTGCTTGTTTTATTTAGAAACAAAAGTTCACCTTCAACAAGCATAGATTTAGTCATATAAAAATTACGAAAATCTATTGAGATATGTTAAACATCTTAGGACAAATTAGATCTTGCAAAAGATACTTATTCTAGAAATATATTAATTAATCAAATACAATCATAAAATATTTGATAGATTAACTAAAGAAATAAACTTAATTGAATATTGTTGCGTGTTTTGCAACACACGAACTCGTGCAAGTATACACGGTCACAAGTAATAAGATTAGTAAGTAAAGTTCGATCCCACGAGGATTTGTTACTATATTTTGTCGAGTACTAAAATTGTATCTCTCTGATTTTATCCAAAACAATCGTTGATTAATAAAAAAGTAATAAGAAAATAAAAGAAATCTAGGATTGCAATTTTTCACCAATCTAATCCAGTCAAATCATGTTATTTTCTTTTGAATTATATTTTTTAGTACATTAAATTTGTCAACCGAAAACTTCTTTTTTTATTATTCATACATCTCTTTCGAGCTCCGTATAAACACACCTCGTTAAATTAATTCACTATATCTCTATGAGAATTAAATTTACCGAGATTCATTACGTTCTAAGTTTTCAATTGGCCACACATACAATTAGGGTATATTTCTATCCTTCATCATACATGTCATTCTATTTACGAGCAATACACACACAAATACCTTTCTCAAGTTTATTCATGTGCCACGGATCGTTTTGATAAGATTCGTAAATAATCAAAAAGCATTAAGCACAAAATAGAACGAACAAATCGAACGTCTTATAAATCTATCAAAAATAATTAAAATCAAAGCTTCATAAATTTAGATCAAATGCAACCCTAGAAAAATTAAATTACTTCATAAAATTAAAATAAAAATTACAACAACTACAGAAAAATAAGAAGCAGAAATAAAATTAAAACATGTCATATGAAAATATTTGGCACACGCAAAACACAACAAAAGCCAAAATATGGCTTCTGCGTGTTTTGCCGTCCAAAACCGAGCAACACACGAAAATTAAACTCTACCCAAAACTCCAAAACCTCTCCAAAAAACTTTTTTTACAACTAAAAACTATCTCCTATTTATAGCAAAAAAATACATCAATAAAATATTAAAAATTAATACACGCGTAAAATATTTGTATCGAAATTAAAACCAGACATTTTTCTTAAATTACGCGTACACGCGTATGAATTGGAATATTGTATTTTTATACGCGTGCACGACATAAACAGAGGGAGCCGTTCTGACTTTTTTTTTTTAATTTCAAAGTGCATGCCACGTGTCAGCTTCTGATTCGCTGCAAGAAAATGGTGGGACACGTGGCAGCATATAACAGGATGGAAAGAACGGGCTCACGGAGAATTGCCGCACCGGATTGCAGCGCGAGAAACGTGGGAGACAGCTCCTGAGACGTACCCGGGATTCCGCGCTTTTGTGTTCACCGAAACAGGCCATGTGTCCTAACATGATTGGTTGACAGATTAAGGTGGAAACGTGGCAGATTATGGTTGGTGGAATAACCGGGCTCACTTGAAGATCAGCGCACGGGATCAGAGGCGCGCGTAAGCGGGGGACAGGGGCTGCAACGTGTCAGACACGTGGGTCCCACTTGCATGCCGGACTGCGCGACAGGTGGGCCCCACTCGGCGTACCGAGCCACGTGAAAATTTGAGACCTGCACCCACTCTCTTTGGTCGGGTGTGATAAGGACGCGCAAATCTCAGCCGTTTCTTATCTGATCGGACGATTACGATTTGCTGCGCGTGTAGATTAGTAGCGTAGATTCTTCTCCTGTAAAAAATTAAACTTTATTAATTCCATTTTGACCCATAAATATATTTCAAATTACATTTTAAACTTTCTTTAATTACAGTTAAGCCCTTTTCTAATTTTAAATTAAATTTTTAAACTTTTAATAATTAAAATGAAGCCCAAATTTAATTTAAATTATATTTTTGATTTGTATAAATTGTAATTAAGAACTATATTATTTAAAATTATATTTGTGGACATAAATTTGACATTAAGTACATTTTCGATACAAATTATTTACTTTTATTAAAATATATAAAAAACAGTAAATACTAATTTATTAATCAAAAATTAACTAAAAACATCAAGAACATAGTAATTATAATTAATAAAATAGGTGAAAATAACTATATAAAATACAGTTATCAAATATTAATTATTAAAATAAATTAATTATATAATTTCAAATATATACCCATATTATACTCTCCTAGCGTAAGTATACCGTTATTTAACAAAAATAAAATTCAACGTGGTTCTATAAGTGAAAATATAAAACTTAAGCTTAGAAATGGAAAAATGAACTTAAAAGTGTGCATTACATAATTAGGACACAACCTAATTAATAAAGTTACGAGGATGAGTAAAAATATATCTTAAAGTTTATTTGTCTTTTGCGGTTCTATAAGTGAAAATATAAATAACTTAAGCTAGGAAATGTAAAAATGAACTTAAAAGCGTGCATTACATAATTAGGACACAAGATAATTAATAAAATTAAATATATAACTTTCATTTTTTTCCATCTTCAAATTTCGCTCCAATAGATTTATTTTGTTTATATTTTTTTTCTTCTTATTAGTTTTTTTTTTAATAAAAATACATATTTATGTTGTCTCTTTATTTGGATTTTTTTCTCTCTTATAGATATTCATCAAGATTATCTATGCCATTTAGTCTTTCTTATATATCATTAAACTTGTAATGACTATAAAGTTTGGTTGTATGTAATAATTACAAATTTTGATTGAATGAAAGTAACAAATCAAAGTTCAAGCAATATAAATTTCATAGGTGTAGCATTCTGGTCTTCATCAGTGCAGTAAAGCTTTGAGACAACAAACAATGATTTTAGGTTGTTTTATCCTAGGGACGACGAGGTTGTGTTTGCTTACACAAGTTTGGGTAAAGCCATGAAACGTCTTAAAGAGAGCGACCTAGTCTGTGACTTAACCCAAGCAGTTCATTTCAATGTATTGGTAATATTATTCTTACATTGTTTTTAACATACTTGTACCAACAATTTTAAGACGAATTTTTATCTACCATGTCTACTGAAATATTAACTATTGATCTAAACAAACCATTCTATTTTGAGGGAATACACTTAAAAGGATGGAGAAAAAAATGTTATTTTTCTTAACCATGAAAAGGTTGCTTCTGTTCTTACTACTGAAAAACTAATATTGCCTAATCCTCCTACTGAAGCTACAACAAAGGATTTAGACACCTGGATGGAAAATGATTTTCTATGCAAAAATTTATTCTTAATGGATTAGCTAATGACTTGTATGACTATTCTAATTCTGATAAGTCTATTAAGGAAATATGGGATGCACTTTAAAAGAAGTACGACATTGAGTAAGTTAGAACAAAGAAGTATGTTGTTAGTAGATACATGAAGTACCAAATGGTTTATGAAAAATCTGTGGAAGCTTAATCACACGAACTACAGAAGATAGCACATGAATAACTTTTGAAGGAATGACTTTAGATGAACAATTTCAAGTTGCTATTATTATAGATAAATTACCCTATGCATGGAAAGATTTTAAGAATGCACTTAGACATAAAACCAAGGAATTTTCTTTAGAAAGTCTTAAAACCTATCTAAGAATAGAAGAATAAACCTGAAAACAAGATCAAAGAGATGAAGTACTCGTTGTCTCAAACAACAGTACCAATAGAAATACTTCTTTGTAATTCTAAAACCTAAAGGAAGAAACATGAAAACTTATAATTGCAATAATAATCAGAATCATAACCACCAAAATAGAAATAAAAATTATCCTCCATAGAATGGACCTTAACTCCATCAAGAAATAACATATTCATGTGTTATAGTTGTAACAGACCTGGCCACTTGGCCAGGAACTAACGGAATAGGAATCGTCCTGCCTTGTAGGCGAACCTTACTGAAGATCAACTAATTTCTATGATATCTTAAATCAATTTTTTTGGTGGATTTGAGGGGTGGTGGGTGGATACTGGTGCTTCTCACCATGTTTACCTCTGGAAAGGCTGTCATGTTGAAGGATGTCCTGCATACTCTAGAGATGAGAAAGAACTTAGTTTCGGGCTATCTTCTTAACAAAGATGGGTTTACTCAAACTATAGGGGCTGATTTATATACAATAACTAAAAATAATATTTTTGTTGTGAAAGGGTACGCCACTGATGGCATGTTTTAATTGAATGTTTCAATTAATAAATCTTCTTCTTCTTCTTCTGCTTATATGTTGAGTTCTTTTAATATTTGGCATGATAGAATTTGTTATGTTAATAAACACATAATCAAGAACATGAGTACCTTAGAATTAATTCCTAAATTATCTTTGAATGATTTTAAAAAATGTGACTTTTGTAATCAATCTAAAATAACCAAAACTTCACTTAAGCCGGTAGTTAGAGAATCTGAACCTTTAGACTTAATACATTCTAACATATGTGAACTAGATGAAAATTTAACAAGAAATGAAAAATGCTATTTTATAACTTTTATTGATAACTGTTCAGATTATACTTATGTATATCTAATGAAAAATAAAAGTGAAGCATTTGACATGTTTAAAATATTTATGACTAAAATCGAAAATCAACTTAATATAAAAATAAAAAGGTTTCGAATTAATAGAGGCACTGAATATGATTCCAATATTTTCAATGATTTTTATAAAACTCACGAAATCATTCATGAAAAAACTACACCTTATTCTCCAGAAATGAATGGAAAAGTTGAAAGAAAAAATTGAACTTTTACTGAATCAATTGTTGCAATTTTATCAAACTCTGGTGTTGCTTCCCATTGTTGGGGAGAAATCTTATTAACTGCTTGCTATGTGCTAAATAGAGTGCCTAAATCTATTAGTAAAATTTCACCGTATGAAATTTTGAAAAATAAGAAACATATCTTAACTTATTTTAAAACTTGGGGTTGTTTAGCCTATAGTAGGATCCCTAATCCTAAAAGAAATAAACTTGCTAGTAGAGCATATGAATGTGTGTTCATAGGATATGTTGTGAATAGTAAAGCTCATAAATTCTATAACTTAAATGATCATGTAGTTATAGAATCAAATTATGTTGACTTCTATGAACATAGTTTCCCTTTAAATTGAAAAATAGTGGGGGCTCGTCTTCTAGTAGTTTACCCATAACTAGAACTAGTGAACAAAATGAGGAATTAAACACTGAAATTAGGATAAGTAAACGAGCTCAAACCCTTAAGGATTTTGGGTCTGGTTTTTATGCTTATACCTTATAGGAAGATCCCCAAACTCTTCAAGAAACAATATTTTCTTTAGATGCCAACTTATGAGAAGAAGCCATAAATGATGAAATGGACTGTCTTGAGTATAATAAAACTTTTCATTTAGTTGACTTACCTCATGGTTACAAAACCATAGGATATAAATGGATACTAAAGAAGAAATTAAAACCCGATGACACTATTGAAAAGTACAAAGCTCGTCTTGTAGTCAAAGGGTATAGATAAAGAGAAAATGTAGATTTCTTTGATACTTTTTCACCAGTCACATGAATAACTTCCATATGTGTACTTTTGTCTCTTGTTGCTATCCACGATTTAGTAGTGCACCAAATGGATGTTAAAATTGCTTTCTTAAATGGTGACTTAAAAGAAGAAATTTATATGGAATAACCTGAAGTCTTTGTTGTCCCAAGTCAAGAAAATAAAGTTTATAAACTAGATAAATCTCTTTATGGTCTAAAACAAGCACCTAAGCAAGGGCATGAAATTTTTGATAATCTAGTTATCTCACGTGGATTCAAAATGAATGAAAGTGACAAATGCATTTATTATAAATTAGAAAATGACATTTGCACTATTATATGTTTATACGTGGATGGCATGATTATTTTTGGGTCAAAAATTCATGTTAATGTGAAAATTTTATTGTGTACTAACTTTGATATGAAATACCTCGAAGAAGGGAGTGTAATCCTTGGTATTAAGATTACTAGGTCTGAAAAGGGACTTTCTCTAGATCAATCTCATTATATTAAGAATATCTTAAAGAAATATAAGTACCTTAGTTGCAAATATGGATGTACTCCTTATGATCCTAGTGTAAAATTTTTCAAGAACACAAGAGATGGTGTTAGACAAACTGAGTATGGGAGCATCATTAGTAGCTTACGTTATGCTACTGATTGCACTACACCAAACATAGCTTACGTTGTAAGACTACTATGTTGGTTTACCAGTAGACCTAGTATAGAGCATTGGAATGCTATTAAAAGGGTCATGAGATACCTTAAGAGAACTATGACCCTTGGAATACGTTATAAAAAGTTTTCTACTGTTCTAGAAAGATACAACGATGCTGATTGGAACACTCTATCAGAAGACTCCAAAGCATCTAGCAGCTATATATTTAGCATTATTGGTGGAGCTTTTTCTTGGAAGTCTAATAAATACACAATATTGGCTCAATCTACAATGGAGTCTGAAATGATAGCATTAATCACTACTAGTGAAGAAATATGCTAGTTAAGAAGTCTATTAGTTGAGATCCTTTTATAGGAAAGACCGATATCAGCTATCCTAATCCACTACGATAGCACCGCAACTATTGCAAAGATTTAGAACCGTTATTACAACAGAAAGAGATGACAGATACATAGTACTGTTAGATAATTTTTCTCTACAGGAAGTGTAAGAGTGGATCATGTACGTTTTGATGAAAATTTGGTTGATTCTTTGATGACAGGATTAACAAGAGAGAAGATTTTCAATACCTCGAAAGGGATGGGAGTGATCCCTTAGAATGAAGAGTCACTCATGATTGTAACCCAACTTATAGACTGGAGATCCCAAGAAATAAGTTTAATGGGTAATAACAAGTCATGAAGTGATATGAGATGAATCATGCTATTATGAAGTCCCATTCTATATTGTTAGAAGCATGAAGTCCTAAAACGACTGAGAAGGATGAGTTAATTGTTAAACTCTTAATGAGTTCTATACTCTATGTGGAGTAGAGTACATAGCTACAGGAGTACTCTTAATAAACTCACCTATGTGAATGTGGAAGTGTGGCTGCTTCCTATGAAAACTTTGGGCAAAATTTACTAGAGCATTCACTATAATGGGATACACGTGCATGGGCGTAAAGCACGGAAAGGTTGTGTGTGTTATATTGTTAGAGATAGAGTTTAAAACTATAAGTTATTCTAATATATTCTAAAGCATCAACACTATGCAAAGGTTAAAGTCGATAGACACCTTTTGCGTATGCACAATCTTATACTTTTAATTGATTGATTGCTCGATGAAAACTATTTTTATATAAAATTCAAGTGGGAGATTGTTGGAAATATAAATTTAAATAAAATCAAATTATAGTTTTTTAAGTTTTTGTCCCACATTGTTATTTTATATCATTTGAAAGATGTATAAATAAAAAATGATTGACTATTAAGTTTGGGCCCAAAGAGCACTCACTTTTGTAAAAGGAAAGAAGACCTAGCCATATGTGTACCAACAATTTTAAGACATATGAAAAAATTGAAATAAAAACTAAATAAACACAATACATTAACATCTATAAAAAAAATAATAGCTGTTATTTCGCGGTGACATTTCAATAACTTTTTATTTTTGTTTCACTTTGTGTAAGTTCTTTTACTAATTATTAATTAATTTTAACTCGTTACCCACTTAAACCACTTTATTTGCCAGATGATTTACCTTTTTTTGTCGTCCCTATATTTAATACCTAAATATAATAAAAAAATAAATTGTAAGAAAATATTACTATCGCCTGTTGTATGATTATATTAATAGTAATTATTTATTAAGTCCCTACATTTTATAATTTTTTATTTTTATAAAAAAAAGATTAAAATGAACATGTTTTATGGTTAATGCTCATGCAAGAATCTCTCGGATTCATGAGCTAAAAGTTGGTTTTATCTAATACGAAAAAGAATTCATTTGGATCTTCATTTGAATGATATATAATTCATATTAATAACCCGATGAATAGGAGCGACAATAGTTAGTATTGTGTTTGTGCCTATTAATTGACACAATAAATTTTTTAGATAACTTATTGTATATAAATTGTCCATAGCTTAAAAAAGTTCAAATTGTTAATCAACTTGTTTCTCTCATTCCTAGAATCCACATCTTCTTCTATTTGTGTAAGTTTGATCCTTACTCTAATAAGGTATTTCAAAAATGAACATTCAAATTTATAAAGTAATTGTGATAAATTCTAATCAATCATTTTTTGGACGATATTATATTCATGTTCGTAATTTTTTCATTATATAAAATAATTAGTTATAAATTTCAACCGATCTTTTTTTATCATAATGTATTGATGTTTGTATTATATTGATTTGACTTGTAGTATTAGGAAACACCATAGTTAGTAAAATACGAAATGGATATTATTCGAACAAACATACATACAGATGTAATACATTTTTTTTATTAAAAAACCCATCAAAAATTTATTATAAAATATATATATGGTAAAAATACAAAAATATATAAATATATATATGATTTGTTTAATTTTAATATATATATATATATATATATCTTATTAAGTATTATAATATTATTTAATCTTTTATTATAATATAAAATATCAATAATAGATTTACTATAAGTAGATCATACTTATAAATTAACTATTAACATTAAACTTAGTTTAATTTAAGCATGATTTACTTAATAATTTGACAAATAAGATTAATTTCGTCCATTTTAAGTCAAAAATTTAAATTACATCAATTATTATTGTTTGATTTTAAAAAATCATCTTTAACATCTTCTTTTAATAAGTGTTTTATAATTAACAGTTTTATTATTAAATATTTAATCGATATACTGAGACTCATGAATAATTTTATTTGAATTTCAATTAAATTAAAGATACATAATATGTTATGTATAAATACAAATATGATTTGTTTAATTTTTAAAAAATATTATTAAAGATACATAATATGTTATTAAAGATATATATATCTATCTTATTAAACATTACTATATTATTTAATTTTTCATTATAATATAAAATATCAATAATAGATTTACTATAAGTAGATCATACTTGAAGATAAAATTAACTGTTAACATTAAACTTAGTTCAATTTAAGCATGATTTGATTAATAATTTGACAAATAAGATTTATTTCGTCCATTTTAAGTCAAAAATTTAAATTACATCAATTACTATTATTTGATTTGAAAAATTTATCTTTAACATCTTCTTTTAATAAGTGTTTTATAATTAACAGTTTTATTATTAAATATTTAATCGATATACTGAGACTCATTTATATTAAATTTTTATAAGAATTAATGATCGAAATATGAAAATATGAAAATATATGATTTGTTTAAAAAAGTAAAAATATGAAAATATATAAATACAAATATGATTTGTTTAATTTAAAAATATATTATTAAAGATACATAATATGTTATTAAAGATATATATATATATATATATATATATATCTTATTAAACATTATGATATTATTTAATTTTTCATTATAATATAAAATATCAATAATAGATTTACCATAAGGAGATCATATTTGAAGATAAATTAACTGTTAACGTTAAACTTAGTTCAATTTAAGCATGATTTGCTTAATAATTTGACAAATAAGATTCATTTTATCCATTTTAAGTCAAAAATTTAAATTACATCAATTACTATTGTTTGATTTTAAAAATTCATCTTTAACATCTTCTTTTAATAAGTGTTTTATAATTAATATTTTTATTATTAAATATTTAATCGATATACTGAGACTCATTTATATTGATTTTTTATAAGAATTGATGATCGAAATATGAAAATATGAAAATATGAAAATATATAATTTGTTTAAAAAAGTAAAAATATGAAAATATATAAATACAAATATGATTTGTTTAATTTTAAAAAATATATTATTAAAGATACATAATATGTTATTAAAGATATATATATATATCTTATTAAACATTACGATATTATTTAATTTTTCATTATAATATAAAATATCAATAATAAATTTACCATAAGTAGATCATACTTGAAGATAAATTAACTGTTAACATTAAACTTAATTCAATTTAAGCATGATTTGCTTAATAATTTGACAAATAAGATTCATTTCGTTCATTTTAAGTCAAAAATTTAAATTATATCAATTATTATTGTTTGATTTTAAAAATTCATCTTTAACATCTTCTTTTAATAAGCGTTTTATAATTAATAGTTTTATTATTAAATATTTAATCGATATACTGAGACTCATTTATATTGAGTTTTTATAAGAATTGATGATCGAAAATCTTAAAATTTTAATAAACTATAAAAAAATATAAATTAAATATAATTGAAAATTATTTTAATTATAAGTTATTTTATTATGAAAATAATCATAATAATATACATATTTAATAAAATATATTTTTGGAGAAAGTATTTTTTATTTATTATCATACAAGAAAAGTATTACACGTGTAAATTACATACTTTTTAGCTTAAAAATATGAGTATATTTTTATAAGTTTAAAAGTATTTCAAAAAACCCAAATATTTTCATTAATTCATACGTGCATGTGTAATATGAATATAATACGTAAAATTGTGTTGATATTGTGTTGATTTTTGATTCATCCTTATCTTCAATAAATGAAAGGCTTCAATAAATGAAAAGATTAAATACATCCATTCTTCTCATTTTAATATTATTCTTTCTTTACTTTGATCTTTAAAAAGAAAAATAATTCAATAAATTTAATTATCGAACCATAAAATGCTATCTCAGCCTATTTTATCTAACTGATTTTTTTTAACACCTGATTATTAAATGGTGTTATTTTATTTCTTTTTCATATTTTGTAATGCTATATAAACTACAAATATCACAACATTTTAATAAAATGATTATTCGAACATATTTTAGTAGGATAAGTCATTTTGACATTGGATTCATAAAAGTTCAAGTAATGTTTGATTTAATTATAAAATATATTATAACAAAAATCAACAGTAATGTTCATCATTTTATTGGTAATCGATCCAGCACAATTTCATTTGAATTTCAATTAAATTAAACAGCCTTCATCTAAAAACCATATGAAGTGCTTATTTCATAAAGAAGAAAAAATATTCATAATTTTCTTCATCAATCAAATTTGGGTTACAATTATCTTGCCTGAATCTGGCACGTTTGCTGGATGAAAATTAGGCTATATTATTTTTTTTTTGGTCAAAATTAAAATTAAGAAAGTCACAATTTTTCAAATTTATTTGCCAAAGTATAGTGATAATCCGGATAAGAGAGGACTTGGCCCTTCTTTCTTTTTTATTTTTTAGTAATTAGCTGCTTTCACACTTGGATTCACGTCAGGATCAATCACAGGTCATTAGTATTAAAAAAAATGGATTAAACGCACAGGCACAAGTTGTTGTCTTCAAATTATCATTCTTCACCCAATTTAGTTTCTATTTCAAAGAATTCTCGAGATATTTAACATGAAATTTATAAAAAAAAAAAAAGTAAAAAAATATTTTTTTTATTGACCTAATTCAATTTTGTACACAAGTAGAAAATGAATATTTGAATTTAAATGCAATTTTATAAACTTACCTAAAACTACTATTCAGTGTTAAAGAACAATTCTAATACATATAGTAAGATTGTTACTCAACCTCTTCCATCTTGACTATGAGTAAGAGAATCCTATGATTCGTTTATTAATCTAAGGATAAGATTTATTTTTCTTATATTTTAAATTATTAATTCGAATCATATAAAATTATCAATTAATTAAAAAAAATAATAGAATATATTTATAGATATTATTATATTAAGTCATTAAATTTATGTTTATAGATTATTTATAAAAAATTTAAACTCATATTCTAATTAAATTATAATTTTTTTAAAATATATATTTTAATTTTATTTTTTTACTTCTAACTAGAGTATACTTAAAAATATAGTATATTTATATTTTAAGAAGTAATGAGTTGAGTCCGAATTTTTTAACTAGAAGGTCAAATATCTAACATCTGTGAAATTGTATTTTAACAAAGTGGATAATTGAAAAAAGAAATTCCAAATTTTGGGATAGATATGAATTTTGGTATTAATTTAACTTAAAGTAATGATTACGATTTGAGTATATCCCAATATGAATTTTGGTATTAATCGAACTTAAAGTAATGAGTACGATTTGAGTATAATTATATTTATAATTATATATGTTCGCAATTAAATTAATTAAATTAATATGTTTAAAATTAATTAAAATTTAAATTAATATGTTTAGAAAAAATAATCTTTTTGAATATATTTTAATTATTACAGGGATAAAAACCGTTTTTGAAAGAATAATTTTTGAATATTTTAAATATAAATTTTATAATTCAATTCGAAAATAATTATATCAAAATTTAACCTATTCCGTAAACTTTATGGTTACTAAAACATACTATCTTAATTAGTAATTAGCTTAGCTCTCATTGAAAAAGAAATATCAAGAAACGTTGCGCTGATTACCTTGTGAGCACGCGAAAAAAAAAAAC
Source organism: Hippophae gyantsensis (assembly GCA_030763125.1). Classification (NCBI taxonomy): domain Eukaryota; kingdom Viridiplantae; phylum Streptophyta; class Magnoliopsida; order Rosales; family Elaeagnaceae; genus Hippophae; species Hippophae gyantsensis. The sequence goes on from CM061036.1 coordinate 14,509,344, forward strand.
AATTGAAAAAGAAAAACAAAGTTTAAATCGTTAATCATCTCATTCCTAGAATCCACATCTTCTATATACGTGTGAGTTTGATTCTTACCCTAATAAATTATTTCAAGATATTATTATATAAATAAAATTTTTGGATGATATTATTATACGTTCATCAATTTTTTTTACCGTATAATATAATTAGTATTTGTATTGTATTGGGTCCAATTGTACACAACCAATAAAGTTATTAGATAGATATGAGTGGGTATAATAATCTATCTAAATTGAATCAAATTAAACTTAATTTTATGATTTATAATTTTAAATAGATTGATTTTGATTTTAAAAATATAAAAATTAATGTGTATCAGGTTACTTAAGTATCCAAAATTTATAAATTGATACTTAATGAAATCAACATACACATTATTAATATACACATTAAATTTTTTGAATTTATACATTTATGGTGCTTATAACATATATGTTTATAATCACCTAATTTTAGTTAAATTTTTACGTAATTTTAGAATATAAAACAATTTATATTATTTTTCTTTTATGTTCATTTTTAAAAATGTTTACTATAACTAATAATAATCTAAATTATTTTTATTCTAAACAATTTATTTATTTTTTATTTAAAAATTGATGTTTAATTATAGTTTAAATGATAATATATAATTTTTTAATTAAATTATTGATTAAACAAAAAATATTATTTATTATTTTAACATTAATATAAAGTAAAATTATTTAAATTTATTTATAAAATAAATTAAGCATAAATTGAAAATTGAACCTATTAATCTAATATAAATAAGGTCTTCAAATATTCTTTAAGCTATATATAATAGGTAGGTTTTGATTTTTGAGTTAATAAATAAATTTATGTTGGTTCAATTTGCATTTTAATTAGGTCCAAAATTAATTAAAATTGAAGCATACCCATCCCAAATTTAGGGAAGAAAAAGATTCCATTATTTTCTCCGTACTCATTGTTACCAATTAATTATTAAGGAGTTTTCTAGAATAAATTTTGCGGATTTACTACGTGAAAATTAAGATGACGTGTGATATTATAGGGTGTTAATTGTTATTACCTTTTATTTTTGCCAGTTAATATCGTGTTGATTTCAGATTCATCCTTATCTTCAATCAATCAAAGGATTAAATGAAAAAAATAAATAAAAAATCAAAGGATTTCAGATTCATCCTTATCTTCAATCAATCAAATGCACTAGTAATTCTTCTAATTAATGTTTTCTTTGTTTATTTTGATCTCTAAAATAAAAATAATTCAATAAATTTAATTATCAGCCTATTTTGTCTAACTGATTTTTTTTTACACCTAATTATTAAATGGTGTTATTTAATATTTGTAAGTAAATATAAGATAATGGACGAATTGCAATATAAGCTACAAATAAGAAAATATTTTAATAAAATGATTATTCGAACATATTTTAGGTGGATGATGGACTCATAAAATTTATTTATACCATAAAAATATATTATAACAAATATCAACAGTAATTTAATTCATTTTATTGGTAATCCAGCTCAATTTCATTTAAATTACGTAGCCCTTCATCTAAAAACCATAATTTTCTCCATTAATCAAATTTGGATTTCAATTATCTTGCATGAATCTGGCAAGTTTGATGGATGAAAATTAGGATATATTATGGTTTTTGGTCAAAATTAAAATTAAGGAAGTCATAATTTTTCAAATTATATTGATAATCCTTTTATTTTTTGGTAATTAGCTATTTTCACACTTGTATTTTACGTCAGGATCAAGTAATAAAAATCCATCCTAAATTAAAGAAACAGGTCATTAGTATTTAAAAAAAAAAAATCAATCAAAGGATTAAACGCGCACAGGCACAAGTTTAACTCTCAATCTATTGGAAAAGAAATACCAAAAGAACTTGCACTGACATTAGCTGGTAAGTTGGTACACTATATATACGTATAACACTTACCTCCCATCTTATTCCCAAATGTTTGAGATTGCTGTTGCTAACTGCAAACCCTAACCAAGAACTTTCTCATCTTCTTGTTTTATTAGCTGATAAATAGCAGATCTATTTGATCAGAAAATGCATCAAAAGATGATCCAAAATGCAGTATCAATCGACACCATCAACAGCAAGAAAATGGTTGAAGATTCTTCTCCTCCTCCTTCTTTTGTATGCATCAGTGGACGTTCTCACTTACCTGAGGATCTCATAGCCGAAATCCTCTCGAGAATTCAATCGCCTAAACTAATCCTTCGATTCAGGTGTGTTTCCAAGTCATGGCTCTCTTTGATCAACGACATTAATTTCATTTACATGCATCTCTCTCATCGACTGTTGAACTACGACTACAACAACTATGATATGCTTATCCTCCATAGCTGTCATGACACCCCTACCTCCAATTATGCCTTTTCAATATACAACTCTAAAACGTTTGACCGGACAATTTCTTACAAACTTCCTCAATCTGTACAGAGTATCTCTCTTCATGGATCTTGTAATGGTCTAGTGTTAATCTACTTTAACTCAAGTTGTAAATTCAAATTAGGGAATATGGCTTTAGTTAATCCTGTAACTGCGGAGCTCAAAACTATCCCAGTTGAAGGCGATCCTCGAGAACGTTCAATGTATGGGTTCGGTTACGATGCATTGGAAAATGATTATAAGATAGTAAGGGTTTGTGAGGAAAATGAATTATTGTGGAAACGCTACCAAGTGTTTGTTTACAGTTTGTCCATGAATTCTTGGAAAAAGCTTAACATAAAACCTCCCGAAAATCTTGGGTTTAGTGTTCTACATCTCCCTGTTGTTTTAAATGGTCATATCAATTGGAGATGTCATCACATTTACACCAATGACAGTTATATTACTGCATTTGACCTTAACAAAGAGGTGTTTAACCGAATAATACCACCGCGAAATTGTGCAAGATTGGGTATAATATATCTGGGAGAGTTATGGGGACACCTTTCTGTTCTGACTGGTGACATGAAATATTATGAGATCTGGATAATGAAGGATTATGGGGTATCAAATTCATGGAGCAAACAATTTAAGTTCACAGATCCTTGTACTTTCTCACCACAGGGATTTGGCAGGGATGGTACACTCTTATTAACACATCAGGATTTTGAGTTTGCCATTCCTCTCATTGAGCTTATATGGTATGATCCACAAGCCCAACGAGCAACTAAAAGGTTGCATGAGATTGTACCACTTTCTTTTCGTCAAATATTGTTTGGTTATGTTGAGAGTTTGGCTCCAATTAGCCCGGAAAAGAGCATTACTATTAAGTCTCCAAAGGTTAATTAAACTAGCCGTCACTCATTTTCATTCGGTTTATTTATTATGGTTAGCTTAATTTGCCTAGTTATTTTATCTCTTCCCTTTGTGACTGATATATACTACTTGGTTGTTCTTTGATCAATCAAAACTACTTTCAATAAATTTCTTGCAATCCATATGTAATGCTATTATTATATTATTTACACATAACATAACTTATCTATTGCCCTCTGCTGATATTGTTTTCCTCATAATTATGTGTGCAGTAATCGTCTTCAATGAGATAAAAACTATAAATTTTATTAAGAAATGATATTTAGGATAAGAAAATTCAACTTGTAAAATTTATAAGAATATCTTAAATATTTACCTTAACTTAGCAAATATTGTATACTATTATAATAAAAGTTAAATGTATGGACCATGTTAAATCACGATTATGACCACAAAAAAAATCAAATAATAAATTTTCTTTATTTGTATTTAAATAATAAATTTAAGTTTATAGAATAAAAAAACATATTTATAAATATCAAATAGTAAAAATATTCAAGAGAAAAAGTCCTCATCTCATTTATACTTTTAACTTTTGACCAAAAGATAAATATGGAACGATAGGATCATACTCCACAATCAGTGTTACCCATATTATGGAAATTAAGTAAGATACGTTTATGCAAAAAGAAAGTCGAGGCATGGTTACATGGCTGCTGATTTTAGTATTCTTATATATATATATTTTTAAATATTTTTAATAATAATTTTTTTTATATACAAATAATTCAGTTATATAATATAATTTCATGTTATTTTCGTATAAGGTTAAAAATATATTTATCTATGTTATAAAAAAATATGTTTTTTTAGAGAAGTGAAATAGAAATTTCATGAATACAAAAGTTGTAATCATGCAATTAAATCTAGTCTTTAAAATAATTTGCTAAAAAATGGCAACTGGCTTGAGATATACTGTTGAGATGTATGCGTTTCATTAATTATTAGGATGGTGGTTTGTGCTATCTCACGTACATAAAATAATATATAACAAAAAAATTAAATTTCAAAGCTCTTATATTATTTAATATATAACAATAAAATATATTATTTTAAGCCTATATATATATTGATTCAATAAAAATAGAAGTGAGTTTATAATTAATTTATATAATATGTTTTATGATAATTATTTAATAAAATTAATTTATATTTACATTATATTTGTAATTTTACAGTGAAGTTATAATTATAGAGTAGTTTATATAAACATAAATTTAAGTCTTAAGTTTAAGTCATTATGTATATCTAATTTAAAATTTTAATTTTTTAAATTCATAGTATAAATTTAAGTATCTTTATATTATCATTATTTATAAATGATGCTTGAAAAATTCAATTTTTAAGATTCATTTCATGAATGATTTCATGAGTTTTATAAAAATCATTGAAAATATTGGAATCATATTCAGTACCTCTATCACTTTGAAACCTTTTTATTTTTCTATTAAGTTGATTTTCGATTTCAGTCATAAATATTTTAAATATGTCAAACGTTTCATTTTTATTTTTCATTAGATATATATAAGTATAATCTGAACAATCATTAATAAAATTTATAAAATAACGTTTTTCATTTCTTGTTAAGTTTCCATCTAGTTCACATATGTTAGATTGTATTAAGTCTAAAGATTCAGATTCTCTAACTAGTGACTTATGTGAAGTTTTGGTTATTTTGCGTTGACTACAAAAGTCGCATTTTTCAAAATCATTCAAAGATAGTTTAGAAATTAGTTCTAAGGTACTCATGTTCTTGATTATGCATTTATTAACATGACAAAGTCTAGCATGTCAAATATTAAAAGAACTAAACATATAAGCAGAAGAAGAAGCTTTATGAATTTCAACATTCAATTTAAACATGCCATCAATGGCGTAACCTTTCCGAACAAAAATATTATTTTTAGTTATTGTATATAAATCAGCCCATATCGTTTGAGTAAACCCAGTTTTGTTAAGAAGATAGCCCAAAATTAAGTTCTTTTTCATCTCTGGAGTATGCAGGACATCCTTCAAGATAACAGTCTTTCCAGAGGTAAACTTCAATTCCACCTTACTAGTACCAACAACTTTAGTGGAATGGGAGTCGTCGAATAACACTTTCTTATCCTTCGACAATGAATAGGACTTGAACATGTCACGATCATACCAAACATGGTGAGAATCACCAGTATCCACCCACCACCCCTCAGATCCACCAAAAACATTGATCATAGATATCATTGTAATTAGTTGATCTTCGGTAAGGTTTTCCTGCAAGGTAGGATAATTCCTATTCCAACAATTCCTGGCCAAGTGGCCAGGTTTGTTACAACTATAACACATGAATGTTTTATTTCTTGAGGGGGTTGAGGTCCATTATGTGGAGGATAATTTCTTTTTTCTATTTTGGTGGTTACAGTTCTGGTTATTATAACAATTTTGAGTTTTCATGTTTCTTCCTTTAGGTTTCAGAATTGTAAGGGAAGATTACTTATTGGTACTGTTGTTTGACATAACAAGTAATTCATCGCTTTGATCTTGTTTTCAGGCTTCTTCTTTTATTCTTAGACGGATTATAAGAATTTCTAAAGAAAATTCCTTAGTTTTATGTCTAAGTGTATTCTTAAAACCTTTCAATGCAAAGGGTAATTTATCTATAATAACAACAACTTGAAATTGTTCATCTAAAGCCATACCTTCGTAAGTTATTTCATGTGCTACCTTCTGTAGTTTGTGTGATTGAGCTTCCACATATTTTTCATCAACCATTTGGTACTTCATGTATCTATTGAAAAAATACTTCTTTGTTCCAACTTCCTCAATGTCGTACTTCTTTTGAAGTGCATCCCAAATTTCCTTAGTAGACTTATCAGAATTATAATAGTCATACAAGTCATCAACTAATCCATTAAGAATAAAATTTTTGCATAGAAAATCATTTTTCATGCAGGTGTCTAAATCCTTTGTTGTAGCTTTAGTAGAAGAATTAGGCAATATTGGTTTTTCAGTTGTAAGAAAAGAAGTGACCTTTTTCATGGTTAATAAAAATAATTTTTTTATCTCCATATTTTAAAGTGTAGTCCCTCAAAACAAAACAATTTGTTGAGATTAATAGTTAACATTTCAATAGACATAGATAGAAATACGTCTCAAAATTGTTGTAACAAGTATTTGAAAAATAGTGTAAGAATAATATTACCGATATACTGAAATGTACTGCTTGGGTTCAGTCACAGACTAGGTCACTCTTTTAAAGGTGTTTTGCAACTCTGACCAAACTTGTGCAAGAAAACATAGCCTCGTCGTCCTCATGATAAAATATCCCAAAATATTTGTTTTTTGTCTCAAAACTTCACTACATTAATGAAGTCCAAAAATGCTACACCTCTAAAGTTTATGTTGCTCAAAAAACTCTAAAAACAATTTAGTATTTTCTTTCTAAGAGATATTGCTTCTATGAATTGTAAGATAATTGGTGTATCTAAACTGAGAGATGAGGCTTTCTATTTGTAGTTTGAGAAAAGGTATGGCAATTATGATAAATAACGGTTATGTCTGGGTGGAAAATGTAATGACCATTTTTGAGTAGAAAAGTAACGGCTATTTTTGAGTGAAAAAGTAATGGCCAATTTTAAGTGGAAAAGTAACGGCCATTTTTCTTAGAGAAAAAAAAATAACTGTCATTTTCGGAGTAAAACAGTAACGATAATTTTCTGAGTGAAAAAGTAATTTTAATCAAAAAACAATTTCAAAAAAATAAAATGCCACCTCACACACACACACATGCACACAAACTCGTACTCAGCTCGGTTCCACATGGTAAGGCCGATCGGTAAGATAGATGGCAATAACGACATCGTGCGTGCGTGTGTGGAATCACATTTGCCTAGATCCTCTTCCCTTTCACAAAATGGGTGCCTCTTGGGGCCCAAACCCAATAGTCAATCCTTTTATATTTATACATCTCCTAAGTGATGTAAAATAAAAATGTAGGACAAGACGTAAGAGACTACAATTTGGCACAAATTGGCATAATTTATTTTTATTAAAATTCAAATTTCTAACACTGTGTCACATAAGAAATAAGCCAAAGAATTTGTGGAAGATTTGAGGAGGTAGTTGGAAGAGAAAGATAAGGTTTTTATTGACCAATCCTCATGGATCGAGGAACCAAGTGATTGACTTATAAATAATGATATGAGCGTCTGATGAGTTTTAAAATGTGATACTATTATGAAGCAATAATCTTGAATGATATTCAAATTTTGTATATTTACGAAAAGTTTGTAAGAGCATGAATCACTTACAATGAACAATAAATATACTCATAAGGTCATTCTAAAGAAGAACTGACTAGTTTTAAATAATTCATCAATTGTTTTAAAAGCAACACATGAAAATAAAACCTAAAAATTCTATTACAATATTTGGGTTTTGAAAATCCTAAACTAATGACAAAATAATAAAATTAACTATAGATTTGAGTCAAACAAATATATGACACATATATGTTTAAAAAATAGTGGAGAATTAATGACAATATTTAGTTGGTTAACCATCCTTGTTAGAATTATTTAGGTTAATTAAGTGTAAATTCAGATTATCTATTCTCTCTCTTTAATATAAATAATGCCTTTAGTTCAGTCATTATTCTTTGATAATCAAACCACTTAATGTCTTTGGTCGGGTTCTCAGTTAATTTGATTGAATTATGCCTAATGTCTAATGAATTAATAAACTATTTAATTCGATGCCTTCGATCGTATCACTAATTTAAACTCATAATCAAGTTGTTCAAATTAGATCTAGATGATGTATCTGAAGCCTAATTCTTATATTTTAAATCTATTAGAAAAAATATGCCATCGATATATTATAAATAATAAATTTTGTAAAATCTTGAAATAAGAAATATTTTGTATTTATTAAATATTAAAAATATTCACCTAAACAATCTACACAAACATAACAATAACTAAATTCTCATTATAATAATGAGCCAAACATGTTTGAAATTAATAAATAATCAATAAATTAAAATCATCAAATTCAAGAAATACAAAAGAGTAATTAGAAGAAATAAGAATATAGATTACATCTCAATACCAACAATAGATAAATGATATGTTATGTTCTAAAGTTGTGATCATGATCTTCAAAGTAAACCCTAATTACTTCCCTACAATTTGCACCCTATCGGTAAGTTCTATGTGAATAGATAATAGAGGCTGGGGAAATAAAATTGTATGCTTGTCACCACCCAAACATATTTCGTGTCACGATGAGGTGCCTTTTGGTTCTAATTGTTGATTTAGGAAATTCTACGTGCGTCGAGATCCAATAATTTTCATGCCATGACATAAGCCTTTTGAATCCATTTGTGTATTTTATGAAATTATGCGTGTGTCATGGCACAAGGTTGTCGGTTTGCAATTGGTCATTCAATATTCAATGCACATCATGGCATAGAAAAAAGCATACTCGTCTCGAAGGTCAAAAATTTCCAAAAACCCTAATATGAATTTCATATATGTTAACCCCTAAATTAAACCTACAAAAACACCCTAAACTCTTCATAAACAATATCAAGCCATATATCCAACCACTTGCTCCCATAGTTGTTTTACACACTCCAGGATACAGATAAAGAGAGAAAATCTTCTAAATGTGAAGTAGATCCAAACATTTGAAGAAGACAGCGATAAGTAATTCATAGATTTGGAATCACATATTAAGAATGGTATTTTTATTATTATATATATTTTTTTCTCTTTGTAAACTGGTGTCTTTTGTAATTATATTAATTGAGATTAATTTAATTATGATTGGCTAATTTTTGTAATATGAATTTTAGTATTTGTTTCCAATAACTTGCGGAACAACTTTATGGTTTGAATAAATAAAAGTTTTAGTTATTACTTTTTCATATTCTTTATATCTTTAATTATAAATTAATAATGGATCAAGTCTTGATTTATAATTAAAAAAAATTTAAAACTAAGCATTAGACATATAATTTATACTTGATTGTGCATTAATGAATAAGAGTTTAATTTAATTTCATTGATCGCCATACCCAAAAAGTTATTGATTAATTGAGGTTAAATTAAATTATTTAAATAATCTTTAATTGTAAATTAATGCTTGACCAAATCTTGATTTATAATTAGAGAAATATACTATAGAGGTCCTATATTTATTATAAATATTATAATTAAATCTTATTCTTATTTTTGGTAACACTTTAACACTATTGTTTTGAAAAAGTAACGATAAAAAGATAAAGTTAAATAGTCAATGAATTAGAGGTCACATGTAGCACACATGACCATATAAATGGGGTAGAATAATCTTTCTTAAATTAAAAGTAATAAAAAAGGAAACAAGTCAATAACATTATTTACCTATGTCACTATTCTCATATACCATATCGACAATAGAGCATAACCTTTTACTTAAACACTCTCATTTTCCTATTTGACTATTATGATATAATGTAACATAATTTAAATAGAGAGTATAGCTTAATCCTTTTTCTCATTTGAATAAAAAATTTAATTCATTCAATGGACGACATCAATGCCAAAATCACTACTACAAAAGGGGTATTTAAGTCATTTTTAATTAACTTTAAATTGACTAACTTAAAGTGTAAAGTCGGTTCAACGTGTGAAGCGACTTTACATATATTATTTTTTTTCTCATTTTTTACTCTACTAACATGTATTCAATATAGTATAAAAAAACCAAAATATAAATAATAATACAAATAATTGAAAATTTAAATATAATTAATTATTTGATAATTAGATTTATTACAAAAAACAAATAATGTATATACAATACATATATATATAGTTAACTTAAATTACAAATAAAATAATGTCGTCAAAGTGTAATTGGATTGTGCGAACAAGCTTGGTTGGCTTAGAATCACGAGCATTGTGACAAGAAAACTGGGCAAAAAATAGCTGATCTATATAACAACTCATTTCCCTACATACATGAGCACGTAAACATCCATCAAACAAGCAGTCTAAACTTCAGAGATATATGAATGGAGAAATTAAATCATTATAAATATTACTATCAAAAAGATATTACCACAATGACATATGAGTGATATAATAATAACCTTATCCCTTCGAACTTATATTAGTACTTTATTAATCTTTTGTCTATAAATATGAAGCTATTTGGAATCAAGATGATATTTTTAATGCTATAATGGGCTCTAAATATGAAATCAATTGTAATTCTGATTTGTTAATTCACTTGTATGAGTTTTGGTGCCCTTAAACGTTTGGAACAATTTTGTAATACATTTATGGGCACCAAAACGCATATAAGCTAAGTAACAAAATAAGAGTTACACCTGACTTCATATTTATAGCTCATTATAGCATTAAAAATACCAGTAGAGATTCCAGATAGCTTCATATTTATAGATAAATGATTAATAAAGTGCTACCATGATGTTGTCATAAGGAAAGTAGGCAAGAGAGATGAGATGAAGTTTGGGCAAAAAACAAGTCCATAAAACAATGCATTCCCCTAAATACATGAGCACATAACCATCCATCAAACAAGAGACTTCAAACACAGGAATAGAGAAATTAAATTATTAAAAAATTACCGTTATGTTGTCATATGCTATTCAAGATCATCTGAATCTTCTCCTGATTCTTCTTGTGATGATATAATTTGAACCATGTGTTCTACCCATTCATCTCGTAAATCATCAAATATTTGTTAGTCATAGCCCGCCTTGTTCTAACCAAAGAACTACATGTATTTAAAATCAAAATAAGAATGTAATTTCATGTATTTACAAAAAAAACTCAAATATGTTAAAAATCTTTCTGTATATGGGTAAAAGATATTACCATATCATTAATTGGAATTTTGATATTTGTGATGATTTCGCTCATAAACTACATGACATAATAACCACACATGACTCCATTATTTTGTTGTGGAACCTACGAAAAACAAGTGTACATGATTTTTCATATTCAAACATCTTTATTATTCAATAGTAAAATTAATAAAATTATTAACATTCACTTGTACATACCATAACTGTATGCCATATAAGCTTATGAGATTTTTTAAGAGCAATACCCCTAAACTTGTTCTACAACTTCCATGTCATATCAAGGTTTAAGCTGGTTAGTTTTAATTAAATATTACAAAGAACAATAGAAGAAAAATAACTAGCTATAACTTTTACATTTCAACAACTGCTTTTGTATCTTTACTTAGTTCTATAGAAGCTGAGTCACAGTACCAAGCATGATTATTGAACAGATCAAGGATTACCAACATCCAATGATCTTGGCCTTGTTCAAACCTTAGTGGCCAAGGGATTATCAACTTTTGATTTCTGTTAAGCGTTAATGCCCTATCACATAATTATTTAGCTCTGATGCTAACATCCTTCTCTTAATATTGATTGACATATGAAGAATCATAGAACATTGCTAAATGTGATGAGTGATTATATTGAAGTCGATAATAACCTGCCCTATATAAAAAAAATATATATAAGTAATTAGATAATATAAATATAATTATATATGTTCTATATAAATGAAATAAATTTACTGATTGAGGACTCACCTTGTCCACACTTGAATTATACTTAAATCAATTATTTAATATTCAAATAGCTACAATATGCACTCGATCGATATATAAGTTTGGCCAAGGTCTACACCATAAATTTCTATAGGAAGTGGCACAGCCCATCCATCATTTATGCTGAAGTTTAAAGCATAATCATAACTATACTTTTTCCAAGTCTTCTTCTTGAATGACTTAGTGCATGATGATTGGTCATTAGACATAGATTTACCACGAGATACTTTCTTCGTATCTCTTAAATGTGCCACATTTAAGAGTTCTAGTATAATAGACTAAAGAAGAAGTATTATGTATGTTAGTAACAATAAAAGATATAATAAAATAATAGTAGTAAACAAGTGTTATCTTTTAAGTTAAAAAAATAATATCACGTCAAAATTTAGAACAACTTGAATCGACTGTCAAGCCACATACTATCCAACCGCCTCTTGGACTATGGTAGCATCATAAGGCATAGGTAGTGGATAATCATAGGAAATGATTGATCAATTACTATTCACCAACGATTTAGAAAATATTGATTATGAATAATCCGATCATCGCTCAATTGTTGTACCGTTCTAATAGCAACAAAGTCTGTTGATGAAGGATGTTTCAACAAACATTTCATATTCTATAAAAAATTCAAGTGTTATATATAATAAATAAAACATATAATAAAAAATAAAAATAATCGATTATCTATACCCAAAATTAAAATCTTACCATATACGATTCATCAAATAGAGGAGGACTCCCATGCGGGGTAGCTATTGGATGTATATTCTCACCAAAACGTTCATCGTGATGTGATTGATGGTAAGAATATGTAGATTGAATTGGAGAAAATGAACCACTACTTGATTGCATATGCATTCCTGGCATATAGGGAGGACCAATAGGATGACTATATCCCATACTGGATATAATTTGAGCACCATGAGATTGCATGGATGGCATGCCTAGCATGAATGGTGGCCTACCTGTCATGGATAGTGGCATGCATGGCATGCCCTGATTGTAGAATGATGCCATGCCTGACATGTGTTATGATTGATATTCTTTTATAGTGGAAATCTCACTTAACATTGAGGCCTTAAAAAAGTTGAGTTCTTCTTCAATTTTAGTGTACTTCTCCTTACTAACCGTCTGAGGCTTTTGTTTTGGAATGTTAAAATACTCCATATAACCATCATATTGGCTACCTTCCCTAACACGACCAGGATGCTCGTGTTCGAATGCATGATATATAGCATCTCTTCGAGGATCTTCGATTATTTCACCCCTGAATATTTGTTCTTGAATAGCTCTCTACAAATAATAAAGCACACAAACATATCATGCACTATTACATCAATTATTAAAAATCATATGGACTTTGTGTCAACCGAAATTACTAACCAACTTATTTAGTTGTTCTTCTCCTCGCTTAGTCATTGGTCTTGACTTCTTCATTTTAGGAGTCTTTGTTTCTATGTACAATTCAGTTCGGGTAACGTTTTACCTAATTCAGCTTCCTACATAAATTATGAAAAATTTATTAACCATGACATGAAATTAAATTGAGGAAAATAAATATAAAAATATTTATAAATTAACACAAATTAATAATAACATTCTATATCTAACTTCAGGATTTGAAGACCTCACAGTACGGTTAGGAAGAATGTTATGCATTTGTATATTATAATGTTCTTCCCTAATAATTTGAAATTCATCCATACATCTATAATTCACAAAGTCTTTCCAAACTTGAGGTGTAATTCAAGGGTGTCCTTCAAGGATTTTGTAGAGCTCTACTTCATCAAGTGGTTCCAAATATGAAAACACATAATTTCTTGCCAATCTGAAGGTCTTGTATTCCTTCCGCGCCTTATTTGCAATCTTATCACACTTGATCTTCCAAGTGTCATCGACTTTGTAACGATTCTATAAAAACACACTACAAAAGATTAGATATAATACAAAAAAGATATAATATATGTAATTGATTATAAAATATAAGGTACTTACACAAATGGTTATCCATATTTTAAACTTTTCATTTTTGTCAACTTGAGACCAATCATTTATATTAATTGGTATACTGAACTTCACAAGTCTATCAATAGAGGATTTCAATTGTTGGCCATTTTCCCCTATTGGATTACCAGTAGCATCAAATAGAACGGGTACTCTATCATCTGGGTTAAGTGGAGCATCATGTATATTCGCCCAACCCCTTGTTTTCAAATGCCTCAATGGATCATTTGGATCTACAAGCTCTATTACCTGAGGATCCATGAAATATTTGCAAACAATGAAAAATATAAATTAATTGACAATTTTAGGAACATACATACATATACATACATACACACACACACACACAGATATATATATATATATATATATATAACAATAATATAGAACATACATTATGTTTAATTAGGTTATTGATTGTATACATATTTTCCTTCACAATCACTTCGAGCCCATGACGAAGATTCATCATCATAAACTAAATCATCACATAAATTAGGCAATTTGTTTGAGAAATTACTAATATTAGTTAATGTATCAAGCATAGGGTCGTCATCTTCTAAAGCATCACAATGGTAAAACTCTTTTTGTGGAGGCGTTAACATAACAAACCATCTTGTGTCAATTTGATCACTCACGTAAAATACTTGTTTTGCATGAAGTGCCAACGTGAAAGGATCATCAGTGTGACTTATCTTGCATAAATTTTCAAGGGTGAATCCAAAATCATCTACTTTATATCCAACATTGATAACATCTTTGACCCAATCACACAAGAAAATTGTTTCATGGAAGACCTCATAATCCAATTCCCAAATCTCTTGAATTATACTATAATATGTTCTATTAGAAAGTACATGATTACCATCTTTTGAATTGGAAAATTGCATAGTTTGTGCAACCATCTTCACACCACTATTCTGATTTACTTGGACTTTGTCCCTAGCTTGAGTCGTAAACCTCGATCCATTTATTGTGAAACTAGAAAATGATTTGACATGGAATTTTGGACCATGTGCAAGCCATTTTAAACTTTCTATTATTTTATGATTGGGTTTCTTGAGTTCATCTCGAATCTATTTATACAAAAATATGAAATGTGTTTAAAGCAAATTTTTAAAACATTGCATAGATCTAGGAACATACATGATTTTTTATTTGTGACACTTACATGGTTATGAAACCAATTAATAAGCTCTCGCTTATGTTTATCATACAACCATTTTTCTCTTCTTCTTTTTTTATAACGAGGATTGATCTTCAATAAGTTTAAATGCATCCTGTAATGTTATTA
The DNA here is from genome assembly GCA_030763125.1 of Hippophae gyantsensis. Taxonomy (NCBI): domain Eukaryota; kingdom Viridiplantae; phylum Streptophyta; class Magnoliopsida; order Rosales; family Elaeagnaceae; genus Hippophae; species Hippophae gyantsensis. The sequence goes on from CM061036.1 coordinate 14,524,614, forward strand.
AAGATATATGAAGTAGATATCATCATTAATAGTTAAATAAAAAACATTTTTTGCATAAATGGAAAGGTTAAACATCACTTACTCTATGTATGGTTGTACCTCATTATTATTTACCAAAATGATTCTGTGTGCTTTTTCCCATCGAGTGCGATCAATAAACAATTTATTACTTCCACCAAGCATAGGGTTACCTACTTGGATCATGCGATGTTCTAAGAATAACTTGTGTGTAGGATTCCCAATTTTAGTGCAACCACTAAAGTATTCAAAACAAAACTCAATGGCCTCTTCAACAATGTAGCATTCCACCATGCATTCTTCAGGTTGATTTCAATTATTTACATATCCTTTAAGGACTTGAATATATCTCTCAAAAGGATACATCCACCTTAAGTAAGTAGGACCACACAATTGAACCTCTCAAACTAAATGAACACACAAGTGAATCATTATATCGAAGAAAGAAGGAGAAAAATATTTTTCAATTAGACACAAAGTCTCTAACATCTTTTTGTAAATAGTTTAACTCGCCAATTGATATAGATTTCTTGCATATTGTATTGAAGAATGAACAAATAAAAATTATTGATAATCGAACATTTTTTGGAAGAATTGATCTAATAGCAATTGGTAATAACTGTTGCATTAAGATATGATAGTCATGTGATTGCAATCCATAAAAGTTCTTAAGTTGGATGAGTAACCATCAGGAACTTTCACACCCTCTAAACATTTACAAAACACATCCTTCTCTTTGTTGATATTGTATATGATGTTGGTGGCAAGCATGTTCGATTCTTATCATTTTCCACCCTTTGTGCCAATTCATGTCGTATGCCTAGTTTCTTTAAATCTAGTCTTGCTTTAATTCCATCCTTTGTTTTTCCAGGTGTATTAAGTAAAGTACTAATCAAGCTCTCACATACATTTTTCTCAATGTGCATGACATCTAAGATGTGACGAATGTGTAGGTCTTTCCAATAAGGTAATTCCTAAAATATTAATTTTTTATTCCAACAACCATGGTATACTGATTCAAACTCTTTTTCATTTTCACTCATTTCATTAGTTGACCTCTTTTGTTTCCTTACCTTAGTGATTTTTTTCATCTTTACATATCGTTTTAATGTCATACCATTCAATTTCTTTAATATCTCAACACCTCGCAAAGGTTAGGTTGTATGATCATGATCTTCTTCACCATCGAACAGTTCTTTTAGTATCTAAACTTGTGTCCAAATGGAAAAAATATTCTATGTCTTCTATAAGACATATTTCTTCCATGAACAAGATAAGTTGTAGAAGTTCCATCACTACATATATGGCATCCCTTGTAATCTTTTGTTGCATGTGCTGATAAGTTTATATAGGTAGGAAAATCATTAATTGTCCATAAAAGGGCCCCCCTCAAGTTAAAGTGTTCTTCTTTATATGCATCGTAAACATTTACACCATCATTCCACAACGTCTTTAAATCATCTATCAGAGGCTGAAAATATACATCAATATCAACACCGGGTTGTTTCGGTCCTAAGATCAATAATGTTAACATCATGAATTTTATTTTCATACACAACCAGGGAGGAAAGTTGTATATTACCATAATTATTGGCCAACAATTATATCTATTACTAAGGAAACTATGTGAATTAATTCCATCAGTAGCAATGGCAAGACGAAGATTGTGCGGATCAGATGCAAATTGAGGAGATAAATTATCTACTACTTTCCAATTTGGAGAATCATAAGGATGACATAGCACCCCATCATCAGATCGATTATCTGAATGCCAAGTCAACATCTTTGATGTCTCTTTACTTTTGAACAACCTTTGAAAGCGAGGAATCGGAGGAAAGTACCAAAGAACCTTTGCAGGCATGCCTTTCTTATGTGTTGTCTCATTTGTACCATGCTTCTATCTAGATTTTTTACACATCGGATAATCATCTAATGTTTCATATTCTTTTCTATAAAGAATGTAATCATTTTGACAAGCATGAATCTTATGATATTCCATGCCAAATCGACTAAGAGATTTCTTCACTTCATACATTGAAGATGGCAATTCAACACCTTCAAGAAACATATTGACTAGTAGATTTAGTAATTATGTGAATCTGTTGTTAGAAAAACCATGTTTTGCCTTCACATTGTACAAATGAACCAATCCTAATATTTTAGTGTATTTTTTGCATTTTGGATACAACGGTTTTTTGGCATCTTCTAGAAGTTTTTTAAAGGTTTTGGGATCATCCTTACATAGTTCATCTTCAACACCATGAAACATAGTTTCTATTTGTACATTATGATAGGATATATGTAATCCACTAACATTCTTATTTATCTCTTCCCTATGAGTATTATCAATATTTTCTCCATGATAATACCAATATTTATAGCTCAAAAGAATACCACTATGGATAAGGTGATACTTAGCCTCATCAAATTCATGAAATTACTCATTTTTACATTTAACATATGGGCATCGAATCATACTAATTCCATTATTACTATTTCTACAAGAAAATTTCATGAAACTTTCAACTCCAGAAATATAGTCCTGCTCAATTCTACACTTTGACATCCAAGATTTGTCCATTTTCTATTAATGACATTAATTAAGCATATTAATTATGTATCCAATCAATATATTTCAAGTATTATTATGTATAAATTCCCTAATTATTAGAATATATACCAAAACATACATAATACAAAAGATTTATCATTTTAATCATTTTACAATTGTATTACTTTTACTTAATGCAATATAATTATTTATAAGTAAATAAATTTATCCTACGATAAATATTATAGTCCCTCAAACCCACAACATGCAGATATTATTTTCACAGAAAATAAGCTAAACATATAATAACAAGTATAATACAAAACATACATAAATCAAACATTTATACAAAAAATAAAGTAAATTGAATAATAAGTGCGTAGGATTAATATAAATACTTACAAGAGTAAATGAACTAACTAAATGAAGGAAATGAAGAAAAAATGGGTGTTTTGTAAGTGAGAATAAGTGAGAAAATGGGTATAAAAAATTTGAGTATTTTGCTCAAAACAATAGGGGATCTGAAAGATAATGAAAAGAGGAATATAACCCATAAAACAGTGTTAGAAATGGCGGTCAGAGGTGGTTGGAAAATGAGAAAGAGTGGAGGGTGAGCTCGGTTTTGTGCCAAAGGTTGCTGCACAAATTGAAATTTGGAATTCTATTGGTGAAGAAGAGAGAAGAGAAACGGTAATAAACGCGTGGATAGCGTCGATTGACGTGAAAAACTGACACTACGTCAACGTGGATAGCATCATTTGACGTGGTAAACCGACGCTACACACGTGGATAGTGCTGGTTTGCCACGTCAACCGATGCTATCCACATTTATAACGTCGGTTCGCCACATCAACTGACACTATCCACGGTAAAATTGAATTTTTTTAGGTCAATTATTATTTTATTTGAACTCTTTAAAATTTAATTTTAATATAAATATAGTATAAAAAAAGAAAAAAAACAATTTTAAAATAATATCCAAACAAATACACACAATTAAATAAAGATGTATTGTATGTACGTTTCTAAAATTAAATATCCAAACAAATAGACAAAATTATATAATTTTAAAAACCAATTGTCTAAAAAAAAAATTATACTATATATATATATATATATCTAACTTAAATTTTAAAGAGTCAAATAAAATAATAATTGACCTAAAAAAACATTGTACCTAAAAATATTTTCAATTGTAAACTGCATTATTTAATAAAAAAATACACATAGGACGTAGCGTCGGTTGACGTGGTGAACTGACTTTAAATTCATTATAAGTTAATTTTTTCCAAATATTGACTTTACATATGGAATGAAGTACCCCTTTTTATAGTAGTGAATGGAGGAATTTATTTTTAGAGGAAAAAAACTAACTCCTCTTTATGGTAAGAAAGAATAAATTATTTTCTTCTTTATCCTTTGGGAATGCAAATTTGGGTATTGTTGTTGGTAGGCGAAACCCAAAAAAAAAGGTGGGGGCTAAGAAAAAAATTTTATTCATTATTTATGTTGTTGAATATAGGGTAGGCTGAGGTTTGTTTCAAAATGAATTTTGTAAGCATTTTTTTACATACTTTGAGTTTTGTTTGTTACTATTGGTTTGCTAATGATATTTTGTTGAACATGTAATTATATATATTTTATTTATTATTGAATATGTAATCAGATATATTTTATTTGGTACTGAACATGTAATGATACATTTATAGGTAGATGCACTAATTATTTCACAATTAGGTTGAACATAGGAGGTACATTAGATGCTGATTTGGGAAATTTGAATGCAAAGAGGGATAGTAGAATATTACGACTATTTTCATGAAGATAAAATGAGTTCGATGCTTTTAAATATGTTATGTGTTTACTTGGGGATAGAGTGGGAGAATGTCAACTTCTATTATAGGATATCTAGGGTATGGATAATAGAGGGTAGTATATTATGTGTTTAGATGAAAATGCTAAATAAGTAGTTTATTATTTGTTTGTGAGGTATAATTGACATATATGTAGAGGTACTTGGGTTTGAAAGTGATGAAGATGAGTAACATGGGCATGAACATACTACAGAAAAGGGTATTATGCATGATCATGGGAAATTGAAGGTAATGCTGAAGTTGAAATTTTTAGTGCACAAAAAACTATTGAGAGTATTGAATATGAGGACTTTATTGACAACATTGATGAGCTTAATCATGATAGTACTGGTGAGGAACAAATATTTCTTAGGAATGATATAAGTGTCGACAATATTGAACTATTTTTTGGTATGGTATTTGTTAATGTGAAAGTGTGTAGAGAGATGCAATAAAATTCTATAAAATTAAACATGGAAGGAAAATGGACTGGAGAAAGAATGATAAAATGAAAATATATAGTGTGTTTGAATGGAAATGGTTTAAAATGGGTAATGAGAGCACACATGCAAGATGGTGGTGAAACCTTTAGAATTATAAAATATTGTTAAGAGTCTAGTCACAAATGTGAGAGGAAGTATGATGTAAAGCACATAAGTAGCAATTTTGTTGCTAGAGAGATGTTGGGAATCTTTGCTAATATGAGGTGCAATTAAAGATGAAAAAACCAAATACCAGTGTCAATTATGATTCAAAAAGGAAAAGAATGAACTTAATAGGTGCATGCCTTTTAACTAACTTCATTTGACACTTTCAATTGACATTACACAAGAATTGAAACAAATACATTTTCTTCCTTGGAAAATTCTTTAGGTTCTATTGTTGTTTAAGAGCATTGAAGGAAGGTTGTATTTCTAGTAGACCATGCATAGAAGTAGATGGATGATTTCTAGTTGGGCCATTAAAGGGAGTATTATTGATAGCTATTGATATATAAGCCAATGATGACATCTATCCATTGGCCTAGTAGTGGTAGAAAGTGAGAACAATGGGAGTTAGGAATGGTTTATGAATTTTTCATTTAAGGACTTGAATGTGGGAGAATGAGATGATTTAATTGTAAAATTTTCTTTTTAGTTACACGCCTAATTAGCAAGATAGGGCGAATAGAAAATTAGCATAGTTACAACAAATTAATTTTTTTGTAGATAGCCAGGCATGCAATCACGTGTAAATAAAATAATACAAAAATATAAAGATTTGAGACATAAGATTTTTAGGTGGAAATAACCTAGGCACACCAATGACCTAGGAGAAAAATCATTGGTCCACTGGATCACCTAACTATCCACTATGAAAAATAAGGTCCAATTATAAGGCTAGATCTTATACTACTGACTAAGATAAAGCCTCAGATAATCTACTTACAAGCCACTACTTTCATCATAGCCTATACAAGAATAGTGTTCAAATCTAGAACAATGTTCCGACAACTTGAGTCATACAAGCAATCGAACCTATTCAACCACTACCTGAAACATTAGTACAATAACACAAGTACAAATGTATATCCTAGAGCAGGTTCAATAATGAAACATCCTAACTAGATGGTTTAATAAATATATCATATAAATCAAAATAAACTAGCAACCCTATAATAATCAATTTAAAGCACAATATTACAAATATTGTATGTTTCTTAATCCATCAAACACAGCTACAAAATTTTTGATAAATTAACTCAATGAAAAAACCTACTTGAATAATATTTGCAAAAACAAAAGATAGAATAAGATAAAGAGAATAATTTTCTTGTGTGGTTAATTAAATTTGTGTGCTTTGGTTTGTATATATAGAATACAGTGAAAAGCCAATTCAATTCAAGTTAGAAATAGGTTTTAGAATCAAAGCCTTGGCCACTCGATTGATCTAAAATATTCTTGATCAAATGCCTTTCTCAATTGATACAATATAGTAATCAAAATATGTTCGAACAATCCAGTGTAATAAATAATTAATTCTGAACAAGGTCAATCGATCTAACTAATAAATCAATCGATCGACTATTAATTACTCAATTAATTTAGTCAATTAAATAATTAATTCAAGATATTTTAAAAATAAGTAGATCGATGCTCGATCGACCTAGACATGTCTTGATCAATAAAGTAGCCTAATCGCAAAATGTTCCTACTTGTCTAATATGAAATCTAATGTGCTTAATAATAGAGATATGCCTTAATTGTGATCATTGGAGTTTGATAGTTTATTCAGCTTCAAAATAATCTTGAAGGACACACCAAGATACTAAAATTACATTTGTATATTTTGTTCGTGAATATTACCAACACTCACGTAGTCCTTACAATTTTCCCCTTTGGCATATTCCTGTGAAAAACCTCTCTCCCACTATATAATGCTTATAGGAAGAATAAATTTGTACATAGAACTATTACCCTATGATTCGATGAAACCATTTTTCTATTTACACTAAAAGTCAAAAACATAAATACCCAAACAACTTGTCCTGAAAGACTCATTATTTATTAATTCAATTTATATAATAATATAAAAAGTAAAGAGTATTCATAAGACTGAGTAGTCATAATATACAAATTAAAAGGCATTACTCACCCTATGTATAATATTTCAAAAAAAAAAATTCAAAGTTGATTCTCCCTTTCAATTTAATATCTAATTATTCTCCCCCTTTTTGTCATACATATAAATAATATAATATTGAAGCTTAAGTCCAATATATGGAAGAAAAAGATATATGCTATGAATGAGCTCCTCTAAAATAAGGTAAAAAGAACAAAAAAAATATAAAATTTGATAAATATTTTTTTTGTTAATAGGGATAGTAGACTAAAGTAGACATGACTGCAACTTTACACACAAATACGAAAATTGATTTATGTGACTATTCATTAACACATAAAAATATGTAAACCAGACACACAAACATACTAATATATGTAATGACTTAACAACAGTCTCCTAAAGTGAGATACATTTTGAACTATAGTAGTATATCAATTAGTCTATTTATGATTACTTATGAAAGATTTAAAGAAAAAAACATCACCAATTATGCAAAACATTATGTTGAATTCATACTTACACATAATAAAATTCTTCTTATTAAGAGAGAACTTTAATTAAATTTTTGTATTCCCTCTCAATATTTATCATATTATTTTTTATTTTTTATTTTATAAGAGGGAATAATTATTTATTTTTCCTTTTGTATAACCATTTGTGACTCTTTCTTTTTGTGCATTCAATTATTTTTATTCTTTATAGCTATTTTCTTTATCATACTATTTTTCTTTTGCAAAGAAAATATGCACAAGCTAATATGATTGTTGTCATCTTAAAAGAACATCAATGTGCAAGTATACACAATCAAAAGTAGTAAGTGATAAATATGATATGGTTCCTATGAAGATTTGTTACTAATCTTTGTTAAGTACTAAAATTGTTTCACTCTAATTTTATCCAAACAATCGATATTTGGATAGAGCTTAACTAAACTAATTTTAAATACCAATATATGAAATTAACACTTGAAGAGAACTCTAGGATTGCAATTTCACCAAATTAATCCACTTGAATCATATTATTTTGTCTTAGTTTATGTTCTTGCATTTAATTTGTCAACCAAGAACTCCTAATTTATGCACATGTCTCTTCCAATAACAAATAGAAACATCTCACTAAATTAATTCACTATATTCCTATGAGAATTAAATTTAACAAATATTTATTAAGCTCAAAGTTCTCAATAGCTATACATACAATAAATGTATATTCTTATCACACATATATATATATATATATATATATATATATATATATATATATATATATATATATGTTATTCTATCCAAGAGCAAAACACAAAAATTCCTTTTCCAAGTTCTTTAGGGTTCATAGATCAATTGATTAATCTTCCAACAATCAAATCCATTAAGCACAAATAAAACAAACAAATTAAAAGCAACATCCCACAAATCATTCAAAAATAATTAATTCAAGCTTCACAATGTAAGTTACATTACAACCCTAGAATAAATAATTTAGTTCATAGTAAATATTGAAATCACAATACAAGAATATTTATACATTTAAGAAAAATTAAATAAAAAGACAAAAGAATAAGAAGAAACTCTTTGTTGATCCTCAATGAAAAAAATTAGTTCCTCCCTTGCCTCCTTCTTTACTCTCTGTGTTCTCTGTATTTTTTCAGCAATAAAGCAACAAAACAAAATCACCCAAATGACTTCTACGTGTCCTCTAAAAATACACCAAAAATGTATCAAAAGAGGCGTGCAAAAAGAAAACAAAAGCATACAAAACTAAGCTGGCAACTGGATAGAATTTTCTAAATTTCTTTCACACTATGCATGACATGTGGCCAGCTTTGATTCATGATGAGTGCTCAAAAAGCACTAAAATTACCATGATTTTATGCACATTAATTGATTAAAAATATATATATTTATATGTTTTACCATATATTTATATAAATTTGTCTTTTTCGGAATCACGGGTGTTTTTATTGTTTTTCAGGTATTTTCACTTAAAAACGTAACTTAAAGACTCAAAGAGGAATAATGGAAGCAATACATCACAAATATATTAATAAATAAATGGGAAAAGGTCAACAAATATGGAAAAATTGGACAAAATGGGTCAAAAGGGTCAAAAATGTCAAAAAGGAGAAAATCGCGCCGCCGCGCCACCCAGCCGCGCTGAGCCCCGTGCGTGCCAGCGCCCAGACCCACGTGCGCCAGCGCCCAGCCGCGTGCAGCACGCCCCACGTCCGCGCGCAGCACGCCCCACGTCCGCGCGCATCTCACTTGCTCCCGCGCGCGCCCCTGCGCGCCCAGCCACCCCCATGATGTCATGCTGACGTCATCAATGACCTCAGCAATTGCACTCCGCGTTTTCATCATTTTTTAACATTTTTCCCCCACTTTTTCTCTCCATCTTCACCTATAAATATATCCCTTCTCTTCACTTCTAATCACACCTCAAAACCATTCTTCTCTTCTCTTCTCTTTCTTTATCTCATTTCTTAGTTTTTAAGCTTTTCTTAGTTTCTTTCTTAGTTTTTAGTTGTTCTTAGTTAATTTTTCTTAGTTTTAGAGTTCTTCCCTTTTTGGGAAGAACTAGTTATGTTTTTGTAATATATTAGCTTTTTGATTCAATAAATGGGAGTGCAAATTCCGCTTGGAGGTTTTCCAGCAACGGGAATAGCATCGAAGTTCTGTAAGGATTTTATTTTCTTTATAGTTATTTTTTATGCTTTATTCTTACATATTATATTTAATTTGTCTGTGATTAAATTTAACTCTGCTGGCTGTTTATAAACATGATGTAATAATAACGTTGTTATGCTTGCGAAATATTAAATAGGTAAAAATATCTAAAATGAATTGATTTTATTTTTATTCAAGATTTTATATTAAGAATGTTAGAGAGAAATATATTATTTTTCATTAAAAACTTAAATCTGAAAATTAGATTTTAAGGTTTAGTTATCCGGTCTAATTTAGAGTAGTGCTCTTTTATTTGTTGGTACAATCGCCCGGTAGTTAGAGTGAAGCTCTATTTCAAAAGTTTTTATAAGAATTATTATCTGAAAATGTATTGACAACATGTTTTTAGTAGTGGTTTTAAAACTTGAAAGTTAGTACTCTGATAACTAAATTCTTAGGTTTAATTTGGACACCTTGAATAAAGTTTAAACTGTCTAACCCCACCAAAGGTGGCATTTAAATGGTTCATTTTCAATCTCTTAGAAAAAGGAATTAATTTAATTAACCAAATTTGTTATCAACCCCACCCATAGGTGTTAATTGATTTGTTTAGTTAACAAAGAATATCTAACCCACTAAAGGTGGTATTCATATAAAAAATAGAGAATCAATAAATATAAAATCGCACGCTGATGTGCATGGACGTGGGGGCATGCGCGCGGCCCTGGCGCTGGTCCTGGCGTCTGTGAGGCCTTGGGCAGCCGGCCGGTGCGATTTTCTCCTTTTTGACATTTTTGACCCATTTTGTCCAATTTTTCCATATTTGTTGACCTTTCCCCATTTATTTATTAATATATTTGTGATGTATTGCTTCCAGTATTCCTCTTTGAGTCTTTAAGTTACGTTTTTAAGTGAAAATACCTGAAAAACAATAAAAATACCCGTGATTCCGAAAAAGACAAATTTATATAAATATATGATAAAACATATAAATATATATATTTTTAATCAATTAATGTGCATAAAATCATGGTAATTTTAGTACTTTTTGAGCACTCATCAATTCACTGGAAGGAGAATCGGACACGCAGCGATTTCAGACTGGGTGAGACGCGAGGGTGCACACAGATTAGGTGGACCATATCATAGGGGAATTTTGCGTGCTAGGCTATGTAGAATAGCTAGACTCCATTCGTGATTCTCTCGTGTGGAGAGTGGAGAGCATACACGATCTAGATAGTTGAATTTTTTATCTAATGGTGGGTGACACGAGGGCTCATCGTTGGGAAAATTAGTGCATTAGACTGTGTAGACAGGTGGACCCTACTTTGTGCAAAAAGAAATTTTTTGTTAATTGCATTTATGTCCTCTTTTTAATTCAAATTAAATTGTCAACTTTTATTATTTGCATTTAAGTCCTTTTTTAATTCAAATAGTTTCATTTTCTCTACGTATAATTTCTTACCAAATTAGCAACAAATAATAATTTAGAAACTTAAAATTAACTAAAAACCTTAAGAACATAGTAATTATAATTAATAAATTAGACAAAATAACTCTTAAACAAAGAGTTATCAATGGTTATCATGATGACTTTCACACTAGTTGTGAGATACCCCTCTCTGCTCACTGCGATAGCTTTCATACATCACAATAGGTAGCCCTCTCAAAGCTAGGTGTCTCTCTATAGAAGCATTTTTTATAGTGAAAGATAGAGTTCAACCATAATTTTCACAATCAAGGTTATCTCATATCCTAAATGCATAATCACCAAATTTGAGAAATACATAAATGCACAAGTCATAATATCCATTTGGATTATGCATAATCAAAAAAGTATGAGACTAGTATGTAATGTTCATGTTAAGTTAAAGCAAGTTTACTTCCCTTTCTTCTTCTTTTTTGTAAATATTCTAAAACAAATAATAAAATAAACTTGGGACATTTAATAAATAGTACAGATTCCTAGGCACTTTTAAGAGATTCAAATCTTTGGGTATCAAGTGCCTTAGTGAATAAATTAGCTAATTGTCTTTCAGTAGGCACAAACTCAAGGGATAAAACTTTATCTTCTACTAGTTCCTTAATGAAATGTTGTCTAAAGTCTTTATGTTTTGTTTGAGAATGAAAATTAGATTTTTAGAGATATATATAACACTAGTATTATCACATTAAAGGAGAATAGTACCTTGTTCAAAGATATATTCCTTAAGCATATTCTTTATCCATAGAAGCCATGTGTAGGAGCTTCCAACAGCAATTTATTATGCTTCTATAATAGATTAGAAATTGGAGGCATGTCTCTTGTTGTGCCATGATACAAGATTGTTCATGATGAATCCTATACGTAGGAACACTTATGCGAAGGTCAATTGTTTGTCTGGCTCAAATAGGTAACCAAGACCTTGACGAGGGGTGGAGATGCCACCTATGGAATCTTTTCATGAGCACTATATCAATTTGGCCAAGCCAGCCATACAAATATGAACTAATTAACTTACACAGTAAAAGTGTACAACAACATACTTAATTCAGTACACAACTAAAACACTCAACATATACAGAAACAATAATCAGTAGTAAACACACTAGTAATGGTATACATTATAAGCTCATGTCCAAATTAACAACATACATATGCATGGAAAATAATTAGTAGTATGTGAGACAAGAATGCATACTAAAAACAGAAGATTTCTAATCACTTCTAGACTTTATATGAGGGAACATATTCAGTAAATGATAATTGTACTATCATAGTATGCATTCAATCTAAATAAAGCAAATAAAATAAAGAGTCCATCACTTGGGACACAACTAGGGTAAGGAGATACGGACTCCTATGAGGTACATGTCAAACTCATATGCACATACAAGATATAGGTAAGATAAATTTATTAGGGAACATGCAGATTAATTTACTATAGTGTATAAGCTATGATTGAAAGCTATAGACATGCTATATAGAAACAAAAGAACACATGATATAACATATAACAAGCTTTATAATTAGAGTATAAATCTAGTATTTTAGAACTTATAAGAAAGAAACTCATATTATACTAACATACATACAAATCATACATAACAACTTTGAAAGAGTTTAATACCGAATACACAATCAAGCTAAGAAGATATTGAATCTTTAAGGACTCAATTCAAACATGAAAATCATAAAGAGGAAAAAATAAGATAGATAAACACAACTGCATTACATATAATCAAAGATGGATAGCAGAATAAGGCAACATATATATAATTTAGTAAATAGAAAGGAGATAAATATCAAAAGCTTTCTAATGAGAGTTCAAACTTCAGTATGTAGAAATATAAACTATTTAAGCTCTAATTATACTAGCCACATATTTAAGCATGTGTAGCACCAGATATAACAAGGTAAACCCACATAGAGACCCTATCTATGTGGTAAAATCCTTGGGTTTCTTAAGGCAATCACTTAGTAGCAAACTCATAAATAGAACAAACAAAAAATATTCCAAACATGCATAGGACTACCTTTGACACCATGCAAATGACATACACCTATCCCTTTAAAAGTATACATGTGATATAATAAACATGTTATGCATTATACTCGTAAACATCCCTAACATAGAAGCCTCTCCATATAGTAGACAACAAGAAACACAGAATGAGGGAATAAAACAAAGGGTCTATAAATAATAAATAATATATTTAACACAAATATACACATGTCTATCAATTCGTAATGCATTCATGTAAGGGTATGACTAAATTTTTGATGAAATGCACTATGTGTGATATGCAAAAAAATTTTAATCTATATGCCATCATGATATGCTTATGCGAACCAAGCAAATTTAAATATAGACCAAGTTGAATGAAGCTTCTTATGTCAATAATTAGACTCTCTCTCCACTAAAGTAAATGCCAACCAAGAAGATATCAATAGGTTTTTCAAAGATTATAATGAAGAGCTATGGAATAGATAGGGAAGAGAATATATTTAGGCTTGAACAGATCTTTGTTGATCCAAACAAACGAATAAGTTCATATCCATGACACTTGTACCCTTAAACATGGATTTATTTTCTCTTTACTTCTTAAACTTTAACCAATGAAGTTGAGAGAGCAGTCCATAAAATTCAAAGAATGATGTACTTCTTCCTTTTTCATACTTCTCATCATTAAACATATCTTTTCTTTTCTTTCTTCACTCCTGTTGTCTCTAAAAGTAAATTATTCTCAATACTCCTTTTTATTTTTATTTTTTTCATCTTTCCATTTTTTATCATTATGGAAATCCGTAGCATGTAAATTATTCTCAATACTACTTTTGTCTCTAGAAGCTAATGTTTAGGGGCAAAGAAATGAATGGATAACATAATGACAAAAAGAGGAGAGACTTAGGATATGTGAACAATGTTGGCAAGAAAGGATCAAAGGATTTAAGGATGACCTAAATCTTTTTTTAATCCAAGAAGGACTATAATTTCACCTTGAGAGACACTAAAGGTGGATTCTAGAGCTTGTCAAAGAAACACAAATAATCAAAGTAGGATATTCACACAAGCTCATCAAAATAACCATACATATTCACAAAAAATATAGCATGTGCAAAGGAAATATGTATTATCATAATTAGCCATACATGCTCTTAATGAATACACATGTTAAAACATCCACACTTCAATTCATGTTAAGTGCATGTCAAATATATATCAACATTATCCCTCTAAAATTCATTTTACATACAATAGAATAGAAGGACAGAAGTATGTGTACAACAATTCTAGAAAGAGAGAGAATGTGTCAAGTTGTAAAAAACAATAAACAAGAATGATGACAAGGATGGTCTTAAATAAGAACATAAGCCAGAAAGATAAGAATGTGCTTCAAGGAAAATTATCAGAGTAAACTGTATAGTGTTGCCTCTAGAGAGAACAATGGCTACCAATTACACATAGATGTCTCAAAAGAGATCATTGGAAACTCTCACATCATCACTAGTTAAGAGAAAGAATGAAATTGACTAACTAGTGAGCAACATGGGTAACACTCCTAAGAGAGAAGAAACAAAAGATGATAAAAAACATATAAGAATATGAGAAAGGCTTAGGCTCCAACCCAGACACAAGAGATATGCTTAGACAGGGTCAATACCCTAAACAACAAGAATGTATACAAGACACACTAGTTTGTACATAACTATGCATGCAAGTCAAGATTCATAAAGATAGGTAAACAATCTATATGGCATACAAATGCATATGGAAAAACCAAACAAATATAGTACAAATAAACACTCATGTAAACAAACTTGTAACATACCTCATTTTTCTCCAAACAGACATCTAAAGCACAAGAAAAGGAAGTGAAGGTAAAGATGAACAATAATCAACATGAGACAAATAGAGAACTAACACTCAACATAGTAGGTATAAGAGAGAAGAAATTAGTAAAATAGGAAATTAGCATTCTATATGGCATAGAATTTGAATGATATGATTGTAAGATCCTAATACTTTGACACTACATGCTAAACAATATGTGACATGATGTTCATGCAAACAACCACAGAAGAAGTAAGCAATAAGCAAGGAAAACATACAAAAAGGGTATGTCAAAGCAATTAGTAGGAAAGAATACAAGTAAAGGATCAAATAGTATGAATAGTAATAAGTAAATTAATTAACATATTATGCACGACAAATAAGCAAAGAAAGAGAGAGAAAGGGATATGCATTAACAAATAAACCTGGAACAAGCTAATAACTAAAGTTGATAGAGATAAAAAACCTTATACAAAACCAACAGCCCACGCCATTGGTGACAAAGGGAACAAACATACAAGGCATGCATATGTGTAGATAGAGCTTTAGGATTGAAAACCTATGCAGTTAAGCCTACACATGGGTGACATGCTTTAATACCAATTGAAGAATCCTATATGTCGAAACAATTACGCAAAGTTCAATTATTCTTCTAACTCAAATAGGTAACCGGGCCCTAGATGAGGGGTGGAGATGCCACCCACTGTCTCATAAATGTGAACCAAGCAAGTTACACAATGGAAGTATAAAACAACATGCTTAATTCAACATATAACTAAAATACTAAATAGATATGAAAACAACATTCTATAGTAAACACACTAGTGACAGTGTGTCTCGCAGGTTCTTGTCTAGACAAGCAACATACATATCCATGTCAAATAATTTATAGCATATGAGACAAGAATGCATACTAAATAATAGAGGATTTCCAATCACTTCAAGACTTCATATAAGGAAACATATTCAGTAAATGATAGTTGTATACTCATAACATGCAATCAATTTAAACCTAATAAATCAAATAAAGAGTCTGACACATGGGTCACAATTAGGGTAAGGAGATACATACTCTTTTAAGGGTCATATCAAACTCACATATACACATACTAGACATAAGTAAGATAAATTAATCAAAGAACAGGCTGATTAATTTACTATAGTATAAGCTATGATTTGAAAGTTATAGGCATGGTTTGTAGAAACAAAAGAACGCATGCGACAACATATAAAAAGTAAGCTTTTCGATTAGAGTATACATATAGTATGTTAGAACTTGTACAAAAGAAACTCAAATTATACTAACATACATACAAATCATGCATACCAACATTCAAAGAGTTTAAGATCGAATACACAATCAGGCTAAAGAGATATTGACTTATTAATGACTCAACTCAAACATGCAAATCATAGGGAGGAAAGTACAAGATAGATAAACATAGATACATTACATATAATCAAAGATAGATAGTAGAATAAGGTAGCATATATAGAATTTAGTAAATAAAAAGCAGGTAATAAATATCAAAAGCTTTCTAATTAGAGTTCAAACATTAGTATATAGAAACATATACCATTTAATCTCTAATTGTAATAGTGACACATTCAAGCATACGTAACACCAAATATAACAAGGTAAACCCACATAGAGATCCTATCTATATGGTAACATTCTTGTGTTACTTAAGGCAACAACTTAGTAGCAAAAAATTCACTAATCAATATAACAGTTACAACTCTAAAAGAAATAAAAAAAATATTACCTTTATCATTTAGGACCTTCGTCCTAACTACCTATTGTTGCTCTTACTTGCTGCCTCTATAACAACTTGGTTAGACATATGAAAGAAACTCTCCTCAAAAGCCCACACCACCCAAAGTGGTGTGATTAGTAACCAGAAGGGTGACAACTCCCTATCTTGAAGACCACTCTCTAACTCAAACAACCTATCCATTATTGCACACAATAAGAGATATGAAAACTCAATGCATTTAACTTAGTTCACTTTCACAATGAGCTTCTCACAATAGTTGCATCCAAGAAACTCCCAATCGACATATGGCTCATATATAACCCACTTGAAAACACAGTCTCATGTACAAACCACCCATAAGCATACTTTTTCTTATACAGTCACAAATCACTAATATTGAACAACACTCAAGGTAATAGTGGTTCGAAAATAGAAAAATGAGATGTCAAAGTAAAGGTCACATTTTTATGTTCCAAAAATTATTGAGTACTTTCCATAATTATGCACACCCAAAATGAACCAAAAACAAAAGTGACGACATTGGCTCACAAGCATGCTTGCTCATCAAAAAATAACACTCCACTTAGCATACACACTATGAAAACCAATCCTATGTGTTTGTAAATATGCTTGTGTATAAAGTGTTTCAAACTATTTTTGTGTGTAAATTACTAATATACTATAACCAACCTTACATAAAGATGGATATGACACTAAGTAAAATAAAGTAGATACCGTGTTTTGTACACGAAAAGCCAACATATAGAAAAAAGATCAAGGAGACTTATAGTTCCTAATATAGAATCATCCATCTAAAGTACTTATTCTTACATGTTGATGATCCTTTTGACCTAACCAATATATGATTCCTTAGTATCTAATTGATAATGGGCACAAATACTAACACTATAAAAAATATAATGTTTGCTTGATATGAGGTATAGCAAGCTTGCTATCATGTTTCTATATAGCATTTGGTCAACACTCTTACTTGACACATCCATTAAAATCTTGGCACTAGTACTTATGGGGGTTCTCAAATTCTTACTTGTTTCAAGTCCAAATTTCTTAACTAAATTACATGCATATTTGGTTTGAGAAATAAAGATTCTATTATTTTATTATTTAATTTGTAAGCTAAGAAAATATGTGAGCTTACCCATTATAGACATTTCAAATTCACTACTCATTATGTTCATAAAATTATTAACAAGGGAGCTGGATGTTGACCTAAAAACTATGTCATCGACATATATTTGAGTTATGAATATATGTTTTTTGTTCCTTTTAATAAAAAGAGTCTTATTAACTCCGCCTTGAACATATCCCTTTTTAAAAAGATAAGTTGTAAGTCTCTCATACCAAGCATAACAACCTTGTTTCAAACTATTAAGAACATTATTGAGTTTATAATCATGTTCGAGAAATTATGGGTCAATAAATCCTTTCGGTTGTTCAACATAGACTTCTTTACTAGGTAATCCATTTAATTATATAGATTTTACATCCATTTGAAAGAGTTTGAATTTCATAAAGCATGCAATGACAAGTAAAATCCTAATTGATTCTAACCTAGCTATAAGAGCAAACGTTTCATCGAAATCAATTCCTTTAACTTATTTGTATCCTTGTGCAACTAGCCTAACCTTATTTCTAATCACAACATCATGTTCATTAGCTAGATTTATTTTTAAACACCTTATTAGTTCCTATGGTGTTTTTATCTTTAGGTTAAGGTACAAAAGTCCAAATATCATTCCTAGTGAATTGAGCTAGCTCATCTTGTATGGAATTTATCTAGAATTCATCTTTTAAAATTTCATTCGCATTTTTCAGTTTTATTTGAGAAACATTACAAAGATGAGTTATCTCACTTACCTGTCTCCTTCTAGTTTCCATGCTTGCATTTGGATCATCAATGACATTTTTAGTTAGGTGGTTTTTAGTAGTACATTTTGGCCTCTCAGTTAGAGTTTTGGGTATGGTGATCTTGTCATCCAAGGTTAGATATTCATCTAGATCATTATCTACATTTTTAATGTCAAGTGTTTCATGAATCTGTTCCTTAGTTGGAAAGCTTACATTTAAATTTTTAACTTCATCATCAATCACAGGAGTGCTAGTACCTATGTCATCTTTAACAACATTGATGGACTCCATCATATCTAGAATAAAGTTTTCCTAGATTCTCATGATATCTATGAATGTAACATTAACTTCTAAACACATATAAATGTTTATGATTAGGTTTCTTACTTTCCATAACTAATAGGGAGTTTGGTTTGTACCTTAACATAGGTAGACACTGTTCACTTTGTAGCATGAAGTAATTATTACCTCATCCCAAAACTTCTTGGGAATGTCTTTTTCATGTAATAGGACTTTTTCCATCTCTTGGAACACTCAATTTTTCCTTTCTACCATCCCATTTTATTGTAGGGTAATTGGTGTCGAGAACTCATCAACTATACCATATTGTTTGCAAAATTTAGCATATCTTGAGTTTTTAAATTCCTTCCTATGATTAGTCATTAGTCACATTACATTGGTTATTCTATTGCTTGCTTCACTTTGCACTTTAAGACAAAAAAACTATAGAAGTTGAATGCATCAGATTTTTCTTTCTGCAATCCAACCCATGTAAAATGAGAAAAATCATCAACAATAATAATATTATATTTCATACCACCAAGACTCTTAGTTTTCGTAGGATCCATGAGGTCAATGTGAATCAACTTAAGTGTTTTGCTTATGCAACTCCTTTAATTTTCCTATGAGAAGAGCAAGTTTGTTAGGCAAGTTGACATGGTCCATAAAAAGGTTTTTTTAGTTTCAAAAAGCATAGGTAGACCACACATAATTTCTTTTTGGCTCAAATTAACAAGATCTTAAAAATTAATATGTCACATCTTTTGATGTCAAAAAGAAATAAAATGATCATTAGTTAAGTTACAAGTAGTAGAAATAAGGCCTATATCAATGCAGTAATAATTATCCTAAGACCTAGTTCCTCTAGACATACATTCACTTTTTGGAATTGCTATAATACAATTGTACACTATGGTTTTTGTTACAAATTTGATTGATGTTATTTGGTTGGATTTAAGTCCATCAACATGGAATACATCATCTAACCTAGGCATACCATAAATCTAAATTATACCTTTACCAATAATCCTTGATTTATTTCCATCATCAAAAGTAATTGTTCCTTTATTATAATTTTCAAAACTTTTGAAAAGAGAATGATCACCAATCATATTTCTAGATCAACCACTATTAAAATACCAGACAGTAGAAGATTTAGCTTTAAATGCAATATGGCCTACACAATAATTTAAATCAAACTTTTTAATTCAAACTTTTCTAGTTTTCTGAATCATGTGCTTGTTTATGAAAACATGACTATTATTTCTTGAATAGGATGCATGCAGATTATTAACATAATTACAGGTCATCAAGAATCTACATTTAAGTCTAATATGTCTCTTTCTACCACAGTTAAAACATATAGGAATAAACTTAGAAGAAAATGTAAGAGATGTGTGTGTTGTGTGTGAAGGGTAAGGATCTAAAAGTTTTACAAACACTGTTGATTTTAAAGAGGTTGGTGTTGTGTGCTCATCTATATATCCTAGATCTCTCTTGTGTTCAAAAGGCTTTCGATAATCAAGAGTCTTGCTCAACCTTTTAGCTCTAATTATTAGCCTTTTTACAACTTCCATGGATTTGTTTAGCCCTTATACCCATTTTTCTTTATTAGCAGGAAGCTTGATAATTGATTCCTTCAAACATGCAAGACTTAATTCAAAGCATTATTTTGTTCTTATAAAATAATATTTTCAAAAAAATAGTAAATTTAGTTTCGTTAACATTTGAGCTATCACCGTCAGTAAGATAATCCATAACAAATTCCTATGCACATAAGGTGTATCTAGTGATTGGCTTTGATACCAATTGAAAGTTTCTTTTTTAGTTACAAACCTAATTAGTTAGAAGAGGTGAATAGATAATCAATAAAATTACAACAAATTAAAATTTCTACAGATGACTAATAAAATAATGTGGAAATATAAAGATTGAGACACGAGACTTTTAGTTAAACAATGTAGGCTACATTAATAACCTAAAAGGAAAACCAAGGGTCTACCAGATCACCTAACTATCCACTATGAAAAATAAGTATGATTTCAAGGCCAGGTCTTATACCATAGCCTAAGATAGAGTCCCTAAGTAATATACTTGCAAGACAATACTTTTATCATATCCTTTACAAGAAAGGTGTTCAGTTTTAGACCAACATTCTGACAACTTGAGTTACACAAGCAATCGAACCTATTCAACCAGTACCTGAAATGTTAACATAATAACATAAGAACAAATGTTTGTCTTAGAGAAAATTCAATAATTAATAATCATAATTAGATGATTTAATAAATATATTAGATAAATCAAAATCAATTAGCAATCCTAGAATAATGAGTTTAAAGTACAATATCACATATATGGTAGGCTTGTTAACACAATTGCAAATATTTGATAAATCAATTCAATAAATAAGCTTACTTAAATAGCTTTTGTAAAACAAAAGAGAGAGAGAAAAAGATGAAGAAAATAATGCTCTTGTGTGGTTAATTAAAGTTGTGTGTTTAGATTTGTATATATAGGATATTTTGAAGCACTAGGTCAAAGCAAAATTATTATGATGTCTATAAAACTAGGTAAAATATTTTTTAAAAAGGACAATATAGTAAAAAGCTAATTCAATTCGAGTTTGATATAAGTTTTAGAATCAAAGCCTTGGCTTCTCGATCGATTAAGTATATAGTTCGATCGATCTTGCAATATAGCAATTAAATCATGTCTAATCAATCTAGCCAATTCTTGATTGATCTAGTGTAATAAATTATTAATTCTAAACAAGGGATGATTGATCTAGTGTAATAAATTATTAATTCTAAATAAGGGATGATCGATCTAACTTATTAAATGATTGATCTAGTGCTCGGTCGATCAACTATTAATTACTCGATTGATCTAGTTATTTAAATAACTAATTCAGGACTTTTTAAAACTAATCGAGTAGATTGATTCTTGGTCTATCTAGTCAATTACATAGCTTGATCAATCTAGACATGTCTAGATCGATCATGTAGACTAATCTCAAATTGTTCATGCATGTCTAATATGAATCTAATGTGCATAAGAACATGTATGTATCTAAATTATGACCGTTGAAGCTCAATAGTTTCTTTAGCTTCAAAATATTCTTGAAGGACACACCTAGGAACTAAAATTACATTTTCATATTTTGTTCATTAATATCGCCAACACTCATATAGACCTTACAAATTGTGATGAGTGATGAAATATGTGGCATTTTGGAAATTTGGTCCCAAAAGCATAACAAAGACTATGTTGTAAGGAGCATTTTTTCTATCAAAGAGGATCCCATGAAATACGTAATTCTAATGATGAAGAAGCATGCATATGACCTATATAGGTAATTAATACAAATAGTTTTATTACACTTATTCTTTTTGTTACATGATTTAATAAAATTTTCATATTTATTACATGTAGCCCTATCATTTATCCTATACCAAGCCCTAAATTTTGGATGAAAACCATAAATAATGAGATAGTATAACTCATTAAACCTCCAATTATGAGGATTCCATGAGGTAAGCCTAGGAAATCAAAGGTAAAATATGCAAGTGAGATAATTAGCAAGAAAAAGAAAAAAGAAAGGAAAGTGATAGGTTCAGATGAACAACTTGATAAATTTAAAATGGTTGGCATGGTAATTACAAGAAAGTTGGTCATAAGAAAGTTACACATGATAAAAAAGAAAAAGAAATTAAGCTGCACATGATGTATGTAGACATACTATTCTTATTATCTATTCTATTTGCATTTTGGCTTCTATTTTCAAGTTCACTTGTTCATAATTGCTTATTGTATGTTTAAGAAACTCTAGGAAATTGAGACATGAATGAATCTAAAACAAATATTGGAGGTTTAATTGACATAGGTACTTAAAGAAGTGTAAGCATGCATAATCATGTGCCATATGACATTCACAAGCAAGTTGAGGTTGAGGATGAGATACCACATGAATTGGAGTTTGAAATTCCACATAAGGTGCAAACTAAGATGCCACATATTGTGGAAACTGAGATGCCATATGAGATAAATTGTTGAATAAGTGTTTGCCTTTAATGTGTTTGTGTTGTTAAAATGAACTTTCCCTAAATGATATGCATGTTATGAAGCTAATTTTATTTGTGTTGTGAACTTTTGTTTTCTCAAACATGAAACAATTATAGGTACAATATGAAATGATCAAAGTAAGGGAGAAGCTCTTGAAGACAAAGGCTAAAAGATTACCACCATTGTTCAAGAGTTATTCAAGTCCATCCAAGAGGCAACACGTTTGTTGATAACATATTTTAGTTGAAGACAATTTCATTATTTTGATATAATATTCCAAGTGGCAACACACTTGAAGACAATGTCATTATTTTCTATATAGTTGGACACATTATAGTTGGTTTTATTGTATATAGTCACTAATTTTAATTATACTAGTGACATTAATTGTTGCAAATCTTATTTTCAACCTATTTTGATCGTACAATTCATAGAACAAATACATAGGAGTATTGGGGCATGTTTCAATTTGATAATATTTTTATATTAATTTTAACTATATGATCACAAGGTGAAACAACAATGTCAAGAAAATAAGAGCTCATTGTAAATTATTTTGAACATTATATTTAATGAAAATTTGAAGATATTTAGTTTGGTCATATTTTTGTATTGCAAAATCAACTACAAAGGTTAAAGAACAACTAAGAAAAACTTTCAAGGAAAATAAAATAAATTGAAGAAAGTTGAAGAAGAAAATTAAAAAAGTTTGATAGGGTTGAGGCTTTTAATAGCCAGAAATGGTGGAAATATATTCCTCTATTTTTTCTAAGGAAAGGAGTAGGTAAAATGATATCACATGCTTTTGGGTATATTTTTGTATTGTAAAAATAACTATAAAGACTTAAAAACAATATAATAAAAATAAGAAGAAAGATATATTAAATTGAAGAAAATGAAGAAAAAGTTGATAGGGTTGAATCTTTTAATAGCAAAAATGGTGAAAATATTTTCCTCTATTGTTTCTAAGGAAAATAGTAAGTATAGGATCTAATTGCTACTTTATGAATAAGTATAGGACTAATATGGTCACCCTCCCTTATAATTAAAGAATATATTTATTTTAGGCTTACTAGTTAATTAATTTCAGGATTGATCTAGGAAGTTTTTAATTAATTGAGGATCATGATTTATATATTTTTCTTAGTTTGTCAATTAATCAATTTTCAAATCAATTTAGAAATTTATTGATTAATTGAGAATTGCGAGGACTCACATGACTATTGAGGGTTTGCTTATTTTAAAAGGAAAAATTAGTGAATAACGTGTCATTTAAATAATTCAATTTTTTGCTTTTTATAAAGGGTTATGCTCACTAATTTTTCATATTCATTCATCACCCTTATTTTGGTTATAATTTAGTTTACTTGCATTATTTTAGTTATTAGATTAATTTGGAATTTACACTCTTTTTTTCTCAACTGACACCTAATAGAATGTTTATGATTATATTTCTTAACTAATTTTGCAAACCAATTGACTTTTTACAACAACCGGCCTATTCCTTTAGAGACCTACCTTGGGAAAACTTATCATCAGTCTAATAGTGATTCGTACACTTGATAGAAATTCAAATTTGTGCATCAAGCTTTTAGTGGTATTGTCGGGGAATCGATGCTTTAAATTATTTATTTATTTCCTTTGTAAATTTTTTCATAATTTTTTATGGTTTTCTTTTTATTGTGTGATTTTGTTAATATTTGTGTTTTTTTGTAATTTGTGTTTCTTGTTTATTTTTATTTATTTTCATTGATTTATTTTCCTTTAGTTGTTTATTATATTTTTATTAATTTGGTTATTTATTTATTTTGTTTGTGGTATATTTTTGTTGCTTTAAATTCTTCATTGTTTTTGTTAGTATATGCAAAGTAGGAGATGCCTAGGGAATTAACTCATACTTTTCAGAGATAACATTAACAAATCAAAACAACACTTAGTTAGGTTGGATACTGAAATCCAATAGCCACTTTAAGAGCTACAACAAGAGCCATTAAACATGAGAGATGCTTTATTAAGAGGGATAGCAATGAATAAGTATGCAAGGCCAATCATTGGCACCACCACTTCCTCTATATAGTTGAAGGAGGTGGCTAGGAGTTATGAATTGAGTAAAACAAAGAGGAAGCTTTGGCACTACTTGAAGAGATGACATCCAATAATTTCCAATGGCCTATAGAGAGGCTAAACCCAATGAGAGTGGCTAAAGTAGGATATGTAGGCACAATAGCAGTACTACAATCTCAAACAAATGTTATACTGTTAGGTTTAACTAAGAAGTTAGATGGTGAAAATTTGGGGGTAAATATGGTATAAAGCCTATTCATGGTGTGTAATTATTGCAATGGACCTCATTCTACTAAGGCATGTAGGAACCTTCCTAAAGTACTAAACTATGTCAATAATCAAAATGGGCAAGAAAACCCGTACTCAAACCCAAGATGGAGAAAACCCCCAAATATTTCATGGAACAATAACAAAAATCAAGGTGGTAATCAATTCAACCATCAACCTTTCCCACCACCAAGATTTCACAAACACAATAACCATAAACCTAGCTAATGAGGAAATTACAAGTGCTTTAATAAGGTTGATAAAAGACCTCATCCATTTAGTAAATACAAAAATGGATCACATAGAGTCCACTCATAGGGCTTCTATTTAAAATTTGGAGATTCAAATGGGGCAATTGTCCTAAACAATAAGTGAAAGACCTCAAGGTAACCTTCCAAGCAACATAGAAGTTAATCCAAAATGAGAAAGGAAGGAGCATTGTAAAGAAATAGTCTTGAGGAGTGGTAAAAGTTTAAAAGAGAAGGAGAAGGGTAAAAAGGATGAGGAGGAAAAAGTGGCAAAAGGGAGTTTTGAAAAAGAAGTGATTCACCCAGAGAAGAGTAACCTTTATAAATCTACTATTCCATTCCCTTAAAGACTCCAAAAGAAAAAAATTAGACCATTAGTTTTCAAAATTCCTAGATGTCATTAAGAAGCCAAATATAAACATACCATTTGTAGATGCAATTTAAGAGTTGCCTTCATATGCCAAATTCATAAAGGAAATCCCATCTAAGAAAATGAGGTTTGGAGATAATGAGACAATAACCTTAACTAAAGGTTATAGTACCATATTTGAGATAAAACTACCACAAAAGCATAAAGATTCAAGTAGCTTTAACATCCCTTGCACAATTGGGAATATACATTTTAGCAAAGCATTATATGGCTTAGATGTAAGCATTAACCTTATGCCCTTATCAGTTTTCAAGAGATTGGGGGTTGGTGAAGCCAAACCCACTTCAATAACATTAAAAATGGTAGATAGGTCAATCAAGTGACCCTAGGGTGTGGTCAAAGATGTGTTAGTAAAAGTGGATAAGTTCATCTTTATGGCAGATTTCATTATACTAGAAGAAGGCTAAGGTGTGGAAAGAGCCTAAATATCTTCATTTATTGACCCCTCACCTAAGCGTTCCATTACAACCATGTAAAGTCCTTATTGATATTGAGCTAAATGCATATTTATACTAGTGGAAAGAGATGTGAAAAATAGACTTATGAAACTTGTTCCAAGATTGAATTGATTAGCATACTCATATAGGTTGATTTCATGAGTCCATTGGATAATATCACGTGTAGTACACACATATAAATCAATTTGTCAGAACTGTTACGTATCCTTATATTGATGGAACGTTGATTGATGTATATGTGGACCTCCTTATTATAGGATTGTACGACTTTTTTGAAGGATATGTTTTGTGAAATATGCATGTACTAATAGAAGTATATTTATGAATATACTATCCATGTTATATTATTTACTTATATATACTCAGCTTTATTTGAGGACAAGCAAAGAGTTAAGTTTGGGGGAGTGATGATTCTATGAAAGTAGAGTTATTTTTGCACTTTTTTACTTAATATTTACATATTTTATTCAATAAATAGTATTTTTTGGGCCAAAAATATTAAAATATAAACTTTTTAGTGAAAAGGGGTGAAAATATAATTTTTGGATTTTTTATGAATTTTTAACGTAAGGCCAATCAAGATCTGTCATGTGGCCTGCCACACAAGCAAATGATCTAACTAGGTAAGTCACATGGATGCCACGTAAGTAAGGAAAACAAATCATAGATCACCATGTGTGAGGAGGATGAGCCATATGCCACATGTCAACACTGCATTCAACGACTTCAGAGTGTGTTCAAACAACACTACCACATGTTGCCACATGATTTCTCCACAATTTCCACTCGTGTGCTATTATATCTATTACAAAAAATCATGTTGTGCAGCGTGGCACTGACTTAGCATGCATTGACTCAGACTGGTCTCCCCTACCATAGGTCGTCCTCTAATTCGCCCAGTGAATTATATGTGCCATATGTCACTCTATGATTGGTTAGCGCTATTCATTTTACTTATTTTGATCTCAACTCTTGATCTAAAGTTGATCTGACAATCCAGATTGCACCTGAGCTATATTTAAGTTGCTAATCACCCCATACACCCTAATGAGCTACCATTAGCATAATTTTGGTTAATTTTTGGAGCTAAAAAGATAGATAAATTGAGAAAAACTTAAAAAGAGATAAAATTTTGGTGGAGATTTAAGAGGAGATCAACACTAAAATTCAAGAGATTGATTGTATTTCTTCTTCTACTCTTTTCTTTATCAATTTTTATGTATTTCTTTATGAAAAATATGAGCTTTATGAACATAATTATGTCTAGTTAATTTATTAATTCTGATATCTTATGAACCCAATTTTCACCATGTGATGATCTAATATTTTACCCCAATTATGATTTTAATTTAATTATATTATTTAATCAGATTTTTATGCTACTAATTGTTTGGCCAACAATTTATCTATAGTGATAATTAAATAGATTTGAGAGAATTATTTAATTGTTTATCTTGATTAAATAACATGCATAGTTTCTAGGCTAAGATGTATGATTGTTATGTATGTGATCCATAATTAATGAGCTTAGTGAGTAGTAGGCAATTTAATTGGCATGAGAGTATGATTAAATTAATTACTATATGGTGTGTAGTTTACTTTAGAGAAGAATACATGCTAGGTTAGATTCAATTGATCATGTAATTAATTGATAATTATATTGAGAGGATTTTAGCGATTCACATATTTAGAAAATTGGGGGATTTAGTATTCCTTGATATTTTCTCATATATCTTCTTACTTAACAAATCTGATTTAATTAATTATTGCTATTTACTTTTAGTTATTTTAATTTTTCTTTCTTAAAATATAAAAACCCAAAAAAATTGATTTTAATTATTTTTAGTTTTAAAAATTAGTTTCTAGTAAAATAATCTATGTGGGAACGATATTTTTTTTATCATTATATTACTTACTACGATGCATATACTTGAGTATTCATTGCACACACTTTGCATGTGGTGATCATATAACTCCTCAAGTTGAATCATTTTAAATTCCAAAAAAATTGATAAACGACAAATACACCTATGATTTTAAAAATATAGATTTACGTAAAACGATAATAAAACAAGCAAACACAAATCCATATAATCACTTAACATGCATAAAATCATGATATATTAAGTGTTTTTGAGCACTTATCATCAATCAATCCAATTAAGGCCTAAATCATTTCTCATGCTAAATACCATTTCAGATTTTACCTCAAAGGATAATCAAATAGATTCTAAAAGATGTAAAATAGTTTATAAAATATGGTATACCTTATCAACTAGCATAACTCACCCAAATTCTCTCCCAATAAGAACACCAAAATCAATAATGAGTGTGTGCTTAAAAATATGAATCAATTCAACCAAAACTTGTAAGCATATTAGATTATTAATGTAGGTATCTTAACGAGCATGTTACATTGCTCATCTTAGACTCTTAGTCATGACAACCAATTTCTTTCATTGGGTTCATATGTTTCATATCAAATATGCATGCATTTGGTTTCCATGTATTCATTAATTTCTACCCAAATCATGATCAAAAGATTCTTAAAAAAGAAGAAAAAATCCTAAAAACCAAAAATGTATACTAAAGACTAAAATAGAGAATGAAGTTCCCTCCCCCACACTTAAATTTCACATTATTCCCACTATGCATGTGTGAATATGAAATAATAAAAGGGAAAAAAACTCCCTTGGCCATGGTACACCACATTTCCTCGCTAAAATTGTCCAATTTTGTTATGCCATTACCCTCCATATTTGTTCACTTACAATGCAGAAAAATATAAGCAAAATAATGTTAGGTTTCCTCCTAAAAAGTGCCACATGTAATTTCCTTGGCTAGATGTCATATAAGCTCCTAAGGTGTATCCACCAAGGTCATCACAGCTTCTTCATTTGGTAGTGGAATCTATGATGGTGCTTTACTTTGTACCCATTAACCATGAATCATTTTTTTGTTTTCATTATGTAATTTGATGGCTCCATAGTTGGTTACTTAGAAATGGTGAATGGAATTGACTAATTACTCTTGAGTTTTCTTCGAAATAGTTTAAGTCTTGAGTTGTATAGTAATACTTTTTGTCCTTGTTCAAAAGTACAATGTGCAATTCTTTTGTGAGGCCATCTTTTTGTTTTCTCTTTGTACAACTTTGCATTCTTATAAGCATTCCGTCGTAGCTCATCCAGGTTATTTAATTGCAACACTCTTTTCTTACCAGTTGCATCCATAAACATATTCATTTGTTTTAATGCCAAATATGCTTTATACACCATCGGTAGGTTACATGCCTTTCCATAGACTACCCTATATAGGGTAGTACCAATTGGTGTTTAAAATGTAGTTTTGTACTACCAGAAAGAAACATCTAACTTAAATGCCCAATACTTTCTCCAAAATTGTTTTCACCTCTCTATTGGACACTTCAAACTGCCCACTTGTTTGGGGATGATAGGGTATAGATACCTTATGCTTAATCCCAGACTTAGATACTAAAGAATTAAAAGTTCTATTTCAAAAGTGATACCTTCATCACTAATGGTAATCGTAGGAGTTCCAAACCTAGTGAAATTTCATGACAACTTTGGCATGACATTTCTTATTGGCTATGACTTCTGTCCATTTTAGCACATAATCCACACATACTAATAAGTATTGATTACCAAAGGATGAAGGGAACTGTCCCATAAAGTCAATGCCCTAAATATCAAATTATTCTACTTCAAGTATATTAGTTAGGGTCATCTCATCTCTTTTGGAAATATTACCTATCATTTGGCACCTGTCACATGTTTCTAGATAATGGAGGCATCTCTAAACATTGTAGGCCAAAAATAATCAGATTGAAGTACATTAGTTGTTATTTTTGTGCTTCCAAAGTGACCTCCATAGTTTGAGTTTTGGAAATCGTGAAAAATACTTCCAATTTCATCCTAAGAGACACATCTTCTCAAAATACTATCACTACATTTTTTTGTTAAGGTAAGGGTCATCCAAAAAATATTGCTTTACATCATGGAATACTTTCTTCTTTTGTTTTCATAAGAGGTCATTTGGAAGGATATTGGCAGCCAGAATTTTACAATGTCTACATACTATGGGATGTCAATTTAACAAATGAAAGAAGTTGTTCATTAGGGAATGATTCTCCAATCATCATATTATCATCCATATTATCTTCCATCTTCAATCTAGATAAATGGTCTACCACCTAATTTTCTATCCCTTTTATATCACATATTTCTAAGTCAAACTCTTGTAGAAAGAGAACCTATCTTATTAGTCTTGGTTTGGAATCTTTCTTTGTCATGAGGTACTTTATTGTAAAATGGTCCATGTAGACAGTTACGTTGGTCCCAACCAACTACGATCTAAATTTCCCAAAGTCATATACAATGGTAAGGAGTTCCTTATCTATAGTGGCATAATTCAATTAAGCACCATTTTGAGTATTATTTGTTTTTTTGCATAATATATGGCATGGAACATCTTGTCTTTTTGCTACCCCAAAACAGCCCCAATAGCAAAGTCACTAGTATCACACATTAACTCAAAGGGCTTGCTACAATCTAGTATTGATGCTAATTTATATTTAAGCACTCAAAAATGTCTTTAAACATTTATCATCAAATATCAAAGGCAAGTCGTTCTCTAATAGATTACATAAGTGTTTGGAGATTTGGAAAAATCTTTGACAAATCTACAATAAAATCCCGCATGCCAAAGAAAACTCTTATCTCCTCTTACACTAGTAGATGGTAGTAACTTCTCAATCACTTCTATCTTAACTCTACCCATTTTAATACCCTTATCTAAGACTTTGCAGCCTAAGATAATAACCTTATGTACCATGAAGTCACACTTCTCCCAATTTCAAAGCAAGTTGGTTTTGTCCCATCTTTGTAGCAATAGGGATAAATAGTGTAAACACTCATCAAATATGTTTCCAAAGATCAAGAAGTCATCCATGAAGATCTCTAAATTCGTCTCTACCATGTCTAAAAAATAGCCATCATACAGAGTTGAAATGTTGCAAATGCATTGCATAACCCAAATGGCATTATTCTGAAAGCAAAATTTCCATAACAACATGTGAAGGTAGTCTTTTCTTGGTCTTCTAATGCCATGACAAATCTGTGAACAATTTGATCTATGAATGAGAGACGGAAATGGTTCTTTATTGTAGGTTTATTCACCTTGCAAAAATCCATACATATTGTCCATCTTGTAATAGTCCTTATGGCTATTAACTCATTTGCCACCATAGTAATTCCTCCTTTTTTCGGTACACATTGGACATGGCTTACCTATTCACTATCAGATATTGGGTAAATGGTGCCCATGTTTAGCCATTTAATAATTTATTTTTCACTACCTCTTTCATAATACGGTTGAATTGGCATTGTGCATCAGTGGTGGTCTTAGCTACATCCTCTAACATGATTTTGTTCATGCATATGGATGAGCTTATTCCTTTGATGTTTAAAATAGACCAACCTATAGCTTTTTTCAATTTACTGAGCACCTTCTATAGTGACGCTTTTTCTCCACACTTATACTAGTAGAAATTATGATTGGAAGTGTATCGTTTGCACCCAAAAATGCATAACAGAGATGGTTTGGTAAAGTTTTGAACTTTAACTTATGTAGTTCCTCAATGGATGGTTTAAGCCTAGAACCTATCTTAATACACTACACAACCACGTTATATACACATATGGGAGGCATAGCCTCTATATATTTCACTTAGTCAATAATATCAACTTGCATCATAGATCCCATAGTTTCATAATTAAAGGAAGCTGATTTATTTTCTGATGAGTATATTTCATTGTTCATACCATAATGTTTAAAAGCTTTAAGTATGGGTGTTCATCAAATTTAGTTAAATTATCATTATGAGTGTGTGTGTCTAACTGATTATCATGGTATTCATCAACATATGTGTTCACACAATTAACAAGCACATATTCTAAAACATCACTAGGGCATATGTTATGATGCACATCAGTGGATAGCTCCTCAGTAACATTTATCATAAATAAATTATTGGTATTAACAGCATTGGGAAATTTAATTGCTTTAAAGATGTTGAATGTTATTTGTTCATACTTCACTCTCATTGTAAGTTTACCTTCTATACATTAATTAGTGCTCTTTTGATTGTTGAGAATGGATGACGAGGTACAATAGGAATGTCATGGTTCTCTTCCATGTTTAGTGATGAGTGCTCAAAAAACACTAAAATTACCATGACTTTATGCACATTAATTGATTAAAAATATATATATTTATATGTTTTATCATATATTTATATAAATTTATCTTTTGTGGAATCACAGGTATTTTTATTGTTTTTCAGGTATTTTCGCTTTAAAACGTAACTTAAAGACTCAAAGAGAAATACTGGAAGCAATACATCACAAATATATTAATAAATAAATGAGGAAAGGTCAACAAATATGGAAAAATTGGACAAAATAGGTCAAAAATGTCAAAAAGGAGGAAAACATGCACGTAGCTGCCCAGCCCGCACGCACCAGCACCCAGCCACGCACGCAGCTCCTCACTCCCGTGCCCTCGAGCACTGCTCCTACCTTCCGCGTGCGCCGCTGCCATCTTGCCCCATTTTTGCACGCAACCGCCCCCACGTCATGTTGACATCATCAAATGACATATTCACTACTCCGCGTTTCCACTATTATTTTTTAACATTTTTTCACCCACTTTTTCTCTTCATCCTCACCTATAAATACCCCCCTTCTCTTCACTTCTAAACACACCTCAAAACACATCTTTTCTTCTCTTTCTCTCATTTCTTAGTTTTTTTAGTTTTTCTAGTTTTTTTTAGTTTTAGCTTTCTTAGTTAGTTTTCTTAGTTTTGTTCTTCTCTTTGAGAAGAACTAGTTATGTTTTGGTAATTTATTTTCTTTGATTCAATAAATGGGAGTAAATTGCCTTTTCCAGCCATCTAGAATAGCATCGGCACTGTAGGATTTTAATTTCTTTACAATTATTTTTTATGTTTATTTCTTACATGTTATATTTAATTTGTCTCATGGATTAAATTTAACTTTACCGTTGTTTGTAAACATGATATAATAATAACGTTGTTATGCTTACTTAAATATTAAATAGGTAAAAATATCTAAAATGAATTGATTTTATTTTTATTCAAGATTTTATATTAAGAATGTTGTAGAGAAATATATTATTTTTCATTATAAACTTAAATTCAAAATTAGATTTTAAGGTTTAATTATCTGCCTGATTTAGTAGTGCTCTTTATTTGTTGGTAACGCCTAAGAAAGTGAAGCTCTATTTCAAAATTTTATATGAATTATTATATGAAATGTATTGACAACATCTTCAATAGTGGTTTTAAAACTTGAAAGTTAGTACTGGATGACTAAATTCTTAGGTTTAATTTTGGACACCTTGAATATAGTTTAAATTATCTAACTCATCAGCAAGGTGCATTTAAATGATTCATTTTCAATCTCTTAGAAAAAGGAATTAATTTAATTAACCAAATTAGTTATCGACCCCACTCATAGGTGTTAATTGATTTGTTTAGTTAACAAAGAATATCTAACCCCACCAAAGTTGGTATTCATATAAAAAAGAGAGAATCAATAAATATCTATTCATATCTTTAATAACCTAAATAATATGAGCAAACATAATTACTTAGTTATTATATCTATAAATACTCCACTATTATAAAAGATAAAATTTGCATAAATGTTTATTGCATCTGTATCTATGTTTATTTTTATTTTTAGATTAAAAACACAAAACCACAAAATATCGTGACAGGATGTTTAGGATTTAATTTCGTTTTTAAAAGTTTGAATAATAAATTAAAACCACATGCATTCCTTCTTTAGATCGACCTTGGGAGTATACTTATCATTTTTTGCGAAATGATTCGTGCACTTGCGAGAGTTTTATAAATACATAAACCCAAATGAACGGCAGGATCGACGATGTTGGTTCTGCCCTATCAAGTTTTTATTATTTATTTATTTATTTTATTTAAAATTTGTTTACGTTTTTTTTTTACTTCAAATTTCAAAATTCAAAATTATTTTATTATTCATGTTATAATTTTTTTATGAAATTTAAAATTTTAATTTTTTTTTATTTATTATAAAATTTAAATTTAAATTTTTTTTACCATTCATGAACAGTAAGTTTTATTTATTTTTTTGTTTTTTTTAGGAAAAAAAATATTTTAATTTTTATTTGTTTTTTTACTATTCAACATTTTTTTAATAGTAAGTTTACTATTCAACAGTAAATTTTAAAAAAATGTTGAATAGTAAAAAAAACAAATAAAAATTAAAATATTTTTTTTCCTAAAAAAAACAAAAAAAAAATAAACTTACTCTTCATGAATGGTAAAAAAAATTCAAATTTAAATTTCATAATAAATAAAAAAAATTAAAATTTTAAATTTCATAAAAAAATTATAACATGAATAATAAAATAATTTTGAAATTTGAAATTTGAAGTAAAAAAACGTAAATAAATTTTAAATAAAATAAATAAATAAATAATAAAAACTTGATAGGGCAGAACCAACATCGTCGATCCTACCGTTCATTTGGTTTTATATATTTATAAAACTCTCGCAAGTGCACGAATCATTTTGCAAAAAATGATAAGTATACTCTCAAGGTCGATCTAAGGAAGGAATGCATGTGGTTTTAATTCATTATTCAAAATTTTAAAAACGAAATTAAATCCTAAACATTCTGTCACGATATTTTGTGGTTTTGTATTTTTAATCTAAAAATAAAAATAAACATAGATACATATTCAATAAACATTTATGCAAATTTTATCTTTTATAATAGTGGAGTATTTATGGATATAATAACTAAGTAATTATGCTTGCTCATATTATTTAGGTTATTAAAGATATGAATTGATATTTATTGATTCTCTCTTTTTTATATGAAACCCACCTTTGGTGGGGTTAGATATTCTTTGTTAACTAAACAAATCAATTAACACCTATGGGTGGGGTCGATAACTAATTTGGTTAATTAAATTAATTTCTTTTTCTAAGAGATTGAAAATGAATCATTTAAATGCCACCTTTGGTAGGGTTAGACAGTTTAAACTTTATACAAGGTGTCCAAATTAAACCTAAGAATTTAGTTATCCGAGTACTAACTTTCAAGTTTTAAAACCACTACTGAGAACATGTTGTCAATACATTTTCAGATAATAATTCTTATAAAAACTTTTGAAATAGAGCTTCACTCTAACTACCGGGCGATTGTACCAACAAATAAAAGAGCACTACTCTAAATCAGATCGGATAACTAAACCTTAAAATCTAATTTTCAAATTTAAGTTTGTAATGAAAAATAATATATTTCTCTCTAACATTCTTAATATAAAATCTTGAATAAAAATAAAATCAATTCATTTTAGATATTTTTACCTATTTAATATTTCGCAAGCATAATAACGTTATTATTATATCATGTTTACAAACAGTCAGCAAAGTTAAATTTAATCACAAACAAATTAAATATAACATGTAAGAATAAAGCATAAAAAATAATTGTAAAAAAATAAAATCCTTACAGTACTTCGATGCTATTCCCGTTGCTTGAAAACCTCCAAACGGAATTTGCACTCCCATTTATTGAATCAAAAGCAAATAAATTACAAAAACATAACTAGTTTTTCTCAAAAAGAGAAGAACTTAAAAACTAAGAAAAACTAACTAAGAAAAGCTAAAAACTAAAAAAAAAACTAGAAACACTAAAAAAAACTAAGAAATGAGAGAAAGAAAGAGAAGAGAAGATGTGTTTTGAGGTGTGTTTAGAAGTGAAGAGAAAAAGTGGGTGAAAAATGTTAAAAAATGGTGGAAACGCGGAGTAGTGAATAATGATGTCATTTGATGTCGTTAGTATGACGTGGGGGCAGTTGCGCGCAAAAATGGGGCGAGATGGTAGCGGTGCGCGCGGAAGGCACCAGTGGCACGAACAGGCACGCACGGGAGCAGGAGCAGCGCACGGGAGTGAGGAGCTGCGCGCGTGGGCTATGCGGTTCCGTGCGCGTTTTCCTCCTGTTTGACATTTTTGACCTTTTTGACCTATTTTGTCCAATTTTTCCATATTTGTTGACCTTTTCTCATTTATTTATTAATATATTTGTGATCTATTGCTTCCAGTATTCCTCTTTGAGTCTTTAAGTTACGTTTTTAAGCGAAAATACCTAAAAAATAATAAAAATACCCGTGATTCCGAAAAAGATAAATTTATATAAATATATGATAAAACATATAAATATATATATTTTTAATCAATTAATGTGCATAAAGTCATGGTAATTTTAGTGCTTTTTGAGCACTCATCATTTAGTACATTGAAATATGTCAGAAAGATGAATTTGTCTAGTTTTACTAGCATATCTTCTACTATAGCCCAGGGTTCCATGATTGACCTATGTACCATTTACAATGTTACTAAAGTGGGTCTGGCTACACCAACCCCTAATCTCTTAAATACTAATAATGGCATAAGATTAATGGCTACACCCAATCACATAGTACCTTGTCAAAGTGTGTATTCTCAATTGTGCAAGGGGTGTTAAGACTACCCAGATATTTTAGTTTTTTCTAGTTATGTTTTATTGAGAATGCATTATAACCTTCAAACAACGTTATTGTCTCATTATCTCCAAGCCTTCTTTACTTAGACAATATGTCCTTTATGAATTTGGCATACAAAGCATCTGTTCAAGTACACCTACAAATGGTATGTTTATGGCAGCTTCTTGAAAACACCTAGGAATTTTAACAACAATGTTTCTTAATTTTGGTTTTGAAGTCTTTGAGGGAAGGAAATTGTGGGTTTTGAATATCCAAATTTTGTATAGAAGCCCTATCTGTGGACTCTATATGGTCCATTTTTGTATTTATAAAATGGGTAGTATATTCATAAATATACTTCTATTAGTACATGCATATTTTACAAAAACTATCCCTTTCAAAAGTCGTACAAGTCTATAATAAAGAGGTTCACATATTCATCAATCAATGTTCCATCAATACAAGGATGTGTGAGATTTCTGACACATTGATTCGTGTGTGTGTGTGTTGCACATGATATCATCCAATGCACTCATGAAATCAACCTATATGAGCATGCTAATCAATTCAATCTTAGAACAAGTCTCATAAGTCTATTTTCACATCTCTTTCCACTAATATAAATATGCACTTAGCTTAAGATCAATAAGGACTTTACATGGTTGTAATGTAAGGCTTAGGTAGGGGGTCGATAAATGAAGACATTTTAGGGTCTTTTCACACCTTAGCTTTTTTTTATTTTTCATCATGCACTTTTTAATTGCAATTGAGCTCTTACTTGATATTTCAGTACACCCTCTTTTGTCATTTTTTCCATATATTTTTTTCACATTTTTTTTGTAACTTCACAACACCCCTAAACTTATTTTCAACTTTATTTTCTTTTCTTTAGAGGGATAATTGTGTTGTGAGTTTCACTCTTTTCTTCTTTTCTTTTTTTATAGGGTGTATTACATTTCACCTTACTCTAAAGCACAACACATGATTGCAATTTTTTTTCATACAAGCTAAAGGTGCAGGAGTAAAGGTAATACTTATTAGTTAGGCATTAAATATGGGTTAAAGATATGAATGGTTCTTTTCTAGGCTCAAATGGGTGACTAAAGATATTAACAATGGTTAGCTTGAAAGGCTCAATCGATCTAAATAAGGCCTAAATCATTTATCTTGTTAAATACTATTTAGGATTTTGCCTCAAGGGATGATCAAATAGATTCTAAAACCTTGTAGATCTCATTGACTCCCATAACTCACTACAAAATTTCTCTCAATAAGAACACCAAAATCAATCATGAACATGTGCATAAGAATTTGAATCAATCCAATCAAAACTAGCGAGCATATCACATGATTAATGTAAATATCTTAACAAATATGTTACATTCCTTATCCTAGTCATGAAAACCAATTTGTATCATGGAGTTCATATGTTTCATATCAAGCATGCATGCATTTACTTTCCATATATTTATCAATTTCTACCAAAATCATGATTAAAAACAACCTAAAAATTAAAACAAATTCTCTAAAAATTTAAAATTCATACTAAATACTAATGTAGAGAATGAAGTTCTCTCCCCTAAACTTAAATTACACATTGTCCTCAATGTGCACATATAAATATGAAAAGGTAAGAGGAAAGAAAACTCCCTTAGTCATGGCACACCATATCTTTCGCTGAAATGCTCATTCTTGTTGCACCATTGCTCTCCATATTTATTCATGTACAAAACAAAAACAATGAAAATATAAGTAAAATAACGTTGGGTTGCCTCCCAACCAGTGTCACATTTAACGTCCTTAACTAGACGGTCCTATCAAATCCTAAGGCACATCTCTTTGTATCCATTTACTTTTGAGTTTGCTTGGAAACATTTTGAGTCTTGATTTTTCCAATGATATCTTATGCTCTGGTTCACAAACATGGTGCTTAATTCTCTTCTCATGCCATATTTTTGTTTTCTTTTTGAATTTTTTGGCATTCTTATAAGTACTCCATCGTAACTCATCCAATTTATGTATTTCCAACATCTTTTTCACCTCTCCATTGGACTTTTTCACTTTCATACTTGATTTGGGATAGGAGGGTAGATTTGCGAGGTCTAAACTTGGTGATTCTTCAATTGATGGTTTGAGTTTAGAACCTATCTCAAAATTTTCCATCATCACCTTTGATACATACATGAGAGACGCGTCCTCCAAAAAGTTCACACAGTCCACAATATCAACCTTACATGCCATACTTTCAAAGTTATAATAGGTTGAGTTGTTTTCTAGTAAGTTTATGTCCTTGTTTACAATAGTATGTGTTAAAGTCTTAAGTTTGGGTGACTTAACAGATTCTTTCAAACTATTCCCACAATCAGTAACATTTATCCTTAAACATTCATTAGAATTATCAATATCAGGGGGTTTAGATTCTTTAAAAACTTTAAATATTACCTTTTCATCTTGCACTCTCATTGTAAGTTCACCTTTTTGTACATCAATGAGTGCTCTTCTGGTTGCTAAGAAAGGACGACCAAGTATGATAGGAATGTCACGATCCTCTTCCATGTCTAGCATAATGAAGTCCACTAGAAAGATGAATTTGTCTACTTTTACTAACAAATCTTCTACCACACCCTGAGGTCTCTTAATCGATTTATCTACCATTTGTAATGTTACCGAAGTAGGTTTTTCTTTACTAAATCCCCAATCTCTTGAAGACTGATAATGGCATGAGGTTAATACTAGAACCCAAGTCACATAGTGCCTTGCCAAAAAGGATGTTCCCAATAGTCTAAGGGATGTCAAAACTACCTGGATCTTTCAGTTTTTGTGATAATTTTCTATTAATGATGGCACTACAACCTTCAGTCAAGGTTATTGTTTCATGATCTCTAAGCCTCCTTTTCTTTGATAGTATATCCTTCATGAATTTGGCATAAGATGGCATTTGTTCAAATGCCTCTACAAATGGTATATTTATGTGTAGCTTATTGAAGACTTCAAGAAATTTTGAAAACTATGTATCTGACTTTTACTTTTGTAGTCTTTGAGGGAAAGGAATAGTGGGTTTATAGAGGTTGCTCTTTTTTGGCTGAATTATGTCCTTTCCACTACTCTCTTTATTCACTAATTCCTCATCCTCTTTTTTAGTTTTTGGTTCCTCCTTATCCTTTTTAGTTTGATAATCCTTTTTATCCTTTTTAATTTCTTGTCTCTCCTCATCCTTTTCTATCTTATGTTCTTGTTCTAAAGTTTTACCACTCCTCAAGCTATGACATTGCATTGGTCCTTACCTTCTCTTCTTGGGTTTACAATTGTGTCACTTGGAAGGTTACCTTGAGGCCTTTGGCTTATGGCCTGAGCAAGTTGCCCCATTTGGTTTTCCAAATTTTGAATCGAAGCCTCTTGAGTGGACACTTTTGTATTTACTGATTGGATGAATTCTTTCATCATCCCCATTAAAGCATTTGTATTATCCTCAGTAAATGGCTTCTTCTCTTGGGCTTGTGATTGCTGTGGTTGTTGAAAACCAAGTGGTGAAAATGATTGATGGTTAAATTGATTACCACCTTAATTGTTGTTATTGCTTCAAGAGAAATTTGGATATTTTCTCCATCCTGGGTTATATGTGTTTGAGTATGGATTATTGTTTTGATTCACATTACCTACATAGAAAATGGATTCAAGATTATTTGGACAATTATCAAACAAATGAGCTCCTCCATAAAACACACATGACACTCTTGAATTTTGGACTTGGTTTATACTCGCTGGTGAGTTTTGTACCTTCAAAAGATTAACCAAAGATGAAACTTAAGCTATAAGTGCTGTGATATCATTTACCTCATGCATTTTGGCTATTTTTCTCGTGGCTATCATTCTGTCCATTGGCCATTGATAATTATTACTAGCCATTTTCTTAAGTAAATCATAAGCTTGATTGTAAGATTTGGCTAGCAAAGCTCCATTAGCAAATGTATCAACAATAGTTCTTATGTGAGCATTGAGACCATTATAAAAAGTCTCCATTTGAATCCAAGAAGGAATACCATGATGAGGGCACTTCCTTAGCAATTCCATGAATCTTTCCCATGCTTCATATAGAGATTCTCCTTCGTGTTGTTGGTAGAAAGTAATGTCATTCCTAAGATTGGCATTCTTTGTTGGTGGAAAGTAATGTCATTCCAAAGAGTTTAGCCAAGCTCGAGCATGAACTCCCAAAGAGTAAGGGAATAATCTAAGCCTAAATGCCTCGTTTATCACACCATTAACTTAAATGAATCTACAACTTCAATAAACAATCTGAGATAAAGATGAGGATCCTCTGTTGGTAATCCGTTGAATTATCCAACTGTTTGTAGCATTTGAAATATCATTGGCTTTAATTCAAACTGATTAACTTGAATGTTTGGGCTTGTAATACTTGGATTCAGCTCTTCTAACATAGGTATTACATATTCATTCATAGCTTTATCTCTATCATCCATCAAAAGCATTTGATTATTCAAGTTTAGCTCATTGTTGTTAATTTCTAATGGATTAGCCATTTTTTACTCTTGGGTGACTTGTTGTTTTCTAATTGATCATATAATACGTTCAATTTCAAAATCTAAAGGTAAGATTTCTCCCTCACGAACTCTGCTCATGCAATAGACTCGACTATGTTTCTATAATACTAAATGAGATGTCTAAATAAAAAAAATAAACAACTAAATAAATAAATAAAATAAACAAACATGTAAAGAAAATAAATAAAAGAGATTAACTAGAAAAAAATAAATAAGTCACTCAAAGAAAATTTTTTTTTTTTTTAATAATATTTAATATTTATAATCCCCGAAAACGGCTCCAAAAACTTGATCTCTACACAAATTGTGTGTGCAATGAATACGCAAGTATATGTATTGTAACAAGTAATATAATGATAAATAAATATCATTCCCACGAAGATTATTTTATTAGAAATTAATTTTTAAAACTAAAAATAAAAAAAATTAATTTTTTTGGTGTTTTTATATTTTAAGGAAGCAAAATTAAAATAACTAAAATTAAATACCAATAATTAATTTAATCAGATTTTGTGACTAAAAAGATATATGAGAAAATATCTAGGAATACTTAATCCCCTAATATAATTATCAATTAATTACATGATCAATTAAATCTAATCTAGTATGTATTCCTCTCTCAATTAAACTACACACCATATAGTAATTAATTGAATCACACTCTCATGCTAATTAAATTACATACTACTCATTAAGTTCATCAATTATGGATCACATACATAAGAATCATACATCTCTGCTTAGAAACTATGCATGTCATTTAATCAAGACAAACAATTAAATAATTCTCTCAAATCTATTTAACTGCCTCTATAGATAAATTATTGATCAAATAATTAATAGCATAAAAATCAGATTAAATAATATAATTAAATTAAAATTATAATTGGGGTAAAATTTTAGATCATCAGATG
The DNA here is from genome assembly GCA_030763125.1 of Hippophae gyantsensis. Classification (NCBI taxonomy): domain Eukaryota; kingdom Viridiplantae; phylum Streptophyta; class Magnoliopsida; order Rosales; family Elaeagnaceae; genus Hippophae; species Hippophae gyantsensis. The sequence continues at coordinate 14,567,143 of CM061036.1, forward strand.
GAGAAAATTTGGTTCATAAGATCCATAGATTAATAAATTAATTACACATAGTTGAGTTCATAAAGCTCGTATTTTTCTTAAAGTTAAACATAAAATTGATAAAACAAAAGAGTAGAAAAAGAAATACAATCAATCTCTTGAATTTTAATATTAATTTCCTCTTGAATCTCTACAAAAATTGTGTCTTCTCTTGAATGTTTCTGTATTTTCTTTCTTTTTAGCTCCAAAAAATGACCAAAACTATGCTAATGGAGGCCAATTAGGGTTTATGGGTGATTAGGGGCTTAAATAAAGTTCAAGTGTGATCTGGACCATCCGATCAACTTCAGATCAAGGGCTACGATCAAAACAAGCAAAACTGACAGTTCAGCTAATCACAACACGACACGAGGCATGACACGTTGACTGATTTTCGAACTCGGATTGAATGTCATGCAGACACGTGGCTCGTGTTTTGTCCTCCTCACAAGCAACGTGACGTGACTCACTCATTGTGCTTACATGGTGTCTATGTGGCTTGCCCAGTCATCTCCTCTGCATGCATGGCATGCCAAGTGACAGCTCCTGATTGGTCCTGTGTTAAAAATTCGTTAAAAATCTATAAAAATTCCAAAAAATGCCAAAACAATTCCAAAAATTATATTATTTACCCAAAAAAATACTATTTATTGAATAAAACAAGTAAAAATTAAGTAAAAAAGTGCGCTAATGACTCTATTTTCATAGAGTCATAAGACACATCATGCATCCATTGTCATTATTTAGATCTAATTAGTAATATTTTATTTTCATTTTATTTTTTTATATTTTCTTAAATGAATGCTAAAATTTAATACGATTATGGATTTTAATTTGAGCATGTCTGGTTGTTCCGAAGGCACATGGAATAATTTAATCAATCAATTAAGCATCCCGATGATAGGCCATTAATTGGCTTGATTAACAAAGGAAAATGATCCCAACCAAAGGCATTTTTCATATTTAAATGAGAATTATTATTTCGAGTTTATACTTTAATTAACTTAAATATTTTTAAATACACATAGTTTAATATCTAAACTTTCTATAAATTCTCAATTGATTAGTAATTATATATCTGCCTTGATTTTATTTTAATTGAATATTTTATTTGTTGTTAGTGTAGAAATTTCAAAATTACAATTATTGTGATAGCGTGTTAAGGTTTTATTTTTCATATTCATTTAAGTTTTTAAGAAAATTGAAGAATTATCTAAAACTAGTACAATTCCACGAGAGATTGACCTTAGGAGCATACTTATCACTTATGGTAAATGATTTGTAAACTTTTCAGCCATTTATAAACACAAAATTTATGCATCAAATTTTTGATACCATTGCCCGTAAATTGTCATTTTAGATTATTTATCAAAAAATTTAAAAATTGTTAATGTTCGTGATTTTTATTTTGTAATTTTTGTAAATATTTGTAGTTTGTTTAATTATTTTTGTTTAGTTCAATGATTTTTATTTCTTGCTTATTTTTTTCTTTTGTTATTTGCTTTTATATATTTATTTTTTATTTATTTATTTTTCTTTTAATTTTTTTATTTTTATGTACTTAAATTTTATTGTTGTTTTTGTTAGTTTATGTGAAATAGGAGATCCCTTGAGAATCTACTTGTACCTTTCATAGATAACATAAAAAAGTCTGAGGAGCATTTAGAAGGGTTGGATACTGAAATCCGAGAGCCTTTTCTTGATCTTATAATAAAACATCCACTATTTTAGAACAATGTGGGAGATAATTTACCTAGGGAAGTTACGATGAAAGAGTATGCAATCATTGGCACTACTACTCTTATATAGTTGGGTATGGTGGCTAAAAATTATGAATTGAAACAAATTCATTATTGTAATGAATATGAATGTTGGTTATTTTTGTAGAAAAAATATTTGTATATGTAAACTTGTTTTTAAACTCGATATCAAGTCTATCAAGAAAAGTCTAAGAAACATCAAAAATGCTCATATTGTACTCATGTATTTAACAACACATGCTCATAAAATTATAATTATTTATAAAGTTAAAATATTTATTTAAATTTGAATCGATTTTTGAATTTACCAATTATCCATTTCTTAAATTTATTTCAATATTTTTAAGATATGTACTAAAAATAACTTTTTTATTATTAAAGATTTTAATGCACTTTAAATAATTAAACCTAAAAAATATTTAACCTTAATATTATTATGTTATTATTATTATCTACACACATTAGGGTAAGAAAGGCTCGTAGGCCGAATTACTAAAAAAACAGCTAAAGTTGGGTGAATCCGAGAAACAAAAAGTCATCATCATTAGCCAATAACCTTTAGAGAAAAAGCCAAAAGCCTATTGATTAATATTGAAGGATCAATATTACATTTGAACCCTTGCCCGTCATATGCTTTATGGCATCAACTAAGTAAAGCCATATATTCATAAGTCTACTTTGCGGGCTTTAATATTTATCTCCATCAGAACCCCTTATATCGTTCATAAGTTTGTCGTCAGTCTTCTGTTTCAGCCCACGTCATTGTTGCCATTTGCATGCTATTGTCTCCTCAACAACCACAGACATGAAAATAGAATTTAATATTTTGGTAATGATTAATATGATATAAGGGATTTATCTTTTGGCTTAGGATCACTTTTTTAGTGCACCTAGGCAAAGGTAAGCAAAAGGTATAGACAATAATTTTTTATATTTGGTTATCTATATTTTCATAATTTATGCTAAAGTTGGTTCATGTTTTTCTTGTTCATATAGCTTCTTTTTAATTAAGATTTTTCATATTTAAATCAAATAATTGTATAAGTGATCATGATTATATGATTTAATTATTAAATTTTATAGAAGTTATTTTTATTGAACTTGTGCTTAATATTTTTACTGTAAGATTTTATAATTGATTTGATATAAATGACATATTTTTTTGAATCATCTAGTTAGTATTATTTATTATTAATTTCATTTTAGAACACACACATGCACTTGGATTTTTTGTGCTAACCCATTTGCTGTTGATTTGTGAACATATTTGAAAGAGATGGCAAGAGTAATGCTGCATGCCAAGAGAGTCTCCAAAAGGTTTTGGACTGAAGGCATAAACACCACATGGCACATTATAAATCATGTATATCTTCACCCAGGTACAAACCACACTCCCTATGAGATATGGAGAGGTAAAAAACATGCATGTTTTTGGAAATGCATGCTACATACTTAGGGATTGAGAATAGTTGGCCAAGTTTGATTCAAGAAATGATGAAGGTATATTTCTTGGTTATTCCCTAAATAGTAGAGCCTATAAAGTCTTTAATTGTAGAACTAATGTTGTTATGGAATCCTTAAATTTCGTTATAGATGATGCAGGTAAGCAAACTACAAGTTATGAAGTTGATAATGAAGTAAATTTCACAACACGTCAATTAACAATGACCAGTGACACAATTAGAATAAAAGAATAGGAGTTTTAGGAAAGAGAAGCAAAGAAGGAAGAAGCATCAACCTCATCAATGATAAATTCAAATTATACTTCAAAAAATCATCCTATTAAGAATATAATTGGAGATCCTAATGCAAGCACAATAACAACAAAAAGACAAATAAGTGAGGTAACCTATTTATGCTATATTTCTCAAGTTGAACTAAAAAATGTGAATGAAGCCCTTAAGGATGAATTTTGGATAAATGCTATGTAGAATGAGCTCAATTTGAAAGAAATCATGTGTGGATATTATTACCTGAGCCTAAAAACAAAAACAAAATGTTATTGGAACTAAATGAGTGTTCAAAAATAAATACGATGAGCATGACATTGTTGTTAGAAATAAGGATAGATTGGTAACTCAAGGTTACATGCAAGTAGAAGAAGTTGACATTTGCACTTGTAGCTATGTTGGAGTCAATTAGGATTTTACTTTCCATTGCTTGTCATATGAAATTAAAATTATAACAAATGGATGTTAAGTATGCCTTTTAGATGGATTTCTAAATGAGGAGGTATACAGGAACAACCAAAAAGATTTTTTGATCTAAAATTTCCAAATCTTGTTTACAAACTCAACAAAGCTCTTTATGGTTTGAAACAAGCTCTTCGAGCATGGTATGAGATACTTACTTACTATCTCTTGAACAAAGGATTTATTCAAGAGGGAGTTGATAAGACACTATTCATTAAAAGGAGCAGTGATGAGATCTTTATTGATCAAATTTATATGGATGACATATTTTTTGGATCCACATCTAGTACACCAGAGAATGATTTTGTGTATGTTATGACAAATGAATTTGAAATGTCCATGGTATGTGAAATAACATTCTTTCTTAATTTGCAAATCAAATAATCTCATGATAATATATTTATTTCTCAAACCAAGTAGCTTGTAACCTTATTAAAAGGTTTGGTCTTGAAACTAACAGTCCATTAAGGACTTCTTTAGGTACCAGCACAAAAATTACAAAGGACACTCAAGGTAGAAGTGTTGATTAAACCCTTTATTGGAGTATGATAGGCAGTTTACTTTACCTCACTGCAAGTAGGCTTGGCATATTTTTTAGTGTTGGTATGTGTGTCTATATTTTACTACTAACACTACTTGTGAAGTAAGTGGTTATACAGATGCCGATTGGGTAAGCAACCAAGATGATAGGAAGAGCACATAAGGTGGTTGCTTGTACATTGGGAACAACTTAGTATCCTATCACAGTAAAAAGCAAAACTCTATCTCATTCTCTATAGTTGAGGCAAAATACATTGTTATAGGAAGCTCTTGCACATAAATACTTTGGATGAAAACATGCTCAAGGACTACGATCAACCACAATATATGATGCCCTTGTATTGTGATAACTCTAGTGCTATATGTATTTCTAAGAACCTAGTTTAACATTCTAGAACAAAGCACAATGACATTAGGCATCACTTTATTTGAGAATTAGTTGAAGATAAAGTAGTGATACTTAAGTTTGTATCTACTAAAAGATAACTAGTTGATATATTCACTATAGCTATAGACACTCAAATATTTTAATATCTTAGGAGCGCCTTGGGAATATCTCCCTCAAATTGAATTCCAAATTTTATTTCAAAAAAAGGGGAGAGAGAAGTATAATCCTTATCTAGCCAACAAGGTATTGGACTTATTCAAAACTTATAGACATACAACCTTTTTTTTGGTGACTTAACTCATTTGATATTTATTTTATAAATTATTCTACCATTTTGACTTATGCACCCATATGTTCTTATACCTATGATGATCGATATTGACATGAACTTATTCACACACTCATGATTACACATCTATGATATACTTGAAGTTTATGAATTCTCTAAAAATACTCTAGGACTTGTACTAATCTTGACAATAAAATTGTGTCGAGTTCTATTTCTTCCTTTCTAAAAATCTTATCATATGTAGCTAGGAACCTATTATTGAGACAACTACCTATTGTGATGTGTGAAGCTACCCCAAGGTGTTGAGAGGGCAACCTCATAAAATTATTATGCAAAAAGAAACTACTTACAAAATTTGCAGTTGGAATGCACAAAAAGAAAGGGCTAATATAGGTTAAAAATAAAAACAAAAATCATTTTCCTTATTTATAAAATAAAGATAATGAAAATTTATGTTCTCATTTGGTATATATATTATATTTTGTGAGGTCGAAGACTCAATTATAATTCTACATTATAGGTGATATTTTGTTTTCTTTTGAGTCTTTCTTGATTAGTCATAAATGAATTAATTGGCACACTTGTGGATTTTAAACATATATACTGTTTTTAAGTAAATGTCCATATGTCATTATATGTGAGAAGTATGTTTGTGTGCCTCTTCTACTATACTTTTTTATTTATATAATAGACAATCAAAATTTGAGTTAAAAAATGTTGAGTTCTCAATTGGTTGTGTGCTTGTTTGTGATTAAATAAGTTTAATACATTATGTGGCTATTTATGAAAACTTAAAAAAAAATCAGATTTTTATTCATTTATATATTCTTCTTATTTATTAATTTATTAATTGGTTTTAAAGTTAAAGAGTCATAGAACTTGGGGGAGTTTAAACCATATTTTACTTCTGCATTAATTTATTTTTACATTGCACTTTTATCTTTTGAGGGAGTCTAGCTCCATTGCTTTGTCCAATGCTTTGTTCTTCTTGTATGTTAAAAAGGGAAGAGTGTGTTTCATTTTCATGTTTTATTTTGTTATACATATAGAGGGAGAACATATTTAGTTAGGCTTATGTTAAGCTTGATTGGTATGAATGCATGCAATACATGATTATTCTTTATACTTCGCCTATTTTATGTAATATGAACAAATGTACAATGAGGCATTCAAGCCAAGTTGTCATTTGCTTTGTCTGTGTCATTTCAATTACTTACATGTTACAAAAAAGGTGGAATCACCGGACAATAGGATAGTTCCACTATGGATTTTAGGACATCATTGTATTTTTATCTTATTCCTATAAATGTCATGTAGTGAGTGAGAGGCTTTGTCACACAAAAATGTCAAAGGTAGAGTTTATAAGGACTACGAGTGTTGGCTATTTTCATGGAAAAAATATGTGCATGTAACATTTTTTTAAGCTCCCTATCAAGTCTATTAAGGAAAGTCAAAGAAACATCATAATTTTTGATAGTCGTACTTCAAGTATATTTTTTATAACTATCACATATAGCATTACACTCATGTATTTAATAGCACATTTTTATAAAATTGTAATTATTTTTTATGCTAAAATATTTATTTACACTTAAATCAATTTATGAATTTACCAATTAGCCATTTCTTAAATGTGTTTTAATATTTTTAGGATGTGTCCTAAAAATAACCTTTTTATTATTAAGGCTTTTAATGGGCTTTGATTAATTAAGTCAAAAAAGTTTTAACAATAATATTATTACTAGGTTATTATTATTATCTATATATATGATAACTCTATGAAATTAGAGTTATTAATGCACTTTTTTACTTAATATTTACTCAATAAATAATATTTTTAGGGTAAAATGTTAAAATATAAACTTTTTAGTGAAAAGCCATAAAAATATAAATTTTGGGATTTTCCTGGAATTTTTATGGATTTTTTATGAATTTTTAACACATGACCAATCAAGAGCTACCATGTGGCCTGCCACGCAAGCAGGAGAGTTGACTGGGCAAGCCACACAAATGCCACATAAGGAGGATGAAATGCATTCCACGTGTTAGCACGTTTTTCAATCTAAGTTTGGGTTTGGTCAAAACGTGTCACCACATGTTGCTATACCATTGCTCTACGCGTTCCACTTGTGCGCCACACCATCTATTTTCACGAATCACATCACTCCACGTATCACACTATGATTGGCTAGTGTTGTTAGCTTTGCATGTTATGATCGTAGCCCTTGATTTGAAGTTGATCTAACGATCCAGATCACACCTGATCAATATTTAAGCCTCCCATAAACCCTAAGTGACCTTCATTAGCATAATTTTGGTCATTTTTGGAGCTAAAAAGAGAGAAAAATACAGAAAAATCCAAGAGAATACACAATTTTGGTGGAGATTCAAGAGAAGATTAATACTACAATTCAAGAGATTGATTGTATTTCTTCTTCTATTATTTTCTTTATCAATTTTTATGTCTTTCTTTATGAAAAATATGAGCTTTATAAGCACAATTATGTGTAGTTAATTTATTAATCTAGGGATCTTATGAACCCAATTTTTACCATGTGATGATCTAATATTTTACCCCAATTTTAATTTTAATTTAATTATATTATTTAATCTGATTTGTATGCTATTAATTGTTTGACCAACAATTTATCCATAGAGGCAATTAAATAGATTTGAGAGAATTATTTAATTATTTGTCTTGATTAAATAACATACATAGTTTCTAGACATAGATGTATAATATTTATATATGTGATCCATAATTGATTAACTTAATGAGTGGTACGCAATTTAATTGACATAAGAGTGTGATTAAATCAATTATTATATGATGTGTAGTTTACTTGAGAGAGAAATACATGCTAGGTTATATTCAATTGATCATTTAATTAATTGTTATTATATTGAGAGAATTTTAGCGATTCGCATGTTTAGAAAATTGGGAGATTAAGTATTCTTAAATATTTTTTCATATATCTTTTTAGTTACCAAATCTGATTTAATTAATTATTACTATTTACTTTTAGTTATTTTAATTTTTCTTCCTTAAAATATAAAAACACAAAAAAATTGATTTTTCTTTTTTAGTTTTAAAAATTAGTTTCTAATAAAATAATCTAGTATAATTACGTATACATTTATGCAAATTTTATCTTTTATAATAGTAGAGTATTTATGGATATAATAACTAAGTTAATTATGATTGTTCATATTATTTAGGTTATTAAAGATATAAATTGATATTTATTGATTATCTCTTTTTTATATGAATACTACCTTTGATGGGGTTAGATATTCTTTGTTAACTAAACAAATCAATTAACACCTATGAGTATGGTTGATAACTAATTTGGTTAATTAAATTATTTTCTTTTTTCTATGAGATTGAAAATGAATCATTTAAATGCCACCTTTGGTGGGGTTAGACAGTTTACACTTTATTCAAGGTGTCCAAATTAAACCTAAGAATTTGATTATTCAAGTACTAATTTTCAAGTTTTAAAACCACTACTGAAAACATGTTGTCAATACATTTTCAGATAATAATTCTTATAAAAAAATTTGAAATAGAGCTTCACTCTAACTACCGGGCGATTGTACCAACAAATAAAAGAGCACTACTCTAAATCAGACCGGATAACTAAAACTTAAAATCTAATTTTCAGATTTAAGTTTGTAATAAAAAATAATATATTTCTCTCTAACATTCTTAATATAAAACCTTGAATAAAAATAAAATCAATTCATTGTAGAGATTTTTACCTATTTAATATTTCGCAAGCATAACAACGTTATTATTATATCATGTTTACAAACAGTGAGCAATGTTAAATTTAATCATAGACAAATTAAATATAACATATAAGAATAAAATATAAAAAATAACTACAAAGAAAATAAAATCCTTACAGTACTTTGAGACTAACTCTTTTGCTGGAAAACCCCCAAACGGAATTTGTATTTCCATTTATTGAATCAAAAATCAAATAAATTATAAAAACATAATTAGTTCTTCTAAAAAAGAGAAGAACTCTAAAACTAAGAAAATCTAACTAAAAAACTAAAAACTAAGAAATGAAGAGAAAGAAAGAGAGAAGAAGATTGTTTTTGAGGTGTAGAGAATGAGGGTATTTATAGGTGAGGAGAGGAAGAAAAAGTGGTTGGAAAAATGATTAAAAAATGGAGGAAATCTGTAGTAGGTGATGATGACGTCAACTAACGTCATGGTAGATGGGGCACGACAGAGCACGTGGAATGGAGCAGAGGCACTCGCGAATTGGGTGTAGATGGGCGCAGGCGAGCTCAGACTGGTGTAGAGGCATAGATGGGCCCACGATGCGCGTGAAATGGGGAAAATATGTGCAAATTGGCACACGGCTTTGGCATTGTGGTGTGCACTGCTGGGCACACTGCACGCATTGGTCGGCGCTGTTGGGTAGTTGCGTGCGGGATTTCCTCTTTTTTGACATTTTTGACCCTTTTCACCCATTTTGTCCAATTTTTTCATCTTTTTGACTTTTCCTCAGTTAATTTATGAATATATTTGTGATATATTCCCTCCAGTATTTTTCTTTGAGTCTTTAAGTTGCTTTTTTAAGCAAAAATACCTGAAAAACAATAAAAATTCCCATGATTTCGAAAAGACAAATTTATATAAATATATAACAAAATCATATAAATATATATTTTTAATCAATTAACGTGCATAAAATCATGATGATTTTAGTGCTTTTTGAGCACTCATCAATTATCCCTTGAGGTGAAATCCTAAATAATATTTAGCAAGAGAAATTATTTAGGCCTTATTTGGATTGATTGAGCCTTTCACATTGTTAATATCTTTAGTCGCCCATTTGAGCTTAACAAGGAACCTTTCATGTGTTATGCTTTAGAGTAAGGTGAAATGTAATGCACCCTATAAAAAAAGGAAAAAAAGAGAGCAAAATTCACAACATAATTATCCCTCTAAAGAAAAAAATAGAATTGAAAATATGTTTGGGGATGTTGTGAAGTTACAAAAAATATAGATAAAAGATATGTGGAATAAATGAATATGAAAAGAATGACAAAAGAAGGTGGACTAAAATATCAAGTAAAAACTTAATTGTAGTTAAAAAGTGCATGATTCCAAAAAAAGAAGCTAAGGTATGGAAAAATCCTAAGTGTCTTCATTTATCGACCCCCAACCTAAGCCTTACATTACAACCATGTAAAGTCCTTATTGATCTTTTGCTAAGTGTATATTAATATTAGTGGAGAGGAATGTGAAAAATAGACTTATGAGACTTGTTCTAATATTGAATTGATTAGCATGCTCATATAGGTTGATTTCATAAGTGCATTGGATGATATCATATGCAGCACACACACACAAATCATTTTTTCAAAAACCTTGCATATCCTTGTATTGATGGAACATTGATTGATGAATACGTGAACGTCATTATCATAGGATTGTACGAATTTTGAGAGAGATAGTTTTCTTGAAATATGCAAGTACTAATAGAAGTATATTTATGAATATACTACCTATGTTATTTTATTTAGGTATACTTGGCTTTACTTGAAGACAAGCAAAGAATTAAGTTTGGAGATGTGATGACTCTAGGAAAGTAGAGTCATTATCACACTTTTTTACTTAATATTTACTTTTTTTATTCAATAAATAGTTTTTTTGGGCCAAAAATGTTAAAATATAAATGTTTTAATAAAAAGGGTTGAAAATATAATTTTTGGATTTTTTGGGATTTTTTTGGAATCTTTCTAGATTTTTTATGAATTTTTAACGTATGACCAATGAGGAGCTACCATGTGGCCTACCATGTAAGCAGGGGAGCTGACTGGGTAAGCCATACAGATGCCATACAAGTATGGAGAGCGAATCATGTTATGCCGTGTATGAGGAGGACTAAAGTGTGACACATGTCAAAACGACATTCAATTAGAGTTCAGGTTGGGTCAAACCGTATTGCCACGTGTCGCTATACCATCTCTCCGCACTTTCCACCCATGTGCCATGTCATCTATTTCTCTGAATCACATGGCACCACGTGTCACACTATGATTGGCTGGTGCTATTAGTTTTTGCTTGTTTTGATCATAGCCCTTGATTTGAAGCTGATATGATGGTCCAGATCACACCTGATCAATATTTAAGCCCCCAAAAAACCCTAAGTGGCCTTCATTAGCATAATTGTGGTCATTTTTTGGAGCTAAAAAGAGAGAAAAATACAAAAAAATTCAAGAGAAGATTAATACTACAATTCAAGAGATTGATTGTATTTCTTCTTGTACTATTTTCTTTATCAATTTACGGTAATTATAATTATAATTTAATTATATTATTTAATCTGATTTGTATGCTATTAATTTTTTTGCCAACAATTTAACTATAGAGGCAATTAAATAGAATTGAGAGAATTATTTAATTATTTGTCTTAATTAATTAACATACATAGTTTCTAGACATAGATATATGGTATTTATGTATGTGATCCATAATTGATGAACTTAATGAGTAGTATGCAATTTAATTGACATGAGAGTGTGATTACAATAATTACTATATAGTGTGTAGTTTACTTGAGAGAGAAATATATGCTAGGTTAGATTCAATTGATCATTTAATTAATTGTTGTTATATTGGGGGGAATTTTAGCAATTTACATGTTTAGAAAATTAGGGAATTAAGTATTCCTAAATATTTTCTCATATATCTTTTTAGTTACCTAGTCTGATTTAATTAATTATTGCTATTTACTTTAAGTTATTTTAATTTTTCTTCCTTAAAATATAAAAATGCAAAAAAATTATTTTTTATTTTTTAGTTTTAAAAATTAGTTTCTAATAAAATAATCTAGTATACTTACGTATACTACCTCGAACTCGAGTGATGGATTTATAATCGAGGTATATCTTGAAACTACATCGATATCAATCACTCCCTACCTTATGGCACTAATAGAGAAAAAAGAGTTAAAGAAATAGTTGGGTGAATTGTTAGTAAAAGGATTTATCGGACTTAGTTCTTAACCTTGGGGAGCACCTATTTTCTTTGTAAGAAAAATGGCAGAAGTTTTAGATTATGAATTGATTATCGACAACCCAACTAAGCGACTATTAAGAAAAATCATCCATTAGCTTGGATTAATGAATCGTTTAATCAACTGAATTGAGTATGTTTCTTTTCAAAAATTGATCTAAGGTTTCAATATCATCAATTGTGTGTTAAAAAGACTTTGATGTATACAAGAATGCTTTTGTACGTAGTATGAGCATTTTGAATTTTGTATGATGCTTTTAGTTTAACCAATGCCCCCAGTTAATTTTATGGACTCATTGAATCATGTATTTTAACCTTACCTAGATCAATTTATTACTTTTTTCACTAAAGATATATTAATTTATTCAAATAATCATAAGGAGCCTAAGGATCATATGAGAATTGTTTTGTAGATCATAAGGAAGCACTAGTTGTATGCAAAGTTTGAGAAATGTGATTTATGGTTTATTGAAGTCAAATTTATTGGACTTGTCATATATAAAAATGGTGCTACTATGGATTCCTCCAATGTTGAAATAGTATTAAACAAGGAGAGGCTAAATAATGTGACTGAGATATAAATTTTTCTTAGCTTGGTCGAATAATATTGACACGTCGTACAAGATTTCTGAAAAATTGTTACACCTTTGACACAACTTACAAAAAAAGAAAAGTTTATCTAGGATATAGCTTGTGAATATAGATTTTAGGACTTTGAAAGTATGATTAACAATTGCACCAATTCTTATTGTTCCCGATAGTACAAAATCTCATGTGGTGTATATTGACTCTTCATTGTAAGGCTTAAACACATTTTTATGAAAAATGATTGAGTGGTTGTAGAGTTAAGACAAATCAATGTTCATGAATGAAACTGCCCAACTAATGACATGGAATTAGTAGCGATGGTTTTTGCTTTGAATATGTGGAGGTCCTATCTTTATGGTGCCAAATTTCAAATCTTTTGGGATCATAACATTTTAAAATATATTTTTACTCAAAAATATCTCAATTTGAGATAAATAAGATAGGTGGAATACCTTTAAGATTATGATTTTACTCTACAGTATCATTGAAGCAAAGTAAATAGAGTAATGGATGCTATGAGTTACAAGCCAGGTTTTGTTGCTCAGAGGATATTGGGTACATGGAGAAACACTCAGATAATAGAAGGCTACGAGCTAAATTTGTTTGATATTGGAATACAAATATTCTTATACAACCTTGTGACTAGTCCTACCCTATTAAGAATGTGAAAGTGACTCAATCTAAAGATCTTGAAATCTACCAAGTATGGTGTAGAATTTCATAAGGATAAGTTGTAGATGGATGGACTTATAGTAATAGATCCTTTTCTATCCATGGAAAGATAGCGGTTCCATATGATGATTATTTAAGGAAAGAGGTAATGGAGGAAGCGTATATTGATGGAAAGGAATAAAGAGAGATACGACTCAATTTGTATCAAACTGTATGATATGTAAATAAGTCAAGCCAGAGCATAAAAAACCTACATGACTACTTCAACCCCTTCAATATCATATTAAAAAGGTTACAGTTCCATCTGAGCAATTGTTGATTGTCTCACAAAATCATTCCTATTAAGACTCAATAATTGGTGAATTCTTTGAGTAAGTTGTATATCATGAGATTGTACAATTGCATGGCATACCAAAGTTAATTGTGTCGAATCAAAATCCAAAATTTACCTCTTGTCTATGGAATCATGTTCAAGAAGCTTTGAGCATATAGTTATGGCATAGCATGGATTTTTATCCTGATGCATATGGACAATTTGAAAGGGTTTATTCAAATATTAGCAAGCATGTAATAAGGAGTTTAGAGGAAATTGGATTGAACATCTATCCTTAGTAGAGTTCACCTACAACAACAATTATCATGCTAGTATTGGGATGGCCCTTTGTGAAACATTGTATTGATGACTAATATTATTAGGAATATGCAAGTATATGTGATTATGTATAAGTGATAAGAAGTTTAATAACAATGGTTGTCGTACCCACGAGAATTGGTAACAATGTCTATACTTAATTACTAGTTGGTAAGTAGGTTAATTAAAATTAGTAAAGGGGTTTTTTGTTGATTTTGAAGAAAATAATATAAAGTAATAAGGTAAATTGAATGAAAATATTGAGAGTTATGTGATTATAGGACTATCCTCACAACTATCCTACAATTTAATTAATCATGTCATGAATAAAAATTAGTTTCTTGGTTATAAATCACATTCATAATTCAAAACTATTCTTGAATTCTTAATTTTAGCTTTAGAAGTCTAAGTGTGCTTAAGATTTCTCTTCTTATCATGTAATTGATTTAAGGTTGGCTTGTTAGCCAAGCTAAATCTTGAACAACCTAGGGGTACGCTTACTAGATTTATTTTATTTATTGCATTAAGATCTAAAAAGATGATAAATAAACAAAGAGAGATTAGAACAATGGTTTAATCTTAAATTAATGTATTCAATCCTACTTGTGATAGTATCCAGAAGGAACCACTTCAAATAATAATATTAGCGATTATATACTAATATCTTAGACTAGATATAAATATATCCATCCATTAAACCAATTGCACGCTATAATTCATAACATGCATAGTTTTGACATTTAAATATAGAAATGAACACATAAAAATAAAGAATTGAAACTAAAATTATTCATAATACTTAAATTCATCAAATCATAGTCTACGGTTTGAAATTATCGACAATCACATTAAATATTTAACTAGACAAAGAAGTTATTAAATCCATAATAATAATAGAATATTTTATCATAAATAGAAGAAATATGGAGAAAAGAATTTGATTTGGATGAATTATTAGAGCCAAAAGAATTTGATTTGGATGAATTATTGGAGCCAAAAGAATCAAAAATATCAATCTTCACTTTTCCTTGAAACTCCCTTGAAAGCTCTTGGAATATTATATTGAATTTGAATTTTCTCTAATTTTCCTCTCAATGTTCATGCAATTCTAGAACTGATTGTGTTTTATGGGGTGTTTTTTAGGTATTTATTTGGAAATATTGGTCATTTTTAGAGTGGGATAAGGATTAATGACACAGAAATCATGTGGGATCACGAATATTTTGTTGACCAAATCTAACTTATGACATGTATCACATGATGAACATTATTTTTACCCATAAATTGTTATATTTTTAAGCGTTAATTTTAAATTTTATTATAGCATTATGTTGTTTTAGAGGGTATTTTCGTGTTTGTAGATTAATGTGCTTTGAGAATAATCTTGTGCAAACACGAGCAGAAATCATGAAAAGGGGTGATATAGGTGTATGCCATGGCCTAGACATAGTCTTTGTCGTGTGAGGTGCTCTCAAGTTCTATATGGTGATTTTGGAATTTCTATGTACACTGCTGCTTAACAAAATCCATGTCGTGATATAAGCCTCTCTGATCCATTTGTGTGTTTTTTGGAGTTCAACTCGTGCCATGGCCCAATAAATACATGCCATGCCACAAGCATTGAGTGTTGCAACTGGGGATTCACAATTCAATGTGAGTTGTGGCATAGATTAAAGTATGTCATGACCTAAGTGTACAAACTATCCTAAAACCCTAATACATATACCAAACATGTTTTACCCTAAACTTATAAATACACCCTAAACCCATCTTAAACACCACCAAGCCTTAACAGCCACTTATAATCAAAATCCACTTATAGATATTCTTTTTCTTTGTATAGTATGAATGTCTTTTGTTATTGAATTAATTTTGGTTAATTTAATTATGATAGGCTAACTTTTGTATATGAGATTTTAGTCTTGTTTCCAATGATTAGAAGAAACAATTTTATGATTTAATTAAACAAAAATTGATTTACTTCTTGTTCATATTTTTCATATCTTTAATTATAAATTAAGGATAGGCCAGATCTTGATTTACAATTAAACACATCATCTATACTTGATTGTGCATTTATGAAAAATCGTCTAACTTAATTGCATGGATTTACATTAAATTATATAGTTTATATATTTTCCTTAGGTTTACCAATCAATCAATTTCAAGCTTGATCCAACAAGTTATTGGTTAATTGAGAACTGTGAGAGTTCACCATGATCATCGGGGGTTTGTGTATTTAAAATAAAAAAGCAATAATTCTAACTTTTCATTTAATTCATTCTTTCCACGAAAGGATAGCAAAATTAGTCTTTCATCATCCTCATTCGACAATAATTTAATTTACTTACTTTATTTTAATTATAAATTAATTTATAATTTAGTCTTTCCCTTGAGTGATAATTTTTAGAATGTTTATGATTATTTATTTTAACTAATTTAGAAAATAATTTAATTTTTTAAAACAACCTAACAATCTCTTTAGAGATCTACTTCGGGGTAAACTTATCATTAAAGTGCTAGTGATTCATGCACTAACAAGCACTTAAAAGTTTTGCATCATATTTTTGGCCCTGTTACTGGGAGTTAAAGTTTTAAATTTTTTATTTGTTTTCTTTTTAGTTTTTTTTGTACATCCTTTTTTTGTGATTGTTTTATGGTTTTATTAATTTTTGTGTTTTATTTTGTTTTAGTTTTTCTTGTTTATTTTATATTTTATATTTTGCCTTTCTCTATTATCCTTTTTGATTAGTCATTTCTACTATTTTTGTTTATTTTATATTTTTATTTCTTTTGTTATTTATTTGATATTGTTGGTATTCTTTTTTGGTGCTTTGATTTCTTTATTGTTTCATTAGTATATGCAATGTAGGAATCCCTTAAGAATCAACCAATACCCTTCCTAAACAACATCAACAGATCCAAAGTGTACTCAAATAGGCTGGATACTAAAATCTAAGAGCCATTAAAAGAGCAACCATAAGAGCTATAGCTATAGGCATTAAACATGGTAGATGTTTTACCAAGGCAGAAGGCAATGATGGTGTATGCAAGGCTAATCATTGGCACTACTACTTCTTGCATACAGTTAGCAACAAATTATGAATTGAAAATTATGAATTGAAAAATATTCATTATTTCAATATAATGAACCTTGTATTCATATGTAAGAAATTTTGTAACTAAACTTTTAGGATGTTGAAAAATTAGTAGAATATGGCCAAATAAGCAATGTATAGGTCATGATTTTAATGTAAATTGAGGTAAAAAAAATATTGTGATGCATATTGTTACATATAAGGTCACGACCTTTCATTAAAATCGTGATACCAAATATGTAATAGGCCATGGTTTTAGTGTAAATTTAGACACAAAATGAAGATTATGTCTCAGTTATTGATTTCACCATGACCTAATATGATAGATAAGGTCATGCGTTTTCATTGAAATTGTGACTGTAAATATGTTATAGGTCAAAGGTTTATTAAAGAGCGTCACTAAATAATACATTTATTGACATTTAAAAGTTGACCATAAGCAAGAATCTATGGTCTCTCTAACTTAGGCCATAATTTTTATAAAATTGACCATATGTATTGTCATGGTTAAAAACCATGGTTGTGTATCAATATTATAGTAGTGTATGTAGTTTTCCAAAATTATCGACAAACAACAAAAGCAACTCAATACATAAACATAAGATAAACATGCCAACTAAATGCTTCCAACTCCACGATGGTGAGTGTAACAATGAAAACATATGAAATGTAACAACTATATGTGTCTTCACATTATTGAACTATTAGTAAGTAACCTTACATAGAGGGATGACAATATACTAAGTAAAACAATACAAGCTTTGTTTTTTGCATACGAAATTGTCAAAACAAACATAAAATGAATTACAAGGCTTACAATCTCCATATTTGTCTTTAAATGGGAAAAAACAACACAACTAATATAGACCCAACATCAATACATAATACATTCCTAAAAGAGATCATTTTACCAAGAACAAACTTTGATGCACAAACCACACATCCATCTTGATGCAGATTTAATAGTGCGTCTATGTACTCTAGCTCTCTTTGAGCTTCATAGTTTATAGTACACTTGTATCCTACACACACAAAATGTCACATAATTGTAAATATATCATACAAATCTACGTATAGTCTAACTAAATACTATAATGTTACTCCAACATAGGTAAGCACCGATAGGATAAGCATAATCAAACATGCAATGTAGAAACAACCCAACTCTCCCTAATTTCTTGCTACACTTACCCTACGTGTATACACGTTAGGAAAATATGATATAGTGTATTCTTACATTCACTTCCTATGTAGCAAACTATGTAGCAATCAATGAGTTGTGAAAATAAACTACTTTCATTTTGACATAGAAATTCAAGGTAACATCACTATATAAGTAGAAAAAGGCATAAAATTATGCAATAATCCTAGCCACTCATGCATCGAGTAGAGAAAAACTAAAGCATCAACACAACATGCAACTCAAGGTATATAAACCACAACACAAAAAATGTTCAACAAAACATGTGGAACAACACTTAAATGATGATGAAATAAAAAAAACAACAATGAGTTATGAAATCCTACATTCACATCATCAGGAAAATACTACAACATTAGGAAAATATGATGTAGTTTAATCCTACATTTGCATACCATGTACCAAACTATGTAGTAATCAATGAGTTATGAAAATAAACTTGTCCCTTTTGAGCACAAAAATTCCAAGGAACACCTCTATATAAGGGAGAGAAGGCATAAAAATATGCAATAATCCTAGCCACTCATGCATCTAGTTGAGAAAAACTAAAGCATCAACATAGCATGTAACTCAAGTTATGGAACAACATAGAAATGATGCTGAAATAAACAAATAACAATGAGTTGTGAAATCCTACATTCACATCATCAGGAAAATATGATGTAGTTTAATCCTACATTCACATCCTATGCAACAAACAAGGTAGCAATCAATGATTTGTGAAAACAAACTTCTCTCTTTTTGACCTAGATATTTACAAGAACGTCCTTATATGAGAGAGAGAGAGAAGGCATAAAAATTGGCAACAATCCTAGCTACTAATGCATCCAATAGAGAAAAACTAAAGCATCAACACAATATGCCGCTCAAGGCATATAAACCACAACATAAAAAAAATTAACAAAATATACACAACAACACATAAATGATACAAAAAATACAAAAAATACAACAACCCAAACACAAACACTTTTTATTAATAATAGTTTTTCATTACATTTTGAAAAAGAAAGTATTTTGAAAAAAAAATATAAGAAAATAAAAACAAAAATAAAAAACTCTCTTTATCCTCTACCTTATCCTTGGAGGAATGAGTCGCAACTTTGGATTCCTCATGGTCAGATGGTGAATTTGATATAGGGAAGAACTCATTATAGTGAAGGCCAAAGGTACTAACCTTCTAGTCAAAAGAAGTAGTGATATGCACCAAATGAACCTATCGAAAAAGGGATTTCGGATTAGCACCTACAATATGAATGTGAGAAGTATAAATTTTCATTTGAGGTCTAATAAAGAGGCAAAAGCCAAATGATTTAGGGGAACCATGTCTGGGATATAGGTTCTCCAAATTTAGAGATAATCATGATTTGAAATATATACTGTTGATAAGTGCTTAAAAGAACTCAATATATTATGATTTTAAGCATGTTAATTGATTAAATTGATTTGTATTTGATAAGTTTTACTATTTTTTTATACAAATCTATCTTCTCGAAATCACATGTATATTTGGTTATTTTTAAGGTAATTTAGATTTAAAAAGATAAAATTAATCAACACTTGAAGAATTATACTTGAAGCACTCCATTACAATGCTCCAAATCATATAAAAAGTAATAAAAGAAAACTTGTGTACAAAGTGTTTCAAAATAGTGCATACCACTATGTGAAACATTTGTGTGCCATGGTGCGATCAAAAGGATAAAGAATTAATGTGTCCTATAATTGATGCAGACTATGATGTGAAAATATTGTGTGACACGGTGAGAGATACTTGGACCGAGTACAAAGCATGTGAAAATTATTTATGCATTGTGGCATGGAGAAATGCGTGTCGTAGCACCACATATTTGATCTCATTTTCTGAATCTATAAATAAAACCCCTATTCTATTGTATCAATCATCCCTCGTTCCTTTCATTTCTTTAGTTTCTTTAAGTTTTTTTAGCTTTCCTTTTAGTAGTTTAAAGTTCTTCCTCATTTGAGAGTTGAACAAATTCTAGTTTATGTAATAGCTTAGTTTCAAATCAATAAACAAGTATTCTTGTCAGATTATCTTTATGTGTTCTTCTGCATGCTATATTTAATTTTTTCTCAATTATTAAATATATGCATTTCTGGTTATAAATAATATGGGATATTAGTAATGTTATTTTTTTTTTGTAAAATATTAAAGTAGATTAAACATTTTTATAAAATGAATTAAGTTTTATTTATTCATCAAGATTTAAAAAAATCTTATTAAAGAAAAGTATGTTGATTTAGTATTTTTCATAATAAACAAGAGAGTTAGATTAGGATTTAATTATCTTGATCTTATTTAGAGTGAACTCTTAGATGTTGGATGAAGTTTTCTAGATTTTATTTAGAGAACTCTATTTTAAAAGTTTTTATAAGATTTATTATTGAAAAATATATTGATAACATATTTTTCATAATAGATTTAAAACATGAAAGTTAGTTTCCATGTACTTAAATATTTAATATAACTTAAACACCTCGATGTGAGTTGAAATTTTTGGCTCAACTAAAGGTGACAATTAAATGATTTATTAATATCTTATAAAAAGGGTATAATTTAATTAAAGTTTATATTATCAGCCTAACCAAAGGTAGCAAGTTAAAATTTAATTAACAAAAAACATTGATCTCTACCTTAGGATATTTTCATACATACAAAAAAGAATCAATAATCTTAACTCATATTTTTAATAACCTACCTGATATTGAATAAGTATAATCAACTAGCTAATGTATCCCATAAATTCTCGATAGTATCATAAATGTTTAACTACCTGAATATTTATTGAATCTATATTTATTTTTATAATCATTATATTAGATTTTTAAACCCAAAGTTTGTAACAAAATGTTTAGGTTTAATTTTATTTTTAAGAATTTGTTGAATAATTTAAAAACCAAATGATTTCTCTTTAAGCCGATCTTGGAAGTATACTTATCATTTTCTACAAGTGACTCATGCACTTATGAGAATTTTATAAATAAAAAAAATTTGTACACAATAATTTTGTGCATCATTTGTCTATAAAAGGCATGCTTTGGTTATCAATACCATGATTATGAATAACGGTATTCATCTATTATTTGATCATAGCTAGCTACCGATGAAGAAGATAGAACTTTAACTGTTTATGACTTGGAGGAGAAGAAATAGAAGGAGTAGGAATAGTATGTAGGACAAGGAATAGAAACACAAACACTTTGAGACATTATAGAATAAGGAATAGAGTGCACTAGAGGAGATGAAAGAAGGGAAGGAAAATGTCTAGAACACAACTAAATTTTTCCGATCTTGGTGCTTAAAAGACTACCCAAGATAGTATTTTTCCCAATGGGTGATCAAAATCGATAATGAAGAGTAGAATGAGGTGTAATTAAGGAAAAATAATAATGGTCCTATAGTTCATGTTTGTAACATCTATAGTCTCATTGTTTAAAATAGCACAAAGAAAGTGACCACGAGATAAATTCAGAGAGTAAATGTGAGAACGAGGGTTATAACATCTCATAATATCATTTAGACGATGACCTAGTGAGGATGCTCTCATTTGAAGGGAACTTTTACCTTACCAATGGTAAGGATCAACAAATAGGATGGCTATCAAAGTAGCAAGATGAGATATTATGGAACTCATCTAGGAAATTCCCATGGAGTGTATTCTCATACTCAAAGAGGATGATAAGAAATGAAGGATCTTTTACATCATGAAAGGATACTATATGAATGGCATCATCCCTAGAGAACATGCCCTTATTTCCTCTCATAAAAATAGAGAAAAAAATAATTAGTATGATAAGAAGCAATAGTAGAGTAAAACTCTTGAACAAAATAAGGATATTAGGAATAATTAAAAGTGCATATGAAGATAAAATAAAAGTATACAAATCTTTCTATACAAATATTTTTCGGATAGTAGGTACATCATCATCATGTATCAACCACACTCTAATGAATATTTTAGCACGAGGATAAGGAGAATCTAATGACTCAGTACAATCTTCATTTTTGAAAAAGGTAGGTTAAGGTAGAGGGTAGAACTATTAGGGAAAAGTGGGCTAAAATTGTTTGAAGGTAGGAAAGTGTTTAGAAAATTATGTGGATTGAAAAAGTAATAAGGAGTGGTTTTTAATAGAGTTTTCATGAGCTCACTAGCCAAATTATTAAGAAGGTAGGTGAGTGTCAGTGAAGGACTTGGTGAGCAGCCAAAGAAGAAAGGGAGAAAGGGAGAGTTGAGCCCAAATTTAAAATATTGTGTATTGTTTTTTAAAATATAAAGTTTCAAAAAATATTTAGGACATAAACAACGGAAAAAAGCAAAAAATAACGAAAAATATTAAAAATAATAAAATAAAATAAAATGGGAATCACATAAGAGAAAGAGATAAAACTATATATGAATATAGAAATTCTACATATTAAGAAAGAAAAGAAGAATAAGAAACTCCACCCAAACCAATCAAAAGGAAATGTTATCAAATTGCATTCTCATTTGAGTCTATAGTTTATGATGTACTCGAGTAACTTTTTTTTTAATTCTAGAGAAACCCATCGAATAACTATCATATATATGGACATGTAGGTTTTAGAAAAAAGGCTTGCATAATACACCTAGATTTGTAGTGCTTAAATGAACCACAATGGTTACAATTACATTAATCAGAATGATGATAGAGAGGGGATGATCTCCAAGAACTGCTCTTAGAGTACCTAGAGATTTGTATAGAAAGGTGGCCAAAAATACTATATAGGTAACAAGTGCTTGTAGAGAAGTAAAAGATATTAGGTCTTTAACTCTAAGGAGTAGTGACGGGTAGAACCGGCATCGCTGATCCTACCATCGCTTTGGTTTTATATTTATAAAACTCTCGCAAGTGCACGAATAATTTCATAGAAAATGATAAGTATACTCCCAAGGTCGATCTAAGGAAGGAATATATGTGGTTTTTAATTTATTATTCAAACTTTTAAAAACGAAATTAAATCATAAACATTCTGTCACGATATTTTGGGGTTTTTGTGTTTCTAATCTAATGACATAAAAATAAATATAGATACAGATTCAATAAATATTTATGCAAATTTTATCATTTATAATAGTGGAGTATTTATGGATATAATAACTAAGTTAATTATGCTTGCTCATATTATTTAGGTTATTAAAGATATGAATTGATATTTATTGATTCTCTCTTTTTTATATGAATACCACCTTTGGTGGGGTTAGATATTCTTTGTTAACTAAACAAATCAATTAACATCTATGGGTGGGGTTGATAACTAATTTGGTTAATTAAATTAATTTCTTTTTCTAAGAGATTAAAAATAAACCATTTAAATGCCACCTTTGGTGGGGTTAGACAGTTTAAAATTTATTCAAGGTGTCCAAATTAAACCTAAGAATTTAGTTATCCGAGTACTAACTTTCAAGTTTTAAAACCACTATTGAAAACATGTTGTCAATACATTTTCATATAATAATTCTTATAAAAACTTTTGAAATAGAGCTTCACTCTAACTACCGGACGATTGTACCAACAAATAAAAGAGCACTACTCTAAATCAGGCCGGATAACTAAATCTTAACATCTAATTTTCAGATTTAAGTTTGTAATGAAAAATAATATATTTCTCTCTAACATTCTTAATATAAAATCTTGAATAAAAATAAAATCAATTCATTTTAGAGATTTTTACCTATTTAATATTTCGCAAGCATAACAATGTTATTATTATATCATGTTTACAAATAGCCAGCAAAGTTAAATTTAATCACAAACAAATTAAATAGAACATGTAAGAATAAAGCATAAAAAATAACTGCAAAGAAAATAAAATCCTTACAGTACTTTGATGTTATTCCTGTTGCTGGAAAACCTCCAAACGGAATTTTCACTCCCATTTATTGAATCGAAAAACAAATAAATTACAAAAACATAACTAGTTCTTCTCAAAAAGAGAAGAACTTAAAAACTAAGAAAAACTAACTAAGGAAAAACTAAAAAAACTAAGAAATGAGAGAAAGAAAGAGAAGAGAGGATGTGTTTTGAAGTGAAGAGAATGGGGGTATTTATAGGTGAGGAAAGGAAGAAAAAATGGGTGAAAAAATGATAAAAAATGGTGGAAACGCAGAGTAGTGAATGATGATGTCATTGTTGATGTCATATTGACGTGAGGCGCCGCGACGTAATGGACCGGGCGAGATGGGCGGTGCTGCAGCATTTGGATGTTGATAGGCTCAGCGCCGCCGTGGACGGCGTGCGCGAATGGAAGCGGCACGCCGCTGGGCATTGTGCTGGCACAACGTGTACGTTGCTGGGCACGCTATGCGCGTTGGCCGGCGCAGTTGGGCAAATGCGTGCGTGATTTCCTCCTTTTTGACATTTTTGACCTTTTTGACCCATTTTGTCCAATTTTTCCATATTTGTTGACTTTTCCTCATTTATTTTATGAATATATAAGTGATGTATTGCCTCCAGTATTCCTCTTTGAGTCTTTAAGTTACGTTTTTAAGCAAAAATACATGAAAAATAATAAAAAATACCCGTGATTCCGAAAAGACAAATTTATATAAATATATGATAAAATCATATAAATATATATTTTTTAATCAATTAATGTGTATAAAATCATGGTAATTTTAGTACTTTTTGAGCACTCATCAAGCAGCACAAAAAGGAGAGGTGGAAAAGTAGTGTTGACATTAACTCTCACACAAGGATGAGTAGTTAATCTCTCACAATGAGATCTCAAATGCCCACATTCATCATTGTGGTGACAAATAGGTAGTAAATATTTAGGCAAGGGAAATAAATCGTCACTAGTATCACGATAGAATGTAGCATGAGATTAATTGTTCACCATGCTAGACGAGCTCAACTAAGGCATAGAAACACACTTATGTTTAGAGTGGAAGCCATTGTTTTCATTTAGGATTTGCATCTTTTGGTTTGATAAACTTTGGTGTAGCTCTTATAGTGGTAGAGACCTTTTCATAAAATACCAAAATACATTTGTCACTAGGAACCTTGTTGTTACTTAGAATTTCATCCAACTTCTAAGATCCTAGAACGAGCTTCTTTATTGTTCTTTTGGAATTTTTCAAAACCTCTTCTAGTTTTAACCACTAAGCTCATAACATTTTAATATGGTCATATTTTTTTATGGATACCTCCAAGAATCCAACAAAACTACCAAGATCCTTGGCTTTCTCTCAAAGTGTAGCTAACTCCTCCTCTTTCTAAAAAATAATATGTTCCAAATACTCTCTATCACTATCAAGAACACTCAACTTCTTTCCAAGAAGTGTGATCTGATCAACTTGATCTCTAGATAAATTAGGGCTGATAATCTTATGATTTCTTGGCTTAGCTTAAGCTTCTTCAAGTTCTCCTCAAAATACATCATTCTAGAGTGTTCGATTTTTTTTCAACTAGTAGACCAATACACCATTTTTGAGAGATCATTTTGGTATTGGGTTATCATAAACTTCTTTTCCACAAGAGCGGCCTTCACCTTAGTCAACTATTTGTCTCTTTCCTATAGGCTATCCAAAGCCTCTTTTTGAGTTTTTTTAGACTTGATATGCTCCCTTAAAAGATAGTTTCAAAGTTACCATGATTTTTTCTTGATCATCCTCAACAAACATTCATGACCTTAAGGTTGCAATGGAAGGGTCCTCAAAAGACTCAAAATCCATAAGAGAAAGAAAGTTGTTTGCTTCCTCATATGGATTGTAGCTAATATCCAAAATAGTAACCTTAGTTTTTATAGTACTTTTCCCAAAGTGGTTGTAATTTGTAAAACACTAGGTAGTTATGTGTTTGAGCTTTTCATACTTGAAACACTTTATCTTGTTGACATGATCCCTACTCTGATGTTTGTTATGATAATCATCAAAGCCTTCAGTCTTCTTCCTCTATCTTGAGCCTCCCGTACTCAAGCTTTCTCTTATGGCCCCACCAGAAGAGTTCTTCTAACTTCTAAAGAACTTTGTAAACTTCTCAGCTAAGAGTGCCATATCTTCTTCATTTGGGCCACAGTTGTTATCACTTACCACAAATGGATACTTTTCTAATCCTTAGTGGACTAAAAAGCAAGGCTCTTGCCATTTTTAGTAGTTACTTTCCCTTTCTTAGGAAGAAGGTGGTGAATCTTAAACACTTGAAGATCACTAATTCACTAATATATCTTGAGGTCCTCGGGCTCTTGAAAAGTTTCAATTGTACTTACTTTTTGCTTGAACAGAGGAGGGAGACTCATGAGGATTTTCTCAACTTTCTTCTTTTCATCAATTGGTAAATCTAGATTATAAGAGGTGCTGATGAGTTTAGAAAATCATGCTTAAAAGATGTCAAAAGTCTTATCCTTTTCCATTTATAAAAGCTCATAGTTTCTGTTTAGGAAAATTAGCGTTGATCTCTATACTATAAAGGTACCCTCATGTATAACTTCCAATATATCCCAAGCTTCCTTTGACATTATATAGGTTTGGATTCTTTGATACTCATCATCATTGACTGTCTTGGTAATGGTGTACATCCATTTACTATTCTTGTCTAATTCTTTTCTTTCTTCTTTCATCCATTCAATCATTGGCTTTGGGATCACCAAGGATTCAGTAAGAGTTTTTATAGGATATGTCCAATAGTTTTTGACTTATTATGACTACAAGAAGGCATGTATCTATGACTTTCAATAGGCATAGTTCCACCCTTTGAATAGCGAAGGTCTTCCTATGTTCCCTAATTCACCAAAATCCCTCCTGGTGAATGTATGTGTGTGTGTGTGTGTGTGTAAAAAGTGACATGGAAAGAATCAGCACTATAGTAGTATGCCTAAAAGGGTGTATCAACTCTAATACCAATTAAAATAGTTTGAGACTCGGTGCACAACCAAGGCAAGGTGATACAAACAGCTTAAGACTTAACCCATCTTGCAAATAGTAAAAATAGATGAACAATACCCAATATCACGTAGATAATCAAAAAGAAAGAAACAACCAAATGTTAAATAGCATAGATAGAAAGTTTAATAATCAGCACACAACATGGAAATAACATACATCATGGAATTAATAGCAATACTTGGAAATGATTAATAAAGATAACAAGTGATAAGAAAGAAAGCATAAAGGTAAGATAGATAGCCATAAAAGTAGAAAGAAAAAAGGCTTTCGAAACATACTTCACCAAACACAACAATGTAATATGGTAAACCCATATATGATCCACACCTCTCTTGTAACATCTATAAGTTGCTTAAGGTAACCACTCGACATCAAGCAATTTACTATATAAAGTAAATCAACAGTTCACAATTTAAAGATAGCTTTTTCTAATACCTCTATCAATTAAAATACCACGCTCAACTATGCCTAAGTTACTTTCAATGCTTTCTAAATAGCTATTGCGAATCAATCTCTAAATATGGCTATCTTCTAAAGCCTTACCACTACATGATGTGCCATAATCCCTGATGGGTTAGTATATATGATACAACCTATTTAAGGGAAATCCTACACATATATACCTAATTTGTACCGACGTCTTAATGTTAAATTCAATTTTAATTAACCTAACATTAATCTGATTTGAAAAAACACTCAATGTGCCACCAATACTAAAACACACTCAAAGTATTGATGATATAAATTTATTTTCTAAATTTTCAATGAAAAATTTTGAGTTTGCAAACTCTAAGTGTTTCCCTATCTTTTCTAAAGAATTCCAAAATTCCAAATGGGGGTTTGTAGAAATCCTTTGAGCTATCCAAGCCTTTGTTAACAACCTTGGGGAGGGTAATAGCTATTATGGCATGAATATTAGTGACAATTTCTTATTGACCTCCGTGTTGACTATCTTCCCAACCACCTCGTTGAGCCTTCTACAAGATAAAGAAAAACTTTTTGTTTGAATTTTTTAACAAAAATACCCTCAAATAAAAAAAAACAACCCAATGTTAGAACACAATCTAAACATACCAACTACATGCTCATAATTCCTTAGTGGTGTGTGTAACATGAAAACAAAAAAATTATAATAGCTATATGTGTGTGCATTATTGAACTGTTAATAATTGACCTTACTTAGAGAACGACGATACACTACGTAGCTAAACATAAAATTTATCATGGCATAATTATTATTATGAATGGAACTATTTAAGATTTGAAGAGAGTGTCACACCCAAAGGATCATAGATTGGGGCTTTAAAAGAGGCAAAAGTATGTTATTTTATCATGTTTTACGGGTAAATTTAACTAATCTAATAATTATTATTTGTTTTAGCAGTTTTAACAAAATAATAAGAATATTTATAATTTTAATTTTCATAATTTTCATAAATATCTATTAATATCAATAATATCTCTAATATATGTATAAGATTTTTTTTGTCAAAATATAGAAATTTTATTAAAAAGAAAACAATACAACTGAGTAATTCCAATATCAACTATACATGTCGTAGAGCCTAAGGAATAAAACTAACAAAATGATTAGTAACACAACAAGCATGAACAAACTACCATAAGCAACAACTTTTCTCCCTAACAATCGAATTAGATAACAAGAGAAAAAGCACTCAAGCTTGACACAAATAACGAAAAAAATAACCTAGTCCATACTTATCAAATGAAGGTCCCCAAAAAAAAAGTCAACTAACTTCCTAGATATCCAACTAGAAGAAAAGGAGAAAACCAAGAAAGTTAAAGAAGACAAACGACAAGTGAGACTAGATCATAGAAAAATAAAAACAACTAAAACTATCAATACTCCAACAATATCAAAATCTACACACTAAAGCAACCAAAAACAATAGTTAAGAAAAAAACATTGATCTCTACGAGAATATTGTAGCTACAAAATCAAGGAAATCACCCCAAAGTCTAAACCATTGTCCATGAGAGCTTGTCTGGATCCCACATCTCTTTATTGGTGAGTACCTTTAGACTTAAAACACCATAAGTATCATGTTGAACCAAAAGAAAGTCATGTCTAATCCAACTTTCCACACAAATAGAACATTGTTGATAATCCTTATAACTCACCTAAACTTGCTAAAGTCCAATCATCAGAGCATCATGACTAATAATTTGAAAGGTAACGTCATGAAGAACCAATGCAATTGTAAGGTCAAAGATGTTCATACTACAAAATATATCATCCATACCAAAGTAGATCACATCAAATCTTACAATAAAATCAACAATTAAACTTGTAAGCCAGGTTAAATAAAATCATACACAATGGTGGATTGGGAACGTGCCCAAAGAGCAACAACGATTCACAGATAAAATAAACACATATTACAATCTAACGCATAACTCGAAAATTGATAGAGAGAAAAGTGACCCTCTAAGGAAACTAACTTTCACACTCTCAAATTGACTATTCAAAACAATTGAAATAGAAAATCATTGATGTCAAGATTAGTTTTATTTTTCCATCTTGTTCTTGTGTGCATCACGACTTGATATCCTCTTCTTACTAAATCGCACACAAGACTTTGGTTCTAACTACATAAATTAGTCATAATTGATCTTCGTTTTTTTTGTTGGAAACTTGTATTCACTTTGTTCAACCAATAATGAATCACACAATAAATAATAAGAACAAGGGAAGGTCACGAGCTTAAAGCCAAACTATTTCCCAAGAGAATAATTTAGAGCAAAAGGTGATCCAGGCGTTAACAGAGGATTTCTCTTTAGCTTCAATAGACCACGCCAATTCTGCTTATCAAGAAGCAAATGGTGATCTTCACAAAAGTATCGAGATCTTGGGTTAAAGATTTTTTGATATCTTAGATGATTTGTTAAAGAGTTTGATGTCAAGTGGATTATCAAGCAATCAGAGCTTACTCCAGAGGCCATCACAATTCAAGTCTAGGAGATCTCAAATCGCTAGGGAACAAAATCAACCCTAGAACACACGAAAAGTCGACTATGGAGATTCAATCGTAATCCAAAGATGAACAAGAAGTGGATGATGGAGAGAAGGCCAATAGTGTATGAAAGGAGATCTACTTTCGGGTGAATAGGTGAAGATTTATGTGAAGATTTCTACAAAACTTTATTAAACCTTTATCTTTAATAGATGTATAAGATTGAAGTATCAATATTCCCAATATATATTGATATTTTCAATATCCATGACTACGGTAAACCATAAAGATATAGAAAAGAAGTACTCCCACGAAGATATAAGAGTTGATATGCAATAACAACATATTTCTATCATGCATTAATCAAAAAAATAATACTAATAATAATAATTTGTTTCACATGCAGTCATATAGCAGCTTTTTCTCCACTTCATATTTAATTCAGCTTCGATAAAACTGCACTTAACATGGAATATCTTAACTAATAGTAGAAGTAAGGCTATGTATAATCTTTATTCCATGTCCAAGACGCCGCTAAATAGGGAAAAACAAAATCCATCAAACCAAAAACAATATTAATTATTTAGAACCCCATCAATAAGAATTAATATCATGTAACAATAGACTAAACAGATCTTGAAGGAAAAACATTTCATCTTCTTTTCATTGATGATTATTTATATAATCTTTCGCATAGTTTATGCTCGACTTTAAAGACAAAAGTTTAAGAAGAAGATAATTATCACTTCATTATAACAACTTGATAAAAAACAAAAAAAACAAAAAACAAAAACAAAAACAAAAACAAAAAGTTGATTAATTAATTAGAGTTGAATTATTTATTTTTCATTTTTATAATCTTTCTTCTCATCAATTTGGCCCCCCAAGCTCAGATGTCACTGCTTGCAAAAATGCAATCTCACTGGCAGAAAATTCGAGAGGGAAGTTTGTCAACGCGTTAAACTCATATGGTGGCAATAAAGATATATCATCACCAGAAAACGAACCACCCTTATTTTCAAAATCTTTATTTTCACAAATAGGTTTCTGATCAGAGTTTAAACCAATTGATGAAAATTTAGATGAACTCGAAGAAGAATGCTGACCAGTTGCCACCGGAGTAGGTAAAGTGCAGCTAGGAGCTTTAGTAATATTACAGGTGGCACCATTATTTTTAACAGCTTTAATGGATTGTTGAGCAGCTTCTAAAAGCCACTCTATAGTTTGGCCATGGGTTCTGTGACCAAGCTCACGAGTCAGCTGAAACACCCTGGCTGCACAGACCGCTGGCAGTCGGATACGGCAGTTACGGCCATCTGCCTTCTGATGGCCAGATTTTGAAGTCATTGGGATTTTTTTAAATGAGTTTTGCGGATTTTCTTCTAGAGTTAGTGGAGTAACTCTTAATATAATGTTCATGATTTTCCTCGAAATTTTAATATAATATATATTGGCTAATGATATTGCCAATAAAGATAATAACTCATTAATAATTTTATATAATATTAATAATAGTATTCAAATATAATTAATTATAAAAATATAATACACAATTCATATATTTTTAATTATAAAAATATAATACACAATTCATATATTTTTGTTTTGATAATATCAAAAATAATTGTACCAATATCACACCTTATATATTAATTGGTTTGGTTAGGTTTTATAGTGCCTTCCTGTAAATTTTCCATTATCCATTAATTGTAATGCAAAAATAGAATTAATTATCTGGTCAAATTTTATACTCTGAAATTTTGGCACGGTGTGTTTAATTTCAGTGTATAACGTCTAATCTGTGGGTTTTGTGAACCATTCAATAAGATATGATGAAGTTGTTTTAGAATCCAACGGCTGATAATTGGAAAAAAATAAAACTTATATATGTTTGCATACAGACGTACCTAATATGCCTTGATAATTTTAAAAAAATTATTAATACACACAAAGTAAGACCTTTTTTTATAAAAATAAATGTATCAATATAAACAATTAATAAAAATATTTTTCACATCAATTATGAATTTGAATTATATAAAAATTTTCCTTGTTAGAGAGGTGCGGCTTAAGAAGGAATGTGCCAGATGAGAAAGATGCTAACGAGATATCAACTTAATTGAGATCTCTCGATGCATCTACTGAGACCTGTCATTTACAACCTTTCATTAAAGAAAATTTCGGTGAGATAACATCTTTTGACATAGATGAATAAGAGAAAATGGGTGTTTGAGTTTTATTTTTGATACTTTACATTTAGTTGAGAGAAATGTTAAATGTATATAAATTTCACTTATATTAATTATAATGTTGCATGTTAGAATTTTTTTAATCAATAACTTTATCTTATTTAAAATTTATTTTACCATATAATAAATGCAAATTTAATTGCAAATAACCTTCTTCTTTAAATTATATTCCATAATTACACACAATTAGTTATTTACATATTACTTTTCATTTAAGGTTTTCATAAAAGAATTTTTAAAAACAATAATGTATATAATATTTATAAAACTTATAATTATAAAAATAACACTTTTATACGTCAAAATCATACATTTTTATAACAAAAAATTCACATTCATAAGTTTAATATTAACGCTGTCTAATTAGATACCGTTAACATTGAATTCTTACTAATTAAACATACTAAATGTTATTGGGCGTTTTTTTTTAAGTTTTAGGAATAATATTTTATGTAATTAATTTCCTTAAATGTTTTCAAGCATATCCATATTAATTTCATAAAGGTTTATTTCGATTGCAATTCAAATTCATGTCCTCTTATTACCCAAAAACAACACACTTTTCTTATGAAATTAAAAAACATATTTAATAAATGCTAGAATAGAAAGATGAATAGTTAGAAAATTTTATGTATGCTCTGATATGGAGTTCTAATATATATAAGAATATGATAACGCAAATAACATACATTATTATTGTTAATTATTTACGATTTCAAAATAGACATTTGATCTCTACCATATCATGGATATGTAATCAAAGGAAGATTTAATTTCCATCTTATCTTATATTTTGAGATTTGCATTGTATCTTTAGAGTTTTACATGTAAGGACTATGAGTATTGGTTATTTTCATGGACAAAATATTTACTTGTAAACTAGTTTGTAGGCCTGCTATCAAGTCTATCAAAAAAAGCCCAACAAATACTTGAGTTTCAGATAATCGTATTTCAAGTATATCTTTTATAATTACGACACATAGAATTTCATTTATACATTTAATAGTACATGTTCATTAATCTAAAATTATTTTTGGTGCTTAAATATTTTTTATGTGTCTTAATATTTTTTAAGATGTGATTTAATATATATATATATATATATATAGTTTCAGATAATCGTATTTCAAGTATATCTTTTATAATTACGACACATAGAATTTCATTTATACATTTAATAGTTCATGTTCATAAATCTAAAATTATTTTTTGTGCTTAAATATTTTTTATGTGTCTTAATATTTTTTAAGATGTGATTTAATATATATATATATATATATATATATATATATATATATTATTAAGGCTTTGAATGGGCTTTGAAAAAAAATTAAGCCCAAAATGCATTTAAACCTAATATTATTAGGTATTATTATTATCTATAAATATAGAGACATTAGGGTTGCTGCAGATGTTGAGAGTAGAAAAAGCTGCCGAAAAGAAAAATTAAAAAAGAAGAA
This sequence comes from Hippophae gyantsensis, assembly GCA_030763125.1. NCBI lineage: Eukaryota > Viridiplantae > Streptophyta > Magnoliopsida > Rosales > Elaeagnaceae > Hippophae > Hippophae gyantsensis. The sequence continues at coordinate 14,601,173 of CM061036.1, forward strand.
AAAAAGAAACTCTAATCGGTGGAGGAAAGGAAGAATATATATATATATACTTAATATATATGTGATGGAGGCTAATATACATATATGTATATGATTCGATCAGAACACTTTATCAACAAAGACTTCATAAAGTTGATTTGTGAACTATCTGATTCGCGGGGAGCTTATTGGAACGTTGGTCTGGAAGCCGTTCACGCTAATATTAGAAACTGTGAAAACATAACAGGGGCTCGTAAGTAAAGTACATTAGGGCAGTATCCTAGGGAGGGTAGCATAAGATCGAGTTTGTACTTGAACATTTTATTTTCATAGTGGAAAGTTAGGTGGTCCGGTGGACCGGTGGTTTTTTCCTTTTAGGTCATTGTTGTGGCCTAGGTTGTTTCCACCTAAAAATATCACGTGTTATTATTTTATTTCCACACTTTATTCTTACACGCGATTTCATGTCTAGCTGCCTTGTTTAGTTTATCAAGTTATAAATTAATAAAAAAAATTAAAAATAACCTATTCACCCCTCTAGGTTAATTAGGTCCATATTTTATAAACTTTCACTACAAATAGAACCTATGACATTATATTTAACACACAACAACAATAAGGAAAAAAACAAGATAAGTTCTTTATCTTCTTCCCTATAATTTTTATATTATTGTATTTATTATATTCTTCTTTTATTCTAGTTTTAAATTACATTATGAGTATGATAACTCTTTTAAAGTTTGTGACTTTATAGGTGTGTGAGATGATCTTATATATGTAATACTACAATTTAGTGGTATCGGTGCAGATCATATAAAATAATGTGCTTTTGACGTTGTAAGGAATTGTGATTGTTGACGATTTTTGTGAAAAAAACATTTACTTATAAACGAGATTTTAGGCTCTTTAGTCAAATCCTTCAAGTTAAATCATAGAAATGCTCAAGTTTTAGATATTTATATTTTAGGTATGTCCTTCATAACTATCACACATAGTGCTACTCTTATGCATTCAATGGAATACTTTCACAACACTTAGAATTCATTTTGTGCATTTGTCGATCGATTGAGGTTGTCAATCGATTGGGCTTTAATGAACTCCTATTGAGTCCCTCTGAAGTTGTTTCTACATTTACTCAATCGGTCTATTTTCAATCGAGTACTCTAGGTTAAAAATTCTTAACTTAACTCGATCAGTCAATTGAGTTCTTGATGATCAAGTTAGTAGTTCACATGCTTTAAAAATATTTTTTTAACTTGACTAGTATGTGAAATTACTTAATACCCTTATTTTAATTAAATTCCTTAAAAACCTAATGAGTATGTTTTAATCTTTTCTACTAAGATCTGGGTTTAATGTATTAAAATTCTCTATATATGCAAACCTTACCTCACTTTAAGAAAACAAAAATTATATAATCTTGCAAAGTAATTGTCCTCTTTTTTGTACTTCATCACTCTATAGCTATTCTAGTCAAAATAAGTTATAGGTATGCTTAATCGGTATTTGATTCACAAATAACTACCTAGATTACTTCTTTCTTATTTCTTCTAGAAATCTTAGTTCCATGCTTGTTGATCTATCTTTTGAACTAGTGTTAGGACTTGTTGTTTAGTGAAATCCATCTAGAATACACATGTGCACTTGTTTTCTTAGTGCTAACCCTGTTTGTAGGTTGATCCACAAACGTGTCTACTTTTTAAGGGTTAACTAGAACATTGGTTAGAATCCAATCACACTAATATTAGAGGTTGTGAAAATATAGTAGAGGTTTATAAGTAAAGTACATTGGGGTATTATTCTATGGAGGGTAGTATAAGACTGAGTTTGTACTTGAATATTAATTTTTCATAGTAGAGATATTAGGTGAGTCGGTGGATCGGTAGTCTTCCTTTTATATCATGGTTGTGAACTAGGTGGTTTTCATCTAAAAATCTCGTGCGTTATATTTAATTTATGTATTTTATTATTTACACACAATTGCATATATGGTGACTGTGATTAAGTTATGAAATTACAACTTGTTAAAATTAAAATATAACATATTTACCCCTTTTAATTCTATTTGTTCCATTTTAAAACTTTTAATTGGTATCAGAGCCTACATTAGACACACTTAATGATTTTGATTCTTGGAGACATCATACTTACTTAAATACCTAATAAAAGAGGTGGGTCATCTCTTAGACCCAATCATTGATGATTGTAATTACCCTTACAAGAATGCTTGGATGCAAACTTTTCTCAAACAAGATGAAGAAGTCTAAGATGCTATTCTTCATGTTTGGGATTCACCTTTTGTAAGTGTAGATAGTGTAACAACCATTAAGGAAAGAAAGAGTGGACCATCGAAGAACATATCCTTTTTGGCACAAATCGAAACGATTTAAGCTCTACCTTTGCTTTAGTGTCAATGGACAAGTTTCATCGCACTTTTGACTTTGATACTACAAAAGGAGCATGGAATGCACTTAATCTTATTCATGAGAAAACTTCGCAAGTTAAACAAACAAAATTAAAATTGCTAACATCTTATTTTGTCTATCTTAAAATAAATAACACTTAAACCTTTGGTAAACATTTTGCTCTATCTATGATATTACTAATGCTTGTTGATTAGCTTTATTATCTTAAAAACTTACTTGACTTTTTGAGAAATTCTACATATTCTACTTAAATGGCCTTAATTGTGCCATTTTTGAATTGACGCTCAAAAGAATTAAATCTAAATTCAGCCTGTCTTTCATCGGAAGAAATCATATTTTAAAACTTATTCATGGAAATTATACTTAATATCATTGCAAGGAATGAGGAGAGTACAAAATAGAGTTGGGTTACAGTTTGCTATAGCTTTACTGTAACAAATTCACCTAGGAATTAAGCAGCGAGGATCAAAAACTTTTGAAATAAAATGACAACTATATTTGGGCTATTTAAAGGATGAAAAGGTATAGCCGGACACTCAATTTTAAGGGCCATATTTAGGAGTTAGCATAAGAATGCCATCTCATCTTCTACAAATCTAAAACCCACATTTGAAAGGAAAGATAATTAAATGAGCAGTTGGGTGGTTTTCGGGTTTGGTTTTTTGGGATTCTCTTACATCACTTTTCTTCTTTATTGAAGAAGAGAAAAGAAAGCAGAGCTCAGCAACCAAGTCTAAGCAAGGTAGACAACAGTAGAAGTAAGGGCATTTTTTGACTAAGAAAGAGGAGACAAAGAGGGCTACTTAATTGAAGTTTTCTTAAATCTTTTTTCTTATCTTAAATTCTCAGTAATTTTGGATTTGGATATGGATTTATCATATTTTGAATTTGTAACTAATTTAGTGAAGATGACAAGCTATATATATATCTATTAGCAAGATTGTTGATGAACAAGTTAACGTAGTCATGTTTATATAAAATCTATGCAATGCTTTGGTTAAGTTATTTTAGTTATTCAAGCTTGCTTTAAAGTTTAATTCGTATTTGTGACTTAATCATAATTTAATAGGAGATGTTAATTCTGAAAAGGATAGTTGAATTAATTGTATTAAGAATGGATAGTGTGAGTTTAGCATAGGGATTAAAGGTAAAATTGCAACTAATTATATTGGAATATATAGTTATCTTACATAACTCAAGAATTGGTGCATATAATGACATTTTTGAAGTTAAGTTTGCATAGGAATTTGTTTAATTGATTCTTAAAAAGTAACACAACATAGATTCGAAAGAATCCTTTGCAAAATGCAAATTATGGTTGCTAGGGTAACGTTGGTGTAGAGTTTTGCATACAGACTGCGTAAACTTGTTTCATTTGCAATCCTAGTTACCTAAATAACTTGAATTCTTTGTTATTTCTCTTATTAAGCTAAGTTTTGGTTAATGCTTGATTTTTCCTACTTATTAATTGTTATTTCACTTTTAATTATTTGATTTTTGATTAGCCAACATATAAAATTGATATTTATTTTGTTAATTTTTATATTTCTTTCTAATATTACAATCTTCATGTTAACGATTTTTTTATCATTATATTACTTGTTTATAATACATATACTTGTGTAGCAACTATTACACATTTTAAGCAACAAGTTTTTGGCACTGGTGCCCGAAATTGAAAAAATTAGAAATTATTTTAGTAGAAATTAATTTGGCTTCTTCTTTAATTTTCATTTTATTTGATATCTCATTTGTGTTCTTGGAGAAGTATTTGACTTTATTGTATAAGCAAATTTTGTTGGGTAAATTTCTTGCCTTTAGAACTAAAATCAAGTATACTTTCTGACTAATAAGAAGAGAACATCAAGGTTTTGCCCAAGTTGAAGAAATGGAAAATATGAGGGAAAGAAACAATAACAATGAAATAAATTTGAACAATGTGATACTTCAAATTGATGATGAGGATAGAGCTATAAATGAATATACATTACCGATGTTGGAAGGGTTGAATCCAAGCATTACTAACTAAAAATTCAAGCTCTTTAGTTTGAACAAATCTAGTGACATTTCAACTATTGCAAATAGTTAGAAAATTCAATGGGTTACCTACAAAGGATACTCACTTGCATCTCAAATTTTTTATTGAAGTTAGTAATTCATTCAAGTTTGGGGGTTTGATTGAGGAAGCTTTTAGGCTTAAATTTTTTCCACCTAATTCTACTTTTACTTGGAATGATTTTATAAAGAAATTCTTGATGAAATATTTACCAATCACAAAATATGATGCTAAGAAATGACATAAGTCTTACCAACAAAGTGATGGTGAATCACTATATGAAGCATGGAAAGGATTTAAAGGTTGTTAAGGAAGTGCCTATACCATGGTATCCTTTATTGGATCCAAATGGGAAAATTTTATAATGGTCTTAATGCTTAAACAAGAACCATTGTTAATGCATCCGTTACTGAACCTATCTTAGCTAGGTCTTATAATGAATCTTGTGATATTCTTGAGAAAATGGCTACCAATAATTACCAATAGCCAATGGATAGAGTAGTTTTCGCAAGAAGAGTGGGCTGAGTGCATGTGGTTAATAAGGTTATGGCACCTACAGCTTAGGTTTTATCTTTAGTGAATCTTTCGAAAGCTCAAAACTTAACAATGAGTGTAAATTTAGCCCCGAATGAAAGGGATTCTTGTGTTTAATATTGAGAAGATCACTTGTTTGATAGTTATCCTTCTAATCCCATATCAATATTTTTTTTGGATATGATGAACCAAAACTATATTCCATACTCAAACGCTTACAACCCGGGATGGAGACAACAACCAAATTTCTCTTCAAACAATCTAGATGTTGGTCAAGCAAGCTCTTTCCATGCCTAATTAATCTGTGTATCCACCTATATTTTAGCATCAACAAAGAATCCAATCTAATGAGCAATTTATTTTTTTGGAGTATTTGTTTAATGAATACATGGCCAAGAATGATGCAATGATTCAAAACCAAGCTACATCAATGATGAATCTAGACAATCAAGTGGTCAGATTGCTAATGAGTTTAAAAATAAACCTCAAGGAACACTTCCAAATAATACTGAAATCCCAAGGAGAGAAGAAAGAAGTTTTGCAAGGCTATTTCTCTTTGAATTGGGAAAGAGTTAGAGACACAAGTGGAAGAGGAATCACTTAGCTTGGTTGGAAGCAAATTTGAGTACATATAGGCCAAGAAATAAATTTGAATACTTAGACTTGTCATCTTAAGAATTTGAGCTTGCTAAACCTTTTGTCGATGAGTCACCTATTTTGGAGTTGAAATCTCTTCCTCCTCTCTTGAAATATACTTACTAGGGAAATTCTTTCACTCTTCTAATAATCATTTCAACTCATTTATCTAAAGATAAAGAAAAACAATTACTTGAGGTATTGATAACTTACAAGAAAGCTATTGGTTGGACTATGGTTAATATAAAGGGTAATCATCGCATTTGACAAGTTTTGGTCCAACATAGTTATAGATAAATTCTTGGCTTGGATATCACAATAAGTATTTGAAGGTCTAAAATTGTTTCTTTATTTCAAGCCTTTGTCAAATGATTTTTTTACAATTTTTGAACAAAATTTGTCAATTTTTTTTGGTTCAAATCTATGATTTTATAGGTTATAATTTTAAGAGTGAGATAAGTGATAATGGTAAGAACAAAATGTATATCCAAGAAGGAAACTACTACAAACAAATTTATCAATAAGAAAGCAAGGGTCAAATATGATGACATTGTTAACAAAAGAACAATGTTTGTGGAGGAAGATACTAGGGAAAATTCAAGGGTACTTGTTTATGTGCACTAAATTGTTGAAAGAAACAAATGAAATGAGTTACGCAACCAGAAATTGCCATGGTGCTAGTTATGTAAGAATTTTAAGCCAACTTTCCAAATGATGAGTAGGAGTGTGTACTAGTTTGAAGATTTAAGGTCTCTTTTGGGGAGGTTGATATCAATAACATCTTCAAGTTAAACACACATGAAGATCCATATAATGAATACATTGAATCACTTGATGAGTATGGGTGGAAAAAAATTGTTATTAAGGGTTTGTGAACCTAGAATAACATGAGACAAATCAACTCAAGGAGCCTTCATCATCAATAAGACAACATTGGTACCAACTACTAAAATTTGGTATCATTTCTTGAAGATGAGATTGATGCCCTCCATTTATAGTCAAACTATTAATAGGAAAAAGGGTAGCCCTCCTTGATACAATATTGGAAGGATCATATCTAAACAACTAGGGTAAATCCTGCAAGAAAAAAAAAGGAAATTTGATCTTTCCTTCAGTCATCACAACTCTATGAAGGGCCTTTGATGTGCTTATTGCTGAGCAAGAAGAAAATCTAAAAATTAAAGTTGTAATCACTGAAGTTTCCATTACTAAAATTTTACAAGAAAAGAGTGATCCCAAAGTATCTATTCAAGCATACTCCACCTTTCTTTTCAGCTCACCCATTCAAATGGAAAAGTGTTTAAGCCAATTGGAATTTTAACAATTTGAGTTCATACAACAAAAAAATCAATTTTCAAAATGTCAATATGAGAGAGACTTTTCACTTCAAAAGAACATCTAATCTAACGCCAAGAGGTTTTTCTCATTTCTATAATTTCCGAAGAACATCATTAAGGAGGAATAAATTAGAGAACAAGAGGAACACTAACCCAAGCACCATAGCCCCACCATAGAGGCTAAACATGAGGAACCAAACTAGAGGTTGAAATAATTTGGCAACCTGAGTTCTTTGAGAAGAAGGGTAAATCCAAGGTTTCAAACATAGCCAAAACATTAGCCTCAAGGAGGAAAGGGCTACAAGTTACCTCTAAATGTAGTTAAGAATTGTATAAGGTCATTGTTGTATCTTTATCGTAGGAAAATAGAGGTGTTCTCTTTACTCTTTCTTATTTTGTTGAATTTTCACAATTTTGTGGTTTTTTGAATTTTTGGGAGTGAGGGCACAACATGGTTTAAGTTTAGGGGTTAGAGGATTTTTTATTATGATTTTGTTCTATTAGTAGTGTTATTTTGAAATTTTAGTTTTATTTCCATGGTTTATTTTACTTGCTATCTAAAAACAAACTAAAAAAACAAATAAGCAACTTAAAATGCGAATCCTTGGAAATGGTGTCAAAAACTTTATGCATAAATTTTAATTGCACATAAGCACGAATTGGCTGATGTTTTAAAACATAAAAATATTTTCTTGCTCAATAATCTCACAAATTAATCTCCACAATTTGATTCCAAGACACCAAATTTGGATTTATCTAAAACTCAACATTCCAAGCATGAAACGTAGACTATGAATAGGACCTAACTTTTACAACAAATCTTGAACATGTTTAAGAAATATAAAAAGTATAGCGACTCAATTACTCATCAAAAATTAACCAATAACATGATAATTTGGTATCAAAAAGGTTTTTTTATTAGGCCTTATTTGTACTCTCGAAACTTAAAGTAAACAGTATCTTCAATGTTTTCAACTATACATCTGTTCAAAAAAGCATTCAAAAGAGGAAAATAGAAAATGAATTAAACTAAAAGAAATGGAAAAATATTACCTAATATATTAGGTTGCCTCCCACCAAGTGGTTCCTTTAATATCTTAGCAAGGTATTGTTTTTTTTATTTTCAAATAGGTTTCAATGTATCCTTGAAGTGCATGTTCCCTCTTTCATTCCAACCTTTGTCAAAATAAGGCTTTTATTGTTCTTAGAAAGAATTTATAATAATTATTATAGACATAAATTTCTATCAAGGGTAATAGAATTTACAACTCAGGGCTTTGTCATGGAAATGCTCGATGCGTTCTACGTAGGCATCATCCTGAATTTAGGCTTTTAATGTTTTCTTCACCCTCATTTTATTAGGTGAATTATCAATATGATTAATAATTTTATTTTGAAAATTAGTCACAAACAAGTGAGTCTACATAATCAATATAAGAACATTTATTAATAGTTTAGATAGAAGGAATAGGTGAAGACCAAAATATTTTAAAGTGTATCCCAAGACTTTCATGGTTAAACTCCCACAATGGACATCAATAGTGGTCTTGGTGTTGGCTATGAATGGCCTACAAGGAATAATAGTGTGCTCCTTACCCATAGATGGGTTTTCTTGCATATCAAACACAAGAAAATCCACAAGTATTATTAGCTTATCTACTTCTACAAGAAAATCCTCAACCATGCATTTCAGATGTTTAGTGGACCTATAAGCTAATTGAAGGGACACGGTTATGGGCTTCAATTCCCCCAAACCTAGTTGTACATATAATGAGTAAGTCATTAGGTTGAATTAAGTTAATACTACAAAAGCAATATTAATATTAAAACTTCCAAGATTCTTTAGATGATATGGAAATGGCATAGGCGGTTGGTATGATTCAAGTGCATTATGTAAAATGGGAGGTTCAAAGTTTTATCAATTATATTCATACCTTCCTTGGAAGTTGTTTACACTTCACATTTGTTTTCTACATCATCAGGTAAATCATTATAAATTTAAGGAAAAATATTAATCCATCATATTACCATTTTGAAGAACTGTAATATCCAATTATTGGTCATGTTTTTGAAAATGCTTAATTAGTTTCCCTACTTGCACTACCACTTTTTCATAGATGCCTCCAAAGAACACAACCTTTGAATAGTTTCCATTTAGTTATTTCTACTCACTTGAATGAAATCATTAAAAGTATCTTCTATGATTGGTTTATTAGGTGGATTGTGTTGCGTATGTTTTTGAGCATAGGTAGGGTTTTTATTTCCCTCCTCAAGTTTTTTTTAGTTATGGATCTAAAAATATAGTTAACGAAAGTATGGTAAATTAAAATTTCTTAAGTATCCAAGCATGCAATCACCTGTAAATAAAGTATTGCAAAAAATAATGATCAACATAAGAGATTTTTAGGTGGAAACAACCTAGGCCACACCAATTATCTAAGAGAAAAATTACCAATTTATCAAACCACCTAACTATCCACTATGAAAAATATGTATCCAATTACAAGGATAGGATTCAAACTTCCCACCTAGGTAATGCTCTGAGTAACCTACTTATAAGCTACTACTTTGATCATAGTCTCTATAAGATAAGAGTTTGGATTTGAACTAACATTGAGATAAACTTAAGTCCTACAAGTTAATCAAACCTACACCACTATCACATGAAAGATTAGCACAAAAATACAAGTGTAAGTATGTGACCTAGCGTAGATTCAATAATGAAAAACCCCTAACTAGTTGATTTAAATAATATATGAGATAAACTGAAAATAACTAGCAACTCTATAATAGTTAGCTAAAATCAAAATAATGCAATTATTTTTACAAGCTTGTTAATCTATCAAACACAGCCACAAATGTTTGATAAATTAAATTAATGAAAAAACCTATTTGAAAACTTTCAGGAAAATAAGAGGGAGAATAAAAATGGAGAGAATAATTCCCTTGTGTGGTTGGTTTCAAATGTGTACTTAGGTTTGTATTTATAGAATATTTTGAAGCATATTAGGTTAAAGTGTAATTACCATACTATCCATAAAATTAGTTAAAAAATGCTTAAGAAATGAGGATAATATGATAAAAAGCCAATCCATATTGTATTAGAAATATATTTTAAAAAGTTGAAAGTTGGTTGCTCGATCGATCCACTCAATTGCTCGATCAATCCAGAATATATTTAACAAATATTTAAAAACAATTTGATTGATTGAGTATATCTGTTGATTGATCTAGTCATATATTAAAGTTAGATTAGTCAAGTTTATTACTCAATTGATCTAGTATACACTCAACAATTGAGTGGCTAAAAATCATATTTTTTCTATTGTGTATAAAATGCAATCTAATGTGTATGAGAATAGAAATATATCTAATATGTGATTGTTAAGATGCTTTAGTTTCTACAGCTTGAAATATTCTTCTAAGACACACCTTGGAAATTAAATTACAATTAAATGTTTTGTTTCATGAATATCACAAATAATAACATGAACCTAACAATCTTTCCCCTTGGCATATTTTTGTGACAAAACCTCTCTCTCATAAGATAATGCTCATAGACAAATTAAATTTTACATTGAGGTGCTATCCTATTATCCAATGGAACTATCATTACTTGATTCTTGAAAGCTCATGTGAGCATTGAAAGTCAAAAGCATAAATACCCAAACAATTTGTACTGAAAGACTCATTCTTTTAGTTTAATGTGTTTGACAATATAAAAATAAAAGTGTATTCATAAGTGAGTAATCATTAGATAGAAATAAAAAGCATTAAATCTCCCTATGTGTGATATCTCCAAAGTAGATTTTCAAAGTAATTCTCCCCCTAAATTACCTCTCCTCTTTCTGTAGATTTTTCAATTAAAGTTCTAATTTTTCTCTCCTTTTTTGTCATATGAATAAAAAACATAATTATGAAATAAAGACAATAGGTTAGGCAAGTAAGCAGTGTCTTTAATGAGTGAAATGAGGAGTACACATTCTTAAAAGCTCAAAATAGATAGCTAAAAACAATATGTTTTCCAAAATGAATAAAATTCTCTTAAATTCTATAAATCCTCTAAATAAATTAGAATAAAATAAAAAATTATAAAAATTGATATATATAAATTTTTTAATTAAGGGAAGTAGACTTAGCTTAACATGACTACAATGGTACATACAAATTACAAAATTAATTTTGTTGAAAGTGTGACTATCTATTGACAACATAAATATATGTAGATAAGACACACAACATACTAACATATATGGTGACATACCAATAATCACCAAAGGTAAAATATGAGTTGAAACTGCAATAGGATGTTAATTTGTTCATTTATGATCAGTTATCAAAAATTCAAAAGAAGAAGTCACCTATCAAAAAATAATTTCAGTCAAATTCATACGTGCACAAAATAAAAATTTACTTACAAAGAGAGAACTTAAATCTATTTGTTATTGCTATGCCTTCTTGTATTTATTTTTTTTTTTGTTAGGGTTGGTTATATTTTTTATAACCAATTGTGGCTCTTTCTTTTTGTGCATGCAAAAGCTTTTGTATTTTTCTTTATCCTTTAATATTATTATCATTATTTTTTTAAGGAAATATGCACAAGCCAATATACTTAGTATGATGAATTTCACATTAGTTGTGAGGTATCCCTTTTCGCTCATTGCGGTAGCTTTCACACATCATTGTATATGTGTTTCTCTATAGTAGTATTTTATACAGTGAAATATAGAGTTCAACTGTAATTTTCATAGTCAAGGTTATCTCATTCCCTAAAATCTCACATAATTAATTACAAACTTTTAGCATTCCATACTTTTGTGTCTAATGAGTGTGTGAGTAAGTTCATCTCAACATCAATCACTAGATTTAAAAAATATGTAAATGTACAAGTCAAAATATCCATTGGTATAATTTATAGCAAATAAAAATAAATATGAATTGAGTATGTAATGATTATGTCAATATTAAAGCATATCACCTTCACATATTTTTTTTATTTTTTTGAAACTAAAGATACATCAATAAAAATAAAAATAAAACAAACAATCACACTAATGATATTTGCCTAGGGTCAATTAAGCACACAAACAAAAGTATATAGGTGAAATAATAAATAATAATGGTTAGATGACGGGAAAGAAACAATCTTTCCAAACCCAAAATTTCTTTAATTTTGGTTTCTTTATATCTTTGGGTTGGAAATCAATTGCCTTAGTTGTCATAGGCATATTTTTTGACTTACTTTAGATTTCTCATTCATCCTTAATGAAAATGTAGGATGCATGGTAGGATAATGATAACTAGACATAGAATTAAATGCATTGAACTTTAATTGCCTCTTTTAGACAACTTCATGTTTTCTAGTAAAAATTTTAATCTTGTTACTATAATTTTCAATCATCCTAGAATATGATGCAACATGCATAGATGGATAATGGTTATGAGTACTACTATGTGAATCATGAAATTATTATTACATTTAGGAGCATTCATCAAAAATCTAAACTAAGGCCAAATATGTCCTTTCCTATCACAATGATGACAAATAGGCACAAATTTAATAGATTTGTCAATAACATGTGCAAGTATTATTTATGTATAATGAGTAACTTTAGGACTAGGGTTAGAAGGACTTATCATAGTAGTCTTTAATGTTGAAGGAGTGGAGCTCTCATCCTTATAACCAATGTTAAGTGTATCATGTGAGGACATGTTTGAAGGTTTGAAAAATTTAGTTGATTTTGATGTGGATGGTGTGGTATGCTCATCTACATATTGTAGCCCTCTCTTGTTTCCAAATGGCTTTCCATAATCCAGAAATTTGTTCAATCTTTCAACTCCAATTGTTAAACTCCTTATTGCTTCCTTTGATCATTGAAGTTCCTGTATAAGATTCTTGTTTTACTATTTAACATATACAAGACTTGAATTCAAGACATTAGTAGGTTCAAGTAGTTAAATTTTATCTTTCTTCTATAATTGAGAAAATTATTTCAATGAATTTAAGTTTTTCATTTAGTTTAACTACTTCCCTTTTGTCTCTTACATAATCTATGAACATTGATTAATAATAGTGACATTAAATTTGTTGAGTAGAAATTATGCATCACTTTCCTCATCATCTAAATCAATGTCAGACTTACTAGATTATCCACCAGTAGTTGTAGTAAATGCTAAGTATTTGGTGCTAGATTCAACTAGATTATCTTTATCACTTTCAGAATTAGAAATTATAGCATTGAAAGCTCTTCTAGTTTGGTCTTCAAGTTTGCACAATCAATGATGAAGTGACCAAAACCCATTCATTCAAAAAATTTGTGGTCCAATGGGTTTAGATTTCTTTCTATCATAATTGAAAATTTTGAGTTCTCTCAGATTCTGATCCTTTTGACAACTTGAATGTCCTATATTTCAAAAATTCCTTTTGTTGAGGATTTTGTTCCATCTTCTAGTTAAGAGTGCCAGTTCTTCATCACCATTTTCACTTTCTTCAAACATAGTAGTTTTGAAAGTGATACCTTTGTTCTTTAGAGGTTTTCGAAGGCTGATCTCATAGGTTTGAAGTGATCCTACAAGTTTTTATATTTTTATGTCGTCTACATCATTGCTTTCATTAGCTACAGTGACCTTTGTGTGGAAGTGATCTAGTTGTAAGCAAAGAATCTTCTGAGCTATCATAAATTCATCAATTTTCTCTCTAAGATTGGCAGAAGTGTTAGTAATAACACATAATCTGGCATAGAATTCAGAAAAATGTCTCATCTTCTTTCAACCTATATTTTCAAACTGATTACAAAGCATGAGAAGTTTTTTTCTTTTAACTTATGAGGTACCCTCATAGGCAGCCTCTAAAATATCATGAGAATACTTATAAGTTTCAATGTGTAAAATATGATGAAACTCATCAGTAGGCACATCACTAAAAATAACATTAATTCCATTTTTATTCTAATTACTATCAATTTAATCTCGATTAGTCCATTCATTCCTAGGCTTATGAGTGACTACATTATCTTTAATAACCATAAGTGGATCCCAACCATAAAGCATAGATTTCGAGACACTTTCATCTATAGATTGTAAAATACCTCTTTTACAAACCTTCCAATATAGGTAATCTGACACATCAAAGTATGGAGCAAGGGTTGTGGACAAGTCCTATCTCAAGTGATCTACAAAAAGGTCCTAGGTATATTAAGTGTATCTAGTGTCCACACTGGTACTACTTGAAAGTTCATTTTTATTTATGGATCCAAAAATATAGTCAATGGATGTCTAGTAAATTGAAATTTTTTAAGCCAAAAAGCATGCAATCATGTGTAAATAAAGTAATATGAAAAATAAAGATCAGCACACAAGAGTTTTAGGTGGAAACAACTTAAGGCCATACTAATAGCCTAAGAGGAAAAGCATTGACCCATCTGACCGCCTATCTATCCCTTATAAAAAAATAAGTATCTAGTTACAAGGCTAGGACTCAACTTACCCACCTAGGTAATACCCCGAAGTAACCTACTTACACATCAAAGAGATTATAAGTCTCTAAGGCTGTCTTCTCTCACATAGCTCCTCTTATATTGTTGTCAATAATGAGTTGACATAGTAGTGCTAATATATTATAAAAAAGTTGGTTCTATAACTATAGAGGATAACTATGTTGGTGGCACTAAGTGAGAAAATGTTTGAACCTTTCCCACACTTCATGGAAAGTTTCTCCATCCATAAAAGAGGAATTGCTATCTTAGGTCTAAATTATGAATTTTTTAATAGGAATATAATTTTCCCATAAACTTGTTGTAAACATCCTTCCAGGTTGTCAAGGAACCTAGAGGAAGTGACATTAGCCAAGTTGTGGTCCAATCCTTTAAGGTGTAGGGAAAATACCTCATTCTCAATTGATCCTCAGTAAGTACACCAAAAGGCAAAGTTTGGACTGTGGAGTATAAATCTCTAATAAAAGATAACGAGTCTTCATTGAGTAGTTTATGAAAGGACGGTAGCATGGAAAAATAAATAGTTCACAATTCATAGTTCCTAGTAGCCTCACCGAGTTGGATTAAGGTATTTGTAGTGCCAATTATTGGCGTTATAAACTCCTTCATAGTGGTTTGCCTAGGTGGTGGAATTTCTCGAAAAATAATAGTTCTGGTTAAGGGTGAAGGTTTGGTTCACCAATTTTTTCGACAAAAGGCTGTGGGACCTCAAAGTCCAACCTTCTTGACAGTTTACTAGTTCAATTTATGTTATTGTTAGATGATGTTAGAGGGTACCCTAAGGACCTCCGTACCTTGAAAAAAATTAAGAAAGTAGTATTTAAAATTACATGTCATGTAAAAAAAAGGATAAAATAAATACTGAACTTGTTATTAATACATGGTACATATGTTAATAAAAGAAAATAAACTACACTAAAATTAATTTAGTACATAGAAGTATTAAACACAAAAATAATTAAAAGAAAAAAAGAATGTTAGTATGATTAACAAATTAAATAAAAGAAGAGAAATTAAATTTAAAAGAAAAACAATAGCAAAATGATTAAATAAAGAAGAGAAAATTTAATTTAAAAAAGATAAAATAAAAGAAGATTTGAAATTTTAAAATATTGAAAATTAGTTAATAACCTAGATATTATAAGATTTCAAATAAAAACCACAATATTTACGATACAAAATTTTTTTAAGATTTTGATAATAACAATTTAAAAACGTCATTCTCTCCTCTGCAATGGTGATAAAAACTTGATGCATAAAAACTTGATTATCAAATTTTGTAAAATTTATAAAATCCTCACAAGTGTATTTAGACATTTATCATGTTATGGAAAATGTATGGGATATATTAGCTAGTTGATTATGCTTGCTTAATTTTAAATAGATCATTAAATATTTGAATTAAGATTATTGATTCTCCTCTTTATGTATGAAAATATCTTAGGGTAAGGACCATTCTCGTTATTAATAATAAACAATTTAAAATTTTTAGTTGGGAGTTATTAATTGATTTTATTATTAATTTTTTTTATTTTCTAAGAAATTAATAAACCATTGAATTGGCTTCTTAGGTGGGACTCGACAATTGAAACATTATTCAAGTTGTCAAAATTAGATTCAATAATTTAACTATCTGATAAATGATTTTTAGATTTTATAACTATTACAAAAGATGTGTCATCAATATATCCTTCAATAATAATTCTTATAAAAATCGTTGAAATAAAGTTTATATTTTAAGTGAACATGTGAACCAAATCACTAATAAAAGAGCAATACTCAAATCAGATCACATAATCAAATCTTAAATCTAACTTTCATATTTTAAATTTATAAGGAAAATTTTGATATTACTATGTTTTCTAAAATAGACTTTGTCGAATTCTTTAATAGAAAATAATACTTAATTTTGTAAAAATATTTGCCTATTAATATTTCATGAGCATAATGATGTTACTAATATCTCATTATAATTTCATCAAGACATGCTTAATTTAATAATTGATCAAAAAAATTAAACATAGCATGTAAAAATAATACATAAATATACCTCAATGAAACCTTCTTGAATTATTTTAGAAAATGCCCAAAAGAAATGTCAAACTTTTATTGAATTAGATCTACAACTATTACATAAACTAAAATTGTTCAACTCTTAAATGAGAGAAGAACTTTAAACTAATTAATGAAAAGCTAGAAAATTAAGAGACTAAGAAGAGAGGGATGGAAAGGGATGATTAATACAAGGGAATAGGGGCCCTATTTATATGTTTAATAAATTAGCTCGGAGGGGTTTGCATCATAGCACACATTAGTACTAGTCCACACTGCGGCATGCATGTAACTATCACCTACATTGTAATTAGTCCCAGAATCTCACACCATGGCACACAAATTTTCCACACCTTGGCTCCTGAAGAATTAGGGATGGTTTGTATTGAGTCTTTTAGGCCTGCACCGCAACAGATAATGTTTCTACACCATGGCACATCCTGATCTACATGAATCTTTCCTCTTACTTTCTTATATCATTTTTCAATAGTTTGGAGAAATGAAATGGAGTGCTTCAAGTGTAATTCATAAAGTATCAATCAATTTTATCTTTTTAAGCTAAAATACCTTAAAGTAACAAAATGTATCTGTGATTCCAAAATGATACATTTATATAAAATAAGAGTAAAACTAAGTAAATACAAATCTTTTTAATTATTAAGCATGCATAAAACCACGATATATTAAGTGCTTTTGAGCATTCATCACTTGTAAAGGGTGAGATAAAAAGAAGTTCTAGAAATGTAGTTTCACCCAGAAAATGGCGCACTAAAATATGTCATGCAATATGGGCTTATCGAATGATAATTGAATGCATCTAGAGTCAGGCAAGTTATGACGAGAATATAAGTGGGCCACAATGTATGACCTCATGATTCACATTTATCTTTTTTTTCTCAACATTTGTCTACCTATATAAACCTCTATCCAACATTAATATATACCAAAAATTAGAATTCCTTCTAATCTTCTAAATAACTTTTGTAGTTTTTATTTCTTAGTTATGTAGTAGTTTTTCAATTCAATAATTAGTATAGACATATCTGTTTGAAATGCTTTTTGATATAGATTAGTACTATAATTTTGTACATTGAAAGATACAATTGAGGTATTAAGTTTAATTATATTGTTTTATTTTCAGAATTAATTTGATGTATTGTTTTTAATGTTATTTTTAATTTATTGATCATTCATTAAATTTGAGCATGTCTCGCTGAATATTAATATAAGATATTAGTTATGTTGTTATGCTTGCAAAATATTAATTCAAGTAAGTATTTTATAAAATAAATTAAGTTTATTTATTTGTTCATGATTTCTATAAAATTTATTACAGGAAAATATATTAATGACATACTTTTGGTAATAGATGTAAATTATGAAAGTTAATTTTATGATCAAGTTATCTAGATTTGATTTAGAGTTATATTCTATTTCAAATATTTTTTACAAGATTTATTATAGAAAAATATATTGATTATATTTTTTTTAATAAATTTAAATCTGATAGGTTTCAGAAACATCAATCTTAAATCCATCTTGACACTTTGAATAGAAGTTTAAATTGATAAGCCCACATGAAGCATTGACTTAAATGGTTTGTTAATTCCTTAGGACTAAAGCATAATATAATCATTATCAATTAACTGATCCCCACTGATAAATCTATAGAGTATATATTTATTTGGCCACTTTTGAAACCACTTATTTGTCTTTTGTTTTGCTTAAATATCATGAATAAACTTAATTTAAGTTTAATATGGAAATGTAGGTGAAATATTTCAAACAAATCAAAAGTAGGCCAAAAATTAGGACAAATACCGTATCGATAAAAGAGTAGATTGATCTAGACATCTATAGATCAATCGAGGGTTCATCACTAGATTGACCGATAAAGAGTAGATCGATAAGGGTTTATTACTTGATCAATCAATAATAGGTTTGATCGATCGAGCAACAAGGATTTTGATGCATCAGCCTTGAATTGAATTCCAACTTTCAATCTCAGCCCTTGGATCAAAGTAATACTAATCCTAATCTACTAAGGATACATTTTAATTTATTTAAAGCACCATCAGGAGGTCATAAACAATATACAATTAAGAATCAAAACCCTAGAAACTACCAATAAGAGAAAAAATCAAGAGGAGATTGAAAGAGATACAAAACTTTATGAAGGATTCAAGAGAAGATCGATGATATAAATCAAGAGATTGGGTGCATCTCTTCTTCTTCTTCTCCTCCTTTCTTTATCAATTTTATTGTCTTTCTTCATGAAAAATCTAAGCTTTAATAACATGATTATATCTAGCTAATTTATTAGTCTAGGGGTCTTATGAACCGAATTTTCTACATGTCATGATCTCATATTTTACCCCAAATTGATTTTATGCTATTAAATGTTTGGCTAACAATTGATCTATAGAGGTAATTAAATAGATTTGAGAGAATTTTTTAATTTTTTGTCTTGATTGAATAACTTACATAGTAACTAGGTAGAGATGTATGATTCTTATATGTTTTATCTATAATTGATGAACTTAGTGAGTAGTATGCAATCTAATTAACATGGGAGTGTAATCTGGTTAATTATTATATAGTGTGCAGTGCACTTGAGAGAATAATGCATGCTAGGTTAGATTTAGTTTATCATATAATTTATGGATGACATATTGGGGTGATGTTTCGTGATGCTTTTTCCAAGGATTTGAAGAAAGGGATCAACCAATTTCAAGGACTTGGATATAGGAGATCAAAAGGGGTATTTTAATTATTAAATTTCATCTCTTTATATTCTGGTCATGGCTTTTGTAATTTGTTTTGATTAATTTTATTATGTAAGGCTATATTTTTGTGTGGGATTTTAGTTTTTCTTCCATGGATGGATGAATATTTGAATGATTTATTTAATTAAAGTCAAATTATTTCTTGTTCATAGTTTCTCTTACCTTTGTTTATTAATTATTATTGGCCATTTTAATTTATGAACAAAGTCATTATTTAAAAATTGGACATTAAACACATCATCTATATTTTATTTATGTAATTATAAAGAAGAGTCTAATTTAATATCATTTATTTGTATTAAAATAGATTGTTAGATTATTCCCTTAAGATTTCTAATTTATTGATTAAAACCATACTAAGGAATTAATTGGCTAATTTATATTTTTGGGACTCAACATTATCATTTAGGGTTCTTCTATATAAAAAGGAAAAAATCAATAATTCCAAATTTTGAAGCCAATTGTGAAAAATGGTTTAAATAGTTATACCCATCAGTGGTTAGCTAACTAATTTCCCATACTTGTTCAATCATTTTAATTTGGTACAACAATTTATACATTTTACTTTAGTTTGTTTAAGCATTTTAGACATAACAATTGATCTTTCAACTCACATTGTTAGAATGTTTAGGATTATTCCATTAGTTTATTAAGAGAACAAGTTAATTTTAAAACCATTGTAAATTCCTTTAAAGTTCAACCTCGGGGTAAATTTATCACTAATCTATCAATAATTCATATACTTGTGAGCATTTAAAGTTTACACATCAAATATGTGGCACCATTGTTGAGGATTTTGGCATTTTAAATTGTCTATTTGTTTTCTTAATTTTGTTACTTTGTGATTTTATTAATTTTGTATTTAATTAGTTATTTCAATTATTTTTATCTTTTCTATTACAAGTTCGTGATGGTTTCTAATTTGGTGCTTTGATCTTCTTAATAATTCATATACTTGTGAGCATTTAAAGTTTACACATCAAATATGTGGCGCCATTGTTGGGGATTTTGGCATTTTAAATTGTCTATTTGTTTTCTTAATTTTGTTACTTTGTGATTTTATTAATTTTGTATTTTATTAGTTATTTCAATTATTTTTATCTTTTCTATTTCAAGTTCACGGTGGTTTCTACTTTGGTGCTTTGATCTTCTTATTTTTTTTGTTAGTTTATGAAAGGTAGGATATCCCAAGTGAATGAACTCTTACCCTTCATTGGAAACCTCAACAGGGTAAAATAGCACTAAAGACATCTAAATATTGATATTCGGGAGGAGTATGCAAAGCCAATCATTGGCACTGCTACATTCTATATATAGGTGAGGAGGCTGCTAGGAATTATGAACTAAAAATATTCATTATTCTGTGTCACCTTCCTTTTATGGTAATCCTAATGAAGATCTATTGACTTTCATTACAGATGTTTATGCTACTATGCAAATATTTGCATTACACGAGCTCAATGAGGACTAAATTAGAATGAGGTGTTTCCCATAAGTAAGGTTTATATGAGTGTTGGCAATATTTGTAAGAAAAACATATAATTATAATTTTAGTTTCGAGGTAGGTCTTAGAAGAATATTTCCAAGCCAAAGAAACTATCAAGCCTTAAAGATCACAGATTAGGTATATTTATATTCCCATACACCTTAGATTGCATATTAGACATAATAGAAATAATATGAAAATATGTAATTGATTTTGAATAGTGACTATATTGATCAAGCAATATTACCTAAATAAATTGATTGTAATACATTACTAGATCGATTGAGGGATTTATTCGATTGAACGAGGACTAGATTGATCAAGTTTAATCATTGGATCAATCCAACCTTTTTGAATATTAATTAAATGATCAATAGATTGGTCAAGAGGATGTTCAATCGATTGACCTATGTACTCGATCAATCGAGAACTTGGTTAGATAGATCAAGCAATCAGGTCATTGAATTTAATATCTATTTCTATTACGAGTTGGATTATATTTTTACAGTATTGTCCTTATTTCTTAAAAGTATTTTAATTGATTTTATAGACAATATGGTAAGTCCATTTTAACCTAATGTGCTTCAAAATATTCTATAAATACAAATCTAAGCACACATTTGAAATCAACCACACAAGAGCTATTATGCTTATTCTCTTCATCATTTATTTCCTCTCTTGTTTTGCTAAAAGTTTTCAAATAAGATTTTTCATAAAGTTAATTTATCAAACATTTGTGGTTATGTTTGATGGATTAACAAACCTATCATAATAATTGTGTAGTTATGCTTTTAACTGATTGTTCTAGAGTTGCTAGTTCTTTTTGATTTATTTGATATATTATTTAAATTAATTAGTTTGGGATGTTCATTATTGAATCTACACAAGGACGCATACTTACACTTGTGTTTATGTGTTTATGTACAACTCTGAATTCTTTTATATTCATTAGGTGACATAGCCCATATGATCACATATAAACACTTACTATTACATTCACACTCTTTATATTCTTCTTTAGTCCATTCAATCATTGATTTCGGAATCATAGTATTATTAGGTTGGGTTTAGTGGGGTATGTTCATTCATTCCCAATAAGGAACCACACACAATCTCCTTATGACAATAATAAGGCTCTTATTTGTGATTTTCAATAGACATAGTTTAGCCCAAAAAAATGGAGGCCTACCTACATTGCCTTCTTCTCCTAACTCCATCAAAGAGAAAATGTATGTGTGAAGGCATGAGTTAACAAGATCAACACTAGAGTGATTAATGATGCACAAATTTTAATTGGTTGCAAGTGCACAAATTCTAGCAAGCTAATAATAAGTTTACCTCAAGGTCAATTTCTAAAGGAATTCTTAGGCAGTTTTGAAAAGTAAAATTATTTTAAAAATTTGTGAAAATGAACAATCCTAAACATTCTGTCAAATATCGTTTGAGAGATAATTATAAATTCTAAATTAATTTAATAACTAAAATATCACAAGTAAATTAAATTATAGCCGAAATAAGGAAGATGAACTAATATGAGAAATTAGTTCGCATAACCCTTCATGGAAATGATGAATTAAATGATTTAAATAATAAATTAGATTTATTTATTTTTCCTTTTTAAATAAGTAAACCCCATTGATCATGGTGAGCCCTTATAATTCTCAATTAATCAATAACTTCCTAGATTGGGCTTGCAATTAATTAACTGGAAAACCTAAGGAAAATATATAAAACATGATTCTCAATTAATCAATAACTTCCTAAATTGAGCTTGAAATTGATTAAATGGTAAGTCTAAGGTAAATACATTTTTTAATTAAAATTCAAGATTTGGTCCATCATTAATTTATCATTAAAGATAATATGAATCATCTAATTTATTCTTAATTAATCAATAACTTCCTGAATTGGGCTTCAAATTCATTAATTGGTAAATGAGACTCTTGTTCATTATTGCACAACTAAGCACATATTATGTGTCAATGCTTAGTTCTAAAATATTATCTTTAATTATAAACCAAAATTTGGCATATCATTAATTTATTTAAAAATATGAAGAACATGAACAATAAATAAATCCCAAAAAACGTTGAAAATGATCAATAATTGACGAAATACATTTGAGGCACTTGATTCCAAATGCTCCAAACCAATAAAAAATGATAAAAGAAAATAACCGAACAAAGTCATGCAAAATAGAGTGTGCCATTGAGTGGAATTATCGTGTGTTGTGGAGTAGTGCTTTTGGACTCAATACAACTATCCATAACCTTTCGTGGGCCATGACATGAAAACCATGCAGCACGAGATGCTCGAACCGTGTATCATGCATGTGATAGTTACGTACATGTCATGGCACCAACCTCTTTGAGCTTATTTCTTGAACCTATAAATAAAGTCCATATTCCATTATATCAATCTTCCCTCATCCTTCTTATTCCTTTCGTTTGTTAGTCTCTTTAAGCTTTTTATCTTTTCTTTTCGTAGCTTAAATTTATTATCTTATTTGAGAGTTGAAAAAAATTTAGTTTATATAATAGTTTTATTCCTAATTTAATAAACGCACTTGGCAATATTGTTTGGAGGTTTTCCAAAACATAAGAAATTCTAAAGAATTCTATTGAGATATATTTAAATATATTCTTTTCAGATTATCTTTATGTGTTGTTTTGTATGCTATATTTAATTCTCTAATCAATTATTTAAATATACATGTCTGGCTATAAACAATATGGGATATTACTATTGTTATTACATTTGTGAAATATTTAAGTAAATTAAACATTTTTATAAAATGAACTAAGTTTTATTTCTTCATCAAGATTAAAAAGAAGTTTGTAAAAGAAAAATATATTGAGGAAGTATTTTTCATAATAAACAAGAGAGATAGATTTAGTATTTAAATTATCTAATTCTAATTTGGAGTAATACTCACGAATATTAATCAATTACAGTCTAAATCTATTTTGAGGCATGCTTTATTTCAAATTTTTTTTATAAGAATTATTATTGAATTATTATTGAAGATATATTGATGAGATATCCTTCGTAATATAGTCTAAAATCTAAAAGTTAGTTTTAGATACTTAAATCATAAAGCTAACTTTGACACCTTGAATGATAGTCTAACTAACATACCAAGCCTTATGTAGTAATTAGATGGTTTATTAATTTCTTAAAAATAAATCAAAACTTAAAAATTAATCAATTGGTTATCCCAACCTTAGGATGTTAATTGGTTTGTTATTAATAAAAGACTTTTTATCCATACCTTAGGATATTTTCTTATTAAAAAGGAAGAATCAATAATCTTAATTCATATATTTACTAACCTACTTAATATTGAACAAATATGATTAACTAACTAATATATCCCATAAATTCTCCATTTCATTATAATTTTTAATTGCTTAACTATTTATTGAATATAACCTTATTTTTTATGTCATTAGTTTAGATAACTCAACCAAAAAAATCGTCCTATAATGTATAGGTTACTAATTATTATTTTTAAGGATTTGTTGAATAATTTGAAAACCACATGATTTCTTTTTAGACCAACATTATAAGTATACTTATCATTTTCTATAAGTGATTCTTACACTTGTGAGATATTTTATAAATCATCAAAAATTGTACGCAATAATTTTGTGTATTAAGTTTTTGGTGCAATTGTTGGGGATAACCAATTAACATCCTTTGTACATTCTTATTTATTATGAAAACTACTTCATTAATAAATTTTTCTTTTACAAACTTCTTTTTAATCTTGATGAAGAAATAAAACTTAATTCATATAAAATTGTTAAGTATACTTAAATATTTCCCATGTGCATCAATATTAGTAATGTCCTATATTATTTATAGCCAGACATGCATATTTTAATAATTGATTAGAAAATTAAATATAGTATGCAAAATAACACATAAAGATAATATAAAAAGAGTTCATTTGAAATATACCTCAACAAAATCTTTGTATTAATTTTGTTTTGAAAAACATCCAAGAAGAACTACCGTACTTGTTTATGGAATCACAATTAAGCTATGACATAAACTAAAATTTTTTCAACTCTCAAATGAGAGAAGAACTTTAAACTGAGAAAATAAAAGCAAAAAAGCTTAAAGAGACTAAATAAATCAAAGGAATAAGAAGGATGAGGGATGATTGATACAACAGAATAGGGGTCGTAATTATAGGTTTAGGAAAACTGCTCAAAGAGGTGGGTGTCGCGACACACATTAGTCCACATTTCATCATGCACGTAATTGTCCCATGTATTATACACTATTCGAGCGTCTCACACTACGAGCGTCTCACACTATGACACATATTTTTTCCAAGATATGGTCCACAAAGGATTAAGGACAGTTGTAGTGGGTCAAAAGCCCCGTACCACGGCCCATAATAATTCCACGCCATGAAACACTTTGTGTTTGTGTGACTTTGTTCCCTTGTTTTCCTATATTTTTTTTAATTACTTTGGAGCATTTTCAATCAAGTGCGTTTAATGTATTTGTTCAAGCATTGATCATTTTCAACTTTTTAAGTTAAAATACTTAAAAAATAATAATATATACCTGTTATTATAAAAAGATAGATTTGTATAAAATAATAATAAAAATAAGTAATACATATATTTTTAATCATAAATCATGCATGAAATCATGATATATTTATTGCTTTTGAGCACTCATCAGTCGCTTAGAGACCATGGTTGATTTCTTATTATGAATGACTGTATGTTCCTAACTAAAATCGTTGCCTACCACACCATCATTCCTAAACCTCTGATCGGATGGACTAAGGAAGAAAATAAGAAATCTAAATGGAATAATAAGGGTTTTTATACCATTATCAGAGTCATTACTCTATATAAGTATTGAAGAACTTAGAGCTACCACACATCTAAGGAAGCTTGGGACATTTTGGATAACACGTATGAAGCTACCTCTACTGTCAAGAGGTCCAAAATAATTAGACTCCATTAATACTTTGAGCTATTAAAAATGGAAAAGGATGAAAGTTTTGAGAAGTTTTATGCTAAATTTTCAAATATCGTGAACCTTCTCACAACTTGAGTAGGCTCATCGATGAAGAAAAATAAGTTTAGAAGATTCTCACTGGTCTTCTCTTTCAATTTCATGCTAAGACATCAGCTTTGGAAACCTCTTTTAAACTAGGTGAATTAACTATTAGTAATATTGAAGCTTATGAGATGTTGTTGATCATGGAAAAAGCATTGCTCTCAAAACTACGAAAAGGAGTGGTAGTAGCTCTCCTGTAATCAAACTATGGCTAACAATAGGAATTCTAGCCCAAATGAAGAAGAAAAGGATTTCCTTACTCAATGCTTCACCAGATTTTTTAGGAGTAATAAAAATCCCTCTAGTGGATTCAAGAAAGAACCTTGAGAAGGAAAGACTCAATTAACGGTACGAAAGATGACTCTGGAGATAACCTGGTAGAAACTTTCTCAACTAGATTAAGTGTTTTAAATCTAGAAAGCCTATTCATATCACTATTGATTGCCTATTTAAACAAAATCACTTTGGAAAATGGGCAATGAAGGTTGAGGTTACTATTTTGGATAGTAGCTATAGTGCTGATGAGGAGAGGTGCAACTTTATTGCCTTCATGGCTTTCAAAACTCCAAAAAATTTCACACTACAACCACCTTAGGCCACCATTTTATTAAAGACAATGAAGATAATCTAGATGAAATCCTTGAGACCTATAACAAGCTCCTCAAGGAGCACATGAAATATCAAAAGGCTAGGAAGGGAGCCTTTGAGAGTCTTGTGGAACGAGACAAAGAGTTAAGAATCCTAAAGATGACTCTTGAAGAAAAGAAGTCTTTTTCATACTGTAACTAGAGTGATCTCATAAAAAGTTACTAGATGATTCAAAAGAGACTCTAATTTACAAGTGGAGTTTAACTCCAATCTCTCCAAAATGATACATCTAGAGGATGAACTATAGAATCATGAGTCCAAGGACGTGACTCATGAGACCATCAATTCTAATCCTTCTATTAATTAAACTAATCAAACTACTTTCTTGGAAAAAAGAGTAATTGTGTTGGAAAGCGATAAAGAGTATTTAGCTTATACATTTTTTGTAAAGAATGTGAAGCATGGATAGTTTCTTGAAAAGCTTAAGAATCTCAACACTTCCGCTATATTTCTAGAAACTTATATACAAGAAAAAAAAAGATCTTATCGAAGATTTAGGAGAAAAGCTCATGAAATTCCAAGAAGAACTAACTCATTCCTTAAGTATAGTTTGTAAGATTATTATGGGAATACAGAAGCTCGATGAAATCCTTAGTAACACCAAATCCTCATGAGATAAGAAAGGACTTGCCTCTAAAGGTAAGTCGGTTGTCATGTCCTTGCTCCTTTTTCTAGTAAGGTGAACACCTCACCTCCTACTCCATCTTCACATTTTGCCAATGTTGGTATCTTGCCCTACTTACACATTTTTCTCCTACTTATCACCATTATAGTGAGCATGATCATTTGAAACCATAATATGAGACATTAATTGATCATCCTCATATTATAATTAATGTTAGAACTTTTAATTCTCCTTCTCCTCATAGTGTTCCATGGAGTTAGAGACTTCATTTCTCTCACTCTTCTACATATACATGTCATCTCTATTGCACTGCTAACCACATTGCTAGGTAGTGTCCTAGTTATGTTTGGAGTACTACCAAGAGTTCCCCTCCTATCTTACCTCTTTCTATCTTCTCCGGATGTATTTATTATGACTCACAAGAGTATTTCCAAACTAAGTGTGTCATGCACCTAAGGTATAGTGTGCAAATGACTAAATCATCTTCTAAAAGTCCATCTATGCATGTGTATATGGATCATCCAAGTGGATTCGTGAGAATTTCAAAATAAAACGTTTGTATGTACCATATGCACCACATGTTTACGTAAACTAGAGATCACCATAAGTTTTTTTCTTTTGATATATACTTTAGTAAATGGAGGAATGTAGTTTGATCACTTTTCCTTATGATCCTATTTTGAGTGCACGTGTCTTTCTCTTCACTCTTTTAGTGTAGTGTTTATGTTCTTGTTCCTTTGGGAGATTTTTTTTCTCTTTTAAATAAAAAATAAAAATGAAAATATTTTTTTGTTTTGCACTATTTCTCCCTTTCTCTCTCTTCTTGTACTTGTTCTCATGAGTCACTGTGCCTTGGCACCCCCTTTGTAGGGGTGCTCACCCAAGTAAGGAGGTCGATGATGAGTGCTTAAAAAGCACTAAAATTATCATGATTTAGTATTTTAATTGATTAAATAGATTTATATTTTTATGATTTTATCATATTTTTATATAAATTTATCTTTTCGGAATCACATGTATTTTCATTCAAAAATAACTTAAAGACACGAATAACAATACTAGAGGTAATACATCACAAATATATTGAGAAAAGAAATGAGGAAAAATCAAAAAGATGGAAAAAATTGGACAAAATGGTCAAAAATGTCCAAATAATTGAAATCCCATGCACGCCCGCATATAGCCACTTATTCCTGCCTAGTCTCATGCATACCAACGTGCATACTAGCCATCCGCACTAAGTCCCAGACCTATTAGTCCATCCGCGTCGAGTCCCATTAGCTAGCACACTCCTCGCCGTGTCTCGCGAGCGCCCAAGCTCGCCAACTTCCATCTGTGGTGCCAACTGCACGTCTGCCATGATTTTTGCACCTTATATGCGTGCCAACCTATCCAATCGTATGCCAACCTATCCAAATGCATCCAAATTCAAATTTTGAAATATTCCTCCCCCCTTTTTGGCCTTTCTCTCTCTAGAAAGTTTTCATTTTTTTAGTTTTTAGTTTTTAAGTTCTTCTCTTTTTTAGAAGAACTAGCTATATTTTTATAAATTTTTAGTTTTTGATTCCATAAGCAGATATGCAAATCCGTTTGGAGGTTTTCCAACAACAGAATTAGCATCAAACTGTTGTAAAGATTCTATTAAGGTATAATTTTAATGGATTTTTTACAGTTATCTTTTTATGTTTTATTCTTATATGTTATATTTTAATTTTCAATGATTAAATTTAACATGGCTGGATATTTGTAAATATGATATAATAATAACGTCGTTATGCTTGCAAAATATTACATATGTAAAAAATTTCTATAAAATAAATTGATTTTGTTTTAATTCAAGATTATATATTAAGGATGTTAGAGAGAAATATATTATTTTCCATTACAAACTTAAATCTAAAAATTAAATTTTAAGGTTTAATTATCCAGTCTAATTTAGAGCAGTGCTCTTTTATTTGTTGGTACAATCGCCCAATAGTTAGAGTGAAGCTTTATTTCAAAAGTTTTTATAAAAACTAATATTTGAAAATATATTGACAACATATTTTCAGTAATATTTTTAAAACTTGAAAGTTAGTACTCAGATAATTAAATTCTTAGGCATAATTTAGACACCTAGAATAAATTTTAAAATGTCTAACCTCACCAAAGGTGGCATTTAAATGGTTTATTTTGAATCTCTTAGAAAAAAAAGAATTAATTTAATTACCAAAATTAGTTATCGATACTCACAGGTGTTAATTGATTTATTTAATTAACAAAGAATATCTAACCCTACCAAAGGTGGTATTTATATAAAAAGGATAGAGAATCAATAAATATTAGTTTATATCTTTAATAACCTAAATAATATGAGCAATTATAATTAACATAATTACTATATCCTTAAATACTTCACTGTTATAAATGATAAATATTTGCATTATTGTTTATTGAATCCATATCTAGGTTTATTTATATTATGTCATTAGATTAGAACACAAAAACCAAAATATCGTGATAGGATGTTTAGGATTTAATTTCATTTTTAAAAGTTTGAATAATAAATTAAAAACCATATATATTCCTTCCTTAGATCGACCTTAGGAGTATACTTATCATTTTTTTATAAAATGATTCGTGAACTTATGAGAGTTTTACAAATTATAAAACCACAAAGGGTATTTTGCAAGATCGGTATTTGTAATGTCGGTCTTTGATGAGTGCTCAAAAAGCACTAAAATTACCATGATTTTATGCACATTAATTGATTAAAAATATATATATTTATATGTTTTATCATATATTTATATAAATTTGTCTTTTTCGGAATCACGGGTGTTTTTATTGTTTTTCAGGTATTTTCACTTAAAAACGCAACTTAAAGACTCAAAGAGGAATACTGGAAGCAATACATCACAAATATATTAATAAATAAATGGGGAAAGGTCAATAAATATGGAAAAATTGGACAAAATGGGTCAAAAATGTCAAAAAGGAGAAAATCGTGTCATTGCCATGCTCCGCCCGCCGCCGCTACGAATCGTTTCATCCGCGGGATACTGTTCATCCGCGGGTACTGTTCATCCGCGGTACAGTGCAGCCGCCCCTGTGACGTCATGCTGACGTCATTAATGACATCAGCAATTCCAATACGCGTTTTTACATTTTTTTAACATTTTTTTACTCATTTTTTCTCTCCATCCTCACCTATAAATACTCCCCTTCCCTTCACTTCAAAACACACCTTCAAAACACACTTCTCTCTTCTTTCTTTCTCTCTTTTCTTAGATTTTTAGGTTTTTTTAGTTTTTCTTAGTTTTTAGTTAATTTCTCTTAGTTTTAGAGTTCTTCCCTTTTGGGGAAGAACTAGTTATGTTTTTGTAATTTTTCTAGCTTTTTGATTCAATAAATGGAAGTGCAAATTCCGCTTGGAGGTTTTCCAAAGAACTGAATAGCGTCGAAGTTCTGTAAGGATTTTATTTTCTTTACAGTTATTTTTTATGCTTTATTCTTACATGTTATATTTAATTTGTCTGTGATTAAATTTAACTCTGCTGGCTGTTTATAAACATGATGTAATAATAGCGTTGTTATACTTGCGAAATATTAAATAGGTAAAAATCTCTAAAATGAATTGATTTTATTTTTATTCAAGATTTTATATTAAGAATGTTAGAGAGAAATATATTATTTTTCATTACAAACTTAAACCTGAAAATTAGATTTTAAGGTTTAGTTATCCGGTCTGATTTAGAGTAGTGCTCTTTTATTTGATGGTACAATCGCCTTAGGTAGTTAGAGTGAAGCTCTATTTCAAATGTTTTTATAAGAATTATTATCTGAAAATGTATTGACAACATGTTTTCGGTAGTGGTTTTAAAACTTGAAAGTTAGTACTCGGATAACTAAATTCTTAGGTTTAATTTGGACACCTTGAATAAAGTTTAAATCGTCTAACCCCACCAAAGGTGGCATTTAAATGGTTCATTTTCAATCTCTTAGAAAAAGGAATTAATTTAATTAACCAAATTAGTTATCAACCCCACCCATAGGTGTTAATTGATTTGTTTAGTTAACAAAGAATATCTAACCGCACCAAAGGTGGTATTCATAAAAAAGAGAGAATCAATAAATATCAATTCATATCTTTAATAACCTAATTAATATGAGCAAGCATAATTAACTTAATTATTATATCCATAAATACTCCACCATTATAAATGATAAAATTTGCATAAATGTTTATTGATTCTATGTTTATTTTTATGTAAGTGGATTAAAAACACAAAACACCAAAATATCGTGACAGGATGTTTAGGATTTAATTTCGTTTTTAAAAGTTTGAATAATAAATTAAAAAACACATACATTCCTTCCTTAGATCGACCTTGGCAGTATACTTATCATTTTCTACGAAATGATTCGTGCACTATGGAGAGTTTTATAAATACATAAAACCAAATGAGCACGCGAGGATCGGCGATGTCGGTTCTATCAAGTTTTTGGCGCCGTTGCCGGGGATGGTATCAAGTTTTTGCGCCGTTGCCGGGGATGGCGTATCAAGTTTTTGGCACCGTTGCCGGGGAAGGAATAGCGTTTTTAAATTATTTATCAAAATTTTAAAAACTTTTTGTGTTGTAAATAATTGTGATTTTTTTTTTATTACAAAATTAAAAAAAATAAAAAATTTTGTTGTTTGTGAAAAGTAAAAAAAATTCAAATTTCAATTTAAGTAATAAATAAAAAAATATAGCATGAATAATAAAATAATTTTGAATTTTGAAATTTGAAGTAAAAAAAAAGTAAATAAATTTTAAATTAAATTAATAAATAAATAAGAATAAAAAAATAAAAAAATAAAATAAATAAAATAAATAAAATAAATAAAAATAAATAAAATAAATACAAATAAATAAAATAAAAAAAATAAAAAAATAAAAAAAATAAATAAAAAAATAAAATAAATAAAATAAATAAAAATAATAAAAAATAATAAAAAAATAATAAAAAATAATAAAATAAAAAAAATATAAAAAATATAAAAAATATAAAAAACATAAAAAATAAAAAAAACTTTTTCATTTAATTTTAAGTTTTTTAAAATCTTAATTTTATTTTTTTTTAAATAAAAAATAAAAAAAATTTCAATTTTTTTTTTCTTTTTTTTTTTACCTTTTTTAATTTAATTTTATTTTATTTTCCTTTTTTTAAATTTTGTTTTATTCTATTTTATTTTTATTTTATTTTATTTTATTTTATTTTATTTTATTTTATTTTATTTTATTATTATTATTTTATTATTTTTTTCTATGTTTTTTTTTTTTCTCTTAATTTTCATTTAACTTAATTAACTTAAGTTTTTACTAACTTAATTAACTTAGCTTTTTAATTAACTTAGATTTTCATTAACTTAATTAACTTAAATTTTTATTTAAATTAACCTAATTAACTTAACTTTTTAATTAACTTACATTTTCATTAACTTAATTAACTTAGATTTTTACTTAACTTAACTTAATTAACTTAGAGTTTCATTAACTTAATTAACTTAAATTTTAACTTAACTTAGCTTAATTAACTTAATTTTAATAGCATGAAAAGTAAAGATCTAAGGGAGTTCTGTCTAGGAGACTAGTTCTTGGAAGCCTTTGTGCCACTAGTCTTTCCTGGGAACGCGTTCTGCTCTGTGAGGATGGTTTTTAAGGAGCCTTTGCACCACCATTCTTTCCTGGGAGCACTCTTGGTTAATACTGATTATGTTATTTTAACTTAGATATTATACTTAAAAAAACAAAAAAAAAAAAAAAATCTGAAACTATCTCCAAAATTTTAAAAATTTTAATTACAATCTAAGGAGTTAGTTGTTTTGATTGATCTAGGTACAATTGTGTTTTGATGCCTTTAATTATTTGATTTGTACCTAGATGTGGATGATCTGAAACTCACACGCATGTCCCTAGTTTTAAGTACGTAAAAATTTGAAAATCAATAGGGCATGATCAAAAGTATAGGTAGACAATCTTGTCTTACCTATAGGTTTGATTGACTCAATGATGAGGGGACATTGAGTTTACTTAAAATGCAATCCCCAAGTTACGTCTTGCTAAGACGTTAAACTAAGCGCTGGATGGGAGGCAACCCATCATTTTAGGTAATTTTTTGTTATTTGTTTTATATACTTAATTTTATTGTTTATTTTAGTTTAATTATATGTGAATAATTTTTAAATTGTTAAAACTAAAAATATTTGTTGAGTTGTTAGAAGTTCACATGGATCTGTGTATGTACGCTTTTATGATGAATATGATGAATGCACTGCATTTCTCCATTACTACTTACACATTCTCAAGAAATAGGTAATCTTTCTTCTCTTTTCTCTTTATCTTTAATTTACGCTTGTTACATTGAGGACAATGTAAGTTCTAGGTCAGGTGGTGAAAAGTTACCATGCTTAATTAGAAAAGAAAAAAATTCAAAAAATAAAAAAAACAAAAATTCAAAAAAATAAAAAATAAAAAATAAAAACAATTATTAATTTTTTTCTTTTTTATGTTCACATCTTCATTTTTTGTGTTTGGTTTTATTTTCCTTGTGTGATTTAGTAATTTTTGGAATTAAAAAAAATTTCTCACAAAAATTTATCATTTCTTTAAATCAAATTTAAGTAAATAGTTAAGTCTTTTGTCTTGTTAGATTAATTTTTGAAAACATATCATGAAATATTATGTAATTATTTTTGATAATTAGTTAATTTTTGTCATAACTAGTATTTCTTGATAAGATGTAGAAATTATGTTAAACCCAAAATCGGTGTTTGTAAATTTGTTTTAGTGGAGACTACCTTTGTGAGATATAATTTGAGCCTAATTTCCCTTATTCAGAGTGAAATATATATTTTTTCTACTCCAAACACATTTCTTATTTCTTCAAATTCTTAGATGATCTCTATAGGCATTAATATTGAATGTATGAATTTTTTCTCATCTTAATAGAGTATCGTATATTTTTTTATTATTATTTTTGCTTAGATTAAATGATTTGAGTAGAAATTGATAGTATATGCTTTTATCTCATTCGTGCATGACTGTTACAAAAAAAAAGAGACATATCTGGGGTTACCTAAACCAAGATCAAACAGAAAAAGCTACAAAATTAACCACTCACCAAAATCCTTAAAAAAAATGTACAATCTGTACATGGGTTGACTCTCTAAAAAAATGATATATATTGAAAAGTATCTTCAGAAAAAAATAGAGAGATAAAGAATATATAGTATAATTTACATACTATGACCCGCATTACCCAAAATCCTAAGAAAAAAATGTGTACAATCTGTACATGGGTTGACTCTCTAAAAAAATGATATATATTGAAAAATATCTTCAGAAAAATATAGAGAGAAAGAATATATAGTATAATCTACATATTATGACCCACATTGCTTAGAAAGTTGTGAGTAAAGGCTAATTACAAAAGAAAGATATAGGAAGTAATTCCCTAAAAAGTCATTGCACTTTCTTCATTTGTAAAAGGCATATATCTTGAAATTTTTTCTTAATGAGTTTGATTTATGCATGAAAATAATTTTTATATATGATATCTTTATAATTTATACATTTGATTCCTTCCATGAGATCAACGTCAAAATAACACTTTGAGCCTTTCTTCTTTATACATATGCGAACATATTAGTTCATTTCTATACATCAACTCTTTCGCATATAAATTAGTATGAGTGTTTGAACCCATAGGATTCAGTGTTTTGAGAGTATTGACTTGTGAGGAATAGAGTCGAAGCGAATTCGGATTCATGACACTGAAATTGGGTGAAATTAAATTGATACATTTTTTATATGAAATATGAAAATGATTTTCAACTAATTATTATAATAAATCATGATTGTTTAAGAAGATTAAAATAACTTATGCTTGAGATTTTAATTATGATCTTAAAAGAGATTAAAAAGTATGAGACATTTTTGTGTTATGTTGTTTTCTTTTTAAAAGTTAATTTTTGATGTTGTTGTAATTTTAGTTTTTAAGTTGATTATTTTTATTTCTTTTGATTTTTACATTTAGTTCAATGTTTGTGGGTATCATTACTGAAAACCCTCACGAGACTCAAACTCGTCCACTAGGGCAACCTAGGGGTTTAAAGGCTTGTTGCATAGGCTAAATGCAACCGTGTCAATCTACGGAAGTGATTTAGGATAGTTTAATTTTTAGTTTTTATCGCTTCTCTTGCTAAGGGACTAGCAAGAAGTT
The DNA here is from genome assembly GCA_030763125.1 of Hippophae gyantsensis. NCBI lineage: Eukaryota > Viridiplantae > Streptophyta > Magnoliopsida > Rosales > Elaeagnaceae > Hippophae > Hippophae gyantsensis. Next base: position 14,636,566 of record CM061036.1, read on the forward strand.
GTCAAAGTTGTGATGAGTGCTCAAAAAGCACTAAAATTACCATGATTTTATGCACATTAATTGATTAAAAATATATATATTTATATGTTTTATCATATATTTATATAAATTTGTCTTTTTCGGAATCACGGGTGTTTTTATTGTTTTTCAGGTATTTTCACTTAAAAACGCAACTTAAAGACTCAAAGAGGAATACTGGAAGCAATACATCACAAATATATTAATAAATAAATGGGGAAAGGTCAATAAATATGGAAAAATTGGACAAAATGGGTCAAAAATGTCAAAAAGGAGAAAATCGTGCCGCCGCGCCGCCCAGCCGCCGCCTACTAGCCCGCCTCTTGCTGAACTGTTCATCCGCGGGGGTACTGTTCATCCGCGGGATACTGTTCATCCGCGGTACAGTGCAGCCGCCCCTGTGACGTCATGCTGACGTCATTAATGACATCAGCAATTCCAATACGCGTTTTTACATTTTTTTAACATTTTTTTACTCATTTTTTCTCTCCATCCTCACCTATAAATACTCCCCTTCTCTTCACTTCAAAACACACCTTCAAAACACACTTCTCTCTTCTTTCTTTCTCTCTTTTCTTAGATTTTTAGGTTTTTTTAGTTTTTCTTAGTTTTTAGTTAATTTCTCTTAGTTTTAGAGTTCTTCCCTTTTTGGGAAGAACTAGTTATGTTTTTGTAATTTTTCTAGCTTTTTGATTCAATAAATGAGAGTGCAAATTGCGCTTGGAGGTTTTCCAGCAACGAGAATAGCGTCGAAGTTCTGTAAGGATTTTATTTTCTTTACAGTTATTTTTTATGCTTTATTCTTACATGTTATATTTAATTTTTCTCGTGATTAAATTTAATCGGTCGTCAGTTTAGTAAACATGATGTAATAATAACGTTGTTATGCTTACGAAATATTAAATAGGTAAAAATCTCTAAAATGAATTGATTTTATTTTTATTCAAGATTTTATATTAAGAATGTTAGAGAGAAATATATTATTTTTCATTACAAACTTAAACCTGAAAATTAGATTTTAAGGTTTAGTTATCCTATTCGATTTAGAGTAGTGCTCTTTTATTTGATGGTACAATCGCCCTAGTTAGAGTGAAGCTCTATTTCAAAAGTTTTTATAAGAATTATTATCTGAAAATGTATTGACAACATGTTTTCGGTAGTGGTTTTAAAACTTGAAAGTTAGTACTCGGATAACTAAATTCTTAGGTTTAATTTGGACACCTTGAATAAAGTTTAAACTGTCTAACCCCACCAAAGGTGGCATTTAAATGGTTCATTTTCAATCTCTTAGAAAAAGAAATTAATTTAATTAACCAAATTAGTTATCAACCCCACCCATAGGTGTTAATTGATTTGTTTAGTTAACAAAGAATATCTAACCCCACCAAAGGTGGTATTCATACAAAAAGAGAGAATCAATAAATATCAATTCATATCTTTAATAACCTAAATAATATGAGCAAGCATAATTAACTTAATTATTATATCAATAAATACTCCACCATTATAAATGATAAAATTTGCATAAATGTTTATTGAATCTATGTTTATTTTTATGTAATTAGATTAAAAACACAAAACCCAAAATATCGTGACAGGATGTTTAGGATTTAATTTCGTTTTTAAAAGTTTGAATAATAAATTAAAAACCACATACATTCCTTCCTTAGATCGACCTTGGGAGTATACTTATCATTTTCTACGAAATGATTCGTGCACTTGCGAGAGTTTTATAAATAGATAAAACCAAAGTAACGGGCAGGATCGGCGATGTCGGTTCTGCCCCTATCAGTCTTATGACTCATCATCATTCGGTGAGCTACCTTTTTGCATTTTAAACCCCTCTTGCCAAACTTCTTGAAACTATAGATTTTTTAAACATTTTTCTACCTTCTAAACACTTTATTTTCCTATAAACACTTACTTTAATTTTTGTGTTTATAAAGCACTCAAATGGTCCCAAGGAGAACGAAAAGAAACCAATTTTTTGATGAAGAATAAGAAGTTCCAAATTTCAGCTCTTCTGGTCCCTATCAACACTTGGCTTTGATTCTCTGTGAGCATTTTGTGAAAATAGATGAGTTTTCACTCATCCAAGAAAGGTTTCATACTTTTCTTGGCTTACCTGGTGTTCTCTTTCTTATAAGTATGATCCTACCATTTCGTGAGATTTTTATTATGCTATCATCTACTATTGTACTATTTTCTTCTCCAATAGTTTTAAGCTGTGAGGATATAGGGTCACTTTCTCTCAAGATTATGTCATCCAAATATTATCTTTCGCGAATGTACAAAACCCATCTTTTCCTATAATCCTTTTTGAGTTTGATAATCTTGTTACTTTGGATCTTCCACGTGAGTTTTCAAACATTTTAGCTCATAATCTAACTAAGATTTGTTCTAGCCGATCACAATCATAATTTTCATGGATGTGCACTTTCTTTGGGTGCTAATACACCTTGTCTTCATCTAAGTGACATTGTGAGTGTTATAATGCATCATTACACTAATTTCACCTTAATGACTGCTTCCCATGGTCACTTTCTTGGTGTTATTCTCAACTATATGAGTATAGACATTACTAACATGATCTATAGGATAATTTTCTTTCATTCCTACTCTTTCTATTCTTCATTATCCTTTTTTGATAATTCAATAGGGAACTTCCTTGTTCCCTAATGTTGTTGCACTACTAGAGGCAAAGGCATTGTTTGTGTTTTATACTTTTCTTTTGATTGCACTTCGACCTCTAGACATTATACTCCCTCTTTAGCTTCTTCTTAGAGTATCCTAGTTTGGTCCTTATCCTTCTACTCTACTCATCCTTGTGTTTCCTCTAAGACTTCTTCTTCAAAGATATCTCTCTTGTGTCATGATTTTTCTTATTTTACTATTAATGTTGAGTCCTTATTAAGAGATTTATTGCTTTTTTACAAACTCATAATTTGTCTTCACAATTCCTTGATGGTCTTGGTGAGTGGGTTTTGAGACCCGACGTTCAACCTTAAATATTTGGTCCTACTCACTCTTCTGGTTCCCTTACCTCTATTCAATTTATAGTTAATACCTCTCATATTACTTTTCTCTAGCTTTCTACCACTTTCCTTAGTCACCACTTCCAAAACTTTGATGGAACTGAGCCCTTAGGTTCTTTTGGCCAAATGACTAGTTCTTCTGACGAGTTTCTCTAGACATACATCTCCCAACAAAGCCCTACCCCTCCCATAGACAATTGAGACCTTGGTGGCTCTTCCCTTTGCATAGCTCTTGATAATGATAGAGAAGGTGGAAGATAGTCCTAAGTTTTATTTTATTTTTGATATAGTTTTTCTTTTCTTTTTCAAAATAATAATAATAATAATGTAAAATGTTCAAAAAAAATTAATGAAAGTTTTTGTTGGTGTTTTCAACATTTTGATGTGCTATTGTTGGTTGTTGTGTGATTGTTATCACTTTAATGTTCTTTTCTAGTTGCATGAATGTTAGGATTATTGCAAGATTGTATGACTTCTCTCCCTCATGTTTGAGGTGCTTCTTTAACTTTATGTGTCAAAAGGGGGAGAATTTAGTTTGCACACTTTTTGTTGCTTTGTTGTATGTTGCATGGGCTATGAGCATAGGATACACTACATTTATATTACTTAACTTGAATACATATAGGGGAGTGTACCATGAAGTCAGGGGAATTGTGTGACAACTATTTTTTTTTGTTGCATGTTTGACTGACTAATCTATCATTATGTACCTATGTAAGGGTAATACGATAATTTTCTGGTTAGACTATATATGGATTTGCATTACACATTCATGAGTATGTGTTGTTTTTATGTATAGGATACTAGTATGGCTTGGGACCTTGTTACGCTGTTAAAGTTGGAGTTTAGACATGCAACATGGGTATGTTGACATGTGAAGATGGTTTGTTCTTAGGAAAAAACTTTTTAGGCCATCTTGCATGATTATCTCATATTGACATGATAGTCTTTTTTAGTTATGTAGTGTTTTTCCATTGAAAGCAAAATGGGAAGATTGTAAGTCCTATAAGGCTTTGAGTCTTTTTGGCATTATCATGAGCAACATATAGAGTTTTTTTTTACTTAAAGCTTTGTCATCCTCTATGTAAGGTCAGTTACTAATATTCAGTACTCCACACACACACACAGTTTTGTGGGAATTTTTCAAAATTTACTTAACATCTTTTGAAAAAAAAATTGGGGTGCTCAGTGGGGATCTCACCATTTTGACTGGTGAGTTTTGCTGCCTATGTGAGTGGTCGATTAGACACTTGAATTACTCAGATGTTTTCTATAAATACTCCATTTCTTGTTGTCTGACTAATTATAAAAATATGGGAATACTCTGGCTTTTTTGAAACTTGTTAATTTCAAAAGATAAATAGTTTTTTTAGTTTCAATTTACTAATACATTGAATGTGTGTTTGATATTAGTGCTTTGTGTAAGTGTTGAGAAAATACTATTTTATCAAGTTGAGTTGAATTGTTATTTTAGAAAACGAGACTTTGATTTTTGGGTTTGTGAGTTTGGTTTATCTTCCCCTCAGGATTCACTTGTATCGATTGTTGTTAACTCATCATATCACCAGATAGTGGTAGGGTTTAGGAGGAGAATCTGATCCGACTTGAATCATAGTATTTGTAAAGGTAGCTAGCAAGGGTAGCATATAAGCAATGAGGGTAGGAGTCGTAACTAATTAACTAATTAAAGTATTAGAGTTATATTTGTGTCAAATTGTAAACTATTTTATTGCATTATTGCTTTATTTACTACTAAATGGTTGTCATATGCAACTTGAGGATTTTACCAAATAGGTAGGGGTCTACATATGTTTACCTTGCTATATTGACATGTTTCTTATGGTTTAGTTAGTACAATCACTTTCGTATCCAAGTATCTACCAAAATATGAGCATGTTTTAGTGATTAGAAAACACCTCTTTTCTTTTATAATGTCACTTGTTCCATTCTATTTTCTCTCCTACTTCCATTTATATTGCTTACCGATTTAGATTGTTTCTTTCTATCTAATATTCTACTTAATTTTTTGTTCTTCATACTATTTGCTTATCTACTTTTATTTTGTTGTGCGTGAGTTGAGGGTTAGTCTACTAGAGTTGTTAACTACTTATCCTGGTTGTTTACTGGATAGAAAAATTTCTTATATGTGTTGAGATGAATTGCAAGAGGTGTATGATATTTGGGAGGACACATATTATGGCACAAGTTAGAATAGCGTGGATATGGATTTGTGGAAAATGTCTTATGCTTCGTAACATGACAGGTGAAATTCTATGTGTCATGATCTATGAGATAGAAATTTAGACTTTTAATTATGTTTTTTATTTTTCGTTGTGTTCCATCGATTGGGACTTAGGAAATGTATCTAGTACATAACCTTTTTCCAAGCCACTTGTGCGTACAAGTATGGATCATTATGCTCACATCCAAGGATGATGGTGTTGTAGTGGTGGATGGGAAATGGTTGGATAGCCCATGGGGAAAACTTCTAGTTGTGTAGTACGTGGCCATACAGTACTTTGCTATTAGGCACATGGTTGGTCCGCGTATGGCAGCACGATAGCTAGGTTGATAGGATCTAGTTGGTGATGCACAAAAACTTGATAGTCAAATTTTATAAATATATAAAAAGCTTGCAAATGTATGAATCACTTATAATAAGCAATGGGTATACTCTTAAAGTCGCTCTAAATAGGAACTATATAGTTTCCAATAATTCTACAAATTTCTTAAAAACAAATACGAAAAATAAAACCTAAACATTATGTCACAATATTTGGTTTTAAAATTTCTAATCTAATAACATATAATTAAAAATAATAAAATATAGAGATATGGTTGATTCAAACAATTCAACACAGATATGTATATATCAATCAGTGGAGAATTTGTGGAAATAGTTAGCTACTTAACCATGTTTGCTTAGAATTAATTAGGTTATAAATTAAGGTTATTAAAACATGGGGATCAGATTCTTTGTTAATCAAATCAATTAATATCCATAGGCGAGGATCACCAACTGATTAGATTAAATTATGTTTTATTTCTAAGAAAATAACAAACCATTAAATTACTGCTTTAGGTAGAACACATAATTTAAACTCTTATTCAAAATGTCAAAATTAGATGTAGATGATGTTTCTGAGACTTAACATTCATATTTTAAATCTATTACAAAAAATATGTCGTCAATACATTAATCAATAATAAACTTTGTAAAAATCTTGAATAAAGAAGTAATCTTAATTTATTTTATAAATTTATTTTTACCTAAATCAACCCTTACAAACATGGTAACAAAACAAATTTCCCATAGTAATACTCAATCAAACATGCTCATATTTAATAAATGGCCAGTAAATAAAAATAGCATTCAAAATATACACAAAAACTAATTTGTATATAAAAATAAATGAATACAAATAAGATCAACAATACCAACTAAAGATAGATATGCATCTCCAATATATATATATATATATATATATATATATATATATATATATATATATATATATATATATATATATATCTTCTGTATTTTTTGAATCTAAAAAAGTTCTAAAGGATCTACCTATTATTGTTTATGAATCTAACCTATTGTAAAAAGCTAATAACTAGATAAATAAAAAGAAGAACATAGCTCTGACAGCTCTGAGGAAGAGTAAAAACAATACTAACTACCTAAAAGCTAACTACTTACATAATGAGTTTAAAAACATATATATAGGTTGAGGTTGACGCAAGAGCTTTGGGCCAAATTAAGTAGACATATGTCGTGACCCAGATTTTCCATGTCATGCCCCGAGACTCATAAAGTTTCACTTGATTCAATCCCAATAGGTCACACCATGGCACATAACAAATAATATGCTCATTGAATGTATATATAGAGGAGTGTCTCATTGAATCTTTTTCTTGAATCTTCATTATGACACGAATGTTTGTCTTGAATTTTTTCTTTCCACCCCTTACATACTGGTTGGCTCTTCATGTAAGGCTTACATACCTTATTCCTTTAAGATCTTAAGGTGAAAATTAAGTGCTTTAAGTGTTCTTTTTCATGTGTTGATCAATTTATACATTTGAAGCTAAAAACACTTGAAATCTAATAGAAAATACCTATGATTCTGAACATATAGAATGTCATAAATAATGATAAAAATATACATAATCAAATATATTTATTCACATTATAGTGTAATAAAAACACAAAATATTAGGATTTTTCAATCACTCATCAATTAGCCAAGGCTAGGTGACAATATTGCTCTTGGGTGACTTGTCTCGATGTATTAGTGCAGTCCATCTTCTCTTCCCACTGTGTATCTTCACTAGTTTGTTGGAGACCTATGGTCCTATTATCAAAATTGCATAAACTTATGTTTGAGTTAGGTGGGTTAGAGGTCTTCAGAACAATTCTTCAAACCAAGGACGTGTAGCATTCGAGCTAGAGCCAACCTATTATTGTCTATAGCCAATTTAGGGGTGATAGAGAACCTATTAAGCTTCTTTCTATACCAGTTGTAGTGTGGATCACAAAGCCTTTGTTTAGGGGGAATCCTATCTATACGTGACGTGCCTTAACTTCTGTGGATCATTTGTGGGCTTTGCCTATGGGGTGTCAAGTACATATATCAAGATGCTTTTTGCTCCTAAACTTGTAGGAGTACGGTCCATGATGACACAAAATTAAGTGAGATTTTGATGCTATTACCAGTTCCCCGACAACGGTGCCAAAACTTGATGCACAAATGTTTTGCATATAAATATTGCATGATTTATAAAATAGGTTGCAAGTGCACAAATCACTTAAAAATAATAATAAGTATACTTTCAAGGTCAATCTAAAGAGGAATCATGTGGTTTTTAAATAATTCAACAAATTCTTAAAATGAAAATAATAACCTAAACATCCAGTCACAATTCTTTTGGTTTGAAAATCTAAACTAATGACATAAAAATAATTATAGAATCAATAAATATTTAGGAAATTAAACATTTACATGTTATAGAGAATTTAAGTATCTAGAACTAACTTTTAAATTTTAAAACTACTATGAATGATATGTCATCAATTATCTTTCAATAATAATTGTTAGAAAAATCGTTGAAATAAAGCATGCCTCAAAATATATTTATACTGCAATTATCCAATATCCGTGAATATTACTCTAAATCAAAGTCGAATAATTTAAATCCTAAGTCTAACTCTCTTGTTATTATAAAAATACTTCGTCAATATAGTTTTCCATCACAAACTTCATTTTAATAATGATGAAGAAATAAAACTTAACTCATTTTATAAAAATATTTATCTACTTTAATATTTCACAAGCGTAACAGCATTACTAATATCTCATACTATTTATAACTAGACATGCCTATTTTAACTAATGATCAATAAATTATACATATAGCATGTAAAACAACATATCAAGATAATCTAAAAAGAATACATTTAAATATACCTCAATAGATTCTCATAATTTTCTATGTTCTAGAAAACCTCCAACTAGATTTGCCAAAAGCGTTTATTGAATTGAAACTTAAAACTATTACATAAACTAAATTTGTTTTACTCTCAAATGAAAAAAGAACATTAAACTAAAGAAATGAAAAGTTAAAAAAAGCTTCAAAGACTAAGAAAATAGTTTAAGAATGAAACCGTGGGATATATTCTGGGATATGGATTACAATGAAAATAGTATCTTATTTATAGGTAGAGGAAAGGAAAGAAATATAGACTTTTAGACTGGTGTCATAGTATACAATTGTTTCACATTGAGGTATAAATAGGTTATACACAATTTTGACTCAATCCATTATATTTGCATCGTGGTATATATATTTTTCACGCAGCCACCCATAACATATTTGAAACACATTGATGTCACTCTTATTGCCTCGCACCATAGCATACAAAAATTTCATGCCATAGTATTCTATACTATGTATCACTTTAAACCCTTTATTTCTTGTATTTTCCTTTTCAAGTTTTAAAACATATATAATGCTTAACATATGTTTTCTTTTTAACCTTCTAAGTTGTGACGGGTGCTTTAAATATAATTCTTCAAGTTGAATAGTTTAACTACAAGAAATACCTGAGAAATAACAAAATATACCTATGATTCCGAAAAGACAGATTTTCTTAAAATAATAGTAAAATTAAGCAAGTACAAATTTATTTAATCATTTAACATACATAAAATCACAATATATTAAAAAAAATTAAGCATTTATCACAATCTCCAACCAACTTCTTACTAGTTACTTAGCAAGAATGGCAAAAAGTTAAAAACAAAAACGAGAAATAAAATAAACTATTATAAATTATTTCCGTAGATTAACATGATTGTATTAAGCGTATATAATAAACCTTTAAACCTCTAAGTTGACCTAATGGACGAGTTTAAGTCTCGTGGGGGTTTTTAGATATAATATACACAAACATAAAAAATAATACAAAAATTATAAATAAAAAAGATCAAATAATACATAAAGAAATAAAATTCAAAATAAAATAAAATAAACTAACAAAAGAATAAGAAAAACAATACTTCGCATGCTTTTAATCTCTTCTGAGTCTATAATTAAAATCTATAGCTTAAATTATTTCAATATTCTAAACATTCATGATTTAATATAATAATTAGTTGATAATCATTTTCATATTCAAATAAATAATGTATCAATATAAATTTATCCAATTTTATTGTATAGAATTTGAATTTGCTTCAACACTAACCTCATAAGGCATACTCTCAATAACACTTATCCTATTGGTTCAACACTCATTCAAAGGTATATATGCAATTAGAGTTTATGTACAAAAATGAAATAATAGGTTTGCATATATATAAAGAATAAAAAGCTCAAAATGGTACATCATATTGACCCCATTAAACAAATCAAATGAAAGGATTTTATAAATAAATCACATATTACTTTCATACACCAATCAAATTCATCAAATAAAAAATCTCAAGTAATATGCATTTCAGATATGAGAAAAATGCAAATGACTTCTTGTGGGATTATTTCCTATATTTCTTTCTTTTGTATTTAGCTAATTCTCACAACTTTATAGGATAATGGGTCATAATATTTAGCTCATACTATTAATTTTTCTCTCTCTTTTTTTTTCCTTTTTTTTAAAGATATATATATTTTTAGAGAAAGGACTCATGTATAGATTGTACATGTATGTATGATAAAGTGAGTGACAAATTTGTAGTTTTTTTTCTTTTTTTGGTTTAAGTAACCCCATATATTCTTTTTTTTAGAAGTCATGCATGAATGAAGAGAAGGGAATATACTTTCAATATCTATTTAATTTAATTAATTTAATTAATAAAATAAATATATGATACTCTATTAGAAGTAAATCCTCACATTCAATGCAAAGATCTATAAAGATCATCTAACAATTAGAATTGATAAGAAGAGTGCTTAAAAAAGTATAAAACAATCTTAGAATGAGAAGATAATGGCTCAAAATAAATTCTCACAAAGTAGTCTCCACTTTTTGATTCCTAAACACCGATTTTAGGTTTATTACAATTTTAAAATTTTATCATAAAATACTAATTACAACAAAAACTATAACATTATTACATTAAATGTTCTTGAAATTAATCTAACAATGCAAAGACTTAATCATTTTCCTTAAAATTAACTTAAAAGATATCATAACTTTTGTAAGAATATTTTTTTTGAATAAACTAAAAATTCCTAATTCAATAAAAATAAATAAAAACACCCAAAACTTTATAATGTAACTTTTTTTACCTCTAACCCCGAACTTTTCCCTCAATGTAACAATTATAAATTAAAGATAAATTATAATGAAAGAGAAAATACCCACTTGTTGAACATATTTAAGAGTTGATATAAAATTGCAGATGTATCCATAAATCCAAACAGATAAATATTACACAGAAAATACTATATACTTCTCACAAATTGCAACAAACAGTTATAAAATTTAACATTTCTAAATTATGTTCACAAAACAGGAATAAAAAATTAATAACATGAAATAAAAAAAATATAAACTAATAATTAAGATAAAAGAAATAATATTACTTTAAAATGATCTGTTACCTCCTATCCAGCATAATTGTAACGTCTTAGCAAGACACTTCTTGAAAGGATCTTCATTTTCAAAATTTAATACACTTAATGTCCTCCTCATCATTGAGTTTGTGTGAGTATGTGCTTAAAAGTGTGCAACCTTTGTGTAAAGATTGTCGTTGAAAAACTCCTTTAATGGACACTAACAACTGTTTTCGTAGAGGCCTATCAGTAAATACATTATTATGGGTTTTAGATCACTTATACCTAACTACAAGTATAATGAATAAGACATTAAATTTATACTTGAAATTACATTCTTTTTATCACCAATGATGATATTAAAATTTTCTATTAAATAAAAAATTAAACACTAAACAAAAATAAAAATAATATAATAAACAACTGTGTATAAATAAATAAGAGAAAAAATAAAAATAAATAAAATAAATAATAGAAAATAAATAAATAACAAAAAAAAAGAAATATAAATAAAATTTAATAAACAAAATTAGTTGGACAAAAATTTAATAAATAAAAACTTATTAAATAAAAATACTAAGCAAACAATAAAAATTAAACTACTGTTAAAATAAAATTTTAAATTAGCATATAAGAATACTAAAAAATTTAAAAACATTAAGTTAATAAATTATATCTTAACAAACTAAAAATAAAAAATTTAAATAAAAGTAAGCAAAGATATTTATCTTTCATATTTTTTTAATATCAAAAGTCGGCTAAATGAATAAGATATTAAATTTTCAGATTTTTTTTCTTTGTTTTATTTTTTTGATATTCGAATTTTTTTTATTTTTAAGATGTCTAGTTTATTATTATTATTATTATTTTATGACTTTTTATAGAATTTTTTCGATTTTTAAATATTTAAACATTATTAATACCACCAGAGTTTTTTTTATTTTTTAAGTTTTTTAAATTTAATTTCTTTTTGTTTTTGACTTTCTATTTCCTTTTTTATTTTTTTATTTTTAAAAATTTTCAATTTTTTGTTTTTTTAAATGTCTTTTTCCTTTTATAAAATTTTTAATTTTTAGTTTTTATTTAGTTTTTAATTTTCAATTTTTTAATTTTTCAATTTTTTAAAATTTCTAAGATATCAAGAGATTTGTTTTGCCTTTTTTGCCTACATTTTTTAGACTTTTCAATTTTCCATTTTTCAATTTTTTAAAATTTTTAATATGTCATGAGATATTTTAGTTTGTTTTTCGATTTTTTTTAGATTTTTAAAATTTTTTATTTACTTTTTTTATTTTCAATTTTTTTTTATTTTTAAGATCTCTAGAGTTTGTTTTTTAATTTTTTGCCCTTTTCTAAGATTTTTAGATATTTAGATTTTTCAAAAGATTTAAAATTTTTAATATCTCTAGAGATTGTTTTAAATTTTTAAATTTTCAGTTTGCTTATTATTTTTATTTTTTTATGTTTTAATTTTCTTCTTCCTTTTTTAAAATTTTCTATGTTTGTTTTTGTTTTTGACTTTCTTTTACCTTTTTTTATGAAATTCTTTATTTTTCTATTTTTTGAATTTTTTTATATTTCTAAGTTTTTCAATTTTTTTTTTAATTTTTAAGATGTCAAGAGATTCTTTTTGTTTTATTTTTTTATTTTGTGTTTCGATTTTTAAAATTTTCAAGTTTTTTTTAATTTTTCAATTTTTTAAAATTTCTAAGATATCAAGAGATTTGTTTTGCCTTTTTTGCCTACATTTTTTAGACTTTTCAATTTTTCATTTTTCAATTTTTTAAAATTTTTAATATGTCATGAGATATTTTAGTTTATTTTTCGATTTTTTTTAGATTTTTAAAATTTTTAATTTATTTTTTTATTTTTAAGATCTCTAGAGTTTCTTTTTTAATTTTTTTCCCTTTTCTAAGATTTTTAGATATTTAGATTTTTCAAAAAAATTAAAATTTTTAATATCTCTAGAGATTGTTTTAAATTTTTAAATTTTCAGTTTGCTTATTATTTTTATTTTTTTATGTTTTAATTTTCTTCTTCCTTTTTTAAAATTTTCTATGTTTGTTTTTGTTTTTGACTTTCTTTTTCCTTTTTTTATGAATTTCTTTATTTTTCTATTTTTTGACTTTTTTTATATTTCTAAGTTTTTCAATTTTTTTAATTTTTAAGATGTCAAGAGATTCTTTTTGTTTTATTTTTTTATTTTGTGTTTCGATTTTTAAAATTTTCAAGTTTTTTTTTAATTTTTCAATTTTTTTAAAATTTCTAAGATATCAAGAGATTTGTTTTGCCTTTTTTGCCTACATTTTTTAGACTTTTCAATTTTCCATTTTTCAATTTTTTAAAATTTTTAATATGTCATGAGATATTTTAGTTTGTTTTTCGATTTTTTTTAGATTTTTAAAATTTTTAATTTATTTTTTTTATTTTCAATTTTTTTTATTTTTAAGATCTCTAGAGTTTCTTTTTTAATTTTTTTCCCTTTTCTAAGATTTTTAGATATTTAGATTTTTCAAAAAATTTAAAATTTTTAATATCTCTAGAGATTGTTTTAAATTTTTAAATTTTCAGTTTGCTTATTATTTTTATTTTTTTATGTTTTAATTTTCTTCTTCCTTTTTTAAAATTTTCTATGTTTGTTTTTGTTTTTGACTTTCTTTTTCCTTTTTTTATGAATTTCTTTATTTTTCTATTTTTTGACTTTTTTTTATATTTCTAAGTTTTTCAATTTTTTTTTAATTTTTAAGATGTCAAGAGATTCTTTTTGTTTTATTTTTTTATTTTGTGTTTCGATTTTTAAAATTTTCAAGTTTTTTTTAATTTTTAATATATCATGAAATATTTTGTCTTAATTTATTTATTTTTTTATATTTTTCAATTTTTTAAAATTTTTGAATATGAAATTTTTTTTTATTGTTTTTAGATTTTAAAATTTTCAACTTTTTTTTAATTATTTAAGATATCAAGTGATATTTGTCTTTATTCTATTTTTCTTAGATTTTTAAAATTTTAAATTCTTTAGAGATTTATTTTGGCTTTTGTTTTTTTTTTAATAAAATTCATTTTTCAATTTTTTTTAATTTTCTAGAAGAAAAAAATAAAAAATAAAAAAGGAGTAAACGTAATATAAATAAAATATATAATTAGTAAAGATTAAATAAATAATTACAAGTTAACAACATATATCATCAAAGAATCATGTTAATACACAGAAATATTAAAATTATTAAAAAAAATAAAGTAAAAGAAAATAAAATAAGCTAAAGTTACAAACTTCATTTTAATCTAAAAAATAAAACTTATATTCATGTAAAGATGTGTGATAGATGCCAAAGGATAGGTAATATTTCAAAAAGAGATAAAATGTCCCTAAATAATATACTATACTTAAGTGGAATTGTTTGATGTTTAGGGCCTTGATTTTATGGGATCATTCCTTTCATCCTTTGATAACAAATATATACTCGTAAGAGTCAATATGTATCAAAAATGGGTAGAATCCACAATTAGCAATAAATGTGATGCCAATGTTGTCCTAAAATTTCAGAAGAAACAAAATTTTACTAGATTTGGAATTCCTAGGCAATGTGAAACTCCCCAGATCTTTTAACTTTTGAGGTAATTTCTTTTAAAGAATGGCACTACATTCTAAAGAATTGCACAACATTCTTCAAAAAGTTTTAATGTTTCATATTCTTCCAACCTTCTCTTCTTAGAAATGATGTCCTTCAGGAATTTAGCATTTGTTCCAAGGTATCTACAAAAGGAATATTTATGTGAATTTTCTTAAAAATATCTAAAAACTTAGAAAATTGTTTATCTAATTTTTTTAAAGTATTGAGGATAAGGAAGTAGAGTAGAGAGAATAGAAATATTATTGCGAAATAAAATTGATGAGACATGTCAGTCTCTCTTAGTGTATCATCAAAAATCTCATCTTCTTCTACTTTATGATTACTTTAGCAATTGTTTGGAGCTGTAGGGGTGGACTCGGTTTTCTTTGATGGTAACCCTCAATTTTTGTTTCACTTCTAACTGTAATGGCCTTGGATTGTTCCTTTGTATTCACTTCTGTATTGCTAGGAAAAGTTCCTCTTTATTGGGCATTGATAGTTGTGGCTAGTTCCCCAATTTGTACTTCAAGATTTTTCATAGTGGCTCCCATATTGTTAAAATGAGTCTCAAAGTTATCCATCTATGAATCGCTCTTTTTAAACCTTGCTTTGGTCTCCTCAACAAATTAAACCATGGAATTCTCAAGTGACATCTTTTTCTCGCTTGGTTGACTATCAAACCCTCAAAGATGTTGTAGCACATTCTTTGTGATTCCATAAGACAAATTCTTATGATTTCGAAGCCCTGGATGATAGTAATTTTGCATAGGATTACCATGATAGTTGTAGTTCTAATTGTTGATGTATTGAACCTATTCTTGACTTACTTCATTCATTAAAACTATCATACTTGAATCTACAATATATTCTACACTTTTTTGTATTCTTTGGATTGTCAAGGTTGAAATTTGATGAGATAGAGAAGTAACTTGAGCTGAAAGGGTAGCAAGTGGCTCCAATTTATGAATCTCGATAACTTCCTTAACCATAAATCTTTCATTTGGCCATTGATAGTTGTTTGAGACCATTTCTTCCAAAAGAGAAGTAGCACCTTTAGCTATCTTTGACATCAAAGTTCCACCAGAAGCAGCATCAACTATAGCTCTAGTTTTCCCATTTAACCCATTATAGAACATCTGATCTTGCAACCAATATGTCAATCCATGTTGAGGGCAACACCAAATCATATCTTTATACCTTTCCCATGCTTCATAGAGTGTCTCAAAATCATTTTGTCTAAATTGACCAATCTCACTCCTAAGTTGGGTTGTCATTGTAGGTGGAAAGAATTTAGCAAGAAAATTTTCTGCCATGTCCTTCCAACTAGTTATGCTTCCTAGTTGTAGAGATCATAGCCAACTTCTAGCCTTGCTCCTCAATGATAAAAGGACACAATCTCAGTCTAATGGGGTCTTCAGTAACACCATTCATCTTTATAGTATCAAAAATCTCCAAGAACATTGCCAAATGAATATTGGGATCATCAAGTGGCGATTCATTGAATTGGGCTTATTGTACCATGCTGATCAACGCAGGTTTAAGCTCAAAATTATTGACATTAATGGTCTGATGTCCTACACCTGAGTAATTGTCATACACAATTGGCCTTACATAATCCTTTAAGGTGTGTGGAAGTGCATTATATTCTCCTTTAGACATACCTAGTACTTTCTTCTTTCTTTGTTATCAAAAGGTTCTTTCAATCTTTGGATCAAAAGGAATAATATTTCGAGTTCTAGCACGGTGCATCCAATGTCAAAAACACACATAGAGAAAAATAAAAAAATATATAAAGATATAAATATAAATGAAATAAAATATAATTCTAAATTAAAACCAAGATTACATTGTATCGATATTGGAAAAAATAAGAAGAAATAAATCATTGACAATGGTGCCAGAAACTTGATCGGTGCAAAATTGCAAGTGCACAATATCATAATTTTATAATAAAATGATAAGAAGAGTATTGTCCTAAGGTATTGGTAACTCACTTTTTACAAATACCAAAATTATACTAATCTCAATTTTATCTAGAGAAGTCATTAAGGTTGTTGTAATTGAAATTTAAAATAAAATTAATTTAAAAAAAATATTCAAAAGAAAAAAAGTTGTTATTCAAAGATCAAATTAATGGGAAAAAACTTCTAGGAAATTGATTTCACCTAATCTCTCACTATGTTTTACTCATCTAGCTAATTTAATTTAATTCTCTCTGTTTGTTAGCAATCTCTAAAAAAACATCCAAAAGCCTCTTTCGACGATCAATTGGAAATATTCTTGTTAATTAATTTACACAAGAGTATGCAATTTAATAAAACAAGAAAGCATTAAAATCAATGATTTTAATACTCCACAAGTTCATACAAGTCTTTCGATCTACATATTTACTTATGCCAAAATATTAAAGATCTATCTTATAATTCCCTCTTTCGATAGTAAATCACAAGACTAAAATCATCTAATTAATGGCCAGTTAATTAGAAATAATAAACTCAGAATAAATTTGATAAACATAAAGAGAAATAATTCAAATTAACATAAAAATCAAGTATAATTCATAATTAAATTACATTTTTTTCCTAGAATAAAGAAAATTTAATTTTTAACATGAATAATTTATTTTTATGTTTCTCAGAATTATTCTTAGTTTATTGTTTCTAATTAACTTGCCATTAATTAGATTATTTTAATTTTGTGATTTACTATCGAAAGAAGAAATTATAGGATATATCTAGAATATTTCGACATAGGTAAATATAGAGATCAAAAGACTTGTATGAACCTATATAGTATTAAAATCTTTAGTTTGAATGTTTTCTTGATTTATTAAATTGCATACTCTTATGTAAATTAATTAATAAAAATGTTTCGAATTGACCGTCGAAAGAGGTTTTTGGATGTTTTTTGAAAATTGATAACAAACAAAGAGAATTAAATTTAATTAGTTAGACGAGTAAAACATAGCGATGGATTAGGTGAAATTAATTTTCTAGAAGTTTTTTCCCATTAATTTGATCTTTGAACAATATCTTTATTTTCTTTTGCATACTTTCTTTAAATTAATTTTCTTTTAAATTTCAATTACAACAACCTTAGTGGCTTTTCTAGATAAAATTGATATTAGTATAATTTTGGTATTTTTCAAAAGTAAGTTACCAATCCTCGAGGACGATATTTTTCTTATCACTTTATTATAAAACTATGTTATTATGCACTTGAAGTTTTGCATCAATCAAGTTTTTGACTCTGTTGTTAGGGATTGATTTTTTCTTATTTTTGCCAATATCGATACAAAGTAATTTTGGTTTTAATTTAGAATTATATTATATTATATTTTTTTATTTGTATTTGTATTTTTTATTTATATTTTTCTTTAGGTGTGTTTTTGACGTTGGATGTGTCGTGCTAGAACTCGAAACATTTTTCCTTTTGATCAGGAGATTAAAAGAACCTTTAGATCACAAAGAAAGAAGAAAGTACTAGCCATGTTGAAGGAGAACAAAATGCACCGCCATGCACCCTGAAGGATTATGTAAGACCAATTATGAATGACAATTATTGAGGTGTAAGATGCCAGACCATTAATGCCAATAATTTTGAGCTCAAACATGCATTGATCAACATAGTGCAATAGGCCCAATTTAGTTGATCGCCACATGATGATCCCAATATTCATTTGGCAATGTTTTTGGAGATTTGTGACATTGTAAAGATGAATGGTGTTACTAAATACACTAGACTAAGATTGTTTCCTTTTTCATTAAGGGAAAAGGCCAGCGGTTGGTTACAATCTCTACAACTGGGAAGCAACACTATGTTGGCAGGACATGACAGAAAAATTTCTTGCTAAATTATTTCGACTCGCAAAACCAGCCCAACTCAGGAGTAAGATTGGTCAATTTAGACAAAATTATTTTGAGACACTCTATGAAGCATAGGAAAGGTATAAAGATATGATTCGATGTTGCCCTTAACATGGATTTCCATATTGGTTGCAAGTTTAGATGTTCTATAATGAGTTAAATGGGAAAAATAGAACCATAGTTGATGCAGCTTCTGGTGGAACTTTAATGTCAAAGATAGTTGAAGGTGCTACTTATCTTTTGGAGGAAATGGCCTCAAATAAATTTCAATGGCCAACTGAAAGATCTATGGCTAAGAAAGTTACTAGGATTCATGAATTAGTGTCGTTTGCTACCCTTTCAGTTCAAGTAACTTCTCTATCTCATCAAATTTCAGCCTTGATAACCTAAAGAATATCATAGAGTGCAGAATATGTTGCAACTTCAAGTATGATAGTTCTAATGAATGAAGCATGTAAAAAACATGTTCAATACATCAATAATCAGAACTACAACTATCGTGGTAACCATATGCCAAATTATTACCGTCTAGGGCTTAGAAATCATGAGAATGTTTCTTATGGAAACATAAAGAATGTGCTACAACCTCCTCTAGGGTTTGATAGTCAACCAACAAAGAAGAAGATGTCACTTAAGGATGCCTTGGTTTCCTTTGTTGAGAAGACCAAAGCAAGGTTTAAAAAGAGTAATTCACGGTTAGATCACATTGAGACTCATTGTAGCAATATGGGAGTCATTATGAAAAATCTTGAACTGTAAATAGGGAAAGTAGCCACAACCATCAATGCTCAATAAATAGGAAATTTTCCTAGCAATACAGATGTGAATCCAAAGGAATAATGCAAGACCATTACACTTAAGAGTGGAAGAGTGAGATGTCACCATCAAAATAAATTGAGTCCACCCATACAGCTCTAAACAATGGCCAAATAAATCATAAAGTAGAAGAAGAGGAGGCTTTTGAATATACACTAAGAGAGATTGACATATCTCCATCAATTTTATTTCCTGACAATCCTCATATTCTCCCTACTCCACTTCCTTATCCTCAACTCTTTCAAAAAAAAATTATATAAACAATTTTCTAAGTTTTTGGATATTTTTAAGAAAATTTGCATAAATATTCCTTTTGTAGATGCCTTGGAATAGATGCCAAATTATGCCAAATTCTTGAAGGAGATCGTTTCCAAGAATAGAATGTTGGAGAAGTTCGAAATAGTGAATATTTTTGAAGAATGTAGTGCCATTCTTCAAAATAAATTTCCCCAAAAATTAAAAGATCCAGGGAGTTTCACTTTGCCTTGCACTATTGGAAATTCATTTTTTGATAAAGTTTTATGTGATCTTAGTGCTAGCATTAATCTTGTGCCAGTGTTTTTTTATAAGAAATTGGGACTTGGAAAGATCAAACAAACAACAATTTCTTTACAACTAGTAGATTGATCCATCAAGTATCTGATCGGGCAGAACCGACATCGCCGATCCTGCCGATACTTTGGTTTTATATTTATAAAACTCTTGCAAGTGCATGAATCATATCGTAGAAAATGATAAGTATACTCCCAAGGTCGATCTAAGGAAGGAATGTATGTGGTTTTTAATTTATTATTCAAACTTTTAAAAACGAAATTAAATCCTAAACATCCTGTCACGATATTTTGGGGTTTTGTGGTTTTTAATCTAATAACATAAAAATAAACATAGATACAGATTCAATAAATATTTATGCAAATTTTATTATTTATAATAGTGGAGTATTTATGGATATAATAACTAAGTTAATTATGTTTGCTCATATTATTTAGGTTATTAAAGATATGAATTGATATTTATTGATTCTCTCTTTTTTATATGAATACCACCATTGGTGGGGTTAGATATTCTTTATTAACTAAACAAATCAATTAACACCTATGGGTAGGGTTGATAACTAATTTGGTTAATTAAATTAATTCCTTTTTCTAAGAGATTGAAAATGAACCATTTAAATGCCACCTTTGGTGGGGTTAGATAGTTAAACTTTATTCAAGGTATCCAAATTAAACCTAAGAATTTAGTTATCCGAGTACTAACTTTCAAGTTTTAAAACCACTACTGAAAACATGTTGTCAATACATTTTCAGATAATAATTCTTATAAAAACTTTTGAAATAGAGCTTCACTCTAACTACCGGGCGATTGTACCAACAAATAAAAGAGCACTACTCTAAATTAGACTGGATAACTAAACCTTAAAATCTAATTTTCAGTTTTAAGTTTGTAATGAAAAATAATATATTTCTCTCTAACATTCTTAATATAAAATCTTGAATAAAAATAAAATCAATTCATTTTAGAGATTTTTACCTATTTAATATTTCGCAAGCATAACAATGTTATTATTATACCATGTTTACAAATAGCCAACACAGTTAAATTTAATCACAGACAAATTAAATATAACATGTAAGAATAAAACATAAAAAATAACTGCAAAGAAAATAAAATCCTTATAGAACTTCGATGCTATTCTCGTTGTTGGAAAACCTCCAAGCGGAATTTGCACTCCCATTTATTGAATCAAAAAGCTAATAAATTACAAAAACATAACTAGTTCTTCTTAAAAAGAGAAGAACTCTAAAACTAGAGAATTTAACTAAGAAAAACTAAAAACTAAGAAAGAAACTAAGAAAAGCTTAAAAACTAAGAAATGAGAGAAAGAATGAGAAGAGAAGAATGATTTTGAGGTGTGGTATGAAGTGAAGAGAATGGGTATTTATAGGGGAGGATGGAGAGAAAAAGTGGGTGAAAAAATGTTAAAAAATGATGAAAACACGGAGTGGTGATTACTGACGTCATTAATGACATCAGCATGACGTAGGGCGGTTGTGCGCGCAGAAGGGGCGTGGGTGCAGGCGCGCACAGATGGGTAGTAGCTGGGCGTAGGTGCGCGTAGATGGGTACTGGCGCAGCACGCGCGCACGTGGCACGTGGGGCGAGTCGTGCGCACGTAGATGGGAGCATGCTGGACGTAGGTGCTCACGGACGAAAGAAGGGACGCACGCGGAAGGAAGATCTAGCGTGCGCGTTGCTGGGCGCGCTGCATGCAGTGGCCGGCGCGGCTGGGCAGGTTGGTGGCTGGGCGGCGCGATTTCCTCTTTTTTGACCTTTTTAATCCATTTTGTCCAATTTTTCCATATTTGTTGACTTTTCCTCATTTATTTTTGAATGTATTTGTGATGTATTGCTTCCAGTATTCCTATTTGAGTCTTTAAGTTACGTTTTTAAGCAAAAATACTTGAAAAACAATAAAAATACCCATGATTCCGAAAAGACAAATTTATATAAAATATGATAAAATCATATAAATATATATATATTTAATCAATTAATGTGCATAAAATCATGATAATTTTAGTACTTTTTGAGCACTCATCAGTATCCATATGGAATCATAGAAGATGTATTAGTAAAGGTGGATAAATTTATTTTTCCTACTAATTTTATGGTGTTAGATATGGATTAACACTAAGATATCCCACTAATTATTGGCCGACCATTCTTGGCTATGGGAAAGGATTTAATGGATTTTCAAAAGGGTGAGTTAACGTTGAGAGTGAACAAGGAAGATGGTACGTTCATCATCTACCAAGCCATGATATTTCCAGAAAATCCAAGCACTAGCTTTCAAGTAGATGTCATTGAAAAATGTGTAGTAAAAGCCTTTCAAGAGGATATGTCGGTTGATCAACTAGAATGATATATCACCATTTCATATCATGCTTATGATTTTAATAACTCTGCTATTTGTGAACCTTATTTTCCTTTTGTTAGCGAAGAATTTTTCCACTATGTATTTTCCTTGGAAGCATTGTAGTAAGTAACATCATTTAGCATGGAAGTGGAGAGGCTAGAGCCAATGGTAGCAAATATGGATTCTATAGTCTCTAGAGAAAAAGTGCTACAAACTACAACTCAAGAGTTGAAGCAATTGCCTTAGCATCTTCGCTATGCATTCTTGGGTGATTGATACACCTTTCTAATGATTTTTGCTACATCACTTACACCCAAAGAAGAGGAAAAGTTACTACGTGTGTTAAGGGAGAATAGAACAGCCTTGGGATGGACTATCTCTGAGATAAAAGGTATAAGTCCATCCATTTGCATGCACAAGATTCTAATGGAGAAACCTTACAAACCATCAATTGAGCCCCAAAGATGATTAAATCTGACAATGAAGGAAGTTGTGAGAGTTGAAATTTTAAAGCTTTTCAATGCTAGAATTATATATGATATTTCAGACAGCTCATGAGTAAGTCCAGTGCATGTTGTAACAAAAATAGGGTGGAATGACGATGGTGAAAAATGACAACAATAAGCTTATTCCTACAAGAACAGTCACGAGTTGGCATGTATGTATAGATTTCTGCAAGTTGAACAAAGCAACACAGAAGGATCATTTTCCATTTCCATACATTGATCAAATGTTAGATCGATATCCCTATTATTACTTCTTAGATGGTTATTTGGGGTATAACCAGATTGCCATAGCCTCTAAAGATCAAGAGAAAACTATATGCACGTGCCCCTATAGAACATATTTTTTAGAAGGATGCCCTTTGGATTGTGCAATGCCACAACAACATTTCAACATTGCATGATAGCTATCTTTTCTGATATGGTGGAAGATATAATGGAAATTTTCATGCATGACCTTTTTTTGGAAAATTATGTCATCTCCCTATTAAGTTGGAGCATAAAGCTTATTGGGCTATAAAGAAGTTTAATTTTGATTTGAAAGCAACAAGGGAGAAGCAACTTCTTCAATTGAATGAAATGGATGAGTTCTGGAATGATGCTTATGAAAATGAAAAAATCAACAAAGAACAGACAAATAAGTGGCATGAAAACACTTCCCGGGAAAGTTAAGATCAAGATGGATAGGTCCTTATACAATTGACAAAGTTTCCACTTATAAAGCAATAGACTTGAAGGACAAGGCATGGTATATATTTAGAGTTAATGGTCAAAGATTGAAGCACTATTATGGAGAAAAAGTGGAGTGTAATTGTGCATTTATTCCTCTTCGAAATCCAAAATTATTGAAGATTGAAAAGTTTAGCTGTAGACTATAAAAAGCACCTATGAGAGGCATCCCATAGAACTTTCTTTTGTTCTTTTATTTTATTTGTTATTACTATTTGGATTTTGATGTTGGTTTATTATGCAGGAATAAAAAGCTAAAAATTACAAACTAATATAGATACACCATAAGACTAGGGAAATTCCTTTCATTTCTTCCATCTGTCTCACTTTTGAATTACAATGAGAACATTATGTATTCTATGTTTTGGGGTGTCAACTCCTATAGTCTTGAGTTGTTGAATTCTATTATCAAGCATGTATTTGAGTCTGATTGAATTTGCTATGACTATGAAATTTGTAATTGAGGATGAGTTTGAGAAAAGTTTTTCAAAATATGCTATTATGTTAGATAGAGTTTTGTGGATACTTTTATTTAAATCTTTGTCCTTGAAAATAATTGAGCACATAGTAAATTTTTCTTACTCCATTTTACCTATGAAGAAAAGATTTGAATTAACCATTTAGGAAAGTTTAATCTTGCTTTGCTCTATAATTTGTTGATGGATACTTGAGGTGAAATCCTAGTTGATACCAAATATTAGAGAATTGATATAGGCAATTTTTTTATGTCACAACCAAAAAGTTTTCCCAACTGTCCTAATTATCATGCCATTATCACATGGTGTATTCTCATAGTTAACACGCATAATCCTTATTTTACATAAGTCTTATTTGTTCTTTTAACTACATAAAACATTCTCATTCTAAGCTTGAAAAACCATGAACTTACCTTAAATTTTGAGAAAATACTTTGGTAAAAATTTACATTTAAAAAGAAATTTCAAATTAAATAATCCACATTATGTTTGCTCTATTTGATCAAAGTGTGAAAAAAAGAAAAAAAGGTGAAAGGCAAGAATCAAAAAAGGGTTAATGTGGTTGAAATTAGTAAAGACTATGAGTATCAAGGCAATCACATCTTTAAAAAAAGAAAAAAGAAAAAAAGGGTACTCCACTTATTGAGTATGTCAATAATATTGTTATCATTATGAGCATATTATCGAGAAACAACTATAGTGTGAATCCTGTGGATAATCTTTTTATTGTTTTTTTCTACCAAGTATTTTCCCAATTTTCTTTGATTTTTCATATCCATTTCTTTCTTAGTCCTCACCCTATGGCCTACTATTACAACCCTCATTAAAGACTTTTTTTTATCTCTAATTTTGGTATTTGATTACATTAGTGGAGAAGATTTTTGAAAATTAGACTTATGGGGTTAAGTTTTGAGAGAATTATTCTGATTTCAATTGTTCTACTTTTATCTTAATTTGCTGGTGGTTTCGAGTTAAATTGACTATTTCACACACACATTTAAGGACCTAGCTTTAGGTTGAAGTAAATGCTTAACTCTTGCTTGGCAAATTGCAAAATTTTGATTGATTTTATTGCTATCTTTGATGTAAAAAGAGTAAGTTATTAGTGATAAAATCTAAATTTAGATTATGGCTTGGTAAGTGATGATAGTTATCTATGGGATCTTGTTGACACTGTCTACAATTGTCTTTTATTTTATTTTCTATTTGTTTACAATTGTCTTTTATTTTATTTTCTATTTGTTTGAGGACAAACAAAGTTTTAAGTTTGAGGGTGTTTGATGACTTGCATAATTTGGAATAATTTAGCACTTCTTAACATTAATTTTAGTCTAATTTTAATTAATTTTTATTGATTTTATACTTCATTATTATTATTATTTAAATTTTATTGCAGAATTGAATAAAATAAAGATCTAAAATTTTAGAAGTATATTAACTAAGGATTCTTAAATTTAAAAGAAGATTTATTTAAATTAAGATGTATTTAAATGAATATTTCTCAAATATATATATATATATATATATAAGAAAACAAAGAGACAGGAGAAGACCGAAAAAAAACATAGAAGGAGCAACGGTGCAAAAAAAAGCAAAAAAGAAAAAACTAAGAAAGAAATTGGAAAGAGAAAAGTGCGCAACAGATTAACGCGAAAGCATATTCTTTTTGCGAGTTAATTTTCTTTCGATTTCTTTTAGAAAATTATGGTGAATTCGTTTATGTTAAATTTAATTTTTAGCATGAACTAATTTTTCTTTATTCTAGGAAAAAAATGTAATTTAATTTCAAACTATGCTTGATTTTCTATGTTAATTTAAATTATTTATTTTTATGTTTGTCTCATTTATTCTGAGTTTATTGCTTCTAATTAAGTGGCCATTAATTAGATTATTTTAATCTTGTGATTTACTATCAAAAGAGGGAATTATAGGATATATCTGGAATATTTTAGCATAGGTAAATATAGAGATCGAAAGACTTGTATGAACCTGTGTAGTATTAAAATCTTTGGTTTTAATACTTTCCTAATTTATTAAATTGCATACCTTTATGTAAATTAATTAACAAGAATGTTTCCAATTTACCATCAAAAAAGGCTTTTGCATGTTTTTTGGAGATTGCTAACAAACAGAGAGAATTAAATTAAATTAGCTAGATGAGTAAAGCATAACAAGGGATTAGGTGAAATCAATTTTCTAGAAGTTTTCTTCCCATTAATTTTATCTTTGAACAACATCTTTATTTTATTTTACATATTTTCTTTAAATTAATTTTATTTTTAATTCCAATTACAACAATCTTGGTGACTTTTCTAGATAAAATTGAGATTAATATAATTTTTGTATTTGTATAGTAAGTTACCAATCCCTGAAGATGATACTCGTCTTATCACCTTATTATAAAACTATGATAATGTGTACTTACAGTTATACACCAATCACGTTCCCCTTTCCTTTCTTTTTTTTCTTTTTGTTTCTACACCGCTATTTCTTTTTTTTTCTTTGCCTCTAGCCCATTTCTCTTCTTTGTTCCCCTTTTTATTTCCTTCTCTTCGTTCTCAATTTCTTATATATATATATATATAAGTCACGTCCCATTTTATATATATAATATATTTTTAGAGAAATCCTAATTTAAATTTACGAGTCATTTGATGATATGCCTCTAAAATTTTGGATCTTCATTATCTTCATTATCTTCAAATCTACAATAAAATTTAAATAATAATAATTAAATCTAAATGCAATAATAAATAAATAAAATTAGATTAAATTTAAAGTCGAGAAATGATAAATTATGCCAAATTATGCAAATCATCACTCCCCATTGGATATATTCATGTGACAAAATTTCTCTCTCACTATAAAACTCTTATTGGAAAAATAAATTTTTACATAATGGTACTATCTTATGATGTGGTGAAATCATCTTCGCTTAAATCTTAAAAGCTCTTGTTTACACTAAAATCAAAATCATAAATACCTAAACAACTTGTCCCGAAAGACTCATTGTTGATTAATCCAGTGTATATATCAATATAAAAAGTGAAGAATATTCATGAGTGTGAGTATTCAACGAATATAATTTATAAACATAACTCTACCAATGTATAATTCTTCAAAAATAATTTTCAAAATTTATTCTTCCCTTAACTTCAATATTCCAACTTTTCTCTCTTTTTTTTCCATAAGAATAAATAATATAACATTGAATCTTAAATCCAATATGAGGAAGAAGAAGAATATGTATGCTATGAAGGAATTCTCCCTAAGTTCTATGACTCCTCTAAATAAATTAGAATAAAACAAAAATTTATAAAAAACTGATATATAATTTTTTTTTAATTGAGGGTAGTAGAATTAGTTAACATGATTACAACAGTACATACAAATGATGAAATTAATTTTGTTCAAAGCATGACTATCTATTGACAACATAAATGTATGTATAAAGTCACGAAGTGACATATCAACAATTGCTCAAGGTGAAATAAATATTGAAATATAACAATATATCAATTTATCCACTTATGATTAGTTATGAAAATTTTTAAAGTAAAAAGCATCACCAATCATTCAAAGAGTTCATTCAAATTCATTATTTCAATTGAATTCATACTTACACATAATAAAATTTTCTTACTAAGAGAAAACTTTATTAATTAGTAATTATTTTTTTGAATTCCCTCTCATTATTTATATGAGGGATTGATTATTTATTTTTCTTTTTACATAACCATTTTTAGCTCTTTTTTGTGCATTTAAATATTTTTTGTATATAGCTATTTCCTTTATCATATTCTTTTTCTTTTGCAAGAAAATGTGCACGAGATAATATCCCTAGTATGATGACTTTCACACTAGTTATGAGGTAACCCTCTCCACTCATTATGGTAGCTTTCACACATCATAGTAGGTAGTGATCTCAAAACTTGGTGTCTCTCTATAATAGCATTTTAGAAAGTGAAAGATAGATAACAAAAACAAATTTGATGTCAAGGTTAGTTCATTCTCTAAAATCTCACAAAATCAATCATAAACTTCAAGCATGACATACATATGTGTATAGTGGGTGTGTGAGTAGGTTCATGTCAAGATCAATCACTAGATGTGAAAAATATATAAATGAACAAGTTAAGATCTCTATTTGTATAATGTATAGCCAATCAAAATATATATGAATAGAGTATGTGATGATCATGTCAATGTTAAAGCATGTCTACTTATCTTCTTTTTTGTTCTTTATTTTTCATCCTTTTTTTAAACTAAAGACACCTCAATAAAAATAAAAATAAAATCAAGTAACCAAACTAAAGATGCTCACCTAGGATCAATTAAGCACTCAAACAAAAATATCTAGGTGAATAATAAATGATGGTTAAGTGACAAGAAAGAGACAATCTTTTCTAATCAAAACTTTCCTTGAATTTTAGTTTCTTTATATCATTAGGTTGGAAATCAACTACCTTAGTTGTCATTGGCATATTCTTTGACTTACCTTTAGATTTTCCATTCATCCTAAATGAAGATGCAACATGCATGATCAGATGATGGTAGTTAGTCCTAGAATGATAAGTGTTAAATTTTACATGCCTCTCCGAATCAACAACTTTATGTTTTCTAGTAGAATTTTTGAACAAATTATGATAATCTCCATTCATCCTAGAATATAATGCAATATACATAGACGGATAATGATTATGAGTTCTACCATGTAAAGCATAAAAACTATTATTAAATTAAGGAGCACTCAAAAAATCTACGCTTGGGCCTAATATGACATTTCCTACAATAATGATGATAGATAGGCACAAACTTAATAGATTTTTCAATCACAAGTGTAACTGTTCTTTGTATATAATGTCTAGCATTATGAATTGGGTTAGAAGGCCTTACAAATGTGGTTTTTGATGTTAAAGCTATATGTGTAGCCTGTGAAGAAGAAGGATTGGAGGATTTTACAAACTTAGTTGTTTTTGAAAATGATGGCATAGAATCCTCATCTACATAACCTAGTCCTCTCTTGTTTCCAACAAGTTTTCCATAATCCAAAATTTTGTTTAGCCTTTAAGCTCCAATGGTAGGCCTTTTATAACTTCCTTGGATTTTTCAAGTTCTTACTTAGATTTAGTTTTTCTTGTTCTAAGCTTGCGCTCAGAAAAATAATGTTTTTTTTCCTTTTCTAGTACCAAGGAAATTATTTCTTAGGATTTTAGTTCATCATTTAGCTTAGTTATTTCTATAGGAAACCTATTCTCTTTTGTATCTTACATAATATATGAATACTTCTTCAATACTAGTGAAATTAAATTTATTGAGAATTTCGTTTTTAATTATGAACCTAATTAGTGAGAGGGGTGAATAGATAATAAGTAAAATTATAATAAATTAAAATTTTTTTACATGGCCAAACATAAAATCACGTGTAAATAAAATAATGTGAAAATATAAAGATTGAAACATAGGATTTTTAGGTGGAAGTAACTTAAGCTATACCAATTATCTAAGAGGAAAATCACAGGTCTACCGCACCAGCTAACTATCCACTATGAAAAAATAATATATAGGAAAAATATCCTTATCTCTTTTGCATCTTACATAATTTATGAATACTTCTTCAATACTAGTGACCTTAAATTTATTGAGAGTTTCTCTTTTTAATTATAAACCTACTTATCTAGAGGGTATGAATAGATGATCAATGAAATTATGATAAATTAAAATTTTCATAGACGGCCAAGCATGAAATCACATGTAAATAAAATAATACAAAAATATAAAGATTGAAACAAAAGATTTCTTGGTAGAAGTAACCTAGGCCACACTAATGACCTAAGAGGAAAACCACTGGTCCACTAGACCAACTAACTATCCATTATGAAAAATAAGGTTCAATTACAAGACTAGGACTCAAACTATCCACTAAAGTGATGATCCCAAGTAATATACTTAAAGCCACTACTTTCATCATAGTCTCTATAAGAAAGTTGTTTGAATCCGGACCAAAAGTTTGAAAACTTGATTCACATAAGCAATCAAACTCGTTCTACTAGTACCCAAAATGTTAGCACAATAACACAAATGTGTGCCCTATAGTAGATTAAATAATAAATAAACCTAACTAAATGACTTAATAAATATATCAGATAAATCAAATAAACTAGCAAACCTAGAACAATTAGTTTAAAGCACAATATCACAAGTATTGTAGGCTTGTTAATTCATCAAGTACACCACAAATGTTTGATAAATTATCTCAATCAAAAAGCCTACTTAAAAATAGCTTTTTTGTAAAAAAAGAGACATAGAATAAGATGAAAATAATAATACTCAATAATTCTCTTGTGTAGTTAAATAAAGTTATGTGCT
Source organism: Hippophae gyantsensis (assembly GCA_030763125.1). NCBI lineage: Eukaryota > Viridiplantae > Streptophyta > Magnoliopsida > Rosales > Elaeagnaceae > Hippophae > Hippophae gyantsensis. The sequence continues at coordinate 14,666,970 of CM061036.1, forward strand.
TAGTTTTGTATATATAACACATTTTGAAGTACTAGGTCAAAGGCCTATTACAATTTTATCCTTAAACAAATTTAAAAAGAGCTTTAAAAAGTAAGGACAATATGATAATAAAATAAATTGTCTTGATTTAAAATTAGGTTAATATTAAAAACCTAGTCACTCAATCGATCTAGACTGAGCTTGAACGATCAAGTGTGGCCAATCGATCTATCTAGTTATGCTCGATCGATCGACCTTGAAAATTTTGATTGATCTAGTCAATCCTCAATCAATTTAGTGAAATAAATAATTGATTCTAAAACAAGTAGATCAATCTACTCATTAATCTCAATCAATTTAGTGCTCAATCGATCGAGTATTAATATCTCGATCGATCTAGTGCTTAATCAATTGAGTATTGATACCTCCATCAATCTACTCATATAAAAATCAAAAGCACTAAGTGCATCTAGTGTGGACTCTAATACCAATTAAAAGTTCTAAATCAGACCAAATAGATTGAAAGTTCTAAATCAAACCAAATAGAACTGGAAAGGATGAGTAGGTTATTTTTAATTTTATCAAATTATAAATACATAGCCTAATTACAATGGCCAAATATATAATCACGTGTAAATAATAAAGTGTGAAAATTAAAAATAACATACCAGATTTTTAGGTGAAAACAACCTAAACCACAACTATGACCTAAGAGAAAAACCATCGATCCACCAAACCACCTAATCTAGTCACTATGAAAATTTAATGTTCAAGTATAAACTCAATCTTATATTACCCTTCCTAGGATAATGCCCCAATGTATTTTACTTGTAAGCCTCTAAGATTAACATAACTGGGCTCTCACTAACATTTTGATTAGCTCATCAAAAAGTATACCCATTTGTGGATCAACCTATAAATAGAGTTAGCACAAAAAAGAAACAATTGGTTGTATGTGTTCTAGAGGATTTCAATAAGGAAAAAATCCTAACCTTGGTTCAAAACATAGATTAGCAAGCATGGAACTAAAATTCCTAAAATAGATAATAAAGTAATAATATAGTTATTGATTTGTGTATCAAACAACAATTAAGAATACCTACAACTAAATTTGACAAGAACAATTGTAAGAGTGATGAAGCATGGAGAAAATGACAATGACTCTCAAAAATTGAATATTCTTTGTGTTCTTAAAGTAAGCAAAGGTTTGCATAGATATACATGTTTGATACCCTCATGATGTTTTAAAGTACTTACTTAAAACAAGAGTGTTATGTAATTTAAATCACATTGCTTGCTCGCTTGATCGATGATGAACAAAACCAGGAATGTCAATTTTGCAAATACTTTGGTTTTATATTTGTAAAACTCTTGTAAGTGTACGAATCATTTTATAGAAAATGACAAGTATACTCCCAAGGTCGATCTAAAGAATGAATATTTGTTATTTTTAATTTATTATTCAAACTTTTAAAAATGAAATTAAATCCTAAACATCTTGTCATGATATTTTGATTTTTGTTTCCAAATCTAATAAAAAAACAAACATAGATATGATTCAATAAACAATAATGCAAATTTTTATCATTCATAATAGTAGAATATTTATGGATATAATAATTAAGTTAATTATGTTTTTTATATTATTTAGGTTATTAAAGATATAAATTGATATTTGTTTATTTTCTCTTTTTGGTATGAAATTGTCCTTAGGCGGGGTCCAAATTCTTTTGTTTAATATTAATTAACTAATATTCTTAGGCAGGGCCTATTAATTAAATAAGTATTAAATTTTATCTTTATTTATAAGAAAATAGAAAACCATCTAATCATAACTTTAGGTGGAGTCATTTAATTAGACTTTATTCAAGGTATCTAAATTAAACCTAAGAATTTAATTATCCGAGTACTAACTTTCATGTTTTAAAACCATTACTAAAAATATGTCGTCAATATATTTTCAAATAATAATTCTTTAAAAATACATTTTGAAATAGAGTTTTACTGTAACTACTAAGCGATTATACCAACAAATAAAAGAACATAACTTTAAATCAATCCAGATAATTAAACCTTATAATTTAATTTTAAGATGTAAGTTTTTAATGAAATCTTGAATAAAAACAAAATCAATTTATTTTATAGAATTTTTTACCTATTTAATATTTCACAAGCATAACAGCATTATTATTATATCATATTTACAAATAGTTAATTATATTAAAATAAATCACAGACAAATTAAAAATAACATATAAGAATAAAACATAAAAAATAATTATAAATAATTCATTTTAAAATTATACCTCAAAAGAGTCCTTAAAAAAGTTTGATGTTAATTTTGTTGTTGAAAAACCTCTAAATAGATTTACATTTCCATTTATTGAATCAAAAACTAAAAATCTATAAAAGCATAACTAGTTCTTCTCAAAAAGAGAAGAACTTTAAAACTAAAAAAACTAAAATCTAGAGAGAGAAAGATAGAGAGAGATAGAATAGATTTTGAGTGATTTCAGGGATGAGTTTTACAATAGGGGAGAGGTTCTTGTTATAGATGAGAAAAATGCCAAAAAAGGTGAGAAAATATTTCAAAAATTGATTTTGGACGCGTTTGGACAGGTTGGTACTCGTGTGGGATGCGAGATTTGTGGCAGACGGGCATTTGGCGCACGTAGGACAGGTGTAGGCATGTGCTAGTGTGCACAAAAATTGGCAGCGTGTGTTGGGCATATGTTGGATGCGTAAGGGTGTGTACTACGCGTGTGCTGGCTGCATGTGGGTGTGCATTAGGCTTATGTTGGGTGGGCGCACGCGGGTGCTTGTATACGTGGGACTCGGTGTAGGCATGTGCTGGTACGCATGGGACTTCAACATGAATGGGTGGCAGCATGTAGAATTTTGACGTTTTTAACATTTTTGACCATTTTGTCCAATTTTTCCATCTTTTTGACTTTTTTCATTTTTTTCTCAACTTATTTGTGATGTATTGCCTCTAGTTTTTTCTTCGAGTCTTTAAATTATTTTTGAATGAAAATACCTGAAAAATAATAAAAATACCTATGATTCCATAAAGACAAATTTATATAAAAATATGATAAAATCATACACATATAAATCTATTTAATCATTTAAATTATATTAAATCATGGTAATTTTAATACTTTTTAAGCACTCATCACAACCCTTAACTAGCTTCTTGCTAGTCCCTTAGCAAGAGAAGCAACTAGCAAGAGAAGCGGTAAAAACTAAAAATTAAACTATCCTAAATCACTTCTTTGGATTGATACAGTTGCATTTAGCATATGCAACAAGCCTTTAAACCCCTAGGTTGCCCTAGTTGATGAGTTTAAGTCTCGTAAGGGTTTTCAGTAATGATACCTATAAACATTAACAAAAAAAATGAAAACAAAATAAAACAAATAAAATAAGAAGTTAACCAAAATTTAAAAAAAAAGTAAAAATACTAAAATAAAATAAAGAAATGAAATACAAAAATATATCATGCTTATAATCTCTTTTAAATTTCATAATTAAAATCTTAAGCATAGATTATTTCAACTTTCTAAATATTCATGATTTATTATAATAATTAGTTGAAAATCATTTTCATATTTCATATAAAAAATGCATCAATTTAATTTCACCCAAACTTAATGTGAGAAATCAAAATTCTCTTCGACTCTATTCCTCACAAGTCAATACTCTCAAAAACACTAAATCATATGAGTTCAAACACTCAATTAATTTATATGCAAAAGAGTTGGTGTATAGAAATGAACTAATATATTCACATATGTATTAAGGAGAAAGGCTTAAAGTATTATTTTAACTTTGATCTCATGAAAGGAATCAAATGTAAGGATTTATAAAATATTATACATTACTTTCATGCATCTATCAAATTCATCAAATAAAAATATCAAATAATATGTCTTTTAGAAAATGTAGGAAAATGCAATGACTTCTTAGGGAATTACTTCCTATATTTTATTTTGCATTAAACCATTTTTCATAACTATTTAGGTTTTTTGGGTCATAGTATATGGATTATACTATTCGTTTTTCTCTCTTTCTTTCTATTTTTTTTATTTCTCTTATATATTTTTTTTCATAAGAGAATCCATTTTTTTTAGAGATTGGACCCATGTACAAATTATACATTTTTTATATGGTAAGGTGAGTGGTTAATATTTGACTTTTATGTTTGTATTTGTATAGGTAACCCTAGATATATCTTTTTTTTTATAAAGTCATGCATGAATGAAGAAAGACATATAATATCAATTTCTACTTAAATCATTTAATCTAAGCAAATAAAAAATAAATATACAACACTATATTAAGATGAGCAAATTCATACATTCAATGCTAATACCTATAGAGATCATCCAAAAATTTGAAGAAATAAGAAATGTGTTTGGAGTAGAAAAAATATATTTCACTATGAATAAAGAAAATTATTCTTAAATTATATCTCACAAAGGTAGTCTCCACTATTTGATTCTTAAACACTAATTTTGGGTTTAATATAATTTCCATACCTTATCAAGAAATACTACTCATGACAAAAACTAACTAATTACCATATACTCAATGATATGTTTTCAAAAATTAATCTAAAAATGAAAAAGACTTAACTATTTACTTAAATTTGATTTAAAGAAATGTTAAATTTTTGTGAGAATTTTTTTAAAACTAATCCTAACATTTTAAAAATTACTAAACCACATAAAAAAATAAAATCAAACACAATAAAAATGAAAATGTGGACATAAATATTTTTAAAATTATTAAAAAAATTGAAATTAAGCATGGTAATTTTTCACCACCCCTAACCTAGAACTTACATTGTCCTCAATGTAACAATTGTAAATTAAAGATAAAGAGAAAAGAGAAGAAAAGTTACATTTTTCCTGAGAATGTGCAAATAGTGATGAAGAAATATAGGTGGATCCATCATGTTTATCATTAATGTTCACACAAGCAGATTGCTTCTAAAAGTTATTTAATCATTTAAATTATATTAAAAGTTAAAAACAAATAAAAGAACACTACTTTAAATCAGATCAGATAATTAAACCTTATAATCTATTTTTTAGATTTATGTTTGTAATGAAAAATAATATATTTCTCTTTGACATCTTTAATATAAAATCTTGAATAAAAAAAATCAATTTATTTTATAGAAATGTTTTACCTATTTAATATTTCGCAAGCATAACAACATAATTATTATATCATATTTACAAACAGTCAGCTATGTTAAATTCAATCACAAACAAATTAAACATAACATATAAGAATAAAACATAAAAAAATAACTGTAAATAATTCATTTTAAAATTATACCTCAAAATAATCCTTACAGAACTTTGATGCTAATTTTATTGCTAGAAAACCTCCAAATAGATTTACATTTCCATTTATTGAATCAAAAACTAAAAATCCATAAAAGCTTAACTAGTTCTTCTAAAAAAGAGAAGAACTTTAAAACTAAAAAACAATAAAATAGAGAAAGAAGATATTTTGAGGGATGATTTTTACAATGGGGGAGAGGGTTCTTTTATAGATAAGGAAAGGGCCAAAAAGGTGGGAAAATATTTCAAAAAATGATTTTGGATGCGTTTGGATAGGTTGACACACGCTTGGGCCACGAGATTTGCGACGGACGAGTGTTTGGCACGCGTAGATAGGCACAAGCATGTGCTGGAGCATACAGGGCACGACGTGAGTGTGTGTTGGTGCACACAAAAATCAACGCAACATATGGGACTTCAGAGTGAATGGGTGACTGCATGCTAAATTTTGGCATTTTTGACATTTTTGACCCATTTTGTCTAATTTTTTCATCTTTTTGACTTTTTCTCATTTTTTTCTAAACATATTTATGACATATTGCCTCCAGTATTTTTCTTTGAGTCTTTAAGCTATTTTTGAACGAAAATACCTTAAAAATAATAAAAATATATGTGATTACGAAAAGAAATTTTTATATAAAAATATGATAAAATCATACTAATATAAATCTATTAAATCATTTAAATTACATTAAATCATGGTAATTTTTGTGCTTTTTAAGCACTCATCAATTGATTAATTGGTCGAGATATATTAATAAATTTAATTTTAGAGTACTCGATCGAAGTCCGATCAACCGAGAAATTGAAAAACAATTTGATAGAACTCAACAACCGAGAAATTGACAACTCGATTGACAGATACCCTTGGTCGATCTAACACAACTTTTAGCATAAAAATAATTCTAAATGTTATAAAGACGTGCTAGAGAATAAATGAGTATAACACTATGTGTGATAGTTACAAAAGATATATCTAAAATATGACTATTTAAAACTCAATGTTTCTTCGACTTAGCTTTATGAAGTTGATAATGAGCCTAAAATCTAGTTTACATATAAACATTTTGATCACAAAAATCGCCAATACTTATAATTTCTTACATGATCTTTGATAAGGGTTGTTGATCAAGTATTTAATTTCTATTGGTGCCTATTTGGTTTTTGGGCGAGTGATCACATTTTTTTTACTGGCACCAACTTTTTCCAATTTTTCTTTGTTGCCTCGGTGACAAATGAGGGTCGTAATTAAACATGTCTATAGCATAACCCTAATGCTCATGATAATTTTTTCTATCTCATGATAGTTCTCTAGAAGCTACTTTAGCCACTATTTGTTTATTTAGATTTTGGCTAGGGTTTGGCACTGGTGGAGATTACCCACTTTCTGCTAAAATCATGGCTGAAGGCATGTGGCTCTTTCATTATGGCAGCTTTTCCAATGTAAGGTTTTAGAATTATGGAGTTTATGGGTCCTAGGTGATTACTTGATTTAGAACTGCACTAATAGGCAGCGCATTCCATCCTGGCTATTTGGTTATTGAGTATTCGACCTTTACACTGTTGATGCAATTATTTGTTGAGTATTTTGACCTTATGAACCAATTTTTGTTTTTTTCAACCCCAATTGTAGATCACAGGGCAAGGTTTTTATTTTTATTTTTTATGTTGCCATTTATTATTAAGCACTTCGGACTTCAGCTTCTTCTATAGTGTGGATGTTGGTTTGGTTTAGTTGTTGGAGTATTATGATTTAGTCCTTAGAGTTATTTATTAGTTGCTAGTATATGGTATGATATATTTGGATTATATAAAATAGTTAACGTTATTATTTAATTTATCAAAACAATTGATTAATATATATTTATATGCATAATTAAAGGTTTAACGTTCTAAATTAGGTGAAATTTTAATTCTATCACTAATATCTTATTTGATATTGATTATGATTTATTTCATGTCTAATTGAACATATTTGATATTTATGTTCTAATTATTTGAGGAAAAGAGTTAAACTATATCTTTTTTCTACTTATTTCAACCTTGTTTTGTTTGGAGTCATTACTTTTCGAACTAACCATTACAGTTAAATGAAACCCCTTTAATGTGTGGTTTTGTATCATTTTATCAATAATATTTCGTCATTTTTCTTGTCTACATAATTTTACTATTATTTAACTTATGTCACTACGTCCTCTATTTTTTTATGTGTTTTAAGGAATTTGTGTTACCTATACTCCTAAGTATTTTTTATTTCTTTACAAGTAGATTATAACTTCAATCAAGGTTATTGTTCTTAACAAAGTGAAAAAATTCATTATTTTTAGTTATTTTTAATTGATTTAATAATTACTTTTGAATTTTTTGGTAAGAAAATTTCAACTAACTTTGAGATTAAACTTTAATCGTGAAAGATGGTTATTGCTTATTTTTATTTTATTTATTTTTTAATTATTTAAATTAAATTTATCAATTTTCAGAGATGAAATATAATATTTTTAATGTTATTAATATTATGTTTCAAAATAAATATTATTAATATTAGAATATTGCATGTTATATAATAATTATTAAATTATTATTATTATTTTTGAAGTCTAATTTAGAGTATTAGTATTTAGGTTTCATTACTATTATTCTTATAAATACAAATATATAATCTACAATATTACTAATGATAAAAGAATAAGAAGGATTTTATTTATGTTTTTCGTTCTCTTCTAGTCATACTTTCATTATCTAAATTACATCATCTTTATATTTTACTAATATTATTAAATATGTAATATTTCAATCTATTCAAGTTATATTTTGATATGATTTAAAAGCTTAATAAGGTGTTTTTTTTATAACAAATTTAACCCGATAATTTAAAATGAAATTTTAAAATCAAATACATATAAAATTCTAACAAATATCTAAACTTTTAAAACTCTTATTTCTAACTATAGTTAAACTTATAAAATTCTAACTTATTTTTGACAAGGTCTAAATAATCCTAATTTATTATTATTGATTTGCATCATCAATCCAAGAATACCAAATAAATTATTCATCTATATTTAATCACCCGGATTCAAAGGTATCTATTTAATTAATTAAAAACAATATTATTATATTACTTTTATATACGCCATAACCTATTTGCAAAGCAAATAATAAGTTGAGTATAATGCAAGCCAAATTGGGTTATATTTGATTAACAATAATATAAGTAATAATGAGAATAAATTATATTTTAGATGTTTAGTTTGATTAATAATTTAAAAAAGAAAATAAAACATTATACCAATCTTAGAAGAATTCATTATTCACACATTTTTGATAAATATTTTATAATTTTTATATATTTTTGTTTGTATTTTTTTCATTATTTATTACTCAAAAATTTTATTTTATTTTATTTATAATTTATAAATTTATTTTATTTTAATTCTACTTATTAAACAAACATCATAATATTAATAGTATTTCCATCTAATCTCCATATTTTTTTCCCATTATGGAAAAAAACTCTACCTTAATCCTTACTCTTAACGTGGCAAGGCAAAACAATGAGTAGACTTTGTCTATCATTTAAGGAACGAAATGGATGACATATAATGTTACATCATTGGCAACATGAACCATTACGCTTTTAACATTTGAGTTAAAAAATTTGAAAATTATCAAAAATTTAAAAATATCCATTTTATTCACTGTATTAAATAAATTTTAGCATTATTATTATTATATAAATTTATTATTAATAAAATATTTTGTATCAATAAAAATTTATATTTTTGCAATATTATTATGCAAATTAAGGACCTCAGTATTAATGGAATTTAAATTATTATTTTTAATTAAAAATAATTTTTTAATTATAATAACTAATCAATAGGAATAAAACAGTTACTTTATATAGTTTGATTGTAGCTTTAACAAAAGTAATTAATATATAATAATTCATTAGTGAAAAATTATATTTTAAATAAGTTTTTGATAAATATAATTTAATCTATATAATTAAATAATAAAAAATTAATATAAATTATTATAATATATAAGAGTAATATTAATCAAAAATTAAATAAAAAAGCAAATGACAATCAAAGAAAAAAGAAGAAAGATAAAGTTGATATGCAAAGCAAGACATAGAAAACCCGGAGAAAGCGGGTCAAATGATCCAATTACAACGTTCTTTACATACTTTCTCTATGGTCTATAGACTCGACTCTACCTTCATTGCTTTCACATTCACTCAGTCACACTCTGTCTCTGTTCCTCTGCAAACTCTTTGGGCTGAGCTCTTAATCAGATCCAGGTTTGCCTTAAGCTTTTCATTTACCTGGCTTGTATTTAATAAAAAAGCATAATTTAGGACATATTAATTCTATTTTATGTTTGGTTTCCGAGAAAAAGAAAAGCAAACAGAGAGAGTAAACTTAATTTCTTGTGTTTAATGCTACTTTAATCTTTTCTGAAACTGAAATAGTTGGCTCAAGTATTCCACATAGTCATGTTATCCATTCTGAGTGTTAGGGCTGTTCCTTACTCTGGACCTAGTAGCTATAACAAGAATGCTGAAAATATTTGTTCTGGTCTTTTTTTACGCATATTATTGGTGCTTTTTATTGTCTTTCAGTGGCCCCAAATGGTTATTAGGATTTTGGGTTTTATATGAAACTCATAAAATGGATCCTTTTCCTATTTCCGTCTGTAGTCCGTCTGTTAAAATGCAGAGCAATATCTCAATTTAACTCATGACGAATTTTTCTTTTTCTCGAGCACTTATTTTGTTTCCTACTATTTTATGCTTAAGTTCTCTTACGAGGTATTAAAAAAAGAAAAATATTCTGTCAACACAATCTTGTTGCTTGGGAACTGGAGGAACATGGAAGAGAGGCATTTAGTGTCAATTATATATATTTAATTTCTTATATTAAAATATGAAATCAATCCCTTTAATGGCATATCAGCAAGTAAAAGGAAGGAAACAAGTACAAGAATCTCCTCGAAATTCCAGAAGAAACAATTGAATCAAATAATATTATAAATCATATTTTTTTTCTTCAAATGGTACCATTTCTTGAGGAGCTATTTAAGAAAATTTGTATATCTGCTGCTAAACATGCTTCCCGCATCCCATTACTTTATGAGACCCTGCTGCAGCTTCCATTTTTGTTTTTAAAGAAAGATTATAATCAGCATGTTCAGTTTATTAGGTGGGAATTGGCATTCTTCTTGCCAATTCTTAAAAGGATATTTATTTTCTTACAGTTTCTCAGCAATTTGTAGATAGTTTGGAGGGTCTTAGTCAAAGGATACCACAAGAAGTTACATTACAGAGATTGTAATGGTGATATAAGCGTTGAGTTAGAAAATAAGGAAGTAGCCTAGTTTTTTTAGAATGACTTGAAATTTTGTATTTTAGAAGGAGAAGATGGAAGAAATACAGACGCAATCTGATAATTACCGATCTTCGTCATCTTCAGCAAGTAGCCCAGCTAGTAGGGTACCATCAAGTAATTTCTTTTACTTGCGCAAACCTGGTTCCATGCGACAACCCATCTCATTTGAGGATTCACCAGAATGGGAGGATACTGATGTTGATGTTAGGGTGGATGAAGGAGGTGACTCTATCAATATCACAACTACACCTGTTTCTCCATCTCTTTCAAAGCTCAATAGTAGTTCTTTGCCATCTCCACCTTTACCTGAGGCTGCAGTTGTAGCAAGAAAGATTGCAGGGGCTTCGGTTGTGTGGAAAGATTTGACTGTCACTATAAAAGGGAAAAGGAAGTACTCTGACAAAGTTGTGAAGAGTTCTAGTGGTTATGCATTGCCAGGGACTATAACAGTAATAATGGGCCCGGCCAAATCAGGAAAATCCACTCTACTAAGGGCTCTTGCAGGTCTTCAAGCATGCTGTGTCATTTCTAATTTAGCATTTAAATTTGATAATATATGTTGTCTTTGAATATGTGATACCCTAAGCGTTTTTTCTGTTCTTAATATAGGAAGATTGCCTCATTCAGCAAAAGTTTATGGTGAGGTGTTTGTGAATGGGGCGAAATCTCACTTGCCATATGGATCATATGTAAGTTTGTTGTACTACGTCCATGCTGTTGATCTATTGTGGTTCACTTTTCTTCTCTCTTCCCACGATACCAAATTTTTTTATGTTCTTATTTCAAGATTCCTCTCTTGTATCTACTTTAGCTTCTCATTGTCATTCTGGTTGATATTTCTTCAAGAACTGAAACTAATTTGTATGTTATGAGTTATTTTCCAATGAACTTTATGTTTTTTTCATAGCAAAATATGGATTTAAAATTTCTCAATGCTTTCCAAGCTCTGCTTTTAAGATATTTTACACAGAATGCTTTTCAACTGTAAGTACTTAACTTATCCTAGATTTTTTATTTCGGGAATTAATGTTTGTGAGTATTGTGCCTGCTAGAAAATATGGAACGACTTAAACTGGTAAAGCACAAAAAAGGAGATAAGGAATTACTTTATCCTGGTGTTGGGTAATTTAGTTACTGTATTTATACCACTTTCAGGGTTTTGTTGAGAGGGAAACCACTTTAATTGGTTCCCTTACTGTCAGAGAATATCTATACTACTCAGCACTGCTCCAGCTTCCTGGATTCTTTTGTCAGAAAAAGAATGTAGTGGAGGATGCCATTATTGCTATGTCACTTAGTGATTATGCAAACAAGCTGATAGGTGGGCATTGTTATATGAAGGGTCTTCGTAATGGTGAGATAAGGCGAGTTGGAATTGCACGGGAGCTTGTGTTGAGGCCTCATGTCTTGTTTATTGATGAGCCTCTTTATCATCTTGATAGGTAAGGTGTTCTCAATTTTCCTTCTCCTTTTCTTTTTCTAAAAAGTTTGTTATCTTCTTGATAACCTATTGCATTGCACTTGGGATGGTTGGAAAATATATAGCTGTAGATTTTAAGAAACGGGACATCTGTTCTAGGAAGTAGAAAGATCGCTAAAAATTAAGCTCTCTGATCTTTGTGCATGTATGCATCCAACTTCTCTCCATTTCATTGTATTTTAAAATTTCCACTAAATTGTTTTTTTGAAAACGAGTTACTGAATTCATAACTAGTTTATGGGCTTTGATCAGGTAGTTTCTTTTTATTCATGGTTTTCTTTGTAAAATGTTCATTTTCTTCATAAATTACCTAAATTCTCATGACATGTTATGTTTTTCAATGACATTTGTATTACCCTAATGAGATGATTGTGAAAATTTTCTATTTTCTCCAGTGTCTCTGCTCTTCTGATGATGGTGACACTGAAGAAACTTGCAAGTATGGGGTGCACTCTTATTTTTACCATTTATCAAAGCAGTACTGAAGTATTTGGCCTTTTTGATCGTATTTGTTTGCTTTCAAATGGAAATATCCTCTTCTTTGGAGAAACATTGTCATGCTTACAGGTATAACTATCAATATTTGTGTTTCCTGCGTATATGTTATATGAATTAATTCTGATGAATGTAAGTTGATAATTTTGTGAGACCGGTTGAGAGGTCTAGATGTGCGAAGATATCTCCGAGATAGAAAAGGGACTCCCTTCTCTTCTGATCAGGATAACTGGGCTATAGTCAGACTATATTGGTAATGAATGGATGGAAATTACACACACTAGAAAACCTAAATTAGTTGATTAGAGAGGAAAAAATCAACTGCCTATGTCCTAAAATTAACAGTGATCTTTATTTCCCTTCCTGTGGAAGCAAGTTTTTGAACGATAGGTTATTGAAACTGACTTTTTCCTGATGAAGCACTTTTCAAATGCTGGATTTCCTTGTCCAATAATGCAAAGTCCTTCTGATCACTTTTTACGTGCAATCAACACGGAATTTGACAGGATCATTGCTATGTGCAAAAATTGGCAGGTAATTGTTTATAATTTCTCATATTATGATGATAATAACTTTAGGAATGTTGCATTGATATGCCTTTAGATAAAATGAAAACCTACTCCAGCCCTGTTGCAGGCCCAAAAAAAAGAGAGTAAAATATGTACTTGTTAGAAATGAGTTTTGATGGTTTAAAATTTTCAGTTTGTTATGATTGAGTTAACATTCTTTCTTTATAAAATAGCTACTATGATTTTCGGTCAACTCATGCATTCAAATTTATACACTGTCATTTAAAACAGTATCTGGGCAATTTTTTAAATGTCATTCTTTAAATAATCTGTATATGGACTGTAAACCTATGACAGGACGACAATGGAGATTTTTCATCGGTTAATATGGATACTGCAGTGGCAATACGCACCCTTGAAGCAACCTATAAATCATCGGTCGATGCTGCTTCTGCTGAAACTATGATACTAAGACTCACTGAGAAGGTTTGACTTCACATTTCTTTATCAAATTTTTGGGCTAATTCAACTTTCACATTTTGTTATACGAAATTGCAAATTTTTGATGCTGATTTATTGACCTTTTTCTTTTTTTCCTCTTTCGAGCTCTCTTGTATTACATTTATGCTCATTCAGTTGTAGTATTAATGAGCATTGAACATGGTCTGCCTTACATAGGAAGAAGTGCAGAAAACTAATATGCAAAAAGAGCACACTGTTGCCAAGAGTCATAAATTGGGTTGAGCATTTCATCCATATTCCTTTTCAGTGAAACATAAGTTCTCCGCCTTATAACTTTATAGCTTATTGTTACGACTTTAAATTTCAAGTAGCGATCGTGCGGCACTTAGCACCGTCCGTTGCACTAAGCCTGTCTTTCACCCGAATGAAACACTCCAAAGAGACTAGAAAGAGAGTTTGTAAAGAATGTTTTGTATTGCTCTAGAGAGAGTTTATCTTATAAGATGCTAAGAATTCTCAAGATGAATACAAATGAAGCCTAATGGGTCTATTTATAATGTGGCTCTAAGCTTAAGGCTATGTCACAACTTTTTAGATCATTCTAAGTCTAGAATGTAAAAGAGTGTTCTAGTTTATCTACAATATGTTATAAGGTTCTAGGACCTTCTAGTCAACTCTAGAGTCTTCTAGGAGTGTCTAGTTCCTTCATGCAAGTTTCGGGATGTTCTATAAGCTTCTAGAGACTTCCACATCCTTCATGAACCATCCAGCACATTCTAGAATATTTCAGCCCCTTCTAGCACCTTCAAGCACATGTTAGTATACTCTGGAGCATTCTAGAGTCTTCAAGGCTTGAGTTGAGTTCATCTAACTTTTGCCCTTTCTAGACATCTCTAGGCCACTCTAGAACTTTCCTATGTAAAAAAGTCTAACTCCTTAGGCAACCACCATTTCTTTGGATTTTGCGGGACAATTCGAGCGGGACGTAACACCCTCCCCCACTCAAGTTCGCGACGCCCTCGTCGCGCCTCCAAGCTTGAACCTCTCTATGTCATCTTTGAATTACCACAAAGAGTCTTCAGGTTCCCAGCTTGCCTCTCTATATCCAGGACATTCTTCCATTTGACCAAGTATTCCTGATAACTTGGTACGCCTCTTCGTCGGATGAGGCGGTCTGCCAAGATTGAGTCCACTTCTCTGTCAAAGGAGGTTACTACTGTGGTAGGCGCTCTCTTTGATTCTCCTCGACTTATGTTTTCCTTGTCTTCATGATAAGGTTTTAACATACTTACATGAAAGAATGGATAGATTTTAAGCTTTGGAGGGAGTTGTAGTTTGTAGGACACTTTATCGACTTGCTTGAGGACTGGAAATAACCCTTCATACTTCCATACTAACCCCTTATGAACCTTCCGTAGAGATTTGAATTATTGGGGCAATAATTTAACAAAGATCAAATCTCCTTCATGAAATTCCACCATCCTCCTTTTCTTGTTAGCCTACTTCTTCATCTTCTTAGATGCCTTGTTTAAATAGGTTCGAGCTAACTCAGCTTGTTCGTGGCCAAAGCATGAGGAGTCATGGGTTGCTGCGCTATGACGATCTCAAAGGGACTCTTCGTGGTAGACTCGCTCCTTTGTAAGTTATAAGAGAATTGGGCTACATCCAGCAACTTAGCCCAATCGTGTTGGTTGGTACTAACAAAGTACCTGAGATAAAGCTCCAGCAATGCGTTGGCATGTTCCGTTTGTCCATCGCTTTGGGGATGAAAGCTTGTAGAGAAGTTTAAGTTTGATCCTAACAACTTGAACAATTCCGTCCAAAATTTCCCGGTGAATCGTGGGTCTCGATCACTCATGATATTGGATGGAATCCCCCAATGTTTCACAACATGTTTGAGGAACAACCGTGCCGTCTCATCCGCCGTGCAATCCGTTGAGGCAGGTATGAATATTACATACTTGTTGAAGCAATCAATGACTACTATGATGCTGCCAAAGCCCTCTGATTTTGGCAAGTAAGTGATGAAATCCATTGAGACACTCCTATGGTCTCTTTGGAATAGGCAGCGGCTCTAGCAAACCTCCGGGTACATACTGCTCTATCTTGTTCTGTTGGCATACAAGACAAGTCCTCACATAGGCTTCAACATCATCTCGTAGTTGAGGCCAGTAGTAGATTGACTTGATCAAAGCAAGGGTACGTCTCATTCCTGGGTGTCCAGCCCATAGCGAATCATGACATTCCTTGATAAGCTCTTTCCTTTTGCTCCCCCACTTCGGCACAAAGATGCGATTCTGCTTGGCGTAGAGTAGTTCGTCACTCAGCCAAAATCACCTTGTCTTTTCTTCCTTGATGAGGGCAAGGAGGTTTTGAGCAAAAGCATCATGCTCTAACCCTTCTTTGATCCTTTCCAGTAAAGGACTACTTGGCCTACTCAAGGCTGCTAACTCCGTCTTTCGACTCAGCGCATCAACCACTACGCTTCTGCTGTGTGACTCTGATTTTTCCACCTGATAAGGGCTCATTGTTGGTGGTCTTGTGTCAAGATCCAACTCAACTTTGTGGTCCACCTCCCTCCATGGAGGTAACCGTTTGGGTGACGCCTCAGGCATCACATCATGGAACTTATCTACGACAACTTGCACTTTCGTCGGCAAGCTTGGCTTTGGTGACTCCTCCTCATAGTCGTACTCCTTTGAGATGCCCAAACAACTCTCTTCTTCCCTCTTCGATCCCTTCTTGAATTGAAGTGTTGAGAGAGCTTGGGTAGTAGGTCTAGTGGTCCTCTCCGTCGGTACCACACAAGCCTTTGTTTCCATCCATGATGCACATGGAGTTTGAGCAAGGCACGGGGAAAGCTCTAACCTGGTCCAAGAACTCCATGTCGAATACTATCGAGAAGTCATCCATAGGAGCCACTGATAAGTCCATTTGGCCAGTCCAAGCACCAAGACTGACCTTAACTCCACGAGTAACTCCTTGTAGAGGTAGTGCTGTCGAGTTAACTGCTTTGAGAGATCCCTCCTCCATTGACAACCTTAAGGCTGAGTCTCTTTGCTTCTTCTACTGAAACAAAGTTGTGAGATGCACCTATGTCAACCAAAGCTTTGGCGACCTTCCCGTTGATGGTTGCATCTACAAACATCAAGCCTTTGGGGGTCTTTGGGGCGCTCTGTAATGCACGCGTAAAGAACCCATCTTTGCGCCTTCGTTCGTCTCACCTCCATCTTGGTCATGCTTGGAGGCAACTAAGGCACTCAAGGCCTTTCTTTTTGGACATTCACGTGCCCAATGTGGTCTGTTGCAAATGAAGCATGCCACATGGGGTTTCGAGGCACCACGATCCTCCCTTTCTTTCCTCTTATCCCGTGATTTGAACGAGGAGCCTTCTTTGTTATTTTTGAGTCCCTGACTTTTAGCATGACCTCCCCCACTCTTTCCTCCAACAAAATTTCTATCTGTGGGCTTTGAGCTCTCTTTGTTTGTGGAGTAATCTATAAGGCTCTCAGAAACCGCAATGGCCAAAGATAAGTCTTGGACACCACGTCGCTTGAGTTCAAAATTAGCCCACGATTGGAGACCATCCATGAACAAGAATAAAGAGTCTTTGTCTGAAGTGTCAGGGACTTCTAGTAGTAAGGTTGTGAACTCCTTCACATTATCCCTTACGCTACCTGTTTGCTTTAATCGTCGCAATCGGCTCCTTACCTCTTCTTCAGCATTTACGGGGAAGAATTGGCCTTTGAATTCCCTCTTGAAGTCATCAAAGGTGTCAATTGTGCAAACCCCTTGTTGTACATCACTATGCCTCTGTCTCCACCATAGCATAGAAGTGTCAAACAAGTACATGGCAGTAGTTCGGATCTTGTTGGCATGGTTCGTTATGCCAGTAGCCTCAAAATACTGTTCAAGCCCCCATAGGAAGTTCTCAACTTCCTTAGCATTCCTAACACCATTGAAGGTTTTAGGCTTGGGAACATTTACCTTCTTAGCCTCAATGACGGTGGTTGTGCTAGTTCCCACGGTCATAGCCTACTTGCAAAGAGCTTGGTCACCACCCATATCCTTAACTCTAAGCAACACGTTAACAAGTTCTCTTTGGACAAGATCTCGTACCTTGGCAAGTTCGGCCTTCAACCCATCAATCTCTTGTCTTAGCCCACCATCTAGCCCATTGAGGGACATCTTGACCGTTGCATGGATCTCCACATCCTTGGCCTCCAAGCCGTTGCAACGTTTCTCCAAGTTGTCCACTCAGTCGAACAGCTCCCCTAAGCTGTCCTGTGCACTTCCAACACGTGCTTCTAAGCTAGAAAGCATGTCTTTCGACTTGGCTCAAGACTCCTTTGGTGGTTTCCGAACTTCTTCACGCCCACGTTCCATAGGTGGAACATCAACGCTTGGTGTAGATGGTGTACTGTTTTTCATTATGCCAAGGGTAGAAATGCTTCAATCGAAAACTCTGATACCAACTGTCACGACCTTAAATTTCATGTAGCAATCGTGCGGTACTTAGCACCGTCTATTGCACTAAGCCTGTCTTTCACCCAAATGAAACACTCCAAAAAGACTAGAAAGAGAGTTTGTAAAGAATATTTTGTATTGCTCTAGAGAGAGTTTATCTTAGAAGATGCTAAGAATTCCCAAGATGAATACAAATGAAGACCAATGGGTCTATTTATAGTGTGGCTCCAAGCTTAAGGCTATGCCACAACTTTCTAGATCATTCTAAGTCTAGAATGTACAAGTGTTCTAGTTTATCTACAATATGTCACAAGGTTCTAAGACCTTCTAGTCAACTCTAGAATTTTCTAGGAGTGTCTAGTTCCTTTATGCAAGTTTCGGGATGTTCTGTAAGCTTCTAGAGACTTCCACATCCTTCATGAACCATCCAACATGTTCTAGAATATTTCAACCCCTTCTAGCACCTTCAAGCACATGCTAGTATACTCTGGAGTATTCTAGAGTTTTCAAGGCTTGAGTTGAGTTCATCCAACTCTTGCCCTTTCTAGACATCTCTAGGCAACTCTAGAACTTTCATATGTAAAAAAGTCTAGCTCCTTTAGGCAACCACCAGTTCTTTGGATTTTGCGAGACAATTCGAGCAGGACGTAACATTATGCTCATATATTGTATTATACCTTTTACTACCTAGTTTGATTGCATATATAGGGATTTAGCTGAACCATTGAATTATTGACAGAGAGTGAAATATAAGCTGACTGTAATAGAGCCAAGGAGAAGCTTGTGGGTTCAGGGAAATTTAAATCTGATTTGATTAGTTGTTTCGAACAATGATAGTACCTGTTTTTGAAGTCACTTTGAAGGCAAAATACTCATGTTGTACGTGAAGATAAAATACTTGGAAAAAATGGAGTCTGGATACATAAACTAGAATTATGGCTATAAATTGCAATAAGCCTGTAAAAGGTTTGAAGTGGATATATTTAACATGGATCAAATGATAATTAAAATTAACTAGATCAGTTATCACACTTGAAATGATATATAAAATACAGCTAGAGTGAACCAAGTAATTATGGGGTGAAGTTTCTTTAGGATTTTTTTTTTCCTTGGAATAATCACACTTCAAACTTTACCATTTCATTTTATACACAATGTATATAAATGATTGTATCCGGTGGCATTTAGTTATAAATTTGCTTCTTTTAGTTTCACTAACGTGCCATATGCAATTACTTGAATAGGAGGGTCCACTCCTTAAAAGCAAGGGAAAGGCTAACAATGCTACACAGATTGCAGTTTTGACGTGGAGATCACTATTAATTATGTCGAGGGAATGGAAGTATTATTGGCTTCGTCTCATTCTTTCCATGCTTCTTACACTTTCTATTGGTACAGTTTTTTCTGGCCTGGGGCATTCTTTGTCTTCAGTGGGGGTGAGTATAAAATCAATTTATCATCATTAAATCTATTTTCTGAAACTTTATACATCTCTATTTTCACTCATTATAGCTTTTTTGAATTGAACTCATAGAACTTGATGGTTGCAACTCGTTTTTCTACAATTTAGTTGTATTCCTTACTATGCTTTCTTGTTTTATTTGAGATAGTAACTCGGGTATTATGGCCATATTTTCATCAATCTGTAGTCGTTTGATATTATATTTTGTGATCGGTCATAATGATGATATCTAGGCTATATTAACCGAATAATAGCACGTTCTTTTGCTACTTATGCTTGAGAAGTCATGTTTAGTGGACCAAATTAAATATTTTCTGCTTTGTTAAAAGATGATGAGTTTTTATAGTTAAGAAGGAGCCATGTTAAGTGGACAAAATTTACATTTCCTGCTTTTTTTGGATGTAGAGATTTTTGTCTTTGCTATAAAGATTTGAATAAAAATGGTTGAAACAATTACAAATCCTCATTCTGTAGTGTGATTATTTAAGTTTTTTTAATAAGGATATAAGCATTTGTTCAACTAATCTCAGTCTGAAAAAAAGAAGTATTTGTTCAATTATTGTGGTGGTTCACATTTTGGACGTATTCTGAAAGGAAAAATGTCATTAATGCCTACAACTACTTCAGATTCAAGCCATTCGACGACCTACAGCCACTTGATAGACGGCCTCTTTTTCTTTTTTCTTTCAATTTTCTTCTCCTTTTCTCGTCTCCTCTCCCTTTCCTTGTGATTGCACTGGATGTTGGGGCTGACTTTCTGCTCCTCCCATGCAGCTGTGTCATGATGTGTGTGGTCTAGGTCTTGTACCTATCAAGAGATATGGATATCTTTATTCTGCTTATGTTAACTGTACTTTCTTTAGACTAAGCAGTTGTCACCATAGTGAAGATAAAAATTTTAAACTTGTTTCTCTGGGAAATGTAGCACTTTACTCCCCCTCCAATTTGCATTGCATCAATATTCAATATGAAATGCAGTTGATTCACTTTCTTATCTTGACGGTGATACTTATTGCAGTCAAGAGTTGCAGCAGTTTTTGTTTTTGTATCATTTGCGTCACTTCTAAGTATTGCTGGAGTGCCTGCACTTATGAAAGAAGTAAAGGTAATGCTGGCTACTGTACTATTCTTGATGTTAAACCCATGAAATTAGCGTTCTAAGATTTTCTTATTAAAGGGATACTAAAGACACATATTTGCACTCAAACCAATTATTGTGTGACACTTTTCCAAATAACATTGGAAATAGAAAAATTATTCATTTTTCAAGGAAATTTGCCACCTGTCACACTATAAATAGTGTATAAATTTGTATGCATTTAGCATTTTTCTTTGTTATTAGAAAACGTTCTAGCTCAAATTACTAGTATTTTTGTTTCTGATAAGGATGGTGAAAGATGTGCTTATCTCTCTCAATTAATTCAGATGTGATAACATTAATGCTAGAATAATTTGATCTCTACTCTCTTGTAAAGATGATATCAGGTTTTAGTGTTTATAAACATACACATGAGTATGTTTAACCTTTCCTAAATTGACCAATGTCAAACCTTTCTTCTTTAAAATCAAAGCCACCATATAAATTCATTCTTGAAATTTTTTTTTTTTTGCTGTGCAAATGTTTCATTCTGAAGGATGTATTTGTTAATTGTTATAGTTGACTTAGATTATGATGGTTGCATTATAATAAAGCTGGTGCACCGTGTATCATATGGGTAGTTTAACTTGACTCCTTTTTGAAATAAACATTCCCTTCCAAATTATCTGATTTGCACAAATGTTTTTTCCTCAGATATATGCAGGTGAAGAAGCAAACCAGCATTCAGGGGTGTTTGTCTTTTTATTTGGGCAACTTCTCTCTAGCATCCCATTCCTATTTCTTATCTCGATCTCATCAACTCTTGTCTTCTATTTCCTCGTGGGATTGCGTGATGAATTTAGTTTGTTGATGTATTTTGTGCTGAATTTCTTCATGTGCCTCTTGGTAAATGAAGGTCTCATGCTACTAGTTGTTTCTTTGTGGCGAGATGTTTTCTGGAGTGTCCTCACTCTGGTGTCAGTGCAAGTGAGTTCCTCAACTAGACTTGCAATATACTTCAGGCTTCTATTTTCTTAATGCTATACATGAAGAACCTAGAATTCAACAAATATTTTTGGCTCGTGCATTGCTTTTAGTTTGCCCATCTCACCCCTATTATAATTTTGGCAATGAAATCAAATTTTGGTTGGTTTAGTTGACTGATTTGAAGAGGAGAAAAAAAAATGCTCTTTTGGGCGTTGGAAAATGCATGTGTCTTAAGCTTATGTCCATAATGAGAAGTTCAGTATGATGAAATAAAAAACTGACTGACCATTACATTTTGTTTTAAGTGAAGATCTAGTTTAACTTCCCTTCGTTAGACTTACAGTATAGATGCATATCATTTCAGATTGTAATGATGCTTTCTGCGGGCTACTTCAGAATTCGAAATGCTCTACCAGCACCTCTGTGGACTTATCCAATATCCTATATTGCATTTCACACGTATTCTATCCAGGCAAGCAGATCCCTGATAATGCTATTTTGCTTCTTACGATCATGCTAATGTTGGATAAAACATTTTTTGGATGTTTCAGATTTATCCATAAAACAACTGGATTTTAGCTTTGGGAAGTCTCCTTTTCTAAAATACTTTTCTGATTATATATTTTTTATGGTTCTTGTGTGTTTGATGTAGGGTCTTCTCGAGAATGAGTACCTTGGAACTTCCTTTGCAGTTGGGCAGGTAAGGACCATATCTGGTTTCCAAGCTCTTCAAAGTGTATATGTGATCTCTCCAGATAGCAGTTCAAAGTGGGAAAATTTATTGATCTTATTTCTTATGGCAATTGGGTATCGTATTCTTGTCCTTGCTTTACTCTATTTTCGTGTAGGCAAGAAAAGAACCCTTTCTAGAATGTTCGGGTGTAATCAGGATATAGTGGCTGCAAGGTGAATGAGCATATACTGTGAGCTGTATAAGCTATATCTTGGCTTTTGTAATCGGTCAACCAACCCCCTTGTGTTATTGGCATGGGCAGTTTTGCTTTGAGCTCATGCTTCGAATGATAGAAGTACATAATTTTATGGAGCTTTTGCTGCTCATGTCTCTCATGGTCTTGCCATGCCTTTAATATTCTATATAGAGCCTTTGGAAAAGACCCGACTGGTCTTATATTCTAGGGATGTTTGTTGGTTGGGAAATAGTTTCAAAGGTCTTAAAAATAGTGGCCGGACCACCATGTGACGTTAAATATAACACTTACTTGACATTTAGTTTATATATATTATTTATTATAACAGTAGTCCATGTGTACAAACTAGCAAAAATACAACTTTTTTCACATGTTCAATTGACACATACTTAACGTTGTTGGGTTCAGACGATTGATTGTTGTCAAAGTTATATTTTTGGGAGCCGAGTTGCCACGATATTAGGTTAGGCAACATATGTCTTTTAGTCCATTTGTTTGTAAGAGGAGTCGTTCAGTTCAATTAAAAATTGAAGAATGTGTTTTAGTCCTATTAAAATTGAAAAAAGGTATTGATTCGTATTAAAATAGAAAACGGTCGACTAAGTTGGCCCCTTTTCTAATCTTAAAGTACTAAGGAGATTTCCCAATTTTAGTAGGACTAAAAACCCTCAGTTACTAGCTCAAATTTTAGCTATACTTAATTTTTTTGTTTTTTAATAATGACATTATTAATATACTCATAATTATAACTCGAATCTTATATGTTCTACATGCGCATGTGGGTTATATGCTATTAAATTACTAGCTCGTTGGCGACTTTTGCATTTCCTGGAACAATATAGCTCTATGGAAGAAAACAAAGTCTTGAGACAACAGCAAGAACTCAGGAATGAATACGTGCCCATAAATGGCATCCATGGGAGAACTTAATTCTAACTTTATAGTTAGAAACATAACACACAAACACATATATGAAAGCATAAAGAACATAAAACAAACCAAATCCCTAAAAACATCGAACACTACGTAAATGATGTCCGGGATACAGTAGAACCAAGAGGATGTCGTCCTATGTGATAATCCATCAGCAAAGTATCGATACAACAAACACTTATCCTGGTAAACTGAAATGAACAATTCCTTGCCAGCTTCACAATTCCCCTTGGCCAAATATGGACTGCATTCAGTACAATTCCTGCATTCCAACAAGCAAACTTGAGCCCAAAACTATTAATCTCCTTGCAGCTGCAGCTGCATAATTAAACTACCATCGGCCTAGCCACATGCGGGCAATAAGAGGCACTTGACACCTCTCACCTCGTGATAGGGAAAGTTGAGTTAAGGTAAGGGTAGGGTAGATGTGGCTGCTAGTGCTATCAAGTTTAAAATTTGTAGTGGTGAGTTGAGAGAAAAGAGATCAGAAATTTCTTGTTGAAAAAGAGAGGAAGGAATGGGATGAAATAGTAAAATTGGACATTAGTGATCAAGTCAAGAGGAATAGGAGACTAAGAGAGACAATTAACAATATTTTTTGTATTAATAATTATTTTCTTGTTATTTGTTTCATTTTTATTAATTTATTTAAGTTAAAATTGTTAAAAATCTATATGATTTTTTTCCAAGTCTATACAATATATATAGGCCGTCTTTGTAAGCCTTACACAAGGGTATTATCCTCTGTGTCACCCTTGAACATGTAATGCACCACACAGCTTGCACTTACAACAACACTCAACACTTGCTATTTTCTTGTTTTCACACGTGAGGGTATACATGATCTTTTGAGTCATTCTTCACATATCTCCATCTTAACTCCACAAGATTACATGAACAACTTTGGATACTTGGCCTCAACCTACCATATTCGTGGCTTTTAAACCTTTCCCTAACTTTAAGCAACTCAAGACATAACTTGAATTTTCTCAAAGGAACGACTTTAGTCAGCATAACTAATGGATTATGTGGTAATCTTACTCACTTGATCTCTCCCAGCATTCCCAAGAGGACACAATGTAACCTCCAACTTGATAGGGCCATGAATGAAGTAAGTGAGCTAATGCCACCTCCAATTAGTGTGAAAGAAATTAGAAGTTTTCTTTAACACGCGAGATTCTACCGTAAGTTCATCAAAGACTTTCCAAAGATCTTTAAACCTCTAAAAAATATTTTGGAAAAAGATGTGTTATTTAAATTTGATGACAAGTGTTTAAAGGTATTTTAGGTATTAAAAGAGAAATTAGTGTCCACACCAATTATTATAGCACCAGATTGGAACAAATCAATGGAATTGATATGTGATGCTAGTAAATTTGCAATTGGAACTATTTTGGGGTAGAAAAAAGGAAAAATACTTCATGACATTTATTGTGCTAGTAAGACCTTGGATAATGCACAAATGAACCATGCCACGAAGAAGGAACTTCTAGCAATTGTCTTTAGTTTCAAAAAATTTAGAGCACCTAATAGAATCTAAAGTAATTGTCTATACATCATTCCACCATCAAGTATCTTCTAATCAAGAAAGATACTAAACCTAGAATCATGTGACAAATCACCTTTCTAGGTTAGATAAAAGAGCTAAAGTAGGGGATAATGTAGCTCTTAGAGATTCGTTTTCGAATGAAAGACTCTTATCCATAGCACAAGTAGATATCCCATGGTTTACTAACATAGCCAATTTTCTCACTTTCAAAATACTCCCCAAAGGATTAACTTGGGAACAAAAGAAAAAATTCTTTCATGATATACAAGCATACTTTTGGAATGATCCCTACTTATTCAAAGAAGACAATGTTGGTGTATTGAGAAGATGTCTCCCCTACAAGGAGATTGAAAGTGTTCTATATTATTGGCATAACTCAAAAATATGGAGGCCACTTTGGGAGGAAAAGAAAAACATCTAAGATATGAACATATGGTTTCTATTGGCCTGTTATTTTTAAAGACGCTTTCTTACATGTGAAAATGTGTGATAAATGCCAAAGAGTGGGTAACATCTCTAAAAGAGATGAGATGCTATTCAACAACATTCTTAAGGTTGAACTATTTGATGTATTGGAGAATTGAATTTATGGGACCATTCCCATAATCATTTGGCAACCAATACATACTAGTGATACCAAGATAGTTATGAAATTCCTAAAGAAAAATATTTTTACTAAAGTTGGAACACCTAGGATAATTATTAGTGATAGAGGTAGTCACTTTTGCAACAAAGGTTTTAACTTAATACTAATTAAATATGGAGCGAAGTATAAAGTACCTAATCCTTACCATCCACGAACAAATGGCCAAGTAGAGGTATAAAATAGGAAAGTTAAAGAATCTTGGAGAAATGACAAGTATCTCTAGAAAGGATAGAGAATTGGGAAATAAGGTTAGATGATGCCTCATAGGCCTAACAAAATAGATTTAAAACACCTATTGGCACAAATCCTTATAGGTTGATCTTTAAGAAAGCTTGCCACATACTCATAAAAATTGTGCATAAAGCCTGTTGGGCTTTGAAAAAATTGAACATGCCTTTGGTGAGTAGAGAAAGCTTCAATCGAATGAGATTGATGAGTTAAGGTTACATGCCTATGAGAATGCTAAATTGTACAAGGAAAATACAAAATAATTGCAAAATCCTAGATAATGTTTATTTTGAGAAATAATTTAGGTCGTAGTTTGATAGATTGAGCCTTTCAAGCTAACTATTGAATATATATATATATATATATATATATATATATATAAATTTAGTCTCCCATTTGAGCCTAAGATGATATCATTTATGTCTTTAAATCACATATGAGCCTAACATGAATGTATAACCTCTACCCTAACACCTTTAACTTATGAGTATATGAAATCATTTGGAATTTTAAAGAGTTAGATAAAAGTGATACATCAAAAATAAAAACAATAAACTCTTAACACCACTAACCCCATAAAATGAAAATAAATAAACTTAAAAAATAAGTTTGGAGGTGTTGAGTTATAAAAAAAATATTGAAAGAAAGAAGAAATAAAATATATCAAAAAGGATGTACTAAGTTATTGAAGGAAAAATCAATTGCATGAGAATGAAAAGTAAACTAAGGTGTGAATTTGAGCCTAATTATACCTATTTATCTACCCATACCTAAGCCTAACTATACAAGATTTAGGTTTTTTTTATCTCAAACTATATACATAATCTACATTAGTATACAAGTATGTGAAAAGTGGACGTCTGAAGCATGTTAAGACTATAATCTAATGGCATGGTCATTTAACTTTATCTATTGAATGCATTCAATGACATCAACTGCAAAGTCACACAAACATGAATTATTTTGTTATAAATCATGCATACCCTTATACCCTTATTTTTATTGATAGTCATAAGAACTTCTTCATCACAGGATTTATACAAAGTTTAAGGAGAATAATTTTTATCAAAAATGCATTTATTGGAGGAGACGTTTTTATGAATATTATATCGATGTCTTGATTATTTAGTTATTTAGTTTAACCTTAGCTTTGCATGAGGAAAAGGAAATAGTAAAGTTTATTGGTGTGATGATCGATGCAAATTTGCAAGTAAAAAGTATCATTCTCAGGGATTGGTAACTTATTTTTGACAAATACCAAAATTAGACTAATCTCAATTTTATCTAGAAAAGTCACTAAGGTTGTTATAATTGGAATTTAAAATAGAATTAATTTAAAGAAAATATGCAAAAGAAAATAAAGATGTTGTTCAAAGATCAAATTAATAAGAAAAAAACTTCTAGGAAATCGGTTTCATCTAATCCCTCATTATGCTTTACTTATCTAGCTAATTGAATTTAATTCTCTCTGTTTGTTAGCAATTTCCAAAAAAATATCCAAAAGCCTTTTTCGATAGTCAATTAAAAATATTTGTGCTCATTAATTTACACAAGAGTATGCAATTTAAAAAGGAAAGAAAGCATTAAGAGCAATGATTTTAATACTACACAGGTTCATATAAGTCTTTTGATCTCTATATTTACCTATGCCAAAATATTTCAAATATATCTTATAATTCCCTCTTTCGATAGTAAATTACAAGACTAAAATAATCTAATTAATGGTCAGTTAATTAGAAGCATTAAACTTAGAATAAATCAGACAAACATAAAGAGAAATAATTCAAATTAACATAGAAAATCAAACATAATTCAAAATTAAATTACATTTTTTTCCTAAAATAAAGAAAAATTAGTTCATGCTAAAAATTAAATTAAACATAAATGAATTCACCATAATTTTATGAGATGAATGGAAAGAAAATTTGAATCTCAAAAGAATCTCCTTTCGCATTAATCTATTCCAAATTTTTCTTCTCTTCTAGGTTCCCCTTTCTCCAGCTTTTTCCCCCTTTTTTTTCTCTCTGGCCGTCATCTATTATTTTTTTTCTTTTCTCTTCAAGCATCCCTCTTTCTCCGTTTATGTGTTTTAGCTTTCTTTTATTTGTCTTCTCTTCAATGGTAGCTTTCGTCCTCTCTCTTTCTTTTCTTTCGTTCTCTGTGCAGCTCCTTCTTTATATATATATATATATATATATTTTTTAATTTAAATTAATTTAAATAAATTTAAATAAATCTTTATTTAAATTTGAGTCCTTAGATGATATATTTCTAAAAAAATTGGATCTTTATTGTCTTAAAATCTACTATAAAATTTAAATAATAATAATGAAGTCTAAATTCAATAATAAATAAATAAAATTAAACTAAAGTTAAAGTTTAGAAGTGTTAAATTATGTCAAATTATACAAGTCATCAAAATCCCCCAAACATAAAACTTTGTTTGTCTTCAAACAAAATAAAATAAAATAAAAGACAATTGTAGACAGTGTCAACAAGACTCCATAGAGAACTACCATCACTCACTAAGTCATGATCTTAATTTAGATTTCATCAGTAATAAATCACTCTTTCTACATCAAATATAGAAGGAAAATCAATCAAAAAATCAGCAATTTTTCAAGTAAGATTTAAGCATTTACTTCAACCTAAAGCTAGGTCCTTGAGTGTGTGTGTGTGTGTGAAATAGTTAATTTAACTCCAAACCACCAGCAAATTTAGATAAAAGTAAAACGACTAAAATAAGAAGAATTGTCTCAAAACTTAACTCCATAAGTCTAATTTTTAGAAATCCTCTCCACTAATGTAATCAAACACCAAAATCAAAGATCAAAAGGTCTTTAATCAGGGTTGTAACGACAGACCACCATGTGAGAGCTAAGAAAGAAATGGATATGGAAAATCAAAGCAAAATGGGAAAATACTTTGTAGAAAGAAACAATAAAAAGAATATGCATAGGATTCACACCATAGCTCTTTCTCGACAATATGCTCATACTAATGACAATATTGTTGTCATACTTAATAAGTAGAGTGATTTTTGTTTTTTATTTTTTCCCTTTTTCTTTTTTCTTTTGAAGATGTGGTTTCCTTTATACTCATAGTCTTTACAAATTTCAACAATTTTAACCCTTTTTCGATTCTTTCCTTTCACTTTCTTTATTTCTTTTTTATTCACACTTTAATCAAATGTAGTAAACATAATGTGGATTATTTAATTTGAACTTTCTTTTCAAATCTAAATTTTCACCAAAGTATTTTCTCAAAATTTAAGGTAAGTTTATGGTTTTTCAAGCTTAGAATGGGAATGGTTTATGTAGTTAAAAGAACAAATAAAAGATTATGTAAAATAAGGCTCAAGGGGTTGACTATAGGAATACACTATGAAATGATGGCATCATAATTAGGACGGCTGGGAAAGCTTTTTGGTTATGATAAAAAAATTTCCTAGATCATTTCTCTAATATTTGGTATCAATTACGATTTTGTCTCAAGGATCCATCAACGTATTCTAGAGCAAATCAAGATTAAACTTTTCTGACCCAATTAATTAAACTCCTTCTCTTCATAGGCAATATGGAGTAAAGAAAAATTTACTATGTGCTCAATTATTTTCAAGGACAAAGATTTAAATCAAAGTACCCACAAAACTATGACTAACATAATAGAAGATTTTTAAAAATATTTCTAAAAACCATCCTCAATCGTAAATTTCAGAGTCATAGCAAATTCAGTCATACTCAAATATATGCTTGATAAGATAATTCAACAACTCAAGACTATAGGAGTTGACACCCCCAAACTTAAACTAAACAATGTCTTCATTGTAATTTAAAAGTGAGACATATTGAATAAATGAAAGAAACTTCCTTGGTTTTATGGTGGATCCGTATTAGTTAGTAATTTTCAACTCTTTATTCCTACATAATAAACCAACATCAAAATCCAAATTATTCAAATAAATAATGTAAAAATAAAATAAAATAAGAGAAATAATAAAAGAATGTTTTATGGGATACCTCCTATAAGCGCTTGTTTTATAGTCTATAGCCAGACTTTTCAATCTTCATCAATTAGGATTTCGAAGAGGAATAAATGCATAATTCATCTCCACTTATTCTCTATATTAATGTTTCAATCTTTGACCGTTAACTCTGAATATATTCCTTACCTTATCCTTCAAGTCCATTGCTCCAAAGTGGAAACTTTTTCAATTGTATAAGGACTTGTCCATCTTGATCTTAACTTACTTGGGAAGAGTTTTAATCATGAATTGAAAAGCAAAACCTGTTGTCCTAGAGCAAACTCACACCTAAGAATATGTTTGTCATGCCACTTCTTTTTTCGGTCTTTGTAGATCTTTTCATTTTCATAAGCATCATTCCGGAACTCATCCATCTCATTCAATTGAAGAAGTCGCTTTTCCCTTGCTGCCTTCAAATCAAAATTAAACTTCTTTATAGCCCAATAAGCTTTATGCTCTAACTCAACAGGGATATGACATATTTTTCCAAACACTAATCAATAAGGAGACATCCCGATAAATGTTTTAAATGCTATATGGTATGCCCACAAAGCATTATTAAGCTTCTTTGACCAATCCTTTCTATTGGATTTGACCGTCTTCTCAAGGATATTCTTGATTTCTCGATTTGAAATTTCAGCTTGGCCATTAGTTTAAGGATGGTAGGCAAGTGCTATCTTGTGCTTCACATCATATTTAGAGAGAAGGTTGTTGAATAACTTGTTGCAAAAATGGTTCACTTCAATTCTAATAATAGCTCGTGGAGTGCCAAATCTTGTGAACATGTTCTTATGCAAAAATCTAAGCACTACCTTTGCATCATTTTTTGTTGTAGCAATTGCCTCTACCCACTTTGACATATAATCAACTGCTAACAAGATATTAACAAAGCCAAAAGAGGGAGGAAAAGGACCCATAAAATCAATTTCCCAAACATCAAATAACTCAACCTCTAAGATATTTTTTGATGGTAACTCTGAACGTCTTGAAATATTTCCCATACGTTGGCACCGATCACAAATCTTCACCAAAGTATAACTATCATGAAAAATAGAGGGCCAAAAGTAACTACTTTGAAGTACCTCAGCTATTGTTCATGTTACTCCAAAATG
The DNA here is from genome assembly GCA_030763125.1 of Hippophae gyantsensis. Lineage (NCBI taxonomy): Eukaryota > Viridiplantae > Streptophyta > Magnoliopsida > Rosales > Elaeagnaceae > Hippophae > Hippophae gyantsensis. The sequence continues at coordinate 14,698,060 of CM061036.1, forward strand.
TTCTTTATATGATGAGGAATGGAAATGATGGATAATGGCTTACATATCCTCTTTAGGGACACATCTTAGGATGATTTGATCAAGGCATCTTTTGAAAAGCAAAGGCCTATCCCAAAAATAATATTTCACAACATGCAAAAACTTCTTACATTGATGGTAAGTAAGATCTAGTGGCAATACCCTACAAGCTAGGTAGTTTCAAATATCAACATACCAAGGAAGTTTGATCTGACATGCAAAAAACTGCTCATCATGGAATGCTTCATAGATCACTAAATATGGTTTTATTTCCTCTTGCTCCAATCGAGAGAGATGGTCAGCAACTAAATTTTCACTCCCTTTCTTATCTTGAACTTCCAAATCAAATTGTTGAAGAAGAAGAATCCAACGAATTAGTTTAGGCTTAACATCCTTCTTGCTAAAAAAATAACGAAGTGTTGCATGATCAGTGAACACTATCACCTTTGAACCAATGAGGTAAGACCAAAGTTTGTCACAAGCAAACACTACAACAAGCATCTCCTTCTCAGTTGTTGTATAATTCAATTGGGATTCATTCAATGTCCGGCTTGCATACTATATGGACCTAAATAGTTTGTCTCGTTTGTTTCCTAACACTGCTCCAATTGCAAAGTCACTTTCATCACACATGACCTCAAAAGGTTGACTCCACTTAGGTACAGTCATTATTGGTGCTGAAATCAATTTCTCCTTGATTGCATTAAAAGCCTGCAAACAAACACCATCAAAGTCAAATGTTGAATTTTTTTCAAGAAGATTACATAAAGGTTTAGAGAGTTTAGAGAAATCCTTTATAAATCTTATATAAAATCTCGCATGTCCCAAAAAACTTCTGATTCCCTTCACATTCTTTGGAGGTGGTAGTTTTTCTATGGTTTCAATTTTAACTCAATCAACCTTAATTCCTTTAGATGACACTCTATGGACAAGCAGAATTCCTCCTTAAACCATGAAATTACACTTCTCCCAATTTAGAACAAGGTTTTTATCTTCACATATATGCAAAATAAGAGCTAAATTATGCAAAAAATTAACAAAAGATGTACCAAAAATTAAAAAGTCATCCATGAAAATTTCCATTATATCTTCCACCATATCAAAAAAATAGCCATCATGCAATGTTGAAATGTTGCTGGGGCATTACACAATCCAAAGGGCATCCTTCTAAAAGAAAATATTCCATAGAGGCACGTGCATGTAGTTTTCTCCTAATCTTTAGGGACTATGGCAATCTAGTTATACCTCGAATAACCATTTAAGAAGCAATAATAGGGACATCCAGCCAATCGATCTAACATTTGATCAATGAATAGAAGTGAAAAATGATCATTCTTTGTTGCTTTGTTCAACTTGCGGTAATTTATATATACATACCAACTCGTGATTGTTCTTGTAGGAATAAGCTCATTGTTGTCATTTTTCACCACCGTTATTCCACCCTTTTTTGGTACAACATGCACTAGACTTACCCATGAGCTGTCTGAAATAGTATAAATAATTCCAACATTGAAGAGCTTCAAAATTTCAGCTTTCATAACTTCCTTCATTGCTGAATTTAATCTTCTTTGGGGCTCAATTGATGGTTTGTAAGGTTCCTCCATTAGAATCTTGTGCATGCAAATGGATGGACTTATACCTTTTATGTTAGAGATAGTCCATCCCAAGGCTATTCTATGCTCCCTTAACACACATAGTAACTTTTCCTCTTCTTCAAGTGTAAGTGATGCCATAACAATCACTGGAAAGGTGTAACTATCACCCAAGAATTCATAGCGAAGATGCCGAGGAAATTGCTTCAACTCTGGAGTTGTAGTTTGCTACACTTTTTCTATAGAGATTATAGAATCCATCTTTGCTACCATTGGCTCTATCCTCACCACTTCTTTGCTAAATGATGTAACTTGTTGCAATGCTTCCAAGGAAAAATACATAGTGGAGAAATTCTTCACTAACAAAAGGTAACTTAGATTCACAAACAATAGAGTTATTGAAATCATAAGCATGAGATGAAATGGTGATACATCGTTCTAGATGATCAACCAATATATCCTCTTGAAAGGCTTTTACAACATATTGCTCAATAACATCTACTCAAAAGCAAGTGCTTGGGCAAAAGCTTTTTCACTCCATGGATACCAATCAAACTTGGGAAAACATAGTGTCTCAAAGAAAACTTATTATAGGAACAAAATTAATCAAGCATGGTACAACAAGCAAGGGAATAAAAAAAGCTTTAGGTCATGAAGAAAATTAAGATGCTTCTCCATATTAACATGATTAGCTCATGAAAGTGACTATCATGTGCTTTCTGCCATATCTTCTTCTTCTTTTTTAAATTAGTATGAAGAAACTTATTATAGGAACATAATTAATCAAGCAATATTTGACAAAATAAAGTTCATTCTTATCGACTATAAAACATTTTCACCAAGTTGTCCTGATAAATCTCCTTTCACCCTTAAATCTTTAGGTTTGCAAAGTTCAAGTCTCACTACCTTTCTTTCGATAAATAATTAATAAATAAATTATTTATCAGAATACCAAAAATCCTAAGGTAATGAAGAGTTGAGGAACACCCAACTCCTTCCATTGCACTAAAAATAGATGCTACCTAATTAGTCATCAATCTTTTTGTTGTAGACAGGCCACACAGTTCATTTAATCACTGCTGAGCAAAATAAACGGATTAGTTGACAAGCTCTATGTCGTACTTCTAAATTTTGACAAGGCCTTTTGCTTATTTGAAACTGTCATGATAGTTCCAGATCAACCAACAAAGCTTAATATGTCCCCATTAAATCACTATTTCACCATATAGAGAACTTATCCATAATCATTCTGATTCAGATAGGGATGGCAAAAAAATCCATCAAATTTGAATTCCATGGATATTTTCTCTGTTTGATCCATTCTAGATTGGATCAAAATTGATCATTTTCGAATCGGATCAAATCATGATCCACATACAAGATAAACAGATCAGGTTGGATCATAACATATCACGATGGATCGAACCATGGATCACAAGATTGGATCGATCTAAATCTAAATATTTTTAAAACTAAAAGAATCACATGTTTCCAGCATACTTTCCTAATTTTTAGAAATATTTATTTGGAAAATGTACATTATGAATAATAATTTGTAAAATTTCTCTCACATTTTTATGAATTTGACTCTTTTTTTTTAATTTTCATAAATCTATATATTATTCTTTAAAATTTATTAAACAAAAATTCAAATTTAATTATTTTCATAAATATTTATTTATTCTTACATTTATTATAAATGATGCTTTTTTAATTTATCATAATTTGTTAAAATAAATAAGAAAGTTTCTAAAAAAAGTAATAAAATGTTTTTCTACCATATATAATATTATCTTATTGTTTTTTTATCAATATAAGATATGTAATGCATCAAATCAAATAATGTTTTAGTTTTATAAAAAAATGGAACAATTTTGATCGAGTTATGGATATCCATTGATCCATGGATCAATATACAATCTGATCCATCTAACCTATAGATCAAAAGAGATCAGATTATGTTAGATCTTTTATACAACTGATTGGATTGGATCATCACTGAATCGAATTGTATTCAATCCATTACCATCCCTAGAAGAAAAATCATTAGAAAATTGAACAAATATGAGTTTCTCTTTGCCTTATTTAGACTTATGGGTTTAATTTTTTGTTGTTTTTATTTTGCAAACAATAACACTCAATTTAGCAAAAAAACACTAAGAAAACAAAATACTAGTAAAATGACTAGATGGTGAAGCTAAGGAATAAAAAGAATACCAATAAAATAAGTTTCTCTTTGCATACGTATGAACAAAGTGAACTAGTAAAGATTGGTGCCCAATTGTTGTTGGTGGTTGATGAACTGGTGCCCAACAGTTGTTAGTGGTTGCATGTGAGGCGCTGGTGGAAGTGGGTATTACGGGAGGGTGAGGTGAGACTTTTTTAGGAGAGATGGGAAAGGGGAAAAAGAAAATGGATAAAGTTAGTGATTTTTAATAGAGTTAAAAAATGCAGTTGAGTGAGTTTTTGAAAAACCAATGAACATTTGGTATGATTTTAAAACAACGTGCAAAAAAATTGGTGATTTTGAACTTGTATAAAAGATTCCACAATTTTAGAATTAAAACAGATTCAATTATTTTATGGTGAAGTTATCTCATCATTCAAAACATCATGTGTAATAGTCTTAAGTGTGTAGGTCAATAATTTTATTTAAGTTATCAATGTCATCAGTAACAATTATCCTTAAGTAGTTACTAGCATTATCAATATCAAGAAATTCATATGCTTTAAAAACTTTAAATGTTACTTGTTCATCTTGTACTCTCATTGTAAGCTCACTTTTTTGTACATTAATGAGTGCTCTTCTAGTTCCTAAGAATAGGTAATCAAGTATGATAGGAATGTCACGATCCTCCTCTATGTTGTGTACAATAAAATCTAACAAAAAAATGAACTTGTCTTCTTTCACAAGCACATTTTCTACCATTCCTTGAGGTCACTTGATTGTCTTATCTGTCTTTTGCAATATTATTGATATGGGTTTGGCTTCACCAATAACCAATCTCTTGAAAATTGATAACGACATGAGATTAATACTGGTACCTAAATCACATAGTGCCTTGGCAAAGTGTATATTCCCAATTGTGCATGGTATCTCAATCCTACCTAAATATTTAAGTGTTTGTGGTAGTTCTCTATTAAGAATGACACTACAACCTTTGGTTAAGGTTATTATCTCATGATCAATAAGCCTCTTTTCTCTAGACAATATGTCTTTCATGAGTTTGGCATAGGAAAGCATCTATTTAGGTGCATCTATAAATGATATGTTGATATGTAAATTCTTGAAGATATCTAAGAATTTTGAAAATTACTTGTCTAACTTTTGTTTTTATAGTATTTGAGGGAAAGGTATAGTGGGTGTTTAGAGGTTAACATTCTTCAGTTGAATTACTTCATTTTTAGTACTCTCTTTGTCTATTTTTCCTCCTCATATTTTTAAGCTTCTTGTGTTTCCTCTAAAACTTTACCACTTCTCAAGGATATTTCTTTACAATGTTCTTTACCTTCTCTTTTTAGGTTTGCTACTAATTCACTTGGATGGTTACTTTGAGGCCTTTGACTTATGGCTTGGGTGAGTTGCTCTAATTGGACCTATGAATTACAAATAAAAGCCCCATTAGTGGAATTTAGGCAATCCACTTTTGTATTTACTAAATGAATGAAGTCTTTCATCATCCCCATTAGAGCATTTATGTTTTCCTCACTAGGTGGTTTCTTGTCTTAGGCTTGTAGTTGAATATGTTTGAGTATAGATTTCCTTTGTGATTTTGATTATTGACGTAGTTTACTACTTCAGGAAGGTTCCCACATGCCTCAAAAGCATGAGATCCATTACAATAATCACACACTACGAATGGACTTTGTATCATATTTACTCCTATAAGGCCACCATCTAATTTCTTAGTTAAACCTAACATCAAAACATTTGTTTGAATTTGCAATGTTGCTATGGTGTTTACAACTACTCCTCTTGCCACTCTCCTTGGGTTGAACCTTTCCACAAGCCATTGTTCATTGTTGGATCCCATCTCATCAAGTAGTGCAAAGGCTTCCTCTTTAGTTTTAATTACAAAAGCTCCCTTAGCTACATCATCAATTATGGTCCTTGGTATCCCCATTAATCTATTATAGAATATTTGCACTTGCAACCAAGTAGGAAGACCATGGGGTGCGCATCTTGTTAACAGCTTCTTGAAGTATTCCCAACCTTCATAAAATGATTTCCCCTCAAACTATTGAAAATATGTGATGTTATTTTTGAGCTATTTAATCCTATATAGTGATTAACCCAGTACATAGTTATTGTATCCAAGCCTCAGTTGTCCATCATTGAAAAAGGAAACAAACAAAGGTGAATTTCATCATCTGAGACCCCATTCATCTTGAAGGTGTCACAAATTTCCCATAATGAAGCCAAGTGAAGATTTGGGTCTTCATTGACTAGTCCTCCAAACTGGTCTTCCTACATCATAAGAATGACACCTGACATGAGTTCTAAATTATTAGCTCTAATCCCCGATCTAGTGATAAATTATTATGCTCCATCTACTTGTGGGATTGAAAATTCCCTTTAAGGTTTGGGAACCACTATAGCCCATTGATCTTTTTGTTATGCCATAACCCCTAATTAATGTTGTGCTAGCTATTTCCTTCTTAAGCGGAGTAAGGTTATCTTTATTTTTGGATCACAAGGTAAAAGATTTTCACCTGTCAACTTGGGCATATAATAGAAACACTAAAACAAATATTAAAACATCCAAACTAGTATCTAGTAATAGTTATTGATATTAGTTACAAGTAATTAACTCCTTGATAACGGTACCAAAAACTTGACACGTTAACCACATACATATGGGTTATGAAGAGTAATATAATATACCTAAGTTTGAATATCAATCCCATAAGGAGTTTTGTAACTTATAACTAAGTACAAATATAGTTAATACTAATAATATTTAGACAACAGCAAATTATAGAAACAAAAAAATAAATGACAACTAGTTACTCAAATCAAAACTCAACAACTATGGAGATATATGACAAAATTACCTATGAATATTTAATCCCTTAATTCCTTAAGCATGTGAATAACTAAAATTTTCCCAAAATAATTATCAACCAATTGAATCTAACCTAGCAGGTACTCATCTCTTAAGTAAACTACACATCATATAGTAATTAATTTAATCACACTCTCTTACGAATTAGATTGAATACTACTCATTAAGATAATCAATTATAGATCACAAATATAAAAATCATACATCTCCGCCTAAAAACTATGCATATTATTTAATCAAGAAAAATAATTAAACAATTCTCTCAAATATATTTAGTTGTCTCTATAAATCAATTGTTGGTCACACAATTAATAGCATGAAAATAAGATTAAATAATGTATATTTAATCAAGACAAATAATTAAAAAATTATCTCATATATATTTAATTATCTTTATAAATCAATTTTTTGCTAGACAATTAATAGCAAAAAAATTAGATTAAATAATGTTGTTGAATTTGTATCACAATTAAGGTAAAATATTAGATTATCATATGTACAAAATTGGGTTTATAAGACTCTTAGATTAATAATAAAGCTCATAATTTTTATAAAGAAATTCATAAAAATTGATTAAAAAAAGGGAAGAAAAAGATATACACTCAATCACTTGATTTTTAGTACTAATCTTCTATTAAATTCTTCACAAAATTGTGTCTTCTTTAATATTTTCTTCAACTCTCTCTTTTTAACTTTTCTTAGTGATGATGATGAATGACAAGACCAGCATTGCAAATACCGATCTTACAAAAATACCCTTTTGTGGTTTTATTATTTGTAAAACTCTCGGAGGTGTACAAATCATTTTATAGAAAATGATAAGTATACTCCCAAAGTCGATCTAAGATTTATGTAGTTTTTAATTTATTATTCAAAATCTTAAAAACAAAATTAAATCCTAAATATCTTGTCACGATATTTTGGTTTGTTTGTTTCCTAATATAATAACATAAAAATAAATATAAACATAGATATAAATTCAATAAAAAATAATGCATATTTTATCATTCATAACAGTAGATTATTTAAAGATATAATAATTAAGTTAATTATATTTGCTCGTATTATTTAGGTTATTAAAGATATAGATTAATATTTATTGATTTTCTCTTTTTGGTATGAAAGTGTCCTTAGGCGGGGCCCAAAATTTTTTGTTTAATATTAACTAACTAATATCCTTAGGTGAGGCTATTAATTAATTAAATATTAAATTTTAGCTTTATTTCTAAGAAAATAGTAAACCATCTAATCACAGCTTTAGGCGGAGTCAAATAATTAGACTTTATTTAAGGTATCCAAATTAAACCTAAGAATTTAACTATCTAAGTACTAACTTTCAAGTTTTAAAACCAATACTGAAAATATGTCGTTAGTACATTTTCGAATAATAGTTCTTATAAAAAAACTTTTGAAATAAAGTTTCACTCTAACTACCTGGTGATTGTACCAACAAATAAAAGAGCACTACTTTAAATTAGACGGAATCATTAAACCTTAAAATCTAATTTTCAGATTTAAGTTTGTAATGAAAAATAATGTATTTCTCTCTAACATCCTTAATATAAAATCTTGAATAAAAACAAAATCAATTTATTTTATAAAAGTGTTTTACCTATTTAATATTTTCCAAACATAGCAACATTACAATTATATTATATTTACAAACAATCAGTCATGTTAAATTTAATCATAGACAAATTAAATATAACATATAAGAATAAAATATAAAATGATAACTATAAAGAATCCATTAAAATAATACCTTAAAAGAATCCTTACAAAAATTTGATGTTAATTCTGTTACTCGAAAACTTCCAAACGGATTTACATATATGCTTATTGAATCAAAAACTAAAAATTTATAAAAACATAACTAGTTCCTTTCAAAAAGAGAAGAACTTTAAAAATAAAAACTAAAAAAATGAAAACTTTTAGAAAGAGAAAAAGCTCATAAAATTTAGTGTGTTTTGGAATGGGGAAAGAGGGCCCATTTTATACATGAGGGAAAGGCCAAAAAAGGGGGGGAAATATTTCAAATTTTGAATTTGGGCACGTTTGGACAGGTTGGCATGTGTATGGGGCATGAAAATCTCTCCAGATAGGCTATCGGCACGGTAGATGGGTGGCTGGCGTGACATGGCAATAAGTGTGCAGTCGCGTGCCTGGCATGGTGCGAGAGGGCATGATGCTACGCGCAGGACTTGGCACGAATTGGATGGTGTACGCACTAGTGCACGCGAGAATTGGCAAGATAGGAAGTTGCGCGCAAGACTCTACATGTATTTCTCGACGCGGCTGAGGGGCTACACCCCCAATTTTGCCCTTTTTGACATTTTTGACCTTTTTGACCCATTTTATCCAATTTTTCATCTTTTTGAATTTTCTTCATTTAATTTCTCAATATACTCGTGATGTATTGCCTCTAGTATTTTTTATCTAAAATACTTGAAAAACAATAAACAAATACTCATCATTATGAAAAAAAATTATATAAAAATATGATAAAATCATACAAATATAAATCTATTTAATCAATTAAAGTATATTAAATCATGGTAATTTTAGTACTTTTTAAGCACTCATCACTTAAGAGCTACTAGATTTTGTGATTCTTAATTGTATTTAATTTGTGCCCCATTGAGGTTAATTTAAAGGAAATATGACCTAATATGAACCATTAGATCAAACCGCTTAAAGATACAAAGGCTAAGATTAAAATTAAGAGATATGATTTTTTAGGAAAATGCTGCCCTATATTTTTGTGCATCGCTGCCAAATTTTCTCGCATATTGTGGCCATTCCTCCACTGATTATCCAACTATAGTTTGTGTGCTGGGGCACAGAAAAATGTGCTCCAGGGCATGTGCCTTCCTATATTTTTTCCTTCATGCGCGCCGCGGTACCGTTTCATTTCCGCCATGGTATAAGTTGTTTTTCCTTATTTTTGACTCGTTTTCACTCGGTTTGCCTCATTCCACCTCATTGATATAATGAAACACAAATTAAGCTTTTTCATGATATTTTTGCACATAAGAAGACAAATAAGTGGTTCAAAAGTGACTAAATAACTCTATTTTTGTAGAGCTATCACAATTAAGGAGTTGTAATTTAGCCAATTATATTAATCAATAAGCTTCTTCTTTGTTATTTTCTATTTATTTTAATTACGATTCTATTTGGTTAATTTGTTTATATGATTTTGGTTAATTCAATAAAATGTTTAATGATTTTTAGATAACATCCTTAAGCTTTGATGTGTTCAATTCTATCATTAAATTCCATGACTATGCATATATGAGTTAGAGTAATTAACTAATTTGCTACATGTATATGTTTAATACTAGTTTAAGATGTGACTAGATTATCCTGGAAATAAATATATTTCTATTTATTCTTTTTAGCTATCGTATTTGCTAATATTATTATTTAAGTGGTAACTTGTTGCTTTATGATAATGTCACAAATAGAGTGGATACCTTTGTTGAAGGTTGCTAAGAATTGTGATATTGAAAAGTTTTGTTGAAGGTTGCTAAGAATTGTGATATTGAAAAGTTTAGTCATCTCTTTTATCGAACGTAATGCAATGAATAAATTTTATCTTGCAACTATGACTAGGTTTATATTTTGATTTAGGATTGGTTAATAGGTGAACTTTTAATCAATTACAAACTAAGAAGAGGTGCATTATGAAGTCTAGCCTTAGTTGGCTTGATTTCCCTAGCTATTTTTATTAGATCAAGGATAATTCTAATATTGATTTATGATATAATTGGTTAAATAATAGGTTAGTGGTGAGGATTATTCTGTAATTACATATTTCTCTTGATATGTGTTGCTCATTATCTAATTTATTACTTTATGTTTTCTTTTTTTATTTTATTTTAGAAAACTATTTTCACAACCCCTTTTAATTTATTAATAAGCTAATAAATAAATATATATATATATATATATATATATATATATATATATATATATATATATATATATATATATATATATATATTGTAGCATTCTTTGTGGGTTCAACAACCTTTGTTCTTAAATTACTTATCACTTGTATAATTTGATCACGTATACTTATCAAGTTTTTAGTGCCATTTCCACATTGACTTCACAATTTTTCTATTATTTAATTATTATTTTATATTATTTTCTCAGATTTTAATTTTTAGATCTGATTCCATTTTTTTGTAGATTTTCCTTTCTATTTTAGTTTATTAATTTCTTTTCTTAGTTCTAATTTCTAGGTATACACCAAATAGAAAAACATGACAGTTTTTTATCCCACCCTTAAGGAATTGGCTACACCTAACTTGGAGTAGCAGCCCTTGTGCATAGTAAATCCCAAATTGGAGGTAAGTTTTGAATAAAAAACTAGACTAATTCACTTGTTACCTATCTTTTGGGGTTTAAATGGAGAGGACTCAAACAAAAACTTGAAAGACTTCCATGTGGTTTGCTCTAGCCTGAAACCAATTGAGAAAATAGAAGAACAATTCAAACTTAGGGCTTTCCCTTTCTCTTTGGTGGAAAGTTATAAGGATTCGCTATATTATCTATCATCCGAATTCATTACCAGTAGGAGTGAAATAGTCAGAAATTTCCTAGCTTTTAGAGTTACCATTACAAGGAACCAAATATGTGGAATTATGTAATCCAATAGAGAAACACACAAATCATATTAGGAGGGATTTAAAAGGTTATATGCTTACTATCCATAACAATAAATAAGTGAGCAAAGTCTACTCTAATACTTAAATGAAGGGTTTTCTCCCATAGATAGGAACATAATTGATGCTTTAGTGGTGGGTATTGGTAAATAAAGCACCAACTGAAGTATGAGCCTTGAATGCAACCATGGCTTTCAACTCTCAACAATTTGGTACTCACACTCACCTAAGAGGTAAGATAAATGAGCTAAACACTAACTCTCACCTTGATCAACAAATAAGTACTCTGACTACTTTAGTGCAGCAACTAGCTGTAGAACAAGTGAAAACATATGGGGTGTGCTCTATAGTGGGACACCTTACTAATATATGTCTTACCTTACCAGAGGAACATACCAATGTTGTTGGTGGTTTTTGGGACAAAGGCACAGGTATGATCTTTATAATAATAAATATAATCATGGATGGAAAGATCACCCTAATTTTAGGTATGAAAATGACAATCAAACATGTGCTCCCTATAATTAATCTAGATTTCCTAACCCTACATCATAACAATACCAATCTCAACCCGAGTGTAAGTCCTTTGGATACTTGATCAATAATAATGCAACTATCATTGTTAAATTTCAACTGGAAGCCTAAGAGAATAATCAAGATTGAGACTTTAATAGACAACATGAAAAATAGAATGGACCAAATAGTCACAAATCTTGAAAAATTGGAAGCTCAAAAATCTAGTATGCAACCATTCCAAACTATAGTAGTTACAAAATAAAATTTCCATACAATCACTTTAAAAAGTGGAAAGTAACTTGAAGAGATACCTAGGAACCCAACTAAGATCAATTCAAAGGGGGAGCCTAGACATGAGAAAAAAAAGTGGAGATCCAACCCCATAAGAGAAAAGTTCAACTCCTTAAGTAAAAAACTAACCTAATGCTTACAATGATACTTCCATGATGTCCTTCCCTAACAGGGTTACTAAATCAAAGAAGGAATCATATGAAGAAGAGGTTTTGAAGACCTTTCACAAAGTGCAAGTCAACATTCTTTCTTTGGATTTTATAAAACAAGTGCCAAGGTATGCTAAGCTCCTCAAGGAGCTTTGCACTACTAAATTAGAGTTGAAAGGTAGTGAGGTAGTTAATTTAGGAGAAAATGTATTAACTATATTGCAATGAAAATTACCCATTAAGTGTAAGGATCCTGGTAGTTTTACTATTCCATACACTATAGGAACCACTAGGTTTGAGAAAGCCATGTTAGATCTAGGAGCATCCATTAATGTTATGCCATTAGTTCTTTCAAGGACACTTATGTTATTTTTTAGTTAGCTAACAAGTCTAATGCATACCCAAAGGGAGTCTTGGAGGATGTGTTGGTACAAGTTAATGAAATGCTATTTCCCACTAAATTATATGTTCTTGATATGTGAGATGGAACTAACAACCTCACTACCCCTTTCTTATTGGGTAGACTATTCATGAACACTACTTATACTAAAATTGACATTCATAATTGACATTGACCATGGAGTTCGATAAGGAGTCTATACACTTTAACATCTTTGAAACGATGAGGTACACCGATGATATTAACTATTGTTATTTTATTGATATTATCGACTCTTTTGTAGAACATATGTTTGAGTTAGGACAAGAGGAAATCCTACAAGTAGCCTTGACACAACTTGGAATCCAAAAGATCCCAAAAGGCCTACCAATATTACACAACTCAACACAAATTTGGATATTACCGTGGTATAATTGGTATCTCTTCCCAAAGTCCTATAATAGTATGACTCAAACTTCATTTCCCTATCCAATAACACTAAGAAATTGTTATCTTTTGCTATATAGGAACCCATATTGAAATTGAAGCTTCTTCTATCTCATTTGAAATCTATATATCTAGGAGACAATGACACATTACTAGTCATCATTTCCAACCATTTGTCTTATGCACAAGAAGACAAGCTTTTAAGAGTGTTAAGGGATCATAAGATTGCTATAGGACGGACTGTTGTTGATATCAAAGGCATAATTCCATTCATATGCATGCATATAACATTAATTAAGGAATAAGCTAAACCAACAAGAGAGGCATAACGTAGATTAAATCCACTAATGATGGAGGCAATAAAGAAAGAGATGCTTAAATGGTTAGATGTAGGGGTTATCTACCCCATCTCAGATATAATGTAGGTAGGTCTAGTACAAGTAGTACCAAATAAATATGGTATAACTATAGTAAAAAATTATGAGATGCATTAGTACCAACATGAATGCAAACATGTTGGATAGCATGTATGGACTACATGAAAGTAAACACCAATAGAAAAATGGATCATTTCCCTCCACCCTTCATCAATCAAATGGTAGAAAGGCTAGAAAGTTACTCTTATTATTGTTTTCTTGATGGCTATTTAGGTTACAATTACATTGCTATAGTACTTGAAGATCAAGAAAATACTACATTTACCTACACTTTTAGAGCCTTTTCATTTAGGAGAATTCCATTCGAACTTTGTAATGCACCTGCCACCTTGTAAAGGTGTGTGGTAAGTATTTTTTTCAAAATATATTTATAACATTATAGAAGTTTTTATGGATGATTTCATAGTTTATGAGGATACTTTTGACTTATGTCTACATAATCTTACACTTATTCTTAAAAGATGTGTGGAAACTAATTTAGTATTAAATTTTAAAAAGTGTCATTTTATGATAGACCATGGGATTATCTTAGTGCATGTAATTTCTTCTAAGAGAATAGAAGTAGATAAGGCTAAAATTGATATTGTGCTCAAATTACCGACTCCCACTAAGGTTGAGTATCATGCCTTGGCATTGGCATCCTCATAAATTTTCTAGTTGTAGTCTCTTCCTAAGGAGTTGCATCTATTTTTACCTCACACACCTGTTTTACTTTGTGATAATATAAGTGCCAAGCATCTTATGCTAACCCAATTCAACATGTCTGCATGAAGCATGTGGAATTGGATTGGCATTTTTATGAGATTAGGTTGATACTAGCTCATTGGATGTATGGTATACTCCTATCGAGGATCAGTTGGTTGATGCCTTAACCAAACCTCTTCTTGAGTCATGGTTTTAAACCTTGTGTTCCAAATTGATGGTTATTCCACCAATATATTTTTGAGGGGGGTATAATAGACAAATACATTATTTTAACATGCATTGAGTTGGTTATTCTGTTGTAATCAGTTTATCATTGTTTGTTAGCTAGTGAGTGCAATCATTTCTTTCATCTACACATTATGCTTTGCCATTTCTGTTACAAAAGTATTACTTCATTACATCTGTGTGCACCATATATGTATGGTGTCATATGCGTGCAACCCAAGTTAGTGCATTTCTATATAAATAGTTGATGCTTAGGTTATAAGAGTTAGTTGAGATATTATGAAATTTACAGAAAAGTTATCTTTATTTTTACTAGCTCCATACTTCACCCACTATTCTCAACTACTCTCTATGTTGAATTATTGAATTTGTATTAAAGTCTTGAAAAGTAAATTAATAGAAACTAAAATTTAAAGACAATACAACTTTATTTTGTACACGTAAGTTTTCTTTTATTTCATAAACATTGCATATAAAAAATTTATTTGTCATGAAGTAAGAGAGGGTAATACACCTCTTGACCCTTATCTAGCTCTACAAGTGCTTTGAGAGAATATTTTTGTGTATATATGCATTATTGAATTATTTATTTACTTATGATGCATTTTCATATTCATTATATTGTGGGTCATCAACAGGTATATTTTCTTGTATGTATAGTCATCCCATCTCACCATTAAACATAACTTAACTTGACCTTGATAGAGAGATATTTAGGGAGATGGATTCACACCCTGTAATGGTCCAATTTCCTAACGGTGTGTTCTCTATTCTCAGATCCATAAGAAGGAAAGATGCACCCAATTATTAATGTTGACAAAAATCAATATCATCTGGCACTGTCTGTGGGAAATATTATGCTCTACTAGTTGAATCATAACTTGAGAGCAAAAGATTTTACAATGATCTCTCATGTTTTTAAGTAGGTAGTCTTTAAAGAAAAGACCCTAAACGTTTAGAGAAAAACTGCTCTAGAAAAATTTCATTCTGCATGGTTTCTGAACGGCCATATCTTTTATCCTTTTGAGAAAATGATCAAACGACTTCTTAGAACCAAGACTACATCCTTGGAAAAAGACAAAGAGAAAATTTTCACACTTCTTTTGGCTTTACCAACAGGGTCACTTGATGAGCACACCTATCACATCATCAAAAACCAAGATATATTTGGATATGGGCCATCCATTACTACCCAAGGAGTGGCCAGAAAAAGTTTGTCAGACACAGAATGGCCCATTGAACATGGTGATGCTACCCAAGAATAACCAATTGATCTTCAAAGGGTTTTAGTTTATGAGTCTGAGTTATAGCCCATTTATGATGTGTCATCTCCTATCATGCTAGACCAAGAACTAGACCTTTGGTAAGGGCACGTTCCTACATCTGAACTGGTCAAACAAACACGCCTCTTGAACCTATCAGATTTTGAGCCATATAAAATGGTATGTATAGGTACATCATGAGCTTCAGATGAGAAAAAAGGCTTTGACTTGTTCCTTATGCAAAATAGGCACATGTAGGCATGGTCTTATGAAAACATGCCTAATATTGTTGTGAGTTTCTCTTACATTGCCTCAATATAGATCCAAAGTTCAAACCTATCAGGAAAAAAAAGATTTTATAATTAAGAAAGATGCTCTGCCATAAATGTGGAGTTAAATAACTCTTGAAAGCTAGGTACATGATAGAAGTCACTACTACAAAAATAGGCATTAAAGTCGATTAAAAATAGGCTTTAAACAAATTTAAAGTCGGTTCGCTGAATCGACTTTAAATTGAGCGACTTAAAATGTAAAGTCGGTTCATCGCGTGAACCGACTTTACATGTACATTTTATAATTTTTTTATTTTTATTCTCATTTTTCGTATTATTCAATATATATATAGCACAAAAAACTAAAATATAAATAATAATACAAATAATTAAAAATTTAAATATATTTAATTACTTGATAATTAAATTTATTACTATTGAACAACCTTTGAAAGCAAGGAATCGGAGGAAAGTACCAAAGAACCTTTGCAGGCATGCCTTTCTTATGTGTTGTACTCTCATTTGTACCATGCTTCCATCTCGATTCTTTACACATAGGACAATCATGTAATGTCTCATATTCCTTTCTATAAAGAATGCAATCATTTGGACAAGTGTGAATCTTATGATATTCCATGCCAAATCGACTAAGAGATTTCTTCACTTCATACATTGAAGATGGCAATTCAATACCCTCAGGAAACATATCGACTAGTAGATTTAGTAATTCTGTGAATCCCTTGTAAAAAAAACCATGTTTTGCCTTCACATTGTACAAATGAACCAATCCCGACATTTTAGTGTATTTTTTGCATTTTGGATACAACGGTTTTTCGACATCTTCTATAAGTTTATTAAAGGTTTCGGGATCATTCTCGCGTAATTCATCTTCAACACCATGAAACATATTTTTTGTCTGTACATTATGATAAGATGTATGTAATCCACTCACATTCTTATTTATGTTTTCCCCATGAGTATTATCAATATTTTCTCCATGATAATACCAACATTTATAGCTCAAAAGAATACCATTATGGATAAGGTGATACTTAACCTCATCAAATTCATGAAATCGCTCATTTTTACATTTAACACATGGGCATCGAATTATACTAGTTCCAATATTACTATTTCTACAAGCAAATTCCATGAAACTTTCAACTCCAGAAATATAGTCTTGCTCAATTCTACACTTTGACATCCAAGATTTGTCCATTTTTTATTAATGACATTAATTAAACATATTACTTAATTATGTACCCAATGAATATATTTCAAGTATTATGATATATAAATTTCCTAATTATTAGAATATTATATATATCAAAACATGCATAATACAAAACAGTTATCATTTTAATCATTTTACAAAACCATTTCTATACAAATTAAAAAATAAGCAACATGCAAGCATGAATACATAAAAACCAATCACTTTGGTTGATTCTAATTTCTAAACATGTTACTATATCATAATTAAAACGTAATATTAATTATATGTATATAACATTCTATAGAAGTATATAGGGACTACTATAGTAACATATTTAACATTTTAATACATAAGTAGTATATATAAATAAAAATAATAATACTACAGGTTTTTAGTTATTATTTTATTTTTATTAATATATATATATATATATATTATTTAAATTATTGAGTTTATAAATATATATTTATAATTTTTTTAAAAGTCAATAGATAGCACGTATAACTCTTATACCAATATAATTTCTTACAAATTTTAAAAAACATATTATTTTTCCTCTATTCACTACTTAATAAAATATAATTATTTATATATAAATAAATTTATCCACGTATAGTAAACCCACAACATTTCAGATATTATTTTCACATAAAATAAGTCAAACATAATAATAAGCAAAATAAAAAACATACCTAAATAAAAAATTTATACAATAAATAAAAAAAATGAATAATAAGCTGCAAAATTCTACTTAATAAAATATAATTATTTATAATATATAAATAAATTTATCCACGCACAGCAAATATATATAATCCACGCATGGTAAACCCACAACATTTCAGATATTATTTTCACATAAAATAAGTCAAACATAATAACAAGTAAAATAAAAAACATATCTAATTCAAAAATTTATACAAAAATAAAACAAACTGAATAATAAGGTGCAAAATTCTACTTAATAAAATATAATTATTTATAATATATAAATAAATTTATCCACGCACAGCAAATATATATAATCCACGCATGGTAAACCCACAACATTTCAGATATTATTTTCACATAAAATAAGTCAAACATAATAACAAGTAAAATAAAAAACATATCTAATTCAAAAATTTATACAAAAATAAAACAAACTGAATAATAAGGTGCAAAATTCTACTTAATAAAATATAATTATTTATAATATATAAATAAATTTATCCACGCACAGTAAATATATATAATCCATCAAACCCACAACATTTCAGATATTATTTCCACATAAAATAAGTCAAACATAATAACAAGTAAAATAAAAAACATACCTAAATCAAATATTTATACAAAAAATAAAACAAACTGAATAATAAGCTGCAAAATTAATAGAAATACTTACAAGAATGTTATGAAGTGACTAAATGAAGGAAAGAAGAAGAAAATGGTGTTTTGTAAGTGAGAATAAGTGAAAAAATGGGTATAAAAAATTTGAGTATTTCCCTAAAAAAAAATAGTAGATCTGAAAGATAATGAGAAGAGAAACATAACTCATAAAATGACGTTGCAAATGGTGGTCGGAGGTGGCCAAAAATTGAGAAAGAAGGTGGGTGTAGCTCGGTTTTGGGAGAAAATGGAAAAGAGAAATGAAGAAAATGGGGATCTGCGTAAAAAATGAGCTGAATTTGGATATATTAGGTGGATAGCATCGGTTGACGTGGAGAACCGACGCTATCCATGTGTGTAGCGTCGATTGATGAGCCAATGCGGCGCTACACACGCGCGCGTCGATTCTCCACGTCAGCAGCCTTAGCCACGTGGGTAGCGTCGGTTCGCCACGTCAACTGACACTATCCACTTAATTAAAATTTTTTTTTGTCAATTATTATTTTATTTAGACTATACATATAAGTACTATAGAAATAGAAAAAATAATAACTTTAGAATAATATTTAATTAAAACATATACACAAAATTAAATAAAGATATATTGTAGGTACATATATAAATTTAAATATCCAAACAAATAAATAAAATTATATAATTTTTAAAACTAATTGTCTAAAAAAAAGGAAAAATTATACTATTTTTATCCAACTTAAATTCTAAAGAGTCAAATAAAATAATAATTAATTTTAATTGTATTTACTTAATCCATTTTTTAATTTAAAAAATAGGACGTAGCATCGGTTTACGTGGTGAACTGACGCTATCCACGTTGGATGTAGTGTCGGTTAACGTGGAGAACCGACACTACCCACGTGGCTAGCGTCGGTGTCGGTTCTACACCAAACCGACTTTAAATTCATTATAAGTCGATTTTTTTTCAAAAATCAACTTTACACAACGACTTAAATACCCATTTTTGTAGTAGTGAGTGTACTATCTTGATTAGTTGGCTAATGTTGTCCTAGTCAAAAAGACATAGGTAAGCGCACTATTGTATGGATTTCACTGACCTGTATAAGGCTTGTCCAAAGACAATTTCCTACTACTATGTATTGACTATCTTTGGATGATACAATTGGACATACCACTCTATCTTTCATGGACGCATATTCTGGGTACAATTAAATTTGGATGTATGGTCTTGATGAAGAAAAAACAAGTTTCATGAATGATCAAGGGTTATGCTACTATTAGGTCATGCATTTTGGCCTAATGAATGCAGGAGCCACTTACCAAATATTAGTGAACAAAATGTTTGTATATCTCATCAGATACTCAATGAAGGTGTATGTAGATGACCTGATCATCAAAAGCAAACATGCCAAAGAAAACATCACTAATTTCAGCGAGACCTTTGACATCCTTCGAAAATATGGAGTGAAACTAAATCCAAAAAACTTTTTCATCTTATGTGTAATTGATAAGTATGCACCCTTTTTCAATATATTAGAAGGAAAATCTAATATCCCATGGGATGAAAATTGTAAGGAAGTGTTCAAAAAATTAAAAGAATACTTAAGAAACCCACAATTATTAGTTGTCCCATAGCTAAGTGATTAGGGGTGTGCAAAAAATCCGACCATCCGATCTGTTGATTTTTCATCTGATATGATCCAATCCGATGGTCGGATCGGATGGAAATTTTTCCATCCGTTAAGTGCGAATCGGATGGCGGATTTCACTATAATTCATCCGATCCGATCTGATATGACCGAAATTAATTATTTATATTTATTAAATTAAATATATATATATATATATAATTAATATATATTTATTTGATTTTTTAATGTTTTTTAAGTCAAATAATTTTATGTTATGATTTATGTGAAATTTTAAAAAAATTATTTAAAAATACAAAAAATAGAGTTAATTAAGTTTATTTGGTCGGATTGATCAGATGTCATCTGAATAGTTTATGGATCGGATTGAGCGGATGTGAAAGATGATCGGATCGGTTGCGGATTAGGATGTTTCAATCTGAGAGGATGGTCGGATCAGATCGGATGGGTATAAAATCAGCGGTTTCTATCCGATGAACAGCCCTACAAGTGATAGTCTTACTTTTTACCTAGTAGCCTCAGAAACGGTTGTCAATACAACCTTGGTAAAAGACAACAATGGTTTCCAAAATACTATCTACTAAGTCAGCAAAGTCCTTCCATGATGAGGAAAAAAGATACTCAAAAATTGAAAAAAATAGATTTCGTACTCACAGTGGCAGTCAGAAAGTTACGCTTGTATTTTTAGGTCCACAATATAATTTTCCTAACAAACACCTAGCTTAAAGTGGTCTATTCAACTCAACAAATTTGACATCGAATATGTCCCCCATAAAGCCATTAAAGGTTATGTCTTGGAAATTTTTCTTGCTGAGATCCCTTTTGAAGAACTTTATAGAGAGAGAAAAGGTAGATAGACACACATTTTGATGGTTCCTTTAACAAAAAAGGGAATGGAGCCAGGTAATGCACAAAATTATTGCATAAAATTTTTGTTTTATTTATAAAATTGCTCGCAAGTGCACAAATCACTTAAAGAAAATGATAAGTATACTTCCAAGGTTGGTCTACAAAGGAATCATTTGGTTTTTAAAAATTTCAACAAATTATTAAAAACAAAATTAAGAACCTAAACATCCTGTTGTGGTTGTTTTGGTTGAGCATCTAAACTAGTGACATAATAATAAGGATAGATTCAATAAACATTTAAGCAATTAAATATTTATATTGTAGTGGAGAATTTATAGACTATATTAGTTATTTAATTGTGCATATTCAATATTAAGTAGGTTATTAAATATATGAATTAAGATTATTAATTCTCCCTTTTTAATAAGAAAATATCATAAGGTAAGGATCAAAATTCTTTTATGAATAGCCAATAAATTAACATCCTAAGGTCTGGATAACCAATTGATTAATTATTAAATTCTAATTTATTTATAAGGAATTAATAAACTATCCAATTACTGCCTAAGGCAGGCATATAAGTTATGATGTCGTCGATGGTTTTATGATTTAAGTATTTGAAACTGACTTTCAGATTTTAAAACTATTATGATGTCGTCGATATATCTTTAATAATAATTCTTATAAAAATCCCTCAATTGATCATGTAATTAATTGATAATTATATTGGGGGAATTTTAGCGATTCACATGCTTAGAATAATAGGGGATTAAGTATTCCTAGATATTTTCTTATATATCTTCTTAGTTGATAATTTTGAGTTAATTAATCACTTGCTATTTACTTTTAGTTATTTTAATTTTGATTTTTCAAAACACAATAAATTGATCTTTATATTTTAGTTTTAAAATTAGTTTCTAATAACATAACCTCTGTGGGAACAATCTTTTCTCATCATTATATTACTTATTTGTGATATATATACTTGTGTACCAATTGCACACATTTCGAGCAATCAACACTTATTGCCAGACTTAACTTAGCTAAAGCTCTAGGAGCTAAACAGATAGATTATTTTGGTGAATCTCAACTTTTTTGTGAAACAAATGCTAGGTGAGTTCCAAGTCTGAGAACCCAATCTAAGGAGAATATCAAAATTTAGCGACAATGTTACTAGATATGATGGCCTTATGGACCCTAAGTCAAATGTCACTTGAAGAAAACACTCAAACAAATTCTTTCTCTTGTCTGGTGATAAGTGCTTGAAAAACACTCATATTCTATGATTTTATTGTGCTTGTTTGGAATGAATAGATTTGATTATATCATTTTATTTGATTATTTGTGCAAATTAACTATTCAGAATGAAGGTTATATTTTGTTGTATTTTATGTGTTTTTAGCTTTAAAAGAGATAAGCATGTTAGAACACAAAGACACAATACTTGGAGCACTTAAATAACACCTTGAGAGCTAAAAATACTAAGGTATATAAGCCTTACATCAAGAATTAACCAATATGTAAAAGGGCACAAGCAAAGTGTGTCATTGGAAAGAATTAATGTACCATAGTGGACATCTCTAGGGAAAATATATAAGGCACATTGAACTTTTCGTGCCATAATGAGAGAAAAAGTGAGTTGAGGTGCAATCCTCTTGGGTTGTATTATGCAAGTGATGTTTAGATTTTTGCTACAATAGGGAAAAACTTCGTCGTGGCATGCGTACTTTTTCTCTGACTTCAATCCTTGTTCAACAATTTTCTTATAAATAGGTGTGTTTGTTCATTGGGTCAGTAGCTTACATAATTTTTAGAATAGCGTAGTCATAATATAGATTTAATTTACAACAACCTCTCATAACTATTCCACCACCATATACAGATATAGAGAGAAACCTTCCTTATTATGAAGAAGATCCAAGGATTTGGAGAAATTAGTGACAACTTATTCAGAGATCTGAAATAGTCTTCAATAGAGGATATTTTTAATCATTATATTTTTTATTTTTCTCTATAATAATCTCATATCTTTCATAGTTGAATTGACTTTTGTTAAGTTAACTATGATAGGTTAATTCTATAATATGGAATTTTAATAGTTTTGGCTTTCAATGATTGGAAGAATAATTTTATTTTTTAAATAAATAAAAGTTTTAGATTTATTTTTTATTCAAAATCTTTATATCTTTAATTATAAACCTTTACCATAGATGAAGATCTAGACCGAATAGTCCCTGTCTACCACCCTACAGAACCACATCAAGAACGACCATGGAAGTGACATCATTCTCCTTCACCTACAGCATAGAAGCTATCGTCTCAGTTGAAATTGAGCAACAAAGCTATAGAACCTGTGTTGAAAACTTGGAAGGCAATAAGGAAGTCTTGGTCTTGAAACTTAACTTACTCAAAGAAAAAACATAATAAAGTGAGATCAGATTGACTGCTTACCAACAAGGGATGGAAATCACTGCAACTGCTTAGTCAATCTCAATAGTTCCAATCAAAGAACTTGGTACTAAAGTAAATGACACAATCGATTATAGAAAAAGGGGCAGGAACCCTTGGTCCCAACTATGAAGGCCCATACAAAATAAAAAGTGTGCTTAGAAAGGGCACATAACGCATGGAAACCATAGGAGGTTCTGAAATCCCAAACACATGGAATGCGCAACAACTCAAAAAATATTATCCATAGCCAACATTCATGGTACTAAAATAAAATAGAATGGAGAAAAACAACAGAAAGTGCACCCTATTGGCCTTGTTCTACTTTTTCCTTATTTTAATTGTTGTATTTTAAATTCATAGACATAGGTTTCATTTCATTTTGTAATTTGAATTCTTTAATATTCTACATTGAATGGCTAAGAAGAACTACACTTCATCTACACTCATGAAATTTGATAAGAACGAGGAAAGTCCAAACGATAAAGGGACTAAGATGTGTGGACTATAAAATTTCACATGCCAGTATCATCAAGTTCACTTTTCTAATAAATCAGATATCACAGTAACCCTATAAAGTGCACTCCACATCCTAAATATGGGACTTCATTATCTATAGAAGTTGGCACCTATAATTAAAGGTAGGATGCACTCTAAGTATAGGCTCTAAAATCCAAAATAAAACCAATGTGATGGGTAGCTTAACAAGCTCTCTATCTTCTATGATGATAAACCTTGAGGACGTGCCCTGACTAGCCTATGGATAGACAGCAACTACACCCAAGGCTTAGGGGTTACAACAACTTCTACACTTTACACTATGGCCCCTGACTGACCCATGGATAAAGGCAACTACATCCCAGGTTCAAGAGTTATAACAACTTCTATATCCCACCTTTACGGGCTCTAACTAACCTTTGAATAAGCAACAACTAAGCCCCAGGTCTAAGAGTTTCTATAACTTCTTCACCGCATCTATACAAACACAAATATTTTCACTTTAGGGACCTTGAGTCTTTAACCTTGGCTATTGATAAAAATTGCCAAGAATGAAAAATAATGCAGCAAAACTTATGACAAGATGGAATAATCCACTAAGGAGTACAAAATTTTATAAGTCTTAAGACTAAATGCATTAATGACTTGATAAACTGAAGTATACCAAGTAGAGGGATTGGCATACCAGGAACCCCTAGTTTAAACAAAACCACCTCTACTTAGATGAAATGAAAATAAATTACACAAAAGCAACAAAGTTCAAGCATAATCCCAATGGGTACATGATCAAATTCAATATGTTCGGAATAGCTAAGGGACACATGATAATAAGTGATCCATTTGGGAAGTACGAGTCTATCATTATGTCACTCCTCCAAAGGTATGCCATAAAGTAATTGATGAACCCTAGTTCCTTTTTGGAAGGATGACCCTACAATAAACAAACTACAAACAAAAAGAAAACATGTTAGAAACAAATAAAGCATATCACAATGAGGCTAAGACTTAGAGTGTTCTACCATTCCTCTCATATTTGATGGGCATGGGAGGGAACACCAAAAGATTTAGGTTAAAATCTCCCTCCTCCATGAAAATGGGTTTTGTCACCTCTTATTAGTGTCCAAAGGCTTCTCAATCAAAACATGATTGGCATAGGGTCTAAGATAAAACCAACTATAAATGCCACCTTAAAGTTGCGATAAGTACCAATAAATGACCACTTCTATGGTCTACCCAACTCCATATTCTTTCGAGAGTACCCATCAAGATAACTAAATCCTATAACAATTAGGGGGAAACTAGGATACAGAGGTCCAATATATGCTAGAAACTTCTTGAATATAGGTAGAAAGGGTAGTCTTACCCTCACAAAGAGATGATTTGCAGATAAATAACCCCATTTAGAATTGGGTTACTACAACTTATGCCCAAAACTTGAGTTATCATCCTTATAGATTCTGGAATACAAAAAATGTCCCTAATCCTTTCCATGAAATGATCTATAATGTATAGTGAACGATCATCCAAATGACCCTTGTAGAAAAACTGTGTTGATGGGAAGATCTGAAGCCATCGCCTAACTCGACATGCACTCGACCACCAATGCATGGGCCCAAGTTACGTATACCAAGGCTAGACATTCCATGAGTGGTTAGACTATTGTCGGACACTCCATGAGTAGCTAGACCATTTTTAGAAACACCATGATCGAGCATACTATGTGTGGCCAGACCATAACTAGACACTTCATGGGTGGCCAAACCATGGCTGGACAAACCATAGGTGACCAAACCATGGTTAAACATCTCATGGCAGATCGAACATTGGTTCCTACTCCTCTATTGGTCCTCCACTCAATGGCCAACTCACCTAACTCATCTAAATCTTGCTCGCTTGTCCCCATAACAAGCCAAATTTGATCGCATCCATCAATCATCTCATCTTGTATCACTGTCTACATGGGAAAAGATGGGTGTAAGTACAAAGAAAATAAATGAATGGAAAAAGTTTGAAAAAAAGAACTTATAAGATTTTTATAAAATCTTACATTTTCTACGAAATAATATGAAAATAAATAAATGGAAAAAGTTTGAAAAAATAAGAACTTACTAGACCTTGATTCCAAGCTCTTCCACTCTTCTTCTCTCTCTCAAAAGTGAGTCTTGAAAGGTAGAATGAAAAAGTGAAGGAGGAATCTCACTTTATATAGAGGATGAGAAGGAATCTTATCCAATCATTAAAGAACCCATCTAAGGCTTTTAGGCTCTTAGGTAGCACATAGGGGCACAAGCCTGCATGTTTGGATCCATGTCCTTTCTCCAAAAAGGAAAGTGAACCCATTGAGTAATAGTTTTGATGTTGACATAAATCTCTAATTGGGAGTTCGATTCAGAATCCATAAAAACCATTGAGGAGTACTTAAAAAGCATTAAAATTACCATGATTTATTGTACTTTAATTGATTAAATATACTTATATTTGTATGATTTTATCATATTTTTATATAAATATTTCTTTTCAAAATCATAGGAATTTTTATTATTTTTCAGGTATTTTCATTCAAAAAACAATTTAAAGGCTCAAAGAAAAATACTAGAAGCAATACATCACAAAATTTAAGTGTAGTATTCATTTATTATACAAAATAAGTGAGAAATATATGAGGAAAAGTCAAAAAATGGAAAAAAATGGAAAAATGGACAAAATTGCCCAACCTGTTCTACACATAGCCAACACACCCCTCTACTGAGTTCTGTATGCCCCATGTGCTACTACATGTGTCAACGCCTATCTTGCAGTGAACCTCTCCCCACATGCGTGCCAACATATCCAAATGCATCCAAGACCATTTTTGAGATATTTTCCAAAAAATTTAGCCTTTTCTCACCTATAAAAGGACCCTATGCCCCATTGTAAAAATCATCCCTCAAAATATCTTCTCTTTCTCTATCTTTCTCTCTCTAAAAATATTTCTTAGTTTTTTAATTTTTATTTAGTTTTAAAGTTCTCTTTTTAAGAAGAACAAGTTATGTTCTTATAAATTTCTAGTTTTTGATTCAATAAACGAAAATGCAAATCCGTTTGGAGGTTTCCCAGAAACATAATTGATATCAAAGTTCTGTAAGGATTCATTTATGGTATAATTTTAAAATGAATTATTTACAGTTATTTTTATGTTTTATTCTTATATGTTATATTTAATTTGTCTGTGATTAAAGTTAACATGACTGACTATTAGTAAATATGATATAATAATAACGTTGTTATGCTTGCGAAATATTAAAAAGGTAAAACATTTCTATAAAATAAATTGATTTTGTTTTTATTCAATATTTTATATTAACGATGTTAGATAGAAATATGTTATTTTTCATTACAAACTTAAATCTAAAAATCAGATTTTAAGGTTTAATTATCCAATCTGATTTAGAGTAGTGATCTTTTATTTATTGGTACAATCTATCGGTACTTAAAGTAAAACTCTATATTTTTTATAAGAACTATTATTTGAAAAATTATTGTCGATATATTTTCAATAATGGTTTTAAAACTTGCAAGTTAGTACTCGGATAATTAAATTTTT
Source organism: Hippophae gyantsensis (assembly GCA_030763125.1). Lineage (NCBI taxonomy): Eukaryota > Viridiplantae > Streptophyta > Magnoliopsida > Rosales > Elaeagnaceae > Hippophae > Hippophae gyantsensis. The sequence continues at coordinate 14,725,682 of CM061036.1, forward strand.
AGGTTTAATTTGGACACCTTAAATAAATTTTAAAATGTCTAACCCCACTAAATGTGGCATTTAAATGGTTCATTTTCAATCTCTTAGAAAAAAATAATTAATTTAATTATCAATCCCACCCATAGGTGTTAATTTATTTTTTTAATTAATAAAGAATATCTAACCCCACCAAAGGTGGTATTTATCTAAAAAGAGATAATCAATTTATATCTATAATAACCTAAATAAAATGAGCAAGCATAATTAACTTAATTATTATATCCATAAATATTTCACTCTTATGAATGATAAAAATTTACATAATTGTTTATTAAATCCATATTTTTGTTTATTTTTTATGTTATTAGATTAGGAAACACAAAAAAAAAACAAAATATTGTGACAAGATGTTTAGGATTTAATTTAGTTTTTAAATGTTTGAATAATAAATTAAAAACTGAAAGTTTATAAGATTATTGACCTGATTAACCTAAAGGGGGGGGGGGGGGGAATAGGTTATTTTTAATTTTTACCAATTTATAACTTAATAACCTAAACAAAGTGGCCAGGCATGCAATCACGTATAAGAATAAAGTGCAGAAACAAAATAATAACACATGAAATTTTTAGGTGGAAACAACCTAGGCCACAACCATGACCTAAGAGGTAAACCATCGGTCCACCGAACCACCGAACTTTCCACTATGAAAATCAAATGTTCAAGTACAAACTTGGTCTTATGCTACCCTCCCTAGGATACTGCCCCAATATACTTTACTTAAGAGCTCGTGCTCTGTTTTCATAGTTTCCAATATTAGTGTGACTAGTTTCTAGATCGACGTTCCAATAAGCTCCCCGCCAATCAGCTCGTTCTCAAATTAACTGCAAAATGGTTAGCATAAAAACACAAGTGCCTATGTGTGTTCTAGAATAGATTTAATAATGAATAATCCTAACTAGATGATTCAAAACATATGTCACTTAAACCAAATCAACTAGTAAATCCTAGAGTAAAAAGATCAAGCGTAAATTTCATAAAAATAACTTTTTTAAAATTTAATAATCTAATCAAATAATTATGATCACATAAAATTATCTTATCTGAACATGTATAAATCTAATAAAAAAGAAGTCATATAAAGATAAAACATATCAAATAATTTATTAATAAATACCTCTAATATGATATAAATTTGATATTAATTAATCTCTTTAATTTGTTGTGCTTTAATTATTTTCTATGCTATCATCACGCACAAATATATATCTATATATATTAATTAGCTTTAATCTCACCTTCACTACTGCAAATACCACTAACTTTGATCTCACCTTCACTGTCGCAAATACCACTATCTTTTTGAATGACTTCTGCATTTCAGTTATATATATATTAATTAATTTTTCTGCTAACTATACCATTGTGCCCTTTCTGAATGCTTTCTTCGTTGTGTAGTTGTTTTTGTTCTTCACCAGATTTTGAATGTTTTTTCTTTGTTTCAATAAAGAGCCTTTTCTTTTTTAGCACGTATAGTTTAACCCTAACCCTATGTGAATATATATAGATAACAACAATGACCTAGGGTTAAATATATTTTGGGCTTAATTTTTCAAAGCCCATTAAAAACAAAAACTTAATATTATAAAAAATCATTTCTTAAGACACATTATAAAAATATTTAATTAATAATTTCATAAATTGATGAAAGTTTAAATAAATATTTTAGCACCAAATATAATTTTAGATTTATGAACATGTGCTATAAAATGCATGAATGCAATCCTATGTGTCGTAGTTATAAAAGACATACCTGAAGTACGAATATCTAGAACTCGAGCATTTGTTCGAATTTTCTTGATAGACTTGATAACAGGCCTAAAAATAAGTTTACAGGTAAATATTTTATCCATGAAAATAGCCAACACTCATAGTCCTTACAAACTCCCCCTTTGGCATTTTCGTGTATCAAAACCTCTCATTCATTATATGACACTTATAAAAATAAGATAAAAATACAATGATGTCCTAGACTCCATAGTGGAACTATCCTATGGTCCGGTGAATCCTTCTTCGCTGCAACTTGACAAGCTTGTAAGTAAGTGAAAATACATAGGCAAAGCAAACAACAACTTGGCTTGAAAGCCTCATTGTACATTAGTTCAGTTTACATAAAAACAAGTGAAGTGTAGAGAATAATCATGTAGTGTGTATTCATACCAATCAATCTTAATTAAATATGTTCTCCCCCTATATGGATAACAAAATAAAAACATGGAAGTAAAATACATAATTCTCTCCCCCTTTTTGACATACGAGAAGGACAAAACATTAGACAAAGCAATGAAGCTAAATTCCTCCTAAAGATATAGCAATGTAAAATTAGAGTAATGTAGAAGTGCAATGTGCTATAAAGTCCCCCTAAGTTCTATGACTCAATAACTGAAAAACCAATTAAAAAGGTAATAAATAAAAATAAGATGTAAATGAATAAAAATATAATTTTTTTTTAATTTTCATAAATAGCCACATAAGGTATTAAACTCATTTAATCACAAATGAGCACACAACCAATTGAGAACTCATATTGTAACCCAAATTTTGATTATTTATCATATAAATAAATAAGTAGAATATAAGAGGTGCACAAGCACACTTCACACATATAATGACATATTGAAATTTACTTAAAGTAGTAAATATGTTTAAACTCCACAAATATATTAATTAATTCATTTATGACCTATCAAGAAAGACTCAAAAGAAAAAAAATATCACCTATCATGTAAAACTATAATTGAGTCTTCAATCTTACAAATTAAAGTATATCTACTAAAGGAGGACTTTTTTTCTTTATTTTTTTTTATATAAATGAGGTAAATGATACTTTTTTATAACCTCTATTGGCTCTTTCTTTTTGTGAATTCAATGTACAAGATTTATAAGTAGTCACTTTTTGCATAATCTTTCTTTCTTTCTTTTTTTGCACGAGCCATAAACCTAGCATGATGACTTTCATACTAGTTGTGAGGTAGCCCTCTCCGCCCCCTACGGTAGCTTCACACATCACAGTAGGTAGCCCTATCAATACTAGGTGCCTCCATACATTAAAATTTTAGTAAGCAAAAGTAGAACTCAACACAATTTTACAATCAAGATTAGTTGAAGTCCTAAAGTCTTTCAAGAAAATTCATAAAATTCAAGCATAACATATATGTGTGTTCATGAGTGTGTGAATAAGTTTATGTCAACATCGATCATCACATATATAGGAATATGTGTGTGGATAAATAAAAATTTTGGAATAATTTATACAATAAATATCAAAATGAGTTGAGTCACTAAAAATGAGATTTTGTGTATGTAAGTGTTAAATAAGTTGAATATCGTGTTAGCCAGACAAGGATGCTACTTTTTTTTAGTAATAAAATTTGAAATTCAATTTGAGGGAGAAATTCCCAAGGCACTTCTGAGATACTTAAATCTTTGAGTGTCTATGACTTTAGTAAATATACAAACTCAAGTGTTACCACTTTCTCTTGAACTAATTCTCGAATAAAGTGATACCTAATGTCAATGTGCTTAATTCTAGAATGTTGAACTCGGTTCTTAGAAATACATATAACACTAGAGTTATCACAATATAAGGGCATCATACCTTGTGGTTGACCATAGTCCTTAAGCATTATTTTCATCCAAAGCACTTGTGTGCAAGAGCTTCCTGCAACAATGTATTTTGCTTTAGTTATAGAGAGTGAGATAGAGTTTTGATTTTTACTGTGCCAGGATACTAAGTTGTTTTCAATGTAGAAACAACCACCTAATGTGCTCTTCCTATCATCCTGGTTGCCTCCCCAATCGACATCTGTAAAACCACTTACTTCACAAGTAGTGTTAGTAGTAAAATATAAACCATAATTACTTGTTCCTGAGATATACCTGATGATTCTCTTTACATTCTCTAAGTATGATTCCTTAGGGTCACCTTAATAACGGGCATACACACAAACACTAAAACATATGCCAGGCCTACTTGTAATGAGGTAAAGTAAAATACCTATCATACTCCTATAAAGGGTTTGATCAACACTTTTACCTTGAGTGTCCTTTGTAATTTTTGTGCTAGTACTTAAAGGAGTTCGTAATGGCTTGCTAGTTTCAAGACCAAACCTTTTAACAAGGTTATAGGCGTACTTGGTTTGAGAAATAAATATATTATCACTAGATTGTTTGATTTGCAAACCAAGGAAGAAAGTCATTTCACCTACCATGGACATTTCAAATTCATTTGTCATAACATGCACAAAATCACCCACTAGTGTACTAGATGTAGATCCAAAAAAACTATGTCATCCACATAAATTTGAGCAATAAAGATCTCGTCACTACTCCTTTTAATGAATAGAGTCTTATCAACTCCCCCTCGAATAAATCCCTTGTTCAAAAGATAGTTGGTAAGTCTCACATACCATGCTCGTGGAGCTAGTTTCAAACCATAAAGAGCCTTTTTGAGTTTGTAAACATGATTTGGAAATTTCAGATCAACAAATCCTTTTGGTTGTTCCACGTATACCTCATCATTTAGAAATCCATTCAAAAAGGCAGACTTAACATCCATTTGATATAATTTTAACTTCATGTGACAGGAAATGGCAAGTAAAATCCTAATTAACTCTAGTCTAGCTAGAGGCACAAATGTTTTATCAAATTCAACTCCTTCTACTTGCGTGTAGACTTGAGCTACCAACCTAGCCTTATTTCTAACAACAATGTCATGCTCATCAGATTTAATTTTGAACACCCATTTTGTTCACATAACATTTTTGTTTTTAGGCTTAGGTACTAATACCCATACATGATTTCTTTCAAATTGAGCTAACTCATCCTACATGGCATTTATCCAAAATTCATCCCTAAGGGCTTCATTCACATTTTTTGGTTCAAATTGAGAAATATAGCATAAATGGGTTACCTCACTTATTTGTCTTCTTCTTGTTACCATGCTTGCATTAGGATTTCCAATTATATTCTTAATAGGATGATTTTTTGAAGTTCGAGTTGGATTTATCATTGATAAGGTTGATGCTTCTTCCTTCTTTTCTTCTCTTTCCTCTAACTCCTCTTCTTTTATTCCAATTGTGTCATTGGTCATTGTTAATTGAGGTGTTGTGAAATTTTCTTCATTTCCAACTTCTTCATTTGTAATCTGCTTACCTCCATCATCTATAACGACATTTATGGATTCCATTACTATATTATTTCAACAGTTGAAGACTCTGTAGGCTCTACTATTTAGGGAATAACCAAGAAATATACCTTCATCACTTCTTGAATCAAACTTACCCAACTGTTCTTAATCTCTAAGTATGTAGCATTTACTTCTTAAAACATGCATAAATTTCATATTGGGTTTTTTACCTCTTCATATCTCATAGGGAGTTTGGTTTGTAACTGGGTGAAGATATACATGATTTATAGTATGGCATGCAATGTTTATAGCTTCAGCCCAAAACCTTTTGTAGACTCCCTTAGCATGCAACATTACTCTTGTCATCTCTTGAAGTATCCTATTTTTCCTTACAACTACTCCATTTTGTTGAGGTGTGATAGAAGTAGAGAATACATGAAAGATACCATATTCTTTGCAGAAGTCAGCATACTTGGTATTTTCAAACTCTTTTCCATGGTATGTTCTCAGTCTCTTGATAGTTACTATTTTGTCACCTGCTTCAACCTGCACTCTTATACAATATGAGACGAAGAATTCAAAAGCATCTTACTTGTCTCTAAGAAAGTTTACCCACGTGTAGCTAGAAAAGTCATCTATTACAACTATGATATATTTCTTACCTCCAATACTTTCTATTCTCATAGGACCCACAAGGTCAATATGTATCAATTCCAATACTCTCTTTATATTTATACTCTTGATCTTCTTATGAGAAATCCTAGTTTGTTTACCTAATTGACATGGTCCATATACAGGTGTTTCAATTTTTGAGAGAATAGGTAAACCACGCACAGTCTCAATTTTACTTAATCTAACGAAATCTTTAAAATTCAAATGACCTATCTTTTGTGCCACAAGGTAGTTGAGTCATTGCTAGCTAGGTTACATGTTATTGTGGGTGATGTATCAATACAATAACAATTGTCATGTAATCTGATTCCCTTAATCATACATTCACCCTTTTGATCTGTTACAATACAGTGATTGTTTGTAAATTGCACATTAAAATCACTGTCACATATTTGACTTATGCTAATCAAGTTTTCCTTACATCCTTCCACATATAAAAATTCTTCACGTTTAGTGATACCCTCTATTTGAACAGAGTCTTTTCCAATAATTTTAGAGGTTTTACCATCACCAAAGGTAATTGTCCCTTCATTGTATTCCTTAAAGGTTTTAAACAAAGAACAATTTACTGGCATGTGTCTAGAGCATCCACTATCAAAATACCAAGCTGTATTTGATTTAGCTTTAAACGCTACATGGGCCACAAATTAGTGCAACTCAGATTTCTTAACCCATCCTCTTTTAATTTTGGACATTTGAGTTATCGGTTTCTTATGTTCCTCTTTTTGTGTAGTTCTTGCAATAAAAACTTTACGTTTTGAAATTTTTTAAGGTGTCTTAGAAACATTTGTACTCTTGATAGAATCATAAGCATAAATAAATATACACTTAGGTCTAGTGTGTCCTTTCCTACAACAATGATGATAGATGGGAACAAACTGAATTTTCTTAGAATGATAAGGTGCCTGAGCAATAGTGGGTTTTACAAATTGAGTTTTGGATGATGAAGGTGTTGATTGTTCATCTATGTATCCAAGACCTCTCTTATTTCTATGTGGTTTTCCATAGTCTAGGACTTTGGTCAATTTTTTAACACTAATGGTCAAATTCCTCATTGTTTCTTTAGCAATACTAAGTTCTTGCCTAAGCTTTTTTTTTTCCTCAGTGGTTTCTGCAAGTCTCATATTCAAGGCATTAATATGATCATAAATTCCTTTTTATCTTTCTCTAGACTAGAGGAATTTGTTTTGTGAACATTGATAATATCATTAAGTTTAGTTACTTCCACAAGTAGTTTATCCCTCTCTTCCCTAGCATCTAGACAATCCATGAATAGTTATTCATAACTCGATACATTAAACTTAGATAGTAAGAGAGAAGAGTTTACTTCCTCATTTTCTTCATCCGAGCTAAATTTGGAGTCATTGTAGTGTACTTTGGAAGTTGCAGTGAAGGCACAATAATTAGTGTCATCATCCTCTGAGTTACTAACATTGTCTTGCTCATTTTCTGTGTCACTAAGTGTAGCATTAAAGGCTTTTCCAAATTTATTTTTATTGATAGCACAATCTGCAAAATATAACCAAATACCCCACAAGTAAAGCATTGAGGACTAGTGAGCTTACTTTTCTTACCATTAAGGCTAGAAGGCTTGATTTCCCTTGACTTTTGATCATTCGAATGACTAGATTGTCCCTTTTTGGATCAATTATTCTATTGATCCTTCTTCTTCATGAACTTCTTAAATTTTCGTGCTAATAAGACTAATGATTCATCATTCATATCCTCATCACTATCAAAGATGTACATTTGGGAGCTTTTGAATGCCACATCCTTTATTTTCTTGGGACGATCAAGAGAAAGTTCATAGGTTTGAATTGACCCGACAAGTTCATCAATGTTTAATGTGTCCACATTCTTGCTTTCCTCTATCGCTGTAACTTTCATCTTGTATTCTGCTGTTAAGGAGCTTAGAAGTTTGCATACTTGTATTGGTTGTGGAATTTTCTCACCGAGGTTAGAGCAAGCATTAGTGATATCACAAAAGCGAGCATAGAATTGACCAAAAGTTTTGTTATTGCTCATTTTAATGGAATCAAACTCAGATGTTAGCAATCTCAATTTTGTTTGTTTTACTTGGGAAGTTCCTTCATGAGCAAGAGCAAGTGCATTCCATGCATCTTTAGCAGTCTCACAGTCAGAGATGCGATGAAACTCATCCATCAACACTGTAGCAAATATTGAGCTTAGACCTTTTTGGTTTTCCCCACTAAGGGTGCGTTCTTTAGTGGTCTAGTCTCTTCTTGGATTTATGATTGTTACACCATATTTTGATACCAAAGGTGGTTCCCAACCATTAAGAATAGAATCCCAGAATTTTTCATCTTTTCTGAGAAAGGCTTGCATGCGAACCTTCCAATAAGGGTAATTAAACCCATCAAAGAGTGGGGGTCTAACAAATGACCCACCTTCTTTCATTTGGTCCATAAGTAAGTGTGTGTGTCCCTAAGGATCAATCTCACTAAGTGTGTCTAGTGTCGGCTCTGATACCAATTGAAAGTTTATAAGATTATTGACCTGATTAACCTAGAGGAGGGTGAATAGGTTATTTTTAATTTTTACCAATTTATAACTTAAAAACCTAAACAAGGTGGCTAGGCATGCAATCACATGTAAGAATAAAGTTCGGAAATAAAATAATAACACACAAAAGTTTTAGGTGAAAACAACCTAGACAAGAATCATGACCTAAGAGGAAAACCACGTGTCTACCGGACCACCTAACTTTCCACTATGAAAATAAAATGTTCAAGTACAAACTCGATCTTATGCTACCCTCCCTAGGATACTGCCCCAATATACTTTACTTACGAGCCCGTACTCTATTTTCATAGTTTCCAATATTAGTGTGAGCGGTTTTCAGACTAACGTTCCAATAAACTCCCCGCTAATCAGCTCGCTCCCAAATTAACTGCAAAATGGTTAACACAAAAACACAAGTGACCGTGTGTATTCTAGAACGGATTTAAAAAATGAATAATCCTAACTAGATGATTCAAAACATATGTCACTTAAACCAAATCAACTAGTAAATCCTAGAGCAGAAAGATCAAGCATAAATTTCATAAAAATAACTTCTTTAAAATTTAATAATTTAATCAAATAATTATGATCACATAAAATTATCTTATCTGAACATGTATAAATCTAATAAAAAAGAAGTCATATAAAGATAAAACATATCAAATAATTTATTAATAAATACCTCTAATATGATATCAATTTAATATTAATCAATCTCTTTAATTTTTTGTGCTTTAATTATTTTCTATGTTATCATCACGCACAAATATATATCTAAATATATATTGATTATATTTTTGACTTCACTGTCACAAATATCATATATATATATATATATATATATATATATATTAATTAGCTTTGATCATCTCACCTTTGCTACTACAAATACCACTAATTTTGATCTCACCTTCACTGCTGCAAATACCACTAACTTTGATCTCACCTTCACTATCGCAAATACAACTATCTTTCTGAATGACTTTTGCATTTCACTTATATATATATATATATTAATTGACTTTGCCGCTGACTATACCACTATGCCATTTCTGAATGTTTTCTTAGTTGTGCTGTTGTTTTTGTTCTTCACTAGATTTTGAATGTTTTTCTTTGTTTCAATCAACAGCCTTTTCTTTTTCAACACATATATTTTAACCCTAACCCTATGTGTATATATATTAATAACAACAATGACCTAGGGTTAAATGCATTTTGAGCTTAATTTTTCAAAGCCCATTAAAAACAAAAACTTAATATTATAAAAAATTATTTCTTAAGACACATTATAAAAATATTTAATTAATAATTTCATAAATTGATTAAAGTTTAAATAAATATTTTAGCACCAAAGATAATTTCAGATTTATGAACATGTGCTATAAAATGTATGAATGTAATCTCATGTGTCGTAGTTATAAAAGACATACCTAAAGTACGAATATCTGAAACTCGAGTATTTGTTCGACTTTTCTTAATAAACTTAATAGTAGGCCTAAAAACAAGTTTACAAGTAAATATTTTGTCCACGAAAATAGCCAACACTCATAGTCCTTACAAAAACCACATATATTTCTTCCTTAGATCGACCTTGAGAGTATATTTTTCATTTTCTATAAAATGATTTGTACACTTGTAAGAGTTTTACAATTATGAAACCATAGTATCTGCAAAATTGATATTGCTAACCCGATGCCGGTTTTGTCTCATCAACCACCGATAACAAGAAAGGAATGCATAAGAAATTTATCATATGGGTAAGTAATGACTACATAAGGGTGGACTCGACACCATTACTGAGGTTCAAAAAGTCATGAACCCAGGTGATGACATAATGGAAAAATAGACCTCCTGGCCCATGTATCGAGGCCTAGAAGTTTAGAAGGCTGATGTTGGGTGTAAAATAGTTCATGCTATATGGCGTAATATAAGTGGTATCAGTTAAAAAGGACTCACTGGACAACCCTATCAGCTCTAAGTTAGTAGATAATCATCAATATTAGATAAATATCAATAGGATAAGTAACTGGTATTTAATCTCTTAATTATCCAACAATGAGATAATTAAGTAGATAAAGCTCTAGTATTAAAATAAGTCAATCACTTTGCATAAGGGTCATCAATAGGTATATTTTATCCTATATATATTCATTATTATTCACCATTAAACATAACTTGAACTTGAAATAACCTCATATACTTAAATCTATACACTCTCCTTAAATATCTCTCTACATTACAATGAAAGACACTAGTCTCCTCCTTCTTCTCACTATCTAGACTTACTTAAGCATCGGAAGGCCAATGGCCTCCATATTCTATTGCACCCAATCATCGATGTTGACAAAGATTGATGTCAACATTATGTTTGCATGATACATTCAACACTTAAAAAGGTTGGAATATGTAGTTGGTATGTTTAGGTTGTGTACGTACATTGTGTTTTTTTTGTGTTTAAGGATATTTTTTGGAAAATTTAATCAGCATTATTTTAAACAAAAATTACTACTTTTGTAGCTCACTAAGGTGATTCTCAAGATATCATTCCAAGGGGTAGATGATGACTCAACAAGGGGGTTGGTGACATACTATGGCCATTATCCTTACTGTAATAACTATTATCCTTATAAAGGTGGTTAGTAAGGGCATGCCAAGACGATCGATGATGAAGTTGGTGAAGGCCACATAAGTTGAATTTTTTTTCTATAAATATACACAATTGTGTTGTTTAGATTAATTAGAAAACATATGAGAGCTCTTCTCGTTTACAAACAGAGGTTTTTGAGTAAAAATGGTTTTCCAAGTTTCATATTAGCAATACATTGAGTGTGGTTTGGAATTGTTTCTATATTGAGTGATTTTACAAAATCGATTTTTGGGTGGGTATAATTAAAATTGAATTAAACACCAAAATGTAGTTTTTATTTAGGTACATTTGTATAGGATTTTCTTTTACCCAAAGTTGTATCACTAAGCTAAATTGTTATTGATTATACCACATCACGTGGTGGTAAGGTACAAGAGGAGAGCTAGATCAAATTGGACCACAGTTGATATGCAAACAATAATAGAGGCAACTTATGTGCAGTTGAACAAGGTACTCTAGTTGATAGAGAAATAAGCGTATATTTCTTAGGTTGTGAACTATTGATTTACTATTTAATCAATTGTTTACTTTTGAATATTCGTATTAAGCAACCCATGGATATAACCATATATGTGTGGATCTTACGTGGGTTTATCATGTTATATTGTTGTGTTTGTATCATTACATGTACTATAGTACAATCAAAGTTTTATCTAAATATGTTCCCACATAAGTAGATTTGATTTAGATTGGAAAGCTTTCTTTTCTTTGTACTACTTTCATCATGTTAATTTAAGCCATATTTGTTGTTGTTATTTATATTATGTATGTTGATTATTCTTATATGTTATTGTAATTGAAGTAGTTGTTTCTTTTCTATATTTATTCTTGCCTATTTGATTTCTTGTGTTTAACACTTTTTTTTGCATGCAAGAGTTGAGTAAGTCTCGAGGTGTTCGTATCACCTTCTTGTGCACAAGTGTTGGAATTTTTCATAGGGGACCTCTATTAATTGCTAGCTTAGTCATTATGGAGGTTACGTACACTAATAGATCAAATATCCATACTCTTTCCCGACCTCTTGCCCATCTTTGCACCTCAAACCTCATTGTGCTTTTTATTAGCCTTACCTTTTCCAACACCAGAGATCCCATTTTCCCTTGTCTCTTTTGTAAGCTCTTTCACCATCCTTATTCTTCTCAATAGGGTTATCAGTACCAAACAAATTAAAAACCACCATTTTCCTTCTTTATTCCTACATTCTTAACATGCATGAGAATTTTCTTTAAGGGTGATTCGAGCCTTATGTGGATGAGGTGGCCACTTTGGACATGGCTAAATAAGAGCCCTCATTTTCTATAATACATATTATATTTTTTAAAAAATAAATAACATATTAAAATAAACATTTAAGAAGATATTAATTTTTAAAAATATGATGTATTTATTTCAATTTTATTATGATGATGATATTGTCCTAGTGTGATTTTCATAGCTACAAAAATAATATTGAGTTGTTTATTTTGTATTTATAAATAGTTATACTTTAGCGCTATTATTAGGGATGTCAACGAGGCGATGTGGGGGTGGGGAGGTATCCCATCACTCGTTTGAATAATTACGAGGGTGAAGTAGGTACTCTCCATCAGAGTTTTGGATTTTTTTTAAAAGGGATTGGATTTCCCCATAACAAAAAAATTTAATATCAATTGTATAATAAAAACCCAAATATTTGAAATTTTAGTTATATATATATATATATATTATGCAATGAAATATAATAAACTTAAAATTTTGAGTACAAATAATAGTTATACTCAAATTCATTATTTTGTTATTTTAGTAATCATTAAAATAATTATTATTTTATACATTATTATATTGTACTTTTAAAATTAAAGTACTAATTCAGTGATAAAAATAATATTTTTCAATAGAACTCATTAAATTTAGATCACTTTTATATGTCACAATTATATCACAGTCACAATTGACATGACAGTTTTTCATTGTATATAGTTATGTGGACTTAATTGTACTTACCAATAATATTGTGCGACGTTACTTGTGATTTATTATAAATTTTTAACAAATAAACTTTTGCTTAAATTTAATTATAAAATTATGCAAACATATATAATATATTAAAAAAAATAAGGATAGAAGAATAAGTGAGATGGAGAGAGTGATCCTTATAACTATCCTTATTTTGTTTCCATGAATTCTTCTTATTATGGAGCAAATTGACATCCCTAACTATTATTGATTAATAAAGTTTTTATTAAGAAGTGATATTTGTATAAATAATAATATAAACATTATTAGTTAATAATAAGATATATGAACGATTATGGACTTCTAGTTTTATTATCTAAGAAAAAAATTATAACTTATGGTATAGGTGATATGGCACTCCCAACTCTACCATTATAGACCCAAGTTCGAATCACATCATGTATTTTTTATTTAATAAAAAAAGAGGCACTAAATCTAAGAAAAAACTGAATTTCTTAAATAATTAAATCAACATATTTGAATTTCTTATATACTTTCATTTTTTTCTTTCTATTAATTGGGATTATGCAAAAGTCTATACAAACGAATATTGTCAAAATGTCTATTTTAAGTTTGAACCCATCTCTTTTTGTATAGGAATCTCTTCCTCCCTTTTTTATAGGTTATCTTTAAATATTTGTTTGCAGAGAATTCTATATTTTAGGGATTATAATGATTCTAGAGAGAGGGAGAAAAAATTGATATATGAATAGATCATGTATTCTCCTCATTAAAGAGGTTTATATATAACACATAGACAAGTGTGTAAGTTACAAGGGTGGGAGCTCAACGAACTGAATATATGATAAATACATACAATTCAATTTATACTAAATAGGTCATCATAGGCGTTTACATAAATAGGTCGTTAACACGGTGTTAGGAGGTTAAGGTCGTCCTATGGCATAGAGCTCCAAATTATTAGGTCTTGATCTCCATTGCCTCGCTATAAAGTAGCGAGGTATCGTAATTTACTAGGCCATGTACTTTCGAACTCATCAGGCCTTGATCTTCATCAAGTCTTCATCTTCATTACTTCGCTATATAGTAGCGATGTATCCTAATTGGCTAGGCCGCGTACCTGTTATATGTATAATACCAAACATTAAGTCTCATATTCTCTTGACTTTGAGAAGTCAAGGGAATAATACTTCGTTGTTTGATCTTCATATCATCAGCTATGCTGAATAAGGATTCAATGGATTTAAATGGATTACGACCTCTTTAAGTAGAAAACAGTTCTCATAGTTTCGAATTTATTAACTTTGAATTATATTCCCCAAATTAATTTTATTCATTGGATAAATCTTTCAACTTCCCTCTCCCCATTATAAATAGTGGAGAAATTCACTTTTATTCTACCTATTTTAACTTAGTTAAATTTGTTTTCAAAGAGTTTCAGCCCGTTAATTACCTTGATATTACCCTATTCTTGGTTAGATCATTAGGAAAACACTTGGTAGGAATTTCAGCTCGTTCATTTAATGACATCAGTTGGGAATCAGGCCATTATTGTATCCTTAAATCACGACTCAAACAACCTACATATAATTTAGGTAATTTCTTGATTTTTATCTTATTTTCTATGTCTTATAAGGGAAAAGTGGTGGTTCCTCTTCTTCTTAAGGAAGTCCTTGCTAAGGATATGCCTTCACGGGGGATCCATCCAAAGAAATATCGCATAACTGACATCGTTTACCAATAAGGTCGTTACGAACTAAAAAAACTTCTGAAATTGTAGGGAATAGTGATAATAGGCCTATTACAAGGGGCATCAAGGAAAGCATTCTTGCTCTCCCTGCCTCTTCGGGATCCCGAGCGAGCTCTACATCGTTTTCATTAGGTCCAGTACCCGTTAGGATCCCTATGTTGGCGACTACCAAAGTCCCTCACCCTAAAAAGAAATGGGAAAGTTGAAGTGAACCTACTCATAGGATTAAGGATAAACATCATATTGAGAAAATTCCTAGTGTTCTAATATCGAACAATCTGATAGAGATTAGCCAAAAGTATGACATCCCTGCTCATATAGGTATAATGTTAGTACCTCTTCATCTATTTGATGCCGATGATCCCCCACCTGGGTGATAGGTAATACATTTGGCAGCCTTTAAGATCAAACTTCACTATCCCTCCCCTAGGATGGTAGCTTGTGCTCTTAACACTTTTGATATAAACATCGCCCAAGTAAATTCATATGGGTGGTGAACTCTTATGTGTCTCTTTGTGGTCGCTGATGAACACAAGATAGACCTTACAAGTGACTAGCTTAGGAGTTTGTATTGTTTGAATAAAAATGGCTTGGATAAGAGAAAGACATATATATCTTGTGTCATTGGCCACAGGCTTAATCTTAAACTCCCTGATAGTAGTTCAGGCTATAAAGACAAATTTTTTTACATTACTGGGGATATTTGAGGTAACGAGGTAGACTTCTTGTTCTTTATACTTTGAATCATCACTTTAGTACCACGCAACCTCGTGCAAGAAAACTAATGAGTAAAATGGATCTAAGTGGCAAGGAAAATATTAGAAGAATCGAGCTACAGAATACCTCACATAAAAACTATTGAAACATCCTTATTGTGGCTCGTCTAAAAAATCTACGATGTTTAAGGAATACATAGATGAATACCAAGGTCATCTTTTGTTTACGAGGTAATTTTTCAATTTGTGGTTCGTATCATATTATTAATTTTTTATTTTCCTTGTACATGTATGGATTATTCACACATTGACCGCAGGACTTAATAGACACTTTTGGTATCCAGGACTTGGTTTCCAAGTATCCTCGTTTGAAACCAATGTCCCTTTCACTGATCTGGTAATCTAGGTTCTTCCTCTCCTCATAGACACGAGGCTGTTAAGAAAAGGAAAGTCAGGGAGGAATATACCCTCGGTATTGAAGCCATAGACATCGATGAATTCGAATTTGATGAAGTTATTTTAAAAGATGTTGTGGTGTTTGACACCTCCGTCATATATTTTAGTGATGGGATATTTAGGTGAACATATCTCAAAAGGGATCTTTTCCAACATTTTGGTACTAATACCGAAAGGTGTTAGGTTAGAGTAGCTCGTAGGAGGAATGGGGCTCAAATGCAGAACTAATAGTTGGTTGCATGATTGAGGTAAATTTTTACATCGTTTCTTCCCATAGTTGAGATAACATCACTAACTTATATATCATCGCAGGCAATGTGTTTGGCTAGAGAATATGAGCTTTCCTTGATGAGCACAACATCAAGTCCCCAGCAACGGTGCCAAAAACTTTATAAGTGCAAGATCGGTATTGCAAATACCAATCTTGTGAAATACTTTTTGATTTATAATTTGTAAAACTCTCGCAAGTGCATGAATCATTTTATAGAAAATTATAAGTATACTCCTAATTAAGGTCGATCTAAGAAAGGAATATATGTGATTTTTAATTTATTATTCAAACTTTTAAAAATGAAATTAAATTCTAAGCATCTTGTCATGATATTTTGGTTTTGTTTTCTAACCTAATAACATAAAAAATAAATATAGATATAGATTCAATAAACAATCATGCAAATTTTTATCATTCATAACAGTGGAGTATTTAAGGATATAATAACTAAGCTAATTATGCTTACTCATATTATTTTGATTATTAAAGATATAAATTGATATTTATTGATTTTCACTTTTTGGTATGAAAGTATCCTTAGGTAGGGCTCAAATTCTTTTGTTTAAAATTTGTTAACTAATATCCTTAGGTAAGGCCTATTAATTAATTAAGTAATAAATTTCAGCTTTAGTTCTAAAAAAATAGCAAACTATCTAATCACAGCTTTAAGCGGAGTCAGCTAATTAGACTTTATTCAAGGTGTCTAAATTAAACCTAAGAATTTAATTATCCAAGTATAACTTTAAAATTTTAAAACTATTATTGAAAATATGTTATCAATACATTTTCGAATAATAGTTATTGTAAAAAAACCTTTGAAATAGAGCTTCACTATAACTATCGGGTGATTGTACCAACAAATAAAAGAGCACTTCTCTGAATGAGACCTGATAATTAAACCTTAAAATCTAATTTTTAGATTTAAGTTTGTAATAAAAACTAATATATTTCTCTCTAACATCCTTAATATAAAATCTTGAATAAAAAAATCAATTAATTTTACAGAAATGTTTTACCTATTTAATATTTTGCAAGCATAAGAATGTTATAATTATATCATTTTTACAAATAGCCAACCATGTTAAATTTAATCACAAACAAATTAAATATAACATATATAAGAATAAAACATAAAAAATAACTGTAAATAATCTATTAAAATTATACCTTAAAAGAATCCTTACAGAATTTTGACGCTAATTCTATTGCTAAAAAACTTCTAAACTGATTTGCATTTTCGCTTATTGAATCAAAATCTAAAAATCTATAAAAACATAGCTAGTTCTTCTCAAAAAGAGAAGAACTTAAAAACTAAAAACTAAAAAAATGAGAACTTTCTAGAGAGAGCAAGAGCTCAAAAATTTGTCTACTTAAAATGGGAGAAGAGGGTCCTTTTATAGGTGAGGAAAGAGCCAAAAAAGGGAGAAAATATTTCAAAATTTGAAATTAGATGCGTATGGGGTGCAAAATTTCGGTAGATAGGTGGTTGGCACAATAGACGGGCAGTTGGCGCTTGCGAAAATTTACGCTGCTGTGTCGGGCGTGTGCTGGCTACGTGTGCTAGCTACGTGCGCTGGTTGGGCATGTGGGCGTGTGTTGGGCTTGTGTCAGTGTGTGCTAGGTATGTGCCGACATATGCTAGGCATGTGTTGGGCATGCTTGCATACTACTGCGCACGGGCGTCGGCGTAGATGGGAGACTGTGCATGGGAGTTTTTCCTTTTTTGACATTTTTGACCCATTTTTTTTCATATTTTTGATTTTTTCTCAATATATTTGTGATATATTGTCTCCAGTATTTTTCTTCGTGTCTTTAAATTATTTTGGAACAAAAATACCTAAAAAATAATAAAAATACCCGTTATTCCGAAAAGACAAATTTATATAAAAATATAATAAAATTATACAAATATAAATCTATTTAATTAAATTAAATTATATTAAATCATGGTAATTTTAGTGCTTTTTAAGCATTCATCAGTCCTTCACGGGTTATAAACACGAGGTATATACCAGTCGCTTACAAATTGCACAAGTATGAAAAGGATGCCCTAATGGCTGAGTATGAAGCCAAAATTTCAAAGATGGAGGCTGATCTAATTGACAAGACTAAGAAGTTGAGAAAAGTGGACAACTATTATTTTTGATAGGGACAACATGCTAAACATTTTGAGCAGGTGGCTAAAGAGGTTGAGAATAAAGCTCGCACTTTGCAAGGTCAATAATGTGCAATGTCAGACCAAGTGAACTCACTTTCTACTTTGGTGGATACCTTGAAATTGAATTGCACCAAATCTTACAGAAATGGCATGAGTTTTGTGATGAGCAGTCTTAAAACTTAAGTTAAGAAGTTGGACATGATCGTGCCTTATTTTACCCTAATACGAGCTTTTCAATGTAACTAGTCTAAGGTGCCCCCGATCGATACCCCATAACCTTCACCCCATAGTAATGAGGCCACTTATAGTAATCATCCTGAAGGCACAGTGGAATAAGCCACCCCATAGAAGAGGCCTTGTTCTAATATTTTCTAATGTAAGGATAGAAAAAATACATGTATTAAGAATATTTTGGAATTTGAATTTGACTTCATTAAATACAATTTGATTTAGATTTAATGCCCCCCTCATTTTTATTTGTATGATTTATCTGATTACAAAAGTTTAGCTCTGAGTGTTTGAGGATGTGCTTGATAATTAGAATTGATGATAACACCAAGCGCAACCTAGAAAAATCCATAAGTTTAATTGTCTAAGGTCGTGCCGTGGGTATATAAGGATGGATTGTAACAAAGTGAATTTGGATGACTTCTTTGAAATGGGATCATGTACTTTCGAGTTGGCATCTCCAGTTATGAGAAAACTCCCCGTTATAAGGGAACAACCTATGTCTCCTACCCACAGCAAAGAGGTGAACTAGACAACTTTGCATGCTATCCAAGTCATCCCCAATACAAGAAAATGAGCTACATGTCCCTCCTTTAGCAAGGAAGTTAATCAAGTCTTCCTCAACACCCAGGTGGATGAAAAGAGTAAGAAATTCAAAGTGATCCATGGTCCATCTCGGCTGATGACCAAGAGGTCTTTAACAAACTGAGTGAGGTTGACATTAAGACGTCGGGTGGTAGTGTAAATGCACTCTTACTGTCGAACATATTGCAAACTAATAAATTACCATTGGGCGAGGGAATGTCTTTATTGAGGGAAGATATTAGTCCACTACAAAGTATATATCCCATGAGAAGAGAACGGCGTGAAGCTAGTGGTATCAATGACCTTTTCAAAAATGGGATGTTCAATATCACGAATGCTCAGGATAAATTGTATCACCATTTTGGGGTTCTTGAAGATCGACTGTCTATCTACGCAGCCTACAAGTGAAAGAAAGGAATGATCTGGCATATGATAGCCAGGCCCGTGCTCGACATAAGTGGCCTATTTGGATATATACATAAAAATTGTAGATTTATTATTATTATTATTATTATTATTTATCTCTTTGTGGTATGATTTGAACACATGCCATAGCTTTGGTGAGAGATTCAGAAAAAGAAGCAGAAACATGTTAGGAAATAGCGAAATTTGAAGATCAGAAGTTATGTGTGCTGAAAACTCACTGTGGAGCCATGGAACAGGAGTTGGCATATATGTGCAAGGAATTAAAGCTTACATATCTTGAACGGGAGAGATACAATGAAGAGGAAGATGGATTTCATAAATTGGTAAAGAATTGGAAACACAAAGCGCTTGAGAAAAATACTCATAAAGTTCCTATAGTAGAAGATTCGGAAGCGCCTTTGCTATGAAGTGACCCAATTTTCAAGAGGGATTTTATTGTTATGTATGTAATTATTATATGTATTTGCTTGGTGAATGTGATTTGTCTGGAAATCACTTGAACTCCATTTATTTATATAAATCGTAGATTGTCAAAATAATGAATTATTGTATGTCGTGTGAATGTTAGTAAGACGTATGTTGAGTGGATCATGTATTAATACATGCGTTGTAAAGTGGTGGAAAATGTAACCAAATTCTAAAATGGGGGTTAATGGACTCCCTCCTCCAATCATGAGGCATGGGATGAATCTCGCATCCCAAGTGGAGGGTTAGTGGACTCCTTCCACCTATCATGGGGTGGTTGTCGTGTAAACTATGAACGGGAGAGAAGACATCTACGAGCGAAAATAATTTAAACTCTTAAACCAATCTTAAAGAGAAGGTTCACTATGGAACTCAAAGCTCTTTCTTAAGACGTATCTTGTATCTCAAGTCGAGGGGTCAGTGGACTCCACCTCTAATCATGAGGCAGGGTGAATCCTGCATCCCAAGCAAGAGATTCAGATGAATCCTTCCAACTTAGGGGGTCATTAAATGAATTTCACAAGTTAGGGAACATCTGATGGTGAGAATCCAACCCTTGCATGTGCTCCTTGGGACGTATCCTGCATCTCAAGTGGGGGGAGGGGGGGTCAATGGACTCTACCTCCAATCATGAGGTATGGGATGAATCCCACATCCCAAGTGAAAGGGTTACTTGACTCCTTCCAACTTGAGGGGTCATTAAATGAATTTCACAACATATGGTAAATCTCAAAAGACATTATACTTCTCAATATATCAAATATATAAAACTTCATACATAATATTTCTTGAGGTGTTCTCCATTTAAACTCAATGCTTCCTTTATGCTGTCATGATCTATCAAATAAGATCCCCATAGGGTAATATCGTATATTCGATATGGACCTTCCCATGTTGTAGCAAACTTTCTAGCAGTAGTTTCAATTTGTTTCCTAATGATCTCCGCAAGATCCATTCCCCTATACTGAAACTCTTGTGCTTGACAAATTTATTACACGTCCTTTGAATTACTCTTTTTTGTGGCTCGATTCATATAAAAGCTTCCTCTCATTTCTCTTCAACTAATAAAAGATCCTCGCTTCTTAGATGATCATTATCGTCTTGTATGATTCTGGACCTGAGAGTGGGCTCTTGTATCTTAGGGGGTATGACTGCTTAGGTGCCATAAACGAGAGAGTAGTCCTTGTAGCCCAAAGAATTCCGGGAAATTCATTGACCTATTTACTTTTGGCTCCCTCCAAACGTTAGGGATTGTTTGGAGAGAATTCTATGTGTTAGGACTACTCCCACAAATGACGCCAATTATTTTGAGAGAATTCTACGTGTTAGGGATTCTAGTGACTCTAGAGAGAAGTAGAAAAGATTGATATCTAAATAGATCATGTATTCTCTTAATTAAATAGGTGTATATATAACACCTAGACAAGTGTGTAAGATACAAGGGTAGGAGCTAAACGACCTAAATATATGCTAAATACATACAATTCAACTTATACTAAATAGGTCCCTATAGGCATTTACTTAAATAGGTCGTTAATACGGTGTAAGAGGGTCGGGGTCGTCCTATAGCGTAGAGCTCCAAATCATCAAGTTTTGATCTACATGACCTCGTTATAAAATAGAAAGATATCGTAATTTGTTAGGCCACGTACTTTCGAACTCATTAGGCCTTGATATTCATTAGGTTTTCATCTTCATCGCCTCTCTATATAGTAGCAAAGTATCATAATTAGTTAGGCCACATATATGATAATACCAAATAATATTAATATAAGTTAACAAATTATATTGTTTATATATGTTTTATTACTTTAAAGATAAATGTTGTAATAAAGTATACAATTTTAATCTTTTTATTTTATTTTTAAGGTTTAATAAAAAAATCTAAATTTTGTTGAGTTTAAAATAAAATTGTAATTTCTCTTAACGTTACTCAATAAGAAAAGTAACTTTACATATTTATTTATTCATTTTTAAGTTTACTATTGATATTGGAAAAAAATGGATTTTTAGTATATTTGTTAATTAGAAATGAAAAATATTTAATACCTTATTTTTATATTTCACTTTAGTACAGAAATTTTATGGACCTCTATTTCATATTTCGTCCATAATCGATGCAAATCTTACTATCTTCACAGAACGTATGTGATTTTACCATCATAATAGGAAAAATTCAATTTTTCATGGTGTGTTGACATTTTGAATTTTAATTCTTCTAACAGGGTTTAATGGTGAAGCCTTATTATTTACATGAACTGGGCTGGCCCGAGGTTGAGGTTTGTTTCTTTCTCGTTCTTAAAATTCTCAATTATGTGCTTATTATATAATAAATGATATAAATACCTTATATTTAAATTTATTTTTCTTTTAAATTAGCGATATTTTTTAATAAATAAATTAAAATATTTTTATTTTATAATTTTAATAAAATAAAATTAAAGTAAAATCTCAACTATGAATTCATCGATATTCTGAACTTTCGTATGCCATTTTAACAGAGTTACTAACAAGAGTAATATAACATGTTAAATCAAAAATATAAATATAAATATAATTTAAAATGTTATATTAAAAAATAAAAATAATATGAAATATTATATAAAAAGATAAAGATAATATAATATATTAATTAAAATGTTATATTTAATAAAATAATATATGATGTAATATATTATATATAAGATATAAAAATAATATAATATATTAGATAAAGATAAATACATATGTTATATAACGTTATCATCTAAATAATGCAGTTAGTACAAAAAGCATTTTTCAAACCAATAGCTTCATATATTCAGAACAGTGAGGTTCCATGGATATTATCCCACTCAAGAAAAAATATTACGATTTAATCATCCTTGGGGTCTTCCATAGCATCATAATTATAACAAAATCGTTAAATCAATTCCAGCTTCAGATCTAAAAATTATGTGAAAACAAAAAAGTAAAAGGAAAAAAGTGATGGTCCAGTTAGGGCCACTATCATAGCCATATTGGATGAAGGTAACACCTAGTACCTACTTGTGATCCTTCCACTGCCACCACTCCTCTAGTTGTCGTCGATCTTCCATATCCTGTTATGATTAGGGTAGAGAAGATGAAAACGAAGAGAAAGAAACTGTAGAGGGAGAGAAACAATTAGGTATAATTCTTCGTATCCTTTATTCCAGGGCTATATATAGCCTAACATTTAAGAGATAAACAAGAGAGAAATTGTGTGAATGAAGTGCACTAATGTACTAACAAAATTCTGACATTTTAACATAATTGTACAGTGGTTCTCTCGTGCCCGTATCTTGGCACGTCCTACGCCTAGTTGCGCCCATCAATGGCTGGTTGAAACGCCTAGTTCGTTGGTTGAAGTGACTCGCAGTTGCTAAGCTAATTTTGTTCGTATCATTCCTCTCTCTCTTTTAGAATCTTTGTCTACAAGGATGAACGCATGGTAACCTTTAGAGAAACATCTTTCATTTTCCCAAGTAACTTCGGTGTTTGGGGCTCTATTTGATCAAAATTTCTACTTTTGATTGGTACCTTCCCTTCTGGATCACTCGACGATCCAAGACAGCTTCAGGTTGTGGCATAATTATTGAGTTATCAATTGTGGGTGGTAGTTGATGGTTGATAGGTATTGAGGTTCCAATGTGCTTCCTTAGTAGACTAACATGAAACACATTATGTACCTGAGAGCCTGGGGGTAGTGCCAATCGGTAGGCTATAGAACCAATCCTTTCCTTGATCTGGTAGGGTCCAAAAATCGTGGAGCTAGCTTCATGTTTGGGTGAAATGCAACAAAAGTTTGACTGTATGGTTATAGTTTTAGGTAAACATAGTCCCTTTCAAGGAAAGTGATCTCCCTTCTATGTTGATCGGCTTGCCACTTCATCCAATTTTGAGCTTGTATAAGGTTGTGACGTAGCTCTCTAAGGATGGTGTCACGATCACGCAAGCACTTATCTACAATTTGGATGTTTGAGGTACCTGGGTTGTAAGCCACAAGATAGGGAGGAGGGATTCCATAAACGGCTTCAAATGGAGTGGTTTGGGTGGATGAGTGTATTGAGGTGTTGCAGCTTAATTCTGTCCATGGTATCCACTTCACCCACAGTTTTGGTTGATCACTAGCAAAGCAACGCAAGTACTGTTCTAAGACTCGATTGACCACCTCAGTATGTCCATCAGTTTGTGGATGATAGCTGGAACTCATAGACAATCGTGTACCTTACAACTGACAGTAAAAAGGAGTGGGAATGCCATACAACCGAACTACATTAGACACAAATATCTTGGCAACACCTAGGGCAGTAAAAGGATGTTTCATAGCAATGAAATGTGCATATTTTTTCAATCAATCTACTACCACCATAACCACGGTATTGCCTTTGGAAAGGGGAAGCCCATCAATGAAATCCATTGAGATATCAGACTATATCTTTGTGGGAATTGGCAGGGGTTGTAGCAACCCTACAGGTGTCATACAATCATTTTTGAACCGTTGACATATGCCACATTCTCGTAGGAATTATTTTACCTTTTGTTGCATGTTTGGCCAACAAAAATTCTGCTTAACCCTAGACAGTGTTTTCTGAAATCCAAAATGTCCTCCAATAGGTGAGGAATGGCATTCTATCAGAATTTTTGGTATCAGGGTAGACTTGGAGCTTAGGTAAACCTTGATTTTTTTGAACCAAACACCATTACGATAGTGGAGGTGAAGAGTATCTATTAAGGCAGTTGTGATCCTCAACTTATCATAAAAAAGGTCTTGTTGAACTTCTTGTTGGAGTGTTGTCCACCAAGCTGCTAGAGGTTGTGAGAAAGATAGGTACTGAAATTCTACTACTCTAGATAATGAGTCAGGTCCACGGTTCTCAGATCCTTTTTGATACTCGATCACATAATCATAGCCTATAAGTTTAGGCAACCAACGTGCCTGAGCAGGGGTGGTTATTCTCTGTTCTAGCAGATACTTAAGGCTTCTTTGATCGATTCACACGATGAAGGGTTTGCCCAATAGATAGGGGCGCCATAATCTAATAGCCTTGACCATAGCTAACATTTCCTTCTCATAAGTTGACAAGGCTAGGGCCGATCCCTTGAGTGCTGCACTAAAATATGCTACTAGTCTATTCTCTTGGCTGAGGATTGCCCCAAGACCGATGCCACTAGCATCACATTCAATCACAAAGCGTTGTGAGAAATCAGGTAGGCGTAGGATAGGAGGAGATATGATAGCCTTTTTTAGCTACTGGAAGGCCATCTCAGCTGCCTCACTCCAATGGAAGCCTTCTTTTCCCAACAGTTGAGTTAAGGGTGCAGCTAATCCTCCAAAGTGTTGAATGAATTTTCTATAGTAGCCTGTTAACCCAAGGAACCCTCAGACACCCTTAGCTATAGTTGGTGTGGACCATTCCTTGACAACATGGATTTTAGCAGGGTCCATTAAGACTCCTTGCTCAGAGATAAAGTGGCCCAGGTAATCCACCTACAACACACCAAATTGGCACTTGGATTCTTTTATAATTAATTGGTTATCGGTCAACAACTGAAGGACAAATTATAGTTGCCACTTATACTCCTCCTAAGATTTAGAATACACCAGTATGTCATCAAAGAAAACCAAGACAAATTTCTTGAGGAAAGGTCAAAATATATCATTCATGAGGCTTTGGAAAGTGGCTGGCGCATTGGTGAGGCCAAACGGCATTACCAGGAACTCATAGTGACCCTCATGTGTTCTAAAGGCAGTTTTTTTGTATCATCCTCTTGAACTCTTATTTGGTGGTATCCTGAACGCAAATCTAGCTTGGAATAAACCCTAGATCCATGTAGTTCATCCAATAGATCATCAATGACATGTATAGGGTATTTGTCTTTGATAGTAAGGGATTTAGAGCTCGATAATCCACACAGAATCTCCAGGTACCATCTATTTTCTTGACAAGCAACACTGGTGAGGAAAATAGGCTATTACTTGGTTTTATCAATTGAAATTGTTGGAGCTCCTACACTATCCATTCAATCTCAAATTTTTAATAGTATGGGTAACGATAGGGTCTAACATTCACTGGTTCAAAGTTAGTTTGTAGGGAATTTCGGTGGTCATGTACCTATGTAGGAGGCGAGCTAACATCTGGTTCAAAATTTTTAGAAAATTTAGTTAGTAGCTTACTTATCTTAGGAGAGTATATCTGGGAAGGTTTCTGATGGTTGGTTGTTGGTCTTATTTGTAGGAGTAACCCTACACCTTGTAAATTCTGGCATTCCTTAGGGTTTAGGGTTGTCATATTGGCTCTTCCCAACCCTTGGAAGGTGTGTGAACTTTCTTCTGAATTGAAACTTAGAGTAAGCTTCTTATAATCCATCTGAATAGGCCCGAGGGTTTCTAACCATTGAACCCTAGAACTAGTTGACATATTGCCATCGGTAACACATAGTAATCAGCCTCTACATGATGTCCTTGAATGATGAGAGTGAGGTTGCAACATTGTCCAACACATTCTAATTTCTCACAGTTAGCCACCATTACTTCTAGTTTCCTTCCCTTTTCTATTGGTAAGCCAAATTGGGTAGCTAAGGCCTGATCGATGAAGTTATGGGTACTGCCCTCATCTATCAGTACCAACACATTCTTATTTTTCAGTTTTCCCATAATACGTAAGGTTTGAGGATGTTCAGTTCCTGCTATAGCATGGAAGGAAATTTCAGGTAGTATTACCTGGGGGTCTAGCAGTGGTATGGATTCCTCACACTCTTCTATATCATTCTGGTTTAATTCTTCCATCATAAAGAGTTGTGGACTTGCATAACGGTGGCCAACAACAAATTTATCATCACAATAGTAACATAATCCCTTCTCTCACCGCTCACGTGCTTCCTGGTTGGTCAGCTTTCGAAAGGTTATAGGTTAAGTAGAGCCACTATGTTGAGCAGGAGCAGGTCCTAACAACCCCGCGCTAGTGTTAGTTTGGCGGTGTTGACAGGTAGTTGATAACGAGGGATGGCCGTAGATTTCTTCTGTAAGAAATTCCTTTCATCAATTAATCGTGCCATACTAATGGCATCAGCCAAAGTTCTGGGTTGTTTGATTTTAACATCAATTCAAATCTCATCCCTTAATCCTACGATGAAGCAGCCAATTAGAAACTCTTTAGGTAATCCATCCATACAGTGAGATAGTTTCTCGAAGGATTCCTGGTATGCTGCCACACTCGTAGTGTGTCTCAAGTGAGATAGTGCTTCTGAGGGGTCCTCATAGTCTATGGGTCCAAACCTCAGTTGCGTAGCTTTGGAGAACTCCTCCCAGGTGAGAGGTCCACGAACTTTTGTGAGCCACCGGTGCCACTGTAACGCGATGTCTTCCAAGTGGAAGGAAGCCAATTGTACTTGTTGGTCAACAGCTATATTAGTGAACTCGAAGTACTACTCGGCCTTATAAATCCATCTTATGGGATCCTCTCTGGAAAACCTTGGAAAGGACAACCTCAATTGGGGATGATTTTTCTCCATAACTGATCACGAAGTGTGGGGTTGTGATTGGTTGGTTCCGTCTCTAGCAAAAGGGTTATCCTCAGGTAAGTTACGAGTTGCACGCATTGCTTACAACTCAGTAAGCACTGCTTGTAACGTGTTATCATGGCGTGTAAGGGTTTCTATTACGTAATTGTGAAATTCGATATTGGATTTGCCTCGAGTATCCATTCTCGTAACCAGCTTTAATACCACTATTATGATTAGGGCAGGGAAGATGAAAACGAAGAGAAAGAAACTATAGAGAGAGAGGGAAAATTAGGTATAATTCTTCATATCCTTTATTCCATTTCTTAAGGGCTATATATAGCCTAACATTTCAGAGAGAAACAAGAGAGAAATTGCGTGAATGAAGTGCACTAGTGTGCTAACAGAATTCTGACATTTTAACAAAATTGTGCAATGGTTCTCTAGTGCTCGTATCTTGGCATGTCCTGTGCCTAGTTGCACCCATCAGTGTCTGGTTGAAGCGTCTAGTTCGTCGGTCAAAGTGACTCACAGTGGTTGAGCTAATTTTGTTCGTATCATATCCATTATGCCAACTCGACATCACCTAACTCACCGATTTTGACCTCCGACTCATTGTGTACGAGTTCTTTGTTGCTATTTGGTCTTCCACCAATTCTAACCACTAGTCCCAATAAAACGTGTAAGGGAAAAATCGTTATTTCAATCTCTATTAAACGACAATATGCTCCGAGAAAGGGTAAACACTAGACCATTCTGATATGCACTTTATTCTAAGCCATTTTCAACGGTTATTGAATACTTGGGAGTGTTAGACTAGCCTAAATTATTCTTTAAATCAAATTAAAAACAATTGAGCGATCAAAACTAGCTTGAATTAATTGGTATTTTTTTATTAATTTAAAATATTATAATTTTTTTTATATTTTTAACCTAATTTAAATAATAAAAACTTTTAACTAAACACAATATATTCTAACATTTTTAAAAATTTTTATTACAATGTTTTATAAAATTACAATAATAAATATATTATAAAATAACTTAAAAATCATTGTTTAAAATTAAAGTAAATGTTTTATACTTAACTTTATATAATTGTGACTAATGATGACATAATATATTTATACATGTAGCTAATAAAAAAAATTATAAGTTAATTTGACAGATCTATGAACAAATCAATAAACTCATCATAAATATTTTATATAAAATAATTCATGAATTAAAAAAATATTTCATAAATGTCATTTTTAAATAAAATTTAAAATATTCATATAATTAATCACATTTATTATTGATAAGATATTATATAATTTTTATTAATAAATGTAATTAATATATAATAAAATATAATAAAAATAATAAGAGAAATTTAATAAATTTTTTATGACATAAATTATCACACTCACATATAAAAATATTATACATCAATAGTTATAATTATTTTTTTATTTTTTTGTTATCTAGTTAGCCTTACCTTAACACTAACTTAATCTTAATTTTTTCATGTTATTCGAGTTAGTCTAAATTGTACCAAAATTTAATTATTTCATGTTCAGTTGGTATTTTTTAATTCGTGTTTGATTTGAATAATCAGTCACCTTTATTAAATATTGATTACAAATATAAATTTAATTAAGTTGTATCATTGCATTAAAATCTCAAATCATTATCGAAGAAAAGCTTGATTATCCCAACAATATTAATAATATCTTCGTGGTTTATATTTTTTAATAGATGTCTCCAATTTTTTTAAAATATCAACGATGATCTTGGATTTTAACTAAAGGAAGTATATGATAATTGAATAACACTTTTATTATATCTTTAAAATAGATGGACATATTTGATTTTAAACTAAAATATTAAATAAAAAATAATGCTAAAACTAATAAAGAACATTAAAAATAAGTGTTGCATCTTTATTTTATTCAAATATCATAAATCATAAAAATTGGAAAATAAATAAATTTACTTAAAATTAAAAAAATATATACACATGAATTAACAATTGAGAAAATAAAATTAAAATATATACGATGAATGAATTTTTATTTATTTATCTTAAATAACATAAAATAAAATTATTATTTTTATGGGTCAAATTATAATTAAATATAATGTTATATAATCTATGATGTAATAAAAAAATCACATAATATATTCAATTTCAATATTTATAGTAGAATTAGTAATAAAATAAATAATTTGAACTAAGTTATAAAAATATAAAATATCTAAAAAATTGATATTAAATTTAAAAAAATTAATGTTTATGAATTATTGATTTGGAATAAATTACAATTAACTTATTTTTTAAAATAATATATCTTATTATTATAAGCATGTTCTATTTCTTGAATGCTATAAGTAATGTTTTGAATTATGTTCAATATATTAAAAAATAATTTTTATTTTTTTAAGATATTAGAAAAATATTTATTTTTTAATTTAACAAATTATTTAGTTAATTTTTAATTAATAAATATAAAAAGTGAATTTTTTTAAATAATATTAAAAACATATAAATATTTTTAAATAATTAAACATGTAAGAAAAAGGAATACATATCACTAGTAAAAGAATTTAAAAACTTTAAATTAATCGTTTAAGAATATTTTTAATTTAAATAAAATTTTATGTTTTATGTATTTGTTTTTATTTAGTGCTAATATTTATCTTTTAACTATGGTAGTTACAATAAATAATTTTATTTTATTTTTTTATTACTTTTAGATGATATTTAGTGATTTAACAAAAAAAATAAAAAATAAAAAAATATGCTAGGGATAATAAATATAAAGTTAGGTAATTATCAATAGAGTTTATTTATAATAATATATCTAACTATATTATAATTGAATATTATTTTTTAAACATTAAAAACATTCGTGAAACAAAAGGAACCTAAATAGTGATTTTTTCCCCGCGCGAGCGCCTTGTATTATACCTGTCTTCGTACAATCCGATCCGTAAAACAAAAAAAATTATAAAACGAAAGAGAAAAGGGAATTTTCTTCAATCCGCAATCCGATATACACAGACCCAAATGTTATTAACTCAGAGCTTCAGCTTCAACAACCCTCGAAAACCCACTTCAGAATTCAAGGTAAGGTTTTGATTGTAAGTTGTAACTGTTATTCATTTAACCTAGATATGAACCATGCTTGTACATGCTCAACCATATATTCGTTAAGAAGTAATGGGTCTCTGTCCTTTTCC
The DNA here is from genome assembly GCA_030763125.1 of Hippophae gyantsensis. Classification (NCBI taxonomy): domain Eukaryota; kingdom Viridiplantae; phylum Streptophyta; class Magnoliopsida; order Rosales; family Elaeagnaceae; genus Hippophae; species Hippophae gyantsensis. The sequence goes on from CM061036.1 coordinate 14,756,428, forward strand.
TTCAATGATTACCCCTACTTCCTAAATGAAAGATTTGGCGGAAACCCAATTCGGATATCACGACCTTGTTGTTGTGCTTGTTGTTCATATTGTATATTGTCATCCCAAAGAGTTCATTGATATGGTGTTGATGCCTCTGCTAGATATTATTGGATTTTTTTCCTTTGTTTTTTTTACTTTGTATATATTAATTTATTCACAAGAAATTTATACAGTATTGAAATGAGAAGTTGGTAGGGGAGGAAAGAATGGTGGATTCTTGGTCAAAATTATTGGTTTTCAAGAGGATTATTTTATAATATCTTTTTGATTTATGGCAATGATGATTTTTTTGATTTTATTTTTAAAGTGAGTTGGATTCTTTTATTTTGGATCATTGGAAATAGAAATACAAGTACTTCTGTAATGCAAATTCAACAAATTTCAATAGTTTAGCATTTGATTATATTGTCCTGTCAATCGGAACAATTGGGAAACAATCTTATGAGTTGTGACTTTTTGAGTGGTAAATCTGTCATATGTTGCACTGTGTTACCTTTTGCATGTTTTAATTGTCATTACCACATGATATTTTTCTTGAAAAGTGTATTGAACGTAACTTGTAAAACATTACAGTTGTGGTACATATGGAAATCAAATTCTTGCTCCATGATAGAAAATATTGGAAGGTGACAGTTGTGTTATAATAATGTATGCTTGGTCTCTAAAATTATGTATTTTACTTTAAGTTGCTCTGTCGTACTCCTTCTTGATAATTTTCTGGTTCTGAGTTAACCACTATTATATATTGTCTAATTTTTTTTTAATTCTTTTATTGAAAGAATAAGTGGCAGCTTTGGATCCATTAGTGAGGGAACATGCTTTGTCTTCGTCAGCACCCCATGATTCTCCAGAAAATCTCAACAGTCTCACTTATGTCTTCTTTGACCTCCAATGCTAACAATATGTCTCTTAGCTCATCTGAATCTTACACAGTCACGCCCCCAATTAAGCCCTGGCCACAACGTCTCTTTCCTAAGCGCTTGGTTTCCATGATTACTCGCCAGCAGAACCTTGACCTTGCCCTCCAAATCTTCGACTATGCTGGTAAATTTCATCCAGGTTTCTTCCACAATTATGACACGTACCATGCTATCATCCAACGTCTCTCTCGTGCTCGTGCCTTTGAAGCTGTTGAGTCCTTGCTAACCAGCCTACACAGATCTCAACTGAAGTGCGGCGAAGAGCTTTTTATCAACATCATTCGAAATTATGGTTTGGCAGGTCGCCCAAAATGGTGTATGAGAACCTTTTTGCGCATTGAGGCATTTGGTGTTCAGCGCTCTGTGAGGTCCTTAAACACTTTGTTGAATGCCTTGGTTCAGAACAAGCGCTATGACTTGGTGCACTTGGTCTTCAAGAACTGTAGGAAAAAGTTTGGTGTGATTCCCAATGTTTTTACTTGCAACATCTTGATCAAAGCACTCTGTAACAAGGGTGATATAGAGGGCGCACACAAGATGTTAGATGAAATGCCTTCCTTGGGAATGGTCCCTAATGTAGTTACTTATACTACCATTATGGGTGGGTACGTTTCACTAGGTGACATAGTTGGTGCCAAGAGGATTTTCAGTGAGATTTTAGATAGAGGGTGGCTGCCTGATTCCACTACCTATACCATTTTGATGGATGGATATATTAAGCAAGGAAGGCTAGTTGATGCTATCAAACTGATGGATGAGATGGAGGAGAATGAAGTTCATCCAAATGATGTTACCTACGGAGTTATAATTGACGCTTATTGCAAAGCAAAAAAGTCAGGTGAAGCACTTAACTTGCTTGATGATATGCTTGATAGGAAGTATATACCTAGCTCTACACTTTGTTGCAAGGTGATTGATGTATTATGTCAAGAAGGGAAGGTTGAAGATGCTTTTGAGTTGTGGAAGAGGCTTTTGAAGAAGAATTGTACTCCTGATAATGCCATTTCTAGTACACTTATACATTGGCTTTGTAAGAAGGGAAAGATGTTGGAAGCGAGGAAGTTATTTGATCAGTTCGAGAGGGGTACAATTCCAAGTGTTGTAACTTACAATACTCTCATTGCAGGAATGTGCGAGCAGGGAGAATTGTGTGAGGCAGGGAGGTTGTGGGATGACATGGAAGAAAAGGGATGCATTCCTAATACTTTCACCTACAATATGTTGATCAAAGGATTTTGTGGTATTGGAAAACCAGAAGAAGGAATTAAAATTCTTGAGGAGATGTTGGAGAAAAAATGTTCTCCCAACAAGTCTTCTTACAATATGTTGATTGATGGGCTTCATAATTCAGGAAAGGATGGTGAAGTCATAATGGTTCTTTCAATTGCAATGTCAAGTGGATATATTGACAAAGACTCATGGGATCTTTTCATTGAGAAGTTTGTTGGAGATTTGCATGATGGAACAATTGTTTTTGACAAAATACTGGCAGAAAATGCCGCTTAGAGGATTTCAGAATGTAAACATCAGCTAGGTCAAACTTGGGGGAAGCTAGCGAAAAGTTTTTTGCTGTTGAAGTTCTTCCATTCATCTATTTTTTTCTCTCTTTTTTAATTTCCTCGATATAAAGGTATTTCATTGTCACATTCTATGCCTTTGGAGTACTTTTGATGTAGCACAAGGGTGCGAATGAGAGAAAAGATGATAGAATTAGAAATTAGAGATTTAGAACAAGAAATTAGGTTGTAAAGTGGAAAGAAATGGAGAAGGAATTTAGAAACTAACTTCATTTATCAACTAAAATTGAGCAACTCTTCTAACTAGATTTAGTTAACGCTTCATTAAGTCCATGAAATGGTATGCATTGTTATAATTATGACTTTTATTTATTATGCATTATTGAAAACACTTCACTTGATTTGATGTTAATGCTTATTTTTCTTTGAAATGTATCATGTTAATTTGATGTACTATTTTATGATTCCAAGCAAATGTTGTTATATTTTTTTCTAACCTTTTGGTTTCCTCCAGTGCATTTTAAGCTTTTCTCTGTAATAATGAGATTGTAGTACAGTTCAATGCTGATGTGGAGGATGGAATGCAATGGAAGTTTATTCCTACTCAAAGAGAGGTTTTTTCTTCTCTTGAAATTTGTTTGTTCATTGATATCTTCCCCAAAGCTTTTAAATATTGAATAATTGTCTAATCTGAGGCTGTATTCTAATGTTGTTCTATTTTCTGTATATAGGTAATGACTGGTGAAAGCAGATTGAGATCTTCTACTTGTATTTGTTTTTACTTATCAAATTTATGATGTACCCCGTTAAAAAATGCATAAATATTTAAATATTGCTGTATTTATATATATATATATAAAATAACATACAGCAATATTTAAAATATCTTCCAAAATTATTGATTATAAATATTTATGGCCTTCAAGAGCATTAACAGGTCATTCATTCAATTATAATTAATTATTATTTGGGTGTCATATTTCTGTTTGTTTTATATTATATTTTAAACAAATTAAATTAATCATTAAAAAATTTACTTTTGTAAAAAAAAAAACTTTAATATTCAGGAAAAGAGTGCAATATTTTGGCATTCTTAAAATAAATGTTATTAGTTACGGCTATTATTCTCTGTTTTTTATGTTAGATAATTTATCCGATAAATTATTACATCTCATTTTATTATTGGCCATTTTTTTCATATTTTTTTCTAAAATAAAATAAAAACATTTGCTTGGTTAAGTGAATAATTCTGTTTTATCTATAAAAAAAAGTAATAATAATAATAATATTGATAATGTATATAAAATTTAAGTGTAACAATTAAAATTAATTTACATAAGAAGCCTAATTATGCATTAAAGCTTCCATAGTTACATGCTATTAGCTAAAAAAAATAGCTTATTTTCATTAGTTTGGATATGCTAGACAGAAACAATAGAAACTTTCATCCCTCACTATTTCACTTTTAACATCATTATTATATTCTAATCTAGTTTGTTATATTATTTTTTATTAAAATTATCATGATAATTAAACTAAATAGCACATTTAAATATCCAATTGGATAAGCTCTTCAAGTTTCAAAGTTTTTTGTTTACAATATTCTCTCTCTCTCTCTCTTCTATCCTTCTTGGTATTACTTATTTTCTACAAGTAATTTTGTTATTGAATTGATTTAATAGCTATTTCTAATGAACATGTCTCTTTTTTTTTTATCTAATTTCTATATACTATGTATATTCCCTAATGAAATTTGTATCTCTATTTTTTTAATTAAATGTTAATAAATGCAGTTAACAGTTTCATAGGGTTATAACTATATTTATAGCGGTCCAAGCCCACGTCTTTATGAACTTTATAACAAAAACATTTGTGAGTTAATTAGCTAAGACAACATTTCTGGACACTTAACATGATAGAGTGACTATATTATTTCCTTGATCTTTTGATTCCATCAACTAAGATTATTGGAAGTATGGTGTTTATCGCATTATTATAACCTTGTAAGTTTTTGTACCATTTAATAGTTGTTATTTTATATTATTTTTTTATGTTCTCATTACATTTTTTTGTTTATTTAATTATTAATAGGTATTCAGGATCAAAAGGCGGAAATGTGATAAATATGATTAAAAAAATGAAAAAAAGGCAAAATAATTAATGCTGGTGGCTGTATTTAGAAATAAGTCGGGTTGCATTTAGGAGAAAAGGCTTGAAATATTAAAAAAAATAAAAAAAATGGGTGGTTCTATTTAGCATAACAGTGGATGTATATAGCCAATTGATCAGTATTATTTTATATATACATTTATTCATCAATTTTTAAATATTTACAAAAAAAATATTGTTTCATATGCATTTTATGTGTTTATTCTAAGGTAAATAGCTTTTAAAATACTCAAATTTTGATCAATTTTATATATAAGTATTTGAACTTTTTTTTATAAAAAGTATATCACATCAGTTAATTAACGTTAATTAATTGGTGTAAAAACTAATTAGTTAACATGCTAAAAATTAATTAGTTGTCATGCGAGTTAATTAGCTAACGTGTCAACTAAGCTTACATGATATACCATAATCACAAAAAAGTATCTTTATGTAGAGAAAATATTTAAGCACTTTTGTGCAAAATGAACTAAAGTTTGAGTACCTTATAAGCTATTTATCCTTTATTCTATGTTATACCGGAATTATGGGACGAAATGAATAAAAAGAAGCACAAAGGTATATTTAGATCAAAAATAGGAAACTCGATCGAGATCAATTAAGAACCCTTAGATAGAAAATTCGAAATAGAACACTTGATCCATCGAGGAGTTAAGGAAATAATGGAAAGAGTTGATAGATTGATCGAAATGGGTTTCTAGTGATTGAGCATCTATCACGCTTCGCTCAAATGCTCTTGGATTGAAAATTACAATGGTTAGATCAATCAAGAAAAAATCTCGATCGATTGAGACATCTAGTCAACACTTAAATTTGGTATTTTTCAACAACAATTTCTAATCATAGCCATTGGATCAAGTAAGATTTAATCTTTATAAAATTAAGCTTGAAAACACACTATATACGCATCCCAATGACTCATTTAAAAGACATTTGCTACAAAGAAAAGAGAGATCAAATAACACTTCTAAGGCAACTTTTGAAGAAGATTTGGACGAAAATATTAAAGATTGAAGATTGGGGTTATTTGGCTTTGTCATCTATAATTCCTAAGTTTTTCTTAGTTTTCTTCTTTATAGTTTTCATAAATATAATGTTGATTCATTTAGAATCTATGTCTAACTAAATTTTAAATATGATTATGGGCAATTTCAAACCCTAAACTATAATTTAATTAATTTAATGTCATGATAAGTTTTAGTTTCCATTCTTAATTTTTGATTTATATAATTCTATGTTTGAATGCCCAAACTATGCAAGTATGAATAAGGGTGATTAACTAGTTTATTGCATGAATGTTTAAAGATTTCAGTACGTAATTGTTAACATTCTTATTTGAAGTGGTATCTTATGCCTATTGTCATAAGTAGGGTTGAATTTCTACATTAAAGGTTATAAATGATTGTTCTAATATTGTCTACTTTAGTAATCAATTTTTTAGATCTTAATGCAACGAATAAATTAAATCTAATAAGCATGCCTTTGGGTTGTTCAGAATTTAAGTTAATTAGTGATCATATCATTAATCAATTACACGGTAAGAAAATGTGAGAAATATTAAGGAAGCTAGACTTCTAAAGTTAAAATTAAGAATTCAAGAAAAATTTTAAATTATGAAAGTGAATTAGAAACTATGAAACTAATTGACATTTGTGACATGGTTAATAAAATTGTATACTAGCGGTGAGGATAGTCCCATGAAAGTTCATTTAGTTATGAATATAAATATCTAGTTAGCAAAAGTATGGTACATTAAAATTTTGTAAGCCACCAAACAACCAATCAATTGTATGTAAAGTAATGTAGAAAAAAATATCAACATACAAGATTTTTAGGTGGAAACAATCTAAGCCATACTAATGACCTAATAGACAAACTACGGGTCCATCGAACCATCTAACTATCCACTATGAAAAATAAGTATCCAATTACAGGGTTATGACTCAAATTATCCATTAGGTAATGTTCCCAAGTAACCTACTTATAAGTTATTGCTTTGATCACAGTCTCTATAAGATAGGCATTTGGATCCTAACTAATTTTCTGACAAACTCAAGTCCTATAGTTAATCGAACCTACACCACTATCACTTGAAAAGTTAGTAAATAAACACAAGTACAAGTGTGTGTCATAGAGCATATTCAATAATGGAAACCCTAACTAGTTGATTTAAACAATGTATTAGATAAATAAAAAATAACTAGCAACTCTAGAACAATCAGTTAAAAAACACAATAACATAATTATTATTGTAGGCTTGTTAATCCATAACATACAACTACAAATGTTTGATAAATTAACTTAATGAAAAGACCTACTTGAAATTTTTTAGCAAAACAAGAGAGAGAATAAAAGATGAAGAGAATAAGCACAATTAAAGCTCTTGTGTGGTTTTCTAAAAGTGTGCTTAGTTTCGCATTTATAGAATATTTTGAAGCATGCTAGGTAAAAGTGTAATTATCATATTGTCCATAAAATGAGTTAAAACATGTTTAAGAAATAAGGGTAATATGGTAAAAATTCAATCCAAATCGTATGAGAAATATGTTTTAAAAAAATTGAATGATGGTTGCTCGATTGATTGAACATCCCCTAGATTGATCCAAATACATTTAACAATTATTTAAAAACAAGTGGATCGATCGAGTATATCCCTCGATTGATATAGTCATATATTAAAATCAGATTAATCATGTTTGTTACTCGATCAATCCAATATACACTCAATCAATCAAGTGGCTCAAATTCATATTTTTCCTATTGTGTCTAATATGCAATCTAACGTGCACGGGAATAGAAATATACTCGTTATATGATTATTGAGGTGCAATAGTTTCTACAACTTGAAATATTCTTCTAAGATACACCTAGAAAATAAAATTACAATTAAATATTTTATTTCATGAATATCGTCAATACTAACATGAACGTAACATTTCATAATCACATATCTCTCATAATTATTATGCAATCTACTTTAATATTTGATGTTATTTTCTTCAAAAATAACCAAAAACTTTCATTTATTAATTTTAATTAACATACTAACGAACTAGTAAATTGTAGTAGATATTGCTAATAATCATCGTGAGTATGACAACTATTGTTCTTAAAATTAGTTATAACTTGTGCATGACTACGTATACTTACACATTCTCAATTGTGTCAAAATTTTCGGCACTGTTGTCTCATATTGAATTTACAATTTCTCCATCATTTATTAGTTTTAATTTTTCTTTTAATTTATTTTTGCTTGAGTTTACTAATTTTTTGAAGTTCTTGATTCTTAGAAAACTGTTGAATGCAACAAGGATACTCTAACAACTTGAGATAAAGAGGATCTTGAAAGAAAAGGCAATTGAATCCACTTCTTTAATTGATTATATCCCCACTTGGAAGTAGGTTTTGAACTGAAGTATGGACTAATTTACTTGTTATCTATATGCAGGAGATTAGCTATCGAGAATCCAAATAAACACTTGAAGGAATTCTATGTCATTTGCTCCAGTATGAAACAAATAGGGATTATCGAAGAATAAGTCAAACCTATAGCTTTCCCTTTTTCTTTGGAAGGTAGTGCTAATGAATGGCTTTACTATCAACCCTTTAGATCTATTACCACTTGGAATGAGATGAAGAGAGTTTCTAGAGAGGTACTTCCCAACTTCTAAAGCCATAACAATAAGGAAAGAAATTTGTGAAATTAAGCAATCTAATGAAGATACACTTTGCACATACTATGAGAGGTTCAAAAGCTTATGTGCTAGCCACCCATGACACCAAATAAGTGAACAAATTATACTCCAATAATTTTACAAAGGATTATTGGTAACCATACTGCGAATATAAAAGTCGTCCGAGTAATAAAGTGCATTAAGCATGAGTATCATCCTACAGAGAGTGATTTATTTTTATAATTAAGCATTAATATATAGTAGTTTATATACTATTTAAGCGAGTAACAAAAAAATTATCTAAAATAATGATTAAACCTAGAATTAATTCAAAGACAAAATAATGATTAAGTAAATAATATTTGGAGACTCGGGATATATGAATGCTCTAAACACTCCATATGAAATTCAAATATCATTAATTAGCTATATGCTTTTATATACCTAATAATCTTTGTCAATCATTCTTTTGGATTATGTACAAACAATCACATTGTCATGATATTTCATTCACACATAAACTATGATTACATGTGTCAAGCCACACATTTATCAATCATACTATCGTATTATTTTAATTAATGTGATAATAATACTATGACTAATTCAAAAATCTACTTTGTCAAGTTAGGCCATGAATCTCAAATATATAATTATTGGCCAAATAATCCAACAATTAAGATCAAAATTATTATTTTAATTATTGATAGAGAAAATCTTTCAACTATATAAAATCAATCATAAGATTTTGTAGCTAGGTTCATCAAAAATTTCAAATAAGAACCTAACAACCCATAGTTTTGAAAATCATGATTAAAAATATATGAGTTCATAAGAGTTACAAGAATGATAAATAAAAAGATGAAGATCCAACTTTGATGAATAATCCAATTCCTCCTTTAATATCCTCGCTAGTTATATAATTTCCTACATAATTGAGTATTGTTTATGGCCTCATAGTTTTTTAAATAGGCTAAAATTAGTTATATTTAGATTAGCTTCTTATTAGCTTTAATACAAGGGTTGAAATTAGTTTTTTAAATAGGCTAAAATTAGTTATATTTAGATTAGCTTCTTATTAGCTTTAATCCAAGGGTTGAAATTGAAAGTTAGCATTTAAATTAGTGTTGACTCATAAAAATCTACTTCGCTCTATCGATTGAGACTCTTCTCGATTGATCTTACAATGATATCGTTACAACTTGAGAGCTCTCAATTGAAGCTCGATTGATCTAACCATACTCTATCGATCAACACCCTCGTCAATTGATGTAACTCTCATTTTCCCTTTCTAAGGCATAGCTCCCCTATTTCCTCGATTGATCATTAATCAATCGACATATGTGTCTTGATCTATTGACCTTGATGATCATAAATATTTCCTAATATGCCTATTTTTACTCTGTTTGGTATCTTTTCACCTATATTGCCTTAATTGAATATAAGATAAATCTTTTAAACAATATTTATCTCAAAACAAGACAAATAGCTAACTTGAAGTTGCCAAGTAACTATTTTTATAGAGTTATCAACACCCTTAAACAAAACTATTTCCTTGTCTTCAAGTAAAGGCAAACTAAAATCTAATAAAAAAATACTAAATACCAATACGACATGGGAAGCATATTCATAACCACATCTCCTCTAATGGATGCAAGTTCAATGAAAATTTATTCCCCTCAAAGATTGTACTTTTTTATGACTCAAAAGTTCACATGTCCATCAATTAAATTCCATTAATGCATAGCTATGCAAGGTTTTTAACAAAATAATCCATGTGTATGTGTGACATACAAATGATGTTATTCAATGCACTCATGAGATAAACTTATATAATTATGCCATAGATTAAAATCTTAGAACAAGTTTCACATGATTATTTTTCACATCCCTCTCCACTTATGTTGGTCATACATTTAGCTAGGGATCAAAAGTACTTTGCATGTTTACAATATGAGACTTAGGTGGGAATAGATGAATGATTATTTTAAGGTTCAAACTCGCATCTATTTTTTTTTCAACATGCAATTGAGTTTTTCTTTAATAACTTAGTGCTCCTTTTTCTTTATTAGCTCAACTCCCCCAAACTTATTTTTAAGTTTACTCTTTTTTTTCTTAGGGTTTATAGTGTTGAGAGTTTAACTTAGCACTTAATTGCTCACTCTAAACCTTAAATTATTTCTCTAACTAAATGTTGTTTATGATTTTGTCTCAAGATTTGATCAAATAGATTCTAAAACATGGTAGATTCTTATCATATGACATTATCCATACTAAGTTTTCTCTCACTAAGTACATCAAACAATCAATCGCATACATTGTGCATAAAGTAATGATGATTTCAATTAGAAACAAGCAAGCATATTTCATGATTAGTGTAATCATCTCAGTAGGTGCACGCCACTCCCTTGTCATAATCATAAACCAATTCTCTTATTAGATTCATATATTTCCTATCAACCATAAATCTATATGACTTCAACATATTTACCAATTTTTATGCATATCTTAACTACAAATATTAAACTTATAAACTAAAGTAGATAAGAGAGTTTCCTCCCCTTACTTGAACTGTACATTGTCTCAAATGTGTAACATAGTAAAGTTAAGTTCAAGATATAGGAAAATAAAAACTCCATTGATGTTAGCCTTTATCACCAAATATATGATAATTTGCTCAAAAACACTTAATATATCATGATTTTATGCATGTTTAGTGATTATATATATTTTTACTTGTTTATTTTACTATCATTTTATGTAAATCTATCTTTTTAAAATCACGGGTATATTTTATTATTTTTAGGTTTTTTTTGGTATAAAAAGGACTACTTAAAAGAATCATACTTGAAGCACCTATTTCAACTTGGAAGGTTAAAAGAAAATATTTGTAAAAAATTACATATGTTTAAAAATTGGAGAAAAAAATTACATGAAAAATAGAGTTTCATAGTGATGTAGTTTGAAGTGTGCCGCGACATGAAATTGTTGTAAGCCACAACACAAGGCCAAAGGAAAGAATCAATATGTACTAGATATGATTACGGCCTGTGATGTAAAAACATTGTGTGCTACAATGCAAAGAAAGTGGATCATGCTTAAACTGTGTACATGCGGTGTATGCCACAACATGGAAAAACTATATGCCACGGTACCAAATTGAAAAATCCACTTTTTCCTCTTTATCTCACCCTCTAAATAAGTTCCTATTTCTTTTGTAATAAATATCTCATCAACTCTCTTCTAGTTGATTTCTTAAATTTCTTATCTTTTCTTTTAGTAGTTTAAAGTTCTTCTCTCGTTCAAGAGTTGAAAATTTAGTTCATATAATAGCTTTTAGCTTCAATTAAATAAACAATACATCAATTCTATCTGGAGGTTTTTCAAAAGCAATTCTAAGAATTTTATTAAGGTATATTTAAATGTATCCATTTCCAAATATTTATAAGTATTGTTTTACATGTTACATGTTTAATTTATTAATCATTTTTTAAACTATACAAGTCTGGCTATAAATAGTATGAAATATTAGTAATGTTGTTATGGTTGTGAAATATTAAGATACATTAAATATTTTTACAAAATGAATTGATTTTTATTTCATCATCAATATTTAAACCAAAATTTGTAAATGAAAAATATATTGGCGAAGTATTTTTCATAATAAAAAAAGTGTTAGATTTAAGATTTAAATTATTTGAATATGATTTAAAGTAGTACTTTGAAATCTTTTGGTCTATATCAACTATATAGTTAGAGTGAACTCTACTTCGATGATTTTAATAAGAATTATTATTGAAGATATATTGACGACACATCTTTCATAATAGTTTTATAATCTAAAAGTTAGTTCTAGGTACTTAAGTCATAAACTGAACTTATACACCTTGGTTAACTAACTAATATATCCCATAAAATTTTCATTGCATAATAAATGTATAATTGATTTAAATGTTTATTAAATCTATCTTTATTTTTATATTATTAGTTTAGAAACTCAATCCAAAAAAGTCATGATAAGATGTTTAGATTATTTAATTTTTCTTTTAAAGAATTGTTAAATGATTTAAAAACCATATGATTCCTCTATAGACAATCCTTGGAAATATACTTATTCCTTTTTATAAGTGATTCATGAAATTGTGAGCTATTTTATAAATTATACAAAATATTTACACCTAATTTTGACACATCAATTTTTTGTGTAATTTCTAGGTAAACTAGTTGTAGCACTGAAAACTAGTTAAGCTTTGAAAGTATCAAGTTTTTGGCGTTGTTGTTGGAGAAGAATAGCGTTTTTAAATTGTTATTATCAAAATCTAAAAAAAATTAGTGTTAGAAATACTATGATTTTTATTTAAAATATTAAAATATCTAGGTTATTTATTAATTGTTGACATTTAAAAAATTTAAATTATCTCTTATTTATAAAAAATAAAATAAAAATAAATTTTCTTTTTATTTTTAAAATAATAATAAAATTTTATTTTTTAAATAGTTTTATTTATTTATTATTTATTTTAATTTAATTTATTAATTCTTTTATTCTTTTATGTCTTTTAAAAAATTTGTGTAGTAAATTATTTTATAGTTTAACATCTTTTATTAACATATGTATAGTATGTATTTTTCCTTTTACTTCTAATAGTACTTATTTAATATAATTAAGTGATGCTATCTTGATTTTTTTTAATGTAAAAAAGGTAAGAGATCTTTGAGAAAATAACTTGTATTTTTTATTAATATATGTTGGATAAAATAAATCTCAAGAAAGATGAACAAACTCAAGTTCAAGTAGACATGGTGATGTTGAAAAGAAAATAAAGGTGTATGTATTGCCTATTATTGGAAATACTAGCTCTTGCGTACAACTTGGAACGGCTGCAAGAAATTACAAGTTGAAATATATTCATTATTTCTTGTTATCTTCGTTTTACGGTACCCTTAATGAAGACCATTTAAACTTCATTAGAGAATTTTATGCTACTATGCAAACAATTCTATTGCAAACAATGTATGAAGACCATATTAGGATGAGGTGTTTTCCTTATACCCTCAAAGATAAAACCAAGTCTTGGTTCATGACTCTACAAAAAGGTTCATTAACAACTTGCAAGGAATTCTATGGTAATTTTATGGGTAGGTACTATTCCCATCATAAGACTGTAGAATTAAGGGAAAAATAACAATATTCTATCAAATGGATGAAGAACCTTTCCACGAAACTTGGGAAAGATTCAAACTTCTTTTGATTCAATGCCCACACCATAACTATAAATTAAAACTACAAAACTAGTTTTTATGATGGACTAACACAACAATGTTAGTGCACAATTGATAATGCTATAGGAGGAGCTATAAGAGGAGAAACGATAGAAGAGACTTATGAGCTTTATAAGATGTTAGGTGCTAATTCCCAACAAAAGAGTACTGCAAGAAGAATATAAGAGACAATAAAGTTGTCTTTAGGAATCAAATGGCCTTGCAACTTGCAGAATTGATTGAGAAAATGCAAATTCTCACTACCATTAAAAAGCCAAAAGAAGAGGTATGTGAATTTTGTGATTTAATTGGACATAATGTTTTTAATTGTTCAATGTAGGAAATTCTTGTATGGATTCATTAGCTGAAGCAAATTATTTGCAAAGGTATCATTACAACACTATAATTATCCAAACAATTACCAAGGATATGACCAAAACCAAACACAAAGGCCATATAAAAACCAACATTATCCACAAGATCAGTCCAAACCAACCTTAAAAGATAATTTGAATGCTTTTATTCAAATTAATATGGACAACCAATTGATGAAAAATCAAAGGTTGAATTTTGTAGAGGCTTTGGTGAAAAGGGTTGAAGTCAAAGTTGGGCAACTTGAAGAATGCATGAAAAAGAAAGAAAAAGGAAAGTTGTCTAGCCAAGCAGAACAAGCAAAGAATTTCACAATTCTTAGTGGTAAAGTAGTCAATAAAATATTACCTAAAATTTCTAATGATTTATCATTTAGTATAGGTAATAAATAAGGTAAAACTATAATCTCTCATAGTAGAGAGATAAGTGCTAATAATGATAAACCTTCTAAGGAAGGAGTAATGATACCGCCTCTTTGACCAAAACCCAAGAAATTAAACTTGTTAAGGTGCTTAATAATTCTAAGAAAGCTATAGGTTGGAGTATCAAGAATATTAGAGCTATTATTCTTGTTATATGTATGCATAAGATCCATGTGGAGGATAATGCTAAACCTATTAGAGATGGCCCAGAGAAGACTTAATCCTATCATGCAAAAGATGGTTAAAAAAGAAAAATTTGAGACTCCTAAAAGTAGGAGTCATTTACCTTATTGCTAATAGTAAGTGGGTTAGTCCGATACATATGGTAGCAAAAACATTTGAAATTACAGTTGTGAAGAATGGTAAAAATGAATTAGTGCCTACTTGAACAATTACTAGATGGAGGATGGGTATAGATTTCAAGAAACTAAATTTATACATTAAAAAAGATTACTTTCCTCTTCCATTCACTGATCAAGTGCCAAAAAGACTAGTTGGGCATGGATTTTACTGTTTTTTATGGTCTTAGAAGTTATTTTAGGTACCTATCACCAAAATAGCCAGAAAAGACCACTTTTACATGTTCTTGACATTTTATTTTAGAATAATGTCGTTTGGATTATGTAATTCCCCCGTCACGATCCAGAGATGCATGATTTAAATTTTCTCATATATGGTGGAAAATTCATTGAGGTATTTATGGATGGTTTTCTATTTTTAGAACTTTATTTGATGATTGCTTGCATAATTTGACTTTAGTTTTAAAACGTTGGATTGAATGCATCCTGACACTAAGTTGGGAGAAAATTTATTTTATGGTACAACAGGGGATAGTGTTAGGATATTTTTTTAAAATAAGTCATCCTTTATGCAATTTAATGATAAATGCATTGTCTTCTTTAATATTTTTAAAAATAAATTAACATCTACCCCTCTAATTTTAGAATTTGATTGGTCTCTTCCATTTGAAATTATATGTGATGTTTCTGTTTATGCAATCAGAGCAATTTTGGGGTAGAGAGTGGATAAGTGTTTACGTGTTATATATTATGATAGCAAAACACTCAAAGATGCGCAAATAAAATATTCTATCATTGAGAAAGAATTTTTGACTGTTGTGTTTTCTTTAGATAAATTTAGGTCATATTTAGTAGGTTCTAAAGTAATTATGTATTTTGATCATGCTGCTTTAAGATATCTACTAAGTAAACCTAATGCTAAACCAAGAATAATCTAGTGAGTTTTACTCTTACAAGAGTTTAACCAAGAAATCAAAGATAAAAAAAAGACAGTGAAAACTTAGTAGCAGATCATTTATCTAGACTAATTTATGAATTCAAATCTCTTGAAGGTGAGAGTAAAAAATAAATTTTTAAAAATTTATTGATGAACAATTATTTTCTATAAGTCCAAATTCATGGTATGCTTATATAGTTAATTATCTTACTAGTAGTATTTTGAGACCTATTATATCTTATCAGGGAAAAGAAAATGTTTTTAAGCTCTTGCAAGCAATTCTTTTAAGATAACCTTTATCTATTTAAGATTTGTCAAGATCAAATCATCTGAAAGTGTGTGTCTAAAGGAGAACATAATAGCATCTTGAATTTTTGTCAAACACTTTGGAGGTAACAAAATAGCCTTTAAGGTATTAGAATTTATATTTTACTGGCCAACTCTTTTTAAAAAAGCTATTACGTTTTGTACTCATTGTGATAGATGTCAAAGGATATGTAATATAGGAAAATGAGATGAAATACATTTGGCATCTAATTTAATTGTTGAACTTTTTGATGTATGGGGGATTGAATTTATGGGTTGATAATTGTATTTTATATAGTTATTTTCATCTATTTTATTAATTATAATTGTTATATTCTTGACTTTTTAGTTAATTTTAATGGAATAAATTAATATTTACTGCTTATTTTTTAAGGAATATATTTTTAAGAAAATTAAAGAATTTGAATTGAAAAAGTACTTAATTACAAATAAAAAGTCTGAAAATATAACTTAAACTAAAATAGGGCTTAATTGCAATTACCAAAAGTTGAAAACTTAATTTAAATTAGAAAAAGGACTTAATTGCAATTAACGAAAGTTTAAAAGTTAATTTGAATTAAATTGGAGTTCTAAAATGCAATTAAGGAAATTTATTTTCTGCGTAAGAAAAAGAGGCCACTCATGCAATCACTAACGCGCGACACCAACCGTTCGATCAGGAAATCAACGGCTACGATGAGGCGTGTGGATCCATACGCAACAATCTCGAGTGGACGCAGATTTTCAGGTGGCACGTTGGTCGGCATTGAGTGGGGCCCACCTACCGTGCAAGCCGGCATGTATGGTGGGACCCACGTGTGTGTTACGTAAACCATTTCCCGTTTGACGTGGTCCACAAAAGCTTTGTGCGCCCTACCATTCCAATGAGTAATACAATGCCATGTGTCCCATATATTATTTCATCAAATCAGGCACTGACACGTGGCATATGTTTTATTAAAATAAAAACACAGAAACGGTATGCGGTCCCTGCATTTTCTGCGTGCCCCATGTGTCCTAGATGGCAATAATTCTGTGTGATGCGTTCTTCATTCGCTCTCTCTTCACAGCGAATAAATGGCTGCCATGTGACTCATTATATCTTGTAGCCAATCAGATGGCGACACATGGTAGTGTGAATTGAAACAAAAATCAGAAACGGCGCACGTTCCACTGTTTTGCGCTATATATATTTTACACGTGTGATTGCATTTCTCAAGATTCTTGTCCCGCACGTGGATTTAGTTATTATTTTTGTTATACCATTTTGTCTCCCACGTGTAGAAAAATATATTTTATGATTTATTTTTTTTAGAGATTTGATGTTATAAATAGGGGATTATTGTGATAAATTGGGGGGTTTGAACGGGTAGATAACACGTAGAAGTTATTTTAGCTTCTGTTGTGTTTCTACATAGATGAAGTTTTAATTTTCTTTTTGTTCTTCAGCTAAATATTCCTTCAATATTTTTTGTATTTTTGTTTTTGTAATTTTAATTTTATTTATGAAGTAATTTAATTTTTCTAGGGTTGCGTTTTATCTAAATTTATGAAGCTTGAATTTAATTATTTTTGAAAGATTTATGAGACTTTTAATTTTTTATTCTATTTGTGCTTAATGCTTTTAATTATTGGAAAATTCATCAATTGATCTGTGGCACTTAAATAAACTTGAAAGAGGTATTTTTGTGTATATTGCTCATGGATAGAATAACATGTATATATGAAGGATAGGAATATACCTTTATCGTATGTGTGGCCATTTGAGAACTTAAAAGGTAATGAATCTTGGTGAATTTAATTCTCATAGGAATATAGTGAATTAATTTAGCGAAATGTGTCTATACGGAGCTAGGAAGAGATGTATGAATAAAATTAGAGTGAAACAATTTTAGTACTTAACAAACTATAGTAACAAATATCCGTTGGAACGATAACTCACTTATCAAATTTTATTACTTGTGACCGTGTATACTTGCACGTTTTTATGTTCTCCTAAAAGAGACAACATGGGTCCATTTCCCCCATCTTCTTGGTATGAATATATCTTGGATGCTATGGATTATATGTACAAGTAGGTAGAAGCTATACCTACTAACACTAATGATGTTAAAGTTATGGTTAAATTCTTGAAAGATTTCATTGTTAGTAGGTTTGGGATACCTAGAGGAATAATAAGTGATGGAAAAAGTCATTTTCGCAACAAAATATTTGATGGAATACTGAAAAAGTATAATATCACACATAGAGTGGCTACTCCATATTATCCTTAAACTTTTGGTCAATGAAAGTGAGTAATAGGCTAATAAAAGGGATTTTGGAGCATATGACTATGTGCCTTTGAAAAAAGGATTTGGCAGTCAAGTTGAATGATGCCTTATAGGCACAACATACAAAACACTCATTGGGATAAGCCTTTACCGCTTAATATTTGGGAAAGCATGCCATTTACCCATAGAAATCGAACAAAAAGCTTTTGGGAAATTAAAGAACTAAACTTGGATTTTGATAAATCAAAAGATAAACGGTTCCTATAACTTAGTAAGCTTGAAGAGATTAGGGATGAATCCTATGAAAATTCAAAGTTGTACAAAGAATGTAAAAAGCGCTATCATGATAAGAGGCTAGTTAGTAAGGCTTTTATTCCTAGAATAGAAGTTCTTTTATTTAATTCTCGATTGATATTGTTTCTAAGAAAACTAAAATCAAGTTAGGATGGACCATTCACAATTACCCTATCATTTCCACATGGAGCAATAGAGTTATTGGTTCCAAAAACACAAACAATGTTTAAAGTCAATAGGCATCATGTAAAAAACTTATTTTGAAAGAGGACACAACACAACAGGCATTAAGTCCATAGAGGTGTATAATTGTGGCCACCATATGTCAAAAATATGTCTTGTTGAGATGTTAAAATAAGTCTAGATGGGAGACAACCCATCATTGTAAGTATTTAATTATTGTCTTGTGAACATTATTTAGAAATGTTAATTTTATAACTGTTTGTTAAATTTGTGAGAAGTACATATCTGTGTAATTTTAATATGTTTGGATTGATGGATACACCTACAATTCCATACCAACTGTTGAACAAGTTCAAAAAAATAGGTAACTCTCCTCTATTTACTCTTTATCTTTGGTTTATAATTAATACATTAAGGGAAATGTAAATTCTAGGTTGAGGTAGAAAAAGTTACATTTATAAAATTATGTCCATATGCTTACATTTTCATATATTTTTTATTTACTTTTTTGTGTGTTTTTATTTATTTTTATTGAATTAAGAATTTTTGGATTATTTTTAATTTTCTTACAAAATTATCATGTCTTATAAAGTTAATTTTAATAAAATGATAAAGTCTTTGAATTGTTAGATTAATTTCAAAAACATTTCATGGAGTAATATGATAATTAGTTAGTTTTTGTCATAATTAGTATTTCATGATTAAATGTTGAAATTAGGATGAACCCCAAATTGGTGTTTAGGAATTAAATATTTGAAACTACCCTTAAGAATATATTTTGAGCCATTATCTTCTCATTTTAAGTTATAATATTTTTTCTACTCTTTAAACACTCTTCTTATCAATTCTAATTGTTAGATGATCTCTATAGGTCTTTGCATTAAATATTAGGTTTTTTACATATAATAAAGTGTCATATATTATTTTTATTATTTAAATTGAATAAATTAAGTAGAAATTGAAAGTATATGTCTTTCTGTTCATTCATGCATGACTTCTAAAATATATATATATATATATATGATTACTTAAATAAATAACATAAAAGCCACAAATTAGCTATACATGGCTCATTTCTAAAAAAAGAATATTTCTAAAAAAAGAGAGATTAAAGAAAAAGAAAAAAAAAGGAAAAATGAATAGTATAAACTGCATACTGTAACATATTATTCTTTAATGTTGTGAGATATAACTAAATATAAAAGGAAATAATAGAAAATAATTCCCAAAGAAGTCAATGCATTTTCTTCATCTCCTGAAAGACATATTACTTGAGATTTTAATTTGATGAATTTGATTGTTGTAATAAAATAATATGATTTCTTTATAAATCTTTTCATTTGATTTTTTTCATAAGATCAATATGATGCACCGCTTTGAGCTTTTTATTCTTTAAATATATGCAAACTATTAGTTCATTTTTATACATAAACTCTTTCACATATATCTTTAAATGAGTGCTTGAACCAATAGGATCAATGTTATTGAAAGTATACCTTATGGGGTTAAAGTTGAAACAAATTAGAATTCCTTACACTCAGATGGGATAAATTTTATATTGATACATTTTTGAATTGAATATGAAAGTGATTTTCAAACTAATTATTATAATAAATAATGAATTCTTAGAATATTGAAATGACTTGTGATATAAATTCTAATTATAGACTTAAAAGAAGTTTTAAATGCATGAGAAGTTTTGTTTTTCTTACTCTTTTATCTTTTTTACTTTGTTTTAAAATTTTATTTGTTTGTTTTTATTTTCAATTTTTTTTTAAATTTTGATATTTATGTGTATCATCTCTAAAAAGCCTCACGAGAATTAAACTTGTCCACTATGGCAACCAAGCGGTTTAAAGGCTTGTTGCATACGGTAAATTCAATCATGTCAATCTATAAAAATGATTTAGGATAATTTAATTTCTAGTTTTTATTTTTAGTTTTTCACAATTCTTAGCAAGAAACTAGCAAGAAGCTGGTTGAAGAGATAAGTACTCAAAGGAACTTAATAAATCATGATTTTATGCATGTTTATTGACTATATAGATTTTTATTTGTTTATTTTACTATCATTTTACGCAAATCTATCTTCTTGGAACCACGAGTATACTTTGTTATTTTTTAGTTATTTCTTGTACTAAAATGATTCAACTTGAAAGAAACATACTTGAAGCATCCATTACAACTTTAAAGATTAAAATAAAACATTTGTAAAACATTACATATATTTAAAAATTGGAAAAATAAATTACATGAAAATTAGGGTTCCAAAGTAATGCATTTGAAGTGTGCTGTGACAAGGCCAAAGGAAAGTACCTATATTTCCCAAACATAATATACCCCGTGGCATGAAAACATTATATATTGTAGCATAAATAGAGTGAATCAGGCTTAAACCGTGTACAATATGTGTATGCCACGGTGTGAAAAATAGTATACTGCGGAGCTAGGCTGAAAAATACACTTTTTCCTCCTTTCCTTCCCCTATAAATAGGACCCTGTTTCTTTTATAGATATACCATTAGCTATTTTCTAGCAAATTTCTTACATTTCTTAGTTTTCTTTTTAGTAATTGAAAGTTATTTTCTCGTTTGAGAGTTGAATAAATTTAATTCATATAATATCTTTTAGCTTCAATTCAATAAACAAATTATCAATTTTGTGTGGAAGTTTTCAAGAAACAATTCTAAGAAATTTGTTGAGATATATTTAAATATATTCTTTTCAGAATATTTCTAAGTATTGTTTTACATGTTATATATTTAATTTATTGATCATTTATTAAGCAATGCATGTCAGGCTATAAATAGTATGAGTTATTAGTAATATTCTTACAGTTATGAAATATTAAAGTAAATTAAATATTTTTATAAAATGAATTAAGTTTTATTTCATCATCAAGATTTAAACCAAAGTCTGTGAATGAAAAAGATGTTGAGAAAGTGTTTTTCATAATAAGCAAGAGAGTTAGATTTATGATTTAAATTATTTGAATCTGATTTAGAGTTGCACTCTTAAATCTTGTAATCTATATCCACTACATAGTTAGAGTGAGCTCTTTTTCAAAGATTTTCATTAGAATTATTATTGTAGATATATTGATAACATATCTTTCTAATAGTTTTAAAATCTAAAAGTTAGTACCAGGTACTTAAGTCATAAACCTAACTTAGACATATTGGTGAAGTTTAAATTATTAGTCTGACCAAAGGTGGCAAGTTAAATGGTTTGGTAATTTCTTAGAAAAGGAGCGTAATTTAATTAAGTTTTAAATTTTTTTCCCAACTAAAGGTGGCAAGTTAAAGTTTAAATAACAAAGAAAATGATCCCTACCTTAAGATATTTTCATACCTATAAGAAAAAATCAATAATCTAATTCATATATCTTATATCCTACTTAATATTGAACAAGAATGGTTAACTAATTAATATATCTCTTAAATTCTCTATCATATAATAAATGTTTATTGAATCTATCTTTATTGTTATGTTATTAGTTTAGAAACTCAACCTAAAATAATCATGAGAGGATGTTTAGGTTATTTAATTTTGTTTTTAAAGATTTTGTCAAATGATTTAAAAATCACATGATTCCTTTTGAGACCAACATTGAAAGTATACTTGTCATTTTCTATACATGATTTGTGCACTTACAAGTTATTTTATAAATTATACAAAAAATTTGTGCCTAATTTTGGCATATCAAATTTTTGGTGTAATTGCCAAGTAAACCAGTAATAGTACTGAAAGTTAGTTAACCTTTACAAGCATATATATATATATATCCTTGTCTTTGATAAGTGTATCTACATTTATTCACCTAAAAAACCATAAAATCATAAATATTAAAAATGCGTTAGGTTGCCTCCCAATAAGTCTGAGTTTTAGGTCCTTGACTAGACATTTCTTGCCGAGTCATTATGGTTCATTCATGTATACTAATGAGACCACTCTTTCATTGGTATTACCCAAGTAAGGCTTTATAAGTTGGCCATCAACAACAAACCTTGCTTTGGCTACTTCTTCTTCAATTTCTATGGCTCTATATGGAAATACCTTTGTTTCTACAAATGGTCCTGACCATCTCAATTTAATTGTACAAAAATAGTCTCAATCGAGAATTGTATAGAAACACTGATAAGAGTCAAATTATTGCATTTTTGTTATGATTTAAATGTTGATATTTGTGTGAAAATTGCGTTTATTTGATTATTTAATCCACAAATGTCATTTCACGGGTATTTCGTGTTTAAAGTGCAATTTCAGGTGAAATCATAATTTTGGAGAAGTTTGGGACAAATTTCTATGAACGGGATTGAGTGCAAATAAAAAGAAAACAAAATTTCAAAATTTGGAATTTTGCCGGCGGCGAAAACCTTACGGAGAATACGTTGAGCAAAGCAATCTCGCCGCCGGCCAATTTAATCTCGCCGCCGGCCAATTCATTCTCGCCGCCGGTGAAAATCCTACAGAAAGCACGGCGAAAATCTTCCCGAGAGCACAAAATTTGGCAAATTCATCTCGCCGCCGGCCAAATTATCTCGCCGCCGGCCAAATGCATCTAGCCGCCGGCGACATTATTTTGGCTGCCGGCCAAAATCGAAAACCCAAAAAAATTTATTTTCCAGAAAACTCGCCACGGCGAGAATAATGTCGCCGCCGGCTAGTTTCGTCCGAAAATAGATTTTTTGGTTGTTTTGTTCCAAAATTGCCCCCCCAAACCCTAGATCTATATATATAATATGATGGAAAAAGAGGGGGATGGTAGAAAGTAGGGTTCAAAGGCATTTTTGGAGAAGAGAAGGAAATTTTGGAGAAACTTGAAGGATCTTCACCATTGTTGCTACCAAGCCTTCATCTTCTAGAGTTTTTTCATCTCTTCTCCTTAGCTTTTATTTTCTGTAGTTTATTCATATTTGTTATTCATGGATTCAATTGAAATAATGGTTGTTCGTATTTCCGTTATGAACTAATTCGTTTTTGCTAAGGCTATGATGTAGTTAGATCAAGGAAATTTGATTTCTTTTGTTATGGTTATATGAATTCATTGTTTTCAAGTCGAGTATTTATTTCCATGCTTAATGCTTTTAAATTTCTGATCAAGATTTAGATGATTTGTTGCATTATATTGAGACCGAGAGGAGATGTGTAATGAATGCTTCTTGTGATAAATACCGTATGTTGAATGCAAGTTTGACACCTAATGCATGATGTATGTGGTTATTCCAGAAATTCCATAAATCGTAATATGCTTATTTGTGATTAAATCTTCATAGAAATATAGTCGGTTTTCATAGATAAGTAATTCTAATATAACTTGAGAAAGAGTATTAGATAAGTTTGGGTTTTTCAACCATCACTTTTAGCTTTGATTCTCATATAACATGACTTGAAATCGGATTGAATTGATTTAGCGAAATCAAATGCCTTAGCATTTTTAATCATTAGTGAACAACATTTAATTTTGTTATTTGCGTTTAGTTTTATGTTAATTTACTTTTAAAACAATTTCAACAATTCGATTTTCAAATAAAATTTGGGTTAGTCAATTTCGGTACTTAGTAACGCTATTCCTTGTGGGTTCGATATCCGTACTTTTGTACACTTTATTACTTGAACGATTCGTACACTTGCAAAAATAAGCATCAAATTTTTGGCGCCGTTGCCGGGGAATGGTTTGATTTTATTAATATCGATACTACCTAATCTTAGTTTTAATTTGAAGTTAATTTGCTTTATCTTTCTTTCATTTTTAATTTTGTT
Organism: Hippophae gyantsensis; assembly: GCA_030763125.1. Lineage (NCBI taxonomy): Eukaryota > Viridiplantae > Streptophyta > Magnoliopsida > Rosales > Elaeagnaceae > Hippophae > Hippophae gyantsensis. Next base: position 14,780,858 of record CM061036.1, read on the forward strand.
TATTTTGCTGTTTTATTTTATTTATCAAAAAAAAAAGTAACTTTGTGTTGTTTTTGTGTTAGTTGATTTTCTGGTTGCAGGATTTGTGTATGAGACGTACAAGAAGCCTTAACCTTCTTCCACTTGATCCAGAGATTGATAGAACATATAGGCGTCTAAACCGAGAGAGAAGACGTTCAACCTCAGCTCCTAATAGACAATCAACCATGGATCCACCATTTGTTCAAGGAGGTGGAAATCGTGGAGCTTGGAGAGATTATGCTGCGCCTAATGTTGCTGGAACTATTTCGGGTATAAGGAGGCCAACTATTCAAGCCAATAACTTTGAGATAAAACCATCCTTTATCCAAATGGTTCAATCAAATCAGTTTGGGGGAATGTCAAAGGATGATCCAAATGCACATATTGTTTACTTTCTGGAGGTGTGTGATCTTTATAAGATAAATGGTGTGTCCGAAGATGCTATAAGATTGAGGGTTTTTCCTTTTTCACTTCGGGATAAAGCCAAGGAGTGGCTAAACTCATTACCACCAGGATCAATTACAACATGGAATGAATTGGTTCAGAAATTCTTATCCAAGTTCTTTCCTCCTACTAAGACAGCAAAATTAAGGAATGAAATCACATCCTTTACACAATATGACCAAGAATCATTGTATGAAGCTTGGGAAAGATTCAAAGAAATGTTGAGGAAGTGCCCATATCATGGTATACCAATTTGGCTACAAGTCTCTACATTTTACAATGGGTTGGTTTCAAACTATCGTGCAATGATTGATGCTGCAGCTGGAGGATCTTTGATGGGAAAAACACCGGAGGATGCTCATGAGTTGTCAGAGGTTATGGCAGAAAACAACAATCAGTGGCATTCAGAGCGGGTAATTGCAAAAAGACCAGCAGTAGTGCATGAAATTGATTCAGTGAATGCTTTGTCGGCTCAAGTTGTTGTTCTTTCAAGAAAGATGGATTCTTTGTCCTCCAAATTTGAATCCAAACCAACTGCACAATGTGATTTATTTGGTGGAAATCATGCTAGCATCGAGTGCCAAGTTGGAAATCCATTTGCTTCACCAAATGCTGAGCAAGCAAATTATGTTTCAAATTTCCAAAAACCTCAAGATAACCCATACTCGAACACCTACAATCCAGGTTGGAGAAATCATCCAAATTTGTCATGGGGAAATAACCAAGGGGGATTCAAACTGTCATCATCTTCCTACCAACCCGAGGAGAAAAAACAAACAAATTTGGAAGAAATTTTGGGAAAGTTCATTGAGGAGACAAGGGCAAATTTCAGAAATCAAGAGGCAATCAACAGGGACATCCAAAACCAACTGGGCAAATTTTCAAAGCAGATTGCGAGAAAGGTCTCAAGGATCACTACCTAGTGACACAATAAATCCCACAGAGCATGCAAAGGCTATCACATTGAGAAGTGGAAAAGAACTTGAGAATCAGAAGAAATCGGAGAAAAAGATGGAAGAATCTAAAGAAAAGCCATCAAGATCCCAAGATACTCAACCTTCCCCATATGCAAAATATGAGCCTCCTATCCCATATCCTCAAAGATTGAATAAGAAAAAGCTTGATAATCAATTTGATAAATTTCTGGATATTTTTAAGAAATTGCATATTAACATTCCTTTTGCATAGATGTTGGAACAAATGCCCAAATATGCAAAATTCATGAAGGAAATCCTATCAAAGAAGAGGAGGCTAGGAGATAATGAAACTGTCATGCTAAATGAGGAGTGCAGTGCAGTTCTTCAAAGAAAACTGCCACAGAAATTGAAAGACCCAGGGAGTTTTACTATACCTTGTACTATAGGAAGTTGCAATTTTGATAAAGTCCTATGTGATTTAGGAGCAAGCATTAATTTGATGCCACTTTCTGTTTTTAGGAAACTAGGTCTGGGAGAAGTGAAGCCTACTTCAATATCTTTACAATTAGCGGATCGATCGGTGAAATATCCTCTAGGGGTAATTGAGGATGTTTTAATTAAAGTCGGCAAGTTTATTTTCCCTGTAGATTTCGTGGTGCTTGATATGGAGGAAGATAGAGAGATACCGTTGATATTGGGGAGACCGTTCCTTGCAACTGGAAGAACATTGATTGATGTTCAGCAAGGAAAGCTCATTCTACGGGTGCAAGATGAACAAGTAACTTTTGATGTTTTTGAAGAAATAAAATCTCCAAGTGATGTACATTCTTGTTTTCAAATTAACACTCTTGACGAGTTAATCTCAGAAACTTATGAGGAGATAACTCCATTGCTACCACTAGAAGTTGGCCTTGTGAAATCTGCAACAATTGAGGAGGAAGATGAGGGGACGAAACAATGTTCTGGATTACTGGCAGCACCTAATGAATATTTATGCAGTGATGGAACATTTAAGGAGTTGGGAACAAATGAAACTCCAACCTCAGTGGTAAAGAATGGAGCCAACAAGATTGAGCTAAACCCAATGCCATCCCATCTAAAAAAAAAAAAATTCTTACGCTCACCACCGTGAGGCGGTTTCACGCCGGCGGAAAGGAGATCTCTCTTCCCTTTCTTACATTGAGGACAATGTAAGGTTTTGGTTGAAGTGCGGTAAACGGTAAATCTTTTCTCCCCTTCATTTTTAGTAGTTTTGTTTGTGTGTTTAGTTGTGTTTAATTTTGATTTTCCATTTATTTTTCTGCATTTTGATTTAATTTTTTTTTTATTATTGTCTTATTTTATTATTATTATTGTTATTATTATTATTTTTATTTTATTTGCATTTTACTTGTTTTAATTTGCACGTTGATGATAATAATGTGATTGTGATAACAAGTAGCTGTTAGAAGACATTAAATTTTGCTTTGGTTTAAAGAGAATTTCAAATGTTGATTTTACCTAGTTGGCGACTCTTTTGGTATGTGGTATGATTTGGTTCATTAGTCTAAATGCTTAGAGAAGTCTTATGTGTGAATTTTGCATGGACATTTTTGTGATTTTAACAAACTCTAGAACTCATTTGAAAACCTCTTGAGGCGAAATAATTTGGAATTGCACTATGTAGGATATGATGTAGGCCATTTTTGGATCGATTGTGCCATTTTAAGCCTACCTTGTTATCTTTATATCACTAGTTACCTCTTTGAGCCTATTTAAATGTATTGTTAGCCTTACTTTTCTTTCTTTTTGCCTTCTATAACCTACCTTTTATTGAGCCAAAATATATATATATATATATATATATATAATTCCTACCTTATTTGTTAAGAGCACTTAATTTTGAACACAAACTTTGCAAGAGCAATTGGAGAAATCTTCCACATATATTTGAAGAAATTGGTTGGGGGTTATGTCCTTTGAAGAACAATTAGAGTAAGGGTGATGAAAAAAAAATTCATATATATTGGAAGAAAGTAGTTGGCTTTTCAAAGAGCAATTAAGTAAAAAAAAAAGAGAAAAAAAAGAAAAAAAAGAGAAAAGAAAAAAAAAAGAAAAAAAAAGAAGAAGAAAAAGAAGAAGAAGAAAGCCTTCACATTCTAGTAAATAAAAGAGTGTTAGTGATGGATGTACTAAGGTGAAAGATTGAGGAAGAACTTTGTTTATCTGTGGAAAAATGGGTTATGATCGGAAGAAACAATTTGGGTTAAATGGTGTTATTCTTTTACTTAATTGGTTGTGTTTAATCTAATAAGTGCCCTTATTTGTATTTTGACACTTCCCGTTCTTTCTTAACCAAATACCTAAGCCTAACATTACAAGCCTCATAAAGTCCTATTGATCCAAAGTGGTGTATTTTCCTTTATTAGTGGATAGAGGTTTGAAAAGTGAGCCTATAGAGTTCGAGATTTCACCTTTTTGTTTGTGGATGTTATGCATAATATTATCCGGGCAGTATGGCTATTGGTTTGTGGTTTGATGGATGTTTAAGAGTCAATAATAAAAGTGAAATTGGCATTTGAGATTTCTTAAAGCTTAGGTGGCATTTAATTATACTATATGTTGGGTGTTATTTACAATTTTTGAGACATTTGTGCAAATTATTTGTTATGTGATTTTATTGTTTTAAGTTAGGATAGTTATAGGTAAAATGTTTGTGGGTGTCATCACTGGAAGTCCTCACGAGACTACAACTCGTCCTACTAGGGCCACCTAGGGGTTTAAAGGCTTATTGTATACGCTTAATGTAATGTCGTAAATAGAATAAATTTCCTTTGAATTTTTCTTTTAATGTCTCCTTTGAAATTATTCATAGATCGCTTTTCTTGCTAGAGACTAGCAAGAAGCTGGTTGGGGGTTGTTGATAAGAGTCAAATTATTGCATTTTTGTTATGATTTAAATGTTGATATTTGTGTGAAAATTGCGTTTATTTGATTATTTAATCCACAAATGTCATTTCACGGGTATTTCGTGTTTAAAGTGCAATTTCAGGTGAAATCATAATTTTGGAGAAGTTTGGGACAAATTTCTATGAACGGGATTGAGTGCAAATAAAAAGAAAACAAAATTTCAAAATTTGGAATTTCGCCGGCGGCGAGAATATTCTAGCCGGCGGCGAAAACCTTACGGAGAATACGTTGAGCAAAGCAATCTCGCCGCCGGCCAAATTATCTCGCCGCCGGCCAATTCATTCTCGCCGCCGGCCAATTCATTCTCGCCGCCGGCTAAAATCCTACAGAAAGCACGGCGAAAATCTTCCCGAGAGCACAAAATTTGGCAAATTCATCTCGCCGCCGGCCAAATGCATCTAGCCGCCGGCCAAAATCGAAAACCCAAAAAAATTTATTTTCCAGAAAACTCGCCGCGGCGAGAATAATGTCGCCGCTGGCTAGTTTCGTCCGAAAATAGATTTTTTGGTTGTTTTGTTCCAAAATTGCCCCCCCAAACCCTAGATCTATATATATAATATGATGGAAAAAGAGGGGGACGGTAGAAAGTAGGGTTCAAAGGCATTTTTGGAGAAGAGAAAGAAATTTTGGAGAAACTTGAAGGATCTTCACCATTGTTGCTACCAAGCCTTCATCTTCTAGAGTTTTTTCATCTCTTCTCCTTAGCTTTTATTTTCTGCAGTTTATTCATATTTGTTATTCATGGATTCAATTGAAATAATGGTTGTTCGTATTTGTTATTTGCGTTTAGTTTTATGTTAATTTACTTTTAAAACAATTTCAACAATTCGGTTTTCAAATAAAATTAGGGTTAGTCAATTTCGGTACTTAGTAACGCTATTCCTTGTGGGTTCGATATCCGTACTTTTGTACACTTTATTACTTGAACGATTCGTACACTTGCGAAAATAAGCATCAAACACTTTATGCCTTATTTCAAAAGTGCAGCTCAATATTATCTTTCCATTCCTTTCTTAGTATTTTCTTTATAAATCTTATTAGTTATATGCTTGCAACCTAAATTTCATCAAGTTCATTTAGTTACAACATTTTTTATGCCCTCGCTTTTTCCAAACACAAATTCAATTTATTTATAGCCCAAAAAGCCTTGTGTTCCAATTACATTGGTAAATGACAAGATTTACCAAATACTAGGTGGCACGGAGACATACTCATGAGACAAAACTAACATCAGGTTAGCAATACCGATTTTATAGATACTTTGTTTTTTATATTTGTAAAACTCTCGCAAGTGTATGAATCATTTTATAAAAAATGACAAGTATACTCCCAATGTCGATCTAAGGAAAGAATATATGTGGGTTTTAATTTATTAGTCAAACTTTTAAAAATGAAATTAAATCCTAAACATTTTGTCACAGTATATTAATTTTTTGTGTTTCTTAATCTGATGACATAAAAAAATAAACATAGCTATGGATTCAATAAAAAATTATGTAAATTTTTATTATTCATAACAGTAGAGTATTTATGGATATAGTAATTAAGTTAATTATGCATGCTCATATTATTTAGGTTATTAAAGATATAAATTTATATTTATTGATTCTCTCGTTTTTACATAAATACCACCTTTGGTGGGGCTAGATATTCTTTTTAATTAAACAAATCAATTAACAACTATAGGTAGGGTGGATGATTAATTTGGTTATTTAAATTAATTCATTTTTTCTAAGAGATTGAAAATGAACCATTTAAATGTCACCTTTGGTGGGGTTAGACATTTTAAACTTTATTCAAGGTCTCCAAATCAAACTTAAGAATTTAATTATCTAAGTAATAACTTTCAAGTTTTAAAACCATTATTGAAAATATGTTGTTAATACATTTTCGAATAATAGTTCTTATAAAAAATTTTGCAATAGAGCTTCACTTTAACTACCAAGCGACTGTACCAACAAATTAAAGAACACTACTCTAAATCAAACCGGATAATTAAACCTTAAAATCTAATTTTTATATTTAAGTTTGTAATGAAAAATAATATATTTTTTTCTTACATTCTTAATATAAAATCTTGAATAAAAACAAGATCAATTTATTTTAGGAAAATGTTTTACCTATTTAATATTTTGCAAGCATAACAACGTTATTATTATATCATATTTACAAACAGCTATCCATGTTAAATTTAGTCACATACAAATGTAAATAATTCATTTTAAATTTATACCTTAAAAAAATCCTTACAGAACTTTGATGTTAATTACGTTTTTGAAAAACCTCTAAATTTTTTTACATATCTGTTTATTGAATCAAAAACTAGAAATTTATAAGAGCAAAACTAGTTCTTCTTGAAAAGAAAAAAATAATTAAAATAAAAAAATAAAAAAAAACTAAGAAGGATTTCTAAAGAGAGAAAGATAGAGAGAGAGAGAAGAGTTGAGAAATTTTGTGATTTGAGATTGGGGAAGAGGGTCCTTTTATAGGGGAGAAAGGCTAAAAGAGTGGGAAAAGATCTCAAAAATTGGTTTTAGACTCGTTTTGATGGGCTAGCGTGCGTGTGAGGCAAGATTTGCAATGGGACGGGTGTTGATGTGTGCAGGACTCTACGTGATTTGCGTGAAGGCATGCACGAGAATGTACTAGCTGTACACAGGCATGCCTGAAAGTGTTGGTTGTGTGCAGGTGCATGCGGTTTTGTCCATTTTCCATTTTTTTTTACTTTTCCTCATTTTTCTCTCAATATATTTGTAATGTATTGCCTTCAATATTTTTCTTCAAGTATTTAAATTATTTTTGAATGAAAATACCTGAAAACAATAAAAATATCCAAGATTCCAAAAGGACAAATTTATATAAAAATATGATAATGATATTTAAGCAAAAAAAAAAGACAAATAAATGGTTTAGAAGTGACCAAATAACTCTACTTTCATAGAGTTATCACATCCCTCAACTTAACTCCTTGCTTTCCCTTGAGCAAAGCCAAGTCTAACTAGCTAAATTCATATATAGGCAACACATTCACAAATATATATCTATTAATACATGCATGTTTAACAAAAACTATCCCCTTCAAAAGTCATACAATTGCATGACAAGGAAGTTCACATATCCATCAATCAATGTTCCATTAATATAAGGATATGCAAGGGTTTTTGATGAATTGATTCATATGTGTGATGCACATGATGTCATCCAATGCACTTATAAAGTTAACTTATATAAGCATGCTAATCAACTAAGTCTTAGAACAAGTTTTATACGTCGATTCTTCAAACCTCTCTTCACTAATGTAAGTATACACTTAGCTAATTAAATTATTCAACAAATTCTTCAAAATGAAATTAATATCATAAATATCTTGTCATGATTGTTTTGGTTGAGTATCTAAATTACTGACATAAAAATGAGGATAGATTCAATAAAAATTTAAGAAATTAAACAATTATAATGAAGTGGAGAATTTTTGGGATAAATTAGTTAGTTAATCATGTTTGTTTAATAATAAGTAGGTTATTAAATATATAAATTAAGATTATTGATTATTCTTTTTTAATAAGAAAATATCCTAAGACAAGGATCAAAATTATTTTGTTAATAAAAAATAAATTAAGGATATCTTAATGTTGGGACAACCAATTCATTAATTATTAAATTTGCAATTATTTTTTAGGAATTAATAAACCATCTAATTACTGCCTAAGGTCGAGCATGTAAGTTAGGCTTTCATTCAAGGTGTCAAAGTAAGTTTTATGATTTAAGTATCTGAAGCTAACTTTTAGATTTTAAAACTATTATGAAGAATATGTCATCAATATATCTTCAATAATAATTTTTATAAAAATCCTTGAAATAGAGCATGCCTCAAAATAGATTTAGACTGCAATTGACTAATATTCGTGATTATTACTCTAATCAGAGTCATATAATTTAAATCCTAAATTGAACTCTCTTGTTTATTATGAAAGTACATCATTAATATATTTTTCATTTACAAACTTTTTGTTAATCTGGATGAAGAAATAAAACTTAATTCATTTTATAAAAATATTTAATCTACTTTAATCATTTACAAGTGTACACAACATTACTTATATCACATATTATTTATAGCCAGACATGGAGAGTTTAATAAATGATCAATAAGTTTGACATATATCATATAAAACAACACTTAGAGATTATCTTAAAAGAATACATTTAAATATACCTTAATAGATTTCTTCTAGAATTACTTATATTCTGGAAAACCTCCAGACAAAATTGATGCGTTGTTTATTAAATTGAAACTAAAAACAATTACATAAACTAAATTTATTCTATTCTCAATTTAGGGAAGAACTTTAAAGTAATAAAATAAAATCTTAAGAATTCTTAGGAAAGTAAGAATTGTAAAGAACTAAGAAATAAAGGATAAAGGCTGATTTTTACAATAAAAATGGGGTCCTATTTATAAGGTGAGGAAAGGAAGTAAATGTGAAAACTTTAGCTTGGAATCACAACATACACAACTTGTACACAATTTGGGCACGATCCATTATATTCACGCCATAGCACAAAGTTTTCATGCCTTAGCCCACATCATATCTGGCACACCTTTGATTCTCTCCTTTTGCCTCTTGGCATGGCATACAAAACATTCATGTCGTAAACCATTTGAATCTGCATCACTTAGAACCCTTGTTTCTTGTAAAATCTTCTTTTAAATCATCCTTTTAAGCTTCAAAATTGTAATGAAGTGCTTCAAGTAAATTTTTTCAAGTTAAATATTTTAAATATAAGAAATTCTTGAAAAATAAAAAATATGACCATTATTTCAAAATGATATATTTGTTTAAAATGATAGTAAAACTAAGCAAATAAAAATCTATATAATCATTTAACATGCATAAATCACGATATATTAAGTTCTTTTGAGCACTTATCATACACTTTATTAGACTTGACACATATGCTATTTCCTTCTCATTCCACTAGCAAAACACTGACCAGTCATGATTTTGAGTATTCTATGCCTCTCATTGATTCTGAGTTAAATGTACCTATTTCCCAGCCTAAGTCTAGCACTGATCATATGTCTTTTTGACAATGCTCAGCCTACCCTTCACACTCGAACACTATAACTTCTAGATAGTCTTATTTTGTCTCATTCCTCACCCTTAACAATGTCTGATGGTGATCAATCACTATTTGACACTACACCAGAACATATCATCTCATACCATGAGTAGTCACCATATGTTGTTCAATCTCAAATTGTGTCTGATCCCTCTTGTCTTGACATTATAGGTTCCTATATACCTATTAAACTATATGTTAACTTACCAATTGACCCAGAACCATCAATCACCAATGCTAATCCTATGAAAACTCAAGCCAAGTCTGGTATACATAAACCCAAATAACTTTATATTGCTTCAATTTCTTTCTTTATTTTAAAAAAAACTACTTGTTATAAAGAAGACAAAGGAATTCGTGAATGGGAAAAAGCCATGCAAAAAGAGTATAAGGCTCTTCTAAACAACAAGACATGGATCTTGGTTCCTCTCCCATCCAACAAGAAAGCCATTGGTTGTAAATGGTTGTTTAGAGTGAAACTCAAAATTGATTTATCTTTGGAAAAATATAAGTTTTATGTGGTTACAAAAGGCTATAGGTAGAGGCATGGCATTGACTACTCAAAGAAATTCTCTTCTATAGTTAAGCCTCAAATAGTGCATGTTGTTCTTACTCTCGCTCGCACTTTTGATTACGTAATTAAGCATATTGATGTCAACACTATGTTCCTTATTGGTGAATGCATTGATCCTCAATTTGTATGGAAGTTAACTAAAGCCCTTTATGGCCTTAAACAAGCATCATAGGCTTGGTTCCAAAAACTTTCCTTTACTCTCATTCAACTAGAGTTTACTCAATCTAAAGCAGACACCCCTATGTTTTTCAAGTTTTACACCTCCCATGTCATTATAATTCTTGTGTATGTTGATGATAATATCATCTTTAGAAGTAGTGGCTCTTATGGTCGAAAACTTATTTGTGAGTTACGCGTTAGTTTCAATCTCAAAGACTTGGATGATCTTAGTTATTTCTTAGGCATTCAGGTAACTCAAACTATAGATGGTATTCAACCTAATCAACACAAGTATGTAATGGATCTTGTGAAGAAGGAAAGTCTCATTTCATATAAAGCTATTCTCACCTCCATGTCTTCCACTACCAGATTCTCTAATTTTGATGGTGAGTTGTTAAATGATCTAGCTCCTTATAAAAAACTTGTTAGAGGCTTACAAATACTATGTGCTTACCCTTCCTGAAATTTCCTTCATTTTTAGCAAAGTGTGCCAATTTTTGCAAGCACCAACCACTATCCATTATCAATCTATCAAGAGGTTGTTGAGATATCTAGCTGGATTATCATATAATGGCATTGTCTTACATAAGTCCTCTTCACTTAGCCTAATTGGCTTATCTAATTCAAACTAGGCTAGCTCTAGTGATCACAGAAAAAGTATTGGTGGCTTTTTCATTTTCATTGGGGATTCTCTGGTGTCCTGGATTCTTAGGAAACAGAAGATGGTAGCTCAAAATATTATTGAGATAAGTACAAGGCCTTTGCCATGACCACTTCTAAGGTAATTTGGCTGATATATTTGCTCATATATTTACATGTCACTATGTCTCACACTCTAGTTCTCTTCTATAATAATATGAATGCCAAACAACTTGCTTCTAATGTTGTGCTTCATAATAGGATGAAGCATATTGAAATAGATTTGCATTTCATTAGAGATCAAGTAGAGAACAAGTAGAGAACAAGGAATTAGATGTGCGATATACCCCACCATTGACCAATTAGCATCTTCACTGAATCTCTACTTGAGTAATAGTTTTGATCTATATGCACCAAACTTATGGTGGTTCAACCTTCATAAGTTTGCAAGGGTAATAAACATAATATGCATTGTATGCAATGTAATGTAGTGTGCTACACTACATATGATTATGAGCTCTAAGCCAAGTAGTTAAGCATCCATGTGGTTAGTTATGCTCTAACAAACTTGGCTATATATACTTATATGTGTATTCCTCTGTTAGTTAATTATTGAGAAGTATATCAATCTTAATCTTCTTCTCTTCTAATTAACTACTTTGAACAAGTTTATCTATGACTACGCCATGCTTGATATGAGAATATAATTCTATTTTAATGTAATCAATTGGTAGAACTCTCCACCCGTACTATTATGAATCCAAGTTCGAATCCCACTCATGTAATAATTTCTATATTTAATAAAATAAATAACCTAAGTGACCTTTTAAAAAATAAATTGGAATGAAAGGAAACCTTTTTACATACATATCAAGGTATAAATGAAAATACTTGTCAATTTTTCAACAAATAATAATAATAATATATATCTATATTTATGACTATTTTTTTTCTTTTTTTAAGTTAATAAATTTAAAAAACTAAAATTTTAAAGCACCATTTTTGTAAAAATTAGATTTTAATGCATTATTTGTACAAAATATTAATGTCAAGATTCCTATATAATATGAATTTATTAAATTAGATTTTTATAAATGTATTATATATAATGATAATATCAAAACTTAAACTTATGCTTTTAAATGTGGCACTATACGCTTACCACTTGACTATAAATTATACATTAATAATTATTTTATTTTTTCACTACCTAAACAAGTTTTATTTTCATTATCTTTGCTGACATCCTTTTATATTTTTTTTACTTTCTCACATACCATTATTTAATGAATAAAATTTGCATAATAATGATACCATGACTTACACTTACATTTATATAGGATACTATACACTTATTATGCCATTTTGAAGTTTTTTTATCTTTTATCAAACTCATGTATTAATTAAATAACACCTAAATAAATTGTTTTTCTCGTAGTCATGGAATCATTTTTAATTAAATTTATACTATAAATTTCAGAACTGAGATTCTTACACCACCATTTATACTATAGAATAATCAGTTAAAAGCACAATAATACAATTATTATTTTAGGCTTGTTAATTCATCAAACACAGTCATAAATGTTTGATAAATTAACTTAATAAAAAATCCATATAAAAACTTTCAACAAAACAAGAGATAAAATAAAAAATGAAGAGAATAAGCACAATTAAGCTTTTGTGTGGTTAATTTCCAATGTGTCCTTAGGTTTGTATTTATAGAATATTTTGAAGCATATTAGGTTAAAATGGAACTACCATATTGTCCATAAAGTTAGTTAAAACACTTTGAAGAAATAAGGATAATACTATAAAAAACCAATCCAATTTGTATTAGAAATATGTTTTAAAATTAGATAATTGGCTACTCGATTGTTTTAACAAAGTGTTCTATCGATCGAGTATAGTGGTCAATTGATCAAACATCTACTTGATCGATTCATTGATCATTTAATTAATATTCAAAAAGTGGTGGATCAATCTAGTGATTTAACTCGATCGAGCTAGTATTCAAAAGTTTGATATGTAGTTTTCAAACTTTCTAGATGTCTACAAGAAGCTTCCCATAAATATACTATTTGTAGATGTACTTGAAAAGATTCCTTCTAATGCCAAATTTTTGAAGGACATCCTATTTAAGAAAAGGAAGTTTAGAGTTAATGAAACAATAACCTTGACTAAAGGTTATAGTGCCATCCCTTCTAGAAAACTACCCCAAAAATTGAAAGATCCAGGTAGTTTTGATATCCCTTACACAATTGGGAATATGAACTTAGAGAAAGCATTATGTGACTTAGGTTCCAACATTAACCTTATGTCATTATTGATCTTTAAGAGATTGGGATTTGGTAAATCCAAACCCACTTTAGTAACATTGCAAATAGCAGGTAGATCAATTAAGTGACCTTAGGGTGTGGTAGAAGATGCACCAGTAAAAAGTAGACAAGCTCATATTCTTAGTAGATTTCATTGTACTAAACATGGAGAAAGAATGTGGAATTCCTATTATACTTGGTCTTCCATTCTTAGCAACTGGAAGAGCACTCATTAATATACAAAAATGTGAGCTTACAATGAAGTTTCAAGATGAACAAGTAACATTTAAAGTTTTTAAAGCATTTGAACCCCCTAATATTGATAATGTTGATCAATGTTGTAGGATAGATGTTATTAATCACGAGGATAACAAAATAATATATTGAGCTGCAAATACTTAAGACTATCACATATGATGTTGTAAACAATGAAGTAAACTCACCAAGAAACAACTCAATCTGATTTAATTTTGTAAGTATGGAATCTATGATTGATATTGTTGACTGGTGAACTATTTCAAGGCTACACCTCCCATATTTTTAACTAATGTGGTTATAGAAAGTGTTAAGATAGGGTCTAAGCTTAGACCATTTATTGAAGAGCTACCAAGTTTAGACCTCACACCTTTACCCTACCATCCCCAATCAAGTGTGCAAGTGGAAGAGTCCAATAGAGAAGTGAAAAAGATGCTGGAAATACATAAATTACATAAGGTACGGTGGAGTTCTTATAAGAATGCCAAAAGGTACAAAAACAAAAGAAAAATATGACATGATAAGAGAATTGAGCACCTTGCTTTTAAACCAGACCATAAAGTATTATTGAACAATTCAATACTCAAACTATTTCCATGAAAACTTAATAGTAAATAGATATAGAGGAATGTACCTTAGGATTTGATATGTCCATTGAGTCAAGGACATTAAATGTGTAGTTGGAAGAACAATGGAACAATAAGATTGAGAATTTCAACTACAGATGTGGTGTGCCAGGACTAATGGAGTTTTCTTTACTTTTACTTTTTTCATATTTACAAGTGCACATTGGGGATAATGTATAATTTAAGTTAGGGGAAGGGAACTTCATTCGTTACTTTAATATTTAGTACGTATTTTCAATTTATATTTTATTTTATTTTTAGTATGATTTAATTACGATTTGGATAGAAATTGATAAATATATGAAAACTAAATGCACGCATGATTGATATGAAATATAAGAACCTAATGATAAAAATTGGTTGTCATGATTAAGATAAGGAAGGAAATACACTCGTTCAAGGACAATAAACATGATGCTGGTTAGAAGAACAATGGCACAAAAAAATTGAGCATTTCAACGATAGATTTGGTGTGACAAGAATAATGGAGTTTCTTTCCTTTTACCTTTTTCATATTTATATTTATACATTAGGGACAATATAAAATTTAAGTTTGGAGGAGGGAACTTCATTCTCTACTTTAATATTTAGTAAGTATTTTTAATTTTTATTTAATTTTACTTTTAGTATGATTTTAATCACGATTTGGGTAGGAATTGATAAATATATCAAAATTAAATGCATGCATGCTTGATATGAAACATATGAACCCAATGTTAAAAATTGGTTGTCATGATTAGGATAAGGAATGCAACACACTCATTTAGATACTTACATTAATCATGTGATATACTTGCTAGATTTGATTGGATTGATTCAAATTTTTATGCATATGTTCATGATTGCATTTGTCATTATTTGGATCATTGAGCCTTTCAAGTTAACCATTGTTAATATTTGTTGTCACCATTTGAGCCCAACAAGAACCTTTCAAATTTGCTTAACCAATAAGCATTACCATTACCCTTGCACTATTAGCTTTATGAAAAGGAAAAAAATGCAATCATGTATTATGCTATAGAGTAAGGTGAAATGTAATGCACCCTATAAAAAAATATCATAACACAATTATCCCTCTAAAGAAAAAATTTAAAATTTAAAATAAGTTTAAGTGTGTTATGAGGTTAAAAAATAGATGTGGAATAAAAGAATATGGAAAGAATGATAAGATAAGATGCACTAAAATATCAAGTTAAAGCTCAAGTATATGATAAATAAAAAGAAAGATAAGGTGTAAAATGAGCCTAAATTTTTTTATTTATTGACCCCAACCTAAGCCTTACATTACAAACATGAAAAATGCTTATTAATCTTTAGCTAAGTGCATACTTATATTAGTGGAGAGGGATGTGAAAATAGACTTATGAGACATGTTATAAGATTGAATTGATCAGTATGCTCATATAGGTTGATTTCATGAGTGAATTAAATGATATCATATATAACACACACATGAATCATTTTTGTCAAAAACCTTGCATATTTTCATATTGACAGAATGTAGATTAATGAATATGTGAATCTCCTTGCAATAGAATTGCACAACTTTTGAGGGGGATAGTTTTTGCTAAATATACATGTATTGATAGATGTATATATATACACATATAATATATTTCCCATGTCAATTTATTTAGTAAGACTTGGCTATACTTGAGGACAAGCAAAGAGTTAAGTTTGAGGGTGTGATAACTCTATGAAAGTAGAGTCATCAGTGCACTTTTTCTACTTAATATTTGCTCGTTTTATTCAATAAATAGTATATTTGGGTTAAAAATATTAAAATATAAATTTTTTAGTGAAAACATATTTTTCAAACATTTTTTGAAATATTTTTGGATTTTTTATGAATATTTTAATGAAGGACCAATCAGAAGACTCCATGTGGATGTTGCGTATGCATGGGAGATGACCAGGCATATCATGTGGATACCATGCAAGAGAAAAGGGCCAATCATGTAACACAGTGTATACCAGGTGATGCAGGCCATTCCACATATCAACACAATGTTAGTTCTGAGTTTCACTACACGATTAACAGGTGTGCCACGTGTCATCACTTGATTCGTCCATTCTTTCTACTAAGATTCCATGAAATTTGTAACCCAAAATCACAGTATACCTTGTGGTGTTGATTCAACATGATTTGACCATAACTAGTCCTCCCACGCCATGCGTCACACACTGATTCACCTAGTGAATCTCCCTTGCTAGATGTCGTATTTCTATTGGCTAGAGCTATTAATTTTTTTCTTTTTTCATCTCAATTCTTGATCAGAAGCTTATCTAACGGTCTAGGTTTCACGTGAACATAATTTAAACCTCTAATTTCCTCATAAACCTTAAGGAGCCAAGAATTACAAAAAAATTATCAGTTTTTGGAGCTAAGAAGAGAGAAAATATAGAAAAATCTAAAAGAGATACAATTTTGGTGGAGATTCAAGAGGAGATTGGTGCTACAATTCAAGAGACTGATTGTATTTATTCTTCTTCTTCTTTCTTTATCAATTTTATGTCTTTCTTTATGAAAAATATGAGTTTCTGAACAAAATTATATCTAGCTAATTTATTAATATAAGGGTCTTATGAACCTAATTTTCAACATGTGATGATATAATATTTACCTGAAATATGATTTCACTTTAATTATATTATTTAATATGATTTTTATGCTATTAATTGTTTGGATAATAATTGATCTATAGAGGTAATTAAATAGATTTGAAAGAATTATTTAATTATTTGTCTTGATTAAATAACATGCATAATTTCTACACAGAGATGTATGTTATCCATAATTGATGAACTTAATGAGTAGCATGCAATTTAATTGACTTGAGAGTGTGATTTGGTTAACTACTATATTATGTGTAGTTTACTTTATCATGTAATTAATTGGTCATTATATTGGGGTGATGATTCACATGCTTAGTAATTATGGAATTAAGTATTCTTAGATATTTTCACATATATCTTCTTAGTTATCAAATCTGAGTTAATTAGTTACCGCTATTTATTTTTAATTCTTTTAATTTTTCTTTCTTAAAACATAAAAACACAAAAAATATTGTTTTTTATTTTTTAATTTAAAAAATTAATTTCTAATAACATAATCTCTATTTGAATGATATTTTCTTATCATTATATTACTTATTGCGATATGTATATTTGCATATTCGTTGTACACAATTCGTGTCGATCAAAGATTCCTTGTAACTTTAGGAAAATAAAGGAAGTGAACGTGGTACTAGGCTAAGAAAAAGAGAAAGATAACATTAAGAAAAAGAAAAGAAGGATTTGAAAATATAAAAATAAGAAGAAAATAAAAGGAAGAAGTACTATTACTTGGATAGTGATGATGAGAAAAATTCATCTAAGGAGGAAATATTTGCGGTTGAGAACCTAAAAAGTGAAAACATTCCTCAAGGTGATAATAAAAAGGCCAAGAAAGAAGTGAAGTTTTGGAGGAGTTCCAAGAGTACTACTAGAAATGCTAAATTGGTGGATCCACCTCAAGAACTTAGGGATTTGTGTAGTTAATAATGTTAAACATGATGTTGTTAGGAGGAAACCTAAACATTTTTATTACTTATTTTTTTATGTTTTTGAAGGGAATAAAGAGTAGAAGGCTATGACACAATACTTGAAAAAGCTTTAGTGATCATACACGTTGTGCTACTGTCATGGAAGTTCTCTTTACCCTTCAATACTTTCCTTTATTATGTGTACATTGGTGACAATGTGAAACTCAAGTATAGAGGATGGAACTTCATTATCTACTTTAGCTATTAGTTTAGCTTCTTTATTTTAGTTAGCATGTTCTTTAATTTGCTATTTTTATATTATTTATTTTTAGGATTTTTTTAGATATAGGTAGAAATTGATGAATTTATTCAAATCAAATGCATGTATGGTTGATATAAAATACATGAACCCAATGATAGATTTTTTTATCTTGACTATAATAAGGAATCTATCATGTAACTATTAAGATTATTACATTAACCATATCATATACTTGCTTGTTTTTAATTGAGATACTTCCTTATATGTGCACAATGCATGCGATTGATCGATTGATGTTCTTATAGGGAGAACACTCGGTGTGAGTAATGTTATATGACATGAGTCTTTCATGTTTTAGAATTTATTTGATTATCTTTAAGGAAAAATCCTAGTTAGTATTTAGTTTGATAAATGATTTAGTCCTTAGTCACTCACTTGAGCCTAATTTCATATCTTTTATGTCTTTAAACTAGATTTGAGCCTTTGATAACATTTGAGCCTTTGATAACATTTATGTCTTTAAATTGGATTTGAGCCTAACTCAAATGTATTACCTTTACCTTAACCCATTTAGCTTGAAAGTATGTGAAAATGTGTAATATTAAAGTGTTAGACGAAAGGTGATGCATCCAAAAATAAAATAAAATATAAACTCTCAACATCACTATCCCATTTAAAAGAAAATAAATAAATTGGAAAATAAGTTTGGGGTATGTTGCAAAAAAAAGAAAAAAAGAAAACAATATACATATACATACATACATACATACATACATACATACATATGTTGTTGAAGAAAAGCTCAATTGCATGATAATGAAAAGTAAGCTAAGGTGTATATTTGAGCCTAATTATGCCTATTTATCTATCCCCATCTATGAACTGGACAAGTTTTTAAGTCTTTTTGATCTCTAACTACATATATAATCTGTATTAGTAGAGAGGTATGTGAAAAGTAGATTTATGGTGCATGTTAAGACAGTAATATAATGGCATGCTTATGTTTATTTTATCTCTAGAATGCATTAAATAACATCATTTGCATGTTATACACACAAATGAATTACTCCGTTAAAAACCATGCAAACCCTTGTATTAATGCAATGTATATTGATAGCCATTAAATATCTTCATTATAGGATATTACAATCTTTGAGAGGAATATTTTTTTTTCAAAAATGCATGTATTGGAGAAGATTTTTTTAATAAATATTTTCCTATGTCTTCCTAGTTTAGTTATTTGGTCTAGCCTTAGTGTTGCTTGAAGATAGACAAAGATTCAAGCTTTTGAGGTGTGATAACTTTACAAAACTAGCATTATTTAATCACCTCAAGCTATATTTTGTCTTATTTTTAGATAAATATTGTTAAAAAGGTTCATATTATGTTTAATTACATTAAGGTAGGTTAAACGACATCAAAAAGAGCCAAAATGAGTAAATTGGGATAATTTTGGACAACTTGGTGGATCTAGCTTTGATTAACTTGTATCAAAGAGTTACAAATGGAAAATATGGATAAAAAAATCTTGATAGATCAAGCCACTAGTGGATAGATTGAGAAAGGGCTCAATTGATTGAGGATAGATCAAGAAAGGACTCGATCAATTGATGATCAATCGAGAAAGGACTTGATCAATTGAGGATCAATCGAGAAAAGACTCAATCGATTGAGGAATTAGGGTAACAAATTAATGAATAGCAAACATTGTTAGAATAATCCAAAAGGGTATTGATCAATTGAGATGGTTTGATTGGTCAAGTGCTATTAGGTTGACACACTTAGATTGATCAAGCAAGGGTCTCGATTGATTGAATGGTGCAAAAATTGACACAACAGCTATGTTTTTACATCCACCAATCAATCTTAACCATTGGATCAATGTTAATACATTTCTTGAACCAATTAAGCTTGTGTTTGACCTACTTAAACCCTATAGAGAGGCTATAATTAACACATATATAGAGAAAGGGAGAGACAAGTATAGAAAACTAAGACAACATAATCAAAACAAAGAATACCTACACAGTAGAACAAGATGATTGAAGACAGAGCCAATAAGAGTCAAGAGACTGATTATATTTTATTTATTTATTTAACTTTTGTTAATTTCCATTATATTTTACAATGATATTAGGAATTTCATCAACATATATAGAGGCCAGATTTTATTGTCTCGAGGTCTTATGAACTTAATTTTCAACTATATGAATTGATTCTTTTGAACCAATTATGATTATTATTTATTTCATATTATTTAATATAATTTTTATGTTATTAATTGATTTGCCAACAATTAGTCTATAGAGACAATTAGATATATCTGAGAGAATATTTGATTCCTTGTTATGATTAAATAATATGCATGATGTTTCCATGCAGAGATGTTGAGTTCATATGTACGAGAATGATAATTATGAACTTAATTAAGTATGCAATTGGATTAGCATGAGAGTGTGATCTCATTACTTAATATATGGTATGTAGTTTACATACAAAAGGAATTACGTGCTAATTTAGATGCAATTGATTATACAATTGTTATGGCAATTACATGGAGAATTTTTAGTAATTCATATGTTTAGGAAATTGGGGGATATGATTCCTCGATCTTTCTCTAATATTTTTCTACTTGTTAATTTAATGATTTTACTTATTAATTTAGTAATTTTCTACTATTGAATTCTCCACTATCCAAATAGTATTAGAAATATTCAATTGGTACTCAATTGCAAAGATTAGTTCCTGTGGGATCAATATCAAAACTTAAAATAAACTATAATAATTGTATGACCCATGCACTTACATTTAGCATGTCAATATTGTAAGAAAAAATGCTTTGAAATTCATCAGGGAAATCACCCCTTATGAGATTTTCAAACTCAAATCAAATGGTAGGAAAGGAAGGGTTCGACATATTTAGGAGAAACAATATCCTGAAGACATTATCTCGGGAGAACATGACTTCACATCCTCATAAGAAAAAAGATGGTAGAAACACGACGAGGGTAATAAAGACCAATCGCATAAAAATACTTCTAGGCAAAAGGAACGTTGAAAGAATAAGAAATTGAACATAAACAAAAGCCAAGAAATGTAAGCAAACCTTTCTCAGATAATGGTAAACTCATCAATAATTACGTTGTGCTTTCTAATGATAAGGGTGGATTTGGGAAAGGTGGGAATTGTAGAATTAGCTTGCCCTTCTTGGTTCATTGGAGGATTTTTTTTTCTACTTGTTCCTTTGGGGCCATATTTTAGATAGAAGTTAAAGGGAAGAGCTAGAACTCTTTTTGGAAGGGGAAAAAGTGTTAGAGGGTAATGCTTGCGAATGTTAAATCTTTTTTAGAGCTATTTCCAATTTACCTAATAACTTCACCAAAAACTTGATGTGCCAAAATTAGGCATACAAATTTTGTATAATTTATAAAATAGCTTACAAGTGCATGAATCACTTATAGAAAAAGACAAGTACACTTTCAATGTCAATCTAATGAGAAATCATGTGATTTTTAAATCATTCAAAAAATTCTTTAAAAATAAAATTAAATAACTTAAACATTCTGTCACGATTGTTTTGGGTTAAGTTTCTAAACTAACAAAATACAAATAAAGATAGGTTAAATAAAAATTTAATCAATCAAATATTTATCATGCAGTGGAGAATTTATTGGATATATTAGTTAGTTAATCATACTTGTTAGTTATTAAGTAAGATATTAAAGATATAAATTAAAATAATTGATTTTTCCTTTCTAATAAAAAAATATCTTAAGGCACGGATCAAATTCTTTATTAATTAAATTTTAACTTGCCACCTTCAGTCTCGTTGATAATTTAAAATTTAATTAAATTATATTTAATTGCCACCTTCAGTGGGGCCAAAAATTTCAACTATCCTTAAGGTGTTAAAGTTAGCTTTATGATTTAAGTATCTAAAAACTAACTTTCAGAATTTAAAATTACTATGAAAAATATGTCATCAATATATTTTCCAATAATAATTCTTATAAGAATCTTTGAAATAGAGTTCTCTAATGATCGAATGATCAAATCCAAAATTAAAAAGTTGACTCCAAATCAAATTCAAATAGTTAAATCTTAAATCTAACTCTCTTGTTTATTATGATAAACACTTCTTCAATATATTTTTCTTTTACAAATTTCATTTAAATCTTGATGAATAAATAAAATTTAATTCATTTTATAAAAATGTTTATCTATTTTAATATTTCACAAGTGTAACAACATTACTAATATCTCATACTATTTTTAGCTG
Source organism: Hippophae gyantsensis (assembly GCA_030763125.1). Taxonomy (NCBI): domain Eukaryota; kingdom Viridiplantae; phylum Streptophyta; class Magnoliopsida; order Rosales; family Elaeagnaceae; genus Hippophae; species Hippophae gyantsensis. The sequence continues at coordinate 14,802,949 of CM061036.1, forward strand.
AACATACCTTATTTAATAAATGATCAATAAATCAAACGTATAATATGTAAAAAAAACTCTTAGAAATAGTCTAAAAATAATATATTTTGAATATACCTCAACAGAATCCTTAGAATTGTTTCTAGAAAGCCTCTAAACAAAATTGTTGCATTGTTTATTGAATTTGAACTAAAGTTATTACATTAACTAAATCTGTTCAACTCTCAAATGAGAGAAGTATAAACTAAAAAAATAAATGAAAAGACTAAAGAAAGCTAAAAAATTAGTTTCTTAAGAGAACTATATGATTCTAGGATATCTTCTTACAATAGAAATAGGGTCCTATTTATAGAGTGGTAAAAGGAGGAAAAAGTGAAAATTTTAACTCGGAGTTGCAGCATATGCAACTATACACGATTTTAAGCACAATACACTCTACTCACACCACAACACACAAATTTTTCATGTCGTAACCCACATTGATTTTGGACATATTCCTTTGGCCACACGACACAACTTACAGTCTTTTTATGCTGAGGCACACTTCAAGCTGCAATACTTTAGAAACCCTAATTTTCATGTAATTTCTTTTCCTAATTTTTAACATATGTAACGTTTTACAAATTTTTTCTTTTAATCTTCCAAGTTGTAATGTGGTGCTTCAAGTATAATTCTTTAAGTTGATTTATTTTAGTGCAAGAAATGCCTAAAAAACAACAAAATATACCCATGATTTCAAAAAGATAGATTTGCGTAAAATTATAGTAAAACAAGCAAATACAAATCTATATAATCGTTAAACATGCATAAAATCATAATATATTAAGTTCTTTTAAGCACTTATCACAACTCCCAACCAACTTCTTGCTAGTCTCTTAGCAAGAATGGTGAAAAACTAAAAACTAAAACTAGAAATTAAACTATCCTAAATTATTTTTGTAGACTAACATGGTTGCATTTAGCGTATACAACAACCCTTTAAACCCCTAGGTTGCCATGGTGGATGATTTTAAGTCTCGTGGGAGTTTTCAAATATGGTACCCACAAACATCAAAAGTAAAACAAAAATAAGAAAATAACATATAAGCAAAAAGAATTTAAAGACAAAGTAAAAAGAATAAGAAAATAAGAAAAAACAAATTTTCTCATGCTTTACAATTTATTTTAAGTTTATAATAAAATATATAGCACAAGTCATCTCAATATTCTAAATATTCATGATTTATTATAATAATTAGTTGAAAATCACTTTTTATATTCAAATAAAAAATGTATCAATATAAATTTAATCCATTCTTAGTGTAAAGAATTCTAATTCGTTTAAGCTTTAACCTCACAAGGCATACTCTCATTAACATAGATCCTATTGGTTCAAGCACTCATTCAAAGGTATATGGGAAAGAATTTATGTATAGAAATGAACTAATGGTTTTCATATGTTTAAAGAATAAAAAGCTCAAAGTGGTGCAACATACTGATCTCATGAATAGAATCAAATGAAATGATTTATAAAGAAATCACATATTATTTTCATATATCAATCAAATTCATCAAATAAAAATCTCAAGTAATATGTCTTTTAGGAGATGAAGAAAATGCAATGACTTCTTAAGGAATTGTTTCCTATTATTTTTCTTTCTTTTGTATTTAGCTAATTCTCATAACTTAAAGGATAATGGGTCATAGCATGTAGTTAATACTATTCATTTTTCTCTTTTATTTTTATTTTTTATCTCTCTTTTTTAGAGATATTCTTCTTTTTTAGAGAAATGACTCATGTACAGATTTTACATATATTGTAAGATGGGTGGGTAGCTAATTTATGACCTTTTGATTTATGTAACCCCTTATATGTCTCTTTTTTTAGAAGTCATATTTGAATTAATAGAAAGACATATACTTCTAATTTCAACTTAACTTATTCAATTTAAGAAAAAAAATATGACACTTTATTAGATGTAAAAATCCTGACATTCGATACAAAGACCTATAGAGATAATCTAACAATTAGAATTGATAAGAAGATTGTTGAAAGAATAAAAAAATTATTATCATTGAGAATAGAAAGTTGATGGCTTAAAATATATTCTCAAATGAATAGTTCATACTATTGGATTCCTAAAAACCGAGTTTGGATTCATCGCAATTTCAATATTTAATCATGAAATACTAGTTATGTCAAAAACTAACGAATTATCACATTACTCCATAAAATATTTTTGAAATTAATTTAACACTGCAAAGACTTTATCATTTTCTTATAATTAACCTTATAAGACATGATAATTTTATAAAAAAAATAAAAATAAATAAAAGCACACAAAAACATATATAAAAATTAAAACATGTGAACATAAAATTTTAATTTTAGCACATATTTTTATAAATGTAACTTTTTTTTACATCTAACCTAGAATTTTCATTTCCCTTAATGTAACAACTATAAATCAAAAGATAAAGGGTAAAGAGAGAAAAATTATCTATTTGTTTGAACTTGTTCAAAGGTTGGTATGGAATTTCAGATACATCCATCAATCCAAACATATTAAAATTACACAAATGTGTACTTTTCACAATTTCAACAAACAATTATAAAATTAACATTTCTAAATATTGTTCAAAAAATAGGAAATAAAATAATATTACCAATAATAATGGGTTGACTCCCATCGAGCGCCTAATTTAATATCTCAACAAGATGCTTCTTGGGGAATCTCCATTTTTAAAATTTAATATACTTAATTTCCCCTCGTCGTTGAGTTTATTAAAGTTACAAAATCTACAAGTATGACAACTTTATCTACCTGCACTATTTAAATCATTTACCAAGCCTTATAGATATTAAAAATTTATCTTCTTAAAAGAAGGGACATGGTTGTGGGTTTTAGTTTACCCACTCCTAGCTATAAGTATAATGAATATGACATTAAATTTGCACTTGCACCTAGATCTAACATAGAATTTATCACATTTTTATTTTTAATCACCAATTGTGATATTGACATTAAACATTTTAGAATGTTTGGAGATACCTTTAAAATTATTTGTATTTGGAGCATGTACAAAATAGGGCATGTAGAAGAAGAAAAATAGAAAATTTGTATAGGTCTTATTTGAAACAAATTTTTTTTATGTTCAAATCATTGCAATATAAATAGAACACGACACATTCAAATAGGGACCAATGTGAAAATATATTTTTTCATCAACCCAATTATATTACGAGAGCCCCATACTCCAGCTAGCAGAAAACCATGTCGTAGATCATTTTTTTTAATAAACAAAAATACTAAATAAGAAAAATAAAAGGAAACAATAAATAAAATAAAATACAAAAAGAAATAATAAAATAAAATACAATAAGCAAATAAATGAAAACAAAGAAAAAAGAAAAGAAAAATAAACAAGAAATAAAAATTACAAAAAAATATTAAACATAAAGACATACTAAAATAAAAGAAAATAATAAAAATAATAGAATAATAAAAAATAAATAACATAAAAGATATAAACATTATTTAGATAAAAAGTTGGTGAATAAAAGTTAGTAAATAAAAAATTAGGAAAAAAATACCAAAAATATAAAAATTAGTAAATTAATAAATTAAATTAGGAAATAAAAATACCAAACAAAAAGAAACAAAATTTAGTAAAAGGAAAATTTAAATTAGTAAAAAAATACAGAAAAAAACAATATTTTAAAAATAAATTAAACTAATAATAATATCTAAATCAATTAGAAGAAATGGTTAGAAAAAATAAACATATTTATAGATTATTTGCAAAAAATAAAAATTTAGTCAACTTTTACAAAAAATTTAGATTTTTTTTTATTTTCGAAAGTTTTTGAATTTTTTTCTTGAAATTTAACTAATAAATATGACACCTTGATTTTTGCTTTTTTTTATTTAATTTTTTTGAAAAATCAAATAATAAATATGATAACTAATAAAAATATTTTAAGAGTTTTTTTGAATTTTTTTAAGTCAAATAATAAAAGAGACTGAATTTTTTTATATTCAATAACTTTTTTTTTTTGAATTTAAGATCTCTTTATTACTTTTTTTTAAGTTTTATTAATTTCTTAAATAAAATAAAATAAAAATCATAATATTTACAACACAAATTTTTTTTAAAATTTTGATAATAAGAATTTTAAAATAATATTCTTCCTCGACAAAAGAGCTAAATAATTTATAATTGCTCAAATATCGAGCTTTTGAGCTAACAACATCTTTGACAACGGCACAAAAAACTTGACATGCCAAAATTAGGTGTACAATTTTAAATAATTTATAAAATAGTTTGCAAATATATGAATCACTTATAGAAAATGACAAGTATACTTTCAAGGTCGATCTAAAGAAGAATTGTGTGATTTTTAAATCATTCAACAATTTCTTTAAAAATGAAATTAAATAACCTAAACATGCTGTCATGATTGTTTTGGGTTGAGTTTCTAAACTAATATCATAAAAATAAAGATAGATTTGATAAACATTTATCATGTAGTGAGAATTTATGGAATATATTTGTTACTTAATCATACTTGTTCGATATTAAGTAGGACATTAAATATGTGAATTAAGATTATTAATTCTTACTTTTTAATAAGAAAACATCCTAAGGTAGAGATCAAATTCTTTATTAATTAAACTTTAACTTATCACTTTTGGTCAATTCAACAATTTAAACTCTAATTAAATTATGCTTATTTTCTAAGAAATTAACAAATTATTTAATTGTCACCTTTGGTAGGGCCGACAATTTAAACTCTCAACAAAGTGTAAAAATTAGGTTTATGATTTAAATATGTGAAAACTAACTTTCAAATTTTAACACTACCATGAAAAATATGTCGATAATATATTTTTCAATAATAATTCTTATAAAAAATTTTGAAATAGATTTCTTTAAAGAGTTGAATAATCAAATCCAAAATTGAAGAACTAACTCTAAATCAGATTCAGATAATTAAATCTTAAATCTAACTATCTTGTTTATTACGAAAAATATTACGATAATATATTTTTCTTTTACAAACTTTGTTTAAATCTTGATGAAAAATAAAACTTAATTCATTTTATAAAAATGTTTACTTATTTTAATATTTTACAAACGTAACAACATTACTAATATCTCATACTATTTATAGATAGACATGCATCATTTAATAAATAATTAATAAATTAAACATAAATGACACTTAGAAATATTCTAAAAAAATACATTTTAAATATATTTCAATAGAATCCTTAGAATTTCTTTGGATAAACCTTCAGACAAACTTGTTGCGTTGTTTATTGAATTGGAACTAAAGTTATTATATTAGTTAAATTTGTTCAACTCTTAAACGAAGAAAGAACTATAAACTAAGAAAATAAATGAAAATACTAAAGAAAGCTAAGAATCAGTTACTTAAGAGACCTGTGTGATTCTAAAATGTCTTTTTACAATAGAAATAGGGTCCAATTTATAGAATGAAGAAAAGAGGAAAAAGTGGAATTTTTAAATTGGCGATACGGTATAAATTTTATTCACACTGTAGTATACATAATTGTACACATTTTTAAGCACGATCCATTCTATTCATGTAATGACACACAAGTTTTTCACGTCATAACCCGTATTGATTTTAAACATATTCCTTTGGCCTTGTGCTACGGCTCATAATTTTATCATACAAAGATTTAAAAATATTTTGTATTTTTCTTGAGAAATAAAGATTTAAAAATATTTTAAATCTATTATGGATATGAAAAATAATATAAATATCATAAATAATAGAATTAACATAATAATAGAACAAAAAAACTAGATAGAAAATCTACACACATACAAAATTTCTACAAGAATAGGAAGAAAAGAAGAATAAGCTAAACTCAACATGATCACAAGAAAAAATGATCAAATTGCATCCCTATATTTAGTAAATAATTTATGAGGGGCGATCATATCAAATTGCAATGTTTGGTTCACATAATCCTTAGGTGTAGAAAACACTCAAACAACTGTTTGTTTAAAAACTCGAGAAACACCAGTCAAGTGATCCTCATACACATGGCTAAATGATCTTTTAAAAGAAGGATTTTCATGTTTTAGACTATGCTATTAGGGTATAAAGCACTTAGATTAGTATTGCTTAGGTAGAGAACTTCGCTTGTATTATATATAAAGTTTCATGATTCTCACCTCTATCCACTACTAAATAGCCTTTTATAAGTTTTCATTTGTCATAAATGATGGAGTTGCAATATCCTCCATTTGCAAGTTTGCGTACCGAGATCAAATCGCATATCTGGAATATGCAAATAGTCTGGTTCCATTCTTTGTTTCCAAGAAAACATCTCCTTTGCCAACCACCTTTGACAGGCCTTCATTTCCTATTCTAACAACACCAAAACTTCCAGGTGAGTATGATGAGAAAAATTCTCTATGTTATGTAGCATCATTATCAATCACCCAGTTGGTCTTGTGTGATGCAAGATTAAAAAAAATCTTCATCATAAATGATATTGAACTTGTTTATAGTATTTGTTTGCTCATCATCACTTTTGTTGCCTTTCTTTACTACTTTGTCTTTGTTCATTTCCTATTCCTTCTTAAACACCCGACAAAATTTCTTAATGTAACCCTTCCTCTCACAGTGATGACATTCAACATTGGCATATTTGTTTGATTTGCCTCTAGGTTTTTGTTCTCTATACTGTCTTCTTCCTCTAGACTCTATAATAAGGGCTTGTGCCTCTAAATTGATGATTCTATGAAAGTAGAGTCATTATCGCACTTTTTTACTTAATATTTACTTGTTTTATTCAATAAATAGTATTTTTATGGTCAAAAATATTAAAATATAAACTTTTTAGTGAAAAGGGGTGAAAATATAATTTTTGGAATTTGTTGGGATTTTTCTGAAATTTTTATGAATTTTTAACACACGGCTAATCAGGAGCTACCACATGGCATGCCATTCAAGTAGAGGAATTGACTGAGCAAGCCATGCAAGTAGGGGTAGCAAATCATGTTATACCGCGTGTGAGGAGGACGAACCGCGTGCCATGCGTCAACATGACGTTCAATCTGTGTTCAAAGATTAGTTAACCCACCTTGCCATATGTCACCATGTCATTGCTCCCCGCATTCCACCCTTTGCCACAACATCTATTTCCATAAATCACGTCGCGCCACATGGTGCTGACTTAGCGAGCATTGACTCTGACCGGTTTCCCCTACCATGCATCACGCTCTGATTTGCTTAGTAAATTTCTAATGCCACGTGTCACGTTGTGATTAGTTGGCATTGTTAGTTTTACATGTTTTGATCTTAGCCCTTTATGTTAAGCTGATTTGTCTATCGAGATTACACCTGAGCTATATTTAAGCCCCTAATCACCCCATAAACCCTAAGGGGCCATCATTAGAATAATATTAGTCAGTTTTTGGAGCTAAAAAGAGAGAAAAATACAAAAAATTTCAAAAGGGGACACAATTTTGGTGGAGATTTAATAGGAGATTAACACTATAATTCAAGAGATTGATTGTATTTCTTCTTCTACTTTTTTCTTTATCATTTTTAATGTCTTTTTTTATGAAAAATATGAGCTTTATGAACACAATTATGTGTAGTTAATTTATTAATCTAGAGATCTTATAAACCCAATTTTTACCATGTGATGATTTAATATTTTACCCCAATTATAATTTTAATTTAATTATATTGTTTAATCTGATTTGTATGTTATTAAGTGTTTGGCCAATAATTTATCTATAGAGACAATTAAATAGATTTGAGAGAATTATTTAATTGTTTGTCTTGATTAAATAACATGCATAGTTTCTAGGCACAGATGTATGTTTCTTATGTATGTGATCTATAATTGATGAACCTAATGGATAGTATGTAATTTAATTGGCATGAGAGTGTGAGTAAATTAATTATTATATGGTGTGTAGTTTACTTGATAGAGGAATGCATGTTAGGTTAGATTCAATTGATCATGTAATTAATTGATAATTATATTGGGGGGATTTTAACGATTCGTATGTTTAGAAAATTAAGGATTAAGTATTCCTAGATATTTTCTCATATATATTTTTAGTTACTAAATCTGATTTAATTAATTATTGCTATTTATTTTTAGTTATTTTAATTTTTCTTCCTTAAAATATAAAAACACAAAAAAAATTGATTTTTATTTTTTTAGTTTTAAAAATTAGTTTCTAATAAAATAATCTCCGTGGGAACGATATTTTCTTATAATTATATTACTTGTTGCGATACGTATACTTGCATATTCATTGCACACATTTCGTGTATGGCGATCATAAATCTCTCTCCCTGTTATGTTTCTCATATGACAATAAAGCATCTACAACAACTTTAAACTTCATATTGTTTTTCACATAAGTTAGAGTTGTTGTGATATGATTATATGATGAAGGTAGTGATGCCAACAACATCACAGCTTTCTTTTCATCACCGAAACTCACATTGAATCTTGCTAAGTGAGAAAGCTTGATGTTGAAATCACTAACGTGCTGCATCATGCTCACATAATCTTTTTCCACATCTGATATAGCTCTTTCCACAACTAAAATTTATGTGCAAGGTTCTTTGACATGTACAGGTTTTCTACAGTCTCCCATGTTTCTTTTGCAATATTGTAATTTTTTGATTCAGTATTTTGCAAGACACTCTCTGAGAGATTTAGATGGATTGTACTGGCTATAATCTCATCTATCTCCTTCCACTGTTCCTTGGTGATGGTCGTTAATTGCCTTTTTTTCTTTCCCCAACAATGCCTTATGGACCTTCTGTTGAATGAGAATATCCTTCATCCTCTTTTGCCATAAAGAGACATTATTATTGCCATTAAATTTCTCAATATCTACCTTCTGGCTTGACATTTTTTTAGGTGTTTCTTTTTCTGCAAATACATACACTATTGACCTAATAAGATCTTTTCTGATGTGGCAGATTATTCTATGCTACAATCATATAGCATACTAAGAATTTTACTAAACGAGCTCTGATATCGGTTGTTGGGGCACAACGAGTAAAAATAAAATAAATTTAATAGAGTAAAATAATGATATCGATAATTTAACGTGATTCACCCTATAATTTGGGCTACGTCCACGAGACAAACTCCAAAAAATATTTCTTCCACTAATAAAATTAATGGGTACAAAGGGAGAGGCAATACAACAAATTGAGATAAATCCAAAATAGTAACACACAAGTGTTTCCAAAACTCACTATTTTGTTATTCTTCTTTTAGAAAAATATCCCAAATATTTTTGTAAAATATTCTCTTCCATTCTCTCACACACAACAACACTATTTTTCATAGAAAAAATTATTCATTTGACTTTGTTTTATTTCTCTTCTTTTGGTGTGTATCTCTAAAGAAAAAAAACATTGTTTATTTATAAGTAAAATTGTAACCATCAAAGTCAAATATAACTAATGGGACTACACCTATTTTTTTTTATTTTTTTCAAATGTAATTAATAAGGTTACACTTATATTTTTTTATTTTCTTCAAATATAATTAATGGAATTGTATCTACATTTTTTATTTTCTTCTCTTTACATTTGGACGAGATTTATACAATCTTATACCAATTTGTAAGACATCAAGAACACAATGTCGATACAAGACACACGACACTTTTGTGTGGTTCAATTCATAGAGTGTGAATCTAATATACGAGAGTGGCCAATTTCCTATAATCTTGAAGCTTTCGATATAATCTCAACCCCACCTAAACAAGGCTTCACAATCATAGAGTGTGAATCTAATATACGAGAGTGGCCAATTTCCTATAATTGTTAAAAGAAAGAATAATCTAAATCATCATCGGTATTGGCATGATTCATCTTCTCCTAAATGAAAACTGGATGATCAGTACTAATTGGAACTTTTAAACCATACTAATTTTTAATATTTTTGTAAAATTTGATAAAAATATATTTTTAATAATTTAAATTATGACAGCTAAGTGAAAATAACGATCAAATGGAGAAAGTGGGGCCGGTTAGTGGGTCAGAGAAGAGACAAATTAATCCTTTTTCATTTTACCCAGAAAAGCTAAAACACACTATTTGTGAATATAAATTCCGTAGGCGTAGACACGTTGCATCTGACATGTTCTAAAAATTAGTTTGCTTGGTGCTGAAATATTTGCAATTACTTTATGGGCTAACTAACCCACTATTCAAAGAGCAGTAAAGCGACCATTATATGAAAAATTATCAATTACGATATTATCATTCCTTTGCACACTCAGCTTAACAATAAAAATAAATAAATAAATAATTGGAATTCTAGATTAATCCTGATCACCAACAAGGTAATGATAGCATTTGTTTCTATGACTTTGCTTCACTTCGAATTCCTACAACAACACGTAAAAATAATACTATAACTATAAATATTTCCATCTAATTACGTATAATATTTTTTTTATGATATAAGTTATAATATAATAATTATTAATATGATAGATAATTATTAATTAAAATAATATAATTTATTTTTTAATATATAATTAATTATTATATTAATTATTATATAAATATTTTTAATTATATATATATATATGTATATGTATCTAAAAATAGAAATTATTACATACCTTACCGAAAATTCTGTTAAATTATTACGTACCTTAATTTAATTGAGGGTATGAGGTGCGGTATGCCACACCTAAATTTGTTTTCCAAAACAACTTGCTTTGTGGAAATTATATGAAAATATAAAGATATTAAAATTTATAATCATAAAACTAATTTTTTAAAATATTAAATTTATTTAATTGATTAAAAATTAAAATTTAATAATGAGCGCGACTTATTAGTCGAATTCAACAACATCTATCTAGATGGTGTTAAATATGAAAAATTTAAGTTAAATTTAGTTGTAAAATTACAAAAAATAACACTCTTAAAACTTATAACAATAAAATTAACATTATTATAATATTAAACGGGTTTCAATTGATTTACGTTTAACATTAAATGTTACTAAGTTGTCGTAGTTTCATTTGATATTCAAAATAAAATAATATACCTAATATTTTTTAATAGTGAAATTATATGAAGTAGAAATAAGATATGTTATTTTTATTATTTTAATAATATTTTTGTAATAAAAATATATTATCTATATATAAATTATGTTAGTTTTATAATTATAAGAATGTTATAAATATTATTTTATCAAAATTAATTCATATTAAATAAAGACAAGTTCTATGAATGCATTCAACCGGCCTGTAAATATTAGAAAACATACAAGAGAATACACATGCCCGAATCACATTATCTATATATTGAGAGTGAACATGTAGTTATTTACAAATGGATGAGATTATTTTAAATTAATTTAATTCAAAATATCACAGATAAAATTTCTTATCTTAAAATTCACCATACTCAAATGTTGAACATAAATGTAAGAGAAACAATGTAAGCCATAAAGTAAATCTCAATATCTATCTCTATTATATATTAAAGTTTAAATCACGTTTAAAATAATTTTAAACAAAATATCCTTATATTTTATATAATAACATATTGTGTCATTTATATTTTATTTTAAATTTTTTTTAAAAAGTTATGTTAAGAACCTTAAATAAAAATAATTCTATAATATTAAAGAGTTTACTTTTTAACTTATTATTTAGAATTTTTTTTTCAAAATTCAATAATTTAATTAAAAATATTTATTATATCAATTTTCAATATGCACGTTATAATTAACTTAAAAATTTAGATTAATTTTTTATTTATTTATTTATCATTATATCATGTAAATTTTAAACAAAAATAAATTTTTTTAATATATATATATCAATTTACGTGTAAGACATGTTGGTTTTACTAGTACTATCATATAAACAAAATTTCACTATATGAAAAAACTTAAATAGAAACATATCAAATTCTTAGACCATACCATTTTTTTTCTTCCCCAAGAGTATGATGTGGGATACTTGGAAGTAACTCTTGTCCCACTCAGCTAGGGTTCAACTAGGGTTCCTAAATCTCACCAAACTCCATTAATTTCATTGTGATTTCACCAATCTTTAAAATTCATGTTGATTCTCTTTTTGATTTGTTTTGTTACTCGCCTTGATCGATCTTGATTGTGTCTCTCATTCTTTTTATAAAATGGAGTTCTATGGATTGTTTAATCCTTAATTTACTATTGTTTGGCTTCTTGTCCTTTCTATTTACGATTTTGGACTTTATTGGTTATATTTGTTCCTTGCATGTTTTGGTTATTGTTTGGTTGATTTTCCCTCACAATTGTAGTGTTTGTTGATTGTGTGGATTCTTGGTTTTGAGTATGACGGATATGTTAAATAGGTTGGATAGCCTTGATCTTACACATGAGACTGAAGGTTTGATTACAGAGGATTAAGAGTCTCTTGATTTGAATATTGTAGCTCATGTTATAATTGATCAAAATGTGAATCCAAATGCTTCGATGAAATTATTTTGTCATGTGTGGGCATAAAAGGGAGGTCTCAAGTTGAGAGTCCTTGATCGCTTCATTTTCTATTATAGTTCATAGAGATGGCTAATTTGGAGTTGGTTTTACACCGAGCACCTTGGAATTTCAAAATTTTCTTATTGGTTGTGAAAAAGATGGAACCGAGTGTCAGTTTATCTCAAATGAGGTTTAATTCTTCACATTTTTGTTGCAATTGCATGATCCACCTTCGAATTGGAGGAAAGTGTCTATTGTCACAAAAATGGGTGAGAAAGCAAGTGTTGCTTTAGACATTGACCATTTTTCTCTTACTAATGGATTGTCTAGGTCAGTTAAGGTTAAAGTCAGTTTTGATAATAAGCGAAAGCACTTGTTCCTAGTGTACATATTCATATTAAACGAGCACTTCTACTAAAAAAATGGGGGGGATTGGTTTGAGATATGAAAGGTGTCCTAGGTTTTGTTATCATTGTTGTATGCTTATATATGATACTAAGATGTGTATGTTGAAAAATTACGCAAATTCTTGATAAACAAGATTTATAAGAAAGCAAAAATTAAAAAAATAACATACAAAGTTGATAATGGAATTCTACCAAATTTTCCTACCTCTTTGAACCTGATGCAATCTTTTTACTAAAAAAAGAGAAATTATATAAAGTATTTACAACATTCACAACTCACAACCCAATTACACCTAATAAAATTGCTCTCAATTTTCTCTCACTAAAGCCTTTTTTCTCTAAGCTTTTCTCTCTATTGGATAATTCAAAGTATCTATTAGGGTGCAATATTTATAGATGCAGAAGCCCCCTTTATACATTTTTTGTCGACTAATTCTTAATTGGTTTTCCTTCTTTTTCAATAAAAGGATGCACTATCCATTCAATTTTCTTGGGTTTTTGGCTTAACAACCACTCTTGGGTTATTGACTTGACAACCACTCTTTTGTTTTATAGTCATTTATTGCACCGTTTGGTGCATGTAAGTTTTACCAATAGTGTATGGCAATAACAAGCTGAATGTTGTGTGCTAATCTAAAAAGAAGGTGCTACTCCTAGTAGTTCAAATGTTGGTGCTGTTTAAAAGTCATAGGTTCTAATTTGGAGCCCTCTAGTGGATAGACATACAATGGTGTCTTGTGGCCTAGTTGGAGATGTTCCTAATTCTAATGGAAGCTGTGATAATTTAAATGTGGTTATGGTGGAATTGTTTCAAACTCGGAGATATAATTCTCGAGCCATGAGGAAGGACAAGGAGTCTAACAGTGTGTTTACCAAGGGAACTTCTACTAGTGGTGGCAAGAGGCTTTGTAGAGAGTTAGAGGATGTCTCCAATAAGAAAGTTGTTGGTATTGCTAAGGGATTTCTTAAGAGAGTGTTGGTTTTCATATTCTTTTTTGTTTGTTTATGCTTTGAATTTGTGTGTTTTTGATTGGTACTCAAGTCGTAATGTGTTTGTTGGGTTTGATTTTTGTATGTTTTGTTGTGTGTGTGGATATTGATGTTATTTGTTTAGTTGAGTCTTGTGGCTTGATTATGAATTGTGAGCTAGGTTGTTCTTATTTGTTCCGTTAAAATGTGTTATCGAAAAGTAATGCTTTAAGAAACAAGGTTAATTACTAGTTCGAAGCTTCCCTCTTTAGTAGCTATGCTACTTGATATAGGGTTTCATTGATGAGATGTCATTATTGTCCTCGACCTTATTTGTTTAGGTTTTGTAATGTTTTCTAAGTTTCAATAATAACTTCTTCTTTACTAACAAAAACAATTATTTGAAGTCTTTGATGTAAAGAATTCCTAATTTAGAAATATCTTGACAAATATTTGTGATTTTAAATTACTTTTATTTTTAGTACATCATTTTATTTGCCATTAATAATTAAAAAATCACCAATTTTTATATAAAAATATCTTTATTTTCAGTCATTTTCACTATTATAAGGGCTATGAGTGTTGGCTATTTTCGTGGACAAAATATTTATCTGTAAATTTGTTTTTAGGCCTGTTATCAAGTCTATCAAAAAAAGCCAAACAAATGCTTGAGTTCCAGATAATTGTACTTCAGGTATATCTTTGATAACTTGACACATAGGATTATATTTATGAATTTAATAGCACATGTTTATAAATCTAAAATTATTTTTAGTGCTAAAATATAGAATAAGATATGGTAAAAGATATTAAATAATATATACTCTAAAATAAGACATGTTAAAAGATATTAGATAAGATATATATACTCTAAAATAAGATATGCTAAAAGATATTAGATAATATATACTTTAAATTATAGTTGAAATCTTTAGCATAAAAGAAAGCATAAAATCTATTTTAAAAGATATTACATAATATATATTTTAAATTATAATTGAAATCTTTATTATAAAAGATAACATAAAATCTATTTTAAATAAAAGTTATCTTAATTAATGAGAATTACTAATCATATTTGTAATAGAAAATATATTTATCAATTACATAGGATTAAGGGTTTTAATTTTTCCTATAAATAAAACTCATTGCTCATTGCTCATTGTTTCAATTAACCATATAAGAGCATTCTTCTAATCTTTTTAATTTCTCTCTCTTGTTTTACAAATATAAGATCATAATTCTTTAGGCTTCTTTATTTAGTTAATCTATCAAATACTGATGGTTATATTTGATTGATTAATAAGCCTAATTATTTTTATGATATTTTGATATTATATTCTTATGGCTTCTTCTTTATTTTTGTTCTTAAATTGTTAGAACAAATAATTATTTTTGTCATATCATAATTATTTGATTTAATTATTAATCTTTAAAGAAGCTATTTTTATTTAACTTATATTTGATCTTTTTGGTCTAGGATTTGCTAGTTGATTTAATTTAAATGACATATGTTTTGAATCATCTAGTTAGGATTATTCATTATTAAATTCGCTCTAGAACACACACGGGCACTTGAATTTTTGTGCTAACTATTTTGTAGTTACTTCGGGAACGTATGTGATTGGCGGAAAGCTTATTGGAACATTGGTCTGAAAACCGCTCACACTAATATTGGAAACTGTGAAAATAGAGTAGGGGCTCGTAAGTAAAGTACATTGGGGCAGTATCCTAGGGAGGGTAGCATAAGACCGAGTTTGTACTTGAACATTTGATTTTCATAGTGGAAAGTTAGATGATCCGGTGGACCGGTGGTTTTCCTCTTAGGTCATGGTTGTGGCCTAGGTTGTTTCCACCTAAAAATATCGTGTGTTATTATTTTATTTCTGCACTTATTTCTACACACGATTGCATGTCTGGCTGTTTTGTTTAGGTTATTAAATTATAAATTAGTAAGAATTAAAAATAACCTATTCACCCCCTCTAGGTTAATCAGGTCTATATTTTATAAACTTTCAATTATATATTTGTTATTGGTTACATATACAATGACACACATAAATGACCCAATAGATTAGGACTCCAAAAATGCTAAATTTATTTTGCAACTATGCTCAACTTTTTAACCATTTCTGTTCACATATAATGATACACAAAAATACACGAGAGAATTGATTATAAATCATAAATAGTTCATATTTGTTTATTATATTATGGTAATGTTATATGGAGGGGCAACTAGTAGCTTAGGCAAATGGCCCCTTAAGCATATTCTAATTTTTTGTAATAATTATTTTATATTTTTAAAAAATTAATAATTTATTCAAATAAAAATTTAAGAAGATATCAATTAATTTTATAAATTGATTATGTATTTAATTTATAAATAAATATATTTTAATGCTATTGTTGTTATATAATTTTTCATTAAAGAATAATAATTTACATGTTATTAATTAATAATAAAAAAGATAAATATTAATTATTGGCTCTTAGTTTTCTTACAATAACAACAAAAACTCTTACTCCATGTTTGATTGATTGGAATAGAATGAAATGGAATCAAAATTGATTCATTCCAATTTTATATTTGGTTGGGTTGAAAAGAGTGAATGAAATGAAATCGATTTCTAAAAGAGATGAAATTAGAATTTTTTTCTCACCTTAAGGAATCATGATTCCATTCCTATCTCAATTTTTTTTCCATTTTTACCTCAACCCTAAATATAACCCTAAATCCTAGCCCAAAATCCTAAACACTAAGCCCTAAATCCTAAATCCTAAATCCCAAAACCTTAAACCTTATTTAGAAAAATAATAATTTTAACCCTAAATCTTAACCCATAAATATAACCCTAAACTCCAAATCCCAAAACATTAAATCCTATTTAGAAAATAATTTTAACCCTAAAAATTAACCCACAAATATAATCATGAACCCTAAACCCTAAACCTTGAATCCCAAATCCCAAAACCTTAAACTCTATTTAGAAAAATAATAATTTTAACCCTAAACCTTAACACACAAATATAACTCTAAACCTAAAATCCCAAATCCCAAAACCTTAAACCCTATTTAGAAAAATAATAATTTTAATCTTAAACCTTAACCCAAAATATAATCCTAAACCCCAAAACCTAAATCCCAAAATTCCAAAATCCCAAATCTCAAATCCTAAACCTCAAAACCCTAAATTCTATTTAGAAAAATAATATTGATTCTTTCTTTGATTCTAGTGGTAAAACCAAACAAAACTGTTTCCTTTCCATTCCATTCTCATTGTCATTTTTATTCGGTGAACCAAACGCCACCTTAGAGTTTGTTTGGCCTATTAAATTAAAAATTATTTTTAAATTATAACTTAAAAATAATTTTATATAATTTATAAAAATAATAATGTATTTGGTCAGTATTTTAAGAAAATTTTTTAAAAGCAAAAAACAAAAAAAATGATGGTGTTAATGTTTGGCCACATTATTTTAAAAACTTATTTTTATTGTATAATTTTAACATTTTTAATTTAATAATGGCTTTACGTGGGCTTTTTAAAAAAAATTGTAACTTACATGGGTATATATATTTTTTTTATAAAAAATGAGTAAATTAATAAGAGTAATTATATATAACAATGTTTATGTATTGAGTAATGTATCACCTCATTGTTTAAATGTAAGGTTGAAAAGTGACATAATAAATAATTATGAAGTAATTTTATATAGCACTACTTGGGCATCAATACTACTTATGTGTATACGTTGATTTCTATTGATTTCGTTTCATTGAAATACAATGAATCTTTATATTTGTGACATATAGATGATATTAGGTGGTGTTGTGGTCATATGAAGAGTTTTCTATAATCTTAAAATCATTTATTAATAGGCATTTAATTAAATTATATCACTTAGATTGATATATGTATTAAATTGTGATAAAAATTATTTTTAATTTAATTAATGAAAAAAATATAGAATAAACTTATGACTGAATAATTAGAAGGTATGAGATGTAATGTTTTAATTAAAATATATTAATAGAGTAATTATTTAAAAATATTTACTACTTATATATCGATAAAGATTATTTGATAATATATAACTTTTACTACTTTTAGAACATTGAAAACATGGTTAAGATGTTTTCATTTTTTTGTTTTTTAGTTCAGATTATTTTTTAAAACATGCAGTACTTACTTAAAAACACAGCCAAACTGTTGGATTTGTTTTTAAAACTAATATTTTGTTTTTTTAAAAACAAAAAACTGTTTTTAAATTTAATGCCAAACAGGCTTTTCGTAACTATTTTAGTTTTTTAATAATCTTCAATTTATTCTCAATTAGTTGAGATTATGAAAAAACAGAAACAAATAAACATTGTAAAAAAAAAATCTATTTTAACATTTTTATAGGCATCTCTTTTCTCTTTTTTTATATGTGATTTTTGCCTTTTTAAATTTCAAAACTTATATTGTTGTTAGGTTTGTTTTATTCAAATTTTAGAGATAGATATTGAATCTCAATTCTATTTTATTATATTCAAAATAAAGTTTTAATTCATCATCTAATTACTATAATACAATAATTTTTACTTACATATTTATTTATTTAATTTTTATGTTTTATTATTTATATTTGACAAAAATTTAATATCATGCATTAATCAATTTTTATTGGCGAATGACATTTGAATTTATGAAAAAATATTTAATACCTCATTTTTTATGTTTCGCATTATGTTACAAAAATCTTGAGCTATCTTTGGTTATTTGCATCAAATCATTGCATATATTAAATGATAAATAAATATTAGAATATATGTTAAACGGAAGGATGAGATATTAAGTAATTATAACATTATTTATTGATATAAATTAATTATATTATAACATTAGATATAATACATGTCTTATAAAGATTATTCTCATACGACAAAAGGTTATATATATATATTTACTTGTTAAGTAATCACAGATTGTCCTTTAATAAGTGGTAAAGTTTTAACCTTTTTTCCATAAAATTTCTGACTCAATTCCTCCCAAATTATTAAAGATGGACATAAATTGTTTATATTAGTTTATTCGTATATATTGTTTAAAGAATGTTAGAACATGATATCCAGCCGGTGACAACCAACACACCAGTTGAAAGCAGCCACCAACAACTTGGTGGAGAATGATAGGCTGTCCAAAAACATGCATTTCTATAATTATGTTTATTTTTAATTATTACAATTTTGCTTTTTTTTTATATAAATAGGTTATAAACATTCGTTTATTAATCATCAATAAATCCATTTCTTACATGGTATCATAGCAAGGTTACTCAGTCGGTGCAGTTGTTTCGCCACTGGTGAGTGATGCATTCCGCCACTTGGGTTCCATAAGCTCAACATCCCTGTCGGTCTCAAGGGGACAGACCCTTGCCGATGTGAGGGGGAGTGTTAAAGTCCCACATCGACTGGGGATCGCACCCACGCTGCGCATATAAACAAAGACAGTCCTCTATCTTACAACCTGGGTTTTGAGATGGAGTTAGGCCCAGAATTCTCTATGACCCAGTTGTTTTCTACCAAGGGAATCCTTCATCAAACTAGTTGTGTCTCTACCCCTCAACAAAATGGTGTTGCTAAACGCAAACACCGTCATCTTCTCAATGTCGCTCGTTCATTGCTCTTCCAAGCCAATCTTCCTAAACAATTCTGGGGAGATGCCAATCTTACAGCCACATACCTCATAAATCGTACTCCAACACCTGTTTTCAAGGGTAAAACACCATTTGAAGTCCTTTTTCACAAAACTCCTAGGTATAAACATCTTCGTGTTTTTGGTTCCCTTTATTTTGTGTCTACACATCATGATCGACTCACCAAGTTTGATGCTAGGTCACATAAATGCATATTCATTGGGTATCCATCTGGGATCAAAGGTTATCGTGTCTACAATCTGGAAACAAGCAAGACTTTAGTGTCTCGTGATGTTATCTTTCATGAACATGTATTTCCTTATTTCACTTCCGTTGTCAACATTCCAACTCTATTTCCTCCATCAGATGATACTATTTATGATGACATACTCACCAAGTTTGATGCTAGGTCACATAAATACATATTCATTGGGTATCCATCTGGGATCAAAGGTTATCGTGTCTACAATCTGGAAACAAGCAAGACTTTAGTGTCTCGTGATGTTCTCTTTCATGAACATGTATTTCCTTATTTCACTTCCGTTGTCAACACTCCAACTCTATTTCCTCCATCAGATGATACTATTTATGATGACATACCCAACATTCGTCAATCAACCAATCCAAATATATCACTTGATCATACACCATCTGTCCTTCCAACAATCAACTCAGACACTCTTCATCTTCAAAATTCATCTCCAGAAATATCATCATCAACTTCTCCACCACACATAACTCCTCCAACACCGGGCCACACATAGGCTTCGCTGATCCACCAATGTTCCTAGCTACCTTCAAAATATCATGTAGTGCTTACTTCGCCTTTCTCGATCCTTCCCTTCGTCTCACTCAAGATCGTCCAAAGACAAAGGTACTTCTCATTCTTTATCTCATGTACTTACCTACGACCAATTATCACCTACACATCGTGCTTTTGCTACTTCTATTTCCATTCTCAGGGAACCAACCACCTTTGTCAAGTTTTCAATGATCCAAAATGGCTGGCTTGCCATGAAACAAGAACCGGATGCTCTGAAACTAATGGCACTTGGACGCTTCCAACAACTTCCTCCAAACAAGAAACCAACTTGGTTGTAAATGGGTCT
Source organism: Hippophae gyantsensis (assembly GCA_030763125.1). NCBI lineage: Eukaryota > Viridiplantae > Streptophyta > Magnoliopsida > Rosales > Elaeagnaceae > Hippophae > Hippophae gyantsensis. The sequence goes on from CM061036.1 coordinate 14,823,595, forward strand.
ACAAAATCAAGTATAACTCGATGGCTCAGGAACGATACAAGGCTCCTCATAAGGGCCAAAGGATACAAATAGATTGAAGGTTTTGACTACCAAGAAACTTTTTGCACCAAGAGTCAAACTTGTCATTGTTCTGGCCTCCTTGTCAGTTGCTGCTATTCAAAATTGGCATCTTCGACAACTCGATGTCAATAATGCTTTTCTCTACGGTGATCTTCACGAAGATGTTCATATGTCCCTTCCACCGGATTCACGAAAGGGGAAACACGAGTATGTAAGCTACATAAATCCTTGTATGGACTCAAACAAGCCTCACGATAAATGTGTTCATCAAGCTATCAACAACACTTAAGCTAGCCGGTTTTAACCAATCCAAGTATGATCACTCATCGTTCGTCCGAACCCGTGGTAATTCCTTCTCTCGCTTCTTCTTGTCTTGTAGATGATATAATCATAACAGAAAACAATATACAAGACATTGAAGAAACTAAGAATCATCTCACGAGACAATTCAAGCTTAAAGATCTCTGAATTAAAGTATTTTTTTGGCATGTAGTTTCACGCTCCAGAAGGGAATTGTTCTCACACAACGCAAGTACGCACTTGAATATTGGAGGACATGGATTATCTTGGTGCCAATCCGCCAATTCACCTATGGAACAAAATTTATCCCTCAACAAGGTCAAGGAATTCATCAAGAATCCCACATCCTATCGAAGACTTATCGGGAGATTAATATACTTGACCATCACAAGGCCCGACTTAGTGTATGCCATGCACATTCTCAAATAATATATGGATAAATCACGACAACCACATTTGGAAGCAAATTTCAACGAGTGCTAAGATATGTCAAGAAGACACCAGGGCAAGGTCTTTTTTTCTCAAAGAACTAGTTCATTACAACTAAATGCTTTTTAGATGCCGATCAAGTAAAATGCACAGATATTACGACGATCAACCACATGATATTGTATGTTTCTTGAAACTTGCTAATTTCTTGAAGACTAAGAAACAAAATACGCCTCACGATCAAGTGTAGAAGGTACCGCTCTACTGGGCAAAGAAGATGTTGCAAAGTAACCTGGTTACGATATATTTTGATGATTTTGGTATCAAACACTCCCAACCACTGCTATACCGCGGACAATCAAGCAGCTCTTCACATTGCATCAAATTCAGTGTTTCATGAGTGAACCAAACACAGAGATCGATTGCCATCTAGTAAGAGAAAAGATTCAAGTTGGGATGATCAAAACTTATCATATCTCCACATTATAGCAACCAGCAGATATATTTACCAAATCCCTGAGTTTTCCACAGTTCTCAAGCTTACTTAACAAGTTAGGAATAATTAACATATATTCTAACTTGAGGGGGAATGTTAAAGAACATGATATCCAGCTGGTGAAAACCAACACACCGCTAAATGCCCACCAACAACTTTGGGGAAGGATAGGCTGTCCAAGAACATGCATCTTCATAATTGTGTTTATTTTTAATTATTATAATTTTGCTTTTCTTTTGTATAAATAGGTTGTAAACATTCGTTTATTAATCATCAATAAATCCATTTCTTACAAAAAATAAAATAATTTATATTATGAATAAGGATCTGCGTGGTTTGAGTTTTTATCTATTTTTTAAAATATTAATTAAATTAATATATACTAATTTATTCAATTAAAAATAGAAATCAACCTGTAAAAAGTCTGTTAGATATCAGTTTAATACGTTCGTAATAACTTATTTTTAAAGTAAATTTTTGTTTTTACGGTAAAGTTAAATTAATAAATAAGATTTATAGTTTAATCTAATATTTAATTTAAAAAATTAAATATAAGTATTTAAACTCGAATTATATGTCAAATTTCAAGTTGAGAAAAACTCTTAAAAATGAATAAATTATTGAGAATTCGAGTTCAAAAATTAATTTATATTTATATAATAATATTATATTTTAAAAATAAACATAATAGAAGAATAATAGAAGTTGTTTTATAATCTTAATTGGCATAAAACTTAATTAAAATTAGATGATTATAAACATAAAAATATATATGATATATGTATTGTAATGTATAAAATTTAAAAAAATTAATATATATAATAGTAATTATTGAAGTTGATTTTTGCATTCATCACGTATCTACCAACTTAATCATGAAAAAGATGAACAAACACTTAGAATTAATGACATCGGGGTGTCAAATCAATTCTAATGTCTAAGTTAGTTCGTTGAAAAAGATTTTACTAAAATAGTTGAAAGAATTAGGGAAAACGTACCTAACTATATTATAAGGCTATTTATAAAGGTTAAACTAATCTAAATAAGCTCCTAGAAGGTATATTTAAATATTATAATATGTGATATCATCTAATTTATTTATTAGATAATTATCTTATAGAGTGAATATACTTTGAAAATACTTTATGTTCAAATTTAAACCTATCTACTTATTATATAATTTGACCATGTGTTGACTGTATCCTTTTTTTCGGTCAAAGATAATGAGGACCAATTAGAAGGTTCCATGTGTACCTAGTGATGTTTTCATCCAACATCATCCCCTAGGCCTTCTATGCCATCTTTGGTGGTCTAGGTAGCCTAGATAGTGTACAACAACATAGTTGCATCTTGGTTAGGACCTCTTAACTGTCTAAGAATTCAGTATCCCTAATCTCTTTGTACAGTTGCAATCTTGATTTTTTAAGATTTCCAATGGATATTTATGTATCTCAAACGAAGTTTTAGTTGAAAAGTTATGGTCGGTCAAAACTTTTAGTAGAAAAATCAATTTTTGACTCCCAAATAGTGATATTTATATGATTAAATTTACAATTATTTTCTTTGATTTGAACCCTTAGATCATGGATCAGATTAATGGCTAAGATTAAGCTTGTAAACCTATACATAGGTCAAGTTTCTATCAGTCTCATTCACTCCAAATCCATTCAGTCAATTGTTGGACATTCGGTGAAGAGAATATCTTTCAAACACTTTTTGCTTCAACAATACGTGGATCAAAATTGTTTTTTTTCTCTCTTTAACTTTTCTTGAATTTGGCATGAACATCGTGAACACAAATGTTTTTTTACCACTTCTATACTACATTTGTATGACCTTAGTTGGTAGGCCAAAAATTGTTTGAAGGGTATGCTCCTCACTTCATCTATGCATGATAGGACCCATATATGCAATGTCTCACTATAATAAATTTGATGATTTCTCTCATAGGAACTCTAGGCCTAGCAGCAAGAAGCACAATTACAATAGGAAACACCAATACAAATCTCCTAAAAGGCTCTAGATGAAGAATAGAAGTGCAAAAGGTTCCACCTATAGGGATGAACACAGAGAGAAACCAAGCAAGAGTTTGACCATCGAATAGAGGTTCTAATAGGATGACCCATGTAGTTATTGAGCTGATCGACCAACCAAACCTGACAGATAACTGACCACCCGACTAGATCAATCGACAAATTGACCAAACCAATCAACCAACTTACCAATTGGGCCAACCAAACTTATGAATAGTCTACTAGATGGGCCGACCAATTGATCAAGCATCCGACCTGACTAGTTGACCAGGTATGCTAGCCATATGTACAGTTGAGACTCTCAATTGGCTTGTAATCCAACCAACCCCAATCGTCTGGTCGATCAGGTCATCTAACTAATTTTTACTAAATAGTCCTTAGCTTGGCGATGGTGGTGTCGATGGTGTTGCTACCCTAAAATTTCCTTTTAGCTCTCATAGTCACGATCCTACCAATTCTAGCTCCTGGTATTTTGTTAATCTCATCTAATTCTACATTCTTTTCTCATCAAGAAGTTCTAGGTTAAAGACAAGTCCCTCATCATTTCTTTCTAGACTTTATGTTATTATTTTGTAGCTCAAGACCCCGACCTCCATAGGAATGACTATTGGAAATGTGAATTTCAATAAAAACAAATGATGCCAATTTATGTCTTGTCCTACATTCCTATTTTACATCACTTAGGAGATATATAAATAGAAAAGGATTGGCTACTGAGTTTGGGCCCCAAGAGGCACCCACTTTTGTAAAAGGGGACAAGACCTAGGAAAATATGATACCACACGTGCACGCCCTACTGCCACTGTCGTCCAATAGGCTGAGGTGAGTCCGAGTTTGTGTCCATGTGTGTATGCATCTGATTTTTATGTTTATACCTTAGAGGAAGATCCCAAACTCTTAAAGAAGTCTTATCTTCTTTAGATGCCAACTTATGGGAAGAAGCCATAAATGATGAAATGGACTCTCTTGAGTATAATATAACTTGGCATTTAGTTGACTTACCTCTTGGTTGCAAAACCATAGGATGTAAATGGATACTAAAAATAGAAATTAAAACCCGATGATACTATTGAAAAGTACAAAGCTCGTCTTATAGGAAAAGGGAAAATATAGATTTCTTTGATACATTTCCACCAGTCACACAAATAACTTCCATACATGTACTTTTTTTTCTTACTGCTATCCATGATTTAGTAGTGAACCAAATAGATGTTAAAAATGCTTTTTCAAATGGTGACTTAGAAGAAGAAATTTATATGGACCAACCTGAAGGTTTTGTTGTCCCAGTTCAAGAAAATAAAGTTTATAAATTAGATAAATTTCTATATGGTCTAAAACAAGCACCTAAGCAATGACATGAAAATTTTGATAATCCAGTTATCTTCATGGATTCAAAATAAATGAAAGTGACAAATGCATTTATTATAAATCAAAAAATGACATTTGCACTATTATATGTTTATATGTGGATGACATGTTTATTTTTGAGTCAAATATTCATGTTGTGAATAATATGAAAACTTTGTTATGTGTTAAATTTGATATGAAAGATATCGGAGAAGCGAATGTAATCCTTGGTATAAAGATTACTAGGTCTAAAATGGGACTTTCTTTAGATCAATCTCATTACATTGAGAAGATCTCAAATACATATAATTACTTTAACTGTAAACCTATATGTACTCTTTATAATCCTAGTGTAAAGTTGTTCAAGAACACTAACGACATTGTTAGACAAACTGAGTATGTGAGCATCATGGGTAGCTTACGTTATGCTACTAACTACACTAGACCATACATAGCTTATGTTGTGGGACTACTATATAGGTTTACCAATAGACCTAGTATAGAGCATTAGAATGCTATTGAAAAGGTCATGAGATACCTTAAGAGAACTATGAATCTTAGATTACATTATAAAATTTTTCCCGTTGTTCTAAAAGGATACAACGATGTTGATTGGAAAACTCTATCAGAAGACTCCAAAGCAACTAGCGGCTATATATTTAGATTTGCTGGTGGAGCTGTTTCTTGGATGTCTAAGAAATAGACAATATTGGCTCAATCTACGATGGAATGGATGTCCTGTTGTAGCTATTGCAAAGATTCAAAACTGTTATTACAATGGTAAGAGATGACAGATACGTCATAAGCACAGTACTGTTAGATAATTCCTTTCTACAGAAGCTGTAAGAGTGGATCATGTATGTTCTGATGAAAATTTGGTTGATCTTTTGACGAAAGGATTACCATGAGAGAAGGTTTTCAAAACCTCTAAAGAAATGAGACTGATACCCTTAGAATAAAGAGTCACTCGTGATGGTAACCCAACTTGTAGACTGGAGATCCTAAGAAATAAGTTCAATAGGTAATAACAAGTCATGAAGTGATATGAGATGAATCATGCTATTATAAAGTCCCATTCTATATTGTTAGAAGCATGAAGTCCTAAAGCGACAGAGAAGGATGAGTTAATTATTAAACTCTCAATGATTTCTATAATCTATGTGGAGTGGAGTACATAGCTACAAGAGTACTCTTGATAGACTCGCCTATGTGAAAGTGGAAGTATAGCCGCTTCCTATGAAAATTATTGGGAAAAATTTACTAGAGCATTCACTATACTAGGATACACGTGCATGGCCGTAAAGCATGGGCTTTTTGAACTACACCTTGGAAAGGTTTTGTGTGTAATGTTGTTAGAGATAGAGTTCAAGACTATGAGTTATTCTAGTATATTCTAAAGCATCAACACAATGCAAAGGTTTAAGTCGATAGACACATTTTGCTTATGCATAATCTTATACTTTTAATAGATTGGTTCTCGATGAAAACTATTTTTATATAAAATTTCAATGAAAACAAATGATGTCAATCTGTGCCTTGTCCAATATTGATATTTTACTTCACTTAGGGGATGTATAAATAGAAAAGGATTGACTATTGGGTTTGGGCCCCAAGGGGCACCCACTTTTGTGGAAGGGGACAAAACCTAGACAAATGTGATACAATACGCACGTGCGTTCCGCCATTGCCATTCGTCCTTTCGACCGATCGATCGTGCCGTACCGAGACAAGTCTGAATCTGTGTCCATATATGTGAGGTGAGGTGACATTTTATTTTTTGGAAATTTTTTTTATTCTAATTATTTTTCCACTCAAAAAATGGTTGTTACTTTTTCACTCAGAAAATGGCCCTTACATTTTTTCTCAGAATTTGCCGTTACTTTTCCACTCAGAAAATGACTCTTATTTTTCTTCTAAAAAATATCCGTTACTTTTCCACTAAAAATGATCGCTACTCTTTCCACCCAAACATAACCATTATTTATCATAATTATCACACCTTTTCTCAAACCTATATATAGAGGACCTCAACTCTCAGTTTATATACATCAATTGGAAATAACTCTTACTAAAGAAAAGAAGAAAAAGATCTTAGAAAGAAAAGAATAAGATACTATTATTTTTTAGAGTATTCCAAGCAACATAAACTTTAGAGGTGTATCTTTTCATCCTTTATCAGTGCAGTGAAGTTCTGAGATAGAAAACAAAGATTCTATGTTGTTTTATCCTCGGGACGATGAGGTTGTGTTTGCTTGTATAAGTTTAGGTAGAGCCACGAACAACTTAAAAAGAGCGACCTAGTCCGCGACTCAACCCAAACAATTCATTTCAGTATATCGGTAACATTGTTCTTACATTGTTTTCACATACTTGTTCCAACAATGACTACCTTTGTTCCGTAGGTTAAAGAGTAGAAAGTCTCTCTTACAACAATCTAGGATGCTGTTTTGTAAGCCCAGAGTACTTCCTATAACTTTTCTACCCAAAGAGTCTTGCATTTTTCTAACTTCCTTTTCTAATTTAACTTGATGACTTTATTAGCTTCTTCTACTTGCCATTTGCTTATGGATGCTCGGCCGCTGAAAACACGTGCTAGACTTCATATTGTTTGTATAATTCCTTGAGTTTTCTACCAATGAATAACTTCTATTATTCAAAACTATAGTGTGCGAGAGTCTGAACTTACAGATGATGTTCTTCTAAATGAACTTAATCATATAGTCTTCTAATATCTTGGTGAGTCACTTCTAGCCACTTGGTGTAAGATTCAATGGAAATTATCGCCTACTTGGTTCCTCTAATGAATAAAAATGGCCAATGAGATCAATCCTTCAATGAAAAAAGGGCCAAAGACTTTAGAGACACAATAATTACTCTACTGGTTATTTGAGTATGAGTGAGTGACACTAATATTTATCACACTTTTTTACCCACTCGATCACATCTTTTATCATAGTGGGTTAGTAATATCCTTGTTTGGCAACTTTAAGGGCTAGACTCTTGGGTCTTGAATTATTCCCACACACTTTATGAATTTCTAATAGTATGTACTCAACCTCTATTAGGTCAAGCATCTAAAGTATGGCGAGTAGAACCATTATCGATAATCTTTTGTTGATGATGCAAAAGCATGAGCCTTAAGATAGACCTTTTTATGATTCCTTCTTATCCTTTGGAAGAGTTTCATCTAAAGATATTATCTAATGGCGTACATCCATTCTAGTTTTGAGAACACATGGAGTAGTACCTATTCCTACACCTTGGTACTATGCTCTACAAAATGATAGATTGGTATTTTTAAAGTTTAACTCATTGTCAATGGCTAAAGTTAAATGTGAAAATGCATCAGCCTGAGCATTCTTTTCCCTCGAGATGTGATTCAATGTCCAAGATGGAATATTTTCCAAAAGACTCTTAGTTAGAGCTTGGTACTCTTACAATGTCAGCTCATTCACTTAATACTTCCCGATCACTTGGTTCACTACTAGTTGTGAGTCATTGGAGCAATCAATGTGCTTTGCTACTAAAGTGATGCCTAATTTCAAACTAGCTATGCAGTATTTATACTCTTCTTCATTGTTGAAAGTCCTAAATTTGAAGCCAAGGGCCAGATGCAGATTATGTCCTTTCAACATTATGAATATAAGATCTATTATGTCACTTTTTTGGTGTGAGGATCCATCTACATGCAAGCTCCACTTAGGCTGGATATCTATAGGATGTTCTCATATGGATAACTTTTAGATGAAGTCAGCTAGAATTTGGCCTATGATTGTCATGCGAGGGATGTAGTGGTTATCGAACTTGTTGAGTTCTATTTCCCATTTCTAGAGTTGTCCAAAGACTCCAGGTTTGGATAAAACTTACTTCAATTGCATGTATGTCTAGAGGACTATAATGTCATCTTGGAAGTAAAGGCATAACTCCCTAACTGTCACAATCGATGCTAAAGCCATCTTCTCAATCCTATGATATCTCTGCTTAGTCCCCTAAAAGGACTTTGAGATATAATAGACTTGTCTCTAGATCCTGTAAGTTATGTTGATTACTAACTCCAACATAGCCAAGTACAAAGTGACTATCTATTGGCTATAGGATTGCTAGAAATCGTGGACTACAATTAAATTTTGAGTTTCTATAAATCCTTCTCACATTCATAGATCCATTCAAACTTGTGATTACCCCATAATATTTTGAAAAATGAGAGCCATTTTTTGATGGCTTAGGAGATGAAGTGGTTGAGAGCTACTAGTCTACTAGTCAACTTATGTACTTCTTTGATATTCTTGGGGGTATTCATCTCCAAAAGTTCCTTGATCTTTTCTAGGATGGCTACAATCCTTCTTTAGCTTATCATGAATCCTAGGAATTTCTCGGGCCGTACTCTAAGGACCCATTTGTTGGGGTTTAACACCATTCCATAATTCCTTAAAATACTAAAGGTGAGCCCTATATGCTTGGCATGGTCCTGTAAACTCTCATTCTTGATGATTATATCATCCATATGAACTTTCATATTGTGCCCAATGAGATGAGCAAACATCTTATTGACCAAGCATTGGTAGGTAGCCCTATGTCACGACCTTAAATTTCAAATAGCGATCGTGCGGCACTTAGTACGGTCCGTTGCACTAAGCATGCCTTTCAACCGAATGAAACTCCAAAGAGAATAGAAAGATAGTTTGCAAAGAATGCTTTGTATTGCTCTAGAGAGAGTTTATGTTACAATTTCCCAAGATTTCCCAAGTTTGTTAGGAATTTCCAAGTTGAATGCAAATGAAGACCAAGTGGTCTATTTATAGTGTGGCTCTAAGCTTAAGAGCATGCCACCACTTTCTAGAGTCTTCCTAGTCTAGAATGTACAAGGGTGTTCTAGATTTATGTACAATGTGCCATAAGGCTCTAGGACCTTCTAGCCAACTCTAGAGTCTTCTAGGTTTGTCTAGCTCCTTCATGCACGTTCTAGGATGTTCCGCAAGCTTCCAGCGGCTTCCACATCCTTCCCGAACCATCCAGCACGTTCTAGAATATTCCAGCCCATTCTAGAATATTCCAGCCCATTCTAGCACTCTCCAGCGTGCTCTAGAACATTCTAGGGTCTTCAAGCTTGAGTTGAGTCCATCCAACTCTAGCTCTTTCTAGACATCTCTAGGCCACTCTAGAACCTTCTCATGTAGAAAAGTCTAGGTCCTCTAGGCAAGCACCATTTATTTTGGATTTCGCAGGGCAATCTGAGCGGGACGTGACACCTAGCACTCTTGAGGCAAAAGGCATTACTTTGTGGTAGAATATTCCTTGATTTTTCATGACTTTGGTAATTTATTTTTCTAGCTCATACACTTTAATTAGTTGTATTATGAATATGCTTCCATGAAAGAGAATGTAGAGTGCCCCACTCTCATGTCTATTAGCTGAACAATTTTAAACATAGTGAAGCTATCCTTAGGGAAAGATTTGTTGAGATATATGAATTTTACACATATTCACCATTGTCTATTAATTTTCTTCACCGTTACTATGTTGGTGAGCCAATCTATATAGTACACTATTAGCTTTCTTCACCATTACTACATTGGTGAGCCAATCTATATAGTACACTTCTGTGATATAGCCAACTTTTAACAACTTGTCCATTTTCTACTTTGTGCCTTCATACTTTTCTTGGTTGTATGACCTCCTCTTTTACCTGATTGGTTTAACATTTGGATCTATATTCAAGCGATAAATTATAATTTTTGGATATATAAATGGAATTTCCTCTTGCGACCAGGCAAACACATCTCTAGTATGATGTATAAACTCATCTTGTATATTCTGAACTTCTTGAGGCATGAAGGTGTCAACTCAAAATTTTTTTGAGGTTCATATTCTAACAAGACAAGAAGTCTAATCTTCTCTGCTAGCTTAATCGCTAGAACATGCCTCATCCTTAGGTTGAACTCCTTCTTAGACATAGAAAATAGTGTCTCGTGGGGTGTATCCTGATCTCCTATGATCTGAGTGGCCAAAGCTGGTGACCCAGAAGCAAGAAGATTGGGATCTCCTTAAAGACTTTGTTTTCCTTAACCATGATAGGAATATTGGCTACCTGGATTTGGCTAGCTCATTCATGTGTAACATCGATAGGAAGTCATCAAAAACATGTTGGAAACTTATTGTGAAAACTTGATGAGTCAAGTATAATCCCTAAGAGGAAAAGGATGATGAACATGATTACTAGAATAAAGAGTATTATGAATATTCTTGGGTTGATTGTCAACGTAGATTGGTTAGAACACTATTTTTTCACAAACAATGTTAGATGTTGAAGCCAATTTCTGCGTTTATTATATTCGCAATGTATCTGCCAACTCAATCCTAGAAAAGATGAACAAACAATCAAAAGGAACGATACCGGGGTGTCAAATATACTTTAATTCTTAAGTCAATATCCTCAAAGCGATTTAATTAAAATAGTAGAAAGGATTAGAGAAAAACCTTATAATTGTATTATAAGGTTATTTGTAGGGGTTGAACTGATATAGATAAGCTCATAAGAGATATATTCAAATATCATAATATCTTATATTATCTAATTTATTTACAAGATAATTATCTTATAGAAGAAATATATTCTTGATATGTTTTCTATTCAAACTCAAACCTATAGTTTGATCATGTAGTTTAAATGTGTCTTGATCGGGCGAGCATATGCGATCCTGCGTTACTTTGGTTTTATCTATTTATAAAACTCTAAGTGCACGAATCATTTCGTAGAAAATGATAAGTATACTCCCAAGGTCGATCTAAGGAAGGAATGTATGTGGTTTTTAATTTATTATTCAAACTTTTTAAAAACGAAATTAAATCCTAAACATCCTGTCACGATATTTTGGGGTTTTGTGTTTTTAATCTACTTACATAAAAATAAACATAGATTCAATAAATATTTATGCAAATTTTATCATTTATAATGGTGGAGTATTTATGGATATAATAACTAAGTTAATTATGCTTGCTCATATTATTTAGGTTATTAAAGATATGAATTGATATTTATTGATTCTCTCTTTTTTGTATGAATACCACCTTTGGTGGGGTTAGATATTCTTTGTTAACTAAACAAATCAATTAACACCTATGGGTGAGGTTGATAACTAATTTGGTTAATTAAATTAATTCCTTTTTCTAAGAGATTGAAAATGAACCATTTAAATGCCACCTTTGGTGGGGTTGACGATTTAAACTTTATTCAAGGTGTCCAAATTAAACCTAAGAATTTAGTTATCCGAGTACTAACTTTCAAGTTTTAAAACCACTACTTGAAAACATGTTGTCAATACATTTTTAGATAATAATTCTTATAAAAACTTTCGAAATAGTGCGTCACTCTAATTACCGGGCCATCGTACCAACAACTAATAGAGCACGACTGTAAATTACACCGGATAACTAAACCTTAAAATCTAATTTTCAGATTTAAGTTTGTAATGAAAAATAATATATTTCTCTCTAACATTCTTAATATAAAATCTTGAATAAAAATAAAATCAATTCATTTTAGAGATTTTTACCTATTTAATATTTCGCAAGCATAACAACGTTATTATTACATCATGTTTACAAATAGCCAACACAGTTAAATTTAATCACAGAAAAATTAAATATACACATGTAAGAATAAAGCATAAAAAATAACTGTAAAAAAAAATAAAATCCTTACAGAACTTCGATGCTATTCCCGTTGTTGGAAAACCTCCAAGCGGAATTTGCACTCCCATTTATTGAATCGAAAAGCTAATAAATTACAAAAACATAACTAGTTCTTCCCAAAAAGGGAAGAACTCTAAAACTACGAGAAATTAACTAAGAAAAGCTAAAAACTAAGAAAAACTAAAAAATCTAAGAAAAGAGAGAAGAGAATGTGTTTTGAGGTGTGTTTTGAAGTGAAGGGAAGAGGGGTATTTATAGGTGAGGATGGAGAGAAAAAATGAGTGAAAACGCGTAGTGCAAATGCTGAGGTCATTGATTACGTCAGCATGACGTCATGGGGCGGCTGCACGTGAAAAATGGGGCGAAATGGGCGTCAGCACGCGCGGAGGCAGGCGACGGCGCGCGCGCGTGAGTGGCACGTAGAGCGCGCGGAAGAGGCAAGCGCGCGCGGATGGGCATCTTCGCGCGCGGCGTCTTTGTCTTGTGTGATCTGAAGCGTCTTTGTCTGCGGTCTGGCGCCCGTAGTCTGCTTGTGTGTGAGCCTTCAGCCTTGTGCGTGATTTTCTCCTTTTTTGACATTTTTGACCTTTTTGACCCATTTTATCCAATTTTTCGATATTTATTGACCTTTGCCCATTTATTTATTAATATATTTGTGATGTATTCGTTCCAGTATTCCTCTTTGAGTCTTTAAGTTACGTTTTTAAGCCAAAATACCTGAAAAACAATAAAAATATCCGTGATTCCGAAAAAGACAAATATATATAAATATATGATAAAACATATAAATATATATATATATATTAATCAATTAATGTGCATAAAATCATGGTTATTTTAGTGCTTTTTGAGCACTCATCATGTACCGACTGTATTTGACCCGTTAAAGATGACGTGGATCAATTAGAGTATATCAAGTGTACATAGTGAAATTTTCCTTCAAAAATAATATTAGATCTTCAGTTATTATTATGTTAACCTCTAATTATAAAAACAAAACTCATACCAAGACACTTTTTTTTCTTTTCTTTTTTCTCGTAAAAGGTAATTTCAATTTTCTTTAATAAGTAGTAAAATTAAAAAAAAAATTAAATTTCATAAAATTTTCTGATTCAATACCTCCCGACCCAAGTTTTTTTTAAATAAAAAAATAGTACCAAATAACCCCTTATTCATCTTAATTTTATTTTTAAATTGTTTTTTTTTATTTTTTAAAACTTTTTATATATTTATTTTTTATTAAATGCTTGTATATAAAATATTTTTTTTACCATTTGGTTAAACAAAATATTTTGAAACATATATGGATTTGACCATTTTGAACTTATATTTTTTATAAATATTCGTTGTTTACACTGAGTGAAGGAGGAGTTATTATTTTCAAAAAAATATAGAATAAGTTATTAAAAAAGGGATGGAAAAAAATAAGTGTAATTTTTTTATTGGGATTATAAGAAAAGAATAGCACTTAATTCAATAAGATAATAATTATTTTCAACATTTTCATTTTGGTTTTGTAAAAATAAAAAATAAAAAAATTCATTTTGGTAAATAAACATGTGACAATCCATATTTTGCAATAAGTACTTGTCCTCAAACTATTTTTAAAGAAATGTTAGTTATAAGTTACAATGAATCCATAACTGTGTTGGATTGCTTAAAGTTGATGAAATTAATGATATATCATCCGTTCTCTATCATTTGTTCTCTCACCGATTTAGAGCTATTAAGAGACGCTACTCAAATTATCACCATTTTTTTTTTTAAATTACATAAAATTATAATATAATAAAACTTATAAGAATAATAAATAATATCTTAATAATATTTAATAATTTCAATAGATTAAAATTTAATATTAAATATATTTAATTAATAGAAATTTAGCTTTAACATCTTTTAACATTAAATAAATTTAATTAATCGAAGTTTAATATTAAACAAATTTACTTGAATAATATTTAATGTAAAATATTTAAACTGAATATTTTTTTGTTGTGAAAATAATAAGCTAAATATATATATGGTTGTTACTTTTATGATTATAAATTTTAAAATGTGTTATAAATATTATTTTTTAAAATATTTTAAAGAGTAAATAAATTTTTCTAGTACAAAAATGCCATTAAAATTTGATTTGTAACTTTTAAATCATTAAATTTCAAAAATATTATAAAAATATTATTGAATATTTTTTTATTTTTATACTATTGTACTTTATAAAATGTTACAAAAATATTATCAAAATTGATCAATTAACGATAAGTTATACATATATGAATGATATTTTTGTTATACTTGCAAAGTTTAATGATCTAGAATTAGAAAAAAAACATTCAATAATATTTTTATAATAATTTTAAAATTTAATTATACGTATCTAACAAAACAAAATTAAAATAATATTTTTGTAGCGAATCAAATTTTCCTAGTAAAGAAATCTATTTACACTATATATATATATAACAAAGTTTGAGTGAATCATGAGGATATATCATATAAGTTATAACCGCTATAGGGCTATGGCCAGCCAAAAGCCTTAAAAAGCCAGAATTGCAAGCTACGTTAAAACCAAATTAAAAAGGCGACTTTCACGATCAACACTACTAGAGTGCTAGTACAAAGTCTTCTCTTCTCTTCTCTTTCCTTCACTTTTCTCTTTGCATGATGTCCCAGTTCTACCCACAACATAGACAGTTATTTCTAATGAAGTATCAAAACCAACCTTTGTATTCTGAAAGCTCCTTCTCATCTTTCAAAACACCATTGTCAGCATTTTCTAATTCAAACCAAACGTCAACCTCAACAAATAAAAATACAAATCATACCAATTTCAAGAACTCCTACTTTGATTCCAAGCTTAGAGTCTTTAATTCCTACCAAGACTACAACTTTGATGATCATCTCACTGTACATGATCATAAGCTTTCCAATCCCACTTCTTTAAATCATCATAATAATATTTCCTCCTCTACACAATATTTTAATTCTTTCCTTAATAATCTTGAGTATTGCAGTGAGTACCCTTTTTTTATGGAAAACCTGGGTGGTTTAGCTGGGTCGGTTCATCCATCGGCAGATAATACTCATGTAAGTTTGAATTAATTCAACTTTTAATTATTTAATTATGTTTTTTTATTTATCATGATTATATATATATATATATATATAGGAGATATATGAAAATTAACATTAATTGTTAAGATTTGTCGCATTATGATTCTTCTTGTTGACGGAAAAAAGAGTGAAGCATGTTAATGTTAATTAGCTCACAAATTATCAATTAAATTTCACCTTTTTTTAAATATATTTCTGGGTGAGATTTGAAATAAAAAACTCCTAAAATAAATATCATACTTTTACCAACTGTAATAAAAAAATTGCTGACAGCTTAACTTATTTTTTCTGGCTGCTTTCGATTAACAACTTTTTCACATTCCTATTTTTGTATCAGTTATGATATTTTTTTATTGTTATATATAGACAAAGAAGAAGCTTAGTGAGCAAAGAAAGAGGGAAGAGCTTGAAAGAGAGGTATATATGGTATTTATAAATTTGATGGTGTATATATATCTTATAATTTTATAATTATTACAAAAGAGTGAGTTGGAACTTTCTTATAGAAATGATCACCGTAACCCAAAAAATGATATATCATATTTTGATTGATGAGATCTATTATAAATATCAATACATTTTCACGTATAACTTAATCCAATCATCTATGTATAAAATATATCATATTTTTTGTATTCTCTATAATTTTAATATTTTTTAGAATAATAAATAACAAACATAATGATTTAATTAAAAATTTAAAAGTAATATTTTAAAATATTGTAATTATAGAATTTATAACGAAACAACAAATCAAAAAAGATGAATAATACTCTTGTGTGGAGTATTATTGCATTGAAGAGTTTAATACAATCAATGAATTGATCACAATATACAAAACTACTTTTACATGTTTAGTGTTTACAACAGTCCAACAAACACACTAACAAACTATGCATGCATGTGTACACTTACAAATAAGAAACTAAGTTAAGTAAACCTAATACCCCCGGCCTAGGAAGGACTAGTAGTTTGGATCTTAGAAAAGAAAATTGAGAAACAAGAAGTGGTTTCATCACAATCTACAATTTGTTCAGAAGAAGGAAGAAAAACAACATGCAAATTAAGAACCTTGAATAACTTGAACCCTAATAAAGTGATGATCAATCTCAAAATACTTGATACGAGTATATAATTTAGGATCATAAGTCAAAGCTTGTGCACTAACACTATCAGTAAAGAGAGTAGGCACACTAGCTAAAGTTATTTGTGTCTTTGGATTCAATAACTCTACTACTCTATGTGAAAAAACTTAGACAATTGTATAAGGTTCATCCTATCTTGATCTTAATTTTTCTGGAAATAATCTCAAACGAGAGTTAAATAAAAAAACTTTCATTCCAAGAAGAAGAGACTTAGGAGCTAACCTCTTATCATGATAGCATTTAGTACTCTTTGTACAATTTTACATTTTCGTAGATCTCATTTTTAATCTCTTCTAACTCATTAAGATGGAGCAACCCTTTTTCTCCTACTTTATCTAAATTTGTGTTTATCTCTTTAATTTTCCAATAAGCCTTGTATTCGAGTTCAATGGGAAGGTGACTTACTTTCCCAAAGATTAATCGGTAAGATAGAAACTATTAAAACATAAACATGTTTTTCCTCAAAATTGAAGGAAGAATTAAATAAATTCTAAAAGCTAAAAATCTAAAGAAAAAGGGGGAGAGAAAGTTGTTGAAAAAGCAACTAGGAAGCTTATTTTCTTGGTATACAGGGGGTTCTATTTATAGGAAAGAATGTGAGTAAAACTTGTGTTTTCACACGGTACGATCAGATCGCAACCAGATTTTTGACCAGTTCAAACCTTCTTGTGTTGTGATATACAATTATTTTTTTATTTATTTTTCATTATCTCTTTTCTTCACTTTGGATAATATCAAATATATGATATTCATTTAAGCTTCAAAAAGTGTGATAAACATGCTTCAAGTATTTTTCTTTATTTTAATATTTACATATTAAAAACACTACAATATACCCATTAATTGGTATATAGAGGGTCATATTTATAGGAAAAAATGTGAGAAAAATTTGTGTTTTTGTTGCGGTACGATTGGACTGTAACCAAATTTTTGACCAGTTCAAACTTGAACTCCTGGTGCTGTGATATACAATTATTTTTTTTATTTTCTATTATTTCTTTTCTTCACTTTGAATAATATCAAATAAATGATATTCATTTAAGCTTCAAAAAGTGTAATAAACATACTTCAAGTATTTTTCTATATTTTAATATTTATACATTAAAATACCTTCAAAACACTACAATATACTCATTAATATGAATAAATAGATTTATCCAAAATATAATATGATATAATATAGTAAATACAAATCCATTTTATTAATTAAATAACATTAAAATATGAGATATTTAGTGCACTTATCATATGTCATAGGGTGCTTTGATTACTAATTGCTTGTAAGTACGCCACAACTGAGTTTGTCATCACTCCAATTACATTAAACAATTAAACACAAATTAATATTAAGCACATAACAAGACAAATAATTGGTTCATACGTGGATAAATAACTCTAATTTTGAAGATTTATCATGGAATAACAAATGTTAATCACTAAAAATTAAAATTTCAAAAGAATTTAGTTTAGATTATTTAATCACAATTTCTTAACTTTCTTTTATACAAAATTAAAATAGTTAGTTACATATTGCATATAATTATTTTGGTTAAAATTCCTTTAGACTTAAATGCCCTTAATTAAAACTAATTATTCGTAGAACAATAAATAACATACATAATCACTTACTTAAAAATGAAAAATAGAATTATAAAAGTCTTTCGGTTTTATTATTTAATCACACTTTATTAACTTTATTTATAAAATTTACATAGTTAAAAATCACATATAGTTATTTTAATGCATCTTTTTAATCAAGTAAAATTTCGTACTTTTAAAACTTAAGAGTAATTTTTAATTTTCTTTGTATATATGTTGTATATATTCTATGCATATTTATAAAGTATTAATTAGACAAATATTTTATTTGATTTATTATGTTTGATTTTATACAATGTTACATTCAAATATTAATACAAAGTAATAAAATATCACTACTAAAAGTAAATTTCATATTATATGTTTATAAAATTAATAACTATTTTCACAATTTATTTAAAATATTGTAACACAAATATATTATCATAAAAAAAATTCTCTATTTAATTCAAAAGTATAATTTTCAAGTGTAATGTAGATACTGATGACTAATGTACATACATATATATATGTGATCATTCTCTAGATAAATTATTTTTAACCATTAATTTGAGCCTATTTAAAAGTAAAATGTATCTTTATATATATATATATATATATATATATATATATATGTAAATACATATATATACACATATATACATACATGTATACATGTATGTATGTATATATACACATTTTTTTTTTACATGTGCATATGCAAATATTTGTGATTCAAATTTGATAATTACAAAATGTTTTTTTTTTTTTTGCTAACAAGTATATAATAGTATTAATATCCTAAAATAAAGAATTTCTAAGCATTTTTTGATAATTAACACTAAGTATATAATAGTGTTAATTATGAGAGAAATTGCTTGCCAGCAATCTGACTCGAAAACCACAGCCCATTCCATCGAGACCAACCTTCTACAACCAGCCAAAATTGCCTGTAATTCAGCTCATAGAGGAGATATAAAAACCAGCCATAGGACAAGCAGCAACCCATAGCACCTTAGCTTTCCAGTTACGTACTACCAATTCCATGCACACCAAGCCATGTTCTTGAAATAAAGCAGCATCTGTGTTAACTTTACACGTTCCAAACACAGGCCTCTCCCAAGTCTTATTAAACCTGTTCGAAGCTTTCAAGCTCTTACACAGCACACTATCCTCACCTTCAATTTGCAGTCTGCAAAACTCATCAGTAAGCATACTAGCCCATGAGCAAAGAATGCCATCAACAACGTGTCCTTTCTTGCCATGTAAAACTTCATTTCCGTTGTGCTAAATGGCCTCGCAAGATAGCAAAAATGACAGGCTTCTTCGGCTGAAAACAATTGTCTCATAGCAATCCAAATATCAGCAAAACAAAGTCCCTTTGCCAAATTGAGCAGCCCCTTAAAGATTAAAGCTTTCCGCACAGCAAAATTTATAGCTGATGGGTATCATTTGTCTATGTTAATAGTAGTGTAAACTATGGTTACAAACAGATAAAGAAATCATATGAATTAATTGTTGGTGATTAGCCTCACTTAAAAGAGTTATTAAGGGGTAATGGACCAAACTAACATAATAATTCAAGTTAATAAACACAAGAAATTAAAAGACAATAATGAGAGGTATAAAATTACCCATTTTTTGTTCTCTTCTGTATGTACCTCTCATTTCCTTTATACCTCTCAGTATTCTAATACCACATTAGTTTCTTCATAAATAACCAATAGTTTATGTTCACTTTTAGTTGTTTTATCTTGAAATTTTATTTTCACTTTTAGTTGTTTTATCTTAAAGGTAAGTACTAACAATAATGATAAGCAGAGTAAATTGTTTGACTTCATCAGTAAAACAAGATCCCAAGTCTTATATATGCATGTGACTTCTAGTATAGGATAATAGAATGATTTTTGTTCTTCTTGTAGCATCAATAATGATTTTTTGTTATTGAAGTCAAGCTTTCGAAATTACTTCTAGCTGTTCTTCTTGTGTAAATTGATTTCATTTCCTTTAGCAAATTAACTCCTTTTATTCTTCTTTTTTTTCCCTTTTCTAATGTTAAGGTCTGTGATTTCAAAGTTTTAATACAATGTCTAACTCTTTATTTCTTTTTTACTGGTACAACATAGTCCCAGCCTTGTCAATCTTCACATAAAAATTTACTTATGGAACATCACTTATTACTACTAGCCTATCATACTTGACAACAGAACCATATTTGATAATTGATTGTCCCATGCATGGTTCTCAAAACCAAAGCATTGCCACAACTCTTAAATTTTTATTTATAGGTCTCCAAACTTCAAGAAATACTGAATCAAGAAGAAAAAGTGAATGAAATTCTGCAGCAAGTTCACACTCAACATAATGGACCTTTTCTCAATATACCCAACTTCCTTCCTCATAAGGTATGTGGCATTCTTTTTTTCCTTTCTTAATCTATACACTCCAAAGACACTTTGGATACACACTGACTAACTATTCAAACAACAGAATGAGAATTCGAATCCACGTCCAAATGAATTTGAGGTACCGCCGTTACCAGTATAATCAACCCATGAGTTTTGAAGTACTTGTAATTAAATGTTTTAAAAAATCATGCAGATGAAGAAACTTCTAGCAGAGCTTGTAATGGTTGAAAGTGAGATAGCTCGACTCGAAGGCCAAATTCGTGAAATCAAACTTGGATTGAAGCATGAACAGGAAGCAAACAAGGAGTCAGAATATAAAAAATGGCTTTATGGAATTCCGAGCAGTCCAAATATCGGTCATTCTTCAAATATTGCAACATCTCCAAACCCTATGAATAATTTTGGTGTTCATGAAAGGATTGCATTTGAAACCAAGGCTTTGCATTTTATAAATAAGGCTATAAAAGGTGATTATAATCTCAATGATTTTGGTGTAAATGATAGAAATGTAGACTTGAACGGATTTGGTGACCGCAAAGAAAATTACTTCCATGAGGAGATCAAACGACAAGACAAGGTTTCAAGAAAAAATGGAATGCTCAAGCCTCCCTCACCCCTTAGAGATCCAAGGCATCCTTCCCCTAGAGTATGGTTTTCCTTTTTTTAATCTCTACCATTTGATTCTTAAGTTTTCTAGTACTTTATAGTTCATAGTGATGAGGTAAGTTCTTGTTTGAAAAAGTCTATTGTCACAAATACGACTTCATGATATATTATTGGTAAGTTCAATTAGAGAAGAAAAATAGGTTATATCATATCATCTCATGTATAATAATTTAAAGTTGTCTCATCCCAATAAAATCATATCACATCACATATAAATTGTAGATTTAATGTACTTCACTTTAAGCATAATGTTCTATCATTTTCATATTATTTTTCTTTCGATTAAACTTTTATATTATAAATAATTATTCTTTATTTTTTTCTCATTATATATATATCTATATATATTTACTTATATCGTTTAATCTCATTTAAGATAAATGAAATATCTCTGTACCATCACAATCTATAAAAAATTAAGTCAAATAAGATTAGTTGAGTTCTTGAAATTAATAAGTTGTACAATGAATTAATTGAACGTTACATCTCAATTTACACATCTAAGTATAAATTTTTACAAAACTGTCCCATGATAAGTTGTTAAATTGTTGATTATATAGTGCTCTTCTTGTTTAGTTAGATTTGCAAATTGTTCAACACATTCTATCCCTACTGAAAATGAGATTATATATATATGACTATATGTCAAAGTATGATAGCCAATGTGCTTTCATTTCAGCCAAGAGAACGTAATCATGGCACAACTTCAGACTTGCCTCCAAAATCTGTATCTATTCCAATTCATTCAGAAGATAACAACACACAGAACTGGCCACCAAACAAGCTATCAGAAGAAATTTTGAAGTGTCTAAATTTCATATATATCAGGCTGCTTAGGACAACAAGACAAATAGAGTTAGAAAAGTCAGGGCTTATTTCTAGGTCTTCTTTGCACACTTCTTTAAGCTCAAGAAGCTTCAGGGCTGACATTGGACCAAATTCAAAGTCTAATGTCTTGTTACAAAAGGAATCAAGACAACAAGATCCATACGGTGTCTTCGATATGGAAGAGTCTATTCCTAGAGATATTGGACCTTACAAGAACTTGGTTATTTTTACTTCAAGCTCTATGGATCCTAAATATCTCTCAAACCCCACTTCAATTCCTCTTTTGAAAAAGTTAAGGTAACATATAATTAATGATTGAAATACATCAATTTCTAATCATAATTACTTATCTTTAATAATTTTAATATTTGTATACATTATGGATGAATTTCAGGGTTTTAATGAACAATCTACAAACAGTAGATTTGAGTGGATTGAATCACCAACAAAAACTAGCATTCTGGATCAATATCTACAATGCTTGTGTCATGCATGTATATTATGACTTAGTTTCTTTCTTTCTCTCTCACTTCTTATTTCAATTTTGTTTCGGATTCTGTACCTTAGTATTAGCCTTATTAAAAAAAAAAGGTACCTTTTATACCTATATACCCAAAGTAGTACACTAGTAGCTCCCTTAATTTAAGGTACAAAAATGGTCCAAATTTTGATACAATTTTTGAACAGGGGTATCACTTAAATGCAGAACCTTCAATTGATCATAATGAAAAATCCCTAATTAAATCCAGAATTATTTGAATCATTCTTGTACCTTAAAACAAATGAGTAGACTACTAATACTAATTTGAGAATATAGCTCTGAAAGGGCACACTTTTTAAGTAAAGGATACCACTAGCCTAACAAAGGCATGGATTCCTTATTTTTATTTGGATTTTACTATTTTTAGGGTTTTATCCAATTTGGAGTCCCTTCTTCCCCTGAAAAATTGCTCACATTGTTAAACAAGGTAAGCCATAATGGGGCTATTAGCAATTTTCTTTATATTTCCAAACAAAATTTACCTTTCAGTTCTTTGTCTTTAAGGATCTGCACATTTGATTGAATTAGGCAAACCTCAACATAGGAGGCAACATAATAAATGCTCAAGCCATAGAATATTACATTCTGAGAAAGCCATCGTTTTCCAATTTGAAAGTGGTAAAAATTCACTAAGCAAATGTTTTGATTATGTCACTTAAGTTGTAGCAAATAATTGAATCATTTCTTAAACTAAATGATTATTGGTAGGCTCAAAAGAACAGTGAAATAGACAACAAAGAAGCCATTGTCCGCGGACTCTATGGCCTAAAGACGATTGATCCAAATGTCACATTTGCTCTATGTTGCGGAACTCGTTCTTCTCCTGCAGTAAGATGTTCATGAATTTTCACTATCTTATTTGAGTGTATATATATATTACAACAGTTGAAATTTTAAATGAGTAACTTTATCTCTTCATTCTATTATAAATATTAACCGTTAAAATAAAAGAGAGTAAAAAGTTGTGTAAATAATTGTCGGTAGTAAAAGATTGGCTAATTTTTTATATTTTCTTATCTCAAACAGTTAATATTTAAAAGAATAATTTTCTCTCTCTACTCTTTTATAAATCTCAACTATAGTGTAAAAACTATATAAATGTTTTTTATTGCTCTCATATGTTTCAAAAATACTGTGAGAAATGTTTGAATAATTTAATATGCACAGGTGAGAATATATACTGCAGATGGTGTTGCAGCTGAACTAGAAAAATCAAAGTTGGAATACTTGCAAGCTTCAATTGTGGTCACATCCACTAAAAAGATTGCATTTCCTGAACTACTTCTCAAAAATATGTTAGATTTTGCAGTAGACACAGATTCATTAGTAGAATGGGTTTGCCAACAATTACCCACATCTGGTTCATTGAGAAAGTCTATGGTGGATTGCTTTAGAGGCCATAATATTGCAAAGATATCTAGTATTATTGATAAAATAGCTTATGATTTTGAATTCCAGTATCTACTGGCTATATGAGCTTCAAAACTAAGTTTCTAATTCCAAAATGTTATTTTAATATGAATACAATAAATTGAGAAAAGAAGACCTGAGGTATTATAATTTTGATTTTCTATATTTATGTACAAGGGTGAAGTTTTTCAACTAGTGCAGTTTAATCATTTATTTTAACTGGTATGGCAACTTGTCGGGTATGTAGCCCATAGATACAAAACTTGCTCAATGTTCAGTGATAATACTTTTACGATTTGGCATAAAGATCTTATATATGGGCACATAAAAATTTTGCCCCTGAAATATTGTGTGTAATACGAGGCAAGACATTCAAACGATTGGGTAAGCTCAGCCTTAAAGCTTTGGCTAAAACAAGAAGAAAGTGGCCAAAAAACAAATAAGGATGTTGTCATTGATGAACATGACAAGTGTAAGAAGAAAAGCAAATGAACATGCTAAAAAACTAGCTGGCAAAGATAAACAAGTTGAACAAGAGACACCATGTTGAAAGAAAATGTTCATATTTAGTATTTACCTTAATGATCTTGTTGGAAAATTACACAAATTTTCGATAAATTAGATTTATGAGAAAATAAAATAATACATAAATTTGATAAAAAAATTCGACTAATTTTATCTATGTCTTCAGACCTACTGTAGATCTTTTTATTAAAAAAAGAGAAATTATATAAAGTATTTACAATACTCATGGTAGAAGTTCCATTTCAAAAGTTACGTGTGCTTCCTAATTTATGGGTAAATGTTACATTGATGAGGAGTCAATATAATTTTTTGTACATAATCCATATAAAATCTAACATCAACGGGTGATTCAAAACATTATTCATTCTGTGTTGGGGTTCTAAAGATTGGATGTCAAGCAAACTTGTCGATCGTGCTTGACTGAATCAAGCTCATTGACTTGTTTTGGCTAACATGTAAGAAATTGACAAATTGCATGCAATAAATTTCAACGTGTACTCCATATGCATGTCACAAGCACTTCTCACTCACTGATATCTTTATATTGTTTTTTATATATATTTAATGTAGTTTTCATAAGCATTTTCATCCACTTTACAATCGAAGGGAGGGAAATGATTGCTAGATGAGTTTAAAAGCTTGTTCATTCCATGGTTCAAAAATCATTCAAGCAATACTTACATATATCATTGAAAGCATTAGTTCTATATCTTATTATTTACTTTATATTTATTTCACACTACACAAATAAATAAAAGGCTTAATTAGAAATTCTGATGTAAAAGTACTAAAATGTTAGAGTGGCTAGCACACGATCACAACTAAAATGTTCTTTTGAGTAAAGTTTTTGAAATATTTTTTAAAAAAAATAAAAAATATTGAAATAAACTCAATTTTATCATTTAAATGAGATATTTATGACATATATATAAAAGTATAATCTTTATCTAACAAATATAAATACAAGTTATTTAACACAACCTTAAATATATTATGTTATATGTAATACAAATATACATAAATAATTAATAAAACAACTTCATTGGAGTTGCTCAATTCCTAGGGTTTTGAAACATTAACATCAAAAAATAAGTAATAACCATACAATAATATTAAGTAACAATGGTTTTATTTGTAATTAATAATGTGTGTTGTTATGTCCTGGCTTTATATAAAGAAAATTTTAGAATGATCAATTTTTTGTAATATCAAGGAAATTCATTCTAAAATATATATTAATGTTACCTATATTGAAAGTCATCATTTATAGTTCCAGACTTGGTAATGCATATATTGTACATTTGGATCATCACAACTACTTATAGTAATGCTAATGATGAAAAATTACTAGATATATAATTTATTATATGTGATGGCAATACTATCAACATTATCAAAAATTCTCATGACATTTCAATAAATTAACAGAGTATATGTATTGAAATCGATATCATAATATTTACATTGATCACTAATATTTTCGTAGAAAACGATTTTTACCACATTTTGATATTCATACTATGGTTTCACCCAAATATTGAGCAAAATCTTGTAAAATTTTGCGATTTTTGATCCATTGGTTTAAGATGATACTTATATAGAGAAAAATCATAAGTTATTTAACTTTTTGATTTTTTTTGTCTAAGTTGGTATATAGCCTCATTATTTGACCCTATTGAAGGAATTAAAATGGTTAGTTAACAGAGACTCTTCAATAAAATTTTGGATAGATAATTAGCTAGGTGCTCCTCTATTTGAAAAAATAAACAGCCCTCAGTGGATCTGTCTATGTATTCTTTGGTAGGAGATTATTTACGTGCAAATGGATGACATCTGTCATAGGATTTTGCAAACCTCTATCCAGATATTGCTTCAGAGATTTTCTTGATAATTTTTGAGATAAATACAAATACAAGAATTTGGACACGCTCAATTAAGGAAGAAGTCACAACCAATGAAGCCTATACTTCCCAACGTGTGGTAGGGGAACTCAAGTGTTATGGGAGGGATATCAAGGCCCCTTTCATACCACCATCATGATCCATCATACTCTATCATGTTATACAAGAAAAACTTCTCATTGATTTCTAGGCAAAGGAAATAGGACATTAATTTCCTTTCAGATATACCTTGTATGGCCTAGTGGAGGATACTATCTCTCATCTTTTTTTGAGTTGTTATTTTATAGGTTACTCTAGGACTTCTTATGCTCTTTTTTTGGTAGGAGATCTCACACAGATTCCTCCATACTTGATTTATGGACGACCATAAAGGAAATTGACCTTGGGTCATAGATTGATAACTTATGAAAATTGGGGATTGTTTAAGTCATATAAGTGATATGGATGGCCAAGATTGGTTATCAATTTTAGGACATAGATACGCATTTGAGCTCTACATTTTCCATAGTTGGACGGTTTATTTGAGAGGTAGGACTTTCACAGTACAAATCCATACAAAATACAAGGGATGATTTTCATATTTTCCATCATATATGTATACAAGGCACCCCACGATGGTCTAAACAAATTATAGAGGTTACTTGAAGGGCACCTCTTTAGGATAGATCAAAGATAATAGAAATGGTGCTGCATTTGGGTCATCAGGATTATCTGGTTATATGAGTGTTTTTTAGACATCAAGATCTTTTGTTAAGGGATATTTCTATATCCCAATTGTGATCTTATATGCTTTTGAGGCAAAACTAGTGGCAGTCACTCATGTGGTGATGTATACTACCTCCTTTGGGTGGTAGAAACTTTGATTGGAATAGGAATGTTTATGTCATCACTCTTTTTAGAACTCAATCACTTTCAATGTCGTAAGATGGTATTCTTCTTAGTTCGACTGCTTAGAGAAAATTACTTGCATGAAGTTCCACTGTTCTAATATTTATAGAGAGGAAAATGTTATAGCTGATAGTATAGCTTCTAAGAGTCCTAATATTTTTAATACGACTTGGTGGCGAATTGTTTGATTATTCGCTAGCCTTTTTGTTTATTTGGATGCTAAGAGCAAGTCAAATTATGTGTTTTACTAGATTTAATTTGTATATCATTTTTCTCTATTTAATAATATTTGTAGTTGAGGGAAAAGATGAAGAGGGTGATATAGAGGTGCCAACCTAATTGAAATGTCCTAGTGTACCTACTGAAACCAGTCACCTACAATCTTTCATTCAAAAAAGTAATTAACTTTTAACAAGATGTTTTAAATGATTAAATTTTCTTTCATGAAAAAAGATCAAAGTATCTATATCTTTTGTAAGTTCAATCACAAATATGTCTGCCATTTTAAGAAGATTAAATTTACAAAAATAGCATCGAGTTATTGTGTTTGTTTTGTTCATTCTATCAAATTATTTTTAGTCTCATTTATACCACCCAACACATACAAAGTTCCATTTATAACATTATGTTAATCTCTATCTAACAGTATCATATGTCAGTAGTAGATTTAGAACAACTCAATAATTAAGTGAAATATTTAGAACAACAATTTGTACTACGACTTGTAACGTTGTTAAATGGACACTAACATAATGGTATAATGGAATTTTTTATAAGTTGGATGGTATAAACAAGATTAAAAATAATTCAACGATATAAACAAAACAAACCCATTAGTTTGTTGATATTTTTATAAGTATACCTTTTTAAGAAAATAAGTTTATGTACAAGAAATTGATAGTCCTCTAATTATCTTTGTTTTTTTTCTTTTCAATGAGTTGAGAATTTTGATTCTAAATTGGATTACAATTGAACCTATATGCATATATATTCATTGAATGAGAGTAACATTTTTTAATAGGATAGGCTAATGCCCTTAAAATTTATGAAAAGTGCTTTGTTGATATGATATTCATGTAAAAAAACAAATATTAAGTATAATGTCTCTTTGCCTCTTTAGCTCTAATTATCAAATAATTACCAACTTTAAATGTTTATATTACAATATATTGCAACATACAAGGAGTGTTATATTGTAGTAGAAGAAAAAAAGTTACTTTCATGAATTTATTGGTATATTCGTATATTATTATCCTTCATTTCCTATTTTTCTTATATGTGCATAAGCAAAATAAAAAAAAACATATAATAGAAGAGAAATGCTTTATATCATAAATTTGTAACGATCTCAAATAATGTATCAATTCTTCAATTATTTAATATTGTTAAATAATAAAATTATGTGGATCCTTTTATATAAGAACTCATCAAACCTCAATATATCATTTGTAATTATCAAAAATTTATGATATATAATAGTGCTCATAATAAATGATAGACAATCGAAATTGTTAAACTTAAAAGTTTATTATAAAGGTGTTATGTGATAAAGAATTGACTTGAAGTATTTTTTTTAACAACTCAAATATTTAGCATATTCTTAGATAATATGCGGGGGAAAACTCGAATTATTGATCTTAGAAACAACACAAAAAATTAATCATTCATGTATTAATTGACCAAACATTGTACTTTCAAGAAGATACTTAATATTTTTATCAATATTGTCTTCTTTTTTATTACGTACAAACTTCAATGCAAAAGTATTTATATATATTACAGAACTAATTAACACCATATGAATTGGTTTAACTAAAATAAGATGAGTTAATATTAACCACACCTATCATTTTATCTATATACTAAAATAATAAGATATTTATTAGAATTTTTGTTTAAATAATCAGAGAGCTTAAGTTAGAGTTGACTTTTTTTTATTAGATCAAGTTTATATTTCAACACTTCACTTTAAACTTGATTGTTTGTGACACCAAGTAGCTTTCTCAACCTAGTAAAGTGTTCTCGTTTAAGTTGCTTGGTAAAAACGTCATCAATTTGTTTTTATGACTTCACATATTCTACTTTCACATCATTTCTTATGATACACTCTCTAATGTAGTGATAGTGTGTATTAATATGTTAGCTTCTATCATGCAAAATAGGGTTCTTTAATAAGGCCATAGCTAACTTGTTATCAATACAAATCTTATTTGGCTCTCCTTGGAATGTGCCTAACTCCTTTAGAAAATTTCAGAGCCAAATTGCATGACAAATACATGAAGTGATAGCTACATATTTAGCTTCACAAGTAGACAATACCACAATCGATTGTTTTTTCGACATCCATATAAAAAAACATCTCTCATGAAGAACACAAATCCAGTAGTGCTCTTTCTATCATCTAAATCTCCAACCCAATTGTTGTCACTATATTTAACTATCTTGTAATCATTAGATAATGAATATAACAAGTCAAAATCAATTATAAATTTTATATAGCGAATAATTCTCTTTATAGCCTTAAAATGAGTGATTTTTGGCACTTTCATGTACTGAATCACAATTCTAACTAAATAGAGAATTTCAAGCCTTGTACAAGTTAGATACCTCAAACTTCTAATTAAACCCATGAAAGGTGTTGGATCTACTCTTTATTTTTCATTATACTTTAATAATTTGACTCTACACTCCATTAGAGTGCTTATTGGCTTGAAATTATTCATCTTGAATCTCTTGAGGACTTCCTTTACATGGCTTTCTTATGAGATGAAAATTGTGTCTCCTTATTTCTTAACTTCGATGGCAAGATAGTATGTTATCAGTCCAAGGTTTGTCATATCAAACTCTTTCATCATTGCTTTCTTGAAGTCATCAAATATTCTTGGGTTGCTACCAGTAAAGATCAAGTCATTTACATATAAGCACACAATAAAAACATCTATTTCTATTACTTTGATGTAGAGGGATTGATGCTTATTTTAGCCCATAAAGATCCTTCTTTAGTTTTAAGCCTTTTTATTCATGTTTTTTAACTATATAATCCAAAAGTTTTCAATGTAGACTTTTTCATCTAATATTTTATTAATAAAAGAAAAATTTATATGTATTTAATGAATCGTCCATCGTCCACCTATTTTGAGCTATTGTAGAGATAATTAATATTACAGTTTCTAAACTAGTAACATGAGTGAATGATAACTCTATGAAAGTAGAGTCATCAGCACACTTTTTTTACTTAATATTTACTTGTTTTATTCAATAAGTAATATTTTTATGACCAAAAATATTAAAATATAAACGTTTTAGTGAAAAGGGGTAAAAATATAATTTTTGGGATTTTTTAAAATTTTTCTGGATTTTTTATGAATTTTTAACGCATAACCAATCAGGAGCTACCATATAGCCTGCCATGCAAGCAAAAGAGCCTACTAGGCAAGCCACATAGATGCCACGTAAGTACAGAGATAAAATCACTTTACACCACGTGTGAGGAGGACGAAACATGTGCCACGTGTCAGTACAACGTTCAATTTGAGTTCAGGCTTGGTCAAACCATGTCACCATATGTTGATATACCATTTTTTGGCATGTTCCACCTGTGTGCCACGCCATCCATTTCCATGAATCACCTCATGCCACTTGTTGTTGACTCATATAGCGTTGACTCTGATCGATCTCTATTGTCTCTTTGAGAGAACATGAAAACATGCAAGTATACACGATCAGAAGTAATAAAATGATAAGTAAAATATCGTTTCCACAGAGATTTGTTACTAGTGTTCGTTAAGTACTAAAATTATTTCAATCTAGTTTTATCCAAACATTTGATAGTTTGATGTAGTTTGACTAACTAATTTTTATAACAGTTTATAATAAAATTCTAGGATTGCAGTTTCACTAAATTAATCCACTTGAATCATATTATTTTCTCTTGATTTATGTTCTCGCATTTACGTTGTTAACCAAGAACTCCTAATTTATCTATGAGAATTAAATTCAACCAGATTCATTAAGTTCTCAAATAGTTACACGTAGAATAAAGGTATATTCTTATCCCTTATATATATATGTTATTCTATCATGAGCAACACACAAAAATGTTTTTTTAAGTGTCACATATCAATTAATTAATCTTCCAATAATCAAAAGCATTAAGCACAGATAAAATAAACAACTTAAAAGCATCCCATAAATCATTCAAAAATAATTAATTCAAGTTTCATAATTTTAGCTACATTGTAATCCTAGAATAAATAAATTAGTTCATAGTAAAAATTAAAATTACAATACGAAAATATTCAGTCATTTCAGAGAAATAAAATTAAAAGAAAAAGAATTAGAAGAAACTCTTTCACGATTCCTCAATGAAAAATAAAATTCCTTCCCTTTTCTTATTCTTCGTTGTCTCCTTTCTCTCTATTTTTCCCTACCAAAATAACAAGTCAAGAAAAATAGCTACTGTGTGTTCTCTATTTTTATTTAAACACGTAGAGGAAAAACTAAGAAAAAGAACAGAACTCAAAACTAAGAAAAAAACTAAAAATGAAAAACAAAACTCCAAAAACTCTCACTTCCCTCGCGTCTCTAAAATATATCACCACCCAAAATTATTTCAGAACATGCGTATAGTGGGGAATAAGGAATTACATCTCAAAATATTGTTTTTTACACGCGTGTAGGGGGACAAGCGTGAAAAAAGAAAAGCTGGTGAGGGATGTTTCTGCGTTTTTTTATACACTACACGTGACACGTGGTGCACTCTGATTCGCTCGAAAAAATAAAAGGACACGTGGAGGCTTCATATTGGCTATAATGACCGAGCGCACGAAGAATAGGTGGACCACGTTGCACGAGAACTTGGTGCGTTGGTCTATGCACAACAGACTACGCAGACAAGTGGACCCCATACTGTGCGCTGAGTAGTGTGTCGTAGCTGCAAACGCATCCAATCGCCCTTATAGCACTTGCATCTCACTCGCTTGATCGTCACCGTTGGTTTATGATCTGACGGTGCGTGTTGCGCGTGGATAATAGATGCGTGTGGTCTTCTTTCCTGCACAGAAAAGCAAAAGTTTATTTAATTACAATTACGCCCAATTTTAATTCAAATTATATTTTTAGCTTTTATTATTTACAATTAAGTCCTTTTTCGATTTAAATTCTTATATTTTCTTAAAAATATATTCCTTAAAAAACTAACAGTAAATATTAATTTAATTAATTAAATTTAACTAAAAACATTAAAAACATAGCAATTCTAATTAATAAAATGGACAAAAATAACTCTAAAATATAGAGTTATCAATCTCCCCTACCACACGTCGTTCTAATTCGCCCAGTGAATTTCCCCTATCACGTGTCACACAGTGATTGGTTGGGACTATTAGTTTTGCTTGTTATGATTGTATCCCTTGATCTGAAGATGATCTGATGGTTCAAATCGCACCTAAGCAATATGTAAGCCCTTAATCACCCTATAAACCCTAAGTGGTCTCCATTTGCATAATTTTGGTCAATTTTTGGAGCTAAAAAGAGAGAAAAATACAGAAAATTGAAGATATGACACAATTTTGGTGAAGATTCAAGAGGAGATTAATTCTATAATTCAAGAGATTGATTGTATTTCTTCTTCTACTCTTTTCTTTATCAATTTTTATGTCTTTCTTTATGAAAAATATGAGCTTTATGAACACAATTATGTGTAGCTAATTTATTAATCTAGATATCTTATTTACCTGATTTTTACCATGTGATAATCTAATAATTTACCCTAATTATAATTTAGTTATATTATTTAATCTAATTTGTATGTTATTAATTATTTGGCCAACAATTTATCTATAGAGACAATTAAATAGATTTGAGAAAATTATTTAATTATTTGTCTTGATTAAATAACATCCATAGTTTCTAGGCAAAGATGTATGACTCTTATGTATGTGATCCATAATTGATGAACTTAATGAGTAGTATACAATTTAATTGACATTAGAATGTGATTAAATTAATTACTATATCGTGTGCAGTTTACTTAAGAGAGGAATACATGCTAGGTTAGATTCAATTGATCATGTAATTAATTGATAATTATATTATGAGAATTTTAACGATTTGCATGTTTTGAAAATTGGGAGATTAAGTATTCCTAGATATTTTCTCATATATCTTTTTAGTTATCATATCTAATTTAATTAATTATTACTATTTACTTTTAATTATTTTAATTTTGCATCGTTAAAATATAAAAGCACAAAAAAAAATTAATTTTTAATTTTTTTAGTTTTAAAAATTAATTTATAATAAAATAATATTTGTAGGAACGATCTTTTATTATCATTATATTACATGTTGCGATACATATATTTACATATTTATTGCACACACTTCGTGTATGGCAATCAGTGAATACCTCATCATAGTTAATACCAACTATTTGATTATAACCCTTTGCAACTAATCGTGCCGTGTATCTTTCAATTTCCCCTTTTGAATTCTTCTTTTCTTGTACACCCATTTCACACCAACTATCTTATGCCCTTTGTCAAATGTAAAAAAATTTCACATATCATTCTTCACTTCTTATTCTTCATAGCATCTTCAAAATTCACTAATTCATAATTAGTAAACAACAGTGTAGTATTATCAAGTCTTTCGACTGTCTCATAGATGTAGACTCCTTGTATGTGTCTTATTTCTTTCATTTAAAAATGTTTGTGGAACATCTCTGGCATTTGTTGTTAGTGGTGAAATTAGTGTAATGGGCTCTTGTTGTTCTTCTCTTGATTGTTCCATCATTTATTGTTCATTTTTTTCTTCAAAATACAAAAAGAATTTATATTCTTCATCGATAATTTCCTATTTCCATGTTCTTTCTTCATCGTACTCTATATCACGACTAATAATTATATTCTCATTATACAACTTCTAGCTTTTAGAGTTAGTGTCATACCCAATGAAAGTGAACTTTTCACTTTTCACTTTTCACTTTTGTCATCAAGTTTAATTATTTTTTTTCATTTGGTACATGTACATAGGAGATACTTCCAAAAACTCTTAAATTAGAAATGTTTAGTAATGATTTGTATAATTTAATATAATTTATCATTTTTAAACTTTAAATTAAATTAAATTAAATTAAATTTTATTTAAAATTTATTATTATTATTTAAATTTTATTGTATTTTTTTGAAGGTAATGAAGATTCCAAATTATTAGACACATCGTTTAAATACTAAATGAAAATTTATTGATATCAAATTTAAATTAATATATATATAAATCAAATGACAAGATATATACTGGGATAGCTAGGGTTTTATTAAATATATATATATATATATATATAAAAGAAAACAGAGAGAAGGCGGGGTCGCCAGAGAGAACTGAAAATTAAAAAAAGCAGAAACGCAGAAAGAGAACAACGTTGGGCTGAACGGAAAGCGGCGCAAAAAGTAGAGAAAAATAGAAGAAAAATTTGGACAGAATTTCGAAAGCATATTTTTTTTTTGCAATTCAATTTTTTTTTCAATTTGTCTTAAAAAAATTACTTTGAATTCATTTACGTTTAATTTAATTTTTAGCATAAAATAATTTATCTTTATTTTAAGAAAAAAATGTAATTTAATTTCAAAATATACTTGATTTTTTATGTTAATTTAAATTATTTCTCTTCATGTTTGTCTGATTTATTTTGAGTTTAATGCTTATAATTAACTGAAAATTAATTAGATGATTTTAGTTTTGTCATTTACTATCGAAAGAGGAAATTATATGATAGATCTATAATATTTCGATATAGGTAAATATAGAGATCGAAAGACTTGTATGAATCTGTATAGTTTTAAAAATCATTAGTCTTAATGATTTCTTGCTTTATTAAATTGTATATTCTTGTGTAAATTAATGAACAAGATTATTTCCAATTGATTATCGAAAGAAACTTTTGGATATTATTGGAGATTTCTAACAAAGAGAGAGAATTAAATTAAATTAGATAGATGAGTAAAACATAGAGAATGATTAGGTAAAATCAATTTCCTAGAAGTTTTCTTCCCATTGATTTGATTTTCAAACAATACCTTTATCTTCATTTGCATATTTTCTTTAATTTAATTTTATTTTAAATTTCAATTACAACAATATGAGTGAATTTTTTAGATAAAATTAAGATTAGTATAATTTTCGCATTTGTCAAAAGTAAGTTACCAATCCTTGAGGACGATACTCTATTTATCACTTTATTATAAGTCTATGATACTGTGTACTTGCAGTTTTGCACCGATCAAGTTTTTGAAGCCGTTGTCGGGGATTGATTTTTTCTTATTTTTGCCAATATCGATACATAGTAATCTTAGTTTTAATTTATAATTATATTTTATTTTTATTTTTATTTTTTCTCTAGGTGTGTTTTTGACGTTGGATGCGTCGTGCTAGAACTCAAAAAATTATTCCTTTTGATCCGAAGATTGAAAAAACCTTTAGATCACGAAGAAAGAAAAAAGTACTAGCCATGGCTGAAGGAGAACATAATGCACCGCCACGTACCTTGATGGATTATGTAAGGCCAATTGTGAATGATAACTACTCAAGTGTAAGACACCAAACCATTAATGTCAATAATTTTGAGCTCAAACTGGCGTTGATCAACATGGTGTAACAAGCTCAATTTAGCGGATCACCACTTGATGACACCAATATTCATTTGGCAATGTTCTTAGAGATTTATGACATTGTAAAGATGAATGATGTTACTGAAGACACCATTAGACTAAGATTGTTTCATTTTTCATTACGGAACAAGGCTAGAGGTTGCTACAATCTTTACAATCGGGAAGTATCACTAGTTGGCAGGACATGACAGAAAAGTTTCTTGCTAATTCCACCTATAAAAACAACCCAACTTAGGAGTAAGATTGGTCAATTCAGACATAATGATTTTGAGACACTCTATGAAGCATAGGAAAGGTATAAAGATATGATTTGGCATTGCCCTCAACATGGATTTTCATATTGGTTGCAAATTCAGATATTCTATAATGGGTTAAATGGGGAAACTAGAACCATAGTTAATGCTGCTTCTGGTGAAACTTTGATGTCAAAGATACCTAAAGGTGCTTACTTCTCTTTTGGAAGAAATGGCCTCAAATAATATCAATGGCCAACTGAAAGATCTATGGCTAAGAAAGTTATTGGGATTCATGAATTGGAGCCATTTGATGCCCTTTCAGCTCAAGTAGCTTCTCTATCTCATCAGATTTTTGCCTTGAAAACCCAAAGAATACCACAAAGTGCATAATATGTTGCAACTTCAAGTATGAAAGTTCCGATGAATGGATCGAGTCAAGAGTAGGTTCAATACATCAACAATCGGAACTACAATTATTGTGGTGATCCTATGCCAAATTACTACCATATAGGGATTCGAAATCATGAAAATTTGTCTTATGGAAACACAAATAATGTGTTGTAACCTTCTCTAGTGTTTGATAGTCAACCAAGTAAGAAGAAGATGTCACTTGAGGATTCCATGATTTCCTTTCTTGAGGAGACCAAAGTAAGGTTTAAAAAGAATGATTCACTAATGGATAACATTGAGACTCATTTTAACAATATGGGAGCCACTATGAAAAATATTGAAGTGCAAATTGGGAAACTAGCCATAATCATCAATGCTCAACAAAGAGGAACTTTTCCTAGCAATACAGAAGTGAATCCAAAAGAACAATGCAATGCCATTACAGTTAGGAATGAAAGAGAAATTGAGAAATCACTATCATAGGAAATCGAGTCCACCCCTATAGCTCCAAACAATGGCAGAAGCAATAATAAAGTAGAAGAAGAGGAGATTGTTGATGATACATTAAGGGAGACTGACATGCCTCCATCAATTTCATTTCCTAACAATCCTTCTATTCTCTACACTCTACTTCCTTATCCTCAATGCTTTCAAAAACAAAAATTAGATAAGTAATTTTCTAAGTTTTTGGATATCTTTAAGAAAATTCACATAAATATTCCTTTTATAGATGCCTTGGAACATATGCCAAATTATGCCAAATTTATGAAGGACATCATTTCCAAGAAAAGAAGGTTGGAGGAGTTTGAAACAGTGAAGCTTTCTGAAGAATGTAGTGTCATTCTTCAAAAGAAATTACCTCAAAAATTAAAAGATCTGAGGAGTTTCGCTTTGCCTTGCACTATTGGAAATTTAGTTTTTGATAAATTTTTATGTGATCGTGGTGCTAGCATTAATCTTATGCCATAATATATTTATAGGAAATTGGGACTTGAAGAGATGAAACAAAAAAAAATTCATTTACAACTAGTAGATCGATCTATCAAGTATCCATGTGGAATCATAGAAGATGTATTGGTAAAGGTGGATAAATTTATTTTTCCTACTGATTTTGTGGTGTTAGATATAGATGAAGACCAAGATTTCCTACTAATTCTTGGCCGACCATTCTTGGCTACGGGAAAGGCTTTAATGGATGTTCAAAATGGTGAGTTAACATTGAGAGTGAACAAGGAAGATGTTACATTCAACATCTACGAAGCTGTGAGATTTCCAGAAGATCCAAGCACTTGCTTTTGGGTAGATGTCATTGAGAAATGTGTAGTAAAATCCTTTCAAGAAGATATGTCGACTGATCACCTAGAACGATGTATCACCACTTCATCTCATGCTTATGATTTCAACAACTCTATTGTTTGTGAACCTAATTTACCTTTTATTGGTGAAGAATTTATCCACTATGTATTTGCCTTGGAAGCATTGCAACATGTTACATCATGTAGCACAAAAGTAGAGAGGCTAGAGCCAATGGTAACAAAGACAAATTTCTATAATCTCTATAGAAAAATTGTAGCAAACTACAACTCTAGAATTGAAGCAATTGCTTAAGCATCTTTGCTATGTGTTCTTGGGTGATAATTACACCTTTCTAGTGATTGTTGTGGAATCACTTACACCCAAAGAAGAGGAAAAGTTACTACTTGTGTTAAGGGAGCATAGAATAGCCTTGGGATGGACTGTCTCTGACATAAAAGGTATAAATCCATCCATTTGCATGCATAAGATTCTAATGGAGGAACCTTACAAACCATCAATTGAGCCCCAAAGAAGATTAAATCCAGCAATGAAGGAAGTTGTGAGAGCAGAAATTTTGAAGCTCTTCAATGTTGGAATTATTTATGTTATTCAAGACATCTCATAGGTAAGTCCAATGCATGTTGTACCAAAAAAAGGTGGAATGACGGTAGTGAAAAATGACAACAATGAGCTTATTCCTACAAGAATAGTCACGAGTTGGCATGTATGTATAGATTACCGTAAGTTGAACAAACAAGGAAGGATCATTTTCCACTTCCATTCATTGATAAAATGTTAGATCGATTGACCCTATGGAACATTTTCTTTTAGAAGGATGCCCTTTGGATTGTGCAATACCCCAGCAACATTTCAACGTTGCATGATGGCTAATATTTTTGATGTGGTGGAAGATATAATGGAAATTTTCATGGATGATTTTTTAGTTGGAAAAGCATGTCATCTCGAGTTGAAGCATAAAGCTTATTATGTTGTAAAGAAGTTTAATTTTGATTTGAAGGCAATAAAGGAAACCCGACTTCTTCAATTGAATGAGATGGATAAGTTCCAGAATGATGCTTATGAAAATGCAAAGATCTACAAAAAATGGAAAAAGAAGTGGTGTGACAAATAGATTCTTAGGAATGAAATTTCTCTAAGACAACAAGTTTTGCTTTTCAATTCATGATTAAAACTCTTCCGGGGAAAGTTAAGCTCAAGATGGACATGTTCTTATACAATTGACAAAGTTTCCACTTTTGGAGCAATAGACTTGAAGGACAAGGTAGGGCATATATTCAGAATTAACGGTTAGAGATTGAAGCATTATAATGGAGAATAAGTGGAGAGGAATTGTACATTTATTCCTCTTCAAAATCCTGATTGATGAAGATTAAAAATTCTGATTGTAGACTATAAAACAAGCGCTTATTGGAGGAAACCCATAAAACGTTCTTCTATTATTTCTCTTTTTTTATTTTTTTTATTTTATTTCAATAATTTGGACTTTGATGCTCGTTTATTTTGGTGGAATAAAAAGCTGAAAAATTACAAACTAATGCAGATCCACTATAAAACCAGGGAAGTTTCTTTCATTTCTTCTATTTGTCTCACTTTTAAATTACAATGAGGACATTTTTTAGTTTAAGTTTGGAGGTGTCAACTCTTATAGTCTTGAGTTGTTGAATTCTCTTATCAAGCATGCATTTGAGTATGATTGAATTCACTATAACTATGAAATTTGTGATTGAGGATGAGTTTAAGAATTTTTTTTCAAAAATCTGCTATGACTATCCTTGAAAATAATTGAGCACATAGTAAAATTTTCTCTACTCTATTTTTCCTATAAAGAGAAGGAGTTGAATTAACTGGGTTAGGAAAGTTTAATCTTTCTTTGCTCTAGAATCCGTTGATGGATCCTTGAGGCGAAATCTTAATTGATATCAAATATTAGAGAAATGATCTAGGAAATTTTTATTCATAGCCAAAAAGTTTCCCAGCCATCCTAATTATCATGCCATCATTGCATGGTGTATTCTCATAGTCAACCCCCTCGAGCCTTATTTTACATAAGTCTTATTTGTTCTTTTAACTACATAAATCATTCCCATTCTAAGCTTGAAAAACCATGAACTTACCTTAAACTTTGAGAAAATACTTTGGTAGAAATTTGCATTTAAAGAGAAAGTTAGTTCAAATTAAATAATCCACATTATGTTTACCCTATTTGATCAAAGTGTGAAAAAAAAAGAAAGTGAAAGGCAAGAATCAAAAAAAGTTAAAAGTGGTTGAAATTAGTAAAGATTATGAGTATTAAGGCAATTACTCTTCAAAAAAATTAAAAAAAAACCACTCTACTTATTGAGTATGACAACAATATTATCGTCAGAATGAGTATATTGTCGAGAAAGAGCTATGGTGTGAATCTTGTGGATATTCCTTTTGTTGTTTTTTTCTACCAAGTATTTTCCAAGTTTGTTTTGATTTTCCATATCCATTTATTTCTTAGCCCTCAACCTGTAACCTCTCATTACAACTCTGATTAAAAACCTTTTGATCTATTAATTTGGTATTTGATTACATTAGTGGAAAGGATTTCTGAAAATTAGACTTATGGAGTTAAGAGAGAATTCTTTTGAT
The DNA here is from genome assembly GCA_030763125.1 of Hippophae gyantsensis. Taxonomy (NCBI): domain Eukaryota; kingdom Viridiplantae; phylum Streptophyta; class Magnoliopsida; order Rosales; family Elaeagnaceae; genus Hippophae; species Hippophae gyantsensis. Next base: position 14,864,187 of record CM061036.1, read on the forward strand.
TTCAATTGTTTTACTTTTATCTGAATTTGTTGGTGGTTTAGAGTTAAATTGACTATTTCACACACACACTCGGACCTAGCTTTAGGTTGAAGTAAATGCTTAACTTTTGCTTGACAAGTTGTGAATTTTTGATTGAATTTCTTGCTATCTTTGATGTAAAAAGGGTAAGTTATTAGTGATAAAATCTAAATTCAGATCATGGCTTGGTGATTGATTATAGTTATATATGGGGTCTTGTTGACACTGTCTACAATTGTCTTTTTTTATTTTCTTTTTGTTTGAGGACAAACAAAGTTTTAAGTTTAGGGGTATTTGATGACTTGCATAATTTGACATAATTTATCACTTCTCAACTTTAACTTTAGTCTAATTTTATTTATTTATTTTATTTAATTTAGACTTTATTATTATTATTTAAATTTTATTGTAGATTTGAAGATAATGAAGATCCAAAATCGTGAGACGTATATCATTTAAAGACTCACAAATTTAAATAAAGATTTATTGATGTCAAATTTAAATTAATATAAATAATATATATATATATATAAGGGAAGAAAGCAAAGAAATAGAGCATAGGAAGAGTTATTATATATATAAATGAAAACAAAGAGCCACCAGATAGAACAGAAAATTTAAAAAAAGCAGAAACACAGAAAGAGAAAGGAGGGGAAAAGAGAACAACGCTGGGTAGAATGGAAAATGGCGCAAAAAGTAGAGAAAAATAGAAGAAAAATCTGGACAAAAATACAAAAATAGATTCTTTTTACGAGTAAATTTTCTTTCAATTTCTCTCAGAAAATTATAATGAATTTGTTTATATTTAATTTAATTTTTAGCATAAACTAATGTAGACTCCTCATATGTGTCTTATTTCTTTCATTTAATAATGTCTGTGGAGCATCTCTAGTATTTTTTGTTAGTGGTGAAATAAGGGATGTAGTGGGCTCTTGTTGTTCTTCTCTTTATTGTTCCATCATTTGTTATTCATCTTTTTCTTCAAAATATAAAAGGAATTTATATTCTTCTTCAAGATTTTCCTATTCCCATGTTCTTTCTTCATCGTACTCTATATCACGACTAATAATAATATTCTCATTACTTGGATTATACAACTTGTAGCCTTTAGAGTTAGTGTCATACCCAATGAAAGTGAACTTTTCACTTTTTTCATCAAGTTTATTATTTTTTAATTTGGTACATGTACATAGGAGATAATTCCAAAAACTCTTAAACGAGAAATACTTGATTTTCTTCCGTTCTATGCTTATTATGGTGTCTTTCCCCATACATTTTTTTATTGGTGAGTGGTTACACAAGTAAACCGCACATGCTATGACTTCTGCCCAATCCTTTGGCTTTTTCTTCTTCTTTTTTAACATACTTCGGACAATGATGAGAATCATTTTATTCTTTCTCTCCACCACTTGTGTGGATAATGGTTGACGAATTGCATTAGCTGAACAATACACTTGAAACTCTTTAGAAGAAAATTCTCCCCCTTAATCAAATCTCATGGCCTTGATTTCAGGACCTTTTTTTTCTCTACAATAGCTTTGAATTTCTTGAAACCTCAAAATGCTACAAAATTTTGTTTTAATAAATATACCCAAATCTTTCTTGAAAAAAACATCACTAAAGAAAAGGAAACATTTAATTTTCCAAGAGAGCTTGGCTTGGTGGGACTGCACACATCAATATGAATGATCTCAAGTTGCTTTTGAGCTCTTGACTCCTTTGGAAAGCTTTCCAAAATTGTTTCCCATGTAAACATCCTTCACGTAGTTGATTGCAATGATTAATGGTAAAAAATCTCTCCCCGTTACTTTCTTTCAAACTAAATCTAATCCTCTAAATTTTAGGTGCTCATGTTGAAGATGTCAAAGCCATAATGAATCCTTCTAACAAGTATTCAAACACTTTGCAACATTGTTTTGAATGTATAACATGAATATTCTATTTCTTGATATTAAAACTTTTGCAATCATGTTATTTGAACAATCTTTTATAGAAAGACTATAATCTTTCAAGTGAATATCATAGCTTTTCTCTAAGAGTTATCCCAAGCTTAAGATATTGGTTTTCATAGTAGGTAAATAATATACATTTGAAATAAATTGATGTCTTCTATCTTTGAAACAAATAAGAATTTTACCTTTTCCTTGCACCATTATTTTAGAATTACCTTCTAAGGAAATACATCCACCATTGATTCATCAAGCTCTACAAACATGCTTTTTCATTCGGACATGTGATTGCGAGCACCAGTATCAAGGTACCAAGTACTATCTTGATCTTCAATTTTGGCTTTGCATGCTAGATGTAAAGTTTTATACTATTCACTGGTACCTTTTACATAGTTGGCCTTTTCTTCAATATTATTGTTTGAAGCTCTAAATTCTTATGCTTAGTGACCGAACTTTGTTATAGCATTGAACTTAAGATTTGCTATATCTCGAGTACGTGCGTCCTTTACCACGACCTCTAATTAAGTTTTATCCTTTATCATGATTGTCTTTAGAATTATTGTTATTAGTATTCCAATTTCTACCATGATCTCGATCTCTACCGTATCCTCGACCGCAACCGCAACCTCAACCTCTACCTTGGGCATGTTAGCTTTTCTCAATATTATAACTTTCTTCCTTTTCCTTGAGATGCATCTTGAGAAGTTATTATGTGATGTCATGATTCTTTTTATGCTTCTCTTCGTATACTTACAATGACCTTTAATTTGCTCAATTGTCATAGCCACCAGATCTTTGGTTTCCACTATCGTAGTTGATCTTGTTAAACATAGGAATTGGAAGGGATCATAATACTATTTTCCATAGCTTTAATAACACTTTGTTGTAAATAAATATAATAACTATCTTCCTTAAAGATTACCAAGAAGATGCTTAATATTATTATCAATATTATCTTTTGCGAACAAACTTTAACCTAGAAGTACTTATATATATTATAAAGCTAATTAACACCACAAAAAGTGGTTTAATTAAAATAAGATGAGTTAATATTAGTAGTTCTTATTATTCTATTAATATATTAAAATAATAAGATAATTATTACAATTTTTGTTTAAATAATCAAATAGCTTAGGTGGGAGTTTACTTTCTTTTATTATGTTAAGATTATATTTGGAGAATATTTTGTTTTCATGAATAAAAAGATGATATTTTATTTATATTTCATGCATGGATATTTAGATATTTTGGATTTGAAAAAAAAATGCAACTATAAAAAATGATATATCCCCAAAACTTTTCACTTCAATATTGAAAAAATGATCATTATTATAATTATATGATTTAACTATCTTAAGAGATTATCACTTAGTGCCACAAATGAGATTATCAAAGCATAATAATTTACATACAAGATTATGATATAAAATGAAGAGCAAATGAAAGAAAACAAATATAGATTATAATAAGCGAGGGAGTACGAGAACCTTAGGTTTTTCCATCAGAATCATCTAGTCTCCTTGTGATTCTATCATGTGAGCATAAATGTCATATTCAACATTAAAGGTGTCCAATGGTCCGGTCTGGTCAGGTTTTGGTTAAAAAACTTTAACTGGATCAGAAGATTTATATTACTCGGATTAGACTGTTTGAAACGGTTTTAAGTAATAAAAATCGGACTGAACTGTTTGATTTATAAAACGGTTCGGCCCGATTTAGTTTCTGGTTTGATTCGATTTTTTATACATTTAATGAAGAATAATGTGAAATTTTTAATATATTTTTAAACCGGTCTGGTCTGGTTCGAACGGTTTAAAATTAGTACAAATCGGATTGGACCGGACCGTTTGATTTATAAATTAAACCGTTCAATCCGGTCCGATTCGGTCCAGTTTTACAGTTTGGTCCGATCCGATTCAGTTTATAAACACTCCTATTCAACATACATCGCTCAAGTTCGGATTGAAATGAAGGTTCACAGCATCGTTAAGTTCATATTATTTATTACTTATCCAAAAAAAAAATTTCATACTAATTATTAGAATCCTAGAAGACTTATTCCTTTTAGAGTATATAATGATTTATTAAGATTAAAAACTATCTATTAGTTTCAAAATTAAATAATCAAAACGTTGTGTAGCTAATTATCGTAATAAAATTTAATGCAACTATTTTAAATGTATATATTAATGTTTAAAATTTAATGAAAGATATAACTAATTGAATGTAATACTTAAAAATTTTGACATATTAAATTGCAATAACATATATTCCATGTGAGCAGAACACATCAAATGTAGATGGATGTTTAAATGTGTAATTAGTTATTACAAAAAATAGTCTTTGCCAATTATTTTGATTATCTCGTTACTTTTTTTCACTGTCAACTTCTGCAATTTCTTTTACAGGAAGAAAACCTTTTACATTTTCTCCTAACTTTAATATTAGTTTTAGCTCCACATGATTATTATTCTACAACTAATTTTTCATTATTCTAACAGTTACATTTGACATTGATCAACTTTTATTATGGCACAAATAAAAAAACATAAAAATAAAATGAAAACCCATGGAAATCATTTAATTGTTACATTTGAAATTAACTTAACAAAAATGCATAAAATATTTTTACTCAAAAAAATTTATTTTAATTATTGTAATTAAACACGACTGAACATTTTTATACTCTTTTATGGAGCATTATTGTAATTAATATTTGAGCTTTTTATTCTAATAAATTTGTTATGAACTTGTATATTAAACATGAGGGTATTTTTGACTTTCCATTTCATAGCTTTAAAGTAATTGAGGATAATGTGGTCTAATTATTAAAAGTACGCGCTTTTGGGCTTTTTTTGTTTTCAAATGTCCAATTTGCTCTTTTAAAGTAGAGAAATATATTTGTTTTAGTTTCGTGGCTTTTCCATTAAGTAGTTGTAAAATATAAAGGTGACATTTGGTTAATAAAAGTGAATGAAAATGGAAATGAAATAAAAAAAAATAGTATTATTATTATATTATTTAGTTTATTATTGAAATCAAAGAAAAAATTGGTATTATAATTTTTGGTTTTAAATTAGAATAGAATAGAAAATATTGTATATTATCATAATAATATTCAGTAAAGTTTAAATAATATCACTTAATTGTTATTTTTAATTAGAAAAGATACATTATTGAAATTATTTTTTTTAAATAATTATAACTTAAAAATAAAATATATTATTAAAATTATTATTTTTTCTAAATAAGGTTTAGAGTTTTGGGAATTGGGGTTTAGGGGTTTAGAATTAAGGGTTTAGAATTAAGGGTTTATGATTTAGGGTTTAAGATTTAAGGTTTAGGGTTTATGATTTAGAATTATATTTGTGGGTTAAGGTTTAGGGTTATATTTGTGGGTTTAGAATTAAAATTGTTTTTTAAATAGGATTTACAATTTTGGTTTTTAGGTTCAGGGATTTCGGGTTTGGGATCTCAAGTATAGAGTTTAGAGTTTAGGGTTTATGATTTAGGCTTATATTTGTGGGTTAAAGTTTAGAATTAAAATTATTATTTTTCTAAATAAAGTTTAGGGTTTAAGATTATATTTGAGATACATAAAATTGTAAAGAATTAATTATAATTTCATTTCATTCCTACCAACCAAACATTACCAAAGGTACACACAAGCATTCCTTTCTCCATGCAGAACCTTTTCTATTTAGCATACTAGTGATTAATACATGTATTACAAGTAAAACTTATTCTTGTAAATCAAATAGAAAATATTTTTATTTATGATAATATATTTATATTATAATATTTTAAATAAAATTTAAAAATAATTATTAATTTTATAAATATATAATATGCACTTTACTCTTAATGATGATATTTTATTATTCTATCTAAAAATACCATCGTTTAAAGTCAATTACAATAATAAAATAAAATATATTTTTTGATCAATGCTTCATAAATAGGCATAGAATATATACAACATATATATCATGAAAATTAAAAAGCATTCATAAGTTATAAAAGTATAAAATTTTATAGATTAAATCAAACAATAGTTAAAAAAATGTTATAAAATAAATAAAAAATTTAACTATAATTAATTGAATAACTTTCTTTCTTTCTATTCCAATAAAAGATATATTTTAAGGCTAATAAAAAATAATATATAGAAAAGTTAGACTCAAAATTACTTATGTTGTTTTTTCATGTATTCTTGTATACTCTCATTCTTTTTAAGCCACATATTTAAATTAAACCAAATGTTATTTGATATAAAAGATCATTAAATAATCTTACAATAAATTTGATAAAAGAAAAAAAGTCATGGCTATATTTTCCAATAAATTAGATATATAATAATTACTAGTGTTGATTTAGAAGTAGCAAAGACAAATCAAAATAATTATATGTGATTTATAATTATTTAAATTTTGTAAACAAAGTTAAGAAAGTGTGATTAAATAATCACAACTAAATACTTCTGTAATTCTAATTTTTCATTCTTAACTAAGTGATTATGTATGTTATTTATTATTTCACAAATAATTAGTTTTAATTAAGAGCATTTGTAACTTCTATCATTTTGGTGATGGTATTCTCATGTGTAAAACATGATATCTGTATTTTATTTAATGTTTCTGTTTGTCCTTGGTAAGATTAGTTGATGATGGCTTAGTATCACTTAGAATACAGTTTTATGTTTGCTTGTTACACACACTCTTTTTCTTAGTTTGTATATAGTTTGCATTGTTGGGTGTTTGTTGTCATGATTAGGGGCTCTGTTTTTTGTCGTGGTGTTCCATTGGGGACTTTATTTGTATTGGGTTGTCTCGTTAGGATTTTTTGGTGTTGAGTTGTCCCATTGAGGACTAGGTATTTCTCCTTGTTAAAAATGTTGTTTGTTGTGGCTTTCAACAAGTGAGCTTGTGAGCAAGTTGACGTTGGATTTTCATTGCCTCGTTGACATTTTCACTGAGGGCTCACCAACCTTGGTTGATGAGTATGTATGGTTAGTTTAATGGCTAGTTTCCTCGACAACCTTAGGCGAAGAGAAGTCAACAAGGGTGGCTGGAGAGGGTTCAAGATGTTGGATTTTTTCTATAAATTCACTTCTCCCCCTTCTTGTTTTCTTTGCTAGAACTAAGGAAAGCTCTACTTGTTTGGAACTTGACTTCCTAATCCACTCGTAATCCGTTTTCCTTCTGAGTCTCCAGTTCATAAAACAATACAGCATTTGTGTAATGCAAGACATTAGAGAGGAGTCTTTATCATATTTCTCAAACACTAGATTGAGTGTAAAAAATATGAGATTGAGTGAGGTTTTAATGAGAGTCAAAATGTAGGGTTGATTAGTGAAGATTTACATCATTTTAAGGAGTTACTCTCAGTGTTGAGTTGTCATGAGTCATCTGGTAATTGTAAGAGTACAGTAGTTCCCATGGGAGAGAGCTTATGTGGTGATGTGATGTATGTCGATTGGTATTGGTAAGAATGAAACAGTTCCCATAACTAAAGAACCTTTGTGGTAATGTGACGTGTGTCAATTGGGTGTTATAAGATTATAATGTGGTACATAGGTTAGGAACCTATGTGTTGGTGTGCCGTATGTCGACTGGATATTGTGAAGTCACAACTTGTTTTCGTGTTAGGTGGCAGTTCCATCAATAGTCGATCACATCGCGTGGTGATAGAGCTCCAAGGATGAGCTTGGATCTACTTGGATAAGGTGTGGTGTTAACAACAAGCGAAGACAACATACACAGTTAGGATAGGTGTCTTAATTGATAGAGGTATTTATGTTTATATTGTTTATCAAGTTGCTCAACTTATTCTATTTAGTGAATTGCGAGAGCAATAAATACACAAGTATACGTATCGTAACAAGTAATATAATGATAAGAAAATATCGTTCCCATAGAGATTATTTTATTAGAAACTAATTTTTAAAACTAAAAAAATAAAAATCATTTTTTTTGTGTTTTTATATTTTAAGGAAACAAAAATTAAAATACTAAAAGTAAATAGTAATAATTAATTAATTCAAATTCAGTAACTAAGAAGATATATGAGAAAATATTTAGGAATACTTAATCTCCCAATTTTTTAAACATGTAAATAACTAAAATCTCACAAATATAATTATCAATTAATTACATAATCAATTGAATATAATTTAATATGTATTCATCTTTCAAGTAAACTACACACAATATAGTAATTAATTTAATCAAATTCTCATGCCAATTAAATTGCATACTATTCATTAAGTTCATCAATTATAGATCACATACATAAAAATCATACATTTTTGCCTAGAAACTATGAATATTATTTAATCAAGACAAACAATTAAATAATTCTCTCAAATCTATTTAATTGCATCTACAGATAAATTGTTGGCCAAACAATTAATAACATAAAAATAAGAATAAATAATATAATTAAATTATAATTATAATTGGGGTAAAATATTAGATCATCATATGGTGAAAATCGGGTACATAAGATCCCTAGATTAATAAATTAACTAGACATAATTTTATCCATAAAGCTCATATTTTTCATAAAAAAAGACATAAAAATTGATAAAGAAAATAGTAGAAGAAGAAATACAATCAATCTCTTGAATTGTAGTGCTAATCTCCTCTTGAATCTCTACCAAAATTGTATCTACTTTTGAATTTTTCTGTATTTTCTCTCTTTTTAACTCCAAAAACTTATCAAAATTATGATAATGGCGACTCATTAAGGTTTATGGGATGATTAGAAGCTTAAATATAGCTCAGGTACAATCTATACTATCAGATCAACTTCAGATGAAGGGTTGAGATCAAAACAAGCAAAATTAACAATGCTAGCCGATCACAACACAAACACATGGTAAGGGAGATCGGTTCGAGTCAACGCTTGTTGAGTCAATTCCACATGGCGTAAAGGTTTGATCGCGCTCTGAACTCGGATTGAACATCGTGCTGACACTTGGCACTCGCTACTTCGCTCCTCACATACAATGATTTACGATTCGTTGTCCCTACTTACTTGACATCGACGTGGCTTGCCTAGTCAGCTCCTCTACTTGTGTGACAAGCCACATGGTAGCTTTAGATTAGTCATACGTTAAAAATTCATAAAAAATCTATAAAAATTTAAAAAAAAAATCCCAAAAAATTATATTTTCACCCCTTTTCACTAAAAAAAAGTTTATATTTTAATATTTTTAGGTCCAAAAATACTATTTATTAAATAAAACAAGTAAATATTAAGTAAAAGTAGGCTAATGACTACTTTTATAAAGTCATTACACCTCCAAACTTAACTCTTTGCTTGTCCTCAAGTAAAGCCAAGTATAACTAAATAAAATAACATAGGTAGTACATTCATAAATATACTTCTATTAGTACATGCATATTTCACGAAAATGATCCCTCTCAAAAGTCGTACAATCCTATGATAAGGAAGTTCACATATTCATCAATCAATGTTCCATTAATTCAAGGATATGCAAGTTTTTTCACAAATTGATTCATGTGTGTGTGATGCACATGATATCATCCAATGGACTTATGAAATCAACCTATATGAGCATGCTAATTAATTCAATCTTAGAACAAGTCTTATAAGTCTATTTTTCACATCTCTATCCATTAATATAAATATATACTTAGCTAAATATTAATAAGGAATTTACATTGTTGTAATGCAAGTTTTAGGTGAGAGGTTGATAAATGAAGACATTTAGACTCTTTCCATACCTTAGCTTTCGTTTTATTCAACATGTACTATTTAACTACAATTGAGCTTTAATTTGATATTTCAATGCACCATCTTTTGTCATTCTTTTCATATTCTTTTATTCCACATCTTTTTTCTCTTTTTTTATTGTAACTTCACAACACCCCAAACTTATTTTCAATTTTATTTTTGTTTTTCTTTAGAAGGATAATTGTGTTGTGAGTTTTGTTTCTTTTTTCTCTTTTTTTATAGGATGTATTACATTTCACCTTACTCTATCGCATAACACAAGGATAAAGGTAATGCTTATTAGTTAGGCATAAATTTTGGCTTAAAGATATAAATGGTTCTTTATTAAGCTTAAATGGGTGACTACGGATATTAACAATAGTTAGCTTGAAAGGCTCAATCAATCCAAATAAGGTCTAAATCATTTCTCTTGCTAAATACTATTTAGGATTTCGCCCCAAGGGATGATCAAATAAATTCTAAAACTTGGTAGATCTCATCGACTCACATAAACTACTACAAATTTTCTCTCAATAAGTACACCAAAATCAATAATGAACATATGCATAAATATTTGAATAAATTCAATCAAAACTATCAAATATATCACATGATTAATGTAAATATATTAACAAATATGTAACATTCCTTATCCTAGTCATGACAACCAATTTTTATTATTATGTTCATATGGTTCATACCAAGCATGCATCCATTTAGTTTCCATATATTTGTCAAATTTTACCCAAATTATGATTCAAAACATTCTAAGAATTAAAAAAATCCCCTAAAAAATTTAAAATGCATAGTAAATACTAATGTAGAAAATAAAGTTCACTTAAATTACACATTGTTCCTAATGTGCACATACAAATATAAAAAGGTAAAAGAAAGGAAAACTCTCTTAATCATGGCACACCACATCTATCGATGAAATGCTCATTCTTATTGTGTCATTTCTCTCCACGTTTATTCACCTACAAAACAAAAATAATGAAAATATAAATAAAATAACGTTGAGTTGCCTCCTAACTAACGTCACGTTTAACGTCCTTGAATAGACGGTCATATGAAGTCCTAAGGCACATCCACCAAAGCTATCACAGATGTTTCATTTGATAATCGATCTTCATAATAGTTCTTCTCTCTGACCCATTAATCATAAATCGTTCTTTATCTTTTTTTTCTAATTCAATGGCTCCATAGTTGGCTGAGATCAAAACAGGCAAAATTAACAATGTCATCCAATCACAGCACGACATATGGCACACAGAATTCATTGGGTGAATAGAAACATGACACGTGGTAGGGGAGATCGGTCTAAGTCAACGCTTACTGAGTCAGCACCACGCGGCGTAATATGGTTTGTGGATGTAGATGGCGTGACGAATGGGTGGAACGACTAGACGAGTAGATTGGCGACACGTGACATAAAGGTTTGACAACACTTCGAACATGGATTGAAAGCCATGTTGACACATGGCACCCGTTGGCTCGCTCCTCACACAAGGCAATTTACAATCTGTTGTCTCTACTTACGTGGCATGGACAAGGCTTGCCCAGTCAACTCATTTGCTTGCGTGATAGCTTTTGATCGATCCTGTATTATAAATTCATACAAAATTCCCATAAATTTTCAAAAGTTATATTTTCAACCCTTTTCACTAAAAAATTTATATTTTAATATTTTTAGTCTCAAAAATACTATTTATTGAATAAAATAAGTAAATATTAAGTATAAAAGTATACTAATGATTACTTTCATAGAGTCATCAATGATTGTTATAAGTAACTCAAAGACGTTATTACATAATTAACCGAATATATTCCCAAATATGAGGTCTTAAACCGATTGAAAATTATTTATAACTTTTTCGGTATGTTTACCTAATTCCCATGATTTGTAATGTTTGTCATGTATATGCATATTACTAACCTAGACAAAAGCCTTTAGACATTACTATCACTAATGTGTTTACCGTATATCGTTCTTTCTTATCTGTCAATTTTTTTTATAATATGTTGAATTAAGCATGTAATTTTTGTTGTAATTCTACTATGGTATATGTTTAATTCATGTTATAAAACCTATTTGACCGAATAAGAATAGAGTTCATGAAAAAAATTTATGAGTTAACGTTTCAATCTCTCGTTTAGGTCTCAAAACCTTATTTAAGTCAAAAATTCTATTAACCTAAGTACAATTATTCTAACCTATGGAACTCTTAACATTAAAATTTAGAATAATATTAACCAGAATAACTATATGTAATATATAACTATTTTAATTTTGTACAAAAGAGAGTTAAAAAATCATGATTAAATAATCTGAATGAAATTTTAAATTTTAATGATTGTTATTTATTATTCTACGAATAATTAATTTTACTTAAAAATTAAAATTTTAAAGAAACATAACCAAAATAATTACGATCTATAACTTTTTAAATTTTATAAAAGAAATTAAGAAATAATAATTAAATAATCCTAAGTATTTTAGAATTTTAATTTTTAATTTCTAATTATATAATTATATTTATTATTTATTATTTCAAAAAAATTAATTTTAATTAATATTAAAATTTTAAAAAAATATAACTAAAATAATTATATACAACCTATAAAATTATTAAATGATATTAAATAATCCTAACAAAAATTTTAGAATTCTACCGATGATAATTAAATAATCCTAAATAAAATCTTTTAGAATTTGAATTTTTAATTTCTAATTAAATGGTTATGTTTTTTTATTTATTATCTTAAATAATTAATTTTAATTAAAAACACTAAAAAAATTTAATTAAAAACATTAAAATTATGAAGATATATTTTATATGATTGGATTAAATTATATGTCAAATACATTAATATTTATAATAGATATCACCAATCAAAATATAATATATCATTTTTAAGGCTATGATAACCTTACGGCCTAAATATTAACATGTTGAAAATGTGCATCAGAAGCTCTAAGATGAACGTAATTTTGAATTCTGTAAGCTATCAAAATTTTAGGTCTTAGAGATTGCATTACTGAGAATACTAGGAATCGAAAATCTCGAATCTTCGATCCCAATTCAAGCATAATGGCATTGCAAGTCCAAGAGTACAAGAAAACACAACTTCCATAACTTCTAAAGACAAGCCATAAAAGATAATTTCTGTAAGTTTTAAGTAATCTTGACATCTTGCAAGAGTCGAGCAGCTATTGAGCCATACCTTCTAGCCTCCCATTCACTAAGTTTCTCATTCTGGACACCTCCTGTTGGCTCAGAATCTTCCCTAACCTTTTCACATGTAAAATCGGCAACTTCTTGCACTTCACTACACCCCTCTTCAATTTTGTCCTTATCCTGAACATTTTCAACTTGAGCAGTTTTTGAGTCAATTCCCTGGACACCATTTCCCGTAATTCCCACCTGCGGCTTTAATCCCATAATAAAAAGTTGAATACTTGAATGCTGGTATGTATCATCCATCTGCATTGCATGGACCAAAGGCATTAGCACCATAAGTAGTAGTGATTCTACTCCAAGCTCAAGCTGTAAAGACTCTAATGACTCAATCAACTGAATACTTGGTGCACACCAATGGTAAAAGACCAAGAAGTTGGCTGCTAATTAACCAGTAAATACTTGTACTAGCAAGTTACAGATCTCTTGTTATTATGGAGTTTGGAAATTAACTGACAAACAAGACATGCATTTCTCAATAAAAAGCAGGAATACAATGCCAAGATGTTTAACATAATAAATAATCATAATGCATACCTTAGAACTTGGAACCATTTTCACCTCAAAGTTTCTCTTCCACATGTTAAGCATTTGCTCTTGAACATTTGTAGAACGGATTTCATACCCCATCTTCAAGAAACTTTGGAAATAAATGTGTGTATCTTTGATAAATATGTGGAAGAAAATGAATATATATCCAAAACAACTCATGTCGGACCTAGAAGAAGCATACCAAAATTGTAGTTTTTGGTCCGGATAATGCAAGTATTGTTTTTAGCAGTGGTTCTAAGAGATGTTCTGCATAAACCTTGAAACAAAAGGGAATAAACATCAGCAGCTCAGTTCAATAGATGATAATGGTCATCTTGACAAAGTTCTATGAGTTCAATTTGATATTTGCAATGGAAACATGAGCATTCAGGCTCTCATGATTGAAGAGGTTCAAATTTATGATTTCTATTATTCATTTCATACCAACTTACTAATCAACCAGCAATTTCTCAGCGTAAATCCATAACAGAAAAAAGTGTAAAAAACTTGAAAAACTTACAACATCAGTGCCAATTACGTAGTCAAAAGGTGGACAAACAGCACTTATATGGTCATCATTTCCCCAGCTTAGCTCGGCAACCTGCATAGAACCAAACAAATCTACAAAGAAGATTAATTTCCATAGCTGATACAGGTAGTCCACCGTCTATATAGCTAAAAAAATCTACTATTTACTAAGCACCTCATTAATCTACTGAGCATGCGCATTATAACCAAACTTAACACATTCACGCAAAACCTTTGGCAGAGGTAAGAAACAAGAGAAACTAAAAAGCATTCATAAAAAAAATGTGCACCAGAACCACGGCTAATCTGCATAATTCTTGAAGTGTTGCGTTCTGCATTTCTTCTCAGTAACGGCAAGATCTCTATTTGGTCTGTTGCAACTACATCACATCCTAGTAATGCCATGCCTGCAATGAGAACAACCATAACAGACTAGTCAGCAATCCATTTGACACTGAGTCACAACTCACAAGCTAATTGTTAACTCACTGTGCAGTCTATGAAGCTCAAAATCAATAGTACACACCCCTTGTAAGATTCATATTGAAGTTATGGTTCTGCCAAGATCTCTCCACCCTGAACCCCATGGACAATTCACTTAATCTCTTACCAAGCTATTAGGCCCAGAATCACAAGGTATGCAGCAAGCACAGGAGTAAGAATAACAACATGACTGGCCCATGACAAAACGTGGGTAAATCACACCCTTAAAGTGGAAAGGCAAAAATATTGTTAACTCTACAAAAGAATTAAACAGGAAATAAACTCACCAAAACCAGCAACTCCACAACCTGCTCCAAGTTCAATAACACGTTTTCCTTTAAGTTTAGATGGGCTGAACCTTCCTCTTCTGCAATTCTTTTCCTGGAACAAAGGAAAAAGCCATGGATTAAGAAAATAAAAGAATACTACTAGACATAGATCCAGATTTTTGCCAATGGCATGCTCTTAGAAATAGCATATTGAATAATTGGAGGGAAAAGCTAAACTCAGCAGTCAGCTCCACAAAAATAAGACATCCCCTGGAGGCACGGGGAACCAATGGGCCATTGCAAGGGGGTACATGCCAACCACATTTGCCCATTCTCTGCAAAAGTGAGACTTTTATGAGCTTTTGGACTTCCATGAGCAAACCTGCTTGACTTTCTGTACCCACCCGGCAGTGGCCTGGTGGCATGCAAGTTTCTGTCTCCCATGGGGAAATGGCTCAAAATGAGGGAGAAGAAAATCCTTAAAACCTATAAATAGTGGTTATTGCTAGTCCACATCATTGCAATTTTGTTAATATTTATCACCATCATAAAACAAGGGTAAGAGTCAGTTCTATATTAGTGTATTTACATAATAGGCAATGAATTTCCTTCAACACCACGATTTACAAACCTAGCATTCTGCAATTTTAAGTCAAGAGCTCAGGATCTCCAACTACGCTGTTAAGCTTTATGTTTTTTCCATTGCATTCTAAACTGGGCTTCAAAGTACATTTGAATAGGAACAGTAAAGCCTAGCCATTCAAACTTAGCTACATCATCATATACAAACTATGATTTAGCAGCATTTAGATTAAATATCAGAGAAAATTTGTATGCAACAGAAACATTGCAAGGCATATGGCAACATTATTACCAGAAATTTAACGAGTACAAGGGATGCATCCCAAACTGTTGTTCCATGATGATTGGAATTTGGATCCTGTCACAATGATAACAAATACACCAGTTATTTAAGTTGTTGAGAGATATGCAAGAAAACTAACTTCCAATATTGACCCAGTTCATGTGGTAGGACGTAGACCTCTCAAGAATAAATGTGCTCCGACCAACTGGCTAATGGATAGCATTTGACCAGAGATAAGCAGAAATGTTCTTATTATGCAATGAAATCACTTCACTTGTGGGCTCACAAAGAAAAATTAGTACTTCTGTGCTCTATGTTGGTGTTGTAGATATTTCAGCTCCCGTTGCATTGATGTAAAGCAATTGTACAAGAGAAAAAAACTGAAATCTTGAAATGTCCCCAATCTGATTTAATGTCATCTATCTTTCCTAAAAAGAGAGCGATAGTACATTCTCTAACTTTACAAGTCTTTCTACATATGATGAACCAATCTGACTTGTTTAAAGACCAAGTTCTCTATAGGCCCAAAATTAAGGGAAAGAAAAAGAGGAATGGTGACAATGCAAATAAGAATCTAAAAGGATGTTTAGAAAATTACCTGAGAAAACTGCAAATCATGACCCATAACTTCTAAGTCCATGGAAAATGTGGTTGGCAAATTCAACCTGTTACACAAAATCTTTCAGTTGTAAAGGGAAATGTATATAAAATTATCTCCAAAAGACCAGAACAAACTGCAATAAAAGCAAGAAATCTTCTATCATGAGAATCGAGAGGACAGAGCAAATAATTTTATGACATTAGATTGAACATGAACATGATGATACGACAGGAAAATCCAGAAGACACCATGAGGCAGAGTAATCTAGATATTGGTTGATACTTTAGCTAATCCCATTATTCAAACAGAAGACACGGATTTCCTTGACCCAGTGACAATACTTTCTCTTCATTAATATTAAGTATCAGAGATATATGATTCAGGCTTTAAACTAGAAATTTCTGAAGTGAATTTGTCAGTTTAACCAAAGGAAATGGTTCATTATCCTAGTTAAAGTTTTTGAGGGACTAAACAATAGTACATGAATATAATTCATTAGGCACATTCACACCCATAGAGAAACTAAGTTACTAAAAGCTACATATTAAGGTCCTTATATTTCAGTTTATCCTCACACGCAATTCCTGCTTCTTGGTCACCACAGGAGCAGAACCAAAGTGAGCAGGACCAGTACCCTTAGTTGTTCTATACCTTGCAGGAGAAGGGTTCAATTACCCATTCGGGGATTCAGTTTTTTATTACCCCAAAATGAAACTCTAACAGCTAGGTTTCGAGAGGGCTATATCTATCTCCGGAACAGGGGAAGAAAGGGAGGAAGGAATTCTATTCTTTACAGCCCTTTCCAGACCTTATGTAAATTTCCTTCGGTTGGGTTAGCTTTTTGGTAGGAAAGGCAGTAGTAGAGTTACTAGAGGTCCTTTGCGTCACGCTGTACTTGAAAATTTGAAAGTTAAAATAAAATTCGCATGAACAGTAAGAGAGTTCACATGAGTTCCAATTATTGAAAATAAAAAAGGGCAAACTCACAATACAGGCTTTCAAATTACAATTATTTCATAATATGAGAACCTTTACTAATCAATAATGGAATATGAAAAGAATCAGAAACACACAGAATAGAAAATAAAGCAATCAGAAAAGAAAAAAGTCAATCCAATGGGTGTGTTTATATACTTTTGAGAACTATAATCAGAAACAAATTAATTTTCTTTACTTAAATATCTTCTAAGAGATAATTTTGATTTTTTTTAACATAAGTAATTTAGAACAATATTTTTTTCATTGTCAAAAATTAAGTTCCCATCCTCGCAATTGTAATTAAGTTCCTAGAAAATTGGGAATTTAATTCACAACATCCTAATTCTTAATGTCTTATTTCATAAACAAAAGCATAAATCTTTATGAAAAATTTAATTCCCTTTACTGGTATGTAAACACGATTATACGGGTCTGTTGAGTTAAAAATGAAACAGTTGCATTCTCAAGCGTATATTACACAATTACCGAGTTAAAACTTCAATACTTACATAAAAAAACGACTTACACCAAAGAACAGGTTACTAATAATAATGATAATAATAAATAAAATAAAATAAAATAAGTGAAATTATAATAGATAAATAAGTGAACGAAATTTAAGGGAAAAAAAGGGAAAGTTGAACATTACCTGTCAGGTTCCATTTGATCACTATAAGTTACCGGAGACAAGTAAATCTTAAAACTGATATAAATTTGAAGTAGCCAACTGTAATAGTATGTTCAAAAATCTGACATCAACTCATCCACTACTCCAATACAACAGAAAATTATGTATTAAAAAGAGATGAATATATGAAATAAAGAGGAATCTTCTTTATTTTTAAAACTAAATAAATAAAAAGAAAAAAATACCTGCGCAATTTGATAGGTTCGTTTGCTTCAGGAAAAAAATATCTATCGGTAAATAGAAACTCTAATTAGATTAACATAGCACAATCGAACCCCAAAAAACGAAAACCATAACAAAAACACAGAGAGATAGGGAATGATAGTGAAATCAGTAAATCAAAACGATTTTTTAGATTAAGAGCCGATGTACCTTGAATCTTACAAAGGAGGAGACTTGATAAACTTCGGTAAAGTAAGAGATGGCCACAGGGGAAGAGAACTGGGATTTCCGAGGCCCAAAGGCAGCGTTAGATAACTTCGGATGCGGACTTTTGGGCATTTGCATAAAGGGCATTTATTTGTTGAAATGGTAACATAAATTTATAGTTATATTTATATTTATATTAATGGTTAATTATGTGATGCCACTTGGTACTTAACAAATTTTTTAAAAAATAATTTTATTTTTATTTTTATTTTTATATAATATATCATACTATAATATAATATAATTATAAATTGATTAAATAATATCTATAATCTCTTAATTTTTACTCATTTTATATTTTAATTTTTTAATAATTTTTTATAATATTTGATCCCTTAATTTTTTAAATTTGATAATTTTAATCTAAATAGTTAATTCACATTTAAATATAACAATTGATGTTAAAATCTTGATTAAATTATTGGAATAATTTTTCAACTTTTATTCATTCTATATTTTGGTCTCTTGATTAATTTTTTTGTAAGATTTAATCCACTAATTTTTAAAATTTTATAATTTTAACTTAAATTATTAATTTTTAATCAAATATAATATTTGATGTTAAAAATTCATATATGTCACACTTGAATACATTATAGACATTATAACTATATTATTTTTATGAAATAATATTATTTTTATTGATATACAAATTATATTTTTTTTGAAGATGAATATTATATAAATGCAGTTTTTATAATCAAAAACCAAAATAAAAAAGTATATATAAAGCAAACCAAAGTTAATTCATACTAATACGGTGAAAGTTTTAGATTTTTATTCAAATTTATTAACGTATTGTTAAAGGATATATTACACAAATCATTCTTCAAATTTTATATATTCTATTGATAAACTTTTTTAATGGTTTGGTTAATTTAATTATTTAATTTTCTTCTTTATACTTTTTGTTTCTTTAGTTAATTTACTTTTTAATGATTTTTATTTATTTATTTTTTACTTTTTTTTACCAAGCTGTATTATTTTTGTGATATTTATTTTTTACTTTTTTTTACCAAGCTGTATTATTTTTGTGATGCAATTTAGACCAAAAGTAATAAGTTTTCGTATCCACAAAAATAATATTACATAAAATAAGTAATATAGCTAAAATGATTAACACTTGTGTCACACATGATTTTTTAACCTCAAACATTATATTTATTTGAGAATTAATGATTTTGATCAAAACTATCAAATTTAAAAAGTTAAAAATCAAATCTTAAGAAAAAACACAATTAAGAGACTAAAGTATAGAATGAATGAAAGTTAGAGATCATGTATGGTTTTTAACCAAGTCTTTAATATCAAAAAAATACATTTGATTGAGAATTGACATTTTAGATTAAAATTATCAAATTCAAAAAGTTAGGCGTCCAAATATTACGAAAAAATAATTAAGAAATCAAATTATAAAATAAGTAAAAATTAAGAGAGCATAAATATTATTTAACCTTATAATTTAATTTTTCCTAATATTTTTTCTTTTTGAAATATTAGAAATGCTAAAATTTTATTTTTTTAGGTCCCAAAACTCCTAAATTTTTTAATAAAATAATTTTATTATTATTATTATTCATGATATATTATAGTATTATTTATTAATAATAATATAATCTGTATAATTATATATAATAAAAAATTATTGCGTTAATTATAATTATAATATAATTGGAAATTTTTAATATAAAAGTACTCTGGTACTACTAATCCATTTTATTGTTAATCGTGTCATATTTTTTTTTATTTATAAAATTAAATTTATACTATAATATAAAATAGTATATTTTTAAAATTCCATTATTTAATAAAATTATACATAATAATAATATCAAAATTATGTATTGTGATAATATCAATACTTAAATTTTTATTTTTATATATATGACACTTTATACTTACCATAAGATTATATAGTTATGACAATATCATTTAAATGTATTTTTTAAAGCACCACTTATCAATAAAATGTACACAATATTAATATTAATATTGTGTAATGTGATAATACCAATACTTAAATTTTTTGTATAGAGTATTTTATACCTACCAATAGATTAAGTCATTTATCTATTCATAATACAAATACACAATAATAATATCAAAATTATGTATTATACATAACAATGCTATCAAGACTCTTAAATTTATACTATGAATTTAAAAATTAGATTTTAAATATAATGTGTATAATGACAATATAAGGCTTAATTTTATGCTTTTAAAAATGTGACACTCTATATTTAACATTTTATTATACTTTACTATGAATTATATCTATTTTTTTAAGTAATAAATTTAAAAAATTGAATTTTTAAAACACCATTTGTGTAAAAATTGGATTTGAATGCACTATTTGTATACAATTATAATGACAATACTATTTGAACTTATTCTTTTAAATGTGAAACTCTACGCTTATCGTGTGAGTATAAATTTCACCAAAATAATTCTTTTATTTATTCACTACTTAAATAAGTTTTATTTTCATTATCTTCGTTCTTGTCACTTTTTTTTTATTTTCTCATCTTTAATGAATAAAATATATATAATGACAATACTAAGACTTAAACTTATATTTTGTATCAAACACTCTACACTTATTACTTCACTATAAAGTTATGATTGTTTTTTATCTAACTTATGTGTTAATTAAATTAAAATTAAATAAGTTTTTTGTCGTCATCATGGTCTCCTTTTTAAGGTTAAGTATATATTATAAATTTTAAAAATTGAATTTTTAATGCATCATGTGTATACAATAATAATATGAAGACTCTTAAATTTATACTATAAATTTAAAAACAAAGATTTTAAAATGTAATGGTTTAACTTCGTTATAATAGTTCCCATTTTTTCAATTAATAAATCTTAAAAATTTAATTTTTTATGCATCATTTTTTTTACAATAATAATATCAAGACTTTTAAATTTATATTATGATTTTAAAAAATTAAATTTTTAAATATAATTTATATAATGATAATATCAAGACTTAAAACTTACTTTTATATAGGACACTCTACGCTTATCACATCATTATGAAGTTATGACTATGATACAAATATAAATTAATTTTATTTAATAATTATCTAAAAATAAATTATATAAATTTACTTATAAGTTTAATTCTTGTTTTTTTTACTCACAACATATATATATATATATACCTAAAATATTATATTTAATGTGTAAATATTAAATAATATAACAACTTCAAAGTTTAATTATATATATATATAGTGACATATCTAATCAGACTGAATAGGATTTGAAGAGCTGTCACGATCATTCACATCAATTTTCACGATAATAAAGTATCCTCGTTGGGTCCTCCCGTCACCACGCACCCTTGACCGACCGACAATCGACGAATGGAGGAAGAAGGACGTTTTTGCTTTTCTGCAGAAAGCCTTCCACTGGCAGGCGATCGTGTTTTTCACAGGATTTTTTAGGTTAGCATAACAAAGAAAGAGAGTGCCAAGGACCCATTCCCGAGCAGGGGTAGCCACCCGGCTTTCTAAAAGCCATAGTAAGGCTGTGCAGTCAGCCTGTATCAGGGCTCAAGTGATTCACCGAAGCGATGAGACCTTGAAAGCTGCTTTTATATATATATATACACATGTGTGCATATATACACATATGTTACATCTTCTTCCACTATCAAATATGGTCTATACTCATGCATTAGCACGTGCTACATCATTCTAGTTATTAAAAGTAGTAGTGAAATTTTCCTTTATTTGTTGTCGTTGTCTCACTTTTTCCACTTCTTTTATATATATATAAAGTCAAATTTATTTATAACGTAAACAAAGTAGATTTTTAAACTAACACGTTCTAATAAAAATCTCTAAATAATAATATTAAAATTGTGATAATATCAATATTAAAATTTTTGTTTTTTTCTTTTGTATAAAACACTTTACACTTATTACAAGACTACTGGTTATAATTATATTATTTATCTACTTATACGTAAATAATAATATCAAAATATGTATTGGTATAAAATAGTTGAATTTTTTTTTATATATGATACTTTACATTTACAGATAGATTTTTAAAGCATGAATTTCTAATAAAAAAACTCACGCAATAATAAAATCAAAATTATATAGTGTAATAATAAAAATACTTAAATTTTTTCTTTTGTATTTACATTTAGCACGTAGTTATGATTATGTTATTTTTCTATTTATATACGAATAATTATATCAAAATTATGTATTATAATAATACAAATACTTGAATTTTTATTTATTTATATGACACTTTATATTTAAAGAATTTTAAAGTATCACTTTCTAATAAAAATATAAGCAATAATAATATCAAAATATGTATTATGATAATATCAATAATTAAACTTTTGTTTTTGTATAGATACTTTACACTTACCACGAGATTATGTGGTTGACTATGTCATTTAAAAGTATATTTTTTAAACCTCTTTCTAATATAAAAACAAACAATATTAATATTAAAATTATGTATTGTAATAATACCAATACTTAAACTTTTATTTTCTTATATAGGACATTTAGCACTTACCATTAAATTATATGGTTATGACTATGTCATTTAAAAATATATTTTTTAAGTCACTTTCTAATAAAAATACAAAGAATAATAATATCAAAATTATGTATTGTAATAATAACAATACTTGAACTTTTTTTTGTATAGGACACTTTACACTTACCACTATATTACGTCGTTATGAGTACATTATTTATCTACTCATATATGAAGCAATATTTTTCTAATTATCAAGCCAAATTTATATTGTAATGTAAAAGATGAATTTTCAAAACATCATTTTTTAATAAAAAGTGTATAAAATAATAATATCAAAATTATATATTTTGATAATATCTAATACTTTAACTTTTGTTTTTTATAATAAAGGGAATTTTATAATTACCATTAGATCATATGGTTACATTATTTGTCTACGCTTATACAGAGTAATTTTTTCTAATTATCAAGTCAAATTTATATTATTGTGAAAAATAAATTTTTAAAACACTATTTTCTAATAATATGTAGACAAAATAAAAATATCAAAATCATGTATTATGATAATATTTAATACTTCAAAAAATATTTTGCATAGGTCACGTTATACTTACTACTAGATTATATAGTGATGATTATGTCATTTGTCTATTTATATATGAATCAAATTACATCTAAATTACATTTTTGTTAAACTCATATATGAATTAAGTTATGCTTAAATAATTTTTTTTTATCTTTTTTATCGTAGTCGTTGAAGTCCTTTTTAAGAAAATTTAATTTTATACCATAATTTTTAAAAGTTAGTGTTTTAAAGATCATTTGTACACAATGATAATACAAGACTTTTAAATTTATACTATAAATTTAAAAAATTAGAATTTTAAATGTAATGATTCGACTTTGTCATCATCGTCTCTTTTCTGAAAAAAGTTAATAAATTTAGAAAATTAAATTTTTAAATCACTATTTGTGCATAATAATAATATCAAAAATCTTATATAATATGAATTTAAAATACGAGTGTTAAATATAATGTATATAATAACAATATTAAGTCTTAAATTTATGCTTTATATAAGAGATGCTATTTTTATCACATCACAATGAAGTTATGACAATGTTTTTTTTTTTTGTATACCTTATGTATAAATTAAATTACACTAAATTTATTTTTTTAATATTATATTTAGGTTAATAGTTCTATTTTATAGATTAACAATTTAGGTTTTTTGGTATTTCTTTGAACAATTAAATACTTACATATATACACACATACTTTATAAATATAATTCAAAAAAATTATATTATAAGAAAATTTATAATGTTATTTTTTTCTAAGTAATGTATAATGCTATTTTAAATTTTATATTTGTATTAATTGTATCATTTTTATTAAATAATTAACTAAAAATAAATTATATAAATTAATTTATAAGTTCACTTCTTATTTCTTAGCTCACAATATATATCTACCTATTATTTATCAAACAATCATATCTATTTTACAATTTATATTTTCAACTATGGAAATTAAAAATTGATTATCAAATAAATATTTAAAAATAAATAAAAAATTCAATTCAAAAATTAAAAAAATAATTATTAAATATAACAAATGTGGCTAATCGTGTTCAGGTATTGACGAATGACGAGTACTACATGAAAAAAAATCATTAAAATTTTTAAACCCTTACCCGTGTCATTCATGTAAAACAGTAACAAAAACGGTAACTTACTAGGATCAAAACACATTTAGTGTTTAATTCCATTTAAAATATTCTAATATTGGAATAATGTTATAATTTTACACCATCATGATCATCTGATGATATAAAAAATTAAATAATAAATTAAAAACAATAATTATGTGCCAAATAAATATATATATTAAGTAAATTTTATTTGTAAATATCAAATAATATAACAATTTTAAAGTTTGATGTTCGTACTACATATGTATTGTGTTACATCTTCTTGTCCCGTAAAATATAATATATATAATCGTTATACTTTGTCTTTAAAGTTTTTATAATATTACAATTTGTTTTAGAAAAATTACAATTAAATTCATTAAATAAAAATTAAATATACAATTTAGATCCAAATTCAAATATCTAAATATTGGGTACAATGGAAACATAAAAAAATAAATAAAAAAATAAGACATAAGAAATTCAAGTCTTAAATACAGGTGTTAACTCACGAGAATATTGCCTTCATATAATATATTTTTTATTCCAATAGCATTTTTTTCCCAAACTAGTAAAAACTTACCCAAAATTCAAAGTTTTACACATATAAATACTGAAATGCCCTTGCTACATAAGTTTAATAAAATGAAAATTAGATTAGATCTTACAAGATCTCCGATGAGCCACCAATGTTTCAACGATTTTTGTCGATGACCCATTAGAATTCTGACAACCTTTGCCGACGAAGCATCGAATATAACATATTACATCTATATGCATCTTTCTTTGTAACATGTTATATCTACATGTTCTTGTAACATGCTACATCTACATATATGTTTGTATGTAACATGTTACATCTAACGTAGTTTAAACAACCCACCAGATATAACATGTTATATCAAACATAGTTTCGGTGATCTACCAGATGTAACCTGTTACATCTACATATATCTTTTTATGTAACATGTTACATCTACCAGAGCTTTGATAAGGTTACCAATGGTGTTAATGGAGCACCAGTGAGATCGTCAGAACTCCAATAGGGTAGCCAGTATTGGTTACCAAAGATGTGGTGAATGTGACATTCATTTTATTTTATTGAAGTTATAAAAGGAGGATTCTTTAGTCTTTTTATTATATAATTTGGTATAAATATAGGAGTTTTTGAATCAAAAATCAAGCTATTTAAGTCCAAAATTGGTTAACTTAATACTCATTATACCTTCTATCTAAAGAATAATATTATGAACCTAAAAAAAACCTCTTTACACCTAAAAATATCACATACATAGGTATAAAAAAAACCTATATATATATATTATTCTTTGTATTTTAGTTGCCCAAAAAACTTTCACAATATAAACAACACAATTTTAACTTAATACATGTTTGTTGTTATGCTTTTCATACAATATGTGCTTGACCTAATATAACTACATAAGCCCAACTAATATTATCATAAAAATGTATATCAAAAATGAGAATTACACAAAGGTCAATTGTTCTTCCAACTCAAATAGGTAATTAGGACCTAGATTTGTGGTAGAAATGCCAACCTATGGAATATACCAATTTGGTCAAGACAACTTGACAAACGTGAATTAAGAAAATAAAATGGAAGAAGTACGAGAAAATATACTCAATTTAACACACAACAAAAATAACCAACAGTAAGAAAGAACAAATTGTAGTTAACACACTAGTGACGTTGTGTCTCATAGATTCTTTCCAGACTAGCAACATGCATAAACATAAAAAAATCACATATCATGCGAATCAATCATACATATTGGAAAAGTTATAAAGGATTTTCAATCACTTTGAGACTCCTTAGAGACTCACAACACGTAATCATACATAACATATCATACCACAAAAAAAGGTTGGCACTCGATACACAATCAGGATAAGAAATATATACTCCTTAGAGACCCACACCAAAAATGCATGATCATAAAGTATAAGCAATAATTAGAATGTTATGGTCGTGCTATGAGTAAAGGAAAAAAAGCATGCAACAACATAAAATATATAATCTTTCTAATTAGAGTCTAACATAATAATCTAATCATGTCTAACAACATTGAAGGAATCAAGACTCAATCCACAATGAGGTTAAAGAGATACCGACTCCTTTAGGACTCGTCCCAAACATAAAAAAACATAATGATAAACACTCAATAAATAATCACAGCAGTAGTACAATAATCATAGACAAGAAATATTATAAAACAGATGTAATATTCAATATTCAGAAAGTAGGCAATAAATAATAAAAGATTTATAATCACAGTTTAAATTTCAATATGTAGAGACATATATAATTTAAACTCTAATTGTACTCGCCAAATATTAGAGCATGCATAATACCAAATATAAAAAGGTAAACTCACATAGATACCCTGCCTATGTGGTAACATCCTAAGGTTGCTTATGGAAATCCTTTGGTAACAAATAAATCCATTAAGTAATAAAAAAAATTAAACTTGATAGAAATAAAATCCCCACCACCTCTATCAATTGGAACCACTATTTGAATTATCTATTGTTTCCTTGCTAATTACTTAGTTTGACACACGAACACGGGTCTCTTTCAAAGTCAACACCATTTAATATGGCATGATCAGAAATTGTAGATTAGTAGTTTGAAGTGAACATAACTATTAACCTTGAGGACCACCCTCGATCACAAACCATCGATAATCACGTGGGACACATTTTTCAATACAAACCATAAATCATCTACATGTGATATACAATCAATTCACGTACTGCACACAACTAATTATTTGATATCTTAACATAATAAATTAACCCAATCTCATAATATTATGTCTCACATAGGAAGTAAAATAGTCACGAGCACTCTATTTTACCCATAACATTCACCAGCACATGACTCATAACCACACAAGCTCCTCACGTAAATCTACTTGCAAACATTACCTCGAGTACTCAAGCTCTAGAGCATAGTTTTTCTCACATAGTCACGAATCACTAATACCAAATAACACTCAAGGTAATAGTGATCCAGAAATAGAAAATGAGATGTCAATTTGATACAACTCCATTACATATTTTCTCGATGAGAAACAAGAAAAGAGAGGTGGTATTTATAAAAGCTACCCCAGCTCATGGCAAACCTCGCAGAGGATTCTTGTTGACCACCTCCTTGGGGGTCTGGCGAGGCTCTTGTTATGGACCTTGTTGAGGTGCCAAAAACCACATTTTTTCAAATAAAAAAATTTCAAGTAATTTTCATAAATATTCACACCTAAACCGAAAAAAAACACGAGTAATAATGTTGGTAAGTGTACATACTATGAAAATCAACCCCATGGTGTATGCAAACATACTTATATAAAGTACATCTAAGTATGTGTGTATATTACTGATCGTCAGTAACCAACCTTATATGGACGAAAACAAATACATTAAGTAAAATAAACAGACTTTATATTTTACACACGAGAAGCCAATGAAACACAAAGGATTACATGACTTACATAAAAAATTTAAGTTAATTGATATTTTTGATTCATGGAGTTTAAAATTAATAATTATCTATATTAATTTATATTAATTATGATTATTTTAAGCTTGTAGGATCAACAAAATTAGTTAAAAATATCAAAGAAATCAAAAATTGATTTTAGCAACACATCTTAATGAGATGTCATAAACAAGCTAATGAATTTGGATCATAATTTTTTATTCTTATATCTAAATGAGATTATTCAATTTCATACATATATATAAGAGATTTATCTATAATTCCATATTTCATATAGAATATCCAAATCTGATTATTTCTAGCCCAAAAATGAGATGAAATCCAAAATATATTGCATTTAAACATCTATTAGTATTTCTAATATATCATTTTGTATAAATCTCCAAATTAGGTTCTTAATCATGTGGAAAGATAATAGATTTATCTATAATTCGCCTTTTGAAAATATTTTTCAAATCAACTATATTCGAGAAGAAAATGTCACAATATTATTAATATTCAGTAAATCTTCATACTATAAGTAAGAAAGAAAAAACATGATATTATCAAGATTCAGTAAATCTTCTTACTCCAATACTATAAATAGATGGGGCATCAACACTAGGAGATCATCAAAAAATTACAAAGAACTATTACTTTTTTCTCTCATTCTTTCTCTCTAAAATTTGTGGGAATGATTTATAAGTTAGGCTAAAATTAGAGCAATGATAAAGAGGAGCTTAATGGTATAGTTTTCTATATTCATTTCATTTATATTTATAAGTGATTTCTAGTTTACAATTTCGTTTTAAGAAATTATTTTATTCATAATTTACTATATTTAATATATTATATTCTTCATTTCATATAAATTCATTCATGCTTTATTTATGTGTAACTCTTAATTTATAATTATTATATTTACTTTATAAGTTGTCATTTTACTACGATATTATCATTTTAATATGTTGTCGGTCTTAGATAACTAATAAAAATAAATTTTGCTTGTTCTTCAATGAAATTATTTTCTCAAAGTATATACAATAGTTTTTGTTATTAATCTTCAACTTTATATCTTCAAATATTTTGTTTAGGATGTGAAACAAATAATTGAGTAATAAATAAGAATCAAAGTTTGCAATATTAATATGAAACAATTAAGTAAATCTAAAAACCTTATTATCTAATATTAATTTTATTTTCTTTTAAATTCTTATACTTAATTATTATTCTTTTTCTTTATTTCTCAATTATCATTTTTATTTATTATTTTGTGATAACCTTTTTATTAATTTATTTATTTTCCTACGGAATCGAAACCTAAAGTTACATTGCAATAACCCTTAGCTAAAATTAATAATTCTTAGCGTGATCAAAATTTGGCGTCGTTTCCTAGGAAGTGTCACAATAAAGGGGTTTATCTTACTTCGATATGAAAAATGATAATTTTTTATTTTGTAAGAATTCTTTTTAACTTCTATATAAGTAAACAAAGTTTGATATAATTTTTTTTAAAAAAAACTCTCCACTTATTACTTGCTTCAATTATTATTATTATTTTTCGCTTTTTATATTTTTTATTATTATTTTTTCAAAAAGTTACTCATTTTGTATCTTTTTTTTTCTAATTTTTCTTATTCATTAGTTTGTTTTAAAAAATAACAATAATTGTATGGTTGCATAAAAGAGTAAGATATAAAAGAATTCTATTGAGGAGGATAGTTCTTGAAAGGCTTAATTCCACTTGTCTTTTCTAATAATGTTGCTTTGTATATGATGGTGGTTTTTAAGGAGGCATCGCCTTATCATTCTTTCTTGATAGCACTATTGGAATAATATTTGAGTCACTACATCATTGTTATTGTTATTTTCTTAAAAAATATTAATTTTAATATTTTCGTTTATTTCTTTGTTAGATTTAGTTGACAAATAAAAATTAAATAAAATTTAAAAACAAAAAATAATACTAAAACAAAAAAATTAAAAAAAAGGTGCCAAAGCATATGAATCAATCTTAAGACGAAAGAGGTAGATTTTTAAAAAGAATAAAATTAGAATTATCTTTAATAAAATCACATTCTTCTGAATCATTTTCTAACTATGAAAATATGAGTGATCGTGAGGATAATCACGTTAGAACACTTAAAGATTGCATCCATTTTACCGGTACAGTAACACCATCATACGCAAAGGTTTCCCATAACACATCACAAATGAATTTCAAACCTGGAAAGATAGAAATCTTGGGGACTTTTCATGGCATAGATAGTGAAAATCTATATCTACATATTAAGGAATTTGAAGAGTTAGTGGCCACTTTTTATAGTCAATAAAATGCTATAAACTCTATTAGGTTGAAAATTTTCCCTTTCTTCCTAAAAAACAAATCATTGAGTTTGCTATACTCTTTGAGATCGAGATCCATAGATACATCGGCAAAAATGACCCAATATTTCTTTAATAAATATTTCTCCCACCATGAGACAATAACCTTAAAAAATAGATATCAATATTTTTTTCCAAAAAGATAGTGAAACATTATACTAAGCTTAGGAGAGGTTTAAAGAGTTGCTAAACATATGCCCACAGCATGAGTAAGAAGTAAGAAAATTGACACTTAGTTAGCTACTTCTCTGATGGGCTCACAATTAGGGAGCACCAATTTATAGAAATGATGTGCAATAGTTAGTTTTTCCAAAAAGATCCTAATGAAGCCATAGACTACCTAAATGAATTAGTAGAGAAAGTTCATACCTAAATAGATCCTAGCACTAATAGATCATGACCAATTGGAATTTACCATATAAGAGAAGAAGAAAACCTTCAAGCCCAACTAGAAGTCTTGAATAGGGAATTAGAGGCCTTAAAATGAAAGATAGTAGAACCACTCGTACAATTACGATAGTAGAAACTCTAGGTACATGCTTTATTTGTGGGACAGTATAACACTTAGCTCAAAATTTCCCAACCTAGAGTGAGATGATAGGAGTTTATGAAGAACAATATAATAATGTAGGAATATTTAGAAAACCTTATTATCCTTACTCAAAAACATACAATCCTTCTTAGAGAAACCATCCAAACTTCAACTAGATGTCTGGCCATATAGCCCAACAAAAACTAGAAAACTGAGCAATAAAGAAATTACCCAATACCTCAATGTAATGCATGATCGAAAAGGAATCCTTTAAAGGAATCACTACAATCATTTATGGAGGCACAAGGTAAAACTAACCAAAAGTTTGAGCCTATACTTACACAAGTGTTAGAGGAGAACTAAGAGGTCAAAAGTCATATCACCAAACTAACCAACACTCTTACTATACAAGAGCAAGGAAATTTAAACCCTTGAAAGGCCAACATATGGCACAAACCTCTACTACAAATGCCCACAATGTCAAAGAGGTCAATGCCATCACAAATTGAAGTGAGAAAATTCTAAAGAGACCAAATATATCAAGTCCACAAACTAGTATGAGAACTATCATTTCCATGAGTAATGCTGAGATGCCCCTTCAAAGAAAGTAGAGAAAAAGTTTTTAGTTTAAATACCCTTTCCTCAAGCCCTAATATATGGAGAGAGAAATCCTGATGACCAAGACAAGATCATAAAACACTTGAAACAAGTTAAGATTAATCTTCCCTTGTTACATATGATTAAGAAGATACCCATTTATGCTAAAATAATCAAGGATCTATGCACCATGAAAAGAAGGCACCATGTCAAGAAGATTGGATTTTTGATAGAGCAATTTGGTAAGGTGATAGAACAAGAAACACTACCAAAGTACAAAAGTCCAAGTTGTTCTATAACTTCCTACTAGATTGGACATATGAATTTGGTCATGCCTTTCTAGACCTTGGAACAAGTGTCAATTTGATTCCTTTTTCTATATACTTGCAACTTGGACTTGGAGAGATAAAACCCACTTCTATGGTACTATAACTAACTGACCATTTTGTATAAAACCTAAGAGGAATAGTTGAAGATATTCTGCTCCAAATTGATAAATACTACTATCATGTTAACTTTCTAGTTTTGGATACTCAATATGTGGCTGCAATAGTATCAAAGATCCCACTAATCTTGAGAAAGTCTTTTCTTGCTACAATAAATTATCTTATTAATTGTAGGAATCGACTTATGAACTTATCTTTTGAGAACATGACTTTAGAGGTGAATATTTTTCATGTTGAGAAGCAACCATGAGATGAGGATGAGTGTTATTACATCTACATTATAGACACACTCATTAAAGAGGAAGTAGAGATGTATGATCATTCTAAATCCTCAGAGTATCTTCTTCTTAATCATAAATCTAAACTATTACCTTTTCTTGATATATCTAATGTTGCATTTATTTCTGATAACAAGTAGGATAATCAACTAATATACTAAAAAACACACTTTAAAGATCCAATTAATGGGAAAATTTTCACAGTAAATGGACAAGGGTTGATGAATTATATAGAGAAGGTGGATAATTCTATTTGTTTCTTGGAGATTCATTTTGTGTCTCCTATCTACCAATGTTGGCCAGGTTTTATTTTTTTTCTGTAAACTATAGTTTTTTTTTCCTTTCTCATCTTTTATTTGTTTTTAGTTTATTTCATTTTATTTTCTTTATTTTGTTACTTTTATGTTTCTCATCTTTAGCTAGCATACTTAGAGGTAGTTTTTATGTGAAATTTCATCACTCAAGTGTCCTCTATTCTTTGCTCTTTTATTCACATTTATTTTTGGGACATTAAGGACACTATTAAATTTAGGTTGGAGAGGTAGCACCTCATGCATAATTTTTATGCATATTTTCTATATATATTGATGCCCATTATTCACATTAAAAGAATATTATAAAAAAATGCTTAGATCTTACCAATTTTTTTAAAATAAGTTTGCATTATATGTTTGTAATTTTTAAATGAAAATTATTGCACCATTGTCTAGGTATTGACTTCAAATTGTTTGGTTTTAGTCACTTTTTCTATTTTGATTATTAAATAATAGATTCAAAAATATTTTATCCATATTACTAAGCTTTTTGTTAAGATGGATGCTCAATATATATAGCCAAGGAAATTTTCATGTTTAAGCATATATTTTTATGATCTCACACATTTTTTGTAAGTGAGTATAGAGAATTGAGAAAACACCTTATGAACTTTCATTGATCTTTTGAATTACTTAGTTGATGTTTAGAATATAATTTATTAGTTTATGAAATAAATTGATTGAAAATTTAAAGGATGATATTAGTAAAAAAAATGAGATATTTTTTGTGAGAAACTATTAGTAATTATACTTGATCTTTTCTTTATATTATTCTTGAATTATTTTTTGCATTCCTAAAAAAATAAAAAAAAATAGAAAGAAAAGAAAAGGGAAAAAATAGAAAAAATAGAAAAAAAGAATAAAAAGAAGATGTTATTCAATTCAATAAAATTTATATTCCTTATCTTAGATGATAAAAAGTTTTCATTGATTCTTAGTTTGTTGGAAGCCATTTTTCTCATCAATGAAAGTTCAGACATGAATTGTATGTAACGAATACGCAAGTATATGTATCATAACAAGTAATATGATTATAAGAAAAGATTGTTCCCACGAAGATTATATTATTAGAAATTAATTTCTAAAACTAAAAAAAATTGAAATCAATTCTTTTGTGTTTTTATATTTTAAGGAAGCAAAATTAAAAGAAATAAGGGTAATTAATGAAATTAGATTTGACAACTATGAAGATATATGAGAAAATATTTAGGAATAATTAATCTCCCAATTTTCTAAACATGTGAATCACTAAAATCTCCCTAATATAATTATCAATCAATTAGATGAATAATTGAATCTAATCTAGCATGTATATATCTCTCTCTCAAGTAAACTACACATCATATTATAATTAACCTAATTACACTCTAATGGCAATTAAATTGCATACTTCTCATTAAGTTCATCAATTATGGATCACATACATATGAATCATACATCTCTACTTAGAAATTATGCATATTATTTAATCAAGATAAATAATTAAATAATTCTCTCAAATATATTTCATTGTCTTTATATATTAATTGTTGCTCAAACAATTAATAACACAAAACATTAGATTAAATAATACAATTAAATTAAACTCATAATTGGGTTAAAATATTAGATCATCAAATGGTGAAAATTGGGTTCATAAGACACTTAGATTAATAAATCAATTAAAGATAATTTTATTCATAAAGCTCATATTTTTCATAAATAAAGACATAAAAATTGATAAAGAAAGGAGAAGAAGAAGAAATGCAATCAATCTTTTAAACTATAATACTAATCTTCTTTTGAATCTCTACCAAAATTGTATCTCCTTTTGAATTTGTTTGTATTTTCTCTTTTCTAGCTCCGAAAATTGACAAAAATAATGTTAATATCAACTCATTAGGGTTTATGGGGTAATTAGGGGTTAAATATAGCTCAGGTGGAACTTGGACCGTCAGATTAGCTTCAAATCAAGGGCTCAAATCAAAACAAGAAAATTTAATTACACAAGTGAATATGAGAGCTATGTGGCACACGGTATTTGATGAACAAGATCGACATGCAATGTCGATCTTACAAATACTTTAGTTTTATATTCGTAAAACTCTCGCAAATATATGAATTATTTTATAGAAAATGATAAGTATACTCCCAAGATTGATCTAAGCAAGGAATATATGTGATTTTTAATTTATTATTCAAATTCTTCAAAACGAAATCAAATCCTAAATATTTTATCACGATATTTTGGTTTGTTTATTTCCTAATCTAATAACATAAAAATTAAATATAGATATGGATTCAATAAACAATAATGCAAATTTTTATCATTTATAATAGTGGAGTATTTAAGGATGTAATAATTAAGTTAATTATACTTGTTCATATTATTTAGGTTATTAAATATGTAAATTGATATTTATTGATTCTCTCTCTTTTATATGAATACAACCTTTGGTGGGGTTATATATTCTTTGTTAATTAAACAAATCAATTAACACCTATGGGTGAGGTCAATAACTAATTTGGTTAATTAGATTAATTTTTTTTTCTAAGAGATTGAAAATGAACCATTCAAATGCCATCTTTGGTGGAATTAGACATTTTAAACTTTATCCAAGGTGTCTAAATTAAACCTAAAAATTTAATTATCTAAGTACTGATGAGTGCTTAAAAAGCACTAAAATTACCATGATTTAATTTACTTTAATTGATTAAATATATTTATATTTGTATGATTTTATCATATTTTTATATAAATTTATCTTTTCGAAATCCAAAACACACAATTTTCTGAGCACTTTCTCTCTCTAAAAATTTTTCATTTTTTTAGTTTTTAGTTTTTTCTTTTTTTAAGTTCTTCTCTTTTGAGAAGAACTAACTATGTTTTTATATTTTTTTAATTTTTTGATTCAATAAATAGATAAGCAAATCTATTTGGAGGTTTTTCAGTAACAGAATTAGCATCAAACTGTTATAAGGATTCTATTAAGGTATAATTTTAATGGATTCTTTATAGTTATCTTTTTATGTTTTATTTTTATATGCTATATTTAATTTGTCTGTGAATAAATTTAATATGGCTGACTGTTTGTAAATATGATATAATAATAACGTTATTATGTTTACCAAATATTAAATAGGTAAAACATTTCTATAAAATAAATTGATTTTATTTTTAATCAAGATTTTATATTAAGGATGTTAGAGAAAAATATATTATTTTTCATTACAAACTTAAATCTAAAAATTAGATTTCAGATTTAAGTTTGTAATGAAAAATAATGTATTTCTCTCTAACATTCTTAATATAAAAACAAAATCAATTTATTTTATAGAAATATTTTACTTATTTAATATTTTGCAAGCATAACAATTTTATAATTATATCATATGTACAAATAGTGAGCCATGTTAAATTTAATCATCTAAAAATTAAATATACCATATAAGAATAAACATAAAAAGATAAATGTAAAGAATCCATTAAAATTATACCATAAAAGAATCCTTACAGTAATTTGATGTTAATTCTATTACTGAAAAACCTCCAAACAGATTTGCATTTCCGTTTGTTAAATCAAAAACTAAAAATCTATAAAAATATAGTGTTCTTTCCCAAAAGAGAAGAACTTTAAAACTAAAAACTAAAAACTAAAAAAAACATTCTAGAGAGAGAAATATAGAGAGAGAAAGAACTTAGAAAATTGTGTGGTTTACAATGGGGGAAAATGGTTCTTTTATAAGTGAGAAAAATGCCAAAAAAGGGGGAGAAATATTTCAAAATTTGAATTTGGACACATTTGAACAGGTTGGCACACGTGTGTGGCATGAAAATTTTGGCAAATGGCTTTGGGTGCACGCTTGTGTGGATGGGACATGCGCAGGTACAAGTGCAGGCATATGTTGGGTGTGCGTGCAGGATTCAGTGTATATGGGTAGCTGCACACGAACTTTTGGCCTTTTTGACTATTTTGACCCATTTTGTCCAATTGTTTTCCATCCTTTTGACTTTTTCTCATTTATTTTCTCAATATATTTATAATGTATTGCTTGCCATATTTTTCTTCGTGTCTTTAAGTTATTTTTGAATGAAAATATCTGAAAAACAATAAAAATACCCGTGATTCCGAAAAGACAAATTTATATAATAAAATCATACAAATATAAATCTATTTAATGAATTAAAGTACATTAAATCATGGTAATTTTAGTGCTTTTTAAGCACTCATCAGTGAGGGTTAAGAAAGAAATGGATATGAAAAAACATAGCAAATTGGGAAAATATTTGGTAGAAAGAAACAATAAAAAGAATATCCATAGGATTCACACCATAACTTTTTCTTGACAATATGCTCATATTGATGACAATATTGTTGCTATACTCGATATGTGTTGTGCTCTCTTCTTCTTCTTTTTTCCCATGTGGTTACCTTGATACTTATAGTCTTTACTAATTTCAACCACTTTAACCCGTTTTTGATTCTTGCCTTTCACTTTCTCATTTTTTTCACGCTTTGATCAAATAGAGCAAGCATAATGTGGATTATTTAATTTAAACTAATTTTATTTTTAAATGCAAATTTTCTCCAAAGTATTTCTCAAAATTTAAGATAAGTTCATGCTTTTTCAGGCTTAGAATGTGAATAGTTTATATAGTTAAAATAACAAATAATACTTATGTAAAATAAGGCTAAGGGGGTTGACTATTGGAATACACCATGCAATGATGGCATGATAATTAGGATGGATGTGAAAGCTTTTTGGTTGTGACAAAAAATTGCCTAGATCATTTATCTAATATTTGGTATCAACTAGGATTTCGTCTCAAGGATCCATCAACGAATTCTAGAGCAAAGTAAGATTGAACTTTCCTGACCTAGTTAATTCAACTCATTCTCTTCATAAGAAACATGGAGTAGAGAAAAAATTTACTATGTGTTCAATTATTTTCAAGGACAAGGATTTATATCAAAGTACCCATAAACTCTAACTAACATAATAGTAGATTTTGAAAAAACAATTCTCAAACCTATCCCCAATCACAAATTGCATAGTCGTAGCGAATTCAATCATACTCAAATACATGCTTGATAAGATAATTCAACAACTCAAGACTATAGGAGTTTGATCCTCAACAATGATGCCAAAAACTTGATCGGTGCAAAATTACAAGCGCACAGTATCATAGTTTTATAATAAAAGGAAAAGAAAAGTATCATCCTCAGGGATTGGTAACTTATTTTTGACAAATACCAAAATTATATTAATATCAATTTTATATAGAGAAGTCACTAAGGTTGTTGGAATTGGAATTTAAAATAAAATTAATTTAAAGAAAATATGCAAAAGAAAATAAAGATGTTGTTCAAAGGTCAAATTAATAAAAAGAAAACTTCTAACAATCTCCAATTAACATCCAAAAGTCTCTTTTAACAGTCAATTGGAAACATTCTTGTTCATTAATTTACATAAAAGTATGCAATTTAACAAAACAAGAAAGCATTAAGGCCAATAATTTTAATATTACACAAGTTCATACAAGTCTTTCGATCTCTATATTTACCTAAGCTGAAATATTTCAGATCTATCATATAATTCCCTCTTTTGATAGTAAATCACAAGATTAAAATAATCTAATTAATGGCCAGTTAATTAGAAACATTAAACTCAAAATAAATTAGATGAACATGAAAGAAATAATTCAAATTAACATAGAAAATCAAGTATAATTTGAAATTAAATTACATCTTTTTTCCTAGAATAAAGAAAAACTAGTTCATGCTAAAAATTAAATTTAACATAAATAAATTCATCATAATTTTTCTGAGAAGAATTGAAGGAAAATTAACGATGTCAAAAAATAATCTACTTTGTGTTCCTCTTTTAAAGCTTAGATCCTATCTCAAAACTGTCCATAAATGCATTTGATACACATGAGAGGTGTGTCCTCCAAAAAGTTCACATAGTTCATTATATCAACCTTTAACTCCTTACTTTTAAAGTTAAAACAAGTTGAGTTGTTTTCTGGTGAGTTTATGTACTTTTTTATAGCATCATGTATAACATTCTTAAGTGTGGGTAACTCAATAGATTCTTTTAAGTTATCCTCATAATCAATAATATTTATCTTAAAGAATTCATTAGCATTATGAATATCAGGAGGTTTAAATACTTTAAAAACTTTAAACATTACTTGTTCATCTTGCACTCTCATTGTAAACTTACCCTTTTTTACATTAATGAGTTCTTTTTTGGTTGCTAAGAATGGATGACCAAGTATGATAGGAATGTTATGGTCCTTTTCCATGTCTATTACAAGGAAATCCATCGAAAAGATGAACTTTTCTACTTTTACTAGCACATCTTTTACCACACCTTGAAGTCTCTTAATTGATCTATCTACCATTTGTAATGTTATTGAAGTGTGTTTGGCTTTACCAATTCCCAATCTTTTGAAAATTGATAATGGCATATGGTTAATCTTGGATACCAAGTCGTATAATGCCTCGGCAAAGTGGACATTCTTAATAGTGCAAGGGATGTCAAAATTACATGGATTTTTTAGTTTTTGGGGTAGTTTTCTAGCAAGGGTGACACTACAACCTTTAGTGAGGGTTATTGTTTCATTATACTCACCTCCTTTTCTTAGACAAGATATCCTTTAGAAATCTAGCATAAGAAGGCATCTTTTCAAATGCATCTGTAAATGATATATTTATGTGCAACTTCTTGAAGACATTTAGAAATTTTGAAAACTACATATCTAACTTTTGCTTTTGTAGTTTTTGAGGAAAAATGAATAGTGGGTTTGTAGTGTTTATTCTTTTTTGGCTAAATTATTTCCTTTTTATGACCTTTTTATCCATTAATTCCTCCTCATTCTTGTTAGTTTTTGATTCCTTCTTATCCTTTTTAGTGTCATGGTCTTCTTCATCCTTTTGAGTCTCATCTTCCTCCTCTAAATTTTTACCACTACTCAAGGCTATGGTGTTGCAATGCTTCTTACCTTTTCTTCTTGGATATATAATTATGTCACTTGGAAGATTACCTAGAGGCCTTTGACTTATGACCTGGGCAAGTTTCCCTATTTGTGTCTCTAAATTTTGAATTCAAACCTTTTTAGTTGACACTTTTGTATTTAGTGACTGATTGAAGTCTTTCATCATCCCCATGAAAGCATTTGTATTGTCCTTAAGAGGTGGCTTCTTATCTTGGGTTTTTTATTACTATGGTTATTGAAAAGCAAGTGGTGGAAATGATTGATGGTTGAATTGATTACCACTCTGATTGTTGTTATTACTCTAAGAGAAATTTGGATGTTGTCTCCAATTTGGATTATATGTGTTCGAGTATGGATTATTGTGTCGGTTCATATTACCTACATAGAATACTAGTTCAAGATTATTTGGACAATTATCAAACAAATGGGATCCCCTATAAAACACACAAGATACCTCTGAATCTAAGACCTAGTTTTTATTCGCTGGCGAGTTTTGAGCTTTCAAAAGATTAACCAAAGAGGACACTTGAGTTGTAAGTGCCATGATATCATTCACCTCATGCACTCTGACTACTCTTCTGGTGGTTATCATTTTGTCCATTGCCATTGATAATTATTGCTAGTCATTTTCTTAAGTAAATCATAAGTTTGATAGTAAGATTTGGCTAGTAGAGTTCCATTAGTAGATGCATTAACAATGGTTTTGGTTTGAACATTGAGACCATTGTAGAAAGTCTTTATGCTTCATATAAAAATTCTCCTTCATATTGTTAATAGGAGGAAATGTTATTCCTAAGCTTGGCATTTTTTGTTTGTGGGAAATATTTCATCAAGAATATTTCCTCCAAATCATTCCAAGTTGTAATTAAATCAGATGGCAAATAGTTTAGCTAAGCTTTAGCACGGTCTCACAAAGAGTAAAGGATCAATATAAGCGTAAATGCCTCCTTGGTCACACCATTGAATTTAAATGAATTGACGACTTCAATAAAAAATTGAAGATGTTGATGAGGATCCTCTGTTGGTAATTCGTTGAATTGTCCAACTGTTTATAGCATTTGAAGCATCACTGGCTTTAGTTCAAATTGATTAGCTTGAATGTTTGGCCTTGTAATACTTGGATTCAGCCCTTCCAATATAGGTCTTGCATATTCATTCATAGTTCTATCCCCATCACCTATCAAAGATATCTAATTGATTAAATTTAGCTCATTATTGTTTATTTATAATGGATTAGCCATTTCTTCCACTTCATTGACAACTTATTGTTTCTTATTGACCTCAAAATACGCTCACTTTCGGGATTTAAAGGCAAAATTTCTCCATTACGAACTTTGCTCATCCAATAGACTCAACTATATTTCTAACAATACCTAAGGAGATGTAAAGTAAAATAAATAAATAAAATTTGAAAAAAAAATAAAGAAAGAAAATTAATTAATTAATTAAATTAACTAAAATAAATAAATAAGAATAAATAACTAACTAACTAGATAACTAAACAAATTAAAATTAAAATTATAAAAAATAACTAAAATAAAATAAATTAATTTATAATGTTTATAATCCCTGACAACGACACTAATATCGTAACAAGTAATGTGATAATAAGAACTAAAAATTAAAATCAATTTTTTGTGTTTTTGTATTTTATGAAATCAAAATTAAAATAACTAAAAAAAAAGAAATAATAAAAATTATTTAAATAAGAATTTTCAACTAAGAAGATATATGAAAAAATATTTATGAATACTTAATCTCCCAATTTTCTAAACATTTGAATAACTAAAATTCTCCCAATATAATTATCAATCAATTACATGATCAATTGAATCTAATTTAATATGTATTCATCTCTAAAGTAAACTACACATGATATAGTAATTAATCTAATCACACTCCCATGCCAATTAAATTACATACTACTCATTAAGCTCATCGATTATAGATCACATACATAAGAATCATGCATCTCTGCCTAGAAACTATTAAATAATTCTCTCAAATATATTTAATTGTCTTTATACATCAATTATTAACCAAATAATTAATAGCATAAAAATCAGATTAAATAATATAATTAAATTAAAATCATTATTGGGATAAAATATTAGATCATCACACGGTGAAAATTGGGTTCATAAGACTCCTTGGTTAATAAATTAACTAGACATAATTTTATTCATAAAACTTATATTTTTCATAATAAAAAAGACACAAAAATTGATAAAAAAGAGAAGAAATAAAATTAATCTCTTGAATTGTAGTAACAATCTCCTTTTAAATCTCCACCAAAATTGTATCTCCTTTTGATATTTTTGCATTTTTCTCTTTTCTTAGCTCCAAAAACTGATAAAAATTATGTTAATTTTGGCTCATTAGGATTTATGGGATAATTAGAGGATTAAATAAAGCTCAGGTGATATATGGATCAACATATTAGCTTCAGATCAAGAGTTGAGATCAAAACAAGCAAAATTAACTACGTTGGTGAATAGAAGAGTGACACATGGCACATAGTATTCATTGAGCGAATTAGTGTGTGACGCGTGGCAAGAGGGTCTAGTCTCAGTAAACGCATGCTAAGTCAGCTACACATGGCGAGATGTGATTCGCGGTTATGTATTGCGTGGCACCCGGGTGGAATGAATGGATGAATCAATTGACGACGTGTGGTGGGTACGTTGACCAAGCGGTGAACTCGGAATGAACGTGGTGAGGCACTGCATCCTTCTATACAAGTAGTTTTGCATGATTCGCCTGCTCCGATAGCGTGTTATCCATATGGCTTACTTTGTCTGCTCCCTTGCTTGCATAGCATTCACGTGGCAGCTTCTGATTGGTCATGTGTAAAAAATTCATAAAATTCCAAAAAAATTCTAAAATATTTTAAAAATTATATTTTCACCCCTATTTAGTAAAAAAATTATATTTTAATATTTTTAACCCCAAAAATACTACTTATTAAATAAAACAACAAATATTAAGTAAACAAATATACTAATGACTCTATTTTCATTAAGTCATCAAAATCCAAAAGTTAGTTTGTGGTAAGAAATGTTGAATTTTAAGCAATCTACTTTCCTATCTTTAGATCTATGTTTATTTGTTTGTTTGTCCTAGAAAAATTCTATCTCCTAACTATTTATATATTTTCCAACTCTATGAGTAAAATCCATAACCTTAAAAATAATTTATCACTGACAATATAGAATTGAGGCTTTTATATGAAAAAAATTCTCAAGGTTACATGTGTTTTGGTTTGTATTAAGAAGGCTTTGGCTTAGTTCACACACATAAAATTTTGAAAGTTATAATTGATATAATCAACATAGCTTGAACTAAATGTTTCTTTGAAATACGTAGGTGATTTTTCTAGATTATTATTTGGACTAATTATCATGTTTTTGTTCTCTTATTTGCACTTCAATTGTTAGGGACTAACAATAAGTTCGCTTGGGTTGTGATAAAAGCATATAAATGTATATTTAAAATGTGTAAATTAATTAGTATTTATGATTCAAAGATTTTAAAATCAATAATTATCTATATTAATTTAACAAATATTTATTTATATTAATTATAATTATTTTATGCTTGTATGGTCAACAAAATTAACAAAACAATATCACAAAAATTAAAATTTAGTAACAAATTTTTCCAAGATTTCATAAACATGATACTAAATTTGGATCATAACTTTTGATTCCGAAATTTAAAATAGATGATTCAAGATGATATGCAGAGATAAATTATTTAACCACAATTTTATATTTCACACAAAATATCCAAATTTGAATATTTCAAGCTTAAAAATAAGTTAAAACCCAAAATATATTGCATTTGAATATCTGTTAATATTTCTAATATATCTTTTTGTATAAAGATCTAAATTAAATAATTCCTAGTCCCGTGAAAAGATAAGAGACACAACTAATATTTTGGAAAGAGTTCAAATCAATTATCTTCAAGGAGAAATGTCATGATATTGTCAAGATTTAGTAAATCTTTATACTCCGACATTATAAAAAACATGGGACATCCAACACTTGTGATAATTAGAAATTGCAAAGATCTTTTACTTTCCTCTTCCATTCTTTCCCTCTAGATTTTGTATGAATGATTTGTAAGCTAGGCTAAAGTTAGAAGAAGGTTAGAGAGGAGCGTAATTGTATAGTTTTTTATATTCCCTTCTTTTATTTTTATAAGTGCTTTCAAGTTTATAATTTTCTTTTGAGAAATTATTTTATTCATCTTTTGCTATATTCTATATAATATATTCTTCAATTTCATATAAATTAAATCATACATTCTTTATGTGTAACTCTTAATTTATAATTATTATATTTATTTTATAAGTTAATATTTTACTATTATATTATTGTTTTGATACATTGTCGATCTTGGATAACTATAACAATAAATATTATTTTTTCTTTAATGAAATTATTTTTTCAAAATAAATACAATAGTTTTTCTTATTGATCTTCAAATTTAGATATTTCAATTATTTGTTTAGGATGTGAAGCAACTATCTGAGTATTAAAAAAGAATTAATTGTTTGTTTAAGATGTGAAGCAACTATCTGAATAAATTAAGTTCATACAATATTTTGGCATTTGTTATTATCTATGGTTTTCCAACTAATATTTGATTATTTCAAAGAATGTATTGAAT
This sequence comes from Hippophae gyantsensis, assembly GCA_030763125.1. NCBI lineage: Eukaryota > Viridiplantae > Streptophyta > Magnoliopsida > Rosales > Elaeagnaceae > Hippophae > Hippophae gyantsensis. Next base: position 14,908,427 of record CM061036.1, read on the forward strand.
AATTGAATCTTGATATCATATTATAACTTTAAGATTTTAGACACAATACATTTACAAAACAAAATCAAAACAACCATAAACAAAAAATAAATCCTCTTAGATTAATATCTAGATAAAAGATGTTTTATTCAAAGCAATGAAAAGGCAAGAAAAATTATTCTACATGATACGTAGAAAACAATGGATTGCTTGAAGTCTTTGGAATGAAAATGAAAGAGCATATGTTTTATCACAAGGAAATCATAAGAAATCAAAGGGTTTTAAATTGGATAATTGTTTTAGCATAAAATAAGTTATCCACAAAAATAGCACATGTTTCGAAATTTAACTTAACAATAACTTATCATACATAAAACAAAAACTAGTTAGTTAATTATGCTATGTTAGTAAAAATAAAACCTAAGCATAACCTTTTTCAAAAAAATTGGAACAGCATTATAAATTTTGTAAGTCTAAAACCTATGTAGATGAAGGTGTAAATTCTAAGACTTAGTAAAGTCAATCATATTTTTTAAAAAAAATCTCATAATAACATTTTTTAGTCAAACAGTTAATAATAAATCAAATTAACGTTCATCATTCGTTGACAAAGTTTAATTAAAATTGTTTGATCGTTTGACTACTAAATGAAGTGGAATTTATTTTGAAAAAGTTCAAAGAAGTCTACATCTACAAGTGAAACTTTATCTAAAATTCAAATAAATTAGTATAAAAAAACTCTGTAAATATCATAATTTATTAATAGTAATAATAACAATAACATAAATAAAACTAACTAAAAAGTATTTAAATTTTACCTAGAAATGATATCACATTTGTAAGTATTGACACTTGACAGTAGAAAAAAACATTATCTAAGTGGAGCTGTGTGATACTTCAAAGCATACTTCAAAGCATAGAATTCATTCATGACTCAATCTGAATCAATATTTTTCACCAAAGTCTCTTTCAATATAAACAATCATATGATTTGCTAAAAATTCTTTATCCATTTTATTTTGAAGATATGTTTTAATAAGTTTCATAGTTGAAAATGCATGTTCTGTAATTACAGTAGATATAAGAAGAGTTAATACTAAATTGATTAATCTATCAATTAAGAATATATTTCTAACCATCCATCTTTAATTAATTCCTATAGCAAGATTTAAAAAGATGAAATTTCTTGAAATTCTTGTAATGCATTAATTAACTTCTCAAATCTTCAAGTTCTTTCTATCCTAAGAATAAAATTTCTTAACAAGATTAGCAAGATTGCAAATATCATCAATGTTGAATAACTTAAAATGATGAATAGGATATAAAGTAGAGTTAATAGTAAAAAGCTCCCTTGCATTATTTGAAAATCTCCCACTTATCTCCATTAATTAAAAATCGATTACAGCATTGCAAATGTCAACCTTATAATTATGTTTTAATGTGAGATGATCTTTTTCAAGACATGACCGAAGTGGACCATCCAAGTAAATATTACTCATAACAGGGGTCATGTTTTACACAAAATGATAGCACGACTTGTGAAAAATCATCCCAACCACATTAAAATTTATAGAAGTACTTTTGTAAATTTGTCTAGTCTTGTAGCATTCACTACTACAAAACTGAGCTTTAAGAACTTGTATTTGATCACATAATAGCAGAAAAAATCAAAATCTGTTTAACAAAGTTTAAATAATACAAATAATTGAACAATTAAATATAATTAATTACTTGAGAATTAAATTTATTACAAAAAAATAATTTATATACAATACATACATATATATATTTAACTTAAATTACAAATAAAATGATGTCTATTTTTTCATGGATTTTGTGATATTTCCATTTTATTTCAAGGAGAAGAAACTTGGTTTGCTTAGAATCACCAGCATAGTAACCAAGAAACTAGTAAAGAGAGATGAGATGAAGTTTGGGCAAAAAATAGCTGGTCTATACCTAAATACATGAGCACATAAACATCTATCAAACAAACATCCCAAACTTCAGAGACATAAGAATAGAGCAATTAAAACATTATAAAAATTACCATGTTATTTTCCTATGTTATTCAAGATCATCATATTCTTCTCTTGATTCTTCTTATGATGTTATAATTTGAATCATGTGTTCTGTCCATTCTTCTCATAAATTATCAAAAATTTGCATATCCGACTTATTCCAACCAAAGAACTATATGTAATTAAATTCAAAATAAGAATGTAATATCATGAATTCACCAAAAATAACTTATATATGTTAAAAGATTAGTAAAAAAGATTAACACATCGACACAAGAGTGATATAATAATAACCCCCATAGCCCGTCTTGTTCCAACCAAAGAACCATATGTAATTAAATTCAAAATAAGAATATAATATCGTGAATTCATAAAAAATAACTTATATACATTAAAAGATTAATAAAAAAAATTACCACATCGACACCAGAGTGATATAATAAAAAATCCCATAGCCTGACTTGTTCCAACCAAAGAACTATATGTAATTAAATTCAAAATAAGAATGTAATATCATGAATTCACAAAAAATAACTTATATATGTTAAAAGATTAGTAAAAGAGATTACCACATTAACATCAGAGTAATATATAATAATAACCACATCCCTTCGAAATCATTTTAGCACTGTATTAATCTGAAATGAAGCTGGTATTTTTAATGTTATAATGAGCTCTAAATATGAAGTTAAGTGTAACTTTAATTTGTTACTTGGGTTGGTTGAGTTTTGGTTCCCATATACTAATACTTTTGTATTTCCTTAGGGTGAACCAATAATTATTCTTAAAGATATGATGATTCTTGGTGGTTTTCCTATACTTGGCTGGCCAGTGACTACCATGATGTTGTCATACCAGGGAACTAGGCAAGAGATATGAGATGAAGTTTGGGAAAAATATAGGTCCATATAATAATTTGTTCCCCTAAATACATGAGCACACATAAACATCCATTAATCAAGCTGCCCAAACTTCATACACAGTAATAGAAAAATTAAAGCATTATAAAAATTACCATGATGTTTTCATATGCTATTCAAGATCATCAGAATCTTCTCCTGATTCTTCTTGTGATGATATAATTTGAACCATATGTTCTGCCCATTCCTCTCGTAAATCATCAAAAATTTGCAGGTCATAGCCCGTCTTATTCCAACCAAAGAACTACATGTATTTAAATTCAAAATAAGAATGTAATTTCATGAGTTTACAAAAAATAACTCATATATGTTAAAAATGTATATTGGTAAAAGGGATTACCATATCTTTAATTGGAATGTTGATATTTGTGATGATTTCGCTCATAAACTTCATGACATAGTAACCACACATGGCTCCATCATTTTGTTGTGGAATCTACAAAAAACAAGTGTACATAATTTTCCATATTCAAACATCTTTATTATGAAATAGTAAAATTAATAAAATTATTAATATTCACTTGTATATACCATAACTTTATCCCATATAAGCTTATGAGATTTTTTAAAGACAATGCCTCTACTCTTTTCCAATAGCTTCCATGCCCTATCAAAGTTTAAAACAATTAGTTTTTTTTATTAAATATTACAAAGAATAATAGAAGAAAAATAGCTAGCTATAACTCTTACATTTCAACAACTGCTTTTGTATCTTTACTCAATTCTATGGAAGTTGAGTCACAACACTAAACATGATTGTCATATAGATAAAAGATTACCAACATCCAATGATCTTCACCTTGTTCAAATTTTAGTGGCCAAGGGATTATCAACTTCTGATTTCTGTTAAGCGTTAATGCCCTATCACATAATTGGTTAGCTCTTATGCTAACATCATTCTCTTGATATTGATTGACAAATGAAGAATCATAGAACATTGCTAAATGTGATGAGTGATTATGTTGAAGTTGATAATAACATGTCCTATATAAAAGAAATATATATAAATAATTAGATAATATAAATATACAAATATATGTTCTACATAAATGAATATTATCAACTACTAATTGAGGACTCACCTTGTCCACACTTGAATTATACTTAAATCGATCATTTGATATTCAAATAGCTGCAATATGCACTCGATCGATATATATGTTTGACCAATGTATACACCATAAATTTCTATAGGAAGTGGCACAGTCCATCCATCATTCATGCTAGATGCCCTTACAACAATAGTTATCAAAGCACCAAGATTTTTGCTAAAGTTTAAAGTATAATCATAACTATACTTTTTTCCATGGTTTCTTCTTAAATGACTTAGTACGCGATGATTGGCCACTAGATATATATTTACCATGAGATACTTGCTTTGTATCTCTTAAATGTGCCACACTTACTAATTCTAGTATAATAGACTAAATAAGAAATATTATGTATGTTAGTAACAATAAAAGAATAATAATATAATAGTAGTAAAAAAGTGTTATCTTAAGTAAGAAAATAGTACTACATCAAAATTTATCACAACTTGACTCGATAGCCAAGCTATATATTGCCCAACCGCCTCTTGGACTATGGTAGCATCAGAAGGCACAGGTAGTGGACAATCATGGAGTAATGATTGATCAATTACTATTCACCAATTATTTGGTAAATATTGATTATGAATCATTCGATCAATGCTTAATTGTTATACCATTCCAATGACAACAAAGTCTATTAATGAAGGATGTTTCAACAAACATTTCATATTCTCTACAAAATTTAAGCGTTACAAATAATAAATAAAGTATATAATAAAAAATATAAATAAAAGACTATCTACATAAACTTTAAATCTTACCACAAATGATTCATCAAATAGAGGAGGACTCCCATGTGGGGTAGCTATTGGAAGTAGATTATCATCAAAACGTTCATTGTGATGTGATGGATGGTAAGAATGCACAGATTGCATTAGAGAAAATGAACCACTACCTAATTGCATCTGCATTCCTGGCATAAAGGAAGGACCAATAGGATGACTATATCCCATACATGATATATGTTGGGCACCCTAAGATTGCATGGGTGGCATGCCTTGATTATAGTATGTTGTCATGCTTGACATGTATTGTGATTGATATTCTTTTAAAGTGGCAATCTCACTTAACATAGAGGCCTTAAAAGAGCTGAGCTCTTCTTCAATTTTACGGTACTTCTCCGAACTGACCATCAAAGGATTTTATTTTGGAATGTTAAAATACTCCATATAACCATCATATTGGCTTCCTCCCCTAACACGACTAGGATACTCGTGTCTGAATGCATGATATATATCATCTCTTCCTGGTTATTTGATTATTTCACCCCTGGCTATTTGTTCTTGAACAACTCTCTACAAATAATAAAACAAACAAATATATCATACATTATTACATCAATTATAAAAAATCATAAGGACTTTGTACCAAGTTAAATTACTAACAAAATTATTTAGTTTTTATTCTCCTTGCTTAATCATTGGTATTAACTTCTTCATTTTGGGGGGTTTTTGTTTCAATGTACAATTCAGATCAGGTAACTGATCTACCCAATTCAGCTTCTTACATAAATTAAATAAATTTATTAACTATGACATCAACTTAAATTTGAGAAAAATAAATATAAAAATATTTATAAATTAACACAAATTAATAATACCATTCTATATCTAACTTCAGGATTTGAAGACCTCCCAGTACGGTTAGGAAGAATATTATGCATTCATATATTCTGATGTTCTTCCCTAATAATTTGAAATTCATCCATACGTCTATAATCTATGAAATCTTTCCAAACTTGAGGTGTAATCCAGGGGTATCCTTCAAGGATTTTGTATAGTTCTACTTCATCAAGTGGTTCCAAATATGAAAACATATAATTTTTGGTAAATCTAGAAGTTTTGTATTCTTTCCATGCCTTATTTGCAATCTTATAACACTTGCTCTTCCAAGTGCTAGGGACTTTATAACAATTTTGTAAAAACACACTACAAAAGATGAGATACAATACGAAAAAATATAATATATGTAATTAGTTATAAAATAAAAGAGACTTATACATATGGTTTTCCATATTTTAACCTTTTCAGCTTCGTCAACCTTAGTCTAATCATTTATATTGATTGGTATACTTGACTTCACAAGTCTACCAAAAGAGGATTTCAATTGTTGGCCATTTTCCCATATTAGATTACCAGTAGCATCAAATACTCTATGTATGGTTGTACCTCATTATTATTTACCAAAATGATTCCAAGTGCTTTTTTCCACCATGCATCATTCATGTTAATTTCTATTATTTACATATCCTTTAAGGAATTGAATGTATCTCTCAAAAGGATACATCCACATTAAGTAAGTATGACCACATAATTGAATCCCTCGAACTAAATGAACACACAAGTGAATCATTATATCGAATAAAGAAGGAGGAAAATATTTTTCAAGTAGACACAAAGTCTCTACAACATCTTTCTATAAAGAGTTTAACTCGCCAATTGATATAGATTTCTTGCATATTATATTGAAGAATGAACAAAGACGAATTATTAATAATCGAATATGTTTTGGAAGAATTGATCTAATAGCAACTAGTAATAACTGTTGCATTAAGATATGACAGTCATGTGATTTTAATCTATAAAGTTTCTTATCGGTGATAGACATAAAATTTCTTAAGTTAGGTGAGTAACCATCATAAAATTTTACACCCATCAAATATTTACAAAACACATCCTTCTCTTTTATTGACATTGTATATGATGTTGGTGGCAAGTATGTTCGATTCTTATCATTTCCCACCCTTGGTGCCAATTCAGGTCATATGCCTAGTTTCTTTAAATCTAGTTTTGCTTTAATTCCATCCTTCATTTTTCCAAGTATATTAAGTAATGTATCAATCAAGATCTCACATAAATTTTTCTCAATATTCATGACATCTAGGATGTAATGAATGTGTAGGTCTTTTAAATAAGGTAATTCCCAAAATATTGATTTTTTATTCCAATAACCATGATCTACTCATTCAGTAACATTTTCATTTTCACCCATTTTATTAGTTGACCTCTTTGGTTTCCCTACATTAGTGAGTATTTTTTTTCATCTTTCCATATCATTTGAATGTCATACCATTCAATTGCCTTAATATCTCAACACCTTGCAAAGGTTGGGGTGTAGGATCATGATCTTCTTCACCATCGAACGGTTTCTTTTGGTATCTAAACTTGTGTCTAGATGGAAAAAATCTTCTATGTCTTCTATAAGACATCTTTTGTTCTTGAACAAGATAAGTTGCCATCACTACATATAGGGCATCCCATATAACCTTTTGTTGCATGTCCTGATCAATTCCCATAGGCAGGAAAATTATTAATTGTCCATAAAAGTGTTTTTCTTTATGTGCATCGTAAACATTAACACCATCATTCCACAATGTCTTTAAATCATCTATCAGAGGCTACAAATATACATCAATATCAACACCGAGTTTTTTTGGTCCTGAGATCAATAATGTTAACATCATGAATTTTCTTTTCATACATAACCAAGGAGGAAGGTTATATGTTACCATAATTACTAACCAATAGCTATATCTACTACTAGGGGAACTGTGTGGATTAATTCCATCAGCAGCAATGGCAATACGAAGATTGCGCGGATTAGATGCAAATTGAGAGGATAAATTATCTACTACTTTCCAATTTGGAGAATCACAAGGATGATGTAGCAACCCATTATCAAATCGATTATCTGAATGCCAAGTCAACATCTTTGATGTCTGTTTACTTTTGAACAACCTTTGAAAGTGAGGAATCGGAGGAAAGTACCAAAGAACCTTTGTAGGCATGCCTTTCTTAGGTGTGTCTCATTTATAGCATGCTTCAATCTCGATTCTTTACACACCGGACAATTATCTAATATCTCATATTCTTTCCTATAAAGAATGCACCATGCCAAATCGACTAAGAGATTTCTTCACTTCATAAATTAAAGATGGCAATTCAATACCCTCAGGAAACATATCTATTGGTAGATTTAGTAATTCTGTGAATCCCTTGTTAGAAAAACCATGTTTTGCCTTCACATTGTACAAATGAACAAATCATAACATTTTAGTGTATTTCTTACATTCTGGATACAATGGTTTTTCGGCATCTTCTAGAAGTTTTTTAAAGGTTTTGGGATCATCTTTAACACCATGAAACATATTTTTTGTCTATACATTATGATAAGATGCATATAATCCATTCACATTCTAATTTATCTCTTCTACATGAGTATTATCAATATTTTCTCCATGATAATACCAACTTTAATAACTCAAAAGAATACCACTATAGATAAGAAACTTTAATAACACATGGAAATCGAATCATACTAATTTCATTATTACTATTTCTACGAGCAAATTTCAAGAAACTTTCAACTCCAGAAATATAGTCCTGCTCAATTCTACACTTTGACTCCAAGATTTGTTCATTTTCTATTAATGATATTAAACATATTAAATATGTATTCAATCAACATATTTTAGATATTATTATATATGAATTGCCTTCCCTAATTATTAGAATATATATTAAAACATCATATAAAAATAAAAACATAAAAACCAAACATAACAAATATATACACATAAATATAGTTATATGAGATTGATTGTAATTACTAATAATAATATGCCACATCATTTGAGTTGATTTAAAATTTAAGATATATAAAACAAAATTTATATAACAATTTTGTGAAGATTAAGATTTTTTTTAAATAGCTACACTACTTCAAATAACAAATATTTTAATGAGCATCATATTGTTGAATCATGTCTTTCCCATTTCATATTAACATAAATAAATAAATTAAACACCAATCTTAAATCACAGTCATAAATATATATAAATTTATTTTATTACGAAATACTTATACAAAACTTACATAATAAAAATAATAACATACATAATACAAAACTTTATATACATAATATACAAAAAAAACAATGTAAAGTGAATAATAAGTGCATAAGATTAATAGAAATACTTACAAGAGTAAATGAAGTGACAAAATGAAGGAAATGAAGAAAAAAATGGTGTTTTGTAAGTGAGAAAATGGGTATAAAAAATTTGATTATTTTGCACAAAAAATAGGGGATCTGAAAGATAATTTGGAGAGGAAGAAAACCCACTAAACAACGTTGGAATTGGTAGTTGTAGGTGGCCAAAAAATAAGAAAGAGTGGAGGAGGTGAAGCTCGGTTTTGGGTTTTTGGGTGTTGTTTACATCCGTTCTACATGTCAACTGACGCTATCCACGTGTGTAGCTTCGATTGACATGTAGAACCGACACTACGTCCTTGTGTAATGTCGGTTTAACACGTCAACCGACACTATACATAGAATCGGGTTTTCACCGAACTGACTTTAAATTCATTATAAGTCAATTTTCTCCAAAAAAATGACTTTATATATTGACTTAAATGACACATTTTGTAGTAGTGATTCAAAATATCTTGAGATTCAGATTACAATGGTTGACTTAGAAAGTGAGTAACTCCTATAAATGTTTCCATCAAAAGCAAAATGAAGGCAAATTTAAAATATCTAATTGCTTTGAATACCCCTTTAGCTTCCCCTATTATATTATAATTAGGCCCATCTTTAGCAATGTCATCAAGAACAATACATGTTGGACAAAACATTTCATTTAACCTGTTAACATAAGCAAAATAAGAACCCCATCTTGTAACTCCATGTCATTATAAAGTGCAAATTTTATTAACTAAACTTCCAATCTCAAATACTCCACAGTCTGACAACTCTGCTAATTCAATTTCTCTTGCAAATTTAGGTTCTAAGCAACGTCTTATTGAAGCTTCGACAAGATTAAAAACTAAGCTTAACTTTGAAAAGAAAACCCACACATCATGAACATCTTTAGATGCTACAACCAAAGCTAATTGAAGATGATGTGCAAAGCAATGAATATAGTGTGCAAATAGAGATTCTTTAATAAATATAGTTTGTAACTTATTCCATGAACCACAAATATTTCTTGCACTATCATATCCTTGACCTTGAATGTCATTAATTTGAAGATTATGTTGGGAAAGAGCTAAACATATTTTCTAGTTCATGTTTGAAGCTGTAGTTTGTTGAACATGAATGAGATCAAAAAATCACTCTAGAATAAAGCCATCACAGTAAATAAATAAGATAATTGCCATCTGCTCTTTAGTTCACTCATTAATAGCCTCATCAACAAGAATGGAAAATTTTGCATCACCAACTTCTTGGCATATTTTCTTTCGAATATTATTTGCAATAATATTTAATATCTCTTTTTTTATCATTAGAGAAGTATATTTTGGATTTACTAGAGCACAAGATAAGGTAACATTAGCAATATTTTCATAAATTATTTCATACAGTTTGATCATATCAATAAAGTTACTACGGTTAGATGATGTGCTAGATTCATCATGATCTTTGAAAGCACATGCTTGTTCACAAGCCACTTAATGGTATGTATTGAAGCCTTGAGTTGTAAATGATTTTGCATTATTTATTGGGAAGATTTTTCATGGATCTCTTTATCAATGTGTGTCATTGATTTTTTGAAAGCATACCATTGTTTCATAGCACCATTATGTGATGAATTGGATCCCCTTCATGAGTGAAAAGACCACATCTATTTTTATCATTAACCCTTTTCCAATCTCCATGTGCTTTAATAATGAATGTTGAATGCTTTGGAGGATTACACTCATAAAGAAAACATGGAAATCAAAAGACTTTATCATTTTCTAGAGATTACTCTAGCTAAGAAAATTTTTTGAACCATGAATATTGAAACCAACATTATTGGCTTCCAGAATATGTGGGTGGATACAAATCTAATTTGGGTCGATATGGTCCCGTGTTAATATATTTTCTTTAAACATCATCTTATTCATTAAAATGATATGACCATATTGAATAACATAAACTTGAATCTCTTGAACTAGTATATTTTTTTTCCAAATCCACCTCTTTAAGATTAGAACAATTAGTTTCATCAAGATTTACAGTGTTAATAGACATACCTATTTTTGTTGAATTTGCTTCCATTTTCTTAAAAAATGAATGAAGAGTTTTGCTTGACTTTGAGCTTTTATATTAATGTTACATTAAATATTATAATCTACTACAATTCACAAGTAATCAAAAGAACATGCTTAGTGAAGAATTATTTATTTTAACCCTATGTTATTCATGAACTTTTAGGACATTTAGAGTTATAAACTTTGGATATATATCCTAGTGTTGGACACCCCAATTTTTTTTGTAATTTTACACTAAATTGGAGTGTCCAAATACTCACACCTATATCCATGTCATGTCTCTTAGACACAAGTAATTCACGAAATATGAAGAGCTTAAGTAACACTAAAATTAAACAAGTAAATTATTGTATATTTCATAAAAAATCATTAAAGCCCTAAGACATTAATTTCAACTCTAAGTAAGTGTAGCATGAAAGCTCTTGTCTCTACTTAATTGTTTGAAACTCTAGTCCATGTTTGGATGATGTAAAAAATAAAGGAACATATACTTTGAATATGTAATCATCATATTGAGATTTCTTCTTATAAGATAAGCATCCTAAAAATTGCTAAGCCTTTGACTCAAAAACAAAATTGCTAATATTCTTTAGCGAAATAAGCTAACATAATCTCTTCTCACTGATCTTATTCTCTTATGAACACCTCACTTATATTTTTATTTTATACACGTTAGAATCACCTTAGAATAAGAATACTATAAAGGGGTTAAATTAGCATACATTTTTCAAAATTTTATAAAATAAAAGAAAAAATATAGTCTTTCAATATACATTTTTAAGTTGTTTTATTATAATGAAAAATGTCAAAAGTTTTTTGTAAAATTGTTTGCAAGAATACTCTTAAGTGAAATAATTAATTAAGTTGATACTTTAATAATGAATAAGTATATAATAATAACTATTTTATGAGTAATAGAATCCAAATATAATACAAACATGAGTGATTTACCACGATTGAAAAGACTTGTATGAATTCATTTAATAAAAAATCAAATATAATATACCAATAATTGAACTTGTTTAATCGATATTTTTACTATCTAAAAAGTTAATCTTATATGAATACGATATACACGACTTGACTAATTAGTAATAGTGAGAAAGTTTGTAGCCCGTTAACGACCAGGATAAGAGTCGACAATTTTTGGAGACTAACCCCCAACTCATGTACAATAGAAGTAAAGCAGATAAGCAAATAATAAGGAGAGAAATAAAGCAGGTAGATAACGGGTGGGATGAAATAATCTAAACAGGTAAGTAACCTAAGTAGAAGTAGTGAAAGAATACAAAAAAGAATAAATGGTAGCAAATAATGAAAGAGGTGTTTTTCAATCACAAAGAAATCCTCGCATGTTGGCACAAACTTGGATAGGTTATTGATTGTACTAAACTAAATATTATCCTCAATGTTTTCAACTATGCATATGTTCAGAAAAGCAAAAAAATGGGATAAATAGAAAATTAACTACTAATAAATAAATTAAAAGAATACTACCTAAAATAGTGTGTGACAATGTTTAATGTCTTAGATGCTATTTAAGGCTACGATTTATAAACTTTGATTCACTCAATGTCCCTGTTTTCATTGAGTCATTGTCTGAATGTGCTTACAGTCTCTCCTAAGATTGTCATTATTAGACTCCCATCATGTACACCAACAATAGTCTTAGTTGAGGCCATGAATGGCCTAACAATAAGTACATTGTGTTACTTGTCCATTTGTGGGGTTTCTTCCTCATCTAAAATTACAAAATATACAAGTATGATAAGCTTATCTACTAGTACCAATAAGTCCTCTACCATACTATTTGGATGTATAATAGATTTATCAGCCAATTGTAAGGACATGGTATTAGATTTTAGCTCCCCTACTACTAACTACAAGTATAATGAATAAGGCATTAAATTGATACTTGCACCTAGATCTTACATGACATTTACCTCCTTTTTATCACCCATGGTGATTTTGACATTAAGACTTCCAAGATGCTTAGAGGTAGCTTGAAAATTACTTGTCTTCCCTACATCATTAGGTAAATAATTAGAAAAATTAGGAAACTCATTATCTAGAAACTTACTATTGTGAAGGGATGTAATTGCCTTCACATGTTGATTTTGACTAGGTGACTTTTCTCTTGGTTGCTTATACATATGCTTATCTAGTTTCCCATTTGAACTTCCACTCTCTTTGTTGATTCCTCCAAAGAATTCAACCTTGGATTGGTCTTACCTAGTTGTCTTTGCTCACTTGAATGAAAGCATTCAAGTTGACCTCTAAGGTTGGTGTATTTAGTGGTTTATGTGGCATGTTTTTATTGAATTGCGAACCTTACATGCAGTTTTGATTTTGGGTGTAGGTAGGGTCATTTGGCCTCCAAGAGAAATTGGGATAATTTCTCCACCCTGGATTTAAGTGTTTGCATAAGGGTCATTCCTAGTTTTAAGTTGATAACCCTCTATTGTATTCACTTGTTCATGACTAGAACATGCAAATGGTTAACCTTGAAAAGGACAAGTGTTAGCATCATGCCCATAATTACTATGTACTCTACATAACTCTTTATTTGGAGTATCTTTGGTGGCAAGAATGGCAATTTACCTAGTCAATTATACAAGTTACATAGACATTTTTAGTACTGGAGCCTATCTCATTAACCCCATCTCTTATCACTTTAGTACTCTTTTGTTGGGGATTAGTATCCAACATCTCATAGAGATCATAAGTCCCTAAGACTATCATTTCCCCCGTAGATTTTCCCTATTATTGACTATGATTTGACACTATTATGTCAACCCATCATAGAAGAATTGGTTTTTCAATTGTAGTGGAAAATGGTGTTATAGAACTGAATGGGAAATAATTTGAAACTATCATAAGCTTTATGGAATGGTTCTTTTCCATTTGAGAAAATGTAGCAATTTTGGTTCTCAAATAGGAAGTTTTTTAATAGAAATATAATTTTCCCTTGAATTCATTGTAAACTCCTTTCCAAGTTATCAAAGAACCCAAGAGGAGATTCATAAGCCAAGCCTTAGCCCTATATTTGAGCATGTATGTGAAATATCTCATTTCAAATTGATCCTCATTAAGCCCTTGCAAAGGGAATGTCTATATAGTTGAATCAAAATCCCTAATGAAAGTCAAAATATCTTCATTAGGAATTTCATAGAAGGAACATGGAATAATGTATATTTTTCAATTCATAATTCCTAGGTATCTCCCCCAATATATAGAAGAATTAGATGTGCTAATGATTGGTCTTGCATACTACTTCATTACAATCCTCTTGGTAAAACATCTCCCATGTTTAAAGGTTTTAGTAAAGGCCTTTGGATTTCAATATCCATCTTTTTAAGTACTCTTTGAATCTATTAACATCATCTATGAAATGTACGGGTTGATTCCCAAGAGATCTCCTTCCTTGCATATACCAACAAAAATAACAAGGTATTCAAAGCGCGAGAAAGTATATCTCAAGAAAAAAAAGCAAAATTATTCAAAAATAAATAAACGAAACATACATATTAACAAAATCATAAAAATAAAAAAATTATGAAAAGTAACTAAAAAGAAAACAAATAAACAATTTAAAACACTGAATCTCTAATAACGATACCAAAAACTTAGTGCATAAATTTTAATTATTCGCAAGTGAATGAATCAATATCAAACTAATAACAAGTTACCCTCAGGTCGATCTTTGAAAGAATTAATCGGTTGTTTTAAAAATTCAAATTATTTTCTAAATTAGTTAAGGAAGATAATCATAAACATTCTATGAGTTATCAGTGGGTAGAAAAAGACTCTAAATTATAAATTAAATTAGCATCTACAAGCCCCATGTAAATTAAATTATTGCAAGTAAGTTTATTGCTAAAAATAAGGATAATAGATGAATATGGGAAATTAGTGTGCATGTCCCTTCAAAGAAAGAACAAATTAATAGATTTAAATATAAATTAGATTTATTATTTTTTCCTTTTTAAATAAGTGAACCCCCATGGTGATGATGAGTCCCCAAAATTCTTAATTAATCAATAACTTTCTAGGTCTAGCTTAAAATTGATTAATTAACAAACAAAGAAAAATATATAGGCCAATATCCTTAATTAATTAATAACTTCTATGGTCGGACTTGAAATTAATTAATTAATAAACCTAGGATAAATATATATTTTAATTATAAATAAAGATTTAGTTAATCATTAATTTATAATTAAAGATTTTAGAACATGAAATTATTCTTTCGATCATTGGAAGCAACCTAAAATCCTATATTACAAAATTAGTCAACCATAGTTAAATTAAAAAAAGTTAATTCAACTACAAAAGACATCAGATTATAAAAATAAAAATAAGATGTAACAATAAAACTATCCCTTTTTGATAATGATGATTCTAGATCTCTGAATAATCCTTGGATCCTTCTCATAATTATGATGTTTTCTCTCTATATCTATATATAGATGATGGAATAATGGCTATGGGAGCTGGTGGATGGTGTATGGCTTAATTGATATCTATTTAGAAAGGGTTAGGGTTGTATTTATAGGTTAAAATTAGGGTTTAACATGTTTGGAATACATATGAGGGTTTTTGGCAGATTTTTGTACTTGGGTCATAGCATGATTTATTATGCAGCGCAAGACACATGTTGATTTTATTTCTTTGATTGCAACACAAGAAGACCAAGCCCTAACATGGAATAAGTTGGGTTGTGGCTCACCTAGAACTTCCAAAAACATAAGTTGGACCCAAGAGCCTTGTGCTATGGCATGGATAATGTTTTGCTATGGTGTGCATAAAAATCCAAGAATGTCTAGTTTGAACCTGATAGCACCTCACTATAGCACCAGTAATGTCTCACAATGGCAACTATAGAATTTATGGTATTTGGCAATCTTATTCATTTTCACTTGTGTGAATCGTCATTAATTACCCCATTTTCACTACTTAGAGCACTTTAACCTACGAAAGACAATAATACCCTCCAAAACAAGATAATAGTAAAATAAAATGTAAAACAATACTTAAAAACATAGTAAATAATAGTTCAAAATAATTTCATCAGTTTCATTTACTTATTTTCATTACTTTGATTGAATAACTAGAGTATAAATTTATAGTTTAGGCTTATCTTAATTTCATGCTTGACTTCTAGTGAAAAATGATACATATGAGGTTCCCTTAGAAAACATGAAGGTTTAAACTCACCATAAATGAATATATATACATGTTTACATTCTTAAAAAAGAAAAAAGAAAAAAATAGTATAAATAAATACTATGATCCAAACACTTTGAAAGTATTGATATGGCCATTGTATGATATTAGAAAATAAACCCTTGAAGTAAAATTCATTTTTATTCACCTATAGCCATATACTTGATATTGTTTGCTTAATTAATTTGAATGAAGTATGATACGAGTAATATAATGTCTTCATAATCCTAACATTTGATTCTTTTCATGAGATCTATTTTGTATATATTTAGGCTTTTTTCTTGTTTATAAACATATGTGAACTTATTTACTTTCTTTTTTGCATAACTTATGTTTGCATGTACTTTTTTGAGTGCTTGAACCCATATGATTGAAGTTATATTAAGAGTGTATCTTGTGAGGTTTAAAGTCTAAGCCAATTTGGATTCTTAACACTAGATTTGAGGGAATTAATGTTGATATGTTTTGAGTAACATGGCATGGATTTGTGATGCCAAATTGATTTTCATGATGAACCTTGATGTGCTTAGTTGTTGGATGAACTTGTGCTTGAACCTTAATTATGAACTGAAAATAATCTAAAGCATAAGAAATTTTATTGATTTAAGTTTGTTGTTTTGTTTTTAGTATTATTGTTTGTCTTTTTAGTTTTTTTTTTGCTTCAAGACTAGCAAATGTAGGTTTTAGGGAATTTTATGAACATGTTTTGACTTATAATTTTCTATGCTTTTAAGCGTTAAATTTATGTTTTTTTTAGAACTAGGTTGTTTTGGAAGTATTTTCATGTTTTGCTAGTTAATGTACTTTTGGAATAATCTTAGACTAAAACGAGCAAAAAAAGTGAAAATAGGGTGCAAAATAACAACTCATTCAAGTTGGAACGAAAAGATGTCAAACCATCAGGAAATCAACATGTGCCACAACCTAGGCATTCACGTGCCACAATAAGGGACACTCAGGTGGCATTTGGTGATTCAAAAATTTCAACATGTATAAGGCATAAGAATATGCATGATGTATTGTAAGTGTCTTGGGTTGCATTTGGATATCTAATATATTGTATCATGTCGCAATGTAGATAAAAGCATATCATGACCCACATGTTTATACTTGTCATAAATCCTAATATGTGTATGTGATATATTTTACTTACTCTTTCCCAAAACCTAACCTAAAAGTACACTAAATAATCCTCTAAAATAAGATCTGGCACCACTAGCTGAATTTACCATTCCACAAAATAGAAATTAGAGAGAAAACTCCCATTTGTGAAGTTTTTTAAGGATTTGGAGGAGATCAACCAGTTCAAGGATTTGAAGGTCGCATATCAAAAGGAGATATTTTTATTGTTAGATATTCTTTCTCTATATTTTGAATATGTCTTTTGTAATTGAATTAATTTTTATTAATTTATTTATATTAAGCTTAATTTTATGTATGGGATATTAGTTTTGCTTCCATGAGTGAAAGAACCATTTTATGACTAAATTTAATAAAAGTTGATTTATTTCTTGTTCATGTTTCTTGATATCTTTAACTATGGGTTAATGATGGATTAAATCTTGATTTCTGATTAAAGAGAATATTTTAGAGCTAATCATTGGACATATTATCTGTGTTTAGTAGTTCATATATGAATAATAGTCTAATTTAACTACAATATTTTTTTGTTAAATTATAGGTTTATTTGTTTCCCTTAGGTTTATAATTTAATTGATTTCAAGATAGATCTGGGAAGTTATTGGTTGATTTAGAATTGTGAGAGCTTATCATGATCATTATGGATTTACTTATTTAAAAAGAAAAAAAATTAATAGTTCTAACTTTTGAAGCCATATTGTAAAAATTATTTAATTCGTTCTTTCCATGAATTGATAGCTAGCTAATTTTTTCATATTCGTTTATCCATATTAATTCGATCATAGTTTATTTTCTTTATTTTAATTGTTTAATTATTTTATAATTTACAATCTTTCTCTCAACTAAAAATTGGTATAATGTTTAGGATTTCTTATTTAATTACATTTGAAAATAATTTGACATTTTAAAATGCCTGCCAATTCCTTCAGAGACCAATCTTAGGATAATCTTATCATTAGTCTACTAATAATTTGTGCACTTGCAAGCGATTAAAATTTATGCATTATAGGGGTTTAAAATGGAACAAAGAGGAGCTCACTGAGCACTTTGCTGCCACCTCGATTGGGTGCCCAACAAGCCTATGATGAAATTTGTTAAAATCACACCCAATGAGCACCTGATGAGGGGGGTGATGGGACACTGTGACACATAGTGGCCATCACGAGAAAAGCGAGAAAGAGAGAAAAAGAGTGAAAAAAATCCTTTTTTTTAGTTTAAAAAATAAACAGTAATAAAGAAAAGAACACAAACAAAAAGTCTACACAAAAAGAGAGAAAATATGCTCAACAAGAAAAAGATCATGAAACCAAACTATCAAACTACACCCTTCCTTTTAGTAAAGAATTTATGAGGGGAAGTACACTTAGAGTGTAGTCTTTGGTTTATATAAGCATGAGAAGTATATGGAACATGAGATACTTTTTGTTTTGAAACTCTTAGAAACTCACTCGAATGATCCATATACATGCCACTAGGTGTACTTTTATAAGAAGACTTTTTTCGCATTATGCCTTGGGTGCATGACATACCCATCTTGCGTTTATATTTTTTATCAAATTTTATCTATATATTTATTTTTAATGGATTGTTTGCTATTGAGTAGTTTTCATGAGAAACTTGAGGATGTTACCACATAGATAGAGATTTTATGTAGGATTATCTCGTTACATGCTATATGTTATGTATGATCGCATGTTGTGAATCAAATGTGTTTCCACGTATGAGGTCTTGAAGTGAATGTAAATTCTTTATAGCTTTTCCATTATGTTTGCTTGATTCCAATGTTGTGTATGTTTTTCATGTTTATGCATGTTGAAGCCTAGACAAGAGCCTGTGAGGTATACTATCACTAGTATATTTATCGAATATTGTTCTTTTTATCTGTTGGTGGTTTTTATTTTGTGTTGAATTAAGTATATTATTTTGTACTTTCGTTGTGTTATTTGCTTAATTCATGTTATGAGGCTTACTTGACTGAGTTGGAATAGAGATAAAAAAAGATTCCATAAGTTGGTGTTTTCATCTTTCATATAGGTCTTAGATGCTTATTTGGGTTAAAAGAACAATTGATCTATGATATAGAAATTTCAAAAACTTCAAGAACGATAGACAAGACAATTAACACTTTGAAAAAATTACACTCTAAAAATCAATATATTTATATAGAGGATAATAACCATAAAATATATAAAAGATTCGATATTATTCAAATAATTTGGTTAAACGATACTACATAGTCATATTCACATTAATCCTTATAAATATTCAATATTTCCATCGTATATCGAGATACATCAGAATTTAAATCTATGGTTTAAACATATATTTAAAGATGTCAAAAGCTATTATTAATTACGGTAATATTTACTGATATATAGTAATGAAATTTGAAATGAATGGGAAGAAAAACAGAATAAATCAAAAATAGTTAGAGTACGAAAATAAGAAGATTTTGAATTAATTGTTTTAATTATGTTTACTTTATATTATAGTAGAGCATACAATTATTAATAACTTAAATCTCAATATTTACCTAGCCCTTAATTCCTTGAAGAGTTATGTAAATAATAACATGTGAAACAGAATAATTGTTGGTAACTTAATTGTAGTTATTGTTGAGTAAACATGCTTTAAATATGTGTATGTAAATATGTAATGAATCTAACAATTGTTTTAAAAAGTATTGCTTAAAAATAATAATAATTGTATTTTTTAAAAAATATTGAAAACTAATTAAAGCAAAACAAAATAATAGGTTAAAACTATAAAGAAAGAAAGAAAAAGATTAAAAATAGAAGCAAAATATTTTTTTAAAAAATGAAGATAAAGAATAGACAAAAAAAAAGGAAAACGATTAAAACAAGAAGCAAAAGATTTTTTAAAAAATAAATACATAAGTTTAGCCATAGTTGAAGATATTTAATGTATTTTTATATTTGTTATAAATACAAATAGATAAGGTTTTTGATAATTTTTAAGTTATTTTATTCATCCCACGTATGAAAATTGCTTCCTCACATATCAAAAATATGTAAGATTTTATGATTGATAGTTTTTATGTAATGTTGGTATTTTCATATACCAATGATTAAAACTTCGTAATAAATCTCAAGAAAAGTGTAAAAAAATTGCGTAAAAAGTTAAGTTCATCAGTGTTGGATTCATAAATTTTTTTGAGAGGAGATAATTCATGTATATTTTAATTTATCAAATATTAAAAATAAAATTCATAAGTTAGAGAAAATGAATTATAATTCATTGATATTAATTTCTTTTGAACATATTAAAGGTTTATAATTTAATTCTTATTTACGAGTATATGAGTTGAGTTCTAATAAAAATCCAAAATCTACTATAATTATAATTCATACTCATATATATTCCACTCATAATTATAATTGTTATTTTCATTATAAGCACAATTCATATATAATTGTATATCTTATAGAGCCTTTTAACACAATCATTTAATAGAGTCCGAGAGTTTAAAATTATGGAACTAAAAGGGGAATATGTAATTTTTGAATTATGATTAATTAAAAAATCACAAGTGACCAGGCATACAATCGTATGTAAATAATATAAAAAATAGTAAATAAGAACTTAAAAAATATTATTTTAAATGGAAACAACCTAAACCATAATAATGACCTAAGAGGAAAATCATCGGTCTACCGGATCACCTAATATCCACTATAAAAATCAATGTTCAATAACAAGGTTAGGTCTTATACTACCCTCCAAAATAAAGCTACCATAGTAATTTATTTATAAGTCGCTACTTTTTTCACAATCTCAACAAGACAAGTGTACAAATTAGGACCAATGTTCCGATAACTTGAATCACACAATTAATCAAACTTGTTTAACTAGCACCTCAAAAGTTAGCAAAATAATACAAGTGTAAAGTGTGTCCTAAATCAGATACAATAATGAAACCCTAGTTAGAAGATTCAAAAATAAGTTCAGTTAATTTAAATCATCTAGAAACACTAGAATAGATGTTAAAACACAAGTTTAATAAAAATAGCTTCTTTAGAGTTAAATAATCGAATTAAATAATTATGATCAAGCATAAAATTATTTGATCTAAACATTCAAGAACCTAATGAAGAAGAAGCTATATGAACATGTAACCATAATATCCTAAATTAAATAGGCTTATTAATTAATCAAACATAAACACATAATATTTGATTGACTAAATAAAGAAAGAAGCCTAAACAAAATATGATTCAGATTTTGCAAAACAATATGAGAGAGAGAGCACAAAAATTATTAGAAAAATAAAATGAATGTAGTTAATTGAATTATGGAGCATTAGGTTGTTTATATAGGAAAAATGAAACCCTAATATTAGGTTAAGGACCAATTACCATTGTGTCTATTAAATAATTCATATAATAATAATTAATAGAGATAATATGGTAAAAGAACTGTTTAGGTCAAGTAAAAAAATATGTTATAAGTTGAAACCCTAGTTGCTTGATTGATCTAGTCCAAGCTCGATCGATCGAACCTATAAGGTTAATGGATCGAGACCTTTTTCAATTGATCTAGTAACGATTAAAATAAACTTGATACCAGGTAGATAAAACATGATCGATTATTGAATGATCCAGTATTATGATCAATCAAATGTAACTTCAATTGATCTATACTAACTTAAAAATCAACCCGAGAGGACATAGATTTTACAAGATTCATCCTCGATCGATCTAACCCATTGATCAATCGACCTACTACTTTGAATGATCGAGTAGTACATATACTAAATGTTCCTAAGTGTGTAATATATATTCTAACATATTTAAGAACAAGTATATACCTGAAATATATTGACTTGAAGCTTAGATGTTTCTTCGGCTTGAATAACAAACATGAAATGTGCCTAGAAAAAAGTTTATGTTTAAATATTTTGTTCACGAATATCACCAACACTCATATACCTTACAATGTCCACTTTCGGCCTATAGTACTTTAATTTTATTTTTGATATATTTCTTACTCTTATTATTAATCCATACCTTGATGATACTCACATCTAAAAAAAGGAGTCAATATAGTGCGGAATTGAAATTCAAATTGAGAATTTTGATATATGCGCGACATGTGATATTTTTAAAATGTATTTTTGTTTTTTTAGTATTTTTTTCCTTCTCTCATCTCTATTTCTATCTCCTCTCTCCATCTCTTTCTCTCTCTTGTCTTTCTCATTTTGGTTTCATTTCTTTCAAAGTTGTAACTAATTTATTACTTAGTGAATTGTTTACTACTGATTGGTTGCCTTAAGAAACCCAAGGACATTACCACATAGATATAGTCTCTATATGAGTTTATCTCATTATAACGCTTGTTATGCAGGATCTATTATTGTGCTAGTATAATTTGAGTTTAAGGTGTGTTTGTAACAACATACTAAAAGCCTAAACTCTAATTAAAAAGCTTTTATATTCTTTCTTGCTTTCTGTTGAATATATATAAGATCTGATGTTCAAACTTATCTACTTATTTGATATTATATTATTTGTGCCTCTGTTGTGTAACATAGTTAAGTGTTTACTTTTCATTTTTGTGAATTATTTGTGAGTCCTTAAAAAGTTTGTATCTCCTTACCCTAGTTGTGTACCGGATTGCAAACTCTTTCAATATATTTTAATTTTTTTTATAATTTTTTATACTTTTTCTTGTAAGTTTTTATGTTACATTCATATTTTTCTCACATTCTAACAAGCTGCATTCCTGAATCAACAACTTCATGATCAAGAGGAACATAATCAATTAATGTATGAAATGAACAGATTTGTAACTAAGTCATCTCGAGATGGATACAAGCTATTTAGTAACACCTAAGTATCATAATTATGATTTCACTTTTGCACATTTAGAAAGATCACAACAACAACATGAAGGAGGAACTCTAAATTTGATCAGGAATTTTATTAATTTTTATGTGTTTTTGTTTTGCATTTATTTTAAGAACTTTAGTTTTTATTATTTTTGGATATTATATTCACTTTTGATTTATATTAATTATTTTGTTTTAATTTATTTTTTGATATGTGAACATTATTTAGAATTATTAATTTTATAATTGTTTGTTGAAATTTGTGAGAAGTACACAACATTTGTGTAAACTTTAAATGATTGGATTGATGGATGCACCTAAAATTTCATACCAATACTTGATTATGTTCAACAAATGTGCAACTTTTACATTATTTACTCTTTATTTTTAATTTATAATTTTTACATTGAGGGTAATGTAAATTCTAGGCTGGGGTGAAAAAATTTATATTATAAAATTGACCTAATTTAAAATTTTCATTTAAAACATATGTTCATATTTTTATTTCTTTTTATTGGATAAGTAATTTATGGTTAATTTTAAAATTTCTCTTACAAAATATCATGTCCTTTAGTTAATTTTAAGAAAATGATGAAGTCTTTGTATTGTTAGATTGATTTTAAAAATATATCATGTAATAATGTAATAATTAGCTAGTTTTTTTTTGTCATAAGTAGTATTTATTGATACTACCTTGTGAGAATATAATTTAAGCCAATAGCTTCCCATTTTTAGTGATTATATTTTTTTCAACTCTTTTAAACACTCTTAAGATCAATTTAATTTTCTAGAAGATAAGTCTTTGCATTGAATGTTATGATCTCTTTTACATCTAATAAAGTGTCATATATTTAGTTACCCAACCCAATACAAGAAAGAAAAAGTCACAAATTAGCCACTCACTTTATTATACAAAAATGTACAATCAGTATATAGATCCTCTCTAAAAAAAGAATATATCTAAAAGAAAGAGACAAGAAAAAATAAGAAAAATGTATAGCATAAACTAAATACTATGAACCAATATCCTACAAAATTGTGATAAGTGGTCAAATATAAAAGAAAAAAATATACAAAAATAATTCCCCAAGAAGTCAATGCATTTTCTTCATCTCTTAAAGGCATAGAACTTAAAATTCTTATTTGATGAATCTAATTGATGCATAAAAATAATATTTGGTTTCTTTATAAAATCTTTTCATTTGATTCATTTCATGAGATCAATATTATGCACCATTTTCAGTTTTGTATTCTCTATACGTATGCGAACCTATAAGTTCATTACTATGCATAAATCCTACTCGCATATATCTTTGAATTAGTGTTTGAACCAATAGGATAAATTTTGTTAAGAGTATACCTTATAAGGTTAGATTCAAAGCGAATTTGAGTTCCATGCATTGAAATTAGACAAATTTAATATTGATAAATATTTTATTTGAATACGAATTTTAAATAATTATTATAGTAAATTATAAATATTAAGAATATTAAAATAACTTATTCTCTAGATTTGTTTGCAAACTTAAAAGAAATTAAAAACATGAGAAGTTTTGTTATTTTGTTATCTTTTTCATTTTTTTACTTTGTTTTAAATTTTAATTTTAATTTATCTATGTTACTGTTTTTAATTTTTTGCATTTTAAATTTGATGTTTGTAGGTATAATCTCTTAAGCCCTTGTGAGATTTAAACAAGGAAAACCTAGGAAAATTTAAAGGCTTGTGTCATATGTTAAATGCAACTGTGTTAATCTATGAAAATGATTTAAGTTGGTTTAATTTAATTTTAGTTTTTGTTTTTAACATTTCACCCTTCTTGCTAATAGACTAGCAATAAAATGGTTAGGGGTGGTGATGATTTCTTAAAACCACTATCTTTTAAAATAAATATATCTTTTTGAAATCAACGGTAATTTTTGTTGTTTTTATAGTATTTTAGCGTCAAAATGATTTCATTGATCAAACCCTCAAAGAATATATCTAAAATCAGTCCATTACAACATTGATGCTTAAAAGGAATAATATATATAGTCCAAACTATGAAAAAGGGTATACAATAAAATAAGGGTTCTAAGTTGATTAGAAGGATGCATGCTGTTGTGTTGAAATATTATGGGCCACGGTGCACATGTAATGGATCACATTCCAACCAATTACATCTTGTATCATGCCACGATATGGAAATAATTGTGCTACAGTGCCAGTCTTTTGATTCACCATTTTCTCTTTTTCTATACCTATAAATTAGACCCTAATTGCATTGTATTCCACATCCCTATCCCTTTACGCTCTCTCTAATTTTCTCTTGAGCATTCTTTTACTTTTATTTTCTTTAGTTTCAAGTTTCTTCGCTCAATTGAAAGTTGAATAATTTTATTTTATGTAGTAGCTTTAGTTTCAATTCAATGAACGGTGTTGAAAATTTAATTTTGAGGATTTCTAGAACAGAAACAATATTGAGGTTCTATAAGGATACAATTAAGGTATAGTTTAAATGTATTTCTTTCATATTATCTTTATGTGTTATTTTACATGCTATGTTTAATTTATTGATCATTTATTAAAATATGCATGTGTGTCTATAAATAATATGGGATATTAATAATATTGTTATGCTTGTGAAAATTAAAGTAGGTAAACACTTTTTACAAAATGAATTAAGTTTTGTTTCTTCATTAAAATTTAAACAAAAGTTTGTTATAGAAAAGTAAATTGACTCAATATTTTTCACCAAAAACATAAGAGTTAGATTTATGATTTAATTATTTGAATTTGATTTATAGTAATACTCTCAGATATTAGATATTTACTATCTAAATCAAATATTGAGTTATGTTCTTTTTGAAGGATTTTTTATAAGATTTATTATTGAAAAATATATTAATGATATTTTTTATAATATATTATTGAAAAATATTATTGAAGAGGCTTGTGTATTGCAGCATCAAAGGCATAAAGCCCATTTCTAAGGCTCCATTGCATTAATATCTAACCCATAGCATTGTCCTTCATATACACACAATTAGCATTAAAATCCATGTAAACATTGCTATCCTCTAACCCATAGCATTGTCCTTCATATACACACAATTAGCATTAAAATCCATGTAAACATTGCTATCTTCTGTAAATTGAAATATACTTAGAAGATTCTTGGTGATAAATGGTACATATAGCATATTTTTCATAATAGATTGAGTATCTTGGTTGCATGTAAGAGATATTGATGACATACCAACATTCTAAATTCTGTCACTGATAACTATATTTTATATAGTTATTTTCATCTATTTTATTAATTATTATTGTTATGTTCTTCATATTTTTAGTTAATTATAGTTTAATAAATTAGTATTTATTATTTTTTATATATTTTAAGAAAATTAAATAATTTGTATCGAAAACTTACTTAATTGCAAATTTATGCCCAAAAATATAATTTCAAATAAAAAAGTGTTTAATTGCAATTAATAAAAGTTGAAAATATAATTTAAATTAAAATCGGGCTTAATTTCATTTATTAAAAGTTTAAAATTTAATTTAAATTAGAAAAGGGCTTAATTGTAATTAAAGAAATTTTAAAATATTATTGGAATTACATTTGTGGGTCAAAATGCAATTAATAAAAGTTATTTTTCTGTGTAAGAGAGAAGAATCCACGCGGCATCATCCACGCTTCAACTTGGACCGTCAGATCAAAGCATAAACGGTTAGGATGCGCACGTGTTCTTCAAACCTGACCAAAGAGAGTGGGTGCAGGGTTTAGTCTATTACGCGGCTTGGTGCCCGGGTGGGGCCCACCTACTACGGTGGCCAGCGTACATGGTGGGACCCATGTGTCTGACGCGTTCCAGAGCTGTCCCACATGTTCGCGTGCCTCTTTTCCCATGTGGTCGATCCACGTACGTTCTACGAATCACAATTTGCCAGGTGTCTTACTTTTCCTTCCAGCAAATTATATTCTGACACGTGGCATGTTTCAATGAGCGCGAAAGAACAGGATCAAGCACGCGTTGTCTCCCACGTCCCTCGTGCCATTACCCCGTGCAACGATATCACATGCCTTCGTTTCCCGTAGCCAATGCAATTCCGCCACGTGTCCGTATTAATCCTTGTAGCGAATCAGATGCTGACACGTGGCATGCACTTTGAATTAAAAATCAGAAACGGTGCCTCTGCTTTTCTGGCTCACGCGTGAATTAAAATAACAAATTCGATTTTCGCGTGACTACGGATTTTAAGGAGAATGTCGGGATTTTGTTTTCGATACAAATTGTTACGTGTTTCTTAAAAAAAATATTGTAATATTTTAGATGTATTTTTTTAGCTATAAATAAGAGATATTATTATAGAGTTAAGGAGTTTTGGGGAGTTTTAGTTTTTTGGAATTTTAGTAGTGTTTGGGGCTGGATTGTAGAACACGCAGAAGCCATTTTTGGCTTCTGTTGTGTTCTGCGTGTGCCAAATATTTTGGAGAAGATGAAGTTTTAATTTTCTTTGTGTTCTTGAACAAAATTCCTTAACTTCTGTAATTTTTAATTTATGAAATAATTTAATTTTTCTAAGGTTGTATTTTATCTAAATTTATGAAGCTTTTATTTTAATTATTGTTGAAAGATTTATAAGACGTTCGATTTATTTATTCTATCTGTGCTTAATGCTTTTTGATTATTTACAATTTTATCAAATTGATCCATGGCACTTAAATAAACTTGGAAGAGACATTTTTGTGTATATTGCTCATAGCTAGAATGACATGTATGATGAAGGATAGAAATATACCTTAATTGTATATGTGGCCATTTGAAAACTTAGAACGTAATGAATCTTGGTGAATTTAATTCTCATAGAGATATAGTGAATTAATTTAACGAGGTGTGTTTATATGGAGCTCGGAAGAGATGTATGAATAAAATTAGAAATTTTCGGTTGACAAATTAAATGTACTAAAAAATATAAATCAAAAGAAAATAATATTATTGGAGTTGATTAATTTGGTGAAAAACTACAATCCTAGATTTCTTTTATTTTGTTATTAAACTCTTTTCTTTAACTTTTTCCAAATCAACGATGGTTTTGGATAAAATCAGAGAGAAATAATTTTAGTACTCAACAAACTGTAGTAACAAATCTCCATGGGAACGATAAATTACTTATCAAATTTTATTACTTGTGTGGCTAGTACTCAACTATTGGTGTCTTACATTTGAGTCATGGTAGTATTTTGCACGAGTTGAGGATATGAATTCATAACAACCAATTGTGCTTCAGGTTGAGATTGATTGAAAGTAGGATATATATTGTTATGGTAAGATTAGGAAATAAGTATAGTATTTTGAAATGGTTGATTCATAGGTCTTGGTTGAGGAACTGATGCTTGTTGAAACATTTGTTGAGGTCTTATATTTGAGAATCTACTTCCTCTTCCCCTATTAAAGTTTTGAGAGTTATAAAGACCAGTTGGTCTAGGATATATATTCTATGTTTGATCAAAATTACTAGCCAATATCTGAGGTGGATATACAGGTGATAAAGAATATAGTGCTTAAGAAATATACGATGGTTGAATATTGTTTTGATTGACATGTTACTAAAATGACTTAAATCCAAATTCGTTATTCGTGTGAGGGACTACCATCTAAGTTCCATTTCTTGAATTCACCAAATCAGATAAAGAACTAGAAGATGCATAACCATTAGCCACAACAAGATTTGCACCACCGTTTATTTCTACAAGATCTACACTTGGCAATGAAAAAACACTCATATTCCTTCTTTCAAGTATACTCTCATGACCAAGAATCTTGTGCAACACTTCTTGAAGAGTTACATGACTTTCTTAAATATTTGACACTATTGAATCATATTCCCTCTTGAAATCATTCAAGATTGCATTGATTTGATCTTATTTAGATATAGTACATCCAACAGAGATTAGTTGAAAGGATAGTGTTTGCACACAGCATACATCTTAACTGATGGTTGATCCATCTTTCTTCACATAACTTATCTCAACCTTTAATTGTATGACTCTAACTCTTGAATGGGACAAAAAATAATCCTCAAGACATAACCAGATTTCACAACTAGTTTCACAATCAAAAACTTTCTTTACAAACTCATTTTCCATTGCACTTACCAACCAAGATCCAATCATTTGATCTTGGCATAACCAAAACTTGTTTTTAGGATCTATCATGCCATTTACATCAAAATTTTCAGGACAATTGACGGTTCCATCTATATGCCCTCTAAGTCATAACTTCTAAGAATTCTTATAATGTGTTTCTTCCATACCTGATTTTGAAAAGTTATCAGTTTGATGTGAGCGAGTGTTTATTGATCATCCTTCGATTGAAATTTGTTTCTTGATCAACATTTTCTTATATTTCCATTTGTTTCTTGAAATTCTATTGTTCTTTAACTTGTGTAAGCCAAAAACTCTGATACCATGTATATTTTCTTGAATGTGTAAGCTTTGGAGAGAACAAACTTGAATGAAAGACTTTCAATGAAAAAAATGCCTCAAGACTTTTATTGAATTATCATTGAATTGCTTATCGTTTTTCTTTTCTTTTTCTCATTACTTACCATACAACATCCATTCAATTTTCATACTATTTATTCTTTTATAACATAAAAAGAGAAAGGTAAGACAACAATGCAATGATCATGATCAAAGTCACAGTCAAGTGAGATTGTTATAAGTGTCTAATTGCTAATAGTTTGTTTCTACAGTTTTATAATTGCACTAATACTCTACACATACATCTTTGCCAACTTGATACACTTAATAGCCTTCCATTCAATACGCTTGATAGTCTTGTACATTTTTGACTTCACATGAATCATTATTCCTTGAACACCTTTGCATGTGTAGCTAATGAAACAATAATCCTTTTTAATAGTTTGAATCTATGCATAATACCTTATTCTTCACCATCACATTCTTTCTCAAGAATAACCTTAGGTATGGTCTCTACCGTTAAGGGATTTCTTTGCATTTTGCTTGGGGTCTCCAATACTTTTGAGGCAGAATTGCGATGGCCATACACGCGATTATGTATGCTATCGACTTTAGATGAAATCAACTTTAGTTGGAGTCAAAATCGTTTATTGTTTTGCTCTTTTTCAAAATGAGTTATTTGGTGCCATGGTGATATTCTACTTGGACGACTACTTGAGAAAAGTTGATTGCAAGAAGTTTTATTGCTCTCAAATTTATATAGAGGTTAATATTACAATTAGTAGCTTAGTTTCTTAGGTTCCTAGTATTTGTACTGCGATTTAGTAGCTTAGCTTCTTAGGTTCCTAATATTTGTACTGCGATTTAGTAGCTTAGCTTTTTAGGTTCCTAATATTTGTACTGCGATTTAGTGGTGGGATGCACCATTATATATTTAGTATTTTATTTATTTCAATTGATATCAACAAATTTAATTATAGATTTTGGTGAAATTAACTTTATATATTTTTTTTTATATATTTAATAATACTTGTAGTTGTGAAGTAAAATAAAAAATACTGGAAATGTATCGATATAATTAGAATCTTATAAACTTATTAAAATCGATTAGCTATAAACTTTCATTAAAAAATTAAATTAAATTTATATTTAACCGACTAAAATTATACTCTTAGTCATGCAAAACAAAATATTATACGTCGCCTTAATTCTGTAGAAAGAAATGACGGTAACAATTTCCTATGTAACTCTCAAAAAAAAAAAAAACTAATGAAAGAAGTTCTTGAATAAGGATTCAGCACTAGTTATGACGCATTAAGATGGCAGGGTCCGTGGGTGCAGTAACTGAATTAAAGCACCATATAAATTATCAGTATAATTTGTTATTAATTTCAGTAATTTAGGATGTGTGTATCAATTGATAAAAGAAAAAGGAGGAAAATAAATATCTCACACTCTTAAATTATAAATTCCTCTCCTTTGGCGTGTTTTCATTTCCTGCATTCTTCTTTTGGACACTAGCATTGTTGCTTGAATCTTATCATACTTAATTATGGGTTTGAAATTTATTTAATTAATTTTTTATTATTTAATTTTTCGTAAGAAATGATGACTTAAATAGAATTTAATTTAAGTTAAAATTATAAATATTATTATGTTAATTATTTTTATAAAATAAAACTAATATATTAATTATAAATCAAATATAAATAATAATTTATTTACATTGTGAAGTGTAAATTTTATTCTTCTTGATTTCTATTATAAATATTTATTTTACATTTTATATTTTCTTTTTAAATTGTAAGAAAAAAAAGAACTTTTAAATAAAAAAATTGTTTTTTGTGCATTTGGTTTATGAAGTGTTTTTCACTTTTAAGCACTATGCTATGTAATACATTTCTCATCACTTATGATTTTTTCTTTTTAAAAATAAAATAAAATGGGTGTTATACGAATGAGATTCGAACACTAGACTATGATGATGGGAATAGAGAGTTATATCACCACAAATCAATCCCAAATGTGAAATAAGTGCTTGTTTTTGTTAAAAATATGGTTATTTAAAAATAATGAGACTCACTTTGATATAAAATAGCTAAACAAATTTTTAATTTTTATTACCTTAATTTTAATTATAAAATTAATAATAATTTATTATTGTCTAAAACATTTATTATAATTCATAGTTTTTGTAATTTCAATAATTAAAAACACATTTAGCTAAATAATTATATAAATTTAAGCCTTAATGTCTTAGAAGTATATGCGTGCTTTTGTTAAATAGAAATGTTATTTGCGCATATATTTAGATTCATATTAATTATGTTATATAATTTCATAAAATTTTCTTGAAAATATAAATAATCCATTTATTTAAAAATTTGTTATGTTAAATAATGTTTAATAAGATAGCTCAAAACTTAACCCTTCTATTAAATATATATATATCGGAGAGAAGAAAACTCCCTGCACAACCAAGGCCATTTCTATTGTTGTTCTTTCGTTCTTTCTAGCTCCCATGTTGTAAGGCTCAGCCTCCATCTTGTTACTTGTTCAAGAGATTTGAGGAGGGGTTGATAAAATATGCAATTAAAAAAAAATTATTTGTATGATAATATTTGTTTAAATAATAATTTTGCTAATTTATCTTATTATATATTACTAGTAAATTAAAGAGAGTTATATTGTGGGTGTATTTTGGATTTTGGTATATTTTGTGAAGCTCTCTGAATATTAGTATTTGTATCTACATTTGATTATTAGTGGATTTTCCTCGGTGTGTCATCGTAGGCGAAATCTCGGTGTGTCATCGTAGGTGGAATAGACTTTTCACATTGAAAAGTTAAACCACTTAAATCATTGTGTGTCATTTATTTTCTTCATTGCTTATTATTTTGTTGTTATCCATAATTATATATTGATGCATACAAATTAGACCCAAATTTTGCTTCCACAAGTACTAATTTATAACAAATTAGTATCAAAACATTGGGTTATTCTATTTTTTATTAAAACTGATCAAGTTTGTTCTTTTAGATTTATTTTAAGCTTCTTGTTATTTGATTGGTTTCATATTTACTGGGTTGTGCTTCTATTTATTTAATATTGGATTTTCTGTTATGGCGGCAAAATACAAAATTAAAAAATTCAATAGTAAGAATGATTTCAGTCTCTGGCGAATAAAGATATGGGTCATATTAGTTAAAGAATGGCTCGTTAAGTCGCTTAAAGGCAAGGATAAATTGTTGACTGATGAAGAAAAAGATGTATTGATGGAAAATGTTTGCATTTCAATTCAATTATCCTTGTTTGATGAGGTACTATGCAAGGTTGGTAATGAGGAATCTCCCGCTGGGTTATGGATTAAATTGGACAATTTGTATATGACCAAGTCTTTAACAAGTCGGTTATATTTGAAGTAGCATTTGTATACATTGAGAATGTCAGAAGGTATATCTTTATAAGATCGCCTTGATGAATTTACTAAAATTATTCGTGATCTAAAAAATGGTGGTGTTAAAATTGATGATGAGGATCAGGCTTAGTTCTATTATGTTCTTTACGTCATTCATTTGAACATTTTATTAATACCATGCTATATGAGAGAGACATTATTTCTTTGAAGGATGTCAAAGCAGCTTTGAATTCCAAAGAATTGAAGAAAAATGTGTCTACTAGCAACAATGATAATAGCAGTGGTTGATTTGTTAGAAGTAGAAATCAAGAAAAAAGGCACAATAAGTAATAAAGACAAGTCTAGATCCAAATTAAGAAAAAGAAAAGATAAATACAACTATTTTCGTCAAGAAGGGCACTAGAAAGTAAATTATCTGAAACTCAAAGGTAAAGGAAAATCTACCACAATGTCTTCTAGTACTAATAATGTTGCTAGTGTTGTAGATAATTTTGGTTTTGATGGTGAAAATATTCTATTAGTATGTATTGATTCTCTTGGAGATGTTTAGATTCTTGATTCGGGTTCTACTTACTATATATGCCTCAGTAGGGACTGGTTTGCTTCTTATCAGTTTATTGATGGGGATGTTATCTTAATGGGAAACAATGTGTCCTGCAAGGTTGTTGGTATTGGTACTATTCAAATTAAGATGCATGATGGTATTAAGACTTTGAAAGATGTTATCGATGTTCCAGATTTGAAAAAGAACTTGATATCTTTGGGTATTGTTAATTCACAAGGCTACAAGTATGTAGCTAAAAATGGAGTTTTAAGAGTTAATAAGGGTGCTCTCGTTATTATTAAAATACAATTGTCACGTGGCCTTTATATGCTTAAGGGTAGCACTATTTTTGGCAGTGTTTCAGTTTCATCCTCATCAGATCAAGATTCTGATACTATTCGATTATGACATATGTGTTTAGGGTATATGAGTGATGCAGGGATGTCCATTTTGAGCAAATGGGATTTCCTTGGTGGTTAGAAAACTAGAAAGCTTGATTTTTGTGAGCATTGTGTCTATGAAAAGCATCGTAGGGTTAAGTTCAGTACAACCATCCATAAAACGAAAGGTACTATTGATTATATTCATTCAGATCTTTGGGGTCCTTCTCGTGTTATGTCTAAGGGTGGTGCCCGGTATATGTTGACTTTTATTGATGACTTTTCCCATTATGTTTAGGTGTATTTTCTGAAGAACAAGAATGATGCATTCTCTAAATTTGTAAAATTCAAGGCTTGTATAGAAAATCAAACAGGCAAGAAAATTAAGCATTTGAGAACTGACAATGGTTTGGAATTTTGTGAAAGTCAGTTTAATGAGTTATGTGAAAGAAATGGCATAGTGAGACATCGCACTATGCGTCATACACCATAGCAAAATAGAGTAATAGAATGTATGAATAAGACTCTCTTAGAAAGAGCTCGTTGTATGTTCTTTCAATCTGACTTGGATAAATCTTTTTGGGCTGAAGTTTGTAACCATGTCTACTCTTTGTTGAATCTGTCTCCACCAACTACAATTGAGTTGAAGACTCCATTTGAGGTATTCTTTGGTATTCCTGGTAATTATTCTGATTTGAAATTTTTTGGTTGTCTTGCTTATGCTTATGTTAATGATGGTAAACTTGAGCCTAGGGCATTGAAATGCATATTTTTTGGTATCTTTCTGGGTTGAAGGGTTATAAATTATGGTGTGTTGAACCCAAGTCATCTAAATTTTTGATTAGTAGAGATGTTAAGTTTAATGAGTTTTCCATGTTGGAAAAGAAAAAAAAGAGTCTATTGTTGCAGTTAAATACCATGGTGTTAGTGAAGTTTGAAAGTGGAGCTCCTCGTCAAGTGCAAGAGGGTACTTTAGATCAGCCATCTATGGATGAGATAGATGATTCTGCTCATGATGTAGCAGAAGAGCAACATAGGCAACCATATAGTATCCCTAAGGGTAAAGGAATAAGAGAGATTTGATGCCCTTAGAGGTATGCAGATGCAGACTTAGTTTCTTTTGCATTGTCTGTGGTAAAGTTTATTAAGATGCATGAACTTTCTAGTTATCACGAAGTTTCCACTTGTGATGAGTCTGTTTAGTGGTTAGTTGCTATGAATGAAGAGATTAAATCACTTCATGAGAATCATACTTGGGAATTGGTGAAACGGCCTAAGGGCCAAAATATTGTTGGAAACAAATGGGTCTTCAAGAAAAATGAAGGTATACCTGAGGTTGAAGCAGTTAGGTTCAAGGCACGTGTTGTTACAATAGGTTATTGTCAAAAAAAAAGGTATTAACTTCAATGAAGTATTTTCGCTTGTTGTGAAACATAGCTCTATTCATATGTTGATTGTAGTGGAATTAGAACATCTTGATGTCAAGATAGCCTTCTTACATGGTGAGCTTGAAGAATAAATATATATGCATTAACTAGAGGGGTTTGTTGTTTCAGGTAAGGAAGATCATGTTTGTTTATTGAAAACGTCTTTATATGGGTTGAAGCAATCCCCTAGGCAATGGTATAAGCGGTTTGATTCTTTTATGATTGATCATGGTTACCCTAGGAGTGATTATGATAGTTGTGTTTATCATAAATGATTCCATGATGGTTCATCTATCTATTTGTTGCTTTATGTTGATGACATGCTTATTGCTTTTAAGAATAAGTCTGAGATTCAGAAATTAAAGTCTCAACTTAGTAATGAATTTGAGATGAAAGATTTGGGTATAGTGAAGAAAATTTTAGGCATGGAAATTTACTAGGATAGACAAACGGTCAAGCTTTATTTGACTCAGAAAAGTTATATTGAAAAACTTCTTGAACGTTTTGGTATGAAAGAGTCTAAACCTATGAGTACGCCGTTAATTGTGCATTTTAGACTTTCTTTGGATTTGTCACCACAGTTAGAAGAAGAAAAACAGTGCATGTCTCAGGTTCCATATGCTAGTGCAGTTAGTAGTTTAAGAGACACATCTAATTTTGGTTTGGTATATGATGGATGTTCTAATACTGGTTGCAATGTTATTGGTTATATGGACTCCGATTATGCTAGTGATTTGGATAGAAAAATATCTCTAACAGGATATGTCTTCACTCTTTCTCATTGTGTCATTACTTGAAATATTGGAAACATGTTCATGAGAATTGTTCCTCTTGTATTGATGAGTGATATAATACTTGTTTTGAGATAAAATACCAATTATACCGGAAAAAAATTCCCTCAATATGCAAACCAATATGAACCTACACCACAATTGAGGAAAATTAGTTATCCAACCACTTATATGACCTCACATGAACCTACAAGAGATATTAAGCCAATTGTGAGGATGGACAAACAACAAGCCTCGCCTATTGTCTCATATTTACCGATCCTATATTTTCCAAATGTGAGAATCATAGGGAGCCAAAAGCTAAATAATCAATTGTCAAGAGTCTTATGGAGTGTGAATCACATCCTATCCCTACTTTCACTTCAAAAACCCAAACCACCCAATTATTAAAGAAATCGCAAACACATGCTACTTTCATGACTAAATTCACCATAAAAAAAAGTGTGATATGATAATTGATTTTGCATGCAATGTTAATATCATTTCTCCTGGTGTTGTGAAAGTCTTGAGCCTAGAAACCAAAACACATCCTAACTCTTACATTGCTAGATGGATTAAAAAAAGAATTGACATTAAGGTTAGTAAAGTGTGTAGAATTTTGTTGTCTATTGGGAAGCATTTTAAAGATGAAATGTCGTGTGATTAAATGTGAATGCTTGTCATGTTCTTAGAAAGCCTGGCAAGACCAAGTAAAAGCAATTTAAAAGAAGAGCAAAACAACTACTTATTCCCTTAGAATAGTAGAAAGATAATGTTGGTTCTACCTAAAGAAAAATAAAATTTTATTGACTTCTCTATCAAGGAAGATTTATTGATAGTGCCTTGCCAACCTAGACTGCCCAAAATCACCGAAACTCCTTCACTAAAAGAGGGTATTCTAGGTCCTCCACAAAAATCAAAAGCAACACCCATTGTGAAAAAAGGTGTACTTGGTTCACCTCCAAAACTAATTCTTCCCACTATACCAAGCCCAAGTATACTTGGTCCTCTTCCAAAGAAAATATTTCAAAAGGCCATTTCTATACCTTAAATCAAGTCCTCGTATTCTATTGGAACTATAACCACCCGATAAACATATATTTGTAATTTCTCTTGAAAATCTTGCAAATGAGCTAACATATCCTAAGGCATGTACTTCGTTCAAAACTATTGAGTCTGAGCATGATTTTTCTGATAGCCTTTATCTCTCTTTTTTCAAAATCTAAAGCTTAGCTTGATAAAACCTTTGATGTCCCATTTGATTGTTCTAATGCATGCTTATTAGGATGACTCATATAATTATGCATTTAGAATTCAAGTGGGATGGATCATTACTTAACCAAGGTTCAAAATCTTGTTTAGTCTCAACTATTGTGCTAGATGTTTGGGTTATTCATGCTCACTCTATGTTACTTCTCATGCACATTCCAAGAAGGTTGAATAAATTTCTCTTATTTTGACTATTACTTTATAGCTCTCAAACTCGTCAAAGTCGAATTCTTTTC
This sequence comes from Hippophae gyantsensis, assembly GCA_030763125.1. Taxonomy (NCBI): domain Eukaryota; kingdom Viridiplantae; phylum Streptophyta; class Magnoliopsida; order Rosales; family Elaeagnaceae; genus Hippophae; species Hippophae gyantsensis. The sequence goes on from CM061036.1 coordinate 14,946,198, forward strand.
AAGTGGGGGAGAATAATGTAAAAAGAAAGATGATATATTTTTTTATTAATTGTTGTTATTTAATCATTATAAGGCCCATTAATAAGGCCCACTAGCATGTTAAAAGCCCATTAGTTATGCATATATAGGTTTCTTAATTTTCATGTTTTAACTAAAATGTTGAATATTGAAAATTGTGAATGAAGTTTTAAGAACAAATTGTTCTCTAGTTTATCCTCCAAACTCCTATTCTCCTTCTTTTTTTCTTCTTCTTCAATTCCTTGCTCCCATTTCTAAATCTCCCAACATATTCTATAAAATTGAATGCGTGTGATTAAACTTTGATTTAATTAAATAAGATAGAATCATGCTCGGGGATCTATAAACTGAGAAGAAAATCAAAGACACCATAACAGGTATCCACTCTGTTTAGAAACTTCAACTTAGTATGCCAGAATGCAAATTATATATTTATTAAATTGATTAAGTTTCAGGAGCACTTTGATCATTACAAAAAACTGATGATCTACCAAATCCATCAATGATGGGACAAAATGGTTTGCTCTCCTCACAACACATTCTCCATGAAACGCCTTTCATAAACAATATGCAGAAATCATGGTTTTAGTTGTGGGAAATGGGATGTTAATCATATGTTCTGGTCTATTTGAATTTCAGGTGGCTGATTGTTTAGTGTCAAGTGGAGTTTTGGTCTAATCTTCTGTGAACTTATGGTTTTTAATAAAATGAAATTCTCTGTTTTTTATCATTTAAAAAAGAAAAAGAACACTGGCGTGCAAAAGTATGTGTGGACCAACTTTTCAAGAGAGAAATATATAATAAATAAAACGCAAAGCTCTATAGCCTTGGAAGAAGATCAATCCAAGTGGACCAAATACTAATCAATTTCAAATAGAACTTGAGATATATAAAACTAGAAAAATCACCTTAGCAATGAGACGGAACGTGTCAAAAACCTTTGCCACCGTTAATGGGTCAGGCTTGCGCATCATAGACTGGGATGAGCGGCTTGCTTTGGCTACAAGACCTAAATCTCCTAACTCCTGCCAATTTAAACACCATTCTTATCAAGAGATAGGAGCACGAAAGAGAAAAAAAGATGTACCAAAGTAAAGAAAATATATCCGTAAACTAAAAATTGAGCAGTAATTTTCCAAGTTCAAACATCTGAAAAAGGAATAAATTCTAGAGAATATATGTAAGGTCAGAAGGAGCCCGCATGACACAGAAAATCAAATGCAAATAAAGCTCTGAACAAACAGGACCCCTTTTGTCCAGTTTCAGTTCATATCATTGTTTAACATCAAATTGATCTAGTTTGGTCAAGAACGAAATGAAAATTTTCAATCATTACACAGAACCCGTCATATAAAAGCCTATCTTTAGATATAAAAGATTCTTCCCCTTTCATCATAAAGCAAGAAAATACCATAATTTCTTGGATTTATATTATTTAGGCCTAAACAAACATAAAAAAGGGTAAACACAATTAAAGCTTCTAGTTTTCCCAAATTAACAAAACAAGTAGGAATCAGAAACTTTTATCCCTCAACCATAGGTACAATAAAATAACAAAAACCCTCCCAAAAAGTAGAAGGGAAATTACCTTGTATTGCTTCTTAACCTGAGCTTCGGTCCTCCCACAAGCTTCAGCAAGTGCTTTAATAATGGATGCATCCCCAATTCCAAGCTCCAAACCCTAATGCGCCGGAGAAATACGATTTGCCGAAAGATAAACCACAGGCACCAAATCATCAGGCGTAGTGTACATCACAGTCCTCAACATATTACACACTATATCAGTAATCACAATCCTCCCAGTCTCATTCGCTATCAAATCAAAAGCCAAAGAAAGGAACACAAACGGAATCTTTTCTCCATCATCCCAACACACCACCAATTTCGGGTCAAACTCCCCAGCTTTCCTCTTCAATTTCGAAATATCACACTTTAACTTCGCAACCCTCTCCACAGAACTCGTTGAATCCACACAAAACTTCTTCGCATTTCCAACTACATCGCAAACATTTTCTTCAACCCCATTTTTCACATTGGCCGATTGCAACTGGGTCTCATCAGATGACTTGGATTCGGAGTTTGGGGCAGGTTCAGGGTCGGAAACCTTGCGCTTCTTGGGTGAAGAAGAAGATTGGGACTTCTTCTTGGCCGCTGCGGCTGCGCGAGCGCCTGACATTAAAGCATCAAAAGCAGAGGGGCGAGTTGACATGTTGAGATTAGAGTTAGGGTTTGCAGAGAGATTAATGGGGTAATATAGAAAGTGTGATTTGGAGGGGAAAGTTGAGGACTTGAGGTTGAAATGGAGAAGAGGGAGGGTGACTTGGCGTAGATAATAGCATGAACTGAGTTTGTGCATCAAAAATTTAATGTATAAATAAAGAGAGAGGGAGGGAGGAAGAAGAGGAGGGAAACAGAGCTTGACGACTGGTAGTAGTGGCAGAAGAGAGAGAAGTGGCGGGAAGGGCTGATCAAGGAATGACAGGCTAGCTTCTTAGATAGTCGACTTATTTCGGTTAAGTTTTTTTTTAAAAAGAAAAAATTATATTCATAATATTAAAAAAATTATTTGAAATATAACGATAGATTAAAAAGATTATCGTGATCATCTTACTTAATATATAGCCTAAATAACCCAATTTTAAACAAATCGTAAATTTGTATTGATTTACAATTTACAATCCCAAAGTACACAATTTCAACATAACATTAAATGATATTTTACAAAAATATATTATCCTCGTCACCTAACTAACATCAAAACACAATCTAACCTAACTAACAACAAACCCAACCTCAACCATAGTGTGAAATTGTTGCGAAAAATCCAACCATTGCATTAATTCTTACACGATCAATGATCAATCAAAAAATTCGAACAAATTGTAAAAAAAGTTATAAAAAATTAAGCAAAATTTAGAATTCTTGATTTTTTACCTTTGAATGATGATAATGGCGATAATTATTGTAAAAGTACGAAGAACATAGCAAGGAAAGAGTCATCTAACTCGATTTTTAAACATTCAAAAAAGTCTAATAATAATCCAAATAAAAACTATAACAAAAAATGTAAACATGATTTAGGTCAAATTTTACATTCAAGTATTTCAATGATTCTTAAACTCCTCGATCCTTACTCAAACTTTGCACATCTCTATTCTCCTTATGATTCTCACAATTTGATAATTTAAATTCAAACTATTTATCACATTTATATTATAATTTGTTAACATATTACGAAATAAGCTTATATTATCATTCAAAATAGGATCGAAATAATAATTTCATAACGTAACATCGAGATTTATGATCAAAATGAAAGAAAAAATAAAAAAATATGAGCTCCATGTTAATGTTGTTATATTGTAATGACAAGTTAATATTTAAAAATAATTAATTTCAAAAAAATTAGACATGTTACAAGATGCAACATATTATATCTTTTGAAAAACATCAACCATTTGACATTAATAAAAATAAAATGTGTGCAACGTGATGAAACACAAATAAATGGATTGATTCATGTATTGTTTTTGTGTGATATAAATATGTTGTTGTAAATTATGTGAATACATCTTATGTAACATGATATATAAAATTTCACAATAAGATATAACTTGTAATATATATTACTAAATAAGTAATAATGAACTATATTATTATAATTTAGTATTTGATTTTTTTTTTGTTTTAATAGATTTGTGTCATTTTCTTTGCGACTATTTGGACGTATAGATTGGCCTGACAACCTGAGTCCATAAAACAATCCGAGCCTAAAAGATAGTCCCAGCCCACTAAACATTCTGTATCTATGTTTATTTTTATGTTATTAGATTAAAAATACAAAAAATCCAAAATATCGTGACAGAATGTTTAGGATTTAATTTTGTTTTTAAAAGTTTGAATAATAAATTAAAAACCACATACATTCCTTCCTTAGATCGACCTTCGGAGTATACTTATCATTTTCTACTAAATGATTCGTGCATTTGCGAGAGTTTTATAAATATATAAAACCAAATGATCGGTAGGATCGGCGATGTCGATTTTACCCCATCAAGTTTTGGCACCGTTATCGGGGAAGGAATAGCGTTTTTAAATTATTTATCAAAATTTTAAAAAAAATTTGTGTTGTAAATAATTGTGATTTTTTATTTAAAAAAACAAAAAAACCAAAAAAAAACTTAAATAAATTTTAAATAATAATAAAATAAAAAAATTTATTTTATTTAATTATTTTTTTAAAAAAATTTAAAAAAAAATAAAAAGTTAAAAAAATAAAAAAAAATAAAAAAATAAAAAAATAAAAAAATAAAAAATTTATTTTATTTAATTATTTTCTTTAAAAAAAATTTCAAAAAAATCAAAAAATTTATTTTCAATTTTTATTTTTATTTCTTTTACCTTTTTCAATTTTTTATTTTATTTTATTTTATTTTTTTATCTTAATTTTCGTTTAACTTAATTAACTTAGGTTTTTACTAAATTTTCATTTAAGTTAATTAACTTAGGCTTTTAGTAACTTAATTTACTAACTGATATTAATTTAATTTATAACTTAATTAACTTAGATTTTTATTAACTTAATTAACCTATATTTTTTTATTAACTTAATTAACAATTTTAATTTAATTTAACTTAATTAACTTAATTTTAATAGCATGAAAAATAAAGATTTAAGGGAGTTCTGTCTAGGAGATTAGTTCCTAGAAGCCTTTGTGCCACTAGTCTTTCCTAGGAACGTTGCTCTGTCTAGGAGGATAGTTTTTAAGGAGCCTTTGTCCCACCATTCTTTTTTGGGAGCACTCTTGGTTAATACTGATTATGTTATTTTAACTTAGATATTATACTTAAAAAAAACAAAAAAACAAAAAAACTATGAAACTATCTCCAAAATTTTAAAGTTTTAATTACAATCTAAGGAGTTAGTTGTTTTGTTTGTTCTAGGTACAATTGTGTTTTGATGCCTTTAAATGCGAGATGTATCTATATGTTATCGAAAGAGATGGATAAATTAGGAATTCTTAGTTGACAAATTAAATGCGAGAACATAAATCAAGAGAAAATAATATGATTCAAGTGGATTAATTTGGTGAAATTGCAATCCTAGAGTTTTCTTCAAGTGTTAATTTCAGATATTGTTATTTAAAATTAGTTTAGTTAAACTCTATCCAACTATCAATTTTTTTGGATAAAATTAGATTGAAACAATTTTATTAGTTAACAAAGATTAGTAACAAATCTCCGTGAGAACGATATCTTATTTATGACTTATTACTTGTGACCATGTATACTTGCACATTTTTGTTCTCTTAAGAGACCAACACTTTCACCTAAAATCTTATGTGTTGATATTTTTATTTTCACAATACTTTAAGTACATATGATTAGTTGTTTGGCCACTTACGAAATTTTAATCTACCATACTTCCGTGGACAAGATATTTATATCAATGACTAAAACAACTTTTGTTTGATATCAGAGCTAGTCACTATATACCCTTAGTATGCCTAGGACCTTGTTATGAATTACTTTATTGAGGGCGATATTTTAGATGATGAGAAAAGTGATGCTCAATTTCTACTCAATAAATTTAATGCAAATAGTCTTGATGAATTGTTTTTTGATTTAGGTACAAGTAAAATACAAAAGGATAAGTTACTTGTAGAAGTAATTAAATTAAATAATAAACTTAAATCCTATGAAATAAACTCATCAATTATAGAAAAAGAAAAAATGAAATGTTTGAATGTACTAATCTTTTGAATTCAAGTCTTGCGTATCTTAAATAGGAAAATAAGAATCTAATGTAGGAACTTGAATCATCAAAAGAAGTTGTAAAGGGGTTAACCATTGGAGCAAAAAGACTAAAAAAAATTCTAGACCATGGAAAACTTGTTGGAGACAATAGAGTACTAGGCTATGTAGATGAGGATTCTATACCATCATCTTCAAAAATAAATGAGTTTGTAGAACCCTCCAACCCTTCTACTTCACAGGATAATACGGCTTCAACATCAAACACCACATTTGTAAGGCCTTATAACCCTACTTCTAATATTACTCATTATACACAAAGAATAGTTGCACATGTGATTGAAAAATCTATTAAGTTTGTGCATGTCTATCATCATTGTGGTAGGAATGGTCGTATTAGACCCAAGTTTAAATTTTTGATGAATATTCCAAAATCTAATAATACTTTCCATACTTCACATAGTAGGATTCATAATCATTATCCATCTATTCATGTTGCATCATATTCTAGGATGAATAGAAATTATGGCAACATTTTTGAAAATCCTATGAGAACATGAAGTCGTTGACTTAAAGAGGCAAGTGAAATTCAATGCATTTAATTCTAGGACTAATTATCATCATCCTATCATGCAGGCTGCATCTTCATTTTGGATGAATGTGAGATCTAAAGTTAAGTCCAAGAATATGCCAACGATAACTAAAGTAGTTGATTTCCAACCCAAATATATAAAGAAACCAAAATTCAAGAAAGTTTGGTTTAAGAAAAATTGTCTCTTTCCAATCACCTAACCGCCATTCCTTATTATTTCACCTAGATACTTTTGTTTGAGTGCTTAATTAACCTTAAGTGAACATCTTTAGTTTTATTGTATATTTTTATTCTTATTGATGTTTCTTTATTTCAAATAAAAATAAAAAAATAAAAAGGGAGGGAAGTAGACGTGATTTTACATTGAAATGATCATTACATACTCCATTCATATTTATTTTGATTGGTTATACATTACATAAATGGATATTTTGACTTGTGCATTTTTATATTTTTCACATCTCGTGATTGATTTTGACATAAACCTATTCACATACTCAATGGAAGTATGTCATGCTAGTAGATTATAATTAATTATGTGAGATTTTAGGGTATGAGAAACCTTGACTGTGAAAATTATGGTTGAACTCTATCTTTTACTATATTAAATGGTACTATAGAGAGATACCTAGTTTTGATCGAGCTACTTATTATGATATGTGAAAGCTACCACAGTGAGTAAAGAAGGCTACCTCACCATTGGTGTGAAAGTCATTATACTAGGTATACTGACCTATACATATTTCCTTAAAGATATGAAATAAATAAATAATAATAATATTATTAAAGGAGAAAGAAAAATACAAAAGCTTTTACATGCATAAAAGGAAAGAGCCACAGTTGGTTATATAAAAAGAAAGTTAATAACCAATCCCTCACTAAAAAAGACAAGAAGGGAATACAAAAAATATAGATTAAAGTTCCTTCTTGGTAAATATTTTATTTTGTGCAAGTATGAATTTAATTGTATTATTTTTGTAATAGGTGATACTCTTTCCTTTAAATCCTTCATAACTAATCATAAATGGAGTCGTAGAATTTAGGGGGATTTTATTCATTCTTTGGGAAACTTATTGTTTTTAATTCTTTGATTTAATTGCTCTAAGCCTTTTAGAATGTGTAATCCTTTTTTGTCATTAAATACACTACTTGTTATATTAGTTTTAGCACTTTTATAATTTGCTCAACCTATTTTTATTGCTTCATGATTATACTGTTTATTTGTATGATAAAAAGAGGGAGAAAAAATTGGAACATTAATTTACAACTAAACAAAAAAAGAGAGCTAATTTAAGGGGAGAATTACTTTAGGAATTTAACATTGAAAAGTATTATTTTTGCATATTCAACATAGGGGGAATTATGTTTTTAATTTCTATATATTGATTACTCATTCTTTTGATCATTCTTTTCTTTTTATATTGTTATATATACTGAACTAATCAATAATGAGTCTTTTGGGACAAGTTGTTTGGGTATATATGTCTTTGACTTTCAATGTAAACATAAGCTTTCAAGATTTAAGTGAAATTGGTTCCATCAGACCATAGGATAGTACTATTATATAAAAAATTGATTTTTCGATAAGTGTTATGTAGTGAAAGAGAGGTTTTATCACACTAATGTACCAAAGGGGAAGATTGTTAAGTTTATATTAATGTTAGCGATATTTGTATTGTCCTTATTTCTTAAAAATGATTTAACTGATTTTATGGACAATATAGTAATTCTGTTTTAACCTAATATGCTTCAAAATATTCTATAAATACAAACCTAAGCACATATTTGAAACTAACCACACAAGGACATTCTTGAGAATTATTCTTTTCATCTTATCTCTCTCTTATTTTAAAAATATAAGATCCTCATTCTTTTGGCTTCTTTATTTAGTTAATTAATCAAACATTAGTGATTGTGTTTGATTATTTAATAATCCTAATTGGTTTATAATATTTTGATCATGTGTTTTATAACGTCTTCTTTATTTTTGCTCTTGAATTATTGGATCAAATAATTATATGTGTCATATCATTATTATTTGGTTTGATTATTAATCTTTATAGAAGTTATCTTTATTAAACTTAGGCATAAGCTGATTGTTCTAGGGTTGTTAGTTACTTTTGATTTATATGAAATATTGTTTAAATCAACTAGTTAGGATTGTTCATTATTGAATCTGCTCTAGGACACACACTTGTACTTGTGTTTATATGCTAATTTTTCAAGTGATAGAAGTGCAGGTTTGGTTAACTCATGGGACTTGAGTTTGTTGAAATGCTAGTCTAAATCCAAACGCCTATCTTGTAGAGATTGTAATAAAAGAAACGACTTATAAGTAAGTTGCTTGGGACATTATCTAAGTGGGTAGTTTGAGTCCTAGCATTGTAACTGGATACTTATTTTTCATAGTGAATAGTTAGGTTGTCTGGTGAACTGGTGGTTTTCCTCTTAGGTCATTGGTGTGGCCTAGGTTGTTTCTACCTAAAAATATTATGTGTTGATATTTTTATTTCCACATGTGATTGGTTTTTTGGTTGCTTACAAAATTTTAGTTTACCATACTAATGTTGGCTAGATATTTAGATCCATAGCTAAACGAACTTTCAAAGAATAATGGCTTGATCGAAGGTGTTATTTATACATAAAATGGAGAATCAGTAATCTTAATTTATATATTTAATAACCAAATTAATATTAAACTAGCATGATTAACTAACTCATATATCTCATAAATTATTCCTTGAGTATTAAATGTTATTTGCTTGATGTTTTTTCAATCTATCTTTAAATTTATGTTATTAGTTTAGATATTTTTAAAACCAAAACAATTGTGATAGAATGTTTAGCTTTATTTTTTAATTTTTAAGATTTTTTTTGAATTATTTAAAAACCATGTAATTCTTTTTCAGACTAACCTTGGAAGTATACTTATCATTTCTTACAAAATAATTCATGTACTTGCGAGCTATTTATTAAATACAAAAGTTGAGCAACATAAATGACAAAAAAGGGCACATGACTCAACTAATGGGGGCTTGGAACAGATTGGACATTTAGTTAAATGCCTCTTTGGGCATGTATAAGCATATTTAGTGTACCCTAGAAGTTTAAGAAAGCATTTTTGCATTTCAGAAAGGCTAGAGAAGAGAGAAGAGAAAGGTTTTCCACCATTGATGTGGGTGTAAGCTTTGAGAGGTCTTTTTGAGTGCTTTGTCCCTAAAGTGAGTGTTTTCTCTTCAAGATTTTCCATAGTAATTTAATATCCATTTTGGAGCTAGTGGAACTCAACTCCATTGGAGAGTTGAAGAAATGGATTAGACTCACTTTATTGGTTGAGTTTAACCACTATATTTCTTGGTGTATTATTTCCTTTATCTTTCTTGATTATTATTTCTATTATCTTTGATATTCATATTCTAGGGTTTATTGTATGATTCTTGAAATATCTTCATTAGGTGTTTTACTTTGGATATTTTAATTGTGGATTTTTCAACATTTATAATATTTAGGAGGTTAATATTCATAACAAGTGGTATCATTTCCTTGTCCAGCTTGGTATTCTGGCGTTATGTGTTGATGACTCTATTAAAATAGAGTCATTAATGCACTTTTTTTACTTAATATTTATTTCTTTATTCAATAAATAGTATTTTATGGCCAAAAATATTAACATATAAACTTTTTACTAAAAGGAGGTAAAAATATAATTTTTGGAATTTTTCTAGAAATTTTTATGGATTTTTTATGAATTTTTAACGTATGGCCAATCAGGAGCTACAACATGGCATGCCACATAGGCAAAGGAGCTGACTGGGTAAGCCACACAGATGCCATGCAAGTATGGAGAGCGAATCATGTTATGCCTTGTGTGAGAAGGAAGAAATGCGTGGCACTTGTCAACATGGCGTTCAATCAGAGCTCAGAAATTGGTCAACCTGCCATGCTACCTGTCACTACGCCATTGCTCCGTGCCTTCCACCCATGCACCACGCCATCCATCTCCGTAAATCACATCGCACCGCATGTTGTAGACTCAACGAGCATTGTCTATGACCGGTCTCCCCTGCCACACATCACCCCCTAATTTGCCCAATGAATTTCTGATGTCATATGTCGCACTGTGATTGACTAAAACTATCAGTTTTGATTTTATTTTTTATCATAACCCTTGATCTAAAGCTGATTTGATGGTCCATATCGCACTTGAGCAATATTTAAGTCCCTAATCACTCCATAAACCCTAAGTGGTCTCCATTAGCATAATTTTGGTCAATTTTTGTAGCTAAAAAGAGAAAAGAATACAGAAAAATTTAAGAAAGGACACAATTTTGGGGGAGATTCAAGAGAAGATTAATTCTACAATTCAAGAGATTGATTTTATTTTTTTCTTCTATTATTTTCTTTATCAATTTTTATGTCTTTTTTTTATGAAAAATATGAGCTTTATAAACACAATTATGTGTAGTTAATTTATTAATCTAGGGATCTTATGAACCTAATTTTTATCATGTGATGATTTAATATTTTACCCCAATTATAATTATAATTTAATTATATTATTTAATCTGATTTGTATGTTATTAATTGTTTGGTCAACAATTTATCTATAGAGGCAATTAAATAGGTTTAATTTGAGAGAATTATTTAATTGTTCGTTTTGATTAAATAACATGCATAGTTTCTAGGTAGAGATGTATAATTCTTATGTATGTAATACATAATAGATGAATTTAATGAGTTGTATGCAATTTAATTGGCATGAGAGTGTGATTAAAATTAATTACTATATGATGTGTAGTTTACTTGAGAGAAGAATACATGCTTGGTTAGATTCAATTAATCATGTAATTTAATTGATAATTATATTGGGGGAATTTTAACGATTTGCATGTTTAGAAAATTGAGAGATTAAGTATTCATATATATATTCTCATATATTTTTTTAGTTACCAAATTTGATTTAATTAATTATTACTACTTACTTTTACTTATTTTAATTTTGCTTCATTAAAATATAAAAACACACAAAAAAATTGATTTTTATTTTTTTTAAGTTTTAAAAATTACTTTTTAATAAAATAATCTTTGTGGGAATGATATTTTCTTATCATTATATTACTTATTGCGATACGTATACTTGCATATTCATTGCACACACTTCGTGTGTGGCGATCAAGTTTTTGGCACTGTTGCCAAGGATTATAAATATTAGAAATTAAATTTTTTTATTTTTTTTATTTCAGTTATTTTTTTAAATTTAGTTTTCTTTAATTTTAATTTTAATTTACTTATCTTCTTTTACTGACTTATTTATTTATTTATTTATTTTAGCTAATTTATTTTATTTATTTATTTTTTAACTTTAATTTATTTATTTAGTTGTTTATTTTTTTTAATTTTTTTAATTTAGACACATCATTTAGTTCTATTAGAAGCATATAGTAGAAAATGCCTAACAATAATTATCAATGGTCAATGAACGAAACGATATCCATAAGAAGAGTTGGTGGAATACATGAGGTAAATGATATCATGACACTTACAACTTAAGTTTCATCTTTGGTAAATCTTTTGATGGTTCAAAACTCGCCAGTGAGTATAAACTAAGTCCAAGATTCAAGGGTGTTTTGTGTGTTTTGTGATGGAGCCCATTTGTTTAATAATTGTCCATATAATCCTGAATCGACCTTTTATGTAAGTAATGTGAACCAAAAAAATTATCCATACTCAAACACATATAACCCAGGATGGAGACAACATCTAAATTTCTTTTGGAATAACAACAATCAGGGTGGTAATCAATTCAACTATCAATCATTTTCACCTGCTAGTTTCCAACAACCACAATAATTACAAGCCTAAGAAAAGAAGTCACCTACTGAGGACAATACAAATGCTTTAATGGGGATGATGAAACACTTCATCTAATCAGTAAATACAAAAGTTTCCCTTCAATTCAAAATTTGGAGAACCAAATGGGGCAACTTACTTAGGTTATAAGTCAATGGCCTCAAGGTAACCCTCCTAGTGACACAATTGTAAACCCAAGAAGGGAAGGTAAGTACCATTGCAACGCCATAAACTTAAGGACTGGTAAAACTTTAGTGGAGGAACATGGTACTCAAAAAAATAAGGAGGAACTAGAAACTAAAATGGATGAGGAGGAATTAAAGGATAATAAAAAGGAAATAATTCAGCCAAAAAAGAGCAACCTCTATAAACCTACTATTCCTTTCCCTCAAATACTGCAAAATAAAACATTAGATACGTAGTTTTCAAAATTTCTGGAAGTCTTCAAGAAGTTACACATAAACATAACATTTGTAGATGCACTTGAACATATGCCTATTTATGCCAAATTTCTGAAGGACATCTTAACAAAGAAAAAGAGGCTTGGAGATAATGAAATAATAACCTTAATTGAAGGTTGTGGTACCATCCTTGCTAGAAAACTACCCCAAAAGTTGAAAGATCCATATAGTTTTGAAATTCCTTGTACAATTGGGAACATCCGCTTTGAGAAAGCATTATGTGAATTGGATTCTAGCATTAACCTTATGCCATTATTAGTCTTCAAGAGATTGGGGGTTGGTAAAACCAAACCTACTTCAATAACATTACAAATGGAAAATAGATCAATTAAGATACCTCACGGTATGGTAGAAGATTTGCTAGTAAAAGTAGACAAATTCATCTTTTCGGTGGACTTCATTGTGCTAGACATAGAGGAAGAGGACTATGAAATTCCTATTATACTTGGTCGTCCATTCTTAGCAACCAAAAGAGCACTCATTAATGTAAAAAAGGTGAACTTATAATGAGAGAAGATGAATAAGTTTAAAGTTTTTAAAGCATCTGAACCCCCTAATTTTGATAATGCTAATGAATGTTTAAGGATAAATGTTACTAATTGTAAGAATAGCTTGAAAGAATCTGTTGAGTCGCCCACACATAAAGACTATTACACGTGATGCTACGAACAAGGACATAAACTTACCAGAAAACAACTCAAGTTGTTTTAACTTTGAAAGTATGGCATCAAAGGTTGATATTGTGGATTGTGTGAACTTTTTGGAGGACGTGCCTCTCATGTATGTATCAAAGGCGATTATGGAAATTTTTGAGATAGGATCAAAGCTCAAACCATCAATTGAAGAGCCACCAAGTTTAGACCTCACACTTTTACCCTCCTATCCCCAATCAAGTATGAAAGTGAAAGAGTCCAATGGAGAGGTGAAAAAGATGTTGGAAATACATAAATTGGATAAGTTATGGTGGAGTGCTCATAAGAATGCCAAAAAGTTAAAAAATAAAACAAAAATATGGCATGAGAAGATAATTGAGCACCATTTTTGTGAACCAGAGCATAAGGTATCATTGCATAAATCAAGACTCAAACTGTTTCTAGGCAAATTTAAAAGTAAATGGACACAAAAGGATGTACCTTAGGAGTTGAAATGACCGTCTAGTCAAGGACGTTAAACGTGACGCTGGTTGGAAGGCAACCCAACGTTATTTTACTTATATTTTTATTATTTTTATTTTGTAGATGAATAAATATGGATAACAATGGCACAATAAGAATGATCATTTTAGCGACAAATGTGGTGTGCCATGACTACAAGATTTTTCTTTTCTTTTACTTTTTCATATTTATATGTGCACATTTGGGACAATATGTAATTTAAGTTTAGGGGAGGGAACTTTAGTCTCTACATTAGTATTTAGTATACATTTTAAAATTTTAGGGAGTTTTTTTTAAATTTTTAGGTTGTTTTTAATCATGATTTGGGTAGAAATTGATAAATATATGGAAACTAAATGCATGTATGCTTGATATGAAACATATGAACTCAATGATAAAAATTGGTTGTCATGACTAGGATAAGGAATGTAACATATTTGATAAAATATTTACATTAATTATGCGATATGCTTACTAGTTTTGATTGAATTGATTCAACTTTTATGCACATGTTCATGATTGATTTTGGTGTGCTTATTTAGAGAAAATTTGTAGTGAGTTATGTGAGTCAATGATATCTACCAGGATTTAGAATCTATTTGATCATCCTTTGAGGCAAAATCCTAAGTAGTATTTAGCTAGATAAATGATTTAGGCCTTATTTGGAAAGAGCCTAAATGTCTTCATTTATCGACCCCCTACCTAAGCCATACATTACAACCATGTAAAGTCCTTATTGATCTTTAGCTAAGTGCATATTTATATTAGTGGAGAGGGATGTGAAAAATAGGCTTATGAGACTTGTTCTAAGATTGAATGGGATTAGCATGCTTATATAGGTTGATTTCATGAGTGCATTAAATGATATCATATGCAGCACACACACACGAATCAATTTGTCAAAAACCTATCACATCCTTGTATTGATGGAACATTGATTGATGAATGTGTGAACCTCTTTATCATACGATTGTACGACTTTTAAGAGGATAGTTTTATGAAATATGCATGTAATAATATAAGTATATTTATAAATATACTACCCAAGTTATTTTATTTAGTTATACTTGGCTTTACTTGAGGACAAGTAAAGAGTTAAGTTTAGGGGTGTGATGACTCTATGAAAATAGAGTCATTAATGCACTTTTTTACTTAATATTTACTTGTTTTATTCAATAAATAGTATTTTATGGTCAAAAATATTAAAATATAAACTTCTTAGTAAAAAGGAGTGAAAATATAATTTTTGGAAAATTTTGGCATTTTTCTAGAATTTTTATGAAATTTTAACGCATAACCAATCATGAGTTGCCATATGACATGCCATGTAGGCAAAAGAGCTGACTAGGCAAGCCATGCAGATATGGAAAGAAAATCACATTACATTGCATGTGAGGAAGATGAAACACGTGACACATGTTAGCACGCCGTTCAATTTGAGTTCGAAAATTGGTCAAAGCATCATGTCACGTGTCACTACACCATTGCTCTATGCATTGCACCCATGTGCCATGCCATCTGTCTCTGCAAATCACGTCACACCACATGTCACTGAGTCTGATTGGTTTCCCCTACCACACGTCACTCCCTAATTCACCCAGTGAATTTTTGATGTCATGTGTCGCGCTGTGATTGACTGGAATTGTCAGTTTTGCTTTTTTTGATCGTAACCCTTGATCTAAATCTACTTTGATGGTCCATATCGCACCTGAGCAATATTTAAGCCCCTAATCAATCCATAAATCCTAAGTGGCCTCCATTAGCATAATTTTGGTCAATTTTTGGAGGTAAAAAAAGAGAAAAATACAGAAACATTTATGAGAGGGCACAATTTTGGTAGAGATTCAAGAGATTGATTGTATTTTTTTCTTCTACTATTTTCTTTATCAATTTTTATGTCTTTCTTTTTGAAAAATATGAGCTCTATAAACACAATTAAGTGTAGTTAATTTATTAATCTAGGGATTTTATGAACCTAATTTTTACTATGTGATGATTTAATATTTTACCCCAATTATAATTTTAATTTAATTATATTATTTAATCTGATTTGTATGCTATTAATTGTTTAACCAATATTTTATCTATAGAGGCAATTAAATAGGTTTAATTTGAGAGAATTATTTAATTATTTATCTTGATTAAATAATATGCATAGTTTCTAGGTAGAGAAGTATGATTTTTATGTATGTGATCCATAATTGGTGAACTTAATGAGTAGTATGCAATTTAATTGACATAAGAGTGTGATTAAATTAATTACTACATGGTATGTAATTTACTTGAGAGAGGAATACATGTTAGGTTAGATTCAATTGATCATGTAATTTAATTGATAATTATATTGGAGGGATTTTAGCGACTTGCATATTTAGAAAATTAGGAAATTAAGTATTCTAAAATATTTTCTCATATATTTTTTAGTTACCAAATCTGATTTAATTAATTATTGCTACTTACTTTTAGTTATTTTAATTTTGCTTCAATAAAATATAAAAACACACAAAAAATTTATTTTTATTTTTTTAATTTTTAAAAATTAGTTTATAATAAAATATCTCTGTAGGAACGATCTTTTCTTATCATGCTATTACTTGTTGTGATACGTATATTTGCGTATTTATTACACACACTTCGTGTGTAGCGATTATATGTGAATTTTTTGGTGTTTGATATTCTGGTGTGAAGTTTTTTTGGTAACTATTTTGGATATTGAAAATGAGTAGGATGGAAATTGAGAAGTGGGATGGCACTTGGGACTTCCATATTTGGAAGGGTAAAATGAAGTGTTTTTTAGTTCAACAAAAGTTAGCTCAAGCTCTAGATAAGACTTTGAAGTATCCGAAAGGTTTTATGGATTATCAAATGAAGGAATTGTTATTAATGGCTTGCAACTCAATTACTTTTCCCTTGCACAATAATTTTATTTGTGAGGTCCAAAGTGTAAAGATCAAAGACACTATGGAAGAAGTTGGACAAGATATACATGTAAAAGACGATGTCTCGGAGGTTATATTTGAAAGAATAATTTTTTATGTTTTTAATGGATGTGTCAAAGGGCTTAGAGCCTAACTTGGTAAAGTTTTGGAGAATATCCAATGGTTCTTTAAACATTGGAGAGGGTCTAAATGGTGACAATCTTGCTCACTTATTATTGCACAACCTATCAAATCCCTTCAAAGAAGTGAAGACTGGTCTTAAATATGGAAGAAATAGTATCTCTTTCAACCTAGTTATTTCTCATTTGAGAACAAGAGATCTAAAGTTAAGGATGGAAAAGCTTCACATTGGTGGAAGTGGAGGTACTGGTGATGCCATGTATTCGCGGGGTAGAGGTGGAGAAAGAATCCAAATTCAATGTAAAGGAAAACATTGATCAAAGTCCCATGGTCCAAAAGGCAAGATGAGATGCTAATTGTGTAACAAGAAGGGCCATTTCAAGAGGGAGTGTTCGAAAAAGGGTAAGTCCACCAAGGGAGATACTAGTAGTGCATATATATCAATAGCGTTTGATAAGATGGATTATGATAGTGTCGAAGCATTAGTAGTTTCTTCAAGCAATAGTGATGGTACTTGGGTCTTATGCTTGGGATGTACTTTTGACATGACACCATACAAGGAATGGTTTTTGACTACAAGGAGATTAACGATGGTATAGTTCATATGATAACAACTATCCATGTAATGTGACTGAAGTTGGGTCAACAAGACTTTGCCTCAATGACAGTTCAAAATTTGTAATGAAGAATGTGAGGCATATGTTGGCATTAAAGAAGAACTTGATTTTGATTGGGTACATTGGACAACATAGGATATAGCTACAAGAGTAAGCATGGTCAATTGAAGATGTGTAGTGTTTTTTTGTTATACTTCCAAGGTATACTAAGAAATGGGCTCTATTATTTAGAGACTATGATAAGGGAAAATGTTGTTGGAGTAAGCTATCAAGCGGAGAATGTCAACATATGGCATAGAAGTTTGGGTAATATTAGTGAAATAGGATGTGAAGAACTTTCCAAGAGGAAGATTCTTGGTGATAGTAAGCTCAAAAAGCTTTCATTTTATGACAATTGTATCTTTGGCAAGATGAAGAAAGTGAAGTTCACATTGTAAAAACTAAAGGGATGTGGCATATTGTACTATGTGCATTCAGATTTTTGAAGGTCGTAGAGAACTAACAATGGGTGGTGTAAGGTACATTCTTTCTATCATTGATGATTTCTCTAGAAGGCTATGGATTTACTTGTTAAAAAGTAACTTTTGAGAAATTTTTACAGTGAAAGAAACTTATTTAAACTCAAACTATGAAGAAAGTTAAGTTTCTAAGAACTAACAATGGTTTGGAGTTTTGCAATGAGGCTTTCACAAGCTTTTGTAGGGAGAATGGTATCACAAGGCACAAGACCGTTCCTGGAATCGTTAACAAAATGATTTGGTAGTAAGAATGAATAAAAAACTCTTGCAAAGAGTAAGGTGTATTCTTTTCAATTTATACATACTCAAAATATTTTAGGGATAAACTATTGCTATGGCAAGATACCTTATTAGTAGGTTATATTCAGTGCCATTTAACTTCAAGACATAGGAAGAGAGATGATTGGAAAATATAACCATTTATTAGGTTTTGGTTGTATTGCATATTTATATATGGGATAAGGGAAGTTGGAGCCAAGAGCATGGAAATGTATATATTTAGGGTATCTGTGAAGGATTAAAAGCTATGGAATTATGATGCTAGGAATTGTATTACAAGTGGATATGTAACCTTTAAGGAGGATAAGATATATATGGGTGGTGTACGTTGATGGGTAGAACCGACATCGCCGATCCTGCCTATAATTTGGTTTTATATTTATGAAACTCTCGCAAGTGTACGAATCATTTCGTAGAAAATGATAAGTGTACTTCCAAGGTCGATCTAAGGAAGGAATGTATGTGGTTTTTAATTTATTATTCAAACTTGTAAAAATGAAATTAAATCCTAAACATACTGTCACGATATTTTGGGGTTTTGTGTTTC
Source organism: Hippophae gyantsensis (assembly GCA_030763125.1). NCBI lineage: Eukaryota > Viridiplantae > Streptophyta > Magnoliopsida > Rosales > Elaeagnaceae > Hippophae > Hippophae gyantsensis. The sequence continues at coordinate 14,965,047 of CM061036.1, forward strand.
TAATCTAATAACATAAAAATAAACATAGATTCAATAAACATTTATGCAAATTTTATCTGTTAAAACAGTGGAGTATTTATGGATATAATAACTAAGTTAATTATGCTTGCTCATATTATTTAGGTTATTAAAGATATGAATTGATATTTATTGATTCTCACTTTTTTATATGAATACCACCTTTGGTGGGGTTAGATATTCTTTGTTAACTAAATAAATCAATTAACACCTATGGGTGGGGTTGATAACTAATTTGGTTAATTAAATTAATTCCTTTTTCTAAGAGATTGAAAATAAACCATTTAAATGCCACCTTTGGTGGGGTTAGATAGTTTAAACTTTATTCAAAGTGTCCAAATTAAACCTAAGAATTTAGTTTTCCGAGTACTAACTTTCAAGTTTTAAAACCACCACTGAAAACATGTTGTCAATATATTTTTAGATAATAATTCTTATAAAAACTTTTGAAATAGAGCTTCACTCTAACTACCGGGCGATTGTACCAACAAATAAAAGAGCACTACTCTAAATCAAACCGGATAACTAAACCTTAAAATCTAATTTTTATATTTAAGTTTGTAATGAAAAATAATATATTTCTCTCTAACATTCTTAATATAAAATCTTGAATAAAAATAAAATCAATACATTTTAGAGATTTTTACCTATTTAATATTTCGCAAGCATAACAACGTTATTATTATATCATGTTTACAAACAGCCAGTAAAGTTAAATTTAATCACAGAAAAATTAAATCTAACATGTAAGAATAAAGCATAAATAATAACTGTGTTACCATCTTGGCTTCAATTAAAAATAATAATGAAAATAATGATGATGTTAAAAAAAGGATAAATGAGAAGAATGATGATGTAAAAAAAAGAAAAGAAAAATGGAAGGTGTATGAATTATTGTAATTGATGTGCAGTTCTCACAACAACTATGTCTGCAAATGATTTTTGAGAAGTAAAGAGAAAAGAATCCATGTTTAAGGGAATAATTGTCATGGAAATCAACTTATTGGATTTGTTTTGGATGAAGAAAGTTATGTTTAAGCCTAAATGTCATCTCTTTCTTACCCATACCTTAGCCTATCATCATAAGCTTTGAAAGACCTATTGTTTTCTTCTAGGTTGGCACTTACATTAATGGAGAGAAAGGATAAATATGGACTTATAAAGTTTAGTTATGCTTGAGTTTATATTTCTATTTGCTTGGTTTGCATAAACATATCTTTATTGCATATAGAGTAAACAAGTTATGCATATTACACACAGTACATGTCATCAAAAATTTAGTCACACCTTAACATGAATGCATCATGAATTGATGTCTATGTAGATATTTACATTGAGTGTAACAGTTAATCTAAGGACCCTCTAGTTCTTTGAACATACTTAGTTTGCTTCCCTCTTTCTATATTACTTGTTTTCTACTTTGTGTAAATGGTTCTATTTTGGGGGATCATGATGCAACATGTTTATTGCCTCACATACATACATTTATGGAGAGTGTGTGCAAATGCATGTTGGCAAGGGGATGGGTATGCTTATTTTGCATCCTTGTTGTTTTTCTTGTTTATGTTGTATTGTTATCACTACTACAAAAAGGAATAATTAAGTCGTAATTTAAAGTTAGTTTTTGGGAAAAACTAACTTATAATGAATTTTACCCAAAAACCGACTTATAATGAATTTTAAGTCGATACGCTGAAAGACCGACTTAAAAATTAAAAAATAGCGTCGATCATATGTGTCAATCGACACTACACATAGGATTTTAAGTTAGTTCTACATGTCAATTGACTTAAGCCATGTGTAGCATCGGTTGACACGTAGAATCGACTTAAAATCCTACGTGTAACGTCAGTTCTACGTGTCAACCAACGCTACTATTTTATTTTTCTTTAATTTTTTAAGTCCGTTGACATATAAAACCGACGCTACATGTAGGATTTTAAGTCGATTCTACATGTCAATCGACTTAAAAAATTAAAGAAAGATAAAATAGAAGCATCGGTTTATGCATAAAACCGACGCTATGTTCTACGTGTCAACTGATGCTACACACATTTTTCTTTTTCTTTTCTCCTTTTTCTCCCCCATTTTCCAATAGTATGTATTTTCCAACTATTGTAACCCTAAAATGACAACTCCTTCCTCCACTCTTTCTCATTTTTCAGTCACCTCTAACCACCAATTCTAGTGCCATTTAGTAGGTTTTCTTCCTCTCCAATTTTTCTTCTAGATCCCCTATTTTTTAGCATAATACTCACATTTTTATACCCATTTTCTTACTTACAAAACACAAATTTTTTCTTCATTTCCTTTATTTTGTCACTTCATTTACTCTTTTAAGTATTTCTATGAATTATTTTACACTTATTATTTATATTTCTTTATTTTTTGTATATTATGTGTTATTATTTATGTGTATAAATTTTTATGTTATATAGGTTTTGTATTTTTATTCAAGTCTAGAAAAGAAGAAGGTATTTTTATTCATTTATTCATTTTAATAATTTTATTTATTTAAGTGTTTGATATATATTAATTTATTTTAAACAAATAATTTTTGAAAATTATTTACATGTACATGAAATATATATATATATATATATATATATATATATATATATATATATATATATATATATATATATATATATATAATATAAGATATATTTTTATATGTATATAATGTATAATGGGTTTATTAATATTTATTATTATATATATGTATAAAATATGTGTTCTTATTAATTACGTGCATTTATATATATAAATTATTATATATTGTATATTATTAATATTATATATTTGTTATGTTTGGTTTTTATGTATTTATTTTTATATGATGTTTTTATAGATATTCTAATAATTAGTGAATTCATATATAATAATATCAGAAATATATTGGTTGGATACATTTTTAATATGCTTAATGTTATTAATAGAAAATAGACAAATGTTGCATGTCAAAGTGTAGAATTGAGTAAAACCACATTTCTAGAGTTGAAAATTTCTTGGAATTTGCTAGTAGATATAGAAATAATGTAATTTAAGTATATATATATATATATATATATATATATATATATATATATATATATGTATGTATGTATGTATGTATGTATGTATATATATATTGTATGTAAATTATTTTTTTGTAATAAATTTAATTCTCAAGTAATTAATTGATATTTAATTTTTTAATTATTTGAAATATTTAAACTCTTTTAAATAGATTTTGGTTTTTTCTGCTATCATGTGATCAAATACAGGTTCTGAGGATAGTAGAAAATAAGTAAAATGTATAAAAAAATACATAATTTAAATTTGGTTAACGCGTTGAACCCATTTTAAGTTTAAAGTCGGTTCACCGTATGAATCGACTTTAAATTTTAAGTCTCCCATTTTAAAGTTGGTTCACCTAACTGACTTTAAATTAATTTAAAGTCGGTTATTAACCGACTTTAATAGTCTCTTTTGGGGTAGTCTATGTTGTGATGCTTCCTTATTCTTAACATCACTTTGTATGGACAATACATAAATAAGGATTATTATTATGACTTATTGCATGTATTGTATATAATATCTTGGTTCACATGCTATCCTATATGTTTACTTACTTTCCTGTTGTAATGAGTTATTGCTTGTTACTCGTATGTAGTTGATAGGATGGTATTTGTTATTGTAATGCATGATATGTGTTTTCTTTGGTAGATTAGGATTTCTTTTCGTATGTGTGTGCATAGTATAAGGTGGGGTTGTAGGATTGAAACACCTAAGTGTTGTTAGGGGAAGATAGTTGAATCACTAGGAGTGTGTCAACTTGGAAAATAGTTGGACTCCTAATTAACTTATACTTAGGGATTCATTGACACATTTATGTGGCATTGTTGTTTGGGAGAAAATAATTGAGCCACTAGGAGTGTGTCATCTTGGAAGATAGGTTGGCTTCTATTCAATATCTTCCTACATATTCATTGACACATTTATGTGCCATTAGTGTTTGACGGCCCATCATATCAATGTGTTTTATGCATATTACGAAGCCCTTTTATTCCCTCCCAAAGAACGTATAGATGTGGGGCTCTATGCTATGTATCGTATTTAGGAGATTTTTTTGTCTTCACTACTCTAGGTTTGTTTGTGCATTCAGTTTATTGTTTGTTGCATGCTTTTATCTTGCTATTGTCTCGATGTTATTCTTTGTCTTTTTCGCATGACTGCATATGTTGTTTGACATGGGATGGCAAGTGTAGTTTTCACTACATTATGGTAATCTAACATGTATACACTTAGAGGGAATGTTGTATATGCTTAAGAGAAGTCTGCATAATTGTGTTGAATGTAGATTGTGTTTGTTTATACTACATGTTGATTGTGCTTAGAATATCGATGTGTACCTATATAGGGGTAACACGATAGTATCTGATAGACTACATGTTGTTTCTGAATGATACATTCATGGGCTATATGTTTGTTTCATGTGTATAGGTTACAAGTGTATATTGAAGTCTTTGAGCTTCATATGTGCTATATCTAGTAGTGTTGAGACCCTTGTTTTTCAGAGTGGATGACATGGAGATGGATGGAGCGCACAAATTGGATGCACTTAATTTAGGTTTTTTTTAGTTTGGGTGTGCATCAATGTTTTACTTATAAGAACAAACAACTTTACATCATCTTTATGATTATCTCATGAAAAAAGTAAGTATGTATTTAGTTATGTAGTGTTTTGACACAGAAATCAAAACAGGAAGAGTGTAAGTCCTATTGTACTTTATAACTATGTGTTAGCTTTCCATGTACAAAACATGGTGTTTGTTTATTTTTACTCAGTGTTCTATCATCCTCTGTGCAAGGTTAGTTACTACATATCAGTAATGCACACACGCAAATAGTTAGGTACACTTTGTTTACACACACCATTTTATTAGTTTTCGTAATATGTATGTTAGGTTAAGTGTTGTGGTTTTTGACAAATGAATGTGCAAGCGGCTAATGTTATCACTTGTGTTTTTGTGTCATTTTTGGTGTAGGTATTTATGAAAATTACTTGGTAATTTTTGTGAAAAATGTAATTTTTTAGCACTTTACTACCACTCTTGCCACCATACTTGGCAAGGTATTTGGGGAGGTACATGGTAAGGTAGCTGGTGAGGTGGTTAGCCATGTGCTATATATACTTCTCCCTTTCTCTTGGTTCTTCATCCAAAAAATATGTAGTGAAGCTTTGTCAATTTGACATCTTGATTTTTAGTTTTCAAATCATTAATACCTTGTGTGTTGTTCAGTTTTAATAATTCGTGACTATGTATGCAAAACCATGCTTGTTAGTATGAGTACTCGAAATGGAGTTTTCTAATTAGAGTAAAATAGCATTCTTGAGATGTGAATGCTTTGTTGTAACAACTTCTTTGTAAGAGTGAACTAAGTTAAATGCTTTGAGTTCTAACATCTCTTATTGTGTGCAATAAGAGATATGTTGTTTGAGTTTGAGGGTGGTTCTCAAGAGTGTGAGTTGTTATACGTTTGGTTATAGATCTGTGATTACTGATCACATCACATTGGGTGGTGTAGGCTTTAAAGAAGAGCTGGGTTTGTGAGTTGAACTAGGTCGATGCAAAAGCTACAAGCAAGAGCAGCAATAGGCAATTTGAATAAAGTTCTTAACTAAAAAAGGTATTAGTGGTTTTATTTCTTTCAAAGTTGTACTTATTTTATTGTTTAGTGGATTTTTTTTCTACTGAGTAGTTGCATTAAACAACCCAAGAATGCTACCACATTGGCAAGGATTCTATATGGGTTTGCCTCATTACTTTTGGTATTGTACATACTCTAATGTGTGGCTAGTTTAATAAGAGTTTAAATGGTGTATGTTTCTACATAATGAAGTTTAAACTCAGATTAGAAAGCTTTTATTATTATTTGTTGTTGGCTTTCTAATTATTGATTATTGCTTCTTCTTTATATTGTCTATTGTGGTTTTTATTACTGCAATTATGATTATCTGTCAAGAATTTATCTCTTTGTTGTTTCCCTATTTGAGTTGAGTCCTTAAGGATTCAGTATCTCCTTAACCTGATGGTGTATTGGGTCTTGAACTCCTTCTTTGCAGTCATGCATGATCAGATTATGTGTTAGTATAATATGCCTTTTGTTTCATTGCGAGTTTTGTGTGAGTTTATAAATATTCTGGTACAATAATAAAGTATACTAGATGTAGGATACTTTATTATTATTTTCATTGTATGCATATTGCTAGTCTAGACAGGAGCTTATGAGTCATACCATCACTATTGTGTATTCTGCATATTATTGTTTTTGTATTTACTGAGTGTTTAGTTGTGTATTGAATTGAGTATATTATTTTGTACTCTAACAATGTAATTTTCGTAATACACATTTGTGATGTCAGCTTGGCCGAATTGGTATAAAGCTTGAAAGGATTCCAAGGGTTGGAGTGTCCACCCCTCATCTAGATCTCGATTATTGATTTGAGTAGGAAGAACAATTATCCTTCATGCAATTGTTCCTACGTATAAGAATCTTCAAATTACATTGAGGTCCTCCATTGTTTGACAATTATGCTCTAGGGGTTGAATTTTTAATTCTTGTCACTTTGAACCTCTACTTTCAACTTTGTTATTTCGTTTGTATCTTTTAATGATCATAATACCTTAAATATATCAAAACATATCCCATGATTATGAAAATACTTTTTGTAGTATAATTAAGTAAAAAATACAATATTAAAACTTAATTCTCCCAATTAATTTGGATAAATCACCAAGTAAGTGGCTTTTTAAGCACTCATCACAACCTTCAATCAATTTCTGGCTAGTCCCTAGCATGCTAAGCGATCCAAAGTGGTTATCAAAAAGAAAGTAAATAATTCTATCCTAAGCTAATCTAAATCATTTTCGTAGATTAATATAGTTGTATTTAGCATATACAATAAACCTTTAAACCTAGTATTTAACATATACAATAAGCTTTTAAACCCATAGGTGGTCTTGGTGGATGTGTTTAGTCTCGTGAGGGTTTCCGATGAAGATACCTACAAACATCCTAACTAAACCAAAATAAATCAAATCAAGCAAACAAAATTAAAAGTAAACCAAAAATTTGGCTTTTGAATGAATTCATCTTTGTCTAAAACATCTCCTCTAACAATTAATGCATAGAATATGTAAGTATGACCTAGGATCAAAGGACAATTCAAACATTAATTTCACTTTCGTAATCGACTTTGAAACTTCCATTCAGACACAAAATTTGTTAATCTCAATATTGGATTATTTCATGTACGACATTCATATAACAAAAATTTTAATCTCAAGAATATAAAAATATGATATGTGTGAGCATTATAATCACAAATTCAATAGGGTTAATTTCCAAATCACTCTCTAATAATGTAGAATGGGCACACTACCTCAGATTAATAGGTCTTTATTAGTATTGTAATGTTAGGTTAAGGTACAAGGTTATAAAAGAATGGAAAGGTGAGTCACAAAAATAAGATAACTTAATTAAATTCAAATACTACTATTTTAAGTTATAAAATAGTTCTAAATGTCACCTAATTCATCCGGCTAATATTTATCTTCACATCCAAAGTTAACACTTTGGTTACAATTTTACACTATATTAAATATCACTATATCCCTTTTTTTATCTTTTTTTCTCTATTTTACTTTTTATATTCCTTTTTTTCTCTTTATAATGGAAGGGAAGTAAAATTCAATTACTAAAACCTTTAATCATTTTTAAATTCAAAATTGATTTTCTACAACCCCCAGCCTATTATTTTAAATATTTTTTGGGTTGTAGTCAATGTCTACTCGAATTTTCACCCTTTCTTCTTGGAAAGTTTACACTAAATGTATGTTCATGTTAAATCCTCTTAGAAATTAGAAGTCTGGGTATAATAATGTGTTTCTTTTTTTTCATAAAATGGTTGGTTATAACATGCTAAAGAAATAAAAGTTTTATAATTTCTATAAGCTCAAGGGGATGCTAATGACAAGAAGATAAGTGGTAGACTTGAAAACACTCAAATGGTCCAAAAATGGTCTAAATCCTTCCTAAGCATTATGTATTCTATAATTTTGGTTGGAATGATTTTTAAATATGTTCTAGAGTTTGTTGAAGCTTCAAATATGTCCATAAAAATGCACACACAAAATAATGCTAAGTGCATATATCAACTAAACATTCTTACCTCATACTACAAGAGTTTCAAACTAAATGAAAATTACATCTAAATCATACTTTAACTGAAAAACAATTTAGAGTCATCTATATGTTAGTGTTATCACAATCATATTTATATCATTGATATATAAATTGACCTGCAATAAAAATAAATATAAACTAAAATAATGAGTAAATAAAATAACTAAACCTACAATAAATAAAAACAAAAATTGAAAAACAAATGTTTGAAAAATAATTTCAAATGAACTTTTTCCTTATCCCTAACATAAAATCTACATTGTTCTTAATGTTCAAATATATCCAAGGAAAAAAGAAGAAAATGATAGAAAAGTTATGTACCTTTATTATAGTAGCATAATGTGATTAATCATGATGATTTGGCCACTAGTCTCATTGTATTCCATCATCCAAAACAAGTTTTATCACAAATAGAGAGTTATAGTGTACCTCATATATATATCACATATCACAAAAAAATTATGAAATTAGGGGTTCCAAATTTAACAAACATTATCCCAAGAGGAAATAAATAAATTAAGAACACTAAATACTAACAACTGAAAAGAAAAGAAATTAAAAATTAAATGATTTTTTTATGTTGTTTCTCGCATAGAGGGAGTTATAAGTGAAAATTTTACATACAAGCCACGATGCACAATATATCATGTCGTGGCATAAGAAAATAAATTTTTTAAGTTTATAACCCAAGAGCACTCTGTTGTGGCACAAATTTTCTCATGCCATAGCAGGCTTCCAAAAGTAAAATAAAAAAATCATAGTTTTTTTAATTAGAAATAATACTAAACAAAAATAACATTATTTAGAAATGTATCATCCACTCTCAACCTAAATCAGGTAATGTTCACATTACTACTATTAAAATTTTCTAAGAAATAAAAACGTTCACAAATAAACTAAAATGAAAGAAAACAAATCTCAATAGGTTACCTCCCATTTAGTACTTAGTTAAACGTCCTTAATCTTGAAATGTTTCTTTAATCATTTTCCACCAGTGGTGGATTCAATTTTTTGTGTGGTTCTCCTATCTTTTTAATTATCAACCTCATTTCTTCAAAGATATTGAAGTGAGTAACCTCTCCATCAAACTCCAATGTCAAATTTTCATCATACACATTTGTCTTTGTACGGGAAATTCTCATCAAAGGCCTACCTAAAAGAAATGGTGTTTCCTTAGTAGTGGAGTCATCTTTCATATCAAGTACATAGATATCAACTAAAAAGATAAGCTTATTCACTTACACAAAATCATCTTCTAGCATTCCCATTGGATAAATGTAAGAACGATTAGCTAGTTGAATAACTACGTCAGTCCCTTTAAAGGAACCAAGCTTTAAATTAGAATAAATAAAGTAAGGCATGACATTAATTAAAGCATCTAGATCTAGCATAGTTTGTTCAAATTTAGTGTTAAATATAATGTATGGTATGGTGAAGCTATCTTATAAGGTTTATAAGTATTGGCGATATTTGTGAACAAAATATTTAAATATAATTTAGTTTCTAGACACATTTTTCAATATCACTATTCAAGATATAAATTATCAAGCTTCAAATGAACATATTTTAAATATGCTTTTGTTCTTATGAGTATTAGATTTCATATTAAACACATAGAAACTTTTAGATATATGCTCAATCTATTGAGTAATGACTAGATCGAGTAATAACTTGATCAATTGAGGAGTGGATCAATCGAGAATCAATCACATTCAATCTACCTAGTGTTGGGTTTTTATTTTTTATAGGGTAGATCAATCAAGATTTGTTTATATCTATCAAACATCTTTTGATCATTGCCTGGATTGATCAAAAAAGGTTTTGATCTATAGACCTTATTGGTTCAATCAATTGAGCTTGGTGTAGATCGATCGAGCGATGGGTTTCAACTTTGACAAAAATGTTTTACTTGAGCCAAATTTTTTAATTATTATATTTTCCTTATTCTTTAATGCTTTTTCACATGATTTTATGGACAGATTGGTAATTTTCCTTTGATCTAGGGCTTCAACAATTTCCATATAAACAAACCTAATGCACTTTAAATCCTTACCCACAATTTCTTTAACTTTTGTAACTTATGCTCTCTCTATAAATCTATTTTGTAAAAACTATTATGTTAGGCTTTTTTTATTAGACAATCTATCAAATATCTTATGGTTATGTTTGATTGGTTATCAAGCCTACAATATTTATGTTATTTTACTTAATCATCTATTTTAGTGTTTCTAGTGATTTTGGTTTATTTGTTATTCTGTTAAATTATCTAGCTAGAATTGTTCATTGTTTAACCTACTCTAGAACACATATTGCACTTGTGTTTTTGCACTAAAATTTTAGGTACTAGCTGAATGGGTTCGATAACTCGTGTGACCCAATACTATTGGAATGTTTGTTCGAATCTGAGCACCTTGCTTGTAAAGACTATGAAAGAAAGTAAAGGCTTGTAAGTAGGTTACTTGAGGGCATTACCTTGGAGGGAAGTTTGAGTCCTAGCCTTGTAATCGAACATATTTTCATAGTGGATAGTTAGGTGATCTAGTAGACTTGTGTTATGACATAGGTTGTTTCCACTTAAAAATGTTGTGTGTTAATTTATTTTTTTGAATTATTTTATTTACACTCGATTGCATATATGTCCGTTTGTAAAGTTTTAATATTCCATATTTCTAGTAATTATATATTCACTCATCTAGTTAATTAGATATGTAACATAAAAACTATCAATTGGTATCAGAACGGGTCATTATATATACTTAGTGTGTGCCTAGGACCTTGTTATGGATAGTTTCAGAGATGGTTTATCTATGACCCGTGCTCCTTTCTTTGATGGACCTAACTATCCATATGGAAGGCTTGTATGAGAGTTTTTCTACATTCTATAGATGAGAGTGTCTAGAGCTTTGGTATTTATGATTGGAAACCACTTATGGTTACCAAAGATAAAGTTGTCACACTTAAATGTAGGAATGAATGGGTCATTAATGATATAAAAATTAGCTAGTTTTTGATACCATTACCAGTTCCTCAACAACTGTGCCAAAAACTTGATGCACAAAATAGTTGCATAAAAATTTATATGATTTATAAAAATAGCTCTTAAGTGCACGAATCACTTATAAAAAATGATAAGTATACTTCTAAGATTGATCTAAAAAAATGATTATATTTTTAAATTATTCAACGAATTCTTAAAAATAAAAAAATAAAACCTAAACATTTTGACACAAAGTTTTGGTTTTAAAATCTAAACTAATGACATAAAAATAAAGATAAGTTCAATAAACAATTTAGGCAATTAAAAATTATCATGCAGTGGAGAGTTTATGAGATATATTAGATAGTTAATTATGCTTGCTTAATATTAAATAAGTTATTAATAATATGAACTAAGATTATTAGTTTTCTCTTATATATACAAATACAAGATTAATTAAAGTCTACAATTTGTTATTAATTAAAACCACTTACCGCCTTCGATCGGATCTAATAGTTAATTTTAATTAAATTATGCTTATTTTCTAAGAATTAATGAACCATTCAATTATCGCCTTTGGTCTAATCAAATAATTTAAACTCATATCAAGGTATCTAAGTTAGGTTTATGATTTGAGTATTTGAAAACTAACTTTAATATTTTAAAACTACTATGAAAGATATGTCGTCAAAATATATTTTAATAATAATTCTTTTAAAAATCCTTGAAATAGAGCATATCTCAAAATAGATTTAGATTGTAATTATCTAATATTCGTAAGTATTACTCTAAATTAGAGTCAAATAATTAAATCATACATCTAACTCTTTTGTTTATTATGAAAAATACTTCATTAATATATTTTTTATTCATTAACTTTGTTTTAATCTTAATGAAAAAAATAAAACTTAATTCATTTTATACAAATGTTTGTCTACTTTAATATTTCACAAACGTAATATCATTACTAATATCTCACACTATTTATAGCTAGATAGACATATTTTAATAAATGATCAATAAATTAAACATATAGCATGTAAAACAATGCATAAAGATAATTTGAAAAGAATACATCTAAAGATACCTTAATAGATTCTCATAATTGTGTATGTTTTGGAAAACCTCCAAATAGAATTGCCAACACTGTTTATTGAAATGAAACTTAAAACTATTACATAAACTAAATTTCTCAACTCTTAAATGAGAGAAGAACTTTAAACTAATTAAAAGAAAGCTAAAAAAAGCTTTAAAAACTAAGAAATTAGATTAAGAATGGAGTTGAGGATGATAAGGGATATACTGTGGGATATGGATTACAATCAAAATAGGGTCCTATTTATAGGTGGAGGAAATGAGACAAATATGGATTTTTAGACCGACGTCATAACATACAATTGTTTCACGCCATGGCATACATATGTTGTACACGATTTTGGCTCAATCCATTACATTCATGTCGTGGCATACAACCTTTTCACATTGTGGGCCGTATCATATTTGGGATGCATTGATGTCACTTTTATTGCCTCACACAGTGGCATATAAAACTTGCACACCACCGTAAGCTCTGCTCTGCATCACTTGGATCCCTTTTATTTCTTGTATTTCCTTTTCTAAGTTTTATACGTTATCTTTTTAATATTCTAAGTTGTAATGGCGCTTTCAGATATATTTCTTTAAGTTGAATAATTTAAATACAAGAAATAACTAAAAATAAACAAAAATAAACAAAATATTCCTATGATTCTGAAAAGATAAATTTGTTTAACATGCATGAAATCACAATATATTAAGTGCATTTGAGCACTTATCAAGACTACGACATAGCCTTTCAAGGAATAAAACAATATATAGGCACCATTCATGTCCTAGTCAGTCCTACCCTATGAGAGACATTATATTTATAGTTGAATATTACTCTTCAAACATCGAGTGCCATACTCCTCGTAGAAGGAAACAAAGTCCAACACCCTATCTATTACATCAGTCAAATCCTAACCATCACTCAAGGTAGATACCCAATAATTGATAAGCTTGCTTTCACCTTAAAAATTGTTGTGCAAAAGTTGTAACACTAATTCAGCTCACACACAGTGGTACTACTCTCCTCATATCCTTTGAAAAACATGATAAAAAGCCAAGGATTGTAGGGAAGTTGGCACACATCATAGTTGAGTTAGGAAAGTATGATATAAGTTTATGCCCAGATCTTTCATAAGGTCCAAGCCTTAATAGATTTCATTGTCAAATTTAGCGAATTACCTAAAGTTTTTGATAATGATGACATGGTAAAGATGTGTGATATGGAAATAAGGAAATCCCAAACACAAAAGGTGTTTATGGATAGTACTCATAATTTCAAAAGAGTAGGGCCGGGTGTTCTCATACTAGATCATGATGAAAATTGCTTTGAATATTCTGTAAGGATGGATTTCCAAGTACTAACAACATCACAAAATACGAAGTAACCATCTTTGTAGTCATGACTTCGAAGAAGCACAAAGAAAATAATATTGTACTTCACAACAATTCATTATCGGTGGTCAACCAATGTATGGGCACATGTAAAGCCAAAGATAGTAAGACGAAAAGGTACGTAGAATGACTAAAAATGAATATTCAAATTTTGTTAACTTTGAGATCAAGAAGATACCCAAAATAGATAATAGTTATACCGATGCCTTAGCCACCTATACTGCTATATGTGAAGCTAATAGCAATAGGATAATCACAATTACGTTACCTCTAAGGCTAGTATGGAAGAAGGAAAAAAAACTATCGAAAAAATTTGTGAGGTTGCCATTCCTTGGTTTCCTAAAAGATAGGAGTCTACCTAAAGATAAGAAGAAAAAGGTAAAAGAAATCAAGTCAAAGGTCGAACAATACATGATACAAGATGATAAGCTATATAAAAATAACCCTAGGACCTCGATTCCTATGCATAGCTAAAGAGTGGTCAACATAAGTCATTAATGAGGCTCATGAAGGGAAGTGTAGTTCTCATTCAGACAAAAGAAAGTTATCCCAACTAATCATGAGATAAGGTTGTTACTAGCCAACGATGTTAGCAAATTGTGTGAGGCACACCCACATGTGTGATAAATGTTAAAGATTCGCTCCCTTTCCCCATGTACCATCAGTATAGATGAAAGGTTTCGTCAGCCTATAGTCATTCTACAAATGGGAACTTGATATTGTTGAAATTTTGCCACAAGGAATGGGTCAAAAATAAAAATTATTAGCCACCATAGATTATTTTATAAGTGGATTGAAGAGGAAGTAATTCAATTAATATGGAAGAGTATAATACATTGCTTCATTTTTCCCAAGGAACTTGTCACTGATAACAAAAAACAATTTATAGGCCATAACATCAAAGGGTTTGTTTCCAAGTGCAACATCAAACTATGTCATTCAACTTCATACTATCCACAAGAAAATGGTCAAGCAAAATATTCAAATAAATTGATATTAAACTTACTAAAAATAAGTTGGAAATGGCCAAAGAAAAATGGGTGGATAAGCTACATGGTGTTCTGTGGGCCATTAGGATTAGTCCTTTAGATACAACTAATAAGACAACCTTTTCTCTTGTATATAGGACAAAATTTGTAATCCCTACGGAGGTAAGAGTGCCTACTATGAGGTCAACCTTAATTGAATATCAAAATGATTTAGAAAGAGTAGTTGATTTGGTATTGGCAGAAGAAAAAAAAAGGATAAGGCCTTAAGGAGAATAGTGGAACAAAAGAGAAATGTGGTAGATTACTACAACAAAGCTATATAATTCAAGTCATTCTCTGTAGATGATTGGGTTCTTAAAAGAGTTTTTCCTAACAAGAAAGAGTGAATGGAAGGAAAGTTAGGTACAAACTGGGAGGGCCTATACCAAGTAAAGGAGATGATGCCAAGAAAAACTTACTAACTAAAGAATATCCAAGTTATAGAGGAAGCCATAAGCTGGAATTCCTAATAATTAAAAAAGTATAGCTTTTAAAATGTAATAGATTAATATTTGTTTCTTATGTGAAAATGCTTTTGTAATATATGTAGAAGTATAGCTAATGATTAAGCCACAAGTTGATCACCTCAATTAGGAACTAGGTAGAATGCTCTAGCACAATAATGATTAAGCCATGAGTTGATCACCTTGATTAGGAACCAAGTAGAACACTCTGGCACAAAAATGATTAAGCCATGAACTGATTACCTTTGTTAGGAACTAGGTAGAATGCTCTGGCATAAGGATGAATAAAAACAAAAGTTGATCACCTTAGTCAAGAATTAGGTAAAACACTCAAGGAAAAGCTTGGTCCTAAGAAGCTGGTATCACCAGCTCCAATAACCAAGCTAGTCTAAGATTTAAACCACGATCTGATAACCTTGGTCAGAGACCAGGTATAATGCTCTGGCATAAAGATGATTAAAATACAAGCTGATCACCTTAGCCAAGAACCAAGTAGAACACTTGAGCAAAAGTTTGGTCCTAGAAAGCTAATATTACTAGCTCTAGTAACCAAACTAGACCAAGGTTTAAGCCACGAGTTGATCACCTCGCTCAAAAGATAGAATGTTATGGAACAAAGATGATTAAAACACGAGTTGATCACCTTAATTAGGAACTAGGTAGAATGTTAGGGTAAAAACTTAGGCCTAGGAAGCTAGTATCACCGACTCTAGCAACCAAGCTAGGTTAAGGTTTAAGCCACGAGCTGATCACCTCAATTAGGAACTAGGTAGAATGCTTTGGTACAAAAATTATTAAAACATGAGATGAGCACCTCGATCAGGAACTAAGTAGAACACTTGAGTAAAAGCATAGTCATAGGAAGCTGGTTTCACCAATTCTAGTAACCAAGCTAGGATAAGGTTTAAGCCATGAGCTAATCACTTCAATCAAGAACTAGGTTGAACATTCTTGAACAAAGATGATTAAAACATGAGTTGATCACCTCAGTCAGTAACTGGTAGAGTGCTTGGGCAAAAGCTTGGTCCTAGGAAGCTGGTATCACCAGCTTCATTAACCAAACTAGGCCAAGGTTTAAGACACAAGCTGATCACCTCGGTTAGGAACCATGTATAATGCTTGAGCATCAAAAAAGGATTAAGCCATGAGTTAATTACCTCGGCTAGGAACTAGGTAGAATGCTTAGGTGTAATGGTTAATAAATTCAAGAGCAATCTATGTAAACAACAACATTTATTCATAGAGTGAGCTTACAAATTCCACAAGTGTATTATTAAAAGTAAAAGAGAAGATAAGCTCGATGATAGTTTTTTTTCTTTCAAAAATCCTTCAAACATTTGGCCATGCGACCAAGGTCATAATCATCTATCTCTTCCTTCATTAAAGAAAAAAGCTCGACATGAATCTTGCCTACATATTTTCATATTTCCTCACCTATTTATTATGAGGATAAGTTCAGACTCATGCCCAAGCTTTCTAATTCCTTGACAATGTTCATAACTTTGAGGAACACATCTTAACCTCACTTCATGTAAAAAATAGCCCAATGTGCATCACTAACTACCAATTTAGCCATCTTTAACATTGTTTTCCTTTCACGTGCTCTTGTTTGGATCAATTCATATTTGTGAAGCTCAACCTCACACTTGAGTTGATCACAAAAGGTAGCTTTATCCTTATTGAGAGTCAGCTCACTCCTTAACTTAGCTACATAATGGCAAGCTTGGCATTCTCTTACTTCAAGATGGGTGTTAAATGTCTATTTTCCTTATCAGTAGCAATAATACTCAAGGACAAAAAATAAGGTTGATGCTAAAAATATTAAAAGCAACTAAGACTTTCTTTTCTTATATGTTTCAACAAGTAAGCCCATTGTCTTATATAGGGATGACCAAATTGAAAAGTATCCAAAATACAATGAAGTAGGTCCACATCAATAAATATGTGCCATAGATAAACATAAAGTTATACGTACATATATGTATATAAATGCATGCATAAATTTAGTGAAGAATGTAATGTCATAAACTAAAAGTTATATATTGAAACCTCAAAAAATATTATAGGAAGGTAGTCAAGCTAAAGAGGAAGTTCAAACCTATTACAAAAAAAGAAGGTCGAGCTTACAAAAGAAAGAGGTCGAGCTTTACAAAATACTTAGCTTGAACCTATTACGAAAATCAAATATTTCCAAAATTATTGATTGCATTTCACACCTTAGTTTCACCTTTAGTTTCCTCAAATTCTTCATCATCCATCTGAGTGTTATTAGGTGAGCCTAGTGGTATGACTAAGATGTTCAAGATTTGGTAATAGTACTTGCCAAGTTTCTTCTTATTGGCCTCCTACTTGAAAGATTTCATGGTCATTTTATAACTAATATGGGCACTCTATATTAGTTTCTTAGTCGTAGCTCTCAGATCACACTTTCTTTTTCTCAAGCTCACATTTGGTCTCTTCTAACTCATGCCTAGTCGTATCACTTTAAGTGAGGGCTCTCCTCTCCTCCTCCTTATACACCTCGAGATTTCTTGCATAATCGTTAAGTTTATTGGAAACTCAAGCCAAATTTTCTTCCTTTTCAATGGCCTCCCCTTCCCATTAAGTAGCCTTAGAAATTTGCACGACCAATTTAGCTCAAACAGAGTTATGAACCTCTCTTTCTTTCTTGAGCTCATCCTTTAACTAAACCACACCCCTTATTCTATTAAGCTTGTGCACCAATTGAGCCTAAAAAAGGTGGTGGTGACATAAATAAATTACAATTACAAAGAGAATAAAAGTATGAGGAGATTTTTTTCTTACTGACACAAGAGCCTACTCACAGCAAGAGAAGGCTTAATGTCCTTGAACAAGATATAGAGCTCTTTCTAAGCCCATTTATAGAAGGTGCTAGAAAAATGGTCTATATAGTATAGAACCACAACCTTAGGTTCACTCTAGGTTGTGTCCTCAATAGCTCCCTTCCCTTTGTCTTGGGTGCAAGAAGGTGGTGTCTGTTGACCAGGGGAAACTGGAAAAGGACTGATCATAACCTCCAAAATTTGAGGAGGAATAGGTTTCTGAATAACAATGCCCATGCCTCTCTTCCCATTGGCTTAAATTGGAGCATCAAGATTGTCTTTGCTCGAGCCTTTACTCATTTTCTTGCCCTTTGAGAAGCCTACACATTTTTGGAAGCCCTTACTTTTATGGTTGCCAAACTAGGCTAGCATCATTTTTGGATCAAACTATATTCCTACAAAAGGAAAATAGTTGCATGTTAAAATATCAAGAAAAAGAAAAGAACTTTACATGGTAGGAAGAGGGATAGAGCCCGATCTTATCAATCCACATACTATAGAGTGTGTTGTTAAATGTTTCTTCTAGGGTCTAGGCTTGTGTAGATAGTTCTGGATGCATGCTAACTTTTCCTTGGCCTTGGGGCTCAAAGTCATTATGTACATGCTCATGTTTCTAGTCATGAGCATCATATCGATCCAAGAACTTCTTATGAGACTCTCATCATTCTTATCGGTCTCCCATCGACCAGAGATGTAGAAAAAAATATTGCTTCTAGTTCTTGTCATTCTCGAAAAGTTTAACACTTAAACCCTTATCTTGTTTGGCTAACATGTAAAATCTCCTTGTGTGAGTGGAGTTTTGTTTCAATATGTATGCTTTATTCACCTAGGCATTTTTGACTCCATATCAAGCTCTCTATATATTAAAGTAAGGCAAAGAAGATACCTCCAACCATTTGGAAATAATTGGTTGTGCAAGAGTTATGTCCTCATTAGAAATTTCCTTATGAACGGTTACAAAGGAAACATGAGCAAAAGCCACAAAGCATTATGAAAAGCTATCTAAGCTACTAGGGAGGATTACTATCTAATATATACAGGGTGGGGATCAATATATTGATGGTTGGTGGTATGTAGTATGCTTTTCTCAACCTCTCCTTGTCCCTTGGGGTTAAGCCACTAGTAGGCACCTTGGCATTCCAACCTTTCTTCGACTCATTATCTCCCCGATACTTCTTTGGTGTGAATTTTTTCTCTACTCTCTTGAAACAGATATTTATGAGTAAGGGACACTCAGTCTAATGCCTGGGGTGGTGTGTGGTCAAGATATGGTAGGAATCTTAGTTGGACACTCGGTATCTCTGTATCTTCTGAGGACATGCTCTCATCCATGACTGATCTCGAGCTCACACTTTCCTCTTCATTTGAGTATATGGGATATTGGAGACTTTCCTAAGAAGAAGAAGAATCCAATGAAGTTATAGGGAGGACCACTCTACCTATTACTCTATGTACTATTTCTTTATGCATGTTCGCTACACAAGAACAAAAAACAAAAGGAAAAAAAAGATAAGACATAAGGAGTCAGGGAGTTACCTAAAAAGTTGATGAAGGAAGTTTAAGAACCAACCTAAAGAGAAATGAAAGATTTGGTTAGACATGGGGACGAATCTTTTAAGAACCGAGCAAAGATATTTAAAAGCACGACCTGATTATCTTATCGCTTGAGCAAGAAAACTATAAGGCATGAGGTGAAGCAACATAGCTTTTTTGAGAGAATTGGTTAGGTTTTATGAGAATTATGAAAATAAATGCCTTGCCTATCCTTAATATAGAGATTTGGATTTTCTCTCTCCAATTAATTAATAAGTCGAAAGGTCTCTAGAGCATTCATTTGGGGGTGTAAAATCATTTCAGATACTATCTGCATCATTTTACTTGCCCAACTTTTCACTCTTCCATCTCGATTGAAGAACCAAGCAGATAGAGTATGGGGACTTGGTGTTTGAGCATACAGTATGACTTATTACTCAACTTTTATAATACATGAGCCATGAGACACAGTGCCCGAGCTTTGGTTTATGCTTGTGCCTTAAAAGATGGAATATCAAAACAACCTCACCATCTAAAGCATCAGAAGTTCATCTACAAACTCGATTTTACATTGTTGTCGTACTTAGAGTATTTTATGTTTTTACTATTATATTCCTCTGACACATGGTAACGTATACCCTTATGTAATCAACTCGTGTGTGTGTCTATATATATATATATATATATATATATGAACCAGCTATTAAATCAGACACATTCACTCTTATTTTACAACATCTCTTTAATTTTTCTCTCTAGATCGAATCATCCTAACAACATGTACTTAACAAATACATTTTTAATTATATATAATGCTTAATTTTAATGAAGTTATATTAATTAGAATAATTTAACTATTTTTATTAAATTGTTTGAATTAATCAACCCAATCTAATAATTATAAGACTAAATTACTTATTTTATAATAATTTTGAGACAAAAGTAAGTATATATATATATATAGTTATGAAAATATTATTTCAAAAAAATGAAAAACTCGAAAAGCAAAGGAAAAAAGAACAAGTAGAAACTTAAAAAAATGCATAAACTTTAAATAACGTTTAACTAAGGGTGGTAATTTTTGGTGCAGTTTAATTATCCAAATCATATGCAATTTAAAAAATAAGGTTGAATAGGACGATTCTAATTAAATTTAGGTTCAATTTGACTCAATTCTAATAACATAAAAAATTATGATTGAGTTAGAATCAATCTGATAATATAAAATTAAAAAATAATTATAACTATTGTTATATACTATTAGTGTTATTTTTTCTATATATTGAATCATTTAATTTATGTCATGAAAAATTTGTTACATTTCTTTTATTATTTTTATTGTAATTTTTTGTCTTCATATATTGATTGCTCACTTATTAATAAAAATTATACTCTTATCAAGAACGCACTTAGACTAACATATGAGCATTTATAAAATTCATTTAAAAATAAGATTGTATTTATAAAATCATTTAAAAATACAATTAGTTATAATTTTTTTTGAATTTTTGAATTATTTTATATAAAATACTTTTGACGAGTTTATTGATTTATTTGTAAACCTATCAAATTGACTTATAATTTTATTATTCTAAACTACTTTTACAAATATATTATAATAACACTAATAATAATTATATGAAATTTAAGCTAAAAATATTGATTTACTTTAATTTTAAATAATAATTTATAGAGTTATTTTGTAATATATTTATGGTTTCAAAACTTTTTTACTTTTTAATTTTGTAAAATATTATAATAAAATTTTTATTTATACGTTTAATGTTATTAAAATACATTAAATTTGATTCAAAACCATTATTATTCTAATTGGATTACAAATTTTAAAAAATTCACAATATTTTAAATCAAAATAAAGTTAAATAAGATAAAAAATAAAACTAGTGTCAATTAAGACTAGTTTGGATCATTCCCAATTTTTTTTTAATCTAAAATTGACAATTCATGATACAAATCACTAGTGATGGCTTAAATAACTTATATTTAACCTTATTGTTCATTTTTTCAGAACTAGCAAAAGTAAAGACAAACTTACCGTTTAATGTTAACATTAAATTAAATTTTACCAAATTACCCTCTAGCCCTGAAATTTTAATCCAACACAAATCCACCACCCCTCCTTCATGCGATTTCACTCTCCTTATTTCAATCACCAATCAAAATTTCACAAAAGCTCCAACCATCCACCGACAATTTCATCGAAGCTCCGAATATCCATTGACGATGGCAATTTCATTGGAGCTCCAATGAGATCGCTGACGTGAGGCCACAGACTTAGAGATGCCGACATGAGGCTGCTAGCATGAAGTCACCGACGACCTTAACGAAGGTTATGTAACATGTTACATTTAAAAATAAAGATGATATAATATGTTATATCTAAAGATAAAGACAATGTAATATGTTATATCTAAAAATGCGATGTAACATGTTATATCTAAAAATAGAAGAAAAATAACATGTTACGTCTAAAGATAAAAATGATGTAACATGTTATATAAAAAGATAAAAAGACACTGTAACATGTTAAATATGAAACCATAGTACATTTTAAGTTAAAAGATATTCACTCAAAAACATGTTATATAAAAAGATAAAAAGACACTGTAACATGTTAAATATGAAACCATAGTACATTTTAAATTAAAAGATATTCACTCAAAATAGAATAATAAGGATTACATGGAAGCGAAAGTAACCCAATGTTCACGTAAAAATGCTGTTGGTGTTAAGGAAGATGTTGGTGAAATCAGTTTAAGCAGATTTTAAATAGAACAGGGGAAAACAAAATCATAAACGAATACAATCAACCAGAAACGCAAATACAACCAAAAAAATATAAAAATAAAAAACACTTAAAGAGGATGAGGTGAAAAGCAACGCTTCTAGGTAATTAGGTCCTTCGAGGTAGATGGCACTGTGGGAATTTATAAACTTCTATATAACAACACTAATTAAACAAAGATGTCAGGATGCTAATATTCCATGAATTGACGAAATAGAATTAATCAGTGCACAATTTGGTGGAAGCTTAATTAATCAAAATGATTTCAAGAAGCCAAGAACATGATGATTAACAAACAGATGCAAAGCATAAACCCTAACTAGTCCCAACATCATTAACGTTCTGCTTTGCTTGTCCTTCACAATTCCATCGACGAAGTCAAAAACTCATTTCTCCCTCCTTCTCATGGTCCGTGGTGGACTCGCGGCGACGATGCTTCCGGTACTCCGTAGATGGCACCTGAGAGGCACTTCACAAAATCCATAGATGAAAACAGATGCATAGAATCTAATGAGAGAGAACATAAGTCTGAGAGATTTCAAGCGATTACTAAGAAAGAAAAATGTGCTCTTTAAGAACAGAAACCCCAAATACCGATTTTTTTTGGATGAAAAATGTGCTCTTTGTAATTAATCTCTTTTTAATTCCTTAAACTCAATCAAGAACAACATATCTCACAGATATTACTTGAAAAACGCGAGAAAACACCTTATAGCTTCCATGTCTCCATCGTCGCCGGTGATCTATCTCGTCGTTGGGAGATCGAGAAAGAGACAGTGACGAGATGAAAGGCTCAGGGAATCAAATACTGAGAAACAGAGAGAAAGGGAGGATGAGGTTGTGAAATACATAGAAAAAAAATGAATAAATGACAAAAGGACAAAAGAGTAAATTTATTAATTCAAAACGATGACAAACAGTGATTTTATATAAACTGCAAGTAACGCCGTAGTGTTGCTATAAGAGGTCATTATCATCACGAATTATCTTTAATTTGAATTAAGGTTTTATCGATTTAAATTAAATTAATTTAAACCAATATAACTTAATCGAGTTTAAACTAATAGACACTTAAGTTTCGATAAAAGGAGTAACTAGTAAAAGATAACTATAACTAAAAGAGAATATCCTTATTTAATTGATTGTAACGTAACGTAATTAAAATTTATTTATTTTTTAATTTTTTTTGGTTGAAAATTTTAAATAAAATGAAATCGATTTTTAAGGAATCATGATTCTATTTATATTTTAAATTTTTTATTTTATTTTATTTCAACTTCAAATAAATCTTAAGTTCTAAATCTTAAACTCTAAATCCCAAAATTCTAAACCCTAAACTTTAATCCATAAATATAATCATAAACCCTAAACCCTATTTAAAATAATAATAATGTTAACTCAAAACCTTAACTCACAAATATAACCTAAAACCATAAACCCTAAAATTTAAAACCCTAAATCCCAAATTCCTAAATCTTAAATCTCAAACCTCAAAACCCTAAACCCTATTTAGAAAAATAATATATTTAATAATATATTTTATTTTTAAGTTATAATTATTTAAAAAAATAATTTTAATAATGTATTTTGTTTGACGAAAAAATAATAATTAAATGATATTATTTAAAATTTACTCAATATAGGAATATTAAAGTAATATACAATGTTTTTTATTTAATTCTAGTTATAAACAAACATTTTATTACTGATTTTTTCTTTAATTCTAATGATTAAATCAAATAAAACTGTTTCATTTCTATTACATTTCATTTAATTCTCGTTTTCATTTGGATTCTTTTATGTGAACCAATCGAAAATTATAAGAATAATAATAATATGGGTTTATGGTAACCCATTTGTAAAATTAATTGAGTTTATCCTTTGTCACCGTTTTTGGAAAGAAGATTGAGAGTTCGTGGGATAGAATTATGTCTTCCATCTGAGTAAGAACGATATATCTTGACTGATATTTTCATAAAATTAAGATGATTTTTTTAAAATTTTGTCTATAATAAGTATGTCTCATTCAATAGTTAAAAAAAGGTTAAATTATGTTTTAGTTTAAAAATAGGTAAAATTTAATCTTAAACTTAAAAGCACATTTTTTAATCAATTTTATTTTTAAAAAAATAAAAAAATATATGTAACCTTATTTTACAAAACATAATTATTATAAACATAATAAAATATTAACATCTTATAAATTTATAATTAATTTTATATACACAAATATCTTTTATTATATCATATATTAAAATTTATATTTTAAAAAATAAAAAATAATAATTTATTTTTTAATAAAATAAATATAAATTTATACATATATTGAAAATGATAATTATTTATAATTAAAAAATTATTTAAAGTCATAGTTCAACTATTTTAAAAAACAAACTTTAAAAATTGTGAAAAACAATACGTAAAAAACAAATGATTTTTTTTCGTGTTCAACATATATGGATAAATGGGTAATAACAATTTAGTGATTATTTTGAAAAACATTAGCTTTTGTTTTTGACACTTTTTATTCATTGTGTCTATGCTTAAATAAGTAATTTATTTTTTTTATTTTTACGAATATCTTATGATATTAATTGAATATCACAGTACATTATGATTTTAAGTTTTTTATATCTTCAAAAATTATTATAAAATTGTTTGTTTAAAATGTTAATAATTTTTCATAAAAATTATTGTAACTATTTAGTAAAATTTTTAATAATTTAAAATTTTGTAATTATTTTAAGTTAATTTATAAAGAAACTTTGATAAGTTATTTGTTATAAAAAATTATATATTTATTATTAAATATATTTTTGTATTATATAAATATAAATTATTTTTATTAATTCAAAATTTTATTTATTATTTATTAAAATTTTTATAATTTTTTTATTTATAATAAAAATAAATTATTAATTTTTTTTCTACACTTTAAAGTTGTAAAGGGATAGTTAAAATTATTTGTTTTCTATTGTTTATAAGGAGAGAAAAAGTAAACTGGATTCTTGAATTAGAAGAGGAGAGAGAACAAAAAAAATAATCGATTACTTATTCAGGAGTTTACAAATTGGTTATTTTTAAACTAAATTAACTATTAACCTTTTTTTTTTAAGTCATTTTAGACAAAAACCCATTTTCTCCGTATTTTTATTCTTTTTTTGAAGCCGAAAAACAGTAACAAAAATATGAGGGTCCATTTTCCTCTTTGCTGTCTCTGACTCTCTCTGAGTCAGTCTCTTTTAATTCCCTTCACCATCTCTGCCATTTCTCAGCTTTGAATCTCTCGTATCCCTACAACTAACCAAACAAACTAACACAAACACCTTCTCTGCTACGCATTAAATGCAGGCGACTTTTCACTCTTTACTTCCTTGCTTATTGGTACCCAACATTTTCATTGAATCTTTATGATTTTGTTTTTCTAATCTTATTTTGTCGAATTGTTTTATTTGTGTTTTGAGAATTTCGAATTAATTTTTGTCAACTACAGTAATGGCTAGTCTTTCCAAAATATCTCTACAACATCTTGTACCTTTTTTATGGGGTTTTTGTGAGTTTTTAAGAGCTGGGTAAAAAGGTTTTTGAATGTGTTCAGAGAACGGTGTCGTTTCATAGGAATTGAGTGGAAGGGTTGTTTGAAAATGGAAACAAGGATGAAGAAGTACAGGCAAGTAAGTCCAGAAAGAGCAAAAGTGTGGACCGAGAAGTCGCCAAAGCATCACCAGTTTCGCGCAGTGCCTGTAATTTACTACCTTTGTAAGAATCGACAGCTGGAGCATCCCCATTTCATGGAGATCCCCATTTTCTCTCCAGACGGTCTCTACCTCAGAGGTGTTATTTGCAATTCAAATTCTTCTTATTGGAATTTTATTTTTTATTTATTTATTTTTATAAATTGCATTATTCTTTATTTTAATAATATTTGGCATGGCAATTCAGATTCTTTTTTTTTAATTGCAGATGTGATTCAGAGGCTTAATGTTTTGAGAGGAAGAGGCATGGCTTCCATGTACTCATGGTCATCTAAAAGGCATATTTTCTTTCATTTTCACTTGATTTTTGGACAAGATTTTTTTTTTTAAGAAAATATTTTGAATATGATTATGGGAATTGTGGATAAAGTATTTTGGTTGGTTGTTAATTGCTTCAGAATCTATAAGAATGGGTTTGTGTGGCATGATCTCAGTGAAGATGATCTAATTCACCCTGCCCATGGTAATGAGTACATTCTTAAAGGTTCTGAGCTCTTTGAAGAATCTAGTTCAGGTAGAATTGGATTTCTGTTGTTTTGTTCTTCTTTTTATCTATTTTATTTGTGGGCTAATACTATTCTGTTATCCTAAGAAAAAAATGTTTTCTTGAATTTCAATCTTCTCATTAGTCATTCATGACTCTGTTAGTATTTCTTTGTCGTCAGTTTAGTCTATAATTGAACCATAGTTATAGATTGGAATGTAGCTCAAAATGTTATGGAGTTAGAACATACATATGAAAAATGAATTCCGTGTTTCCAGATCGGTTGAGCCCCGTGGTGAATGTCAAACTGCAGAACTTAAAACATTTACGGGAGCCTCCAACTTCTAGAAGCCAAGATGACTCTTCTTTGTCCTCAAGTCTGAATGAAAAGGAAAGAAAAGATTATCCAGAAGATCTCTCTCCTCCGGATGAACAACAAAGCTCGTCTGGGGTATCCCCTGACTCTTGTGTAGGGAAGAGTTCTCCCTGGGTTGGTCCTCTGAGCTTGACTGAATATAAAATTTACAAAAATGAGGGTTTAGTGGATGCCTCCACACAAACTGAAGAGGATGTCAGTAGACCGAAAACTGAAGAAACTTGCGCAAGAGGTGTTTCAACTGATGATGGATCATTGGAACCAGACTGCAGTGAGAACTTTGAAAATAGGTTAACTAGTGGCAAAGAACACTGTGAGATATTGAATGATTCTGTTTCCCCTCCTCCCTCCTCCACTAGCCTCTCGTTGACTGGTGCAAAGACTGAAACTTTAGAAACTCTAATCAGGGCAGATGTTAGCAAGATTAACAGTTTTAGGATTCTTGAAGGTGGAGATATACGAATGCCAACTAATGCAAGCCTTAAGGCAACAAATCTTTTAATGCAATTGATATCTTGTGGGTCTATATCTGTAAAGGATCATAATTTTGGTTTTGTTCCTACTTATAAACCTTTATTCTCTACGGCAATGACACTGGGACAACTTGACTGTCAGACTGAAAATTCAAAGTTAATGGGTTTGAGATTGGAGGACAAAGAATATTTTAATGGAAGCTTAGCTGAGATTAAAATGCTCAGAGGAGATGGAGACACTGCTCTGAAGCATTCATCTTCCTGTAATGCACACAGGTTAGCTTGGTCTCATATCATTTTAATTTTTCAATGCAGCTGAAACATTTTTTTTTGTTTTAGCTTCAAAGTTTTTGTCATTCAGCAAATAAATAATATATGTTACATGTTAAATTTCCTATCGCAAAAGATTTTGGCTTAAAGTAGATAATTTTTAATTGCATCATAAAATGTCATTCTAAACCGTGCAAATTTAAGTGATCTGAGCATAGGAACAAGTTCAACAGATATTTAACTTGTTGGTCAGTTTCAAATTTGAAGTATTCTACATAGTGTAAGTTATAGTCATGTCCACAGTCTACCACGGTCTTATACTTTTATAGATTTGTCTATTTGATTCTAAAGTTATTGAACTTCGTAGATTCCCTAAAACTTGATCATTTTTCCCTAAAACTTGATCATTTTTCAAAATTGCATGTATTTGAAAGTATAAGTTTACAGCTACTGATTGAGCTTGTTCAGCTTGAAAGTTCCTTTTGTTGTTAGCTTCTTCGCCTGTGCTGCAGAATGAAGCTGGATTTGTTATGTGCGTTGTTTGATCAAGATATTATTCTGTGTGGTTAAGATGTGAACATCAATGTCAAGTTGTTTAAAGAAGTTTAGGACATGAATTGATATTGATTCAAAATTTTGATACTACCATACAAAAATTATAGTTGTGTTTTCAAGTGGCAACTGTTCTATTCAATGCAATTTGTTTATTGTTTCTTAAGCTAGATATATGATCTGCAGGACTTTTAAGCAATCAGATTCTATTGAGGAGAAAGAGGAGGCGACTTCAGGACGCTCCAAATGTATCCTAGGATCGATCAAGGCTTCCCTGACAAAGCAAACTCGAAGTGAATTCATAAGATCACTTTCTGACAAACCAAGAAATTCTTCTGATGGAGCTGACTGCTCAAAATCCATTGCCTCATGCACATCTAACGGGGCAATAAAAAGGATCACAGAACTGTCATCAGTTAAACAGCAATCAAATAGTCTGAATTCTTTTAAAGAAGAGGAGCAAGCGATCAAAATTGAAGAAAGTTGAGGATTGACTTTATTTTTTATATTAAATGTAGTGGTGTCCAATGAGCAACCCAACTCACCTAGCTCATTTAACACGATGCTTTGTTAAAATAATTACTATAATACCATTATTAAAAAACACACTCAAAATATAGTATTTTTTATTGTTTTACAAAAAATATAATAAAAGATAATATTTATACTAACCATTTTGCTCTTAGAGAGAGTATTTGAGTAGCTCATTGAAATTCTTTTAAAAGTAGTTTTGAGGTAAAATTAGCTGACTTAAAATTTAGAAGATTTAGAAGAGTTGAGCTAAGCTTAAGTGCCAAATGGATTAATGCTCATTTGGCACCTCTAATTGGACGCATATTGCTCTCATGATATTAAAGGTTGTCTTGTAATATTAGTTGACGTGTCTGTTTGGTTTTCCTTTACAGGCTTGCTTCAGGAGCTAGGGTTATAATTCAGTCAAAAGGACCTTGGGAATCTCCGAAACCATCCTGGACGTAAGAAGCATTAGTTACCCTTTCACCCTTTTAAAAGCTAAATCTGTATGACACTGGTTTCTATGCTTCTTTTCAATTTAGAACAATGAAAAGGTTGTTCGTGGGGTCCGTGTGATTATTTTTGTATATCTGGAAAGTGAAAAGAAAGGAGCAAATAACTTATTTGCAGGAGGGGGTCAATTCATAGGGCTAGAGTTGGATGTTTGGTCTGGCTTTTGAAACAAAACAGGGCTGTATCTATCTTTCTTTGATAAAGTTATTTGCTCCACTCTTGTAATTCTGAGTACTTTTTTTAGAGGAAAAGAGCGCCAAATGCTTCAAAAGACTTTTGGAATGCGATCTTCTTTACCATCACATGTTCAATGTATTTTAAAAGTTATTTCTTTATTCTACTATTGTAGCTTTTAAATTGGGGCTTCACAATTTTTAATTTCTGTTTATTGGTTTTGCTCTTTAAATTTTACCAACAAGTCTCAAAAATTCTTAAATCATAGGATTTAATATTCAAATTTTTAAAACTTTGTACAAATTTAACTCGAATAATAAAATATGTATTTGTGATTCAAAATTTTGGGATTATGTGTAAAGTTTTAAAAGTTTAGAGATTTATGTATAAAGTTTTAAAATTTAGATAATTAAATCATATGTTTTAAAATTTTAGAAAAAATTAATTAAAATTTGTACATCAATGATATAATTTAATAAATAAAAATTTAATTTTGATTAATTATGACAAAAAATTTATCATGTACACCTCCTCTTAGGATTTCATCCCCCGTCAAATTAAATTGATTTAGGTGTGGTTTGAAATTTACAATGGTAAAGAGCTTATTCATAAAAATAAAAATGTGGATAGATTTTTTTATATTGAATTTTAAAATTATCTTAAAATATTATCGAATTTTGATTTATTATTTTTATATTATTAAATTTTATAAATATTATAAAAATATTATCAATCTTTTTTTTTGTTAATTTTATATTATTAAATTTTACGAATATAAAATAAATACTATTGATATATGTGTAAATTGTAATAATCGATATTAATGATATTTTTGTAACATTTTGTTAAGTTTAATGATATAAAAATAATAAATCAAAATTTAATGATATTTGTATAATAATTTCAAAAATTTGGTGATAGAAAAAAAAAATAAAAAATAAATTTTAATGTTAAATTTATTCCTAAACCATTTCAAATTTGAAAGAAAATAGAATAAGTATTAGGGACCACTGACCCTCCTATAATCATAGGATTCTATTGCACCTTATAAATTAGTAGAGGGGCTTGGACCCGATCTATGTTATTTGACCATCAATTCAAAAGCAGTAATTTATTTTTGGGACCAAATTTAAACTTTACGTAGACTCATCTAGAGTTGCTCACCATTAAACGACGCAAAAAAGGAATGTTGTACTTTCAATATATTAATAGATAATTTCGGTTTAGATTTCACTCGAGAACTAACAAAGATTAAATGTATATGAATTTGATAGGTTTTAAGTTAGATAATATTTATTTATCAATATCATCACATTTAAAAATACCTTGCCTCCCTATATTGTATATTGTGCATAATTGAAAGATAATAAATCAGTTTTCACACAAATTTTTCATAGTAATTTGAGAGTCAAAAGCGAGACTATGGAAGGGAAGAGAAGAGAAGAAGTATTTACATAGAAGTCGTTTGTCATTATTGGCTGCTAAAATTCTCTTTCCTTTGCTTTTTCTTTCCATTTTCTAGTAATTTTTATTCATGAAATTCATATTATCTTTGTTGAATTTCATAGATAGTTAATTTTATTATTGTGAACGAAAACTAACCCTTAATTATATTTTTATTATAGTGGATTCTATGAGTTAGCTTATTTTCCTGTTGCTGTCTTGAAAGTATAATTTATCGATTGAATATCATAGAACACAATTAATTAATTAGGTTAATTGGCTTGTACTTAATTTAGAAAATTTAGTATGTAATAGTTGAAGGCTTTAACTTCAAGAAGTAATTTAGGATTGTTAATTACAAAATAGCTAAAAATCATTTACGATTTTAGTTTTGCTTAATTAATCATTACTTGTTTAGATTTTTATGTTTTGTTGAATCAAATTTAATAAAGAAAACTCATGTTTTTGACTTCTTAATCACATGTTTAATCGATATTGTTTTAAGTTTTTATTATTTTTTATATTTTTTTTAATTTATAAAAAAAACCAAATTTACATTCAACGTTCAACTAATTGTGAATTGAGTAACAACAATTACTTCTTATAATATTTACGATAATATTATTTTAATAAAAATAATAAATTAATGTTTATCACATATTAATAACTTTTTCAAATTTTTTATAATTTATACATTTTATTATCGGGGATGTCACGTCTCATATCGATAATTTTTCGAACTTGAATATATTGGATAAAAGTCCCTATTGTAAACTCATTATAATGCATATAAAAACATTTTGCGAGAATAAAAGAATAAAAGTATATTTTCTATGATCTTTGAGAGTGTGTGATAACTGTTTCTTCTTCTTATTGTGTTTATTCGCTGTGATTGTGTGAGAGTTGTATGAGAGTGTGAGTAAATTTCATTAAAGGCTATGTGTCCGCCTACAAAAAGAGGCATAATTTGTACTCTCTGATTATTAGTATGTTTGGATTTAGGGACTTGTGTGTGGATGTAGAACCACCTCATTTTTGTCGTGATCTTGATTTGTTGTTTTTCTGTTTGTTTTACTTTTGGTATGATATGTCGTTGCTGCCTCTTTATTGATTTGTTTATTAGGTTGATTGGTATAATAACTTTCTATTTCACAACAAGTGATATTAAAGTCAGAGTATATTGTAGATATGTTTTCAGGTTTGGCTTCCATGGGTGTTCAAATTTAAGTGGAGTTATTGTTGAAGATAATATTGGGTAAACGAATTTAGTATCATCAATGCAAAGCAAGATTGGTCTTAAGAAGTATGATGGCATTGATGGCTTCTCAATTTGGAAGGAGATGTTGTATTTCATTCCTATTCAGTATAATTCAATATAAAATAGCTTATGCATTTGAAGATTATCTAATTTATCAATAGGGATATATTAATTATTGGAGAAATAACTACTGTTGCAGGTCCATCTATATATGTAAGGCCATGTCAAGTAGGTTCCACTTAAAAGATCAGTTGTTATAACGAAGTGGCTGGAAGCAAATATACTTCACATTAATTCAAAGCAATTACGAAGCTTAGAAAATGTAATATTAATTGCAATGAATTCACTATATTGAATCATAGGTATGAGTTTCACATCAACATGCTACTTTAAGTAAGTCTTACATAGTACATACTCACGCTTGTAAGGCTTACAATAAAACATAAATAACGCAAGCAATACCAAACTACGTCTCAATATCTCCCGTAACCTCAAGATGATGAAAGCACTATTAATTTAGTTCTTAAAGAGACAAATATATCCTTTGGTAAAGAATTGGTAAGGATATCAATTAATTGATGTTTTGATGACGTATACCTAACATCTAAAGTAATTATCACTACTTGTTCACGCATAAAATAAAATATAGGAGCGTAATGTCACGTCCCGTTCAGAATGTCCCTCGAAATCCAAAACAAATGGTGTTTGCCTAAAGGATCTAGACTATTCTATATGGAAAGATCTAGAGTTACCTAGAGAAGTTTAGAAAGGACTAGAGTTGGACGGACCCAACTCAAGTTTGAAGACCCTAGAATGTTTTAGAGCACACTGGAGAGTGCTAGAATGGGCTGGGATATTCTAGAACGTCGTGTCTGGTGGTTCTGTGAAGGACGTAGGCCGTTGGAAGCTACGGAACATCCTAGAATGTAGCATGAAGGAGCTAGACAAACCTAGAAGACTCTAGAGTTGGCTAGAAGGTCCTGTGAGCCTCAGGGCACATTGTACATAAACCTAGAACACTCTTGTATATTCTAGGCTTAGAATTATCTAGAAAGTAGTGGCATATTCTTAAGCTTGGAAGCCACACTATAAATAGACCAATTGGTCTTCATTTGTAATCAGCTTGGGAAATCTTGGGAAATTGTAACATAAACTCTCTCTAGAGCAATACAAAGCATTCTTTGCAAACTCTCTTTCTAATCTCTTTGGAGAATTCGTTCGGGGAAAGGCAGGCTTAGTGCAACGGAACGTGCTAAGTGCCGCACGATCGCTATTGGAAATTTAAGGTCGTGACAGTTGGTATCAGAGCTTTTGGTTGAAACAATCTTACTCTTGGCATAATGAAGAACGTTGCTCCATCTACACCAAGCGTTGATGTTCCACCTATGGAACGTGGGCGTGAGGAAACCCGGAAACCATCAAAGGAATCTCGAGCTAAGTCGAAAGACATGCTTTCTAGCTTAGAAGCACGAGTGGGAAGTGCGCAGACGACCAGGGAGCTGTTCTTCGGCCGAGGACAACTTAGAGGAACGTTGCAATGGCTTGGAGGCCGAGGATGTGGAGATTCATGCAGCGGTTAAGATGTCCCTCAATGAGCTAGACGGTGGACTAAGGCAAGATATTGATGGTCTAAAAACTGAACTTGCCAAGGTAAGGGATCTTGTCCAAAGAGAACTTCCTAATGTTTTGCTTAGAGTGGAGGATATGAGTGGTGATCTAGCTCTTTGCAAGCGGGCTATGGCCATGAACTAGCACAGCCACTAAGATTGAGGCTAAGAGGGTGGATGTTCCCAAGCCCAAGACCTTCAATGGCGTTAGAACGCCAGGGAAGTTGAGAACTTCTACTGTGGCCGGAACAATACTTCGAGGCCTACCGCAGGTAACGGACCATGCCAAACAAGATCCGAATCGGCACCATGTATTTATTCGACATCGCGATGTCAGGGTGAGAGACAGAGGTACGGGAGATGTGCAACAAGGGTTTGCACAATTGATACCTTTGATGACTTCAAAAGGGAGTTCAAAAATGCTCTTCCCGTAAATGCTGAAGAGGAAGCTAGAGGACGATTGCGACGGTTAAAGCAAACAGGTAGTATAAGGGACTACGTGAAGGAATTCACAACCCTGCTGCTTGAAGTTCCTGACACATCAGACAAGGATGCACTATTCTTGTTCATGGATGGGCTTCAATCGTGGGCTAACCTTGAGCTCAAGCGACGTGGTGTCCAAGACTTGTCTTCGGCCATTGGGACCGCAAAAAGCTTTATTGATTACTCCACAAACAAAGAGAGCTCCAAAGCCATAGATAAGAAGTTTGTTGGAGGAAAGAGTGGGGGAAGCCATGGTAAAGGTCAGGGACTTAAGAACCACAAAGACAGCTCCTCATTCAAGCCACGGGATAAGGGGAAGGAAAAGGAGGATCGGAGTGCCTCAAAGCCCCGTGTGATGTGCTTCATTTGCGACGGACCGCATTGGGCACGAGAATGTCCGAAGAGGAAGGCCTTAAGTGCCTTAGTTGCTTCCACTCATGACCAGGATGGAGGCGATTCGAACGAAGGTGCAAATATGGGTTCTTTGCGCCTACTTGGTGCATTGTAGAGCGCCCCAAAGACCCCTAAAGGCTTAATGTATGTAGATGCAGCCATCAACGGGAAGGTCGCCAAGGCTTTGGTCGACATAGGTGCATCTCACAACTTTGTCTCAGTGGAGGAAGCAAAGATACTTGGCCTGAAGGTTGTCAATGGAGGGGGATCTCTCAAAGCAGTTAACTCGGCAGCACTACCATTGCATGGAGTTGCTCGCGGAGTTAAGGTCAGTCTTGGTGCATGGATCGGCTGTGGACTTATCTCGTAGCGCCTATAGATGACTACTCGATGGTATTCTGCATGGAGTTCTTGGACGAGTTAGAGCTTTCTTGGTGCCGCCATACTCAAACTCTACGTGTATTATGGATGGTTCGAAGGCTTGCGTGGTACCGACGGACGGGGACCACCAAACGCACAACCTTCCCGGCACTTCAATTCAAAAGGGAACTGAAGAGGGACGAAAAGAGTTATTTGACCATCTCAAAAGAGTACAACGAGGAGGAGTCGCCAAAGCCAAGCTTGCCAACGGAAGTGCAAGTTGTCTCAGATAAGTCCCATGAGGTGATGTTTGAGGCGTCACCAAAGCCAAGCTTGCCAACGGAAGTGCAAGTTGTCCTAGATAAGTCCCATGGGGTGATGCATGAGGCCTTGCCCAAACGGTTACCTCCAAGGAGGGAGGTGAACCATGAAGTTGAGTTGGATCTCGACACAAGACCACCAACAATGAGCCCTGATCAGGTGGAAAAATCAGAGGTGCGCAACGGAAGCATGGTGGTTGACCTAACAAGTCGAATGGCAGAGCTAGCAGCTTTAAGTAGGCCAAGTAGTCCTTTGCTAGAAAGGATCAAAGAAGGGTTGGAGCATGATGCCCTTGCCCAAAACCTCCTTGCCCTTATCAAGGAAGGAAAGACGAGACAATTTTGGTTGAGTGACGGACTACTCTATGCCAAGCAGAATCGAATCTTTGTGCCAAAATGGGGGAGCTTAAGGAAAGAGCTTATCAAGGAGTGCCATGATTCGTTATGGGCTGGACACCCAAGAATGAGGCGCACCCTTGCTTTGATCAAGTCTATCTACTATTGGCCTCAACTTCGGGACGATGTCGAAGCTTATGTGAAGACTTGTCTCGTATGCCAACAAGACAAGATAGAGCAGCATGCACCCGGAGGCTTGCTAGAGCCGCTGCCTATTCCAGAGAGACCATGGGAGAGCGTCTCTATGGAATTTATCACTTGCTTGCCAAAATCTGAAGGCTTTGGCAGCATCATTGTCATCATTGACCGCTTCAGCAAATATGCAACATTCATACCTACCTCAACGGACTGCACGGCAGATGAGACGACACGATTGTTCCTCAAACATGTTGTGAAGCATTGGGGGATTCCATCCAATATCGTGAGTGATCGAGACCCACGATTTGATCGGCAAGTTTTGGACTAACTATTCAAGTTGTTGGGATCAGACTTGAATTTCTCCACAAGCTTTCACCCCCAAAGTGATGGACAAACAGAGCGTGCCAACGCATTGCTGGAGTTATATCTTAGGCACTTTGTTAGTGCCAACCAACACGATTGGGCGAAGTTGTTGGATGTAGCCCAATTCTCTTATAACTTACAACGGAGCGAGTCTACCTCGAAGAGTCCCTTCGAGATCATCAGCGGACAAAGAACTCCATGACTCCTCATGCCTTGGCCACAAGTTATGAAGGGAAGAGTCCTGCTGCCTTCAAATTTGCCAAGGCATGGCACGGTACCCAACAAGTTGGCGAAAGCCTATTTGAACAAGGCGTCTAAAAAGATGAAGAAATGGGCTGACAAGAAAATGAGGATGGTGGAGTTTTAGGAAGGAGATTTGGTCCTGGTTAAACTATTGCCCCAAAAATTCAAGAGCTTGCGGAAGGTTCATAAGGGGTTGGTGCGAAAATATAAGGGACCATTTCCAATTCTTAAAAAAGTCGGTAAGGTGTCGTACAAGCTGCAACTCCCTCCGAAGCTTAAAATATATCCTGTTTTTCATGTAAGCATGCTAAAACCTTATCATGGAGACAAGGAAGATATGAGTCGAGGAGAATCCAAAAGGGCGCCTACCGCAGTGGTAACCTCCTTTGATAGGAAAGTGGACTCAATTTTGGCGGACCGCTTGATCCGACGAAGAGGCGTACCAAGTTATTGGGAATACTTGGTCAAATGGAAGAACGCCTCGGATGAAGAAACAAGCTGGGAACCTGAGGAATCTTTGTGGCAATTCAAAGATGACATCGAGAGGTTCAAGCTTGAAGGCGCGACGAGGGCGTTGCGAACTTGAGTGGGGGAGGGTGTCACATCCCGCTCAGAATGTCCTGCGAAATCCAAAACAAATGGTGCTTGCCTAAAGGATCTAGACTATTCTATATGGAAAGATCTAGAGTTACCTAGAGAAGTCTAGAAAGGGCTAGAGTTGGACGGACCCAACTCAAGCTTGAAGACCCTATAATGTTCTAGAGCACACTGGAGAGTGCTAGAATGGGCTGGAATATTCTAGAACGTGCCGGGTGGTTCAGGAAGGATGTAGAAGCCGTTGGAAGCTTACGGAACATCCTAGAATGTGCATGAAGGAGCTAGACAAACCTAGAAGACTCTAGAGTTGGCTAGAAGGTCCTAGAGCCTTGTGGCACATTGTACATAAACCTAGAACACTCTTGTATATTCTAGGCTTAGAATTATCTAGAAAGTAGTGGCATATTCTTAAGCTTGGAAGCCACACTATAAATAGACCAATTGGTCTTCATTTGTAATCAGCTTGGGAAATCTTGGGAAATTGTAACATAAACTCTCTCTAGAGCAATACAAAGCATTCTTTGCAAACTCTCTTTCTAATCTCTTTGGAGAATTCGTTCGGGGAAAGGCAGGCTTAGTGCAACGGAACGTGCTAAGTGCCGCACGATCGCTATTGGAAATTTAAGGTCGTGATAGTAAGCTAATGCCATCACTCTCAACTTAAAGAAAGCTATTGATGCCAAATCGCCTCTATTGATGTTAGAGCTAATGCTCTATGTTCTGCCTAAATAGAGGACCTTGGCATTGGTTTCTATTTACTAGCAATCTAATTCACCAAGCTATCACCAAAGTAAATTCCATAACCTCTAGTACTCCTAAGAAATCCACTAGTACACTCTATGTACTAAGGAAACATGCCCAATATGAATATAAGAAATCCACTAGTCATAATACATCAGATTTTTGCTAGCACACTTTATGTATAGTTGTTTATTTTGAGTATCTCAACACTCTTTTGGCTACTTTTATATGCTTATCAATAGGCTCATGAAGAAATTGACATGGCCTATTAACTGAATAGGCAATCTCAAGCTTAGTCATCACACAATATTGAAGTGCTTTTATAAGATTTCTATACAGTGTAGGATCACTATGTTGGTTTTCTTGTATATCATAACAAAATTGAAGAAGAGCTATTTTTCACAACCCTAGGTTTCAAATAGGGATCGTGCGACACTTAACACGGTCCGTTGCACTAGGCCTGTCTTTCAACCCGAATGAAACACTCCAAAGAGATTAGAAAGAGACTTAGAGATTTAGAGGATTCAAGAGCAAAGCAAGAACTAAAGAGAGTTTGTAAAGAATGCCTTGTATTGCTCTTTAGAGAGGTTATCTTACAATTTCCCAAGAATGATCACAAATGAAGACCAATAGGTCTATTTATAGTATGACAACAAGCTTAAGATTATGCCACAAGTTTCTAGATCCTTCTATGTCTAGAATGTACAAGAATATCTTACATTGTTCTAGTTTTATCTACAATATACCACAAGATTCTAGGACCTTCTAGTTAAGTCTAGCCAACTTTAGAGTCTTCTAGGAATGTCTAGTTTCTTCATGCAAGTTCTAGGATATTCTGAAAGCTTCTAGAGACTTCTACATCCTTCATGAACCTTCCAGCACGTTCTAGAATATTCTAACCCCTTCGAACATCTTCAAGCACATGCGAGTATACTCTAGAACATTCTAGAGTCTTCAAGGCTCGAGTTAAGTCCATCCAACTCTAGCTCCTTCTAGACATATCTAAGCCACTCTAGAAATTTCCCATGTAGAAAATTCTAGATCCTTTAGGCAAGCACCATTTCTTTGGATTTTAAGGGACAATTTGAGTGGGACGTAACACCCTCCCCCACTCAAGTTCGCGACATTTCTTTTTGGACATTCACATGCCCAATGTGGTCCATCGCATATGAAGCATGTCACATGGGGCTTCGAGGCACCACGATCCTCCCTTTTCTTCCCTTTTCTCGTGATTTGAATGAGGAGCCTTCTTTGTTATTTTTGTGGCCCTGACTTTTGGCATGGCCTTCTTCACTCTTTCCTCCACCAAACCTTCTATCTGTGGCCTTTGAGCTCTCTTTGTTTGTGGAGTAGTCAATAAGGCTTTCTACAACCGTAATGGCCGAAGATAAGTCTTGGACACTACGTCACTTGAGTTCAAGGTTAGCTCATGATTGGAAACCATCCATGAACAAGAATAACACGTCCTTGTTTGATGTGTTAGGGACTTCTAGTAGCAAGGCTATGAATTCCTTCACATAGTCCTTTATGCTACCTGTTTGCTTTAATCGTTACAATCAACCCCTTGCCTCTTCTTCAACATTTACAGGGAAGAATTGGATTTTGAACTACCTTTTGAAATCATCAAAGGTTTCAATTGTGCATACCCCTCGTTGCACGTCACCATGCCTTCGTCTCCACCATAGCATAGCAGTGTCACACAAGTACATGGCAGTAGTTTGGATCTTGCTGGCATGATCCGTTATGGCAATAGCCTCAAAATATTGTTCAAGCCCAAATAGGAAGTTCTCAACTTCCCTAGCATTCCTAGCACCATTGAAGGTCTTTGGCTTAGGAACATCCACCTTCTTGGCCTCAATAATGGTGGTTGCTCTAGTTCCTAAGGCCATATCCCGCTTATAAAGAGCAAAGTTACCACTCATATCCTTGACTCTAAGCAACACATTAGCAATTTCTCTTTGAAAAAGATCCCATACCTTGGAAATTTTAGCCTTTAACCCATCGATCTCTTGCCTTAACCCACCATCTAGCTCATTGAGAGACATCTTGACCACTGCATGGATCTCCACATCCTTGGCCTCCAAGCCATTGCAACATTCCTCCAAGTTGTCCACTAGTCGAATAGCTCCCCTAAGCTATCCTAAGCACTTCTAACACGTGCTTCCAAGTAAGAAATGATGTCTTTTGACTTGGCTCGAGACTCCTTTGGTGGTTTCTGAACTTCCTCACGCACACATTCCATTGGTGGAACATCCACACTTGGTGTAGCTGGGGCTCTGTTCTTCATTATGCCAAGGATAGTAATGCTTCAAC
Source organism: Hippophae gyantsensis (assembly GCA_030763125.1). Lineage (NCBI taxonomy): Eukaryota > Viridiplantae > Streptophyta > Magnoliopsida > Rosales > Elaeagnaceae > Hippophae > Hippophae gyantsensis. The sequence goes on from CM061036.1 coordinate 15,005,191, forward strand.
CTAAAGCTCTGATACCAACTGTCACGACCTTAGGTTTCAAATAGCAATCGTGTGGCACTTAGCATGGTCCGTTACACTAAGCCTGCCTTTCAACCCAAACGAAACACTCCAAAGAGACTAGAAAAAGACTTAGAGATTTAGAGGATTCAAGAGCAAAGCAAGAAATAAAGAGAGTTTGTAAAGAATGCTTTGTATTGCTCTTTAGAGAGGTTATCTTACAATTTCCCAAGGAAGAGCACAGTTTCTAGGACCTTCTAGTTAAGTCTAGCTAACTCTAGAGTTTTTTAAGAATGTCTAGTTCCTTCATGCAAGTTCTAGGATGTTCCGAAAGCTTCTAGAGACTTCTATATCCTTCATGAACCTTGTAGCACGTTCTAGAATATTCCAACCCCTTATAGCACCTTCAAGCACATGCTAGTATACTCTGGAACATTCTAGAGTCTTCAAGGCTTGAGTTGAGTCCATCCTACTCTAACTCCTTCTAGACATCTCTAGGTCACTCTAGAACTTTCCCATGTAGAAAAGTCTAAATCCTTTAGGCAAATACCATTTCTTTGGATTTTAAGGGACAATTTGAACATGACGTAACATATTGGTGTCTTGAAAGGTTTTCTAGTCTCTAAACATACCTTATTTAACAAATTACAAATGTATTTATGTTCAGACAAGTGCAATCCTTCTTCTTACTCCCAAGAGTTATTAACAGTAACTCTTGTATCATCTACATAGACAAGTAAAATAGTAGTACTAGTAGATGTAAAGGAGACAAATATGAAACTATCAACCTTTGAACTAACAAAGCCCAACTCTACGTGCTATCAACCTTTGAACTAGCAAAGCCCAACTCTACCAGCATTGAGTAAAGTTTTTGAAACTAGACTCTAGGTGTCTGTTTCAAACTATAAAGAACCTTAGTGAGTTTACAAAGTAAATTAGATTTAGAAGTATCAACAAAGCAAAATGGTTTATCTATATACACCATTCTAAAGTTCCCCATTTTAAATGTATTATTGATTATATCTCTTAGCTACTTACGTAGGGAATAACTCAAAGAAAATTCAATTACTGAAATTGAATTCAAACAACAAATTCAGCAAAACATTAGGAAAATTTCATCGACTTCCCTTCATAGTTTTTTATACAATAAAAAAAGCAAAGCAAAATTGTAACAAACTTCCAATCTGCCTTCCACCTTCAAGAGCCTCACGCTAAAAGAGTACACCATTGCTCAAAATGTGATCACAGCTCGCATTTCAAGTAACTAATTATTTCTTACGTTCTCCTTCACAAATTAAATGAACAAAATTTAAGCGACAAACGACAACTAACTTTTAAAATATAAAAACATTTATTTTCCAGCAACTAACCTCCTGCGTTAATCTCCTCTTCTTCAAGAAAATTCGAATCCAAATTTATGATTGAATAATTTGCATCATCTGGAGGGAAATATGTGTATAAATATACTATAATGATTTTTGGTGAGATATTATAGTCAGAGAGAAAATCAATGACGTGGGCATTACTGTTAATCTTCTTTAAGATCATAAAAGGACCACATGCACTTCCTATTCTATAACTTGGGGCATCCAATGGGTAGCCTTTGTTTGTTCAAATGCACTAAAACAAGATCTCCTTCCTTGAATTATGATAAGAATAATTTGAGAGAGAAGAAGAGAACCAGAATAAGGGCAATTGGCTTAATTCATAATAATATTCCCCTCTGTTTCTCGACTTATCTTATAACCTTACAAGAGCAAGAGAGAGACAAGAGAAAATAACCAAAATAACAGAAAGAGAAAGGCATGGAATAACAGAATCTACTCGAGCCATTTCGTGACAGTGAAGTGCTTAGTAAGGTGATGGGTACTGCTCCTAACCGCTTATTGACCCTCCTTATGATGAGAGTAGTCCCTCTTTTTCAACGAACATCAAACCCTACTTTGATAGTTACCGTTTATGCACTTACCCGTGCATGTGGCTTGGCACATATGCATCTATCAACTCCCCCCTGCTTGAGAATCCTTGCCTGCAAGGATGAATGTAGGGTAGATTTTAGAGAACCGCCACTTGTTCTCCCAAATGGAATCCTCGACAGTTGCCTTAACCCATTTTACGAGGATTTCTAACTTTGGTCGGTACTTTTCCTTTTGGGTCACCCTACGCTCCAAAATAGTTTATGGTTGAGGGATAATATTAGCATTATCTAAGAGAGGAGAAAACTAGGTGAAGGTTAGTGTGTAGGGTCCAAGTGCTTTTTGAGCCGGTTGACATGGAAGACGTTGTGAACCTGAGACCAGTAGGAAGGGTGAGCTTGTAGGCCACCGCTCCCATTCAAGTTGTTATCTAGTAAGGACCATACTAACGTGGGGCTATCTTTATAGTAGCTCGAAAAGCCACTGAGGTTTGTTGATGTGGTTGTAGACGAAGGTACATATAATCCTTTACCTCAAAATTCACCTCCCATCGATGCTGGTCAGCTTGGCATTTCATACGGTTTTGTGCTTATAAGAGATTCTAGCGCAGATCACGCAACATTTGATCTCAGTCTCGCAGGTTCTCATCCACCAACTGAACGTTGGAAGTTCCCAGAATATAAGCCAATAGGTGTGGTGGTTTAGTGCTATAGACTGCTTCAAATGGAGTCATCTTAGTTGATGAGTGAATTAAGGTATTGTAATTGAATTCACCTTAAGGTAGCCATTCTATGCAGTGTCTTAGTTGGTCTCCCAAGAAGCAGCGCAAATACTGTTCTAAGGTATGATTAATCACCTCCGTTTGGCCATCCATTTGAGGGTGGTAACTGATGAGTGCTCAAAAAGCACTAAAATTACCATGATTTTATGCACATTAATTGATTAAAAATATATATATTTATATGATTTTATCATATATTTATATAAATTTATCTTTTTCGGAATCACGGGTATTTTTATTATTTTTTAGGTATTTTGGCTTAAAAACGTAACTTAAAAGACTCAAAGAGGAATACTGGAAGCAATACATCACAAATATATTAATAAATAAATGGGGAAAGGTCAATAAATATGGAAAAATTGGATAAAATGTGTCAAAAATGTGAAAAAGGAGAAAATCACGCCGGCCGCTTCAATCAGCCTACCAGCTGCAGGAGCCGCCGTGCGCCCGGCGCCCGCGGCACGCCACGTCCGCCGCGCCCGGTCCCAATTCCGCGCGCATCTCACTGCTCGCGCGCGCCCGTGCCGCACATCTCCACTGCCCTGCGCGCCCGGTACCCTCCGCGCGCATGGCGCCCATTTTGCCCCATTTTTCATGCGGCCGCCCGTGACATCATCTTGACGTCATCAATGACCTCGGCTTTTACGTCTGACGTTTTCACATTTTTTTAACATTTTTTTTCACTCATTTTTCTCTCCCATCCTCACCTATAAATACCCTCCTTCCCTTCACTTCTAAAGACACCTTCAAAACACACTTCTCTCTTCTTTTCTTTTCTCTCTTTTCTTAGATTTTTAGGTTTTTTAGTTTTTCTTGGTTTTTAGTTAATTTCTCTTAGTTTTAGAGTTCTTCCCTTTTTGGGAAGAACTAGTTATGTTTTTGTAATATATTAGCTTTTGATTCAATAAATGGGAGTGCAAATTCGCTTGGAGGTTTTCAGAACTTGAGGGAATAGCATCGAAGTTCTGTAAGGATTTTATTTTCTTCTGAGTTATTTTTATGCTTTATTCTTACATGTTATATTTAATTTGTCCGTGATTAAATTTAAACGTGTTGGCTATTTGTAAACATGATATAATAATAACGTTGTTATGCTTCAATATTAAATAGGTAAAAATCTGTAAAATGAATTGATTTTATTTTTATTCAAGATTTTATATTAAGAATATTAGAGAGAAATATATTATTTTTCATTACAAACTTAAATCTGAAAATTAGATTTTAAGGTTTAGTTATCGATCGATTTAGAGTAGTGCTCTTTTATTTGTTAGTACAATCGCCCTAGAGTTAGAGTGAAGCTCTATTTCAAAAGTTTTTATAAGAATTATTATCGAAAATGTATTGACAACATGTTTTCGGTAGTGGTTTTTAAAACTTGAAAGTTGAAGTACTGGATAACTAAATTCTTAGGTTTAATTTGGACACCTTGAATAAAGTTTAAAGCTCTAACCTCACCAAAGGTGGCATTTAAATGGTTCATTTTCAATCTTTTAGAAAAAGAAATTAATTTAATTAACCAAATTAGTTATCAACCCCACCCTTGTAGGTGTTAATTGATTTGTTTAGTTAACAAAGAATATTAAACCCCCCCAAAGGTGGTATTCATATAAAAAAGAGAGAATCAATAAATATCAATTCATATCTTTAATAACCTAAATAATATGGCAAGCATAATTAACTTAGTTATTATATCCATAAATACTCACTATTTTAAATGATAAAATTTGCATAAATATTTATTGAATCTTTGTTTATTTTTATGTTAATAGATTAAAAACACAAAACCCAAAATATTGTGAGGATGTTTAGGATTTAATTTCGTTTTAAAAGTTTGAATAATAAATTAAAAACCACATACATTCCTTCCTTAGATCGACCTTGGGAGTATACTTATCATTTTCTACGAAAAGATTCGTGAACTTGTGAGAGTTTTATAAATAGATAACACCAAAGTAAGGGGCAGGATCGGCGATGTCGGTTACACTTAGATCAAGATTTTTAGCGCGTTCTTGCGGGATGGTATCAAGTTTTTTGGCCTTGCAGTGAAGGAATAAGCGTTTTTAAATTATTTATCAAAATTTTAAAAACTTTTTGTGTTGAAAATAATTGTGATTTTTTTTATTTTGATTAAAAAAAAAACAAATTTTTTTTTTTTTGTTTTTGAATAATAAAAAAAAAACAAAAATTTAATAAAAAATAAAATAAATTTTTTTTTCTCTCATAAAAAAACAAAAAAATAATAAATATATAATAATAAAATTGTTGTTCCTAAATAGTAAAAACAATAAATAAATTAAAATTAAAATAATTTCAAAAAAAAAAAAAAAACAAAAAAAGAAAATTTTCAAATTTCAAATTTCATAATAATAAAAAAAAATAAAAAAATAAAAAATAAAATAAAACTTACCGTTCAAGAATAGTAAAAAAAAAGTAAAAATAAATAAAAAAAATTAAAAAAAAAAAAAATAAAAAATAAAAAAAATAAAAAAAAATAAAAAAATTAAAAAAAAATAAAAAAATAAAAATTAAAAAAAAACTTAAATAAATTTTAAATAAAAAACAAAATAAAATAAAAAAAAATTATAAAAAAATAAAAAAAATAAAAAAATTCCATTTTTATTTTTTTTTACCTTTAATTTTATTTTATTTTAATTTATTTTATTTTATTTTCCCTTTTTTTTAATTTTATTTTATTATTATTATTTTTTTTTTTTACTATGTTTTTTTTTTCTCTTAATTTTCATTTAACTTAATTAACTTAAGTTTTTACTAACTAACTTAGATTTTCATTAACTTAATTAACTTAAATTTTTATTTAAATTAACCTAATTAACTTAGATTTTTAATTAACTTACATTTTCATTAACTTAATTAACTTAGATTTTTACTTAACTTAACTTAATTAACTTAGAATTTCATTGACTTAATTGACTTAAATTTGTACTTAATTTAACTTAATTAACTTAATTTTAATAGCATGAAAAGTAAAGATCTAAGGGAGTTCTGTCTAGGAGACTAGTTCTTGGAAGCCTTTGTGCCACTAGTCTTTCCTGGGAACGTTGTTAAATACAGGAGGATGGTTTTTAAGGAGCCTGGTCGCACACACCATTCTTTCACGGGAGCACTCTTGGTTATCTTTGATTATGTTATTTTAACTTAGATATTATACTTAAAAAAACCAAAAAAACAAAAAAAAAAAAATCTAAAACTATCTCCAAAATTTTAAAAATTTTAATTACAATCTAAGGAGTTAGTTGTTTTGATTGATCTAGGTACAATTGTGTTTTGATGCCTTTAATTATTTGATTTGTACCTAGATGTGGATGATCAAACTCACAAGCATGTCCCTAGTTTTAAGTACGGAAAAATTTGAAAATCAATAGGGCGTAGTGAAAAAGTATAGGTAGACAATCTTGTCTTACCTATAGGTTTGATTGACTGATGATGAGGGGACATTGAGTTTACTTAAAATGCAATCAAGTTACGTCTTGCTAAGACGCGTTAAACTACTTGTTGGATGGCAACCCATCATTTTAGGTAATTTTTTGTTATTTGTTTTATATACTTAATTTTATTGTTTATTTTAGTTTAATTATATGTGAATAATTTTTAAATTGTTAAAACTAAAAATATTTGTTGAGTTGTTAGAAGTTCTGTGATTTGTCTCGTATACACTTTAATGATTAATATGATGAATGTACCGCATTTCTCCATTACTACTTACACATTCTCAAGAAATAGGTAATCTTTCTTCTCTTTTTCTCTTTATCTTTAATTTACGGTTGTTACATTGGACAATGTAAGTTCTAGGTTGGGGGTGGTGAAAAGTTACCATGCTTAATTAGAAAAGAAAAAAAAAGATTTAACAATTTAAAAATTTTAAAAAAAAATTATTAATTTTTTCTTTTTTTATGTTCACATCTTCATTTTTTTTGTTTTATTTTTGTTTTGTGTGATTTAGTAATTTTGGAATTAAAAAAAAAAAAAGTTCTCCCAAAAATTTATCATTTCTTTAAATCAAATTTAAGTAAATAGTTAAGTCTTTTGTACTGTTAGATTAATTTTTGAAAACATATCATGAAATATTATGTAATTATTTTTGATAATTAGTTAATTTTTGTCATAACTAGTATTTCTTGATAAGATGTAGAAATTATATTAAACCCAAAATCGGTATTTATGAATTTGTTTTAGTGGAGACTACCTTTGTGAGATGTAATTTGAGCCTAATTTCCCTTATTCAGAGTGAAATATATATTTTTTCTACTCCAAACACATTTCTTATTTCTTCAAATTCTTAGATGATCTCTGTTGCGTGTTTTTCAACACACGAACTCGTGCAAGCATACACGGTCACAAGTAATAAAGATTTGTAAGTAAAGATCGATCCCACGAGGATTTGTTACCATATTTTGTCGAGTACTAAAATTGTATCTCTCTGATTTTATCCAAAACAATCGTTGATTAATAAAAAAGTAAAATAAGAAAATAAAAGAAATCTAGGATTGCAATTTTTCACCAAACTAATCCACTCAAATCATATTATTTTCTTTTGATTTATATTTTTTAGTACATTTAATTTGTCAACCGAAAACTTCTTTTTTTATTATTCATACATCTCTTTCGAACTCCGTATAAACACACCTCGTTAAATTAATTTACTATATCTCTATGAAAATTAAATTTACCGAGATTCATTACGTTCTAAGTTTTCAAATGGCCACACATACAATTAGGGTATATCTCTATCCTTCATCATACATGTCATTCTATTTACGAGCAATACACACACAAATGCCTTTCTCAAGTTTATTCATGTGCCACTGAGATCGTTTTGATAAGATTCGTAAATAATCAAAAAGCATTAAGAACAAAATAGAAACGAACAAATCGAACGTCTTATAAATCTATCAAAAATAATTAAAATTAAAAAGCTTCATAAATTTAGATTAAATGCAACCCTAGAAAAATTAAATTACTTCATAAAATTAAAATAAAAATTACAACAAACTACGGAAAATTAAGAAGAAGCGAGAAATAAAATTAAAACATAACTTAAAACAAATATTTGGCTTTACACGAAAACACAACAAAAGCCAAAAATGGCTTCTGCGTGTTTCTTAGTCCAACACACAAACACAATAAAAATTACAAGCGAAAAACCTAAAACTCTCTAAAACTTTGAAATTAAAACTAAAACTCTACTCCAAAAATTCCACTCCAACCAAAACTTTTTTACAACTAAAAACTATCTCCTATTTATAGCAAAAAAATACATCAATAAAATATTAAATTAAAATCACTTTACGGGGACATAAAATTGTGGCGAAAATTATAATTTAAACGCGTGGGGGACAAAAATTGTATCGAAAATGGGATCGAGGGACGGCTAACGCGTTTTACGTTTTAATTTTCTTCCACGGCCGCCACGTGTCGCGTGTTGATTGGCGGACACAGTTATTGGGACACGTGGCGGCATCTCATTCGTTGAGAGGAAACGGGCGCACGATAAATGGTCGCACGGAGCCAATGGCTGCAACACGGGCTTGATCAGCGCGGTCGCTCGTGTAACATGCCACGTGTCACAACATGATTAGGCGCAAAATTGAGTGGGACACGTGTCATATCTTTATTGGAGGAAAAATCGGGTTGCGCATATCTGAGAGATCGGCGCACGGGATCGCGCGAACGTGGGGACAACGTCCGCGCGGCGTCGGACGGGGTGGGTCCCAGCTGCGCACGCCGGACTGCGTGTGGGCCCCAGCTCGGGCGCCGAGCCGCGTGAAGGAATCTTCCGCATCCATTCGCTTTGGTCGGGTTTGATCTACACACGCTTAATCCTAAGATTTATGATTTGATCCGGACGGTCGCGTTGTCTGCGTGGATGATGTACGCATGCATTCTTCTCTCCTGCACGAATATTAAACTTTATTTAATTATATTTTGACCCACAAATTTAATTTAAATTACATTTTAAACTTTCTTTAATTACAGTTGACCCCTTTTCTAATATTAAATTAAAATTTTCAACTTTTAATAATTACAATTAAGCCCAAATTTAAATTTAATTTATATTTTCAACTTTTATAAATTGTAATTAAGAACTCTAATATTTGAAATTACATTTGTGGACAAAAATTTGAAATTAAGAACGTTTTCGATACAATTTATTTATTTTTCTTATAATATATAAAAAACAGTAAATACTAATTTATTAAACTAAAATTAACTAAAATAGAGAGAACATAGCAATTATGATTAATAAAATATGTGAAAATAACTATATAAAATACAGTTATCAATCTCTATAGGCATTAATATTGAATGTATGAATTTTTTTCTCATCTTAATAGAGTATCATATATTTTTTATTATTATTTTTGCTTAGATTAAATGATTTGAGTAGAAATTGATAGTATATGCTTTTATCTCATTCGTGCATGACTGTTACAAAAAAAAAAGAGACATATACGGGTTACCTAAACCAAGATCAAACAAAAAAAACCACAAAATTAACCACTCACCAAAATACTAAAAAAAAAAAAATGTACAATGCGTACATTGGGTTGACTCTTAAAAAATGATATATATTGAAAAATATCTACTGAGAAAAATATAGAGAGAAAGAATATATAGTATAATCTACATACTATGACCCACATTGCCTACAAAGTTGTGAGTAAAGGATAATTACAAAAGAAAGATATAGGAAATAATTCCCTAAAAAGTCATTGCACTTTCTTCATTTGTAAAAGACATATATCTTGAAATTTTTCTTAATGAGTTTGATTTATGCATGAAAATAATTTTTATATATGATATTTTATAATTTATACATTTGATTCCTTCCATGAGATCAACGTCAAAATAACACTTTGAGCCTTTCTTTTTTTATACATATGCGAGCATATTAGTTCATTTCTATACATCAACTCTTTTCATATAAATTAGTATAGTCTTTGAACCCATAGGATTCGGTGTTTTGAGAGTATTGACTTGTGAGGAATAGAGTCGGCGAATTAGGATTCATGACAGAAATTGGGTGAAATTAAATTGATACATTTTTGATATGAAATATGAAAATGATTTCCGACTAATTATTATAATAAATCATGATTGTTTAAAAAGATTAAAATAACTTATGCTTGAGATTTTAATTATGATCTTAAAGGAGATTAAAAAGTATGAGACATTTTTGTGATATGTTGTTTTCTTTTATTCTTAAACGTTAATTTTTGATTTTGTTGTAATTTTAGTTTTTAAGTTGATTGTTGTTATTATTTCTTTTAATTTTTACATTTAGTTCAATGTTTTGTGGGTATCATTCTTGAAAACCTTCACGAGACTCAAACTCGTCCACTAGGGCAACCTAGGGGTTTAAAGGCTTGTTGCATAGGCTAAATGCAACCGTGTCAATCTACGGAAGTGATTTAGGATAATTTAATTTTTAGTTTTTATCGCTTCTCTTGCTAAGGTACTAGCAGAAGTAAGTTGGGGGTTGTGATGAGTGCTCAAAAAGCACTAAAATTACCATGATTTTATGCACATTAATTGATTAAAAATATATATATTTATATGATTTTATCATATATTTATATAAATTTATCTTTTTCGGAATCACGGGTATTTTTATTGTTTTTCAGGTATTTTGGCTTAAAAACGTAACTTAAAAGACTCAAAGAGGAATACTGGAAGCAATACATCACAAATATATTAATAAATAAATGGGAAAAGGTCAATAAATATGGAAAAATTGGATAAAATGGGTCAAAAAGGTCAAAAATGTCAAAAAGGAGAAAATCGCGCCGCCGGTGCATGGCAAGGCCGTCAGAACCGCCCGACGCGCCAGCTGAGCCACGTGCTCCCGGCGTGCGCGTAGCACGCCGCGTAACACGCGCCCGCGCCCCGATTCCGCGCGCATCTCACTGCTCCGCGCGCGCGTGCGCGCCGGCACGCCATCGGCGCGCGCCCTGCCTTCCAGTGCCCTCCGCGCGCACCGGCCGCCCATTTGCCCCATTTTCATGTGCAGCCGCCCCATGACATCATGCTGACGTCATCAATGACCTCAGCTTTTGCATTACGCGTTTTCACATTTTTTTAACATTTTTTCACTCATTTTTTCTCTCCATCCTCACCTATAAATACCCTCCTTCCCTTCACTTCTAAAGACACCTTCAAAACACACTTCTCTCTTCTTTCTTTCTCTCTTTTCTTAGATTTTTAGGTTTTTTTAGTTTTTCTTAGTTTTTAGTTAATTTCTCTTAGTTTTAGAGTTCTTCCTTTTTTGGGAAGAACTAGTTATGTTTTTGTAATATATTAGCTTTTGATTCAATAAATGGGAGTGCAAATTCCGCTTGGAGGTTTTCGACAGAATAGCATCGAAGTTACTGTAAGGATTTTATTTTCTTCTGATTTATTTTTTATGCTTTATTCTTACATGTTATATTTAATTTGTACGTGATTAAATTTAAGCTGTGTTGGTATTTGTAAACATGATATAATAATAACGTTGTTATGCATAAATATTAAATAGGTAAAAATCTCTAAAATGAATTGATTTTATTTTTATTCAAGATTTTATATTAAGAATATTAGAGAGAAATATATTATTTTTCATTACAAACTTAAATCTGAAAATTAGATTTTAAGGTTTAGTTATCGATCGATTTAGAGTAGTGCTCTTTTATTTGTTGGTACAATTGCCCGGTAGTTAGAGTGAAGCTCTATTTCAAAAATTTTATAAGAATTATTATCTGAAAATGTATTGACAACATGTTTTCAGTAGTGGTTTTAAAACTTGAAAGTTAGTACTCGGATAACTAAATTCTTAGGTTTAATTTGGACACCTTGAATAAAGTTTAAACTGTCTAACCCCACCAAAGGTGGCATTTAAATGGTTCATTTTCAATCTTTTAGAAAAAGAAATTAATTTAATTAACCAAATTAGTTATCAACCCCACCCATAGGTGTTAATTGATTTGTTTAGTTAACAAAGAATATCTAACCCCACCAAAGGTGGTATTCATATAAAAAAGAGAGAATCAATAAATATCAATTCATATCTTTAATAACCTAAATAATATGAGCAAGCATAATTAACTTAGTTATTATATCCATAAATACTCTACTATTTTTAAATGATAAAATTTGCATAAATATTTATTGAATCTTTGTTTATTTTTATGTTAATAGATTAAAAACACAAAACCCAAAATATCGTGACAGGATGTTTAGGATTTAATTTCGTTTTTAAAAGTTTGAATAATAAATTAAAAACCACATACATTCCTTCCTTAGATCGACCTTGGGAGTATACTTATCATTTTCTACGAAATGATTCGTGCACTTGCGAGAGTTTTATAAATAGATAAAACCAAAGTATCGGGCAGGATCGGCGATGTCGGTTCTGCCCCGATCAGTAACTCGAACTCATGCAAAGTTTGGTACCTTGTAGCTAGAATAAGGCTCTCCAAAAAGAACCGATGAATATCTTATCTCTATCACTCAGTATTGATGTGGGAAAGCCATGTAATCGCACCACATTGGCCACAAATGCCTTGGCAACTATTAGTGTAGTGAAGGGATGCCTTAGGGCAGTAAAATGAGCATACTTTGTTAGGCGATCAACCACTATCATAATCTTCAAATATTTAATCATAATTATGTGATGGGCCAAGTCTTAATTTGTAATTAAAGAAAATATTTTAGAATTAAGCATTAAACACATCATCTAAGCTTAGTTGTGCCTAATGAATAAGAGTCTCATTCAATTTCATTGATTTGTATTAAATTAGATGGTTAAAAAAATATATTTAATTATAAATAAATGATGGGCCAAATTTTGATTTGTAATTAAAGAATATATATTTATCGTAAATTTATCAATTAATTAATTTCAAGTCCGAACAAGGAAGTTATTAATTAATTTATGATCTTGGTTTATATATTTTCCTTAGTTTTCTGATTAATCTATTGCGAACCCAAACAATGAAGTTATTGATTAATTGATAATTGTGTGGACTCACCATGATTATATATGGTCACTTATTTAAAAAAAAGTCAATAAATCTAACTTGTTATTTGAATAATTTAATTTGTTCTTTCAATAAAGATTTATACTCACTAAAACCCATATTTTTCATCACTCTTAGTTCGACTATAATTTAATTTACTTGCAATCTTTAGTTATAAAATAATTTATAATTTACAATCTTTTTCTACCAACCGATAAATGATAGAATTTTTATGATTGCTTTTGTTAACTAATATAGAAAATAACTTAACTTTTTAAAACAATCGACCAATTCCTTTAGAAACCACCTTGGAGTGACTTATCATTAGTCTGCTAGTGATTCGTGCATTACAAGCAATTAAAATTTATGTCTTAAGTTTTTGACATCGTTTTCAAAAAATTGTCTTTTTAATTAATTTATTTATTTTTCATATTTTTTTTGTTTTTATTTTATTTTATGAATATCTGTTATTTGTTTAGCTATTTTTTATTTTAATTATTTTTGTTTCTTGATTATTTTTATTACTTTTCTTTGATTTCTTTGTTTTTAGTTGTCAATTTTATTTTTATTTCTTTTATCATTTATTTTTCTTGAGCCACAACTAAAGGCTTTAAATAGCCATTAAATATGGGAAATGCTTTACTAAGGGGATTGTAATGAAGCAATATACAAGGCCAATCATTGGCACTATTACTACCTCCATACAGTTGGAAAAGGTGGTTAGGAATTATTGATGACTCTATGAAAATAGAGTCATTAGCGTACTTTTTTACTTAATATTTACTTGTTTTATTTAATAAATAGTATTTTTATGGCTAAAAAAATAAAAAATATAAACACTTTAGTAAAAAGGGGTGAAAATACAATTTTTGGATTTTTTTGATATTTTTTATGAATTTTTAACGCAGGACACTTCAGAAGTTGCCACGTGGCATGCCATGCAAGCACAGAAGTTGATTGGGCAAGCCATGCGGACACCACGTAAGCAAGGAGAGCGAATCAAGTCGTGCCACATGTGAGGAGAACGAAACATGTGCCATGTATCAACACGACGTTCAATCGGAGTTCGAAAATTGGTCAACGCACCATGACATGTGTCATCACGCCATTGCTCCGCACGTTCCACCCGTGCGCCACACCATTTGTTCCCGCTAATCACGTCCTGCCACGTGTTGTTGACTCGGCGAGCGTTGACTCTCACCGGTCTCCTCTACCACGCATCGCTCTTTGATTCACCCAATAAATTTTTGATGTCACGTGTCGTGCTATGATTGTCTAAAACTATCAATTTTGCTTGTTTTGATCGTAGCCCTTGATTTGAAGCTGATCGGATGGTCCAGATAGCACCTGAGCTTTATTTAAGCCCCTAATCACTCCAAAAACCTTAATTTTCCTCCATTAGCATAGTTTTGGTCAGTCTTTAGAGCTAAAAAGAGAGGAAAATACAAAAAAATTGAAGAAACGATACAATTTTGGTGGAGATTCAAGAAGAAATTAATTCTACAATTTAAGAGATTGATTGTATTTATTTTTCTACTCTTTTCTTTATTAATTTTATGTCTTTCTTTATAAAAAATATGAGCTTTATGAACACAATTATGTATAATTAATTTATTAATCTAGGGATCTTATGAACCCAATTTTCAATATGTGATGATCTAATATTTTTTCTCAATTATAATATTAATTTAATTATATTATTTAATCTGATTTTTATGCTATTAATTATTTGGCCAACAATTTATCTATAGAGACAATTAAATAGATTTGAGAAAATTATTTAATTGTTTGTCTTGATTAAATAACATGCATAATTTTTAGGCAGAGATGTATGATTCTTATGTATATGATCCATAATTGATGAACTTAATGAGTAGTATGCAATTTAATTGGCATGAGAGTGTGATTAAATTAATTACTATATGATGTGTAGTTTACTTGAGAGAGAAATACATGCTAGGTTAGATTCAATTGATCATGTAATTAATTGATATTATATTGGGGGGATTTTAGTGATTCACATGTTTAGAAAATTGGGGGATTAAGTATTACTAGATATTTTCTCATATATCTTTTTTATCACAAAATCTAATTTAATTAATTATTATTATTTACTTTTAGTTATTTTAATTTTGCTTTTTTAAGATATAAAAACACCAAAAAAATTGATTTTTATTATTTTTAGTTTTAAAAATTAATTTATAAAAAAATAATCTCCGTGGGAACGATCTTTATTTATCATTATATTACGTGTTACAATATGTATACTTGCATATTTATTGCACACACAATTTGTGTGACGATCAAGTTTTTAGTGCCGTTGTCGGAGATTATTAATATTAAAAATTAATATTTTTTTATTATTATTAATTTTATTTTTTTTATTTTTAAAAATTTTCTTAATTTATTTTTCTTTAATTTAATTTTAATCTAAATTTATTTATATTATTTTAGGGACTTATTTATTTATTTTAGTTAATTTATTTTATTTATTTATTTATTTTTACTTTAATTTACTTATTTAGTTGTTAATTTTTTATAGTTTTTATTTAGACATCTCCTTTAGTCTTGTAGAAACATAGTTCGGTCTATTGTATGAGTAGAGTTCGTGAGGGAAAAATCTTACCTTTAGATCTTGAAATTGAGTGTATTTGAGATCAATTAGAAAACAACAAATCACCCAAGAGGAAGAAATGACTAATCCATTATAAATAAACAATAATGAGCTAAACTTGAATAATCAAATGTTTTTGATAGATGATAGAGATAGAGCTATGAATGAATATGCAATACCTACGTTGGAAGTGCTGAATCCAAGTATTACAAGGCCAAACATTCAAGCTAATCAGTTTGAATTAAATCCAATGATGTTTCAAATGCTATAAACAGTTGGACAATTTAGTGGATTACCAACAGAGGATCCTCATCTTCATCTCAGATTATTTATTGAAGTTGTAGATTCATTTAAGTTCAATAGTGTGATAGAGGAGGCATTTAGACTTAGATTATTCTCTTACTCTTTGCGAGACCGTGCTCAAGCTTGGCTAAACTTTTTGCCATATGATTCCATTACAACTTGGAATGGTTTGGCAGAGAAATTCTTGTTGAAGTACTTCCCACCAACAAAAAATGCCAAGCTTAGGAATGACATTACTTCCTACCAACAACATGAAGGAGAATCTCTATATGAAGCATGGGAAAGATTCAAGTAATTGCTAAGGAAGTGCCCTCATCATGGTATTCCTTCTTGGATTCAAATGGAAACTTTTTACAATGGTCTCAATGCTCAAACAAGGACTATCGTTGATGCATCTGCTAATGGAGCTTTGCTAGCCAAATATTACAATCAAGCTTATGATTTACTTGAGAAAATGACTAACAATAATTATCAATGGCCAATGGAGAGAATGACAGCCACAAGAAGAGTAGCTGGAATGCATGAGGTAAATGATATCACAACACTTACATCTCAAGTGTTATCTTTGGTTAATCTTTTGAAGGTACAAAACTCACCAGCGAGTGTAAACCAAGTCCAAAATTCAGGAGTGTCATGTATTTTATGGAGGAGCTCATTTTTTTGATAATTGTCCAAATAATCCTGAATCCATTTGCTATATGGGTAATGTGAATTGAAACAATAATCCATACTCAAACACATATAACCCAGGATGGAGACAACATCCAAATTTCTCTTGGAGAAATAACAACATTAAAGGTGGTAGTCAATTCAACCATTAATCATTTCCACCACATGGTTTTCAACAACCATAACAATCACAAGCCCAAGAGAAGAAACCACCTACTGAGGACAATACAAGTGTTTATTGGGGATGATGAAAGAATTCATCCAATCAGTGAATACAAAAGTGTCAACTCAAGAGGCTTCAATTCAAAATTTGGAGAACCAAATGGGGTAACTTGCTCAGGCTATAAGTCAAAGGCCTCAAGGGAACCTTCCAACTGACATAATTGTAAACCCAAGAAGAGAAGGTAGGACCAATGCAACGCTATAGCCTTGAGGAGTGGTAAAACTTTAGAACAAGAACATAAGACAGAAAAGGATGAGGAGAAATATGAAATTAAAAGGGATAAAAAGGACTATCAAACTAAAAAGGATAAGGAGGAACCATAAAATAAAAAGGAGGAGGAGGAATTAGTGGATAAAGAGAGTAATGGAAAGGAAATAATTCAACCAAAAAAGAGTAACCTTTACAAACCCACTATTCCTTTCCCTCAAAGACTACAAAAGCAAAAGTCAGATACACAATTTTCAAAATTTCTAGAAGTCTTCAAGAAGCTACACATAAACATACCATTTGCAGAGGCACTTGAACAAATGCCATCTTATGCCAAATTCATGAAGTATATACTATCAAAGAAAATGAGGCTTGGTGATCATGAAATAATAATCTTGACTGAAGGTTGTAGTGCCATTCTTGATAGAAAACTACCACAAAAACTAAAAGATCCAGGTAGTTTTGACATCCCTTGCACTATTGGGAACATTCGTTTTGGCAAGGCACTATGTGACTTGGGTTCTAATATTAACCTTATGCCATTAGTGGTCTTCAATAGATTGGGGGTTGGTAAAGTAAAACCCACTTCGGTAACATTACAAATGGTAGATAGATCTATTAAGAGACCTCGAGGTGTGGTAGAAGATTTGTTAGTAAAAGTAGACAAATTCATCTTTCCGGCGGACTTCATTGTGCTGGACATGGAAGAGGGTCGTGACATTCCTATCATACTTGGTCTTCCATTCTTAGCAACCGGAAGGGCACTCATTGATGTACAAAAAGGTGAACTTACAATGAGAGTGCAAGATGAACAAGTAATATTTAAAGTTTTTAAAGAATATGAACCCCCTGATATTGATAATGCTAATGCTAATGAATGTTTAAGGATAAATGTTACTGATTGTGGGAATGACTTAAAAGAATCTGTGGCGTCACCCAAACTTAAGACTTTAACACATGCTGCTGTAACCAAGGACATAAACTCAGCAGAAAATAACTCAACCTATTATAACTTTGAAAGTATGGCATCGAAGGTTGATATTGTGGATTATGTGAACTTTTTGGAGGATGCATCTCTCATGTATGTATCAAAGGTGATAATGAAAAATTTTGAGATAGGATCTAAACTCAAGCCATCAATTGAAGAGCCACCAAGTTTAGACCTCACACTTCTACCCTCATATCCTCAATCAAGTATGAAAATGAAAGAGTCCAATGGAGAGGTGAAAAAGCTATTAGAAATACATAAATTGGATGAGTTACAGTGGAGTGCTTATAAAAATGCTAAGAAGTTCAAAAGGAAAACAAAAATATGGCATGAGAAGAGAATTGAGCACCGTACTTGCGAGCCAAAACATAAAGTATTATTGAACAAATCAAGAGTCAAGTTGTTTCCAGGAAAACTCAAAAGTAAATGGATACAAAGGGATGTGCCTTAGGACCTGATTTGATCGTCTAATCAAGGATGTTAAAAGTGATGCTAGTTGGGAGGCAACCTAACGTTATTTTACTTATATTTTCATTGTTTTTGTTTTGTAGGTGAATAAATGTGGAGAGCAATGACACAACAAGAATGAGCATTTCAGTGAAAGATGTGGTATGCCATAATTAAGGGAGTTTTTCTACTTTTTCATATTTACATGTGCACATTGGGAACAATGTGTAATTTAAGTTTGGGGGAGGGAACTTCATTCTCTACATAGTATTTAGTATGCATTTTAAATTTTTAGGGATTTTTTTAATGTTTAGGTTGTTTTTAATCATGATTTGGGTAGAAATTGATAAATATATGGAAACTAAATACATGTATGCTTGATATGAAACATATGAACTCAATGATAAAAATTGGTTGTCATGACTAGGATAAGGAATGTAACATATTTGTTAAGATATTTACATTAATCATGTGATATGCTTGCTAGTTTTGATTGAATTGATTCAACTTTTATGCACATGTTCATGATTGATTTTGGTGTGCTTATTGAGAAAAAATTTGTAGTGATTTATGTGAGTCAATTAGATCTACCAAGTTTTAGAATCTATTTGATCATCTCTTGAGGCGAAATCCTAAATAGTATTTATAAGAGAAATGATTTAGGCCTTATTTGGATCGATTGAGCCTTTCAAGCTAACTATTGTTAATATCTTTAGTCACTCATTTGAGCCTGACAAAGAACATTTCATATCTGTAAGCCACATTTAATGCCTAACTAATAAGTATTACCTTTACCTTTGCACATTTAGCTTGTATGAAAAGAAAAAAAAAGATGCAATCATGTGTTATGCTTTAGAGTAAGGTGAAATGTAATGCACCCAGTAAAAAAAAAGAATCAAAACTCACAACACAAGTATCCCACTAAAGAAAAAGAAAATAGAATTGAAAATAAGTTTGGGGGTGTTGTGAAGTAACAAAAAAAGAGAAAAGAGATGTGGAATAAAAAAAATATGAAAATAATGTCAAAAGAGGGTGCACTAAAATATCAAGTAAAAGCTCAATTATAGTTAAAAAGTGCATGATGAAAAAAAATAAGCTAAGGTGTGGAAAGACCCTAAAATGTCTGCATCTATCGACCCCCACCTAAGGCTTACATTACAACCATGTAAAGTCCTTATTGATCTTGAACTAAGTGCATATTTATATTAGTGGAGAGGGATGTGAAAAATTGACTTATGAGGCTTGTTCTAAGATTGAATTGATTAGTATGCTCATATAAGTTGATTTCATGAGTGCATTGGATGATATCATGTGCAACACACACACACAAATCAATTTTTCAAAAACCTTGCATATCCTTGTATTGATGGAACGTTGATTGATGAATATGTGAACCTCTTTATCATAAACTTGTACGGCTTTTGAGAAGGAAAGTTTTCGTGAATAATGCATGTACTAATAGAAGTATATTTATGAATATACTACCCAAGTTATTTTATTTATTATACTTAGCTTTACTTGAGGACAAGCAAAGATTTAAGTTTGAGGGTGTGATGACTCTATACAAATAAAGTCATTAGCGCACGTTTTTACTTAATATTTACTTGTTTTATTTAATAAATAGTATTTTTATGGCTAAAAAAATTTAAAATATAAGCATTTTAGTGAAAAGGGGTGAAAATACAATTTTTGAAATTTTTTATGAATTTTTAACTCAGAACACTTCAGAAGTTGCCACGTGGCATGCCACGCAAGCATAGGAGTTGACTGGGCAAGCCACATGGACACCACGTAAGCAGGGAGAGCGAATCAAGTCATGCCACGTGTGATAAGAATGAAATATATGCCACGTATCAACACGACGTTCAATCGGAGTTCGGAAATTGGTCAACGCACCATGACACATGTCAACATGCCATTGCTCCGCACGTTCCACCCGTGTGCCACACCATTTGTTCCTGCTAATCACGTCTTACCACGTGTTGTTGACTCGACGAGCATTGACTCTCATCGGTCTCCCCTACCACGCGTCGCTCCCTGATTTGCCCAATGAATTTCTGATGCCACGTGTCGTGCTATGATTGGCTGAAACTATCAATTTTGCTTGTTTTGATCGTAGCCTTTGATTTGAAGCTGATCGGATGGTCCAGATAGCACTTGAGCTTTATTTAAGCCCCTAATCACTCCATAAACCCTAATTTGCTTCCATTAGCATAGTTTTGGTTAGTTTTTAGAGCTAAAAAGAGAGGAAAATACAAAAAATTGAAGAAACGACACAATTTTGGTAGAGATTCAAGAGGAAATTAATTTTACAATTTAAGAAATTGATCGTATTTCTTTTTCTACTCTTTTTTTATTAATTTTATATCTTTATTTATGAAAAATATGAGCTTTATTAACACAATTATGTGTAATTAATTTATTAATCTAGGGATCTTATGAACCCAATTTTCAACATGTGATGATCTAATATTTTTTTCCCAATTATAATATTAATTTAATTATATTATTTAATCTGATTTTTATGCTATTAATTGTTTAGCCAACAATTTATCTATAGAGGCAATTAAATAGATTTGAGAAAATTATTTAATTGTTTATCTTGATTAAATAACATGCATAATTTCTAGGCAGAGATGTATGATTTTTTTGTATATGATCCATAATTGATGAACTTAATGAGTAGTATGCAATTTAATTGGCATGAGAGTGTGATTAAATTAATTACTATATGATGTGTAGTTTACTTAAGAGAGGAATACATGCTAGGTTATATTCATTTGATCATGTAATTAATTGATATTATATTGGGGGGATTTTAGTGATTCACATGTTTAGAAAATTGGGGGATTAAGTATTCCTAGATATTTTCTCATATATCTTTTTAGTCACAAAATCTAATTTAATTAATTATTGCTATTTATTTTTAGTTATTTTAATTTTGCTTTCTTAAGATATAAAAACATCAAAAAAATGATTTTTATTATTTTTAGTTTTAAAAATTAGTTTATAAAAAAATAATCTTTGTGGGAACGATCTTTACTTATCATTTTATTATTTGTTACGATACATATACTTACGTATTTATTGCACACACAATTTGTGTGGCGATCAATTATGAATTGAAAAACTATTTATTATTCCATATTACCCTCCTTTAATGGAATTCCTAATGAAGATATTTTAACTTTCATTAGAGATTTCTACTTGGCTACACAGACATTCCCTTTGCATTGGCTTAATGAAGACTAACTTAAAACACGATATTTCCATACACTCTCAAAGATAGGGCTAAGGCTTGGTTAATGACTCTTTCACTAGGATCGCTAATAACTTGGAAGGGACTTCACAATAAATTCATGGAAAAATTCTATTCCAATTAGAAAACTTCTTATTTAAGTATTAAAATTGCAACATCCTCTCAAATGAAAGGTGAGCCATTCCATGAAGCTTGGGATGGGTTCAAGTTATTTCTTACTTAGTGCCCGTATCATATCTTCCCCCTACAAGATCAATTTTTCTATGATGGGTTGACATAATAGTGTCAATTTACAGTTAACAATGTTGCAGGTGAAGCTATGGGGGAAAAGACAACCTTAGAAACTTGTAATCTCTATGAGATATTGAATGCTAATTCCTAACAAAAGGGTACTAGAATGAGAAGAGCATGAGTTAATGAGATAGGCTCTGGTAATGAGATGGCTATGGAACTTGCGGAGTTAACAAAGCAACTTGCACTTCTCACCTCCAAAAAGGCATCAAGTCAATTGGTATGTGGAGTTTGTATTACTTATAGACATGGTACTAGTCTTTGTTCTTTTATTTTGTTGATTTGTATGAATGTTCTAGTCAAGAACAAGTGCATTCAATGGAGGGGCACCAACCTAGATCTAGGAATGAGCCTATGAAAACATATATAACTCAAAATGGAGGAATCATCCCAACTTCTATCGGAAGGGAAACATAAACCCACCTTATGCCTAAAACCAAATGAAAAATCCTATTTTAAACCAAAGCATGCCACATTATTTACCAAATAAGCCAACCATAGAAGATAACTTGAATGCTTTCATTCTAGTGAGTAGCAATAACCACATGAAAAATAATCAAAGATTGGATTATTTAGAGGAATCTATGAAAATGGTGGTTGGTAAAGCTGGGAATATAGCTAAGCATATACAAAAGGAAAGAGAAAGGAAAGATGCAAGATTAAGTCATAGTTCTAATGGTCCATCAAAGTGGTACAATTTTAAAAAATACTTATTTTCCTAAAATGTTTGAAAATTTACCACTTGATGTAGAAAATACAGATGAAGAGCATGAAAATATCAACGAAGGCCAAGCTCAAAATGATGAAGTTTTAAAGCCTTCTAAAGAAAATAAGGAGAGTCAACTGACCCTCCTATGTTGTACAAGTCACTTGGTCCTTATAAACCTCTTATCCCATTTCCATACCACCTGAATGACCCTGATAGTTTTAATATTAACATTATTTTGGGGGTAAGAAGGTGGTTAACCCTATGCTAGATCTAGGTGTAGGTATTAACCAATCTTAGGAGAGATTGTACGCTTTAAATTTTTTGATTCTTCACCTACTCCTTATATCTCTTATGTTGATAAATGTTCTTGTGTTGATTACGTGGACTCACCTATTTATGACATTGATTTTCAAAAGATAATATGTAATAACATTGATAATTCATATAATAAAAGGAGGGTGTAGAAAATATTAAAAGTCTCTATTCAAAATGATGCCCACAAAGAATGCCATGAAAAAAACCTGAGTTGTAAGTTCTCTTAATCTGGAAGGAAATGTCATGTTTGTGATACTCGTTATAAATCTTTTCCAAGAAAAATGAAGCCTTGTTTTGAGAAAGCTTGGGATGAAAGAGATAACAAGCACTTCAAAGATAAATTGAAACCTCCTTGAAGAAAACAAAAAATGTCTTACTAAGATGTTAAAT
Source organism: Hippophae gyantsensis (assembly GCA_030763125.1). NCBI lineage: Eukaryota > Viridiplantae > Streptophyta > Magnoliopsida > Rosales > Elaeagnaceae > Hippophae > Hippophae gyantsensis. Next base: position 15,028,313 of record CM061036.1, read on the forward strand.
AAAGAGTTTGGTGGGAGATAATTCATCATTTTCGGTATACTATTTTCTTTTTTTTAGTTGTCCTCATTTATTTATTAATAGTCAATTTTCTATTTTTTTTCTTTTTGAATGCTCTTTTGAACAAATGTGTTATTGAAAACATTGAGGATAATGTTTAGTTTAGGTTTAAGGGTGCAAAATAGACCCAATAAAAAAACTTGATATAAAATTACCATGATTTTAGTTAGTTTAAGGTTAATTAAATTTATGCATTTTTATGTCTTTAACATGTTTAAGGATTGTTGTAAAAGATAGGTCTATTCATATTTTATATTTCATGCTTGGATGTTGAAATTGAAATAAATACAATTTTGGCGAATAAGAATCAAGTAGTGGAGAGACTACCTTGTGAGATGATTATTGAGCTAATATCATTTTATTCTGAGTGGTAATCTTTCCTATACTCTTTTAGACATTTTTCCTATTATTCCAAATTATTAGATGATCTCTATAGATTTTGCATTGAATGTTAGTATATTAAACATCCAATGAAGTATCATGTGCTTATTTTTATTCTTTGATTAAATTATTTCAATATAAATTAAAAGTGTATGACTATCTTCATTTCATACTTGACTTCTGATTAGTGCTTAAAAATCACTAAAATTACCATGATTTAATGTACTTTAATTCATTAAATAGATTTACATTTGTATGATTTTATCATATTTTTATATAAATTTATCTTTTTAGAATCACGAGTATTTTTATTATTTTTCAGGTCTTTTTATTCAAAAATAATTTAAAGACTCGAAGAAAAATATTGGAAGCAATACATCACAATATTTACCGTGTAATATTCATTTATTATACAAATAAGTGAGAAAAATATTAGCAAAACTAAAAATATGGAGAAATGGAAAAAACTACCCAGCCAGCACATGCTCGTGCTTGTCCCACATGTAGCTAGCACACGTTTGCATTGAGTCCCACATGTAGCCAGCACACAACCACGCCTGTCCCGCGTGCCCTATACTTATGTCATTCCAAGACCCATCACCCGTCTGTCGAGCTGTGTGCACATGTCACGTCAAGTCCTACGCATGTCCATGTATGCTAGTGCTCGTCTCCCAAATATCTCGGGCACGTCAGTCCCCATCCCACTGCAAATCTTGCCCCATACTTGTGCTAACCTATCGAAACATGTCCTAAACCAATTTTTGAGATATCTTCCCACTTTTTTAGCCTTTTTCTCATCTATTAAAGGACCCTCTCCCCAATCTCAATTCCCAACTTTTCTCAACTCTTCTATCTCTCTCTCTATCTTTCTCTCTCTAATATGGTTTTTTTAGTTTTAAAATTCTTCTCTTTTTGAGAAGAACTAGTTATATTTTTATAAATATGATATAATAATAACGTTAGATTAAATATGATATAATATGTTATATGTATGCGATTAAATTTAACATGGCTAACTGTTTGTAAATATGATATAATAATAACGTTATTACGCTTGCAAAATATTAAATAGGTAAAATATTTCTATAAAATAAATTGATTTTGTTTTTATTCAAGATTTTATATTAAGGATGTTAGAGAGAAATATATTATTTTTCATTACAAACTTAAATATGAAAATTAAACTTTAAGGTTTAATTATTGGTCTAATTTAGAGTAGTACTCTTTTATTTGTTGGTACAATCGTCTAGTAGTTAAAATGAAGTTTTATTTCAAAAGTTTTTATAAGAACTATTATTCCAAAATGTTTTGACCACATATTTTCAGTAATGATTTTAATTTGCATGTTGCAAAGACTCAAGCACCTTGTGTATTATGACATTATGAGAGCATGACATCGTCAGAGCATGACATCTTGCACATAATGCACATAATCATGTGTTACACTCCAAAATAAAGCATGATGGAATCAATTTCTACTTTGTTAGAGAGGAGGTGATGTGAAAATAACTATTGGTGGAATACATACCTTCCCAAGAGCAAGTTGCAAACATATTAACTAAGCCTCCTCCTACACAGCGATTTAAAGAATTGAGAACAAAGCTCATAGTGCTAATTGATGAGTGCTTAAAAAACACTAAAATTATCATAATTTAATGTATTTGAATTGATTAAATAGATTTATATTTGTATGATTTTATCATATTTTATATAAATTTTTCTTTTTGGAATCACGGGCATTTTTATTGTCTTTCAGGTATTTTCATTCAAAAATAATTTAAAGAATCAAAGAAAAATACTAGAGAAAACATATCACAAATATGTATGGATCAGCTTAGAATGAGGTATTTTCTCTACACCTTGAGGGATAAGACCAAAGCTTGGTTGATATTACTCCCTCCAGGTTCTCTGATGACCTGGGATGACATTTACAATAAATTCATGGGAAAATTCTATTTTCACCAAAAAAACATCAGAGTTGAGAGCAAAGATTGCCACTTTCTATCAGATGGAAGAAGAACCATTCCATGAAGCCTGAGATAGGTTTAAACTATTCCTCACTTAATACCCCTATCATAGCTTCCCTTTATAATTACAGAACCAATTCTTTTACAATAGACTTATGCAACAATGCCAATTTATTGTCGACAACGCTACCGAAGGAGCTATGGGAGAGAAGAAATCCTCAGAGACATACAACCTCCTTGTAAAGAGCTGGAGTTCATGAAATTGATTTCAACCATGAAGTTCAACGAAAACTTATTCAATTGACCGAGCAAGTTACCCTTATCACTGTGTAAACCAACACCAATAATGAATAGTGTGGTTTGTGTAGCAACATAGGACATGGTACTGAAGCTTGTCCATATCAAGAAGAAGCACCAGCTAGACCTGAACAAGTTAATGTTTTGAGAGCATATAAACAGAGACCAAGATTCGACCCTAACTCAAATACCTACACTCATGGGTGGAGAAATCATCACAACTTCTCCTGGAGGCAAAACAAGCCTCATTTCGCCCAAAACTCAAATCAGTCAAGCCAGCAATTCCACCAGCCTATTCCAAGAAGCCTTCGCAGTAAAAAAACTGTGAAGAACAACTTGAATTCTTTTATTCAAGTTTGTAGAGATAACTAATCTAAAACCAATCAACAGTTGGACTCTGTGGAAGTTTCTATCAAAAAGGTGAAAGTCCAAGTGGAATAGTTAGCTGAGCATTTGTAAAAACAAAGCAAATACTAACTAAATGGTCAAATTAGATCAAATAAATTCAATGAAGAGGAGACATTGAGTTTGTCATTCTGAAATCTCTAAGCAATGTTTTACTAGAAAATGATAAATTTTAGTCCTAAGTGAGATATCACCCATTATTATATTTTCTTTTCTTTTGGTTTGTTTTTTTTTATTTTAAGAATATGTGTAATAAAATTCCAATGAAATAATAAAAATTCCTTTGTTCAAAAACTATGTCCATTCTTTAAATTTAGCATTACAAAAAAAAATTAACATAGGTTCCCTACGTTTTTTTTTTTAAGCCTATACATTTTTTCAAGTGAGAAATATTTCGTAGAGAGTTCTACTATTTTACAATTTAAGAGCTAGATGATGATATGAAAGAGGAGGAGGATCAATTTCAACTACAAGAAGCCATAGGAAGATGCTAGAGATAGGTAGAAAATGATGAAGGACTATGCAACACTGAGTCACATGAACAAATTGATGCCTAGTTTCTCGACTCAGGTTGTTCCAATCATGTGTGTAGCAATCAAGGTATGTTCACATACCTAGATGAGAGCTTTGGTCATTCTTTTAAATTGGGGAACAATAGTAGGATGAATGTGATTGGCAAGGGAAGTGTCAAGTTGTTTTTAAATGGAATCAACCATGTCATTCATGATGTGTACTATGTTCTAGAGCTAAAAAATAATCTCTTGAGCATAGGACAACTTCAAGAAAGGGGCTTCAGTATATTGTTTCAAGAAGGAGTTTGCAAAATATACCATCCGATTAAAGGCTTGATTATTCAGACTGAAATGAGCAAAAATAAGATGTTTATATTGCTAGCTCAGATTCTAATTCCTACAAATGGTCAACCAGAAAAGTGTTTTCACACAAACTCACATGATCTCCTTTATCTTTGGCATAGAAGTTATGGTCACCTAAGTCACAAAGGATTGAGAATTTTGCAACACAAAGGGATGGTTTATGGACTTCCTCAACTTCGAACCTCAAATATCACATGCATAGGTTGCATTCAAGGCAAACAACATCGTAATGACATGCCAACAACGAGTACATGGAGAGCAAGTCAGCCTTTGGAGCTTATTCATGCAGACATCTGCAGACCCATTTCTTCTATATCAAACAGTGGAATGAGGTACATCTTATGCTTTATTGATGATTTTAGTCGTAAAACATGGGTGTACCTGTTGGCAACAAAGAGTAAGGCGCTAATCTGCTTCCAGTCTTTCAAGAACATGGTAAAAAATGAGAAAGGATTAAGTGTGAAGTGTCTACAGACAGATAGAGAGAGTGATTTCACCTCAACTGAATGATAAAATAGAATTAAGAGATAGTTAACCATTGTCTACACACTACAACAAAACAGAGTGGCTAAAAGGAAAAATCGAAACTATTATGAATATGGTTCGATATATGCTGTCTGATAAGAAACTTCTAAAAATATTCTATCTAGAGGTAGGCAGTGAAGGATATCACTCCACAAGAAGCATAGAGTGGAGTAAAACCCTCAGTTGAGCATTTTCGTGTCTTTTAAAGCTTAACTCATGTCCATGTTCTTAATGCCAAGCGAGGTAAACTAAATGATAAAAGTTTTCCTTGTATTTTATTGGGAGTTAGTAAAGAATCCAAGAGATATAGACTATTTGATCCGATAGCCAAGAAAATTGTTGTGAGTAGGGATGTTATTTTTGAAGAGGAAAAACAGTGGGATTGGTATGTGAGTTATGAGGGAGAGATCTTATTAGACTTGGAATGGGAAGAAAATATAGAAAAAAGTGAGGCAAAGGAAATGGTGAACCACAATGACAATGGCAATGGGCTTGGAGAAGAAATAAATGTAGGAGAAGGTAATGAAGAAACACAGGGCTGTGAAGATAGAAGTCCTAATGAAGTTGCTGAAGATGAAGGGAGGGTTTATGGAAAAAGAGTAAGGCATCCTTCCCCTTACCTAAGAGACTATGTCACTGGAGAAGGGTTAAGTGACGACGAGGCACATATGGTTCAAATTGTTCCAACTAAAGACCCTCTCTATTTTGAAGACGAAGTAAAAGAAAAGAAACGGAGGCAAGCTATGGACAGTGAGATAAGCTCCATTGAAAAGAATAAAACATGGTCCTTAAGTGAGTTTCCTACTGGAGCTAAACAAATTGGTGTTAAATGGGTATACAAGACCAAATACAACGAGTATGGAGATATTGACAAGCACAAAGCACATCTAGTAGCCAAAAACTACTCACAGAAGCACGACATAGACTACGCAAAGGTCTTCACACCAGTGGCAAGGATGGACACCGTGAGGATGATCATTGCCTTGGCAGCACAAAAAGTCTAGAGGATTTTTCAGTTAGACGTCAAGTCAACATTCTTGCATGGAAAGCTAAGTGAGGAGGTTTACATTGAGCAACCAAGGGGTTATGATAAGAAAGGAAAGGAACATTTAGTCTACAAGCTCCACAAGCTTGGTTTAGTCGAATCGAGGCACACTTTGCCAAGGAAGGCTTTCATAAATGTGACAGTGAACAAACTCTATTCACAAAGAAGAATGGAGCAGGAAAAATTATCATTGTAAGTATTTAAGTTGATGATTTAATTTTTACTGGAAATGATAAAGTTATTATGAGTGAATTCAAGAAGTCCATGTTGAGAGAATTTGATATGACTAATTTGGGAAGCATGAGGTTTCTTCTTGACATTGAAATACTTCAAAAAATAGATGGTATTTTCATACATCAAAAAAATATGCCTTGGAGGTTCAAAAGAGATTTGGAATGTTGGAAAGTAATGAAGTGAGTAGTCGGATTGTCCTAGGATTCAAGATTAGTAAGGATGATGATGGAATTACTATAGATGAGACATACTCTGAGAAATTGGTAGGAAGCTTGATGTATCTTACTATCACAAGACCAGACATGGCGTTTGTCACTAGTCTCATAAGTAGATTTATGGCAAAACTAATCGAGCTTCACTTACAGGCTGCAAAGAGAGTTCTTCGATATTTAAAAGGGACGATGAACTATGGTATTCATTACAAGAAAGGTGGGAATGATGGACTAATCACTTTCACAGATAGTGATTATGCAGGAGATATGGAAGATAGTAAAAGTACAAGTGGTTATGCATTCTTGCTTAGCTTAGGTGCTATGACTTGGAGCTCAAAGAAGCAGCCTATCGTTACACTATCTACCACAGAAGTAGAATTTGTAACAGCTACAGTGTGTACATGTCAAGCAATATGGATGAAGAGAGTACTGAAGGAACTTAAGTACAGTAATGAGACTTGTACTCAAATAAGATGTGATAACAATTCAACCATTAAGCTGTGAAAGAATCCAATGATGCATGGTCATAGTAAGCATATCGATGTAAGGTATCACTTTATGAGGAATCTCACAAAGGAAGGTTCCATTGCTTTGATTCATTGTGGGAGAAAGGATTAGGTGGCAGACATAATGACCAAGCCATTAAAGGTTGATGTTTTCCATAGACTTCGAAGTATATCGGGGGTTTGTGAGATTAGTAGTATAAATTAATTGTTTGATGACAATAAGTTTAGGAGGGATTGATAAGTCTACTAATGTTCCCATAGAAATAAGATTAGTTAGGATTGTCTCTTTTATATAGGAAGATTTGTTCTTCATAAGACTGTTTCCTATGCATGCCATCACGATCTAAGGCTATTTTAAGCATCTTCTGTAAGGCTATATAATAGCCATAGTTCTAATTAAATAAAAATATAGTTCAATTCTTCTAGACAACAAGCGATTTGCAATGTTGATTGTAGTATAGTTACTCTTGTTCGCAACATGGATATGAGTAGTTGAAATTTAACTAAAGATCTTCTAAGGTGTTTAAATTTTGATTCATTTTACTTAAGTGTCTAAACTTTTCTCTCTATAATGATACCTGGATCTCTATCCTGCTTACACAAGTTTTCTTTTGTGATTAAGTTTTATCACATCAACTAATTAACATTAATTAAGTTTTACAATGTTAATTAATTAACACTTGAATAATCAGTGGATGTGATATAAAAGTATAAATGAAATAAAAATCTAGACACCATTGACCAATGTTTAGATGCTTCAAAAACTATTTAATCTATATGTTTACCACGTGACTTGTGATGAATATTTAAACAATCATTATCAGTTTGGATTGTTGATTTCAATTTCAACTAAATTTGGATCGATTTAACCACTTAAAGATTGTTGCAGCGATCAAATGGCTCAATTATTGATTAAAATGAATTCATGATTCTTCGAGATCCTAAATACCAACAAAAAATATTAAAAATATTAATGACATCAATATATATCCCAGTAAGTTTCAAATATGACCCAAACCCTTCAAGAAACTATAGTTGCCCAGAAGTGCAACCAAGAATTGAGGAAATAAATCTTTTATTCAAATAATAAAAACTGAATTACATCTTAATGAAGACGCTAGCTACTTATATAGCAGTAGCATACAAGAGATCAACCAACACTTTGTACATGAATACAAAAAAAGTTATAACAAACTAACTCCAAACAATATCTATAATACCCCCTTCAAACTAATGGCCTGAGAAGAACCACTAGTTTGGACAAGGAATTGATAAGCAAGAAAACAGTAAGTTTATGAAGCACCAAATCACCCATTGAAGCTAACCAACAATAAACTATTCATGTAATGACCGAGCTTGAAAGCATAGAGAAAAGAAATAGCTTCGCGCATGCATATATAGCCATAGGTCTTGAAGCACACATTAGCTAACGGTCTTCCTGGTAATATCTCTCTCATTAGGGATTCTATGATGTGTAGATCTGGTGACATATTTGTTGTGGCAAAAATAATACTAAGACCGCCACAAGGCCTGCTGTAAAAATAATAAAGAAACTTGAAACAAACTACTCATAAATCAACCATTATTCTATCAATGTCATCTTACTACTCAAATATCCATGTATAGAAGTTGAAACTGACCCATAAATCAATCATTTTACAATCGAATTTAAAGGATTGCAATTGAGAAAAGATGAATTGGGAATAAAGAAATTACCAAGAAACCGAGAAGGACTTAAGGATCCATCAAGAATCCCCTCAAGACCACACGCATTCAGAAATACAAAAAGTTGATCATACCAGATCATACAGCCATGATCATCAAGATTGACAGAAGGACGTAACTTCATATTGAAGAGGAATATAGACTTTGAGCAAGAGTGTCTATCACACTCGAAGTTTGATTCACAACTGGATTAGAAACAAACAACCATAGATACTGAAGAATATCTTGACAGAGAAGACGAAGATAAGACTGAATTGACAACAACATTCTGATAGCTTTGGCTATTCTCACTTTGATACTACCCTTCATAGGTGAAGAGGAAGATAGACTTTGAGCAAGGGTGTCTATCGGACTCCAAGTTGGATCCACAACTGGATTTGAAACTGCCATAGGAGAAACTAAAAAAGATCTTGACTCAAAAGACAAAGGTGAGACTGAATTAACAACAATGCTCTGATATCTTTGCCTATTCTCACTTTCATTCATACCCTGATCACCACAAGATAGAAAAGAAAAAAGCTTTAAAGCTTTGCTCTGGTACCATTCAAGAAATTAGAGTTGCATAGAAGTGCAACTAAGTATTGAGGAAACTAATCTTTTATTCAAAGAATAGAAAATTGAATTACATCTTAATGAAGAAGCTAGCTACTTATATAGCAGTAGCATTCAGGTAATTCACCTACACTTAATACGTGTATAAAAAAACAGTTATAACAAACTAATTATAAACAATATCTTTAATAAGCCCCACTACCCCACATATTTTTCCCTTTTTTTCTTTTTAATTCTTTATATTTTTTTCTTCTTCAATTTATTCTAATTTTTACAACTTTTTTTATAATCTTTCATGAGTAAAGATAAATAATTGTTCAATTTTTTTTAAATTTAAATAAGTATTTATGATGAGTCGTATGTATTCATATGTTGGGAAATATAAAGACATACCTAAACAATATCTTTATCATGAACATGTATTAATATAATTTTTTTCTCCTGAAAATATGGTAATTTAAACACTGGCTTGTTTGAAATGAACATATGAATATATTTTAAAATTAACAAACGAAGGATGTTTAAAATGAATTTGAATAATTGATCAAATTGAACATGTGTTTATTTGAACAAATAATTTTTTGAATATATGTTCATTCAATTATTTTGAGCATGTATTTTTTAATTTTTTTTTAAATCAGTTGAATAAGTTTGAACCATTACATTTTATCAAGTTAAACTCAACAGCGAAAATTCAATTTGGGAAAAACTTTAAATTTAACATCCACCCAACAATACATGGTGATAATGAATGTAATATAAAGAATCTGTATGTTAGCATTTTCCTAAAAAAACATAAGTTTTCGAAAGCTACATATACATATGAGACTCAGAGAATTGGAGCCTGAAATAAGAAAAAGGTAAAAATGTCAAAGAGTGCATTACATGGAAAACCTACCTGGAAATATAGATGAGACTCACTCACTGTGCGTCCATTTCCCTTTTTTATAGTTCCAATGCTTATTTTCTCAACCCATGAAGCTAGCAATAAGACCATGATGAGGCAAATGTCTACATCACATAGATGTACAAAGCAGATCCAATAGATGAAGCAAGGACAACAGTGCAAAAAAAAAAGAGTTATTCATGCTTCTTTCCAGAAATGCAAGGACGGCTTGCAAGCTCAATTAATCCCTTCCTAAGAAATCGTGATAAAAGTTATAGTGGGAACCTCTGACAGGATAAGTTGTTCCAATTTTCAAATTTATCACCAATAATCTCCACAGGAGCATAGACCATCTTTAAAACGATGAAACCTATTGTTATCCCTCACAATAATCTCTCTACCCACAATACCTGAGATGAATTTGATGGCACTGTGGCAATCTCCGCATATCCTAAGGTTTTTAGTTATTCTTATAGGAACTCCAGGAGGTATAGCTATGAGGCCAAAGGCGAGGGCAATCTTCTCACTGTGGTACCATACTTCTGATATTTTCTCTTCTTCTTCTAAATCAAAGAGGGCAAAATTGGTGTCGGGAATGTAACCAGCTTCCTCCATCTCCGCCCTTAACTTAGCCAGCATTGCCTGAATCTCAGCATTCCTTTCATGGGAAGCATCCTTGGCCTGGAACACATGGGCTGCGTTCTTTACTGTGATCCAACTGCAGCCCGCACCTTTCTTGATCCCAACATCTTTCATCTCCTTTCTCACAAGTGTGGCTTCTTCCCACCTGCATTAACATTCTACTAAGACAATCAATTTTTCCCCTTTTGAAATGAGTAAATAAGATTATCAAATCCCTAAACTGACCTAATGTTTCAGTATGACGAACGTCAAGTATCTACATTTCTAGCTATGTAATAGGAATAGAAATCATTTATATACTACATTGTGATATACTTGAGAAACTATAACCATAGTAGGGAAATGATGATTAAACTGATCAGCATTGAGTATTTACCTGCCAGCATCAGCCAACATATTGGAAAAAACCACATGATTGCCAGTGTCTTCTGGATCAAGACCAAATAAATTTTCAGCTGCAATCTTCCCCAGCTCAGGCTTTCGGTACATTTTACATGCTCCAAGAAGAGCCCCCCAAATTGAAATAGTAGGACGAATTGGCATCTTCAGAATAAAATCATAGGCTTGCTCGACCATCCCAGAACGTCCTAGCAAATCCACAATGCATGCATAATGCTCTGCTCCAGGTTCAATTCCATACCTAATTCTCATAGACTCAAAGATTTCCATGCCCATTTTCACTGTACCTGCTCTACTGCAAGCTGATAATACACATACAAATGTGATATAATTGGGTCTAACCCCATGCTTGCCTGATGTCATTTCCTTAAAAAATGCTAAAGCCATATCAGCTTTACCTTGGTGTGCATAACTGCTCATCATTGCATTCCAAGTCACTGAGTTCCTCTCTGACATCTCATTGAAAGCACATTCAGCTTCATCTATACTTCCACATTTTCCGTACATGTCCACTAGTGAACTACCAACAAATATATTTCCTTCAACACAAGCCCTAACTGCAAGTGCATGAACTGACCTACCCAATTCCAATCCTGCCAACTCAGCACAAGCACTTAGAATAGCTGAAACCATGAAACCAGTTGGCTCAATGCCTGCCTTCATCGCCTGCAGAAAGAGTGCACAAGCTTTCTCTTCCTCCCCATTTTGCTCATACCCAGCTATCATGGAACACCAAGAAACATCATTTCGTTGACCCATGCTATCAAACACAAACTTTGAAGACTCAATATCATGACATTTCCCATAAAAGTTAATAAGTCCATTCATAACAGACATATCTTTCCCATACCCATACCGAATTACAAACCCATGTAATTGATGCCCAAGCTTCAAATTTGAAATGTCTGAACACGCATTTAGAAATGCACAGAAAGTGATTGAATTGGCCTCCCCACCTGCACGCAGGAACTCAATAAACTTCTCAATTGCATCATGAGGCCGCCCATCAAGCACTGAATTGGACATGTATGCATTCCATGTTGCACTATTTCTTTCAGGCATTTCATCAAACATCTTCCAAGCATCATTTTGGAGGCCTGTCTTAAAATACATGTCGAATGCACTACAACCAACATAGACATCCCGTATCAAGCTATTCTTAGTGGCAATAGCATGAACCTGTTTTCCTGTAGTAGGCAAGTAAAGTGCAGCAGAGGCCTTGAATATGCAAGGGAAAGTGAAGTCATTGGGCTGAATACACTCTCGAAGCATATTGGCAAATTGAAACAAAGCCAATGAAAAGCGACCATTTTGGACTGACCCAGCTATGAGGGATGTCCAAGTGACAACAGATGGAGATTGGGTAAGTGAGAGAACAAGTATTGCTGAGTTGGGAAGATCAAGTTTCGAATACATGTTGACAAGGTGATTGGAGAGGAAGGAGGGAAGTGGGGTATCAAAGGTCTTGACAATCTGGGCATGGGCTGCCCGGCCAAGAAGAGAAGACTGACTTGACAAGGCTGATTCAACAAGGGATGCAAGTGAGTTGGGGTTGAGGAATGGCATGGTTGGTTATGATGCTCATGGTTGATCATCATGCCAAAATTGTTGAAACATTAACAGTAAGTGTTAATGATATTTGTCCGATCGAAGCTTGAATGGAGAATTTGATCAAAAAGGATAAAATAACATTACTCTTCCAAGTTAACCAATTATGCTTTATGATCTTAGCTGGCACCAAAAAACTGTTCCACAATAAGTGCTAAATGTAAAATAAAGGAATAAGGAGACACTGTGACATAAGTAAAATAGAGATATGACTTGCATTTTGCAGGTTCAAATTCTAATATAGTTCTTTGTAGGGGTGAGCAACGGATCAAAACAACTTGTTTTTGGCCAATCCGAATCCAATCCGATCCGAACGGATTTGAAGATTTTTAATCCGAATTCAATCCGATGATATAATCAATCTGAACCAATCCGAATCCGAACAAATCGGAATTTTTCGAATCGGATAGGAATATATTAATATTGAAATTTATTTATGAATTAAAACATGATATACACAAATTTAAATTTTAAACTTATATTTTTATAATAAATATTATTATTTATAGTTACAACTAAAAAAAATCAAAAGAATAATAAATATATCTGTACAATTATAAAATTATTATAAACATTTATATTTATTTTTTAAGTTAAAATAATAATATAATATAATTATGATAAGCATAATATTTAAATATAATATAATATAAACTAAAATATATATTTATTTATAATTTAATAGTAATTCCGTTCGGATTGAATACAACGAATTATAAAATCTATCAGTCCGAATCTAAACGAATTGTATAATTTTCAATCTGAATCTGATCCGACTATAAAATTTATCAATCCAATCCAATTCGAATCTGACGGATCGGATCAAATTTTTCAGTTTAAACGAATTGATCGAATTATTTGTTCACCCTTAGTTCTTTGAACTAGCTTAGCCATGCAAAGTTCAATCATGAGAACCTATCCTCAGGATTATCCACACCCTGCCTGCTCCTTAACCACCAAGACAAAGTAACATACAAAATTATTTCAAATGCCAGTACAAAATCTATTTTTTAAGAAAAATGAAGGAAAAAAAACGTTAGAGGAACTTATAGATGAATTGATATAGTAAAAACGAATTCAAATATAACTTTGCATTTTTTTTACAAAACCATTCGTAGCATTACTTTTACTCAGTTACTCTTACACATTGGCTGTAGACTTAAGAGGATGAACTGAAGCACAAAAAAACCATTAACTCATTCATGTAGCATCAATAACAGCCATAGTTCTAATATTGATCCTTATAATTGATTCACCCATGTTAAAAAAGGTTGCATTGCTATGTTTAACCTCAAGTTCTGCTTCCGTTTCATTGTTGCATTTATTAAATGTGAGCAAATTTCATGGTTCATAATTCTTAAAACAATGTACAAAAAAATACTTACAAGCATTGAAATGTAAATCTAAAAACAGTAGGACATTTATCACGAGAACAACAAGTCAAGAAGGAGCGGGCTCAGAAAGTTTGGGCAGTTTCTAACCTAGTTTAGAAACACAACTGACCAAGTCAGTTTGAGGAATTGTAAAACCAAACCGACCACACCATCTGCCACTAAACCGAATCACACAATCCCATAGGTAGGTTTAGGCAGTTCGATTTCACAGGTTATCTATATTGAGGAAAAAATACTCCTAGAGTCCAATGGATTAGACTAACGGTACTTTTTAGCCCACTACCTTTTAAGTGATACCTTAAAAGTCCAATAGCTTTTGAAAGTAGTACACAAACAATCCCTCTGTTAACTTTAGGATCAAATTTCTGTTAAAAACCACACGCGAAATGGGAAAGAATGAAACAAGAAAAAATTGATAAGGGTAGTTTAGTTAACCAATGGCATTTATTAATTAAAAAAGAAATCAAAACCCAAAACACACGACCTCTGTTGAAAAAGAAAGAGATAAAAAGGGAATATCAAACGGTATAGGAAGCTGAATGTGATATGAAGCAAAACAGAGATGGTTGTGCAATAAGTTAATGGAACTGTAATGTTTTGAGTTCTTAAAGTAGATACAAAGAGGGTGAAGAAGTGGGAGAAAGAAGATGTCAAGAATGAAACTCTGAACAAACTGAAGATACTTCTTTGTCTTGGCCACGACATAAGAGGATTTGCTTCCTATTTAGACAAATGAAAGAAATAAGTATGGAAGTGGAAAGAAAAAGAAAGAACTGTTTTTTGAAGAGTTAAGACATGGACTTTCATTTGTTAACACCATAAGCTTAACCACAAATGGGTTCGTTTCTTCTTAGCCAGAAAAAAGATTTCATTCCCATTGCTAATCTGGAAATAACAGAGTAACCATGTTGGCTAAGTCAATAGAGAATGGCACTAAAATGAAAACAGAGGACTTCATCAATGACTGGAATAATTTATGTGCAGTTAAAAAGACAATGGTTGCCCCGCACATGATCATCCACTAGCTTTGATGCCTAAAATTTAAGAGAAATAGTAAGTACGTACTGATGGTGTACTCTTTTCAAAGCTAGTGGACTTATAGGGTACCACCTAAAAGGTAGTGGTCCAATTTGTACAATTAGTTAAAGCTAGCGCACCAATCCGTCACTGCACCCATATAATTTTGTGTAATTTATGATCACTCTTCTCGGTTTCTTACTTCATGAATATCATCCCAAAGTTATAAACAAACCAATAGAAAAATCAGGAAATAAATTTCACATAATAAACATGAAGCAAAGGCAAAATATCACAAAGCAAACGTTAAAGCCTCCATTGACTCCAATTACAATAAAATAAACAAAATTCCAACAACCAAAAATGTCCAACCAACCAAAATCCATATAATGTGGATAAAAAGCTCCAAGCTTTAACAAAAGGAAACCATCATTTTATGCATAACCAAAGAGATAAATGCAACACCCAGTAACGTACAAAAAAGTGGAAGCAAAAAATCAATTCAAATGCAAATAAAAAGAAGTGAAGCTTTGAATACCAGTGCTAAGGTGTCCTTTCGTTGATTGTTATTGGGATTTGCTGAGGAATAGAGTAACTATTTGTTTATTCTAATTGAGTGAGGGAAATCAAATATGAAACAAACAAACAGCGACAGGAAAGCGGTCAAGCAGGGAATAGGGCATTTGGCAACAGCGTAAATAAAGTTAGGCCATTCGACGGCAGAGGAAGAGCTGATAGGGGGATTACGAATTTGCGAGTCGCGGCAATGTTGAGGTTCGGCAAGAGTGAGTGAGGGGGGTTGCGAGTTGCGATAAGTAAATGTCGTATTTCTAAAAGGGACCCAAAATGGGTCAAAACATAACTTAAGCCCATAGGTGACTTTTTATTTTAAAAAAAATGTCACTTAGCTGAAAAAAAATTCTATATATTGTAGTTATTTACACCTAATAGTTAAAAAATGATGGTTACAATTTAAAATATATATATATATATTAAAAGACTAAAATAACTCTAAATCTAATTGATTTAGAATTTAAGATTAAGAATTTAGGTTTCAAGATTTAGGATTAAAAATTTATGATTTAATATTTAAGATTTAAGACTTAAGATTTAAAGTTCAAAGTTTACTTACTAATAAAGGGATATTAGTGTTAAGTTAATGTTTTTATTCTTGATGAACTTTAGGGTTCAAGGAGAAAAACAAAGTGAAGAAGATAAACATGATAAATTCTAGGGTTTAAGGAAGTAGAAAAATATGGAAAATGAACACAACAAAAGAGTGAATAATACCTCTGAAAACTTGATTGATTCTATGAATTTTTGGTGCTTCAATGGAGACTACAAAGTGTATGATAAGTGTTGTAACTGTGCTACATGAAATAACACTCTCTTGTTAGTTATAAGAAGCTAATAGCTCCCCTAACAACAAAACTTACAAGCAAGAATCATCTATAACTAACATATATCACTTAAATATACCACATTCCTTAACTAACTCAAGCTAATAATGGTTTAACCTTTTCTCATAAACTCATAGACTAGTTAGTGATGTTTCCCGGCAACGGTGCAAAAAAAAACTTGACATTCCCCAATAATGACGCAAAAAACTTGATGAATAAAATTAATATTGTGTTTGTAATACCGATTTTACAGATACTTTGGTCTTATGTTTGTAAAACTCTCATAAGTGCACGAATCGTTTTATAGAAAATAATAAATATACTCCCAAGATCGATCTAAGGAAGGAATATATGTGATTTTTAATTTATTATTCAAACTCTTAAAAATGAAATTAAATCCTAAACATCTTGTTACGATATTTTGATTTTTTTTGTGTTTTCTAATCTAATAGCATAAATATGAATTTAATAAAAAATTATGCAAATTTTTATCATTCATAACAATGAAGCATTATGGATATAATAATTAAGTTAATTATGTTTGCTCATATTAATTAGGTTATTAAATATATAAATTGATATTTATTCATTATCTCCTTTTTTATATAAATATCACCTTTGGTGGGATTAAATCTTCTTTGTTAATTAAACAAATCAATTAACACCCATAGGTGAGGTCGATAATTAATTTGGTTAACTAAATTAATTCTTTTTTTCTTCTAAGTAATTGAAAATGAACCATTTAAATGTCACCTTTGGTAGGGTTAAAAAATTTAAAATTTATTCAAGGTGTTCAAATTAAACTTAAGAATTTAATTTTTCGAGTACTAACTTTCAAGTTTTAAAACCGTTACTAAAAATATGTTGTCAATACGTTTTCAAATAATAGTTCTTATAAAAATTTTTGAAATAGAGTTTCATTCTAACTACCAGAACCCATATTGATAAATAATGTCATATCAGATTGAGAATGAGAAGAATGAATCATATTAGTAATAACAATTGAATGATTATGTTGTTTAAGGGGAACAAAAGCTTATTGAGAAGAAAATTGTTGTTTAGTGAAAAGTTGAGAAGAGATAATAGTTGGATTTAATGATTATATTTCTATAAAATTAGCCTAAGGCCTTTGAAATGATGCAATGACACCTTGATTAGGTGGTGGTGGTTGTGGTAGAAAATTTTGAGTCCCATTCTTAGAAGTTATATACATGTAACATCATATTATTGTTATATGTCCTACCCTTCAATAGATTTAACATTGAGTTTTTTCATCTTGTGACCAATAATTGCTAGGACAAGAATTGTCATAAGACGATTCTTGATTTATAGGTGGTGTAAAGACTGGTAAATAAGGATTATATGATAATCTTTCGCATTATTGTAAAGATTTATTTAAGGGTAAAAGGATTTTGATTGAACCGGTCTTACATTATCAAAGTATTGTTGTGAAGAGGTCAAGAAAAGAGAAGGTTATATATTATCTAAATGATTGAGAGTAACATTAGTAGAAGTTGAGATTTGCTGGAAACCAAGTATTGGTATTGGTACTAGGAAAATTAAAATTTGAAAAGGGTGTATTAACAACATTATTGGTATTAGCAATATTAGGAAAATTGACATTGGAAAAAGGTGTATTAGTAATAATATTAGTTGTAATAGTACCAATATTGAAAGGAAAGCTTACATTAGAGACAAAATTTGGTAAAGAACTAAAATAAAACATATTAATAGAAAATTTGGCTAAATTTCCCTAAATTAACAAAGAATCATGCATATTACCCATTCTTTGCAACTGTTGTTCATAGGTTCTCATTCTTGATAAAACTTCATCAAGACTTCGAAGATGTTTCTTATTCGTGATGTTTGTAATCAATGAAGTATATTCCAAATCAAGTCCACCAAGAATATAGAGGACCTGTTCACGAATGCTAATCATTTCATCTCTTGCAATCAAGTGATTGATCAATTCTAGTGTTGATGTATGTCTTAATTATCAAAGACCTTTTTTTCATTGTTTGTAACTGTCATTGAAGTGCATGAGCCTTTCCTAGGAATCATCCATAAATTCCTTTTGAAGAGCAACCTAGTACTCATGTGCTATTGTTTTAGAAACCAAATGCTTCAAGAAATTTGTTGTAAGAGAGAAGTATATCTAATTTTTAACATAACATCTTTCCTATTCCACATTTTGTATTATGGATTTTGTATTAATCCTTCTTGAATTGTAGCTTCTTTAGTTTCTTGGTTTAAAATCTTCATAATTTTCTTGATGATCTTGGGTGACGATAAGGCTATTACATTGATAAAACTAAGCAATCCATATACTATGATTACATGTCTTAATTTCTCTTTCCAGATTAAGTAATTAGAATCATCAAACTTTACATTAAAACATGGATTAGTTAGAAGATTAAAGCTATAAACTATGTTAGAGATGAAAGATTGTGATTATGTATTAGTAGATGTATCATCATTAGTCATTACCGTCACCATTAGAGTTGTTGAAGTTCAAGAAATCAAAGATTTCCTAAGCTTTGATATCATGATAAACTTTAGGGTTCAAGGAGAACAACAAAGTGAAAAAGATAAACATGATGAATTCTAGGGTTTAAAGAAGTATAATAATGAGGAAGATGAACATAGCAAGGGAGTGAATAATACCTTTGAAAATTTGATCGATTCTATGAGTTTTTGGTCCTTTAATAGAGATTACAAAGTGTATAAGTGTTGTGAATGCATTACATGAAATAACACTCTCCTGTTAATTATAACTAGCTAATAACTTCCTAAGAACAAATTTTACAAGCCACAATCATCTATAGCTGACATATATAATTTAAAATACATTACACTACTTAACTAACTCAAGTTATTCATGTTTTAACGATTCATGTTTAAAATATATATTTTTAATTATTGACCCCTTATTTTTATTCAATTTATTATTAATTTTAAATAACTATTCTATCAACCTTAAACTTTGCATTAACAAGTAGGCATACTCACTCAAAATTTGAATAATAGTATAATCCAACTCATTCAAAGTTCATTAAGGTGACTTATCGAAATAATATTAAGCTTAAGACTAAGTATTTTTATCTCCAAAATAACTTATATTAATGAAAAAGTAGGATTTTTGTCTATAATGGGCATATCTCATATAATAGTTTAGAAAAGAGTTGAATTGTATTTTAGTTTAAAAATGGGAAAAATTTAACCTTAAACTTAAAAGCCCATTTTTTAGTCAATTTTATTTTAAAAAAAAATAAAAAAAGAGTCTTATTTTACAAAACATAATTATTATAAGTATAAAAAAATTAATATCTTATAAATTTATAATTAATTTTAAATATAATATAATACATTATTATTAATAATAATAAATATAATTATAATTATATTTAATAAATAATTATGATATAAAAAATAATATCCATAAAAATAATTAAATTATCAAAAAAAATTGTGAAGCTTCTATATCCAATTTTATACAAGATACAATACAAATATAGAACATTATATCATAAATTTTAAGTAAAAATATTATCTAATATAATATTATTATTATTATTATTAATATTAATATAATAAAATATATAAATTATATCTAATTAATTATATTTTAATACTTAAATAAAATTATTATTAATAAATATTTGTTATCTTAGTAATAATTAAAATTATAATAATATTAGAGATATGTGTTACAATGTAATTTATTTTTATTTTTTTAATCTTAAATAATTTATTTTTTAAAATGTCAATAATTTTTCATAAAAATTATTGTAACTATTTAGTAAAGTTTTTAATAATTTAAAATTTTATAATTTATTATTATTATTTTAAATTATTTTATAATAAAATTTTGATAAATTATTTGTTATAAACTATATATTTTTTATTATATAAATATTATTATTTTGTATTATATAAATATTATTATTTTTTATTTATAATAAAAATAAATTATTATTTATTAAAAATTGGTGAATATGGGTATTTTATTTTTGTTTTTCTTTTAGAAAATATGAAGAGAGAGAGAGAGAGAAAATAGAGCTGAGAATTAAGGAAGAAGAGAGAAGAAGAGAATGGAATGGTGAGTTGAAAAAAAAAGGAAAGAGAGAGAAGAAGAAAGTGGAATAGTGAGTTGGAAAAAAAAATTTGACCGACAAATTGTTGAATAAGTGTTAATATGTCTATTTTTAAACTAAAATTAACTTTAGCCTTTTTTTAAACTATGGTAAGAGATATGCCTTATATACACAAAACCCCGAAAAAATAAGTATAATATAAAATGAATTTAATAGAAATTTTATTAACAATTATTATATTTATTTTAGTAGTATAACATTGAAAAAAAATAATAAAATTATAAATTAATCAAAATTAGAAAATATTTTTTTAAAAAAAATTAAATAAAAAAGGAGGACAATAATAATAAATAAAAGTATAATATGTGAAAAATATAACATTTTAATGTGTTCTTAAGAAGATTTGAAAGATAAGCTTTGTTGATATTGAGGAAAATGGTTGAGTCGGGTTAGGTTGAGAGAAAAATTAGGCCAAACGAACATGTCAAGATGTAAATCAATTGAGCCAAAACTGGCCATTATAATACTTAAAATGAAGGCAACCTAACCAAAAATATTTAGCCTAGATTAGGTTGGTAGTTCAGTCCAAGTAACTTCAATTTTGAAAGAATTTTTCATTTTTATAATTTTAAATTCTAAACTAATGTTGAAATAGAAAAAAAAATACAAAACAAAACTTAAACCCGTACATTTTATGTAAGCTTTAAACCACTTTCTAGTCCACAAAATGAGCTCAAGGAGTTTTAGAAATCAAGGTAATGGAAGCTCTTATTATAAAGGCAAGGTACGAGGTGATAAGCTTATTTAGGCGATGTAGGTCTTAGAAAATGTGGACTTTTAATTACACTTAATAAAATCTATAAATATATTAATATACACTACAAGTGTAAGAAGAAGTGTGTACTAAAGTGGGAGAAAGATGTACTATGTTTCGCTCAACCAGTGTTTGAATCCCCCTATTAGCAAAAACATTTTTGGAGTGAATACTAATGGATTGGTTGGGTTTCATGAAGCAATTTTCTCAAACCATTTCCGGCCCGAGTTTGACTATTTGGATAGGTTATAACCTAATTCAACCAAAATATATTCTTAACCCAACCCAATGCACTTAATTTGACAGTTTGTACGGTTCACTAGGTTAGTTTTGGTTTTGTTCACCCTTGACGAATATTTTCCATTACATTCAAAATTATGAGTGAAATCAAATACATAAACATTCAATTAACTTTTTATCATTATCATTAATATTATAATTGTTGAAACAAGTTTGTTAATAACTGTGTTGAAACAATATTACCGATAACCTGGTATGAACTGCTTGGGTTGAGTTGCGGACTAGGTCGCTCTTTTTAAGACGTTTCGTGGCTCTGCCCAATTTGTGCAAGCAAACACAGCCCCGTCGTTCCTAGGATAAAAAAACCCAGAATCTTTTTCTCTGTCTCAGAACTTCACTGCACTAATGAAGACCGGAATGCTACACCTGAAAAATTTGTTGCTCGAAAAACTGAAAAAATAACTTAGAATTACAGAGAATTTTTTTTTCGTAGTGAGATGAGATTGCAGATTGTTGTGTAGAAACTGAGAGCTGAGGCTCTCCATTTATAGGTTTCAGAAACCATGTGGCCATTATGATAATAACGTTAATGTCTGGGGATGGAGAGCGTAACAGTCATTATGAGTAATGAAGAGTAACAGTCATTTTCTGAGTAATGATGAGTAATAGACATTTTTGTAAGTAAAGACAAATAACAACCATTTTTCTGAATAAAGAAAAGTAACAGATATTTCTGATAAAAGAAAACAACGGCCACATTCTGAGTAAAAGGAAATAACGGTTGTTTTTTTTAATATATATATATATATATATATATAACAACCATTTTTCTGATTGGAAACATTTTTGTAAAAGAAAATAATTTTCCAAAAAATAAAATGCCACCTCACCTCACACACATGCACATGCACTCGAACTCGGCTCTGCTCGGCACGACACAGCCGGTCGGTTGGATGGACGACGACGGCAGCGGCACGCGCGCGTGTATGGTATCACATTTGCCTAGGTCCTCTCCCTTTCCACAAAAGTGGGTACCCCTTGGGGCCCAATCCTAATAGCCAACTATTCATTATTTATACATCTTTTAAATATTGTAAAAAAACAATGTGGGATAAGGCTTTACTAAATTTTTTATAAACTTCATCTTTTCCAACAATCCCTCACTTGAATTTTATATAAAAATAATTTTTCATCGAGCAACCGATAAATTAAAATTATAAGATTGTGCATAAGCAAAAAAGGTGTCTATCGACTTGAACCTTTGCATAGTGTTGATGCTTTAGAATATACTAGAGTAACTCATAGTTTTGAACTCTATCTCTAACAATCATCACACACACAACCTTTCTAAAGTGTAATTTGAAAAGCCCATGCTTTATGGCCATGCACGTGTATCCCAGTATAGTGAACGCTCTAGTAAAATTTGCCTAGAAAATTTCCATGGGAAGCGGCCACACTTCCACATTCACATAGGTGAGTCTATCAAGAGCACTCATGTAGCTATGTACTCCACTCCACATAGAGTATAGAACTCATTAAGAGTTTAATAATTAACTCATCCTTTTCTATCGCTTCAGGACTTCATGCTTCTAACAATATAGAATGGGATTTGAAAATAGCATGATTCATCTCATATCTCTTCATGACTTGTTATTACCCTTTGAACTTATTTCTTGGGATCTCTAGTCTATAAGTTGGGTTACCATCACAAGTGACTCTTCATTCTAAGGGCATTAGTCCCATTGCTTTTGAGGTTTTGAAAACCTTCTCTCTTGGTAATCCTTTCATTAAAGGATCTGCCAAATTTTTATCAAAACGTACATGATCCACTCTTACAACTCCCGTAGAGAGAAATTCTCTAACAGTACTATGCTTACGACGTATCTATCGTCTCTTGCCGTTGTAGTAACGGTTCTGAATATTTGCAATAGCCACGGTACTATCGCTGTGGATCAAGATAGTTGGTATCAATCTTTCCCACAAAGGGATCTCAGATAACAGACTTCTTAGCCAGCCTGCTTCTTCACTAGTAGTGGCTAGTGCTATCATTTCATACTCCATTGTAGATTGAGCCAATATTGTATGTTTCTTAGACTTCCAAGAAACAGCTCCACTAGTTATGTTAAATATATAGCCGCTAGTTGCTTTGGAGTCTTCTGATAAAGTGTTCCAATCTGCATCGATGTATCTTTCTAAAACAACGGGAAACTTTTTATAATGTAACCCAAGGTACATAGTTCTCTTAAGGTATCTCATAACCCTTTCAATAGCATTCCAATGCTCTACACTAGGTCTACTGGTAAATCTATATAGTAGTCCCACAACATAAGCTATGTCTGGTCTAGTGCAATCAGTAGCGTAACGTAAGCTACTAATGATGCTCGCATACTCAGTTTGTCTAACACCATCTCCGGTTTTCTTGAACAACTTTACACTAGGATCATAAGGAGAACATGCAGGTTTACAATTAAAGTAATTATATTTCTTGAAGATCTTCTCAATGTAGTGAGATTGATCTAGAGAAATTCCCTTTTCAAACCTAGTTATCTTTATACCAAGGATTACACTCGTTTCTCCGAGATCTTTCATATCAAAATTAGCACTTAACAAAGTTTTCACATTACATTTGCTTAGGTTCTCTCCCATTTCACAAGAGTGGGTACCCCTTGGGGCCCAATCCCAATAGCCAACTATTCACTATTTATATATCTTTTAAATATTATAAAAAAGTAATGTGGGACAAGGCTTTACTAAATTTTTTATAAACTTCATCTTTTCCAACAATAATAAATCAAACATGAACATAAAGAAAATGTGTGTGTTGCAACGTACTCAGTCAAAGTGTGTTTGTTTGGTGCTATGTTTGTATATTATTGAAGTATATTGAATAATATTATAATTAATCTATATAGTATTTAGTGATAACCTATATAATATATTTAGATAAAATTGATGATAGATATTTTAATAAAATAATTTATATTTAACATAATATGTAATATATTTTAAATAGTTTTCTTACCCATCAAAATAATTTATTTATAAAAATTTATTTATATCAATAATTAATTTATATTATATATTTTTTGAAAAATTAAAATTAAAATTTTAATTTTAATTTGATATAAAAGAAAAATTTAAGAGACATAATTTTAAAACTAAAAATCTACACATAATAAGTTAATTGTCCAGTATAATTTAAACTCACACTCCTTAGTGGTACAAAATTTTTATACAGTTGTATGATATGAATTCACAACCAAACACATAAATATACATAAATTATATAGTTAATCTAATTAGTAATATGTCACAAACATTCTATAAAGTCATTGTTGGGTGTATATAAATATATGCCATATGAGAAGCAATGAGCGGTCCCAATCAGCATAGTACCTTATGTGCAAGCATAATCGATGTTGAGTCATTAAAGGATCATATATGTTAAATAATCATCTAATAAGATAAATAAATAATAAATATCTCCTAATTATTTGTGAGATATAATTACGGAGAGATAATCATGAATGCAATAAAAAATCTATCTAAATGAATAAGGGATATATATATATATTCATCATTATACAATTCACATAATATCTCGTGTGTAATATCTCAGATCTCATCTCGTAATTGAGAACAAACATAAACCCTTTTTTTAATCACAAAGCGAGACTTTAAGCTCATATATCTCTCTACAAATCTCATACTAACTTAAACATTAAAGTGTCTTTACAATCAAAAAGGAGGTAATAAAGACTTCTTATGGACTCAACACTCTTACGAGTAGCAAAAACAAATACAACAATAATAAACAAGTATGAAAATAGGGAGAATACAACATCCAGTAATTTGCATATGTAGATAATCAAAAGAAAGAATAATAACCAGATGGACATATGGTAGATAAATATATATGAAATTAGTAAAGAAATAAAATGTTTTTCAATCACAATCAGTACCTCCTATGTATAAACATATTTGGTAATCACTCTAATTGTAATAACAACATATATGAGCATACATAACATGACAATATAAAATGGTAAATTCATATAGGATCCAACACATATTTGGTAGAATCTATAGGTTATTTTAGGAAACCATTGGTAGCAAGCAATTCACTAATAAGTAAATCAACACTTCATAACTTAAAGAAATATATGCCTATACCTCTATAGTTAGAGAAATACTTTGAACTGTGCCTAAACTACCTCCACTATTGTCTCCACAACAACTGCAATCCAAATGAATCAAGCATTCTTTCGAAGCACCACCATCACATGATGTGGCACAATCACCTACAACTCAATATATTAAACAACCTAAGGTATATCAACTCCAATTCACATGTACCTAGATATAACTATGCCTTGGTTTTTATTCAATTTCCCACTCAACAATAAGTTTTAAGAAAATCACTTAACATATCATTAATACAGATCCACACTTAATGTATTATTGATACAAAATTTTAAAATTAGTTTTCACAAAACTCCAAGTTTTCAAACTGTAAAAGTTTTCTCACATTTTCTAACTAATACTAAACACACATAATAAAAGAGGTGTATTTATAGAAAAAATTTAAACTTCCACGGGGTTTGCTACCACCTCATTGACTACCTTGATAAAGGTAATAGACATCCTTGGTGAGGGTAGTGGCAGCAATTCATCGCCAACCATCTCAACGAGCCCTCACCTACTAGTAGTCTTTTTTCAATAAACATTTATTTACCTACTAATATTATGTGAAATTTTTTAATTTACTACTTTTAGTATTTTTATTTCAATTGATTAATTTTATTATTGAAATTTATTTCAATCAACTACTTTGACCAAAAATTTATTAATTTGATTGAAAAATTTATAATTTCATTATCTTATTCATGGCATACCCTTATAACTTTGCGTTATGTATAAGTGACTTAAATATTTGGATCAAATTATCCAAATTGTTATTGAAATAGCGATTGAAAATTACTCAATAATAAAAGTAGTTAATTGAAATAAAAATAAAAGTAATAAATTTAAAATAGTCATATAACATTAGTATTAAAATAAACATTTACTCGTTGTTTTTGTTTGAAAAATGTTGAATAAGTTTCCCATAAATACTAGCAAAATAACAAAACAAACATACAACTTAAACATGCTCCAACTCCTCAAGTAATGTATGTATCATGCAAACATAAGAAGTGTAACCTATGTGAGTGTATGAAATATTACCATCGATAATTGACCTTACAAAGAGGATAACTAATACATGAAATAAAAAAATATAAACTCCATGTTTTGCACATAAAAATGCCAACATTACACGATACACTTCTAGAGATGTGAGACTTGTGATTGGCGCACCCAATCACATGACTCTCCAGACAAAAAAATATGGAAGCTATAGATTGGCACCCAGAAAAATACTCATTGCTTGTCACACTTAGAAAGTTTGCCAAGCAAGGGGCTAGGAGGTAGTAGACTTCATAAAGTAAGGCACTACCTCAGAAGTATACTATTCTAAGGAGCAAAGCATTACCTCATAAGTAGACCACCATATGCTTGGAAAACTTTTCAAGAAGATAAGATTGAATTTCCAAAATTATTTTCAGACTTGGGAACGTACCACGACACTAAAAAAAAGATTCAGTTAAAAAATTAAAGTTGATAGAAGAGTGGCAAAGGTTGACATCTAGAGTAAGACTAGTGGCTAGACCTATACCTCAGAGGACTACAATTGATAGATAATTGCTTTCCATAATAATTGTCGATTGATTCCTATCAATCAACCCACCAATTACCCAATTGTCACTATTAAGTGCAAGAATAGTCTTGGCAATCATCTAGTCAATCGGTCGACTGATCGACCAGTCGCCCACTTGACTAGCCAGCCCATTTTCTTCCAAACATATCGTGGTCTGTTTATCGATCATTCCATGGTCCATACAATATTTTTCTTTGCTTGCACTCGTTCTTACGCTTACCTTAGCTTGTCCTACTGGTTTCCATTATGAACTTCCCTAGTTTGCATCATAGGGTGATGTCATGGTCATATTGGGTAGCTGGGCTAAATCATTCTAGTCTAACATCCAACTTTTGAAAAAGTTTGCAAAAATGTCTAAGTACTTCCAAGGGAGTCCTAAGGTCCCTATGTGTTGAGTGAACACCTGCAGTCCAAAACTCAACAATGTGTAGGGCTAAGGGTTTTCCAAATACAATGGTGTGTTAACAATAAAAAATGTGTTCCCTACATCTATAAAAAATGGTTACCCCACATCAATAAAATAAAGGTGCCCTATATCAACAAAAAATGGGTGCCTAACATAAAAAATGTAATAAAGTTTTGAAGCACAATTTCCAAGGAACAATTGACAAGTTCATATTATTCATTATAGCATCATACTTTTAGAGCTAGAAAAAAGGACCAAGTGACTACACTTTGGTCAATATAGTAACTACTACGTGAATAACAAACCAAAAGAAATAAAAACCTAAGTTTAACGATAACCACCCTTACTAATGTCCTTAAATAGAAAGACTGAAATGGGTACCACCTATTCTACCTTATAGATGAGGTCTCACTCCCCTTAATGTATGAACTATCGTTATAACTGACATGCCAAACCATAGCATTTAAGAAATGTAGAAGTTAGTATAGAGAGAGAGATCTAATTCAAGGTACACTTTTCTTGACCCTCTTCCTTACCAACTCAAAATCATGTTACTCATTCATAATATTCTCACATGCTTCTTCATGTTGGACTAAAAATCTCTAGTTCTCATTTCTTAAGCTTTCACATTTTACTCTTTTCGAGTTTCTCTAATAGGCTTGACAACCTTTTGAGCTCTCTCAATGACCTCTTAAGCAAGGCTAGCATTATCTAGAGAATTTGTAATATTCTTCTTCTCCTCAAATGCATGGCTCAACAAATTCATAGCCCAATCTCTTTCAAAAAGGGCTACTCATATAGTATCATCAAAGGGTTAAAGACAAGACAATGCCTTACTAAAGAATTCTTCAACTACTATTTTTAATCTTTAAGACTTCCTCCATATCAAAATGATTACTTGATAGTCCAATCTTATTCAAACTAGGAAACAAAACATGGATTGATATGCAATTGGGGCTTAAGTGTGGGACATCTTTTCTATGATAATGTCCTCTACTAAGGGCAGAACTTGAGTCATGATAGGTGCTCCTACTGCTTCCACCACCTTGATCTGGCAAGCAATAGCCTGTCATACTCTCTTCATCCCTAGCATGTAACCCCTATTGATTTAATTTGTGGTGCGACTGAAGAGGTGTTAGGATGCAAACTAGAATGCATTGGTAGATAAGCTTTTCTGAAAGTCACATAGTAGGATGATATATTTGCAAAAGAAAAAAAATGTGTTAGATAACAAATATTAATCAAGTATAGTGCCAAACCACAAAACACATACCTTGGCAGTGGTCGTCAAGTATCCTAGTTATAGATGAAGAAAGTTGTAAATCCTTAATGAATTTTTAAGAGTTAAAAGGTTTAACATCAAACGAGCATCCACCAACAGATTGTGTATAGTATAGAGACCAAAGTTCCTCTATAGTCATCTCTTTGCCATAATATTTTCATAGAATATAATAGGACATCAAGGCCTTTCATACATTAGGAGGAAATTTCTTATGAGTTTCCTTCACCCTACAAATAAATTTTCATACGAATGGTAGGAATTGAAGCTTGAGTATAGCAAATAGCTATTTCATAAAAATAATTATCCCTCTAAGAATGGGTCTATTGGTAAGGATATCATTGCCACGATGAGTGGTCCCAATATCATCAGGAATCTCAAACATTTCTCTCAACATGTCTACCATGGTTTTTGTGGAAACTACTACCAAAGAATCGATGTAGTAACCAAGGTTAGGCTCAAAATTATAAATTGGGTCACCTTCAAGAATGCCTTCATCAACAATAGAAATAGAAGACCCATCAAGAATAGTGAATTTATCATGAGGGGAAATTGGATAAAGACTCGAGATCAACAATGGTGTCAAAGTCACTACTAATCATATACAAATATTGACTTACTCGGATGGTCGAGTGGTCAACTAGGCTAATGCGTGGTTTCTTTGTTAGGCTCGCGATCACTTGATTGACCCGATCACTAGATGGCTTTTCGGTTCAATTATCGGATGTCTGGTCAGCTTAATTGCTATTCGACTAGTTAGTTGGATGCTCTAGTTGGCTAGATTACTTAGCTTTCTCTAATGGCTTGGTGGATCCCTCATGTTCTTCTCTCCCTATAATGAACCATCCTTAAGTGGGTCCCCCTTTTCCATGCCTAGAACCATCTACACTCTAATCATCAACCCTAGGTCTTCCTAGATTTTCATTGTGGTGCCTAGGGTCTTGTGTGTGATTCCTACTACTATGTATAGGGCTCTTAGAGGCAAGTCTATAAAATCCAATAGCGAGACATGACACCTCTGGATCCATAAAAAATGTGGGTGTTATTCATGTTCATGGTGTTCATGGGAGTGTTCAACTCTATCTAAAGAAAAAAAGGTGTTTTGGTCTACTTACCTAGGTTAGGCTATTCCACTATGAAGCACTAACCTTTGATTGAAAATAATAAGATTGATGAAGTTGAGAGTGATAAGGTATATATATAGGCTGCTAGGATCAATCTCAACCTCCTATTCAGCTAGCAATCCAAGAGTTTAGAGAGGAAGAAGATATGATAGAATCAGGCTAAGAAGATATTAGATTTGGGAAAGACAAATTCATTACATGTGTTGACTTTTCTCCCAAACTTTGATCGGTCAGAACTTCCTAACTGGGACTCCAATTGAGACACATATACAAGCCTTGGTAATATTATGAAACCAAGATTAACATGGTTCAAAGAAACTTTGGATACAAATTACATAGTGATGAGTGCTTAAAAGCATTTCATATATCATGATTTTATGCATTTTCAATGATAAAATATATTTGTATTTGCATAGTTTTTTAACTTTTAAAACAAATCTATCTTTTCAAAATCACGAGTATGTTTTGTTATTTTCCAACTATTTTAGCTTCAAAATGTCTTAATTAATCAACACTCAAAGAATAGTATTTGAAATCATTCCATTAAAACATTGAAACTTAAAATATTTACATATGTAAAGCTTATATATGTTCCAAACCATTGAAAATGTTTTACAAGAAAATAGGCGGTTCTAATTGTTCAGAAGGATGCGGGCTACAATGTGGAAATAATGTGTACCATGGCACGTGTGTAGTGGATCGAGTACCAAACCATGTACAACTTGTCTCATGTTGCAACATGGAAATAATGTGTGTTGTGGCACCCTACCATCTAATCCACTTATTTCTCCCTTTTTAGCATTTTCTAAAACTATATAAAAGACCCCTTTTTCATTGTGAAAATAATCCCTTTCATCCCTTTCTTTCTTCTAGATAATTCTTAGTTTCTCTCTAGTTTTTCTTTTCACAGTTTTAAAGTTCTTCTCTCAATTTGAGAGTTAAACATAATTTATATAATAGTTTTATTTTCAATTCAATAAACAGTGTTGGTAATTTTGTTTAGAGGTTTTATAGACAAAGAAACAATATTGAGATTTTGTAAGAATATAATTGAGGTATAATTTAAATGTATTATTTTCAGATTATAATTATGTGTTGTTTTATATGCTAGGTTTAATTTATTAATTATTCATTAAATTAAGCATGTTTGGCTGAAAATACTATGAGATATTAGTAATATTGTTATGCTAGTGAAATATTAAAGTAGGTAAACATTTTTATAAGATGAATTAAATTTTATTTCTTCATCAAGATTTTAACAAAGTTTGTAAAGGAAAAATATATTACTGAAGCATTTTTCATAGTAAACATTAGAGTTAGGTTTAAGATTTAATTATCTTAATATGACCTAAAGTCAACTTTTCGATTTGGATTTGATTATTTGGATCTTTAGAGAAGTTTATTTCAAAGATTTATCTAAGAGTTATTATTGAAAAATATGTTGATGACATATTTTTCATAGTAGTTTTAAAATCTGAAAGTTAGTTTTCAAATACTTAAATCATAAACCTAACTTTGACACCTTGATAAGAGTTTAAATTGTTAAATTTGGTTGAAAGCAGTAAGTAAATGGTTTATTAGTCTCTCAGAAAAGAAGCATAATTTAATTTAAATTAATTGATAGACCTTATTTAAGGTGTTACATGATTTTAATTAATAAGAAATGTTAGATCTAATTAATCTCTTATTTGTATTTATAGGAAACAATCAATAATCTTAATCCATATATTTAGTAACCGAATTAAAATTAAGAAAATATGATTAATTAACTATTCTATCTCATAAATTCTTCACTGAATGTAAATGTTTATTTGTCAGTTATTTTATTGAATCTATATTTTATTTTATGTCGTTAGTTTAGAATTTTTCAAACCAAATAATTGTGAAAGGATGTTTTGGTTTTTTTTGTCTATTAGAGTTTGTTAAATTGTTTAAAAACAATGTGATTCCTCTTTAGACTGACCTTAGAAGTATACTCATCATTTTCTATAAGTGATTTTTATTCTTACGAGTGATCGAACACGAATTGTATGCAAAGAATACACAAATATATGTATCACAACAAGTAATATAATGATAGAAAAATATCGTTTGCATGAAAATTATATTATTAGAAACTAATTTTTAAAACTAAAAAAAACAAAAATCAATTTTTTTTGTTTTTATATTTTTAGAAAGCAGAATTAAAAGAACTAAAAATGAATAGCAGTAATTAATGAACTCAAATTTGAAAACTAAGAAGATATATGAGAAAATATATAGGAATAATTAATTTCTCAATTTTCTAAACATGTGAATCACTAAAATCCTCTAAATATAATCATGAATCAATTACATAATCAATTAATATAATTATCAATCAATTACATGATCAATTGAATTTAAGCTAGCATGTATTCCTCTCTCAAGTAAACTACATATCATATAGCAATTAACCTAATCACACTCTCATGCCAATTAAATTGCATACTACTCGTTAAGATCATCAACTATGGATCACATACATAAAAATCATACATATATACCTAAAAACTATGCATGTTATTTAATCAAGATAAACAATTAAAAATATTTCTCAAATCTATTTAATTACCTCTATAGATTAATTGTTGGCCAAACAATTAATAGCATAAAAGTGAGATTAAATAATAAAATTAAATTGAAATCATAATTAGGGTAAAATGTTAGATTATCATATGTTGAAAATTGGGTTCATACTCTAGATTAATAAATTAACTAAACATAATTTTGTTCATAAAAAAAAAAGAGAAGAAGAAGAAATATAATCAATCTTTTGAATCGTAGTACCTATCTTCTCTTGAATCTCCACCATAATTGTATCTCCTTTTAATTTTTTGTATTTTTCTCCCTTCTTAGCTCCAAAATCTGATAAAAAATATGTTAATTTTGATTCATTAGGGTTTATAGGGCATTTAGAGAGGGTTAAATTAGGCTCAGGTGAAATATGGACCATCAAATTAGCTCAAATCGAGGGTTGAGATGAAGAAAGAGAAAATTAATAGTGATAACTAATAAAAACATGACATGTGGGATGTGGGATTTACTCGATGAATCAATGAGCGATGCATGACGTGGATGGACTAGTCACAGTCAATGTGGCTGAGTCAGCAACACGTGGTGATATGTAAATCACAGATGTAGCTTGCATGGCATATCGGTGGAAAGAATCGATGAATTAGGTGATGATGTGTGGCACACACCTTGATTAGGCTCTGAAACTCAAAATGAACATCGTGCTGACACATGGTATAGTGCTACATCACACGGTACAAGTAGCATTGCATGATTAGCCCTTTTTGCTTGTATGGCACTCATGTGGCATGTTTGCTCAGCTCCCCAACTTGCGTGACATTTATGTGGTAACTTTTGATTGGTCTTGCATTAAGAAATTCATAAAAAAAATCTAAAAAATTATATTTTTACCCTCTTTCACTATAAAGTCATATTTTAATATCTTAACCCTAAAAATACTACTTATTGAATAAAAAAAGCAAATCTTAAGCAAAAAAGTGAACTGATAACTCTACTTTCATAGAATCTTCAAACCTTAAACTTAAATGTTTACTTGTTCTCAAGTAAAGTCAAGTCTAACTAGATAAAACGACATGGGTAAATATTCATAAATAAATATATAGATATATTAATACATGTATATTTAGCGAAAACTATCCCCCTGAAAAGTCATACAATTCTGTGACAATGAGGTTCACACATTCATAAATTAACGTTCCATCAATTAAAAGATATGCAAAGTTTTTGACAAATTGATTCATGTGTGTGTTGCACATGATATCATCCAATGCACTCATGAAGTCAACCTATATGAGTATAATAATCTATTCAATCTCAAAAAAAGTCTCATACATCTATTTTTCACATCCTTATCCACTAATATAAATATACACATAGCTAAGGATCAATAAGGCCTTTACATGCTTATAATGTAAGGCTTATGTGAGGGTCGATAAATGAAGACATTTAGGCTCTTTCCACACTTCAACTTTCTTTTAATTCATCATATACTTTTTAAATACAATGAGCTTTAAATTAATATTTTAGTGCACACTATCTTATCATTTTTTTCCATATTCTTTTATTCCAAGTATTTTTTTATAACTTCACAATATTCCCAATCATATTTTCAATTTTATTTTCCTTTTCTTTAGAGAGATTATTGTGTTGTGAGTTTTTTTTATAGGGTGCATTATATTTCACCTTACTCTATAGCATAACACATGATTGCATTTTTTTTCTTACAAGCTAAAGGTGCAAGGGTAAAGGTAATGCTTATTGGTTAGACATAAAATGTGGCTTAAAGACATAAAAGGTTTTTTGTTAGGCTCAAATGGGTGACTATGGATATTAACAATGGTTAGATTGAAAGACTTAATTGATCCAAATGAGGCCTAAATCATTTATTTTGCTAAATAATATTTAGAATTTAGCCTCAAGAGATAATCAAATGGACTTTGAAAAATGGTAGATCTCATCAATTCGCACAACTCAATACAAATTTTCTCTCAATAAGAATACCAAAATCAATCATAAACATGTGCATACAAATTTGAATCATTCTAATCAAAACTAGCAAGCATATCACATGATTAATGTAAGTGTCTTAACAAGCATGTTACATTCCTTTTCCTAGTCATGGCAACCAATTTTTATCATTAAGTTCCTATGTTTCATATTAAGCATGCATGCATTTGGTTTCCATATATTTATCAATTTTTACCAAAATCATGATTAAAAATATCCTAAAAATAACAATAAAAATTTCTAAAAATTGAAAATGCGTACTAAATACTAAAGTATAAAATGAATTTTCCTAAGGTTTGGCATATCTTCAATTGTGCCCCTGAGGTTTATAAAATATCAAAATTGTTCTTATAATTTAATGGTGTTAATTTTCCATCCATTACTATTTAGATTACTATTCCTAAGCTCTGATACCAATTTTTGCGGATCGATATAATTTTTAATCGAGGGTTAATATTGACTTTGTTGATGGTCTTTGTTTATTTATTGAAGGTAATAATTTGTCTAAAAAGCTTATTATTTTTCTGTATAAGTCTAATTTTCTTCTATATTCATGACAATTACCTAGTATATTATGTTCTTCATTATATTGGTTGCTTAATTCTAATCCTGAATCTATTAATTGTCTTTTAAACATTAAGTTGTTGAATTCTTCTTCCTCTATTCTCACATATTTTAGACTAAAATAGTCTTTTAATATGCTTGAAACATGATGGTCTATGATGCTTGTAATAGTTTTAATATAATCTGTATAGATATCTAATAAGGTATTAAATCTTTTAAAATTTTCAAGACAAGTTTCATAATCTTCATTTTTAAAGTATTCATTTAAATGATAGAGATAACCTTTATCAAATTTTTCTAATATAATTAGATTTTTATCTTTGATTTCCATTGGAATTATTAGTTGTTTATTTCTAAAAATAATTTCCATTTTCCTTTTTTAGCAATAATATGTCTTGTTGTAAGCAAATATTTAAACATTCAAGATTATTAACTAGCTTAAATTTATAATTATTATACTTGAATTTGATAGGTCCACCATGGTCTTCCCTTTTGTTCGTCTTCTTTTGTTACACCTGTTATGCCTCAACTTTGCTCAAATCTCAATGCCCTCTTGGTAATGGTGAGCCTTTTGCATCCCTACATAAATGATGTCCAATAGTTGACTTACTAAAGAAGAGCAACTGAACTTCATTTTATTCATAGAATAATAATTATTACAACTTAAGCCCAACTAAGAACCTTGAAAGGGGTGCTCAGCCTCTCATAATTATTGGGTATAACATTATTGGTTTTGAGATTTCTAGATAGAGAGGTTTTCTATGCTAGAGTGTTTTAGAGTAGAGAGCTTTGGATTTTTGTGTATTTGTGTGTGTTTTTGAAATGATAATAAGGGTTCCTTTTATAGAACAAGGAATCCCTGTTTAAAAGACTAAAATTATTATTTTACCCTTGTTTTAATAATTTATCTATTTTTCTTCTTTAAAGGATAACCACTACTTTTTTCCTTGGCACATGCTACCGACTAAGATGTGGGGTCTACATCTTTATTTCTTTTGTAGTCTTCTGTCGACAGTTTCTTTTCTTATTTTTCTTTGTCATTTTCTACCGACGGTTCCTTTGATGACGTTGATAATGACACATCTTCATCTTCTCGGTCTTTGATGTAGAGAATGCATTTGTGGTCTTTGGTGGCTTTTCTGGCATAGAAGCATAATACCTTCCTTATTTCTTGACCAATTTCTAGGTTATTACAATTAAAATAGGTTTCATATTTGGTGATATTTTCACCATATTCTTCTGACAGAGCCATGCTACTATGGGAAATGATGATGACTTTACTAGTTGAATAATTTACTTTAATATCAGTAGAATTGTCAATCTTCCTAAGTTCATAGTAAATTTGACTTAGCATTTAACCTCTTAATATATATAGTTCTTCTGTGTTGAATTCCTTTTTTGGAAGTGCCCTTAGTTTAGGAACTTCTCTGTTTGTGTTGGAAATCCCTATCATGATGAAATGGTAAGGACTAATATTTCCTTCCTCATTCAAGTCCATTAATGAACTGAAAAATCTAAGATAAATAGGTTTATCACCTGC
Organism: Hippophae gyantsensis; assembly: GCA_030763125.1. Classification (NCBI taxonomy): domain Eukaryota; kingdom Viridiplantae; phylum Streptophyta; class Magnoliopsida; order Rosales; family Elaeagnaceae; genus Hippophae; species Hippophae gyantsensis. Next base: position 15,064,819 of record CM061036.1, read on the forward strand.
TTTAATTTTTCTTCTAAAATTCTTGATTGCTTTTTTAAAATTTTCTCGAAAATAATTTAACTCACTCAAATTAATTCCTGGATATATATTTTCTATTAATTTTGCATGAAATGCTTTATACAAAAATATTGGATCAATTCCTTCCAATATATTGAATTTACTTCTTGTAGGAAATTCCTTGTCTATAGTATAGAATTTCATATCTTCAATATGTTCTTTGGTAGATTTTTTGGCCAAATTATAGAGACTTAACCATTGTAGTTTACTGAGGTTTCTATATTGGTCCTTTTCATCTTCAATGATTGGAGTAGTTCTATGAGATGTCTCCCTAAATAGTACTGAATGTTTTACTATTTTTGATGTCTCTGGAGGAGATGTTTCTCTAAATAGCACTAGAGGCCTTGCTATCTTTCCAGGATTTTTCAATATGCTTGGAGCTATTGGTTGTTGTTGTAGTGTTGCAGAATAATTTCTTACTATGTCCTCTGGAGTTATTAGTTTTGGTGTTTTGTAGTTGGCATAACTACCTTAAGCTTTTATTCTGTTGGTGAAGGCTCTATGAGTTACTCCACTAATTCCTAGAATAGATTTGCTAGCTTCTATCCAGTTGTTATAAATTCCTGGTTTTGGGCCATTATCGACCACATAAACTTTTTTATGTTCTTTTTCTACCTCATCTGCCTAATTGAGCGTTGTGGTTTTAGAAGCTTTTTTGTGAACTGTTAGGTTCTTCCTTTTTTAATGGAGATTCCTCGTTTGAGCTTCTGGTCTCTAGACATTATTTTGAACAATTAAGTTCTTCCTGTTTCTTTCCTATCTCCATAAGAGATTTTTTGAGATATAGCAACTCAAGTTGTTCTTGTAGGATTTTTATCTTCTTTTCTTTTATCTTGATTTTGATATCAAGATGTTCCATTCTTGAAAGCATAAAAATAGTTAGAGGTGCTAATTATTTGGTAAGGGTATCAACTAAACTATTTTTATGGCCTAGAAGATGTTTAACATCAAAATTATAATGGTTGAACCACTGTTGCCATATAACTAATCTTTCTTGTTTGTAATCACATGTAATATTAGTTCTTAAGAAATAACCAAAATTCTTGTTATCTATTCTAACAATGAATCTGGAGCTTATGACATATATTGAAAATTTCTTAATAGCCTTTTTAACATCTAAATATTCTTTTTCATTACTATGATAATTTAATTCCGATCCTTGGAAAGATCCTAATGTATATCTACAAAAATATTCATCTTTGTCATATACTCTTGCTTTAAGAACTGCTCTCCAATATTATTGTGAAGCATTTGTTTCAATTATCATCTTATCATCTGGTCTTGGATGATATAAAGTTGGTAATTTTTTTTACCTTTGCTTTTACTCTATCCATATATAGAGTATCTTCTTCTGTCCATTTCCAAATATGATCTTTTTTTAATTTTTCTTGTAATGGTTTTCTCATTTCTACAAGTTTCTTGATATATGTTTCCACATATGTTAAAAATCCTAAAAATCTTTGTAATTGGTTTTTATATTTTAATTTACTAGGAAAATCTTGAATATTATTTAGTATATGGGGTTGTTGATTATATTTTCCATCTTCAATTTCCAACCCTAAGTATTTAATTTTTTGTTGAGCAAGTACTGCTTTCTTTTCAGAGAGTACAATGCCTTCTTTTCTACATTCTTGTAGAATATTGATAATATCCAAATAATGTTTATTTAATTCATTACTGAAAACCAAAATATCATCTATGTAAACACAACAAATATCTTGTAATTTCTTAAAAATGTTATCCATATATCTTTGAAAAATACCTAGAGCTTGTTTTAATCCAAATAGTATAACTATCCATTGGAATTGTCCTTGAGGGAAACTAAACGCTTTTAATTTTTGGGATTCTTCATCCAGTCTTATTTGCCAAAATCTACTTTTACAATCAAAACTCGAGGAGTATTTCTTTCCTTTTATTAATGATAATATTTCTTCCTTTTTGGAATGAAGTATCCATCATCAATGGTTTCTTTATTCAGTGCTTTAAAGTTTATTACCATTCTCTTTTTTCCTCTTTTTTCTCAACTTCTTTTTCAACTAAAAATGCTGGACTAGAGTGTGGTGAATTACTTGGTATTATGAATTTTAATTCCAAAAGTTCTTAAATTTGTTTTCCAAATTCAATCATGTTTTCTAGAGTATAAATCATTGGTTTTACTTTTATGATCTTGTTAGGATCTCTTAATTTTATGTTGACTATTGTTTTAGATTTATTTGTTTTTGGATCCAAAAGATTTTTTGAACAGACTGTTTTTAATAGTTTTCTAATGCCTGTTAGGGCATTGTCTTCTTGTATTTCATTGAGAAAAGAGTTTTTTTCTTCTATATCTAATGAAATATTTTCTAAATAAGGTTTTTGTTGGTCTTCTATCTCACCACGTTTTCACTTTTTATGTTGTTGCATAAAAGTTGGGGTTGAGACAGTTAAAGCTCTTCTTACTTTAGAAACATAGATGATATCTCCTTCTAAGGTTGTGAGACTTATTTTGTAGGAATGTTGTGTGAAAGGTTTATATAAGTTTAGGAAATTATTTCCTATTAACAAATCTATTCCTGCTTCTTGTTGATATATGGTAAGAATGTGAAAGTTTTCTCCTCCTATCATTATATTAGTATCTTTTAATATCTTATTGAGTTTTCTTGTAGTATTATTAGCAATTCTTAAAATTAAATCTTTTGATGCTTGTTTCCAATTGTCTTCTGGAAATACATATATACTGGCTACACACATACTAGCTCCTATATCTATATATGTTTGTAAATGATAAGTGTTATAGCCTTTAAATTTTAGTCCTAATTTAATGTAAGTACTATTTGGATTTGTAATACTATACAAATAATTCATCTTCTGATGAAGAATATTCATAATTTGAGTGTTCATATTATGAGTCAATTATTTCTTCCTCGGTTTCTTCAGATAGACACTGTAAGTATCATTTATATTAGATTCCTCGATTGGTTCTAATTCCATTTTGAAAGCTTCTTCTAAGATTTTTTCTTTTTGTAGAAATTCTTTTTTATGTTGAAGTGTGCTTGGACATTCGTTAGCATAATGTCATAGATCCAACATCTGCATTTTTTCTTTCTTGAAGGGCAATAATTCCTTTTTTCAGAAGGTTTATAATTCTTTCTTCTAAAATATCTTTTCTTTTAGTTTTCTCTATTAAATCTCTTTTCATATTTTGGAAATTTTGTTTTATGAATTTATATTTTTAAATCTTTTATATTTTTTATATTTATATTTTTGTTTATAAGATTTTATATTACATCCATATTTCCCTAATATTCTAAAATCTCTTGTATCATAGCAAATTTTATCATTTCCTCTTATTTGTTTATATTATTTTCTCTATTGGCATTTAATAATGATCTAATCTTTAAGGCTTCTTGTTCTTCCTCCTAGAGTATCTAGTATAGTTTCTCTATTCCTTTGTTCCCAATTTTCTGTTAAGATTTTTTATAGTGTTTCAGGTAATGTTTGAAAAAAACATTTCTTTATTAGTTGTTTGCATAGAGGGTGGTAATTTATGGTAATACATTTCATATTCACAAATAAAAGAATCTATGTAACACATGTTACAAATTTCCATATTTTTTAGATGTCATTTAGCTTCATTGCTTTCATTTTCACTGGATTCAGTGACATTCCTTCCTTTATCTTCTCCAATAAATTCTTTGTATATTTTATTTATTAATGTATCCAAGTATTTTCTTCCTGTGGAAGCATTTCCTTGTATTAACAAATGTTGTTAATCTATTAAGTTTGAAAACCAAACTTTAACATTTCCTGTCATTTTATGTGCTATAAGTACTCTACAGGTTGAAGGATTTGTTTGGGTAGTTTGAGAAGTTTGTATGAGCACATTCATTCCACTAGCCCATTCATTTAAGGCTTTTTTCCTATCTCTTATACAATCTAAATCTAGAAGTTACTCTTTATCTTTAATTTTATAATTTTTACATTGAGGGTAATGTAAGTTCTAGGTTGGGGGTGAAAAAAGTTACATTATAAAATTAAGCTAATTTGAAATTTTTATTTAAACATATGTTAGCTTTTTTACATTGTTCAAATTTTTACTTATTTTTGTGTGATTTTATTTATTTTTTTTGGTTTATAAATTTTAGTTTAATTTAAAAAAATTTCTTATAAAATTATCATATCTTTTAGTTAATTTTAAGTAAATGATTAAGTCTTTGCATTGTTAGATTATTTTCTTGAATATTTCATGGATTAATGTGATAATTAGATAGTTTTTGTCATAGTTTATATTTCATGATAAAATATTGAAATTACAATAAACTCAAAATTGGTATTTAGGAATCAAATAATAGAGAATACCTTATGAAGTGTCATATATATATTTTTTATTGCTTAAATTAAATGATTTAAGTAAAGAGTGAAAGTATATGCCCTTCCTCATTCATGCATGACTTCTAAAAAAGAGATATATATGGCGTTACCTAAGAAAATACAAGAGAAAAAGCTAAAAATTAGCCATTTATTATGTTATACAAAAATATGTACAAATTGTACACAAGTCCTTTCTAAAAAAAGAATATCTATAAAAAATGAGAAAAAAATAAAAAAAGTAAATAGTATAAACAAATATTATGATATATAAGTAACCTACAAAAGTTGTGAGAAATGGTTAAATATAAAAGAAAATACTGGAAATAAATTCACAAGAAGTCATTGTATTTTCTTCATCTCTAAAAGGCATGTTACTTGAAATTTTTATTTAACAAATTTGACTGATGTAAGAGAATAGTATTTGATTTGTTTATAAAACATTTTTATTCAATTCTATTTGCATATACCTGTTAATGAATGCTTGAACTAATAAGATCAGTGTTATTGAGAGTATGCCTTATGAAGTTAGAGTCAAAGCGAATTTAGATTTCATACACTAAAATTGAACAAATTTAATATTTATACATTTTGCATTTAAATAAGAAAATGATTTTGCAACTCATTATTATAGTAAACCATGAATGTTCATAATATTAAAAAGACTTATGCTATGAATTTTAGTTGTAAATTTAAAATAAATTTTATGCATGAGAAATTTTATAATTCTTTTTATTTTGTTATCGTTATCGTTTTCATTTGTACTTTGTTTTAAAATTATTTTTTTATTTATTTGATTTTGTTATTTATTTATTTTATAATATTTTACATTTTTAATTTGATGTTTGTCGGTATCATCTCTTCATCTCTGAAAGCTCACAAAATATTTAGACTCGTCCATTAGGGAAACCTAGGGGTTCAAGGGCTAGTTGCTTACGTTAAATGAAACTATATAAATCTACAGAAATCATTAGGATTGTTTAATTTTATTATAGTCTTTGTTTTTAGTTTTTTGCCTTTCTTTCTAAGAGACTAGTAAGAAGTTGGTTAGTAGTTGTGATGAGTACTTAAAAACACTTAATATATTGTGATTTTATGCACTTTAATATCTTTTTTGGAATCACTGCTTTAAAATGATTTAATTAATCAACACTTAGAAAATAGTACCTGAAAGCATTCCATTATGACATTAAAGCTTAAAAGATTTACTTATTTAAAACGTACATATGTTCCAAGCCATTGAAAAGGGTGTACAAGAAAATTGAGGTTCCAATTTTTTAGAAGGGTGTAGACTACGACATGGAAATAATATGTGTCGTGGTACATGTTTATTGGATCACAACATGAAAATAATGTGTGCCATGACTCTCGACCATCTGATCTATTTTTGCCTCTCTTTCGTAGCATTTTCTAAAGCTATATAAAGGTCCTTCCTTCATTGTAAAAATAATCCCCTTCATCCCTCAACTCTCTTCTAGTTGATTCTTAATTTCTTTCTACTTTTTTTCTTTTCATAGTCTTAAAGTTCTTCTCTCAATTTGAGAGTTGAACATAGTTTATGTAGTAGTTTTCATTTCATTTCAATAAACAATGTTGGAAATTTTGTTTGTAGATTTTCTAGAAACAAAAACAATACTAAGATTATGTAAGCATATAATTGAGGTATATGTTAAATGTATTTTTTTCAAATTACCTTTATGCGTTGTTTTATATGCTAAGTTTAATTTATTAATCATTTATTAAATTAAGCATATTTGACTGAAAATATTATGAGATATTAGTAATGTTGTTATGCTTGTGAAATATTAAAGTAGGTAAACATTTTTGTAAAATAAATTAAGTTTTATTTCTTCATCAAGATTTGAATAAAATTTGTAATGGAAAAGTATATTGATGAAGTATTTTTTATAATAAACATGAGAATTAAATTTAAAATTTAATTACCTTAATCTGATCTCTTTTTTATTTTGGATTTGATTATTCATATCTTTAGAAAACTCTATTTCAAAGATTTGATATGTGTTATTATTGAAAAATATGTTAATGACATATTTTTCATAATAGTTTTAAAATTTGAAAGTTAATTTTTGGATGCTTAAATCATAAACCTAACTTTGACACATTGATAAGAGTTTAAATTGTTAGATCCAATCAAATGCAGCCATTGAATGTTTTATTAATATCTTAAAATAGAATCATAATTTAATTAAAATTAACTTATAAACTTGATTGAATGCTTTAAGTGATTTTAATTAATAAAAAATGGTAGACCTAATTAATCTCTTATTTTTATTTATAAGAGAGAATCAATAATCCTAATCATATCTTTAATAACCTAATTAGTATTAAATAAGTATGATTAAATGACTAAACTATCACATAAATTCTCCACTTAATGTAAATGTTTATTTGTAATTTGTTTTGTTGAACCTATCATTTATTTTATATTGTTAGTTTAGAATTTATCAAACCAAACAATCGTGATTGAATATTTTGGTTTTTATTTTCGTCTATAATAATTTGTTGAATTATTCAAAAATCATGTGATTCTTTTTTAGCATTTGTAATTCGTCTATAATTTATGGCTTAGCATTTGGGCTAGAACTAGTAATAGCATAAAAAAATAGCTAAATTTTGTATAATCATACAGTAGAGTCAAGACATCTCAAGATCAAATTCCAATCTCATTGGAAAAATCAATTGGAACACATGACTCCATTTGATTGGTCCAAATCACTATTAAAAAGTCAAATAGCTACAATCAGCTCAGATTTAATGCAAAACAAGCAGTTTACGGTAAGTTTCTTGAATTTATATATTTCAAAATATATATTAATAACTCAAATCCACATTTATGGAAGATCGTTAACATATTAACTTATATTAATTATTTAATATTTAAATAATTATATTAATTTAGATATTATTTAATAAGTATAGGTTATTTACAAGATTTTCATTAACCCAAGTCTATAAATAGGCCATCTTCACCTCAAAAAGGAATACATAAAGAAATGCTCAAACTCTCCAAATCTTTTATGATCTAAGTTCACTCTACAAAAACTAACTTAAGTATCAAAGTGGATACGACATCCTACGGTGTCATTCCTTCTGATTTGTTTGCTAGTAACTTATAGGATCAACAAGCAAGAATTTAGTGACCACAAAAATCTAGTTCAAAAAAAGTAAACACACAAATTTTTTGTTGAGATTTAATCTCAACAAAATCAACTTAACGTAATTACCATATTAGAGATGAAGTATTTTTAGATTTGAAAAATAATAATCGACTAAAGCCAAAATTTATAAGATTCAATAGTACCTATAGAACACTTGGGCATAAACTTTAATCCTGGGAATTTGGAATGGCAAACTCTAGCCCAAATTCTAAGCCATAAATTAAATCACGTGCTAATCACATCAGTTAGGAAGCTGGTAGAATTCTCAAGCATAAGCTTTGGTATTGGGAACCTAGAATAGCCAACTACTGTCCAAAAGCAAAGTAATTGATGAGTGCTTAAAAAGCACTAAAATTACCATGATTTAATGTAATTTAATTGATTAAATAGATTTATATTTGTATGATTTTATCATATTTTTATATAAATTTTTCTTTTCAAAATCAAGGGTATTTTTATTGTTTTTCAGGTATTTTCATTCAATAATAATTTAAAGACTTAAAGAAAAATACTAGAAGCAATACATCATAAATATGTTGAGAAGAAAAATGAGGAAAAGACAAAAAGAAGGAAAAATTAGACAAAATGGGTCAAAATGGTCAAAAATTTCAAAAGTACCAAAATCTCGTGCACAACCGCCTAGTCACTTTGAGTCCCGTGTGCACACCCAACACACACCTAGCACACGCCAACACATGTGTTTCCAGTGCATACTACCAAATACATGCCTAGCACACGCCCGACACACACGTGACACAATCCCGATAGAAGCTGCGTCGATTTTTATGCGCACTAGAGCACACTCGTGCCATGTCCTGTGCACGCCAAACACCTATCTGCCACAATTTTTGCACCCCACACACATGCTAGCCTATCCAAAGACGTCCAAAATCAATTTTTAAAAAATTTCCCACCTTTTTTGGCCTTTGTCTCACCTATAAAAAACCCTCTCTCCTTATTGTAAAACAAACAATTTTCTTATCTCTTTCTCTCTCTAGAAAGTTTTTTTTAGTTTCTAGGTTTAGAGTTCTTCTCTTTTTGAGAAGAACTAACTATGATTTTATAAATTTTTAGTTTTTGGTTCAATAAGTGGAAATGGAAATCCATTTGGAGGTTTTCTAACAACATAATTAACATCAAAGTTCTATAACGATTATTTTGAGGTATACCTTTAAAATGAATTCTTTACATTTATTTTTAATGTTTTATTCTTATATGTTATGTTTAATTTGTTTGTGATTGAATTTAACATGGTTGGAGTTTTTTAAATATTATAAAATAATAACGTTGTTATGCTTGCAAAATATTAAATAGGTAAAACATTTCCATAAAATAAATTGAATTTATTTTTATTCAAGATTTTATATTAAGGATATTGGAGAGAAATATATTATTTTTCATTACAAACTTAAATATGAAAATTAGATTTTATGGATTAATTATCTAGTCTGATTTAAAATAGTGTTATTTTATTTGTTGGTACAATCACCCGGTAGTTAGAGTGAAGCTCTATTTCAAAAGTCTTTTTATAAGAACTATTATTAGATAATGTATCGACGACATATTTTCAGTAATGATTTTAAAACTTGAAAGTTAGTACTCGGATAATTAAATTCTTAGGTTTAATTTGGACACCTTGAATAAAGTCTAATTAACTGATTTTGCCTATTGTTGTGATTAGATGGTTTGCTATTTTCTTAGAAATAATACTAAAATTTAATACTTAATTAATTAATAGGTCATGCCTAAGGATATTAGGTAATTAATATTGAACAAAATAATTTGGACCTCGCCTAAGTAAACTTTCATACAAGAAAGAGAAAATCAACAAATATCAATTTATATTTTAAATAAAGTAAATAATATAAGCAAACATATTTAACTTAGTTATTATATCCATAAATACTACACTGCTATGAATGATAAAAATTTACATTATTGTATATTGAATCATATCTATGTTTATTTTTATTATTTCATTAGATTAGAACACAAAAATCAAAATATCGTGACATAATATTTAGGATTTAATTTCATTTTTAAGATTTTGAATAATAAATTAAAAGCAACATATATTTCTTCCTTAGGTCGACCTTGAGAGTATACTTGTCATTTTTTATAAAATGATTCGTGCACTTGCACGAGTTTTACAAATAATAAAACCAAAGTATCTACAAGATCGACATTGCATCTTGTTTCATCAGTAACTAATTAAATCATGATCTTATCACCTTGGTTAAGAAATAAGTAGAATGCTCGGTATAGACTTTTTACCTAGGAAGTTAGAATGGCCAACTCTTTCCTAAAGCCAAGCTTCTCAAACTTATGCATAACACTATCAGTTCAATCCATAACAATAACTTAAATCCCCGTCAAAAGATGAGGTCGATGAGTCAAGATGTTTACAAATCTTGCTAAGGAGGATCTATTATTCAAATATAAAAAAGAGGTATGAAACTTGTAGATAAAAGCTCAGCCAACACATTCAAGGCCCTTCAAATGTTTAGCTACATAACTAGGATCACAATCCTCTTTATCTTCCTTTACTAAGGGAGAAAGCTTAGCCTAAATCTTGCTCATATATTTGGCCACTTCCTTACTCATATAGGATGAGGTTAAGCGCAAACTAGTACATATTTTCTCCAACACCTTGACAACATGTATAAATTTGAGGAATGCATCCTCCCTCTTTTTAAGTAAAAACTTTCCCAATTTACTCAGAATCCTCTAAAAACCCTTATTGTATATTTGGAGCTCCTAAGAGGCTATTAGTTACTGAAAAAATCTCATTATGTCTCTATACATCTATCACATGGCACCTAATAATAAAAAAATATTTTCCAAATGATTTGATTATCATCCAGGATAAGCCTCGATGGGCTTACACCTAGATAGATGTTGATTGGAAGCTTATAGAAGCTTCTATGAGTCACATACTGATCGAGAATAGCTCTTTCACATATCATAGGACCTCTAGAGGCCTACAAAGTAGTCTCTACTACCTTAGGGACCTCAAAGTACATAGAATATTAGCTCCCCTTACCAATGGTAATCTCCAAAATTATGTTTACTAAACCAACATAGCATCTATCTCTAGATAAGAGTGCATAAGCTCCCAACATCTGATGTAGCATTCTTTCAAAAGTTCTATCATTAAGGGAACTGATCCTTGTGCCCAATTGGATAACTATACAAGATTTTCACTCATCTGATCTTAATCAGAATAGCTAGCACTCATAGCTAACAAGTCCTTATAATATAAAAATACAATATTAAACTAAAGATACACACAATCTCCTAGGAAACCCTGAGAATAACTATGATTCCATATACAATCATGAGGAATTAGAACCCTAGAAGAAACATACTTTGTCCTACTTTCTCCTCAAAGTATAACCTAACTAACATGAGCATCGGAGTCCAATTGGAAACACCACCCCTTTCATATGGTATTCCTTTGGGTTCTAACATTTGCTACTTTTTTTCAGGTCCTAAATAAATTGAGATTAAATCTGCATCAATAGCTTGGCATCGCTTATGGGAACTTTATTTTGATAAAATTTGAGATCTTAGAGAAAACCATAAAGCAAACATTTTTAAAGGCCTAATTCTCTATAGTATTTGCATTAATTGCATGAGCATTAGTCTCAGAAGACAACCAATTTCAAGAACATCCAAACCCTCGACAAGAAGGTGATCAGGTTCTTCTATGTAATATGATTGATCAAATTGAAAGAGTCCATGACCTGGTACACAACCAGGGTAAAGAGATACAAACACTTAACCAGGTTACATAGTAGAAAAACAAATAGTATAATATTAGATAAGTAGATAACTTTAAACAACATATATTATAGATATTCAATATAAAGTAGGCAAGAGTATAAAAGCTTTCTAATCAGAGTTTAAGCTTTTAGTATGTTATTACATACACACCTTAAAATCATATTGTACTAGCACAATAATAGATCATGCATAATAAGCAATATAACAAGATAAACCCATATAAACACTGTATCTATGTGGCAACATCATCGGGTTTCTTAAGGTAACGACTATGCACAAACAATTCACATAAACAATAAATTAGTTACAACTTTGAAAATAATAAAGCCACTATCACCTCTATCAATGGGAACCTATATCCAAACTTCCTATTACTACTTTTTCCTACTAATTTTACAATGACCTAGTTCAACACTCGAACCTAGCCCTTTTTCATAACTAACACCACCCAATGTGGTGATATCTATAACCACTGATCAATAAAAAGAAGTGTAACTACTCACAACCTTGAAAGACACATTGTCCATTAGAAATGTCAAATAGTATATAAGAGACACATAGTCAAACCATGTACACACATAACAAAAGATTTGATAACTCAACTTAATAAACGACCCATACTTAAATGTAAGCTCTCCAAAATAATTTAAAAATACATATATTTTTTACTGTGAATTTTGGTAGAGTTTATGTACTAAAATCAATGGGTAAATAGTTAAGAGAAATGAGAGGTATTTATAGATCTCAAATACCTGTCTCTCTAGCTACCTAGGCGAATACCTCCCCAAAAGTGGTGGAAAGGGTGGTGGCATGCTTATTGGTGAGGTTCTGAAAAGATATTTTTTTTGTTTCCAAAAATGTCGTGTAACATCCCAAAAGGGTGCACAAACTCTGATACTAATTGAAAGAGTCTGTGACTTGGTACATAACCAATGTAAAGGGTTACAGGCTTCTTAAGGACTCATCCCTAACTTGAAAGAAAGAACAAAAAGTAAACACTTAACTAGGTTACATAGTAAAGGAAAAAATAATATAATATCAAATAAGTATATAACTTTGAACAATAGATATTATATATATTAAATAGAAAACAGGCAAGAATATAAAAGCTTTCTAATCAAAGTGTAAACTTAGAGGCTGTACCTATATTTTAATATTCTCAAGTTGCTTAAGGTAACCACTATGCATAAACAATTCACTAAACAATAAATTAGTTACAACTTTGAAAGAAATAAAACCACTATTACCTCTATTAGTGGGGACCTCTATCCAAACTTCCTATTACTACTTTTTCAACGACTTGGTTCAACACTCGAACCAGACTCTCTTCCACAACCAACACCACCTAATGTGGTGATATCGATAACTACTAATCAATAACAATAAGTGTGACTACTCATAACCTTGAAAGACACACAGTCTATTCTAAATGTCAAATCGTGTACAAGAGACATATAGTCAAACCATGTATGCACACAACCAATGATTTGATAATTAAGCTTAATAAATGACCTACACTTATATGTAAGCTCTCCAAGATAATTTAAAAAATAGATAAAATTTCCAATGCAAATTTTGGTAGAGTTTAAGTGCTAAAATCAATGGCTAAAGAGTTGATAGAAATGAAAGGTACTTATAGAACTTGAAAACCCAACTTGCCAACTATGTTGCAAAAGATGGTGGCAAGCTTATTGGCAAGATGCTAAAAGAGATATTTTTTGTTACCAAAAATATCGAGTATCATCTACAAATACACATACCCGAAACAAACCAAAAACCCAAGTGATAACATTGCCTCCCTCGCACGTTCCCTCGTTGAAAACCATAACACTCCACTTAGCATGCATACTACGAAAACCAACCCTGTGGTATGTGTAAACATGATCGCATACAAAGTGTACCCAACTATATGCATTTGTGAATTACTGATCCACAGTAACCAACAATATGTAGAGGAAGATAGATACACTAAGTAAAATAAACAGACATTGTGTTTTGTACATGGGAAGCCAACAATGACATAACAACCTAAACGTCTTACATTCTTCCCTTTTGGCTTTCCATGTCAAAATAGTTCACAACTATATATAGACACACATCTATCACGAGATGATCATGAACATGACCTAAAGATGCTTATTCCCAAGAAAAACAAATCAACACACACCCAAACTAGAACACACACCTAAGCTAAGTGCATCCATCTTGTGCACTCCATCCATCTTCATGTATCTACTCATCCACTCCATCACTCTAAAACACATGGGTTTCAACACCACTGCATATAAACACATATGAAGTTCTAAGACTTTACTCTACCCCTATATCATGCATACATAAGACAAACATACACACCATGAAAGTATCATACGTAAATAGCATGTAGTCAAACTATATACTATCGGTTTACCCTTACATAGGTGAACACCAATAGGCAAACAACACATAAAAAGTAAAAAACTCTCCCTGGCTTCATACAACACTCCACTTGAATGCATGTAAGTTAGACAACAATATGTAATGCAATCCTACTAATGAATAAAATCGGCAATGGGTTAGCAATATCGATTTTGGAAATACTTTGGTTTTATATTTGTAAAACTCTCATAAGTGCATGAATCATTTTATAAAAAATGATAAGTATACTCCCAAGGTCGATTTAAGGAATGAATATATGTGGTTTTTAATTTATTATTCAAATTTTTGAAAATGAAATTCATCCTAAACAGTTTATCATGATATTTTGATTTTTTTTGTGTTTTATAATCTAATAACATAAAAAAATAAACATAGATATGGATTCAATAAACAATTATGCAAATTTTTATCATTCATAACAATGGAGTATTTTAGGATATAATAATTAAGTTAATTATGCTTGCTCATTATTTAGGTTATTAAAGATATAAATTGATATTTATCTCTTTTTTATATAAATACTACCTTTGGTGGAGTTAGATATTCTTTATTAATTAAACAAATCAATTAACACCTATGAGCGTCGTCGATAATTAATTTGGTTAATTAAATTAATTCCTTTTTTATAAGAGATTGAAAATGAACCATTTAAATGGCACATTTGGTGGGGTTAGACATTTTAAATTTTATTCAAGGTGTCCAAATTAAACCTATGAATTTAATTATCCGATTACTAACTTTCGAGTTTTAAAAAAATTATTGAAAATATGTTGTCAATACATTTTTGAATAATAATTCTTATAAAAACTTTGAAAATATAGTTTCACTCTAACTACAGAGCGATTATACCAATAAATAAAATGACACTACTCTAAATCAAACTAGATAATTAAACCTTAAAATCTAATTTTCATATTTAAGTTTGTAATGAAAAATAATATGTTTCTCTTTAACATCCTTTATATAAAATCTTAAATGAAAACAAAATCAATTTAAATTATAGAAATATTTTATCTATTTAATTTTCGCAAGCATAATAATGTTATTATTATATCCTATTTACAAATAGCTAGCCATGTTAAATTTAATCACAGATAAATAAAATATAACATATAAGAATTAATATAAAAATAAATGTAAAGAATTCGTGTTAAAATTATACCTCAAAAGAATCCTTACAAAACTTTGATGCTAATTCTATTTCAGAAAAATCTCCAAATGGATTTGTATTTTCGTTTATTTAATGAAAAACCATAACTTTACAAAAGCATAACTAGTTCTTCTCAAAAAGAGAAGAACTTTAAAACTAAAAAACTAAAAAAATTAAAAAAAACTAAGAAAGCTAGAGACAGAAAAGAGATGAGATTTTGAGACATGATTTTTACAATAGGGGAGAAGATCCTTTAATAGGTGAGGAAAAGGCTAAAAAAAGTGGGAAAATATCTTGAAAATGGTGTTGGATGCGTTTGGGTAGGCTGGCACACATGTGGGGGCGCTAGCGCACACGCAATTTGATGGATGGTCGTAGATAGAAGCATGACATGGGCGCAATTGCGCAGGTTGGACTCATCATGACGTGCGCAGGACTCGGCATTTGTTTTACCTTTTAACTCATTTTGTTCAATTTTTCCATATTTTTTACTTTTTCTCATTGGTTTCTCAACATATTTGTGATGTATTACCTCTAGTATTTTTCTTTGAGTCTTTAAATAATTTTTGAATGAAAATACCTAAAAAACAATAAAAATACTCGTGATACTAAAGAGAAAATTTTATATAAAAATATGATAAAATCATAAAAATATAAATCTATTTAATCAATTAAAATACATTAAATTATGGTAATTTTAGTGCTTTTTTAAGCACTCATCACCTATACTCACATGTAGCACATAGTATGGTAACAAACACATAGTTGTGCATATAAAATTCTTTCCCTTTTTGACAAAGAAAAGGAAACATCCTTATATGAAGGAGAGAAAGCATACATGCATGAAATAAAAAAAAGGAGAAGTAAACTGAGCAAGTTCAAAGAACAAGAATGTCCTTAGCTTAAACAATGTACTTAATGTAAACATTCACTAGGCCATCAGTCCATGATGGATTCAAGTGAGTGTATGACTAAAAATTTGATTTCATGCTTAGTGTGTGCTATGCTAAACTTGTTTACTATATATGTGCCATTAAGAAATTCTTATGCAAACCAAGCAAATAGAGATGTAGACTCAAGTTGAACCAAACTTCATAAGTCTATATTTAGTCTCTCCCTCTACTAGTGTAGGGGCCAACTTAGAAGATATCAATAGGTCTTTCAAAGCTTATAATAAAAGGCTAAGGTTTGGGTAGATAAAAAGAGACATTTATAGGTTTAAGCACACCTTTCTTCAACCAAAACAAGCATTTTAAGAAAAGATTTCACAACCATAAGAGTAAACATTAAACTCAGGTTTTTTTTACCTTTTACTTCTCAATATTCATATACTTACATTCCCAAATTCAAGTTATTTTCCTTTCACTACTTAAATTTTGTTCACTAACACCTCTCCTTTTTATTTTTCCTTCATTTTCTTCCTTTTTCCCTTCCTTTTTCCCTTTAACTTCTCTTTTTCCTTTTCTTTAACCAATGGGTAGAAAGAAATTCCCAAAGAAAATAAGCTCAACAAAAATCATAAAGAAATTCAACTAAGGGTATGCAAGGTAAGATGGATTAATCATTTGTGTTAAACCAGTATTTAGGAAGGGAAAACAAAATGTCTCTAAATGGGTCACTAAGGACATGTAAACATTGGTGGCTTGAAAAGTTTAAATGGTCCAAAGAATGCCTAAATCCTTTCTCTATCTAAGTAGTCTCTATGATTTCACCTTAAGAGACACTAAAGTGGATTCTAGAGCTTGTTAGAGACATACAATTCATCAAAGCATGAGATCTGCATAAACTTCTCAAAATAATCATATAATTTCACAAAGTTATTGCATATGTATAAGAAAAAGTTCATTTCAAATAAAATACAAACAATTGGCCATACAAATGCTCAAGAAATACACATGTCAAAACAGATGTACTTCATTTCAAGTCATTGATGAGTGCTCAAAAAGTACTAAAATTATCATGATTTTATGCACATTAATTGATTAAAAATATATATATTTATATGATTTTATCATATATTTATATAAATTTGTCTTTTCGGAATCACGGTTATTTTTATTGTTTTTCAGGTATTTTTGCTTAAAAACGTCACTTAAAGACTCAAAAAGGAATACTGGAGCCAATACATCACAAATACATTCAAAAATAAATGAGGAAAAGTAAAAAAATATGGAAAAATTGGACAAAATGGGTCAAAAATGTCAAAAAAGAGTAAATCGCGCCGCCCAGTCGCGTCGGGCACTACGCGCCGCGTGCCCAGCAACGCGCGGCCAGATCCTCCTTCTGCGGGCGTCCATGCTCTCGTCCGCGCGCGCCTACGCCCAGCCTGCTCCCATCTGCGCGCGTCCATGCTCTCGTCCGCGCGCGCCTGCGCCCAGCCTGCTCCCATCTGCGCGCGCCTGCTCCCATCTGCGCGCGCTTGCGCCCAGCTGCGC
Source organism: Hippophae gyantsensis (assembly GCA_030763125.1). Classification (NCBI taxonomy): domain Eukaryota; kingdom Viridiplantae; phylum Streptophyta; class Magnoliopsida; order Rosales; family Elaeagnaceae; genus Hippophae; species Hippophae gyantsensis. Next base: position 15,082,191 of record CM061036.1, read on the forward strand.
CCCATCTACGTACAGTCGCCCACGTCATGCTGACGTCATCAATGACGTCAGTAATCACCACTCTGCGTTTTAACATTTTTTCACCCACTTTTTATCTCCATCCTCACCTATAAATACCCCCTTCTCTTCACTTCAAAACACACTTCTCTCCTCTTTCTTTCTCTCCATTTCTTAGTTTTTAGTTTTTCTTAGTTTTTAGTTAGTTTTTCTTAGTTTTAGAGTTCTTCTCTTTTTGAGAAGAACTAGCTATGTTTTTGTAATTTATTTTCTTTTTTGATTCAATAAATGGGAGTGCAAAATCCGTTTGGAGGTTTTCCAGTAACGAGAATAGCATCAAAGTACTATAAGGATTTTATTTTCTTTACAATTATTTTTTATGTTTTATTCTTACATGTTATATTTAATTTGTGTGTGATTAAATTTAACTTTGCTGGCTGTTTGTAAACATGATATAATAATAACGTTGTTATGCTTGCGAAATATTAAATAGGTAAAAATATCTAAAATGAATTGATTTTATTTTTATTCAAGATTTTATATTAAGAATGTTAGAGAGAAATATATTATTTTTCATTACAAACTTAAATCTGAAAATTAGATTTTAAGGTTTAGTTATCCGGTCTGATTTTAGAGTAGTGCTTTTTTATTTGGTGGTACAATCTCTCAGTAGTTAGAGTGAAGCTCTATTTCAAAAGTTTTTATAAGAATTATTATCTGAAAATGTATTGACAACATGTTTTCAGTAGTGGTTTTAAAACTTGAAAGTTAGTACTCGGATAACTAAATTCTTAGGTTTAATTTGGACACCTTGAATAAAGTTTAAACTGTCTAACCCCACCAAAGGTGGCATTTAAATGGTTCATTTTCAATCTCTTAGAAAAAGGAATTAATTTAATTAAGCAAATTAGTTATCAACCCCACCCATAAGTGTTAATTGATTTGTTTAGTTAACAAAGATAACTAACCCCACCAAAGGTGGTATTCATATAAAAAAAAGAGAATCAATAAATATCAATTCATATCTTTAATAACATAAATAATACGAGCAAGCATAATTAACTTAATTATTATATCCATAAATACTCCACCATTATAAATGATAAAATTTGCATAAATGTTTATTGAATCTATGTTTATTTTTATGTAAGTAGATTAAAAACACAAAACCCCAAAATATCGTGATAGGATGTTTAGGATTTAATTTCGTTTTTAAAAGTTTGAATAATAAATTAAAAACCACATACATTCCTTCCTTAGATCGACCTTGGGAGTATACTTATCATTTTCTATGAAATGATTCGTGCACTTGCGAGAGTTTTATAAATAAATAAAACCAAAGTAACGGTAGGATCGACGATGTCGGTTCTACCCGATCAGTCATATGCATGTCAACCATATATCAACAATGATCCCTCTAAAATTCATTTTCCATGCAGTAAGTTAAAAAAAAGTAAAGCCTTCAGTCTCACGAAACACAATAACAATAACTAGCAAGTAATATGACAAGAATGGCCTTAAAGCAAAACAAAGCCCGAAAAGAAGGGAAAAGTGCCTCAAATGATATCAATAATAGCACTTACATCATTGCTAGTTAGGAGAAAGAAGAAAACTTACTAATTAGTGAACATCATAAGCAACATCCTTAAGGGAATAAAGAGACAAGGGATGCTACTAGAACTACTAAGCATGTGAGAAAGGCACAGGTTTCAACATAAAAACAAGAGAAATATTTAGATAGATTCAACATCCTAACACTAGGATTGCCAACAAAACACAAAAGTTTAGTTATAATAATTCATAAAGGTCAAAAGTTTGAATGATAGGTAAATAATCTATATGAGATACAGATGCATATAGCAAACTAGAATAAGCATATAATAGAGAGACATATGAAAGTGTAAGCTTCAAAGAACACCTCAGTATTCTCCAAAGATACATTTAAATCACAAGAGAATGAAGATCAGGCAAAAGAATAATAGAAACCAATAGGAGATAGATAAAGGACCAACATACAATATACTAGGTAGAAGAAAGAAGAACTTAGTAAAACAGGTGATTTGTGTTCTATATGACAAGAACTATGAATGACATAATAGAAGATAGGTGATAACTGTATATTATACAGTTATTTTGTCCATTTTATTAATTATAATTGCTATGTTTTTGACATTTTTAGTTAATTTTAATGTATTAAATGAATATTTACTATTAATTTCTTAAGGAATATATTTTTAAGAAAATTAAAGAATTTGAATCGAAAAAGAACTTAATTGTAGATAATAGATGTTTGAAAATTTAATTTAAATTAAAAGAGTGCTTAATTGCAATTAACAAAAGTATAAAATATAATTTGAATTAAAATAGGGATTAATTGCAATTAACAAAAGTTTAAAAATTAATTTAAATTAGAAAAGGGCTTAATTGCAATTAACAAAAGTTTAAAAGTTAATTTAAATTAAATTGGAGGGCTAAAATGTAATTAAAGAATTTTTTTGTGTGCAGGAAAATCAGGACCACACGCACCATTATCCACGCGTGCCACACACCGTTAGATCATCCAATCAATGGTAAGGATTAGGCATGTGGAAGCCAAACGCAACAAAAGCGATTAGACCCAATTTTTATAGATTGCACGATGCTCGGTGCACCGTGTGGGCCCACCTGGCCGCGCATGCTGGCGTGTAGGGTGGGACCCATGTGTCGCTGTGCGAATTGTCCCATACGACACGGTCCAGATAAACATCGTGTGCCCTGGAATTATAATGAATCAGACATTGTCACGTGTCTCGAATATTCTTTCAGCAATTCAAGAGCTAACATGTGGCATGTGTTGGTTAAAATAAAAACACAAAAACGGCGCATGTTTCCAACCGCGTCTACATCCCCCACGTGTCTAGAAGGAACTTCTCCTGTGCGATGCGATCCTCGTGTGCCCTCTCTTCATAGCGAATGAAAGGATGCCATGTGTCTTGTTATTTCTTGTAGCCAATCATATGCTGACATGTGGCATGCGTAAATTGAAATAAAAAATTCCATAAACACACACGATGTCCTCGGGTTTTGATTGCATAATATTCTTTCTTCGTGTTTTAAGAAAGTCTCCCACACGTGTATAAATTAATATTTTTGATGTATTATTTATCTCCCGTGTGTGTAAAAAAAATATTTTATGATGTATTTTTTTTAGAGTGTGGAGCTATAAATAGGATATTATTGTGATAAATTTAGGAGGTTGGAGAGGAGGTTAGAGTGTTGGAGTGTGGTACACACAAAAGCCATTTTTGACTTCTGTTGTGTTTTACGTGTGCCAGAAATTTGAGAACAGAAACTGATTTTAATTTTCTATTGTTCTTCATCTAATATTCCTTAAGTTTTATAATTTTCATTTTTCTAATGAAGTAATTTAATTTTTCTAGGGTTGCATTGTAGTTAAATTTATGAAGCTTGAATAAACTATTTTTGAATGATTTATGAGATTTTTAATTTGTTTATTCTATTTGTGTTTAATGATTTTGATTGATTGCAAGATTAATCAATTGATTTGTGACACATAAATAAACTTGAGAAAGACATTTTTGTGACACTTAAATAAACTTGAAAAAGGTATTTTTGTGTAATTGCTCGTGGATAGAATAACATATATATATGAAGGATAGGAATATACCTTTATTTTACGTGTGACCATTTGAGAAATTTGAACGTAATAAATCTTGGTGAATTTAATTCTCATAGGAATATAGTGAATTATTTTAACGAGATGTATCTATACGGAGCTCATAAGAGATGTATGGATAAAATTAGGAGTTCTTGGTTGACAAATTAAATTTACAAAAAATATAAATCAAGAGAAAATAATATGATTCGAGTGGATTAATTTGGTGAAATTGCAATCCTATAATGTTTTTTATATTTTGTTATAAATCTCTTAATTTGTTAAACTGCCATCAAAACTTTCGTTTGTTTTGGATAAAATCAGATTGAAATAATTTTAGTACTCCACAAACTATAATATCAAATCTCTATGGGAACCATAATTTACTTATCAATTTTATTACTTATGACCGTGTATACTTGCACGATTTTATATTCTTCTAAGGACACAATAAGTTTTTGGCGCCGTTGTTGGGGATTTGTTTACTATTTTTTGTTGATATTAATACCAATCAATCTGTTTTTAGTTCAAAAAAAAATTAAATTAAAATAATTTTTTTATGGTTATTGTTACTTGTTTAATTTATTTTTCATTTTTCTATTAAGTTGAGATTTTGTATTTGATACATAATATCTTAACTCCCAAAAAGAAAAAAAAATTGAGAAGTCAAGCTGATGACTTTAAATCAAGCGCTTCTTGGGAAGGCAACCCATGTGTTTTAATTTTCTATTTTTTTATTTAGTTTAACATGTATTAGTTTGCATGTTTCTTTATTTTTCATATTTTGTTTTTCGTAGGTGCAAATTGGAGGAAATGAAGCCATTTTTGGATTTCAATCTTACAAACCAAACTAGGAAGTTTCTTTAAACCCATCTAATGTGTTCTTTAAATTTCGCACATTGAGGACAATGTGCATATTAAGTTTGGGGATGGTAGAGAGATTGAACATAGTTGAAATAGTTTTCTGGGTATTGTTTCTTGTTAAGCTTTATTTGTTTGGTTAATTGAAGATATTTTGCTTTTAACGGTGACTTATTTTTATTTCTTCGGTTTAAATAATGCATAACTCCTTAAAAAAATTGAATATTGTCTAAGCTATGTTTAATTTTTGAGTAAGTTTCATTTTAACAAGAATATATATTTATGAGCACTAGTCTTGATGTTTAAGTTGTTATGTTAATTTAGAGAAGGTTTATGTGAGTATGCAATTCGATTGATATTTTTGGTGTCACAGTTCTTAGAATTTGTTTGATTTTCTCTAAGGGAAAAATTATACATAACACTTAACTAAGAAAATGATTTAGGCCATCCTAGGATCGTTTGAGCCTTTCTATCTACCTTCACATGTTTTATCCATAGTATACCCCTTTTGAGCTTCAAAGTTTATATATATATTTTTATCTCCTTTCAAAAGCCTAGTAAATATATATATATATATGTATGTATGTATGTATAGATATATTGATTTTTCTTATCTCACTAACATGTTACCATTGTTAGTAAATTTCTAAAGATATATCGAAAAAAAAGAGGATACTGAAAAAAATAGAAAAAAACAAACAAAAAAGAAAAGAAAAGAAAAGAATAGAATAGAAAAAAAATGAAAAAAAAATGAAAAAAAAAACAGAACAAAAAAGAAAAGAAAAAAATGATTATTGCATGTGATGCTAAATCCCAAATTGGGTAGTATTCATTGAGATGTTAGAAGGTATCTTGTTTCAATCCTAAAATGATGTGTTTAAGAAAACTTTTGAGCTAAATATTATCTTTTATGCTACCTTTACCTAAGCCATACATTACAAGCTTAATAAAGTCCTATTGATTTTTGGTTGTGTTTGTCTATATTTGTGGAGATAGAAATGAAAAATGAACTTATGAGATTTGTGATTTCATTAGAAATTAATTGTGTTCATATTTGCATAAACTCATTCAAATTTCATGTGAAATATGAAAAGACTTCACAGACACACTAAAATTCATTGTGAAAATGTAACATACTTTTAACTTGATTTCAATTCTTAGATAAAATTCTTGTATTTCTTTGAGTTATGTTATTTGAAATGACCAAAAAGAAATGCTTTGAAAATCACTTTTGAAGCACATGTATCCTAGTTTTATTTCTTTCCTTTCGCTAGAGGAGTAGCAAAATCTTAAGTTTGGGGGTGTGATAACTGTATATTATACAATTATTTTGTCAATTTTATTAATAGTAATTGCTATGTTCTTGACATTTTTAGTTAATTTTAATGTATTAAATGAATATTTACTATTAGTTTCTTAAGGACTATATTTTTAAGAAAATTAAAGAATTTGAATCGAAAAAGGACTTAATTACAAATAATAAATGTCTGAAAATTTAATTTAAATTAAAAGAGTTCTTAGCAATTAACAAAAGTCTAAAATATAATTTGAATTAAAATAGGGATTAATTTCAATTAACGAAAGTTTAAAAGGTAATTTAAATTAGAAAATGGTTTAATTGCAATTAATAAAAGTTTTAAAGTTAATTTAAATTAAATTGGACGGCTAAAATGCAATTAAAGAATATTTGTTTTTCTGTGCAAGAAAAGGAGGACCACGTGCACCATTATCCACACGCACCATACACCGTTAGATCATCCCATCAACGGTCAAGATCAGGTGCTTGGAAGCCAAACACGACAAAAGTGATTGGACCCAATTTTTCTGGATTGCATACTGCTCGGTGCGCCATGTGGGGCCCACTTGGCTGTGTAGGCTGGCGTGTAGGGTGGGACCCACGTATCTCCCTATGAATTTTCCCATGCGATGCTATCCAGATAAACATCGTGCGCCCTACCATTACAACGAATCAGACATTGCCACGTGTCTCGAATATTCTTTTAGCAATTCAGGAGCTCACACGTGGCATGTATTGGTTGAAATAAAAACATGGAAGCAGTGCACTTTTCTAGCCGCGTCTGCGTCTTCCATGTGTCTGGAAGTCACTTATCCCATGAGACGCGATCCTCGTGCGCCCTCTCTTCATAGCAAATGAAAGGATGCCACCTGTCTCATTATTTCTTACAACCAATCATATGCTGGCACATGGCATGCATAAATTGAAATAAAAAATTCCTGGAATGCACACGATGTCCTCGGTTTTTTATTACACAATATTCTTTCTGCACGTTTCAAGAATGTCTACCACGCGTGTATAAATTAATATTTTCGATGTATTATTTGTCTCCCGCATGTGTAAAAAAAAATATTTTATCATGTATTTTTTTTTAGTGTGGAGCTATAAATAAGATATTATTGTCATAAATTTAAGAGGTTGGAGAGGAGGTTAGAGTGTTAGACTGTGGTACACATAGAAGCCATTTTTGGCTTCTGTTGTGTTCTGCATGTGCTAGAAATTTAAAAGTAGAAATTGATTTTAATTTTCTATTGTTCTTCATCTAATATTGCTTAAGTTTTGTAATTTTCATTTTTCTAATGAAGTAATTTCATTTTTCTAGGGTTGCGTTGTAGCTAAATTTATGAAGCTTGAATAAATTATTTTTGAATGATTTATGAGATTTTTAATTTGTTTATTCTATTTGTGTTTAATGCTTTTGATTGATTGGAAGAATAATCAATTGATTTGTCACACATAAATAAACTTGAGAAAGGCATTTTTGTGACACTTAAATAAACTTGAAAAATGCATTTTCGTGTAATTGCTTGTGGATAGAATAACATATTTATATGAAGGATATGAATATACCTTTATTGTACGTGTGACCATTTGAGAAATTTGAACGTAATGAATCTTGATGAATTTAATTCTGATAGGAATATAGTGAATTATTTTAACGAAATGTGTCTATACGAAGCTCAGAAGAGATGTATGGATAAAATTAGGAGTTCTTGGTTGATAAATTAAATTTACAAAAAATATAAATCAAGAGAAAATAATATGATTCGAGTGGATTAATTTGGTGAAACTACAATCCTAGAATGTTTTTTATATTTTGTTATAAAACTCTTAATTTGTTAAACTGCCATCAAAACTTTCGTTTGTTTTGGATAAAATCATATTGAAATAATTTTAGTACTCTACAAACTGTAGTAACAAATCTCCGTGGGAACGATAATTTACTTATCAATTTTATTACTTGTGACCGTGTATACTTGCACAATTTTATGTTCTTCTAAGGACACAACAATAGGAAATCCTAATACTTTAACACTATATGATGAAAACATGTGACATAATGCTCATGCAAACAACCATAGAAGAAGAAATAGGGTAAATGCACATAAAAAGCATGTCAAAGTAGCTAGCAAGGGAGAAATCTAGTAACATATCAAACAGATAGGCATAGTAGAAAGTAAAACACTTATGCACTATGCACAAGAAAGAAGTAAAGTGAGAGAGAGAAACGAGCATGAACATGAAAGTAGTGAACATATAAACAACAAACAAAATAACATAAAAAATACAAAAGAACTGTAATCAAAGAAAGGAAGAAAATAAACAACTCAACCCCAATAGTCATCCAAAAATATTGATCAAACAACATCCCTTAGTCTAAAGAATTTGTGAGGGGCTACTAAGTTAGGATATAGTCTCTAAGTCATATAAGCATGAAGCGTGTATAGAACTCGTAGTTTATTTTTCTAAAAGATCAAGTCAAGTCATCCATATAAACCAGGCGAGGCAAACTTTTAGAAGTATACTTATTTCTTTCCACATTGTGCCTCAAGTGCATAATGTAACTTACATGAACATGCTTTGATGAGCAATAATAGCTACATCTAGTCAAAGAAGGTAGGGAAGAGCAAGGTAGAGAACCTCGAGATGTACTTTTCATATATTTTGGACACTACCTAGAAATGTGGCCAGTAGTGCAACAAAGATAATAAGTATGAACAATGGAGCTAGGGAATCGAGGTCCCTACCTCTTAGAAGTAGTACATAGGGAAGAAGTAGAGAAGCACTTATGTTAAGTATAATATGAGGATAAGAAGTTAATTTCCTACAATGAGGTCTCAAATGTCTAAGTTCACCACAGTGGTGAAACATAAGGATAGCAATAGGTAGAGGCAGTAAATCATCACTAGAGTGACGAGAAGTGCTAGCATTAGGTAAAAAGATCATCTTACTAGAAGAATCTGGCTGAGATGATATAGTAGAGTTACCTCTTCAGTAAGTGGTAGTAGAATTCAAATTTGAATCATGATCATAAGCTTTGACAAACTTAGTAGAACCCATTACAGATGTTGAAACCCCTTCATTGTAACCAATGCTATGTTGGTTACCAAATGTCTTTATATTTCTGAGGATTTCATTTAAGTTCTCTAAACCAATCATTATATTGTGGACCGCTATGGTAGAAAAGGCTAATTTCTTCTCACTAACACTTAGTTTATCCCTCAAAACTTTAATCAACTCTTCCTTTTCCTTAAGGAAGGATTGAATATATGTAGCAAAATTATTAATCTTGTGCATTTAGTCAATCTCAGCTTCTTTTTATGTATGCAAGTAAGCCAGATTTTCCTTTGTTCTCTCAAGGACAATAATTTTCCTTTTAAACTATTCCATTTCATTCTTTTGATTAGGTGTGGGTTCAAGAATGACAAAAAGTTAAGTAGCTTTACCAAACGTAGGAACCTTTAACTGTACCTTAAGCTTCTTCACTTTCTCATTATTTGCATTGAACTTTTCAAGTAAATCATCATATATCTTTTGAATGACCTCACGTCTACTTGTGAGATCATCTTGTTGATCGTCAATCAAGGACATCCTTTCCTCAAGAGTTTTCATCAATATGCTAACCTCACATTCTTTTTCATCAAGGCTCTCCAAGACCTTTTTCTTTACCTTTTTAGACTTGATATGCTCTAATAAGAGTGAATTGTAGGAGTCAAGCAATTCATCTTGCTTATCATCATCGTAGTCAAAGGATTAACAACACTACTAGAACCAACAAAGGCTAGAAAATTATTGTCATCCTTATCATCACTAATGGTACTGTACAAAATAGTGACCTTAACTTTTATAACATGCTTGTTTGTGCATTTTTTCCTAGAAACAATTGGAGCAATGTGTCCAAGATTCCCATATTCAAATCATCTAATCTTGTTCAAGTGGCCTTCGTTAGGCTTCTTAGGTTCATTATCTATCTTTATTAGCTTTACTAGATTTTAAGGCTATAGAGCTTGAAGTATCTATTCTACTACTCCTAGAGAAGGGTTTCTTCTTTCCAAAGAATTTGGAGAATCTTTGGGCTAGTAAAGTGATTTCCTCTTCATCGAGCTCAGAGTTATTATTACCACCAATTATGTAACAAACATCTTTGTTAGGATCTCTTCCCTTGGTTGTCTTAAAAACAAAGCTCTTTCCCTTCTTGGAAGTAGTTTCTTGTCTTGGAAACAAGTGATGCAGTTTGAAGACATGTAGGTCACTAACTAGCTCATTCACTATGAGCACACCAGGTTGGTACATAGACTCAAGTACTGTAACTTTAGCATGAAACCTATATGATAGACTGGCAATGATCTTATTAATCTTTTTTCTTCTTCTTTGATAGGTCTACCCATGTTGTATGAACAATTGACAATGTTTAAGTGATGTGCATAAAACTTATCAAAAGTCTCATCTTCTTGCATAATGCACAACACAAAGTCTTTATTTAACTTAAGCATTCTGGATCTCTTAATGATAGATGTACCTTTATAAGTTGTGTTAAGAATATCTCATGCTTGTATAGAGGTACTATAGCTTTGTATTCTTCTAAACTTATTAGGCATCACAACCCTAATAATTTCATATAAACCCTTTCTATCCTATTCAGACTCCTAGCATTTTTCCTTTGTCCACTTGATCATAGGTTCTTGAGTCTAAATATTATCGGCTAGGGTTTTAGTTAGGTGCACTCAACCTTTCTCGATAAGAAACCACACACCATCTTTGAGGAACTTTAAGAAGGCCCTCATTTGTAATTCTCAATAGGTATAATTTAGCCCATTGAAGAGTGGAGGTCTACCTATATTACCTCCTTCTCCCAAACCATTGGAGAGAAAGTGTGTGTGGGTGTGAAAAAGTGAGTTAACAGAATCAACACTTGAGTAATTAAGCCCAAAAGGGTGCACCAACTTTGATACCAATTGAAAGATTTTGTGACCTAGTACACAACCAAGGTAAAGGGATATAGACTCTTTAAGGACTCGTTTCCAACTTGCAAGAACAAAAAGTAAACACTTAACTAGGTTACATAGTAGAGGCACAAATAATATAATATTAGATAAGTAGATAACTTTGAACAACATATATTATATATACTTTACAAAAATCATGCAAGAGTATAAAATCTTTCTAATCAGAGTGTAGGCTTTTAGTGTGTTGTTACATACACACCTTAAACTTAGATTATACTAACCTTATAGGAGATTGTGCATAACAAGTGATATAATTAGGTAAACCCACATAAAGATCATAACTATATGGTAACATCCTCATGTTTCTTAAGGTAACTGCTCAGCAGCAACTAAACAATAAATCAATTACAAGTCTAAAAAATAAAACAAATATTAGCACAATCAACAAGCATATCTGTTTGAACTTCCTATTGCTACTTTTGCTTGTTGTTTCCACAATGACCTGGTTCAACACTCCACAGCCAACAACCATGGATCAGCAATAAGAAGTTTAACTGCTCACAAGCTTAAGGGATACATAGTCCACTATAAATGTCAAATTGTGTAAAGAAGACACATAATCAAATCATGTATGCACATATCCAACAATTTGACAACTAAGCTCAATAAACGACTCATACTCAAATTTAAGCTCCTTAAAATAATTTAAGAACCATATACAATTCTTAGTACGAACTTTGGTAGAGTTTCAATACTAAAATCAATGGTTAAATAGTTGAGAAAAATGAGAGGTATTCATAGATCTTGGATGCCCACCTCGTCAAACAGCTCACAAAAGGTAGTGGCGAGCTTATTGATGAGGTGTTAAAAAGAGATATTTTTTGTTTCCAAAAATGTAGAGTAACATCCACAAATACCCACAATCAAAATGAACCAAAACATTGGCTCATGATACACAAAATCTTGATTATAAAATTTATGAAATGCTTGCAAGTGCATGAATCACTTATAGACAATAACAAGTATACTTCCAAAGTTGGTCTAAACAGGAATCATGTGGTTTTTACATTATTCAATAAATTCTTAAAAATGAAAATAGAACCTAAATATTCTATCACAAAATCTGGGTTTGAAAATCTAATATTATGACATTAAAATAAAGATAGATTCAATAAACATTCAGACATTTAAACATTTATCATGTTGTGAAAAATCTATGGGATATATTAACTTAGTCGATTATGTTTGCTCAATATTAAGTAGGTTCTTAAATATTTGAATTAAGATATTTGATTATCCCTTCTTTTTATGAAAATATACTAGGGCACAGATCCTTATTATTATTAATAATAAACCAGTTAAATATTTTAGGTAGGGCCTACCAATTGATTTTATTATTAAATTCTCTTTTCTTTTCTAAGAGATTAGTAAAACATTTAATTGTCTTCCATAGGTGGGGCCTAATAATTTAAACTTCATTCAAGGTGTCAAAATTGGGTTCAAGAATTTAACTATTTGATAACTAACTTTTAGGTTTTAAAACTATTATGAAAGATATGTCGTCAATATATCGTTAAATAATAAATCTTATAAAAATCTTTGAAATAGATATTATACTCTAAGTACACATATGAACCAAATCAAGATAAAAGAGCAGTATTTTAAAATATTTCAAATAATTAAATCTTAAATCTACTTTTATATTTTAAGTTTATTACGAAAATTCTAACATCACTATATTTTTTGAAATAAACTTTGTAGAATTGAGTATTATTTTTTTCATCTTTCCATATCATTTGAATGTCATACCATTCAATTGCCTTAATATCTCAACATCTCGCATAGGTCGGGGTGCATGATTATGATCTTCTTCACCATCGAATGGTTTCTTTTGGTATCTTCTATGTCTTCTATACGACATCCTTTCGTCCGTGAACAAGATAAGTTGCAGAAGTTCCATCACTACATATAGGGCATCCCTTGTAACCTTTTGTTGCATGTCCTAATAAGTTTCCAAAGGCAAGAAAATCATTAATTGTCCATAAAAGGACCCCCTCAAGTTAAAGTGTTCTTCTTTATGTGCATCGTAAACATTTACACCATCATTCCACAATGTCTTTAAATCATCTATCAGAGGCTACAAATATACATCAATATCAACAACGGGTTGTTTTGGTCCTGAGATCAATAATGTTAACATCATGAATTTTCTTTTCATACACAACCAGAGAGGAAGGTTATATGTTACCATAATTACTAGCCAACATCTATATCTACTACTACGGGAACTATGTGGATTAATTCCACCAGTAGCAATGGAAAGATGAAGATTGCATGGATCAGATGCAAATTGAGGAGATAAATTCTCTACTACTTTCCAATTTGGAGAATCACAAGGAGGACGTAGCACCCTATCATCAGATTGATTATCTGAATGGAAAGTCAACATCTTTGATGTCTCTTTACTTTTGAACAACCTTTGAAAGTGAGGAATCGGAGGAAAGTACCAAAGAACCTTTACGGGTATGCCTTTCTTAGGTGTTGTCTCATTTGTAGCATGCTTCCATCTCGATTCTTTACACATCGGACAATCATCTAATGTCTCATATTTTTTTCTATAAAAAATGCAATCATTTGAACAAGCATGAATCTTATGATATTCCATGCCAAATCGACTAAGAGATTTCTTCACTTCATACATTGAAGATGAAAATTTAATACCCTCAGGAAATATATCGACTAGTAGATTTAGTAATTCTGTGAATCCCTTGTTAGAAAAACCATGTTTTGCCTTCACATTATATAAATGAACCAATCTTGACATTTTAGTGTATTTCTTTCATTTTGGATACAATAGTTTTTTGGCATCATCTAGAAGTTTTTTAAAGGTTTCAGGATCATCCTCACGTAGTTCATCTTCAACATCATGAAACATATTTTCTATCTGTACATTATGATAAGATGTATGTAATCCACTCATATTCTTATTTATCTCTTTCCCATGAGCATTATCAATATTTTTTCCATAATAATACCAACATTTATAGCTCAAAAGAATACCATTACGGATAAGGTGATACTTAACCTCGTCAACTTCATGAAATCACTCATTTTTACATTTAACACATGGACATCGAATCATACTAATTCCATTATTACTATTCCTACAAGCAAATTCCATGAAACTTTCAACTCCAGAAATGTAGTTTTGCTCAATTCTACTCTTTAACATCCAAGATTTGTCCATTTTCTATTAATGACATTAATTAAGCATATTAATTATGTATGCAATCAATATATTTCAAGTATTATTATATATGAATTCTCTAATTATTAGAATATATACTAAAACATACATAATACAAAAGTTTATCATTATAATCATTTTAGAATTGTATTACTTTTACTTAATAAAATATAATTATTTATATGTAAATAAATTTATCCACGTACGGTAAATATTATAGTCCCACAAACCCACAACATCTAGATATTATTTCCACAAAAAATAAGCCAAACATATAATAACAAGCATAATACAAAACATACATAAATCAAAAATTTATACAATGTTTATTTTAAAAAATGCATTTTAATATTGAAATTAATTATATAACACAATGTTTTTTTTAGTCAATTGTTATTTTATTTGATTTTAACTATATACATATACGTACGTACATAAAATTAAGTATCCAAACAAATACACAAAATTATATAATTTTAAAAACCAATTGACTAAAAAAAGAAAAAATTAACTACACATAGTGTCAGTTGACGTGGTGAACTGATGCTATCCACATGTGTAGCTTCGGTTCATCACGTCAATCGATGCTACGTCCACGTCTAGCGTTGGTTCGACACATCAACCGACGCTATGTGTAGCATCGGTTCTACACCGAATTGACTTTAAATTCATTATAAGTTAGTTTTTCTAAAAATTAACTTTACATATCGACTTAAATACCCCTTTTGTAGTAGTGTTCTTGGTTCAAGCATTCATTCAAAGGTATATGTGAACAAAGTTTACGTATAGAAATGAACTAATAGTTTCGCATATGTTTAAAGAAGGAAAGGCTCAAAAATAATGCATAATATTGATCTAATGAAAGGAATCAAATGAAAGGATTTTTTAAAGAAATTAAATATCATTTTCACACATCAATTAAATTCATCAAACAAAAATCACAAGTAATATACCTTTAAGATATGAAGAAAATACAAATGACTTAATGGGAAACTATTTCCTATATATATATTTTTTGTATTTAACCACTTCTCACAACTTTGAAGGATAATGGGTCATAGTATTATACTATTAATTTTTCTTTCTTATTTTTTCATCTTTTTTTTTATAAAGATTTTAGAGATATATGTTTTAGAGAAACAACCCATGTATATATTGTACATATGTTGAATGATAAAATGAGTGACTAATTTGTGACTTTTTCTTTTGTATTAGTTTAGATAACCTCATATATGTCTCTCTTTTTAAGAAGCTGTGATAACTGAAGAGAAAAGCATATATTTTTAATTTTAAATTAACTTATTTAATTTAAGCAATAAAAATAAATATATAACACTTTATTATATGTAAAAATCGAAACATTCAATGCAAATACTTATAGAGATCAACTAACAATATAAAATTTATAATAAGAGTGTTTAAAAGAGTAAAAAAAATATCATCACTTAAAATAGAAAGATAATGACTCAAAATATTTTCTCACAAAGTAGTCTTTACTAATTGATTTCTGAACACTAATTTTGGATTCATCGTAATTTTCTCATTTTCTCATGAAATGCTAATTATAACAAAAATTAACTAATTATCACACAACTCCATAATTGTTTTTTAAAAACTTAATCTAACAATGCAAAGACTTAATTATTTTCTTAAAATTAACTAAAAGACAAGATAATTTTGTATGAATTTTAAAAAAATATTACTAATTCAATAAAAATAAATCAAAGCACACAAAAAAGTAAAAATAAAAACATAAACAAATAAAAATGAATGAAATGTGAACATGTGTTTAATAAAAATTTTAATTTGTTGAAATTTATATAATGTAACTTTTCCCACCACAACCTAGAATTTATATTGCCTTCTTTGTAACAATTGCAATTTAAAGATATAGAAAAGTTGTCCATTGGCTTTAACTTGATGTAATTATGCAAGTGATGTGATGCATCCATCATCTTAATATTTTACCCACACAGACAACACGTTTTGTACTATTTATATATTACATTTCAATAAATAATTATAATTTTAACAGTTTTAAATAATATGGTTCACATAAATAAGAAACATAACAAATTAAATTAACACAAAATAAGATTAAGAAAACTAATATAAAGTGCATAAAAAATAAAGCCAGAATAAAGGTCGGAGTTTAGTTCTCCATATTTCTTGGTTATTTTTCAAAATAATATTTGGAATGAGGGAAAATTAAGTTAGAGGAAAAAGAAGAGAAAATTTTGTACAAATCTAATTTGAAACGCATAATAGAACCCAACATATTCAAACATGGACCCATGTGTGTAAAAGTTTTTCTTCAATCAAATTGTATCCTAAGAGTCACATGATGTGACTATCACAAAAACCATGTTGCATATCAATTTTTTTTAAAATATAAATAATAATAATAATAAACAATAAATATATTTAAAAATAAATAAAATAAAATAAATAAGAGAAAACAATAAAAAAAATATAATATAATACAATATATGATACAAATAATAATATAAGTTATATATAACAAGTTAGTAAAGTATATCATACAATTAACATTTACAAGCAATAAAAATAGATAAAAAAGTGAAAATAAGCTAGTAAAATAATATAAAATAAATCATATACAAAATAAAAAAATTAGTACACAAAATGATAAATAAAATTAATTAACAAAAAGAAATAAAAAGTAAAATAAAATTAATAAAATAAAATAAAACGAATTGAATTTATATTTAAAAAAAAACTAATTAAGTTAAAATAAAAAAGTGGAAATTAATATAAAAAAATACTAAAAATTAAAAATTCTAAAACTTAATTAATATCTAAGTCAATTAAATTAAAATTTTCTTTTTCAAAATTCATTTTTTTTTCTCTCATTAAAATTACATATATGTTTTGACTTTTTTCCATAAACAACTAATAAATGAGATTTTAATGATATTTTTTATTTTTTATTTTTGATTTTTTGAGATTTTTTATTTTGATTTTTGAATTTTTTTAAAATTTGAATTGAAAATCTATTTACTGTCTTTTTTAGATTTTTCATACACTTTTAAAGTCAAATAATAAGGAGACTTCAATTTTTTAATTTTTAATTTAAAATCTATTTACTATATATATCTTTTTGTACATGTGTCTTGAGTCCACTAATAAATAAAACATTAATATTTTTATTTTCAAGTTTTTTTTTCATAATATCTAACAACCAACTAATAAATAAGACAAATTTTTGAGTTTTGAATTTTTTTCAAATACTTTTAAATAATATAAAATGAAATTCACGATATTAACAACACAAAAGGTTTTTAAGATTTTGATAATAAAAACTTAAAAAATCTGTTCATCCCTAACAACGACACAAAAAAATTATGCAAAATAACTTGATTGTCAAATTTTGTAAAATTTATAAAATATTCGCAAGTACATGAATCCTTATAGAAAATGATAAGTATATTTTTAATCAGTATAAAAAGAAATCATGTGGTTTTTAACTTATATAACAATTTTTTTAAAACGAAAATAAAACCTAAACATTATGTCACAAAATATAGATTTGAAAGTCTAATCTAATGATTATACTTGTTAAATATTAAGAAAGTTATTATAGATTTGAATTAAATTATTGATTTTTTCTTCTTCGTATGAAAATATCCGAGGACATGAATCATTCTCATTATTAATAATAAATCAATTACAATCCTTAAGTAAAGCCTATCAATTAATTTTATTATTAAATTTTATTTCATTTTCTAAGATATTGATAAACCATTTAATTTTCTTCCATTGGAGAAGCCTAATAATTTAAACATCATTCAAGGTGTCAAAATTGGTTTTAAGAATTTAACTATCTCATATATGATTTTTAGATTTTGAAACTATTATGAAAGATACGTCATCAATATATCATTCAATCAATCTTTGAAATAGAGTTTGTACTATAAGTATACATATGAACCAAATCAAGATAAAAGAGTAGTATTTTAAATCTAGTTCAGATAATTAAATCTTAAATCTAATTTTTATATTTTAATTTTATTATGAAAATTTTGACATTACTATATTTTCTAAAATAAATTTTGTAGAATTCTTGAGTAGAAAACAATACTTAATTTTGTAAAAATATTTTACCCATTTTAATATTTTATAAGCATAATAACGTTACTAATATCCCATTATAATTTCAACCAGACATGCTTAATTTATTAATTGATCATAAAATTGAACATAGTATGAAAAAATAACACAAAGAATAACTAAAAAGAGTATTTAAATATACCTCAATAAAATCTTCTTGAATTATTTCTTGAAAACCTCTAAAAGGAATGCCGAACTTGCTTTTTGAATTGAGACTATAACTATTACATAAACTAAAATTATTCAACTCTCAAATGAGAGAATAACTTTAAACTAATAAAAGAAAAGCTAAAAGCTTGAGAGATTAATAAGAGATGATCCAAAAAAACTACAAAAGAGATGATTAATACAATGAAATAGGGTAACTATTTATAGGTTCAAAAAATCAGATAAGAATGGTTTGCATCGCGACTTGCATGTAACTGAAACACACATTGTACTTAGTCGAAGAAAATCACGTTGTAGCACATAACTTTTCCACACTATGGCCCGTGAAGAATTATGGACAACTATACTGAGTATATTAGGCTCACGTTACAGCATATGATGTTTCTACACTGCAGAAAGCTTCAATTATTTTTCTCATTTTCTTATATCATTTTTTAATGGTTTAGAGCATTGTAATGGAGTGCTTCAAGTATAATTCTTAAAGTATTGATCAATTTTATCTTATAAATCTAAAATATCTCAAAAATAAAAAAATATATCCATGATTTTGAAAAGACAAATTTGTATAAAATAATAGTAAAATTAAGTAAATATAAATCTTTTTTTAATAATTAAACATGCATAAAATTATGATATATTGACTGCTTTTGAGCACTCATCGGCTCACTAACACACTTACTTGTTGAAAACCACAACACTTCACACAACATGCACACTATGAAAACCAATCTCGTGGTGTATGTAAAGATGCTCGCATACAAAGTGTACCTAACTATGTGTGTGTGTGATTTACTAATCTATTGTAACTAATCTTACATAAAGAAAGATAGATACACTAAGTAAAAAATAAGAAGACTCCACATTTTGCACACAAAAGGTAGCAACAATACAAAGACCTACACGACTTACAAAAATCAATCTCACTAAAAAGGTCTTAGATCAATTGCTCTCTATGAACTGGAAATGGAATCTCTAGAGCAATGCAATCAATATCTTGAAAGCATAATTGTAGATAATATTATAGTACCATAACCCACATGCGAAGCTCCTAAAGCAAGTCACAGATGCCCTGATAAGCAGCTTGAGAATTCCAATGCACAACCAAAGATTCATAGAATCCCAATTGCAGCAACCATCTCTTCTACTAAGTGTGATAGACACTTATAGTGGAAAAAATGCTCAATAGGGAATTGATCATTAGGTAATTACATACAAATTGAGATAGACTTATGGTAGCTCTCTACCAACCTTTGTGAAGGTAGATGAGGAGCTCCTCGATTGGCTCTCTCAAAACCCCTTTACAGATAGAATCTCTATAATGGAACCTCCAAGAAGGTTCTATGTTCCAAAGTTTAGTAGTTATATAAGATCAAATGATCATATAGAACACATACTCCACTACAAGTAGAAGGTAATGGTCACCTAAGTCCCAAAGAAGATGTTGGATCAAATGATGTGAAAATATTTGCATCTAGAATCTCGAGACCAACACTCAATTGATTCTACAAACTTCCCTTAGTAAGTGTATATTCCTTCCCCCAATTGGCTCAAGAATTCATCAATCACTTTTATTATAGTAGGAAAATAAGGAAAGAGGCTCATGATCTCTTCTAAGTGGTTTAGAAGAAGACTGAATCCCTTCGAAGCATTTAAAAAAGGGTAACCACATAGAAAAGCTCTAACAAAGAAAGACACTTGCAGCCTTAACGAGGTCCTCAGAAAAGCTAAATAGTATATTGTCATAGAGAAGGATATTGAAACATATAGAGGTAACATACCTAAATATGAGCATTAAAATTGTTTATCTTGGAAGAGAAATATATCTTTATCATCTCCAAAGAAAATAAACTTAGTTTGGAAATCAGAAAGTAAAAATGAGGATGCCAAAACAAGCTGAGTTATAGAATATCATCCTTTTTTCCTGTCTCCCTAGTTACATTGGTCCTAAGACTGGATGGTAAAGGATATTTCTAGTGGACTAGAAAGAGGAGTGATCACTCTAAAGAGAAAATGTTTATAGCTCCTTACTATACTTTCTATCGAGATAGAGGGAACAATATTGATAATTGTTTTGCCCTCAAAGAAGAGGTTCAAAATCTCATACAAAAATGCTTCCTAAAAGGATTTTTCAAGCATGAAAAAGAGCTTGGGAGGAACAAAATAGGTGAATATCCATATCTCCTCCCAAACCAGCTTCCATCAAATAGCCTCCTAAGAAATTACAAATCATCTATGAAAGCTTATATAAAATGAGATAGATCTCCAACACCACTTGGTCATCTCTATGTTGATCTCATATGGTAAAATGAATGCTGATTAATAATGGGAATACATCAGATATCATGTTCCTCACCACTCTTAAGAAAATAGGTCAAGAGCAAAAAGTTGTTACATATGATAAACATTCCCTAATTGGCTTCAATGGGTCAACAACCACCATCTATGGTAGCATCGAACTCCCAGCACCATTGAAGTTGTGCACATGATTAGAAGTTTTCATCGTGATCACCTATGACCACCCCTAGCCTAACACCATTGAAGTTGTACATACCATCGATAAATCCCTATCAGGTTTGCCTCTCACTTTGATCCATACCATATACTTCCACTTTTACTCACTAAACTCATTGACAAACTCTACCACCACTTGTCCTTTAATCGAAGTTCTAGACATATACTTGACATCATACACTCCTAACTCTATGGCAACATGCACTAGTTCCCTACAACCTCTAGCCTCGTTAATATGCTATTGAGCAGGTATGGGGTGAGCAATACCACTATATGTGAGTCAAAGTAATGTCTAAGCTTCTATGTTGCCACTTTTAGAAAAAGGCCAAGTTGTCAATCATTGGATACTTACTTTGGGCATTTTTCAGGATCTAACTGATGTAGTAGATGGGGTGTTAGACCTTGCTTCTTTCATCTAGGATTATGGAACTATAAGTCTGGGAAGCAACGACCAAATACAAATAAAGTGTTTCTCTTGGTAAGAGGCTGACTAGGACCGGTGGCTTGCTCAATTACTATTTAATTCCTTGAAAGGCTGTTGCAATCCTCATTCCATAAAATCGATGTGTTCTTTCTCAGAATTTTGAAGAATGGAAAGCACTTTTCTGTACATTTAGAAATGAATTTGTTTAGTGCCACTATTCTTCAATTCAATTGTTGAATCCCCTTTAGATTGGTTGGAAGCTTCATGTTGACCAAGGCTTAAATCTTTTCTGGGTTGGCCTTTATCCCTCAGGTAAATAAAAGATACCCTAAGAATTTTCCTAAAGTAACACCAAAAACACATTTATTAGGGTTAAGTCTCATACCATACCTTTAAATTATACGAAATATTTCTTCCAAGTCTTTGACATGGTTTATTGGCTGTGCTGACTTTACCACCATGTCATCTATATATGCCTCTAGATTTCTTTCTATCTGATCAACAAATATATTATTGATGAGTTGTGGATACATGGCTCCCACATTCTTTAAACCAAATGGAACTCAGGTGTAACATAAGGTCCCTTCCTTAATGATGATAGATATATTTTCTCCTCGTCCTCTAGGTGTATTCTGATATGATGGTAACTAGAATATGCATCCAAAAAAACTTATCAAGAAATTGGTGATGCCATCAACCAGTTGATCAATACTCATGAGAGGGAAACAATCTTTTGGACATGCATAATTTATGTCTATAAAGGCCATACATATGCAAGGTGATCCATAAGTCTTTTTTCACCAACACTATATTTGATAACTAGATTGGGTAGTTCACCTCTCTAATATTTTGTCTCTTTAAGTGTGATGACCTACTTTTTAATCACCTTATCCTTTTCTCTAGGGAATTTTCTCTTATTTTTATTGATAGGTATATCTTTTTTATCAACATTCAACCTATGGGTTGTAATCTATAGGTCAATCTTGGGCATATCTACAAGCCTTCATACGAAGACATCAGAATTTTCTCTTAGGAATCAAGATAGTTGCTCCCTAACCTCTGTTATCAATTCAATGCTTAGTTTTATGGAGTGGTCATCTCCCTTGTCTTCAATTGGTAGATCTTGTACCTCATTTAAGTTGACAAACTCTACTAGACATCTACCTCTTAGCCTTTTTTAACAATGCCCATGCTGTGATTGCTACTTGGGAGAAGCCTCTTTCATAGTAGTATTATAACAATCTCTGTCCATTTCCTGATCTCTCTTTATCTTTTTTATAACTTCCTCATTCAGGTACTTAATGACTTAATGGATGGTAGATGGAATCGCTTTCATCTTATATATCCACGGTCTTCCCAGGATGGCATTCTAGTGAGCTAGGACATCAACTACCACAAACTTAGTCATCACTATGGATCCCTTCACCATGACTGGCAACACCACGGTTCCAATTACATAGGTGGTATTACTATTGAGTCCCACCAGGGGTAGCTCTTTTCTTATAATGTCGCATTATTTTATACGTAAGGCCTTTGTTATCGATAGAAAAAGAAGGTCAGTAGAGCTCTTAGTGTCAAGCATGATCCAAAAAACATCGCAGGATCCTATTCTTAGGGTGACTACCAAAGGGTCTTTGTGGGGAGACGAGGCCTCATCCTTCCTATTGAAGGTGATTTCAATAGAGGACCATACTTTATCTAGATTATAAACATATTGTAAATCGTGCAAGTCTCTGACATACCTTTTATGCAAGTCATTAGAGGTTCTATTGAGCCTGGGCCCTCCATGTATAGTATAGATAGTACTTACATTGGACTCATCGTGTGGGTCTATCCTGCTACCTGACAAAGTAAGTAGCCTCAATGTCTTATGTTTGGGCTGTCACCCACTTCCTCTATTGTTACTTCCCACGAAGTCCCCTAAATATCCTCTGAATAATAGATCCTCTATTTCTTTCTTTAGATGCCCTAGCATCTAAGGATCACTCCAAAACAAGCTACCTGACATTATTTCCAACTTCTCAAAGAAGCTCGATATTAAGGGAATTACACCCAAAAAAGCTTCGAGGATTAGAGTTACTCCTATAGTAGCTTTTCAAAAGAGCTTAAAAGGGTAAAGGAATTATACACAAAATAGCTTTGAAGTTGAAAAACCACCTCCAATATAACTTAGAGCTAAATTATACTCAAATTACTTCTAAGACAAGAATTTCCACTAAGGCAGCTTCCATGGAAGCTAAAGGCTAAGGAAAATATACCTAGAAGAGCTTCGAATCTAGAAGTTAATCTCTAATACAGGTTTGATTTCGATATAAGTTAAATAAAAATAGTCTCATTTTAAAAAAGGTAAACTCCACACAAAAGATTAAGGATGTAGATAAAGGAAGCATTCAAATTAAAAAGAGGCTACCACCAAGCAACAATTGTCATAAATTTATTTACAAAAGCATCCCAAAATAGGGGCATCCAAACAAAACAAAAAAGTAAATACAAAGAGTAAGGTTAAGGAACTACAGTATAGGATGTGTCATCAATTTGACTCCAACTAGCATCACTCTCAATAGGAGATTGTTCTTCAATATTTATGCCATCCTTGTGCAAATAAGGTTATACCTCTTCCAATTCATCTCCTGAATGAATGGGCTCTCCTTTCATATAACCCTTCATTGGAGAAAGAGGTTCACCCTTCTATACTTAGACCTTGATATTATCACGACTAGTAATCAACCTCAAAGCATACTACTCATCTATATACTCTCCCACTTTCTCAAATATTATTTGATAGTTTCATTCTCTCTATTAGATGTGAGTAAAGTATCTCGAGCTTGTTGAAGCTCCCCTTGGACCTGCGTGAAATCATTCATTTTTTAGATTCCACTATGTCTCCATCTCCTCAAGCTTGTGCTTCATATTAATAGAAGCTCTTAGCGCCTTATCCCTCTCAGCAATAAGTTGTTATGATTACTGCTCATGAAAGAAATTGTTCTTCTTCAGAGTCTCCACTTCATGTCTCATGGCCCCATAGCTTTTGTAACAGACTCCTACCTCTTATAATAGTTATGACATAAGATAAATAGAGTTAAGGAAATATCGTCTACAAAAAAAGAGCAAAGTATAAAAAACATGCAATTCACATTCCTTAACTTCTCCGTGCTAGCCCTAAAAAGATCGATAGAATCTTCTCTCTCAAGTAGCTTATTATCATGTTTAGGTAGTGCCATCTTCGATAGAAAATACTTAAAAGAGGCTTCTCCATTAGTGAAATTGTATCATTCAAAATCCTATTTGTAGCTGTGCTCCCTACCGTACAAGCCACCCTTTTGGTGTCATTAAGGATGCTCCTCTTTGGAAACATGAGGACTTTAATAGTAGTATTCTTCCCCATGCATCACCAATGAAGAAAAATCTCTTCTTCCAATTTTTATCTTCCATAGGAAGATTTTGTATGATCATATTTCCAAGAACTATGGCAAGTAATAACATCCTCCTTCTTGAGTAGGCTTTACTTTGAGAGAACTTCTGACCTATCGATACCTAGTTGATGACCAATCATGCTAGTTATAATAGTAAGCCTAAGTAGGGTTCTAAACCTATTAAGCATGAGTTGAGAAGGTATAATATGATACTTACATAAGGCACTCTTAATAGTGTAAGGTAGAGGAAAACGAAGACCATCCTCTAATGTGATCTCATAAAAACAATAAAACGTAAGAACTTAGGAATATGCTCTCTTATCTAGCAACACATCCTCGTGAACCACAAAATTAAGAACCATATATTTCTTCCTTGTGGCTAGGAGATCCTTTTCTTTAATTGAAGATTGTCACAGCACCACCTCAGGGTATAGCCAAACTCAAGTTCTCCAATTTGAAAATATCATATAACCTCAAAGATAAGATGCTCCATCAATATCCCAGCCTCCCCGAGAAGTTGTGGAGCAAAGGTGATTGATGGATAGAGCATCTTGTCTTTGAGGTGATATGATCTTTTCAAATTGGAGAGCCTGAGTTTGGCTATACCCTAAGATGCCACTGTTAGAATCCTTATAAAGAAGCTTAGTGCATATTAGGAGCTCCTAAGAGGCTCATTGTCTTTCCGTATAGCTATTACATAGCATCTAATAATGAACAAGATTCTATAAGTGAATCGATCATCATCTGGGATGAGCCTCAATAGGCTTAGATCCTAGTAGAATTTAATAGAGAGCACATATCAGCTTCTATGAGTCATATACTAATTAAGAGTAGCTCCTTCACATATCACTAGACCTTCATAGGCCTAAACATCATTCCTCGTTACCTGAAGAACCTCAAAGGACCTAAGAGATCAGTTACTTGAGCTAATGGAAATCTCCATGATGATGTTTACTTAAAAATAACAACATTTGTCTCCATATAATAGCAAATTAGCTCCCAACATTTGGTAAAGCAATCTTTCTAGAGTTCTACCATCAAGGGAAATCCTACTCATGCCAAGTGGAATTACCACTCATTATCTAATCTTAATTCGAATAGCTAGCATTCCTAGCCAACATTCTCCAAAGAAGCTTATACAAGCCCCTATAAAAGAACAATATAATCTCCAACTAAAGGTACACTAAATCTCCTAGGCGACTTTGAGAATAACTCTAATTCTATATACAATCATAAGAAATCAAAATCCTAGAAGGAACATACTCATCCTTACTTTCTCCTCCATTAATCACCTTACTAACTTGAGCATCATAGTCCAATTCAAAGAATCACTCCTCTTTGTGTAGTCTTCCTTTAGGTTCTAATGTTTGTTACTATTTTTTAGGCTCTAAAAAGACTAGGCAAAAATATACCTCAACAACCACCATGCCAGTCAAAGAGGCAATGAGTAGCAACTCATGTTGTTTATGCTTATAATTTCCTAGAAACAAGAAAGTGTATTTTTTTCTATTCCCAAAGAAAGGAAGGACTCCCTTATATAGAGGCATATATAAGGCCTTAGAATATAAAAATGACATATGGACATATAAGAGTCAACATCAATTAAATGTGACATAAATTGCACATATGCCCAAACTTATATACATATATGTATTAATGTTTAGACAAAAAAAATCTTTCATTGAAAAATATTCATTTATATTAAAATTATGAATTACATGCAAAGAAAACAAACACAAGAGGAAGATTGAGCTTTAAAAGTTATCTTATAGCCAGTAAAAATCCTTAAACATTCCCGAGAGTAGTGCTAACATTAAGCACATTCTCAACACCAACAACATCAACCACACCTCCACTCTCTACGGACACTTCATCATCTTCATAAGTTGGTGAAATTGTGAGCTTTATAGGAATGTCAAGAATCTGACAACAAAACTCATCCAAATCCTTCCCTTTGGCCTTCTCTTTAAACAAATTCATAGCTATATAGTAGTCAATATGAAAATTTTTCCTTAATCAATCATTTGAAGTCTCTAGATTGCACTTGGCTTGCTAAAGCTCAGACCTTAACTTATTCGTCATCTATTTGGCTTGGTCAAGCATTGAGGTAGACTCATTTAGCTCCTTAACTATCTTATTGAGCTTTTCTTCCTTGTAAATTACCTTTATTTCCTAGTGCGTTGCTTGAGCCACTTCACAACTAGATTTGACCTTGTTGAGGAGTGGATCTCTTTCACACTACTACAATACATACATATGGTCTTGGAAATTTGGCCTCGGTTTTTTTAAAAACCAAGGCCAAAACCCTATAACCTCGGTTTTTAAAAAACCAAGGCCATAGACATACATTATGAATTTTCTCTTACATCAAACACCAAATTTTTCTACCATTTTTTTTTCTTTTTCCCTCCTTTTATTTTCATTTTCCCTCATTTTTTTTCATTTTTCTCTTTTTTTCCTTTTTCCCTCAACTCATTTTTCCTTTTTCTTTTTTCAGCATTCGATCTTCTTTAGAGCCATCATAGAACCCTAGCTCAACAAAAATTTCCAAGGATCAATGATCACACACCTTTACACCAATCATCGTAAGGATGATGAGGTTTAAGTGGTTCAAGGCACATACAAGGGTCATGATAGAAAGGTTTTCCTCAATTGTTTTAAGAATCAGGAAGTGGTTCCTTCACCATCATCTTTAATAACTCTAGTCGTTGAGCCCAGCCATTGATGGTGGTGGTATCAGTGTCATCTCTTAATGCCAAGCCGACGGTTCTCGTAGTTGAGAAACTAGGAGAGGTTGGGCTTGAGCTTTTGAAAGGTTTCACCAATGTGGATTGTTCATATAATTTAATTCCTGAGGAGTTATGTACTAAGATCTCACTCTGTGATGCTATAGGTAATGGTTCTGGTTCTGGTTTTAGATTCCCTGAGGTCACATTTAAAAGTTTCAAAAGTAATTTTTTAGTTAAAGCATGGAATCTACTTTAGGCTAATATTGTTCTTGCTTAAATGTTTGGAGTTTTTCAGATTTGGTTTTATCTTAGTTTTTGATTCTTTGATTTTACAATATTAGAATAAGGAAGAAATACTGTTAAATAGTTCTACTCAGAGCTATAACAACGTTGGTAGACCTGACTCCTAAGGTTTAGGAAGATCTTTACTAAGAGTGAAAGTCTATGCTTTTTTCGCTTTTACTCATGAGAAAAGCTTTTTCATTGTAAAAATTTATGAAGATGAGCGAGATACTAAGTTAATCAAATTATTATTTCTCTCAAGTTATGATAGTGGCTATGAGCAGAGCTATAACAACACAGTAGTATGGAGCTCATCTGATGTTGTGTAGCTGTTTGAGCTCCCAACCATAACTTGGAACATATTTCATAAGAATCAGAGCTCTTTTCTTGTGTAACAGCAAACTTGGCATTGTTATTTTTCTTTTGCTAATGTTATTATAAATGCCATAGCATTTCCTGTGAGTAGTTTTGCTTTGGCCATTTGTAAATGTAAACTAAGACGTCTTGTTGAATGCATGATATAGTCAATCCAGGTAAATGGCTAAGGAGAAAATATGTTGGTGTATCCCTTGTTGGAAAGAAACTTGCTATCATGGGGTTTGGAAAAGTTGGATCTGAAGTTGCTCGTCGAGTTTTGTCAAATTTTGAGTCCGGAGCTTGCAATTCAGTACATTTTGCCATGCATGAAGGTGCATTTGCTAATTATATTTCATTTATAAACTTAGTTACCTTATAACTATTTGATTTTTGCCTTTCCAATGCACTCTTAAATATTAACTAGCTTACTATATAATTATCTTAGCAGGAACTATCATCATACTCATTGAAACATGTTTGTTCTGCTTTGGCTTAAGTTATAATGGGAATAGCCCCTGTCTTAGGAAAGGTACATATGTTAAGCAATGCCTTTTGCTGCATTCTAATTTGGGAAAAACATTTACCACTGAGATGTGCTTTTATGATAGAAGTTGCCACTGAAGTTCTATTTTTTGTTATTTTTTTAAGAAAGTTATGTCTGATAAACCAACCAAGTTTTAGATATGGTGTGTACTTCAATTACAAATTAATGTATGGTCTCAGCTTATAGAGTATTAGATATGAACAAATTTTCTGCCTTCATTTCATTCATTAAGTTGTTTGAGAAAAGTGTAGGGCATGCAGGATAAGTATTTGTAATACTAGACTTTTTTACATCCATGATAGGTGCCACAGTTTCCACCTTGATATTATTTTCTTTATATTGATATGTTGTGGGCTTGCAGATATTAGTACCTTTTTGGATAAACATTTTTACTTTATTGATGTGTTGATTTCATAAATAGTAAGTCTTTGGATTTAGCTTGAATTCAATTTTTTATTTTAACAAAGTTGACATTGCATGCATTCTACTTCTCTTATTGATAGATTCAATTTCAAATTCATCTCACTAATTGGTGTAGCTTGGTTATCAAAATTGAATACTTTCATTGATATCATTTCATTGAGATTCTTGCTTAAATCTCATGGGAACTATATTTGGTGCTTTTTATTTCTTCATAGATATTGATTACAATGTTGTAGAGCAGTTTTTGTCTTTAAGCATATTCATTCCAAGGTACAATTTTTTGAGGAATGTAACTATATTAACTACATCATCTTCATCTTTAATGTGGGTTTCTTGTGTTTTCATCAAAGGTTCATTGACTCGTTGGATATTGCAGTGAATAGGTTGCCTTGAAGATTGTATCTGTTTAGACAATGAGGTGCTTTTAAATAGTTCACTGTTTATCATTTTCACAAGTTCCATAACATTTTGGTTTAGATTATTGTGGTCCCAACTTACTTTTGATGAATCTCATTTATATATGTATAGTCTAGAAGTATTATATTGTCATGTGCATCGAGTCGATATCTAATTGGCAACAATTGATGTAGGATGCTACAATAGAGCAACTACTTTCAATTTTTCTCTTTCTTTTGAAGGATGAATTTCTCGATGTGTGTCTTAATATTATCAGCAAACTTGATCAAGTTAATCAGGTATGCAAAACTATGCTATTAAATCCTTGGAGTTAACCTCTCTCAATTTGTAAAGTCTGTATCCTTTGACCTAGTGGAAAAAGAACATTATGCATCATGTGTTGCATCAGTAAAGTTGTGCACATATTTAACTCATCTATATGAGTTATTGTCCAAAAGCTTAAGCTGATTGTAGTTGGACCAACATTTCATTTATACTATTTTGCTTAAAATGTTTATTTTACTTTTTATGCTTTTGCTATCTGAAAGATGAGAAGCTATTCTTGCAAGTTATTGGGATTAATTTGCTATCTCGATCCTTGTTACCTGCCATTGCTGAGCTTGTAGAGGATAGATATTGAAGAGTTTGTCTTACAATCATAAAGTATATACCTTTATTGGTGATTTAGTTAGGTGTAGCATTTTTGGATGACAAGCTTGGTACGCTTTGCATGCAATGGTTGCAAGATAAGGTTTGTCTAACAACATCTTAGATATGAACAATTGAAATGTAATTTTCCCTATTTTATTGATTCCTGCTTGCATCTCATTCTTTCATCTTTTTTTTCTTCAAGTGGTGGAGCTTTATGATTTTTTTTTAATACAAAGAGATGAAGATATTGTTGTAGGCACCAGGCATAGTAGCACCAAGCACATGATTTTTCAATGTATGCATCAAGCGCAGCACCACTAGGCATCAGACGCAGCAGCATCAGGCTCACCAACACACCATGCGCAGCATCAGTACACTAGTGCATTAGCCACCAAGCACAGCAGCATCAGACGCACCAACACATCAACGCACCAGCACAACAGCACACCAATTTTTAATAGTATACTTGTAAATGCTTGTAATTAATAGTAAAAAGTTAGTTTGTAATAGTAAGGTTTTATTATGTTTTAATGTATAATAAACTCTCAAATCTAATTATATTTTTAATTTTGATATAATATTATTTTTAATATTGTAATTTATATTGATTTTTAATATTGTAATTAATAATTATATATTTTTTAATTTATGTATACCCTATGGTCACGATTATAAGAACTGAGGTCTAAGTGAGAGAGACCATAGACATATCCTATGGCCTCGGTTATTAAAAAACTGAGGCCATAGGGTATGTCTATGGTCTCTCTCACTTAGGCCTCGGTTCTTATAACTGTGACAATAGACCTACGGTCACAATTAAAAACCAAGGTCATATGTATGTTTTGTAATAGTGTCACCTTACATAGCTCCTCCTTCAATTGCTCCATCCCTTTCACCTTGTGAAGCTCATGCACAAATAGAGACTAAAAAAATTGGAGTGGTTCAGATGTAAAATTGGACATACAAGGAGAACCTACAAATAAATCACAAAATAGACGTTCATCATATATCTATTAACCACAATCAAAGGATCAACCTCCCTACACAAGTTCTCCAATTATTTCTACTTGGAAATAGTGGGAAGGTGCTCGACAATATGATCCACAAAGCACGAGGTGATCAAAAACTCATCCTCTCTTTGAGGAGTTGAAGCCTTGACAACTTATTCCCAGTGTCTCTAGCACGTAAGGGTGGTGTATAGGGACACGAGAAGATTGGTGTAGTAGAAGGTACGAGCTTCATACTTAGAGCTATGGGCTTCTCAATAATGATGCCTTTGTGCCTCTTTGGTGGAGTGGGAACATCATCACCATATTTTTTCCTACGCAAGCTTTTGCTGCTCTTTTTATGTTTTAAGGTGCATGTGGCTTTTTATCTTAAAGTCAAGTTCCATCAATAAAGTCAAGAAAAATAGGTTAGTGCTCAGCAAACAAAAATAATTTACAAGCACAACATGAGCTAATATAATGATCACCATCATTTGGAAACACTTCAAAACCACCCCAAAAGTTATAAAGATGAGTTTCATGATGAGTTGAAAACCTGATGTGTCCTTATAATTAAGAGAAAAAGAATTGAGCTCAAACTCATCAACCCCTAATCTATAAACCAGGGGTTGTTAAAAATTGTTTCCCTGAGGTAGGCTTGGGCAAATAGTTTTGGATGTATGCTAGCCCAGGTTTAGATTCAGGACTTAAGTTCATAACGAACGTCCTCCTATTTTTGATAAGGACCTTGACATCAATCCATGAGCTTCGTATGAGTCTTTCCCTATTTTTATCTGTCTCCTACTAACATGAGACAAAGAAAAAATATTACTTCCAATTCCTTTCATATAAACTCGAGCTATATCAATAGGGTTCACTTTCAAGACAGACTTCATTGAGCTCTGACATCCATGATTCTACTACGAGATCTTTGCAAATCAAGGTGAGGCACTAAATATACCTCTATCTATTTGGTAGGAGCTAGCTAGGTATGAGCTATATCCTCCTAAAATACTTCCTTACAAATAGGTACAAAGAAAATCTTAACCTGAGTCATAAGCTTTTCTCACGAAAAGCAATCCAACCTTCAAGTGGTGGGTTACTATCATTGCTCTCCAATATAAGAATCATTATGTTAACAGTTGATGGTATTTGATAAGTTTTCCTTATCCTTTCCTCATTCTCAAATGTTAGCACACAACTTATACAAGAGAAGGAGTTCAAGAAAAAAGAAGGAAGGATTACCTTACCTATTAACCTACTTACTATCTCTCTATAAATGATAATTACAAGAAAAAGAATTTAAAAAAAAAACAACATATAAGAAACAAAAATGAAACCATAAAATTACTTAAACCAAGAAAGAAAAATAAGACTATAAAAAAGCCTAACTTAAAAAGAATTAACTTTCTTAGACACGAAGAAAACTCCTTTAAAGTCCAAACAAAGAATATTAATGCTGACCTTAAAAGACTTACCGAACAAACGACACAAAGATTTTAAGTAAAAATTTGAGTTAATTTTGTAATGACTCTCAATAATGCCTTGACTCTCCTCCCTTGATTTAGGGTCAAAATTATATCTCCGATCAACGCTTATAACATTGACTTAGATTCTTTATTCATTCGTCTAATTTATTATTGAGGATAAAAAAAATAATTTGATAAACAATTTAAATTAAAAAAATTAATCCGATCCGTTGAATTCATATCGAATTAGATTAATAAATTTTATAATTGAATCGATTTCAGATTAAAATTTATACAATTCATTTATTTTCAAATCGAATTCATATTGATACTATATCCGATTAAAACTGAATTATTATTAAATTGTAAATAAATAATATTATATTTTATAATATATGATATTTAAATATTATATATTATAATTACATTAAATTATTATTTTAATTTAAAAAATAAATATAAATATTTATAATAATTTAAAAATTATATAAATATATTTCAAATTCTTTTAATTTTTTTAATTATAATTATAAATAATAATATTTATTATAAAAAAATTAATTTAAAGTTTTAATTTATATAATTAGTATATGTTCTTAAAAAGTTACAATTAATTTAGATTCGTTCATCTTGTTGGTTCGAGTTTGAGTATGGTGCTTGTGTGTTTCAAGGTCAGGGCATTACGAAATGTCTAGCATGTACTCAAGTATTCGTACTCTATTGGAAGAGTAATAACAGGTGATCGAAGTTTTGGTGAATTCGAAGATTTTTTATACGAGCATAATTTGCTCGAGCTGCCTGGCGTAGCATATGGGTGCGAGACGTTGGGGGAGGGGATCACAAATGGCACAATGCATAGCAACACATATGCCCACCAAGAAGCACAAACAACACACGAAAAGGGACCCTAATCAAGATTGTGATTCTATTAAGGGATGTCAGGAATTAGTTACATGTAAGGCTATATATAGCCATAGTATTTGAAAAAGGGAATAATAAGAAATATATACAATTTACCTATCCTTCTCTGTGTTCTTCTTCTCCCTCCCAATCTTCTGAAAATTACCCTAACAATGGTATCAAAAAAGTATCTGAGATTTTGGCACGAAATGAGTCCAGATTTGAGCGAGTAAGCACTAAAATATAGGCGGTGTGGGTCGAGTTGCGAGCTCTTCACACCTCCCACAGCACACTTTTGAATCCAAAACTCATACCCAGATCTGAATCAAATTTATACCCAACAACAATTGTTGAAGTTGATATTTCTAACTTCAAAAACACAGTTCAAATGTTCTCTACGTCTTTAGAAACGTTCAAACACCAATCATCACCTTCACCTAAACCACACCCTCGTGCCTCACCTAAGATCTGCAAGAGATTTGTAACTCAACCCATTGGTTCCCTCGCGATGAGAGAACCCCAAGAAATCAGAGGCAATAAGAATTGTGTTTCTGGGTTACAAGAAGAGGGAACGAGGACTTATACAAAACCCAAGGCGAGGCTCTATGAATCACCACCAGTTGGACTCACAAAATCAACCCATATATCGACCCACGAAACGAGTTTATATCGTAGAAATGATCTTCTTCCTTCAACTGGACTTCCTTGTAATGGGCTTGGTCTCAAGTCTTTAGACGAGCCTCTAAACCCGACCCACGAAGAAATGGTCGCTCCATATGATAAGGTTACCTGTATGAAACCCTATCGAGTGAGGTGCTTAGCTCGTTGGGATACCAATCTCGCGAAATTATGTAGGTGGCTTAGAGCTTTTGGTGGAGGTGCTCTCATAGGTGGTCAAAAAACTGTCAAAAATAAGGGTCGAGGATGTCGTATGTTCGATCCCGGTAAGATCTGGCAACGGTGGCACTGTAGGACTAAACAGAAATGATACATTCTTATATCGATTAGGGCTGCCTCTGGTAATTCATCTGTGATTATGGCTCGTGGTCAAAGTCTTGAGGCTGTTCTGGAAAGAACCTTTGTCATTCTAGAGTCAACTAAAAATGTTGCGAAAACCTCGGCAACGATTAGAGCTCTGAAGCATACCAGAGCTGTCTCTGAAGCCGAGGTAACACTGCATAGAGGTAACATCAGTACCATAATTCCTTCGATGTGTAATAATATTCAAACACTTGGGATGTAAATTACTGAAAATAATTGGGCTGAGAAGAGGGTGTTCTTCGTGAACATTAATTCTCACTGCTATGAAGAAGACAATTCCAACTTACGTTCCTTGGCCATTAGGACCCGTGATTCTTCCATGAAGGAAGTACCCCCAAAGCTGTTAGCTTTGATGGCATTGACAATTTTGCACTACCTAAGAACAAAGATGTTCAGAAGGATTCATCAAGTAAAAGTTATCGAAATGGTTGTAGCCATATGACTAGTTCCACTTCTGACCCCAAGGTTCCTAATGATGGGAATCTAGTGTTGGGATATGCCTCTAAGACTGCATTTGAAAAATTCTCATTGGAAGTATTTCAACAACTAAAATCAGAGAAAAACAACCTTGCAAAGGATCTAGCAAGTTGCATAGGAAGCCTCGAAATAACTAAGTCTCAGTTGCACCAAATTGAGTAGCTTCTTACTGAAGCTAAATCACAATTGGCCTGTGTAGAAGAGTCAAATAGCTGGGATGAGACACAACTGAGATGTATGGATGAATCACATAGGTCACTTAAAAAAATGGGATGCCTGGCCCTTGCAAAAAGCAAAGAACAGTCAAAGGATGAGATTGGCCCATCCTTAAGGGAAGTTGGAAGAAAAACTACCCAGCTCTCAAACCAGCCCAAACGTCCCTCTATTGGAGATATATGCACTAGAACTGACTCAGCTTTGGTTCTGAGTTATGTGGCTAAACTAACCCTCCCAGATCTCAATCAAGAAGCTTTTAAGGATGATAAGGTTCTGGCCTTGGAGTTCGCAGATGCACTTCCTATTGGATTAGGAGTTTTAGCCATGGTTTCTGAAGAGAATTGGAATGACAAAATGAAGGGTTCCTACGGAAGTACTTATTTTCATCATAGGGTGGATGAAGAGGACGCTGAGAAGCTTGTATCTATTACTATCAAGGAGAGTCTAAGAGATGGAAGGTTAGATAATGAGGTGATTGAGAAGAGTAACCTCAATAGACAATTCATGTTCGGTAATGGGAATAATGGACAGGCCAAATTAAAGGTTGCTGCTTCAACTGTTGCAGCAATTAATCCCCATTTCAATATTGAAACCTTACAAAGTAGAGCCGGGCCAAAGATTGTGCATGTCTTGGACGATTTTTCCTGGGAGAAATTGAGTATTAATGTTAATACACCCGACAAGATTAAGACTAGGTTACGTATTGATCAAAGAGCTGGTAAGATGGAACTCCAATACCTGCATGAGTATGCTAGAATTAGCACTAGCATTGGTTGGACTACAAATTCCAGAGTCAACTTCTCAGGCATAGTTGGGAACAATGGCCCTATAGATGGAACTAACCTCACCTTGTATACTACCTTTGGAAACTTTACTAAACTCAATGCAAGGATGAATTACCTTCATTATGATCTCATTTTTTCCCTGACATTGAAAGATAAAGGAGACACTTTCACAGCTTCCTATCACCACCTAGTTAACTCTTTCACCCACCCTACTGTTGGTGTGGAAATATCACACAGCTTCTCAAGCAATAAAAACATTCTTACCAATCACACACAGTATGAGATGGATCCCTTAACCTGGGTGAAGGCTCGTGTGAATAACTATAGGGTGGCCAGTGCTATTAGTCAATATAAAGGATGCCCAAATTCTCGCCTTACTATTTCAGTAAAGGTGGCAACTAGTGCAATTAAAAGAGGCACAAAACCTGATAAGGCTAATGTTGAGAACTGCCCTGATGCCTTTATCCACATTATCAGTCATCCTATTAAGCCCACAATGCCTATTGCAGCAAAGATCCTCGAGAAGAGGGATGTTTGTGATCCAAAAAGGCTCTTTGTTGTTCCTATATTGGAGGCTGTGAATTCTAATACAAGTGTTACTTAGAGGAAAAACCTGAAATTGATTGATGTTGATTCCCCAGTAGTTAGGGACCATGTTGGTTTCACCATTCTTCACTTGCTATCAAAAACAAGACTCACTGTGAGTTTCAATGGCGAGAAAGTACAAGAACTAATTATCCGGATTCAAAATACTAGAACTGAAAGTGTTAAAGCAAAGGAAGAGGTGGGTTCTGTTACATTGTCCATAACATATGATGCAGCTAAATTTGTTGAGTCATCATTGTGTAATTTAGATGGAAATGGTGTTGTTTACGGGTGTCCTTATGAACGATTAGACCTAATTGATCTTCCATTCTTTACATCCAGGATTAAGTATGAAAAGAATAAACCTGAAGCATCAATATTATATGATCTTCAAAAACTTACTAAAAATAAACAGGAGACTTTAAAAGCCCTCAAGGTAAAACATAAGGACAATATTGGGAAGGGATCTTACCACTTGTCAGTAATCTCAAAAGGCAAAAGGGTAACAGTTTGCGAACCAATGGAAAAACAATCAATTGAATGGAGATTAATAACAAATAAGTGTACCCTTAGCATTGAAGAAATTTTTCTAGGAATCCAAGGTCTACTCGGACTATCTCATCCCGTTATATCTCAGCTTTATCCTTGAGGATAAAGATTCTAAAGGAGGAATGAAATGATACTAGCATAATCGAGCTGCCTAGCACAGCACATAAACACAAGACGCTGGGAAAGAGACCACAAACGGCACAATACGTAGCGACACATGCCCACCAAGAAGCACAAGCAACACACGAAAAAGGGACCACAATCAGGCCGTGTAAAAGAACTGTGATTCTGTTAAAGAATGTATATACAATTTACCTCTCCTCTGTGTTCTTCCCTAACAATTTTTAATTTAAATTCAATTTTATGATATAATCATGATCTGAACCACGTACATTCACACACATATTTAGCTCATTTCTTTCCCTAAAATCAGAGGATCCCAACAGAAACTTTGTAACAGATACATGAAGCAGAAGCAGTAATCTGTTCAAAAACATGAACTTTTATTTAACTACAAGCAGAAACAGTCTCCATCTTCATTACATTGGCAGGCATATATTCTAAATTGATACAAACACTATGAGTTAAAAAAGGTAGCAACATAAAAGGTAAAAGCTTAAAAACCAGAACACTAAGCCAACAATGCAATCTTAAAAGCTTTTGAAACATCCAGTAACTTAATCGACTTCTTCAATCTTTGGACCAGCTCCAGCACTAGCGCCAGAGGCACCACCAGCACCAGACATGTCATCACCCATTGGCATATCTCCACTAGGACCACCTTGATACATCTTGGCAATTATAGGATTGCAAATACCCTCCAATTCCTTCTGCTTATCTTCAAGTTCATCAACCTCAGCCAACTGATTCTTCTCCAACCACTCAATTGCTTCCTCTACAGCCTTCGCAATCTTCTGCTTGTCATCTGGATTCAACTTCCCACCAATCTTTTCATCCTTAATTGTGTTCCTCATGTTATAAGCATAATTCTCCAATGAGTTCTTGGCCTCCACTTTCTTCTTCACCTCTTCATCCTCTGCTTTGTACCTCTCTGCATCATGAACCATCTTCTCTATCTCTTCCTTGCTCAGCCTTCCCTTATCGTTAGTTATAGTAATTTTGTTCTTAACTCCAGCAGTTTTATCCTCAGCAGAGACATTCAAAATCCCATTTGCATCAATATCAAAACAAACATTGATTTGAGGAACTCCTCTTGGAGCTGGAGGAATACCTGTAAGCTCAAACTTGCCCAAGAGATTGTTGTCTTTAGTTCTTGCTCGTTCTCCTTCATAAACTTGGATTAAAACCCCAGGTTGATTATCAGAATAAGTTGAGAAAATCTGCTCTTTCTTGGTTGGAATCGTTGTATTCCGTGGAATTAGCACAGTCATAACACCACCAGCAGTTTCAAGTCCAAGACTTAGAGGAGTAACATCAAGCAATAATAAATCTTGAACCTTCTCATTACCTTCACCACTCAAAATGGCAGCTTGAACAGCTGCCCCATAAGCAACTGCTTCATCAGGGTTTATGCTCTTGCAGAGCTCTTTTCCATTGAAGAAATCCTGCAAAAGTTGTTGAACTTTGGGAATTCTTGTAGACCCACCAACCAAAACGACCTCATCAACTTGACTCTTGTCAATTTTCGCATCTCTTAAGCATTTCTCTACTGGCTCCATACATTTCCTGAACAAATCCATATTCAATTCCTCGAATCTTGCTCTGGTAATAGTAGAATAGAAATCGATACCCTCATATAAAGAATCAATCTCAATAGTTGTTTGGGTAGTTGACGAGAGTGTCCTCTTTGCTCTCTCACATGCAGTTCTCAATCTCCTTAAAGCTCTTGCGTTCCCACTAATATCTTTCTTGTTCTTTCTCTTAAACTCAGTAACAAAATGATTAACTAGTCTATTATCAAAATCTTCACCACCCAAATGAGTATCACCAGCAGTGGCCTTAACTTCAAAAATCCCTTCTTCTATTGTCAAAAGCGACACATCAAAAGTACCTCCACCGAGATCAAAAATTAAAACATTTTGTTCACCTTTTCTCGAAGCTTTCTTGTCCAAACCATAAGCAATCGCAGCAGCTGTGGGCTCGTTAATAATCCGCATTACGTTCATCCCCGAGATAGCTCCAGCATCCTTCGTCGCTTGCCGTTGCGAGTCGTTGAAGTACGCAGGAACAGTAATGACCGCGTTTTTGATTGGATGTCCCAAGAAAGCTTCAGCCACTTCTCTCATCTTTACCAAGACCATAGAAGATATTTCTTCAGCAGAAAATTTCTTTTCTTCACCTTTGTAGTTAACGATGATCATCGGTTTGTCAGCGGGACCGGGAATGACCTTAAACGGCCAAAGCTTCATGTCGCTTTGCACAGAGGGGTCAGAGAATCGCCGGCCAATCAAACGCTTGGCATCAAAAACTGTATTCTGTGGGTTCATGGCGACTTGATTTTTCGCTGCATCGCCGATCAAACGCTCGGTATCTGTGAAAGCAACGTAGGATGGGGTTGTTCGATTGCCTTGATCATTTGCAATGATCTCAACACGGTCATTTTGCCATACTCCGACACAACTGTATGTTGTACCGAGATCGATTCCAATGGCTTTTTCAGTGCTTCCCGCCATCGAAACTACTTGAAGCTCAATATTCAGTGGCAGAAATCAAAGCGAAACAGAGTATTAATTTTGAACACCAAGGAAATTCGGAAGTCTTCCTATTTAGAAGTTTTATTAACTGTGGCTTTAGGTAAAACATCTGTGAGTATTTATGGAAGAAACTTGTATTCATATGGTTAGAAGAGAAAGTTATAGAAGCTTAAAGAAAAAAAAATCAGAGCAAACCCGAAGGAGCTAGAGAGTTCTGGATAATTTGAATTGGATTCTAGACGTGGTAAAAGAAGCTGGTTTGGTTGAAATATTGGTACTGAATTATGAGAAATTTACATTACTGTCCTTTTGGAATAAAAGTTTTATTTTTTTTTAAGAAAACAAAAATATTATCAGAGAAATAGGCGGTTACATAAAATAAACCTTTATATTTATTAATTTTTAGATAATATATTAAAAATATATTAATTTAAAAATTCATGATATTAAAAATCCATAATATGTTTAATATAGTAATTTTTAAACGAACAGAATTCTATTTTTTTATTTTTTAAACTTAAAGAATTTCTATTATATTACTTATAATACATTATATATTTATAAAGTTTAAAAATAAAATATTATAGTTCTATTAAGACTTTTAATTACTTAATTTATAAATTTAATAGAGTTAGATGATACTACTTATAAATTAATACATTATTTTGATAGGTTTAAATATTATCTAACTACAAAATATCATTTATTAAGTTAAATTACAAAGGTTATATTTTTATTATTAAAAAATATTGATGTTATTAATTTATTATTATAATAATTTATTATTAATTAAATTTTATATAATGATAATAATATTAAAGTGTAATAATTGATAGATATATAATAAATAATTTATATATATTTATTGTAATAATATAAAATTTATTGTGATAATTTAAAAAAAAAACTCAATCCATTACTTTATAATAGATGACATGAAACAATTTTTAAATTTATATAATCGTTTAAACTGATTCTTATTAAATATTATTTAATTAAATTTTATTTAAATTATTGTATTTTATTTTATTATTATAATTTTTGGGAGAAAAGCTTTAAATGATGTAAATCGCACATTTTTATTTTATCGGTAAATATAATAAAATTTATATAATTATATTGGATAAGAATACGTTTTAAAAGATAATTTTAAACATTTCATTACTTACTTATTTTTCTTACTTCATGTTGAAATTAATATGAGTTTACAGTAATACTGAAATTATTCTCTAATTTGTAAGGAGAAATAGGCAATAAATGAGGTGTTTAATTATTGAGGGGTTTAATATAGCCGGTGGCGTTTTAGAATGTTAGAGAAGCTTCTACACTATTTACGTACAATTTGTTAGTGAAAAATAATTTATATTAATGTATATTTTAATTCACATGTTATAGAGTAAAAAGTTAGAATAATCATTTGCTTACTATTTAAACCTCACTTATCATTTATTTTTAAAAGTACCACTTAACCATTTTAATTGGATAAGTGGTGTTGATTAAAAAACAAACTATAATATTTTAAATTAAAAAAATAGGTTTTGTTTTTTTATAGAATTAATTATAGAATTAAATTTTGAAAAATATATATTCTAATAACAATTAATCTAACAATTTGAAAATCCAATCATGAAATATTACCCACGTGAAGAAACGAATCCCCCGTACTCCATTCCTGAATTGAAACCAAATCCATAACCCTATACTCAAATCACAACATTTGCTTCAATTTTTATTAAATCTCATGTTCAATTTTCAAAGATTCCTTGAAGTCTTTTGCTTAATCTTCTAAAAAATCTAAGAATATTGGATATGTCTAGTAAAAGATACGTGGTGAAAGACATGGTAAATATGAAGATTTTCAACAATTATAAAAAAAATCGTTTTTTTATTTCACTTTAAATAGATAATCAAGATCTAAATGAAAGTTAAAAATGTCAATTCGTAGAATATTTTTGAGAGTTCTATATCATTTCGACTAAACATACCTCATATTGTCAATTAAGCAATTAAAACAGTATAAATACAAAACAACATGTTCAATTCAATAAAAACCAAAAACAAACAACAGATGCAAAAACAATGATGTTTAGAATACACACTAGTGATTATGCCTCACAGACTCCTGTCCAGACTAACAATATCCATAGATGATAAATAATACATAACTTGTAACACTAGCATGCAATACTAAAAATCTAAAAGGATTTTCAATCACTTCAAGACCTCATTTGTGGGAACATATTCGATAAATTATGATTGTTCTTTCACAACATGTAATAAAACATACATAACAAACCCTAATAAAGAGTTTGACACTGGTACACCTTCAGGGTAAAGAGATACAAACTCCTTAAAGACTCAAACCATATCCGAATACAAGTAAAAGGACAGATTATACTAACACACAATATGATAATACATGACTACAAAGAAAGAGTTTAAGACTTTATACATAATCAAGTTAAAGATATACTCACTCCTTAAGAACTCAACCCAAATAGGCAAACATAGAGATAAACTTCTGACAAATAATCACAGACAGACATTGTAAAGTAGAAGCAATATTCAATAGTCAGAAAGCTAGCACTAAATAATAAAAGGTTTTTAATCAAAATTTAAACTTCATTATGTAGAAATATACATCATTTAAACTCTGATTGTACTAACCACACATTAGAGTATGCAAAACACCATATATAACAAGATAAACTCACATAGAGACCTTATCTATGTGGTAATATCCTAGAGTTGTTTAAGGCAACCACTCAGTAACAAATAATTCACTAAACAATAAAAATAGTTATAACTCTAAAAGAAATAAAATCATAATCACTTATATGAGTCAGGTGATGACTCTATGAAAATAGAGTCATTAGTGCATTTTTTTACTTAATATTTACTTATTTTATTTAATAAATAGTATTTTTATAGCCAAAAAAATTAAAATATAAATCTTTTAGTAAAAAAGGGTGAAAATATAATTTTTAGAATTTTTTATGAATTTTTAACGCATAACCAATCAGAAGCTGCCATATGGCATGACATACAAGCAGAGGATCTCACAGAGCAAGCCATGCGGACGCCACGTAAGCATGGAGAGTGAATCACATCATGCCGCATGTGAGGAGGAAAAACACGCGCCACATGTCAACACAACGTTAAATCTAATTTCGGAAATCGGTCAACGCGTCATGCCATGTGTCACCATGACATTGCTCCACACGTTCCACCCATGTGCCACGCCATCTGTTCCCATGAATCACGTCGTGCCACGTGTTGTTGACTCTAACTGGTCTCCCCTGCCACGTGTTGCTCCCTAATTCGCCCAATAAATTTCTGATGCCACATGTCGCAATATGATTGGCTGAAACAGTCAATTTTGTTTGTTCTGATCGTAGCCCTTGATCTAAAGTTGATCGGACAATCCAGATCGCACCTAAGCTTTATTTAAGCCCCTAATCACTTCATAAACCCTAATTTTCCTCTATTAGCATAATTTTGGTCAGTTTTTAGAGCTAAAAAGAGAGAAAAATACAGAAAAATTTGAAGAGAAGACACAATTTTGGTAGAGATTCAAAAGAAAATTAATTCTACAATTCAAGATATTGATTGTATTTCTTTTTATACTCTTTTCTTTATCAATTTTATGTCTTTTTTTATAAAAAAAATATGAGCTTTATGAGCACAATTATGTGTAATTAATTTATTAATCTAGAGATCTTATGAACTCAATTTTCCTCATGTGATGATCTAATATTTTTTCCAATTATAATATTAATTTAATTATATTATTTTTATGTACTTTTAGTTATTTTAATTTTTCTTCCCTAAAATATAAAAACACAAAAAAATTGATTTTTATTACTTTTAGTTTTAAAAATTAGTTTCTAATAAAATAATCTCTATGGGAATGATCTTTACTTATCATTATAGTACTTGTTGCGATACGTATACTTGCGTATTCATTGCACACACAATTTGTGTGGCGATCATCAAGACCTCTGTCCAAACTACCTATTACTACTTTTGCTTGCAGCTTCCACAATGACCTAGTTCGACTCACGAACCCGAATCTCCTCCAAAGCCCACACCTACCCAATGTGATATGATTAGTAACCACATATCAGTAATCAAAAGTGTAACAACTCATACTCTTGAGGATCACCCTCAGACTCAAACACCCTATCACTTATTGTAAACAACAAGACATATGAGAACTCAAAGCATTTAACTTATCTCACTTTCACAAAGAAGTTCTCACAACATTGATAAAATAGTATTAAGTACTCATAGCTTAAGAACATTATTTTAGTATAACTAGCTAATACCGTCTCAAGTACTCACAACTCATAAGCATGGTTTTGGTCACATAATCACAAATCACTACAAGATGTCTATTTGATAGAGATCCATTGCATTTTTTGGATATCAAACAAGAAGAAATATGAGGGTATTTATAGAGCCTCAGACGACCACCTTGCCAACCACCTCGCCAAAGGTGGTGGAAATGGTGGTGTTGAGCTTGGTATTGAGGTGCTAAAAAAGATATTTTTTCGTTTCCAAAAGTGTTGAGTAAATTTCACAAATGCCTGCATCCAAAACAAAATAAAAATACAAGCAACAATATCGGCGAACAAGTATGCACTGAGTTACCAATCCATAATAACTAATCTTACATAGAGAATGACAGAACATTGAGTAAAATAAAACAAACACCATGTTTTGTACATTGGAAGCCAACACACAGATATGAGTCCAACAGAATTGACAAAATGGATGTTGAAGAATCTATTGAGTTCTTTCTTAGAGTTGATGGATGCGTACCGTTTCATGGTGAGAATCTTTTACTTAAGTAATGATTTTATCGTTTGTGTATGTTAGGTGGGGATTAAACTATATATATTGCTTGTCGTTCTTTTTAGTGTCGTTTGTGGTTCATGCTTTATAAAGAGTGTATTCTTTAAAGAGAAGAGAAAAATATTTGATGTTGTCTTTTACACTCGAGGGTGGGGTTGCCTTAGAAAAGGTTCCAAACGAAGTGGTCCTTATGTTTGAAAATGCACTTTTTATTGTATTGATATGCAAATTATTTGAGTTTTTATTGCATATAGTAAATGAATTAATGAGGTTGTTGTTCCTATCTAATGCATTTTTTGTACATATATGACATTGTGCATTGAGTTTGATTTTTCTTTGAAATCAATACTTTACTTACTTTGTTTAACTTAGTTTAGGGTATAGGATATTGAATTAGTTCT
Organism: Hippophae gyantsensis; assembly: GCA_030763125.1. NCBI lineage: Eukaryota > Viridiplantae > Streptophyta > Magnoliopsida > Rosales > Elaeagnaceae > Hippophae > Hippophae gyantsensis. Next base: position 15,127,143 of record CM061036.1, read on the forward strand.
ATGTACATGGGAAAACTAAATTAAATTTATTTAACTATATGTTCTATTCATATCATATCCAAATGAAGATATTGTGTAAGAGGTGGTTGAGGATAATAGTGAAGATGACAATGAAGTAGCTAGCGAAAATGATAGTGAAAATGATAATGATGATGGCAATGATAATAGGAATGATATTTTGGAAGTGAAGTAAGTTTCTCATAATATGTTCAATGATATTTTTGCATACAAAATGAGTGATATAAAGAATGAGACAATTTGGTTGGAGCTTTGGGATGGTATTTGTTGATGTGACACCTATGAGAAAAACCATGAGACTTTATGGTCTAAGACATTAGAAAGATATGAATTTTTTGAAGAAAGATGAATCTAGAATTGATATGAAGTCAAAAACTTGACACAGTTAAGAACATATAAGTAATCATGTACAAGTGATAAGTAATTAAAGAATAAGGGTTGTCGTACTCATGAAGATTGGTAACAATATCTACTCATAGTTACTAGTTCGTTAGTAAGTTAATTAAAATTAATAAAATGAGGTTTTTTGTTGTTTTTGAAGAAAATAATGTAAAACAATAAAGTTGAATTGCGCAAGAATATTAAAAGATAAGTGATTATGGGATTATCCTCACAATTAGTCAACAATTTAATTAAACATGTCATGAATGAAAATTAGTTTCTTAATTTTTTAAACTACATTCATAATTTAAAATCATCTTTGAATTATTAATTTTAGATTTAGAAATCTAAGTCTACTTAAGACTTCTCACTTTTTCTTACTATGAAATTGATTTAGAATACTATCACAAATCAACCTAATTAAATCCCTAACAAATATGGAAAGTAAATTTTCTCAGACTTTTTATCGTAATTTATGAGGCCATTTTTACAAGAATTGAAAATTTTACATTTATAATTTAAAATTATCTTTGAATTATTAATTTTAGATTTAGAAATCTAAGCCTACTTAAGACTTTTCACTCAATCTCTCTTTTCTTAACTTAATCTATCGTTTTTGCTCTTTTTTTTAGTTCAATCTCTCTTTCTTACTCATTTTCTTTTTCACTTTTTCTCCTTCACTCTTTTCTTTTTCATTCTTTTCTTTTTCAAAGATTACAATTTCACTAGCCCTCCTCAACTTATGCTTTCTTTTTTTCAAGTATTCATCATACAATGGGGTATTGGTAACATGTTTGTTATTTTGCTTTTGCTTCTCCATAACATCCACCTTGGTTTGTGCACTTCATTCATGGCTTGTTACATATGGCTTACCCTCAATTGGATACCCTTTGAGCTTCTACGATATGGATTCTTTTAAAGTGCCCCTTTTGCAAGTTGACAAGAGACATGTCAAAGCTTTCCCTCCCATCTTGAAGGTTATTGTACATTATTTCATTGTACTCATGTAGGGCTTGCAACATTAATGAATATTCACCCCTAGAAGTCATAATGAAACTATAACACAAGGAGATTATTAGGAGCAAAATATCTCACAACCTTTATTCTTTTCTTTTTTCCTTCAATTTTTTGAACTTTTTTTTTGTATTCTTATTTTTTCCCCTTTGCTTTTCCTGAATAAAATAAGAACAAAATTTACAAACAAATCAAAGAAAAAATGAATAAGAAACAAATAAAAAAACAAAATGATAGATAACCTAATTCTAGAACCATGCTTTGATACCAAATTATATGAACCCTGAAAAGACTATCCTTGAAAATCCACAAGGAACTAAGAAACTTGAACCCAAAAGGTTATAGCCTTAAAACCCAACAAAAAATTGGGTAAAATTTCCCCAAGAAGCTAGAATGCAAAATTGTGGGATATGAAGCGCCACAAGGTTTCTCAAAGTGCCATAAAGTTTTTGAAAGCTTGATAAGCTATAACACCACAAGGTTTCTTAAGCCTTAATAAGTTCTAAAAAGTGTCAATTATAATTAAGAAAGAACAAACCTCAATATAATCTCATTAAGAAATATCAACTAAAAGCCTCCTCTTGAACATACCAAGGCTTGTAAGGATGTTTATCCTCCTCTTGAAGCCATAGCAAGGACAATTATACATTTCTTTGCCTCTTTTTGTGATTGGTCCACTTGGCCATATGAAGGATCTTTAGATTATCCTTGGATTTTATCATGCCCCTTCTTCAAGAGGATTCATCCTCGAATACATAGTAATCGATTATGAATTTCATATTTCTACACGAAGGAAACAACAATACTAGAAAAATATATGCTAGTAATTAAAATTGCTTCTTTGTTCACTCTCTCTTGTATTCCCTATGTTTTCTCTTCCGTCTCAATTAACTCATAAGTCCTATACTCCTTTTCAATTATCTCTTATTTTTTAGTCTCATTTTCATCCAACTCTTCTTTTTCACTTTCCTTTTCATTCAACTATTTTTTCACTCTCTTTCTCAATCAACTCTTCTTTTTTTGCTCTTATTATCATTTAACTCTTTTTTCACTCTAACTTTTCTTTTTCACTATCTTTCACACTTTCCTCTTCTTCTTTTTTTACTTTCTTATTCGCATTTTTTTGAACTCTCACTTTCTTTTGATTTTTCTTCTCTTATTTTTTTAAATTCAATTAGTACTCATATACTTGTTTTGGGATTAGAGAAACAAGAGTAGTGGACATATTTTCTTTTACTAAATAATACCTATTTTTGTATCCATCATGGAAAGCCACCCTATCATATTTCCAAGGCCTATCCAATAGAATATGACTTATATAGGCACTACATCACATAGGATCTTATCACTATACTTCCCAATTGAAAAGGAAATCAAAACTTGTTTTTAATTTTGACCTCCTCACATTCATTCAACCATTGTAGCTTTTACAATCTAGGGTGTTCTAAGGTATGAAAATTTAACATGTCAACCATATTAGTGTTAGCTAAATTTGTAGAACTCCCACTCACCTATAATTACATTAAAAACTTCATTATTATGTGGAATTTATTGTGAAATATATTATGACCTTTTTACTCAATATCGAGTCATGGTAATTAGTAGGAACAATTAAAATGAAACAAAAATTAGACAGCAAAGGAATAATGTAAACAAATAGGGACGATAAGATGTGACTTTGGACATCAAGCAAAACTTAAGTTTTTTTTTCTTAAGAAAAAACTTTCTCTTCTCTTGTTTATCCTTCAATTTTTTATTTTTTTACTTCAGATCTTTTCTCTTTTTTTTTAAACAATAACAAAATTTTCCTCTCTTTGACTTTTTTATACAAATGTTTTTCTTTTTTTTAATGTAACAAGAATAAAAGTTTTCAAACAAATAAAAAAATGAATAAGGAAGAATAAAAAAATATGAAAATGAAAAGGATATATGAACCATGATTGATACCAAATGATATAAACCCCAAAAGGAAAATCCTTGAAAACCCATAAAGAACTAAGCAACGTGAACCCAAAAGGTCATAGCCATGTGAGCTTCTGCATCACAGGATTGGACAATCTTTAAGGGAAATAATATTTGTCAAAAATTCATGCATTGAAGGATATGTTTTTATGAACATGCTATCCACGTCTTGCGAATTTAGTTATTTAGTTTAGCCTTAGCCTTGCTTGAGGGAAAACAAAGAGTTAAGTTTAGAGGTGTTATAACTCTATGATAGTAGCGTTATTTAGCTATTTTAAGTTAGATATTTTCCTTGTTTAGATATAAATATAGTTATAAAGGCCTATCTTATATTTAAATATGTTAATGTAAATGAAAACGAAGCCAAAATTTACAAATTGGGACATCTTAGGACCACTGGATCAATCTAAAAGTTATCTCGATCAATCGAGCACTTGATAAGTGCTTGAAAATCACTTGTAAGTCCTGTTTTACATTGTGTCTATTTTTTAGCTTCCCGTGTACAAAATATAGAGTCTGTCTATTTTACTCAGTGTTGTGTTTTCCTTTATGTAAGGCTGGTTATTATGAATCAGTAATGCATACACGTACTTAGTTAGGAACACTATGATTAAGAGTATGTTTTTCACAAATCACTAGGTTGGTTGTTTAGTATACACGCTAAGCCTTAAATGGTAGATTTTGGCTTGGTTCAGGTGCGTGTATTTATGAACATTACTTGAAAATTTTTGGATAAAAAATATGTGATTTTGGGAACCTTGACAAGGGCCTTTCCATAACACTCAACAGACCCCAGACGAGGTGGTCAATGAGGACCCTCGATGAGGACTCAGTGATGACTCTATGAAATTGGAGTCATGAGTGCATTTTTTTCCTAATATTTTTTGTTTTATTCAATAAGTAGTATTTTTGGAGTTAAAAATATCAAAATATGAACTTCCTAGTGAAATGGGTGAAAATCTATTTTTTGGGAAAATTTTGAAATTTCTTTGTAATTTTTATGGATTTTTATGATTTTTTTAATGCATAACAAATCAAAAAGATGCCACATGGATTCAATGCAAGCACAAAAACTGACTAGTCATTGCCATGTGGATGCCACACATAAAAAAAGAGTCAATCGTAGCACATCGCGTGTAATAGGTGATGTAGGACTTCCATGTGTCGACACAATGTTCAATTTGAGTTTTGCTACGTAGTCAACTGACATGCCATACTTCATCATGGGATCCATCCATTCTTTCCACCAGAGTGCCACACAATCTATATCCACAAATCACAATACAATATGTGGTGCTGACTTAGCATAGGTTGACAACGACCACTCTACCTCGCCTCTCATCGCGTGTTGATTCGTCCAATGATTTCCTAACAATGTTTAATTTCCTTTTTTCATCTCAACTCTTGATTTGAAGTTGATCTGATGATTCAGATTTTACTTAAACCTAATTTAACCCCCAAAATCCTAATTAGGCAAAATTAATATATATTTTTATCAATTTTTGGTGCAAAAAAGAGAAAAAAAATACAAAAACATTCAAAATGAGATACAATTTTAGTGGAGATTCAAGAGGAGATTGGTGCTACAATTTAAGAGATTGATTGTATTTATTCTTCTTCTCCTTTATTTTACCAATTATCAACATGTGATGATTTAATATTTTACCCCAATTATAATTTCAATTTAATTATATTATTTAATCTAATTTTTGTGCTATTAATTACTTGGCCAAAAAGTTATTTATAGAAGTAATTAAATAGATTTAAGAGAATTATTATTTTTATCTTAATTAGATAACATGCATAGTTTCTAGGTATAAATGTATGGTTCAAATGTATAGGATCTATAATTGATGAACTTAATGAATAGTATGCAATTTAATTTATATGAGAGTGTGATTAGGTTAGTTACATTATGATGTGTAATTTACTTGAGAGAGAAATACATGTTAGGTTACATTCAATTAATCATGTAATTAATTAGTAATTATAATTGAAAGTTTTTAGTGATTCACATGTTTAGAAAATTAAGAGATAAGTATTTATAGATATTTTATCATATATCTTCTTAGCTTTCAATTTTGAGTTGATTAATTACTGCTATTTATTTTTAGTTCTTTTAAATTTGTCTTTCTAAAAACACAAAAAAATTGATTTTTACTTTTACTTTTAAATTAATTTATAATAAGATAATCTCCATGTGAACGATCTTTTCTTATCATTATATTAATTTTTAATGATACATATACTTACTTACCCATTGTACACAATTCATGTCAATTAAGTTTTTAGCGCCATTGTCATGGATTATAAACATTAGAAATTAATTTTTATTTTAATTATTTTCTTAATTTATTTTTATTTTTATTAATTAATTTATTTTTATTTAGTTATTTATTTCCTTTTTGACATCTCCTTTAGTTTATTAGAAATATATTTGGCTTCATTGCGTGAGCAAAAATCGTTAGGGAAAAATTTGGCCTTTAGATCCTAAAATCAAGTGTACTTTGAGATTAATAAGAAAATGATAAGTTGTCACCCAAGTGGAAGAAATGACTATTCCATTAGAAATAAACGATAATGAGCTAAATTTGAACAATCAGATTTTGTTAATGGATGATAAGGACAAAGATATGAATGAATATGCATTAAATATGTTGGAAGGGTTGAATCCAAGTATTATGAGGCCAAATATTCAAGCTAATCAGTTTGAATTAAAGTTAGTGATATTTCAAATGTTATAAAAAGTTGGACAATTCAATGGATTACCAACAAGGGATCCTCATTTACATCTTAGATTGTTCATTAAAGTTGAAGAGTCATTCAAATTTAATGGTGTAATTGAGAAAGCATTTAGGCTTATATTGTTTCCTTACTATTTATGAGACAATGCTAGAGCTTGGCTAAAAATTTTACCGCTTGATTCCATAACAACTTCGAATGCTTTAACGAAGAAATTATGCCTTGATTTTGTTCGAATTGAATCTATATTTAGTTATTTTAATTATTTTTTCATTAGTTTAGGGTTTTCAAAACTCAACCATTTTGATAGAATGTTCAGGTTTTATTTTTTCATTTGTTTAACTTTTTAACAAATTTGAAGATACATAATCTCCATGTGAACGATCTTTTCTTATCATTATATTAGTTTTTAATGATACATATACTTACTTACTCATTGTACACAATTCATGTCAAATTAAGTTTTTAGCGCCATTGTCATGGATTATAAACATTAGAAATTAATTTTTATTTTATTTTATTTTAATTATTTTCTTAATTTATTTTTATTTTTATTAATTAATTAATTTTTATTTAGTTATTTATTTCCTTTTTGACATCTTCTTTAGTTTATTAGAAATATATTTGGTTTCATTGCGTGAGCAAAAATCGTAAGGGAGAAATTTGGCCTTCAGATCCTAAAATCAAGTGTACTTTGAGATTAATAAGAAAATGATAAGTTGTCACCCAAGTGGAAGAAATGACTATTTCATTAGAAATAAACGATAATGAGCTAAATTTGAACAATCAGATTTCGTTAATGGATGATAAGGACAAATATATGAATGAATATGCATTAAACATTAAATATGTTGGAAGGGTTGAATCCAAGTATTACGAGGCCAAATATTCAAGCTAATCAGTTTGAATTAAAGTTAGTGATATTTCAAATGTTATAAAAAGTTGGATAATTCAACGGATTACCAACAAGGGATCCTCATTTACATCTTAGATTGTTCATTAAAGTTGGAGAGTCATTCAAATTTAATGGTGTAATTGAGAAAGCATTTAGGCTTATATTGTTTCCTTACTATTTATGAGACAATGCTAGAGCTTGGCTAAAATTTTTACTGCTTGATTCCATAACAACTTCGAATGCTTTAACGAAGAAATTATGCCTTGATTTTGTTCGAATTGAATCTATATTTAGTTATTTTAATTATTTTTTCATTAGTTTAGGGTTTTCAAAACTCAACCATTTTGATAGAATGTTCATGTTTTATTTTTTTCATTTGTTTAACTTTTTTAACAAATTTGAAAAATTATCTAAAAGCACTTTATTCCTCTTAAGACTAACTTTGAGATTATAGTTGTCACTTATTATAAGTGATTCATACACTTGTGAGCTTTTTATAAGTATAAATTTGTGCATTAGCACTCTCAGGTTGGAATAATGATACACTTAGATCAATTGAGAAAGTGTCTCAAATGTTCGACCAACACGGGTATTATCACATCAGCCCTATTTTTACATCCAAGTATTAATCTCAACTATTAGATCAAAGCTAATACGTGTCATCAACTAATTAGGCTAGTTTTAACTTACTTAAAACCTTGTGGAGTGGTCATAATTCAAACCAAGAAATATAAGAAAAAATATTTAAAATAGAGAAAAGAACAACACATCTGAGTAAGCAGAATAAGGAGATTGGAAAAGATTGACATTTGTCTACTCGTTGATTTAGTAATTTTACTTACTACTTTAGTAGTTGAAGTACAAAAAGTTGATAAAATTTTATATTTTTTTAAATAGCTCACAAGCGCATGAATCGCTTTGTAAAAAGTGACAAGTGTATTTCTAAGGTTGATTTAAAGAGAAATTATGTAATTTTTAAATAACTAAAAAAAAACCCTAAAGATCGTGTTATAATTGTTTTGGTTTGAAATCCTATTCTCAGAACATAAAATTAGAAGATAAATTGATTCAACAAGTATTAGACAAATAAATATTTAATCATTCAATGGAGAATTTATGATACAAATTAGTTAGTTATCATGTTTGCTCAATATTACTTAAGTTATTAAAAATATAAATTAAGATTATTGATTTCTTATTTTTTGTAAGAAAAAACCCTTTTAACAGGGATTAATTTCATTGTTAATCAATATCAATTAAAGTCTTTTGATGGAGATTAGTAATTGATAATTATTAAATTATATTTTATTTCTAAAGAATTAATAAACAATTTAAATTGATGCTATTTCCGGGGCTATCAATTTAAACATCATTCAAGGTGTCTAAATTAAATTTTAGATTAATGTATATGAATCTAACTTTCAGATTTTAAAATATATTATAAAAAAAATTTCATTAATATAATATAAGATAATCATATAAATATTAATAGCAGATATTATATATATCAAATAGAAAGCAAGTAAATAATAAATGCTTTCTAATCAAAGTTTAAGATTAGAGTATAATGAAACATACACACCTTAAACTTGGATTGTACAAACATAATATTAGATCATGCATAACAATTGATATAACGAGGTAATCCTATATAAAGATCATATCTATATGGTAACATCCTCGTGTTGTTTAAGGAAATCACTCAGCAATAAATAATTCACTAATCAGTAAAGATGTTGTGATACTAATAGATAATAAAACCACTATTACCTCTATTAGCTAGCACATCCATCCAAATTGCCTACTATTGCTCATCACTTGCTGCTTTTGTAATTGTTTGTTTCAACACTCGAACCCGACTGTCCTCTTCAGTAAACACCACAAAATGACATATTATTCGTAACCAATAATCAATAATTGGAAGTGAATCAACTCATAAATTCATGAGACACACAATTCACTACAAATATCAAATCACGTATGGGATAGTCAAACCATGTACTCATACATATAACAATTTGATAACTAACCAAAAAATGACCCAGTCTTAAAAGTAAGCTCTCCAAAATAATTTCAAAAACATATAAAACTCTAAAATAATTTTATTAATAGATATAAATCTCAATTTCAATTTTTGGTATAGTTTCATCTATAAATAATGGGTAAGAGATAAGAGAAATGGTGGGTATTTATAACACTCAGATTTTCCACCTCGCTAACCACCTCGCCATGGGTGGTGACAAGAGTGGTGGTGAGGTCCATGGAGAGCTTTTTTTCATTTTTAAAATTGTCGAGTACTATCTATAAATACCCATACCAAAAACAAACTAGAAATGAAAGTGATAACATTGACTCACTCGCACGCTTGTTCATCTAAAACCATGACCCTTAACTTAGCATATACACTACGAAAGTGTACTTAATTGTGTATGTGTGTGAATTACTTATTTGTAGTAACCAACCTTACACAGAGAAAGACAAATACTGTAAGTAAAAATAAAACATATACCATGGTTTGTACATGGAAAGCCAACATATAGATACAAGTACAATTGGACCTACAATCTATCGTTTTAACTTTCTATGTCAAAAGACTACATAACTAAATACATAAACTCATCAATCATGAGATCATCATGAAGATATCCTAAAGTTGTTTGTTCCCATAAACAAAATAATGACACATATCAAAACCTAAAAGACATACCTACACCAAGTGCATTAGTCTTGAGTGCTCTATCCAAACTCCATGAATCAACTCATCCAATTTGCACATAGCACATCCAAAGCATAAAGACTTCACTCTACGCTATTAACCTTTACACATAAAATAAACAAATATCCTGGGATGTATCATATAGAAACAGTGTGTAGTCAAACCAAATGCTATCATGTTACCCCTACACAGGTACACAGTGATAGGTATAAACACAAGTAAACATGCACAAGTCCCTTTGACTTCATGCAACACTCCCCCTAGATGCATGAAAGTTAGATAATAATATGTAATGCAATCCTACACTTACAGCCCATGCAACACATAGCATGGCAACAAACATATAGTTGTGCACAAAAACTTCTTCCCCTTTTTGACACTAAAATTCAAAGGTACACCTTTATATGTGGGAGACAGGACATATAAATATGTTATAATCCTAACACAACATATAAGATTAAAGCAAACACTATAAGGAGTACCATAAGCAGTCATGTGAAAAAGATAAAGGATAACACCAAGATAAAAGAAAAGTAAAAGCATATAAAAATTAACAAATTGAATGCACAAATAACTCAAGAGGAAAGCATACATAAGGCATCTTACTTTACCAAAACATATGTCGTGCATTCCAATAATACATAGTAGGAAAATAACAACTTAAAAGAAGCATGCAATAACTCACTATGATAGGGAAATAAAGGATGACATGTGAAACAAGGGATTTCAACATATATATGTAACAAGTCCACTGACATTGCTATTTATGCAAAGTTCTTATAAAGTGATGTCAAAGAGAAGGAAGTATCACATTAATAAGATAGCAACAATGACTCATAAATAGGACAAGTAAAAGAAATAGAAACAAACACAAAAATTCCCTTGACATCATATGCAAGAAACACACATCTTCCTCGAAAAGAATGCATGTGATACAATAAACACGCCATGCATTCTACTGGTAAAAACTCCCCCAACACAGAAGCATCTACAAAAAGTAGACAATAAGAAATATAGAAATTAAGATGGATGTAAACTAAGAAAGCTCAATGAATTTAAGGGTCCTTAAAAAATAGTCAATACAATCAACATAAATATTCATGATGCATTCATATAATGGTATGACTAAATTTTTGATGCCAAGCATAATGGGTGATATAAAAAATTTGTTTTTTCTATATGCCATCATGATATGCTTATACGAACCAACAAAATCGAAATATAAACTCAAGTTGAACCAATATTTATAAGTTAACATCTTGCCTCTCTCTCCACTAAAGTAAGGTAAGCTTAGAAGAAATCAAAAGGACTTTCAAAGCTTGTTAAAAAAAGGTAGAGATTAGGGTAGAAGACAAGAAACAATTAAGCAAAGGCATGCCTTTAGACATACACGCTTTCACTTTAAGCATAGAGCTAACAATCATAAGAAGTAATCCTTTAAACAAAGGATCTTTTGTTGTACTTCTCAATTTTGAAACATTTAAAAAATTTCCAAACAGGGGATCTTTTTCGTTTATGATTTATCCATTAGTCATTGAACCTCATCTTTTTTCTTTTTCCTTTATCTGTTTATTTCTTTCTCCTTTTTCATTTTCTTTCTTTCTTCTTTTTCTTTCCTTCTCCTTTCATTTGTTTAAATCTCGAGAGTAACATAAACAATCCTAAAGAAAAAGTGTTTAACAAGTCAAAGTTAAAACTCAACAAAACGAGTGCCAGATTAGTGGGGTTTAGTGTATAAGCTAGGATTGTAATGCAAAGAAAAAAAGGTATAAAAAAAAGGCTTAAGAGGGTAAACCGAGGATAAGTAAATAAGTGTGGCAAGAAGGATCAAATAGTCCAAAGATGGCCTAAATCATCTTTCTATCTAAGAAGCACCTATGATTTTGCATCGAGAGACACTACACATGGATTCTAAAGCTTGTTAGAGAAATACAAATAAAAAAGGAAAGAGAACCACACAAGCTTCTAAAAAATAACCATACGAATTCAAAAGATATGGCATATGCAAAGGAAAGACATATTTCTGATAAAATAAACAAGAAAAAATTAGCCATACAAGCTCTTAAGGAATACACATGTCAAAACATCCATACTTTAATTTAAGTCAAATGCATGCCAAACATATATCAATGTGGTCTCTCCAAAGATTTTTATTATTTTTTATGTATTTTTTGTTCCAAAAATAATTTAAAGACTCAAAGAAAGAAATATTGTAGAAATACATCACAATATTCAAAGTGTAGTATTCATTTATTATACAAATAAATGAGAAAAAAATGAGGAAAAGTCAAAAAAATGGAAAAATGGACAAAACTACCCAACACGCATGCCATGTTGAGCCTCGCGTGCATCCACCGAGTCCATTGCGCGCCATTGCATGTCACACCCAGATCTATGCCTAATTTATCCTACTCTTGCCACATTGAGATCTACACCCCTATCGTCGCCCATCTACTGGCACCAGTAAACAACCGCTTGCACCTCTACCCACACGCGTGCCATCCTATCCGAAATGCATCCAAAATCAATTTTCAAGATATTTTTTGACTTTTTTTAGCTTTTTACTCACCTATAAAAGGATCCTCTCCTGCATAGTAAAAATCACACTTAAAAATCTCAACTATTCTCTCTCTAGCTTTCTCTTTCTATAAAGCTTTCTTAGTTTTTTTTAGTTTTAAAGTTCTTCTCTTTTTGAGAAGAACTAGCTATGATTTTTTAAATTTTTAGTTTTTAATTCAATAAACGGAAATACAAATTCGTTTGGAGGTTTTCCATAAACAAAATTAGCATCACGGTTCTGTAATGATTCTTTTGAGGTATAATTTTAATGAATTCTTATAGTTTTTTTATGTTTTATTCTTGTATGTTATATTCAATTTGTCTGTGATTGAATTTAACATGACTAGTTATTTATAAATATGATATAATAATAAGGTTGTTATGCTTGTGAAATATTAAATGGGTAAAATATTTCTATAAAATAAATTGATTTTGTTTTTGTTTAAGATTTTATATTAAGGATGTTAAAGAGAAATATATTATTTTTCATTACAAACTTAAATCTAAAAATTAGATTTTAATGTTTAATTATCCAGTCTGATTTAGAGTAATTCTCTTTTATTTGTTGGCACAATCTCCCGGTAGTTAGAGTGAAGCTCTAATTCAAAAGTTTTTTTAAGAACTATTATTTGAAAATGTATTGACAACATATTTTCAATAATGGATTTAAAACATGAAAGTTAATACTTGGATAATTAAATTCTTAGGTTTAATTTGGACTCATTGAATAAAGTTTAAAATGCCTAACCCTACCAAATGTAGTATTTAAATGGTTCATTTTCAATCTCTTACAAAAAAAATGAATTAATTTAATAAACCAAATTAATTATCAACCCCATCCATAGGTGTTAATTGATTTGTTTAATTAACAAAGGTGGTATTTATATAAAAAAGTAGAAAATCAATAAATATCAATTTATATCTTTAATAAACTAAATAATATAAGCAAACATAATTAACTTAATTATTATATTCATAAATACTCTACTATTATGAATGATAAAAATTTGCATAATTGTTTATTGAATCCACATTTATGTTTTTTTTATGTTATTAGATTAGGGAAAAAATCAAAAAATCAAAATATCATGATAGGATGATAGGATTTAATTTAATTTTTAAAAGTTTGAATAATAAATTAAAAATCACACATATTCTTTCCTTAGATCGACCTTTAGAATATACTTTTCATTTTTTATAAAATTATTCGTACACTTGCAAGAGTTTTATAAATATAAAATCAAAGTATCTGCAAGTTTGATATTGCAAACGTGATGTCGGTCTTGTCTAATCAAGTTTTTAGCACCGATGTTAGGAAAGGAATAGCGATTTTAAATTATTTATCAAAATTTTGAAAAAAAATTGTGTAGTAAATAATTGAAATTTTTTTATATTTATTTTGTGTTAAAAAAATTTTTTAATTAAAAATATATTAATATAATAATAAAAATAAATAAATAAATAAATAATTACTTTTTTATTTTTTTCTTAATTAAAAAAATAAAATTATTTTTTAAATTTTTAAATTTTTCTTTAATAAATAAACAAAATTAATTTTAATTTTAAAAAATCTTAATTTAATTAACTTAGATTTTTACTTAACTTAATTTATTAACTTAATCAACTTAGATTTTAATAGCATGAAAAGTTAAGATCTAAGGGATTTATGTCTAGGAGACTAGTTCTTGGAGGGTTTTATGCCACTAACTTTCCTGGAGCACTCTTAGTTAATACCGATTATGTTATTTAATTTATAGATTCTAATAAAGTAAAATAAAAATTTCTGAAGCTATCTCTAAAATTTTAAAGTTTTTAATCATAATCTGTAATAAAAAGGAGATAGTTGCTTTGTTAGATCTAGGTACAAATGTGTTTTTGATGCCTCAGTTATTTGACTTGCACCTAGAAGTGGATTATCTAAAACCCACAATCATGTCCCTAGTTTTGAGTAAATAAAATTTTGAAAATCCATAGGACATGACTTAAAAAATATAAATAGACAACTTTGTCCTATTTATAGGTTTGATTGACTCAATGATACGGGGACATTGAGTTTACTTAAAAGGAAATCCCCTCATTTACATCTTGCTAAGATGTTAAATTAAGCGCTAGATGGGAGACAACTCATCATTTTAGGTCATTTTATTTTATTGGTTTTATTAATTTAATTTAATTGCATGTAAATAATTTAAGAATTGTTAAAACTAAAAATATTTATTGAGATATTAGAAGTTAATAGCAATCTGTATGTGTAAACTTTAACGATGAACATGATGGATGCACCTACATTTTTCCATCACTACTTGCACATTCTCGAGAAATAGGTAACTTTTCTTCTCTCTTCTCTTTTCTCCTTATCTTTAATTTAAAATTATTACATCGAGGAAAATGTAAGTTCTAGGTTGGGGGTGGTGAAAAGTTATCATGTTTCATTTCAAAAAATTTAACAATTTAAAAAAAATTTATTTTAACATTTTCATTTTTATTGTGTTTGATTTTATTTTCTTTATGTGGTTTAGTAATTTTTAGAATTTTAGGATTAGTTTTAAAAAAATCTCACAAAAATTTATCATTTCTTTAAATCAAATTTAAGTAAATAATTAAGTCTTTTACACTGTTAGATTAATTTTAAAAAACATATCACAGAGTATATGGTAGTTAGTTTTTGTCATAAGTCGTATCTCATGATAAAGTGTGAAAATTATAATAAACTCAAAAATCAGTGTTTAGGAATCAAATAATGGAGACTATCATTGTGAGATATAATTTAAGTCTAATTTCTTTTATTCTGAGGAAAATATTTTTTTTTTTACTCCAAACACATTTCTTATTTCTTTAAATTTTTAGATGATCTCTATAGGTATTAGCATTAAATGTTAGGATTTCCACATCTAGTAAAGTGTCATATGCTGTTTTTATTGCTTAGATTGAATAACTTAAGTAGAAATTAATAGTATATGTCATTTTTTCCTTCATGCATGACCTCTACCAAAAAGAGACATGTATGGGGTTACCTAAACCAAAATCAAACATAAAAGCCACAAAATTAACCATTCACCAAAATCCTACAAAAATGTACAATCTATACATGAGTCTACTTTCTAAAAGAATATATTGAAAAAATCTCTTAAATATATATATAGAGAGAGATAGAGAAAAATGAATAGTATAATGTACATACTATGATCCACATAGTCTACAAAATTGTAAGAAAAGGCTAATTACAAAAGAAAAATATAGGAAGTCAATCCCTAAAAATTCATTGCACTTTCTTCAATTCTATAAGGCATATATCTTGAAATTTTTATTTAATGATTTTGATTGATGCATGAAAATAATTTTGTGATTTCTTTAGGAAATCCTAAAACATTCGATTCCTTTTATGAGATCCAAGTCATGCACTATTTTTGAGCCTTTCTTCATTTACAAGTATGCAAACTTATTAGTTCATTCATAAACATAAACTCCATTCGCATACGCCCTAGTATGAGTGCTTGAACCCATAAAATTCAGTGTTTTTAGAGTATTAAATTGTAAGAATAAAGTTGAAGCGAATTCGAATTTCTAACATTGAAATTGGATAGATTTAAATTGAAACATTTTTGAAATGAAATATGAAAATGATTTTCAACTAATTATTATTATAAATTATGATTGTTTAAGAAATTGAAAATAACTTATGCTTTAGATTTTAATCATGATCTTAAAGGAGATTAAAAAGCATGAGACATTCTTATGTTTTATTTTATTTTGTTTTGTTTTCTTATTTTTTATTTTATTATTTTATTGTAATTTTAGTTTTCAATATGTTATTTTTTTATTTTTACATTTAGTTCAATATTCGTGAATATCATTACTGAAAACCCTCATGAGACTTAAACTCGTCCTTTAGTGCAACCTAGAAGTTTAAAGGCTTAGCGCATATGTTAAATGCAACCATGTTAATCCACGGAAGTGATCTAGGATAGCCTAATTTTAGTTTTATTTTAATTTTTACCGCTTTTCTTGCTAAGGGACTAATAAGAAGTTGGTTTGGGTTGTGATGAGTGCTTAAAAAATAGTAAAATTACCATGATTTAATGTACTTTAATTGATTAAATATATTTATATTTGTATGATTTTATCATATTTTTTATAAATTTGTATTTTCGGAATCACAGATGATTTTATTGTTTTTCAAGTATTTTTGCTCCAAAAATAATTTAAAGACTTGAAGAAAAAAATATTAGAAGCAATACATCACAATTTTCAAAGTGTAGTATTCATTTATTATACAAAAAAGTGAGAAAAAAATGAGAAAAAGTCAAAAAAATATGGAAAATGGACAAAACTACCCAATCATGCTCATGCCATGTCGAGCCCCGTGCATATCCGTCGAGTATCGCGTGCACCAACACATGTTACACCGAGATCCATGCCCAGTTTGTCCGAAACGTGTCCAAAACCAATTTTCAAGATATTTTTACACTTTATTATCCTTTTCCTCACATATAAAAGGATCATCTCCTCCATCGTAAAAATCACACCTAAAAATCTCAGCTCTTTCTTAGTTTTTTATTTAGTTTTTTAGTTTTAAAGATCTTTTCTTTTTAAGAAAAACTAGCTATGATTTTTTAAATTTCTATTTTTTGATTCAATAAACGGATATATAATTCCGTTTGGAGGTTTTCCATAAATAGAATTAGCATCAAGGTTCTATAAGGATTCTTTTGAGGTATAATTTTAATAAATTCTTATAGCTATTTTTATTTTTTATTCTTATATGTTATATTTAATTTGTTTGCGATTAAATTTAATATGGCTGACTATTTTTAAATATGATATAATAATAATGTTGTTATGTTTGCGAAATATTAAATAGGTAAAATATTTCTATAAAATAAATTGATTTTCTTTTTATTCAAGATTTTATATTACGGATGTTAAAGATAAATATATTGTTTTTCATTACAAACTTAAATATGAAAATTAGATTTTAAGGTTTAATTATCCAATCTGATTTAGAGTAATGTTTTTTTATTTGTTGGCACAATCTCTCGGTAGTTAGAATGAAGCTCTATTTCAAATTTTTTTATAAGAAATATTATTTGAAAATGTATTGACAACATATTTTTTGTAATGATTTTAAAATATGAAAGTTAGTATTCGAATAATTAAATTCTTAGGTTTAATTTGGACACCTTTAATAAATTTTAAAATATCTAACCCCACCAAATGTGGTATTTAAATGGTTCATTTTCAATATCTTAGGAAAAGGGAATTAATTTAATAAACTAAATTAATTATCGAGCCCACTCATAGGTGTTAATTGATTTGTTTAATTAAAAAAGAATATCTAATCTCACCAAATGTGGTATTTATATAAAAAAAAGAGAATCAATAAATATCAATTTATATCTTTAATAACCTAAATAATATAAGCAAGCATAATTAACTTCATTATTATATCCATAAATACTTCATTGTTATGAATGATAAAAAATTTCATAATTATTTATTGAATCCATATCTATGCTTTTTTATTTTATTAGATTAGAAAACAAAAATCAAAATATCGTGACAGGATGTTTAATGTTTAATTTCCTTTTTAAAAGTTTGAATAATAAATTAAAAACCACATATATTGCTTCCTTAGATCGACCTTAAAAGTATAATTTGCATTTTATATAAAATTATTCATGCACTTGCGAGAGTTTTAGAAATATAAAATCAAAGTATCTATAAGTTTAGTAATGCTAACCTAATGTTGGTCTTATCTTATCAAGTTTTTGGTGTTGTTGTTGGGAACTTGATTGTGTTTCATTAGGTAGGATAGCGATAATTTTATCAATATATTTTTCCTTGTTAATAGGTCTACCCAAGTTGTAGAAACAATTGGAAATATTGGTAAAATGAGCATAAAATTTTTCAAACGTTTCATTCTCTTACATGATACAAAGTTCAAAATCTATATTTAACTTCAGAATTTTGGATCTTTTTACAATAGAAGTTCCTTCATGAGTTGTATCCAAAATGTCCCATACTTGTTTGGATATAGTACATCTCTATATCCTTTTGTACTCACCAGGTGACATAGCCTTGATAATAGCATATAAACCCTTATTGTTCCACTCAGATTCCTTACTTTCTTCTTTTGCCCACTCTATCATTGGTTTAGGAATTACAGTATTATTGGATATGGTCTTATTTGGGTAAGTCTATCCATTTTCAACAAGGAACCAAACATGGTCTCCTTAGGACCATAAAAAGATCCTTAATTGAAATTTTTAATAAGCATAGTTTAGCCCGTTGAAAAGTGGAGGTCTAACTATGTTACCCCTTATAACGACTCCATCAAAGAGAAAGTATGGGTGTAGCTAAGTGAGTTAACAAAATGAACACCGGAGTGGTTAAGCCTAAAAGGGTGCACAACTATGATATCAAATGAAAGAGTCTACTACACGATACATTACCAAGATAAAGAGATACAAAATCCTTAACAACTAATTCCTAACTCGCACAAATAGAAAATACAACAGAAACATAAGTAATATAATATCAAATAATTAGATAACTCTTAATAGCAGATATTATATATATATCAAACAAAAAGTAAGTAAATATTAAATGTTTTCTAATCAAAGTTTAAGCTTATAGTATATTGAAACATATACACCTTAAACTTGAATTGTACTAACACAATATCAAATCATGCATAACAATTGATATAATGAGATAAACTCATATAGAAACCGTATCTATATGGTAACATTCTCAGGTTCCTCAAGGAAACCAACCACTCAGTACTTAATAATTCACTAATCAATAAACAAGTTACAATACTAATAGATAATAAAACCACCATTACCTTTATTAGCCAGGACCTTCATCCAAACTACCTACTTCTACTCTTCACTTGTTGCTTCCACAACTGCTTTGCTTAACACCCGAACTCTATGGTCCTCCTCGGCCAACACTACCCAATGTAGTGTGATTGGTAACCAATAATTAGTAACTGAAAGTGTATCAACTCATAACCTCAGGGAACACAATCCACTACAAATATCAATCGCATATGGGAGACACACAATCAAACCACGTACTGACACAGATAATGATTTAATACTAACAACAAAACAACTCACTCTTAAATGTAAGCTCTCCAAAATAATTTTGAAAATAGATATAAATCTCAATGTGAATTTTTGGTAGAGTTTTAACTCTAAAACAATGGGTGAGAGATAAGAAAAATGGGGAGGGGGTGTTTATAGCACTTGGATTTTCCACCTCACCGTCCATATCGCCGTCCACCCCGCCAGCCACATTGCCAAGGGTGGTCATAAGATCCATGGTGTGCTTCTTAACGAGGTGTTAAAAGTCACATTTTTTTGTTTCAAAAATTATCGAGTACTATCCATAAAGACCCATACCATAAATGAACTAAAAACATATGAGACAAAGTCAACTAGTTGGCACGCTCATTCGTCAAAAACCACAACCCTTAGCACACACACTATGAAAACTAACCCTGTGGTGTGTGTAAACATACTTGCATACAAAGTGTATCTAAATATCTGTGTGTATGAATTATTAATCTGTACTAACTAACCTTACACAAAGGGAGGAAAATACACTAATTAAAAATAAAACAAACATTGTGTTTTGTACACGGGAAGCCAACACATAGACATAAGTACAATATAACTTATAAAAAATTATAGAAAACTAAGAAATATGAGAGAGAGATAAAGAGAGAGAGAGAGAGCTGTTGTGGAGGTGAGGGATGATTTAGAATGAAGAAGATGAAGGGTATTTATAGGTAGAGGCACATGGTAAAAGGATGAGGAGAAAGTGGATTATGAGTGAGCAATTATCAAGCACTATAGCACGCATTTTTCCACCCCGTAGCATGCGTTGATTTCGTACACTTTTAAAATCTTACTCAATACACTAGTACCACGGCACACAAATTCCACCATTGTAGCACACGTTAAACTGCGTGTTTCCAACTTCTTTTTGTTTCATCCCATTGAAAGCTTGATTGATACATATGTAAGACATACATATGTTTACTCTTTTATTCTTATTTGGATGCAATTGAATACTTCAAGGGATAATTATTAAAGTGATTATCATTTGAATAGTTTAGAAGCCAGAAATACATGAATAACAAAAAAAACATACACATGATTTCGAAATCATAGATTTGAAGCTAATGTACATATAAATAAAATTATATTTAGTGTTTTTCAAGCACTCATTACAACCCTCAACTAGCTTTTACTAATCTTTTAACAAGGAAAACATAAAACTAAAAATAAATAAATCAAACTATTATAAGTCATTTATGTAGATTGAAACAATTGCATTTAGCACATGCAACAAGCATTTAAACTCCTAAGTTTCCCTAGTAGACGAGCTTAAGTCTCATGATGGCTTTCAAGTTATGATACCCATAAATATCAAACTAAATGCAAAAATTAACAGAAAATAACAAAAACAAAGAAAATACTAAAATTAACAAAGTAAGACTCAAAATGAAAAATAAAAAAAGTAAAAAGTAAAAAGTAAAAATAAAATAAAAATACAAAACTTCTCATGCTTCTAGTATATTTTAAGTTCATAACTAAAATCCAAAGCGTAAGTTCAAATAATATCCTAAACATTCATAGTTTATTGTAAAAATTAGTTGAAAATCATAAATTCATAGTCCACATAAAAAATGTATCAATATTGATTAAACCAATTCCAATGTTTGGAATCCAAATTCTCTTCAACTCTAAACCTTACGAGTCATATTCTCAATATTACACTGATCTTATGGATTCAAGCACTCAATCAAAGTTATATGCAAATAGAGTTTATGTAAAAAAAGGAACTAATAAGTTCTTACATGTTTAAAAAAGAAAAGACACAAAATAATGCGTAATATTTGATATCATGAAAGAAATCAATTGTTAGAATTTATAAAGAAATCATATACTATTTTCATGCGTCAATTAAAATCATCAAATATATATATCAAGTATATGCCTTTTAGAAATGAATGAAAATTCAATAACTTTTAGAGGATTTATTTTCTATCTTTCTTTTGTATTAACTATTTCTCAAAACTTTAGGGATTTTTGGATCATAATATTTAGTTTATACTATTGATTTTTCTCTCTATTATAAGAGATATTTTTTAAGAGAGTGGACCCAAATACATATTTGTAGGATTTTGGTAAGTGGTTAATTTTGACTTTCTTTGGTATTCGTTTAAGGGAACCTCATAAATATCTCTTTTTGTAGAAGTCATGCATGAATGAAGAAAACATACACTTTCAATTTTTACTTAAATCATCCAATTTAAGTGATAAAAATAAGTATAAAATACTTTATTTGATGTAAAAATGCTAACATTCAATGCAACACCTATAGAGTTCATCTAACAATTTTGGAATAATAAGAATAACGTTTAAAGGAGTAAAAAACATTACCAGTTAGAATGGAAAGATAAATGCTTAAAATATTCTCACAATTTAGTCTCCAATATCTCATTCCCAAACACCAATTTAGGGTTTATTTAAATTGTAATTCATCATGCAATACAATTATGAAAAACATTAACTAATTATAACATTAATTTATGATATGTTCTAGAAATTAACCTAATTATTTCCTTAAAATCAACTAAAAGCATTATGATTTTGCAAGAAATTTTTTAAAATTAACCTAAAAATATTAAAATAAAGTTCACAAAACAAACTAAAACAAAATACATGTAATGAAAATAAAAACTCACAAAATCCCAGAGCAAGTTTGGAGCTCAATCCTCCATATCTTTTTGTCATTTTTCTTCACGTTGTGATCCCTCAAGTGGTGTAAAGATGAAATCATAATCTTGATTCTCGAATTCTCTTAAATGGCTTGAATACACCTCGAGATGGTTAAATTGTAACCGTTGCATTTCAAAGAACAAATAGTTATAATTAACATGATCACGATGCTACCAATCTACAAATGCAAAATTTTGTGTAATGTAAGCTTGGGCATAATTTTCCAAGCAAGTCACTCTTTCATTTAGATGTTAAACTTCATCATTCAATGTTGTTCTTGATGAAGAATCGACTCTTCTTTCCCTTTGGGAAATATTAGTATCCGAGGTGAATTCATTATAGTAAACCATATTTAATAATTCACAATGTTGAAGTAACACTTCACCTTATGGGTAAATCACCCCCACTTTATAATATAAAGAAGTAACGTGCTTTTGGAAGAAGTAACACGATTGGTAGTTTTTAGCTAACAATTTAATCCTAGAGTGAATTATATTTCCAACATTCATAGACATTTTGGATATTATAGCATATAGTAATATTGCTTGCTCTTAATCCATAGAGCTATAATGAGTAGTAGGTATAAGTCTTGAACACACAAAATACTACCATATATGGGAAACCTTACCCAAATATTTAGCTTCAAATCCCCTTCTTTTCTACTAGCATAACCCTACTCAACCCTTTTTATTGCTAAGCTTTCTATTACTACAATATAATCCACATCACTCAAGTAAGTCTCATACTCACACTAGTCTACATCAAACCATAATGAGCATTAATATCAGATGACCTAAATAGGACTAGTACACCTCTTACTTTAACCATGTTATTAACAGCGTCAAGAGTATTTATATAAAATTCCCAAACAATAGATTCTATAGTAGTTTGCAGTTCCTTAACGAAGCATCTCCAACCTAAAGTTGCTATCACATCAGTAACACTCTAAAATCGGAAAATTTTCCCCCATTCAAAGTCCATACCCTTTTTCACTATGAAACTTTTGTTTATCTCAACTACCTTATCAAATATGGTTTGTCTATAGCACTTTCCCTATTATAAGCTACAGAAGTTCCTATCTATTTTCCTTTATCTATTCTACCCCTTTTTGGTATCATTTTAAAAATCAACTAAATCTAAATCCAATGGTTCACAAATAATCCAGATAAAACAAATAGCACAATAGTAATTAATCCAAAAAATTTATTACCCTTACTTTATCCAAATAGGGTTTGGAACTCTTTTAATTTTAATCCACAAAAATTTAGAGAATTTATTTTCAAGACTTTAAATACTAAAAATATTTGATTACTTGTTGTTTGAAGAACATCCCTTTGAAGACGATGAATATTTGAAGACTTGCTTATGATTTTCTCTAATTGTTCAATGGAATGGCTAGGAAATAGAGAGAAATGGAATTTTTGTGAAAAGTTTTGAAAGATTGTGGGAGAAATATATAATTTTTGAGGGTTATTTGGTGTTGAAAAGGGGAGAAAAATTTAAGTTTTATGAAGAAGTGAGAAAATTTGAGGAAAAATATGTTTTAAACACGTTAGGTTGGTATATGTGGGTAAAATTAAGACGTGGGCCATGGTGCATCAAAAATGCATACCCCAACGAGCCTTTAAAATTCCATCTAATTTTAAGCATAAACACTAGTGCCGCTACGAGGTAAAGTTGGTGCCGCAACACATATAACTCTTTCTTCACAATGATTTTTATGAAACCTACTTTTTATTTTTATTCTTATAATATTATAATTAACTAAAAATAAATAAATAAACTTATAGTAAATAATTATAATAATAGTAAAAACACAACTGTTTTAAAAAATTAGTATTATAATGAATTTAATACTAAATAAATTTAATTTAAGTAAATATAATTAAAAGATAATTAGACATTTAAAAATAATAAAATCAAAATAAAATAACAATAGAAACTTATAATTATAACTATTCATAAATAAATAATTTAACAAATAAAAATAATTATAACTAAGAAATGAAAATAAATTAAAGTAAATCAAAAGGATAATGGGTTACCTCCCATTTAGGACTAAGTTTTATCGTCTTTAGCAAGACATTCCTTGGAGGACTATTGAGTTCAGTTGTTTTGACTAAGAAACTATTCTTTTCCTTATTTCTTGCAAATATTCAGCCAGTTGTTCTACTTGTACCTTCACCTTTTTTTATGGAATTATGAGTTACTTATACTTGCTTCTCCTTGTTAGAGACAAATATCAACATTGTGTCCTATAGTACTACATAATCAACATTGTTCTTTGTTGGAGGTGGCATGTGTAGTGAAAAACACAACTTTCTTGGTTAGTTGTGCAAGTTAATTGCTAAGATACTTATGTACCATAGTCTATTCCATGGACTCCCGTCCTTCCCACTAGGAAGCTTTTCTTTTAGGAATTAGCACCCAACATCTCATAGAGATTATAAGTCTTTGAGGAAATCTTCTCACCCATTGCTCCCCCAACAATGTTTTCGAAAATGAATTGACATTGTTGTGTCAATCCATCATAGAAAAATTTATTATGCAATTGTAGAGGGTAGTTATGATGAGGATATTGAGTGAGAAAAAGTTTGAACCTATTCTAAGTTTCGTGGAATACTTTTCCCTCAATCTAAGAGAAAGTACCTATCTTTTCTCTCAATTATGATGCTTTCTGTTGGGAATAGAATTTTTCCATGAATTTGTTATAAACATTATCCCATGTCATCAAGGAACTTGAAAGAAATGACATTAGCTAAACCTTGGCCATGTTCTTGATGGTGTAAGAAAAACACTACATCCTCAATTGGTCCTCGGTTAATAGACCGAGGGGGAATGTTTTGACTATAGAATAAAAGTTTCCAATGAAAGACAGAGAGTCTTCACTAGGTAGTCTGTGAAAAAAAGATAACATGAAAAAATCAATGTTTCTCAATTCATAATTCTTTTACAATCTCACCCAATTGGATTGAGGCAATAGTAGTACCAATAACTTACCTTGCATACTCCTTCATGTTAATTTCCCAAGGTTATGGATTTTTCCTATGTTTATAACTAGGTTCAAAAAGATGGTCAATGGTCGTTTAAATTTTTTGTTAAACTGAAAGGCATTAGATCTCAATGTCCAAATTGTTTTATAGTTCTTTAGATCTATTAATGTTATTTTTTGTAAGGTGTAAGAGGATACCTTAAGGATCTCTTACCTTGTATAAACTATGAAAATAAAAAATTAAAATCACCTATCAAGTAGAAATAATAAAAAGATAAAATAAATATACAAGTATGTTATAAATAATTTATAATGCAAACAATTTATCATACATAATTATAACAATTTAATATATATCATATAATAAATACATGTTATTACACAACAATACTAAATAGATAACTACAAAATGAAAAATAAACTAAAGTAAAATTAAAAATAAATAAGAACGAAAAAGAATTAAGTTAAAATAAATAAAAGACAAGAAAAGAAAGGAAATGTGCCATTTTTTTATATCGACTAATAAATGAAAAATTAATTTTTTTGATTTTTAAAGAAATTTGTTTTTGGAAAATTAAACAAATAAAAAAACACTATTATTTACATTACAAATTTTTTTTAAAATTTTTGGTAATAAAAATTTAAAAACATTAATTCACTTCGACAATGGTATCAAAAATTTAATGCACAAAAACTTGATATACAAATTTTGTAAATCACTTTGTAAAAAATGACAAGTGTATTTCGAAGGTTGGTTAAAGGAAGAATTGTATAATTTTTAAATAATTCAACAAAATTTTTAAAAACGACAAAAAAACTAAACATCTTCTCATAATTATTTTGGTTTAAAAATCATATTCTAATAGCATAAAATTAAATATATGATTTGATTCAACAAGTATTAGACAGATAAATAATTAATCATTAAATAGAAATTTATAAGATAAATTAGTCAGTTAATCATACTTACTCAATATTAATTAGGTTATTAAATATTAAATTAATACTATTGATTCTCCCTTTTTGTATGAAAAGGTCTTTTGACATAGATCAATTTCATGTTAATCAATATCAATTAAAATCTTTTATCCGAAATAAATAATTAATAATGATTAAATTATGCTTTATTCTTAAAGAATTAATAAACCATTTAAATTAATGTTTTTGATGGAGCTATCAATTTAAACTCTCATTCAAAGAATTTAAATTAAATTCTAGATTGATGTATATGAACCTAACTTTCAAATTTTAAAATTTATTACAAAAAATATATCGTCAATATATTAATTCTAAATTAAATCTAGATAATCAGATATTAAAATTTAGATTTTCCATATTTTAAATTTATTATGAAAAATATTTTGTTAATATATTTTTTTGTGACAAACTTTGTATAAATCTTGAACGAAGAAATAAAACTTAATTTATTTTATAAAAATGTTTACCAAATCTAATATTTCACAAGTATAACATCACTTATATTTCATAGTATTTTCACGTAAACATGCTTAATTTAATAAATGATAAGAAAATTAAATATAACATTATAACAATCCATAAAATTAATCCTTAAAATAAAATAGTACATTTAAAATATATACCTCAATCATATTTTTCAAATTACAGAATTTCAATACTGATATGTATCTAAAAAACCTTCAAGAGGATCTGTCTAAACTATTTATTGAATAGAAAATTACTACATAAACTTTTCTTCAACTCTTAAATTGAGAAAACTTATAAAAAATTATAAAAATTTAAGAACTAAGAGAGAGAGAGAGAGAGAGCTACTATGGAGCTGAAGGATGATTCAAAATGGAGTAAAGGATATTTATAGGTGAAGACACACACCAAAAGAAGGAGTAGAAAATGAATTGTGAATAAGGAATTATCAAGCATCGTGGCACACAATTCAATCGCTACGACATGCAAAGATTTTGTACACGTTTAAATTCTAACCCGATACACTCGTGTTAGAGCACACAAATTCTACCACCGTAACACATATTAAAATGCATGTTTCTAACTTTTTTTCACTCCATTACAAGCTTAGTTGATACATATGTACGGCTTACATATGTTTACTTTTTTATTCTTCTTCGATTGCAATTGAGTGCTTCTAGGTACAATTCTAAGTATTTATTAGTTAAATAATTTTAAAGTCAGAAATACTTGAAAAATAATAAAACATATTGTAATTGTCAAAAACATAGATCTTCTAAAATAATAATAAAATTATGCAATTACAAATCTATTTTGATACTATATTTAGTATATTTTATGTATCCATCAATATTTTTACATAACTTTGTTCCATTGTCCAAATAGTAATAGTAATATTCAATTTGTATTCCATAGCAATGTCATTAAACTCTACGTGAGATCAATATTTGTACTTAAAACTACACTATTAATTACAAGATCCATACACTTGCGATTAGCATGTCAAGGGTATTAATTACAAGATCTGTACACTTGAAGTTAGTGTGTCAAGAGTACAAAAATAAAAAGTGATATTACATAAAATAAAATTCAATCCTAAAACTTATAACGCACCCCAATAATATTAAATTGATCCAATTGATCTAAATATTCATAGTTTAACTTGAATAGCGTTTATAGAGGGTAAAATTCACCATAATTCGGTCAAGTCATTTACAAACTTGAGAGCATCTAGTACCCTCAAAATCACATAGGAGAATCTCCAAGATATTGACAGAAGCTGCTTGTATCTTCACAGTGCTATCAAATAGTTCTTTTACACCTCAAAGACTTTACAATCATCTAAGGTATGGGTCGTGTGGATTTTTTTTTTGTACACTACTTCGTCAATCAATGCATATGACTTTGCCTTTTGAAAAAAGTTTGCTTATGCTAGTAAGTCCTTTGGCAGTTCTCCTCGAGTGAGATAACCATGGATGAGGTCACCCATGATTCTAAGTCATTGAAATCATTGGTAATTTCCAATATTGAGACCTCCTTCTCAATGCCAAGTTTATACATAGAGTAGCTAAAAATTCCACTCGGATCTATCTTTACTCCTCTTTCGATGATATTCTTCCTAAGTAAGCAAATGTGTCTGCATGTTGGTTGTTTCTACTTATATGTTTTAACTCCAAATTCTTCAAGCCAGCTACCACCTCCTTAAGTAGCTTCAAATAGGCTATCATCATGTCATCTTTAGTTCACTACTATAATAAAGGGTAATTAAGTCGGCATTTAATGCTGGTAGATCGACTTAAAAATTATAAAAATTAGTGTCGATTTTACGTGTCAACCGACGCTATACGTAAGACATAGTGTCAATTCTACATATCAACTTACGCTATCCACGTGTAGCATTGGTTGAAACATAGAACCGATACTACATCCTATGTGTAGCATCAATATTACATGTCAACCGACGCTACCTTATTTTTTTATCTCATTTCTCCCCCATTTTACAGACAGTTTCCCTCTCTACTTGAAAAAAATTGATTGTCCTCCTTTATACTCTTTCTCATTTTTCAGCTACCTCCGACCACCATTTTTTAGCCTTGTTTAATGGGTTTTCTTCATCTCTAATTTCTCTTCTAGATCCACTATTTTTTTAGCATAATACTCAATTTTTTCATATCCATTTCCTTCAATTTCTCATTTACCAAACATCATTATTTCTTCATTTTCTTCATTTTTTCACTTCATTTACTCTTATAAGTATTTCTATGAATTATTTTACACTTATTATTTATATTTTTTAATGTATATTATGTGTTATTGATTATATGTATAAATTTTTGTGTTATGTGGGTTGTGTATTTTTATTCAAGCTTAATAGAGAAAAAAATATTTTATTTTAATAATTTTATGTATTTAGGTTTTGGATATATATTATTTTATTTTAAACTTAAATTTTTTGAAAATTATGAAATATATATAATATATATATATATAATGTATAATAGGTTTATTAATATTTATTATTGTATATATGTATAATATTTATTATTATTATTTACATACATTTATATATATATATATATAAACTATTAGATATTGTTAATATTATATATTTGTTAATGTTGTTATGAGTTTATCAATTGTTTAGTTTTTATGTATTTATTTTTATATGATGTTTTGATAGATATTTTAATAATTAGAGAATTCATATATAATAATATCTAAAATATATTGGTTGGTTATATATTTAATATGCTTAATGTTATTATAAAAAATAGACAAATCTTGGATGTCAAAGTGTAGAATTAAGCAAGACTATATTTCTGGAGTATAAAGTTTTTGGAATTTTCCCATAGAAATAATATTAATGAAATTAGTATGATTTAATACACATGTGTCAAATGTAAAAATGAGAAATTTTATGATGTTGACAAAGTTAAGTATCACCTTATCTATAATGGTATTCTTTTGAGTTATAAATGTTGGTATTTTCATGGAGAAAATATTGATAATACTCATGGAGAAGAAATAAATAAAAATGTGAGTGGATTATATACATCTTATCAGAATGTACAGATAGAAAATATGTTTCATGGTTTTAAATATGAACTATATAAGGATGATCCCAAAACCTTTAAAAAACTTCTAGAAGATGCCAAAAAACCGTTGTATCCAAAGTACAAGAAATACACTAAAATGTTGATATTAGTTCATTTGTACAATGTGAAGGCAAAAAATGGTTTTCTAACAAGGGATTTACAAAATTATTAAATGTACTAATATATATGTTTATTGAGGGTAATGAATTGTCATCTTAATGTATGAAGTGAAGAAATATCTTAATCGATTTGGCATGGAATATCACAAGATTCATACTTATCCAAAATGATCTAAGTAGGTAACCCTATGCTCGATGGAAGTAAGAAATTATTTATTGATCGCACTCGATGAGATAAAACACATCGAATCATTTTGATAAATAATAATAAGGCACAACCTTACATAGAATAAGTGATGCCAGGTTCAACCTTTTCATTTAAAATAAAATTATTATTTATTTAACTATTAATGATACCTAGTTGATATATCTTGAATAACATTACATAATGCATTTAAACTTACTGAAAATCGATCCTTGTTATAAAAAATTGAGAAAAAGTGATTGTATGATGAACAAAAGCGAGATCTTATTAATTTGTTTCATAACCATGTAAGTGTCACATACATGAATTCATTAGTACTTCTATATAATGTTTTAAAACGTTGTTTCCTCAAATTTAAGTTGATGTCATGGTTAATAAATTTATTTAATTTATGTAGGAAGGTGAATTGGGTAAACCAGTTACCTGATTTGAATTTTATATAGAAACAAAGATCCCCAAAACAAAGAAGTCAAGACCAATGACTAAACGAGAAGAAAAACAACTCAATAAGTTAGTTAATAATTTAACTTGATACAAAGTCATTATGAGTTTTGGATATTGATGTAATAATGTATATATGATATTTTTTTAATATTTGTAGAGAGTTGTTCAAGAACAAATAGTCAGGGATGAAATGATCGAACAATCAGGGAAAAATGTGATATATCATGAATTTGGATGCCAGTCATGCCACACATGCAATATCATGGCTCCCAAATTATATCTTCTATGGGATACAATCATCCTACTGGTCCTCCATTTTTGCCATGAATGCAAATGCAATTAGGTACTGGTTTATTGTCTCTAATGCAATCTGTGCATTCTTACCATCCATCACATGATGAATGTTTTTATGAGAATGTCCTTCCAATAGCTACCCAACATAGGAGTCCTCCTCTATTTAATGAATCATTTGTGGTAAGATTTAAAGATTATGTAGATAGTCTATTATTATTTTTTGTTATTATATGTTTTATTTATTATATATAACGATTAAAGTTACAAAATATGATTTTTTTGTTGAAACATTCATCAACTATGGACTATGTTGCTATTGAAATGGTACAACAATTGAGTGATGATTGAATGATTCATAATTAATATTTACTAATTATTGGTGAATAGTAATTGTCCACTACATGTGCCTTCAGATGCTACCATGGTCCAAAAAGTTGTTGGACAATATGTGGCTTGGCTATCGAATCAAGTTATGATAAATTTTAATATGGTATTATTTTTGTTACTTAAGATAAAACTGTTTTTTTACTACTATTATATTATTATTATTTTATTATTATTAATATATATAATACCTCTTCTTTAGTCTATTATACTAGTTATTAGTAAATGCGTCACATTTAAGAGATACAAAGAAAATATCTTGTGGAAAATCTATGTGAAGTTGACAGTCATCACTTGCTAGGTCATTCAAGAAGAAGCTATAGAAAAAGTATAGTTATGAATATGCTTTAAACTTTATGAGAAATCTTGGCTCTTTGATGACTATTCTTGCGAGCAAGACTAATAAATGATGGATGGATTGTGCCACTTCTTAGAGAAATTTTTGGCATAAACATTGGGAAAACATATATATCGATCGAGTGCATATTGTAACTGTTTGAATTACAAAAGATCGATTTAAATATAATTCAAGTGTGGACAAGGTGAGTCCTCAATCAGTAAATAACTTTCATTTATATAGAACATATAATTATATTTATATTATCTAATTATTTATATATTTTTTTATATAGGGCATCTTATTATCGACTTCAAGCTAATCGCCTATTACATTTAGTAATGTTCTATGATTCATCATTTTTCAATCAATATCAAGAGCATGATTTTAACATCAAAGCTAAATAATTATGTGATAGGGTATTAACACTTAAGAAAATCAGAAATTGATAATCCCTTGGCTACTAGAGTTTGAAAAAGGCTAAGATCATTGGATGTTGATCATCCTTGATCTATATGGCAATTATGTTTGGTACTATGACTCAGTTTCCATAGAATTGAGTAAAGACACAAAAGAAGTTGTTAAAATGTAAGAGTTATAGTTAGCTATTTTTCTTATATTGTTCTTTTTATTATTTAATAAAGAACTAACTATTTTAAACTTTGATGGAGCATGGAAGCTGTGAAACAAGAGTAGGGGCATTGCTTTTAAAAAATCACATAAGTTTATATGTGACAAAGTTATGGTATGTACAAGCGAATATTAATAATTTAATAAATTTTACTATTGAATAATAAAGATGTTCGAATATAAAAAATCATGTACACTTGTTTTTTTTAAGTTTCACAACAAAATGATGGAGTCATGTGTGGTCACTTTTCATGAAATTTATGAGTGAAATCGCCTCAAATATCAACATTCCGATTAAAGACGTGGTAATCTCTTTTACTAATATAATTTTTAACATATATAAGTTATATTTTGTGAATTCATGATATTACATACTTATTTTGAATTTAAATACAAGTAGTTCTTTGGTTGGAACAAATTCGGCTATGATATACAATTTTTTTAGGATTTACGAGAAGAATGGGCAGAATACATTCTTCAAATTATAACATCACAAGAAGAATCAAGAGAAGAATCTGATGATATTGAATATCATAGGACAACACCATGGTAATTTTTTTAATGCTTTAATTTTTCTATTCCTGTGTCTCTAAAATTTGGGCTTGTTCGATGGATGTTTAGGGGAATAAATTATTGTTTGGACATTTTTTTTTTGCCCAAACTCCATCTCATCTTATTGAAGAGTTCCCTAGTCAATATGAATGGCACATTGTTGGTGAAACTAAGTAACAAACAAAACTTACTCTCCCTAAAATAAAGTAGAAATATCACAAAATTCATGACAAAAGAGGTATCATCACTTTATTTGTAGTTTAAGTTAAATATATATATGTATTATATAGAAATTATTTTTTTGTAATAAATTTAATTCTTAAGTAATTAATTAATATTTAATTATTTATACTATTTAAAAATTCTTTTAAATATATTTTGATTTTTTCTGATATTATGTGATCGAAAACAGATCGAGGATAATAAAAAATGTGCAAAATATGTTAAAAAATATAAAATTTAAAGTCTGTTCAACCAATAAATCAACTTTAAATTTTAAATCATATCGTTTTAAGTTGGGTCACCTATCCAACTTAAAACGACTTTTAAGTCAGTTAATAACCAACTTAAAAATATCGTTCTTGTAGTAAAGGCTTTGAATTCTCCAAATAATTGGTTGACTACCAACCTCAATCACTACTAAAATAAACTTCTATAGCACCGTAATTTTTAGCCCATCGAATGCCTATTTTTAGTGCTTTTCGTACTCTAACTAATTGTTAATGGATGGGAAATTGAGTCCAAAACCTTGCTCAATTACATCCCCTTTTGGCGGATATAAGACCATTAAGATTCTACATCATCTAGAACTTGAAGCTACATCCACTTTAAGGTTCTACACCTCTTTTAACTCCAGTGTGGATTGTCTTCTCCTTCCAATCCATTATGTGATAAAGTCAACCACCACCTGGGCCTTAATTGCAGTTCTAGATTTACAGCTTATGTCAAACCTACCTAGTCTAATGGCATAATGTGCCAACCTTCCGACATCCTTTAGCTTTGAAAGGACATTCTTTAAGGGATTTTATCCATAATAGCCATCTCCCACACAATACTTTAAAAATGAGTTTAAGTGAGATTTTTTTAAAAAAGAGACAAGATCTTACCTTCAACTTGAAAATAAAGTTTTTAATCAATTTTATTTAAAAATATATATATTAGTTCCATTTTACAATACATAATTATTATAAACATAAAAAAAATATTAACATCTTATAAATTTATAATTATTATTAAATACAAAAATCTTTTTTATCATATCATATATTAAAATTTTATTTTAAAAAATAAAAAATAATTTATTTTATAATAAAATAAATATAAATTTATACGTATATTTAAAATGATATGCTAAGCATTTTGATAATTCATAAATAATATAATACATTATTATTATTATTATTATTATTATTAAATATAATTATAATTATAATATTAATTATAATTATGATATAAAAAATAATATTCATAAAAATAATTAAATTATTAAAAAAATTGTGAAGCCTCTCAATCCAACTTTCTACAAGATACAATACAAACATTATTCATTATATCATAAATTTTACGTAAAAATATTATCTAATATAATATAATTATAATTATTTTTATTATTAATATACTAAAATATAAATTATATCTAACTAATTATATTTTAATACTTAAATAAAATTATTATTTATAAATATTTATTTTCTTAGTAATAATTAAAATTATAATAATATTAGATATATGTGTTACAATATAATCTATTTTTTAATTTTCACAAATATCCTATGATATTAATTGAATATCACAATACATTGTGATTTTTAGTTTTTTATAACTTCAAAAATTATTATAATTTTTTTTTATTAGAAACAATAATCGAAACAATAAAGAAAATAAATAATGAAAAATAATATCTGTATTTTATAATATAAATCAAAATAATAATAAAAATTAAATTTTTATCTCTTATTAATAAATATATAATTTATTTATATTTTAAAATTATAAACAATAACTAGTAAAGTTTCTAATAATTTAAAATTTTATTATTATTATTTTAAATTATTTTATAATAAATTTTTTATATAAAATTATATATTTTTTATTATATAAATATAAATTATTTTTATTATTTTTTATTTATAATAAAAATAAATTATTATTTATTAAAAGTTGGTGGATAAGTATATTTTTTTGTTGTTTTTTAGAAAATAAGAAGAGAGAGAGAAAGATAAGGAAAATGTAGAAAAAACAAGAAATAACTCTACATAAAAGAGTTCTCTAGTTTGTATTATTTTCTTCATATTTTCATTACAATTGTATAGCAATTTATAAGAAAATTTTACTCCTTCAATTACTCTTTAAATTAAGCATTCCTTGTTTTACTCCTTGAATTAAGGATTCCTTGTTTTACTCCTTATATCCGTGAGTGGCGTGCCTTTCAAGCTAGGTTTAAGCTTGCTGTCAAGAGGGGTAATGGCTTGTTTAGCATCGCTCATGTTAGTTTCCTTGAGCAAATCTAGGACATATTTCCTTTGGTTAAGAAAGAGTCCCTTGTGCGAGGTTGTCATTTCTATACCAAGAAAGTACTTCAATATCCCAAGGTCTTTAATTGCAAACCTTTATCTGAGGGACTGTTTGAGGTTGAAAATCTCGTCAGCATTATCACCTATAATTATCAGATCATCTACATAAATTAGCACTACCAATTTGCCCATAGCTCCTGTGCGAACAAATAGTGAGGAATCGGCATTGCTGCTTTTGAAACCAACACTAGTGAGAACTGAGGCTCACTATAAGTCGATATAGTGTTGAGGAATGCGGCATGGGTTGGTGTCACTCTCTTATATGACACATAATTTGAGATGGGATGTGTGGGTTTGTAGGTGACAAAGTCTTGAAGTCTTGTGGGAGGTTGCCTAACACGCATTGGATTACGTCGTGGAGCAGGAGGAGTTATCTCACACTCATTCATATCTTATACCATATTGTGAGGATCATCGTGATTATCACCATCTTCATACAGTGTACCATTAAGACGAGACCCTTCATTGTTACTTTCAGTGAGAGATGCATCAATGTTGACATGGCTGAGATCTTGTTGTTGTGGAGCCTCAAGTTCGATTCTTGGTAATGGAAACATATCCAAGATGCCATCCCCTTGACTTGTGATTTCATGTGACTTGCTGAAAAAAGGGTTAGTTTCATAAAATCGAACATCTTTAGACACAATTAATCTCCTAAGTTGGGGATCATAACACTTATATCCCTTTTGTGTAGATGAATAACCAAGAAAAATACATTTAATAGCTCTAGGATCCAATTTATCTCGATGATGAGATTGAATATGTACAAAACAGATGCAGCCAAAGACTCTAAGATGTGAGAGGTTAATTTTCCTTCCTTTCATGACCTCTAGGGGAGACTTGAAATCCAAGACTCGGCTAGGTAATCTATTGATGATGTAAGCAGCTGCCATAACCCCTTGGGACCAGAATCTCTTTGGTACATTCATTTGTAGCATTAATGCTCTAGTTTTTTCAAGTAAGTCCCGGTTTTTGCGTTCAGCTACACCATTTTGTTGAGGTGTGACAACACAACTTGTTTGATACATAATGCCATGAATGCTCAAATATTGTTTCATGATATGGGACATGTATTCGGTGCCATTGTCAGACCTTAAGGTTTGAATTTTAGAGGAAAAGTGATTTTTAACAAGATTATGAAAGTCCTTAAATACTTTCATAACTTCATTCTTAGACTTTAAAATATATAACCATGTGACTCGAGAGAAATCATCAACAAAAATCACAAAATACTTATAACCATCAAAAGATTCATTAGTTGGTCCCCATACATCTGAATGAACTAGTTCAAAACACTTACTAGCCCTACACAAGGAAGAATTAAAAGGCAATCTAGTGGCCTTAGACAAGTGACAAGTTTCACATGCAATTGCATCATTTCCTAAGTTTGGAAATAAAGTTGACAAAATTGGTGGAGAAGGGTGAGCTAAACGTTGATGCCACAATTGATTATCTTGGATAGGGTTAAACTTGGCTTGAAAACCTCTGGGATTGCTCTTGGATATGTAATAGAGACCATCTAAGTAAAACCCTTCACCAATCGTCTTTTTAGTGGCACAATCTTGAAAAATGACATTGTGAGGAGAGAAAATGGCTAAACAATTCAAGGTATTTGTGATTTTTCCTACAGACAGAAGTTGGAAGGGAAAGGAGGGTACATATAAAACCACCGACTCGATTTCATCTGACATTAATTTTATTTTTTCCTTTCCTAAAACCTTTACATTCTCACCATTTGCAATTGAAACTTGAGAAGGTTTTGCTAATTTTTCAAACTTATGAGACTTTGACACATGGTTTGTCATATGATTTGTGGCACTTGAATCTACAACCCAAAAATCATGCAACATATTTATTTTAAGAGCAGTTTTAAAGGCTTTTATGATACCTTGCATGTCCTCTTGTGGTATGAGTTTTGTATCTGCCAAGAAACCCGCAAACTTGCCTAACAATGCTGTCGAGTTTCCTTCTTCTATGCTATCCACACAGTCAATTCTAGCTCCTCATGTCTTGCTTTGAAGATACAACATAAACTCATTCATAAGTTCAGCTAGATTCGCTTTGAAATTATTGAATGGATCAGACCCATTAGAGGTAGAGGCAAAAGCATGATTTGCACGGTGTGCTGTACGATTCACTTTTTGTAAACCCTTATCCTTTATAAAATCAGGTTTTAATTCTGGATGTAGAATCCAACATGTGTCCTTAACATGACCCGTATGGTTGCAATGTTGACACTTCAAGTTTGGATGCTTCCCTTTGTACTTCCTCTCGTTGGTTAGATAGGCTCTTGCCTCGGTGCGATGGCCATTGTACCCTTGTTCATGACTTTCCTCCTTACTTCTTCACGTTGAATTGTCGCATATACATTAGTGAAGGAAGGAAGTTCAGTATTCATGAGTATGTGGCATCGTATATCTTCATATGTTGAATCAAGACTGGACAGAAGTTGAAATATCTTATCTTCTTCCGCTCTCTTTCGTAGGAGAGCTACATCAGTTGTATGAGGACGATATAATTCCAACTCATTCCACATGCTTTTCATGCTTCCTAAGAGTTGTACAAAAGACTTGCCATCTTGTTGCAGATCTGAGATGTCCTTCTTTAATTGAAAAACTCGTGCAGCATTGTTTTGACTGCCATACATTTCCTTGACCGTCTCCCATAGTTGGTATGCAGATTCAGAGTAACTAAATATTTCAGCTAATTTACGTTCCATGGAATTTAGGAGCCATGACATAACCAACTGATCCTTACTAAGCCAGGATTCATAGGTTGGTGAGGAAACATCAGGTACTTCGATGCTTCCATTTATGAACCCCAACTTGGACCTTCCACCTAGAGCCAAAGACACTACTCTTGACCAAGGTAAGTAATTAAACTCATTCAATAAGACTGAGCTTAATCTTTGATTTGGGTTGACATCCACCTCATGCATATTCATGAAGGAAAGCACCGATGAACTTTCAACTTCTGATCCTAGCGGCTTGTCTTCAGCCATTTCAAAGATTGAAGATGCTAAGATAATAATAAAGCAGAAGCAAGTTAATTTTCCTGCTTTGATACCATGTAGAAAAAACAAGAAATAACTCTACACAAAAGAGTTCTCTAGTTTGTATTATTTTCTTCATATTTTCATTACAATTGTATAGTTATTTATAAGAAAATTTTACTCCTTCAATTACTCTTTAAATTAAGCATTTCTTGTTTTACTCCTTGAATTAAGGATTTCTTGTTTTACTCCTTATTAAGGTCCTTGTTTTATTCCTTGAATTAAGGTCCTTGTTTTATTCCTTGAATTAAGGTCCTTGTTTTATTCCTTGAATTAAGGACTAATATCCAATAGAAAATGTGGCTTGGAATTAGAAAAAGAGAGAGAGGAAGAAGATGTGTTTGGAAATTAGAAAAGAAGTTAAAATTTACCGATAAACTGCTTACTAGGTAAGATGTTGCCTTTTTTAAAAAAAAATACGAATTAAGTTCATTTTTCAACTATTATTATTTGGGAGTTGCTATTATGGATAAAATTCCTTTCTTTAATGGAAACTATATTACAACCTCGATATTATTGTTATCAAAGTAGTGCTAGATTTTTTGAATGTTATCACTAATTCATATACGACTCTTTAGATATTTGAGTATCTTTTCTAAGGATCAGTTAGTACCTGACTGACAAAGAAAGTGGG
This sequence comes from Hippophae gyantsensis, assembly GCA_030763125.1. Classification (NCBI taxonomy): domain Eukaryota; kingdom Viridiplantae; phylum Streptophyta; class Magnoliopsida; order Rosales; family Elaeagnaceae; genus Hippophae; species Hippophae gyantsensis. The sequence goes on from CM061036.1 coordinate 15,165,981, forward strand.
ATGTTGAACCACCTTTCTACCAAAAGATCACTTCCCACGACTTCGTCCCATACCAAGAAGTACAACTGTAGAACTTCCCCTTTATTTGGCCGAGTTAGTACTGGTGACTCTCCCAAATACATTTTTATTGATTAGGAGTCTTCTCCCTCTTAAGTTTAGTTGAATTTGTTATTTTTCTTGAGAATTAAAAAAAAAGGTGACATTTATCATAACATTTTGAAACAAACCTCCCGAGAGCTATGAACATCCCATTTAACTTTTGCACTTCTTTTATATTTATGGGGAGAGGTACTGTAAAACTTTTCCCACAGAGACACCAAAGGTACGCTTCTTCGGGTTTAACTTCATTTGATGTTGTCTTAAAGTTGTAAACATCTTGGTTGAATGAAAAACATGATCCTCAGCTTTTTTGAACTTAACCATTATATCATCCACGTATTCTTCCATAGTTTTTTCGATATCTTTCTCAAACATACCATACTCTGTGATAAAAGAGATATTCTTTTTCATCCTTTGGATCCATTTTGATTTGGTGGTAACCAATGTACGTATCCATGAATCTCATGAGCTCATTGCAAGTAGTTGAAGTAACTAATAGATCAATATTAGGGAGCGGATAACCGTTCTTCGACAGGCTTTGTTAAGGTCAGTAAAGTCTATACAAATTCTCCATATGGCCTTTTTCACGACCACATGATTTGCCAACCAACTTGGGTAAATCACCTCTCTTATGTAATTGACTCCTAAAAGCCTTTTAACATCTTCCTTTGTGGCTTCATTATTCTGAAACGAGTACTTCCTCTTCCTCTGTTTAACTGGTGGGCAATTAGGACCTACCTTGAGCTGGTGGGTAATAACATTCGAGGGTATCCCTGGCATATCTTCAGTTGAACAAGTAAAGCGATCGAAATTCTCTTTTACCAAGTTCACCGGTGCTTTCCTAACTTCGACTTCCAATCCCCTGCCTATTCTAAATACCTTTTTTGTGTCTTCTTTTGAGAAAAGTGGCCTCTTTTACTTCTCTTTTGGAGCCGTATGGAAGTTTTATTTCTTCACTTTCCTATGGTTAGTGTTAGAAACTCAAGTCTATTTCAACCTAATAAGATCTCATTGAGTTAAACGTTGTTTAAACTTATAAGCAACATTATTATCAAATTTCTAACCGATGTGAGACTGAAGGAAACTTAACAACCCCCTTCATACGGACAAAGGTGATTTCACAAAGCCACAGTGAGACTGTTAAGGACAAAACCTAAGTCACTAATCAAGCCAGATTCAACTCTGATATCATGTTAAAAACTCAAGCCTAACTCAACCTAATAAGATCTCTTGAGTTAAGGGTTGCCCAAACTTATAAGCAATATTACTGTCGAACTCTTGGCCGATGTGGGACTGAAGAAAACTTAATAGGCCCCCTTCACACGAACAAAGGTGTTCACACAAAGTTACGGTGAGATTGTTAAGAACAAAACCCAAGTCACCGATCAAGCTAGACCCAACTCTGATATCATGTTAGAAACTCAGGTCTAACTTAACTCAATAAGATCTCATTAAGTTAAAAATTGTCCAAACTTATAAACAACAATTATAAACAACAATACTGTCAAACTTTTGACCGATGTAAATCCCTAAGTAAGTTATAATCCATAGAAATAATAGAAAATAATTTTACCATTTTAAATATTTATTTTTCAATGTATTTTTGTTATTCTAATAGAAATTATTAAAATATAACTTATTCGGATCTTGAATAAATTATAATTTATCAAAATTATTAAAAAATGATATTTATTTTTTATAAGTTTGTTGTTAATGTACATTTTTTTCGTTTAATAAATTCAAACTTATTCAGATTCTCCAAATAAGTTATAATTTATCAAAATCATTAAAAATTAAATTTTACATTTTGTAATTTTCTTTCTAATGTATTTTTCTTTAATTGAAGATTGGTTCACCAAATTCAACTTACTTAGATCCTCAAAATAAGTTAAAATTTATTAAAAATATTAATACTTTAAAAGTTTATTTTCAATAGTTTTTTTTACTTTAACAATACATTCTTTAAAATATACAATATAATATCATTAAATAGTATAAAAGATAAACTTAATATGCACGTATAACTCTAGTTGCAAACAAATTTTGAAAATCCATTATTCAATATTTGAATAATTATGAAAACCTTTAATATCTTCCATCTTAAATGGATAAATCTCATAGTCAATAATTTTTTAAACTAATTTCATCCCTATTGTGTGAACAAAATACATGTAATATCTTAAGTCTTCACTTCCTATAGATGAAACCTAAATCCTTTATTTCACCTTTAACTCCTAAAAACAACCATTAAAATTACTTTATAATAATAGAAAAATGAATCAAAATAAAGAAAAAAAACAAAGATCTCAATCTTATTAAACATAAATAACTGTAATATGTCAAGTTTTTCTTTTATCACAAGTGAAACCTAAACTTCTCTTTATTAAGCTCAAAATCCACCCATTATATAAAAATAAAAAAATAACCAAAATAAAGTAAGAAAATAAAAGGATAATTGTTTGTATGGATGTTACGAAATTTATTGGGTATTTAGGGGTTCCAAAAATGGTAGATCTGGTTCTTGAAGGCAGCGAAAATTCTTCCCAAAAATAGAGGTAGGAAAGGACAGTTAATTTACTTTAATGATTTAAGAAAGATGCAAAGGGGTTTTATCAATAATTAATAACCCATCCCGTTGCAAATATTTTTCTTGTCAAATGAAATCCTATGTGTCAGTTTATTATTACATAAGAATTTTTTACACTTAAATTAAGTTTATTTTGATACTAAGTTAAAAAATTTAGCCCACTGTTGGTGGATAAGTCCTCCCACGTACTCAAATTATTTTCTTTATTATTTCTGGTCAGTAGAGATTAGAAAACAAAATATCGTTCAGATGCCAAAAGAGTACACGAGTGAATCAATGATCTGTGGCCTGCGCACATGTTATAGAGGGTATTTTAGTAAATTCAAAAAATACAAGTAGGCTCACCCCTAAAAACTGAATATCTTCTTCTTTCCCACCTCTGACGTCTGCAATCCCTTGTTCCTCCAATGGATACTAGACTTTCACTCAACCCAATTCCAGAATTTACATCAACAATTACAAAGTTCCCAAAACACCCTCAGCAACTACCTCTGTCTTCTTTTCCATTACACAACTTACATTCAAATTATACTTATTTGAGGAAGAGTTGGAGGTCTGAGGGTTCCACAACACCGCTGGTACTTCGTGCTATTAAAGAGGAGTTAATAGATTCAACAAATTCTGAATCGACCCATGATTCCAAAACTGTCTCTTCTTCCTCTTCCAAGCTTGTCCTTGTTGTTGGAGGCTCTGGTGGTGTTGGTGAGTCCATAAATATAATGTTTTTCTTTTCTACCATTTTGGGATTTCTTTTTGGTAGTGAACTGGGTTATGTTTTAGTTGTTCTTCCTATTTTCTTTTGGTATTGGACGTAGATCCTGCACATATTAAAAAAATAAATAAAATATTTAGTTGAATCACATTTAATAAATTTATCAATTAAAAAATCAATATATATATATATATTTGATTAAAATTTGGTCGGTTATAAGACAAATTTTTAACCTTGTAAGGAATAGATAATTTTATTTATAAATTAATAATATTTTTACCTCAAAGAAATACACCAAAAGTAGAGAAACAAAATAATACAAAATGAACAATTTATTTTGATGAAAAATAGTGTTATGTGTGGGAGAGAGTAAGAGAGATTATTTTAGAAAATATTTGAGATATTTTTCTAAAAAAAGAGTGATAAAATAGTGAATTTGGGAAATAGTTATATGTCACTATTTTAGGTTTATCTCAATTTGTTATATTTTTTCTTATTTTTATTCATTAATTTTATTAGTGGGAGAAATATTTTTTGAAATTTGTCTCTTGGATGTAACCTAAATTAAAAGACGAATCACGTTAAATTGTTGATTTCATTATTTTATTCTTTTAAATTTATTTTATTTTTACCCGATGTGCCCCAACAACTGGTATTAGAGCTGGTCTATTAAAATTCTTAGTATGCTATGTGGTTGCATCATAGATTGATCTGTCACATCAGAAAATATTTTATTAGGTTCAGAGCGTATTCATTTGTTGAAAAAGAAATACAACGGGAAAAAATATTAAACCAAAAGGTAGATATTAAGAAATTTAATGGAATAATAATTTCTCTTTATGTCAAAAGAGGATGAATGATATTTTCATTCAATAGAAGGTCTATATGGCGTTGCTGGGGAAATAAAAGAAGGTAACAACTGTCACCGAGGAACATTGGGAGGAGATAGATTTGCTGAAAAAAAAATACAACGGGAAAAAATATTAAGCCAAAAGGTAGATATTAAGAAATTTAATGGAATAATAATTTCTCTTTATGTTAAAAGAGGATGAATGATATTTTCATTCAATAGAAGGTCTATATGGCGTTGCTGGGGAAATAAAAGAAGGTAACAACTGTCACCGAGGAACAGTGGGAGGAGATAGATGAAATTGTAGCCAATACAATCCGTCTAAATCTTTCGGACAGTGTCTTGCAAAATATTGAATCAAAAAATTGCAAGATTACAAAAGAAACATGAGAGACTCTTGAAAAAGTGTACACGTTAAAGAACATTGCCAATAAATTTTATTTGTGGAAGGAGCTATATCAGATGAGGAAGGAAGATAATGTGAGTATGATGCAACAACAAGCTTTCTAACTTAGCAAGATTTAATGTGAGTTTCGCCGATGAAGATAAATCTGTGATGTTATTGGCATCAGTACTCTCATCATATAATCATCTCACAATAGCTCTGACTTATGAAAGACAAGATGGAGTTTAAAGTTGTTGTAGAAGCCCTATTGTCAAATGAGAAACATAGCAGGGAGAGATATTCAGAAGCACAAGCCCTTATCAGAGAGTCAGAGGAAGGAGACAGTACAAAGAACAAAAACCAAAAGGTAAGAGTAAAGGTAAATAAAAAAAATATGGAAATGTTGAATGCCATTACTGTAAAAGGAAAGGTCATATCAAGAAATTTTGTCGGGTGTTTAAGAAGGAATAGGAAAAGAACAAAGGCAAAACAGTGAAGAAAGACGACAACAGTGATGATGAGCAAACAAATTCCATAAACGAGTTCAATATTGTTTATGATGAAGATTTTGTCAATCTTGTATCACGCGAGACTAGCTAGATGATTGATAGTGGTACTACAATTCATTCTACATCACGTAGGGAATTTTTCTCATCATACACACATGCAAGTTTTGGTGTTATTAGAATGAAAAATAAAGACATGTCAAAGGTTGTTAGCAAATGAGATGTTTGCTTAGAAACAAAGAATGAAACTATACTATTTCTGAAAGATGTCAGACATATTCCAAATATGCGCCTGAATTTGATCTTTATATGCTAACTTACGAATGAAAGATATTGTAGCACTTTCATTGATGACAAATGAAAACTTACAAAAGGCTCCTTAGTAGTGGCCAGAGGTAAGAAGCATACAACTCTGTAAACAATGCAAGCAAAGCTCTCCACTAACACAGTAAATACTGTAGAGAAAGACAAGTCTATATAGGAAAAAGATACTACCCGGAATAGATGAAGTACATTTGGAGAAATGTGTTAATTGTCTAGCAGGAAAGCAAAACAGAGTTCCCCTCCTTCCAAAATGAATAATATTTTAGATATGATTTATTCAGATTTATGTGGACTAATGCCAAAGTCACTTGGTGGTGCTCAATGCTTGTGACTTTCATTGATGATCATTCAAGGAAGATGTGGATATATCTTATGAAGACAAAGGATCAGGTGCTAGATGTCTTCAAAGAATTTCATGCCTTAATTGAGAGACATACTGGGAAGAAGCTGAAGTGCATTCGGACAGATAATGGTAAAGAATATAGAGGACTTTTTCATGCTTACTGTAAAAAGCATGGTATTCGGCATCAAATGAAACCTTCAAAGACACCGCAGTTGAATGACTTAGCTGATAGGATGAACAAAATTTTGATGGAGAGAGTCAAATTTCTATTCTCACATGCAAAGTTTCCTAAAACTTTTTGGGGTGAAGTCATACTCACAATTGCACATGTGTTGAATCTTTCACCTTGTACTCCTCCAGATAATGTATGGTCAAGAAAGAATGTTTCTTATGATCATTTACGAGTGTTTGGCTGCAAAGAATTTGTTCATATCCCCAAAGATGAGAGATCCAAACTTGATGCCAAGACAAGATAGTGTATTTTTATTAGCTATGGTCAAGACCAATTTGGCTATAGATTTATGATTCAGTTGTAAAGAGACTTTTCAGGAGCCATTATGCTGTATTTGTTGAAGATGAGACCATCGAAGATATTTTCAAAATGGAGAATGATGTTCCTAATTCTAATGGTGACTCATCAGATTTGGAATTAATTCTTCCAACATCAGTGCCAATACAAGTTAGAGATGAAGACTAGGTTTATCTACCTGATGAAGATGATGCTTTCATAAAAGTTGGTTGTGAAGATGAGAGAGATGATGATGTTAATTCTCTAGCACCAACACCTGCGGCTTCTCTTATTCCACTGAGAAGAATTGATAGACTGAGATGACCCTCTACCATATATCCTCTAAATGAGTATGTAACTTTCACTGATAGGGGAAAACTTGAGAGTTATGAAGAAGCTATGGATGACGAATCTAAACAAAAATGGATTGAAGCCATGCAAGATAAGATGAAGCCCTTGCATGAGAACAAAAATTTTGAGTTGATGAAGCTGCCCAAAGGGAAAAGGGCTTTGAAAAATAGATGGGTGTTCAGAGTGAAGCATGAAAAACACAGTTCCAGTTTGCGATACAAAGCTAGACTGGTTGTTAAGGGATTCAACCAAAGAAAATGAGTTGACTTTGATGAGATTTTCTCACCAGTTGTGAAAATGAAATCCATCTGTATTGTGTTGGGGTTAGCAACAAGTCTTGACCTGGAGGTTGAGCAAATGGATGTCAAAATTGCCTTCATACATGGTGACTTGGAAGAAGAGATATACATGGAGCAGCCATAAGGTTTCAAGCAAAAAGGAAAAGAGGATTATGTTTGCAAATTGAAGAAAAGTCTCTACGACTTAAAACATGCACTAAGACAATGGTACAAGAAGTTTGAGTCTGTTATGGGGGAGTAAGGCTACAAAAAGACTACTTCAGACCATTATGTTTTTGTGTGCAAAAATTCTTTGATAATGATTTCCTTATTCTTTTGCTCTATGTAGATGATATGTTGATTGTTGGACAGAATATTTCCAGAATTAACAACTTGAAAAAGTAGTTAAGAAAGTCTTTTGCCATGAAAGAATTGGGACCACCAAAACAGATTCTTGACATGAATATTATTAGAGACATAGGTGCCAAGAAATTATAGTTTTCATAGAACAAGTGCATTGAAAAAGTACCTCATAGATTTCATACGGACAAGGCTAAAGTGATTAGTTGTCCTCTTGTTAATCACTTTAAGTTAAGTTCTAAGCAGAGTCCTTCTATAGACAAAGAGAAGGAAGAGATGGAAAATGTTCCATATGCTTCAAGAATTGGAAGTCTGATGTATGCCATGGTTTGTACACGGCCATATATTGCTCATGTAGTTGGAGTTGTGAGTAGTTTCCTTTCAAATCCTAGAAAGGAACATTGGGTTGTAGTGAAATGGATTTTCAAGTATCTTCGAGGTTCTTCCAAAATATGCCTATGTTTTGGAAATGACAAACCTGTGTTAGTTGAATACTTAGATGCAGATATGGCTGACGATGTGGATTTCAAAAAATAGTCAATTAAGTTTTTTCCATGAAAAATTAGGGCCAACAAAGCAGATTCTTGGCATGAGTATTATTAGAGATATAGACGCCAAGAAATTATGGTTGTCACAGGAGAAGTGCATTGAGAAAGTACTTCATAGATTTCATATGGACAAGGCTAAAACGATTATTTTCCCCATGCTAATCACTTTAAGTTTTAAGCAGAGCCCTTCTACAGACAAAGAGAAAGAAGAGATGGAAAATGTTTCATATGCTTCAATAGTTGGAAATCTGATGTATGCCATGGTTTGTACATGGTCAGATATCGCTAATGTAGTTGGAGTTGTGAGTAGATTTCTTTCAAATCCTAGAAAGGAACATTGGGTTGTAGTGAAATGGATTTTCAAATATCTTCAAGATTCTTCCAAAATATGCCTATGTTTTGGAAATGACAAACTTGTGTTAGTTGGATACTCAGATGCAAATATGATCGACGGTATAGATTTCAGAAAATCCACTTCAGGTTACCTGATTATATTTGTAAGGAAAACTTTGTCATGACAATCAAAGTTATAAAAATGTGTTGCACTGTCCACTACAGAAGTAGAGTTTACAGAAGCAGAGGTTATAGCTGCAACGGAAGCATGCAAAGTTGCTATGGATGAAAAAGTTCTTGAAAGAACTTGGGTTGCAGCAAAACAGTTTCTAGTTATTTTGTGGTAGTTAGAGTGCTATCCACCTTGGAAAGAATGCTTTCTTTCATTCGAGATCAAAACATATTGATGTGAGATATTACTGAATTAGAGATGTAATGAAAAAGAAGCTACTATAGCTTTAGAAGATCTATACCGAGGAAAATGGATCAGACATGTTAACGAAAATTCTTCCAAGATAGAATTTTGAATACTTTCGTTTAATTGCTAGATTGGTAGAGCCCTCCATGTAATCAGGAGGGGAGGATTTGTAGGTCTCGCCCACATGGAGGGAAAGAAAATAAAAATTTTAGGTGTAACTACATTTGATAAATTCATCAAATACAATATATATATATAGTGACTAAAATTTGGCCAACTACGTGGCCAATTTCTAGCCATATAAAGAATATGTAATTTTGTTTATAAATTGACAATATTTTTACCTTAGAGAAATACATCAAAAGAAGAGAAGCAAAACAAAGTAAAGTCAAATGAACAAATTCTTTTGATGAAAAATAGTAATGTGTGTGTGTGAGAGAGAGTGAGAAAGAATATTTTAGAAAAATATTTATAAATAGTGAGTGAAAATATTTTAGAAAAATATTCTAAAAGGGAATTAACAAAATAGTGAGTTTGGGAAATAATTGTGTATCATTATTTTAGATTTATCTTAATTTATTGTATTGTCTCTCATTTTGTACCCATTAATTTTATTAATAAAAGAAATATTTTTCAAAATTTATTTCATGAACATAGTTCAAATTAAAAGATGAACCATTTTAAATTATCGATATTATTATTTTTATTGATATTATTATTTTACTATATTAAATTTATTTTATTTTTACCTAGTTATTATAGAATTTTTTCGTTACTAATGTAGTATGTATTAAGTACCTAAATTCAGTAAGCAGGGGGCGGAACTATGTTGAGGTACAAGCTATGTTACTAGGAGAACGCCGAGAGTGGTAATAGTTTTTTTATAGGTATCCGGCGGTGTAGGGTATAATATGTTACCGGCATTCATATTACTATTTTAGTATCAATTTTATTAATATTACTAAAATTGTCATTTTAGTATGAAAGTTGTTCTACTATACTTTTTTACCGTTACTAAAATTTTTAGTTAAGTAAAGAGGGGTAATTTTCATATCTAAGATTATTTTTTAATTGTTAAATAAAGAGGGGTAGTTTTCATATCTAAGATTATTTTTTAATTGTTAGCAGTAAAAGTTGACAGATGATGGCAACTACAAGGGACAAGTCATGTTTGTGAAGAAAAATGGTTTTTAAAGGATTATATAATTTTATAAAATAAACAAAAATGATTTTTATTTGTGTGAATTAAGAATAAATATTTTAATAAAGAGAGCTAATAATCCCCAAAACAAATACGAAATAGTGTTTTTTCAATGTTGTCATCCCTTGTAGTTAATGTTGCCATTTGTTAACAATAAAAAAATATTCTCACACAATTTTTTTAAGGAAATTTGTAGTTAATAATTAAAATAATTACCATTTCAATGATACATGACTTGTGTGCATTAAAATATGTAAATTAGAAATTTGGAATAAAAAATTGTTAGTGTTTAAAAAGGATATTATTATTATCCTAATGTTTATAAATAATATCAAAATTATATTATTTTATAATTAATCTTTTAAGATTGGATATATCATGTTTCTTATGTATTATATAAAATTTACAAAAATATAAGTGTATATAGATGTGTGAGTGGGTAACTATTATTAAAAAAATTAACAAAAATTATCACCTATATATCTTTCTTTTTTTAAGAAAATAATATTAAATTAAAATTATCTTTTTTTTTTTACCAAAATATTGACAAAAAAGATACCAATAAAAGAACTCCAAAACTAAATTGGCACCTCTTAATTAGATGGGTGAAAATGGATAAGACACTCTATACTATAAATACATGTAAAATATATCAAATCTATTAAATTAAATTATCCAAACATGTATTATTTAGGCTTATTTAGTCCTAACATCTTCTTAGACTCTTCGTCATTTTTAGTGTATCATTGTGTCAAAGCCATATCATACAAACATGATATTAGTATTCAAATATTCTAATTTAATAAAAAAATATAGAAAATAAAAAAAACTAGTGTTTACTACACCAAATGGGATGGAAACCTATATTATTACGTTAGTTAGGAGTGAGTAGCGGATCAAAATTGTTCGTTTATGATCAATTTGAATCTGATTCGATCCGAACAAATTTGAAATTTTTTAATCCAAATTCGATCTAATGATATAATCAATTTAAAACAATCTGAATTCGAACATATCGAATTTTTTCAAATCGAATAAAATCAGATTGATATTAAAATTTATTTATAAATTATTATCATATATCAAACAAGACATACAAATTTAAATTTTAAATTAATATATTTTTGTAACAAATATTATTATTTATAATCACAATTAAAAAATCAAAAGAATAAGAAATATGTCTGTACAATTATCAAAATAATAATAAATATTTATATTTATTTTTAAATTAAAATAATAATTTAATATAATTATGATATGTATAATATTTAAATATAATATAATATAAAATAAAATATACATTTATTTATTATTTAATAATAATTCAATTTGGATCGGATACAACGAATTATAAAATCTATCAATCCGAATCTGAATCGATTATATAAATTTCAATCCGAATATAAAATTTATCAATCAAATCTGATCCAAATCTGATGAATAAAATCTAATTTTTCAATTTAAACGAATCGATCGGATTATTTCTCACCCATATAGAATATATGTATAATATTATATATCGTGATGACAGATAGAGAAAATTAATTGTAATTATAGTTTTCCTTGATTATGGTTATGCATAAAATGTGTCGCAGGGATGTTTGTGACTGAGAGTATATAAAAAGTTTCATTGCTATCAACTTTGTTTTTCCTTCTTGTTCTTGGCAGGACAACTGGTGGTGGCATCTTTGCTTAGTCGAAATATCAAATCTCGTCTAATAGTACGTGACCCTGAAAAAGCCACTGCATTATTTGGAGAGCATGATGAAGATAAGTTACAGGTTCCAATTTCTTTTCTTCTTTTTCTTCAAAATCCTTGTGCTTTTCCACTGACTTATTGGCTATAACTTCTTGTTTGTTTACTGGTTTGAGGTTAGTTGTTAGTTGTTAATTTCATGAATAATGTTACTACACTTTGTTATGATTTCTCGGCATGACATTTAGTGATATAAAATGAAAAACTCATCTCTTTAATCTAAATCTGATCCAATGACTTAATGAAAAACTCAATTTACTTGTGAGTTAAATTAGCTAGTTTATATAACTCATAAGCCGTTTGTATTATAATCGGATTGACCAAATCCATGTTGAATTAAATTATTTTTGGGACAAATTTAAACCAAGTCAAATAAATAAATAAAAAAGGTTGGATTTAAGCCGAGTTAAACTAACTTATTAGCCCGAAATGAAGTAAAATAAAATAAAAATAAAAATAAAGTAAAAAATAGGTTAAGTTAAAGCAACTTTCCTTTCTCTTTCATTTTTTCCGATCAACTCCCGATCAATCCAAACTTATCTTCATGTCTTATTATAAGTATTATTTTAAATGATAGAGATTATTTTATATTAATTATCAAAAATCCACTAATATATTATAATATTAATTATTGATGTTTGTTGGGTAAATGAGAAAAAAAATTAATATATATTATGTTTGTTATATAGATATTTACCAAAATTTTCTTCTAAACTCATCTAAAATAAATTGAATGATATTTAATTTTTTATTATAAACATTTAATTGTACAATTAAATTTGGGTTTGAATAAAAATAAGCTCAAAAGGATCATTTTGATATATAATCTATAATTATCATTTATTTTAAAAGATATACATTGTGTAAATAGTTGTATAAAAACTTGATAATATATAATGTTTGGTGATTAAATTTTAATGATATTAAGTAGATTTCTTTATATATATATAATCAATTAATTAAAATAAAAATATATAATTAATAATTAGAGTTGATTTGGGTTGGTTTGTACCTATTTGTTTTTATTTGGTTTGTGTTAATGATTTTTATAGATTTAAATTAAATTTGATATGAATTAAAGTTAGATTAATTCAAATTGCTGCTACAGTAGGCAGAAATTTTTACGTTACATTTATCTCAACTTAATTACGTAGAAATTACCATCTACAGAGCTTGATTTGAGCACACAATGCTGGAACTCTTTCACTGTGTGACTTGGACTTTATTTGTTACTGTTATAGCTATATCAATTCAGGTACTGTTGGAAGGGGAAAAAAGGACAAACAGATATAGTAAGCTGCTCGTCAGAATGAATTTTCGAAAAAGATGCTCGTTAAAATATTAAAAAAAATTACTTGATAAATTAATAGTAATAATTAAGAGTGAAAAAATAATTCTATCAATCCGTTTAAATTTAAAAATTTGATCTGATTCGTCAAATTTGAATCGGATTTAGATTGAAAATTATACGATCCGTTCGAATTCGAATTGGATTTGGATTGATAGATTTTATAATACGCTATATCCGATCTGAACTGAATTAATATTAAATTATAAATAAATATATATATTTTTTATATTATAATATGTTATATTTAAATATTATACATAATTTAATTATATTATATCATTATTTTAACTTAAAAAATAAATATAAATTTTTATAATAATTTAAAAATCATACAAACATATTTTTTATTATTCTGATTTTTTATCTGTGATTATAAATAATAATATTTTTTTATAAAAATATTAATTTAAAATTTAGACTTGTGATGTCGTGTTTTATATGTGATAACAATTCATAAATAAATTTTAATATTAATCTAATCTTAACTATCTAAAAAAATCTGATCAGTCCATATTCGAATTAAAAATCTTCAAATCTGTTCGAATCGGATCGGATTCATATCAATCAAAATCAAAAACATTCTATCCACTACTCACCCTTGATAATAATTTACTAAAGCAAGGACGAGTTTAAACATGTTATAAATAATAATAAAAATTATTACTTATTTTTTAATTATTAATTATTCTCCTTTAAAAAATATTATAAAATAAAGGATGCGAAAGAAAAAGTAAAAAAATCAATTTAAATTATGTAAATAAATAATAATAAATTAAGAAAAAAATAATAAAGAGATATATACTGTAATAATCTTATATTAATCAAAAATTAGATACAACTTCCTTTCATTTGACTTTTTACACAAATCGATAAAAATATTTAGTTTTATTGACAGATTGTGATTTAATTTTGATTAAATATTTGTTTAATTTAATAAGTTAAAATTAGATGATTGTCCAATTAGTTGGAGTTTGCTCGGTAGATGATTACTCATTAGAGTTGAATAAGACACATGTTTAACTGATATTAATAATTGTTCAACTAACAGGAGTCGAATTCTTTTTAATTGGACATATATTCAACTAACATATGTCGAATTGTGAGCTCGTCAAGTTTATAACGAGAATAATAATAAAATTATGAATTTAGGATCCTATCTATAATAAAAATAATGATAGAAGATTATACCAGTCTATTTTTGTGTAATAAATAATGTGAAAATAAATCATACACAAAGAATTAATGGATTTGACTTTTTAATATAAAAATTATATTTCATTGGTTACATAATATTGAGAAAAATTTATAAGTAATCAAACAATGAATACAAACATCAATATCTTAAAAACAATAGCTACTCATTAATCCAAAATCTTAAATGCACCATAGTAATAATTGTTGGAAAATATGAAGTTTATAAAATATTTTTGTCCCATATTGCTTTTTTACAATATTTAAAAGATGTATAAATAGTGAATAGTTGGCTATTGGAATTGGGCCCAAGGGGTACCCACTTTTGTGGAATGAGAGAGGACCTAGGCAAATGTGATACCACACACGCACGCGCACCACTGCCTTTGTCTGTCCGACCGACCGACCGGTCGAGCCAAGTGCATGTGAGGTGAGGTGGCATTTTATTTTTATTTTTTGGAAAAATATTTTTTTTTACAAATTAGAAAATGGTTGTTATATATATATATATATATTTCTTTCTTTCAGAAAAAACAATAGTTGTTTTCTTTTATCAGAATATGACCGTTAAATGGCCGTTACTCTTTTTTATTCAGAAAAATGGCCGTTACTCTTCTTTATTCAGAAAAATGGCCGTTACTCTTCTTTATTCAGAAAAATGGCCGTTACTCTTCTTTATTCAGAAAAATGGTCGTTGCTCGTCTTTACTTATAAAAATGTCTGTTACTCGTCTTTACTCAGAAAAATAATCATTACTCTTCATTACTCAAAATGATTGTTACACTCTCTAACCCCAGACATTACCGTTATTATCATAATGGCCACACGGTTTCTGAAACCTATAAATAGAGGGCCTCAGTTCTCAGTTTCAACACAACAATCTGCAATCTCATCTCACTACGAAAAAAAATTCTCTTTACAATTCTAAGTTATTTTTTCAGTTTTCCGAGCAACAAATTTTCAAGTGTAGCATTCCGGTCTTCATCAATGCAGTGAAGTTCTGAGACAAAGAAAAAGATTCTGGGCTATTTTATCCTAGGGACGACGGGGCTGTGTTTGCTTGCACAAATTGGACAGAGCCGCGAAACCTCTTAAAGAGAGCGACCTACTCCACGACTCAACCCAAGCAATTCATACCAGGTTATCGGTAATATTGTTTCAACACTGTTATTAACAAACTGGTTTCAACAATTTTAAGACTTATTCTATCTGTCATGTCTACTGAAATGCTAACTGCTGATCTCAACAAACCATTCCGTTTTGAAGGACTACATTTTAAAAGATGGAGACAAAAAATGTTGTTTTTCTTAACCATGAAAAAAATCGTTTATGCTCTTACTACTGAAAAACCAATACAGTCCAATCCTCCTACTGAAGCTGCAACTAAGGATTTAGACACCTGGATGGAAAATGATTTTCTATGCAAAAATTATATTCTTAACGGTTTAGCTAATGACTTGTATGATTATTATAACTGTGATAAGTCTGCTAAGGAAATTTGAGAAGCACTTCAAAGAAGTACGACACTGAGGAAGGTGGAACTAAGAAGTATGCTATTAGTAGATACATGAAGTTTCAAATGATTGATGGTAAATCAGTGGAAACTCAATCACACGAACTGCAGAAGATAGCACACGAAATAACTTCTGAAGGTATACCTTTAGATGAACAATTTCAAGTAGTTGTTATAATAGATAAATTACCCCCTGCTTGGAAAGATTTTAAGAATACACTTAGGTATAAAACTAAGAAATTTTCTTTAGAAAGTCTTATAACCCATTTAAGAATAGAAGAAGAAGCTCGAAAGCAAGACCAAAGAGATGAAGCACTCGTAGTCTCAGATAATAGTACCAATAAGAAACCCTCTTCTATAATTCTGAAACCTAAAGGTAGAAATATGAAAACTCATAATTGTAATAATAACCAAAATCGCAACCACCAAAATAGAAATAGAAACTATCCTCCTCAGAATGGACCTCAACCCCCTTAAGGAATAACACATTCATGTGTTATAGTTATAACAGACCTGACCACTTGGCTAGGAACTGTCGGAACAGGAATCGTCCTGCCCCACAGGCGAACCTTACCGAAGATCAACTTATTGCTATGATATCTGAAGTCAATTTTGTTGGTGGATCCGAGGGATGGTGGGTGGACACCGGTGCTTCTCGCCATGTCTGCTATGATCGAGACATGTTCAAGTCCTATTTTGATTCTGAGGATAAGAAAGTATTATTGGGCGACTCCCACTCAACTAAAGTTGCTGGTACTGGTGAGGTGGTATTGAAGTTTACCTCTGGAAAGACTATCATCTTGAAGGGTGTCATGCATACTCCAGAGATGAGAAAGAACTTAGTTTTAGGCTATCTTCTTAACAAAGCTGGGTTTACTCAAACTATAGGGGCTGATTTATATACTATAACTGAAAATAATATATTTGTTGCGAAAGGGTACGCCACTGATGGCATGTTTAAATTAAATGTTGAAATCAATAAAACCTCTTCTTCTGCTTATATGTTGAGTTCTTTTAATATTTGGCATGTTAGACTTTGTCATGTTAATAAACACATAATCAAGAACATGAGTAGCTTAGAACTAATTCCTAAACTATCTTTGAATGATTTTAAAAAATGTGATTTTTGTAGTCAAGCTAAAATAACCAAAACTTCACATAAATCAGTAGTTAGAGAATCTGAACCTTTAGAATTAATTCATTCTGATATATGTGAACTCGATGAAAATTTAACAAGAAATGAAAAATGTTATTTTATAACTTTTATAGATGACTGTTCAGATTACACTTATGTATATTTAGTAAAAAATAAAAGTGAAACGTTTGACATGTTTAAAATATTTATGACTGAGATTGAGAATCAACTTAACAGAAAAATAAAAAAGTTTCGAAGTGATAGAGGCATTGAATATGATTCCAATATCTTCAATGATTTTTTTATAAAACTCATGGAATCATTCATGAAAAAATTGTATCTTATTCTCCTGAAATGAATGGCAAAGCTGAAAGAAAAAATAGAACTTTTACTGAAACAGTTGTTGCAATTTTATTAAACTCTGGTGCTGCTTTCCATTGGTGGAGAGAAATTTTATTAACTGTTTGTATGTGCTAAATAGAGTGCCTAAATCTACAAATAAAATTTCACCATATGAAATTTTGAAAAATAAGAAACCTAATTTAACTTATTTTAAAACTTGGAGTTGTTTAGCCTATATTAGGATCCTTAATCCTAAAAGAAATAAACTTGCTAGTAGAGCATATGAGTGTGTATTCATAGTATACGTTGTGAATAGTAAAGCTTATAAATTCTATGACTTAAATGATCATGTAGTTATAGAATCAAATGATACTGACTTCTATGAACATAGGTTTCCTTTTAAATTTAAAAATAGTGAGGGCACGTCTTCTAGTAGTTTACCCATAACTAGAACTAGTGAACAAAATGAAGAATTAAACACTAAAATTAGAAGAAGTAAACAAGCTCGAACACTTAAGGATTTTGGGTTTGATTTTTATGCTTATACCTTAGAGGAAGATCTCCAAACTCTTAACGAAGCATTATCTTCTTCAGATGCCAACTTATGGGAAGAAGCCATAAATGATGAAATGGACTCACTTGAGTATAATAAGACTTGGAATTTAGTTGAGTTACCTCATGGTTGCAAAACCATTGGATGTAAATGGATACTAAAAAAGAAATTAAAACCTGATGGTACTATTGAAAAGTACAAAGCTCGTCTTGTAGTTAAAGGGTATAGGCAAAGGGAAAATGTAGATTTCTTTGATACCTTTTCACCAATCACACGAATAACTTCCATACGTGTACTTTTTTCTCTTGTTGCTATCCATGATTTAGTTATACATCAAATGGATGTGAAAACTGCTTTCTTAAATGGTGATTTAGAAGAAGAAATTTATATGAATCAACTTGAAGGTTTTGTTATCCCAGGTCAAGAAAATAAAGTTTGTAAACTAGATAAATCCCTTTATGGTCTAAAATAAGCATCTAAGCAATGACATGAAAAATTTGATAATCTAGTTATCTCACATGGATTCAAAATAAATGAAAGTGACAAATGCATTTATTATAAATTAGAAGATAACATTTGCACTATTATATGTTTATATATGGATGACATGCTTATTTTTGGATCAAATATTCATGTTGTGAACAATGTGAAAACTTTGTTAAGTGCTAATTTTGATATGAAAGATCTCGGAGAAGCGAGTGTAATCCTTGGTATAAAGATAACTAGGTCTGAAAAGGGAATTTCTCTAGATCAATCTCACTACATTGAGATCTTAAAGAAATATAATTACTTTAACTGCAAACCTGCATGTACTCCTTATGATCCTAGGGTAAAGTTGTTTAAGAACACCAGAGATGGTGTTAGACAAATTGAGTATGCGAGCATCATTGGTAGCTTACGTTACGCTACTGATTGCACTAGACCAGACATAGCTTATGTTGTGGGACTGCTATGTAGATTTACTAGTAGACCTAGTGTAGAGCATTGGAATGCTATTGAAAGGGTTATGAGATACCTTAAGAGAACTATGCACCTTGGATTACATTATAAAAAGTTTTCCGTTGTTCTAGAAGGATACAGCGATGCAGATTGGAACACTTTATCAGAAGACTCCAAAGCAACTAGCGGCTATATATTTAACATAGTTGGTGGAGCTGTTTCTTGGAAGTCTAAGAAATAGACAATATTGACTCAATCTACAATGGAGTCTGAAATGATAGCACAAGCCATTACTAGTGAAGAAGCAGGCTGGCTACAGAGTCTGTTAGTTGAGATCCTTTGGTGGGAAAGATCGATACCAGTTGTCTTGATCCACAGCGATAGTACCGCGGCTATTGCAAAGATTCAGAACCGTTACTACAACGGCAAGAGACGACAGATACTTTGTAAGTATAGTACTGTTAGAGAATTTCTCTCTACGGGAGCTGTAAGAGTGGATCATGTACGTTCTGATGAAAATTTGGAAGATCCTTTGACAAAAGGATTACTGAGAGAGAATATTTTCAAAACCTCAAAAGGAATAGGACTAATGCCCTTAGAATGAAGAGCCACTCGTGATGGTAACCCAACTTATAGACTAGAGATCCCAAGAAATAAGTTCAAAGGGTAATAACAAGTCATGAAGATATATGAGATGAATCATGCTATTTTCAAATCTCATTCTATATTGTTAGAAGCATGAAGTTCTGAAGCGATAGAAAAGGATGAGTTAATTGTTAAACTCTTAATGAGTTCTATACTCTATGTGGAGTGGAGTACATAGCTACAGGAGTGCTCTTGATAGACTCACCTATGTGAATGTGGAAGTGTGGTCGCTTCCTATGTTAATTTTTTGGGCAAAATTTACTAGAGCGTTTACTATACTGGGATACACGTGCATGGCCATAAAGCACGGACTTTTCGAACTATACCTTGGAAAGGTTGTGTGTGTGATGATTGTTAGAGATAGAGTTCAAAACTACGAGTTACTCTAGTATATTCTAAAGCATCAATACTATGCAAAGGTTCAAGTCGATAGACACCTTTTTTGCTTATGCACAATCTTATAATTTTAATTGATCGGTTGCTCGATGAAAAATTATTTTTATATAAAATTCAAGTGGGGGATTGTTGGAAAAGATGAAGTTTATAAATTTTTTTTGTCCCACATTGCTTTTTTACAATATTTAAAAGATGTATAAATAGTGAATAGTAGGCTATTGGGATTGGGCCCCAAGGGGTACCCACTTTTGTGGAAGAGGAGAAGATCTAGGCAAATGTGATACCACACACACGCCGCCGTGTCGTGCCGTGCCGAGCCAAATCCGAGTGCGAGTGCGTGTGCGTGTGGTGAGGTGGCATTTTATTTTTATTTTTTGGAAAAATATTTTTTTTACAAATTAGAAAATGGTTGTTATATATATATATATATTTTTTCTTTCAGAAAAAACAATCGTTGTTTTTTTTATCAGAATATGACCATTAAATGGCCGTTACTCTTTCTTTATTCAGAAAAATGACCGTTGCTCGTCTTTACTCATAAAAATATCCGTTACTCATCTTTACTCAAAAAAATGGCCGTTACTCTTCATTACTCAGAATAGCTGTTACGCTCTCTAACCCCAGACATTACCGTTATTATCATAATGGCCACACGGTTTCTGAAACCTATAAATAGAGGGTCTCAGCTCTCAGTTTCAACACAACAATCTGCAATCTCATCTCACTACGAAAAAAAATTCTCTCTGTAATTCTAAGTTATTTTTTCAATTTTACGAGCAACAAATTTTCAGGTGTAGCATTCCGGTCTTAATCAGTGCAGTGAAGTTCTGAGACAGAGAAAAAAATTCTGGGCTGTTTTATCCTGGAGACGACGGGGCTGTGTTTGCTTGCACAAATTAGGCAGAGCCGCGAAACGTCTTAAAGAGAGTGACCTAGTCCGCGACTCAACCCAAGCAGTTCATACCAAATTATCGATAATATTATTTCAACACTGTTATTAACAAACTTGTTTCAACAACAACACAACAGCAAGAATACCTCATAAAACTTGCAGGAGATAGACTAAATTGCTTACTGTTCTAAACAACCCAAAAGGGATAAGATATTGGTGTAGATGTCGCACGCAAAGCTTGGCTTCAAAATTGTTTCTTTGCAGCTGACGCCTTGCTAATTAACTAAGACGAAAAATAATTAATCCAAAACACAAGTTTACTGCTAACGTGCCCAAATACAATATTCTCTCTCATGATGCTGGTGACAATTTATGTGGCTCCAAACTCTGTCAATTTGGCTGGAGCAATATATATATATCACCAAACCCTAGTATTAATTGCTAAATTTTAATAATATTAGAAACCAAATAAATAACATAATATTGTTTTGAATACATTATCAATTATATTAAGATATTTTGAAGTTAACTAAATAATTAAAAAATATATGATATATATGTATCTCATTTAAGAGTAAAAAGTTGATATTATTGAGTTATAAGAACTTAAAATTAAAATCCAAAGATCATAATTTTATTTTATGTATTTAAATTATCTATAATTTTATACTGATATCACTTCTAAAACTTTGAAAGGGGTCAATGCCCCTCCGTATCTAAAAATAAGTAACTTATAATGGCTATTTTTTGAAAAAGAAAGTCTGATTTTTAGGGTGATAGCAATGGTTAGAAAAAGTTATATCAAAAACCTAAAATTTCAACAATAATATATTTGGAGGTAATCTGTCTACAACAGTCCAAAATGAAGCAAAACTTGAACCATTTTGATGGTGTGAAGACAACTGATATCATGTTCATAATATGAGAGGTGGAACCACCTCTCTAATAAAATTGGTTCATGATTATTAGAAGTTATTGGAAAACCTAACTATTGGAGGAAGATAGTTAGAAGTTATTGAAAAATCCAATTATTGGAGGAAGGGTCAACTATACTTTATACATGAATAATTTGTATTATTCTTTTTTATCATTTTAATAATATTTGTAATTGATGAGTTAGATGAAGAAGGATGCTATTGACGTGCCAACTTAGTTGAGATATCATGATGCACCTCTGAGGTTCATCAATTGTAATCTTTTATTAAAACTATATTTTTATATATTTATCACTCATAAGTATTGGTTCTATACAACCAAACACTTGCAATTCAATCATTGGGTTTTGAACATAGAACCTCTAGTTTTAATGGATTAATATTATGTTAGAAGTTAAAAAACCAATTCTTCTAAGAACTTAAACTATTGGAAGAAAAGTCAACTATTTATGTACTTATATTATAGTGAAAGAGATTTCCCCCTAACTACTCTTCTATCTCCCAAATTATATCATATTAATGTGACTTATAGCATTAGATTTAATTGGCTGTATGAGCTAAAGTTTTATGTTTGGCTTCTGTTCTTTTCCCAAAAGAGTTAAAGATTCTATGGTAACATGTGGAGCTTTTGGAATTTATAGGTATTCAAAGGGGACACTAGGAACCGGGGAGATCTAGATCCATCTATATTTGAGGTTTGTGATTTGGATTTCAATGGCGGGTTCGCTTAAATAGTTATTTGTGTTGGGAAGGAAGTGATTATCTGAAGTTTGACAATTACTGCATTGCAGGGAATTACTCATGTCATTTGCACCACAGGGACAACAGCTTTTCCTTCAAAGCGTTGGGATGGAGATAATACACCAGAAAGAGTAGGTAACGAAGGTTTCTACATTTGAGTTGTTGGCTTTATGAGTAAGCAGAAGATTATTTTTATTTGTATTATATTCTGTTCATTGTATTTCCTTTTGAGAATATTACATGAGAGGACCTCTTTAAGGATGATTTTATTTTTAACCCTCGCTACTTTTCAACACATGTATATAAATATTATCTTTTTACATGCATTCATAAGTATAGAGGTCGTAGGTATTGGGAAATTACGCAAATTCTCGATAAATCAGATTTATGAGAAAGCAAAATAGATAAAATAACACACAAATTTGATAACAGAGTTCAGCAAATCTTGTTTATGTCTCCGGACCTGCTGCAGATCTTTTTACTAAAATGGGAGAAATTACACAAGGTGTTTACAACACTCACAACTCACAACCCACAACCCACTTACACCCAAGAAAATTACTCTCAATTTTCTCTCACAAAAGCTTTTCTCTCTAAGCTTTTATTTCAATTGGAATGAACACTTGGTTGTTTAATTCATTACAATTACAAATCTATTTATAGGAAAATTCACTCCTTGAATTACTTCTTAAATTAATGGTTCCTTGAATTGCTCCTTGAATTAAGCTCATTGTTTTGCTCCATGCTTTACTCTATGTTTTGCTCCTTAAATTAAGGAGCTTTATAATAATCTCCAACAATAGGAGCTCCAGTAATTTCGGTAATAGATATATACTTAAATTAAACACCGACAGATCATCCTGTGTCTCAAAAAACAAAAAACTTATATATTAATTTTGAACATGTGTTTAAATAAATTTCATTTTTATACAAATGTTAAGTTGGGTGTAAATTGAGTGTCAGAATAGGAAATAGTGTACAGGGATCAAAAACAAAGAAAATGCTATTTCATTAAGATCATAAAACATATTATACTTGATCATTCAATTGGCATTTTGCAATAATGTTCGAATAGGTTCATTGATATTTTTTTTTAATTTCTTTTTGTTTGAAGATTGGGATGGGGTAAGGAATCTTGTGTCTGTGCTGCCTTCATCAGTGAAGAAAGTTGTTCTTGTTTCATCAGTAGGCGTAACCAAGTTCAATGAACTTCCATGGAGGTAAGAATAATGATGAGTAACAATTTACAAAGACAGCAAACATTTCCTTTGCTAGATCTTAATATGAGCTTTGACAGTAAAGTTATTGTTAGTACTGAAACCATTTTAAGATCTTTCATATCTAATGCGGTGAAATTGTGACTCTTCATAAATTTGCAAACTAATGTATTAACATTACTGGAAACAAATTAACAGAAAGCGAAACTCTAAACTAAAATCTATCCACATAATTGGTGGATCATCCTCTTTGCAAAAATCTTGACTCTTTAAAGCAATCAAACCCCTACAGATGTCAAATACTATTAGAAAGGAAACATTTGTAACTGGACCAACCCTAGCATGACAAAATATATTAACATAAATAAAGTAGCTCCTTGATTTGAGCATCTATGCTAGACAAGTCCATAGGATCGAGACACTTTCTAGGCATCAAGCATGCTTAACTACGATGTTTTGAAGAAATGTTTGTCCTTGTCCTTCTAAAAATTAATTGGTGATTATAAAGTGAACATTAAACTATTTAAGGCCATACCTCTACATTGCTTGTTGTCCTATGATAGCCCAACATAGTCTGTTGGAATCTTGCAGTCAAGTTAAATTCAGACCTGTATTTCTATTTGAAACCAAAGTTTGAGATTGTTACTACTGATGCTTATTGCACATTCTCCTATTGCTTATACTAATTTTGTTTTTGATAATGATGAGATATAAAAAGGGGCCGGGCAATTCCTTAAATTATCTTTTTCTTATACTAATTTTTTTTACTAGATTATCTTTTTTTTTTCCTTTCAATTCTGTAGTATAACAGGCCGGTCAATTTATTCCTGCTTGTTTTTTTTCATCAGCATTATGAATCTTTTTGGTGTTCTCAAGTATAAGAAGATGGGGGAAGATTTTCTTCATTATTCTGGTATACCGTTTACAATAATCAGGTTTGTATAAAATATTTCATGTGAGTTTCATTTGGATGTTAATAATCTAACCTTAGGTTTACATATGCTTACTTCAAGTTTCATTTATACCAGACCTGGGAGGTTGACAGATGGACCATACACTTCATATGATCTAAACACTTTGCTGAAAGCTACAGCTGGGCAACGCCGTGCGGTTCTTATTGGTCAAGGCATGTGGTTTATTATGGAAGAAATTTTTGTATTTCCCTATTGTTTTGAATAAACTATTTATTGACGTGGCTCAATTATGAGTATCTGATTTGGGTCTGGAAAGAGACAAGAAAGGAAAGTATCTAAGAATACCTCTCTGAATGGGACAATAAGAATAAAAGGGATCATTCTGCTCACTCAGCACGTGGAGGGGGTGCAGCTAGGTCATGTACCTAGTTGTGGTGCACATTCAGTCCTGTCTTATGTTCGTGGCCGATCAGTAGGGCTCTCAACACTAGGCCTGACCTCTAGCTAGGTTCTCTAGCTACTGTCCAAACATATCTATTGATGATTAAGAAACTTCTTAGAATATCCTTTGTCGAAGAACCCTATATAAAGATGATACAAAATTAGAAATGAATCATAATATTCTAAAAGAACACCATTAACATTTTACCTTTAGAGAAAAATAAATCTGAGAGGCAATTGCAGCTGCAGCTTTAGACTTGAGTTTCCAATTTTGACATATATTTCCAAGAAAAATAAGTGTCAGTTGTTGAATTCTTTGTTAAATATGTTCATTTTGATTATATTTTATTATCAGGAGATAAACTTGTCGGTGAGGCTAGCAGGCTTGTAGTTGCCGAAGCTTGCATACAAGCACTGGACATTGAATTCACTGAAGGAAAAGTATACGAAATAGCCTCAGTTAAGGTAATCTTCTGGAGATTATTGTACTATAACTAGGAGCTAACAGAAACATGTAATGTTTGATCATTCATGAACTTGGCATTTTATATAGAGGGCATGTTAAGGAATGTTGTGATTGTCAATGAATTGCTCGTGTCTCTGTTGCTCAAGTTGCATCTGATCCTGCCAATAATCGGTGCTTTCCCGGTTGTGTTGGATGCAACTTTGTTAATATAAGAATTATGGATTTTTTTCCCAATATTTTCTTCTCAAAGTAACAACAAGGCATACTAACTTGGTCTACATGAGAATTGCCAATCTTCCCCTACTTGCAATAAACATAGTACTTCCAGTCACCTGAGATGACTATTGAGTTAGATATTGCAGCAAAATTAACTCGAGCCAGTTTTGCTCGTATCATTTTTCATTTTTCCTCTGAACTCCTTCAAAATATCTCTCTAATAATATTTTCTTTGGTCTTGGCCTCTAGAACTAAATACATTATCAAGTAATTGAGACTTTGAGTTGTTTAATATATGGTGAAGATTATATTGTTGAAAAGCATGTTGGGTATTTGAAGTATCTCCATGCAAAATGCTGCTTATGGTCGAGCACCTTTATGCCATTGTTAATTAGGGATCTTTGAAGATTGGAGTAATACTAAGGGCACACAAATTTACACACGTATTTGCATTTTTGCATTTACACCGATTATGATGTGTCTCATGTCAAAATAACATTAAAATTGATGAAGTTATTTATTTTTCAAAATGTTTTTGCTATGTATCATAACATAATTAGTTTGAATGTAAATTTATGTGCATTTAGCATTTCTCTAGAAGATTGAAGTTTCTTTGACCTTTTGGATGAACTAGGTTTTCCAAAAGCAACGTGGATATGTTCTGGCTAGCTAAAATAATCCTGTCTGTCCTGTTTAAGACAAATTCTTGACTAAAATTTTGGATGTTCAGGGGGAAGGTCCAGGAAGTGATCAGCAAAAGTGGCGGGAACTTTTCAAAGCAGCACAAACCATGGTATAACTGATTAACATGTTTCATCTGGTTCCTCTATATATAAGGATCTTTTTTTAGAAGAGAAAAGTACATATAGTTAATTACTCAGTACTCACCATGAATTACTGTAAATAATTATCACCTTATATGGTCAATATTTTTGTGCTTATTCTTTTAATTTTAGATCAAACAATACTTTCATACATATTGAAGGATAGGGGCGAATTGTACTGTGGCCAGCCCTGTGGGCTATCCTCTTTGATTTCGAGGATGGAAATAATTACACTTATGGAAACAAAAGTATGTACTTGTCTACAAAATATACGAGGCTTATCTCATGCTAATGAAGAAAGAAAACAAAATTATGAATTCTTCCCTTGTATCCCAAGGGCGATCTTTAAAAGACTTTCTGATTATACTGCGCTTCTCGTTTACGTTCCCTTCTTCACAGCGGCACTCGGGAAAATAATCCAAGGTGGTTTTTTTTTTACTTCCTAGCTCATAGATACCATTGAAGAGGAAGTTTTGCAGCAAGTCCTATAGAATTAGAAGACAATCTTTTTAGAACTCCATGACCAGGATCCTGCTTACAAATGTTTCCACAATCAGATAAGTCACAATGGCAAAACATGGCAGCAAGTGACAAAAATTTATGGTTTCTAAAAAATGCAAGGTTTCTAACTATAGAGTGCCGAAAACTTCTTTGATTCCTATGTTGGAAATGGGTAAATGTACCCATGGTGATATATCACTTTTGAGCATTAATTTGACTAGGACCCATTTAATATAAGTGAGTGGTTTCAAATGATTTCTTCCTCTATCAGGGTTTCAAATAATATTTGAGTGAATCTTAAATTTTTTTTTTCCAGATGGAAAATTTGTGATTAATTGCTGTGTTGCTACATGTTTTTAATTTTTTCTACTCTTAATTACATCGAGAGAAAAAAAACGTTTGGCTCAATTGCTTTTGTAACTAGGGAGATGAAAAAGCTTTTCATTGCAATGGGAAAACGTTTTGCACCATGATTCCCCATAAATGAGCTATTGGCTTTTGATTATATAATCCAAAAAGATACAGAACCAAAGGAACGTGAAAGAAAGAAAAAAACCCCTTCTCTCCGTTCATTTCTATAAGGACTATGAGTGTTGCTATTTTTATGGGCAAAATATTTATTTGTAAATTTGTTTTTAGGCCTGCTATCAAGTCTATAAAGAAAAACCAAGCAAATGCTCGAGTTTTAGATAATTGTACTTCAAGTATATCTTTGATAACTACGACACATGATTACATTTATGCATTTAATAGTACATGATTATAAATCTGAAATTATTTTTAATGCTAAAATATGGAATAAGATATGCTAAAAGATATTAGATAAAATATACTCTACAATAAGATATGCTAAAAGATATTAGACAAGATATACTTTAAATTATATTTGAAATCCTTATCATAAAAGATAACATAAAATCTATTTTTAAAAGATATTAGATAAGATATACTTTAAATTATAGTTGAAATCTTTAGCATAAAAGATAGCATAAAATATATTTTAAAAGATATTAGATAAGATATACTTTAAATTATAACTGAAATCTTTACCATAAAAGATAGCATAAAATCTATTTTAAAAGAAATATATTTTAAATGGAAGTTATCTTAATTAATGAGAATTACTAATCTTATTTGTAATAGAAAAGATATTTATCAATTACATAAGATTAAGGGTTTTAATTTTTCTTATAAATAAAATTCATTGCTCATTGTTTCAATGAACCACACAAGAGTATTATTCTAATCTTCTTAATTTATCTCTCTTGTTTTACAAATATAAGATCATAATTCTTTAGGCTTTTTTATTTAGTTAATCTATCAAATATTGGTGGTTATGTTTGATTGATTAATAAGCCTAATTATTTTATGATATTTTGATAATATGTTCTTATGGCTTATTCTTTATTTTTGTTCTTAAATTGTTAGATCAAATAATTATTTTTTATCATATCATAATTATTTGATTTGATTATTAATCTTTAAAGAAGCTATTTTTATTGAACTTGTGCTTGATCTTTTTGCTCTAGGATTTGCTAGTTGATTTAATTTAAATGACATATGTTTTGAATCATCTAGTTAAGATTATTCATTATTAAATCCATTCTAGAACACACACGGGCACTGGTGTTTTTGTGCTAACTTTTTTTGTAGTTGATTTGTGAACGATTTGATTGGTGGGGAGCTTATTGAAACGTTGGTCTGGAAATCGCTCACACTAATATTGGAAACTATAAAAACAAAGTAGGGGCTCGTAAGTAAAGTACATTGGGGCAGTATCCTAGGGAAGGTAGCATAAGACTGAGTTTGTACTTGAACATTTGATTTTCATAGTGGAAAGTTAGGTGGTCTGGTGGACCGGTGGTTTTCCTCTTAGGTCATGATTGTGGCCTAGGTTGTTTCCACCTAAAAATATCGTGTGTTATTATTTTATTTTCGCACTTATTTTTACACACGATTGCATGTCTAGTTACTTTTTTTAGGTTCTTAAATTATAAATTGGTAAAAATTAAAAATAACTTATTCACCCCCTCTAGGTTAATTAGGTCCATAATTTATAAAATTTCAATTTCTAATTCAAAATTCTAGAGCTAAGGTTTATACGATAGAAATCTGGCACAATTTGAGTTTGCCTGAACAAATACATTGGTATATAGCTTGCTTATAGACCATATACTGCTAAAAAATGGACTATTAAAGTCGGTTAAAAAATGACTTTAAATGGAATGAATTAAAATTTAAAGTCGGTTCAACGCGTGAACCGACTTTAAAATTTTAATTTTTTGTTTACAAAATTTACTAATTTTCTATTATACTCAAATTAAAACCTGTATTCGATCACTACATAATAGGAGAAAAAAATCAAAATCTATTTAACAAATAGTTCAAATAATACAAATAATTGAAAAATTAAATATTAATTAATAGCAGAAAAATTACAATGGTGTTGTTCTATGTTATTCAAGATCATCATATTCTTCTCCTGATGTTATAATACAAAACCTACATATATAATACAAAAATTTATACACATAAATAATAACACATAATAACAGAAAAAATATGAATAATAAGTGTGTATGATTAATAGAAATACTTACAAGAGTAAATGAAGTGACAAAATGAAGGAAATGAAGAAAAAATGGTATTTGTAAGTGAGAAATGGGTAAAAAATATTTGAATATTTTTCTCAAAAAAATAAGAGATCTAAAAGATAAGTTAGACAGGAAGAAAACCCACTAACCGGCGCTGGAATTGGTGGTCGTAGGTGACCGGAAAATGAGAAAGAGTAGAGGAGAAGTGGATAAGGTTTTGGTTTTTTGAGACTTATGCAGCGCTTGGAATAGTTTCTGTCTGGGGAAGAAAGAAGAGAAAATGAAATATCCATATGTGTAGCATTGGTTCTATGTGTCAACCGACGCTATCTATGTAGTTTCTGTCACTATAAGTCGGTTTTTTCCAAAAATCGACTTTACATATCGATTTAAATGCCACATTTTGTAGTAGTGGTAGTAATATTGGGATATATTTTTCTAGCATTCTCATTTTCAAACACTCATGATAAGTGAAAAAAATTTATCTTAAAGATACTATAACATATAGGCCTTTGGTGAAGAATAGAGAAAACAATAAACCTTTGAGAGAGAGAGAATGAGAAATATCTACTGTTAATTTTGTTTATTACTATTACATTGTAGAGATTAAAGTAATGCACTAATATAAACTCACAATAAGTACTATACTATAACACATACAAGATATATACTCTAATATATAGCAAGCTTATGGGAGGAAGAACCATGAGCTTGGGTTTAAGTGAAAGAAATTGAGCACCAGGTAGTGGCTTCATCAAAGGATAATCAAGTTGATTAGCAGTATTAATGTGTTGGATAACAACAACACCTTTAGACACTAAGCCATGAACAAAATGAAAATCTATCTCAATATTCCTCGTTCGTGCATGAAAAATAGGATTGTAAAACAAGTTGCACTAAGGTTGTGACAAAAAATGGTAGGCTTGGAGGAAGAATACCCAATTCAGTAAGCAAAGAACTCAACCATAATAACTCAATTCTAGCAACAACAACTACACGATATTTAGATTCAGTAATCGAATGAGGGATAATTTTTTGTTTATTGGAATGCTACGAAACCAAACAATCACTAGGAAAAAGCTCATGTACTCTTTCTATCACTACCATATGAGGCTCAATCAACATCACTCAAAGCAACAAGATCCAAAGAGTGGGAAGGAGACAAATGAAATCCAAGATAAGAACTACCTTTTATGTGTCTGATTACACTCTTTTTTAAGCTTTCCAATGTTAGTTAGTAGGGCTTGAAAGAAAGAGATAAAACTTGTTGACAATAAAAGCAATATCGAGCCTAGTGATACAACAATACTGAAGAGTCCCAAATAAACACCTATACTAAGAATGATTAGCGAAAATAGCCCCATCAAATTCATTAAGAACATAACCATAAGACATTGGAGAGGAAATTGGTTTAGAGGACTCAAAACCACTCTTATGAACCAAATCATCAATGTACTTCTTTTGATTCAAATGAAGGCCAGTAGAATTGCATGTGATTTGAATACTAAGGAAATAAGACTACTCACTAAGATCCTTGAGAGCAAATTGAAAATGCAATATAGAAATAAAACTAGTAACCTTTGAGAAGTCACTATCAGTAAACAAAATGTCAACCACATAAACAAGTATGAGAATGGTATTATTAGGAGTACATATAACAAAAAGAGAAGAAATAGTTTTAGCATTAGAACATCCAAAGAAAATAAGAGTTGAGCTAAGCTTATGAAACCAAGCATGAAGAGCTTGTTTAAGCCCCTATAGGGCTGTTTTTTAGTTTACACACCATACCAGGGGTTCCCTCAAAATTGGGATGAGGTGTCATATAAACATCCTCAATGAGATCTCCATTAAGAAAAGCGTTTTTTACATAAACCTGTCTCAAAACCTTACCTTTAGAAAGAGCCAAAGTAAGTACCACGTGAATGATAGTAATCTTAACAACAGGATTGAAAGTCTCACTATAATCAAGAACAACCATCTACAAGTAACACTTATCGACCACACGGGCCTTATACCTTTCCAAGGAATGGTCAAGTGGGAGATTCAACTTGAAAACCCACTTGCAGCTAATACTCTTTTCACTAGGAGGCAATTTCACAATCTTTCAAGTACCATTGTGAACTAATGGTTTTGATGCGGACCCTTTAGGAAAACAACCTAGAAACCCATGAACTCAAATGAATAGAAATGATTGATTTGCTAAGAATGTCTTGAAGATGATTAGATTAGAACTCTAAGGAAGCACAGTCCTTAAAAATCAAACCTTAAGACTCCACAAAGGATGATCACTCTCTTTGATAAGTCAGATTCAAGTATTCAATCCAAAACACAAGAAGGAAAAGCAAGAAGATTTCTAAAATTTTCTTTTCATTAATCAATATTCGTTCTTCCTCCCAATTGCATAGCTCTTCTTATTAATAAGCAAGAAACCCTAAAAGAAAAACCCTAGATGGAATGGGCCTAATGGGCCTATTTAGTTATGGATTGGGCCTAATCCAACCTTAAAAATAAAAGACTAAAAGACTTAACATAAAAAACCCACAATTCACTAAAATAAAAAATTATTAAACATAAGAGGCCCATAATTAAATAAAGACTAAGACTTAAAATAAAATCCCACAATTAACTAAAATTAAATTACTAAACATAAAAAGTCCATAATTAGCTAAAAAAAAATTACTTCCTAAATCAATCTTTGCTCCCAACTTGATCTTCCAAATCTATCCCTTGCATAAAAAGGTAATAGACCATCCTTGGTGAAGCTTTAGAACCTTCAAATTTAGTTTTTGATTCTTCTAACATAGCCTCTTTGTATTGCACTTTCATGATCAAGCCTTGCAAAGCTTCCTTCATCTTCTTACTCTTTGCCTTAGTCATTGGAGCACCAATTCCTTGCAAAGGATCTTGATAATATTTGGGAACATCAACTTTATCAACACCTTGATCTCCTTGATCTCTATTATTCTCCTCCTCTTCGAAAAGATTCGTCCTCGAATCACCTACGTCAAAAAAATATCAATCAACGACATTAAAATTTGCGCTAACATTACCATAGTCACTTGGAAAATCTATCTTGTAGGCGTTATCATCGATCCATTCCAAGACTTGAAAAGGTCCATCTTCTCGAGGCTGCAATTTTGATTTTCGTTGTGTGGGAAACCTCTCCTTATGCATGTGCACCCAAACACAATCTCCAGGTTGGAAAACAACCTTCAAGGGCTCCATATTGGCTTGCTTAGCATATTGCTCATTCTTCCTTTCAATGTTGGCCCGAAATCTAGCATGTAAATCCTTCACAAAATCTGCCTTTTTCTTACCATCAAGATTAGCATGCTCATTAGTAGGCAAAGGTAAAATATCAATAGGTGTTAAAGGATAAAAGCCATAAACAACTTTAAAAGGAGAAAATGAAGAAGTAGAATGAACAGTCCTATTATATGCAAAATCAATGTGTGGGAAACACTTCTCCCACTACCTTATATTCTTTTGAATGATAGCTTGTAGCAAAGTAGCGAGTGTCTTATTAACTACTTCAGTTTGACCATTCATTTGAGGATGTGCAACAATGGAAAATAACAGTTTAGTTCCTAGTTTATTCCATAAAATGTGCCAAAAATGACTTAGGAACTTAACATCTCTATCACTAACAATTGTCTTAGGCAACCCATGCAAACAAACCACTTCTTTAAAGAACAAATCAACAATATGTTTTGCATCATTGGTTTTAGAATATGCAATAAAATGAGCAATTTTACTAAACCTATCAACAACAACAAAGATGCTATCCTTACCACTTTGAGACCTTGGTAATCCTAAAAAAAATCCATAGATATATCAATCCAAGGTTGATTAGGTATAGGTAAAAGGGTATACAAGCCATGTGGTTTAACTTTAAATTTTGCTTGCCTACATGTAATGCACTTTTTACAAAAAGATTGCACATCATGTTTCATATTAGGCCAATAAAAATGCTCATGTAAAATATTTAAAGTCTTTAGAACACCAAAGTGACCCATCAAACCTCCCCCATGACTTTCCCTAATAAGTAACTCAGGAATAGAACAAATAGTCACACACAATTTATTTTTCTTGAATAGAAATCCTTCATGCATAAAAAAATCACTAGATACACACTTATCACATGCATTCCGTACTTGGCAAAAATTAGAATCATTAACATACAATTCCTTAAGCAATTCAAAACCAAGTAATTTAGTTTGCAATGAAGTAAGTAATACGTACCTCCTAGACAATGCATCAACCATAACATTGTCCTTCCCATGCTTGTATTTGATTACATAAGGAAAAGTTTCTATAAACTCAAACCACTTAGCATGTCTTTTATTAAGCTTACCTTGGGTCTTCAAAAACTTTAGACTCTCATGATCGGAATGAATGATGAATTCCCTTGGCTATAAGTAATTCTACCATATTTGAAGAGTTCTCACTAATGCATAAAACTCCTTGTCATAAGTTGGATAATTCAACACCACTTAGCTTTTTGCTAAAATATGCAATTGGTTTGGAATCCTGCATTAAAACAACTCCTATGCCAATCCCTGATGCATCACATTCTATCTCAAAAGCTTTATCAAAGTTAGGAAAACACAACAAAGGTGCATTTGTTAGTTTATCTTTTAAAGTGTTAAATGCTCAATCATGCACATCATCCCACTTAAAATAACATTATTTTTAACAAGTTCATTCAAAGGTACATCAATAAAACTAAAATCTTTAACAAACCTTCGATAAAAACTCGCTAAACCATAGAAACTTCTTACCTCATTCGCATTGCTAGGTGTAGGCCAATCCCTTATTGACCTTACCTTTTCTTCATCAACACTAATACCCTATGAACTAACACAAATCCAAGAAACACAACAAATTCCATGCAAAAGGTGTATTTTTAAGATTAGCATATAAATTTTTCTCTCTCAACACATTAAAAAATGCATGCAAGTGTTCCACATGTTCATCTAAATTTTTGCTACAGAATAAAATATCATCAAAGTAAACTACAACAAATTTCCCAATGAAATCATGCAAGACATGGTTCATTAACCTTATGAATGTACTAGATGCATTAGTTAAACCAAAAGGCATTACTAACCATTCATACAATCCATATTTAATCTTGAATGCAGTTTTCCATTCATCCCCTTCTTTCATACGAATATGATAATATCCATTCTTTAAGTCAATTTTAGAAAAAAAATGAAAGCCATGCACCTCATCAAGCATATCATCTAAAGTGGGGAGAGGATGTTTATACTTTACTATTATCTTGTTAATAGCGTGGCAATCCACACACATGCACCATGTTCCATCTTTCTTCGGGACTAGGATGATAGGAACCGAACATGGGCTGAGACTCTTCCTTATAAATCCCTTTTGCAGTAACTCATCCATTTGCCTTTGTATCTCCTTTGTTTCCTCAGGATTAGCTCTGTAAGTAGGTCGGTTTGGAATTGTAGATTCGGGTGTAAAGTTTATTTGATGCTCAATTCCTCTCAAAGAAGGTAATCCATAGGGAATTTATTCAGGAAATAGATCCTCAAAGTCCTGCAACAAGGAAACAACAACACTAGACAAAGATTAGTTAAGATCGTTAGTAGAAAGATAAATATCCTTGTATATAAGTACAAGTACTTGTTGCCTTGCCACTATTACACTTTTAATCTCATGTTTTTCAGCAAATGCACTCATTATTTTATTTTCCTCTCCTTGCTCACCTTTCTCTCTTTTTTCTCACTTTTCTCTCCTTTTTGCTCACTTTTCTCTCTTTCTACTCACTTTTGTCTCTTTTGTGCTCACTTTTCTCTCTTTTATGCTCACTTTTCTCTCTTTTGTGATTTTTCTCTTGCTCACACATTTGTTTTCTCTTAACTTGCATTCTCTTGCTATCCTAATATGGTCCCCATAAGCTTGCAAAGGTTTGAGAGGGGTTAATACAACTTTTCGGTTGTTCATTTCAAAAGAGTACCAATTTTTATACCCATCATGCATCACCCTCCTATCAAATTGCCATGGTCACCCAAGCAAAATATGAGCAACATACATTGGTGCCGCATCACAAAGAACCTCATCCTTATACTTGCCAATTGAAAAAGGAACCCAAACTTGTTTGTTGACATTCACTTTTCCACAATCATTTAGCTATTGTAGCTTGTACAATTTGGGATACTTTTTCCACTTCAAATTTAACTTTTCTACCAATAAAATACTAGCTACATTAGTGCAGCTCTGACTATCAATAATAAACGTGCATACCTTATCCTTTAATTGGCATCTTATGTGAAAAATATGCTCACGTTGCTCTTCATCTCCTTTACTCTTAGGCTATATATTGAGGGCTCTCCTTGTGACAAGTAATTCCCCATGCATAGGTTCTTCTAATTCTACATCAGAACAATCCTCCAATGGTAGCATTTCATCATCACTTGAACTAGCACTCGCGATTTACCATTATCACGTATAACCACAACCCTTTCGTTTAGGCATTTAGAAGCAATATGTCCGAGTCCTTGGCACCTAGAAAACTTAATATCACGTGACTTAGTAGGAGTTTTTGTTTCAGGTTTACTTTTAGGAGCAATAACTGAATTATTTGACTTCGCTTCACCTTTTGTTCTAAAGGTAGCTTTTTTGTCCTTCCAAGTTGATTTCCACAGAGAATTAGAGGACAAACTAGATTTGAATCTTTTGGACTTGATTTGCTTCTCCACTTTAATGTCTTTGTGTAGGAGTTCTTCCATTTCTACATAATGTTGCAATTCAACCACATCAGCAATTTCACTATTTATCCTGACAATGAATCTAGCCATTGTTGCTTCTCTATTTTCTTCTATGTTTGCTCTAATCATGGCGACTTCCATCTTTTTATAGTAATCTTCTACACTCATGGAACCTTGGACCAGACCTTGCAAATTTCTATATAGATCCCTATAGTATTGGCTAGGTATGAACCTTTTACGCATCACCAATTTCATCTCTTCCCATGACCGAATAGGTCTCTCACCATTTCTTCGCCTATTGACCACCAATTGATCCCACCATATACTAGAATAATTTGTAAATTATATGGCTGCTAGCTTTAATTTCTTCTCCTTAGAGTAATTATAACAATCAAACACATGCTCAACCTTTCTTTCCAACTCCAAGTATAACTCAGGATCATTCTTTCCTTGAAAGGGCAGAATTGTCATCTTTATACTGCCTATATTGCTATCTTCTTTATAGTTAGTCTTTTTGTCCCATTTATAACTGGTTCTCTCTTCCACATAAGAATCAGCTTCTTCCTCATCAAACTCATGTCTTCTATGTGATTGAGAATCAAAAGAGGATTCTAAATCATCCAACCTTGCATTCATCCTCTTAAATTGGTCATGAACAGATTTGATGAAGAATTTTAAGTCAACCTCTTATGGTTCTCCTCCATCCTTACTCATGTTATCAACTTGTAAAATAAAATGAGATAATCCACATATATGCTCACGTGTTTGCTTTCATATAGGATTGTTAATACTCCTTTTTTCACACTATTTTTGCTCTCTCTCTTTTTTTGGCACTATTTTTCTTTTTTTTTTACTACTCAAAGCTCACACTAACCTCTTTTGTGTTCTTAACAAAATAAAAGAATCCAACTAATCTCAAGAAGTAACCATTTTATGGGTAAGAATCTCAAAATTCAGAATTTTGAAAGAACATAATGAAAATGTATGAAAAAAAGAAAGTCTAAAAAGGACTCTAAAGAAAGACTCTTGACCAAAGAGAACTCTAAAGAAAGACTATTGAACAAGGAGGACTTTATAGAAAGACTCTTGACTAAGGAGGACTCTAAAGAAAGACTTTTTACCAAAGAGGACTCTATAGGAATACTCTTGACCAAAGAGGACTCTAAAGAAAGACTCTTGAACAAGGATGACTCTATAGAAAGACTCTTGGGCAGTAAGAACAAAATAAAGGAAACCCAATTTCAACAAGAATAAGAAAACTCCACAATAAAACAAGAATAAGAAAACTCCACAATAAAACAAGAATTATATTCTCGAACAATCTACTCTATGTTTTTCTTTTCTTTTCTTCTTGTTTTTTTGTTATTTTTCCTGAAATTTAAAATTTAAAACAAAGATAGATAACTTGTTTTCAGCAACCAATGCTTTTATACCAAATGATGCGGACCCTTTAGGCAAACAATCTAGAAACCCACGAACTCAAAGGAATATAAACAATTGATTTGGTAAGAACGTGTTGAAGATGATCAAATTAGTACCCTAAGGAAACAAAGTCCTTAAAACCCAAACCTTAAGACGCTAGAAAGGATGATCACTCCCTTTGATAAGTTGGATTCAAGTATTCAATCCAGAACACAAGAAGGCAAAGCAAGAAGCTTTTTGAAATTTCTTTCATTAATCAATATTTGTTCTTCCTCTAAAATACATAGCTCTTCTTATTAATTAACCAGAAACCCTAAAAGAAAAACCCTAGGTGGAATGGGACTATTTAGTTATGGATTGGGCATAATCCAACCTTAAAAATAAAAGACTAAAAGACTTAACATAAAAGCCCACAATTAAATAAAAGACTAAGATTTAAAATAAAAGCCCACAATTAACTACAATAAAATTACTAAACATAAAAAGCCCAAAATTAGCTAAAACAAAAATATTACTTCCTAAATCAATCTTTGCTCCCAACTTGATCTTCCAAATCTATCCCTTGCATAAAAAGGTAATAGACCATCCTTGGTGAAGCTTTAGAATCTTCGAATTTAGTTTTTGATTCTTCTAACATAGCCTCTTTGTATTGCACTTCCATGATCAAGCCTTGCAAAGCTTCCTTCATCCTCTTAGTCTTTGCCCTAGTCATTGGAGTGCCAATTCCTTGCAAAGGATCTTGAGAATATTTGGGAACATCAACTTGATTAGCACCTTGATCTCCATTAGGTTTATACTCAACATCCATTGCAACCTTTCGCTCTGGAATAGCTAAAGCCTCCTAAAATTTCCTAGGCTTTGGAAGACCAATTTTTCCTCTAGTTAACATAGGAAAAATATTGATGACATGATTAGCCAAAATAAAAGGTGAAGACACAATGGAAATAGGAGGATGAAGAAGTTCTAAAGACTTAGAAGAAGGAGACATATATGAACTAGTCATTTATAGAATCAGAAGAATAAAAAATGGTAGAGAAAAAGGAAAAAATATCTTCTCAAAAAGTCACATGCTTATTTACATAGTACTTGCTAGAAGACCTATCAAGATATATATACCCTTTTTGTTTACTGGCATACCCTAAAAAAACACACTCAACAGAACTATCATCAAATTTATGCTTATTATGGGCACCGATGTAAGGGAAAAAACAACCAAATACCTTTAAAGAAGAATAATTAGGTGCTTTGCCATACAAAAGTTCACAAGGAGACTTATAGTTAATCATTTTTCTAGAAATTCTATTTAAAAGATAATTAGAAGTTTTGAAAGCATAACACCTAAAGGATTTGGGGACACCTTCCCTTAAAAGAAAGGCTAAACCTTTTTTAACAATACGTCTATGATGAGGTTATCTAGTACCATTCTGTTGAGAGGAATGAGGGCAAGTAGATCTGTGAAAAATACCCTCTTTTTCAAACATAGTGATAACATGTTTGAATTCCCCTCCCTCATCAGTTTGAATGAGCCTTTATATGCATACCAAACTCTCTCAATCATATTCTTAAATTAGACAAGAACAAAAAAGTCTCATTTTTTTTTTCAAAGGAAACATCCAAATAAAGTACAATAATCAACAATAGAAAAAAAGTATTTGTTACCATTGCAAGAGATTATAGGGGACACCCAAAGATCCATATACAATAAATCAAAACGCTTAGCTAACCTAGTATGAATTAAAATAAAAGTTTGTGTATGTAACTTGGAAAGTTCACAAAATTTACAAAAATCTAAATTATTAGATTTCTTAGGAACAGAAATGCCATTACTATGAAGAAAAAAATTTACTATATCAAACGAAGGATTGCCAAGCCAAAAATGCTAGTCAACATAAGAAGCAAAAAACTGGAAAATATGAAAGGTGAGAGGCATTTCCCTGAGTAAGTTGGCCAAGACACTCTTGAAGAACTTGACCCTCAATTTTGTAAAGACCATCTTTACTCGCACCTTGGAGAATAGTGTTTCCCATAGTTTTCTCCTTAACAAAGAAATAGAAGGATGAAACTCGAGAAAAATACCATTATCCTTACATAATTTTTGAACAGATAACAAATTAGAAGTACTAGAAGGAGTAGGTAACAAAGTGTTAAAGACAAAATACACTTATTATTTTCAACTAAGTGAGAAGAGCCTATGTTAAGAAGAGGGAGATGAGTGCCATTACCAACTTGTACACCATTAATTCCATTGTAGAACTGTGGACAAGTCACATTTGTAAACTCTAGAGTTAGGTAGTGACTAGAACCAGAATCTAAAAGCCAATTATTGTTTGCTATAGAAGAATTAGGTGCACCAGATGCAACCATAGTAGAAGTTGACCTCTTAAGGCCACCTTGATGCTTGCCTTGAACAATACCCTAAAGAAGAAAATAAGTAAAAGCACTGTGGCCAACATTGTTACAAATATGGCAAGTAGGTCTTT
This sequence comes from Hippophae gyantsensis, assembly GCA_030763125.1. Taxonomy (NCBI): domain Eukaryota; kingdom Viridiplantae; phylum Streptophyta; class Magnoliopsida; order Rosales; family Elaeagnaceae; genus Hippophae; species Hippophae gyantsensis. Next base: position 15,205,985 of record CM061036.1, read on the forward strand.
CCCTCTTTTGATCACTAGACTGTTCAACCATGCACTCATATTGATTAAGCATACTATGAAAGGAACTGAGAGATGGTATAGTGTCTTACATGTTTATCCCATTCAAAAATGAAAGACACATAGGTCCAAGACAAGTAAGTAGATAGAGAATCGTATCATGATTAGAAATAGGTGCACCAACAATAACAAGACAATAAGAAATACTTGTTGCATTAGCAATTTAGTTAGAGACAAAAATATTTTCCTTATGTAGATGTTGAACCTGAGACTTCAAATCCATAATGCGAATCATGATTTTGATAAAAGAAAACTTAAAGAAAGAGTCATTGCTCTTGTACAGTAGTTGTGTTGGAAATGTGAATAGTGTTATGCCAATTTTCGATAAGCCAGATTTATAAGAAAGTAAAAATAGACAAAATAATACACAAATTTGATAACGGAGTTCTATCAATTTTACCTACATCTTTGGACCTACTACAAATTTTTTTACTAAAAGGGAGAAATTATACAAAGTATTTACAATACTCATAAATCACAACCCAATTACACCTAAGAAAATTGCTCTCAATTTTCTCTCATTAAAGCATTTTTCTCTAAGCTTTTCTCTCAATTGAATAATTCAAAGTACCTATTAGGGTACTCTATTTATATATGTAGAAGCCCCCCTTATACATGTTTTTCAAAACTAATTCTTAATTGCTTTTCCTTATTTTTCAACAAAAGGATACAACATGCATTCAATTTTCATGAGTTGTTGTCTTGACAACCACTCTTTTGTTTTATTGTCATTTTTTGCACCGTTTGATGCATATAATTTTAACCAAAAATCTCCCACTTGAAGATTTATTTCAATATATTTTCACACCTCGATCAATGCAAAAACTTTTCTAGTCTTGTTACTCTACTAGACCAAATGAAGTTGAACACAACTTTAGTTTGTCAATAGTCACCGCCTTTATCAACATATCCGTTGGATTTTTGCTTCCTTGAATCTTCTTCAGTATTAACACATCATCTGCCAATAGAGATATGATAAAGTGATAATGATGCCTAATATGCTTGGTTATAGAATGAAATCCTAAATTCTTCGCTAGATGTATTGCACTTTGATTATCACTGTACAAAACATTCTTATCTTATTTGAATCCCAACTCATTTATCAAAACTTGAAGCCATATCATCTCTTTACTAGCTTCATTCACTGCTATACACTTAGCCTTTGTAGTGGATAGAGTGACAATCTTCTGTATCTATGACATCCAACTAACTGTTATAGTTTCAATAGTAAATATATAACCTGTGGTGCTTCTTCGATGATTAACTTCACCCCCAAAGTTTGCATCTATGTAGCCTTGTAATTTTAATTCTCTTTTACTAAAGTACAAAAAATTCTCTACGGTGTCTCGTAGATACCTTAATATCCACTTGACTGCTTCCCAATGAGCTTTCCCTAGATTTGACATAAACCTGCTAACAACTCCCACTACATGGCCAATGTCTAGTCTCATACAGACCATCGCGTACATAAAAATTCCAATGAATGAGGCATAAGGAACCTTAGCTATGAATTATCTCTCTTTCTCTATCTGAGGGGACTGATCCTTATATAGGAAAAAATGATTGGCCAAGGGCGTGCTAACTGGCTTGGCATCACCCATGTTGAATCTCTACAAAACACGATTGATGTACTCTACCAGAGATAACTATAAGGATCCTCTCTTCTTATCTCTTGTTAGACCCAAGTCTTTCATGTCAAACTTCTTTAACAATTAATGCTTTAACCTTTTGATATCATCCATATCTAAACCTACTACTAACATATCATCAATATAAAGTAGTACAATGATGTACTCATTTAATGCACCATTTAGAAATGCATTATTAACATCTATATGATGCATAGTCTAGCCCTTAGTAAGTGCAATTGTTAACACTACTTTGATTGTTACCTATTTAATAACTGGAATAACAATTTGCATAAAATCAAAACCAAATTTTGATCATATCCTTTGGCCACTGCCCTTGATTTCCTCTTATCAAGAGTACCATCAAGAAAATTTTTTATTTTAAAAATACATTTGTTACCTATTATTTTTTTTCATTTGGTGGTGTAGGAACTAATGTTCATAATTGATTTTTGATAATAGCATCAAAACTCAAGTTGTATTGATTTTTCCACAAGGGATCAAGTAAGGTTTGTTATATAGATGAAAGTTCAATAAGTGATGCATTGGCTTAAATAGTTAGATAGATTTTTGTTTAAAAATTCTAGACTTGGAATGTGTGACCATGGTATGAGACTTTGTTTTTGTCACATGTTGAGTATCAAGTAAAAAATTGTGATCAAAAGGATTAATTAAAGATGATTAAACCAAAGGAATAACATGTGACTGATTATTAGAAGATAGAGATAAACTAACAAGTGAGATATGTGGGAGAATATTAGCGATGGGAACCAAAGGTAAAAAAGATGCACAATTTTTTTGTAGATGAACTATAGGCAATACTGTACATTGGTGAAATGTATAAGTATGGGGAGTGTGAGTGTGTTTGTTATTTGAAAAAGGAAACTAAGACTCATAAAGATCATCTTAATCGATATAAAGCGTACCCTTACTGGTAAGACACTTGTAACCTTTATAATCTGGATTGTATTGAAGAAAAGTGCAAGGAGCATATTTAGGAAAAAGCTTATAGAATGAGATTGATGTTTTTTCTTGATCTTTGCTTCAGTTTTGTGTAGTTTTTATATTTTCTTTACTCTTATCTACTGATTTGTATGAATATTAGGATTATTGCATATTTGTATGCCTTATCTACCTTATATAGGGGTGTTTCTTTGACTTTTTGTGTTAAAAGGGGGAGAAGTTTATGTGCATAACTATATGTTTGTTGCCATGCTATGTGTTGCATGGATGGTGAATGTAGGATTACATTGCATATTTTTTCCTAACTTGCATAAAGTTTGGGGAGTTGTGTACTTTACATGTGATTTCCCTATCGGTGTTACCTGTGTAAGGGTAACATGATAGTATGTGGATAAATTGTACACTATTTTTGTATGATACATTCATAGGGTATGTGTTAGTTTTTTGTGTGTAAGTTACAGGTAATGATTGAAGTCTTCAATCTTCAATTGTGTTGTGGGTTATATTATTGAGATCCTCGTCTTTCGAAGTGATAGAAATTGGATAAGTTGATTTAAGAAGATGGTTGGAGCACATAAGATAGATGTTCTATATACACCTCATGCACATATGATTTAGAGACTATATCCTAAATCAGTTACCCCTCATAAATTCTTTAAGTGGGGGAATATTGTTTGATCACTATTTTTCGATTAATCTATTATGGTTGAACTTCTTATTTCTTTTCTCACTTTGTTTGTAGGTCTTCTGTACATGAATTTTGTGATGATTTGATGGTTGTATATTTATTCTTTATTTATATGTTTCAATTAATTTCATTACCTTAAAAATAAAATAAAAATATTTGTATTAATCTGTTTAGCACTTTTCTCTCTCTTTCTCTCTCTCTCTCTTCCCAAGACAATTGTTTAAGTTTTTTCTGCCCAACTAACTTACTGCTTGTTAAATGAAATTTTTAGAGAGACCAATGTTGTTTGATGGTTGTCATGCTTTTGACATAAATTGAAATGTGATTTTTTTGACATGTGTATTCTCTAAGCGTATGTATGGCTAAATTTTTCTCTTTTTTTTTATCTCAAGTGCACTTTTATTTATGCATATGTCATAACTTTGTGAATTTTATTGAGAAATTTGTGTGAATTTTTAATTTGATGATTTGTATGTCTTTAACAAGCTTAAAAATCCAATTTAGTGTCTCTTGAGGAAAAATCCTAGTGCCACTTAAATACGTAGAGGATTTAGACCTTCTTTGAACCATTTGAATTTTTGAAGCCACCAAGATTTACATCTCCCTATCTACCCTTTTTAAGCCATTATATTATCTCTTCATTTACTTACACCTAAATACTAGCTTAGCAAAATGATTAATTCCGCATGCCTTGCACACCCTTAATTTAGTTTTGAAGAATCTCATACGTAGGAACAATTACACAAAAGTTAATTATTTTTTTCGACTCAAATAGGTAACCGAGACCTAAATGATGGGTGGAAACGTCACCCATGGAATATTTTTGGGAGTTCTAAATGAATTTGGTCAAGTCGACCTCACAAACATGAACAAAGAAACTTACACAATGAAAGTTTAAATAACATGCTTAATTCAACACATAACTAAAACATTCAATATATATGAAAACAACAATCTACAACAAACATACTAGAGATGGTGTGCTTTATAGGCTCCTATCCAGACTAACAACATATATATGCATGGCAAAAAATTAATAGCATGCAATATAAGAATGTGTGATAAATAATAGAGGATTTTCAATTACTTTAAGACTTCGTAAGAGAGAACATATTCAATAAATGATAATTATACTCTCATAGTATGTAATCAATCTAAATAAAGCAAACCAAATAAAGAGTCTGACACTTGGGACACAACCAAGGTAAGGAGATATAGATTCCTTCTAGACTCATATCAAACTCACATGCATATAATAGAAAAGTAAGATAAATTAATTAAGGAGCAGGAAGATTAATTTACTACAGTATAAGCTATAATTAGAAAGCTACATGCATGCTACATAGAAAAAGAAAAGAAATCATGCAATAACATATAACAAATGAGCTTTATTATATGAAAGAAATTCATATTATACAAACATACATACTGATCATACATAACAACATTGAAGGAGTTCAAGACTTGATACACAATCAAGCTAAAGAGATACTAGCTCCTTAAGGACACTAGTCAAACAGGTAAACAATAGAGAGATAAACTCCTAAAAAATAATCATAGTTGAAGTAAAAATAATCACAGACAAACAATATAAAGTAGAAGCAATAATTAAGAGTCAAAAGCTAGCAATAAATAATAAAAGTTTTCTAATTAGAGTTTTCACTTCAGTATCTAGAGATATACACCATTTAAACTATGATTGTACTAGCCACACATTCAAGTATGCACAACATTAGATATAACGAGATAAACCCATATAGAAACCCTATCAATGTGGTAGCATCCTTGGAAGCAACAAACAATCCATTAATCAATAAAATAGTTACAACTTTGGTAGAAAATAAAACCACTAATTCCTCTATTAGTTGGGATCTTTGTCTTAGCTACCTATTGCTATTTTTGCTTGCTGCTTCTACAATGACCTAGTTTGACACACCAACTTGGCTCACCTTCAAAGCTAACACCTCTCAATGTGGTACGATCAGTAACTAAAGACTAGTAATATGTAATATGGACTCTCAACAGAACCACCCTTGAACACGAATACTCAATAATCATTTATTATTGCACACATCCAAGAGATATAAAAGCTTATACAAATTAGAAAAAGTTACACAAGGGTAACTATTAGTCAATATATGGCTCACATATAAAACCCATTCACAGACACCATCTCGAGTACTTACCACTCAAAAGCATAGTTTTACTCGCACAATCACAAATCACTAATAACAAAGAACACTAGAGGTATTAGTGATCTGGAATATAAAAATGAGATGACAATTTGACTGAGGTTTATTACAATTTCTGGATCCCAAAGAAGATGAAATGTATTTATATAACTTGAAATTACCACCTCACCAAGGGTGGTGGTGAGCTTGGTGACAAGTTAGTAAAAATTCAGATTTTTTCGTTCCAAAATTTTTTGAGTACTTTCCATAATTACCCATACCTCAGACGATCCAAAAACACAAGTGATAATGTCGGCTTTCTCACACGCTCACCAGTCAAAAATCAACATTTCACCTAGTATGCACACTACGAAAACCAACCTCTTGGTGTGTAAAACATGTGTGCATACAATGTGTTCCTAATTATGTGGGTGTGTGTATTACTAATTTGTAGTAGCCAACCTTGAATAGAGGATGATAGAGCTTTAAGTAAAATAAAATAGAAATCATGTTTTGCATATGGAAAGCCACTATATAGAGACACGAATACAATAGGACTTATATTATCCCATTTTCCTTTCCGTGTCAAAACATTACACAACTAAATACATATACTTATCAAACATGAGACGATCACGAAGATGTCCTAAAGTTGTTTGTTCCCATGAACAACATAACAACACACATCAAAACCTAAAAGATATACCTACTCTAAGTGCATCCATCTTGAGTGCTCATTTTAACTTTATGAATTAGTCCATCCAATCCACTATCATAAGAAACTCAACACTAATACACACAACACACTTAAAGTAGAAGACTTCACTTTACACTTGTAATATGTACACACAAAACAAACACATACCCCATGAATGTATCATGTAGACACCTTGTGTAGTCTATCCAAATAATATCATTATATCCTTACACATGTACACATCAATAGTCTATCCAAACTATCATATGACCCCTACACAAGTACACACCGATAGTTGAAGCATAGTGAACATGGGGCATAAACAAACACTATCTATATGCAACACAAATGTGCAAAGTACACAATCTACATGCAACACAACTATGCAAGCTTCCTCTGGACATATTCAACATCCCCCTTAAGTGTATGCAAATTGAATAATCATAGTACAATAATTTTGTGCAAACTATAATCACCACTCCATGCAACAAATAACATCTTAATAATCAAACACGATGCACAAACAAATACAAGTTATGCATACTCCCCCCCCTTTGGCATGGAAAGTCAAAGCAAACACACATATAGTAAGTTGAAGTGCATTAATTCTAAAACTCATGCAATATAGCAGAGAATATTAGAACAAATAATAAAAGAAGTAAACCATGCAGTCAAGCAAAAAAAGACAAAGAATAACATTGAGATAATAACTAGGTAAAAGAATGTAACAAACCATAACCCGAATGCATAGACAAACCAAGAGTAGTGCAGACAAAACAAATCTCTCTAATGCAATACATAACATGGAATCCCATGTCTACACATGTTGTGGGAGAGCATAAGAGGCTTTATAATGTACATATAACATATAGACAAGAAGGGCGATCAAACACCAATGGCACATAGATGTGTTAATGAATCTAAAAGAAGATGTTGACTAGGAGTCCAACTATCTTCCAAGTTGGCACACTCCTAGGGACTCAAAAATCTTCCCCCAAACATAAATTCTACTTAAATGTGTCAGTGAATTTCTAAGAAGGAGTTGACTAGGACTTTAACTATCTTCCAAGTTGTCACACTTCTAGTGATTCAATTATCTTCCTCCAACAACACTTGGGTGTATTCAATCCTGTAACCTCACCTTATATTATGCACACAAAAATGAAATGTCATCCCAATCTTCCAAGGAAAACACATGTCGTGCATTCCAATGACAAATACCAAGCTATAGAAAGACATATGAAACAAGGGATTGTAAATAATGCATGAAACAAGTCATGCTAAAGTCCAATTTATGAATAATTCATCTAAAGTGATGTAAAAAAGAAGGGACCATGCAAATAACCTCATAAATATAACAAACAAAAAGATGCCAAATACACATAGCACTCCCTATGACACCATGCAAATAACACACACCTCTCCTCCTAAAAGTATGCATGTGAGGTAATAAACATGTTATACATCCTACTCTTAAAACTTCCTCTAAACAAAAGTATTTGTACAAAGTAGAAAAATAAGTAATACAGAAAGAGGGAAGCAAACTAAGCATGATCAAAAAACTAGATGGTCATTAGAGATTAACCAATACACTAAATGTAAAAATCCTTATGGTAATCAATCCATGATGTATTCATGTAAGGGTATGACTAAATTTTTAATAACATGCTTTGTGTGTGTTATGCCAAACTTTTTTACCCTTATTTTCAGTGAAGATAATCTTATATGAACCAAGAAATTAGAAATATAGACTCAAATTGTACAAAATTTATATGTCCATAATTAGTCTCTCTCTTCACTAGTGTAAGTGCAAGCATGAAAGAGATTAATAGGTCTTTTAAATTTTGTAATGAAAGACCAAGGATTAGGTAGAAGAGAAGATATATTTAAATTTAGGCACACCTTTAGACAACCAAACTATCACATTAATCATGGAGCTCACAAAAATAAGAGGTAATCCTTTAAACTAAGGATCTTTTCTTTCACTTTTCAATTTGTAACATATATAAATTTCCCAAATAGAGGATCTTTTTAAATTGTAATTTAATATTTATTTAATGAACCTCCTCTTTTCTTTTTCCTTTTTATTTTTCTTTCTTTCTCCTTTTTCTTTTCTTTTCAATCTCTTTCCTTTAAGCTTGAGAGAAACTTACGCAATCCTAAAGTAAATAAGTTCAACAAGTCAAAGTTGAAACTCAACAAAAGGAGTGCTAGGTAATTAGGATTTAATAATTTTTCCACGCAAGTAGGTACAAAGAAATAAAGGAATAACATAATGGCTCAAAGAAAGGTGACTAAAGACAAGAAAACGTTGGTGGTAAGAAAGGGTCAAACAATTCAAGGATGACTTAAATCCTTTCTTTTGAAGCAACACCTAGGATTTTCCCTTAAGAGACATTAAAAATGGATTCTAGAGATTGGTAGTGGAAAAATAAATATACAAGTTCATTAAGTTATGGCATGTTCAAGAAAAATTTCATTTCAAATAAAATACAAAAATTTAGCCATACAAACACTTAATGAAAACACATGTCAAAACAATCACATTTCAATCGAATTGGAATGCATACCAACCATATATCATCAATGGTCCCAAATAAGTTCATTTTAGATGCAAAAAGGATACTAGGAAAGAAAAATATGCAGAACTATCCTAGGAAAATAGTGAACAAGGGAAAGAGAGAAAAAGATAGCCAAAAAGACACACAATAAACAAATGAGATGACTAGGATGGCCTAAGAGGAGATCATAGGACAAAAGGACAAGGATTTGCATCAAGAGAGATTATTAGCATAAACCATACATTGTCACCTTTAGAGAGAGAAAAGGAAATAAATTGCACACAGTTGCTTCAAAAGAGATCATCAACCACACTCATATAATCACTAGTCAAGAGAAAGTAAGTAATTGACTAACTAATGAGCAACACAAGTAGCACCCCCAAGAGAGAGACAAAACAAGTGATGCTACAAAAACATCAAAGCCTATGAGAAAGGCTTAGGTTCCAACACCAAAACAAGATACATGCTTAGACAAGGTCAATACCCCAAACACTAGGAATGCCAAAAAAATACAAAAGTCTAGTAACAACAATGTATGTAAGTCAAGAGTCCTAAAGACAGGTAGATAATCTATATGACATACAAATGCACATGGAAAACCCAAATAAGCATAGTATAGATAAACACTCATGTATTCAAACTTTTAACACACCTCATAATTCTTTGAAAAGACATCTAAAGCACAAGAGAAGGAAGTGCAGGCAAAATATGAACAATAATTAGCAGGAGACAAATAGAGAACTAACACCCAACATACTATGTATAAGAGATAATAACCTATTAAAGAAAGAAGAAATGAATTCTATATGGTATGGAATATAAACAAAAAGTTGTATAAAGAAAGATCCTAATACTTTGATACTACATACTAACAAATGACATTATGCTCATGCAAATAGCCACAAAATAAGTAAGCAATAAGCAAGAAAAACACACAAAAAGAGCATGTCAAAGCAATAAGGATCAAATAGTTTGAAATAGAAACAAGTAGTAATTAACATATTATGCATGACAAAGAAGCAAAGAGAGAGAAAGAGATATACAAGAGCAAGTAAACATGGAACATAATGAGAAAAAAAGTTCATAGAGATAAACAACCTCACAAAACAACAATAGCCCCTACTACTAGTGGTATAGGGAACAAATATACAAGGTTTGTGTATGTCTAGATAGAGCTTTAGGATCAAGCACCCAAGCAGCTAACCCTAAGCAGTGGTGATCTACTATGATGCCAATTGAAGAAGCCCATACGTAGGAATAATTTCACAAAGATCAATTGTTCTTCTAACTCAAATAGGTAATCGAGACCTAGATGAGAGGTGGAGACACCATCTATGGAATCTTTTTAAAATCTCTATATCAATTTGGCCAAGTCGACCTCACAAATGTAAATTAAACAACTTACACAGTGGAAGTATAAAAAAACATCCTTAATTCAACACACAACTAAAACAATCAGCAGATACAAAAACAACAACCTATAGTAAACATACTAGAGACAATGTACCTCATAAGCTCCTATCCATATTAGTAACATATATATATATGCAAAAAAATTAATAGCATATCATACAATAATGCATGCTAAATAATGGAGGATTTCCAATCACTTCAACCTTCATATGAGAGAACATATTCAGTAAATAATAATTGTACTCTCATAACATGTAATTAATCTAAACAAAGCATACCAAATAAAGAGTTTGAAACATGGGACACAACCAAGTTAAAGACTCACATCAAACTCACATGCACATAGTAGACATAAGTAATATTTTTAAGCCTAAAAATGTCTTTTCTCTTCTATCTATACCTTACCCTATCCTTACAAGCTTTGAAAAAACTATTGATTTCAATTTAATTTGATACTTATACTAGTGGAGAAAGAAGGTAAATATGGACTAACAAAGTCTGGTACTATTTGAGTCTTAATTGCTATTTTCTTGGTTCATATAAATATAACTTGATGACATATAGAGTAAACAAGTTTAGTACATCACACACAAAGCATGTCTTCAAAAAATTTAGTCATGCCCTTACTTGAATGGATCACCGATTTATGGATATATGGATATTTACGTTGATTGTATAAGTTAATCTTTAAGAACCCTCTAGTTCTTTGAACATGCTTAGTTTGCTTCCTTCTTTTTGCATTACTTATTTTTTACTATGTGAAGATGCTTCTCTTTTTAGGGATTTTTGAGAGTATAATGCATACCATGATTTTTACCTCACATGTATACATTTAAGGGAAGAGATATATGTCAATTGTATGTTGTTAGGGGAAGTGCTATGTTTTTTTTTACATCCTATTGTTTGTCCTATTATTGTTAAACTATTATGATCTTGTGGTGCTTTCTTCTTTTTGATATCAATTTGAAAGAACCATGCATAAATAGGGTAGTTACTATAACTTATTGCGTGCATATTATGTAATCTCTTCTTTCAAATTTCTTCCTATGTGTTTACCTAATTCCTTGTTTTAGTGAGTTAGTGCTTGTTTCTTACATATAGTTGATAGCCTGATATTTGTTGATGGAATGCATGACACATGTTTTCTTTTAGTAGACTAGGATGTCTTTTTGTATGTGTGTACATAGTATGAGGTGAGGTTATAGAATTGAATAAACCCAAGTGTTGTTGGGGAAAGATAGTTGAATCACTAGGAATGTGTCAAATTGGAAAATAGTTAGACTCCCAATCAACTTCTTCTTAGGAATTTTCTAACTTATTTATATGGTGTTGTTGTTTGGGGGAAGATAGTTGAGCTATTAGGAGTGCGTCAACTTGAAAGATTGTTGGATTTTCGGTCAAAATTTTCTTACATATTCATTGACACATTTATGTGCCATTGGTGCTTGATCTCCTATCTGTCGATGTGTGTTATCCACATTGAGAAGCCCTTTATGCCTTCCCACAACACGTATAGATGATGAGTGTTTAAGCGTACTCAATATATCATGATTTTTTGCATGATTTATGATTAAAAAGATTTGTTTTACTTAATTTTATTATTATTTCATATAAATATTTCTTTTCAAAATTGCTAGTATATTTTATTGTGTTTTAGGTATTTTACTTTAAAAAGATGAAATTTATCAATATTTAAAGAAATACATTTGAGGCACTCTATTTCAATGATCCAAACCAATAAAAAATGATACAAGAAAATGATGGAACAATATCTCGCAGAACAGTGTGTGCCGCGGTGCGGTGCTTTGGTATTTAGTACAAGTCTCCCTAAACCTTTATGTGCTATGGCGTAAGATGCTCAGACCATGTATAAAGTGTGTATCAATTATATGTATGCCACGACATGGATTATTGTGTTCTATAGCACCAACCTATCTGGGCAGATTTTCTAAACCTATAAATAGAACCCCTATTCCAATACATCAATCATTTATTATCCCTCAACCTTCTCATTCCTTTCATTTTTTTAGTTTCTAGTTTTTCTTTTATTTGTTTAAAGTTCTTATCTCATTTGAGAGTTGAACAAAATTTAGTTTATGCAATAATTGTAGATCCAATTCAATAAAACTTTGGCAATTCTTTTAGAGATTTTTTAAAAATAATTCAACAAGAATCTATTGAGGTATATTTAAGTATTTTTTAGGTTTTCTTTATGTGTTATTTTTACATGTTATGTTTAATTTATAATCAATTATTAAATTGAGCTTGTCAGGCTGAAATTACAATGGTATATTAGTAATGTTATTATGCTTGTGAAATATTAATTAGGTAAAACATTTTTATAAAATTAAGTATTATTTTCTATTCAAGAATTCTATAATGTTTATTTCAAAAAATATAAATGTCAAATTTTCATTATAAACTTAAAGTATGAAAGTTAAATTTAAGGTTTAATTATCTGAATCTAATTTAAAGTACTACTCATTTATCGGTGATTTGGTTCACTTGTATAATTAGAGTAAAAATTCTATTTCAAATTTTTTTATAAGAATTATTATTGAAAGATATGTTAATGGGATACCTTTCGTAATAGGTTTAAAATCTAAAAGTCATTTATCAAATAGTTTAATTCTATGACCTAAATATGACACTTTGAATGAAGTTTAAATTGTTAGGCTCCACTTAAGGAAAACTATTAAACGATTTATTAATCTCTTAGAGAGCAAAATTTAATAATAAAATCAATTAATAGGGCCCCACCTAAGGATTTTTATTGGTTTGTTATTGATAACAAGAATGATCCCTGTCCTACGATAATTTTATACAAAAAGGAGAGAATTAATAATCTTAATTCAAATCTTTAACAATATATTTAATATTGAACAAGTATAACCAACTAGTTAATATATCCCATGAATTCTCCATAGCATGATAAATGTCTAAATGCCTAAATATTTATTTAATCTATCTTGATTTTATAGTCATTAGATTATGATTTCAAACCCAAAATTTTGTGACAGAATGTTTAGGTTTTATTTTCATTTTAAGAATTTCTTGAATAATTTAAAAATGACATGACTTCTCTTTAGGTTGACCATGAGAGTATACTTATTATTTTCTATAAGTGATTCGTGAACTTGCAAGCATTTTATGAATTTTACAAAATTTGAACACAAAATTCTTTATGCATTAAGTTTTTGACGTAGTTGTCGAAGTAATAGAATTTTAAAATTGTTTTTATCGAAATGTTGAAAACTTTTCATGTTGTAGATATTTTGATTTTTATTAGAAATCTTAGAATATCTAGGTTGTCAACTAACTATAGATGTTTAAAAATTTAAAATCTACTTTTATTTTTATTTTTTGAAAATTTTACTTTCTTTTATTTATTTGGACAATTGTTTTTCTTTTAAATTTAATTTCTCTTCTTTTATTTAATTTCTTTAATCTTACTTGCATTCTTATTTCTTTTAATTATTTTTGTGTTTAGTATTTCTATTATTAACTTATTTTTAGTATAGTTCATTTTCTTTAATTAATATATGTGCCATGTAATAATAACTTGTTTAGTATTTCTACATACAAACATGTAATATATTTTGTGTATTTATTTTATCTTTATTTTCTACTTGATAGTTGATTTTTTAAATTTTACTTTTTAAAATTTATAAAGTGTTAGAGGTCTTTTGGGTACCCTCTAACATTGTATAACGATAAGATAAATAGAACTAGTAGACTATCAAGAAGGCTAAACTTTGAAATCTCACAACATTTTGTAGAGTATATTAGTGAACCAAACCTTGACCCTTTACCTGAACTATTAATTATGAGGGAAAATTCACCACTTGGGGAAATCACAATGAAAGAGTTTGCAAGGCGAGTAATTGGCATTACAACTGCCTCAATCCAACTAAGTGAGGCTTCTAAGAATTATGAATTACAATGTATTCACTGAGGATCAATTGAGAATGAGGTTTTTTCCCTACACCTTAAAAGATAGGGCCAATTCTTGGCTAATGTCACTTCCTCAAGGTTCCTTCATAACTTGGGAGGATGTATACAATAAGTTTATAAAAAAAATTCTATTCCCATAAAAAAACGTCAAAATTGAGACCTAAGGTAGAAAATTTCTCTCAGATGGAGGGAGAACCATTCCATGAAGCATATAAATGTGGGACTCTATGCTATGTATCACATTTGGGATATGTTTTTGGCATGCACTTCTCTTAATTTATTTGTGCATTCATATTGCTATTTGTTGCATGCTTTTACCTTATTACTGTCTTGGTGTTATTCTTAGTCTATTTTGCATGACTACATGTACATGCAGACCAACGATGTGTATAGCGTCGGTTGACATGTTGAACTAATACTACACGTAGGATGTAGCGTCAGTTGACATGTTGAACCAATGCTACACGTAGGACGTAGCGTCGGTCCTACGTGTCAACCGATACTATTCACGTGTGTAGCTTCAGTTGATACGTAGAACCGATGCTATGTCCTCATGTAATGTTGGTTCAACATGTCAATGGACACTATATGTAGCATCAGGTTTTCACCGAACCAACTTTAAATTCATTATAAGTCATTTTTCTCCAAAAATCGACTTTACATATCAACTTAATACCATATTTTGTAGTAATGTGTGTTTCCACTTATTATGTTTGCTCTAATCTTCTCTCCTATAGGGCATGAATATTAGGATTATTGTATATTTTTATGCCTTCTCTCCCTCATATAGAAGTGTTCTCTTGACTTTCTATGTGAAAAGGAGCAAAATTCTTATCCATAACTATGTGTTTCTACCATGATTTTCTTGCATCTTATGCCTGAATTGCATGTACCTAGGGGGAGTTATGTATTATGCATATGATTTTCCTATCAATGTTTACCTATGTAGGGATAATATGATAGTATGTTGTTTGACTAGGTGGTGTTTCTACATGACAAGTTCATAAGGTGAGTGTTTGTTTTGTGTGTGTAGGTCACAAGTGTAGATTAAAGTCATTGAGCTTTATATGTGCTATTGTAGTGGTGTTCAGACCCTTGTTTTCCAAAGTGATAGAGTGGATGAGTTGTTAAATGAAGATGAATGGAGTCCAAATGTTGGATACACTTAGTTTAGGTGTTTTTTTTATTTTAGGTGCGATGATGTCTTGTTCATAGAAAAAAAAACATATTTAGGTCATCTTTATGATCATCTCATGAAAGAAATGAGTATGTATTTAGTTGTATAGTGTTTTGACATGGAAAGTCAAAAGGGGAGATTGTAAGTCTCGTTGTACTCTCTATTTGTGTGTTGGCTTCCCGTGTACAAAACACAATGTTTATTTATTTTTACTCATTTTTCTATCTTTCTCTATGTAAGGTTGGTTAGGTCGGATCAGTAATGCATATACACACATAGTTAGGAACATTTAGTATACAAGCATGTTTACATAGACCACAAGGTTGGTTTTCATAGTGTGGATGCTAGGTTGAGTGTTGTGATTTTCGATGAGCGAGTGTGTGAGTAAACTGAAACTGTCGCTCATATTTTTGTTTGGTTTCAGGTGAAAGTATTTATTAAAATTACTTGACAATTTTGGAAACAAATAATGTGATTTTTTAGCATCTTGCCACCACCCTTGACGAGGTGGTTGGCGATGTGCATGGCAAAGTGGCCAGTAAATTTCAATAAATACCCATCGCTTCTCTCTTTTCTTTAACCAATGATTTTAGTACAAAAATACTACCAAAATTTGCACTGAGAATTATATCTATTTCTTAAACCATTTTGGAGAGCTTACATTTGAGTGTGAGTTGTTTAGTGAGCTTAGTGATCAAATTATAGTCTGTGTGCATACGTGATTTGGCTTTGTGTCCTATGGTACCTTGTGATTGTGATTAAGAGTGATCATCAAGGTTTCTTATTCCATATATATATATTTCACAATACTAATTTATGGCTACCGATTACACCATATTGAGTGGTGTTGGCTGTGGAGAAGAGCCAAGTATGTAAGTTAAATCAAGTCATTGCATAAGCAACAAGCAAGAGCATCAATACTTGTTCTATTTCTTTTAGGGTTGTAACTATTTTTTTGTTTAGTAGATTGTTTATTGGTGAGTGGTCTTGAGGATGTTACCACATTGATATAATCTATTTATGGGTTAATCTAATTACATTGCTTGTTATGCATGATCCATTTTTGTGTTAGTACAATTTGGGTTTAAGGTTTGTATGTTACAACATACTCTAGCTTAAACTCTTATTAGAAAGCATTTACTATTTTTCTACTTTATATTGATTATATAATATCTATTATGAAAAGTTATTTACTTATCTAATATTATATTATTTGTACTTCTGTTGCATTTTCTATTTTAAGTGTTTTATTTTAATAGTTTGTGTGAGTTTGGGTTGAGTACATAAGGAGTATGTACCTCTTTACTCTGGTAGTGACCGGGTCATGGGCTTTTTCAATAGTAACTTAAGATAATGAATTTAATAGATATTCGTTGCTTCAGGCATCTAGCTTCTAGGCATGGTTCTGCTTGATCCATTGGTTCTCGTCCCTTTCCCAGATCATAGGCTAGTGGTGGTGATTCTCATTTCCTCTCTGATAATACCAATCTCGATTCCTTCTTCCATAGTGTTCATATGCCAAAGATCACTTTCTCCTTCAACTAGATTTTTGACTCCCCAATCACTAACCAAATTTTTGACCCTCTTATTGAAAATAAGAGATTAGAGTTAGGACTCGTTAAGCCTCCTTTGATGATAGGGGGAGGATGGAGTTGAGTCATAATTTCTTTTGATTATTTTTTCTTTTTGATGAAATGGTTCTTTTCTTTCAATAATTGTACTAAAAATTTATATTATTGAAATACGTGTGTTTTTGTTTCAATGTCACCTTTATTTTCCAACAAGTGTATATTCATATATAGTGTTCATATTTTTCTATGTTCATATTTTGCATCATTTTTATTATTGCATTAATCTGTCTCTAGTAGATGCATAAGTGGCTAGGATTATTGCATATTTTTATTCCTTCACTCCCTCGTGTAGAGGTGTTCGTTTAACTTTTTGTGTCAAAAATAGGATAAATTTATTTGCAAAACTTGGTGATTGTTGCATTGCTTCCTACATAGGATGTGATTGCAGGTTTGCATTGCATCATATTTCCCTGACTTGCACACGTATATAGGGAATGTAGTATGATGTTAGGAAAGTTGTGTTATATTGTGTTTTTTTGTGTTGTTAAGTATTTATTTGTTGTATATTTGATTGCGCTTAGCCTATGTTGAATACTTTTATGTAGATAACACGAAAGTATTTGGTTAAACTACACATAGGTATGTATGATACGTTCGTATGTATTAGTTGTTTTAGGTATGCAAAATACATGTGTAGCAAAAGACTATAAAGCTCAAGTTGAGCAGGAGTTCAAACATGCAGCACAGATTATGCATCATGATGAATGTGTTGATTCATGAAGATGGAATAGTCATGACAAGACAGATGCACTTGGAGTAGGCATGTTGGGGATATTTGGGTTATGCGTGGAAGTTTGTTCATCAGAATAAATTTCTTTAGGACATCTTGCATGAATTTTTTGTTCATTGATGGTATGGATGTTTTAATTGTGCAGTGTTTTCTAGGGAAGCTAAAGAGGGAGATTGTAAGTCTTGTAATTCATATTTTGTGTTAGCATATTCCTGTGAGCAAAACACAAAGTTTGTGTTATTTTTTTTAGTATTTGTCTTCCTCTTTGTAAATTTAGTTACTTTTAGGACAGTATCACACACACCACCCAGTTTGGATATCAGGTCATGTTATGCTTTGGTTTGTTTTGTATTGGTTTATGTTAATTTATGGAAAGATACTTGACAAACTTTTGCAAACAAAAATAATTTTTTTAATGCGCTCATTGTCATGGTTGGAAAGGTGGTTAGTGAATGGCCAGTGAGGTTTTGTAGCTATTATCCTCACCATGGTGGCTATTTCCTCACTAGCATGGTTAATAAAGGCTTACTAATGTGGTTAGTGAGCTAGTTAGTGAGATGCCTCGTAGACCATGGATTTTTTTACAAATACCATATCATTTGCAATATTTAGAATTAATTGATAAAGGAGAGGAAACTCTCGTGGTTTAAAAAGTCATTTTTAGTTTGAACTTGTGTTTTATATTTCGTATCATCAATATCTTAAGTGGTTATCAATATTGGTGATTCATTGAGTGTTTTCCAAAAATCATTTTTGGATTGGGTTAATTAAAATCTTAATTAACAATCAAGACGTATTTTGCAGTTAGGACATGAACATGGGATTTCCTATACCTTAGGTTTTCACAAATACTAGTTGTGCATGGTCCTCCAAATGTAAGAGGTATTAGTTGATATTGACTTAGGTTATGAACTGTTGATTTACTTACATAATAAATTACTTGCAATCGAGTGGTTTACATAAGAAACTCATGGATTTTTCCTCATAGATATGGGTTCTATGTGAGTTTATCATATTGTATTGATGTATTTGTATTATCGCATACAATGTTAGTACAATCAGGATTTTATTTGAATATATTCGTACACTAGAGGATCTGATTGTGATTGAAAAGCCTTTCTTTCTTTATTACTTTTTGTTGATCTCTTGATTTATATGTCTTTGCTTCTTCCCTTTGCATGCTATATCTCATTATCGCTTTATATATAATTCATGCTTTCTTTTTGAAATTTGTTTTCTACTAATATCTTCTCTATTGATTATCAAAATTATTTATCTCGCTATTTCTTTCTCCCTATTTATTTGATTGTATTGTTGTAGTTACTTTCTTGTTTTTGTTGTTTGTGAGATTTGAGTGAGTCCTAACGAGTCAGTATCTCCTTATCACAATTGTGCATCAAGTCTCAAACTTTTTCAATTAACATTATAACCATTATATTGGTAGAGTGAAAAACCAAGCTAGATAAAGAAAATTAATCCATGTATCTTTGAAAAAAAAAGTCAAAAACTTATTAGTTTGTGTAATCTTTATTCAGCCACTAAATTATAGTATTACACAAACAGGATCATCTTACGTACTTGCAAAGTCACAAACTTTAAAAGAGTTATCTTATTGATAACTTGTTATAAAAGTTGAAAAAAAGAAGAATATAACAATAAAAAAGTTGAGGGAATAAAATAGAATAATCAATCTTATGTTATTTCTTATTATTGTTGTGTATATGTATATTGAATACAATAACATATGTCCTATTTATAGAACTCTGAATAGACATTACAAATATCAAAATACAAGATAAAATGGAGATTAAATATTCATTTGAATATAAATCCATGATATGGTATAGATTAAATCTCCTTTTGAAACATAAAATACCACTGACAATGATCCAACATATTATTTGAATTATCATATTCGATATTTAACATTTATATCATAACAAATAGAACATTTTTCTTTTCGTTACGTTAAAGAGTACCAAGTTAATATATTTTTAAAGAACAATGTAAAAATATGATTTGGAGTCCCAAAATAACATGTTATTTTGTACATATGTATATGTTCATTTTGTTTACGCTGTACATATACTCTATGTATAACTGAAATGTTATTTTGAGACTAGTTTAATCACATAGATACTATACATTCTATCTAAGGCTGGAGCACGTAAAAGTATGACAACACCTTTTAATAGTTGTTATTTCCAAAAAAGAAAAAAAAACGTTTTCTCTGTAATTATTTGTACTTAAGTACCGAGAATTAAAATACATATTTCAAAATGCCAACATATATTACTATAGTTTTTTAGATATTTATAATTATATAAAAAATTATAGTTTTAGTATTAAACACAACATTTTAAATAATTATATATTTATTTTATTTTAACAAGAAAGCATTCTAAATACCAAAAAGGTTAAAATAATGTCAATATTATCAAAAATATATTTAGTAGAAAAATATTATGTTAATAGCATATTCTTTTTCTTTAATTGTATTTTTAAATAAATTGTTACACAAATATACATCAATTTACATTGGATAGTGTTTGAACTCATGTATGCTCACTTGAAGTATATGATAATACATTACAATGGAATTTATCTGATAACCTACAATGAGTTCGATACCTCAAAGATCTTTGGTATGATAATTTGTGACAACATTTATATGAGTGAAATGACACAATTTAACACTATACACATAACTCATTTGACGTGTCAATTAAATACAAGACACAAAAATAAAGTTAATTTATTTAATTAATATTTTATTATTATTTAACCTAAAAACCACATGAAAGTAGTTAATAAGATTTTTTATTACTTATGTTTTAGTTGACTTTTTTTGAGTTAACTACACTTAACACAATACAATCTCTATTTGGTTAAACATGAATATAATTTATATATAAGTTAAAACAAAACAAGGCATCTATTATATGAGTAGACACAAAACTGAGGAATGATAAAAGACATCAATTTGTACATACCTTTGCAAAAGTTTTACGCCACATTAGAAATAACTTTGAAAATAGAGAAATTATTAATTTTTAAGAAAATTTTGAGACGTATCACTTTATATGTGTGATACATCAACTTTCTTTATTTTTAAATAAAAAAATTAAATTAAAGGGATGGATCAACATTGTACGATAGGGTGCATTACTCCAATCCTATATAAGATTTTTTCCTCAAATATGATTGTTGCATTATAGTTCTGAATTCCTAAATCTACTCCTAACGACCTGAAGTTCAACTGAACTACTTCATTTTACCACAGCCAGTGAGCACTCAAACAACCTTCGTATGTTTCTTTTCGATGTACTCGTTGATATTACCATTACCAGTCTTGCAATTCCTCGTCAAACTCGATGATGTTCCTCCCATTATTGGCCTTTATACGAGTTTTGTTCCGCCTTCAATATACACCATTTTTGGAGATTCAAAGTATTTGGAAATTATATCATTTGAAGGATTATGGCGTTCCTCTTATAGTCAACGATTAAGTTCTCTCATACTTTGTAATGCAAGATCAAATTATATTATCTTGTTTATAAAAAAACCAGCATTTGACAATTATGCTTCATTGGTGGAGTTGGAGAAAGAAAAAAAATCAAGATATTGACTACATATATACAATTGGAAAAAATATAAAATAAAAAAACTAAACCAATAACATATATTTTATAATGTGAAGAAAACGAAAAATTTTGATCTAATAAATAATATTTATGTAAAAAGAAAAAATAAAATATATGTAATGGTTAGATTAATAAATATATTTTATTATCTTTATTAATTTTATTGAAGATATTATAATGTTTTAGTTGTAAAAATATATAAAACTTTATTTTTGTTATATTTCATTTAACCTCTAAATACTAGAAACATAGCCTCTTTTCTTTTGTCCAAATTTATGCTCATGAATTCTACATAGTATCAAAGATACAAATCTCACACAAAACAATTTTTTGATGTAATATTCTTACGTGTAATAGTTTTTCGGTTCATCTTTTGTTGATCATGGTAAGTTTTTTTTTTTTGTTTTTTTCAATTAGAAAATTTGGGGTATTTTTTGTCTAATGGTTGTTTATTGATTTTTCTTTTTTCAAAATCAATTTGTTCTTCCAAAATATATAAGTTAATCAGAATTTGCAAAAAAATTTGAAATTTTTTCGTTTGAAATTTTTTGGGTTTTTCAATATGTTTATGTTTTTTCAATGGATGAAGGTAAGGATGATTCACTTCAGTTAATTAGTATGCAATTAGATGAAAAAATCACTATTAATATAGTTATGTGATGAAAAAAATTTGAAAGGTAAAAAGATGTTGAATTTTGTTACTAATACCTCTACGAAACCTACTGATACGAAAGCTGAGAAGTATGCAAAATTATTATAACTTTGGGATGCGAATAATGTAGAAACTATAACTTGGATTAATAATTCTATAATACATTCCATAGGACATTAGTTGGTGAAGCATGAAAATGCAAAGGAAGTTTGAGATCATTTAGCTAGACTATACATAGCGTATAATTTTTCAAAATAATATCAACTAAAATTTTGTATTCAAACCCTCGAATAAAAGAATTTGAATATTCAAAAAATTTATTTAGTTATGATAGATCTATTAAATCAATTATCACTCAAGAAATTTGTAGAATTAAAGGCTTTTACACCTTACATTGCTTGTAGAGAAGAGTAGTAATTGGTTCAAATTTTAATGGCTCTTCATGATGATTTTGTAGGACTTCATGGAAGAAATTTACATCGCAATCCACTTCCTTCTATTGATTCAGTAGTTAGTGAATTGTTGGCTAAGGAGATGCATTTGAACTCACAAGTTAGGAAGGGTATTCTTACAACACCTAACCCATTTGTCTTAGTGATACCTTAAAGATCACCTATTCAACTTTTAGTAAGTAGAATTTAAATTCCTCGAAAGGTGCACTTGATGAATGTTCCTTTTGTAAGTAGAAGCGTCACTAAAAGGCTTAATATACTAAGCTGAATAGAAAAAAAGCGATAACAAAGAGTTGGAAATCCATTGTAATAATAGTAGTTTCCTTACAGGTGATGAGTGCTCAAAAAGCACTAAAATAACCATGATTTTATGCACATTAATTGATTAATATATATATATATATAAAGCACTAAAATAACCATGATTTTATGCACATTAATTGATTAATATATATATATATATATATATATATATATATATATTTATATGTTTTATCATATATTTATATATATTTGTCTTTTTCGGAATCACGGGTATTTTTATTATTTTTCAGGTATTTTGGCTTAAAATCGTAACTTAAAGACTCAAAGAGGAATACTGGAAGCAATACATCACAAATATATTAATAAATAAATGGGGAAAGGTCAATAAATATGGAAAAATTGGACAAAATGGGCCAAAAAGGTCAAAAATGTCAAAAAGGAGAAAATCGCGCCGCCGCGCCCCAACAACCAGCCGCGTAGCACGCCCAGTAGCCCCAGTCCCCCGCGAAGCCGCGCGCGCAGTAGCCCCAGTCCTGCGCCAACTGCGCTCGCCTTGCCCCAGATCCGCGCACGCCCGCGCGCGCCCAGCTGCCCTCCGCACGCACCGACGCCCATTTCGCCCCATTTTTCACGTGCAGCCGTCCCATGACATCATGCTGATGTCATCAATGACCTCAGCATTTGCACTCCGCGTTTTCACATTTTTTTAACATTTTTTCTCTCCATCCTCACCTATAAATACCCCCCTTCCCTTCACTTCAAAACACACCTCAAAATCATTCTTCTCTTCTCTTTCTTTCTCTCATTTCTTAGTTTTTAAGCTTTTCTTAGTTTCTTTCTTAGTTTTTAGTTGTTCTTAGTTAATTTCTCTTAGTTTTAGAGTTCTTCCCTTTTTGGAAAGAACTAGTTATGTTTTTGTAATTTATTAGCTTTTCGATTCAATAAATGGGAGTGCAAATTCCGCTTGGAGGTTTTCCAGCAACGGGAATAGCATCGAAGTTCTGTAAGGATTTTATTTTCTTTATAGTTATTTTTTATGCTTTATTTTTACATGTTATATTTAATTTGTCTATGATTAAATTTAACTGTGTTGGCTATTTGTAAACATGATATAATAATAACGTTGTTATGCTTGCGAAATATTAAATAGGTAAAAATCTCTAAAATGAATTGATTTTATTTTTATTCAAGATTTTATATTAAGAATGTTAGAGAGAAATATATTATTTTTCATTACAAACTTAAATCTGAAAATTAGATTTTAAGGTTTAGTTATCCGGTCTAATTTAGAGTAGTGCTCTTTTATTTGTTGGTACAATCGCCCGGTAGTTAGAATGAAGCTCTATTTTAAAAATTTTTATAAGAATTATTATCTGAAAATGTATTGACAACATGTTTTCAGTAATGGTTTTAAAACTTGAAAGTTAGTACTCGGATAATTAAATTCTTAGGTTTAATTTGGACACCTTGAATAAAGTTTAAACTGTCTAACCCCACCAAAGGTGGCATTTAAATGGTTCATTTTCAATCTCTTAGAAAAAAGAATTAATTTAATTAACCAAATTAGTTATCAACCCCACCCATAGGTGTTAATTGATTTGTTTAGTTAACAAAGAATATCTAACCCTACCAAAGGTGATATTCATATAAAAAAGAGAGAATCAATAAATATCAATTCATATCTTTAATAACCTAAATAATATGAGCAAGCATAATTAACTTAATTATTATATCCATAAATACTCCACTGTTTTAACAGATAAAATTTGCATAAATGTTTATTGAATCTATGTTTATTTTTATGTAATTAGATTAAAAACACAAAACCCAAAATATCGTGACAGGATGTTTAGGATTTAATTTTGTTTTTAAAAGTTTGAATAATAAATTAAAAACCACATAAATTCCTTCCTTAGATCGACCTTGGGAGTATACTTATCATTTTCTACGAAATGATTCGTGCACTTGCGAGAGTTTTATAAATAAATAAAACCAAATGAACGGGCAGTATCGGCGATGTCGGTTCTGCCCCGATCAATAGGCTATCTCAATCCAATACTGTAACGGTTGCTCCATCATTAGATCCAATCATGCTTGATGAATTTCAGAATTTCCTTACAACACATTCATATACTATGTCTACCTCCTCTATAAAGGTTTGTAATTTTCTAGTTCTTTAAGTATGTCTTCTTCCTTGTGGGTCTTAGACTCTAACGTATTTCATCATAGGTCACCTAAATTTTCATCATTTGTATCTATATCTCCAAAACCATTTATGTTAGCTATGACTGTTGATGGTACTCACGTGCCTTTTGAAGGTGTTGGTTTTTTTGCTACATCTAGTTTGTCTTTCTCAAATGTATACCATATTCCTAGTCTTACTTTAAATCATATTTATTTTAGTCAATTGGATACTTGCTCTTCTTTTCTTATACTAATTTTTATGTATAGGATCCACGATCTCAGAAGTTGATTGAGACTAATTATAAGCAAGAGGGACATTATATTTTGTATCAACTCAAAGTACCAGATGTTGTAGATTCTAATGTTGATCTTTCATTTTTTTTAGTCCTTCATCCTCTACATTTTATTTGTAACATTATCACCTTGGTCATGTTTATGCATCTCATTTAAAATATTTAGTTTCTAGATGAATATTAGGAGATTTAAAACTCATGATATTTCTAACTATAGTAGTTGTAAACTAACAAATTTTTCTGTCTTACCTTTTAATAATAGTATTTTTTTTTATGCTTCACCTTTTGATCCAACTAATTCTGATGTGTAGGGATCTTCTCCTACCATTACAAAATGAGGTCTCGTTATTATGTTGTTTTTATTGATGATTATACTCATTATTCTTGAATTTATCATATGCAGTGTCATTCAAATTTTTTGATATTTATAATAATTTTTAAACCTTTGTTAAGAGTCAATATTTTTGGCTGTCACCAAATTTTTTTAGTTTGATTTGGATCGAGAGTATACGTTTAAGGATTTTACCAAACTATTTACCTTAGTTGGTATTGTCCACCAAACTTCTTATACAGCCACTCATGAGCAACATGGTGTTGCTAAAAAGAAACATAGGTATATTTTTGAAACTACTCGTTCTCTTTTATTGTTTGCCTATGTTATAAGTGAATTTAGGGGAGAAACAATTCTTATTGCTACCAATTTGATTAATAGAATTTCAATCTCACACAATTTAGGTTTGTATGAAAATTTGTATGGTTCTACTTCTGATTACTTTGCAATACATGTCTTTGGCTCTTTATGTTTTGTTCTTCAACCTCATGTCAAACATAATAAATTGACTTTGCAATCTACAGTTTGTGTTTTTCTAGGTTATATCATAGGTCAAAAGGGATATCGTTCCTTTGATCCTAACCAAATGTTGTATGATTCTCATCATGCTATGTTCCTTAAGCCTATACCTTTCTTTTCTATTCTTTCTAGTTCTCATAATATTACTAAGTCCGATCTCATTTATATTTATCCCTTTAGCTGTGAAATAGTTGTTGTACCATCGTTTATTTCCCACTCTCTTGCTACCATTTTTTATCATAATTATTGCAAGGTTGACAATGATATTTTCACAAACATTGATACTTGCCTCCCGATGCTATAAATGATTCCTTCTCTCCTACGACTTCCCAAGAAAATTTGAATATTGTGGCTCCTCATCCTTTTCCTCCTTAATGCTCTCGAAATTCATCTCAGTTTCTCAATTTTGTATACACTTGTTATTCTAGCTCATTTGTTTATGTCTTAGTAACCATTCACAATTTCTCTAAACCTATGTCCTATAAGAAGGTAATTATTGATCCATTTTGGTAGCAATCTATAGCTAAAGAACTTACTACTTTGCATCAAATAAACACTAGGTCTTATTACCTATGTTGTCAGGTAAACGAGCTATTGATTCTCATTGGGTCTATAAAATTAAAATTTATTCAGATGAGTTTATTAAAAGGTACAAGTCCTAAGTAATTGCAAAGGGATACTCTCAAAAGATGGTATTTATTATGAAGAGACTTTTTCCCCCTTTGCAAAAATGACTATGGTTCGCACACTTATAATAGTTGCAAATACTCGTCGGTGTTGTATAATCTTAGATGGATGTTAAAAAGATAGATATGCCTAAATAATTAAGTAAAATGATAAAATCAAACCTATTCATTTGAAATATGCACATTAAAACCACTAAATATCAGTGCTTTTCAAGCACTTATTTTCTATTATTTGGTAAAAACCATCCAAATACTTTCAAAAATTTAGGATCATAGTATTTAGTTATACTATTTTTTCTCCTTTTTTTAAGAACAGACCGATGTGCATATATGTGTTATGATGAGTGGGTATTTTGGATTCTTCTTATTTTTTATTTTTCCTAAAGGAATCCCAAACAAACATACATACATACACTAAAAGTTTGAGCATAAATGAAGATTGGCACACACTTTCAATTTCCACCCAAAGCATTTAATCTAAGCAACAGAAATAAGTATATAATGTTTTATTAGCTGTTTAAAATCTTAACATTTAATATAAAATTTATAGAGATCATATAATAATTTAAAATAATAGAAAAATATTTAAAAGAATAAAATAAATATTATCACTTAGAATAAAATGATATTGGCTCAATAGTAATCTCAAAAGGTGGTTTTCACTATTCGATTCATATACATTAATTTTGAGTTAATCTCAATTTCAACAAGCATGAAATATAAACTATGAACAGAATTAACTCTTACAATCATCCTTAAACATGTTTAAGACATTAAAAGAATGTATAGACTCAATTAATCACCTTAAATTAACTAAAAGCATGATAATTGTATATCATATATATATATATATATATTATTAGACCTAAATACCCTAATCAACTCAACAATAGCAAATGAATGTTTGAGAAAATTTAAAATCCATAATTTTATAAGTAACTTTTCCTTCATCCCAAATCGAGAATCTATGTTGGCAAAAGAGAAAATGAAAAGAAAAATTACCCAATTGTAATAGTGCAATGTAATTAAGTATGGTGATGTGCTTACTCTTGTTGCATCCATCATCTAGTTCAACTTCAATTACATAGAGAGAATCATTGTATACTTCTATGAATCACACATTACCATATAGTTATGAAATTAACAATTCTAAATAACATAAACATTGTTCACACTAATAGAAATAAAAATAAAATAAAATACATCAAATCAAAAACAAAATAAAAAATAAAAATAATACGTAAAAATCATATGGAAAGAAGGTGGAGCTCATTTCTTCATGTCATCTAGTTTTTTTTCATACGTAGGTATAGATTCAATCAGATTGTAGATAAAATCATAACCAAAATTCTCAGGTACTTTTACTTGACTATAGTCGATTCTAAAATGGGAGAGTTGTAATATTTGAATCTTATAGAGATATTTCATGTATTCTCCATAAAAACACACTTTCCTACTCATCAATTTTGTCTATTAGGCAAGGTAATCTTTCAAATAATCGATCTCTTCTTGCAACTTCTAAAATTGGTATTTGATTGAAGTTTTGGAAGAAAAGGAGGCTCTTTTGCTCCCTTGGGTAATTTGGTCTCACTCATAAGGTCTCTTATGTAGTTGGGGGTCAATAGTTCACCAAGGTATAGTAAACTCACCTTTAGGAAATTTCATCCCAGCCTTATCACAGAGGGCTATAATCAGTTAGGGGAAAAATTAACTTAATTGGTGATCATTTGCGGAGTGTATAATACACTAGTTGATTACCCCAACATCCATAAGCTTGTTAGATGTAATGGCATATAGTAATATAGCCCATTCTTTATCTATTGTACTGTAATATGTTATAGAAATCAATCTATAATAGATAAAATACTACCAAATATGGGAGATCTTTGTTAAATATTTAACATTAAAATATTTGTGTCTTCTATTGACAATATCCCACTCAACCCCTCCACATTTAAGTCTTCTATTACTTCATCACAATCTACATTTTCTAAATAATCCTTATACTCCTCTCGGCCAACATCCCTCATTCCATAGAAAGCATTTATATCATAAAGGTCAAATGAAACAAATATAACTCTTACCATTGCTTGATTATTTATAACATTGGGAATATAAGCATAAAATTCTCGTACTATTGACATAACAAAAACCTCTAGGCTCTTCACGAATTGTCTCTAACCAAGGGCTATTATTCTATCAGTTATACCTTTGAATGAAGGTAGTATAAAATCTAATCCATGTTCTATAATAAAGTTTTTGTTGATCTCAATTGTTTTATCAAACCTTAGTTTAGCTTCAAGACTAATCAACTTAGCTCTATTGTATTCTTATGGATTCTTTTCCCTTCTCACTACTTTTTATTTTAGGTATAATTAATATCAAGTTCTTAAAAAATATAATTCCAATAATTCCACAAACTATTTTAACTAAATTCTTCTTCACCCTTTCTAAATCAAATTAGTGTTTAGTTCTCTTAAATCTAAAAAAATAGTCACCTAAAATTTTAGAAAATAAAACCTAGTAATTATTTTGAGAATATTGTTCACTTAGTTTTGATTTTTAGCAAACCCTTTTGAAGAAGATGAAGTTGATGTGGATACCCCTTTTAAGATGAAAAATTAACAAATATTGGAGAAAAATCTTGCAAAGATAGCTTGGAAAATACTTAGGGATTAAAATGTGAGAACAAATTTGAAAAGATTTGGAGAAAAAGATGATTTTTTTGGTGAAAATTAGGTGTTTAGGGCAAGAGAAATTAGGGCTTTGAGAAGAATGTAAGACTTGAAGTCCTTTGTATTTTTGTTGGCTTCTCATGTGTAAAATACGGAATCTGTTTATTTTACTTAGTGTTTATGTCTTCCTCTATGTAGGATTGGTTACTATTGATTAGTAGTGTACACATACATAGCTATATGCACTATGTTTGAAAGTATGTTATACATGACCTTTTTGACCCATTTTGTCCAATTTTTCCATATTTGTTGACTTTTCTTTATTTATTTTATGAATATATTTGTGATGTATTGCCTCCAGTATTCCTTTTTGAGTTTTTAAGTTACGTTTTTAAGCAAAAATACATGAAAAACAATAAAAATACCCGTGATTTCGAAAAGACAAATTTATATAAATATATGATAAAATCATATAAATATATATTTTTTTTAATCAAGTAATATGCATAAAATCATGGTAATTTTAGTGCTTTTTGAGCACTCATCACAACCCCCAACCAGCTTCTTGCTAGTCCCTTAGCAAGAGAAGCGATAAAAACTAAAAATTAAACTATCCTAAATCACTTCCGTGGATTGACACGGTTGCATTTAGCCTATGCAACAAGTTTTTAAACCCCTAGGTTGCCCTATTGGACGAGTTTGAATCTCGTGAGGGTTTTCAGTAATGATACCCAGAAACATTGAACTAAATGTAAAAATTAAAAGAAATAATAAAAACAATCAACTTAAAAACTAAAATTACAACAAAATCAAAAATTAACTTTTAAGAATAAAAGAAAACAACATATCACAAAAATGTCTCATACTTTTTAATCTCCTTTAAGATCATAATTAAAATCTCAAGCATAAGTTATTTTAATCTCTTTAAACAATCATGATTTATTATAATAATTAGTCTAAAATCATTTTCATATTTCATATAAAAAATGTATCAATTTAATTTCACCCAATTTCAGTGTCATGAATCTGAATTCACTTTGACTCTATTCCTCACAAGTCAATACTCTCAAAACATTGAATCCTATGGGTTTAAACACTCATACTAATTTATATGCGAAAGAGTTGATGTATAGAAATGAACTAATATGTTCGCATATGTATAAAGAATAAAGGCTCAAAGTGTTATTTTGACGTTGATATCATGGAAGGAATCAAATGTATAAATTATAAAAATATTATATATAAAAATTATTTTCATGCATAAATCAAACTCATTAAGAAAAAAATTTCAAGATATATGCCTTTTACAAATGAAGAAAGTGCAATGACTTTTTAGGAAATTACTTCTTATATCTTTCTTTTGTAATTAGCCTTTACTCACAACTTTGTAGGCAATATGGGTCATAGTATGTAGATTATACTATATATTTTTTATCTCTCTATATTTTTCTGAAGATATTTTTCAATATATATCATTTTTAGAGAGTTAACCCATGTACAAATTGTACATTTTTTTTAGGATTTTGGGTAATGCGGGTCATAGTATGTAGATTATACTATATATTATTTATCTCTCTATATTTTTCTGAAGATACTTTTCAATATATATCATTTTTTAGAGAGTCAACTCATGTACAGATTGTACATTTCTTTTTTAGGATTTTGGTTAATGGTTAATTTTGTGCTTTTTCTGTTTGATTTGGTTTAGATAACCCGAGATATATATCTCTTTTTTTGTAGCAGTCATACATGAATGAGATAAAAGTATACACTATCAATTTCTTCTCAAATCATTTAATTTAAACAAAAATAATAGTAAAAAAATATATGACACTCTATTAAGATGAGAAAAAAATTCATACATTCAATGCTAATACCTATAGAGATCATCTAAAAATTTGAAGAAATAAGAAATGTGTTTGGAATAGATAAAATATATATTTCACTCTGAATAAAGGAAATTAGGCTCAAATTATATCTCACAAAGGTAGTCTCCACTAAAACAAATTCATAAACACCGATTTTGGGTTAAAATAATTTCTACATCTTATCAAGAAATACTACTTATGACAAAAACTAACTAATTATCAAAAACAATTACAAAATATTTCATGATATGTTTTCAAAAAATAATCTAATAGTACAAAAGACTTAACTATTTACTTAAATTTGATTTAAAGAAATGATAATTTTTTGTGAATTTTTTTTAAATTCCGAAAATTACTAAATTACACAAAGAAAATAAAACCAAACACAATAAAAATGAAAATGTGAACATAAAAAAAGAAAAAATTATTTTTTTTATTTTTTATTTTTTAAAAAATTGTTAAATCTTTTTTAAATTAAGCATGGTAACTTTTCACCACACCCAACCTAGAACTTACATTGTCCTCAATGTAATAACTGTAAATTAAAGATAAAGAGAAAAGAGAGGAAATATTACCTATTTCTTGAGAATGTTGCAAGTAGTGATGAAGAAATGCAGGTTCATCCATCCTGTTCATTAAAGTGCACACAGACAGATCGCTGTGAACTTCTAACATCTCAACAAATATTTTTTAGTTTTAACAATTTTTACAACTATTCAAATATAATTAAACTAAAATAAACATAGAAATGAAGTGAATAAAACAAATAAGATGAAATTACCTAAAATGATGGGTTGCCTCCCATCCAACGCTTAGTTTAACGTCTTAGCAAGACGTAACTTGGGGATTTCATTTTTAAGTAAACTCAATGTCCCCTCATCATTAAGTCAATCAAACCTACAAGTAAGATAAGATTATCTACCTATACTTTTCAGTCATGTCCTATGGATTTTTAAATTTTTCTGTACTTAAAACTAGGGACATACATGTGAGTTTTGGATAATCCACGTCTAGGTACAAATCAAATAATTAAAGGCATCAAAACACAATTGTTCCTAGATCAAACAAAACAACTAACTCCTTAAATTATAATTAAAACTTTAAAATTTTGGAGATAATTTCAGAATATGTTTTTGTTTTTTTAAGTATAATATCTAAGTTAAAAAAATATAATCAGTATTAACCAAGAGTGCTCCTAGGAAAGAATGGTGGGGTAAAGGTTCCTTAAAAACCATCCTCCTAGACAGAGCAACGATCCCAGGAAAGACTAGTGGCACAAAGGCTTCTAAGAACTAGTCTCCTAGACAGAACTCTCTTAGATCTTTACTTTTCATGCTATTAAAATTAAGTTAATTTAAAATTTAAGTTAATTAAGTTAATAAAAAGGTAAGTTAATTAAGTTAAAGAAAATCTAAGTTAATTAAGTTAGTAAATTAAATTAATATAAGTTAGTAAATTAAGTTACCAAAAACCTAAGTTAATTAACTTAAACGAAAAATTAGTAAAAAACTAACTTAATTAAGTTAAACGAAAAATTAAGATAAAAAAATAAAAATTTATATTAAAAATTAAGCCAAAAATAAAATAAAAAAATTGAAAAGGTAAAAGAAAAATAAAAAAAATTGAAAAAGGTAAAAGAAAAATAAAAAAATTAAATTAAAAATTCAAACAAAAAAATAATTGAAAAAGATAAAAGAAAAAAAAATAAAAAAATTGGAAATCAAGTTTTTGATTTTTTTGATTTTTTTATTTTTTTTAAAGAAAATAATTAAATAAAATCAATTTTTTATTTTATTATAATTATTATTATTTAAAATTTATTTAAGTTTTTTTTAAATCACAATTATTTACAACATAAAAAGTTTTTAAAATTTTGATAAATAATTTCAAAACACTATTCCTTCCCCGGCAACGGCGCCAAAAACTTGATACCATCCTCGACAACAGCGCCAAAAACTTGATTCCATTCCCGACAACAGCGCCAAAAACTTGATGGGTAGAATCGACATCGTCGATCCTACCGATAATTTGTTTTATGTATTTATAAAACTCTTGCAAGTGCACGAATCATTTCGTAGAAAATAATAAGTATACTCCCAAGGTCGATTTAAGGAAGGAATGTATGTGGTTTTTAATTTATTATTCAAACTTTTAAAAATGAAATTAAATCCTAAACATCCTATCACGATATTTTGGGGTTTTGTGTTTTTAATCTAATAACATAAAAATAAACATAGATACATATTAAATAAACATTTATACAAATTTTATCTTTTATAATAGTGAAGTATTTATGGATATAATAACTAAGTTAATTATGCTTACTCATATTATTTAGGTTATTAAAGATATAAATTGATATTTATTGATTCTCTTTTTTTATATGAATACCACCTTTAATAGGGTTAGATATTCTTTGTTAACTAAACAAATCAATTAACACCTAGGTTGATAACTAATTTGGTTAGTTAAATTAATTCCTTTTTCTAAGAGATTGAAAATGAACCATTTAAATGCTACCTTTGGTGGGATTAGACAGTTTAAACTTTATTCAAGGTGTCCAAATTAAACCTAAGAATTTAGTTATCCGAGTACTAACTTTCAAGTTTTAAAACCACTACTGAAAACATGTTGTCAATACATTTTCAGATAATAATTCTTATAAAAACTTTTCAAATAGAGCTTCACTCTAACTACCGGGTGATTGTACTAATAAATAAAAGAGCACTACTCTAAATCAGACCGGATAACTAAACCTTAAAATCTAATTTTTAGATTTAAGTTTGTAATAAAAATAATATATTTCTCTCTAACATTCTTAATATAAAATCTTGAATAAAAATAAAATCAATTCATTTTAGAGATTTTTACCTATTTAATATTTCTGAAGCATAACAACATTATTATTATATCATGTTTATAAATAGCCAGCAAAGTTAAATTTAATCACAGACAAATTAAATATAACATGTAAGAATAAAGCATAAAAAATAACTGTAAAGAAAATAAAATTCTCACAATACTTTGATGTTATTCTTGTTGTTGGAAAACCTCCAAACGGATTTTGCACTCCCATTTATTGAATCAAAAAGCAAATAAATTACAAAAACATAATTAGTTCTTCTCAAAAAGAGAAGAACTCTAAAACTAAGAAAAACTAACTAAGGAAAAACTAAAAAAAATTAAGAAATGAGAGAAAGAAAGAGAGAAGAAGATGTGTTTTTAGGTGTGTTTAGTTATG
This sequence comes from Hippophae gyantsensis, assembly GCA_030763125.1. Classification (NCBI taxonomy): domain Eukaryota; kingdom Viridiplantae; phylum Streptophyta; class Magnoliopsida; order Rosales; family Elaeagnaceae; genus Hippophae; species Hippophae gyantsensis. Next base: position 15,240,464 of record CM061036.1, read on the forward strand.
AAGAGAAACGTCATACTGAGGAAATCATGTTGGTGTGGGCGCGGCAGTGCGTGTAGATGGGGCAGATGGGTGCAGCGGCACGTGCATATAGGGCACAGGTTGGGCATAAGCACGCGTAGATGGGAGCAGGTTAGGCACGCGTAGATGGGAGCAAGGACGGGCGCGGAAGGGGGCGCAGGCGCGTGCCTTGCTGGGCATGGCTGGGGCATATACTGGCACCACGCGCGCATTGCTGGGTACGATGGCCGACGCGGCTGGGCTGCTGCGTGCGCGATTTCCTCCTTTTTGACATTTTTGACCCATTTTTTCATATTTGTTGACTTTTCCTTATTTATTTTATGAATATATTTGTGATGTATTACCTCCAGTATTCCTTTTTGAGTCTTTAAGTTACGTTTTTAAGCGAAAATACCTAAAAAACAATAAAAATACCCGTGATTCCGAAAAGACAAATTTATATAAATATATGATAAAATCATATAAATATATATATTTTTAATCAATTAATGTGCATAAAATCATGATAATTATAATGCTTTTTGAGCACTCATCAATACACCTATTACAAGGATGGTTTCTTAGTATGCATACTAGGTTATGAGTGGTAGTTTTTGTTGTGTTTTATATAGGCGTGTTTTTGGACAATTACTCAATATTTTTTGTATAAAAATGGGATTTTTATACATCTCTACAAGACCCTCACCGGAGCCCTCGTCGCACCTATCGTTGAACCATTGGTGAAGACCTAAATGAAGCATCGGCAATGGTGGCATGCATTTAGGAGTTGTCTATAAATACCCCTTTTTAAATGCGCAATTAATTTGAAAATTCTAGCCAAACTCTGCTAGGATTTTCTAGCAATTTGTATTCCATTTTTGCTAATCATCTTAAGTTTTTTTTAATGATTATAATACATTTTGTAAGAGTAAAATATCTTCTTAGAATATGAGTAGCTAAAACTATTTTACTAGTGTAGTTTGGGCAATATTGTGCTTTTGGTGATTGTGATTGTTGAGTGCTCCCAAAATAGTGATTACAAGCAATCATGGTTGAGTGTATTTCCCAAGTTGGCTTCTTAGTATTGTGTTCACATTATTGATCTGTGAAGAAAAATCGCACTGCTTTATATGATGTTGGCCTTAGAGGAAAGCTGGATTCATGTGTTGGATCTAGTTGTTATAGAGGCAGTAAGTGTAGGCAATAATAAGTAGTTAAGGAAAAGGTCCCGACTGATAGAGGTATTTGCATTTATATTTCTATTAAGTTTATCTATTTTACTAATTATTGGATTTATTTACTGCCAAGTGGTTGCCATAAGCAACCTGAAGGGTTTACCACATAAATAAGAGTTATATGTTAGTTTGCCTCATTATTTGATTGTGTTTGTATGATTTGCTTTGCTATGAGTACAATATGAACCTTGATTATGTATGTTACCAGATGTAGGCTTCGAACTTTGATTGAAAAACCTTTACTTTTTGTATAGTATGTTTTATTTCCTGACTGTATAGTATGTGTATACTATTCTGGTGGTGATATTTTTTGTATTTTTCTATTTTTTTCCATTGCTTGGGGGTGAGTCTTTTAGGATTTTGGTTCTCCTTACCTTTATTTATGTATTAGGTTTCAAAATATTTCAAAGAAGAAGATAATTTTTTTTAGATCTAGTCTGGTAATTTTTTTATATCTGGTCTGGTATGCGTTCTAGAGGTTTTAGTGTAAAAAGTTTTTGTAGGCTACGTCGCACAATGTTTCATGTCGTGGTGCCATGGAAAAATTAAAATTCATGTCATGGCACGAAATCATTTCCTTCAACCAAATATTCATCCAAGAGTCCCATGCCGCATCTCACATAAAAACCATGTCACAACTCAATTTTAAAAAAAATATTAAGCTAACATAGTACTAATTACTAAATTAAAATAAATAATAAACAATTAAAATAAATACTAAACAATTATAATAAGATAAAAATAAATAAAATAAAATAAAAACAATTATAACTAAAACAAAAAACAAAAAACAAAAAAGGTTTAATGGGTTTCCTCCCATTTAGGGCTTAATTTAACATCTTAGCAAGACGCTGCTTAGAAAGACTATGATTAGAAGAATTTAATTCACTCAATGTCACCCTCATCATTGAGTGTGTGTTTGAATATGCTTGAAAATGTACAATCTCTCTCAAAACTATCATTGATAGAATCCTTTTATGGACATTAACAATTGTCTTGTTTGAGGCCATGAATGGCAAACCAAGAAGTAAATTGTGCTCCTTGTCCAATCATAGGGTTTCTTACACATCTATAATTATAAAATCTAAAGGTATTATAAGATTATCTGCATGAACAATTAAGCCTTTACCGTGCCATTTGGATACATAAGGGATTTGTCTACTAATTTTAGGGATATGCTTATGGGTTTCAACTCACCCACTTCTAGATGAAAGAATGATAAATATGGAATTAAATTAACACTTGTACCTATATCTAACATATCATTTACCTTTTTTCATGACCAATGGTGATATTAATATTAAAGCTTCCAAGTTCTTTGGAGGTAGCTTTAGAATTACTTTTCTTCCCTTCATCAATAGGTAAACAATTAGAAAGGTCAAGGAACTCATCATCTAGAAACTCATTATTGTGAAATGCTAAAATAGCCTTCAAATATTCATTTTAACCAACCAACTCTTCTCTTGCTTCTTTTTTAAATGCTCAGCAAGTTGTAGCTCTACACTTCTACTCTTTTCGCGAATGCTTTCAAGGAGTCCAACCATTGATTATTTTTCACTTGGTTGTCTTTGTTAACTTGAACGAAAGCATTCAAGTTGTTCTCTAAAGTTGGTTTATTAGGAGGATTATTTAACATGCATTGGTTGTATTGTTGACCTTGCATATGGTTTGGGTTTTGTGTATAGGTAGGATTGTTTTCCTTCCAAGAGAAATTGGAATGATTTATCAATCCTTGATTGTAAGTGTTTGCATAAGGGTTATTTCAAGGTCTAGATTGATAACCTTTCATTGCATTCACTCATTCAGGACCAACTATTAGTTCTCTTTGATAAGGACACGTGTTAGCATCATGCCTATAATTACTAGATACTTCACAAGCTTCTCTATTTTCAGTGTTCTTAGTTGTGAGAAGTGCAACTTGCTTGGTCAATTATGTAAATTGTATAGACATTTTAGTGTTTGAGCTTATTACATGAACTCCTGCTCTTCTTATTCTAGCACTTTTAACACCCAATATTTCATAAAGCTCATAAGTATATAGGGCAATATTTTCTCTCATAGCAACACTTGTAGTGTTATGAACTATGAATTGATATTGTTGTTTCAGCCCCTCATAAAAGAACTTGTTTTGAAACTATAGTGGATAGTTGTGGTATGGTCATTGAGTGAGAAATATTTTGAACCTATTCCAAGCTTTATGGAATACCTCTCATTCCATTTGAGAAAATGTTGCAATTTTCGTTCTAAAATCAAAAGTTTTCTCATGGGAATATAATTTTTCCCATTAATTTATTGCAAATTCCATCCCAAGTTATTAAGGAACTTGATGGGAGAGTCACTAGCCATGCTTTAGCCCTATCCTTTAGAATGGATGGGAAATACCTCATTTTTAGTTGGCCTTAATTTAGCCCATTTAATGGAATGTTTATACAGTTAAGTAGAACTTTCCAAAGAAAGGCAAGGATCTTCATTAGGAATTCTATAGAAGGAGGGCAACATTGAATAATGAATTTATTTCAATTCATAATTTATAGCAACCTCATCCCACTGTATAGAGACACTAACAGTACTAATGATTGACCTTGTATACTCTTTCATTGCAATCTACCTTAGTAAAGCATTTCCCATGTTTAATGGTTCTAAAATAAGCTCTAGTGGTGGCTTAATTACAAGCTCTATTAAAGGCTCTTGGACTAGTATCCAATCTTTTTAAGTGATTTTTAGGTATTTTAACGTTATCAAAGAAAGGTAAGAGTTGATTCCCAAGGGATTTCTTACCTTGCATATACTAACAAAAATAATAATTAAGTTTAAGCACTAGAAAGTACTACAAATAAAAAGAAAAATAAATAACAAAAAGAAATAAAAATAATCAAAAAAATAACAAAACAAACCACAAATATTCATAGAGTTTTTTAAGAAATTTGAAAAAAAAAACTAAAACACCAATTGCTTGGTAAAGATGCCAAATATTTGATGCACAAATTTTGTATTATAAAAAGCTCCCAAATGCACGAGTCACTTATAATAAGTGATAAGCATACTTCTAAGGTCAATCTCTCATGAAATTGCAATGGTTTTAGATAATCTTTCATTTTTCTTAAAAACTTAAACAAACAATAAGCGAAAAACAAAACCTAAACACTCTACAACAATAGTTGGGTTTGAAAATCCTAAATTAATAACAAATAATAAAATAACTAAATATAGATTTGACTCAAAATAAAATCAAGGCAATAGATAAAATCAATGAAAAATTTATGAGAAGTTTTGGTAGTTAACCAAGCTTACTTACAAATATTTAGGTTAATTAAAATATAAATTTAGATTATTGATTTTTCTTTTTAAATACAAAAACCCTATGATGAGGATCATTTTCTTTGTTAATCAAAATAATTAATGTCCTATAATCTTGATGTTTTATTAATTGATTAAATTGTGCCTAAGTGATGAAACAAAATCAGCATCGAGTTAGCAATACTAGTTTTGCAAATAGTTTGGTTTTATAGAAAATGACAAGTATACTATTGTGTCCTTAGAAGAACACAAAATCGTGCAAGTATACACGATCACAAGTAATAAACTTGATAAGTAAATTATCATTTCCACAGATATTTGTTACTACAATTTGTTGAGTACTAAAATTATTTCAATCTGATTTTATCCAAATGATCGAAAAGTTTGATGATATTTAACTAAAATGATTTTTGTAAACAACAAAAAAATAAGAAAATTCTAGGATTGCAGTTTTCACCAAATTAATCCACTCGAATCATATTATTTTCTCTTGATTTATGTTTTTTGTAAATTTAATTTGTCAACCAAAAACTTCTAATTTTATCCATACATATCTTCTGAGCTCCATATAGACACATCTCGCTAAAATAATTCACTATATTCCTATGAGAATTAAATTCATCAAGATTCATTACGTTCAAAGTTCTCAAATGGTCACATGTATAATAAAGGTATATTCCTATCCTTCATATACATGTGTTATTCTACCCACGAGCAATTACACGAAAATGCTTTTTTCAAGTTTATTTAAGTGTCACAAAAATGTCTTTCTCAAGTTTATTTATGTGTCACAAATCAATTGATTAATCTTCCAATTAATAAAAAGCATTAAGCACAAATAGAATAAAGAAATCAAAAATCTAATAAATCATTCAAAAATAATTAAATCCAAGCTTCATAAATTTAACAACACAACAACCCTAGATAAATTAAATTACTTCATAATAAAAATTAAAATTATAAAATGAAAATACTAAAACATTTAGGGAATATTAGTTGAAGAAGACAAAGAAAATTAGAATTTCATCTACATAGAAACACAAGCGTGTTCCCAAATCTACACGTCCAACCTCCTTAATTTGGCAATAAATGCCTATTTATAGCTAAAAATATACATCAAAAAATATTTTTATAATAATCACGCGTGAATAGTGGGGGACATCGAAAATAATATTAAAGATACCCATGGAAAAAAATACAAAACAGTTGGAGAGTGCGTTGGTTCTGTGTTTTCGTTTCAATTCACACCTACCACGTGTCAGCATCTAATTGGCTGTAAGAAATAAGGGGACACGTGGCAGACTTTCATACGATGTGATGAATGGGTGCACGAGGGACACGTCGCACGGGATAATTGTTGGCAAGACACATGGGGGACGCAGAAGCTGTTGGAAACGCGGGTCATTTCTATGTTTTTGTTTTAACCAACACATGCCGCATGTCGAACCCTGATTTGTTGAAATGAATATTCGAGACACGTGGCATTGCATTATTTGTTGGAATCATAGGGTGCACGATGTTTCTCTGGACCGCATCGCAAGGGAGCATTTCTGGAATAGACACGTGGGTTCTACCCTACACGCCGACCTGTGCAGCCAGATGGGCCTCACATGGTGCATCGAGCAATGCGCAACAGGGAAACGAGTCCAATTTCTTTTGTCGCGTCTAGCTTCTATGCTCCTGATCATAACCGTTGAGTGCCTGATCAGACGGTATGTGTTGCGCGTTGATGATGGCACGCGTGGTCTCCTTTTCCTGCGTAGAAAATAAATTTCCTTAATTGTAGTTTAGCCCTCTAATTTAATTCAAATTAACTTTTACACTATTATTAATTGCAATTAAGCCATTTTTTCTAATTTAAATTAACTTTTAAACTTTCATTAATTACAATTGAGCTTTATTTTAATTCAAATTATATTTTAGATTTTAATTGCGTCTAGCTTTATTTTAAATCTAATTTTCAGATTTAAGGTTTTAATGAAAAATAATATATTTCTCTCTAACATCCTTAATATAAAATTTTGAATAAAAACAAGATCAATTTATTTTATAGATATGTTTTACTTATTTAATATTTCGCAAGCATAACAACGTTATTATTATATCATATTTACAAGCAGCCAACTATGTTAAATTTAATAACAGAAAAATTAAATATAATATATAAGAATAAAACATAAAAATAACTGTAAAGAATTCATTTTAAAATTATACCTGAAAAAAATCCTTTTAGAATTTTGATGTTATTTCTAATTCTAGAAAACCTCCAAACGGATTTTCATTTTCGTTTATTGAATCAAAAACAAGACATTTACAAAATCATAACTATTTTTTCTCAAAAAGAAAAGAGTTTTAAAACTAAAAAACTAAGAAAACTTTCTAGAGAGAGAAAGCTATAAAGAAATATAAGAGCTTTTAAGAGATGATTTTTACAATGGGGGTCCTTTTATTGGTGAGGAAAAGGCTAAAAAAGTGGAAAAATATCTTAAAAATTGGTCTTAGACACGTTTGGATAGTCTAGCACGCGTATGGGTGAGATTTGTGGTGAGACGGGAGTTGAGCACGTGGGATAGGCATTGGCTAGGTAATTTTGTCCATTTTTTTCATTTTTTTTACGTTTCCTCATTTTTTGTAACTTATTTGTATAATAATGAATACTACAGTTTAAATATTGTGATGTATTACTTTCAATATTTTTCTTCTAGTCTTTAAATTATTTTTGAAGCAAAAATACTTGAAAAATAATATAAATACTCGTAATTTCGAAAATATAAATTTATATAAAATATGATAAAATCATATAAATATAAATCTATTTAATTAATTAAAGTACATTAAATCATGGTAATTTTAGTGTTTTTTAAGCACTCGTTACCAAGGAAATAGCAAACCATTTAAATCAATACAATTGTTCTTTGTAAAGATTATGAATGTTAGTTGTTTTAGTGGCGAAACATTTGCATGTAAACTTGTCTTTAAGCTAGTTATCAAGTTGTTCAAAAATATCAAGTCTATCAAGTAAAGTTAAAGAAACACTCGAGTTTTAGATAGTCGTACTTTAGGTATATCTTTTATAACTATCACACATAATATTTCACTCATGCATTTAATAGCACATATTCTCAAAACTTGTAATTATTTTTACTGCTAAAATATTTATTTAAACTCAAATCCATTTATGAAATTATCAATTTTTCATTTCTTAAATATGTTTGAATATTTTCGGAATGTGTCATAAAAATAACTTTTTATAATATTAAGACTTTTAATGAGCTTTGTATAATTAAGCCTAAAAATATTTAACCCTAATACTACTCTATAGAGTCCATCGAAAAAGCCAAAAAATGTTTAAAGGACATTCATATCTCTTTGGCATAATTAGAGTAAAGGGTGGCAAGTAAGGAATCAGATACAGTACTGATAGAAATTACATAAATATCATTAGCTATATCAGCAAGAGAAATCAGTAGAAAGAAATTAGAGGTAATTGGAAATCACTAGAACCCGATATTTCGTTGTAAACTAATATTGATTCAATAAATTAGAGTAAGTTCTCTACATTGATTCTCAAGTATATCAAAACGAATTAATGCAATATGGACGCACATGTAAAGATTTGAATGAGATTATATTATTGTCCTATGATTTGTTATTTATTTCATTACTATTCATTTGCCTGTTGAATTAGATGGTGTCTGGTTAGGACCTCGTTTCATAACTATGGCAATTGAGAATAGTTTAATTTTCAATATTTAGTTGACTGCTTGCATGATTCAAGAGAAATTGAGAGAAAAAAGGTGATCTTATTTCATGTGATAAGATATATTGATAAAGTGATAATCTTGGATTTTAGATAATATATTTTATAATCACATAATTTCTTCTTGATTAAAGATTTACTTGGATCAAATAATTTTATGCGATCAAGATTATTTAAATTAATTATTAAATTTTAAAGAAACTATTTGTATTGAACTTATGATTAATATTTTTGTTATAGGATTTGTTAGTTGATTTGATTTAATTGATATACACTATGAATCATCTAGTTAGAATTATTCATTATTAAATCTATTCTAAAACACACACAAATACTTCTTTTTTTTATGCTAACCCTACTTGTAGTAACTTTGAAAATACGTCTAATTGGTTGGATCTTATTGGAACGTTGGTTTGGATATCGCACACGCTTATCTTAAAAACTGTGAAAATAGAGTAGGGGCTCATAAGTAAGGTACATTAAGATACTATCCTATAGAGGGTAGCATAAGACCGGGTTTATACTTGAACATTTGGTTTTCATAATGGAAAGTTAAGTAGTCCGATTGGCTGGTGGTTTTCCTCTTAGGTTATGGTTATGGCCTAAGTTGTTTCCACTTAAAAATATCATATGTTATTCGTTACTTTCCACACTTTATATTTACACGCAATTGCTTGTCTGGTCACTTTATTTAGGTTATTAAATTATAAATTGATAAAATTTAAAAATAACATATTCACCTTTTTAGGTTAATTAAGTTTGTATTATAAACTTTAGATTGGTATTAGAGCCTACCCTAGACACACATTCCCATTGATAGACCAAATGAGAGAATGTGGGTCATCTGTTAGACCCCTACTATTTGATGGGTATAATTACCCTTACTAGATGGCACTCATGCAAGCCTTTTTTAGACAAGATGAAAAAGTTTGGGATGTTATTCTTGATGGTTAGAAACCATCTTCAATAATAAAAGATGGTGTGATAACCATAACTCCTAGAAAATATTAGACTATTGAAGAACGCACCTTTAGTGGGGAAAACCAAGAAGGTCTAAGCACAATCTTTGCTACAATGTCGATGGATGAGTTCTATCACATATCCGACTATGAGACTTATAAAGATGTATAGAATACACTTTTTCTTTCTCATGAGAGAACTTTCCTAGTGAAATAGATTGCTAACATCTCAGTTTGATTCTGTTAAAATGAGTAGCATTGAAACTTTCGAATAATTCTATTATCACTCTTATGATATGACTAATGCATACTCTAACCTTTGTGAGAAAATTCCACAACCTTAATAGTATAATACAAGATGAAAGCTACAACGGTGGAGGAAAGAAAGACTATAGACACACTAAAAATTGATGAACTTATTGGGTAAATCCAAACTTATGAGCTTACTCTTGACCTACCCAAGAAAAACAAGGATGCGTCATTCAAAAACTCCAAAAAGAACATCTCTGATAGTGATGAAGATACGAGGGATGATTCACTAGTCTTACTAGCATGAAAATTTAAGAAGTTTATATGAAAAAAAAGTCAATAGGATAATTAATCTAACAAGGGACAATCTAGTCGCTCAAGGGACCAAAAGTCAAGAGAACTCAAGACTGTTAGCTTTGATGGTAAGAAACCTAAACCCACTAGTCCTCAATGCTTTACTTATGTGGGCTTTAGCCATATTACTATAGAATGTGCTAACAACAAAAAGAAAGTTCAAAGAGCCTTTAATGTCACACCCAGTGACACAGAAAAGTGAGTAGGATAATGTTAGTAACTGAGAGGATGATGACACCAACTATCGTGCCTTCACCGTAACTAACAAAGAATACCACAATAACTCTGACCCTAGCTCGGATGAAGAAAATAAGGGAGTAAACTCTTCTTCATTTTTTGTCTAAGTTTAATGTATTGAATTATGATGAACTATTCATGGATTGTCTAGGTGCTAGGAAAGGGAGAGATAAACTACTTATTGAAGTAACTAAACTTAATGATATCATTGATGTTCACAAAACAAATTCCTCTAGCCTAGAAAAATACAAAAAGGAATTATCTGAACATATTAATTCCCTAAATATGAGTATAGTAGAAACCATATAGGGGAATAAAAAGCCTAGGTAAGAACTTAGTATTTCTAAAGAAACAATGAGGAACTTGACCATTGGTGCTAAAAATGACAAAAGTCCTAGACTATAGAAAGTCACATGGTGATACGCACAACCTTGGTTATATGGATGAAAGATCCATACCTTCCATATCAAAAACCACATTTGTTAGGACCACTAACTCTACTCCTACTATTACTACTTATGAATAAAGAACTATTGCACCTATGTAAAAAATTCTATTAAGTTTGTGTCTATCTATCATCATTATGGTAGGAAAATTCATATAAGACCAAAATGTAGATTTTTGATGAATGCTCATGAACTTAATAATTCTTTCCATGTTTCACATAGTTGGACTCATAACCATCATTCACCTATGCATCTGTATCGTATTCTAGGATGAATGAAATTATAATAATGTGTTCAAAAATTCTACTAGGAAACATGAAGTCTTAGGTTTAAAGAATCAAGTGAAATTTAATACGTTTAATGCTAGGACTCATTATCATCATCCTATTATGCATACTGCATCTTCATTAGAGATGAATGTGAAAAGTACAACTAAGTTCAAGAACATGCCTATGAAACCTAAGGTACTTAAGTCCTAACCCAAAGATATAGAGTAACGAAAATGTAAGTAAATTTGGGTTAGGAAAGATTTTTTCCCAATTACCTGATTGTCTTTTATTATTTCACCTAGGTACTTTTGTTACAGTGCTTAAACGACCCTAGGTAAGCAATTTTTATTGTCTTTATTTTACTTATTAGTTAATTTAAAAAAAAATGTTAAGTTACTATGCCAAAACTGAGCTTTAAAGTCACTTAATAATCAATTTTAAATGTTGTGACTTAAAAATTTAAAGTCGGTTCAATGCGTGAACCGACTTTAAATTCTGTATTTTTTTTACAAAATTTGCTCATTTTCTACTATACTCAAAACATGTATTCGATCACATAATAGCAATAAAAACCAAAATCTATTTAACAAAGTTTAAATAATACAAATAATTGAAAAATTAAATATTAATTAATTACTTGAGAATTAAATTTATTAATAAAAAATTTATATACAATACATGTATATTTAACTTAAATTACAAATAAAATGATGTCGTCTCTTTTGTCATAGATTTTGTGATATTCTCACTTTATTTCAAAAAGAGGAAGTTTGGTTTGTATAGAATTACCAGCATAGTGACCAGGAAACTAGGAAAGAGAGATAAGATGGAGTTTGGGCAAAAAACAGTTGGTCCATATAACAATTAATTCTCCTAAATACATAAGCACGTAAACATCCATCAAACAATGAGCCAAACTTCAGAGACACAGGAATGAAGAAATTAAAGGATTATAAAAATTACCATGGTGTTGTCATATGTTATTCAAGATCATCAGATTCTTCTCCTGATGTTATAATTTGAACCAAGTATTTTGTCCATTTTTCTTGTAAATCATCAAAAATTTGCATATCATAGCCCCACTTGTTCCAACCAAAGAACTATATGTAATTAAATTCAAAATAAGAATGTAATATCATAAATTCACAAAAATAACTTATATATTTTAAGAGATTAGTAAAAGAGATTATCACATCGACACCGGAGTGATATAATAATAACCTTATCCCTTCGAAATCATATTACCACTGTATTAATATTTTGTCTATAAATATGAACCTATCTAGAATGAAACTGGTATTTTTAATGCTATAATGAGCTCTAAATATGAAGTCAAGTGTAACTCTGATTTATTACTTGGGTTGGTTGGGTTTTGGTGCCCATAAACTTATGGAACAACTATTTTTTACCTAACCAACCCAAGTAACAAATTGGAGTTACACTTTAAATCTTACTACAAATGATTTCATATTTTGTAAAATATTTAAGCGTTATATATAATAAATAAAATATATAATAAAAAAAATAATAGACTATTTACATAAACTTTAAATCTTACCACAAATGATTAATCAAATAGAGGAGGACTCCCATGTGAGGTAGCTATTGGAAGGACATTCTCATCAAAACATTCATCGTGATGTGATAGATGGTAAGAATGCACAGATTGCATTGGAGAAAATGAACCATTACCTAATTGCATCTACATTCTTGGCATAAAGAGACGACCAATAGGGTGACTATATAGGTTGGGTGCCATGAGATTGCATGGGTGGCATGTCTGGTATGGATGGTAGCATGACTAACATGAATGGTTGCATATTTGGCCAATAGGGCATGCCCTGATTGTAGTATGCTGCCATGCCTAACATGTATTGTGATTGATATTCCTTTAAAGTGGCAATCTCACTTAACATTAAGGCCTTAAAGGAGCTAAATTCTTCTTCAATTTTACAATACTTCTCCTTACTGACCATCTGAGACTTTTGTTTTGGAATGTTAAGAAACTCCATATAACCATCATATTGGCTTCCTCCCCTAACACGACTAGGATGCTTGCATCCGAATGTATGATATATAGCATCTATCCCTGGCTATTCGATTATTTCACTCCTGGATATTTGTTCTTGAATAGCTCTCTACAAATAATAAAGAAAACAAACATATCATACATTATTACATCAATTAGAAAAAATTATAAGGACTTTGTATCAAGTTAAATTACTAACCAACTTATTTAGTTGTTCTTCTCTTTGTTTAGTCATTGGTCTTGAATTATTTGTTTTGGGGGTCTTTGTTTCTATATATACAATTCAGATTAGGTAACCAGTCTACCCAATTCAACTTATTGCATAAATTAAATAAATTTATTAACCATGAAATTAACTTAAATTTGAGGAAAATAAATATAAAAATATTTATAAATTAACAACTTAATAATACCATTCTTTGTCTAACTTCAAGATTTGAAAACTTCCTAGTATGGTTAGGAAGAATATTCTGCATTTGCATATTATGATATTCTTTCGTAATAATTTGAAATTCATCCGTACGTCTATAATCCACGAAGTCTTTCCAAACTTGGGTTCAATCCAGGGTGTTCTTTAGGGATTTTTTATAGTTGTACTTCATCAAGTTGTTCCAAATATGAAAACACATAATTTCTGGTCAATCTAGAAGTTTTGTTTTCCTTCCATGCCTTATTTTCAATCTTATAACACTTGCTCATCCAAGTGTCAGGGACTTTATAATGATTCTGTAAAAAGACACTACAAAAGATGAGATATAATACAAAAAAGATATAATACATGTAATTAGTTATAAAATAAAAGAGACTTACATAAATGGTTTTTCATATTTTGAAATTTTCAGCTTCATCAACCTTAGTCCAATCATTTATATTGATTGGTATACTTGACTTCACAAGTCTACCAATAGAGAATTTCAATTGTTGGCTATTTTCCCCTAATGGATTACCAGTAGCATCAAATAAAATGGGTACTCTATCATATGGGTTAAGCGGAGCATTAGGTATATTCGCCCAACCTCTTCTTTTCAAATGCCCCAATGGATCTTTTGAATCTACAAGTTCTGGTACCCTAGGATCTATGAAATATCTACGAACAATGATACAATAGAAATTAATTGACAATTTTAAGTCCAAACATATAAACATACATGAGTTAATATAATAATATAGAACATACATTATGTTTAATTAGGTTGTTGATCATATATATATAAATATTCCTTCATAATCACTTTGAGTCCATGACAAAGAATCAACGTCATCAACTAGATCATCACATATATTAGGCAATTTGTTTGAGAAATGACTAATATTGGATAATGTATCAAGCATGTCATCATCTTCTAAAGCATCACAATGGTAGAAATTTTTTTATGAAGACATTAACACAACAGACCATCTTGTGTCAATTTAATCGCTCACGAAAAATACTTGTTTTGGATTAAGTGCTAACATGAAAGGATCATTAGTGTAACTTATCTTGGATAAATTTACAAGGGTAAATCCAAAATCATCTATTTTGTATTCAACATTGATAACATCTTCGACCTAATCACACAAGAATATTGTTTCATGGAAGACTTCATAATCGAGTTCCCAAATTTCTTGAATTATACCATAATATGTTCTATCAGAAAGTATAGGATTACCATCTTTTGAACTAACAAATTGCATAGTTTGTGTAATCATCTTCATACCACTATTCTGATTTACTCGGACTTTGTCCCTTGCTTGAGTCGTAAACCTCGATCCATTAATCGTGAAACCAGAATATGATTTGATATCGAATTTTGGACCATGTGCAAGCCATTCTAAACTTTCTATTATTTTATGATTGGGTTTGCTGAGTTCAACTCGAATCTATGCATACAAAAACATGAAATGTGTTTAAAATAAAATTTTAAATCATTGCATAGAAGTACTAATGAATTCTTGTATGTGACATTTACATAGTTGCAAAACCAATTAATAAGCTCTCACTTATGTTCATCATACAACCATTTTTCTCCTCCTTTTTTTATAATGAGGATCAATCTTCAATAAGTTTAAATGCATTCTATAATATTATTAAAGATATATCAATTAGATATCATTAATAGTTAAATATAAAATAATTTTATTTTAAATGAAAAAGGTTGAACTTGTCATCACTTACTCTATGTACGGTTATGCCTCATTATTATTTACCAAAATGATTTGGTGTGCTTTTTCCCATCGAGTATGATCAATAAACAATTTCTTACTTCCACTAAGCATAGGGTTACCTACTTGGATCATGTGACATTCTAAGAATAACTTGTGCATAGGATTCTCAATTTCATTGCAACCACTAAAGTATTCAGAACAAAACTCAATGGCCTCTTCAACAATGTAACATTCCACCATGTATCCTTTAGGTTGATTTATATTATTTACATATCCTTTAAGGACTTGCATCTATCTCTCAAAAGGATACATCCATCTTAAGTAAGTAGGACCACACAATTGAACCTCTCAAACTAAATGAACACACAAGTGAATCATTATATTGAAGAAAAAAGGAGGAAAATATTTTTCAATTAGACACAAATTCTCTACAACATCTTTCTATAAAGAGTTTATCTCACCAATTGATATAGGTTTCTTGCATATTGTATTGAAGAATGAACAAAGACGAATTATTGATAATTGAACATGTTTTGGAAGAATTTATCTAATAGCAACTAGTAATAACTGTTGTATTAAGATATGAAAGTCATATGATTTCAATCCATAAAGTTTCTTATTGGTGATAGACATAAAATTTCTTAAGTTGGATGAGTAACCATCAGGAAGTTTCACACCTACCAAACATTTACAAAACACATCCTTCTCTTTTGTTGACATTGTATATGATGCTGGTGGCAAGTATGTTCAATTCTTATTATTTTCCACCCTTGGTGTTAATTCAAGTTGTATGCCTAGTTTCTTTAAATCCATTATTGATTTAATTTCATCCTTAGTTTTTTCAAGTGTATTAAGTAGTGTACCAATCAAGCACTCACATACATTTTTCTCAATGTGCATGATATCTAAGATATGACGAATGTGTAGGTCTTTCCAACAACCATGATCTAGTGATTTAGTAACATTTTCATTTTCACCCCTTTTATTAGTTGACCTCTTTCATTTCCCTCCATTAGTGAGTATTTTTTTTCATCTTTTCATATCATTTGAATGTCATACCATTCAATTTCCTAAATATATCAACACCTTGCAAAGGTTGGGGTGCAAGATCATGATCTTCTTCACCATCGAACAGTTTCTTTTGGTATCTAAACTTGTGTCCAGATGGAAAAAATCTTCTATGTATTATACAAGACATATTTTATCTGTGAACAAGATAAGTTGCAGAAGTTCCATCACTACATATAAGGCATCCCATATAACCTTTTTGTTGCATGTCATGATAAGTTCCTATAGGTAGGAAAATTATTAATTGTCCATAAAAGAATCTCCCTCAAGTTAAAGTGTTCCTCTTTATGTGCATCGTAAACATTTACACTATCATTCCACAACGTCTTTAAATCATCTATAAAAGGCTATAAATATACATCAATATCAACATCGGGTTATTTTGGTCCTAAGATTAATAATGTTAACATCATGAATTTTATTTTCATACACAACCATGGAGGAAGGTTGTATGTTACCATAATTACTAGCCAACATCTATATCTACTACTAAGGGAACTATGTGGACTAATTTCATCAAAAACAATGGCAAGACAAAGATGGTGTAGATCATATGTAAATTGAGGGGATAAATTATCTACTACTTTTCAATTTGGAGAATCCCAAGAATGACGTAGCACCCCATCATTAGATCGATTATCTGAATGCCAAGTCAACATCTTTGATGTCTCTTTACTTTTGAACAACCTTTGAAAGTGAGGAATCCGAGAAAAGTACCAAAGAACCTTTACAGGCACGTCTTTCTTAGGTGTTGTCTCATTTGTAGCATGCTTTCATCTCGATTCTTTACACATTGGACAATCATCTAATGTCTCATATTCTTTTCTATAAAGAATGCAATCATTTAGAAAAGCATGAATCTTATGATATTCCATGCCAAATCGACTAAGAGATTTCTTCACTTCATACATTGAAGATGGCAATTCAATACTCTCAGGAAACATATCTATTAGTACATTTAGTAATTCTATGAATCCCTTGTCAGAAAAACCATTTTTTGCCTTCACATTGTACAAATGAACCAATCTTGACATTTTAGTGTATTTCTTGCATTCTAGATACAACGGTTTTTCGACATCTTCTAGAAGTTTTTTAAAGGTTTCAGGATCATCCTCATGTAGTTCATCTTCAACACCATGAAACATATTTTCTGTTTGTACATTATGATTAGATGAATATAATCCACTCACATTCTTATTTATGTCTTTCCCATGAGTATTATCAATATTTTCTCTATGATAATACCAACATTTATCAACATTTATCAACATTTATAACTCAAAAGAATACCACTACAGATAAGGTGATACTTAACCTCATCAACGTCATGAAATCATTCATTTTTACATTTAACACATGAGAATTGAATCATACTAATTTCATCATTACAATTAATTTCTACAAGAAAATTCCAAGAAACTTTCAACTCCAGAAATGTAGTCCTGCTCAATTCTACACTTTGACATCTAAGATTTGTCCATTTTTTTATTAATGACATTAAGCATATTAAATATGTATCTAATCAATATATTTCAGATATTATTATATATGCATTCTCTAATTATTAGAATATCTATCAAAACATCATATAAAAATAAATACATAAAAACCAAACATAACAAATATATACACATAAATATAATTATATGAGATTGATTGTAATTACTAATAATAATATTCCACGTCATTTGAGTTGGTTTCAAATTTAAGATATATATAAAACAAAATTTATATAACAATTTTGTGATGATTAATATTTTTTTTAAATAACTACACTTCTTCAAACCTAAATTTTTAATGAACATCATATTGTTGAATCATGTTTTTCCCATTTCATATTAACAAAAATAAATAAATTAAAAACCAATCTTAAATCACAGTCATAAATATATAAATTTATTTTATTACGAAAATTTATGCAAAACCTACATAATAAAAATAATAACATACACATAATACAAAACCTACATAATACAAAATTTTATATACATAAATAATAACACATAATATACAAAAAAAATATGAATAATAAGTGCGTAGGATTAATAAAAATACTTACAAGAGTAAATAAAGTGACAAAATAAAAGAAATGAAGAAAAAATAATGTTTTGTAAGTGAGAAAATAGGTATAAAAAATTTGAGTATTTTGCTCAAAAAATAGGGGATCTAGAAGATATATTGAAGAGAAAGAAAACTCACTAAACGACACTAGAATTAGTGGTCATAGGTGGCCAAAAAATGAGAAAGAAGTGGAGGAGGAGTTTTAGTCGGCTTTGGGTTTTTGGGAGTGTTTACATGTAGTGCTGAAATATTGTTTCTGTCTAATGGGGAAGAAAGAAGAGAAAATGAAAATATCCACGTGTGTAGCATTGGTTGACATGTAGAATCGAGAGAAAATAAAAATATCCACCTGTGTAGCGTTGGTTGACATGTAGAATCAACGTTACATCCTACGTGTAGTGTCGGTTCAACACGTCAACTGACGCTACAATCTACTTGTTTTAAGTCAGTTTTTTAACGAACCGACTTTAAATTCATTATATGTCAATTTTTCCCAAAAAATCGACTTTAAATCTCGACTTAAATGATCACTTTTGTAGTAGTGAGTAGAATATTTTTGGCCAACAATGTATTAGACTTATTCAACACTTACATACGTATAACCTTGTTTTTAGTGACTTAACTCATTTTAATGTTTATTGTACAAATGATTCAACAATTTTGATGTGTGCAAACACATATTTTTTACATATGATGATCGATATTGATATAAACTTATTCACATACTCACGAACACATAAATTATTATTAGTTCAAACATATTCGCACAATGCAATTCGAAAGGACCATGTCGTTGCACACTTTTTATCTTGTTGTGGTGCAAAATGTTTAACATCCCCAATAATAAATCCCGAGAGTTGTTCAACATGGCACACTATTTCCTTCACTATAGTACGTGTTATATGTTGGCATTTGTTTTGTGCCCCTTACACATTGGTTGATATTTGATGTAAAGTTTACATGCCTTTGTCTTTTTAGCTCTTAGGGTGATATTTGAGTATTCTAAGTGTTGTATTTTCGTGTGTTGATATGTTTATCTCTTTTGAAGCTAAAAACATCTGAAATTCAACAAAACATACTCGTGGTTTTGAAAAAATAGATATGTATAAATAATCAAATAAAATATTATAATAAAACCTATTCGTTCCAAATAAGTACATGTTACAGAATATGGGTGTTTTTTAAATATTTGTCAAATTTACCATATGAAAATTAAGATGAAGTGTGATACTAGAGGAGTAGTGATTTCATATTTATCATTGTCTTCAATCAATTAAAGGATTAAATGCATTAATTCTCCTCATAATTTACGATGATGGACTAATTGCTATAAATGGTGTTAATTTACTATTAAATGCTGTTATTTTATTTCTTTTCTCATATTTTGTAAGTAAATATACGATGATTAACGTATTGCTATATAAACTTCAAACATAAAATTTTAATAAAAAGATTATTCAAACATATTTAGTAGGATATGCTATTTTGACATGGGATTCATAAAATTTCATGCTCATATTTTGATTTATAAGATAAAAATATATTATAACAAAAATCAACAGTAATGTTTATCATTTTATTGGTAATTCAGCACAATTTCATCTGAATTTTCATTTAAATTATGTAGTTTTCTTCTAAAAACCATATGAAGTGTTCATTTTATAGAAGAAAAAATCCATTATTTTCTCCATCAATCAAATTTGAGTTACAATTATCTTGCATGAATGACAGGTTTTCTGCATGAAAATTGGGATTTATTATTATTATTTTTATTTTTGTTAAAATGAAAATTAGGAAAGTCATAATTTTGGAAATTTATTTGAGCATTCTTTCATTTTTTTTTCTTTTTAGCTGCTTTCACATGGATTTACGTCAGGGTTACTTTTTTCTTCAATGAAGCAATAAAAGCCCTTCCTTAAAAAAAGTCATTATTAGTATTTAAAAAAAAATCAATGAAAGGATTAAAACCACAGGCACAAGTTATCATTCTTCACTCAATTTCATCTCATAATAGAAAATTCATTCAATTTAGTTTCTATATCAAAGAACTCTCGAGATATTTAACATGATATTTGTCGAAAATAATTAAAATGACATTTTTTATTGACCCAATTCAATTTTTGTACACAAGAAGAAAATAACTATTATAATTTAAATACAAAGGCATAAACTTACCTACAAATATTGTTTAGTATTAAAAAAATAATTCTAATACATTTAGTAAGACTGGTATTCACCCATATTCAATCTTATATATATGAGTAAGAGAATCCTATATATATATATTTCTATTCATAATCCTTTGAAACTCAGAAGGTGCATTTTTTAGTCCAAAAGGCATAACATTCCACTCAAACTGCTCAAATGGAACAGTGAATGCAGTTTTGTACCTATGTTGGGGCTCGATTTGAATCTGTCAAAAGCCTGATTTCATATCAAACTTGGAGGATATTGATGATGAATATAATTTTTGAAGCAAGTCCTTTTTGTTGGGGATAAGGTACCTAATCCATTTTAAGGCTTGGTTCAAAGGTTTATAATTGATGACTAGCCGAGGAGTTCCTCTTTCAATCTCGGCCGATTTGTTGACATAGAAGGCCGCACAGCTCCACGGCGATCTGGATTTTGAGATTAAATTCTTAGATAGGAGATATTTGATCTCTTTTCTACAGAACTGTTCGAGGTCACCATTCATTTGAATAGGCCTTGCTTTTGTAGGAATATCCTTTTCTTTAAATGATGGTTCATATGATAAATCTACCATGTGTTGTTTTCTTTCCCAGAATGCACTGGGTAATTCGGAACATACTTCTTTTTCAAAAGAAGTTTGTAATTTAGAGATTTTATCCTTAATCTCTGGGATCAGAAGTTCTTTCTCAATGGTATGAGATTGAACATTGGTTTTGAGATAGAGAAGGTCCTTTTCTCTATGATTAATTATAACATAAATCTCCTTTGGAGAGATTAAATAAGTTTTAATGAGATTGAGATCTCTTGTTTTGGGTTCTTCAATGAAAGGAAAGATGAAAGCCTGTGCTCCCATCTTGAAAGAAATCCTATCATGTTGAACAGAATAGGGTGTAATGATATCCATGAATGGAGTGCCTAATATGACTGAATAGCTTATATCAGATACTATGACAAATGGAGTTTTGATTAGGTATAATCCTTTTAGAATCGATACCTCAGTTTTTCCAATAATACTCATGCGAGATTTATTGGTAGAATTAAGGCGTTCTTTAGTAGGTTTGTGAAACCTTATGGGAACAATTGATGGGGAAATGCAATTGAGATCGGCTCCTGTGTCAAATAGAGCAATGGTCTCAAGTTTTGAATCATCAAGGAATACTAGGGTTATCCTAATTTTATATTTTTTGGTGGTAATTTTTCTTAAGTTTTAGATATCTTGATTATTTTGAGTAAGATCATCTTCCGAATCACTCACATAGGTTGTTATTTTATCTCCATTATTAAGTAGTTGAAACTTAATATCATATTCTTTTAGTTTTTTCTTTAAGCTGGTGGAGTTCCAGTTTAATAGTTTTGATTTCCAATTTTAAGTCTTGAATTTGACTTTCTAGTGTGATAACTTTGTTCTTTCTTTCCAAAACAGCAGTGAGGTTGTAATAGCCTTTGCTGGTACTTAGAATTTCAGAATTTTTTAATGGTATTTAATCCAAAGATGTAGTTAAGTATTCTACATATAATTTGGTTAATGATGGATCGTTTAACTTAAGGAATTTTTCTTGAAGTTGTTCATCTTCTTCCTTAGTTAATACATTAATATTTTTATTTGAGGAATCTGAATTGCTTGTTGCAAATTCATCTTCCTGGGGATTGGATTCTTCGTCTGACCATTGTTCAAACTCAGATGATGAGGGTGTATCTACCATAAGAGCAGATATTTTGGCAAAGGTGTCTTCTTCAAGATTTAATTCATGAAGTTTTTTTAGACATTTTGCAATAATTTATAGTGTGACCTTTCTTGCCACATTTATAACATTTAAACTCTTTAAAGTTTTTAAAGGGTTTTTTATGATGTTTTAAATCCTTATTAAAGTTTTTATAAGGTTTTTTATAAAAATTCATTCTCTTTTCAAAGAATGGTTTTCTTGATTTTGAAAACTTTTTATAAGTTTTATTATATTTCTTATAAGGTTTTGTTTGGTTTTTGCTGCAAGTTCCCTCGCAGGTTTTATCAATAGAGAAGTTGCCATCAAATTGTTTGCAGAATGATCCAATTTCTCTTTTTGAAACTTTAAGTTCCAATTTCATTTGTTTTTGGATTTTCAAATCTTGACAAATTTAAAGACCCTAGTTTTGAGCAAAACTGATTAACTGACCATAGGTTAGTTGATCATATGGGATGATATGATTCCCATAAGTTTCGCAGATTTTGTTTATGGTTTTCTCACCTAAGAGGGGAGGAAGTCCTGCTAGGAATTTCTCCTTCTAGAATGGTTGAATAGAGTCATCTCTTAACATAACTCTAGACAGGAATGTAGTTTTATAATTTTGAAAATCGCTCATCTTCCTACATTTTATGTTGGAAAGAAGATCAACATTTTTATCTTTTAAATGGGATGGATCCCCCATAAAATGATGTGATATGGTAAAGAGTAATGTTGATACGGCATCCTATATAGGAGCACCTTGATGGGAAAGTATGGGTGTACCATACTCATCAGTCAATATTGCATTGCAGATATCTGACTGTTGTTGTTTTGATAGATGATGATCCCACCATCCTTTTAGTTGGCCTGAAAAGCCAGCTATTAATAATTCAACAACTGTTTTATCAGTTGTATCGATTTAGGTTTTATAAGCATTTGATGCCATGGTCATTTGCTGTAAGATATTTAATATCTCATGATCAGTCATGCTATCTATGTTCCAAACATAGATAGAGGACGCATTATACTTTGTTTGGATAACCTGGCTAGGTTGGGTACCTATGGTGTGAGGATACCTAATTGGGCTAGGTTCTTGCCAAGCTAATTTTTGAAGAAGAGGAATAGGTTCAGAAAGGGTTTCCTGGGAACTATCCTCAGATGATATATCAGATCCTAGTTTGCTAAGAATACTAAGATCCTGTAATGGGTTTTGAGTTTGTTTTGAAGTCACTGGTGACTCAGGAACAACTAATCCTAAATTGTTTGAAAATTGTTCTTCTAATTGGGACCTAAGGGTATTATTCCAATTTTGAAGTTTTTCAAATTTTGATGTTATTTCTTCCTGGGTTGGTTTGGAGACCTGGAAGGGTTTGAAGATAGGGTTTTTTACTATCCTATCTGCAAGTTGATAAGAATTAGAGGGGATATCTATTTTTAGATTTTTCTCTATCCTAATTAATTGTTTACCTAAATTATTTAGGCTAATATTTGTATAGTTATTTTGGGTAACTATGTTTTTGAGGTTGGTTGCCTGGTTCTCTTGAGGGTTCTTAAGAGGGAAGGCTTCTACCTGACTATCCTGGTAAGGGATTGTAATAGGTCGTAATGGAGAATGCTCAGCTTCAACTGGGCCATTTGGAGTTTCCCATACGGGTAAATTCTTTTTGGTTTTGACCATGTTAACTTCGTTAACTAGATCATATGTTTCTTCTAAAAATCTATCGAAGTCATCTAATGTAATTTCGCTAGCTTTAATTTCGGAAAAGGTTTTGAGTTGTGGAGTTAAATCTATCGGTGTGCTAGCTAAAGACTCTATTGGTTCATTTTCTAAAAGTATGTCGAAGTCAACTTCTATGACATCTGAGACACTAAATGATGGAAATGATTTATATTGTGGAACTATAGCTATAGGTTCTATGGCTATTGGTTCTACTGTAATGTTGACTGGTTTAGGGTCAATTTGAACTAAAGATTTGACTATTAGTTCTGGTAATGGATCCTGAATAGTAATTGGTAGGTTACCTATTAAGACCGTTGATGGTTTGACTAAGTCAACTGTTGATAATTTGCTATCCTGGCTAAGGGTAACAATGTGATATGGTAACTTTTCTACAAAGCTAGGTTTTATCATATCTGTATGTTTTGATTGATGAACGAATGAGGAGTCTAATCCTTTGGTTTCCCTATAGATTTCTAACCATTAGAAAAATTTAATATTTTTATCATATTCTTTAACATATCGTTCATGCTTCTTAAAGCAGGTAGCCCTAGAATGTTCTGAATGATTTTTAAAGAACCAATGTGTAATTCTTTTGTTATGTGGTAGGTTTAGATCTGTTCTAAGGATTTTTTCTTCCCAAGATTGTTCTAGATCTACTGTTAATACATTTAACTCACCTATTCTAACATCCTGACTGGGTGCTAAAGATTGAGTTGGCGATAAAGGAAATATGGGTGATAATTGAGGTGATTCGCTTATCTCAGATGGTTCAACTGTGTAAACCGGTCTGGGTATTTGGTTACTACAATCTACCTTTTTAAGTTTTGTTTTCCTAAGTAAATCAGAGGTTGATAACCTAAGTTTTGTTTTGAATGGTAAATCTATTGATGAAAATTCTGAGGCACTCGAAGAGTATCTCATTGATGAAGATCTACTGAATCCTATTTCAATATCGTATTAATATGCTGAAAAGTTTGGGTATAAGATGTTAGTATACTTAAGTCATTAAATTTATGTTTATAGATTCTTTATCTGTTTAAAATTTTTAAACTAGTATTTTAAGTTATAATTTTTTAAAAAAATATTTACGCTTTAAAAAGAAGTGAGTTGAGTGTGAATTTTTTTAACTAAAAGGTCTAATATAAAATATTAATGAATAAATTGGATGAAAAAGAAATTCCAAATTTTTCCCAACATAAAAACAAAATTCAAAACGGAAAACAAAAAACAAAAAACAAAAGTACAAAACACAAAAAGGTTAATTTTTTTTGGCTAATTAAAAGAAATATAAAGAAAAGTTGCGCTGATTAGCTGGTGAGCACGTTAAGAAAATAAAAACAATGATATTCATTCGGTCATTGGTATACTCTACATCCGTATAGCTCTTACCTCCCATTTCATTCCCAAATCTTGAGATTGCTGTTAACTGCAAACCCTGACTAACAACTTTCTCATCTTCTTGATTTATTTCATAAATAGTAGATTTATTTAATCAGAAAATGATCCAAAATGCAGTATTAATCGACATCATCGACAGCAATAAAATTGTTGAACATTCTTCTCCTCCTCCTTCTTCTGCAAGTTTCAGTCGACGTTCTCACTTACCGGAAGATCTCATCGCCGAAATCCTTTCGAGAATTCAATCGTCTAAATCAATCCTTCGATTCAGGTGTGTTTCCAAGTCATGGCTCTCTTTGATCAACGACATTAATTTCATTTACATGCATCTCTCTCATCGACTGTTGAATTACAACTACAACAACTATGATATTCTTATACTCCATAGCTGTTATGACTCCCCTACCTCCAATTATGCCTTTTCAATATACAATTCTGAAACCTTCGACCGGACCATTTCTTACCAACTTCCTCAATCTGTAGAAAGTATCTCTCTTTATGGAACTTGTAATGGCCTAGTGTTATTCTACTTTAACTCTAGTTGCAAATTTAAATTGGGGAATCTGGCTTTATTTAATCCTGTAACTGCGGAGCTCAAAACTATTCCAGTTGAAGGCGACCCTCGAGAACGTTCAACGT
This sequence comes from Hippophae gyantsensis, assembly GCA_030763125.1. NCBI lineage: Eukaryota > Viridiplantae > Streptophyta > Magnoliopsida > Rosales > Elaeagnaceae > Hippophae > Hippophae gyantsensis. The sequence continues at coordinate 15,266,220 of CM061036.1, forward strand.
ATGGGTTCGGTTACGATGCCTTTGAAAATGATTATAAGATAGTAAGGCTTTGTCAAGAGAGTGAATTATTGTGGCTACGCTACCAAGTGTTTGTTTACAGTTTGTCCATGAATTCTTGGAAAAAGCTTAATGTACCTACGCCTGAAAATCTTGAATTTAGTGTTCTACATCTCCCAGTTGTTTTCAATGGTCATATCAATTGGAGATGTCATCATTTTTACACCAATGATAGTTATATTGCTGCATTTGACCTTAGAAAAGAGGTGTTTAACCGAATAATACCACCACGAAATTGTGCAAGATTGGGTATAATATATCTAGGAGAGTTATGGGGACACCTTTCTGTTCTGACTGGTGACATGAACTATTATGAGATCTGGATGATGAAGGATTATGGGGTATCAGAGTCTTGGACCAAACAATTCAAGTTCGCAGATCCATGTACTTTCTCACCGCATGGATTTGGCAGGGATGGTACGCTCTTATTAACACTTCAGGATTTTGAGTTTCGCATTCCTCTCACTGAGCTCATATGGTATGATCCACTAGCCGAACAAGCAACTAAAAAGTTGCACGAGTTTGTACCACTTTCTTTCCGTCAAATATTGTTTGGTTATGTTGAGAGTTTGGCTCCAATTAGCCCGGGAAAGAGCTTTATTGTTAAGTCCCCATAGGTAATTGAACTAGTCGTCTCTCATTTGTATTCATTTTCTTCTAGTTAGCTTTCTTAGTTATTTGATCTTTATGCTCCTCCCTTTGTCACTGCCATGTCCTACTTGGTTGTTCTTTGATCAATCAACACTACTTTCAAAAAATTTCTTGCAAGCTGTAATGTTATTATTACTTACAGATAACATAGTTTATCTATTGCCTCTGCTGATATTGTTTTCCTCATAACTATGTGTTCCGTAATTGTCATCATTGTGAAACAGTATCGGTATAAATTATTTGAAAGTTCAAATGTTATGGTTAAGCAATTTGTAATTATAGAAAGTTAAGGTGTATCTATTAAAAACATGATTTCTTGTTACGGGGCTCTCTTAGAATGTTAAAATGAAGTGGGGAAAAAAATAATTGTATTAGAAACAATTCCCTGATGATCGAAAACTTTATCTTGGTGCAGTTGTTGAAATGAAACAGAATTAAATTAACCATTTCATAAACCCCTAATCAAATAATGTACTACTGAATAATTCTTTCCATATTTCTCGTACTTTGAAAGTGAGCTTCTTGAGTGCCACTGCTTATACTATCTCATTCTGCATTATCCTTTCGGCTGATAGCATAAAGGCCTGTATAGACTAATAATAGTATCAGGAGGATGGTATCTCTTCCCCAGTTGCTCCATTGATAATGCCAGAGCTTGATTATCTATATGGTTGCATTGGTACTACTGAAAGATGGAAGAGAGAGATATAGATTGAACCAAAAAATAAAATATAAACATTTCGTTCTAATGATCATTCGATTTTGATGTTGAGAATACTACTCACCACTAGTTAGGATCAATCATAATAAGTTCTAGTGCTACTGCTGTTTCTTTCAGCCAATGGTATTGCGAATCTGCACCATGAATTTCCATCAGCAGTACACCAACTGATGTTGATTCTTACTGGACGAAAATCAAATAGAACTTCCAAGAAGTACTCATACCCTCTCCATAACACGGGCTATTCAGCTAGGCAAACGACTAATTTGTTTCCCAAAAAATTGTGAAAATTGTTGAAAAAATGCAATTTTCTTTGGTTATATTCTTGTGAAATTTAGCTGATGGACTACTTCTCTGCAATCTTTCATGTGTTTCTTATGTTATGTTTGTTTGGTTCTTTTGATTAATAGCTATTTCATTTAACATCTTGAAGAAAGATAGCTTTGGTTTTTGTGAGGTACTAACTAAAGTGATGCTTCATTTCTTTGATTATCAAAATGGGTATCGTCATTAGTAGAAGGGATGTAGAATGGCTCTTTCGAATCAAAACTCAGAAGCGAGCTATTCGTGAGGGCGAATTTGCAGCATGCAGAAATTTGGGTTTTACAGAACCCATTCCTCACTTCCACAGAGCTCAGGGCATTCCAATTTCCATCCAATCTATCTGCGTCTCTTCTCATGTGAGTTCATTTTATTCAATTTTATTTTGTTTATATTGTGTTTATCATTATTAACATTATTATCTGGCATTATTTTTGCTTCTATATTTCTGTTCTTGTAAAAAAGTGGAAAAAACTTGAATTTTAAATGAAAAGGCTCTAAAATTTCTATATTAATAAGAAAGGATTAAAAACAACATTTGCTCTAGTTTGACTTGATTTCTATCACATAATATTTGGGCTCATAATTTACCATAAGTGTCAAACTTCAATCATACGTTAGAAAAAGGATGAACTTCTTGTTGTTTATATTTAACATGAATCTTTGGTTTTTCTTCCTCAAACTTTATACAAGTCAGCAGATTTATAACCCTGAAAATAATAGTAGTAGTTGTGGAAATACAAAGTCTGATAGATATCTGTTTCTTCATCTTCCTTATTGACTATTCCTTATCACTACCACAATATATGAATCGGTGGTCTTCTATCTCTTTTTTTTATTAAATCTTGCTTTCTTTAATTAATATGAATAAAGGAACATAGAAGCAGATAACTGGGTAATTCTTTAAAAGATAACTGTAATATTATTATTTCAAAGATAACTGAGTAATTCTATTTCTGCTATTGTTCTCCATGTAATTATTTGGGATGCAGATGTGCCATAATTTTGTCCTTAGTGTGAAGTATTAGTGTAAATTTGATTAAAGTTCTTATGTACTATTAGGGCAAAACTAGCATTTTGTCCCTAAACTTTCTGAAGTTTTAAACATATCAAAGTTATTACAAAATTTTATTTATTTTTACAAAAACATTCCTAAATTAACTTAATGTTAATTTTGCATTATATCCTTCTTACGAATGTCATTAATTTCGTTCATGTTTGATAATGATTTTGATTTCTTATTTAGTAATTGATTGTGATTTCTGATTATTTTGTAAAAATAATTACCAATATCTTTGCTAACAACTTTTATTTAGTGATTTAAAAAAATAAAAAATTACCTATAAGTTGTTTGGTTATACTTTCTAATTTTGGATTTTTTTTTGAATTTTTTCAAAAACCTAATAAATTTAAATAAATTTTGGTTATTATTTATAAATTTTATGTTATTAATCATTTTCTTCTAATATTTATACATACAAAAGTCATAAAACTTGATATAATCTTTAGAAAAATAGTTTAGTAAAAATGAAAAAAAATAGAAATTAGATTAAAAAAGTTATTTTTAAAGATTCATAAATGAACCCATAATTTGTTAGTGTTTATTTAAAAATGTAAAAAGTCAAAATTAAAAGTCGTTATCAAGCATACTGATTATAAAATCACTTAAAATAATAATAATTGAAATCGTAAATCAAATTGTAATCAAATACACAAATCATTAACATAAAAATGATATTAGGGGATAAAGTGTAGGCTTTTATATGGTGCATATCTAATAAATAAAAATCCCAAATTTTTTCTTCACACAATTTGCATTTTTTGAATTCATGAATATTTCGAGGTTACAGGACAATATTGTTAATAGGTGATATAATTACAATTATAACTGTTTATATTTTGTTTAATATAATTTTATTAAGACTACCCAACTGTAGATATTCCATTTGTTTTAGCCACATGCTAGGAAAATAAACATATATGAACAAATTATAAGTACTATATAGTTTTATTGACAATTTAAGCATATATTATTGACTTAGAAGTTCGATTTAATAAAAAGGAATTGAGAATCTCTGGATAAGGATTGAATTCATCTTTTTAAACCCAAAATGTTTCATTAAAACCAAGAGAGAAAATCCCAATACAAGAGTTCATACAATATTCATTCTAGTCTTCAAGTTCTCACATATTCTTCCTATTTATAAGTAACAACTCCACTTATAAAGACAAATATGACCCTATAGAATCATTAAAAATGACTCAAAGACATCAAGACTTACACAAATTAAACCACTTATTAATAATGTAAATAGTACTCCTAGCCTTCTACGTCAATTCTCTCATTCTTAGAAAAAGATGCATCCTCGAATCTTGGTAGATTGAGAAAACGATAATGTTAAAAAATATTGTACTCATAAAAATGAGCCTCTTGAAGATGGGTGAAAGAATAAGTCTAATAGTAAATTAATAACACCATCCGTCTTTCTTTTCAAAAATGGAAAAAAATGGAAAATTAGCCCTCTCATGCTTAATATGAACCCTATTTTTACCACTAGTCACATCTAGTTGTCTAACAACACATAACGCCTATTTAGTGCCTCCATTCACCAACTCAGTAGCCTCGCTTGTAATCACAAAGGTTATCCACTTGAAGATAGATAAAATTTTCAATTTTTATGAAAGATCAATGACATCACTTGATTACCCTTGCTTGTTCTAAGAAATCAACACCGCACATGATTCTTCTAATACTTGTTTTCTCTCGTGCTTGCGAACATATTTTCCGTGAACTTTTGTAAACTACAATTTTGCTTCATGGATCATAGAACATCACATCGATTAAATGAATTAACAATAATCTTCACCTTGCATGTGGGAAATTCAAGCAAACAAAATAGCATAGTTTAGAGCCGTAGTACAAGTAATAGAAATCGACAGTACCACTATAGTACTGTTTGCAAAACGTTTGCAATTATTTTTTCAAAACTAGACTTGAGGAATGACTATCATCAGATAAGAATAAAGCTAGAGATGAGTGGAAAACTACATCAAGACTAAGGAGGGTGTTATATGAATGGCAAGTCATTCCATTTGGTTTGTGCAATGCATCAAGCACCTTTATGAGGTTAATGAATCATGTAGTAAACCTTTCACAAGAAAATTTGTAGTTGTTTATTTTGATGATATACTAGTATTTAGCAAGATTGAAAATGAACACTTATAACACTCGAGGTAAGTACTTGAGATCTTAAGGCAAAACAAGTTATTTCTCAATCTCAAGAAGTGTGAGTTACATTCCAAAATTGACCACAACAAATACATTGACAAATATAACCCTACATCAATTTTACCTTTAATTCAATTTATTGAAACAAAATTATTTTATTTTTATGTGAGAATATTTTTAGGAAATTCTATTGGGGTCGAGGTTATGAATGAAAAGCTTTTTATTGTAACAATAAAATAACAATTGCATGGTACATTTTCAATAACTAATGTCATGCAATCATGCAATTTACCATACCATATTTCTAATAATTGAAAGTTGAAACCAATATTTAAAAAAAATCGTATAATGAAAATCAAAAGAAGGAAAATTGGTTCTCAATGAATGTGCTTATGGCTTTCATCCAGCTAAACAAATTAGATTTTAAAGATTTAATGCATAGGATCCAATGAAATCTGAAGTACAAACAAAATTATTAAAAGGAAAAAAAATCAATAATTAAAACAAAATAAAAAATAATAAGATCACCAAAAAAATGAAATAACAGGAGGAAAAGATCAATGAAAAATTTAGAAGTGCATTATCCATTATGCCAGTGGCTTAATATTCCTCTAGCTGTTGCTAACAATCCACCCGGTGTTACATCAGAGGCACATTGAGAACGTAGATAATTGTAATCATATACATATAAAACAAAGTAATGGAATGCCAATCCTTTGGTTTTATTTGTAGTCTATATTCCTTGGTAGTCAAAGCCCCAAGATCTATGAACTAGCCCATGTTTGACTAACAAGACAAATAACCCTGCATCTTTTTTATATTTCCCTCATTTTTATTTGTATAATTTTGATTCGTAAGAGTGCCATAAGTATATCCCTCCCTCCTAAAGCATTTTTCAAGTACAAAAATTCAGTATTTTCCCATGAATTGGTAAATTAGGTAGAATCTTTTTTTTTTGTACAGATAAACAAAATAACAAACGGTGAGTCAATTTTCATAAATTGCCAACCCTCAAAAAAATTTCACCTCAAATTCCTTCTACTAGAAAATCCATGAATTCCAAGGCACCAGTTTGGGAAGTGTTTTTGATTGATTAAAAAGAAGAATCTATTTCAACCGATGTGCCCTTAGATGCTGCATATATTATTGTATTTCCACTTGACATCTATCATAATGATAAATAGCTCCTCGTCGTGACCTTTTCTTGAATTTCCAAAATTTTTGTTGCTCTACCCCCACAAGGGTAGAAAATTAAAAAGTACAAAATGAAAATAGAATCCTCTAGCCCTAATTTATGTAACAATAATAGACTAGTCATAAATCAATATGATGAAATAAGAAGGGTCAATGAGATAAAAAAAGTGAACCTTAAGTGGACTTCGGGTTTAAATTTCATAGATAATATAAATGGTATTGTCTATAATAACAAGGATAGGCAAATGAAAGACTTTTTCAAGATTTTTATTCATTCGCTTGTTGAAAATTGATTTGGTTGAACTTGAACTGAATTGACTTTAGCTGGATGGTACCAATGGAATCCAATGCTAATGCTCATTTTTTATTGAATTAATCTTTCAACTTAACTTGCTTTACTATCAAATATTTTGATTTTTGATTTCAATAATTTTTGCAAAATTTTTTTATGAGAATAAATCCTACTACTTTGTCAAAATCATTTCTTTATGGTTTTAGAAATTATTGCTTTATGATTTTGAAGAAATCAAAATATGTGGGTATTCATGAATCTTAATTTATATTGAATGGAAAATTGGGATTTGAAAATGTTAAATATGCACCATGTATAAAATTACATTTTTTTTCTATTGAAAATGGATCACTCAAGGCGCACATGGTCCTTCTCTTTTCCTATTCTTTTAGTGAAAGTAATTGTATTTTTAAAAAGGACATACCTATATCTCCAATATTGAGTTCTGGGATATATTTGTATATGAGCATGATGTTAATATCATTTCTTTATGGTTTTACCAATCATTATTACTTGTATTGCATGTGAAAATTTACACTTACAAATTAAATGGAGAAATGTACCATGTATAAAATTACATTTTTTTCTGTTGAAAAGTGGATCACTCAAGGCACACATGGTCATTCTCTTTCCCTTTCTTGTATTTTTAAAAAGGACATACCTATATCTCTAATATTGAGTTCTGGGATATATTTGCACATGAGTATGATGCTAATATCATTTCTTTATGGTTTTACCAATCATTATTACATGTATTGCATGTGAAAATTTACACTTACAAATTAAATGGAGAAATATTTTTATTTATGATAATATATTTGTATTACGATATTTTAATTAAATCATGAAAACAATTATTAATTTTATAAACACATAAATATGTAGTTTATTTTTAGTATGATATTTTATTACTCTGTCTGAGTATTCGAAAATAACATTATAAAAAGTCAAATACAATAAACAAATAAGATATTTTTCTTTATCAATGCTTCATAAATAGTCATATAAAATATATAAATAATATATGAAGAAAATTAAAAAATACTCATAAGTTATACATTACAAAATTTTGTAATTATTACGAATATTATGAAGTAAATGAAAATCTAACCATAACTATTTTGATAACTTATTGCTTTTATAGCATTAAGCATTAGATATTTTAAGGTGAATGAAAAATAATATAATAAAAAAATTTGGGCTCAAATATGTTTGTTACTTTTCACAATTTTTTTTATTTTTATATCTTCAAATAAACTCTTTCTCATTTCTTTGGATCATATCAAATATCATTTAAAGATAAATAATCATCAAATAACCTTACAACAAATGTGAAAAAACTAAAAATTATGATCATATTGTTTAGTAAGTTAGATATATAATAATTATTAGTGTTAGATTTGGAACAATAAAGATGCACCAAAATAACTATATGTGATCTTAGACTATTTTAATTTTATAAAGAAAGTTGAATTGTGATTTAATAATCAAAATTAAATACTTTTATAATTTTAATTTTTCATTCTTAACTAAATGAATATGTCACTTATTTATTATTTTGTAAATAATTAATTTTAATTAAAAACATTGATGTTTAAAAGAATTTTGATTGAAATAAATATGCAATTTGTAGCTATTTTAATTTTATATAAAAGATAGTTATGAAATCGTAATTAAATAATCCAAACTGAAATGTTTTGAAATTCTAGTTTTTAATAATTGTTATTTATTATTCCAAAAAGAATTAATTTTAATTAAAAAATTAAAGTTTTGAAGAAATGTGACCAAAATAATTATATGAAATCTATAAATTTTTAAATTTTCTTTTAATTTTATAAAAAGAAAATTTAAAAAGAGTTATTAAATAATCCTAATTGAAGACTTTTGGAATTTTAGTTTTTAATTTTTAATTAAGCCATATGTTTGTTATTTATTATTCCAAAAAAATTAATTTTAAATAACATTAAAGTTTTGAAGAAATTTGACCAAAATAATTATACATAATGTATAACTTTTTAATTTTATAAAAAAGAAATTATTAAGTAATTGTAACTAACTTCTTTTAGAATTTTATTTTTTAATTCTTAATTAAGCCATTATGATTGTTATTTATTATATTAAATAATTAATTTCAATTAAAAATATTGAAAATTAAATTATGATGTGTGATTAAATAATCCTAGTTGAATTCTTTTAGAATTTTAGTTTTTAATTCCTAATTAAGTTATTATGTCCATCATTTATTATCACAAAAAATTATTTTTAATTAAAAATAGATATATGAAAGGGTAGATAAATAATCCAAATTGAAACCTTTTAGAATTTTAGTTTTTAATTTTTAATTAAGTCTATTGCTATTATTTATTAATCCAAAAATAATTAATTTTAATTAAAAAATATTATAATTTTGAAGAAATGGGACCAAAATAATTATAAGGAATCTATAACTTTTTTAATTTTAGAAATAAGAACATTAAGAAATAGTGATTAAATAATTCTATAATTGAAATCTTATAAAATTTTAGTTTTTAATTCTGAATTAATTCATTATGTGTGTGATTTATTATTTTAAAAATATTAAAATTTTAAAGAATATCAAAATATATGATATATTTAATACACATATAATTGGATTTATTTATATGCGAAAATGCGTTGAATATTTATAGTAGACATCATCCATCGAAATATGATGTGTCATTTTTAGGGTTATATTGATCATTTTCATATAAAAGTACAAACTTGCTTAAGATTATAAGATAAATTTTTACTTTATGATTTTGAAGGGAAAAAAAATTGGGTATTCATAAATCTTACTTTGAGTTCAGTTCCTTTTTCTCTTTACTAATAAAAGCAATCAAACAAGTTTGTCAGGACTCTCACTACAAGCCAAAATAAGCAGTTAAAGAATAATAATAGTATGAAGGATGGTATCCTCAGTTGCTCCATTGATTATGCCAGTGCCTAATAACTTGTTGGGTCTCTTGGATGGAATAGAAAGAACGCGAAGCGCTAGCGGGATCAATTGAAGCTTCTAACGAGGAGTTTTACCTGATGACTATAAGCAGAACCTCTACACTTGCTTTATGCACTGCTATTAAGGTACTTATTCAATTTTTGAACATGCTGATGAATTCTAAAGATTAAATACTAGGAATAATCTGAGTGAAGATAGCTATTATATGGTACTATGATTTGTGTCAGGATGAAAGAATCAATAAGAGATAGACATGACACTAGAGCAAATCTAACTTTTGTTGAGACCATTTCTGTGGCTATGAAATTTGAAGCTCAATTGTCGAGGTTTATGTGCAACTCTTATCAAAGAAGAGGATAAATAGACCCAAGCCCTAACAAATCTTTACTTACATTATACCTACCAAAAATACAATCCTAAACCACATAATGATACAGTGAACCAAAACAGAAAATCAACCAAACAACCTTGCACACAAGCTAAAAGCGACCCTTATGCTAGTCTTATCTCATTGAAATGCTTTAAGTGCTTACAGCCTGGACATCGATCTAACAAATGTCCATAAAGAAGAGTTGTTAACATGGTTGAAGATTGATGAAACTGATGAAACTGATGAAGGATATGAAGATGCTCATGAGCTAGAAGAACCATAATTTCTTGATGAAACAGGTGATATTTAAGACAGTGAAATTTGTGTTCTCCAAAAGCTTCTACTAGTTCCAAAACAATCAGGAAAGACCAAAGAAATGACATCTTTAGGACAAGGTGCATCATTAACAAAATGGTGTGCACTGTAATAATTGATAATAATTGATAGTGGTAGTAATGAGAATGTTGTCTCAAAGACATTGGTGAAGACATTGAGGTTAATTGTGTAACCACACCTTAGACCCTATAAGGAAACTTGACAGCATTGTTAGGCAAGTTTGCGGGTTTCTTGGCAGATACAAAACTCATACCACAAGAGGACATGCAAGGTATCATAAAAGCCTTTAAAACTGCTCTTAAAATAAATATGTTGCATGATTTTTGGGTTGTAGATTCAGGTGCCACAGATCATATGACAAACCATGTGTCAAAGTCTCATAAGTTTGAAAAATTAGCAAATCCTTCTCAAGTTTCAATTGCAAATGGTGAGAATGTAAAGGTTTTAGGAAAGGAAAAAATAAAATTAATATCAGATGAAATCAAGTCGGTGGTTTTATATGTACCTTCCTTTCCCTTCCAACTTCTGTCTGTAGGAAAAATCACAAATACCTTGAATTGCTTAGCCATTTTTTCTCCTCACAATGTTATTTTTCAAGATTGTGCCACCAAAAAGACGATTGGTGAAGGGTTTTACTTAGATGGTCTCTATTACATATCCAAGAGCAATCCCAGAGGTTTTCAAGCCAAGTTTAACCCTATCCAAGATAATCAATTGTGGCATCAACGTTTAGCTCACCCTTCTCTATCAATTTTGTCAACTTTATTTCCAAACTTAGGAAATGATGCAATTGCATGTGAAACTTGTCACTTGTCTAAGGCCACTAGATTGCCTATTAATTCTCCTTGTCTAGGGCTAGTAAGTGTTTTGAACTAGTTCATTCAGATGTATGGGGACCAACTAATGAATCTTTTGATGGTTATAAGTATTTTGTGATTTTTGTTGATGATTTCTCTCGAGTCACATGGTTATATCTTTTAAAGTCTAAGAATGAAGTTATGGAAGTATTTAAGGACTTTCATAATCTTGTTAAAAATCACTTTTCCTCTAAAATTCAAACCTTAAGGTCTGACAATAGCACCGAATACATGTCCCATATCATGAAACAATATTTGAGCATTCATGGCATTATGCATCAAACAAGTTGTGTTGGCACACCTCAACAAAATGGTGTAGTTGAACGCAAAAACCGGGACTTACTTGAAAAAACTAGAGCATTAATGCTACAAATGAATGTACCAAAGAGATTCTGGTCCCAAGTGGTTATGGCAGCTGCTTACATCATCAATAGATTACCCAGCCGAGTCTTGGATTTCAAGTCTCCCCTAGAGGTCATGAAAGGAAGGAAAATTAACCTCTTTCATCTTAGAGTCTTTGGCTGCATCTGTTTTGTACATATTCAATCTCATTATCGAGATAAATTGGATCCTAGAGCTGTTAAATGTATTTTTCTTGGTTATTCATCTACACAAAAGGGATACAAGTGTTATGATCCCCAACTTAGGAGATTAATTGTGTCTAAAGATGTTCGATTTTATGAAACTAACCCTTTTTTCAGCAAGTCACATGAAATCACAAGTCAAAGGGATGGCATCTTGGATATGTTTTCATTACCAAGAATCGAACTTGAGGCTCCACAACAACAAGATCTCAGCCATGTCAACATTGATGCATCTCTCACTGAAAGTAACAATGAATGGTCTCGTCTTAATGGTACACTGTATGAAGATGGTGATAATCAAGATGATCCTCACAATATGGTACAAGATATGAACGAGTGTGAGATAACTCCTGCTCCACGACGTAATCCAATGCGTGTTAGGCAACCTCCCATAAGACTTCAAGACTTTGTCACCTACAAACCCACACATCTCATCTCAAATTATGTGTCATATAAGAGAGTGACACCAACCCATGTCGCATTTCTCAGCATTATATCGAATTACAGTGAGCCTCAAAACTTTCATGAGGCCAACAACTAAGAGGTGTGGAAGGAAGCCATGCAAGAAGAACTTAAAGCCCTAGATCAACACAACACATGAAGCATCACTAAACTTCCAAAAGGCAAGAAAGTCGTGAGTTGTAAATGGATCTATAAGCTCAAATTCAAGTCAGATGGATCAATTGAGAGGTATAAAGCAAGATTGGTGGTTCGGGGATTCACTCAAACATTCGAGGTGGATTACAAAGAAACATTTACACCTGTTGTAAAAATGAACACAGTAAGAGTGCTACTGTCTGTGGCTGTAAACAAGGGGTGGTCCGTGTACCAAATGGATGTGAAGAATGCATTCTTGCATGGTGATCACAAAGAAGAAGTCTATATGAAATTGCCACCCGGACATCCTTAAAGCAATGAACTGGATTTAGTGTGCAAATTGCACAAATCCATTTATGGTTTGAAACAGTCCCCATGAGCTTGGTATGCCAAGCTAAGCTCAGTTCTCACTAGTGTTGGTTTCAAAAGCAGCAATGCCGATTCCTCACTATTTGTTCGCACAGGAGCTATGGGAAAATTGGTTGTGCTGATTTATGTTGATGATCTGATAATTACAGGTGATAATGTTGACGAGATTTCCAACCTCAAACAGTCCCTCAGACAAAGGTTTGCAATTAAAGACCTTGGGATATTGAAGTACTTTCTTGGTATAGAAATGGCAACCTCGTACAAGGGATTCTTTCTTAACCAAAGGAAATATGTCCTAGATTTGCTCAAGGAAGCTAACATAAGCGATGCTAAACCAGCCATTACCCCTCTTGACAGCAAGCTCAAACCTAGCTTGAAGGGCACGCCACTCACGGATATAAGTTATTACCAGCGACTGGTTGGTAAGTTGATCTACCTAACAATCACCAGGCTTGACATCACATATTCTGTAAGTATTGTGAGCCAATTCATGCACTCCCCGACACTTGAGCATTTGACCCTTGTTAAAAGGATCTTACGCTACTTAAAAGGATCAGTGGGTCGTGGTATCATCATGAAGAAGAATGACAACACACAAATCATGGGGTATTGTGATGCTGATTGGGTAGGGAATGCAATCGATCGCAAGTCCACCATTGGCTATTGCACATTTGTCGGTGGAAACTTGGTTACATGGAAGAGTAAGAAGCAAGCTGTCATCGCCAGATCAAGTGCTGAAGCTGAGTATCGTGCAATGGCTTCAACTGCGTGTGAGTTAATATGGCTTAAAGGTATTTTGTGTGATTTAGGTGTTCCTACAACTCTTCCTATGTCCTTATTTTGTGACAATCAGGCAGTCATGCATATAACATCAAACCCAGTGTTAAACGAGAGGACAAAACACATTGAAGTTGATTGTCATTACGTTTGTGAACAAGTTCAATCACAGGTGATTCAAACACATTATACAAAAAGCTTCGACCAACTGGCTGACATCTTCACCAAGCCCTTGGCTTCTCGTCAGTTTCAACGACTTTTGTCCAAGCTTGGATCCATAAACCTTCTGGATCCAGCTTGAGGGGGAGTATTGGATATTAATCCTTAATTCAAGGAATAAAACAAGGACCTTAATTCAAGGAATAAAACAAGAACCTTAATTCAAGGAAAAAACAAAGAACTTAATTCAAGGAGTAAAACAAGGAATCCTTAATTCAAGGAGTAAATCAAGGAATGCTTAATTTAAAGAGTAATTGAAGGAGTAAAATTTTCTTATAAATAGCTATACAATTGTAATGAAAACATGAAAAAAATAATACAAATTAGAGAACTCTTTTGTGTAGAGTTATTTCTTGTTTTTTCTACAATAAGCTTAGCAAAGCTGTTGTTCTTGCACTACCTAATTTTGAAAAAGTATTTGAAGTTAAAAGTGATGCATCATGGACTAGTATTGGAGTTGTATTGATGTCGAGAGGGAACCCAATTAATTTTTTTAGTAAAAAGCTCAATGAAGATCGACAGAAGTGGAGTACTTACGAGCAAGAATTTTATGCCTTTGTGAGGTCCCTTAAACATTGGGAATATTATCTCATTTCTCCTTAATCGGTAGTACATTCATGTCACCAAGCTTTACAGTTCATTAACTCACATAAGCAACTAAATAAAATGCATGTCCATTGGGGGATATAATTAAAATATTAGATATTATATAATTATGACTAAGTTTTTTTATTAGTTCAAGAGTTTTATTTAGTGTTTTGCTAGGACTAGGATTAAGATTTTAGTATTATTACTTCTATATGTAAACATGCTAATCATTCAATATTATAATGAATGAGAATTATATTTTTTTCTTTTGATTTTCCTTTTCTCCTCACTACTTGTTTTGATTTGGTACATAAGCTAAAATACCTAACTTGTCTTATTATAAAATGAGTCCACGAGAACACGAAATTTTGCAAGAAATTGTTGATGATATGCTGACAAAGCAACTTGTCAAAATGAGCTTGAGCCCTTGTGTAAGAATAAAAGACCCAATATAGTGGATATTTATATCTAACAGTAAAAAAAACAAGTAACATATTTAGCAATTAAAAGACAATTTAAAATATACATATATATAAGACTAAAATAATCCTAAATCTAATTGATTTAGGGTTTAGGTTCTAGCAAAGAATAAAATAGTATTATTACTAAGTCAATATTTTTTTGTTTAAAATGTGTCTTCTAATAACTGACCTCTTAGTTTTGTCTATTTTTCTCTTTGTTATAAATGACACCTATATTAGTCTTGAACTCTTTTGTGTAGTATCAACTCTTCTTGTTTGAAAGAAGGATGAGTCTTATAGGATGTGTATTAATAGTAAAATTATTAACAAAATCACATCAAATATAGGTTCTAATTCCTCGTTTAGAGGGCATGCTAGATAAGCTTGTTGGATCCATTGTGTTCTCTAAGCTGACCCTCAAATCTAGTTATCATAATATTAGAATCAAAGTCGAGGATGAATGGAAGACAACATTCAAGACTCGTCAAGAATTATATGAATGGCTTGTCATGCTTTTCAACTTTGCTTAGTACATTTATGAGATTGATGAATCAAGTTCTAAAGCCTTTCATAAGGAGATATGCGGTAGTATATTTCCATGATATTTTGATCTACAAGTTCAATGATGAGCAATACAAGAATGTTGTGATAGCTCTAAGAGTAAATAGATTTGTCGAGGGAGTGTCAAATGATCCTAAAGAAGTGCAAGCCATACAAGATTTGAAAACTCCTGGAAACATCCATGAAGTGCGCAGTTTTCATGGCCTTGCAACTTTCTATGAGATTTATCAAATATTTTAGCCTAATTGTAGCTCCAATTATTGGATGTGTTAAAAGGGTAGATTTCATTTGGGTGAATTACAGGAATAGTGTGTCCAACAGCTCAAGGATAAGCTTAGCCAAGCTCTTGTCCTTGCACTACTAATTTTGAGAAAGTCTTTGTAGTTAAAAGTGATGCATTTGGAACTAGTATTGGAATTGTATTGATGCCAAAAGGGAAACCAATTGAATTTTTGAGTGAAATACTTAATGAAGATAGGCAGAAGTGGAGTACTTATGAGCAAGAATTTAATGCCATTGTGGGATCCCTTAAACATTTGGAATATTATCCCATTCTCCCTGAATTCGTACTTCATTTAAATCACCAAGCTTTACAGTTCATTAAGTCAATAAGAAACTGAATTAAATGCATGTCCGTTGGGATTATAATTGAAATAATACATATTTAGTATTGTTAGTATTAAAATATTAGAATATTAGATATTAGATAATTATGATATAGTTTCCTTATTAGTTTAAGAGCCTTATATAAAGTCCTATTATGATTAAGATTTTAGTATTATTAGTCTTATAAATACACATGTAATCTTTCAGTATTATCATAAATGAGAATTGGTTTTCTCTTTATATTTTGTGATCCCTTTTCTACCTTTTTCGATTTTTTAATATTTACTTTCACGTAAGCTTATTTTATATTTCTTATTAGTATCAAAGCCATGTTCGTTCCTGAACAGTTCTAATTTATTTTCTAAACCTATTTTGATCTTTATTTCATAAAAAAAATAGAAATTCACGATAGTCGAAGTTGGTCTAGGGAAAAAAATTCATGAGAATGTTCTACATTTTCAATTTAGTAAAGTTGTGAACCCAGTCTCCTAATGCTACTTTTGTTTCTGTCACCAACTACTCCCTATGCTACTTCTATTTCCGTCACCATCTACCCAGTTGTTGTCGCTAATTACCTAGCTAATGTTGCCTTTGGTTGTGTTACTAATGATTCAACCTTCCGGATCTTTCTATAAGGCCTTTCATCTAGAGCTCTAGTGGTTGATTTGTGTTTGTCAATTTGAGTAATGGATGAGATCGGTCAAAAATCCTCTCTCAATCAGTCGTGTCGCCATCCATCATCTAAGCCATCAATTAACCCGTACTTTTGTGGGTTTTGTTGTGATGTGAGCTCCTATTTTACTCATGATTTAGATATGGAGTTATAGGTTTCTAAAAAAATCTGTTCTAGATGTTCTCTAGTTATGGGTTGATTTTGCATATGGTTGGTTATAGTTGATTTGGATATCTTGGGTTCATCTATGGTATTTGGGCTGATTTGATATATTTTGTTGGCTTGACTTCTCTTTGCTTGGTCTATACTACCATAAAAAATAAAAAAAATAAAAAAATTTAGATTTAGAAAAAAATGGTGGATTTTATTTCCAAAATTTAATAATTTGGTTACTTCGATTGATGGACTGTTTTGGGGTTCTTGGCTTGATTTAGGTATGTTGGTTTATTGGATATTTATGGGCTGATTAAATATCCTAATTGTTATTGAAATTTTCTAAAGCTTATATTTTGTTTTATTTTTTTTACTGTTATTATAGATTCACAAGTGGGTCAATGAAGATGTGTAAATCGTACGTACATGCTTTCCTTTTGAACTTGCAATGTTGGAAGTGGTTTCTTTTAATTAAATGGGTAATTTCTTATCATTCAATTTTCAAGTCACTATCGCTTATTTTGATTAGTTCTGTTGTTACTGTGTACTATTATTGTGGAATTGGTTTTGTTTTGTGACAAGTGATTTGATATTTAGTTAATTTTGGATTGATTAGGTGTTTTGCACTGATTGATTATTTGGATAGTTTGAGATGATTTGATGGTAGAAGTTTCTCGTATTGATGTCTACCACTACGTGTTGATTGGCTTCTTCTATGGTGTTGTTAGATTTCTTGTTTTTATACGGCCTTTATGTGGTATGATATAATGGAGTGCTTGTACGTTGCTATTATTACGTGGGTTATATATGCACTAGTTGATATTACTATTTGCTTGATTGAAGATTACCTAATTATATGTTTTTATGTATCGAATTAAAGGGTTATCATTTTGAGTTCATTAAAATTTGAGTTCTATTATTAATGCTTTATAATTAGGTTATTTGTTATTGTCAGATTTTCATACATTGCCATTCAAGTTGACATATTATATATTTATGTTCTAACTTGGGAGAGAGTTAGAGTGTGTCCTCCTTCTACCTGTGTCAATAGTTACTTACATTAACATTTATTTGTTAGGTGTCTTTGCCATCGACATTGTTACATTCCAATCGCATTCGCCTCTTATTATCATTGTTTTTCAAAAAGCCTTTTTATATGTGATTGTGCAGTGCTTTATCATTCTATGCCACAATATTTCTTTTCTGCAATAGTTTTGTTGTTATTTGACCTATGGCATCACGCTTTGTCATTTTTTTGTGTTTTAGGGGTTTTTTCTATGTAACCCTACACTATCTATTACATGTGGCATACGATTTCATTGAAGGATAGGTACTCAACAAAGTAGCATAATTCATTATTTTTACACACTTTGACAAGATTTTTGTAAGCAACTTTAAGATTTAACTTCATATACGGTGGATTGTTGATTTTTATTTTATTATCCTTTATAATTATTAAAGCTGAGTTTATCTATGTTAAATTTGATAGAGATAATTAAAATATTAGATATTAGATATTTAATAGTATTAGTATTAGAATATTATATATTAAGTAATTATGATTAAAGTTTTCTTATTAGTTAGGAGTCTTATTTAGAGTCCTATTAGTATTAAGCTTTTAGTACATTTCTCTTAAAATATACATGTAATCTTTCAATATTATAATGAATGAGAATTAGATTATTTTCTTTTTAATTGTCTATTTATTTTGATTCTTTAATATTTGTTTACGTATAAATCTATTTTATATTTCTACTGTTATTTCTCCAAAAGTTTGTTTCCAAACATAAAACTGGTGCAAAACTAGTAACATTCTCATGTTACTAGTTTTGGCTCTCTACTTGAACAATATTCATATGATAAAGATTTTGGTAATATTTAGCGATAATGTATGGCAATTTGTTCCCATAGATTATTACAATGTTCAACAATGGTATCTCTTTAAGGGAGTAGAACTTTGTATTCCTAAAGCTTCATTGAGAGAATAACTGCTTCAGGGGATGCATTCCAGTGGCCTGATTGCTCATACGGTAGAGAGAAAACTTTGGGTTTGCTTGCTAAGAGGTTCTACTGGCCACACCTTAAGAGAGATGTATGTTTTAGATTTTTTCAACGTTTGGCATTTAGGGTCGCACACAGAACACTAGTTTGTATATGCCTTTTCCTCTTTCGTTGTTCCATAATCTATTGGGAAGATTTGAGTATGGATTTTGTTCTTTGGCTTCCACAAATGCAGAGACATGTTGACTTAATCATGGTGGTGGTTGACAGGTCTTCAAAAATGTCTCTTCATTCCTTGTAAAAAGACTGCATATATAAATTACATAGCCCAGTTCTTTAAGCAATTGTCAAACTCTATGGAGTGTCAATGCTCATCATAGCTGACAGAGATGAAATTTACTTGCCACTTTCGGCAAGAATTGTGGAAGAGGCTAGACACTACACAACTAGCATTCCATCCTCAAACAGATGTTCAGACCGAAGTAATGAACAAGACTTTGGGCCAATGCTTCGTTGCATGGTAAGAGATAAGCCAAAATATTACACTCAAATCAAGCTGAGTATGCTTTTAATAACATGGTTAATAGAAGCATTGAAAAATCCTCATTTTTCATTCCCATATTCAACTTCTATTTACAACAATTAAAAAAATTGAAAAATATAATTCGTATGTAATGAAAAGCTTTTAGTCATTTTTTCCACAATTTAAAAAAATTCTTTGATTTGAAAATGACAAGATATAAAGATATTATAGCTTTTCATTTATTTGCCAAATGGATATAAGTTTATAAAAGTAATTGATTGTTTTAATAACTTTGAAGTTTTATTAAAATGTCATAATTTTGTTTAGTTTAGTTTAGTTTTTTTTTTTTGGATTTTCACAATTTTTTTATCTACAATGATAATATTCTTGATATGTTTATAAAATTTAAGTCTAGATATCTCGATCTAATATCTTAAATCTAGGCTTTATTGCTTGAACTTCAATAAGGTGTGTACAATATTATTTTAATAGAATATGCCCATGGCCATTTGTGTCAATTTGTTTTTATTATACTAACCAATAAAATATGCATCGTAAGTGACTAAATTTATTGTAAATTGTAATATTTTACTAAAGAGATTTTAAGAGAAAAATTAAAATATTATTTTTATTTCTCTCTTATCTTTTAACTGTATGTACACCAATATAAATAGGACTAAGAGTTAGACAAATAGATCATTATTATAGCATATACGTAACCATTATTATAGCCTGTACATAACCATCATTACAGTTTGTACACAACCATTATTATAGCCTAATTAATATCTCTGAAATTCTACACTTCTCAAGTTGGGTGATAGATATTAATCATTTTTAACTTGCAACTCAGTTTTTCAAATATGGTTAACGGTAATATTTTTAGTAAGGATATCTGCAATTTGATGACGAGTAGATGTATATAGGAGGTTTACAATTTTGTCACCTAACTTTTCTTTAATGAATTACGATCAATTTTTACATGTTTGGTAAGGTCATGATGAACTGGGTTTCTTGTAATTCTTATTGTAGTTTGATTGTCACAATGCATGCTAATAGGTTCCGTAGTTGTAAAATTCATTTCATTAAGTAGTCTTCTTGACCACATTCCTTCACAAATCTCATGGGTCATAGTTCTGAATTCAGCTTTTGCACTATTTTGAGCGACTATTGACTATTTCTTACTCCACCAAGTTACAAGATTGTCCCATACAAATGTACAGTACCTAGTGGTAGATATGCGATCCACTATAGAGTTTACCCAATCAATATCTGCAAAGACTTCAATTTTCTTGGTAGGATTTTTACTAAAGTATAATCATTTTTCTAGTGTCATCTTGAGATACTTGAGTATACGATAGAACGCCTCCAGGTGTTCTTCAGTGAGATTGTTCATAAATTGACTTACAACACTCACTGAAAAACTAATATCTGGTCTATTGTGAGATAGGTAAATGAGTTTTTCCACTAATCTTTAATAACGATATTTGTCAACATGTGCACTATTTTCTTTGATTATGAGTTTTACTGTAGATTCTATCGGAGTTTCTACTGGTTTACACCCCATCATTTCAATTTCCTTGAGAAGATCAAGTACATATTTTCTTTGATATATATATATATATATATATATGTCTTTCTTTGTTCGGGTTACTACCATTCTTAGGAAATATTTGAGATTACCTAGATCTTTGATCTCAAATTCCTTGGCTAGGAACTCCTTGAGTTTATTCATCTCAACTATAGAATTACCTCTTAGAACAATATCATCTACGTACACAATTAGGATAACTATTCTATCATTGGAGAAATATTTCACGAAAAGTATGTGATTTGATTGGCATTTATTGTACCCATATATCTTCAGAACTTAAGAAACCTATCAAACTAAGCACGTGGAGACTGCTTCAATTTATATAAGGATTTCTTAAGTTTGTAGACTCTATTGGTTGGAGCAAGAGATTCAATTCCAAGAGGAATGTTCATGTAGAGTTCTTCTTCGAGATCACCATTGAGAAATGCATTCTTGACATCTAATTAGTAGATAGGCCAATCCAACTTAGATGCTAGGGAGAGAAGAACACGAGTAGTGTTGAGCTTTGCTACAAGTGCAAACGTTTCCTGATAGTCAATCCCATATACTTGAGTGAATCTCTTAGCCACAAGGCAAGCCTTGAATCTTTCTACACTGTTGCATGCTTTGTGTTTGATTGTAAAGATCCACTTACACCCAACAACTGATTTTTTCGGTGTTAGTTCTGTGATATCCCAAGTCTTGTTTTTCTTTAAGGCACTGAGTTTTTCAATAATAGATGTCTTCCATTCAGGTACCTGAAAAGCTTCATAAACAAAATTTGGAACCCGTATATGATCAAGGTTGTTGATAAATGCCTTATAACCTAGTGAGAGATTTTTATAGGAAATAAAGTTGTAGATGGTTTGTACAAGATCTTACACATTTCCTTACAGTAGTTGGCAAATTCAAATCATTAAGAGGTAGCTCAATAATCAGAGGTTCAGTGATGTTACCTTGTGAATTGTCAAAGTGGCCTTTAGTTGGGTCGGACTCCTAGACTAGCTTAAGATATGCTCAGTTCTTCGTTCCCTTTTGAATTCTTCTCCTCTTAAAGTAGACAAGAAGGTCACTTTTTAGGATAGGAAAGTTTGGATCTGTTGGTAGAGGAGTTTACGGTTCATTGGGATTATTAGAAGAATTTGTTTGAGATAGAATTTGTGGGAATCATTATTTGTTCAGATGAAGGTGATGACTGAGTGGTAATTCTATTCCAAAGCTAGTATTCATTACCTATGTTCTCCACCTGAATGACAGGTTTAGGATAGTATGCATATTGTTCAAAGAATGTGACATCCATTGTATTATAGAACCATTTTGTGATAGGAGAGAAGTATTTGTATCCTTTTTGGTGTGATGAATATCCTAGGAATATGCATTTGATGGATTTAGGATCAAGTTTACCTTAGTGATGTACATGGACATAATTAGAACATCTGAATATTTTAAAGGGAATGTTGGACATGATTATGATGTGTGGATATGACTCAAGTAGAGTACTGATAGGTATTTTGAAAGTGAGGACACGATAAAGCATCTTATTGATAAGATAGGTAGTCGTAAGAATAGCTTCTCCCCAAAAATGTTAAGGGACATGAGTTGTGAACATGAGAGATTTAGCTACCTCGAGAAGATGTTTATTTTTCCTTTCAACCATCCTGTGTTTGTTGAGGTGTGTCAATACAAGAGCTTAGATGGACAATCCTATGACTTAATAGATAATCACTAAAAATTGAAGCGAAATATTCCTTAGCATTGTCAATTTTCAATACTTGGATTTTTGTTTGAAATTGGGTTTGAATCATGGTAATGAAAATTTTAAAGATCTGATTTGCTTCAGTTTTTTCTTTCGAGTATGATCGTCTACAAATGAAATGAACAAACATGTCTTTGTTATGTTTTTGATTTAAGAAGATCCCCAAATATTAATGTAAATTAATGAAAAATGATTTGATTTTTATATGGAAGATTGAGATATGAATTTCTAACATGTTTTGAAAATTGACATACTTCACATTGAAAATCTTTTGAGTTTTTATTTCTAAATAATAAGGGGAATTGTTTTTCCAAATACAAGAAATTAAGATGACATAGGCGATAGTTATTCAACATGATTCCATCATCGTTAATGGACTTAAGATTTAACAAAGCTTTATTCTGAGAAGGAACCTCGGATACAGCTTGTGAGACTTATCTTTTTAAAGGGTCTTCACTTTTGAGAAGATAGAGTCTCAAGCACTCTTTAACACTACCAATCATTTTCCCCGAATCCAAATCCTGAAATACACAAAGATTATGAACAAATTTAACCACATAATTTTTATCACGAGTGAGTTTAGTAATTGATAAGAGATTATAATTAAGGGTGGGAACAAGGACATAATCAAGAATAAAGGAATTTGAAATTTTTGTTGAACCAAATCCTGTTACTTTGGATACTGATCCATCAACAATTCTAACAGTGTGTCTTTCTTGGTAGGTTTTAAGATTCATGAGAAGAGAAGCATCACCCTCCATGTGGTATGAAGCAGTAACAATCCATGGTTTCTTAAAATGTTTCACACTATAAGTGTTGAGGGTGTTACCTGATTGAGCTACAATGGCAGATGATATTTGCAAGGATTGTCCAAATATTTTCTACAAGAGATCGATTTGTTCCTTACTAAATAGGGTAGATTCTGGTGAAGTAGTTTCGTGTGTTGTGGTGGTAGTATTTCCATGGCTTTCTTTGTTGGTGTGCCTTGCAGAGGGTGGCTTCCAATCAACTGGCTTTTCATGAATTTTCCAACAGGTTCCCTTAGTGTGACTAGGTCTACGAAAATGGTCACACCAAGGTCTTACTCTTTGGGGACGGTTGTCCACATTCTAAGATTGTTGGTGTCCTCGAACAGCAAGTGCAGACCCTTCTCCAATCACTGAAATGGAAGATTGAGGACCCATCATCACCTTTTTTTTACTCTTTTCTTGGTGAACTTCGGAGAAGGCTTCATGAATGCTTGATAAGGGCTTTGTTCCTAGAATTTTACCTCGCACGTCATCAAGATCTTTGTTGAGCCTCATTAAAAATTTGAAAACCCACTTCTTTTCAACAATCTTTTTGTACAAGATTACATATGTTGGACACTTCCATTCGTGAACCTTAAAAAGGTTTAACTACTGTCAATACCAAGTGAGAGAGTTAAAATATTGGGTAACTGATAACTCTCTTTGAGAAAGATCATCGAGGATGCTTTCGGTCTCAAATAGTTTGAACATATTATCAGAACTGGAATAAGTATCTCTAGTAGCGTCCCATATTCCTTTGGCATTATCATAGAGAAGAAAGTTCTCTCCAATATCGTTCGTCATGAAATTTCTCAACCAAGACATCTTCATATTTTTCTCAGATTTCCATGTTCTATATTTGAAATCATCCTTGTTTGGGGCTGTTGCAACACCAATGAGGTAATCGTTTTTCATCTTTTCGTATATAAACATTATGACGGATTAAGACCACTAAAGGTAATTGTGCCCATTTAATTTGTGACTGGTGATGGGAAAAATATTGTTCTCGGTGGAACCTCCATTAGAACCAGTCATGATAGGTTTTCTTGTGGCCATTGATGCTTAGAATGTCATGAAACTAATGTAATTTCAATCTGGGCTTATTTGATAAATGGACCTATTAGTTATTGAGCTGATTAGACAATTTGGTTATTTTTGGGCCTATTAGTTACTAGGCTGATTTGTAAGTGTAGTTGGATTGTGAGTTGGTGGTAGTTGACTTAAAGATGAATGTTGGATGATTGTAGGACAACAATGAAGTGGAATAGGAAGCGTCGAAGTGGACGACGACAACGACGATGATGACTAGGTGCCTACAAAATAGGAAATAGGCTCGCGATGGTTCGGTTCACGTTCGGATGTCATGATTGTTCAAAAATAGAACTGTCTAAGAAGAACTGTGATGTTCGTGGGAGATGAACCTAGTGGTTCCTAGGTTGTGAATAGTGGTAGAAGTCATTCATGACTGTGATTGAAGTTACGCGAGACTTGATGATTGATGTCTCATGAAACTGATGGTTGAGGTCGCGCAAGATGATGGCTACGGAAGCAATCATGTGAGATAATAGGTAGATATTAGCTCTCGGGCTCACTCAAATGGAATCAATGCCAATGAATATCAAATTGGCTCTTGGGTTCATTACCAAGATGGAGAAATGCTCTGTTTCACTCAAATGGAGAAATGATACTAGGATTCACTCAATTGGGAAATGCTCCATTTCAGTCAAATGGAGAAATGCTTTGATACCATAAAGAGATTTTGAGAGAAAAATGAAATATTATTTTTATTTTTATGATATCTTTCAATTGTATGTACAACAATATAAATAAGACTAGGAGTTAAACAAATAGACCACTATTATAGCCTGTACATAACCACTATTACATCCTAATTAATATCTATGAAATTCTACAAATATAATTAATTTAAACGAAATATAAAAATTTAATTTAAAAATACATATAGTTTAATAGTCATTTAGTTTTTTGTTGTCTTTAATTTATTTGATTTTACTTATTTCTACTTTATGATATTGTTAACTTAAAATGTCAAAAATGCTCAAATCAAAAAATTCAAATTCAAAATCAAAGTGATGAGTTAAAAATAAGATAAAGTAAAAATATATACTATTATTAAACTCATATTAAGACATATTGAAGTATAAATAATAACAATGACATTCAATGATTTTACAATTTTAAATTTAATAATTAAATGAAGCTTCATTTATTGCTCAAAACACTTGAGTTTCACATTTGTTAAAATGATTATATACTTGGATACATAACTACACAATACATTTAAAGCTAAAACATAAAACATAGAATTATTTTGATATCATTTTATTTGTCTATAATATATGTGTTAATACTTCAAGACATTAATTACATTCAAAATTAGAAGAAGAATATGTGAAAAGTATTAAATTTATAAAAATATTGAATAGATTATAATTTATAGAAGCAAGTAAAAAAAGTCTTATTAATTTTTAATCATATTTTGTGAATTGTAATTTTTTTAAGTATACTAATTTAGCATAAATACAGGAGAATTTTAATTTTCTCTTTTAATTATATAATAATGGAAAATTAATATAATATTCGTGAGTTTTTAATTTTCTTTGTAATTGTTAATTTTATTGACTTTTTCACATAGAATTAAATATTTTAGGAGTTTATTGATTTTATCTTTTAATTCTTTCATACTATACACTACTATTTTAGAAAGTAAATTTAGAAATTCTTCCCTAAAATATATTTGTAAAATGTAAAAAACTAAATGAAAACTTTTATGATGTAAAGGATTTTTACAACACCTCACACCTTTTTCAATTGTCAATTTGATTCATATAGAATCAAATGGAAAATTATCATTAAAGCCCTTGACCTTTAACAAATATTCATATATGTCGCTGTCTTTTATAAAAAGAGCTCTAATGTCCTTAACTTTTATAGTTAATATCACTAATGCCCTTAAATAGTTAACGACATCAAATTTCCACCTAATTATGTATTTTTCTTTCCTATGGCTTCTGTAGATTATTATTTAAAAACAAACTTTTAAGTTTCTTATCAAAACATTGATTTAATTTTATAATTTTCTTATTTTTATTTTTATACAAACTTGTGGTTAGTTTCTTTGTTTTCATTTTCTTATTTATTAATTTTATAAATGTTTTAAACAAATATTTAATCATTCAAGATTTTTAATATAATTATTATACCTTAATTTAATGGATTTATTACGATCTTTCCTGTCATTATTCATCTTTTTTTGCTACACCTGATATGTCTTAACTTGTTTAACCCTTAATACCCTTATGGTAATGGAGAATCTCTTGCATCTATACATGGTATGGTATTCAAATTAGACTTAAAAAATTTATTGTACTCAATTTTATTTATAATATTAATAATTATTATAATTTTAAAAGATAATTAAGAAACTTAAAGAGATTCTTAATTGTTCATAATTTCTAGATACATAATTGTAGGATAAATAATTTTTGAGTATAGAGTTTTTTATTGCTAAAGCTGTGTCCAACTAATGGAAATAAGGGTTCCTTTTATAGGATAAGGAATCCCTATTTATCCCTACTTTAATAATTCTCACCTAACTTTCTGCTTTTGGCATTTGAATTTATGCCTTTCATTTTCTTCGCATGATTTTCCAACTAAAGATATAGGATCTACATCTTATTCTTCTTTGTTATTTCTATCGATTGTCTTTTTTGATGACGTAGATGATATGCATTTTCATCTTCTTGATCTCAATTGCAGTAAATGCATTTGTAATCCTTAGTAGATTTCTTGGCATAAAAGTAAAACACCTTTTTTGTTTCTTGAAAAAATTTTAGATTGTTACTGTTAAAATTTGTTTCAAACTAACTCATTTTCTTACCATCTTCTTCAGTGAGGGCCAAATTACTATTGAAAGTGATTATAACTTTACTAGTCATGTAATTTACCTTAACTTCATAAGAATTATCAATTTCCTTAAGTTCATGATAAATTTGACTAAGAATCTATCATATTAGAATACAATGTTCATCTATATTGGATTCATTTTCTAGAAGTGCCTTTGGTTTTGAGAATTCTTTATTAGTGTTAGAAATCCCTAATTTGATAAAATGGTAGGGACTGGTACAATTTTCTTTATTCCAATTCACGAGTGAACTAAGAAATTTGAGATAGACAAGCTTATCACCTACTCTGATTTTCTTCCTGAAGTTTTTGATAACCTTTTTTAAAATTTTTAGGAAAATAATTTAAACTACTTAAGTTAACTCACAGATATTGGTACTCAATTAAAATTGCATGAAAAGCTTTACAAAAAAAATTAGATCGATTCCTTTAAGAATATTAAATTTATTGCATGTAGGAAATTATTTTTTTGTGGTATAAAATTTCATATCTTTGATATATTCCTGAGTAGATTTTTTGCTAAGTTATAGAGACTCAACCATAATGGTTTACTTAAATTCATGTATTGATCTGTTCATCTTCAATGACCAATGTATTCTTGGAGGATGTTTTACTAAATGGTACTAATAGTTGTATTATCTTTACTGTTTCTATGAGAGGTTTTTCTTTGAATATTATTGGTGGTTATACTGTCTTTCCTAGGATCTTCAACTTGCTTAGTAGCGATGGTTATTGTTGTAATATCGTAGAGTAATTTTTATCTATATCTTCTGAAGTTAATAGTTTTGGTACTCTATAGTTGGTATAACTGTATTTAGCCTTTATTCTATTAGTGAAAGCTCTATAAGTTGTTTCACTAAATCTAATAATAGATTTGCTTACTTCAGGTTAATTGTTGTAAATTTATGATTTTGGACCATTATAGAACACATATGCATTTTTTTAGTTTTCTTTTTCTGATTCTTCATCCCAATTGAGCTTTTCATTTTTCTGTTTAGAGATGTTACTCTCTTTTAGACTGTGAGGTTATTCCTTCTCATTTTGAATTCTTTCTTTAGAATTTTGACCTTAAGATGAATCTCTGAGATAATTTTCTCTTTAGAGTTTTTGGATTCTAATGTTGGTTTTGAACTATTAAATTCTTCATGTTCTTCTACTGGTATAAAACCTCGAGTTGTTTATAAAGGATTCTTATCTCTTTTTCTTTATCTTGGTCTTAATGTCAAGATGTTTCATTGATAAAATAACAAAAGTAGTTAAAAATGCTAATTTTATTTAAGGGTATCTATTAAACTATTCTTATTTCCTAGAAGATGTTCTATATCAAAATTGTATTAGTTAAACAATTGTTGTCATCTGACTAATTTTTCTTATTTATAATTACTTTTAATATTAGTTCTTAAAAAATAAAAATAAAATTGTTATTGGTTCTAACAATGAATCTAAAACTTACCTAAATCATTTCCACGGTTGCATTTAACATATGTAACAAGTTTTAAATCCCTATGTGGCCTTAGTGAACAAGTTAAAGTCTCATTAGGGCTTTTAGTGATGATACACATAAACATCATAATATGCAAAAACTAAAACTAAAACTAAAAATACTAAAAATAAAAATAAAAACTTGAATCAATAAAAATTCTCATGCTCTAGTTTTTTCTTAGTTCATACTTAAAATCTCAAGCACAAGTTCATCCAACCTCTTAAAGGATCCAAGTTCATCATGTAAATTAGTTACACATCACAAATTTATGCCCTATTACTAAAACATATGAACATTGATTCACCCAAATCGGGTGTTAAGAATCTGAATTTGCTGCAACTCTCTTTTTCACAAGATATATTTTTAATATCACATTAATCTTATGGGTTCAAACACTAAGTATATGGAAATAGAAGTTATGTAAAGAATAAAATGGAAATGTTTTTTATAAACAAGAAAGGCTCAAATATACATAACATTAATATCATTAAAGGAATCAAATGCTAGGATTACGAAGACATTATGTTACTAATATTATACTTCAATCAAAATCATTAAGAAAAAATATCAAGTATATTAAGTATGTGCTTCAAGATGAATGAAAATGTTTTTGACTTCAAAGGGTTAGCTTCTATTATTTAGTAATAATCATCTCACTACTTTCAAGAATTTAAGGTCACAATATTTATTATACTATTTTTTCTCTTTTCTTGTTTTCTACTTCCTTTTCTTTTTTGGAGAATAGACCCATATATTTATTAGGATGAGTGGTGATAACTGTATTTTATATAGTTATTTTCACCTATTTTATTAATTATAATTGCTATTTTCTTGATGTTTTTAGTTAATTTTCGATTAATAAATTAGTATTTACTTTTTTTATATATTTTAAATAAAATTAAGTAATTTGTATCGAAAACGTACTTAAATGCAAATTTGTACCCAAAAATATAATTTCAAATAAAAGAGTGATTAATTGCAATTTATAAAAGTTGAAAATATAATTTAAATTAAATTTGGGCTTCATTTTAATTATTAAAAGTTTAAAAATTTAATTTAAAATTAGCAAAGGAGCTTAAGCGTAATTAAAAAAAAGTTGAAAATGTAATTTGAAATATATTTGTGGGTCAAAATATAATTAAGAAAATTGAATTTTCGCGCAGGAAAGAATCACACTCGCCTGACAAATCACGGCGTCCGTCACGCGCGGATTCGATCATCAATTAAGCGGTCCCGGTCTGGCGAGTACAACCAGGCGAGGAAAAATCGCGTGTAGAATCTTCGTAGCGGCTGGCGTGCGATGGGTCCCACGTGTCGCGCGGTAGGCGTCGATGGAGCCACGCGTAGCCATTGTGATTCCCCGGGTGATCGGTAGCCGGGTTGGATCAGATCAGCGGTCCCGGTTGAAAGTCGTCATCGGTACATCCCGGCCGCAGAGCCGCTTCGTGTAAAAATCAGTGTGACGCGGTCCATCAGCGGCGTGCATCCTCGATTTTCTGGCCAGAATAAGAATCGCCACGTGTCCCACTAATATTTAAGCAAATAATATTCGAGCACGTGGCATGTTATCATGGCGCGGAGCGCAAGATTACGCATACGTTTGGCGTTGTCTCCGTGCGACAATCCTTCGCACGCCCGTTTCCCCGCAATGAAATCGCCCACGTGTCCCACCATTTTCATGCGGTGAATCAGCGTAAACCGACACGTGGCATGCATAAAGAATTTAAAAAAATGGAATCGCGCCCACGGCTCGCAGCGTGATTTAATTAATAAAATCGATACGCGTAATTTTTGTTTTTTCGATACAAATTATTACGCGTTTTTATAAAAAATAAATAAATAAATAAAATAAAAAATGTAATATTTTAGATGTATTTTTTGCTATAAATAGGAGATAGTTTTTAGTTGTAAAAAAGTTTGGTTGGAGTAGTTTTTGGAGTAGAGATTTTAGTTTAATTTTGAAAGTTTTTAGAGTGTTTTAGTTTTTTCGGATTTGTAATTTTTATTGTGTTTGTGTGTTGAATGACGGCAAAACACGCAGAAGCCATTTTTGGCTTTTGTTGCGTTTTCGTGTGCCAAATATTTGTTTTAAGTTATGTTTTAATTTTATTTACGGCTTCTTCTTAATTTTCGTAGTTGCTTAGTAATTTTTATTTTAATTTTATGAAGTAATTTAATTTTTCTAGGGTTGCATTTAATCTAAATTTATGAAGCTTTAATTTTAATTATTTTTGTTAGATTTATAAGGCGTTCGATTTGTTCGTTCTATTTTGTTCTTAATGCTTTTTGATTATTTACTTAATCTTATCAAAAACGATCCGTGTAGCACATGAATAAACTTGAGAAAGGCATTTGTGTGTATATTGCTCGTAAATAGAATGACATGTATGATGAAGGATAGAGATATACCTAATTGTATGTGTGGCCATTTGAAAACTTAGAGCGTAATGAATCTCGGTAAATTTAATTTTCATAGAGATATAGTAAATTAATTTAACGAGGTGTGTTTATACTGAGCTTCGAAAAGAGATGTATGAATAATAAAAAAAGAAGTTTTCGGTTGACAAATTAAATGTACTAAAAAATATAAATCAAAAGAAAATAACATGATTTGAGTGGATTAGTTTGGTGAAAAATTGCAATCCTAGATTTCTTTTATTTTCTTATTTTACTTTTTTATTAACCAACGATTATTTTGGATAAAATCAGAGAGATACAATTTTAGTACTCGACAAAATATAGTAACAAATCCTCGTGGGATCGATCTTTACTTACAAATCTTTATTACTTGTGACCGTGTATGCTTGCACGAGTTCGTGTGTTGAAAAACACCCAACAAGTTTTTGGCGCCGTTAATATATTTCAAATTACATTTTCAACTTTTTTTTAATTACAGTTAAGCCCTTTGCTAATTTTAAATTAAATTTTTAAACTTTTAATAATTAAAATGAAGCCCAAATTTAATTTAAATTATATTTTCAACTTTTATAAATTGCAATTAATCACTCTTTTATTTGAAATTATATTTTTGGGTACAAATTTGCATTTAAGTACGTTTTCGATACAAATTACTTAATTTTATTTAAAATATATAAAAAAAGTAAATACTAATTTATTAATCGAAAATTAACTAAAAACATCAAGAAAATAGCAATTATAATTAATAAAATAGGTGAAAATAACTATATAAAATACAGTTATCAAGTGGCTACTTTAGCTCCTTTTTTAAATAGAACCCCATATGTATATGTTTTTAACTAGAAGTCAAGCATGAAATGAAGATAGGCACACATTTTCAAATACTACTCAAATAATTTAATAAAAGCAATGAAAATAATTAAAATGATACTTTATTAGATATTCACAATCCTAACATTCAATGCAAAAACAAAAAATGCATAGACTCAATTAATAACCTTAAATTAACTATAAGCATGATAATTTTGTATCATTTTCATTTTATTTTATTGGACCTAAATATATGTAATCAACTAAACTGTAGCAAACAAATGTATAAGAAAATTTAAAATCCTTAATTTCACAGGAAACTCTTCCTTCATCCCCAACCTATAATCTACATTGTCCTCAATATTCAAATGAATATGAAAGAAAAAGAAAGAAAAGTTACTCTTATAATAACGAAATGTGATTAAGCATGGTGGTGTGGTTACTTTTGTTGCATTCATTATCATATTCAAGCTCTATCACACAAAGAGAATCTCTGTGTACTTCTTATGAATCACACATTACCAAACAATTATGAAATTAAAATATCTAAATAACATAAAATTGTTCACAATAACAAAAATAAAAATAAAACAAAATACATCAAATTTAAAACAAAAGAAAATATAATAAAAATACATATAAATAAGTCGTAAAGAAGATGGAGCTCAACTCTTCATGGCATCTAATTTGCTTCATACTCAGGTGCAGATTTAGACGGCTTGTAGATAAAAACATAACCAAGAGGCTCAAGTACTGTCTTTACAAGACGCTTCTTGGAGAGACTATGATTTGTACACTAATACACTCAATATCCCTCTCTTCATTGAGTTTGTATCTAAATATGCTTGAAAATGTATAGTCTCTCCCATGTCATTGATATACTCTTTTTGTGGACATCAACTATTATCTTGGTTGAGGCCATGAATGACCTACTAAGAAATCATTGTACTATTGTCCATTTTCAAGGTTTCTTGTACATCTTCAATTAAAAAATCTATAAGTATGATAAGATTATCTACCTATATCATTAAGTCCTTTACCATGCCATTTGGATAAATTAGATATTTATCAAATAATTGTATGAACATGGTTGTGGGTTTCAACTCCTCTACTCCTAATTGCAAGTATAAAAAATAAGGCATTAGATTAACACTTGTTCCTAGATCTAACATAGAATTTACCTCTTTCTTATCACCAATGTTGATATTATCATTAAAGCTTCCAAGATCTATGGAGGTAGCTTTAGCATTACTTGTGTTTCCTACATCATTAGGTACATAATTAAAAATATTTAGAAAACTCAATATTTAGCAACTCCTCATTGTGTATAGATGTAATATACCTTCACATATTCATTTTGATTAGGCAACTGTTCTCTTGCTTGTTTTTGCAAATGCTCAGCTAGTTGCCCTACTTGCACTTCTACTCTTTTATTGACGCCTCCAAAAAATTCAACCTTTGATTGTTTCTCGTTTGGCTATTTTTGCTAACTTGAATAAAAGAAATCAAATTATCATCTAAGGTTGTTTTATTTTGTATTCAAAGCTCGCAAATGCACGAGTCACCTATAATAAGTGACAAATATATTCTCAAGATTGGTCTCTTAAGGAATTTCAATGGTTTTAGATAATTTTTTGTTTTTCTTGATAACTTGAACAAACTATAAATGGAAATAAAACCTAAGCATCCTATCATAATGATTTGGTTCGAAAATCCTAAAATAGTAACAATAATTAAATAATTAAATATAGATTCAATTAAAAAAATCAAGATAATCGATAAAATCAATGGAAATTTATGGAAAGTTTAGCTAGTTAACAATAATTGCTTCGAAAGATTTAGGTTAATTAAAATATATACTCGAATTATTGTTTTTTCCTTAAAAATATGAAAACTCAAGGATTATTTTCTTTGCTAATCAAACCAAGTAATGTCTTATAATTGGGATGTTCAACTAATTGATTCAATTGTGCCCAAAGTAAATACAATCATTTAAATCAATGCAATGGTTAGGTCACCAATTTAAACTCTCATTCAAGTGGTCCAAATTAGATCTAGATGATGTGCCTGAAACCTAATTCTCAAATTTTCAATCTATATATGAAGAATAAATGGCCAATAAATTATTCATAAATAAATCTTGTAATAAACCTTGAATCAAGAAATGATCTTTATTTAATTATTATAAAAATATTTAGCTAAATAATCTAAACAATCATGACAATAAAATTAAATTTCTATAGTTAAAATTAGTCAGACATGCGTAGATTAAAATCCATAATCAAATAAAACTAAGGGCTCATTCAAGAAAATAAGAAGATTAATCTAGAAATAAAAAAGATCATAGTTAGATCCAAATACCAAAAATAGATTGATAATATTTCTTGCTCCAAAAGTATGACACTGATCTTCAAAGGGTTGTTGAATCTTTAGGAATCTTCTCTTATCTTCTTTGTTATGGAAAAACTTCCAAAAACTTATCTCTGATTTGTTTCTAATTCTAATATATTGTATATATGAATATAAAAGTCTGAATTCTATTCTATACGTGAAAGGTTGACCTAATGCTATTACAAACTATTTATAAAAAAAGTATTGTGCAGAAATCAAAATCAAAATTTAATTACACGTGTTATGGTACAATATTTTCCTCACTGTGGTAGATAGCTCAAACTTAATCTCATCATGCAACCCGAGAGGATCATACCATGGAAAATTTTTCCTCTTCCATGTTGTGCAACTTTTAATGGCCCCATTAGAAAATCCTAAAATGTTCATGCTACGGCACACTGTTGCTTTCATCACAGCACACAATGCTTACGTTGAATTTTCTTGTGCCCCTTAAATAATGGATTTTACTCTAATAACTTTATTAAGGTCTTTAAGTTTTATATTAACAATCATTTTAGATTTATTTACTTTTGGATCCAAAAGATTTTACGAGGTTACTATTTTTAATAAGTTTTTGATATTTGTTAAGGTTTTATCTTTCTAGATTTCATTAAGAAAAGAGTTTTACTTATATTCTATGTCTAATAAAATATTTCTAAATAATTGTTTTGTTGATGCTTTGTGTATATCTCACCAAGTTTTTACTTTTTATGTTGTTGCATAAAAGTATTGTTTAATACAGTGAAAACATTTCTTACTTTTGACATATAGATGATTTCACCATCTAGTATTGTTAGACTTATTTGTCTAAAATTGTGTAAAAGGTTGAATAAGTTTAGAAAATTATTTCTTATTAATAAATCAACTCCTATTTCTTGTTGATATATGGTAGGAATGTGAAATTTATCTTTTTCTATAATTATATATGTATCCTTTAAGACTTTATTAATATTTATTATAGTGTTGTCAACAATTCTTATAATTAAATATTTTTGCACTTGTTTTTAGAGTTCCTCTGAGAATACATATTTACTCTCTACACACATAGTAGCTCTAATATCAACATGAGTATATAAATGATAACTTATATAACCTTTAAATTTTAATCCTATTGTAATATAAGTACTATCTATATTTGTAATAATATACAAATCATTCATCTTCTGATAAAAAATATTCATATTCATATTCTGAATCAGTTCTTTCTTCTTCTGTTTGTTTTAATAGATAAATACTACAAGTATAATCTATATCTGATTCCATTATTAGTTCTAATTCCATTTTAAAAGAATCTTCTAAGATTTTTTCTTTTTATGAAAATTCATTTTTAAATTATTTTTTATGTTAAAGCCTATAATTAAGACATTTATTATCATTTTTTCTTAATGCGCAATAATTTTTTTTCCCTGGTGGCTTACAATTTTTCTCTTAAAATATCTTTTTTAATAAGGTTTTTGTTATACCATATATTTTATTTTTCAAAGTATTTATTTCTAAATTTATATTTTTTAAATGTTTGGATTTTTTTATTTTTTATACTTTTTCTTTTTAGATTTTATAAAATATTCATATTTTTTTGACATCTCAAAATTTATTTTATCATAACAGATTTTATCATTTTCTCTTATTTGTTTTTATTCATGTCTTTCTCGACGTTTAATGATTATCCAGTTTTTAACAATTCATATTCTTCCTTCTAAGGTGTTCAATATAATTTCATTATTTCTTTTATTTCATTCTTCTGTTATAGTTTTATGTAAGGTTTCAGGTAATTTATGAAAAAATATTTCCTTATATAGTTTCTTGCATAGATAGTGGTAACTTGTGATAATACATTTCGTATTTACATATAAAGATATCTATATAACACAAGCCACATATTTTCATATTGATTAAATTCCATTTGGCTTTCTCAATATCATATTCCCTATATTGGGTGATATGTCTACAATGTCTTCTCCAAGAAATTCTTTGTATATTTCATCTATGATCAGACACATGAATTATGTGTGATGAATATGCAAGTATACGTATCGTAACAAGTAATATAATGGTAAGAAAAGATCGCTCAAACGAAGATTATGTTATTAAAAACTAATTTTTTTAAAATAAAATCAATTTTTTTGTGTTTATATTTTAATGAAGCAAAATTAACTGAACTAATAATAAATGACAATAATTAATTATATCATATTTGAAAACTAAGAAGATATATGAAAAATATTTAGGAATACTTAATCTCCCAATTTTATAAACATGTGAATCACTAAAATCCCCTCAATATAATTAATTGTGAATCAATCACATGATCAATTGAATCTAACCTAGCATGTATTCCTCTCTCAAGTAAACTACACATTATATAGTAATTAATCTAATCACACTCTCATGTCAATTAAGTTCATCAATTATGGAACACAAACATTAGAATCATATATTTCTACCTAGAAAATATGCATGTTATTTAATCAAGACAAATAATTAAATAATTTTCTCAAATCTATTTAATTTTCTCTGTAGATTAATTGTTGATCAAACAATTAATAACATAAAAATCATGTTAAATAATATAATTAAATTGAAATCATAATTGAGGTAAAATATTATATCATCACATGATGAAAATTGGGTTCATAAGACCCCTAGATTAAAAAATCAACTAAACATGATTTTGTTTATAAAGCTCAATTTTTTGATAAATAAAGATATAAAAATTGATAAAGACAAGAGTAGAAAAATAAATACAATCAATCTTTTGAATTTTAGTATCAATCTTCTCTTAAATCTCCACCAAAATTATATCTCCTTTTGATTTTTTTAAATTTTTTCTCTCTCTTAGCTCCAAAAGCTAATAAAAATGAAGTTAATTATGGATCTTTTGCTTGCATGGCACCACATGATAGCTCCTGATTTGGCATGCGTTAAAAATTCATAAACAATCCAAAAAAATCCCAAATAATTTCAAAAATTATATTTTCATCTATTTTCACTAAAAAGTTTATATTTTAATATTTTTAACTTCAAAAATAATATTTATTGAATAAAATAAACAAATATTAAGTAAAAAAATTCATTGATGACTCTACTTTCATATGGATAGTCTAATTAAATTAAATTATATGGATAGTATATTCATAAATATATATTTATTAATACATGCATATTTAGCAAAAACTATCTCTCTCAAGATTCGTATAATTTTATGACAAGGAGATTCACATAGTCATTAATCAGCATTCCATCAATACCAAGATATGCAAGGTTTTTAACAAATTGATTTGTATGTGTGTGTGCTACACATGATATCATCTAATGCACTCATGAAACCAATATATATGAGCATGCTAATCAATTCAATCTTAGAATAAGTCTCATAAGTCTATTTTTCACATCCATTTCCACTAATATAAATATGCACTTAGTTAAAGATCAATAAAGACTTTAAATGATTGTACTATAAATCTTAGGTGGGGGTCAATAAATGAAGATATTTAGGCTCTTTCCACACCTTAGCTTTCTTTTTGTTCATCATGCATTTTTTAACTTCAATTGAGTTTTTACTAGATATTTTAGTGCATCCTCTCTTATCATTCTTTTCATATTCTTTTATTCCACATCTTCTTTTTAAATTCCATAACACAACCAAACTTATTTTCAATTCTATTTTCTTTTAATTTATAGGGATAATTGTTTTATGTGTTTTGCTTCTTTTTCTCTTTTTTTTTATAGGGTGCATTACATTTTACCTTACTTCATAGCATAACAAATGATTATATTTTTTTTTCTTTTCATACAAGTTAAAGGTGCAAGGATAAAGGTAATGCTTATTGGTTAGGTATAAAATATGGCTTAAAGATATGAGTGGTTCTTTGTTAAGCTAAAATGGGTGACTATAGATATAATAATGGTTAGCTTGAAAGACTCAATCGATCTAAAGAAGGCCAAAATCATTTCTCTTGTTAAATACTATTTAGAATTTCTCCTCAAGGGATGATCAAATAGATTCTAAAACCTGGTAGACCTCATCAACTTGCACAACTCACTACAAATTTTTTTCTCAATAAGAACACCAAAGTCAATAATGAACATGTGCATAAAATTTGAATCAACCAATCAAAACTAACAAGCATATCACATGATTAATGTAAGTATCTTAACAAGTATGTTACATTCCTTATCCTAGTCATGTCAACTAATTTCTATCATTGAGTTCATATGTTTCATATGAAGCATGCATGCATTTAATTTCCATATATTTATCAATTTCTACCCAAATTATGATTAAAAGCATCCTAAAAATAAAAACAAATCCCTAAAAATTTAAAATACATAGTAAATACTAAAGTAGAGAATAAAGTTCCCTTCCACAAACTTAAATTACACATTTTCCCCAATGTGCACATATAAATATGAAAAGGTAAAAGCAAAGAAAACTCCCTTAGTCATGGTACATCACATATGTTGCTGAAATGCTCATTATTGTTGTACCATTGCTCTCCATATTTATTCACCTACAAAACAAAAACAATGAAAATATATGTAAAATAACATTGGGTTGCCTCTCAACTAGTGTCACGTTTAATGTCCTTAACTAGACGGTCATATAGAGTTATAAGGTGCATCCACCAAGGTTATCACAGTTGTTTCATTTGATAAGTGATCTCCATAATAGTGCTTCACTCTATGCCCATTAACCATAAACTGCTCTTTATTATTATTTTCTAATTCAATGGCTCCATGGTTGGTTACCTTAGTGATGATGAATGGACCTAACCATTTGCTCTTTAATTTTCCCGAAAATAATTTGAGTCTTGAGTTGTACAATAACACTTTTTGCCCCGATTCAAATATACAATGCATAATTTTTTTATCATGCCATACTTTTGTCTTTTCTTTGTAAAGTTTGGCATTCTCATAAGCATTCCACTGTAATCCATTCAATTCATTTATTTGAAGAATTCTTTTCTCACCAACTGCATATATTGACATATTCAACTGTTTCAGTACCGAATATGCTTTGTGTTATATAGGATAGTACCAATTGGTTTTTTAAATGCAATTTTGAATGCCCATAAAGCGTCATCCAACTTAGATGACCAATCCTTCCTAGAAATGTTCACAGTTTTCTCCAAAATTCTTTTCACTTCTCTATCTAATACCTCTACTTTCCTACTTGTTTGGTGATGGCAAGGGTAGACACTTTATGGTTAATCTCATACTTAGAAAATAAGGAATTAAATGCTTTATTGCAAAAGTGACTACCTTCATCACTAATAATGATCCTAGGAGTTCCAAACCTAGTGAAAATGTTTTTCTTCAAAAATTTCATGACAAGTTTGGCATCACATTTGTTGTAGGCAATGGCTTGTACCTATTTTGACATGTAATCTACTCCTATAAGTATGTATTGGTAACCAAAGTATGGAAGGAATGGTCCCATAAAGTCGATTCTCCAACATCAAACAGTTCCACTTGAAATATACTATTTAGAGACATCTCATCTCTTTTTGAAATATTACCCATCCTTTGGCATCTGCCACACATTTTTACATAATTGTAAAAATCTTGAAATATAATGGGCCAAAAATAACCAGATTGAAGTACCTTAGCTACTGTTTTTGTGCTCCTAAAATGATCTTCATAGTTTGAGTTATGGCAATGGTAAAAAATACTTTCAACTTCATCATTAGGGACACACCTTCTCAAAATACCATCACCGCATTATTTATAGAGGTAAGGGTCATCCCAAAAATACTACTTCATGTCTTGAAAGAATTTCTTCTTGTTGCCATGTGAAGTCTGATGGAAGAATGTTGGTAGCTAGGAAATTTGTATTGTCTCCATACCATAGGATTTCTATTTGAGCTACAGAAAATAGTTGCTCATCTGGAAAAGATTCCCTAATCACCATATTATCATCCATTTTTGCTTCCTCTTCTAGTCTAGATAGATGGTCTACTACCTAATTTTCTGTTCCTTTTTATCACGGATTTCCATGTCAAATTCTTATAGAAGGATAACCAATCTTATCAATCTTGGTTTGGAATTCTTCTTTTTCATAAGGTACTTTATTATAGAATGATCTGTATAGATAGTCACTTTGGTGCCAACCAAATAAGATCTAAATTTTTTAAAGGCATATACAATGGCAAAGAGCTCTTTCTCTAAAGTAGCATAATTCATTATAGCCTCATTCAGTGTTTTACTTGCATAGTATATGGCATGAAACATTTTGTCTCTTTTTTGTCCAAGTATAGGTCCAATAGCAAAATCACTTGCTTCACACATCAACTTAAAGGGCTTGCTCCAATATAGTATGACTATAATTGGTGCTAACACTAGTTTCTCTTTAAGCACTTGAAATTCTGTTAAACATTTATCATCGAATTTGAAAGGAATGTCCTTTTTCAAAAGATGCACAAGGGTTTAGAGATTTGGGGAAAATCTTTTATGAATCTACGATAAAAAACTACATGCCTAAGAAAACTTCTTACTCCTCGTACATTGGTAGGTAGTGGTAGTTTCTTAATCACTTCTATCTTAACTCTATCCACCTCATTACCATTAGTTGAGATTTTATAGCCCAAGATTATACCTACATGTACCATGAAATGACACTTCTCCCAATTTAAAACAAAAATTCATTTCTTCACATCTTTGTAGCACTAGGGAGAGATAGTGTAGACATTAATCAGATGAGTTTCCAAAGACCGAAAATCATCCATGAATATTTCTAAATGCTTCTCCACCATGTTTGAGAAAATAACCATCATGTAGTGTTGAAATGTCACAAGTGCATTGCATAATCCAAACGGAATTCTCTCGAAAGAAAAAGTTCCATAAGGACATGTGAAGGTGTATTTTCTTGGTCTTCAAGTGCCACGGCAATTTGGTTATAACTAGAGTATCTATCTAAAAGGGTAAAAGAAAGAATGCCTAGCTAATCAGTCAAGCATTTGATCCAAAAATGGGAGAGGAAAATGATTCTTCCTTATAGCTTTATTTACTTTAGGAAAATCCATGCATATTCTCTATCCCGTGACAATCCGAGAAGTTGTTAACTCATTGGACTCATTTTCCACCACAATGATTCTTCCTTTCTTTGGTACACATTGAACTAGACTTACCCATTCACTATCTGATATAGTGCCTATGTCTAGCCACTTGACAATTTCCTTCTTCACATTGTCTTTCATAATGGGATTTACGCGGCGGTGTTATGCATCACTAGTAGGTTTAGCTCTATCCTCTAGCAAGATTTTGTGTATGCATATAGATGGTATTATGCCTTTGATGTCGGTAATAGACTAACCTATAGCTCTTTTGAAGTTCCTTAGCACCTTCAGTAGTTCTTCTACTTGC
Organism: Hippophae gyantsensis; assembly: GCA_030763125.1. NCBI lineage: Eukaryota > Viridiplantae > Streptophyta > Magnoliopsida > Rosales > Elaeagnaceae > Hippophae > Hippophae gyantsensis. The sequence continues at coordinate 15,307,842 of CM061036.1, forward strand.
TGCTCACTTAGATTAGCAAAGATTATGACTAGAAGTGTTTTGTTATCACCCAAAAATTCATTACAAAGATGAGATGGTAAAGATTTAAATTATAATTTGGGTGGCTCCTCAATGGATGGTTTCAACCTTGAGCTGATTTCAAGACACTCCATAAATACATTTTTTACACAAATGAGAGACGTGTCCTCCAAAAAGTTCACACATTTATACTGAGTTGTGTCTTGTTCATCTAGCAATAAACAATCATTCATATATAAAACTCCCCTTGACACCATAGGTGTATCCAAAGGCTTATAATATGTCATCCCAACTTTCTTAATTAAACCATAAATATATTTGTGTTGGTTGAGAAACAAACCAGAAGAAGAACATTGAACCTCAATACCAAGAAAATAGTTCAACTAACCCAAATCTTTAAGGGGAAACTTAGCATTTAAATTAGCTAAAAACTATGTAAGAATAGAGGATTTATTACTTATGAGCACAATATTATCCACATACACTAGAAGAATGATATTTCCCTACTAGTTCATTTGATAAACAAACTTGTATCAATCCATTGATAAAGCCCTATGAAATCCAAAAAGAACTCAATTTAGTACGAGGTGCATATTTTATTACCATAAAGAGACTTTTTCAACTTGCACACATGATGAGGTTTTGATGTATCAATGAACCCACGAGTTTGAATCATATACACATTTTCTTGCAATACACCATTCAAAAATGGGTTATTAATGTCCAATTGACACAACTACCAGCCAAAATGCATAGCAATTGTAAGCACTACACGTATGGTGATAGCTTTAACCAATGGACTAAAAGTCTCAATGTAGTATAGATAATAAATTTGAAGGTACCCTTGAGCCATTAAACATGAATTATGTTTGTTAATGGAACCAGATGCCAAAGTCTTGGTCTTATACAATCACTTACACCCAATAACCTTCTCATCAAGTGGCTTATGTACAAAATCCCAAGTATGATTTCTTAGCAAAGCATCATACTCTACTTGTATTGAGTCTTTCCATTCTTTATAATGAATAGTTACTTTCCAAGAAGAAGGCTCCCAAAGGAAATATAACACAATTAAAAAAAACCTTAGTTTTAGAAATGCTAGACTCGGCATAATTCTATATAGGATGATGATTAATAGCAAGAAGAAAAGACACATAAGCAAATGTGATCATTTTAGACTAAAAAGTAAGATGAGGGACAGACAATGTAGAGCTACTATTTGTAATAGACTGAAGTGAAACAGACTATGATATCAAGTGTGCAGAGCTAGTTCTCATAGGAGGCAAAGAAGAGACCAGTGAATCATGACAAGAATCAACATGTGAAGACCTATGCACTATGTCAAATAAAGCACCCCATGACAAACCATTGCTATAAATATATAAAATAGAAGATGGTCTAATCTAAAAGCTGGATGCATATTTTGTGCAATAGAAGAGGTAGATGTGGACAACTATGACATATTATGATAAAGAAAGATATGTTCAACGAAGACCACATGTCTACTTTTAAAAATTATGTGAGTTTCTTTGTCAAAACATAAGTGTAACCTTTTTAATTAGGGGCATAACCAAGGAAAATGCTTAGCATCAAGCTTGTTTGTCCTATTGTGTCTAAGACATGAAAATCATAGACTTCCACAGAATTTAATAATATGGTAGTCTAGATCCCTAGTGTAAAGCACAAAATAAGGGAATTGAAACTCAATGACTTTAGATGGAACACGATTAAGCACATACATAGCAACTCAAAAGACAAAAGTCCAAAAAGACTTATGAAGATTAGCTCTAAATATAAGAGTCAAACCAATATCAACCATTCTTTTATGTCTACTCTCAACCATGCCATTTTGTTATGAGGTGTGAGGACAAGTTTTATGAAAAATAACATCACACTATTCAAGCATGGAAGCCAAGTTTTGAAACTCCCCAACCCTATCACCTTGAATAGTTCTAATGTGAGCATTACATTGATTTTCGACTATAGTTTTAAACTTTTGAAACACAAAACAAGCTTGATCTTTAGAAGACATAGAAAATCCATTAACAACGAGTAAAATCATCAAAAACTAACAAAATAATATTTTTCTCCTTTGATAGCTAAAACTTAAGAAGGCCCCTAAATATCTATGTACAATAGATCAAATGGGGAACATACAGTGACATAAATCCCTCTAATAAAAGGTTGCTTATGAGATTTTTCCATTTCATATGATTCAATTACAAAACCTAAGCTAGGCTTTATTACATTGATATTATTCTTAGCTAATGTTTTATATACAATTGGATTATAGACATGAGTTAAATGATCATGCCAAATGGTACTTATTGCCAAACTAGCAAAAGAAGAGGTGACATAAGAAGTATGCTTTCTAGTAGCATCAGCAGCATAGAAAACTTTGTAAAGCCCTTTAAAAATTAGTCCTTGAAGAAGGATCTTCTTTATGACATTTTCCTTAACTAGAAAGAAACGTAAATGAAACTCAATAAAACAATATTATCTACACATAAACTAGATTTGTGGTGACTTAAGGTGTGTGCAATACGTTAGCAATAAGAAATTTATGATTATTATGATGAAAAATAGATTGACCTAAATTAAGAATAGGAATGGAAACTCCATTACCTATAAATACACCATCAAATCAAGTGAAAAGAGCATAATGATCAAGAGTAAAAGAATCGTTTGTCAAATGATGTGTTGCTTCTGTATTAAGGATCCAAGAACTATCATTTCCATCATTACTTGAAGCAACATAAGCTAAGGGAGATGACTTGTTTTGAGACTAAAGAACCAGAAAGTATATTCTTGAGTTTAAAACATATTGATGCAATATGCCCATTCTTTCCACAAAATTGGTATTGCACACCTCTACCTCTTCCAAGTCCTTGATTCCTACTTGTTCTACTTTAGTTAAAGTTCTAATCCCTAACCTAACCCTGAGATTGATTCTTTGATTGATCATAATCTGCTTTAGAAAAATTGCCACCACCACACATTCATAGAAGTAAATTTATCCATATTGGTTTAGATCATGAATTGTTCCTCGTCCTTATATTACTGTTGAAGTCAATGTTCATATACAAGTAATCTATTATGAAATTCCTACATAGTAACACTTGCTTGATCTATGATGCAAATAAATGCATTATAACACTGACCTAAACTAGTAATTGCATGAAGAATAAGATCCTTCGAATGCACACATTCTCCTCTAGTAGTTAAGCTATAAGCTATGATTTTAATCTTCATCATGAATTCATCAACACATTTATTATCTTTCTTAATAGTCTGTAATTATAATTTCAATTCCATCACTCAAGATTGAGCTAAGAAAGAAAACTCTTTCTCATAAGTCTTCCATAGATCATGAGATTTCGTGGTTACCAATTAGATAACCTAACACCTCTGATGACATAGAGCCACAAATCCAACTCCTTATTGTGTCATTAACGTGATTCCAGATAGAAAGCTCTATTGTGACTTTGGTAGTGCCTAGATGATACTTTTTAGGAGCAACAATGGAGCCATCAATGTACATTTATACTCTGTATGCAATGATAACACACATCAATTTTTATTTCCATATCAAATAGTTAGATCTATCTAACCTGATTGGAAAACTAAGGTTCACAGGAGGTATTGAGATAGATTGCACAGTTTGTGCATAATCAATCTCATTTTATACTTTTTCCTGAATTTTGATTAACACTGGCCATTATGATGATGAATTCTATGTGACTTTTGAAGACCTTGAAGAAGATCAATAAGACTTGCAATGTGGAAGCTTTAAGAAAAGAAAGAACCCTAAAGCCTTAGCTCTGATATCATGCAAGAAATGACGAGCACAAGCAAGAGAAATCAAGGAAGGAAGAAGAGAGTGCAATTCTCATTAATTGTAAAGGTTGTTACAAGATGCTATGAAATAGATACACATGTATAGTTTGTTATAGTTGTTACATTAGTTACATAGCAAACTAACTACATTCTATAGTTATGACAAGTTTTCAATTAGAGAGTTCTATAGTTATGAGATTTGTGTTTCAAATTTTAATGTGTAGTGAATCAAGGAGAAATGGGTTTACTGGATACTACATGGACATGTGTGTCATCTGGTAAGAACATGACCTCATTTTTGAATAGGAGTGGGAATATGCCGACAATAACATTTGTTACTGAAAAAAATTAAAACCCAAAGAATGTTTGAAGTTTTTTTCAATTTTTCATTGGACTTACCCCCGAGCTTGATGATATTCATGAGAGGACACTTGGTCGTTGACCACTGCCCTCCATCCATCAATCCTTTACCGATGTCAAGTAAAAGGAAAACCAACGGTGAGTCATTCTTGAAGATGGCCCAGGCAGTGACAATGTAGGAAACAACTCATCCCTTTCTTGCAAACATCGCGAAGTATCTGCCTTAATCTCCAATTCAAATAGAAAAAGCCAGAGTTATGGAGTGTTTGATAGGCTAAATAGGTATGGAATATATGATGGGCTTAACGGGTTCTCTGGGTCGAATGGTTTGGATTGTCTAGAAATAGGCTTAAAAAAACTCTAATAGCCTTGGCCCAAACCGAGAAGGTAACCAAAATAAAGTTACCCAAAATAATTCTATTATTTTTAGAAATAGACTTGGGCCTTTCCTAACTTATGAACACCAAATACATAATGGGTCGTATGTAGGGATTGGTCCTTCAACAAATTTAACCCACAAACTTTACAGAATCTAGATAGGAAACAACTCAAGTTTATCAAAGAAAAGAATTTTTTGTGATCATTACCGTAAACTCATACATTTCAAAGATACTTGTTGGAAATTCATGATAAACTAGTAGATTGGAAAACAAGACAAAATAGGGCACAAAGTTATCATGCTTCAATTAGTCATCAAAAATTACATGATAAACCAAGTTCAAGAGGAACATTTAATCTAGAACAATTACACCAACTTTACAAACTATTCTCCAACATGCACAATTTTGGTTAGCCATCCACCTCATCAGATTCCTTAGCCTACAAAGATAATTATTTAAGTGCACTTGTTACTACTTTCTAAACCAAAATCATGTGATTGATTTTGGCACGTCAAATCACATAACTAATTCTCATCACTTATTTACTTCATACTCACCTTATGTTGAAAATCTAAAAGTTAGAATTGCATAAAAATATCTCTCATTCATTGATGGAAAAGAGAGTATTCAAATTTTAGATTCCATCACTCTCAAATATGTTCTCTATGTTCCAAACCTATCTTGTAATCTCATATCTATTAGCCAATTTATTAAAAACTCTCATTGTTATGCTAAATCTCTCCCCTCTTTTTGCATCATTTAGGATTATCATTAGGGAAGATGATTGGCAATGATAGAGAGTGTGAAGGGTTATACTACTTTGATGAGAATAAAGTGAGTGAATGTTGTTTGATTACTATATATGATTTTGTTTGTATTCCTAAAACTAGTTAAATTTTACTATGGCACTATACGATGGGTTATACCAACTTTCAGTTTTTGAAATGCTTATTCTATATTTATGGATAATAAAACATTTGATTTTTAGTGGGAAACTTGTGAATATGTGAAACGTTGATATACCTTGTTTTCAAAATCTCAATATAAACCTTTCAAGCCCTTTACATTAATTCTTAGTGATGTATGAGGCTTTTCTTGCATTTCAAATCGTACCCATAATATGGTTTGTTACATTTATTGATAATCATACTCAAGTTTGTTAGGTTTATTTGTTAAAAGAGAAAATAGCGGTTCGAAATGTGTTTATTAATTTTCACTCAATGATACAGACCCAATTTCAAACACAAATCTAAATACTCCAAACTGATAATGGCATTACAACCATATTTTACAAGATTACCTTAAAAAAATGGGATCATACATAAAAGTTCGTGTGTTGAGTCCCTTAAAAATGGAGTAATTGAACGAAAGAACATACACATACATAAAGTAGTTTGAGCCTTAATGTTCACTATAAACATACCCAAAATATATTGGGATGATGCCATTTTAACTGTTGCATATCTCATTAATTGTATGCCCAAGCGAGTTCTTTCTTTCAACACCTTACTTCAAAAATTATATATTTTATTCCCTATATCTCTCTCCAATCTCATTTGTCTCTTAAAGTATTTAGTGTACTGCCTTTGTTCATGACCATTCCAAAGGTCGATCCAAACTAGACCCAAAAACTGTTAAATATGTTTTCATTGGATATTTTTCTACTCAAAAGGGATAGAAATGCTACGATCCCACTACATATAGGACATTTGTTAGTCTTGATGTTACCTTTTTTTAACCCATACCACCAAAAGTCATCTCCTCAAGAGGAGAATCTAAGTGAGGATAGTTTTTTTATCATTACTTGAACATTACTCTTGATCAAGATAATAATGAGTTACATAATGCAACCAAAGAATTGAGACCCAATCCAACCATACCACACCATCTCACACTCCTTCCCCATTTATAAATAGAAACTTGAACTCGGGGACAAAAGCAAAAAAATACATAACAAAAAGATAATCACTTACTTACAGAGGTCGAACTTGGAACACATGGAGCACTTCACACTTGAAACACCAAATGAGTCAAAACCAATGGTAGATCCAGATATCCATCATAAGTCTCCAGATAAATTTGAACTACTTATTTCTCTTAAAAAAACAAACAAGAACTTGTACTCTCCATCCTACATCGAGGTTTGTTTATTATAAAACTTTTGTCATCTAGTTTTCAGGCTTTTATCACTAATCTTGATAGAACAAATATTCCTAAAACATTTATGAAGCCTTGGAAGTTCTTGAGTGGTGAGAAGCTATTATGGAATAAATAAGAGCTCTTGAAAAAATGGAACATGGGATGTTCTGAACTACCAAAAGGAAAGACTCCATTTGGGTGTAAATGATTTTTTTAATAAAATATAAGCTTGATGGAACAGTAGAAAGATACAAAGCCTATTTGGATGCAAAAGGTTTTACACAAACCTATAGAATTGATTACACTAAGATATATGCAAGTATGGCAAAATTGAATACAGTTTGAGTCCTTTTATCCATTACAGCAAATTTGAAATGGCCTTTACATGAACTGGACATAAAAAATGTCTTCCTAAATGGAGAAATAGAGAACGAAGTCTTCATGATCATGCCACTAGAATTTTGTAAAAGAGAAAATATGATATATAAATTAAAAAAATCACTATATGGACTCAAACAATCACCTAAAGCATGCTTTGATAGATTTATAAAAGTAATGAAGAAGCAAGGGTACCAACAGGGACAGTCAGATCATGCCATATTCTTTTGATACTTTGGAAATGAAAAAAATAATGCATGTTGATGATATAATCACGATTGTTGACGATTTAGAAGAAATCAAGAGATTAAAGAAAAACTTAGCTACATAATTTGAAGTTAAAGATCTAGGATAGATGTGGTACTCTTAGATATAGAGATTGGACGATCAAAAGGTGAAATCAGTGTTTCACAAGAAAAATACGTCATTGATCTCCTCATTGAAAATGGTATGCTTAGATGCAAACCAAGTGACAAACTAGTAGAAACATGAAAAATGGATGAAGATAGTAAGAGATTAGTGGACAAATATTAGTAAAAAACTAATATATCTATTTCACATCAATCTTGATATTGCTTTTCCAATGAGTATACCAAGTAAGTTGTACAAAATTCTTAGTTATCTTAAAGGTTTGCAAGCAAAGGTTTATTCTATTAGAAAAATGAAATCAAAGACATAAGTTTTCACTTATATAGATTGGGCTAGTTTAGCAAAAGATAGAAGGTCCATTACAGGATATTATACCTTTGTACTTGAAAACTTAGTAACTTGGAGGAGTAAGAAATAGAATGTTATTGACAAAAGTAGTATTGAAGTTGAGTTTAAAGCAGTTGCATAAAAAATTTGTGAAATTTTGTGGTTAAAAGTAGTTAAAAGAGCTTCAAGTTGTGGTCAAATTTTGGACTAAACTTTATTGTGATAATAAAGTAGCCATCAATATATCCCTAAATCCAGTTCAAATGATAGAACAAATCATGTGAAAAGTGGATAGACATTTCATCAAAGAAAAAGTTAACGATGATATTATTTGCATGACCTATGTTCCCACAAAAGAGAAAACTATAGATATATTTACTAAAGGACTTCATCAACATCTCTCCAATGAGTTCATTAGCAAATTGAATATGACCAATATCCATGATCCAACTTGAGGAAGAATATTTAAATCCCTAATTTGTAGTAAGAATTATTATAAGGCTGATTTGGATCAAGAATAGTTATGGAAATATAACTATTACAAAATTTGTAAGTAGGTTAATATTAGGAATTTAATTAGGTAGTATATTATTCTCATAAATTAGAATATTTAATTTTCTTTTTTATTTATGCAAATTAGGTCATAAATTACTAGCTAGTCATGTACAAACATATTATGAAAATAAAGAACAAGTTTATTCAAAATCTTATTTTATTATATAATGAGTTTGTAATTCAACGGTATATAGTTCATATAGACACGTAGAAATTTTAGTTTAAATGTCAATTATGAGTTATGAAAATAGTGTAGTTATTAATAGGGCTAAATTGTATCATTGGGTTTCAAACTTTAATTAAATTCATACACAAGTTTTTAAATTTTTTAAAATGTATGATTTAATTTCTAAACTTTTAAATCCTATAATTAGTCAAAAAAAATTTAAAATTTCATATATAGATCATAGCTTGACTACGATACATATTTGTCTATCAAAAATTTAGAATCTATTTGTAAAAATTTGAGGACTAAGTCGTATGATTTTAAAGTTAAGAAACCTATGTGTAAAGTGTTACAGGTTTGATAACCAAATCGTAAGTTTTAAAAATTTAAAGACTTATACGTAAATTTAGTTAAAGTTTGAAGAATACAATTTAAGCTATTAATAAATAAATAAAATTTTGAAAGACATCAATTAAAAGTCAATAAAACCTTAAACTGATATGTTATAGTCTGGTGGTACCTACCACCTATCAATAACTCTCTGTTTACTATAATCCAGATTTCTTTCTTTCTCAAAATTAGTAATAGTAAATCAACCGTTGTTACGATCAAGTTATTGTCAAAATTTCATTTGGCGTTAAAATTCATCATTTTCTTATTTCAAGTCATACATTAAAATTATAACAAATAAGATCGAAAGATTTGAAAGTGCAAAGATAAATAGACATTCAAAATATGCATGTTCTTGTAGTACAAAACAAATGCCACATACCACAATTTTAATTTACAAGTCTCTGAAAAAGACCATCAAGGTAATAATACATAATCGTGTAGAGCACAACTATATGTGCTAAGCTTTCTTTTCTCTCTAGTTTCATAGCTCTATATGCGAGCATTTTAGTACACTGATCCTTGAAAGTTTATAGATTTTAGATTCATCTTTTATTTTATAATAGCCTGCTTTTAATTTTTTATAATTTGGCCCGTATAAAATACCCATTCAGCTTATTATTTCACCTTCACTCTCTATGGAAGCTCACATGGAGGATTTAGAAGACGATGCAAACAATAAGACAAAGCAAGCCTCTGGTTGGGTGAGACTGTTGTCTTTTGTCCGAGCTCTAAATCCCAACATCTATAATACTAATAATGATTAAAATAGTGAAGAAATAGTTTTCACCCTATATATCCCTCATGTTTTCCGTAAATTAATTGTACCAATTGGTTTAACCAACATTACGACAAAGAAGGACCCAAAGCAAATAAAAGATGCTCAAAAATATTTTCTCACAAATCAAGTACACAATCACAAGTCACTCTTAAATTCTCAATTGAAACTTTAATGTACATGGAAATTTGACTTTAATTTTTTTCTTTTTTGGGTCGAAGGTTTAAAGTAGTCTCTTTCTATCTTTGTTATGACAATCACAAGTCTATGCGAAGTTGTCCTTTTTTCGATCAATGTTACTTCTGCTCTTATGGAAGGGGTTTCCTAAAGCTACACCTATTAGTGGGTCAAATTACAAAAATATGCCTCAAGTAAAGCTCAAAATACACGCCCTCGAAGTTATGGTATACTACCTTTCTCCATTAGACTAGTGAATGATGTGCAACTCATGCAAAGTTTGCAAGAAAGAAAATGCGATTAAAAATCCATAATAGCTAAATGAAATAACTAAAGATATCACAATTCACAACTAAACCCGACTCCTCATCTTTTTACCGTCTGTCCACATTGAGTTCTAATAATCAGAAATTTATTGTCATAACATAATTAATATACGAGAATATATGGTTATAAACCAAAAACAAACTCAATAGGACTTCCCACAATGTATTAAACTGCCAGCTCCTAAGAACAAACCAAAAATAGCTGCACTCCCTAGCGTGGTTTGTCCAATGTACCTGATCTTCATAAGTCCTGGTACCTACATTTACCAATAAATATATATTGTAAAAGTAAAACACTATTTTCCAAACTAAGAATGTGCATTAAAGCATCAAGGTTTTACATAACATGTCCACTGGACTCTATTTAGTCATATCCAATTTGTTAAACTCAACATGTTGATTTTAATCCAAATAAGACTAGGTAATGCAGGACAAAAGCGCAAATGCACCAGTATGGAAGTACTTATGAAATAAGAAATGAGTAAGCAAAACTTTGAACTAGCACAACTCACTCTTTGATAAGAGGTCCTCATATTTATAATAAGAAAAACACATGGAAAATAGTTAACTAGACAAACATACTATCAAATCTAGAGTAGAACAAACCTAGTAGTATCCCCTAACTTGAAGAGCACTCTAACTATAGAGTAACATATGCACAGTTGTATTTACTTATATTATTAGACGAACACCCTAACAATTCTAGAGTAAAATTGACCTAAACATATTCTTCTATCTGAGAATATACAACTTCCAAACAGACGAAAGAAAGTTATTCCAAAAGTATTAAGAATTAAAAAAAAAATAAGATATAACTTTCTTGAAGAAGAATTGTATTGCTATTATTAAATTGCACCTACAAGTAATGGGCTTGCCTAGTTTAAAAGTCTCCTAGGAAGCTCATATAAAATAACATGGAACTAAGATGCTTACAAAACTAATAAGCCTTCTACTACATATATTGCTTTCGTAAATAAGAAACTCTTATTCTTCTAGTTATGTCCTGCATCATTAGGCACAATAGATCCCAGTTTATGATGCAAAATTTGCAAAGATTTTATTCACTAAGAGGCCTTATCATCAATCAGGAGGCAAGAAGAGAAAGTTGAATGTATCTTCGCTCTAGAATCACATAAATATGGTCGGGTTACATCGATAATTCAATTTTCATGAAGTACTTGTACCCAAGCAACAAAACATGGACCTGAGTGTGGGTACTAAACACTCAAACTTGATGAAAATTTATAAAAAAGTTGACATGTCCGGCACCCAATACATATATATAAATTTAAGATCCTAGGTGTACCACAAGAATCTTAGTAACATAGATATATGGTAAAGATGGTAGTCTAAATATGGTGATTAATCACTTTATCATATCACTATTTACTGATAAATTCCCTGATTTCATATCAACATCTCTCTATTTTTCCTTTTAACCCTTAAATTTTAATGTTTTCTGTTTTAGTGTAAATTGTTCTCGAAAAAAGAAGCACCATAGAAGAGAATAAGAGAATACATTGTAAAGGGAACATAAAGCATAAAATATTGTTTGGAAAACAAGATAGGATAACAACAAAAAGAATGCAAAATTTGAAGCATCAAAAACCTCTGAAGCTGAAGTTCAGTATAAGATCAGATAATGTACCTTAAACCTAACAGCCTCATATGTACCATATACAGCACCTGAACAAAAGTATATAATTAGAAACCAAAAAGAGAGAGAAGGGGGAGGGGAAAAAAAGAAAAAGAAAAAGAATTACATTCTCAAGCTCAGCTGGACTGCACTTCGAGCAATGTAACATTATACCAAGCCATTTAATGTAGTGGTATAGTATTCGCACTTCAAAGTTCCATTCATGATTGGAAAGAAGGAAAAATATACTAAATGCAGTGTATGGAAAGGTATATATATATTTTCAATCATTCCATCAATAAAGAATGAGAAGATATTCTCTCTGTGTCCATCTTTTTTCTATGTTTTTACATGGTATCAGAGCCTAATCTGAATTTTGTATTCTGGCCATGACACTTCAGACGCTACATCACCAAATCCCCAGCAAAGTTTTAGTTCTTGCATATCCTTCTTCCATTAGAGGGAAAGTTACTCTTTGGAAGAAAAAAAAATTCTCCAGTGGAATCTTTTCTGTATATATTTTCTTTTTTGGTTTTTGCCTCTCTTTCCTTTTTCTATTATTTCTTATTTTCTCTATTCTTGTCCTCCATAAAAGAAGTCCACTGGAAGTTCCTCTTTTGTATTCACCATGTGTTTTGAGAAATCTCAAATGAGAATTTGTATATGGAATATGTTTGTATCACATTGCTTGTCTATACTTGTTATTTTGTATCAAAGTAAGTTGTGACTTTGGGTGTGTGCCCTCCCGTTAGATTTGGGATTGTGCATGGGAAAATTGTGGGATGTATGTGTCTGAAGGATACAAGTGCACAACAACAGTTAGGTTGGTTCCTTTATAACTACAACATCAATTGAGAGGTTTTTCTTTGTCCCTTTGTGCTTAGTATTTTTAATTTCAATTCTGTTGTAAGCTTATGTTCCAGTGTAGTTTCTCTTCCTGTTGCATGATATTCATTATATTTCTTTATTGTTGTTACACTCATGCTACTGGCTGTATAGAGTTATATATTACTCTTAGACCTTTTAAGTGTAATTGATATTGAAAGTACTGAAATCCTATCGAAAAAAAATATTAAAAAAAAAAAGAGAGTGCGTCATGCAACTTGAAATAGGAATCAGTAGTTTCTCTCATATTTATTATTATGTAAATTTAACCAAATTAAAAAGATAATAAAACGCTCTTAAAAAAAAGTTATTCAACTTTCCTCCTTGTTAACTAATATTCACAAAAAATTTAAACCTCGTCAAGCACGAGACGAAATACCCAGATTCAAAATTGAACCTGAACTTCAAATACCCACCTGAAATTATTGTAAGAATTTAACATAATTCCAGAATACTAAGGCACTGATGTTTAAAAAAATCATAATTACAAAATAATAGCAATCAAATACTGAATATTATATCTGAAGAGAAAACCAAGTAGGTATTGAGATAGTTACCAACAGCACCGCCAACGGCACCGCCAACTGCAACACCAGCAGCGATCCGAGCGATACAACTATCTCTCGCCATTGCTGATACAATCCAGGTAGAAGCAGATATTCCTAGCCTCTTCTATGTATCTCTATATGAACAGTGACCCAAAGAAGATAAATTTAAGCTTAGAAGACTATTTTTATATTTTTCTGAAGCAGGTTCTTCTTGCAGGGGGTTCAAGGGTTTTGAGTTTGTCAATTTATAGCCAATCCTTTTTGGATTCTTTCTTCAGTATTTGTAAAAAATAAACATAAATAACTCGAATAATTCAATTTAATAATCTGAACCAAAACAAAATTTCCGTTGCCGGGAATCGAACCCGGGTCTCCTGGGTGAAAGCCAGATATCCTAACCGCTGGACGACAACGGACAGTACACAAAGAAAGCTAAAATCATCAAGAATATAGTATTTTCATATATTGTTGTACAACACAATGCTAATACCATGTCTGATTAACGATAATAATAAAACCATAAAACTTTAAACGACAACAATAATACCAAAAAAATAAATATAATACATGTTTTCACTGTTAACTAACTAATATTTTTTATTATTATTAAAAAAAATTCTGATATATCATTTCACATCGAATATTACCTAATTGAATATCATTTAAATTAATTTACGGTCTTTTAGATCCGTTTAAAAAAAATAAATTATTTTTATTATTATAAATTTTAAAAATAATTTTTTTTATAATTTTTTAAAAATAATTTATAAACAAAAAAAATAAATTAATAATAATGATAATGCAAAATAATTATGTTATTCTTGTCTTTAGTTTGGCGTTAAAAGAAAATTGAACGCATTCTGAAAACTCATCACCCACACTCCTCCAATGCTATATTTTTCACGCATTTTACAACAGCAAATTATTTTCTATTTTTTCTTTATTTTAAACATATAAATATTTTTAATTTACATTTATTTTGATTCAGCTCTTAAACAAATATATCAATAAGTATATTGTTTCCATTTTTTTTTTATTTCCATTACTATTTATTATTATATTTTCATTTTGTGAACCATGATTAATTAAGGAAAAAAAATGTTTTGATATTTTTGGTCTATCGTTTAGAAATCTATATTTTAGGATTTTTTCAATAATAGTTAAAATCTGATGGAGGAATTTGAAAAAATAATGATATGTTCTAATAACAAAAATTATAATAAATATGATTTTTTAAGACTTATATATCACTAATTTAATTCACATGTATCATTCAGTGACAATAATGTGAACTAAAATTTTATGCCACTAAATACTTTCTTTTCAGTTACTTTTAGTCTATTATTTTTGGTTGCATACATCCAGTATCGGATCTATGTGCTACTTAGAATACACATGTCTCTCTTTAATTAAAAATATTATTTTATTTGTAAAATTTTATAATTTTTATAAAAATTGAATTATATTTAATGTTATTTTTAACTTTATTTTTAACTTATATTTTAATATTTTAAGTTCAAATTTTATATGTAAACTCTATTATTTTTTAATAAAAACATAATAAAATTCTTACAAACTGGATGTTTTGATTTATTGGTTAGAGTATTTAATTTTTAATTTTATAACACTAATATTTAATTTATTTTTATTTATGACTTTTCTGCAAATTTTATATTATTAATTATCGATGGATAACCCATATGAGTTTAAAGACTAGTTTCGCCGCTACATATATAGTGACAGAGCATTGTTTGAACACAATAAAATTCAACATTCACCTTAGGAATTATAAATAAATGAATTTACATTTTTCATATAAAAATTATCATTTTAGCCCAAAAATTTACATATCAATTATAAATTAGGGAAATGTGTTCTAACTATTGATATAATCTTGAGCATAATTTAATTCAATTATAATTTAATTTTAATTTTTTTATAATTATATTTAGAGTAAAAATAATTATTCTATGTATTAATTATCATTTGGTGATAAATTAAAAAGAAAAACCAATAAACTCATAAAATAAAAAGAAAAACCAATAAACTCATAAAATAACTGATTCTACGTTAATAAATTTAAACTTTAAATTATCTCTCCAAAAGAACAAATCAAAATATTCATAAATATTATAATATATGTTAATTATTATGGAATTAAAAGAGAAATGAATAATTTTTTA
The DNA here is from genome assembly GCA_030763125.1 of Hippophae gyantsensis. Classification (NCBI taxonomy): domain Eukaryota; kingdom Viridiplantae; phylum Streptophyta; class Magnoliopsida; order Rosales; family Elaeagnaceae; genus Hippophae; species Hippophae gyantsensis. The sequence goes on from CM061036.1 coordinate 15,323,294, forward strand.
AATATGTATTCAATTTTAATTTAATTTTTTAAATTATATTTAGTGTAAAAAATAATTGATTTATTTATTAATTACCTTTTAGTGAGGGATTTAAAAGATAAAAGAAAATTTTATTTAATGTAAATAGACTTAAAATTTATAATTTTTTTAGTGAAAATTAAAAAAAGAAAAAGCAAAAGAATTATAAAAATTATAATAATTATCTATCATTACGGAGTTAAAAGGAAAAGAAAAAAATCTCCTAAATATGTATTAAATTTTAATTTATATTCTAAATTATATTTAATAGAAAAATCATTTTAATTTATATTCTAAATATAAAAAATTATATTTAGTATAGCCTAGTAAAAGAATTAAAAAGAAAAGCTAAAAAATTCATAAAATAATTGATTTTACGTGAATAGAATTAAAATTAATAAATTCTTTTTAATAAAATTTTAAAAGAGAAAATCGAAAAGCACGTAAATATTATAATAATTGCTATTATTATGAAATTAAAAGATCAAATAAAATTCTCCTTGTGTTAAATATTAATTTAATTTTTAAGTTGTATTTAATGTAAAAAATAATTGATTTTATGTATTAATTATCTTTTCATAGGAGAATTAAAATAAAAATTAAAATACTTATAAATAATTGATTCGATCTAAATAGATTTAAAATTTATATGTTATATTTTAGTAAATATTTAAAAAGATAAAATAAAAAGACTGATAAACATTATAATAATTATTTATTATTATTAAATAAAAAGATAAATCTAAAAGTCTCTTTAGTATTATTAAATTTTAATTTATTTTTTGAATTAAATTTAACGTAAAAAATAATTAATTTTATGTATTAATTGTCTTTTAGTTGGAAAATTAAAAGGAAAATCAAAATACCCCTAAAATGTTTAATATTATGTGAAAGAGAATGAAATTAATAATTAACGTTTTACATATGAATAGATAAAATTTATAAATTCACTTTAGTCAAAATTTAAAAATAAAAAACCAAAAGACTCATAAAAATTATAATGATTATCTATTATTATAAAATTAAAAATCAAAATCAAAATTCGTATAAATATGTGTTAATTTAGTGTACTTTAAAAAAGTAAAATCCACCAAATATTATTAAAAACTTTATTAAAATAAAATTTTTTTATTAATTGTTTCTATAATTTCGTAATGCATCTAATATTTTAAGGATTTAATAATTTTTGTATCTTTTCTCTTAATCTTAAATGTTACACATGTTGAATGTGTTGGCATATTAATAAATATCTCATAGACATGTAAAATAATATTAAAATAATTCTCTTTTTTATATTTTACTTTAATTTTATAAAGGTAAAATTTAATTATTTAATGAGATAAATAAAGCTTCCTTTAGTTAGATAAATGTTAATGTTTCAAACAATTATTGAATATCATTGATATTGTTATTTGTTTTATATATCTTATTATAATATTAATCCTTCTACATATTTTAGCTTTATTTTTATCACTTTAATTTTGACTTTTGATTTTTTTTTATGTATTTTTAACATTTTAAGTTAATATTGTCGTAAAATTGAAATAAATAAAACCTCACAATTTAGAACACTGAAAAAATTACTTTAAATTAAAGCCAATGCATTTAAAAAAAATTATAAATGATTTAAATTAATTATAAAATTAAAAGTAAAAATCAAAATTCTTATAAATATTTGTTAATTTAGTGTACTTAAAAAAGTAAAATCCACCAAATATTATTAAAAAATTTATTAAAATAAAAATTCTTCATTAATTGCTTCTATAATTTTGTAATGCATCTAATATTTTAAGGATTTAATAATTTTTACATTTTTTCTCTTAATCTTAAATGTTACACATGTTAAACGTGTTGACCTATTAATAAATATCTTGTAGACATGTAAAATAATATCAAAATAATTCTTTTTTTATATATTTTACTTTAATTTGATAAAGGTAAAATTTAATTATTTAGTGAGATAAGTAAAGCTTCCTTTAGTTAGATAAATGTTAATGTTTCAAACAATTATTGAATATTATTGATATTGTTATTTGTTTCACATGTCTTAGTATAATATTAATCCATCTACATATTTTAGTTTTACTTTTATCACTTTAATTTTGATTTTTGATTTTTTTAATATATTTTTAACTTTTTAAGTTAATATTGTCATAAAATTGAAATAAATAAAACCTCATAATTTAGAACACCAAAAAATTTACTTTAAATTAAACCCAATGCATTTAAAAAAAATTATAAATGGTTTAAATTAATTATACTATAACATGGTTAATTGTGATATTTTAAATTCAATTTCTTTACTAGAATGCATATTCTATTAGCTATGTTTTTAAAACTATCTCATCTTATGAAATGCATTGACTCCACGGATATCACGTCTTGAAAAATTGGTACGTGAAGTGGAAAGAATGGATAATCTTTTAAATCATATTTAAAGAAAATTTAATATTTTATTTTAAATAGAATTTATATTAAATTTAAGATATCCCTATTTAAACATAAATTTAACAAAAACTATTTAAATTATAGAAAACATATGATACATAACAATTAAAATATTAAAAGATAAACTATTTTACATCAAGTCTTCGCATTGTCTCCAAAATATAGGGTACAAAAAAATTTAAACAAAATAAAAGTAAACCTATAGTTTTCTTCTTCTACTTCAACGTTGGATCGCGAATTACTTTATCGAACCCTAATTTAAAGGGAAAGGGAAATAGGATGGGATACAAATATCTCAGTATGATTCTACTCTAAAATAATAATATAACAAATAAATATTCATGATACATTTCATTTATATTAAAGTTCATGAATGAAAGTAGTCATTATCGGTATACATTATGGGAAGATTTTACTTAAAAACACAAATATACTTGTATATTCTCGCTTTTGGAAACTGGATAAGTATACATGCCAAGTATTTAAATGCATGCTCATTCAAATAAATTATGTTATGTAAATATAAATTCATATGTATGATATACAACCCTATATGTATTGTCAACAAAATACATGGACACATGTATAGTCAACCTCCAAGATGCATGATGCATATAGGTCCACCTCCAACCTCATGTATGATTATAATACATACGGCACATGTATTGGTCAAATCAACATCATATGGGTCCTCGTTGATGGGCAATCCACTTCGAGACACTATAAGGGGTCCAACTTTAAGGCCCATATGTGGTCAACAATCTAAGGCACTATAGAAACCAGTAGCCCATGGTTATCACACTCTATAAGATTCACATACAAGCATACTCACCACGAATAAAATTATTTTCATGATGCATGTATAAAAATCTCAGATGTCATATGTGTAATTTTTTACTACAAGATTTAATACTCGTTTTAAAATTTATTTCATGTATATATATTTGAAAATAATCAAAATGAGTACATCATTTAAACAAAATTTATAATATTTATTATAAAAATTATGACATCCGATTTTTCTTTTTATTTATAATATATAAAGCATGATATTTTTATTAAAAATAATGCATGAGATAAAAAGTTTAGAATACAAAATCCCTACTTAGAAACTTGACATGAACACTCAAATATTTATCCTTGAAACGCATTCGAAAATATATCAAAAACTCAAACTATTTTAGATGGAAAAAAATTTATAAAAAAGGAGGGAAATTTTTGTGAGAGAAAATATAAGATTTTTGGCCCTTTTATAGACTTAAACTACAACTCGTCGACTACTTTCGTTGGTGGCTTGCCGCTAGCTTGACAAGGGACAACGAGGGGTCTAGGGAGGCTACAGTGAGGGGTCCGACGAGCAGCATAGTTTTTTTTCTATTCAATCCAATTTTTCATACAAAAAATTTTCAATACGTCCATGCACTTTAAAATATTGTTTAAATTTCTTTTTAAACACTTTAACTATTTATAACGAATTTTTTGGATTTTATAATCCTATCCCTTTAAAAAACATTTCACCCCCAAAATTTACAATTCATCAAACAAGGATATTTCGAGCAAACTTCGGACTCTAAGTCCTAAGTTGCATCTTTAATACCATGATGTCTCCACTGAACTTTCACTAGATGTATTGATCTTCTTCTCAAGTTCCTTACTTGGAAATCAATTATCTTCATCGATTCTTCTTCATATAATGTGTCTTCATGTAACAACAATTCAGTCCAATCCATAGCACTATTATGAATTCGTTGATATATCTATAGAGCAAACACATGAAAAATATTGTGAACTTGTGACAATTTTGAAGGTAACTCTAATTGATATGCTACATTACTAATTCTTTTTGCAATTATGAACTACCTAATGTAGCATGGAGCTAACTTTCCTTTTATTTCAAAATGATTTACTTGCTTTTAAGGTTGAACTTTGAGAAAAACGTAATCATCCATTTTGAAGTTTAATGGTCGTCACCATGATAAACATAACTCTTGTGTCAACTTTTAACTACACAAATTTTGTCTTGTATGATGCAAATATTTTTAGTTAATTCTTTTATAAGATCATGATGATTTGTATAATTTTATATAATTTATCACTTTTTAACTTTAATTTTAGTTTAAATTTATTTAATTTCTATCGATTATACAAATCATTATTATTATGTAAATTTTATTACATATTTAAAGAAAACAAAGATTTATTGAAATCAAATATAAATAAAAATTTGTTAAAATAAAAGAAAAGTTAAAATAAAAAATATATATTAAAAGAAAGACAACATTAGTATATATATATAAAAGAAATGAAAAGTGATGTAGGCGGTTGGACAGCAGTAGGTCAAGAGAAGAGAAGAGAGAAGGCAAGAAACAGAAGAATAAAGTGCCGCCAGGAGAAACGTAGAAACAAAGAAAAAGAAAAAAAGGTTGCGCAGAAACAGGCGAAAACAAAATAAAGGCGGCTAGAGCAAACAGAAATAGAGAAGGAAAGAGCGGCGCAGAAAAGGAGAAAATCAAAACAGAGGACACGCTGTAACATATTAACGCGAAAGTAGATTTTTTTATGATTCATTTTCTTTTCGATTTTCTTATAAATATTACGGTGAATTAGGTTAAATTTAATTTTTAACATGAATTAAATTTTTTTTATTTAAAAAAAAAAGATGTAATCTAATTTTAAACTATGCTTGATTTTTTATGTTAATTTGAATTTTTTTTTATGTTTGTCTAATTTATTCTAAGTTTATTGTTTTTAATTAACCGACCATTGATTAAATGATTTTAATCTTGTGATTTACTATTGAAAGAGGAAATTATAAGATAGATTTGAAATATTTCAGCATAAGTAAATATAGAAATTTAAAGACTTGTATGAATCTATATAGTATTAAAATCATTGATCTTAATGTTTTCTTGCTTTATTAAATTACATACTTTTGTGTAAATTGATGACCAAGAATGTTTCCAATTGACTGTCAAAAATGACTTTTGGATGTTTTTTCGAGATTGTTAACAATAAAAGAGATTTAAATTCAATTAGTTAGATGAGTAAAACATAATGAAGAATTAGGTGAAATCAATTTTCTAACTTCACATTAATTTGATCCTCGAACAATATCCTTATTTTCTTTTGCGTATTTTCTTTAAATTAATTTTATTTCAAATTCCAATTACAACAATCTCAGTGACTTCTATAGATAAAATTGAGATTAGTATAATTTTGATATTTGTCTAAAATAAGTTACCAATCCTTGAGGAGTATACTCTTCTTATCACTTTACTATAAAACTACGATACTATGTACTTATAATTTTGTACCGATCAAGTTTTTGGTGTCGTTGTCGGGGATTAATTTTTTCTTATTTTTACCAATATCGATACAAAATAATCTTAGTTTTAATTTATAATTGAATTTTATTTTATTTATATATTTTTTATTTTTCTCTAGGTGTGTTTTTGACGTTGGATGCACCGTGCTATAACTCGAAACATTATTCCTTTTGATCTAGAGATTGAAAGAACCTTTAGATCACAAAGAAAGAAGAAAGTACTAGCCATGATTGAAGAAAAACAGAATGCACAACCACACACCTTGAAGGATTATGTAAAGCCACTTATGAATGACAATTATTCAAGTGTAAGATGTGAGACCATTAATGTCAATAATTTTGAGCTCAAACCGGTATTGATCAACATGATACAACAAGCCTAATTTAGTGGATCACTACTTGATGATCCCAATATTCATTTGACAATGTTTTTGGAGATTTGTGACATTGTAAAGATGAATGGTGTTACTAAAGACACCATTAGACATGGATTGTTTCCTTTTTCATTGAGGGAAAAGGTCAGAGGTTGGCTACAATCTCTACAACTGGGAAGCATCACTAGTTGGTAGAACATGGCAGAAAAGTTTCTTGCTAAATTCTTTCCACCTACAAAAAAGTCCAACTTAGGAGTGAGATTGGTCAATTCAGGCAAAATGATTTTGAGACTCTATAAAGCATGGTAAAGTTATAAAGATTTGATTCGGTGTTGCCCTCAACATGGATTACCGGATTAGTTACAAGTTCAGATGTTCTATAATGAGTTAAATGGGAAAACTAGAACCATGGTTGATGCTGCTTCTGGTGGAACTTTGATGTCAAAGATAGTTGAGGGTGTTACTTCTGTTTTGGAATAAATGACCTCAAATAACTATCAATGGCCAACTAAAAGATCTATGGCTAAGAAAGTTGTTGGGATTCATGAATTGGAGTTGTTGCCTTTTCAGCTCAAATAGCTTCTCTATCTCATCAGATTTCAACTTTGACAACCCAAAGAATACCACAAAGTTTAGAATATGTTGTAACTTCAAGTATGACAGTTCCGATGAATGAAGCAGGTTAAGAATAGGTTTAATACATCAACAATCGAAACTATAATTATTGTAGTAATCCTATGCCAAATTACTACCATACAGGGCTTTGATATCATGAATTTTTTTCTTATGGAAACACAAAGAATGTCCTGCAACCTCCTATAGGGTTTGATAGTCAACCATACTAGAAGAAGATGTCACTTGAGGATGTCACTTGAGGATGCCATGTTTTCCTTTGTTAAGGAGACCAAAGCAAGGTTTAAAAAGAGTGATTCACGATTGGATAACATTAAGAATCATTGTAGCAATATAGGAGACACTATGAAAAATCTTAAAGTGCAAATTGGGAAAATAGCCACGAATATCAATGCCCAATAAAGAGTAACTTCTCCTAGCAATATAGAAGTGAATCTAAAGGAAGAATGCAAGGCCATTACACTTAGGAGTGGAGGAGAAATTGAGAAGTTAGCATCAAAGGAAACCGAGTCCACCCCTACAGCTCCAAACAATGACCAAAGTAATAATAAAGTAGAAGAAGAGGAGATTGTTCATGATATACTAAGAGAGATTGACATGCCTCCATCAATTTTATTTCCTGACAATCCTTTTATTCTCTGTACTCTACTTCCTTATCCTCAATACTTTTAAAAACAAAAATTAGATAAGCAGTTTTCTAAATTTTTGGATATTTTTAAGAAAATTCATATAAATATTCTTTTTGTAGATACCTTAGAATAGATGCCAAATTATGCTAAATTCCTGAAGGACATCATTTCCAAGAAGAGAAGGTTGGAGGAGTTTGAAACAATGAAGCTTTTCTAAAGAATGTAGTGCCATTCTTCAAAAGAAATTACCTCAAAAATTAAAATATCTGGGGAGTTTCACTTTGCCTTGCACTATTGGAAAGTCATTTTTTGATAAATTTTTATGTGATTTTGGTGCTAGCATTAATCTTATGCCATTGTCTGTTTATAGGAAATTAGGACTTGTAGAGATGAAACAAACAACCATTTCCTTGCAACTACCAAACCGATCCATCAAGTATCCACGTGGAATCATATCAGATGTATTGGTAAAGGTGGATAACTTTATTTTTCCTGCTGATTTTTTGGTGTTAGATATGGATAAAGACCAATATGTCCCACTAATTCTTGGCCGACCATTCTTCGCTACGAGAAAGGCTTTAATAGATGTTCAAAAGGGTGAGTTAACATTGAGAGTGAATAAGGAAGAAGTTGTCATTGAACAATGTGAAGTAGAAACCTTTCAAGAAGATATGCCAACCGATCACCTAGAACTATGTATCACCACTTCATCCCATACTTATGATTTTAATAACTCTACTATTTATGAATCTGATTTACCTTTTGTGAGTGAAGAATTTCTCCACTATGTATTTGCCTTGGAAGCATTGTAACATGTTACATCATTTAGTAAAGAAGTGGAAAGGCTAGAGTAGATGGTAGCAAAGACGAATTCTGTAATCTCTACAGAAAAAGTGAAGTAAAATCCAACTCTAGAGTTGAAGCATTTTCTTGAGCATCTTCTCTATGCATTCTTGGGTTATAGTTATGCATTTCTAGTGATTGTTGCTACATCACTTACACCAGAAGAAGAGGAAAATTTGCTACGTGTGTTAAGGGAGCATTAAACGGCCTTGGGATGGACTATCTTTGGTATAAAAGGTAAAAGTCCATCCATTTGCATGCACAAGATTCTAATGGAGGAGCTTTACAAACCATCAATTAAGCACAAAAGAAGATTAAATACAACAATGAAGGAAGCTGTGAGAGCTAAAATTTTGAAGCTTCTCAATGCTAGAATTATTTATGCTATTTTAGAAAGCTCATGGGTAAGTCAGTGCATGCTGTACCAAAAAAGGGTGGTATAACGGTGGTGAAAAATGACAACAATGAGTTTATTCCTATAAGAACAATCATGGGTTGGCATGCATGTATGGATTATCGCAAGTTGAACAAAGCAACAAGGAAGGATCATTTTCCACTTCCATTCATTGATCAAATGTTAGATTGATTGGATGGATATCCCTATTATTGCTTCTTAGATGGTTATTCATGGTATAACCAGATTGTCATAACCCCCGAAGATCAAAAGAAAACTACATTCACATGCCTCTATGGAACATTTTATTTTAGAAGGATTCCCTTTGGATTGTGTAATGCCCCAACAAAATTTCAACGTTGCATGATGGCTATCTTTTTTGATATGGTGGAAGATATAATGGAAATTTTCATGGAATACTTTTTCATATTTGGTACATTTTTTGATCATTTTTTTTGCATAATTTAGCCCTTTTTTCCAGAGATGTGAAGATAAAAATCTTATCCTAAATTGGGAGAAGTGTAATTTCATGGTTCAAGAATAGATGGCCATAGAATGTCATATAAAGGAATTGAGGTTGATCGAGCTAAAATTGTAAGCATAGAAAAACACCACCTCCAAAGAATGTGAAGAGAATTAGAAGCTTTTTGGGACATGTGGGATTTTATAAAAGATTTATAAAGGATTTTTCTAAACTCTTTAAACCTTTATGTAATCTTCTTGAAAAAAAATCTATATTAGACTTTGATGATGTTTGTTTGCAGGCCTTTAATGCAATCAAGGAGAAATTGATTTCAACACCAATAATGACTATACCAAATTGGAGTCAACCTTTTGAAGTCATGTGTGATGCAAGTGACTTTGCAATTGGAGCAGTGTTAGGTCAAAAGTGAGATAAATTGTTTAGGACCATATACTATTCAAGCCGTACATTGAATGAAGCCCAATTGAATTATACAACATTTAAGAAGGAGATGCTTGCTGTGGTGGTTGCTTGTGATAAATATCAGTCTTACTTCATTGGTACAAAGGTGATAGTGTTCACTGATCATGTAGCACTTCATTATTTGTATGGCAAGAAGGATGCTAAACTTGGGCTGATTCGTTGGATCCTTCTTCTTCAAGAATTTCATTTGGAAGTTCGAGATAAGAAAGTAAGTGAAAATCTAGTTGTTTGACCATATCTCTCGGTTGGAGGAAGAGGAAGTAAAACCATATTTAGTGATCCAAGAAACATTCCTTGATGAGTATTTGTTTGAATATGAAATCAAGATTCCTTGCTATGTTGATATTGTAAACTACCTATCTTGTAGGGTATTGCCACCAGATCTTACTTACCCTCAACATAAGAAGTTTTTGCATGATGTGAAATATTATCTTTGGGATGAGCCTTTACTTTTCAAAAGATGCCCTAATCAAATCATCCGAAGTTATGTGCCTGAAGAGGATATGCAAGCCATTCTCCATCATTTCCATTCCTCATCATTTGGAGTAACATGAACAACAACTAAGGTACTTCAAAGTGGTTTCCTTTGGCCCTCTATTTTTTATGATATTTATACTTTGGTGAAACTTGTTATCGGTACCAACGTATGTGAATTATTTCAAGGCATCAGGAGTTACCATCAAAAAATATCTTAGAGGTTGAGTTATTTGATGTTTGAGTAATTGATTTTATGGGCCCTTTTCCTCCCTCTTTTGGCTTTGTTTATATCTTGTAAGTAGTTGATTATGTGTCAAAGTGGGTGAAGGAAATTGTTGCAACAACAAATGATGCAAAGGTAGTGCTCAAATTTCTACATAAGAACATATTCACAAGATTTGACACTTCACGAGCTATTATTAGTGATGAAATGGCCCATTTTTGTAACAAGTTAGTTGACAACCTTCTTTCTAAATAAGGTGTGAAGCACAAGATAGTAGTTGATTACCATCCTCAAACTAATGGCCAAGCTAAAATTTCAAATCAAGTAATCAAGAATATTCTTGAGAAGACGGTCAATACCAATAGAAAAGATTGGGCAAAGAAGCTTAATAATGCTTTGTGGGCATACCATACAACTTTTAAAACACCTATCAGGATGTATCCTTATCGTTTAGTGTTTTAAAAAGCATGTCATCTCCCTATTGAGTTAGAGCATAAAGCTTATTGGGCTATAAAGAAGTTTAATTTTGATTTGAATGTAGCAGAGGAAAATCGACTTCCTCATTTGAATAAGATGGATGAGTTACAGAATGATGCTTATGAAAATGCAAAGATCTATAAAGAATGGACAAAGAAGTGATATGACAAATAGATTCTTAGGCATGAGTTTGCTCAAAGACAATTGGTTTTACTATTCAATTCATGACTAAAACTCTTCTCAGGTAAGTTAAGATCAAGATAGATAGGTCCTTATGTAATTGACAAAGTTTCCACTTTTGGAGCAATAGACTTGAAAGATAAGGCAGGGCATATATTTAGAGTTAGCGGTCAAAGATTGAAACACTATTATGGAGAGCAAGTAGATAGGAATTATGCATATATTTCACTTTCAAATCCTAATTGATGAAGATTGAAAAGTCTGGCTATAGACTATAAAATAAGCGCTTATGGGAGGCAACCCATAAAACTTTATTTTATTATTTTATTTTTTATTTGAATAATTTGGATTTTGATGATGGTTTATTTTGTAGGAATAAAGAGTTAAAAATTACAAACTAATGCATATCTACCATAAAACTAGGGAAGTTCCTTTCATTTCTTTAATCTGACTCACTTTTGAATTACAATGAGGACATTGTTTGGTTTAAGTTTGGGGGTGTAAACTCCTATAGTTTGGAGTTTTTGGATTTTCTTATCAAGCATGTATTTGAGTATGATTGAATTCGCTATGACTCTAAAATTTATGAATGAAATGGTTTTGAGAAAATTTCAAAATATGCTATTATTTTAGGTAGAGTTTTATGGGTACTTTGATTTAAATCTTTATCCTTGAAAATAATTGAGCACATAGTCATTTTTTTCTTTACTCTATTTTTCCTATGAAGAGAATGAGTTAAATAATTTGGGTCAGGAAAGTTCAATCTTGCTTTGCTTTAGAATCCATTGATGGATCCTTGAGGCGAAATCCTAATTGATACCAAATATTAGAGAAAAAATCTAGGCAATTTTTTTGTCATGACCAAAAAGCTTTCTCAGTCATCCTAATTATTATGCCATCATTACATGATGTATTCTCATAGTTAACCCCCTTAAGCCTTATTATACATAAGCCTTTATTTGTTCTTTTAACTACGTAAACCATTCCCATTCTAAGCCTGAAAACCATGAATTTACTTTAAATTTAGAGAAAATACTTTGGTGAAAATTTGGGTTTAAAAAGAAAGTTAGTTCAAATTAAATAATCCACGTTATATTTGCTCTATTTGATCAAAGTGTGAAAAAAGATATAGTGAAAGAAAATAATCGAAAAAAGGGTTAAATTGCATGGAAATCAGAAAAGGCTATGAGTATCAAGATGTTAAAAAAAAGCACTCCACTTATTGAGTATAGAAACAATATTGTCATCAATATAAGCATATTGTCATGAAACAACTATGGTATGAATCATATGGATATTCTTTTTATTGTTTTTTTCTACCAAGTATTTTCCTAGTTTGCTTTAATTTTTGATATCCATTTATTTCTTAGTCCTCACCTTGTGGCCTTTCATCACAACCCTTATTGAAGACCTTTTGATCTCTAATTTTGATAATGGATTACATTAGTGGAGAAGATTTATGAAAATTGGACTTATAGAGTTAAGTTTTGAGATAATTCTTCTTATTTTAGTTGTTCTACTTTTATATGAATTTACTGGTGGTTTGGAGTTAAATTAACTATTTTACACACACACACTTAATAACTTGGCTTTAGGTTGAAGTAAATGTTTTACTCTTGCTTGACAAATTACTAAATTTTTGATTGATTTTCCTGCTATTTTTGATATAAAAAGAGTAAGTTACTAATGATGAAATCTAAATTCAGATCATAACTTGGTGAGTGATGGTAGTTCTTTATGGGATCTAGTTGATATTATCTATAGTTTTTTTTTCTTTTTGTTTGATGACAAACAAAGTTATAAGTTTGAGGGTGTTTAATGACTTGCATAATTTGACATACTTTATTACTTCTTAACTTTAACTTTAGTCTAAATTTATTTAATTTTTATTAATTTTAGATTTCATTATTATTATGTGAATTTTATTACAGATTTGATGAAAATGAAGATATATTGAAATCAACTATAAATGAAAATTTGTTGAAACAAAAAGAAAGTTAAAATAAAAATATATTAAAATAAAAAAGAGAAAGGCAACGCTGGTATATAAAAAAAGCGACGTAGACGATTATATATATATATATATATATTGATTCAGAATAAAGGTGGATAGAGAGGAATAGGTTAAGAGAAGAGAGAGGGAAATAAATAGAAGAAAAAAATGTCTCTAAGAGAAATGCAGAAATAAAGAAAAAGAAAAAAATTGTGTAGAAATCGACAAAAACATAATAAAGGCGATTGGAAAAAAAATTTATGGTGAATTTGTTTATGTCAAATTTAGTTTTTAGCATAAACTAAATTTTCTTTATTCTAGAAAAATATGTAATCTAATTCTGAATTATGCTTGATTTTTTATATTAATTTGAATTATTTCTTTTCATGTTTGTCTAATTTATTTTGAATTTATTGCTTCTAATTAACTATTCATTAATTAGATGATTTTAGTCTTGGGATATACTATTGAAAAAGGAAATTATAAGATAGATCTAAAATATTTTGGCATAGGTAAATATAGAGATCAAAAAACATGTATGAACCTATGTAGTATTTAAATCAATGGTCTTAAAGCTTTTTTGCTTTATTAAATTGCATATTCTTGTATAAATTGATGAACAAGAATGTTTTCAATTGACTGTCAAAAGAGGCTTTTGGATGGTTTTTGGATATTGCTAACAAAAAGAGAGAATTAAGTTAAATTAGCTAGATGAGTAAATCATAGTAAGGGATTAGGTGAAATCAATTTCTTAGAAGTTTTGTTTCTATTAATTTGATCCTAAAAAAATATCCTTCTTTTCTTTTGCGCATTTTCTTTAAATTGATTTTATTTTAAATTCCAATTACAACAACCATAGTGACTTCTCTAGATAAAATTGAGATTAGTATAATTTCAGTATTTGTTAAAAGTAAGTTACCAATCCCTGAGGACGATACCTTATCACTTTACTATAAAACTACGATATTATGCACTTACATTTTTGTACCGATCAAATAAGTTATCATCATACTAAAATATTCACATTTCGCCTAGCACATCGAAGATATATATGGTTTTCCATATAGGGATTTATAAAGAGCTTTTTTTTGTTACTTCACAACACCCCCAAACTTATTTTCAATTCTATTTTCTTTTTCTTTAGAGGGATACTTGTGTTGTGAGTTTTGCTTCTTTTTTTTTATGGGGTGCATTACATTTCACCTTACTCTAAAGCATACACATGATTACATCTTTTTTTTTCTTTTCATACAAGCTAAAGGTGCAAGGGTAGAGGTAATACTTATTAGTTAGGCATTAAATGTGGCTTATAGATATGAAAGGTTCTTTGTTAGGCTCAAATGGGTGACTAAAGATATTAACAATGGTTAGCTTGAAAGGCTCAATCGATCCAAATAAAGCCTAAATCATTTCTCTTGCTAAATACTATTTAGGATTTCGCCTCAAGAGATGATCAAATAGATTCTAAAACTTGGTAGATCTAATTAACTCGCATAACTCACTACAAATTTTCTCTCAATAAGCACACCAAAATCAATCATGAACATGTGCATAAAAGTTGAATCAATTCAATCAAAACTAACAAGCATATCACATTATTAATGTAAATATCTTAACAAATATGTTACATTCCTTATCCTAGTCATGACAACCAATTTTTATCATGGAGTTCATATGTTTCATATCAAGTATGCGTGCATTTAGTTTCCATATATTTATCAATTTCTACCCAAATCATGATTAAAAATAGCCTAAAAATTTAAAAAAAATTCCCTAAAAATTTAAAATGCATACTAAATACTAATGTAGAGAATGAAGTTCCCTCCCCCAAACTTAAATTACACATTGTCCCCAATGTGCACATATAAATATGAAAAGGTCAAAGAAAAGAAAACTCCCTTAGTCATGGCACACCACATATGTAATTGAAATGCTCATTCTTGTTGTGCCATTGCTCGACCCATTTATTCACCTACAAAACAAAAACAATAAAAATATATGTAAAATAACGTTAGGTTGCCTCCCAACCAGCGTCATGTTTAACGTCCTTGACTAGACGATCATATCAAGTCCTAAGGTGCATCCACTGAGGTTATCACAAGTGTTTCATTTGATACTTGGTCTTCATAATAGTGCT
Source organism: Hippophae gyantsensis (assembly GCA_030763125.1). Lineage (NCBI taxonomy): Eukaryota > Viridiplantae > Streptophyta > Magnoliopsida > Rosales > Elaeagnaceae > Hippophae > Hippophae gyantsensis. Next base: position 15,338,391 of record CM061036.1, read on the forward strand.
TCACCCTATGCCCATTAACCATAAATCGCTCTTTATCTTTATTTTCTAATTCAATGGCTCCATGGTTGGTTACGTTAGTGATGATGAATGGTCCTGACCATCCACTCTTTAATTTTCCTAGAAACAATTTGAGTCTTGAGTTGTACAGTAACACTTTCTGACCCGGTTCAAAGATACGATGCACAATTTTTTTATCTTGCCATCGTTTTGTCTTTTCTTTGTAAAGCTTGGCATTTTCATAGGCATTCCACTGTAATTCATCCAATTCATTTATTTGAAGCATTCTTTTCTCTCCAGCTGCATCTATGGACATATTCAGCTGTTTCAATGCCCAATATGCTCTGTGTTCCAATTCTAATGGTAAGTGACAAGCCTTTCCATAAACTAGCTTATATGGGGTGGTACCAATTGGTGTTTTAAATGCAGTTCTGTACGCCCATAAAGCATCATCCAACTTAGATGATCAATCCTTCCTAGAAATGTTCACAATTTTCTCCAAAATTCTTTTTACTTCTCTATTTGATACTTCTACTTGCCCACGTGTTTGGGGATCGTAAGGGGTAGACACTTTATGCTTAATCCCATACTTAGACAATAAGGAATTAAATGCTTTATTGCAAAAGTGACTTCCTCCATCACTAATAATGATCCTAGGAGTTCCAAACCTAGTTAAAATATTTTTCTTCAAAAATTTCATGAAAACTTTTGCATCACATGTAATCCACTCCTATGAGTATGTATTGGTTGCCAAATGACGGAGGAAATGGTCCCATAAAGTTGATGCCCCACACATCAAAAAATTCCACTTGAAGTATGCTGTTCAGAGGCATCTCATCTCTTTTTGAAATATTACCTACCCTTTGACATCTATCATATATCTTTACATAATTGTAAGCATCTTTAAATAGTGTAGGCCAAAAATAACCGGATTGAAGTACTTTAGCTGCTGTTTTTGAGCTCCCAAAGTGACCTCCATAGTCTGAGCTATGGCAATGGTAAAGGATACTTTCAACTTCATCATTAGGGACACACCTCTTCAAAATACCATCACCGCATTCTTTATAGAGGTAAGGGTCATCCCAAAAATACTATTTAATGTCATGGAAAAACTTCTTCTTTTGTTGCCATGTGAGGTTTAGTGGAAGAACATTGGCGGCAAGAAAATTTGCAATGTCTCCATACCATGGAACTTCTATTTGAATTATAGAAAATAGTTGCTCATCTGGGAAAGATTCCCCAATTACCATATTATCATCCATTTTTTCTCTTCTCTCTAGTATAGATAGATGGTCTGCTACCTGATTTTCTGTTCCTTTTTTATCACGAATTTCCAAGTCGAATTCTTGTAGAAGGAGCACCCATCTTATCAATCTTGGTTTTGTATCCTTCTTCATCATGAGATACTTTATTGCAGAATGATCTATGTAAATAGTCACTTTGGTAGTAGCATAATTCATTTGGGCCTCATTCAGTTCTTGCTTGCATAGTATATGGCACAAAAAAATTTGTCTCTTCGTTGTCCAAGAACAGCTCCAATAACAAAATCACTTGCGTCACACATCAATTCAAAGGGCTTGTTCCAATCCGGTGTGACTATAACTGGTGTTGACACTAATCTCTCTTTAAGCACTTGGAATGCTGTTAAAAATTTATCATCAAACTTGAAAGGCATGTCCTTTTCCAAAAGATTACATAAGGGTTTGGAGATTTGGGAAAAAGTCTTTTATGAATCTACGATAAAAGCCTACATGCCCAAGAAAACCTCTTACTCCTCGTACATTGGTAGGTGGTGGTAGTTTCTCAATCACTTCTATTTTAGCTCTATCCACCTCAATGCCATTAGCTGAGATTTTGTGGCCCAAGATTATACCTTCATGTACCATGAAATGAAATTTCTCCTAATTTAAAACCAAATTTGTTTCTTCACATCTTTGTAACACTAGGGAGAGATAGTGTAGACATTCATCAAATGAGTTTCCAACGACCGAAAAATCATCCATGAAGATTTCTAGATGCTTCTCCACCATGTCCAAGAAAATGGCTATCATGCATCGTTGAAATGTAGCAGGTGCATTACATAATCCAAAAGGCATTTTCTTGAAAGCAAAAGTTCCATAAGGACATATGAATGTGGTCTTTTCTTGATCTTCAAGTGCCACAGCAATCTGGTTATAACCAGAGTATCCATCTAGAAGGCAAAAGAAAGAATTCCCAACTAATCGGTCAAGCATTTGATCCATAAATGGGAGAGGAAAATGATCCTTCCCTGTAGCTTTATTTACTTTACGAAAATCCATACATACTCTCCAGCCGTGACAATCCTAGTAGGTATTAACTGATTGGACTCATTTTCCACCACAATGATTCCTCCTTTCTTTGGTACATATTGGACTGGACTTACCCATTCATTATCTGATATTGGGTAAATAATCCCCATGTCCAGGCACTTGACAATTTCCTTCTTCACCACTTCTATGTCTAGCATAATGAAGTCCGCCGGAAAGATGAATTTGTCTACTTTTACTAGCAAATCTTCTACCATACCCCGGGGTCTATTAATTGACCTGTTTGCCATCTACGATGTTACTGAAGTGGGTTTGGCTTTACCAAGCCCTAATCTCTGGAAGACCGATAATGGCATAAGATTAATACTATAACCCAAGTCACATAGTGCCTTGCCAAAATGGATGTTCCTAATAGTGTAAGGGATGTCAAAACTACCTGGATCTTTCAATTTTTGTGGTAGTTTTCTATTAAGGATGACACTACAACCTTCAGTCAATATTATTATTTCATGATCTTTAAGCCTCCTTTTCTTTGATATTATATCCTTCATGAATTTGGCATAAGATGGCATTTGTTCAAGTGCCTCTACAAATGGTATGTTTATGTGTAGCTTCTTGAAGACTTCTAGAAATTTTGAAAACTACACATTTGACTTTTGCTTTTGCAATCTTTGAGGGAAAGGAATAGTGGGTTTGTAAAGGTTGCTCTTTTTTTGCTGAATTATTTTCTTTCCATTACTCTCTTTATCCACTACTCCCCTTTCATCCTTTTTAGTCTTATATTCCTCCTTATCCTTTTGAGTCTCATCTCCCTCTAGAGTTTTACCATTCCTCAAGGCTATAGCACTGCAATGGTCCTTCCCTTATCTTCTCGGGTTTATGATTGTGTCACTAGGAAGGTTACCTTGAGGCCTTTGGCTTATGGCTTGGGCAAGTTGCCCCATTTGGCTCTCCAAATTTCGAATCGAAGCCTCTTGAGTGGACACTTTTTTTATTTACTGATTGGATGAAGTCTTTTATCATCCCCATTAAGGCATTTGAATTGTCCTCAGTAGGTGGCTTCTTCTCTTGGGCCTGCGATTGATGTGGTTGTTGAAAACTAGGTGATTGAAACGATTGACGGTTGAATTGATTACCACCTTGATTGTTGTTATTACACCAAGAGAAATTTGGATGTTGTCTCCATCTTGGGTTATATGTGTTTGAGTATGGATTATTGTTTCGATTCACATTACCCACATAGCAAATGGATTCATGATTATTTGGACAATTATCAAACAAGTGAGCTCCTCCACAAAACACACATGACACTCCTAAATTTTGGACCTGGTTTATACTCATTAGCGAGTTTTGAACCTTCAAAATATTAACCAAAGATGAAACTTGAGTTGTAAGTGCTGTGATATCATTTACCTCATGCATTCCAGCTACTTTTCTTGTGGTTGTCATTCTGTCCATTGGCCATTGATAATTATTGCTAGCCATTTTCTCAAGTAAATCATAAGCTTGATTGTAAGATTTGGCTAGCAAAGCTCCATTAGCCGATGCATCAACGATAGTCCTTGTTTGAGCATTGAGACCATTGTAAAAAGTTTCCATTTGAATCCAAGAAGGAATACCATGATGAGGGTACTTCCTTAGCAAATCCTTGAATCTTTCCCATGCTTCATATAGAGATTCTCCTTCATGTTGTTGGTAGGAAGTAATGTCATTCCTAAGCTTAGCATTCGTTGTTGGTGGGGAGTATTTCATCCAGAATTTCTCCACCAAACCATTCCAAGTTGTAATGGAATCAGATGGCAAAGAGTTTAGCCAAGCTCGAGCACGGTCTCGCAAAGAATAAGGGAATAATCTAAGCCTAAATGCTTCCTCTGTCACACCATTGAACTTAAATGAATCTACAACTTCAATAAACAATCTGAGATGAAGATGAGGATCCTCTATCGATAATCCACTGAATTGTCCAACTGTTTGTAGCATTTGAAACATCATTGGCTTTAATTCAAACTGATTAGCTTGAATGTTTGGCCTTGTAATACTTGGATTCAGCCCTTCCAACGTAGGTATTGCATATTCATTCATAGTTCTATCTCTATCATCTAACAAAAACATTTGATTATTCAAGTTTAGCTCATTATTGTTTATTTCTAATGAATTAGCCATTTCTTCCTCTTGGGTGACTTGTTGTTTTTTAATTGATCTCAAAGTACATTCAATTTCAAGATCTAAAGGTAAGATTTTTCACTCATGAACTCTACTCATACAATAGACTCAACTCTGTTTCTACAATACTAAAGGAGATGTCTAAATAAAAACTAAAAAAAAATAACAACTAAATAAATAAATTAAAGTAAAAAAATAAATAAGTAAAGAAAATAAATAAATAAAATTAACTAGAATAAATAAATAAATAAGTCCCTAAAAGAATATAAATAAATTTAGATTAAAATTAAAGTAAGAAAAATAAATTAAGAATTTGTTTTTTAAAAGAAAAAATAAAATTAATAATTAAAAAAAATATTAATTTCTAAAATTAATAATCCCTAGCAATGGTGCCAAAAACTTGATCGCCACACAAATTGTGTGTGAAATAAATACGCAAGTATATGTGATTCGCTCTTCGTGCTTGGTGGCGTTTGTGTGGCTTGCTCAATCAGCTCATATGCTTGCATGGCATGCCACGTGGTAGCTTCTGATTGGTCCTACGTTAAAAATTCATAAAAATTCCCTAAAATTCTAGAAAAATCCCAAAAAATTATATTTTCACCCCTTTTCACTAAAAAGTTTATATTTTAATTTTTTTAGCCACAAAAATACTATTTATTAAATAAAACAAGTAAATATTAAGTGAAAAAGTGCGCTAATGACTCTATTTTCATAGAGTCATCAAGACTATGTAAGGTTTCTTATTGTTTGGAATAAGAAGAATTGGTGTAGTTTTCAGTCGTACCTATAGCCCTTGAAATTCCTCTTCACAAGTTTCGTCCCAAAATAATTTGACTCCTTTTTAAATAAGTTTTGTTAGAAGTGCAACAATCTTTGAGAAGTCTTGCATAAGACATGGGTAGTATCTAGATAGTTTAAGAAAATTTCAAACTTCTGTCACATTTCTTGGTTGATTCCAATATAGTATTGCTTCGATTTTGGAGGGATCCACCATAATACCTCTTACAGGTATGATATGTTCAAGGAATTTGACTTCAGTAAGTCGAAAATCACACTTCTCAAACTTTGCATGCAGTTGGTGCTTTCTTAGAGTTTGCAAAGAAATCCTAAGATATACTTCAACCTTCTAAAGTTTCTTTGAGTAAATTAATATATCGTCAATAAATATAATAATAAATTGATTTAAGTAAGATCAAAATACTTAATTTATTTAGTCCATAAAAGCAGTATAAATGTTTAAATAAAATGGTATAACACAAAATTCAAAATGCCCATATCGTGTAGGGGAAGCAATTTTGGGTACATATGACTCTCTGATCTACAGTTGGTGATATCCTAACCTTAGATCGATTTTATAGAAGAAACTTGCACCTCTAAGTTGATTAAATAATTCATTAATATGAGATAATGGATACATGTTCTTTACGGTCAACCTATTCAGTTGACAATAATTGAAGCATAATCTGAAACTTCCATTCTTCTTTTTGATGAATAAAATAGGTGCTCCCTAAGGTGATGAACTTGGTCGAATGAATACTTTTTCCAACAACTTTTCCAACTATTTCCTTAGCTCTTGTTTCTCCACAAGTTCCATACGATAAGGAGCAATAGATATGGGTGTAGTTCCATGATACAACTCTATCACAAAATCAATCTCTCGAGTTGGAGGAAGTCCATGTAACTCTTCTAAAAACAATCCCAAAATTCATTCACCACTAATATTCATGCTAAACTTCTTCCACTATTTTTGTCCGCTTCGATAGAATTTAGGAGAGCTATGCTTGCCTAGTTCTGCCTTCCACCTAAGCAGTACTTAAGAAAAGTGATGGAAAGGTTCACTCCTCTTTCTCCATAAAAATGAACTTCTATGCCTTGGATGATAATCTTCTTCTCAAAGAAATTTATAATGGTTTGATATTTGGTCAGCCAATCCATTCTTAGGATGACGTCAAAATAACTCATATTGAGTATAATAAAGAATTGATGACTGTTAAAATTGATTGAATAGTTCTTACAAACATATAGGACATTAAAAGAAACTCTAAGATGAGTGTTTATAGTAAGAGGGTTTGTATAGTTTTATAAGCAAGTTTCAACAATTGGGCACAAGTTAAGGAAATGAAATAATGAGTGGTACTAGTATAAAAAAGAACTTGTATCCAAGAATGATATAATAAAATCATACATTCAAAAACATCATTAATCTCGAGCTCCATTTGTCTACTAGATATTGCAAAGGCTTGACCTTGCAATCCTTGACCTTGAGTGGAAACTCTCTTGCCTTTATCCTTTCTACAGGTATAAGGTTGATGTTGAAAAATCTATGCGGTATTAAAAGGTTGTTGGAACGACTTCCTAGGAGGTTGATAAGATCTAGAGGATTGTTCTTGGAATAATCATCTTGGATGATGAAAATTGTGTTGGTGCTGCCAACCAATTTGTTGACTTTACCCTTGGAAATTCCTCTTAGTATTTAATGCCCCAGAATTGAAACTAAATTGCAATCCTCTTCCATATTGACTTGTTATAAGTTGAGGATAGTTATGTTTGAGGTGCCATAATTGATTTCATTTGTCGTAAGTGTAATGACATACCGAGGACTCCTAGAATAATTACTTTTAGACGATCTGTTGTGTTGGTCACAATGTCTTCTTTGTTAGAATTTATTTTTCCCCTTTCCTTTCTCCTTAGTCTTTTGTGACAATGTGGCCACCTTTAACTACTCCGTATGACCTTTTCAACTCTATAAGCTATAGGAATTGTTACAGTGTAGGTTCACATGTCTTGATATATTAGTTGTTTGCAAATTTCATCTCATAAACCCATTAAAAACTTTGCAGCTTTGTCAAAGTTTGGCACCACCATATTTTCTGCAAATATTGATAGCTGGTTGAAATTAGTCTCATATTATATGACGGTCATTGCCTCTTGTTTAAGATTCATAAACTTGACCACCATGTTAGCCTTTGTAGTCTCATCGAAGAATTTCTCATAGAACATCTACTCAAATTATTCCCATGTGATTGGCTCTATATTTCCTCCTCTAATTACAATGTCCTAACAGCAGTTCGCTTATCCACTTAGTTTATATGCAGTGTGTCCAACTCTAAAACATGCAAGAATGTTTAAAGCATTCATTTTCATCTTGATTTCCCGAATCCATCCTTCATCAATGTTGTGGTTAAGGTACCATCATAAAGTGATGGCCTCGCCTTTTCGAACTTCTTAAGGTAGTAAGCTCTACCATTTTCCTTAAGTTCTCTACTTTGAATAATTAATCTATGTAGCACTTAAAATAGATTAAGTTAACCATGGTTTTTATTCTCATTCTGTGCAGGTTGATTCCTAACCACCAATCTTCTTGGAGGCATGTTGAGACAAAAATAATTTAAAAATACTTCAAGATTATGAATGAATATTACTTTCGGGAGATTAGAACCATACTCTCATACCAAAATATCTTGTCCTAGAAAATGAGTACATGAAATAGAAGGAAAGAGTACTTTTTAAAACATATTTAAAAAAAATTAATATTTTATTTTAAATAGATTTTATATTAAATTCGGGATATCCTTATTTGAAACATAAATTTAACAAAAACTATTTAAATTATAGAAATGTCTGATGAGTGCTTAAAAAGCACTAGAATTACTATAATTTTATGTACAGTAATTGATTAAAAATATTTATATTTATATGATTTTATCATATTTTTATATAAATTTTTCTTTTTTGGAATCACAAGTATTTTTATTGTTTTTAGATATTTTTGCTCAAAAAATAACTTAAAGACTCAAAGAAATATATTGAAGGCAATACATCACAAATATATTGATAAAATAAAAGGAAAAGTAAAAAAAATGGAAAAATTGGACAAAATAGATCAAAAAATACAAAATCGCACGCACAACGTGCCTAGTAACGCCGAGAAACGCACGTAGCATGCCACACCACGTCTGCGACCAACCACGCCCCACATGTCGATGACGTTAGTGCCTGTCCTTTCGGGTCATCATCCACCTATAACGTATTTTCCCCATTTTTTATCATTTGTTTCCCACTTTTCACTCTCTCCTCACCTATAAATACCCCTATCTCCTCCACACCAAAAAACACAAAAACAAAACATCAAAAACATCTTCTTATCTCTTTCTTTCTCTCTATTTCTTAGTTTTTTTTTGTTTTTAGTTTTAATGTTCTTTTATAGAACTAGTTATGTTTTTGTAAATTTTTAGCTTTTTTATTCAATAAACGAAAATGCAAATTCGTTTGAAGGTTTTCCAGCAACAGAATTAGCATCAAAGTACTATAAGGATTTTATTTTCTTTACAGTTATTTTTTATTTTTATATGTTATACTTAATTTGTCTGTGATTAAATTTGACATTGCTAGTTATTTGTAAACATGATATAATAATAACGTTGTTATGCTTGCGAAATATTGAATAGGTAAAAATCTCTAAAATAAATTAATTTTGTTTTTATTCAAGATTTTATATTAAGAATGTTAGAGAGAAATATATTATTTTTCATTACAAACTTAAATCTAAAAATTAGATTTCAAGGTTTAGTTATTCGGTCTGATTTAGAGTAGTACTTTTTTATTTGCAAATTCGTTTGAAGGTTTTCCAGCAACAGAATTAGCATCAAAGTACTATAAGGATTTTATTTTCTTTACAGTTATTTTTTATTTTTATATGTTATATTTAATTTGTCTGTGATTAAATTTGACATTGCTAGTTATTTGTAAACATGATATAATAATAACGTTGTTATGCTTGCGAAATATTGAATAGGTAAAAATCTCTAAAATAAATTAATTTTGTTTTTATTCAAGATTTTATATGAAGAATGTTAGAGAGAAATATATTATTTTTCATTACAAACTTAAATCTAAAAATTAGATTTTAAGGTTTAGTTATTCGGTCTGATTTAGAGTAGTACTTTTTTATTTGCTAGTATAATCGCCTAGTAATTAGAGTGAAACTCTATTTTAAAATTTTTTATAAGAATTATTATTTGAGAATGTATTGATAACATATTTTCAGTAATGGTTTTAAAATATGAAAGTTAGTACGCGGATAATTAAAATCTAGGTTTAATTTGGACACCTTGAATAAAGTTTAAATTGTCTAACCCCACCAAAGGTGACATTTAAATGTTTCATTTTCAATCTCTTAGAAAAAAAAAGGAATTAATTTAATTAACCAAATTAGTTATAGAACCCACCCATAGGTATTGATTGATTTGTTTAATTAACAAAGAATATCTAACCCCACCAAAGGTGGTATTCATATAAAAAGAGAGAAAATCAATAAATATCAATTTATATATATTTAATAACCTAAATAATATGAGCAAGCATAATTAACTTAGTTATTATATCCATAAATACTCCACTATTATAAATGATAAAATTTGCATAAATGTTTATTGAATCCATATCTATGTTATTTTTATGTTATTAGATTAGGAAAACACAAAAATCTAAAATATCGTGACAGGATGTTTAGGATTTAATTTCATTTTTAAAAGTTTGAATAATAAATTAAAATCACATATATTCCTTTCTTAGATCGACCTTAGGAGTATACTTATCATTTTCTATGAAATGATTCGTGCACTTGTGAGAGTTTTATAAATATAAAACCAAAGTATTGGCAGGTTTTGCTCATCAATGTTCAGTACATAACAATTAAAATATTGAAAGATAAATTATTTACATTCTATCTCAGTATTGTCTCTAAAATGCATGATAGAAAAGGATTGAAAAAAATAAAAATTAAAGTAAACATGTAGTTTTATTCTTCTATTTCAATGTCGGGTAATGAATTACTTTATGGAACCCTAATCTAGAGGGAAAAGAAAATGGGATGAGCTACAAATAGCTCAATAGGAATCTACTCTTAAATAATATTATAACAAACAAATATTCATGATGCATGTCATTTATATTAAATTTTATAAATAGAAATAATCACCACCAGTATACAATGTGAGGAGATTTTACTTACAAAACCCGAATATACCTATACTTTCTCGCTTCCAAAGACTAGGATAGTGTACATTTCAGGTATCCTAATGCATACTTGTATAATATAAAATATTCTATGAAAATATAAATCCATATGCATGGTATGCAACCCTATATGTATTGGTCACCAAAGTACGTGGTCACATGTAGGTCCACCTTTGACCTTATGTACGATCATAATATATATGGCTTATGTATTGGTCAAAACAACATCATATGTGCCCTCGTCTATGGACGGTCTACTCCAAGACATAATGGGGCTCCAACTCCGAGCCCTATATGCAGTCAAACTCTAAGACCCAATAGATGGAAAACTCTCAGACACAACGAGGGCTCTAACTTTAGGACCTATTTGCGGTCAACAATCCATGGCACCATAGATGGAAAAATTTCATAGATACATCTGAATGCAATGCGTTTCTATAGTCCATAAAAATAATCCATTGTAACTAGTAGCCTATAGATACCATACTCCGCAAGACTAACATACATGCATGCTCCCCACGAATAAAATTATTTTCATAATGCATGTACAAAAATCTCAGATGACATGTATTTAATGTTTATAACAAGATATAACACTCATTTTAAAATTTGTTTCATGTATACATATTTAAAAATGATCATAACGACTATTTCGTTCAAACAACATTTATAATATTTATTATAAAAATCATGGCATTTCGTTTTCTTTTTATTCATAATATATGACGCATGACATTTATATTAAAAACAATGCATGAAATAAGAAGTTTAGAATATAAAACCCCTTCTTGAAAACTTAATCCAAAACACTTGGATATATATCCTCTAAACGTACTCTGAAATATACCAAAAATTCGAACAGTTTGAGGGACAAGTTTTAGAGAGGAGGAAAAATTTTGTGAGCAAAAAGGAGATTTTTGATCTTTTTATAGACCCAAATTGTACCTCACTGACCACCCTCACCAGTGACTTGTCGATTTCTTGATAAGGTAAAGACGGAGCTCGATGAGGGTTATTGAGGCCATAACAAGAGGTTCGACGAGCAATATAAAATTTTCTAATTCTTCACATTCAATTCGACTTTTCATGCAAAAAAAATTCCATACATTCTTATATTTTAAAATATTGTTTAAAATTCTTTTTTAAGTATTTTAATTATTTATAACAATTTTTTTGATATTTTGCAACATAGATTTAAATGATTTCATCTTGCAAGAGAGATAAGTCTATGAATAACCCATAAAGATATTTTTAAAAAGTACGTATAAAAATAGATACTTTTTAAAATACTCATCATTAACACCCTAGATCAACTTGACACATTTTGAATCTATACATTTTTTTCTTCTTTTTTATACCATGGACTCTTGGCTTGCCTAGTATTAGTCTATTTTATAAGTTAAATCTTTAAATAACGCAACCAAAATACAAAAAAGCTAAAAGTTAAGTGGATATTTATCTAAAATGTCCTTGGAGTTTACCATATATTCACTTATGCCCTTGAGGTTTGTAAAAAGTGCTATAATGCCCCTAGACTTTATGGTCAATACCATTGATGTTCCTAAATTAATGGTGTTAAACTTTTCCATGCATATTATGTTAATACTACTATAACTCTTATACCAAATTAGGAGCTAGTTGTTTAAAGCTACTTGTTAATAATTTTTAAAGATAATTTAATTTTTTATTTTCTTAATTCCTATAATTATTAAAGCTAATTTAATTTTTTATTTTCTTATCATAATATTGTGTTATTTATATCTTCAATTTTATATTTATGAGTATTATGGCTTGATATATGCAAATATCTAAACATTCAAGATTCTTAATTAAATTAAAAGTTATAATTGTTATACCTGAACTTAATGGGTTCACCACGGTCTTCCCTTTTGTTCGTCTTCTTTTGTTTCACCAATTATGTCTCAGCTTTTCTCAAACCTTAATACCCTCCTGATGATGGTGATCCTTCTATATCCATACATAGATGGTGTCCAAATTAGACTTGTTAGAAAAGAGTAACTGAACTCTATTTTATTCAAAATATAATGATTATTATAAACTTAAGGCAAGTAAGAACCTTGAATGGATTCTTAGCAGCTTATAATTACTGTGTACATAATTATTGGTTGGAATTTCTAGATAGAGGGAGTTACTATGCTAGAGGTTGTGTGTTTTTTTAGGTGTGCTCTAGTTTTTTTTGTGTTTTTCAAATAAAAATAAGGGTTCTTTTTATAGCACAAGAAATCTCTGTTTACAATATAAGAATTACTATTTTATCCTTACTTTAATAATTTTTCTACTTTACTGCTTTTAATATTAGCCATTGCTTTTTCCTTGGCACATGCTACCGAATAAAGATGTAGACATATTTATTTTTCTTTGTCTTCTTTTATCGACGATTCCTTCTTTTTATTCTTCCTTGTCATTTTCTATCAAAAGTCATTTGGATGACGTTGATGATAACATATCTTCATCTTCTCAATTTTTGATGCAGTAAATGCATTTGTGATCTTCGATGGCTTTCTAGTATAGAAGCATAATACCTTTCTTGTTTCTTGACCAATTTCTAGGTTATTACTTTTAAAATTTGTCTTATATTTGGTGATTTTTTCACCATCCTCTTTGGAAAGAGTCATGCTACTATGAGAAGTGATGATAACTTTACTAGTTTAGTAATTTACTTTGGTCTTAGTAGAGTTATCAATTTTCCTGATTTCATAATAAATTTGGCTTAACATTTGACCTCTTAATACACAGAGTTCTCCTATGTTAAATTCCTTTTCTGTAGTGTAGAACTTCATATCTTCTATGTGTTCCTGGGTAGATTTTTTAGCAAAGTTGTAAAAGTTTAACCATTGTGATTTTCTCAGATGTCTATATTGGTCTTTTTCATCTTCAATGACTAATGAATTTTTGGGGGATGTTTCCCTGAATAACATTGATGCCTTACTGTCTTCGATGTCTCTAGGAGAGATGGTTCTATAAATAGTACTGAAGGACTTACTATTTTCCCTAGGGTTGTCAACCTGTTTGGTGCTATTGGTTGTTGTTGTAGTGATGTAGAGTAATTCCTTACTATCTCCTCTGTACTTTATAATTGGCATAATTGCCTTCAACCTCTATTCTGTTGGTGAAGGCTCTATGAGTTACTCCACTAAACCCTAGAATAAATTTACTGGCTTTTACCTAGTTATTATATATTCTTGGTTTTGGGCCATTGTAGATCACATAAGTCTTTTTTTTATTCCTCTTTTTCTACTTCATCAACCCAATTAAGCTTTCTTATTTTAGAGATGCTATTCTCTTTTAAACTGTTAGATTCTTCCTTTTCATCTTGAATTCTTTCTTTAGAAGTTTTATTTTCTTTAAATTGAATTTTTGGTGAAGATTACTCTTTTGAGTTTTTGGACTATAAAAGTTTTTTTTTGAACAATCAAGTTCTTCCTGTTTATTTCTTATCTCCTTAAGAGACTTTTCGAGGTATAACTGCTAGAGTTTTTCTTATAGGATTTTTATCTCCTTTTTCTTGATGGTGATATCAAGATATTCTATTCTTGTAAGTATAAAAATAGTTAAAGGTGCTAATTCTCTAGTAAGAGCATCTGCTAAACTATTCTTATTTCTCAGGAGATGTTCGACATCAAAATTGTAGTGATTGAACCATTATTTCCCTTTGACTAATCTTTTTTGTTTATAATCACTTGAAATATTAGTTTCTAAGAAATAACCAGAATACTTATTATTGGTTCTAACAAAAAATCTGAAACTTATGACATATATTGCAAATTTCTTAATAGCCTTTTTAACCGCTAAAATTTATTTTTCATTACTGTGATAATTTAAATCTGGACCATGCAAAGATCTTGATGTATATCTACAAAGATATTTATTTTTGTCATCTACTTTTTATCATTTGGCCCTAAATGGTATAAAGTTGGTAAATATTTTGCTTGTGTTTTTACTTTATCCATATACAAAGTTTCTTGTTCTATCCATTTCTATATATGGTCTTTTTTCAGTTTTACTAGTAAAGGTTTTTGCATTTCTACAAGTTTCTTGATATATGCTTCAATATATTTTAAACATCCTAGAAATCTTTGCAGGAAAACTATGGGGTTATAGATTGTGTTTTTCATCTTCAATTTTCAACTTTAAATACTTAATTTTTTGTTTAGCAAGTATTATTTTTCTTTTAGAGAGTACAATACCTTATTTCATGCATTCTTGTAGAATATTAATAATATCTAAATAATGTTTATTTAATTTACTATTGAAACCAAAATATAATCTATATAGACAGAACAAATATTTTATAATTTTTAAAAGATATTATACATATATCTTTGAAAATACCTAGGCTTTGTTTTAATCCAAATGGTATAACAACTCAATAGAATTGTCCTTAGGAGCAACTAAATATTGTTAATTTTTAAGATTTTTCATCCAATCTTTTTTGTCAAAATCAACTTTTGCAATAAAAACTTGAGAAGTATCTCTTTCCTTTTATGAATGATAATAATTCTTCTTTATTTAGAATAGAGTACCCATCATCAATAGTTTTTTTATTCAATGCTTTGAAGTTTATTATCATGATCATTTTTTCTCTTCTTTTTTTTAGCTTTTTTTCGACTAAAAATATTGGACTAGAATGAGATAAGTTACTTGATATTATGACTTTTAGTTCCAAAAGTTTTTTAATTTATTTTTCAAATTCAATACTATCTTCTAGAGTATAAATCATTGGTTTTACTCTAATAATCTTATTAAGGTCTCTTAATTTTTTGTTGGTAATGGTTTTAGAATTATTGATTTTTGGATCCAAAATATTTTCTAAGCTTACTGTTTTTAATAATTTTCTAATAATTGCTAGGGCTTTATCTTTCTATATTTCATTAAGAAAATATTTTTTTCTCTTCTATATCTAATGAAATATTTTCTAAATAAGGTTTTTGCTGATTTGTGTCTATCTCACCACGTTTTCACATTTTTATGTTTTTGCATAAAAATTGGGTTTGATACAATCAAAGTTTTTCTTATCTTTTATACATAAATGGTATCACCATCTAATGTTATTAGATTTATTTTTTCTAAATATTACGTAAAATATTGATATAAGTTTAAGAAATTATTTTCTATTAATAAATCAACTCGTATTTCTTGTTGATATGTGGTAGGAATATAAAAAGTTTCTCCTCATATAATTATATCTGTATCTTTTAAAATCTTATTAAGATTTATTGTAGTATTATTAGTAATTCTTACAATTAAATATTTTAGTGTCTAAATTTAAGTCATACCTTAATATAAGTACTATTTAGATTTGTGACACTATACAAATCATTCATCTTCTAATGAAGAGTACTCATATTCTAAATCGACTATTTTCTCATCAGTTTTCTCCAATAGATAAATATTGTAAGTACCATCTATTTCTGATTCTTCAATTGGTGGTTATAATTCTATCTTAAAGGCTTCTTCTAAGAATTTTGCATTTTGTAAAAATTCCTTTTTAAAATTCTTTCTCATGTTGGATCCTACTAGGACAATTCATTGGCATAATATCCTTCTTCATTACAGATCCAATATCTACATTTTTTTTCATGTAGGGCAATAATTCTTATTTTCAAGAGATTTATACATTTTTCTTCTAAAGTATTTTTTCCTATAAATTTCCCTATTAAATCTTGTTCTATATTTTTGAAAATCTTGTTTTATGAATTTTATCTTTTAAATTTATTGTATTTTTTATATTTTTAAAATTTCTATTTGTAGGTTTTATGTTACATTCATATTTTTTTAGTATCCAAAAATCTCTTGTATCACAACAGATTTCTCGTTTCTTCTTATTTGTTTATATTTATTTCTTTCTTAGTATTTAATGATTATCCAGCTTTTAAGCCTTCTTATTCTTCCTCAGGTTTTTGGTATGGTTTCTCTATTTCTCTAATTCCAACTTTTTGTTAAGGTCTACGTAATATTCTAGGTAATTTTTAGAAAAATATTTCCTTATAAGTTGTTTGCATAGAGGGTGATAATTTATAGTATATATTTTATATTTACAAATAAAAGAATTTATATAACACATGTTACAGATTTTCATATTTGTTAAATACCATTTGGCTTTATTGATTTCATTTTCATTGGATTCAATGATAGTTATTCCTTTATCTTCTCCAATAAATTTCTTATATATTTCATTTACTATTATATCTAAATATTCTCTTCCTATAGAGCATTGCCTTGTATTATTAAATGTTGTTGGTATCTTAAATTAGAAAACTAAACTTTAACATTTACTGTCATTTTATGAGCTACTAATAATACCCTACAGATTGAAGGGTTTGTTTGTGTAGTTTGGGAGGCTTGTATGAGCACACTTATATCACTAGCCCATCCATCTAAGGCCTTTTCCCTATCTATTAGCATTCCCTTGTATTAATAAATGTTGTTGGTATCTTAAATTAGAAAACTAAACTTTAACATTTACTGTCATTTTATGAGCTACTAATAATACCCTATAGATTGAAGGGTTTGTTTGTGTAGTTTGGGAGGCTTGTATAAGCACACTTATACTACTAGCCCATCCATCTAAGGCTTTTTCCCTATCTATTATACAATCTAGATCTAAGAGATCATATTTATAATTTTCATAGAACTTGAATTCTGGTGTTATATTATCTCTAGTTCCCCCAATGCATTCATTATTCCATTTTGGTTAGTTGTCTTCTTCTATTGGTAGTGTTAGGTTCTTTTGACTTTTTCCTATTCCTTTCTTCCTTATGTGGGTTAGATGTTTTTTCTTGGTAAGAAACTGGTAATGAAATTGGTTTTATATAACCTTTTAGGGGTCATAATTTCTAATTTAGAATTAAACTCGCTAATTATTGTCATATCATCTTCCTCTTTGTTAGTATAAAGTTTTTCATTATTATGTTCTTCTAATTCTTCATTAGTTAGTGTTAACAAACTAATTAATTTTTCTATATCCCTATTTTTGGGATATACATCTTTTTTTAGTTTTATAAATTTCATATGTATATCTTGTTGTAATTTATCTTTTATTTCTTTTAATATTTCTTTTTGTGTTTCGATTATACCTTATAGATACTTGTGTTTAATTCTTGGACTAAATTCATTTCTTTTGTTAAAAGCCCCAAAGCTTTCATTAATGTCTCTTGATTTTTTGTTACGCCTACTAAGCTTCCATCTATTTCTAACTGTATATATTTTAATTTATCTTTAAACATTACTGTCTTTCTAATATGACATCATGAACTAATGTTTTCGTTACTTAAACTTATTTTAGTTTTTTAATTATTGTTTGTTAAAAATTTCTCATTCATTGTCTATAAAAATAAATCTTTGTATATTATTGTTTTTAATCACATTACTTTTTTCTTCATGTTATCAGAGGTTTTTCTTTGATCTAAATCATTCCTCCGATATTTCAAAATCCATTAATATTTCTAACAAAGTTTTTGAAAGGTTTTATCAATTTTTAAAAATTTATTTTATCCATATATTGAACTATTTTGATTATTTGTTAATGAATATCCGATTATATAGTGTATTGAAAATGAATGATTTTCTTCTTTTATTAGATCTTCCCTTTCAAATTCATAAACTAAACTTAATACTTGATTAAGTTTTTATAATGAATATTAATAGAAAACCTAAGATATGTTATAAATTTTAATTACTAATATTCCAAATTATCATAAATCATTTCTAATAAAACATATTTTTTATTTATTATTCTATTATCTAACAATGTTATTTTTATGGGTTATATATTTTTTTTCTTTCTAAAATAAGCTTGTATTAACATTTGAATTCCTCTTAATTGAATATATTCAATTTTTTCTTTATCTGTTTGAAATTTTTTTGATAGTTTATTCAATACAAGGTCTTTATCAATTAATAATATAGTATACCTTTTTTTACATCTATAATATTAATACTTATTTCTTTATTACTTATTTCATTTCTGTAAAAATAATATCCCATATCTTCTATTTCTAATTCTATTATTCCTTAATTTTTTTTTATTTTTTTATTCTCTACTATTTCTTCTATTTTTATTTATAAAATATTACTATTCTATTTTGCTATTTTTAAATATTTTGAAACATTAAGAATATTTTTAAAGATATATCAAAACTTGAAATTTTTTTATATTATTCCAAGCTAAGTACATAAATATATATTCTTTTTAAATATTAGTTAAATAGCCTATTTTTACTCATTTAACCATTTTAATTTGTTGTAAAGTATATCATATATCATCAAGTGACCAACTATTGATATTTTTGTGGTTCAAATACAATATTTCTCATTTCAAACCACAATAAATATCTTAAAAAATGACCAACTATTTTTTAAAACCATCTGTGAAAAAACTAAACATGTAGACATTGTTGGGTCAAATAATAACCACTCATTTTGAGTACAGAAGGTGATGGTGGCGAAACTTACAAAAACCTTCAATAATGATCTCCTAGTACATTCAATTAAATAGGGATATATTTATCAGGTTTCCAATCGTAAACATGGAAATGTGTGGATATGTCGAGCATATTAGGGATGGTTTAATACATGATTGCTTCTAAAAATCTAAATATCGTTATGGATGGTGAAAGGGGGGGAAGGCGAAATTATATCAGATGCATTCACTTATGAAATTTACATGGAATTTGCTTTTCAACAAGAGCCAGCAACCTAGTAAGAATTTACATTTCTCACAACCCCCCAAAAACAAAGGCACATAGGGAAAAAATGGAATAGAAACTCAACTGCCCAGGGGGGAAAATAATCAAAGACAAATGTGCTAATGGTTAATAACCGAAAACTCAAACCAAACCTTATATTTCTTCCTCCTGTACCCAAAGTGTAGTACTCCTCAAATCTTCAGGCAGTTGGAAGCCAATTAGAGTTCAACAGTGTCATCTCACTGTAACTCAAGGCTTGGATATGAAGAAATCCACCGTTTACAAGTTATTTTATCCACATCAGTAAGCCAATTCCTCACTCACAACACCTACTAAAGGCTTGTCTACCATGCTCACATTGTATTGCTCATATACCCTCATTCGATTCTCTGCCCACCATTGTTCTGCTTGTTTCTCACTAAACCGCTTTCGACTGCATTAAACAATCATAAAAAACTAAACTAAATACAAGTAGGATGCATAATTCATGCAATTCAAGTTAAACAAATAATGTAAAAAAATAAAATAGAATTCAATTAATGTAATATATGTAGATAAAGTTTCATCAGCCCGGACATGGAATTCTTGTAAATAAAATCAGATGAAACACGCAGTTAACTTCAAGTGAAAGGAAAAACAAATATTTTATCTGAGATGTAAATGTAAATCTTGACTTCTTCCTCTACTTAAATCCTGGGTCACCTTTTCTTTCTAAAAATATTTCTAGTTTAATACCTTATTTTTTCAACTACTAATTCATCTAACTGAATTAAATTTCATAGAATACATATTTTTATAATTTGTATAAAACATCCGATACAGTTTTATCTTGGTATACACACAAATAACAGAATAAGCATGCTTCATACTGTGGCCAATGGAAGGAATAAAAGAAATATGATTGGAAAATTTGAAAAGGAATATGAAAGCGTAGTGAAGGAAAACAAACAAATAGAAGCTTTAGTTTAATAATGATAGAAAATGTAGGAAGAGGATAATATAGTCTTTGATTTTTTTTTGTTATTTCTTACTAGTAAAGTTCCATTAGTATAGGCATATATAAGTCTCTCATTTCATGTTTTTCTTGAATATTAGGAATTATGAATGAAGTTTTGAGATTGTTTTCTAAGTTATCATCCGAACCCTTATTTTTTCTTCCTTATTTATTCTTCCTAGATGCAGTCGGAGAAGCTAATGAGGTTATGGAGAAGTATAAGAAGAATTAGAAAGAAACTTTGATTTTAAAGATTGACTTTAAAAAAGATTTACTATGTTTCCTGTAATTTTTTGAACTTTGTGTCGAAAAAGAAAGGATCTAAGGAAAGATAGAGTGTGGATCAAGGACCGCTTGAATTCCATGAATGTTTCAAAAATTATTCATAGGAGACCAAGGACTCTTTGGGGATTCAAGAAATTAAAGCAAGAAGACCCACTTTTCTCCCTTTTGGTTCATATTAGTAGTTGATGGATAGAGCCGATTGATGGAAAGATAGAACTTGGTATAATGTCTTTACATTAGTAGTATGTTGAAGTCTCTCACATTCAATTTTTTGATAATACAATCTTCTCCTCTGGGCAATGAGAAGAAATTTGTAAATTTGGTTAGGGTGATTTAACGATTCTATTGTGCGTCAAGTTTGAAAATAAATGTGTCCAAAATTTATTTATGAGGAATTAAATGTGTGGAAGATAAAGTGTTCGATTTAGCTAACTTGTCAGATTGTGAACTTGGGAATTGGCAATTCATATTAGGATTCACCGCTGGAAGGCAATCCAAGGATAGTAGAATTTTGTTCACTAATTTTTGAAAGATTTGAAAGAAGGCTGCTTTAGATGAAAGAGAGCTTTTTCTCTTTGGTTAACTTTGATAATATCAGTAGTATTATCGAGTATTCTAACTTATTATTTATCAATTTTCAAAGTATCAATGGGAGTGATTAAAAGATTGAGAAAATACTGACTTTTTTTGGGATTGAACAATTGCTCAAAGATAAAAAAAAATAGGCACTATTTGGGAAGTGGCTTTGCAGGTTCTCATTAAAAGAATTCTCTTTAGCATAGGGTTATTAAAAGTATATACGGGGGTGAATGAGAATGGATGGAATGTGGTTCATGGTTTTCATTGAGAGCTTTGTACTCAATGGATGATAATTGTTAAAGACACCGAACAATTCTTTTAGAACTTGAGGTATAAGATGAGAGATGAAAGCAGAATAAGTAGAAGCATCATTGGATGGAAGCTATTTTTTTCAACAAGATTTCCATAGATTATATATATTAAGTTTGGAGCAAAATACTCCTATGTTGAAATTTCAAAATTAGAAAGAACTTTAATGATTAAGAAGTTGAAGATTTCTCAAACATGATGTTGAAGTTGGATGGAGTCATAATAAGAGCCAAAAGCAATGACGGAAGGATATGGGCTAAGGATTCAGTTAAATGTTTATCATGTCAATCTTACTTTGGGTTCTTTTGGATAATCCAAATGAATAAGTTTTCCATCACTTTGCATTAGTGTGAACATGCTTGATTAGTATGATTCTTTATACATTTTTAAGTATCAATTCTCCATATTTACATTTTTTTTAAAGTGCATTAATTATGTATTTTATATTTTATGAGAAAATATAATTTTGCTATATGTTTTTCGGGATTTTCTGAATTTTTAATCATTTTTTTTAGACAAGTGGATTGACACACCCAAACCGTGGATAGACAACTTAGAAGCCTGCACCAAAACGGCACCGTTTTGAAGCCACTAACGTGAACGACACTCCAATGCAACGTCGCACAACCTAGCACTTTGCCATATGACATGTCGTTCATCCGGCTTTCCTCAACTCAGTCTCCAGATGTCCAACCTCGCTCGCCTCACCTCTCTCACGCTTTCTAATGTTCACCTATTTTTCCTAGTGGACATGCAGATCTGCGTCCATTGGCTTCCATCAGGGCCCCTAATTTGAACTGGAATAAAAACCTAAATTATTCCATTTAAATACCCAAATAACACCCCATTTAATCATATCATCAGTAGAAACCCACAAAAGCTAAGAAAATTAAGAGAAAATTCATATTTGGAGCATCTTTTGGCTCCAATTATTCAAAAAAAAAAAAAATCAGATTCTTGTATTTTTCCTCTTATATTATTTAGTTGCTTTATGGATTTGCTAAATTCTATATTTAACTAAATAATTCATTGTCATTTTGGGCAATTCCAAACCCCAGATTATGATTTTGATTTGATTTAAATTCTATTATAATTTAATTAAAGTTTCAAATTTTAATTTATAAATATATTTAACTCTATGTTTGAATGTCAAAGTATGTTAATTCTTGAATTAAGAATACAACTATTTTAATATTTAGTTTGATTTATTGCTAGGTTATAAAGTTGGTATAAAATTGTTAATTTTTGTAATTATAATAAGTTATGATTTTTATTGTAATTGGAACTAAATGTTTAGATTAGAAATTACAAATGATATTAGTTTCATCTAATTTAGATATTATATTTTGTGACCATAATGCAATGAATTAATAAATCTAATAATCATAATTCTAAGTTATTTATGAGTTACGTTGATTAATAAACCGACATGTTACTCAATTACAAAATAAAAAAAAGTAAGAAATTTTAAACCAATCTATATTCTTAAAGCTAAAATTAAACAAAATTAAAAAGGGTTCTAAATATGAAATAAATTTAGAATTTGCAAACTAAATAGATCATAGCTTAATAAATCGAATTATTATATAATAACAAGGATAATCTTGTAATCACATATTTGTCATTTTGATCTAAAAAATGGTGCCTTTTGCTATTTTTTTATGTTATTTATTCTCGGCAAAAATATTCAAAAATCTCATTTTTATTTCAATTTAGTTAAACCAATAATTGATGTTAATATTTTTTTCAATCTTACGTGACCTGCGAGTTTGACCCTTACTACAATTGTTTTATTTTCAAATTTTTTTCAATCTTTTGACCGCTCGTTTTAAGCATGTCCCTCAACTCCAAGCAAATTTCTTGAATTAGTTGATTAATCTTGGTCAAGTGAACACAAATTCAATTAGTTTTGCCTTTCTCCAAAATGATGTATGCTTTGCAAAAATTAACTCGAAAGATATAAATTACTTATTCTTACGGTGCCTAATTTGCACATCTTCTTTGGTCCAACTTGCAAAAGAATATGAGAATACAATGGGTTACTCCAGATCATGTCAAACTTTATATCTAGAAACATTATACATACGTGTATAGCAAAGTAGTAAGGCTTTGAAGGAATTAGAATATTAGATAATAATATTATGTTTCTTTATTAATTAGGAGTCTTATTAAGAGTAATATTAGAATTAGTGTTTAAATCTTATTACTTGAGTCAACTAAACCCAAATAGGGATAATAAATATACAAAATATTTATAGAATAATAATAATAAAGTTATATTCCCAGAATAATTTTAAGAATAAATGTACGCAATATGTTCATTTAACTCTCGTCCTTGCGTTGGAACATAGATATCACACATGTTCAACTTAGATAGTGATGTTTGGAAGGAACTTCCTATAACAATATGAGTCATAATGTAAGCTGACTGATCAACCTTCTTGATGTCTTGGACTTTAATGATATCAGCATCTAAATTATCTTTGATATACTTTCTGTTAAGTTTAATATGTTTATTTCAGTCATGTTACACCGGATTATTCGTAATCTCAATTGTTGCTGTATTATCACAGAATAAAGTCATAAATTTCTTAGGACCAAAACCAAGCTCAGTCGATAAAATTTTTAACCAAAAAACCTTCGTAACACCATGGTGAAGAGCGCGGTACTCGTCTCTCATTGGACAATAATACCATGTTCTGTTTCTTATTCCCTCAAGACACCAAATTTCTTCCTAACAAATGTAAGGTACCATGAAGTAAAATTTCTATCCATCTTGGAATCCACAAAGTCAAAATCGATGTAACCCTTAATGTCTAGGTGTCTATGTTTTGAGAACATAATACCCTTGTCTTGGGATTGAAGTTTTATATATTTTACAGAAAAATTACTTCTTCTCATTTCTTAATATCAGATCCCTTTATATATACATTTGTTATGTCTAACATACTGCTGGAATTTATTACTATACAGCTGTAAAACATCCTGAAAATCATCCTGAAAATTAGGAAACTAACATCCTAAAAACATGGGTTGGTTCCACCCTGAAAATCAGGAAACTGTCCTCCTAAAATCAGGGGTTAGTTCCACCCTGAAAATTAGGGGTTGGTTCCACCCTGAAAATCAGGAAACTGACCATACTCCTAGGTTGATTTCCTACACTCCCCCTCAAACTAGGCAATATATGTTTTCCAAACCAAGTGCTACATTTAACTCTGTGAAATTAGGTCGAAACAAAGCTTTAGTTAAGATATCTGCTACTTGTTGCCTAGATGGAACATAGTTGAGGGAGATCATCTTGCCTTCAATTTTCTCACTGATGAAGTGTCTATCAATTTCCACATGTTTAGTTCGATCATGGTGGACTGGATTTTTGGCAATTGCAATTGCTGACTGGTTATCACACATGATTCTAATAGATTCTGAATGTTCAACCTTGAGTTCGTATAGCAGTCGTTTTAGCCAAATTCCTTCACATATGCCCAAAGCCAATGCACGAAACTCAGCCTCGGCACTACTACGTGCTACCACTGCTTGCTTTTTGCTACGCCATGTCACCAAATTTCCCCAAATAAATGAGCAATATCCAGATGTGGATTTTCGGTCACTAGGAGATCCCGCCCAATCAGCGTCAGTATAAATTTCCAATCTCCTATTAATTGTTTTCTTGAACATGAGTCCCTTTCCAGGATCCTTCTTCAAGTATCTTAGAATACGATTTACTGCCTCCAAGTGATCTACTGATGGGTTGCCAAGAAACTGACTAACAATACTGACTGAAAAACTTATATCTGGACGTGTATGGGTCAAATAAATTAACTTACCTACCAAACGTTGATATTGCCCTTTGTCAGTTGCCAATTCATCAGTTCGAGACATTAGTTTGGTGTTAGGATCCATGGGTGTTTCAACAGGCTTACACCCACTCATGCCAGTCTCACGCAAGAGATCTAGAACATATTTGCGTTGAGAAACTGAGATTCCTTTAGTACTACGTGCCACCTCCATCCCTAAGAAATATTTCAAATATCCCAAGTCTTTAATCTCGAATTCCTTGGATAATAGCATCTTAAGTCTCTTCATTTCTCCTACATGATTTCCTGTAAGAACTATATCATCAACATATACAATCAAAGTTGTAATTCTCCCATCTGTGAAGTGTTTGACAAATAAAGTGTGGTCTGCATGTGTCTGAGAGTATCCATCCTGTTTGAGGACCTTGGTGAATTTTTCGAACCATGCTCTAGGTATTTGTTTAAGTCCATATAGTGCCTTTCTCAACTTGCATACCTTCCACTCAGGTATCTTTAGTCTCAAAGCCAGGAGGCACATCCATGTAAACTTCTTCGATCAAATCTCCATTTAAGAATGCGTTCTTGACATCAAGCGAATGGCCAATCCTCATTAACCGCAATAGACAGAAGACACGAATCGTGTTAAGTTTTGCTACAGGAGCAAAAGTCTCTTGATAATCAATTCCATATGATTGGGTGAACCCTTTTGCCACTAGTCGAGCTTTATATCTGTCGATATTTCCATCTGCCTTCTGTTTAACTGAGAATATCCATTTACAACCCACTGTCCTCTTTCCATGTGGTAGCTTTGTTAACATCCATGTACCATTCTTTTCAAGTGCAGTGTATTCTTCTAAGGTTGCCTTGCACCATTCAGGAACTTTTAGAGCCTCGTTGATAGAATTAGGAATCTTGATGTTGTCTAGGGATGTCACAAATGCCTGAAATTTTGGGGACAAATTTGCATAAGAAATGTAACTTCGAAGGAGATGTTGAGTGCATGATCGAACACCTTTTCTTTGCGCAATAGGAAGATCAAACTCAGGGTCAGAACCTAGTGTTGGACTAGATTCTACTTCATCTTGTAATCTCTCGATTCGATGCAGCGCGGGAGAGATCCTTGGTTTTACTGATCTTGTGTGGGCAAGTCAAAGTTTCTCTTTCTTCCATAGACTTTTATGGCATCATTAGGAAGGAGAAGATGCCTAGGATAGACAATGGGAGATTGATTAAGTTTGGAAGGAGAATGCGGAATGAGAACCAGGTTGGAAGAGGACAAAGTAGTAGAAGATAACGGAGATGGTAGGTTTGGTTCAATGAGCGATGACCAATCCCAATTCTGTAATTCATTTGTGTGATTCTCCCCCTGAATTGCAGAATTAGAATAGAATGGAGTTTCCTCAAAGAAAGTAACGTCCATGGAATTGTAAAACTTATGGGTGATAGGAGAGAAACATTTGTAACCTTTTTGATTGGCTGAGTAGCCAAGGAAGATGCATTTAAGGGAACGAGGATCAAGTTTACCACGATATTGTGAATGAATATGGACAAAAACAGTGCAACCAAAAATCTTGAAAGGAATTTGTGACACAAGTTGTGAGGTAGAATATTGATCCTGAAATACTTGTAAAGGTGAGTGAAATTTGAGAACTCGAGAAGGCATTCGATTGATCAAGTGTGTTGCAGTAAGAATGGCTTCACCCCAAAATTTTTTAGGAACATTGGTTTGAAAGAGCAAAGTTCGGGCAACCTCAAGTATATGGCGGTTCTTACGTTCAGCTACACCGTTTTGTTGTGGTGTGTCAACGCAGGAGCTTTGTTGGACAATACCATGTGATTTGAGATATCCACTAAGATCGGAATTAAAGAAATCCCTAGCATTATCAGTTTTTAGGATTTGAATATGGGCATTAAACTGAGTTTGGATCATGGCATGAAAAAGTGGAAATATGTGCTTGGTTTCAGATTTGTCTTTCATAAGAAATGTCCAACACAATCGAGTATGGTCATCAACTAACAGTAAAAACCATCTAGCACCAGTAATACTGGGAATGCGACATGGTCCCCAAATGTCACCGTGAATGAGAGAAAAAGGGTGACTTGGTTTGTGCGTGCGTGGTGAAAAAGTGTTTCGAGTATGTTTTGCCAATTGACAAACTTCACAACGAAATAAGTTTGGATTTATATTGATGAATAAGGATGGAAACAAACGTTTCAAGTACAGAAAATTTGGATGACCTAGGCGAAAGTGCCACCGCATGATTTCACTTTCTTTATCAGTACGACTATTAGACTTAAGATTATGACTCAATTGACATTGATGACTAACAGAATGGATTGAAGGAGTGTTGACGTCAAGAACATAGAGGCCTGCACGAAAATCAGCACTTCCAATCATCTTCCCCGAGCTCAGGTCCTGAAAAACACAAGATTTAGCCAAGAATTTAGTTTCACAGTTAAGGTCATGATTAAGTCTACTAACTGATATGAGATTGCAGTCAAAATCAGGCACAAATAACACAGATTTGAGGGTGAGGTTGTTCGAGAGACATATAGTTCCTGTTCCGACCACTGTGGTTCGAGTACCGCAGATTGGCCACACGCACCGCTTTGAAGTCCGTTACAAGGTGAATAGGTTGTGAAAAGTGATTGATCACTGTTATGTGATTGGAAGGACCTGAGTCTACTATCCAAGATGAAGGGGGAAATTTGCCTCCATGCATTCTTGAATTACTGGAGCTATGAGTGGGATTAATGTTTGATTTTTGTATAAGTTGTTGGAGGAGATCCAACTGATCCTTAGTGAACGGGACATGATTATCGATAGAGATATGTCGCACTGGTGCGGCATTTCCCTTTGCCTCCTGGTCTCGATTTGTTTTCCAGTCAGCAGGCTTTCCATGTAATTTCCAACAGATCTCCTTAAAATGCCCAGGTTTTCTACAATAGTCACACCATGTGCGACCTTTCCTTATTCGATTAGTGTCGGTATGTTGAGTATTGCTTCGTGCAGCACATGTACCAAAATCTGGTGAATTGCTTTTGATTGCTGCAAAAGTTGGGACTTCAGGAATCGTGGAAGGATTTGATTGTCCCAGCATGACACGTTTTCGGCTCTCCTCTCTGCGCACCTCAGAGAATACCTCTCGCAGACTTGGTAATGGTTTTGTTCCAAGAATTCTACCCCTTACTTCATCAAGGGATTTATCGAGTCCCATCAAGAATTTGAAGACACGCTTAGTCTCCACAATTTTTCTGAAATATGCACGATCTTCTGGACATTTCCATTCATGTATCTCAAACAAGTCCAGCTGTTGCCAATGACGAGTAAGAGTTGTGAAATAAATAGTCACAGAGTTGTCGCCTTGGTGCAGGTCTTGGAGAGAACTCTCCACATAGAAGAGCTCAGAAGTGTTCTCACTACTGGAGAACGTTTCTCGTGCAGCTTCCCATATTTCTTTTGCTGTGGTGTACAACAAGAAATTTTCTCCTATTTCGGTTGTCATAGAACTAATTAACCAGGACATAACCAGATTGTTTTCTGCTTTCCATATTCTGAAATCAGCAGTATTGGGATCGGATTTTGGGATATTTCCAGTGAGATATTCATCCTTGCTTCGCCCACTTATGAACATCATCATTGATTGAGACCATTGAAGATAGTTTTGGCCATTAAGTTTGTGTGTGATGATAGGGGCGAGATTATTATCTGTGTTGCCTGATGTTAACCGAGGAGCAGTGGGAGTATTAAAAGAGGGATTAGATGCAGAGGAATGTTCTTCCATGATGAGCTGTTATTTGGAAATAAAAGAGATAGATTAGAGCAGTGGTCTTTCTGCCCAGAGCTTTGATACCATGAAGTTTTATATATTTTACAGAAAAATTACTTCTTCTCATTTCTTAATATCAGATCCCTTTATATATACATTTGTTATGTCTAACATACTGCTGGAATTTATTACTATACAGTTGTAAAACATCCTGAAAATCATCCTGAAAATTAGGAAACTAACATCCTAAAAACATGGGTTGGTTCCACCCTGAAAATCAGGAAACTGTCCTCCTAAAATCAGGGGTTAGTTCCACCCTGAAAATTAGGGGTTGGTTCCACCCTGAAAATCAGGAAACTGACCATACTCCTAGGTTGATTTCCTACAGGGATGACTTCAAATAGGCCAAGATCTAATTCACAACTTTCATGTACCGATCATTCGGATTATACATGAATTGACTTACCACAGTAACAACATAAGATAAATCAGGTCGAATATGAGTCAAACAAATCAATTTTCCTACTAATCTTTGATCTCTTTAATTATTAGTTGGAATCTAATCAAGATAGACAGTTAAACCATGATTTATCTTAATAGGTGTGTCTACAGGAGCACATGTAGGATTGCCAATTTCAATAAAGAGATTTAGTATGTAATTTTGTTGAGAGAAAGAATCCTTGCTTAAATCTAAAAACTTCAATACCTAAGAAATATTTTAGATTTCTTAAATCCTAACTGCATAATCTTTTTATCCAACTAGCATTATTACCTATAACAATCATATGATCAACATAAACAAAAAGGTAATATCATCACCATTTCTTTTGTAGAAAAGAGTGATCTGCTTAGGCCTGTCTAAAATCATATTCCTTCGTTGATAAACCCAACATGCCAAACCATGCCCATGGTGACTGTTTCAATTTGTATGAAGCTTTCTTCAAGCTGCATACCTTCCCATCTTTAGTTAGGAACCCGGGGGAGGATACATATACACCTCCTCTGACAGATCTCTATGGAGAAATGTATTCTTTACATCGAATTAAAGTAATAGTCAGACTAAAATCACAGTAATAGAAAATATAACTCGAACAATACTCATCTTGGCCACCGGAACAAATGTCTCCTGATAGTCAATCTCATAAATTTGAGCATATCCCTTAGCCACTCTATCCTTATTCCTCTCTCATGTTCCATGAAATGAAACTTGACAGTTAATACCCACTTACAACACAGTCTTTTTCTTAATTAATTCGACCAACTCTCACGTACCGTTCTTTTGGAAGACATTTATTTCTTCTATCATAGCAGTTTTCCACTTAGGGTCTTCAAAAGCCTCCTAAAAGTGACTAGGGATAAATACTGGGAAAAAGCTAAACGAGTTTTAGACAAACGGTGATTAAAAACAAAATCAACTATGTGATAAACAATATTAAATGAAGGTCTAGAGTTATCAAGATATTTATGAATTTTAAGAGGATACCTCCTATCTTGATCATTAACCAATGGATCTAAGATAATAGGTGCTGACACTACAAGATTAGAAGGTATGTCAAAAGTGGAGATATCATTAATAAAAGATAAAGGAGAAACATGTACCTCGTCGTCAATTTCAAAAGAGCCATTTGAAGGCATGATATCATCAAGAGCATCTAAGTAAGAAGATAGGGCCATAGCAATAACGTCTTTATTCTTCCTACCAAACTGTAAATAGAACATATGATATGGCCTCTACTCAATTGAGGGTTTCTTTTTTCAAGTTCAGGTTCTCTCAAAGGATGTGATGAATGTTTGAGTCATTATATTATAAACGAGAAGAATCCTCCCTCTTACCAAAAATACACTACTTCTTTTCCTCCAACCATATTCCCTCATTTTCTTTACTATTAATCTCTCCCTAAAGAGGAATCAAAGAGACGTCTTTGAAGAAATAAGACTCATGTTCACAGAACTGAACATTCACGGACACAATATTTATGGATAGGTGAGTGAAAATATTTATCCTTCTTTTGAGTGTTGGAATACCTCAAAAAGACACACTTATAAGCATATGGATCGAATGTCCCAATGAGCATATGGACATGAACATAACATACACAACCAAATACTTTAAGATAGATACTAAGTGGAGAGGATAAGTGTGAAATAGAGAGAATTTCCTTAATGGAGTTTAATAGACAATAATATGAGCAAACATACGGTTTATAAGAAAAGCAGCAATTGTGACAACCTCAGTCCAAAAACGTTTAAGAACACACGTAGTAAAGCATATAGCACGTGTCACCTCAAGAAGGTGACAATTCTTAGTATGCTAAGTCATTCTGTTGTGATGTATAAGCATATGTTGTCTAGTGAAGATTGCCATGAGTTTTAAAAAAATCAATAAGAGACTAATTCACGAACTCATGACCATTATTAGAATAAAACACCTTAATTGGTACATAAAACTGTGATAATTATATTATAAAATTGAGGAATAATATGAATAACATCACCCTTAGATTTCAAAAAATAGATCCAAGTGACTCGAGTGCCATCATCAGTAAAGGAAACGAAATATTTATGACCAGGGGTAATAGGAGTAGAGAAAGGACTCCCCACACGTCAGTATAGACAAATGCAAATGGAATAGAACTTTTATTAGAACTAATTTTGAAAGTAGTAGAGTATTTTTGGCAAAGATGAATTGTTTACAAATTAAACTAGAAACATATATATTAGAAAATAGTTTAGGAAACAAACGTTCCAAATAAGCAAACGATGGATGTCCTAGACGACAGTATTGTAACATAATTCTTGCTCTATTACTTCCTCTACCCACTTAAAAGCCACAACTAGGATTGCCAAACCCCTCCTCCAAATAATAAAGACCTTCTCTCTTTACCAATACCAATCATCATCTTCGTTTGATTGTCTTGAAATACACAGTTAGTAGAATAGGAGGTTATAGAACAATCAAGATACATAAGCGAGTTAACTAATTGACAAAAAGTTATTCTCGAAAGTATATGCAAATAAAACAAAGGACATGGAAAATGTAGGTGATAGTGAGATAATGCTAGCTCCCAAAATTGATATTCATCCCATTGGCATCCTAAATAGAAGAGGATGTTAAAGAATCAAAAATGGAGGGATTAATAGTCATATGATCAATGGCTCTAGAATCAATATGCCAATTGTCAAAAGCAGAAGAAATAAATTCTGAACTAAAATCATCTCTATTCTAAGAGTCAGAAGCAGCAACCTGAGAAGATTTCTTTTTCCGCTCAGCTTGCTTAAGTTTGTACCACTCCAGATCGTCATGTTTCTTCCAACAAACATCAACAGTATGGAATTATTGTAGTAGGTGCAAAATCGAAAACCAGAGTTCACAAATGGAGGATTTGAACGTGGCCTATTTCTTGGACAATAAGAGCTAATAATTCATGGTGGTCCTCAGTGTCCATTGTGGCCTACCTCTGTACTTCATAACGAACCAGAGAATAGGCTTCTTCTAGGCTTGGCAAAGAAGTAGCCAAAACCTAACTACTAACTTGATCAAAACTCCGATCTAAACCAACCAAAAACAAATAAACCCGATTCTCAACAATGCCTTTTCTTAATTTCTCAATATTAATATCACATGCCATATCATTATGTCTACGATAATCCAACTCCATGATCACAAAGTTCATTTCATTGTAATATTTAGCAAGAGATTGACCACCATGACGAAGTTGGAAAGACCTCTTCATTAACTCACACTTGTGAAGAGTTAAAAACATCTAGGTAGCTCTTCCTCACTACATACCACATCTCCTTTGCAGTTCCACGTTGAACAAATTGAGACATCAACTTGTCTGTCATGGAGTTGTTGAGCCATAATTTCACTCAAGCATCTTTAGCTTCCCATTTATCATAAGTTGACTGATTTTCTTTTGAGACAACTTTTCATCCTGTGATATAAGCTTTTTTCTCCAGCAATATACATTTCCAAAATCTCGAACCAAAGACGATAATTAGTACCATCCAATTTAATATTAATAGAGGATGAACTATCGTGTATAACAATAGAAATAATTTTACTACTGGACTGGTGTTCGATGGTGGGTATTTTGATCCATAGACATAATTGTAACAATAATTTATGGTTATTGTTGAACCATCTCTCTTTTTTAAAAAATAACAGATAGAGTATGAAGGATATATAAAAGAAAATAGACCTATAAACCTTCCAAGAAGGCTGAGAATCAAGGTAGGTGATGACGACTAAGATTGGGTAAGGCAACGACGACGACCACTAGGGTGAGAAAAGGCAATAGTGACGACGACAGAGTGAAACCCAAACGACAGCTAAATAGCAGAAGATAAGACGGAAAGAAGCGCAAAGAATGGCAACATTTTTCCAACGACGTAGAGACCCCAATTGATGCAAGAACAATGATGGCTCTTGGTGGGTATGGCTAAGGGTGTGCATCAGATCGAAACCGTTGATTTTATATTCATCCGATCTGATCCGATCCAATCCGACTATCCGATCAGATTGAAATATTCTAATTCCCAACCGATCCAATCACTTTTCAAATCCGATGTAATCTATTGGGATTGAATTGGTTGAATCTGATCAATCCGACTAATAAATTTAATTAACTCTATTTTTAGTATTTTTGAATAAAAAATTTAAATTTTCACGTAACATAAACTTATTTGAGCTAAAAAACCCTTAAAATATGACAATATAGGAAT
The DNA here is from genome assembly GCA_030763125.1 of Hippophae gyantsensis. NCBI lineage: Eukaryota > Viridiplantae > Streptophyta > Magnoliopsida > Rosales > Elaeagnaceae > Hippophae > Hippophae gyantsensis. The sequence continues at coordinate 15,372,024 of CM061036.1, forward strand.
GATTAATGAAAATATGACTAATATATAAAATTTAAATATATTTAAGTATTTTCGGTCGAATCGGATGATACATAGTGAAATCTGTCATACGATCCGAACTTAACGGATTGAAAAAATTTCCATCCGATCCGATTCTATGGTCGGATTGAAACTGTCAAAAAATTAACGGATCGGATTAGTCAGATGATCGAATTTTTTGCACACCCCTAGGTATGGCTATAAGTGAGAAGAAAAATAAATATGTTAATCTTATTTAAGGAAGAATAATAAATACAAAATATTAACTGAATAATAAATACAAAATATTAACTGAATAATAATAAAAAAAAAATATCCCTAGAATAATTCTAAGAATAAATGTATGCATTTCAACTACTTCTATCAATATACATGTAATCACTAGGTACTATTATGAACATAGAATAAATAAGAAGTTATTTATTTTTCTCGTTCTCCTATTCATATACTTTGATTCTGTAAATTGCTTCAATTCATATACTTTGATTCTGTAAATTGCTTCAGCTTTATATTTCCACTTGAAATCAAAGTCATGTTTGATCTTGAACATTTCTATTCTATTTTCTAAGCCTTAATTTATTCACTCTCAATACTTTTGGTCCTTCTGGGGAAAAATCATATCAATTTTCTTCTTTAAGGAAAACAAAGCCAACCATCTAAAATCAACCAAACGTGTCATTAAGGATCTCCTCTAGCTTAAATATTTATAGTGTAACAAAACTTGGAGGCCAAGCAAAATATATATTAAATAAGCTTGCCTTGCAAGCTAATTACTTGCTCTTCAGGCACAAATATACTCTCCAAGTATAATTCTAAAATATCATTAACTTGACTATCAAGTTACAAAACTTAAAGCACCAAGAAAATAAAATATTAAAAACTACATAAATTATATATTTTAATATAATTTTATTTTTTGGGCAATATCTCCTCTCCTTCTTGAAAGAAATTCGTCCTCGAGTTTGTCTTGAGCTTCACAAATTTTCTATGGTTGAATGCAACTATTTCGTACCTTTTCTTCATGTTGCAAATCTTGTCACAAAAAATTCAAACCAACTATTCTGAAATGTGTTGCCAAAGAATGCTTCACAAAAGCTTTTAGTAATCAAAAACGAATTTGGATTAATAATACTTGGAGCTTTTAAGCCATGCATATCAGATCCTACTACAAAATCAATGTCATCAACCTAGTCAATCTCTTTAATATATATTGGTCTTTCCTTGTCTAGGTTTTGAGTCATCAAAGTAATCAACAATTGGGTTTTTGTCTATAATGGGCATATCCCATTCAATACTTTAAAAAAAGGTTGTATTAGACTTTAGTTTAAAAATGGGTAAATCATAACCCATTAAATAATTTTCCGATCATTTTTTTTGTCCTTTTCTAGCTCCTCATCCCACTAATTCAGCAGCCCTATTTTCCTAATAAATAAATATTTGTCTTTTTCTTCTCTCTATTTTCCCTAATTCCCAACACCCTATTTTCTTAAAATATAATCATTCACTAACTTTTAATAAATAATAATTTATTTTTATTATAAATAAAAAATAATAAAATAATTTATATTTATATAATAAAAAATATATACTTTTATAACAAATAACTTATCAAAATTTTATTATAAAATAATTTAAAATAATAATAATAATAAGTTATAAAATTTTAAATTATTAAAAACTTTATTTAAGATTAAAAAAATTAAAAAATAGATTACATTGTAACAAATATCTCTAATATTATTATAATTTTAATTATTATTAAGATAACAAATATTTATTAACAAGAATTATATTTAAGTATTAAAATATAATTAATTCAATATAATTTATATATTTTATTATATTAATAATAAAAATAATTATAATAATATTATATTATATAATATTTTCTCACAAAATTTATGATATAATTTTCTATATTTGTATTGTATCTTGTAAAAAATTGGATATAGAGTTCACAATTTTTTTAATAATTTAATTATTTTTATGAATATTATTTTTCATATCATAACTATAATTAATATTATAATTATTTATTAAATATAATTATAATTATATTTAATAATAATAATAATAAAAATGTATTATATTATTTATACATTATCAAAATATTTAGCATATCATTTTCAATATATGTATAAATTTATATTTATTTTATTGTAAAATAAATTATTTTTTATTTTTTAAAATAAATTTTTTAATATATGATATGATAAAAAACTTTATGTATTTAAAATTAATTATAAATTTATAAAATGTTAATATTTTTTTATGTTTATAATAATTATGTTTTACAAAATAGAGCTAATATATCTTTTTTTTTAAAATAAAATTGATTAAAAATTTTGCTTTCAAGTTTAAGGTAAGATCTTGCTTATTTTTAAAAAAAATCTCACTTATGTCCATTTTTAAACTATTGTGTGGGAGATGGCTTTCATAGACAAAAACCCTCGACAATTTGTAGCTATTCATCAAAGATTGGTTGTTTGGAGTCATGGAAGTATTGAAACTCCACTTTTTTTTTGAATAAGAAAATATCAAGGATCATCGTACCTTGGTTCTTCATAAAAAATCAGAGGCTTTGAATCAAGTATTCAAAGTGAACACCTCTTTCAGGCAAGAATTTATGAAACGACATACTAGATAGGAATGTTCGGCTCTAATACCAACTGATGTGGGCAAGAAGCGTGAAAAATAAGTGAAAAGAAAGAATGGATAAATTCTTATGTTATGTTTGAACCCTTTAAATAACAGAATATGCCAGAAATAAGACTTCTTAAATTCGTTGAATCGCATAAAATTGTCGGATAAAAGGCATTAAATCTTTTGTTGATTCATATCAATATTAAAAGGATTTGAAACATAAATTAGAGAATAAACTCTCAACTTTAATTAAAATTCAATTCGTCTCCTCCTATGACAAGCAGCATAAATTTTATAGTGTAGCAAAACTTGGGGCCAAGCAAAATACATTACAAGTATATGTATGTATATGTGTATATATATGTGTGTGTATGTATGTATATATTTAAAATATGCTTGCAAGGCAAGACAATTATTTGCTCTTCAAACACAAATAACTTTACTTGCTCTCAAGTAGAATTATAAAATATCATTAACTTGACCACCAAGTTATAAAACTTAAGCACCAAGAAAATAAAATACTACATAATATAAGTATTATAATATTTTTTTATTCCACGGGCTGCATCAATCGCCCTCAGTGTTCTATTTTGATTATCCAGATTTGTCAAATAAATTAGGTATCCTATTGGCTGCTTTATTTTTTGAGAAATAGAGTAGCTTGTGCTTTTGGTACAAGACATTTAGATGGCATATTGATTTCTTGTTACTGTAGATCTTTAAAGAACAAGAAAGAAAATAATCTTGTCTACCTATCTATGCAACTATGGATATGTTTATGGTTACCAATTTAATACAAGCCGATTTATCAATATGTGTAAATTGAATATTGGACTATGCTCAAATTATTAAATATTGTCTCTCTTGGATTTTGACTCTTTCTGGATTATGTTACATTAATTAAGATTACTATTTGATTGATTGAAGATACTTGACTACATGCTTTTTATCCGCACAATTTATTGGGCTCTTATTACTCTGTGCTTATTAATTGGGGTTCTAACACTACTACCTTTTAAAGATTCTATTAAAACTGGGCATATTTTTATGCTCCAAGGGAGAGTTAAGATGCATCTTCCTTCTACCTATGCCAACTATTGGCATTGCTACCACTTAACCACCTGTCGCTAACTATCCCATGCTCCAAAAAGACCTTTATTGTGTGGTTTTGCACCGTTGTATCAGCTTACGCCACAACTTGCCTTTTCTACATGGATTTGCTATTGTATAATCTATGCCACCACATCCTCTGTTGCTTTCTTTCTATAATAGGAATTTTTCTATATTAGGGGTTTTTCTGTGTTTACATTATTAGGATTTGACTTACAACTTCAATCAAGCTTAACGTTCTCAACAATAGTCCATTATTTTTAGTTATTTTTAATTAGTTCAGTGACTACTTCTACAAAGTGGCAAGATTACTGTAAACAACTTTAAAATTCAACTTCAACTTCAACTATGGAAAATCTATTACGATATTTGATTATTTCTATTTTATTTTACTTTGTAATGGTCCAAGTTGAACATATCTATGGTTAACATAAGGGGAAGAATTAGAATATTAGATAATTATTATTACGTTTCTTTATTAACTTAGGACTATTAAGAATCATATTCTTATTATTCCTATAAATATGGATATAATCTCTAGTATTACGATGAATGAGAATTATAATTTTTTTTAAATTTTTTGGTTCTCCTATAACTTATTTCGATTCAACAATATTTTAGCTTCCAAATTCTTTCTTTTATCTATTTTATTTTTCTATTAAAGGCTATGGGATTGTGGAACTACAAGGTATGAACAATTTTTTGGGTCATGGATGGAGGAATAGGAGAATTTTTGTCGAATGTAAGATTGATCGTATTTTTTATGGGAGAAAATTATGTTGTCGTCTTTATGGGCATCAATTTCTTAAGAATGGAGAGACTATTCTCAATTTCTTATAAGCTTTAATTGTAGAGTTTGTATACAATAGTTAGGTGTTGAAGCTTTGTAAGGGATATGGCATATAACTATTATTTAGTATAACTTGGTGCCCATTTTGTAAGTGGATTATTAGTTACTTTGTATTTGTAATTATCACATAAATTAATATAATGTTTCTTATAAAAAAAGTCCAAAAAGGACTTCATCTAGCTCAAGTGGGTTTTTTTTTTTAAAAAAAAAAACTAAAATCTAGCTTCAAGTAATGAAATAGTAAACATGGAAATTCCCTTTTCCCAATTTTAATTCCAAGGTAGTTCTTGTTTATTTGAAAGCTTTTGCTAGTATTTTGTTTGCAGCCCGGTTGTTACTGCTGGGGGAACTTTAATCAATTCACCATAAAGGATGAACCCTCACTCAATCATTCTATATTCACCTATGTCTATACGACCCACCCATGAGTAAGTTCTTCCGTAAAAATTGCTCAGCATTTCTTTGAACGAAGACATCTAATAAAAAGAGATTCCTAAAATGGGAGGTCCTCAAATGGATAAACCATCAAACTACTCGATAAAGAAGCACATGTGCTCTGACATGGAAAAGCAATCGATAACATATTATCCCTTTGCCTAACACTAAGTTGTAAGCCGACATACCTGAATCGAACGCGCTTGAGATCCTTGCCACCTCCTTGTAGGGAGGTTAGTGTAATGTAGACACCTAGCTCATCTTGTTCAACCCATTCTGCTTCATGACGAGATTCGCCATCCTTAGTTTGACTACCATGTCGAGATGTTGCATCAGAATGCCCTTGTTTATTGTGACCTAAACCACGGTTACAGGTGACACCAGAACCATTAGAAAATAATAGATTATTTGATCCATTCAAATCTGGCTCGTTGTTCATTGCATGACCATTTAATTGATCACTAGAACTGGAAACATCATTGCAAGCAAGATCAAAACCCAAAGAAGAGAGAGATGATGATTTAATGTTGCGAGCAGCTCCAACAGGTAGCCTTTCAGCCATGTCTTTTAACTGTCCATGGTGAAAACACAAGAAGCATCATCAGGGAAAAAGTGCGGAAATTCAGAATAATTTTGGTCCACTGACCACCAATTGAAACAGCCTTATGCAAAATTTAAATTTACTAACAGTGAATATAATGAGTATAATCCTTAAAAGAAACAACACTGGCATTTGACTTTTCTTCTTTTTGCCAAACAACCCCATTTAATATATTGAATAGTACCCAACTCAGGGATTCGGGATGTCGAATAAATGTCAACAAAAGGAACAAAAGTTTCCTTAACAAGCTAAATGATCACACATTCAGAAAGACAAGTGAACGAAGAATTACCAAGTTGACATTGATCGTTATTACATAATGCAAATGGGAATTATTTTGTCCTTTACGTTTAAAGCTTGAGGGATCTCCTCATATATTGGCGTACTAGTATTGTATGAATGCAATGCGCACAATATATTCACACCTCATGTTAACGTTTACTACAAAAAGTAAACTGCAAAAAGTTAACATTAACTGCAAAAAGTTCTCATCCATAACTGCATAAATAAGCATAAACATCTGTCATACTTGGGCAGTGAGAGACTTGATCGCTTCTTTTAATGCCTTGCACTTAGCGGACTCTTCCCCTGCAATTGCTACTGCTTCCTTTAGCCGTTTAGTTGTTGTTTCCAGCTCAGCTTCTTGAAGTTGGGCTTTGTGAGTACGGTTCTCAACCTGAAAGATTAAATATTTATCAGACACAATGAAAAAGAAGTCAATCAAGATGGCTATCCATACACTTTATCAGCAGACAAAGCAATTGAGATTGCAGTGTTATCAACCGCTTTCAATGGACTATTAGTAAGCCATTAGTCTGAAAGGAAGCTCCCTGCTATCTTCATTACCATAAAGAACCTCAAGCAAACATCTAATATGGTTAAATCACATTTACTTTCGAAACTTGTAGGTTGTAACATCAACTCAAGAAAGACAAATAAATACATTTTAATCAAAGAGTAACAAGGTGCAATGTCTGCACAATCTCCAAACTTGTTACTCAGGTCAAATCACAAAAATGAAACTATGTTGAATTAAAAATATGTTAGGCAAAAAAATTCAATTTTACTATCTATTGACACTTGTTCTATTGTTAGAGGTGCACATATAATTAAATATATTGTTGGAGTGTCGTATTCTGTTCACAAGTGTGCTGTATATAACAAACACTTCATTGAGTGTTTATGCAATCAAGTAGAATTCAGTTACTCATTTTCTCTCTAAGATTTCCTTTCCTTCATGTTTCTCTTCTAAGAGCTTCTCTTGAAGCTCTTGTACATCTACAAATCCATATACAAACATTTAACTCAGCAAAATTTTAAATTTGTAGAAATATATACAGAGCAGATAGATAAGCAGATTTTCAGAAAATGTTAAGGTCTGCAGCTTATGCAGTACCTGCACTCTTAGCTTCATAACTTCCTGGCTGAGTCTCTCATTTGTCCTTTTAGCATCATCTACCACAAATTTTGGGGATGCAAGTCCTCCAAGAGTAGGAGTTGGTGTAGTTGAACGAGGTGGGCTAGGCCACCTAGAAATTGGCAATGTGGCTCGGGAAACAATTCTTGATCCAGGAACAGAAGCTGAGAACAACTTTTTGGATGACCCAAACACAGGATTGAAAGATTTCGAAATATTCCATTGTGACCCTCCATTTGGAACAAGTGAAACTCTACTGCTATTAAATTCTAGTTTCTTGTTTTTCTTTGAAGATCGGGTTTCCACTTGCTTCAAAGATTCAATTGATGAGAATCTAGCCAGTTGTGTACGAGACCTGGAATCCAGCTTCTCATCATTATCAATAAACTCATTTGAACCTTGATTCATACTTCCTCTTCTGCTGATAGATGAGTGGGTTGAATCATCACTTTCAATATTTTTTTTAAGTTTATTAAAACAATTATTGCAGACACGGTAAGTTTTATTCGGGTTTGGTGCCATGGAAGCTTTAAGAGATTTTTTACTGCTGCATGAATGACAAAACACAAGCCCACAGTTATAACAATTGTGGTGTTTCCTTTTGAAATTAAAAGGTAGATGGCACCCAGAACATATAGATTGATCAACTCCAGAGACCCACTTATGGAGGCAGATAGCTGAAGTAAAATTAGTACCACAAGCAATGCTTTTGACTTGCTTATCCTTTAGAGCTTCAACTAATGTTGGGGAATTCCGATCATCCATATCACCATGACCCAAACGACCATTTGCCCCCCTTCCCCAAGTGTAAACTTCAGTTCTTGAAGTCAAAACTGCAGCATGATAAGCACCACAAGTTATTTCCTCCACAAAACTCTTGGCAAGTTTTCCCTCAACACGAACTGGGAGCTTTCCATCGGATTGAAGATTTCCTAGCTGGCCATAAACAGGACTGCCCATTGTGTAGACATGACCTGAGGTAGTGAGAGAGACTGTCAGACTATGTCCACAGGCAACTTGACAGAAATTGGGTTCAACAAGAGCAGCAACACAGGTAGGCACAAGTTTTGATTCCCTGTCACTATGTCCTAGTCGACCTTTATCACCATCTCCCCAAGTAAACAGTTTTCCAGAAGAGCAGTTGCTGGAACATGAGTTCCCTACCATGACTTCTACAACTGCAGCAGTGTGCCAAACACCACAAGCTGCTCGCACAGTGCGGAGACCCTTAAGAGATTCCACTTCCCTAGGTACGGAGACACTTCTCCGATCCCCATGACCTAGAACACCAAATGTTCCATCCCCAAAGGTAAGCAGCTGCCCAGCAGAAGTTACAACAGCAGTGTGCCAGGTTCCACAAGAGATGTAGGAGACATGTATGCCTTCCATGGGACCATTTACTCTTTTTGGGACCCAGTGGCTGACTTCATTTCCATGCCCAAGGAGCCCATAGTTGTAGGTTCCATCACCCCATGTGTACAGTTCACCTGAAAGAGTCACAGCACGTGTATGGTACTCACCACAAGCCACAAGCTCAATATTTGTATTGCTTAAAGCATCAATAAGCTTTGGATGCAAAACATCAGAGTCTACACCATGGCCAAGCCTGCCACCGGATTCCTCTCCCCAAGAGAAAATCTCTCCTTGTTTCGTAACTAAAGCAGCATGCTGCCCACCACAGGCGATATTCTGGACATCCAATACTACAACAGATTCTAAGGCTTTCGGCAACAAAGAATCCACCTTACTGCCAAAACAACTTCCAACTTTTTGTGGTCCACCACCAAGAACATCATCTCCAGTGCCCTTCCCCCACATAAAAACATCTCCCAAGGCATCGCCATCATTGTGACCAGAAACTTGACTTGATGAGCTAAGAGCACTTGACAGACTAACTCTAAAAGCATCCATTGTCATTGCCTTCATGTTACCGTGTACACTATCTGAGCCTCCTGATGACAAAGAATGCATCAAACCACTAGCAGAATCTGAGAGGATAAAACCCTTGGGAGGAATAGCATAGAGTATGACATCCAAAATTTCCTTGTCCAGGCCATTTTCAGGAGGACTTTCATATGGACCATGAAGGCAAAGATGATCTGCACCATCCTGAATCAGTTGGGAAATAAAACTTGCTTATCAATTTAAATTATCATGTCTTAAACAATAACAGAATAAAAAGAAGAGGAAACCCACAACATAGGAATGAGTTTTTACGAAAATTCACAATGTAGTTTAAGTTGGGCTTATTTCGCAATGAAAATTTCCCAAATCATTTACACACCCACACGTGTAAGCTACATAGGTGTGCAAATGACATGGGAAATTTTCATTACGAAATAGACCTAACTCAAACTACATTGTGAATATTTGCCAAACTGATATTATTTTAGGTGATTACCATAAAAAGAATCCATACCTTCTGTAAGCTATCATTACTACTGAATGGGGAATGCAAAGGAGAACTCCTCTGAGTATACGTCCAAGGACTATTTGCTTCAGATGGAATTCCATCACTCCTTGACTCTGTTCTCCATTTCCTTTGGTGGCTGCGGGATATCAGTGCTTTTAAACCACTAAACCATACCTCAGCTTCGTCTTTATCTTTGCATATCTAGAACAAGCATGGATCATATATGGCATTATGGTAGGTTAGCAATAAAGAAAATAATCTCAATAAAACATAAACTTGACCATCTGACAAGCTCTGATGGGAGAAGACAGAATAGAATCAGAAAAAACTCTTACCAGATCTAATGATCTGTCATTATATATCAGAGAAAATGACTGATACTCCTTCTCTGGTCGGGGATACCTTTGAAAAATTGGCTGGAAAAATATTTGTTTTACATTCAATTAGTAAAATACTAAAATAGAAAAACTTCCACTTCAAAAATTTTTATAAAAGATGTGCCAAGGCAAGAAATAAAGATTGTGGATAAATATGTGCTAATGAAACAAAAAACAAAAGAAGATACAAGCACACACCTGGATACAGATGCACAATTAGAAAAAACAAAAAACAAAAATTACAAACAGAGATCAGCAAAAATAATATAAAAGTTAAGAATATAAATTAATAATGAACGAAAGTGGCATTTAATGAGTTGACAGAACATCATGAAAATGGAAACTATCAAGACGTCCCCAACAAAGTAATATGACAGGATTTATAATGGTAAATAAGGATCCATTTTTGAATTAAACCCTAAAAGATGGTCTCCATTTCAAGGTTAATGAACTGCACATGGAATACTGCATCTCACCTCACAATTCAACATATCAAAGGCATTGAAACCTACATATTTAGTAAAATTTCCCATTGAAAAGGTATATCTGCTTATGAAGTCCAAGTTTCCTAGCAAAAGAGGACGTCCTGATTGATATAGTATCCACAAAAAGGGGGAGGGGGAGAAAAAGAGACATTAAGCAGAAAACGAAAGAACGAAAAAAGGAACAAGATGTCGGTGCAACATTCAAGCATAAAGAATTAACAGAGTAAGTATTCATGGCAAAGTAGAATATCAAGAAGCAGCAAAGATTGGGAAAAACAACACAAGGTCTGTTCAGATTTTGTAATAGATATCTCAAATATTGATTCAGATTTCACCATTTCAGAATTTCAACATCTGGTGCAACTAAAGATGTATCAGAGTAGATAAATGAACTTCTTTTAAGATACAAAACAACCTTCTCAGCATTGGTAAGCTTAAACATACTAGACATGATTCAAGGAATGCATACAAACTGAAATTTATGCATAACATCACAAGATGAAGTTATGCAAAGAAATATGTTAAGGTCTCATTTATGTATTAATTCTTAAGCAATTGAAACCCGTTCAGCATTTTTCACCACATTTAGAACACTATCTGATGGGATAAATATATCAATAGTATTTTAAACCGTTGAATTATTTATCAATATTGTAGTATAACTAAACCTTAAACTTTTAACCTCATTCATCTTAAATTCCCCCCATTTCATCAATGTTCTCACCCCATATGTCTATTTCTCTATCTGTTCCATATCAATTTGGTATCAGAGCAAATAGGTTTTATTTTCTTAAACAAAATGATATCCCATTTATCTTTTTCGGAAAAAATAATAATAATAATTCTAAAAAAGTCAATCGCAAAGGATGCTGGCCTACCAAGCCACACACCACCGCCACCAACCACTACCTGCACCTGACACTACCATCCCAACTAGATCGTCGTTGCCATAAGAAGCCCCACTTGCAGCACCTACATTGAGCCAGCTTTCCATCGAGTTGTGAGACAGTCACCATACATGCACAAAGGAGCTATCAAGGTTGACTTTTGTTGCCACCCTCACCGACTTTAGAAACAGTCATCGGAGTCACCATCACTTGGGTTTTCTTCCACGACAATAGTAGTGGCCCATCACGACCCATATTCCTCGAATTGATAAAGGAGTTACAGAGTAAAATTCCATATCTGATTCATTTTTGTCGGTTCTTCAACACCAAGTCTGTCCAATTCAAACCCAATCTAGTTCGATCTAACGGATTTCTAAGAAACTAGTTCATATTCAACAATTCCGTTATTTTTCCAATGCAATCTTTCAACAGGTTCTTTCTTTCCTTTTGACTTTTGTTTTCTTGCCTTTTGACTTTTGTTTTCTTGGTTTATATTTTGTTAGAATTTTAGTATATTTGCATTAGTTTTTATTTATTTGTAAAAAAGGTTTATTTTCATTCATATATTTTCACCTTTTATTTTACCTGGGCTAAATTACCTCATATTTCTGAAGTCCATACAAATGTCATTTTTTAGGGTAGACCAAATCGACTAGTCCTCAACCAATCTCTCCCAATATATATTATTTCTCAAACATATGTGAAAAGTTTGACTTAGGATAGAAGGGCACCTTTATCCTTTTAAAGTCTTTTTCCTAGTACCAATAATTATGTCTTGGTCACTGAAAGGTGTATTTTTCCTATTCAATGGGACCATTGTGTTGAATGGGTTTATTGTGATATTGTCCCCTCAATAAAAAGACCAAACTTTTACATTGTTACTCACTCGATCCCAACAAATGATCATCTTAGAACCACGTGAGTCTAAATTAGTCAAATTCACTTGTGTGTCGAGCCCACTTGTGACTGCGAGTGTGAAAAAAGCTAAAAGTGAGTAAATGTGATCATTGCAAACCGACCATATGACCCCACCCAACCCAAAGGACATTTTGGAAATTTCACCTTCTAATAAACCAGCTGGCCCTTCCGTATAAATATTTAGTGACTCGGATTCTTCATTGAACAAACCTTCGACACGTCATGTTGATCCTTTTGACTCAACATCTGTTCAATCTGGTGCATATTTACAAGAAATTTTAACAAGTGCAGCTATGCATGCAATTTTCAAGTTGGAAGGTTTGTTACATAACCAAGGCATTCCATTGCTTCCTTTGCTATGTTTTGAATGTTTCATAGGTACAACTTCCTCAATCATGCTCACTGTTTCTCATCAAGCATCAATGGAGAAGGTTGTTGATTTTTTAAATTTTTTTATTATTGTTGTATGACTCAACAACTCACTTGGAGTGGAGTTTCCTCAATCAAAGAGAATTGATGGAAATAAAAATATTTAAGTTTAAATTAGGATAAATATATCAATAGTATTTTAAATTGTTTAGATTAGATTATTATATTATTAGGAATTATTTTATCATATTTTGAATTTCAAGTTAGATTTATTATGTTTTTAAATATAGTATTATTTATCAATAGAGTTCCTACCCAACATGTACTTCTAGAAGCAAACCTATTGTTTTTGTTCTAATTTTCCCAATTTATATTTGTCAAATTTCTAAACCAAATTCACCTCGCCCCTATAAGCCATCCCAAATCAGCTAACCAAGATTTAAGCAACAAAAAATTTCGATCAATATTATCAAACAAACAAAATATCTTCTATTGACCAAATTAGAAGACCACGAGACCTCTAGAAGAAATTAATCCTTTGGAAAAATATCACAAACACCACAGGGTTTGCCTTAATATCAAAGTGGTCTTAATTTGCAAAATAATATCATCAAACCCCACTTCACTTTTAGAGTTAATAGAGAGGTATAAGGGTAATTTAACTTTTTCCTTAATAAAAAATAAAAAATTTAATCAATCAAAAAATAAATAATAAATATTACAATAAAATAATCTTTATTATATGTTTCCTTGGTTAACTTTTTTCAGATTTTATTACCTTTTTCTCTTCAGTTTTCACTTTTCTCTATTTTCTCTTTATTTTCCTTTTTGTCTATTTTTAAAATCGTTTTTGTGCCCATTTTAAATATTTTAAGTATGCCAACTGATTTCTCCGCTATTTACTAGATGGACTGAGTATTTTTTTGTAATAAGTTTAAACCTCAAGGTAGATAATTGATAGAAAGTGAAAAGTAAAAGCAAGCCCTAGAAGGCTTTTTGATGTTTTCCCTTAATCATATCTATAACAGAGAAGACACCACCAGTTCACAGATATTATAACCTTTTAGCAGTTCATAGCTCAGAAAAAATATGACCATCTTTCAGTTAATTATTATTACGTGTTACAAGCATCTAACAAACTCATAGAAACAACAAAAGCACAAGCATAGAAATTCTTCCGCGTTTTACTCCCAAATAAGAAACTCACCGTGCGCTGCCCAGATATAATTCTAGAAACGTGGCTTAGCTTAAGATGCTTTTCATCTTTCCCTGAAAACCATGTCAAAATGGACTCACCCTGAAAGCAAAAACCAATAAAACAATAACAACTTTCAGCGACAAGAATCTGGTTTGCATCTAGATACATCAAAATGGAACTTTATCATTTTGTTCTTATTTATAATTTTTACAAGCACTAATAATTAATAAATACCTTATTCATATAAGAGACATAGTTGCTAATGTTAATATAATAATCTCAAATGAGTCCACATAACTTTCATAGACAATATTGAGAGAAACCAGATGAAACTTACGTTAGAAAGTCGGAAGGACAAAACTTAGGTTTTCCTCTCCTCCCATATTTGAGCAAGTATGCCCCCTTCTTTAGAGCAGTTATGGCCTGTTATACGGCTCAGCCAACAATATAAAGCATCTTCAGCAAATTTGAAGAAAAGGTAAAGGCAGGAACAAGCAAAGTCTAAGTTCTAAAGGAAAATTATAGAAGTTAATTGCATCATCAATCAAACAAGAAAAAAGGAAGAGGTGATCACACTTTCCAAAAAATATTAAGGGATTAAGATTAGACTGATAAATTTAGCTAGTCTAACTTCTATGTTCCTATTAACAACTCTTTCTTCAGTCATCCTAAAGTACCAACCTGTGAAGAAAATTTCAGCTGTTAATTTAGAACCTTTATCACACCCATAAACATTGAAATAGGATAAATGAATTGTACTACTATCGTGATAATATGTTTTAATATTATGAAAAAAGTTTATGAACTAGGCTAAGTAGTTTCTAAGGCCCCCAACTATGGAATGCATCAATCAAAGGTCCCACACTTATATAAGTTTACACTTTGGTCTAGACTATTATATTTTAACCGCTAATTCCTAAATTATAATTTTGGACCTAATATGTCACACTTAATCCCATATTTAACAAGTTTGGGGACCTAAGTGTGATAAAAATGATTTAAAACCAAAGTGTTAAGTTTTTTAGTTTTAGGACCTCTGTGTAAATGAGTCCAAATTGTAGAAACCTTAGAAGCTTAGAAGTTGTTTAGTCTTAGAAGTTGTTTAGTCTATGAACTATTATGCAAAGAGACAACATAATATCATGATTACCCAATTCCTAAACCACCAACAGAAGTAAAAACTAACTTCATGCTGAAACCACTGCTGCCATAATGAAGAATAAGGTCAATATTATCTCGTTTCTAGTATGAAAAATAGCATGAATGACATCCCAAACATTTGCTAATGTGACGCTTCCCAATGCCAAAATTGGATGCAGCATATGAACAAGTAGGAAAGAGAGAAGGAAAGATTCAATGGCCAACAGACTTTGTTCATTTGCCAGTGGTTCATGTTAATGATGTCATGGTACCTAAATCACTACATTTCTTTTTCTTTTTTCTTGATTTGTTATATGTTAAAAGATTTTTAACTACTAAACTATGGAGGAGCACTCAAATACATGAGAAGCATGTATTGATGAATTAAAAACCTTAATGAGCCCTAAAATAGGAACAGCATGCAAGAAAACCTTGGTCAGTGCATCATTCCATTGGTTGTAATTCATTCAACATTTACTTGAAAGCAACTTAATTCCCAAGTTTCCCCCTTTTTACTATGCCCAAGAATCGTAGTAATACATCAACGAGGATGCAATCAAATAAACAAATAGCAAACAAATTAAACATAGTAGATCAAGTGAAAAAATATTAAAATACTTGAGGGTTCTCAACTAAGAGAAGCCAGTTTTCCCGACTTTAGCCTCCCAATTCACAAATACGTGTAACAAAAGTAATGAAAAGGAAAATGTCATTCAATCCCAACATCATTCAGGACTGAATATGAAAGAATCAATATAACAATAGCAGTCACCCTCTTTCAGGCGTCACAGCTAGTCACTCGTAAAAAGCATTTTCAGTCTATTAAACTGCTTACACCATACCCAACCTTATAAAATCAATGCCAGAATCTAATCTATAGCATTGCAGGCACGCTTCCATAAGCATAGAACAAACCAAACCAATGAATTTCGTGGTTAACACTTCGTTCTAATCAAAATTTCAGTGAGACGAAATACAACCACCATGTAATGTTGTCAAACTTCACTATCATTTCACTGAAACAGCAAAGAGTCAAAATGATCTACACTAATACCAACCTGTTCAATGTCCCTCTCGACAGGGCCCGTCTTGGTAAGATCCAAAGCCACCCTATCGCCCCGCAACATTCTGAAAAAAGCAAGTCTTTCGTGGGAGAGAAAAAAAAAACGAAATCTAAACTATAAATTGGGAAAAAGCCAAGCTGAAGACCAAACATTGACATTCACCAATCCCTTGCTCTAACTCCAACTCAAACCCCAAATTTCCACACCGAGAAAACCTCCATCCAACACCGACACAAGAATCAATCATCATCGCCACTTCGTCAATACTCCAATTCTTCCAGCTACAGCTCCGCAATTTCGTACACCGAACAAACTAAACAGCTACGACCAGAGCATCAAATTATTGAGTGAAGTGAACGCTGAGAAGTTCGAACTCAGGAAAGAACGAAATGGCGGAACAAGAACTAACACGAAAAGAGAGAGAGAGAGAGTCAACTGGTTCCGACGATCAGGGAACCGCTGAGTCGAAACTGAGTCACAGAGTTCGAAGAGGAATCTGAGGGATAAATTGCTAGAAAATGTGAGAAAATCTAGGAAAACTACATGATCTTATTCCATCTAAGAAGAAAGAATTTGAGTGATTTTGGAATTATCTAATTTTTTTATAATTTTTCTGAAAACAGAAATAAAAGGGAAAGTTGGTGAGCATGTTGAGGATTGAAAATAAATAAATATATATATATATATATATGATACAAAATTTTAAATATTTAATAAAAATAATCGTTTATATTATTTAAAATAAATAATTATTAACAAATTAGTTAATAATAATTAATTATATAATTAATAAATAAATATTATATAATAATTAAGGATAATAACATTATTTTATTTAAAATATGAAATTAATTTTATTTAAAAAGTTCATAAAATATGATATATATATTTATTCTAAAGGAGCAAATTTACTCTTTACATTATAATAATCCAAATTACCCTCACTTATAATGTTAAGAGTTAAGACCGCTTTAATCTCTACAACCTTCACATACCTTTACGTGATTGGTCTAATTTTTATCTTTAGCAAAACCACAAATTAATAAGTTTATTTTTTTTAATAATTCAATTTTTTTTTCATTTAAAATGATATTTATGCATTATTTTTTTTAATTATGACTAATGAATATTACATCAATTTGATTTCAATAATTCTTAATTTAATTTTTTTTAATTAACGTCATATCTAAACTTACTTAAATCATGGTGACAAAATTATAAATTTTAAAAATATATATAAAAACTATTTAAAATAATTTTATATTAAATTAATATTATCTAAAATCATATTTATTTTTTACTTGTTTGTTAAGACGTTATTTGTTATTTGTTGACTCCAACTAAACATCCATAGTTATTAACAAGTAGCTTATTATTAATAGACATTAAACTTTTGTACATTATACATTATAAATTTCATTTAAAATTCATATTTATTTGTAAGTGTATCATACATTAAATTTTTGTGTAAAATATTCTATATTTAAAAACTCATTGGTTACTTGCCTTTATAATTTACAACAAATTGATAAATATATATAATTTTCTTTGAAAGAACTCAAAGTCAAGACTTTGGCTATTTTATAGTAGTTATGTTTTTTCCCATTTTCTTCTTGTTGATTAATTTGTATATCTTCAAACATTTCCTATTTTAACTTTAAGTCTAACTAATTCATATTTCTTGTATATAAGTCAAATAGAATTTATATACAAGCATATAAGAATAGATCCACCTTTAAACCAAGAACTTAATGCATGTCTTCAACATGTTTGAAAGAATCATATGAATTGCTAAATGTAAGAAATTGAGCTATCAATAACCTTTTTTTCTTCCAAAACCTTACTTTCAAAATCTTCATTATTGTTGAAACTACTTTTCTAAGTATGCTCTGTGACTAAAGTTAGAAACTAATCTTCCACATCAAAAAAGATAATAATTATTGGCCATAATTTCATAAACCTATCTAACCCTTATTATCCTCAACGTATATGATTTAGTGAGTTCTATAGACAAAGAGTAGGGCAAAAGCCATTTGAGAGTGTTTAAGGTGTAATAAGTTTCTCTTGTACTTCTAAACCTATATATTATACTTACTCTAACATAAATCCTCTTTAAGTATTTAGAGATCTTGGCAAAGAAAATAATCTTAAATAGTACTTCTAAAATCATAAGCCAAGAAACACATCTTTATGACGAGGACATCAACTTTCATATTGAAGCTAAAAAGGTCAAACTTTTCTTACTCTAACTTTCAAATGTCCACTTAATCCCTTTAACCTTACAAGTTTTATAATATTTCTTAGCTTTCTTCTTTTAAAAATATCCTACCTACAAAAAAGACTAAACTTGTTCCGATCTATAAATATTCTATTATTGTCGTTCAAATAGTATCTAGCTCAAATTCAAAAACATACCTTCCAAGCTTAGATAACAGAGATCTAAAAATATACAGAGGTGAGGGTTATAAAGGATTACATCTGGGTGCAATTCGCATAGGAGTCCAACCTACTTTCCTAACAAGGAAGAATATGGTGTGTTGTGTCACTTTACTTGACACCAGATGAAAGTTTCAAAGATGCAATAATTACTCAAGTTGAAGTAGGCCTTAATAATGATCATTTGTTGCTACAAGTATATCCAAATTTTACTTTGGATCTATCCACCAACACTTTTAGAAACCATCTAGATAAAAATCTAACTTTATGGTTCTAATATAGTGCCAGTTGAAACTACAGTATTTGTTCATTATATGATGACATATAGATTGTAATCTCACTTGTTTTTCATGAACCATAACTCTAAACATATCGTTAGAGTAATTGGTAGTGGAAATTTTTTTCAACCTAAGATACACACAAATGACTAGCTCATCTTTCCACCTTAATGGAAAATAGACTAGGATAAAGGACACAAACTCAAAGTTATCCATGATGATAGACAAATAAGAGGAGATCTAGATGGAAGTGTTTCAATCACTTTCTCTAAACAAAAAAGGTTAATCTATCCCTGTGAACATTGCCAATTCAATAGAAGAGCTCCTATGTCTTGTCCTCATGTCCATAGAAAAGTTTATCTTGGAAGAAGATCTATATATGTAATCACTCAACAATTCCCAAATGATCATTTATTTATAGCCTCAACTAGAGAAGTTAGTCAAGGTAAATGATTAGTCAAAAATATTAAACATGAAGATATTGTTCCTATCAAAGCTACTTTGACCTAGTCCGACATAAATGCCAAAACTGAAAATGAAGCCTTGAAAGAAATCTTCCAAACTCAAGACCAAATATTAAATGAAGTCTAGTATTTACAACAATATATCATAAATAAACCCGAACTACAAGACCAAAAAGAACTTAGAAAATAAAAATATGGTCATTCATTGGTTCTATCATGATGATCCCGATAAGAAGCAAATAAGAACTAGATGATGCATGAAAACATGCCAAAGAATCAATGACAAAATTTACATAAAAGAAACATCGCTAGAAACAAAGGCAATGGATAAAGAAATAAAAATAGCTCATTTGTGATCTTGCCACACCTAGATGGAAATCAAAACCATCATCTCTTTTTGATATACGGGAAGAATTAGGAAATAAACCTAATTTTTTTTGGAAAATCTATGCTTTCTTCGTACTTATCCTTGGCTACAGAACATAATGAATGGGGTGATGAATTTTAATATTAAAAGTTCGTTTAGTTATGGATCTAAATATCTAGTTAGTAGAAGTATGAAAATTTAAAATTTCGTAAGCAATCAAACAACCAATCACGTGAATGTAAAGTAATGTGGAAATAAAAATATCAACACATGAGATTTTTAGGTAGAAATACCTAAGCCACATCAATGACCTAAAAGGAAAGACATTGGTCTACTAGACCACCTAACTATCCATTATGAAAATAGGTATCCAGTTATAGGGCTAGGACTTAAACTACCTACCCAAGTAATGCCCCCAGGTAACCTACTTACAAGTCGTTACTTTGATCACAGTCTTTACAAGATAGGCGTTTGGATCCGAACTAGTGTTTTGAAAAAATTGATTCCCACAAGTTAATTGAATCTACATCGTTGTCACCTGAAAGATTAGCATATAAGCACAAGTGTAAGTGTGTGCTCTAAAGTATATTCAATAATGAAAAACCCTAATTAGTTAATTTAAACAATATATTAGATACGCCAAAATCAACTAGCAACTCTAGAAGAATGAGTTAAAAGCATAATATTAAAAAAGATAGCTTCTTTAAAGATTAATAATCAAATCAAATGATAATGATAGGACACACACAATTATTTGATCCAACAATTCAAGAATGAAAATAAAGAATAAGCTATAAGAACATATGATCAAAATATCATAAGCCAATTAGGCATATTAATCAATCAAACACAATCACCAATTTTGATAAATTCACTAAATAAAGAAGCCTAAAGAATTATGATCTTATATTTGCAAAAAACAAGAGAGAGAATAAGAGATAAAAATAATAAGCACAATAGCTCTTGTGTGGTTATTTCTAAAAGTGTGCTTAGCTTTATGTTTATAGAATATTTTGAAGCACATTATGTTAAAGTGTAATTATCATATTGTCTATAAAATTAGTTAAAATGTGTTTAAGAAATAAGGACAATACGTTAAAAAGCCAATCCAAATCATATTGAAAATATGTTTTAATTAACTAAAGGCTGGTTGCTCGATCAATCCACTCAATTTCTTGATCAATCAAGTACATTGGTCGATCGATCGAATATCTACTCAATTGATATAGAATACATTTAACCGATATTTAAAAAAAGTGGATCGATCAAATATATCCCTCAATTGATCTAGTCATATATTAAAATCGGATTAATTAGGTTTATTAATCGATCTATTAAGTGGCTCAAATTCATATTTTTTATTGTGTCTTATATGCAATATAATGTGTATGTGAATACAAATATACTTGATATGTGATTGTTAAGGCGCAATAGTTTCTACAGCTTGAAATATTTTTCTAAGACACTCCTAGAAACTAAATTTATAATTAAATTTTTTATTTAATGAATGTCACCAATACTAACATAAATCTAACAATCTCTCCTTTTGGCATATTTGTGTGACAAGACCTATCTCTCACTACATAATGCTTATAGGAAAATTAAACCATCTTCACTTAATTCTTGAAAGATCATGTTTATAATGAGAAACAAAAATATATATAACTAAACATCTTGTCTCGAAAGATTCATTGTTCATTGTTTCAATGTATATAACAATAGAAAAACGAAGAATGTTCAAAAGAAAATTAAACAAATGATAGTAATTAAAAACAATTCCCACTATGTGTAATATCTCTAAAGTACTCCATTTAAATTAACTCTCCCTTTTTTTAAAATTTTTCAATTAAAATTCTAATTTTTCTCCCCTTTTTTGTTATATGAATAAACGATACAATCATAAAACAATAACGAGTTCACATTATGAAAAGCTCAAAATAAATAAAATAGAGAGCTAAAAACAATAAGTTTCTCAAAAAAATGAACAAATTCCCTCTAAGTTTTATGACTTCTAAATAAATTAGACTAAAAATTATAAAAATTGATATATGTATATATATATATTGAATTGAGGGTAGTAGACTTAACTTAACATGATTACAACAGTACAAAAAAATGATGAAATTAATTTTCTTCAAAGTGTGACTATCTATTGGCAACATAAATATATGTAGATAAGATATACAAACATACTAATACATATATAGATAAAAAGGAGTATCACCTATTATAAAAACAATTGTAGTTGAATTTGAACATGCACAACATAAAATTTACTTACTAAGAGAGAACTTTAATATATTTTTTATATTCATCTCTTTTATTGATTTTTTTTTGTATAACCAATTATCGCTCTTTCTTTTTGTGCATGCAAAATTTTTTGTAATTTTCTTTTTCCTTTAATATTATTATCATTATTTTTCAAGGAGCACAGGCTAGTATACTTAATATAATGACTTTCACACTATTTGTAAGGCAACCATCTCTGCTAACTACGATAGCTTTCACACATCACAGTAAGTGGTCCTCTCAAAATTAGGTATCTTTCTTATAGTATCATTTTGTACAGTGAAAGATAGTTCAACCATAATTTTCACAATCAAGGTTAACTCATGCCCTAAAATTTCTCATAATTAATTATAAACTTCTAGCATGACTTACTTATAAGTCCCGTGAGTATGTGAGTAGGTTCATGTCAACATCAATCACTAGATATGAAAAATATGTAAATGCATAAGTCAAAATATTCATTGTATAATGTGTAGCCAATCATGTCAATATTTAGCATGTCATAATCATGTCAATATTAAAGTATGTTTACTTCTTCTTTATTTATTTATTTATTTATTATGTTTTTAAACTAAAAACATCAATAAAAAAACATCACACTAAAGATATTCATCTAGGCTCAATTAGACACTCAAACAAAAGCATATAGGTGAAAAAATAAAGGACGATCAGGTGACCGAAAAGAGATAATATTTCTTAATCCAAACTTTCTTGAATTTTGATATCTTTATATCTTCAGTTTGAAATCAACTGCCTTAGTTGTCATAGGGATATTCTTGGACTTACATTTATAGCTCGCACTCATCCTATATGAAAATGTAGTATGCATGATAGGATTATGATAATTAGTCAAAAGCATAGAATTTCACTTGCCTCTTTGAGCCAACAACTTTATGCTTTCTTGTAGGATTTTTAAACATGTTACCATAATTTTCATTCATCCTAGAATATGATGCAACATGCATCGATGTATAATGGTTATGATTTCTACTATATGAAGTATGGAAAATATTATTAAATTTAGAAATATTTATCAAAAATCTACACTTGGGCTTAATATGACCTTTCTTACCACGATAATGATAGATATGCACAAACTTAACAGATTTTTCAATCACAGGTGGAACTTTTCTTTACTTATAATGAGTAACATTAGAAGTACGGTTAAAAGGCCCTACCACATTAGTCTTTGATGTTGAAGCTATATTTGTAGCCTATGAAGAAGAAGGATTGAAGGGTTTTACAAACTCAATTATTTTTGAAGATGATGGCATAGAATCCTCATCTATATAGCCTAGTCCTCTCTTATCTCCAATAAGTTTTTTATAATCCCAAAGTTTGTTTAGCCTTTAAGCTCCAATGGTTAACCTCTTCATAGCTTTTTTTATTATTAAACTTCCAACATCAGATTCTTGTTTTCCTATAGAATTTCTACAAGACTTGAATTCAAAATAATAGCACATTCAGATAATTCAATTTTTTTCTTTTTCTATGATTAAGGAATTTATTTTGATGGATTTAAGTTTTTCATTTAGTTTAGCTACTTTCCTTTTGCGTCTTACATAATCTATGAAAACTTCATTGAAACTAGTGGCATTAAATTTGTTGAGTAAAAATTCAGCATCACTTTCCTCATCATCTAAATCAATATTATAATTACTAGATTGTCCACCAGTAGTTGTAGTAAATGCCAAGTAGTTGATGCCAGATTTAACTAGATTATCATTTTCACTTTCAGAGTCAAAAAATATAGCATTGAAAGCTCTTCTAGTTTGGTTCTTCTTGTTTGCACAATCAACTATGATGTGACCAAAACCCATATATTTAAAATATTGAGGTCCAGTGGGTTCATATTGTCATTGTCTTCAATCATAGTAGTTTTTAGAGGTTTTTTAAAGTTCATCTATAGGTTTGAAGTGATACTATAGGTTCTTTTATTTTGAGGTTGTCTACGTCCTTGCTTTCATCCATTGCAGTGACCTTTGCATGGAAGAAATCTGGAGATAAATATTCCAAACTATCCTAAAATCATCAATTTTCTCTCCAAAATTGACAAAAGTGTTAGTAATATCACATAATCTAGCATAGAATTTTGAAAAAATCTCATCTTTTTTCATCATAATATTTTCAAATTGATTACCAAGCATGCTAAGTTTTGTTCATTTAACTTGTGATGTACTCTTATAGGCAACCTCCAAAATATCTCAAGCATACTTAGAAATTTCATCATATGAAATACGACAAAACTCATCAGTAGGAACATCATTGAAAATAACATTAATTCCTTTTTTTATTCTAACTACTACTAATTTTATCTTGATTGGTCCCTTAGTTCATAAACTTAGGAGTGATTATATTATCTTTGGTAACCTAGGTGGTTCCTAACCACAAATCACAGAGTTCAAGACACTTTCATCTATAGACCATAAGAAGGCTCTCATACGAGCCTTCAAGTATGGGTTATTTGACCCATCAAAGTAAGGTGCATGAGTTGTAGACGAACCCTTTCTTAAATGATCAATAACAAGAACTCTTAGAAGTAGTTTTGGTCCTTTCTATATATTGTATCGTAGATGCATAATATATCTATCTTGAACATGCTCGGATGAGCTACAATAGCTATACCATGAGGGACAAAGAGAGGAGAGCAAATAGGAGAACTCCCAGTAATATATAGTGCTTTACTATATGCCTACTAAACATGAACCATTTTATTTTTATTCTCTAATTCAATGGATTAATGCTTTATTACCTTAGTGATAAGTAATTGACATAACCATCTACAATTAAGTTTGCCTAGAAATAGTTTGAGTCTTGAGTTGTATAGTAATACTTTCTATTCTAGTTGAAAAATATGGTGCATAATTTTCTTGTCATGCCATTATTTTGTTTTCTTTTTGTATAACTTGGCATTCTCATAAGCACTTCACCACAACTCATCTAGTTTGTTTGTTTCCATCATTCTTTTTAGCACTTTATTGGACACTTTCGCTTGCCCCGTTATTTGGTGATGGTAGGGAAAAGGTTTGAGTTCTTATTTGTTTGGCTCCTCAATGAGTGGTTTGAGTTTAGAAACTATGCCATGACACTTCACAACCGCATTAGATACATATATATGAGGCATAACCTCTAAAAAGGTTCCACAATTAACAATATCGACATGCATCAAAGATTCCAAAGTTTCAGATTAAAATAGGTTGACTTATTTTCTGGTGAATTTATCTCATTGTTCCTAGCATCATGTGTAATAATCTCAAGTGTGTATAAGTTAACATGTTTTTTTAATCTATCATTATTATGAGTAACATCTATTCTAAAGCATTCATTAGCATTATTAGTATTAAGAAATTCAATTGCTTTAAAAACTATATATTACTAGCTTAACTTGTACTCTTATTATAAGCTCACCCTTTCTTACATCAATAAGTGCTCTTCTAATTGTTAAGAATGGATGATCAACTATGATAGGAATGTCATGGTCCTCTTCCATGTCTAGCACAATAATATTTTTTGGAAAGATGAACTTATGTACTTTTACCAACACATTTTCTA
Organism: Hippophae gyantsensis; assembly: GCA_030763125.1. Taxonomy (NCBI): domain Eukaryota; kingdom Viridiplantae; phylum Streptophyta; class Magnoliopsida; order Rosales; family Elaeagnaceae; genus Hippophae; species Hippophae gyantsensis. The sequence continues at coordinate 15,397,335 of CM061036.1, forward strand.
ATACTCCTCATAATCACTTTATTGACCTATCTACCATTTGCAATGTTATTGATGTAGGTTTGGCTTTACCCACTCCCAATCTCTTGAAAATAGATAATGGCACAAGGTTAATGTTGGCACTCAAGTCATAGAGTGCCTTGTCAAAGTGTATATTCCCAATAATGCAAGGGATGTCATAGTTATCTTGAAATTTTAGTTTTTGTGGTAGTTTTCAATCAAATATGGCACTACAACCTTCAATCAAGGTTACTATCTCATAATCTCCAAGCCTCATTTTCCTAGATAGTATGTCTTTCATGAATTTGGCATATAATGACATATGTTCAAGTGCATATGCAAATGTATGTTTATTTGCAACTTTTTAATGATATCCAAGAATTTGGAAAACTGCTTGTCTAACTTTTATTTTTATAGTCTTTGAGGGAAAGGTATGATGGATGTATAGAGATGACTCTTCTTCAGTTGAATCACTTCCTTTTCAATACTTTCTCTATCCATTTTTTCCTAATCATCTTTTTGAGTTTCCTATTTATCCTTTAAAATTTTACCACTTCGTAAGGCTATGACATTACAATGCTCTTTACCCTCTCTTTTAAAGTTTATTTATGTGTTACTTGGAAGATTACCATAAGGCATTTGACTTATGGCTTGGGCAAGTTTCTCCATTTGGATCTCTATATTTTGGATAAAAGCCCATGAGTGGACTCCAAGTGATCCATTTTTGTATTTATTGAATGGATGAAGTCTTTCATCGTCTCTATTAAGGCACTTGTGTTGTCCTCACTAGGTGGCTTCTTCTCTTGGACTTAAAGTTGTTTAAATCTTGATGGTGGGAAGGGTTAACAATTGAATTAATTACCTCCTTTATTATTGTTATTGTTCTAAGAGAAATTGGGTGGTTTCTCCATCTTGAGTTGTATGCTTTTGAGTATGGGGTTCCTTGGTGGTTTTGATTATTGACATAGTTTACTACTTTAGAAAGGCTCCTATATTCCTCAGTAGAATGAGATACATTGCAATAATCACACACCACGAATAGACCTTGTATCATATTTACCCTTATAGGGCCAACATCCAACTTCTTACCAAAACCTAATAGCAAAGCATTTGTTTGAGCTTGTAATGTTGCTATGGTGTTTACATCTACTACTCTTGCCACTCTCTTTGTGTTGAGCCTTACCACAGACCATTGGAAATTGTTGGATGCCATCTCATCTAGTAATGCAAAGTCTTCCTCTTCAATTTTAATCATTAAATCGCTCCCAACTATAGCATCAATTATGGTTCTTGGCTACCCCATTAACCCATTATAGAATGTTTTCACTTGTAGCCAAATTGGAAGATCATAGTGTGGGCATCATCTTAATAGCTCCTTGAAGCATCCCCAAGTTTCATAAAGTGAATCCCCTAAAAATTTCTAAAAAGATATGTTGTCGTTTATGAGCTTTGCTATCTTTGAAGGTGAGAAATACTTTGTTAATAATTTATAAGCTAATTGTTCCTATGTAGTGATTGACCTAGTGAGTAGTTATTGTATCTAAGCCTTAGCCTTATTCCTTAGTGACAAAGGAAAAAAGCAAAGGTAAATTTTATCATTCGTGACACCATTCATCTTGAAGGTGTCGAAGATTTCCAAGAATGAAGAAAAGTAAAAATTTGGGTCATCTTTGACTAACCTTCCAAATTGGTTTACCTACACCATCTGAATGACACTTGGCTTGAGTTTGTTGATGCTCAATCTATTGATAGATGATTGAGTTCCATCTACTTCCGGGATTGCAAAATCCCTTAAGGATTTGGGGGCTGCTACTGCCCATTGATTCCCTTGTTCTACTATAACCCCTAATTGATGTTGTGCTAATCATTCACTTCTTAAGCTCTGTAAGGTTCCTTATATTTTCAAATCATGAGGTATAAGATTGTCACCTATCAACCTGGGCATAAAAAAACACTAAAACATAATCTAAACAGTTCAAACTATTATAGAAGTAATCATTATTGATATTCATTACAAATAATTAAGTCCCTAACAAAAGCACCTAACTACAAGTGTATGGGTCATGCAAATAATATAATGTACCTAAGTATGAATATCAATCCTATATGGAGTTGTGTAACTTATAACTAAGTACTAATATAACTATTACAAATACTATTTGTATAATGACAATTTTATAAAAAACACAAATTAAATGAAAACTAATCATTTAAATCATAAAACTCAACAACAGCGAAAATATATGAGAAAACGATCTTGGAATCTTTAATCTCCCAATTTTCTAAGCATGTGTATCACTAAATTTCTTTGAAAATAATTATCAACCAATTATATGATCAATTGAATTTAACCTAACATTCATTCATTTCTCAAGTAAATTATACACCATATAGTAATTAATCTAATAACACTCTCATGCCAATTAGATTGCATACTACTCATTAAGATCATCAATTTTGGACCACACACATAGGAATCATACATCTCTATTTTAAAACTATATATGCTATTTAATTAAGATAAACAATTAAATAAGATCTCTTAAATATATTGAACTACCTATATAGATTAATTGTTGGCCAAACAATTAACAACATAAAAATCAAATTAAATATTATAATTGAATTGAGTCACAATTTGGGTAAAATATTAGATTAACACTTTTAAAAAATTGGGTTTATAATACCTATAGATTTATAAATTAGTTTAACATAATTAAGTTCATAAAGTTTAGAATTTTCATAAAGAAAGACATAAAAATTGATAAATAAAGGAGATGAAGAAGAGAGACATTCAATCTCTTTATTTGTACCACTAATCTTCCTTTAAGTTCTTCATAAAATTGTGTCTTCTTTAATCTTCTCTTAAACTTTTTCTCTATTTTTCCTCTTCTTGGCAACTACTATAGGTCTTTGATTCTTAATTATGTCTCATTAGGATTAATTAAAGGGAAAATGACATAATATGGGTTCATTAGATAAACTCTTAAAAGATCTAAGGACTAATGGTGAAAGAAGAAATCTATTGTGGCAAAATTCAACCAGAAAAACAAAACATGTCGGGGTATAGAAAAGTGCCTATTGAGGCATAGATCTTGTTGATCACTAGTGAAAATATGCAAATCGTGCCGAGGCACAATTGTGACATGGAGCTCTTTGAATGTATACAACGAAAGCGTGCCGAGGCACAAAAAAATACCCATTATGACATGGACTAATTTTTCTTATTTTGTCTCATTTTCACTTTGTTTGTCATCATTCCACCTATAATGAAATAATAAAAAACAAATTAAGAATTTTCATGATATTTAGCACACAAAAAAGACAAATAGTAGGTTTAAAAGTGGCTTAAAAACTCTATTTTTTTGTAGAGTTATCAATTAACAATGTTGGAAAAACAAGCGTAGAACTTATTAAATATTTCATCTTCTTCCATGTTATAGAGCTTGAAGTCTCTATTCAATTTCAAAATTCTAGACCTTTTCATTACAGAGAAACTCTTATGCATAGTCTCAAGAATATCTCATGCCTGCTTAGATATGGTGTAGTTTTGTATTCTTCTATATTCATTATGAGTAATAGCTTTGATGATGGCATAGAGACCATTGTCATTTCATTCAGATTCTTTACTCTTCTCCTTTATCCATTCAATCATTGGATTTAGGGTAACTGTATCATTAGAAGGGTTTTGGTTAGATATATCCAACTATTTTCAATCAAAAACCAGATGTGGTCCCCAAGTGACCACAAGAAAGCTCGCATTTGGGACTTCTAATGGGCATGTTTTAGCCTATTTAATAGTAGAGGCCTTCCCATATTACCTCATTCTTTTGAGTTTATCAGAAAGAAGTGTGTGTATAAAAGGCGAGTTTAAACAAAAGAACACTAGATCGGTCAAGCCCAAAAGGGAGAACCTGCACTAATACCAATTGAATGAGTCCAACACCCAATAAACAACTAGAGTAAAGAGATGCAAACTCTTTAGAGACTCACACCAAACTTATAAGTAGCAAAAATAAATAGATAGAAAATAAAAAGAAAAATAGTAGAAATGAATTAGGTAACAGATAGATTAATTTAACACAACAAATATAATTAATAAAAAAATAATAGGCATGCTATAAATAAACAAGAGAAAGTAGAAAAGATTTCCAATCAAAGTCCAAATATCATATTTTGGAGCATACATAATATAGAATCATGTTGTACTAACACAAAAAATGATCATGTATTACACAATGTTATAATTTGGTAAACCCATGTAGAACTTTATCTATGTGGTAAAATCCTCGGGTTGCTTATCGATACAATTCAGCAGTAAACAATTCACTAAAATAAAATAAATAGATTACAACTCGATAAAAGTATAAACACAAATACCTCATTTAATCACGACTATCTTACCCTAACTCCCTATTGCTACCCTTGCCTGCTACCTCCACAACAACTTGATTTCACACACGAATCTAGCTCTCATTTGAAGCCAACATTGCACACAACAATATGATCAATCACTAACGATTAGCAACATGAACACAATGGGATAATCACCTCAAACATAACCCATTAGTAAAAATGACTTAAGAATTCACTACTCAAGAATACTATTTTACTCTCACCAACAATATCCAAAACACCAATAACACTCAAGGTAATTTGTGAAATAAAATCATAAATGTGATAAAAAATTAGCAAAGTATCACTTGATTTTTCTAATTACTCAATAATAAAATAGGGGGTATTTATAGAAAATTCTCAATAGTCCAGAGGCCTTATCAATCCCATCTTAAAAAGGGTAAAACACTACCCTAACGAGGATAATTACCATTAGAGCCTCATCGACCAGGGTAGCCGAGGGGTAGGTGAGCCAACAAAAATGTGATTTTTCATTTTCAAAAAATTTCAAGTAATTTTCCACAAATACTCGCAAACAAAATGAAACAAAACCAAAAACACAACCTAGAATGCACACTATGAAAACCATACACGTGGTGTGTGTAAGCATGCTTGCATATAAAGTGTATCTAACTAAGTGCGTGTGTATATTAGTAATCGTCAATAACCAATCTTTCATAGAGGAAGATAGTGCAGTAAGTAAAATAAAACATACTCCATGTTTTTCACATGAGAATGCCAACAAAGACTTAAAGGACTTACAAGAATTACACTTTGCAATCGATTCTGAATTTCATATTTTTTTAAGAAGGAAATAGTAATACTGGACAAATATTTATTAATAATTAAACTTACTTCCTTTTCCACTCTCTTATGTGTTCCCTCTCCTTTTTCTTTTGTCATAATTAACTCATATTTTCCACACTCCTTTTCAATTATCTCTTCTTTTCTACTTTTCTTTCATTCAACTCTTCTTTTTCACTCTTCATTTTCTTTAAATTCAATTGGTAGTCACACTTGTTTTTAGGTTAGAGCAATGGGCTTATTTCCTTTTACTAAATAATACATATTTTTGTACCTATCATGGAAAGCCATCATCATATTTCCAAGTCCTACCCAATATAATATGACTTGCTTACATAGGCACTACATCATATTGGATCTCATCACTATACTTCCTAATTGAAAAAGACACTAAAACTAGTTAGTTATCTTTGACCTCTCTACATTCTTTTGACCATTGCAGCTTGTATGATCTAGGGTGTTCTAAGGCTATAAAATTTAACTTGTGAAACATATTTATGCTAGTTAAATTTATATAATTTTATTTATCTATATTTACATTAGAAACTTTATTATTAATGTGTCATCTCATGTGAAATAGATTTTTTTATTGCTCCATATCCAAGTCATGGTAATTAGTAGGAACAATTAAAGGAACTCAAACAAAAAATGGACAGTAAAGGGATAATGTGAAAAAATAGGGATGGTAAGATGTGACTTTGGACAAGAAGTAAAATTTAGTGCTTTTGGAACTTTATCTTCACTTTTTTTCCCTTCTATTTTGTTTTTTTATGAAACAATAATAAGTTTTTTTCTTCTCTACTTTTTTTCTTCTAAATGTAATTGGAAAAAAAGTTTACAAACAAACGAACGAAAATAACAATAAGAAAAAAAAACAAAAAAACAAAAAAACAAAAGGATAGATAACTTGATTCTAAAACTATACTCTAATACCCAATAATGTGAACCTCGAAAAGACTAACCTTGAAAACCCACGCGGAATTGAGCAATGTGAACCCAAAATATCATAGCCTTGGAACCCATATTCGAGTCATAATAATTAGTAGGAACAGTTAAACGGACTCAAACAAATATTGGACAGCAAAGGAATTATGTGAACAAATAGGGATGGCAAGATGTGACTTTGGACAACAAGAAAAATTTATTTATTTTTATAACTTTCTCTTCTCTTTTTTTCCTTCTATTTTTTTTTTCAAAACAATAAATTTGTGTTCCTCTCCTCTACTTTTTTTTCTATGATTTTTTTCTTGCATTTTTTCCTAAATGTGATAGGAACAAAATTTTATAAGCAAATGAAAGAAAAAAAATAAGGAAGAACAAACGAAAAAAACCAAAAGGATAGATAACTTGACTTTAGAACTGTGCTTTTATACCAAATGATGTAATCCCAAAAATACTAGCCTAAAAAACCTACGAGGAACTAAGAAAGGTGAACCTAAAAGATCATAGCCTTAGCCAACAATAAATTGAGTATATAAACCCCAAGAAAGCTAAAAGTAGATTTTATTGTGATAAGAAGCCCCACAAGGTTTCTTAAGCCTCGATAAGCTAAGTTAAATGCCACAAAGTTTCCTAAGTCTTGATAAATTATAGTTCATGCTAGGAACACAAGAAGAGCTTAAAATTCACACCTCTCTAAATTTTTTCATCTAAAATCTCCTTACAATTTTCCCTAATAAGTATATAAATGAACTAAAAACCCTAATTAATAAAGTAAATATAAAATCATAAATATAAATACTTGAAATTAATTAAATCCCAAAATACTAATGCCTCACACTCCTCATAATATAAAAGGAATATAAACCTTAATAAAAAATGGAAATTAAATTTTCTCAAATTTTTGCCTACATTATGAGTCTATTTTTAATATAGTAATAATTAAAATTGAAAATTTTGTATTTCTATAAATAATGTACTTTATTGAGTCATATTTTTAGTGCAACTTGAGTCACCTCTTTCATATACTGGATACCAAATATATCACCATAATTGTGACAATTTCTCAATGATACTTTTCAAATTGGGATTTTACTTGGCCATTTATTATACTCCTTGCCGATGCAACCTAACCTTGCAGTACATGTTCAAATCACTTTGACTAAGTGCATCCCACAATCTTTAAAGACATTTAGCCTCCTCTTGAACATCCTAATGCTTGAAGGATGTTAGCTTCCATTTGAAGCCATGGCAAGGACAATTGGACAGCTCTTTTCCTCTTCTTTTGATTGGTCCCCTTGGATATATGAAGGCCCTTTGACTGCTCCTTAGATCGTATCATCTTGAATGACCAACCTATCTGTAATTCATGTTATTTTATATTAGCATTCTTGCATGCAAAACATAGAGTCTATATGTTTACTTAGTGTATTGTCATCCTCAAGTAATGTTAATTACTATCAATTTAGTATTGTACTCACTCATATTGAATTTATACATTGTATGCTTGTATGATACACATACAACTTGAGAGTGGAGGCATGTAGTTGGCATGTTGAAGTTGTGTATGCCATTGAATTCATTTTTATGTTTTCATGTATTTTTTGCAAACAAAAATGGTTGATTTTATAGCTCACTGAGGGCCTTGCCAAGTGGTTGATGAGGGCACAATGAGGTGGTTGGCAAATAATTATGGCCTTTATCCTCATTGTGGCAATTATTACTCTTGTCGAGGGCTTATCGAGATGGTTGGTGAAGTAGTTTGTGTGGGCCATAGAATTTGAATTTTGTTCTATAAATACCCTTCATTAGAATTATGTTGATTAATTATAAAACATGGTAAAACTCTACCAGTTAACAAACTCAAGTTTTTGAGTAAAATGGTTTTCTAACTTTTATATCAGCAATACATTGAGTGTGATTTTATATTGTTGATATGTTGAATTATTAGAGAAAGAAACTTGTTTTCGAGTTGGTTTAATTAAAATTGAATTAAATACCAAGATGTAGTTTTATTGAAGTACATGTGCATGAGATTTTCCTTTACAATATGTTATATCATTATTTTGAGTCGTTGGTCATTATACCATATCATATGGTGGTGGGACACTATAAAAGTGCCATATTAACTTGGATTGTAGTTTCTATGGAGGTAACTTAGGCATAGTTGAGCATAGTGTTGTAGCTAATAAAGGTTGAGGCATATATTTCTTAAGTTATAAACTATTGATTTACCATTTAATGAATTATTTTTTATCGAGTGGTAACCTTAAGCAACATGTGAATGTTACCAAAAGGTGTTGATCTTATGTGAGTTTACCAATATATAATGATTTGTTTATACGATTGCATGCATTTTTATTATAATTAAGGTTTTATTTGAATATGTTCCCTTATAGGAGGATCTGATTTTGAATGGAAAGCCATTTTTGTCTTTATCATTTTCTTGTTTATGCATAGCATGTTTCTTTACTACAGATGAGTGCTCAAAAAGCACTAAAATTATCATGATTTTATGCACATTAATTGATTAAAAATATATATATTTATATGATTTTATCATATATTTATATGATTTTATCATATATTTATATAAATCTATCTTTTCGGAATCACAAGTATTTATATTGTTTTTCAGGTATTTTGCTTAAAAACGTAACTTAAAGACTCAAAGAAAAATACTGGAGGCAATAGATCACAAACATATTCATAAATTAAATGAGGAAAAGTAAAAAAAGATGGAAAAATTGGACAAAATGGGTCAAAAAGGAGGAAATCGTGCACGCAGCCGCCCAGCAACGCGCGCGTCGTGCCAGTATAGTCTACGCACGTCCCTGATCCATTTCCGCATGCATCCTTGCTCCATTTCGGGCACGCCTGTGCCTATCTACGCACTCCTCTACTTCAGTCCGCACGCATTCATCATTCACTACTCAGCTTTTCCTCCATTTTTAATCATTTTTTCACCCACGTTTTTTTCCTTTCCTCACCTATAAATACCCTCATTCTCTTCATAACAAATCACACCTAAAAACATATCTTCTTCTCTATTTCTTTCTCTCCATTTCTTAGTTTTTAGTTTTTCTTAGTTTTTAGTTTTTCCTTAGTTAGTTTTTCTTAGTTTTACAGTTCTCTTTTTGAGAAGAACTAATTATGTTTTTATAATTTATTTGCTTTTTGATTCAATAAATAGGAGTCCAAAATCCGTTTGGAGGTTTTCCAGCAACAGAAATAGCATCAAAGTATTGTAAGGATTTTATTTTCTTTATAGTTATTTTTTATGCTTTATTCTTACTTGTTATATTTAATTTGTCTTTGATTAAATTTAACTTTGCTGGTTGTTTGTAAACATCATATAATAATAACGTTGTTATGCTTGCGAAATATTAAATAGGTGAAAATCTCTAAAATGAATTGATTTTGTTTTTATTCAAGATTTTATATTAAGAATGTTAGAGAGAAATATATTATTTTTCATTATAAACTTAAATCTAAAAATTAGATTTTAAGGTTTAGTTATCCGGTCTAATTTAGTGTAGTGCTCTTTTATTTGTTGGTACAATCGCCTGGTAGTTAGAATGAAGCTCTATTTCAAAAGTTTTTATAAGAATTATTATCTGAAAATGTATTGACAACATGTTTTCAATAGTGGTTTTAAAACTTGAAAGTTAGTACTCGGATAACTAAATTCTTATGTTTAATTTGAAAACCTTGAATAAAGTTTAAACTGTCTAACCCCACCAAAGGTTCATATAAAAAAGAGAGAATCAATAAATATAAATTTATATCTTTAATAGCCTAAATAATATGAGCAAGTATAATTACTTAGTTATTATATCCATAAATATTCCAATATTATAAATGATAAAATTTGTATCAATATTTATTGAATCTGTATCTATGTTTATTTTTATATTATTAGATTATAAACACAAAACCCCCAAAATATCGTGACAGGATGTTTAGGATTTAATTTCGTTTTTAAAAGTTTGAATAATAAATTAAAAATCACATACATTCCTTCCTTATATCAACCTTGGGAGTATACTTAAAATTTTCTATGAAATGATTCGTGTACTTGCGAGGGTTTTATAAATATAAAACCAAAGTATTGGCAAGATCGGCGACGCCGGTTTTGCTCATCAAGTTTTTGGCATCATTGCGAGGGAAGAAATAACATTTTTAAATTATTTATCAAAATTTTAAAAACTTTTTACGCTGTAAATAATAATGATTTTTTTAGTTAAAAAAAACAAAAAAACAAAACAAAACAAAAAACAATTGATAAAAATTGAAATAATTTTTTTTTCATTTAAAAAAAGGAATAATAATAATAAAAACTTACCTTTCATGAATAATAAAAAAAGCAAATTTAAATAAAAGTTAAAATAAATAAATTTTTTTCCATAAAAAAAAAACTTACCGTTCATGAATAGTAAAAAAATTAAAATTTTAAATTTCATAAAAAATTATAGCATGAATAATTAAATAATTTTAAAATTTGAAGTGAAAAAAAACTTAAATAAATTTTAAAATAAAAAAATAAAATAAAATATAAAATATAAAAATATGAGCAAGTATAATTACTTAGTTATTATATCCATAAATATTCCAATATTATAAATGATAAAATTTGTATCAATATTTATTGAATCTGTATCTATGTTTATTTTTATGTTATTAGATTATAAACACAAAAACCCCAAAACATCGTTACAGGATGTTTAGGATTTAATTTCGTTTTTAAAAGTTTGAATAATAAATTAAAAATCACATACATTCCTTCCTTATATCGACCTTGGGAGTATACTTAAAATTTTCTATGAAATGATTCGTGTACTTGTGAGGGTTTTATAAATATAAAACCAAAGTATTGGCAATATCGACGACGCCGGTTTTGCTCATCAAGTTTTTGGCGTCATTGCGAGAGAAGAAATAACATTTTTAAATTATTTATCAAAATTTTAAAAACTTTTTACGCTGTAAATAATAATGATTTTTTTAGTTAAAAAAACAAAAAAAAAACAAAACAAAACAAAATTTAAAAATTTTAAAGTAAAAAAAAATAATAATAAAAAAAACAAAAAAATAAAAAATTGATAAAAATTGAAATAATTTTTTTTTTCATTTAAAAAAGGAATAATAATAATAATAACTTACCTTTCATGAATAATAAAAAAAGAAAATTTAAATAAAAGTTAAAATAAATAAATTGTTTTCCATAAAAAAAAACTTACCGTTCATGAATAGTAAAAAAAATTAAAATTTTAAATTTCATAAAAAATTATAGCATGAATAATAAAATAATTTTAAAATTTGAAGTGAAAAAAACTTAAATAAATTTTAAAATAAAAAAATAAAATAAAATAAAAAATATAAAAATATAAAAATATATAAAAAAATAAAATAAAATAACTTAGGGTTTAACTAGTTTTGTTTAGTATTTTATATTAAATACTATGAAAAGTTTTTCTAAATTTTTATGTGGTTATTATTTTTCTTGATAGGAGTTTTAAATTTACGCTTTCAATAGTCTATGCGTGGTAGGAGATCCTTGGGAAACCCCCTTACACCATATGTAAATAATATTCATAAAGTTAAACAACTGTCAACAAGACTGGATTCCAACCATCAACCTAGTTTTTAGCCAAACATAGAACCAAGCCTTAATCCTTTACTAGAACCGAAAGAAATGGAAGAAAACCAACATGTTAGGGAAACCACCATGAAGGAGTTTGCAAGACTAGTGATTTGCACAGTAATTGTCACTATCCAACTGGGTAAGGTTGCTCGAAATTATGAACTGAAAAATATTCATTTTTTTATGCTTCCTTCCTTTTATGGGCTACCTAATGAAGATTCTCTTTCCTTCATTAGAGACTTATATGCTACAGTCCAAACCTTCCCCCTCGGTATTCTAAACGAGGATCAACTTAGAATGAGATGTTTCCCCTACACCTTAAAGGACAAGGCCAAAGCTTGGTTGATGTCACTTCTCCCAAGTTCTCTGATGACATGGGAAAACATTTATAATAAATTCATGGGAAATTCTATTCCTACCAAAAAACATCAAAGTTGAGAGGAAAGATTGCTACTTTCTCTCAAATGGAAGGAGAACCATTCCATGAAGCTTGGGATAGGTTCAAAATGTTTCTCACTCAATGTCCTCATCATAGCTTTCCCCTGTAGTTGCAGAACCAATTCTTTTACGATGGACTTACGCAACAATGTCAGTTCATTATCGACAACGCTGTAGGAGGAGCAATGGGAGAAAAGACTGCCTCAGAGACATACAATATCTTTGAGATGTTGGGTGCTAATTCCCAACAGAAAAGCTCACGAGTAAGAAAAGCTGGAGTTTATGAAATCGATTCCAGCAATGAAGTTCAATAACAACTTGTTCAATTGACCAAGATAGTTGCCCTTCTCACTACGCAAACCAACACCAATTATGAACATTATGGTTTGTATAGCAACATGGGACTTGGTACTGAAGGCTGTCCATATCAGGGAAAAATAACAATTAGACCTGAATAGGTTAATGTATTGGGAGCATATCAATAGAGACCAAGGTTCGACCCCAATTCAAATACCTAGAATCCTGGGTGGAGAAATCATCCAAACTTCTCCTGGAGGCAAAACAACCCTCCTTTCGCTCAAAACTCAAATCAGCCAGGCCAACATTTCCACCAGCCTATTCCAAGAAGCATTCCTAATAAATCAATCCTGGAGGACAACTTGAATTCTTTTATTCAAGTTTGTAGAGATAACCAATCTAAAACCAATCAACGGTTGGACTCTGTGAAAGGTTCTATCAAAAAGGTGGAAGTTCAAGTAGAACAATTAGTTGAACATTTGCAAAAACAAAGCAAAGACTAACTCAATGGTTAAATGGGATCAAATAAATTCAATGAAGAGGAGACATTGAGTTTGTCATTCTGTAATCTCCAAGCAACGTCTTACTAGAAGACGATAAATTTTAGTCCTACGTGGGAGGTCACCCATTATTGTATTTTCCTTTGTTTTAGTTTATTTTGTGTGTAATAAAATTCAAATGAAATAAATTCGTTTGTTTAAAAAATTATGTCCATTCTTTAAATTTAGTATTAAAAAAAATAAATATGTATAAAAAAATAATAAAAAAATAAAAAATTAGGTTCCCTGCACCTTTTTGCTTTAAGCCTATACTATTTTTAAGAGCTAAATGTTGATACACAATAGGAGGAGGATCAATTTCAACTACAAATAGCCATGGGAGATGTTGAAGATAGGAGGAAAATGATGAAAGACTATGCAATGCCAATCATTGGCAATGTAACTTCCGGCATACAATTACAATAGGCTGCCAGGAATTATGAATTGAAAAAAATTCATTATTCTTTGTTGCCTTCCTTTTACGGTGTCCCTAATGAAGACCCTTTGCATTTCATTCTAGAATTCTATGCTATTGTCCAAACCTTTCCACTACATGCAATTAATGAAGATTAACTTAGGATGAGTTGTTTTCCTTACACCCTCAAGGATAAAGCTTGGTCATGGTTCATTACTCTACAGTCAGGTTCTCTAAAAACTTGGGAGGAAATATATGAAATGTTTATGGGTAGGTTCTATTCCCATAAAAAGACTGTTGATCTAAGGACGAAGATAGCAACATTTTCTCAAATGTATGAAGAGCCCTTTCATGAAGCTTGTGAACGATTCAAACTCCTTTTCATTCAATGTCATAATCATAGCTTTCCATTACAGCTATAGAACCAATTCTTTTATGATGGATTGACACTACAGAGTCAATACATGGTTGATAATGCTATTGGAGGTGCTGTGGGAGAAAAAACCGCAGAGGAAACCTATAATCTTTATGAGCTATTGGGTTCTAATTCCCAACAAAGAAGTGCTAGAAGGAGAGCAAGAGTCAATGAAGTTGGCTCCGATAATGAGATAACCTTACAACTTGTTGAATTGACTAAGCAAGTCCAACTTCTCACTACCCACCAAATGCCAAATCAAGAGGTGTGTGAAGTGTGTCTTTCAATTGGGCATGGTACTCATAATTGTTCAAATACTTGTGATTCTAGTGTCCATGCCATGGAGGAAGTCAAATCCTTTCAAAGGTATCATCCAAACACCTATAATCACCCTAACCATCCTTGGAAACAAAACAATTACCCAGCCTACACCCAATGTCCAACACTAAGGTCGAATAAAAACCACCCTTACCCACTAAGCCAATCTTTTAAGCCAACCTTAGAGGATAGCTTGAATGCTTTTATTCAAGTTAGTCGTGACAACCAATTGATGAATAATCAAAGGTTGAACACCATGGAGGCTTCGGTTAAAAGGATTGAATCTAAAGTTGGGCAACTGGCTAAACAAATGCAAAAGAAAGAACCAGGAAAATTGCCCAGTCAACCAGAACAAGGAAAGGATGTAAAAACCCTTTGAAGTGGTAAGGTAGTCAATACCAGTTTACCTAAAATCTCTAATGATCTACCTTGTAGTTCAGGTAACAAAGAAGGTGATATTCTAGTCTCACAAAAAGGAGAAACAAGTGTTAAACTTAACAAGCCTTCTGAAAAACTCATTGGGGGGTCATCTAACATCCCCAAAATTCAAAAGACAACAGAACCACACCAGCTGCAAGTACCTTTTCCACACCGGTTAAAAGAATCCAAATAAGATAAGAAATTCTATGATCTTTTTAATATGCTCTCTAAAATAAATATCAATTTACCATTATTAGAAGTGATCATGAATGTGCCCTCATATGCTAAGTTTTTCAAAGAGTTGAACACTAAGTAAAGGAGGTATGAACTAAATGAATGAGTAGTAGTATCAAAAATTTCTAGTGCTGTACTTCAGCACAAACTACCCCTATGTTGAAAGACCCTGGAAGTTTTATTATAAATATAACTATGAGGGATAGGAAGGTTGCTAAAACAATGCTTGATTTAGGTGCTAGTATAAATTTGATGCCATACTCTATATTCTTACAGCTCAATTTAGGAGATTTAAAACCCACAACTATGTCCCTTCAACTTGCAGATAGATCTCTTAAGTATCCAAAAGGAATAGTTGAGGATGTGTTGCTACAAGTAGACAAACTGATAATACCTGTTGACTTTGTGGTTCTGGATATGCAAGAAAATCCAGCATTGGACAGAGAGCACACAATACTGCTTGGTAGACTGTTTATGGCAACTACTAAAACTATTATTGATATCCAAGATGGAAATTTGACAATGATAGTCTTAGGAGAGACTGTTCATTTTAAAGTTTTTGATTCTTCACATTTTCCTTCTATTTTTGCCATCGATGAAATATTTGATATTGACCCTTTGGATATTCTTGTCCAAAGCACCTTTTTCTGAACCAGAATAGAAGACAAGCTTGAAACTGTTCTTACACTTGAAGAGGTCAAAGAGGATTTAGATAAGAAAATTAAGGGGTATCTTGAACGACTAGACAATGATGAAGTAATGACAAAATCTAGTACACTTTTAAATCTACCTAGTTCTTCATCTAGTAAAGAGGCCAATC
This sequence comes from Hippophae gyantsensis, assembly GCA_030763125.1. Lineage (NCBI taxonomy): Eukaryota > Viridiplantae > Streptophyta > Magnoliopsida > Rosales > Elaeagnaceae > Hippophae > Hippophae gyantsensis. Next base: position 15,413,007 of record CM061036.1, read on the forward strand.
CACTTGAACTTGAACTCAAAGACTTACCTGAGCACTTAAAATAAGTCTTTTTGGGAGAAGGAGAAGCTTATCCAGTGATAATTTCTTCAACCTTGACCAAAACCCAAGAAAAGGAACTTATCAAAGTGCTTAAACAGTTTAAGAAAGCTATAAGTTGAAGTATCGGGGATATAAGATGCATTAGTCCTACAATGTGTATGCACAAGATCAACTTGGAGGATGGTGCTAAACTTGTATGAGAGGCCCAAAGAAGACTAAACCCAAATATGCAAGAGGTACTTAAGAAAGAAATTCTTAAATTGTTAGAAGAAGGAATTATCTATCCTATTACGGATAGTAAGTGGGTTAGTCCAGTGCATGGGGTACCTAAGGAATTTGGGATAATAGTTGTTAAAATGACAAAAGTGAATTTGTTCACACTAGAATAATCACTGGATGGAGAATGTGTATAGATTTTAGGAAACTAAATTTATATACTAAAAAGGATCACTTTCTTCTTCCATTCATTGATCAAATGTTGGAAAGATTAGCTAGGCATGAATTTTATTGTTTTCTAGATGGATTGTCTGGATATTATCAAGTACCCATAGCACCAGAAGATTAGGAAAAGACCACATTTACATATCCTTTTGGGACTTTTTCTTTTTGAAGAATGCCATTTGGGTTATGCAATGCCCCCGCCACTTTCTAGAGATGCATGATATCTATTTTCTCGAACATGGTGGAAAAATTCATTGAGATTTTCATGGATGATTTCTCTGTCTTTGAGAACTCATTTGATGATTGCTTATATAAATTAACTTTGGTTTTAGAAAGATGCATTGAATGCAATCTCACCTTTAGTTGGGAGAAAAGTCATTTTATGGTTCAACAAGGGATAGTTTTAAGACATATAATTTCAAACAAGGGTATTGAAGTTGATAAGGAAAAAGTTGAATTGATTTCCAAACTACCTCCCCCTATATCTGTGAAGGGGATAAGAAGCTTCTTAGGACATGCAGGATTTTACAGACGATTTATTAAAGGTTTCTCTAAAATAAGTCACCCCTCATGTAACTTGCTATCAAAAGATGTTTATTTTAATTTCAACAATGACGGCCTTATTGCCTTTAATACCTTGAAAGAGAAACTAACATCTACCTCTGTTATTATGGCACCAAACTAGTCTTTACCCTTTGAAATAATGTGTGATGCTTTTGATTATGCTATCGGAGCAGTCTTAGGACAAAGAGTGGATAAGTGTTTGCATGTCATCTACTATGCTAGCAAAACACTCAATGATGACCAAATGAATTATACAACCACTGAGAAGGAATTATTGGCTATAGTGTTTTCTTTAGACAAATTCAGGTTTTATTTAGTAGGATCTAAAGTGATTGTGCATTTTGATCCTGTTGCTTTATGATACCTATTAAGTAAACCAAATGCCAAGCCAAGATTAATCAAGTGGGTCTTACTCTTACAAGAATTTGACCTAGAAATAAAGGATAAGAAAGGCAGTGAAAACTTAGTAGCTGACCATTTGTCTAGGTTGATTTCTTATTTCAATTCTCTTAAAGATGAGAGTAATGAAGAAATAGTTGAAGCCTTTCCTGATGAACAGTTATTTTCAATAGGTTTGAACCCATGGTATGTTGATATTGTAAACTATCTTGCCACTAGTGTTTTTCAACCTAACACTTCATATCAGGACAAGAAAGGTTTTTTAAAACTATTAAGGACTATTTCTAGGATGACCTTTATTTATACAAGATTGGTCAAGATCAAGTCATCCGGAGATGTGTACATGAAGAAGAACATAAAAGCATTCTAACTTTTTGTCATGAACTTCATTATGGGGGCCATTTTGGGGGTGAAAAGACAGCATGTAAGGTATTATAGTATGGATTCTTTTGGCCCACTCTTTTTAAAGATGCTCATATGTTTTGTGCACAATGTGATAGATGTCAAAGAACAGGAAACATAAGCAAAAGAGATGAAATACCTTTGATATCTAATTTAGTTGTTGAACTCTTCGATGTATAGGGGATTGAATTTATGGGTCCTTTTCCCCCATCCAATGGTTTTCAATATATTTTGGTTGTTGTGGATTATGTATCCAAGTGGGTAGAAGCTATCCCCACTAAAACCAATGATGCTAATGTTGTTGTTAAATTCTTGAAGGATTTAATATTCAGTAGGTTCGGAATGCCTAGAGCTATAATAAGTGATAAAGGTAGCCATTTTTGTAACAAGATCTTTGATGGAGTACTAAACAAGTACAACATCACACATAAAGTAGCTACTCCATATCATCCTCAAACTTCTGGTTAGTGGAAGTAAGTAATAGGAAAATTAAGGGAATATTGGAACGCACTGTGCGTCCTTCAAGGAAGGATTGGGCATTTAAGTTAAATGATGCCTTATGGGCATACCACACTGCTTACAAAACACCTATTGGGATGAGCCCTTACCGGTTAATCTTTGGGAAAGCGTGCCACCTTCCAATTGAACTTGAACACAAGGTTTACTGGGCAATTAAAGAGTTAAACATGGATTTAGATAAAGTAGGAGAAAACGGTTACTAAATCTTAATGAGTTGGAAGAAATTAGGAATGAAGCCTATGAGAATGCCAAATTATACAAAGAGCGTACTAAGCGCTATCGTGACAAATAGCTAGTTTCTAAGACTCTTCACCTTGGAATGAAAGTTCTTTTATTTAACTCTCATTTGAGATTGTTTCCAGGAAAGTTGAGATCAAGATGGGATGGACCATTCAAAATAGTTCAGGTATTTGAACATGGAGTAGTAGAACTATTGGATTCCAAGGCACAAAAAACATTCAAAGTCAATGAGCATCATGTGAAGCCTTATTTAGAAGAACCAAACAACATTGCTGAAATGGATTGCATTTGGCTGAGTAACCCTTAGCACCATAAAGTTATGTCTTGCTAAGACTTTAAACTAAGCGCTCGATGGGAGGCAACCCATCAATTTAGGTAATTTTTTTTTATTTGTTTTATTTATTTAATTTCTATTGTTTATTTTAGTTTAATTACATGTGAATAATTTTAAAATTGTTAAAACTAAAAATATTTATTGAGATGTTAGAAGTTCATAGCAATCTGTCTGTGTGCACTTTAATGAACATGATGGATGCACCTGCATTTCTCCATCACTACTTGCAACATTATCAAGAAATAGGTAATATTTTTTCTCTTTTCTCTTTATCTTTAATTTACACTTGTTACATTGAGGACAATGTAAGTTCTAGGTTGGTGAAAAGTTACCATACTTAATTAAAAAAAAAGATTTAACAATTTAAAAAAAATAAAAAAATAATAATAAATTTTTTTTATGTTCACATTTTCATTTTTATTGTGTTTGGTTTTTTTTTTGTGTGGTTTAGTAATTTTTAGAATTAGTTAAAAAAATATCATTTCTTTAAATCAAATTTAAGTAAATAGTTAAGTCTTTTGCACTGTTAGATTAATTTTTGAAAACATATCATGAAATTATTTTTTGGTAATTAGTTAATTTTTGTCATAACTAGTATTTATTGATAAGATATGGAAATTATATTAAACCCAAAATCGATGTTTATGAATTTGTTTTAGTGAAGACTACCTTTGTGAGATATAATTTGAGCCTAATTTCCTTTATTCAGAGTGAAATATATATTTTTTTCTACTCCAAACACATTTCTTATTTCTTAAAATTTTTAGATGATCTTTATATGTATTTCCATTAAATGTATGAATTTTTTCTCTCATCTTAATAGAGTGTCGTATATTTTTATTATTATTTTTGCTTAGATTAAATGATTTGAGTAGAAATTGATAGTATATGCTTTTATCTCATTCATGCATGACTGCTACCAAAAAAAGAGAGAGATATCTGGGGTTATCTAAACCAAAATCAAACAGAAAAGCCACAAAATTAACCACTCACCAAAATCCTAAAAAAATGTACAATCTGTACATGGGTTCAATCTCTAAAAAAATGATATATATTGAAAAGTATATTTAGAAAAATATAGAAAGATAAAGAATATATAGTATAATCTACATACTATGACTTGCATTAACCAAAATCCTAAAAAAAGTGTACAATCTGTACATGGGTTGACTCTCTAAAAAAATGATATATATTGAAAACTATCTTCAGAAAAATATAGAGAGATAAAGAATATATAGTATAATCTACATACTATCACCCGCATTGCCTACAAAGTTGTGAGTAAAGGCTAATTACAAAAGAAAGATATAGGAAGTAATTCCCTAAAAAGTCATTGCACTTTCTTCATTTATAAAAGGCATATATCTTGAAATTTTTGCTTAATGAATTTGATTTATGCATGAAAATAATTTTATATATGATATATTTATAATTTATACACTTTATTCCTTTCATGAGATCAATGTTAAAATAACAATTTGAGCCTTTATTCTTTATAGATATGCGAACATATTAGTTCATTTCTATACATAAACTCTTTCTCATATAAATTAGTATGAGTGTTTGAACCCATAGGATTCAGTGTTTTGAGAGTATTGACTAGTGAGGAATAGAGTCGAAGCGAATTCGGATTCCAGACACTGAAATTGGGTGAAATTAAATTGATACATTTTTTATATGAAATATGAAAATGATTTTCGACTAATTATTATAATAAATCATGATTGTTTAAGAAGATTAAAATAACTTATGATTTAGATTTTAATTATGATCTTAAAGGATATTAAAAAGTATGAGACATTATTGTGTTATGTTTCATGATTTTATCATATATTTATATAAATTCGTCTTTCAGAATCATGGGTATTTTTATTGTTTTTCTGGTATTTTCACTTAAAAACGTAACTTAAAGACTCAAAGAGAAATAATGGAGGTAATACATCACAAATATATTCATAAATTAAATGAGGAAAAGTCAAAAAAGATGGAAAAATTGGACAAAATGGGTCAAAAATGTGAAAAAGGAGGAAATCACGCAGCCGCCCAGCAGCGCCGGGCAACGCACCGAGTAACGCGCGTGCCGCGCCAGCACAACGCCCAGTCAGTGCACGTCTGCTCTCCATTCTGCGCACGCCACGCGCGTCCCTACTCCACTCCGTGCGCATTCCTACTTCATTCCGCGCACACCCACGCTTAGTCCACGCGCGCTGCTGCCCATCTACGCCCCATTCCGCGCGCGCCGCCGTTCCCCATGCCAGCATAACGTTAAAAATGATGTCATCATTCACTACTCTGCGTTTCCTCCATTTTTAATCATTTTTTCACCCATTTTTTCTTCCTTTCCTCACCTATAAATACCCTCATTTTCTTCATAACAAATCACACCTAAAAACACATCTTCTTCTCTCTTTCTTTCTCTCAATTTCTTAGTTTTTAGTTTTTATTAGTTTTAGAGTTCTTCTCTTTTTGAGAAGAACTAATTATGTTTTTGTAATTTATTTTTTTTTATTCAATAAATGAGAGTGCAAAATCTATTTAGAGGTTTTCCAGCAACAGAAATATCATTAAAGTATTGTAAGGATTTTATTTTCTTTACAGTTATTTTTATGTTTTATTTTTACATGTTATATTTAACTTATCTGTGATTAAATTTAACTTTGCTGGCTGTTTGTAAACATGATATAATAATAACGTTGTTATGCTTACGAAATATTAAATAGGTGAAAATCTCTAAAATGAATTGATTTTGTTTTTATTCAAGATTTTATATTAAGAATGTTAGAGAGAAATATATTATTTTTCATTACAAACTTAAATCTAAAAATTATATTTTAAGGTTTAGTTATCCGGTCTAATTTAGTGTGGTGCTCTTTTATTTGTTGGTACAATCGTCCGGTAGTTAGAATGAAGCTCTATTTCAAAAGTTTTTATAAGAATTATTATCTGAAAATGTATTGACAACATGTTTTCAGTAGTGGTTTTAAAACTTGAAAGTTAGTACTCGGATAACTAAATTCTTATGTTTAATTTGGAGACCTTGAATAAAGTTTAAACTGTCTAACCCCACCAAAGGTTCATATAAAAAAGAGAGAATCAATAAATATAAATTTATATCTTTAATAACCTAAATAATATGAGCAAGCATAATTACTTAGTTATTATATCCATAAATACCCCAATATTATAAATGATAAAATTTGTATCAATAATTATTGAATGTGTATCTATGTTTATTTTTATGTTATTAGATTATAAACACAAAACCCTCAAAATATCGTGACAGAATGTTTAGGATTTAATTTCGTTTTTAAAAGTTTGAATAATAAATTAAAAACCATATACATTCCTTCCTTAGATCGACCTTGGGAGTATAATTATCATTTTCTATGAAATGATTTGTACACTTGCGAGGGTTTTATAAATATAAAACCAAAGTATTCGTAGGATCGGTAATGCCGGTTTTGCTTATCAACTACTATATTGAATATTTAATGTTTCACATGCTTTCTGTTGCTATGCTATATTATGGATGTTTATCTTGTTTTTTGTTTTAGTAATTTTAATAGGTTTCTTCTTTCATGTCATATTTATTGCCTATTTTATTATTTGTATTTTTTAACCTTTCCAATGCATGTGAAAGTTGGGTGAGTCCTGAGGTGTCCCTATCACCTTCCTTTGGTTTTGCACCAAATACCACACCTTTTCAATTTGTATAAGAACATGTGCACTTTGTTGGGCTTAACCGCTTTAATAATAAGTCTTTTCTCACTAGCTACACATATTCACTATCACCAAAATAGTTTCTAGTGAAGGAGGAAATGTTGGTAGGCCTCTACTTTATAATGGGCTAAACTATGCATATTAGAAGTTGTAAATGATTGTCTTTTTGTGGTCACAAGGAGATCATGTATGGTTTCAAGTAGAAAATGACTAGGCATATTCTACTAAGATGCATTATAATGGGACGGTTATGCCCAAGCTAATGATTGAATGGATTAAGTAAGAAAGGAATGAAATTGATTGAAATAGTAAGGGGTTGTATGCCATTATTAGAGTAATAAATGCAGATGAATATAGACACATCCAAGCTTGTAGGCATCTAAGGAAGCATGAGATACTCTTGAAGTGATGCATAGGGGTACCATTGTGGTTAAGAAGGTAAGGTTGATTGATTTCAACTAGGATTATGAACTGCCTCAGATGAAAAGAGATGAGACCTTTGATATTTTTTACGCTTGATTTTATGATATCGTTAACATTTGCTACAATTTGGGTTATCCTATTGATTAAGATAAGAAAGTGGAGAAGGTTCTATCGAGTCTTCCACACATGTCCATTGAGTGACATATATAGAAACATCTATGGGTAAATAAATAATAACAATATCTATAATATGTCTGGTCCAATCCTATATAAACAACTATTATACAAAGCATCCCCAACTAGATGTTTACCCATCAGTTACTCCAGATAAAGATCATTTAATTCTAAATGGATATAAGCCGTACTAGTGACTTAATTAAATATATCTTTTACAACTTTAATTAACTATCACAAACTACTTTAATTATTTCACTTAAAATAATTCATCTTATATATATGCTAATATATTGAGTTTTAAGCTCACACAAATGGGATTTTGCAATATTTATATTAAATAATATAATAGCACATGTAAATTGCTATTTTTATTTATTCTAATTTTAACACTATTTAAGATACAAACTCTTTGCGTTTAGGGTTCTATTCTAATATGTGACCTCCTAAAAGCTTTAGGAGTCAAGTCAGTCAAGCTTGAAGAGGAGTTAGAACACTTGAAGGAAACTTTTAAGAATCTAATGCTGGGTGATCAGCACACGAATTGTGTGCAATGAATACATAATTATACGTATCATAACAAGTAATATAATAATAAGAAAATATTGTTCCCACAGAGATTATGCTATTAGAAACTAATTTAAAAAAAATCACAATTTTTTTTTGTTTTTATATTTTAAGAAAACAAAATTAAAATAACTAAAAATAAAAAAACAATAACAAATTAAATTAGATTTAGTAACTAAGAAGATATATGAGAAAATATTTAGAAATATTTAATCCCTCAATTTTTTAATGAAGTAAATCACTAAAATCCCCCCAATATAACTATCAACTAATTATATGATCAATTAAATAATCTAGCATACATTATGCTCTCAAGTAAACTACACACCATATAGTAATTAACCTAACCACACTCTCATGTCAATTAAATTGCATACATACATAAGAATCGTACATCTCTCCCTAGAAACTATGCATGTTATTTAATCAAGGCAAACAATTAAATAATTCTCTCAAATTTATTTAATTGCCTCAATAGATCAATTTTTGGCCAAACAATTAATAGAATAAAAATCAAATTAAATAATATAATTAAATTAAAATTGTAATTGGGGTAAAATAATAGATCATCATATGGTGAAAATTAAGTTCATAAGATCCCTAGATTATTAAATTAACAAGACATAATTTTGTTCATAAAGCTCATATTGTTCATAAAGAAAGACATAAAAATTGATAAAGAAAAGAGAAGAAGAAGAAATACAATCAATCTCTTAAATTGTAATATATTGCTCCACAAAAATTCTATCTGCTTTTGAATTTTTTTTGTATTTTTCTCTCTTCTTGGCTCCAAAAAATGATAAAAACTATGTTAATTATGGCTCATTAGGGTTTATGAGACAATTAGGGGATTAAATATAGCTCAGGTGAAATTTAGATCGTTAAATTAGCTTAAGATCAAGGGTTGAGATAAAAAAAGAACAATTAAAACTGCCAGCCAATAGGAGAGTAATATGTGCCATGTGTAATTTATTGGGCAAATTAAAGCATGTCGTGTGGTTAAAGGACTGGTTTTGATTAATGCATGATGAGTCAACACCACATAGCGGGATGTGATTCGTGGTTATAACTTGTGTGGCACAACATTGAAAGAAATGGACAAATGGCCAACAACATGTGAATTGGCCTTTGACCATGCTAGGAACTCTGAATGAATGTTGTGCTAACAAGTGGCATGGGGTTCATCACTCTATACAAGCGAAATTTCTCGATTGAGCCTCTACGCTTACATGGCATCTATGTGGCTTGCATTGTCAGCTTCTATGCTTATGAGGCATCTACGTGGTAGCTTTTGATTGGTCATACGATAAAAATTCATAAAAAAATCCATAAAAAATTCAAAAGTTATATTTTATCCATTTTGACTAAAACGTTCATATTATAATATTTTTAACCCAAAAATACTACTTATTTAATAAAAGGAGCAAATATTAAGTAGAAAAGTGCACTGATGACTCTACTTTCATAGAGTCATCATTGGGAACTTGGAAGTTGGATAAAATTATAAGTTTTAACAAGGCACATGGTGATAGACGAGGGTTTGGTTTTGTTAAATATTATCCTACTACCTTCGATACTTTTCTCAAGTTCAACAAACCCATGGCTAGTGATCTAAAGATGAAGAATGCAACTGCCACTCTAAGAGGTAAGTATATGGTTGCACCTTAGCGAGGATCTTTCAACAAGGTGAAGAATTCACCTCCTACTACCTCATCTCAACTTAGTAGCGATGGTCTGTTGCTCTACCTATGTACTTTCTACCTACTTTTTACCACTATGATGAGCATTGGCACATTAGATCACATTGAAAGAGGATGACTACTCATCTATATATAATATTTATTATTAGCATTGCTTCTCCCCTTCTTTTTTTTATGCTACTCCTTAGCATTAGAGCCCCTATTTCTCTCACTCGTCTACATGTTCTTGCTATCTTTATAGTTCTATTGGTCATCTCTCCAAATAGTGCCCTAGATACTCATGGAATAGTATTAGGAGATCATTCTTTCACTCCTCCTACTCTATTTACTCGAGATGTAGTAGGTTCATCTAAGCATTTTTTGTCTAGATGCATTATGCAATGATGACATAGTGCTAAAAGGGTGCAAAAATCAATTTCAAATAGCTTACTTAGTTGCCTATATAGTGATACCTCACCTGATTTTTCCATTATTTTAAAATAAAAGAAAACTCAAGTATTCCATATAGCTCAGACAAAAATGAACTAGAGGTTGCATTTTAGTACTACTTCATTTTGATGAGTGCTTAAAAAGAACTAGTATTTCATGTTTTATTTGTACTTAAATGAAATAAATAATTTGAATATACAAATTTTGTCATTATTTAAGTAAATTTATATGTTCGGGATCATGAGTATTTTCTATTGTATTTCAAGTATTTTTAGCTTCGATTAATATAAATTTCTCACAAATAAAGAATTGCACTTGAAGCATTCATTTTCACGTAAGGTTTACATGTAAATATAGCTAGTTTGTAAGGGGTGAAAATAAGAATCTAAGTTGAGCATCGCAAGCCAGAGCATGGAATACAGTGGGCTGCAATTCACTCTTTACTATTTAAAATCCATATTCATATAATTTGTTCTGTGCCATGGTGAAGAATTATTGGGCTACAGTGAGATCTATTTGGGGTAAACACGAGGTGAACCATTACATAACTCAAGCAGTAGTGGTGGAATAGTTGGGCCACATCCCACATCAACTTCTCGAAAGAATTAAAATGTAGCTAGTGCAAATACATTTCAAAGATAGATGATACATCCTATTATTTGAGATCAACCTATAGCATCGTCAAAATCCGCCATTTCTCTGAAGTGAAGACATGTCTTTACAATTCTATATCGTAGTAAAAAATATTTTTCCGTGAGTTCTTCCTGAATTAAGTCATTACTTAGTGCAATTAATATGCACACATTTCTTATTGGCTATTCTGAGTAGGTAAGCTGAGACAAACACCACTTTTAGAAAATAATTTTATTGTCGAGAGATCATAAATATGCTTTGATTCCAACTTGTCACGCCTTGAAAGTAGGACTAAATGAATTTTGGGGAGAGAATTGTATTAAAAGAAAATTTCTTAAATAATTATGAAAATTCAATTAAAAAACATTTCTTTATAAACAATTTGAGTACCTTTAAATATTTTCTATTTAAAAAGAAAAATTCAATATAAATTCATAAACATTTATAAAATCAATTAAAATTCATTAAATTAGAGTAATATCAGCTTGCTTAAACGTAATTTTAATGGGAAATAAAATAAATAATGTTTAGGTTCAAACCTTTTAATGTTAGAATTCTTTGTGAAAGACCTTCATGTCTTTACCACAACTATCTTGAATACTATAGCTAAAAGGTGAGGGAAGAGTATAGGTGAGAGTACAACTCAATAAGAGTCTACTCTAAAATATTATTGTAACAAACAAATATTCATGATGCACATTATTTAATATTAAGTTTCATGAGTAAATAGTATGGGGAGATTTAATTTACGAAACCTGGGTATATATACTTCCTTGCTTCCGAAACTAATGGAGTGTACATTTTAGGTATCCTAATTCATGCTCTTACAAAATAAAATATGATATACAATTAAAATCCATATGCATGATATGCAGTCCCATATATATTGGTCACCAAATTCCATGGGTAAATGTTCAATCAACCTCCTAAATGCATGTGGGTCCACCTACGACCCTATATACGATCATAATCTAAAATACATATAGCCTATGTACTGGTCAAATCAATTACATATGGGCAGTGCACTTCGAGATACAATAGGGGTCCAATTTTAAGGCCCATATCCTATTAATAATTCAAGACACTAGACAAAAAATCTTCAAGAGTATATGTGATGCAAATGCATACCTATACTCCACAAAGAATAGTCAAATGGAACCAATGACCCATGGATACCATACTATGTAAGTGATCGGGCAGAACCGACATCGCTGATCCTGCCGTTCATTTGGTTTTATGTATTTATAAAACTCTCGCAAGTGCACGAATCATTTCGTAGAAAATGATAAGTATACTCCCAAGGTCGATCTAAGGAAGGAATGTATGTGGTTTTTAATTTATTATTCAAACTTTTAAAAATGAAATTAAATCCTAAACATCCTGTCACGATATTTTGGGGTTTTGTGTTTTTAATCTAATAACATAAAAATAAACATAGATTCAATAAACATTTATGCAAATTTTATCATTTATAATGGTGGAGTATTTATGGATATAATAATTAAGTTAATTATGCTTGCTCATATTATTTAGGTTATTAAAGATATGAATTGATATTTATTGATTCTCTCTTTTTTATATGAATACCACCTTTGGTGGGGTTAGATATTCTTTGTTAACTAAACAAATCAATTAACACCTATGGGCGGGGTTGATAACTGATGCTTATTTTCGCAAGTGTACGAATCGTTCAAGTAATAAAGTGTACAAAAGTACGGATATCGAACCCACAAGGAATGGCGTTACTAAGTACCGAAATTGACTAACCCTAATTTTATTTGAAAATTGAATTGTTGAAATTGTTTTAAAAGAAAATTAACATAAAACTAAACGCAAATAACAAAATTAAATGTTGTTCACTAATGATTAAAAACGCTAAGGCATTTGATTTCGCTAAATCAATTCAATCCGATTTCAAATCATGTTATATGAGAATCAAAGCTAAAAGTGATGGTCGAAAAACCCAAACTTATCTAATACTCTTTCTCAAGTTATATTAGAATTACTTATCTATGAAAACCGACTATATTTCTATGAAGATTTAATCACAAATAAGCACATTACGATTTATGGAATTTCTCGGAATAACCACATACATCATGCATTAGGTGTCAAACTCGCATTCAACATACGGTATTTATCCCAAGAAGCATTCATTACACATCTCCTCTCGGTCTCAATATAATGCAACAAATCATCTAAATCTTGATCAGAAATTTAAAAGCATTAAGCATGGAAATAAATACTCGACTTGAAAGCAATGAATTCATATAACCATAACAAAAGAAATCAGATTTCCTTGATCTAACTACATCATATCCTTAGCAAAAACGAATTAGTTCATAACGGAAATAAGAACAACCATTATTTCAATTGAATCCATGAATAACAAATATGAATAAACTGCAGAAAATAAAAACTAAGGAGAAGAGATGAAAAAACTCTAGAAGATGAAGGCTTGGTAGCAACAATGGTGAAGATCCTTCAAGTTTCTCCAAAATTTCCTTCTCTTCTCCAAAAATGCCTTTGAACTCTGCTTTCTGCCGTCCCCCTCTTTTTCCATCATATTATATATATAGATCTAGGGTTTGGGGGGGCAATTTTGGAACAAAACAACCAAAAAATCTGTTTTCGGACGAAACTCGCCACCGGCGACATTATTCTCGCCGCGGCGAGTTTTCTGGAAAATAAATTTTTTTGGGTTTTTGATTTTGGCCGGCGGCCAAAATAATGTGGCCGGCGGCTAGATGCATTTGGCCGGCGGCGAGATGAATTTGCCAAATTTTGTGCTCTCGGGAAGATTTTCGCCGTGCTTTCTGTAGGATTTTCGCCGTGGCCGAATGAATGGCCCGTGGCCGAGATTAAATTGGCCGTGGCGGCGATATTTATTTGGCGCGACATTGCTTTGCTCAACGTATTCTCCGTAAGGTTTTCGCCGACGGCGAGAATATTCTAGCCGGCGGCGAAATTCCAAATTTTGAAATTTTGTTTTCTTTTTATTTGCACTCAATCCCGTTCATAGAAATTTGTCCCAAACTTCTCCAAAATTATGATTTCACCTGAAATTGCACTTTAAACACGAAATACCCGTGAAATGACATTTGTGGATTAAATAATCAAATAAACGCAATTTTCACCCAAATATCAACATTTAAATCATAACAAAAATGCAATAATTTGACTCTTATCAATAACTAATTTGGTTAATTAAATTAATTCCTTTTTGTAAGAGATTGAAAATGAACCATTTAAATGCCACCTTTGGTGGGGTTAGGCAGTTTAAACTTTATTCAAGGTGTCCAAATTAAACCTAAGAATTTAGTTATCCGAGTACTAACTTTCAAGTTTTAAAACCACTACTGAAAACATGTTGTCAATACATTTTCAGATTATAATTCTTATAAAAACTTTTGAAATAGAGCTTTACTCTAACTAGCGGGCGATTGTACTAACAAATAAAAGAGCACTACTCTAAATTAGATCGGATAACTAAACCTTAAAATCTAATTTTCAGATTTAAGTTTGTAATGAAAAATAATATATTTCTCTCTAACATTCTTAATATAAAATCTTGAATAAAAATAAAATCAATTCATTTTAGAGATTTTTACCTATTTCATATTTCGCAAGCATAACAATGTTATTATTACATCATGTTTATAAACAGCCAGCAGAGTTAAATTTAATCACAGACAAATTAAATATAACATGTAAGAATAAAGCATAACAAATAACTGTAAAGAAAATAAAATCCTTACAGAACTTCGATGCTATTCCCGTTGCTGGAAAACCTCCAAGTGGAATTTGCACTCCCATTTATTGAATCAAAAAGCTAATAAATTACAAAAACATAACTAGTTCTTCCCAAAAAGGGAAGAACTCTAAAACTAAGAGAAATTAACTAAGAAAAGCTAAAAACTAAGAAAAACTAAAAAATCTAAGAAAAGAGAGAAAGAAAGAGAGAAGAGAATGTGTTTTGAGGTGTGTTTAGAAGTGAAGAGAAGGGGGGTATTTATAGGTGAAGATGGAGAGAAAAAGTGGGGGAAAAAATGTTAAAAAATTGTTAAAATGCGGAGTGCAATTGCTGAGGTCATTGATGACGTCAGCATGACGTCATGGGGGCGGCTGCATGCGAAAATGGGGCGAAATAGGCAGCGGCGCGCGCGGAAGGCAGGCGCTAGCAGCGCACGGTCTGTGGGAAGCGGGAGAGAGACGCGCGTAACATGCGCGGACGTGAAGCGTCTGCGCGTGCGGCTGGGCGGCGCGGTGGCGCGATTTTCTCCTTTTTGACATTTTTGACCCTTTTGACCCATTTTGTCCAATTTTTCCATATTTGTTGACCTTTTCCCATTTATTTATTAATATATTTGTGATGTATTGCTTCCAGTATTCCTCTTTGAGTCTTTAAGTTACGTTTTTAAGTGAAAATACCTGAAAAATAATAAAAACACCCGTGATTCTGAAAAAGACAAATTTATATAAATATATGATAAAACATATAAATATATATATTTTTAATCAATTAATGTGCATAAAATCATGGTAATTTTATTGCTTTTTGAGCACTCATCAGTAAGACATAATTTTTTTTCATAATGCATATATAAAATCTCAGATGCCATGTACAATGTTTTTAATACTCGTTTTATTATCAAATATTTTTCATTATGCACATAAAAATGTTTATAACGAGTATCTTATTTTAAACTATATTTATAACATTTCTAGTAAAAATCATGGCATCTAATTTTTCTTTTTATTTATAATATATAATGCATGACATTTTATGAAAACAAATGCATGAATCAAAAAGTTAGAGTAGAAATCCCTACTTGGAATTTATTCTGCTACTATTTATCTAAACCCGAACTCCTTGATATTTTATCTTTCAAACACGCTCCAAAATATATCAAAAATCCAAAAAATATTAGAAAGAGAAAATTTCATAAAGAGGGAGGAGAAGGAAAATTTGAAGTGCGAAAATGAGTTGTTACATATCAATTTATAGACAAAATTGCACCTCAACGACCACCCTCATTAGTGGCTCGCTAGGTAGCTCAAGGAGACCACAAAAAAGCTCAATGACTATGTAATTTCCTCCCCGACCTTCACTAATGGATCACCAGTCGGTGAGGCCTTGACAAACTGCAATATATCACAACACCATAAAATATTATTAAAAATTTCTTTAATCTACTTTTATAATTTACTAAAATTTCTAGGGTTTTACACAGTTCCTATCATAGTAGAGTGATCTCCAATGGTTGATGACTTAAAGAAGAAGAAGAAGAAATTAAAGGATAAGTGATCAAAAGACTAGGAGTAGTAGTGGATACACACAGGGAGATTGTAAAACGAGGATTAGAGGTCTCTTAAGAGGAATGAAGATGAATGAAAGGGTAGACCATAACATTAAGTTTGACCAACTAGAAGTGGTGTGTCCATCAGAGAAAGCCTCAACGGGTGACCAAGGATGGGTAATAAAAAGTAGTATGGAAAGTAGCAAAAGAATGAAAGATAATAGTTCTATAGATCATGCTAGTAAGATTTATAGTCTCATATTTGAGGATAAAAAAAAGTGACCTTGAATAAAAGTCACCTTGGAAGAATGAGAACTAGGGTGTATGCAAGAGATCACAAAATTACTAGGATGGCGTTCATATGTAGATGCACTTAAGGAGAGAGGGAAAATTTGCAACGAAGTATTCTCTTATACCTAAAAGGAAGAATGTGAAAGGAGAGATTCTAAAAATTAAAAAGAAACAATATTCTAATAACATCTTTAGAAAACATGATCAAATATTCTCTAAGAGTGAAGGAAATAGAAAATGCATAAGTAGATGTGGGTTAATAGTAGTGTAGAATTTTTGAACAAAAAATGGGTTATTGGAATATTCAAGAAAACATAAAGTGAGATAACAAGTAGGTAAATATTTCTTGGATGAGAGAGAAATCATCAATCCATATGGGTCACTCAGTTAATAACAAAGCCATAAGAAAATACTCTTCTTGTAGGGTAAGAGAGAAGTCATCAATCCACATGAGGAAGGGCAATAGTAGTAGAGGAATCTTTTCTGTTGTCATTAGCATGGGATTCTCTACTCTTCCTTGAATGTTTTGGGGCTATTTCTTGAGAGTAGGTAGGCAATGTAGGAGTTGAACTAATTAAAGGATATGGCTAAAGCATTTAATGGAAGGTCAAGTGTTCAGAAAAGAAATGGATTGAAAATGATGTGGAAGGGAGTATATATAGAAATTTTTATGTCTTGCTAACCAACTTACTGATCTCCTTGTTAAGTTCTCACTGAGGGATTGACAATACCATGGATTGTGTATAAAAGCACACTCAATGAGACATCGACAAGGGTTAGCAAGAGTCAACGATAAGATTTGGTAACATAGCTAAAAAGGATAGAGAAAAGTGGGAAAGGAGCAATTTTGAAAATATTTTAGTTTTCTTGAAACTTTTAGTTCAAAAACATAAAGACATGAAAAATAACTAAAAATAACAAAAATAATAACATAAGAAACATAATTAAAGAGAAAAATTAAAACAAATACAGGTGGAATTACATGAATAGAGAGAAAATAAGTATAACATCCTCGCACACTGATCACACGAAAAAGTAATCAAAATGCATTGCTCTTTTTAAAATAAGTGTTTTTAAGGGTGATACACAAAAACTTAATAGTTAGATTTTATAAATTTATAATAAGCCCACAAATGCAAGAATCACTTGTGAAAAGCGATGAATATACTTTCAAAGTTGATTTAAGGATGAATTACTTGGTTTTAAATGATTCATTAAATTTCTTTAAAAAGGACAAAAAGTAAACCTTAATATTTTATCTCAATATTTTACTTTTGAAAATATTAATCTAACAATAAAAAAGAATAAAAGATAGATCGGGTCAAATAAATTACAAATAGATATATAATTAACAAGCAATGGAGAATTAATGGAAAATTTAGCTAGCTCACTATGCTTGGTAAACATAATTAGGTTAATAAAATATAAATTCATATTATTGATTGATGAGTGCTTGAAAAGCAATAAATTATCATGATTTAATATTCTTTAATTAATTAAATAGATTTATATTTGTATGATTTTATCATACAATTTATATAAATTTCTCTTTCTAGAATCACAGGTATTTTTATTATTTTTCAGGTATTTTGGTTAAAAAAATAATTTAGAGACTAGAAGAAAAAATATTGGATACAATACATCACAATTATGTTAAAGAAAATGAGGAAAAGTAAAAAATGGAGAAAAGTACAAAAATGCCCAAAATAGCATCAAAGCCACCCATGTTGCGTAATAGCCGCCCATGTCGCATTAGAACCACTCATGCTGTGCCAGCGCCATATCGTGTCAAGGCTCGATCCGCTAGCGTGCATGCCACATCAGAGTGCACACCTATGCTCTACCCATGTCGTACCCAAGCCATGTCAGCACCTATCCATGCTTGCACCAATGTCATGTCACCGCATGTCCCTAAGCGTGCCAAGCCGCGCCCATACCATCCAGTACTGCCCACGCTTGCCATTTTTGTCCAAACGCATCCAATTCTAATTTTTGTGATATTTTTTACTATATTTATCCTTTTCCTCACCTATAAAAAGCCACACTTTCCCATTGTAACAAACACACTGTAACATAATTTTCTCTAGCTTTCTCTCTCTAAAAAGCTTTCTTAGTTTTAGTTTTTTAGTTTTAAAGTTCTTCTTTTTTTGAGAAGAACTTGCTATGCTTTTATAAACTTCTATTTTTTGATTCAATAAATGAAAATGTAAATCCTTTTGGAAGTTTTTCAGAAACGAAATTAGCATCAAAATTTTATAAGGATTCTTTTGAGGTATAATTTTAAAATGAATTCTTTACAATTATTTTTATATTTTATTCTTATATGTTATATTTAATTTTTCTGTGATTAAATTTAACATGGTTGGCTATTTTTAAACATGATATAATAATAACGTTGTTATGCTTGCGAAATATTAAATAGGTAAAACATTTCTATAAAATAAATTAATTTTTTTATTCAAGATTTTATGTTAAGGATGTTAGAGAGAAATATATT
This sequence comes from Hippophae gyantsensis, assembly GCA_030763125.1. Taxonomy (NCBI): domain Eukaryota; kingdom Viridiplantae; phylum Streptophyta; class Magnoliopsida; order Rosales; family Elaeagnaceae; genus Hippophae; species Hippophae gyantsensis. The sequence continues at coordinate 15,431,679 of CM061036.1, forward strand.
ATTTTTATTACAAACTTAAATCTGAAAATTAGATTTTAAGGTTTAATTATCCAGTTTGATTTTAAGTAGTGTTCTTTTATTTGTTAGTACAATCACTTGGTAGTTAGAGTGAAGCTATATTTCAAAAGTTTTTATAATAATTATTATTCAAAAATGTATTGACAACATATTTTCAGTAATGGTTTTAAAACTTGAAAGTTAGTACTCGGATAATTAAATTTTTAGGTTTAATTTGAATACCTTGAATAAAGTCTAATTAACTGACTCCGCCTAAAGCTGTGATTAGATGGTTTGATATTTTCTTATAAATGAAGCTAAAATTTAATACTTAATTAATTAATTAGCCCTACCTAAGGATATTAGTTAATTAATATTAAGCAAAAGAATTTGGATCCCATCAGAGGACACTTTCATACCAAAAAGATAAAATCAACAAATATCAATTTATATCTTTAATAACCTAAATAATATGAGTAATCATAATTAACTTAATTATTATATCCATAAATACTCCACTGATATGAATGAAATTTGCATGATTGTTTATTGAATACATATCTATGTTTATTTTTTATATCATTAGATTAGGAAACACAAACCAAAATATAGTGATATGATGTTTAGGATTTAATTTTGTTTTTGAAAGTTTGAATAATAAACTAAAAACCACATATACTTGTCATTTCTATAAAATGATTAGTACACTTACGAGAGTTTTATAAATATAAAATAAAAGTATTGCAAGATCGGCATTACGAGTCTTGTTCATCATTGATTCACTTTTTTTGTTGTATAAATAATACCTTCAATTGGGTTACTGTTTGTTATAAATTAAACCACTTAACATCTTCGATCGATTCAGTATTTAATTAAATTAAATTATGCATATTGTCTAAGGAATTAACAAATCATCTAACTCGATACCTATGGTTGGGTTACCAATTTAAACTCCTACAAGTTATCTAAATTAGATCTAGATTGATGTATCTGAAACATAGTTTTCATATTTTAAATCTATTATGAAAAATATGTTATCAATATATTCCTCAATAATAAATTTTGTAAAAAAATATCAACAAAACTAAAATCTCATTATCACAACAGCCACACATGCTTAAAGTAATAAATGATCAATAAATTACTTTTAACAAATTCAAGAAATACAATATTGTTCATTGAAAATAAATGAAAATATAGATCAAATTTTAATACCCAAAAGATAGATAGACAAATGTATCCTATTACACAGTTGCGATCTTGATCTTCACAATATTTCCTAGATTACAACAACTTTTTTTATCACTTGACCAGGAAAATCTCCTTTTTATTGCTTCTTATTTATGATTGCTTAATCTAAATTGTATATAAACTAAACCAAAAGCATGAAAAGGAAAACAATGTTCTGATGTCTATAAGAGCTAAAAGGGATGTGGGATGTGGGATATGGATTACAATGCAAAAGGGGTCAAATTTATAGGTATAGAAATATAGAAAATGAAGGATCATAAGGCTAGTGCCACATAAAATAATTCCATGCTGTGGGCCATATGAATTCTGGAATGTATGAGTTAAGTCTGTTAGCCTCATATTGTGGCACATAAAACATCCACATTGTTTTGATCAACTTGGAACTCCTATTTTTTGTATATCCCTTTTTTTAATGTTTTTGGAACATATGTTTATATTTTTAAGCGTTAATGTTGTAATGGATTTCTTTCAAGTACTAGTGTTCGAGTGTTGATTAACTAAATCATTTTGAAGCTGAAATACTAGAAAACAACAAAATATATTTGTGATTTCAAAAAGATAGATTGCTTTTAAGAGATAGTAAAATTAAACAAATACAAATCTATTTAATCATTTAATATATATAAAATCACAATACATTTAGTGCTTTTAAGCACTCATCATAATCCTCTACTAGTTTCTTGCTAATCTCGTAACAAGATAGGCGAAAAGAGTTAAAAATAAAAACCAAAATTAAAATTTAAACTTTCCTAAGTCATTTATGTAGATTGATATGGTTACATTTAGCATATGTAACAAGCCTTTATACTTCTAATTTATTTTAAGTCATAACTAAAATCTATAGTGTAAGTCATTTTAATAATCGAAACATTCATGATTTATTATAATATTTAGTTGACAATCACTTTCATATTGAAATAAAAAATGTATCAACATTAAATTTGCCAAATTTTAGTGTATGAAATTTGAATTCACTTTGACTCTTATCTAAAAGACATACTCTTAATAGCACTGATCCTATTAGTTCAAATACTCATTTAAATGTATATGCGAATAGAGTTCATGTAAAAAATTAATTAATAATTTTGCATATGTTTAAAGAATAAAAAGCTCAAAGTGGTGCATAATATTGATATCATGAAAGGAATCGAATGAAAAGTATCATAAAGAAATCAAATACTATTTTCATACATCAATCAAATCCATCAAATAAAAATTTCAAGTAATATGTCTTTTAAGAGATGAAGAAAACACAAATAACTTCTTGTGAAATTATTTCCCATCTTTCTTTTGTTTTAGCCATTTTCACAACTTTGTACGATTTTCTAGGTCATAGTATTTAGTTTATACTATTTATTTTTCTCTCATTTTCTTATTTTTCTTTCTTTCCTTTTTTAGAAATATTTTTTTAAGAGATGATCCATGTATAGTTTGAACATATTTGGGTATGATGTGGTGAGTGACTAATGTATGGCCTTTTCTTTTGTATTGGTTTAGGTAACCTCATATATGTCTCATTTTAAGAAGTCATACATGGATGAAAAGAAGGGTGTATACTTTCAATTTCTACTTATGTCATTTAATTTGAGCAATAAAAATAAATATATGACACTTTAGTAGATGTAAAAATCCTAGCGTTAATCCAAAAGCTTGTTGAGATCATCTAGCAATTTAGAATTGATAAGAAGAGTGTTTAAATGAATAGAAAAATATTATAACATAGAATGGGAAGATAATGGCTCAAAATATTCTCACAAGGTAGTCTCCACTATTTGATTCCCAAATATCGATTTTAGGTTACTACAATTTCAAAATTTTATTGTGAAATACAAATCATGACAAAAACTAAATAAATATCACATTACTCTATGAAATATTCAAGAAATTAATCTAATAATGCAAAGACTTAGTCATTTTCTTAATGTTAAATAAAAGACATGATAATTTTTTTAGAGAAAATTTTAAAATTATTAAAAATTACTAATCCAATAAAAATAATTAAAAGTATACAAAAAAGTAAAAAAGTGAACATAAAAATTTCAAATTAGCTCAATCTTATAGTGTAACGTTTTTCACCCCCAAGCTAGAATTTACATTGCCTTAAATGTAACAAATGTAAATTAAAGATAAAAAGTAAATAATAGAAAAGTTACCCTTTGTTGAACTTGCTCAAGTATTGGAATGGAATTGCACGTGCATCCATCAATCCGATCATTTAAATTTTACATAGATACTATGTACTTCTCAATAATTTCAACAAATAGTTATAAAATGAATAATTTTAAATAATGTTCACATGTCATAAAGAAAAATAATTAACCTAAAATAAAAGTAAGTATAATATCCGAAAATAATAAAAAACTAAAGTTTTTAAAATAAAAGCAAAACAAAAATACATAAAAACTAATAAAAATTTCGAATCAATTTTAGAGCTCCTCTTCCACGTGATTCATGCCTTATTCTTCTGGTTGTTGTCGATCTTTCTGAAGGTACAAAGGTGAAATCATAATGATGATACTCATGTGTTATTAAATGACTTGTATGTACCTCGAGATGACCTTATTGCAATCATTTCATTTCATACATTAATTGGTTATGTTACATCTAATTACGATGTTGTTGATTCAGGAATGCAGCTTATTGGCACTATTGGCTTGATGGTATTCTTCTACATAGCTCAATCTTTCACCAAAATTATGAAATTACTCTTTCATAGACAATTTTGATGAAAGAATGGCCCTTCTTTCTCTTTTAACAATGTTCATATCATAAGTGAGCTCATCATAGTATGTTAGGTTCAATAGTTCATAATGTTGTAAAATAATTTCACCTTTTGAGTGAGGAACCCTACTTTCTTACATAAATTAGTGATTAACTAGGGGAAATAGAAACTCAAATGGTGACTATTTGCAGATAAATTAATCCTATGGTGAATTATATTACCTAGATCCATAATATCTTGAATGCAATTGCATATAGTAAAATTGCCCTTTCTTTATCAATGGTATTGTAATTTCTGGTAGGCATCAATCTTGAACACACAAAAGTATTACCAAATATGAATAATCTTACCCGAATACTTTGCTTCAAATCCCTTATGCTTATCAGTGGCATATATCCATTCAACCTTTTGTATAGTTAAGCTCTTAATTACTATAGTATAATCAACATTATTTAAATAGTTTTCATACTTACCTTACCCAATATTCACCAAATAGTAACACACATTTATATCATTTGGTCCAAATGGTATTGGTACATCCTATACTTTTAAGAAATTGTCAACAGTGTTAGGAACATTTGTATAGAATTCCCAAACAATGGATTCAATAGCAACATCAAGTTCCTTCATAAAAATTTTCCATCCTAGAACTACTATCACATCCGTTTTTCCCTTAGATCAAGAATTAAATTCCACCCCCTTCTCAGGTATAAAACCTTTATTCACGTAAGCTACTTTATCAAAGCATATTTTGGCCTTAAAACTCAAAAATTTAGACCTTTCATATTATTTAGAAGTTGAAACCTCTTTTCATTCCTACTTATTTTTGGTGCTATTTTCAAAAATTTACAATATCTAAAATTTAGGGGTTCATAGAAAATCTAGATAACAACACAGATTATATAAAAATTTTCCTAACCCTTTTTTGTCCTAATTAGGGTTTTGGTACTCTTAATAGTCACCAACATTCCATAAATTTCCACGAATTTAATCTAGACTTAAATTCTTAAATTCTAAAAATTTATGAATGATTAGTTGTGTTGTTGTGGATTGAAGAACAACCCTTTTTGAAGATGAAGATTTCTTGATTTTATGGAAAAAGTTTGAGAATTTCTTTGTGGAATGGGAAGGAAATATTTAGGAAAGGGATTTTGTGAAAGATTTTGAAAAATTATTGAAGAAGGTGGAATTTTTGAGAGTATTGAGGTGTTTAAGGGGAGGAAAAATTAGGATTTGTGTGGAAAATGTGAGAAAAATGAGAGTGATTTAACGTATGGAGGCTTTTCTAGCTAGAAATTGTACATGGACCACGACATAGGAAAAAGCATTCCGTGATGCAAACGTGTTAACTTTAATTCATTTTTGAGCTAAAGACTCCATGCTATGGCCCAAACAAAATCATGTCGTTGCATGAAAGTTTGAAATTTAATCTTATTTAAAGCAAAAACAACATGCCGCGGCATGATTCAAAATTTTCTTCTCACTTATTTTAAAGTTAATGCCCCCATCTCTCTCTTTTATGTCTTTTTTTACCAATAAAATAACCACAAAAAAATAATAAAATAATCATACAAAAAAATAATAAAATAATCACACAAAAATAAATAAATAATAAAATAATTACAACAAAAATATATTTTTTAAATAAAAAATAAAATAACAAATAAAATCAATTTAAAATTATAAAATAAAATGAAATAATGGATTACTCCCTGTCTAGAATTATATTTATCATCTTTAGTGAGACGTGATTAAGAGATTTCATCATTTTGCAGACTTAATATCCCAACACTATTGAGTTCTATTTTCTCTCATGGCAACTATTCCTTGCCTTACTTCTGCAATTGCTCAGTTAGTTGCTCCACTTGTACTTCTACCTTTTTAATGAAAGCTTCTATAGATTCCAATCTTTGATTTCTTAATGATTGGTTATCTTTGCTAACTTGAACAAATGCATTCATGTTGTCCTCAAGAGTTGGCTTGTTAGGAGGATTCCTAGGCATTTGTTGGTGGAATGTTAGCCCAATTAGTTTAAGTTCTGGGAAAATGAAGGGTTATTTTTCCTCTAGTAGAAATTGGAATAATTCATCCACCCATGATTGTAGGTATTTGCATTGGGATCATATCTTGGTGTTTGTTGATATCCTTCCAATACATTGACATGTTCGGGTCTAGCACTAGCTTCTCTTTGATAGGGATATGCATCATCACTTTGTCCTATAGTAATACACAATACACATTGTTCTTTATTTGTTGTGACATAAGTTGTGAGAAGCTCAACTTGCTTAGTTATTTATGCAAGCTACATTTGAAGTTCATTACCATAGTCTATTTCATAGACTTTGGCTCTTCACACTCTGAAAGTCTTTTGCTGGGAATTATCTCCCAGCATCTCAAAGATATTGTAAGCCTCTAAGGCAATCTTTTCTCCCATCGCTCCTCCAATAGCGTTGTCAATGATAAACTAACTTTGTGGTACCAATCCATCTTAGAAAAACTAGTTTTGCAATTGTAGGGGATAATTGTAATGGGGGCATTGAGTGAGAAAAAATTTGAACCTATCACATGCTTCATGGAAAGATTCTCCTTCCATATAAGAGAAAGTAGCAATCTTAGCTCTTAGCTCTGATATTTTTTTAGGGGAATAAATATTTTCCATAAACTTATTGTATACATTCTCCTAGGTCATCAGGGAACTTGGAGAAAGTGACATTAGCTATACCTTGGCCCTATCTTTAAGAGTGTAGGGGAATGTTTAGACTATTAAGTAAAAATTCATAATGAAAAAACAGTGAGTCTTCATTAAGCAGTCCATTGAAGATGGTAATATGAAAAAATGAATGCTTCTCCATTCATAGTTCCAACCAGCCTCATCCAGTTGGATTGAGACAGTAGCAGTGCCAATTACTGGCCTTACATACTCCTTCATTGTTGTTTCCCTAGTGGTGGATTTTCCCCTATGATGATAGTTCATATGGTCAAGGTATGGTTCAAAAAATTATTCAATCAAAAGCTAGGGTCCTTAAAGTCCAATCTTCTTGATAGTTTAGTGGATCTAATTATATTATTTTTATATAGTGTGAGAGGGTACTCTAAATACCTCTTACCTCGCCTAAACTTATTAAAATAAAATTTTAAATCACTTTCCAAGTAGAAAAAAATAAAAAGATGAGATAAATATAAAAGTATGTAACACATTAAATACACAGAAATACTAAAACATAAAAAATTAAAGGAATATAATAACATAATGTTCTACATATTAGTAAAAAAAAATAAATTATAAAAGAAATAATTTAGTACATAAAGTAAAAGAAATAAAATAATTAAAGAATTAGAAATTAAAATAAAATTTAAATTTAAAATAAATGAAAAACAATTGTTTTAAATAAAAAGAAAATTATTTATTTTTTAAATAAATAAAATCTTAAATTTTTCAAATGTTTTAAGATTTTAAAATATTATTATTATTATTATTAAATAAAATAATTTTTATTTTTATATTATTTTTAATTAACAAATAAAGGAAAAGAAAGTTTAGAAATTTTTTTAATAAAATAAAATTTTTAAATATCTAAAATTAATTAATAACCAAGATATTTTAAAATTTTAAATGAAAATCATAATATTTATAACATAAAAAGTTTTTAAGATTTTGATAATAAAAATTTAAAAATGTTATTCCTCTTAGGCAATGGCGCCAAAAACTTGATATATATGCCAAAACTTGATGTATAAAATTTGTATGATCTATAAAATAGCTCGCAAATGTACGAATCACTTATAGAAAATGATAAGTATACTTTTAAGGTCGGTCTAAAGAGAAATCATGTGGTTTTTAAATAATTCAACAAATTCTTAAAAATGAAAATAATAACCTAAACTTATTGTCACAATTGTTTTGGTTTGAAGACTAAATTAATGGTATAAAAATAAAGATAGATTCAATAAAAATTTATCTAGCGGAGAATTTATGATATATATTGTTAAGTTAATTATACTTGTTCAATATTAATTAGGATAATAAATATATGAATTAAGATTATTGATTATCTCATTTTTAATAAGAAAATATCATATTCTTTTTTAAATAATAAACCAATTAATATTCTGAGGTCGATATTTCCAATTGAATAATTATTAAATTCTGATTTATTCCTAAGAATTTAACAGACCATCTAATTACTACCTAAGGTCGAGCATGTACATAAAATTTTATTTAAGGTATCAAAGTTAGGTTTATGATTTAAGTATCTAGAAACTAAAATTCAGATTTTAAAACTACTATGAAAGATATTACATCAATATATCTTTCAATAATATTTCTTATAAAAATCCTCTAAATCGAGTTTTCTAACTATTCGAATAATGAAATTAAAAATATAAGAGTTGACTGTAAATCAAATTCATATAATTAAATCCTAAATATAAGGACCTCTTACCTTGGATAAACTTATAAAAATTTAAATTTAAATCACTTGTTAAATAGAAAAAATAAAATGATAAAATAAATATATAAGTATATAACTCATTACATAATTGTGCACTAAAATACTAACACAAGTAGAAATTAAAAAGAATAAAATGATATAATAAATTTTGATGATAAAAATTTTAAAATGCTATTCGTTCGTGACTATGGCGTGAAAAACTTGATATGCTAAAACTTCATGTATAAATTACTTATAGAAAATGATAAGTATACTTTCGATATCAGTATAAAGACAAATCATGTGATTTTTAAGAATCTAAACACATTATCAAGATTGTTCTGGATTGAAGATCTAAAATAATGACATAAAAATAATGATAGATTCAATAAATATTCAAGCAAATAACCATTTATCATCCGGTAGAGAATTTATAGTATACATTATAAAGTTAATTATACTTACTCAATATTAATTAGGATAATAAATATAAGAATTTAGATTATTAATTCTTCTTTCTTATAAGAAAATATCCTATGGCATGGATGAGATTATTTTGCTAATAACAAACTTATTAATATCCTAAGATTAGGATTTTCAATTAATTAATTATTAAATTTTGATTTATTTATAAAGAATTAACAAATCATCTTATTACTACTTAAGGTCGTGCACATAATTAGACTTTCATTCAAGATGTTAAAGTTATGTTTATGATTTATGTATCTGAAAACTAACTTTCAAATTTTAAAACTATTATGAAAGATATTTTGTTAATATATATTTCAATAATAATGCTTATAAAAATCCTTCAAATAGATTTATCTAACTATTTGAATAATCAAATTTAAAATCAAAGAGTTGACTCAAAATTATATTCATATAATTAAATCTTAAATCTAAAGATCTCTTATCTTGCATATACTTATAAAAACAGAAATTTAAATCATCTATAAAGTAAAAATATTAAAAAATAAAATAAATTACATGTATGTGCATAGAAATGCTAAACATGTATAAATTAAAAGAATATAATAATACAATGTTACATATATTAGTAAAAGGAAATAAATTATTTAAGAAATAATTTAGTACATAAAGTAAAAGAAATAAAATAATTAACGAATGAGTACATAAAGGAAAAATAATTGTTTTAAATAAAAAGAAAAATTAATTTTTTAAATAAATAAAATCTTAAAATTTATAAATATTTTATGATGTTAAATATTATTATTATTATTAAATAAAATCATTTCATTTTTATTTTATTTTTAATTTAAAAATAAAGGAAAAGAAAGTTTAGGAAAAAAATGTTTTTTAGTAAAATAAAAGAAAAATTAAAAATTAAAAAATATAAAATTAATTAATGGCCTAAATATTTTAAAATTTTAAATAAAAATATAATATTTACAACACAAAAATTTATTAAGATCATGATAATAAAAATTTAAAAATGATATTCCTCCTAGTCAAAGGCACCAAAAACTTGATGTGTCAAAATTTAGTGTAAATTTTTTGTATGATTTATAAAAGAGCTCGTAAGTACATAAATAACCTAAATGATAGTACATTTCCAAGATCGTTCAAAGAGGAATCATGCGATTTTTAAATAATTCAAAAATTCATAAAAATGAAAATAATAATCTAAACATCACGATTGTTTTGGTTTGAAAATCTAAATTAATGACATAAAAACAAAGATAGATCAATAAAGGCTTAGGCAAATAAACATTTATCATGGATGGAAGAATTTATGGTATATATTAGGTAGTTAATTATATTGCTCAATATTAACTAGGATAGTAAATATATGAATGAAGATTATTGATTCTCTCTTTTTAATAAGAAAATATTCTAAACGAGATATTAGATTCTTTTGTTAATAACAAACCGATTAATATCCTAAGGTTAAGATTATCAATTAGTTAATTATTACATTCTTATTTATTTCTATGAAATCAACAAAACATCTTATTATTGGCTAAGGCCAAGCATGTAATTAGACTTTCATTCAAGGTGTCAAAGTTATATTTATGATTTAAGTATTTGAAAACTAACTTTAAGATTTTAAAACTACCAAGAAGAATATGTCTTCAATATATTTTTCAATAATAATTCTTATAAAAATTCTCGAAATAAAGTTCTCTAACGATATGAATAATCAAATCCCAAATATAAGAATTGATTCTAAATTAGATTCATATAATTAAATCCTCAATCTAACTCTGTTGTTGATTAAGAAAAATACTTCGTTAATATATTTTTCTATTACAATCTTCATTTAAATCTTGATGAAGAAAATAAAACTTAATTTATTTTATAAAAATGTTTATCTATTTTAATATTTCACAAGCATAACAAAATTATTAATATCCCATAGTATTTTCATCCACACATGCTTAATTTGATAAATGATCAATGAATTAAACATAATATGTAAAAATGACATATAAAGATAATCGAAAAAAATACATTTAAGTTATACCTCAACAAAATCTCTGTATCGTTTTTGTTTTGGAAAACCTGCAAGCAAAGTTGGAATTGTTCAACTTTCAAATGAAAGAAGAACTTTTGAACTACTAAAAAGAAAAGCTAAGAAAACTTAAGAGTTGGAAGGGATGAGAGATAAGGGACATGGATTACAATAAAAAAGAGGTCCAATTAAAAGGTGTAGAAAAGAATAAAAATATGAATGAGATGGCTAGCACTATAGCACACATTTCTTTCATATCAGGGCATACATAGGTTGTCACTGGTTGTAGCTGGATCCAATACATACGAGCCATAACACACAATATTTTCATTTCATGGCCCGCATCAATTCTGAAAATTATAAATTCAATCCATTAGCCTCGCACCATGGAACATAAAACATCTACACCATGGCCCACGTTGTTCTGATCAACGTGGAATCCTATTTTTTGTATTCCTTTTTTTAATGGTTTGGAACATATGTAAGGTTTACATATGTTTATATTTTTAAGTGTCAATGTTGTAATGGAATGCTTTCAAATACTATACATTGGGTATTGATTAATTAAATCATTTTGTAGCTAACATACTTGAAAAACAACAAAATATACCCATGATTTCAAAAAAAGTAATTTTGTTTTAAAATAGTAAAATTAAGAAAATACAAATCTATTTAATCATTTAACATTCATAAAATCACAGTATATTTAGTGCTTTTAAGCACTTATCACAACCCCAACCCGTTTCTTGCTAGTCTATTAGCAAGAAATGCGAAAAAAGATAAAAAAACTAAAGTTCTTAAAATAAAAGCAAAACAAAAATACACAAAACTAATAAAAATTTCAAGTTGAAAATAACTTGATCATAGTATATTAGGTTTAATAATTCACTAGGTTTAATAATTCACTAGGTTGTAAAATAGTTTTACCTTTTAAGCGAGGTACCACCCACCGTCTTACACAAAGTAGTCATTAACTAGAGGAAAAAGAAACTGAAATGATGACTATTTGAAAATAACTTGATCCTATGGGGAATTTTATCACCTACATCCATAAGCATAATGGATGTGATTTCATACAGTAAAATTTCCCTTTCTCTATTAATGGTACTATAATGTCTGGTGGGAATCAATCTTGAACACAAAAAGTATTACAAAACACAAGCAATCTTATCCAAATACTTGGCTTCAAATCCCTTATGTATATCACAAGTATATATCCATTTAGGCTCTTGTATAGTTAAGCTATCAATTATGTAGTATAATCAATATTATTTAAATAATTTTCATACTCACCTTGCTCAATATTCACCAAATAGTAACAAGCATTTTTATCATTTGGCCCAAAAGGTACTAGTACATCCCATACTTTTATGAAATTATCTACAGTGTTGGTAACATTCATATAGAATTCCAAAATAATGGTTTCAATAGTAGCAACATGTTGTTTTCACAAAAAATTTCCATCTTAGAATTGTTATGACATCAATTATTCCCTTAGTTCCAAAATTAAATTCCATCCCTCCTCTCAGGTATAAAACCTTTATTCACTTCTGTTGCTTTATCAAGGTGTATTTCGACCTCAAAGTTGAAAATTTATGATCTATCATATTCTTTAGAAGTTGAAACCTCTTTTCCTTTCTTACTTCTTTTTTATGCCATTTTCAAAAATATAATAATATCTAAAGTTTAGTGGTTCACAAAAAATCCAGATAACAACACATATTATACCAATTTTTTTCTAACTCCTTTTGTCATAATTAGGGTTTTGGAACTCGTAAAAATCATAAGTATTCCATAAATTTTAGAGAATTAATTTAAAAACTTAAAATATAAAAACATATGAATACTTACTTGTGTTCTTGTAGATTGAAGAACACCCATTTTTGAAGATAAAGATTTCTTCATTTTGTTGAAAATTTTTGAATTTTTTTTAAATGGGTAGGAAATATATAGGAAAGGGATTTTTGTGAAAGATTTTGAAAATTTATTGAAAAAGGTGGGATTTTTAGGGGTAATGAGGTGTTTGGTGAGAGATAAAGTTAAGATTTGTGTGGAAAATATGAGAAAAGGGGAGAAAAATGAGAATGATTTTGCGTGGGGAGGCTTTTCTATCCAGAAATTGTAAGCGGGCCATGATACAGAAAAAGGCATGTTGCAACGCGAACATTTTAACTTTAATTCATTTTTGAGCAGAAAAATCTATGCCACGGTGCAAGCAAAATCATGCTGCAATAGGAACATTTGAAATTTAATCCTATTTTAAACAAAAACCCCATCTTGTGGTGCATGAAAAAGCATGACATGGCGCGATTCAAAACTTTCTTCTCACTTATTCTAACATCAACTCCCCACTCTCCCTTTTATCTCTTTTTTTAACAATAAAATAACCACACAAAAATAAATAAATAATAAAATAACAACATAAAAATAAATAAATAATTAAATAACCATTTAAAAATCTATTTTTTAAAAATAAAAACAACAAAATAACAAATAAAATCAATTGAAAGTAATAAAATAAAATAAAATAATGGGTTACCTCCTATTCAAGACTATATTTACCGTCTTTGGTGAGATATTGCTTGGGGAATTTCATCTTTTTGCAAACTCAATATCCCCATGTTATTGAGTTCTATTTTCTATTCTAGCAACTATTCCTTGCCTTGCTTAGTTAGTTGCTCCATCTATACTTCCACCTTTTTAATGAAAGCCTCCATAGATTCTAACCTTTGTTAGTTAATGGGTTATGTCCCATTAACTTAGATGTAAGTATTCAAGTTGTCCTCTAGAGTTAGCATGTTCAGAGGATTCTTAGGCATTTTTTGGTGGAGTTGCTCGCCTAATTGATTTGAGTTTTGTTCAAATTAAGGCTTATTTTGCCTCTATAATAAATTGGGACGATTTCTCCTCCTTGTGATGACTCTATGAAAGTAGAGATACGTTTTTACTTAATACTTACTTGTTTTATTTAATAATTAGTATTATTAAGGCATAAAATATTAAAATATAAACTTTTTAGTGAAAAAGGGGTGAAAATATAATTTTTGGAGTTTATGGGATTTTTTGGAATTTTTATGAATTTTTAAAGTAGGACCAATCAGGAGCTGCAAGTGGCTTGCAACGTAAGCATGAGAGTTGACTAGGCAAGCCACACAAACGCTGTGTAAGCACGGAGAGAGAATCACGCTACACCAGGTGTGAGGAGGATGAAATGCATGCCACGTTTTAGCACGATGTTCAATCCGAGTTCAAAGTGGGTCAAACTTTGTTACCACGTGTCACCACCTGATTGCTTGTCACTTTCCACCCGTGCACCACATATTTGTTTCTACGAATCACGTTGTGCCGTGTGGCACTAATTCAGTGAGGGTTGACTCTGATCGGTCTCCCCTACCACCCATCGCTCTCTGATTTGCTCAATAAATTTTCCTCACCACGTGTCGCACTATGATTGGCTAGTGTTGTTTGTTTTGCTTGTTTTAATCTTAGCCCTTGATTTAAAGTTGAATTGATGGTCCAGATCATACTTGAGCTATTTTTAAGCCCCTAATCCCTCCATAAACCCTAAGGGCCCATCACTAGCATAATTTTGATCAATTTTTGGAGCTAAGAGATTGAGAGGAGTTTAATCTTAGCCCTTGATTTCAAGAGGAGTTTAAGAGTACAATTCAAGATATTGATTGTATTTCTTTTTTTTTTACTCTTTTATTTATCAATCTGTATGTCTTTCTTTATTAAGTACATAAGTTTTATGAACACAATTATGTGTAATTAATTTATTAATCTAGGGATTTATGAACCCAATTTTCATCATGTGATGATATAATATTTTACCCCAATTATAATTATAATTATATTATTTAATCTAATTTGTATGCTATTAGTTGTGTGGCTAACAATTTATCAATAGAGACAATTAAATAGATTTGAGAGAATTATTTAATTGTTTGTCTTGATTAAATAACATGCATAGTTTCTAGGCAGAGATGTATGATTCTTATGTGTGATCCATAATTGATGAACTTAATGAATAGTATGCAATTTAATTGGCATGAGAGTGTGATTAAATTAATTACTATATGATGTATAGTTTACTTGAGAAAGGAATACATGTTTGGTTAGATCCAATTGATCATGTAATTAATTGATAATTATATTGAGAGGATTTTAGCGATTCATATGTTTAGAAAATTTAGGGATTAAGTATTCTTAGATATTTTCTCATAAATCTTTTTAGTTACCAAATCTGATTTAATTAATCATTGCTATTTACTTTTAGTTATTTTAATTTTTCCTCATTAAAATATAAAAATACAAAAAAAAATTTATGTTTATTTTTTTAAGTTTTAAAAATTAGTTTTTAATAAAATAATCTCCGTGGGAACGATCTTTTCTTATCATTGTATTACTTGTTACGATACATATACTTACATATTCATTGCACACACTGTGTGACGATCAAGATTTTAGCGCCGTTGTCGGAGACTATAAATATTAGAAATTAATAATTGTTTTATTAATTTTTTTATTTTAGTTAATTTTCTTAATTTATTATTTTTATTTTTATTTTTATTTTAATTTACTTATTTTCTTTTAGTAAATTATTTATATATTTTAGTAAATTTCTTTTATTTATTTATTTTTTAACTTTAATTAATTTATTTAGTTGTTTATTTTTTTAATTTTTAATTTTAATTTAGACACATTCTTTAGTGCTATTAGAAGCATATAGTAGAAAATGACTAGCAATAATTATCAATTGTCAATGAACGAAATGATAGCCACAAGAAGAATAAGGAGAATGCATGAGGTAAATGATATCATAGCACTTACAACTCAAGCGTGATCTTTGATAAATATTTTGAAGGTTCAAAACTCGCCAGTGAGTATAAACCAAGTCCATGATTCAAGTGTGTCATGTGTGTTTTGTGATGGAGCCCATTTGTTTGATAATTATTTATGTAATCCTAAATTAGTATTTTATGTGGATAATGTGAATCAAAACAATAATCTATCCTCAAACACATATAACCCAGGATGGAGACAACATCCAAATATTTCTTGGAATAACAACAATTAGGGTGGTAATTAATTCAACTGTCAATCATTTCCACCACCTAGTTTCCAAAAACCACAACAACCACAAGCCCAAGAAAAGAAGCCATCTAAGGAGGACAATACAAATGCCTTTATAAGGATGATGAAAGATTTCATCCAATCATTTAATATAAAAATGTCAACTCAAAAGGCTTCAATTCAAAATTTGGAGAACCAAATGGGGTAACTTGCACAGGCTAAGTCAAAGGCCTCAAGATAACCTTCCAAGTGACACAATTTTAAACCCACGAAGAGAAGGTAAGAACCAGTGCAATACCATAGGCTTGAGGAGTGGTAAAACTTTAGAACAAGAACATAAGACAGAAAAGGATGAGGAGGAACTAGTGGATAAAGAGAGCACTAAACAAGAAATAATTCAGCCAAAGAAAAACAACCTTTATAAACCCACTATTCCTTTCTCTCAAAGACTACAAAAGTAAAAGTCAAGTACTTAGTTTTCAAAATTTTTGAGTCTTCAAGAAGCTACACATAAACATACCATTTGTAGAGGCACTTGAAGAAATGATGTCTTATGCCAAATTTATAAAGGATATACTATCAAAGAAAATGAGGCTTGGAGATTATGAAACAATAATCTTGACTAAAGGTTGTAGTGCCATCCTTAATAGAAAATTACCACAAAATTGAAAGATCCAGGTAGTTTTGGCATCCCTTGCACTATTGGGAACATTCATTTTGGCAAGGCACTATGTGACTTGGGTTTTAGCATTAACCTCATGCCATTATTGGTCTTCAAGAGATTAGGGGTTGGTAAAGTCAAACCCACTTCAGTAACATTACAAATGGTAGATAGATCAATCAAGAGACCTCAGGATATGATAGAAGATTTTATAGTAAAAGTAGACAAATTCATCTTTCTGGCAGACTTCATTATGCTAGACATGGAAGAGGATCATGACATTCCTATCATATTTGGTCATCCATTCTTAGCAACCAGAAGAGCACTCATTGATGTACAAAAAGGTGAACTTACAATGAGAGTGCAAGATGAACAAGTAATGTTTAAAGTTTTTAAAGCATCTAAACCCCTAACATTGATAGTGCAAATGAATGCTTAAGGATAAGTGTTATTGAATATGGGGATAACTTAAAAGACTCTATTGACTCACCCATACTTAAGACTATTACATGTGATGCTATGAACAAGGACATAAAATTTTAGCTTTGAAAGTATGGCATCGAAGGTTGACATTGTAGACTATGTGAAATTTTTGGAGGAAGCGCCAAGCCACGTGATAGCTCTACTAATTATGGAGAATTTTGAGATAGGATCAAAGCTCAAAACATCAATTGAAGAGCCACCAAGTTTTTAGCCTACATTTTCACCCTCATATCCCTAGTCAAGTATAAAAGTGAAAGAGTCCAATGGAGAGGTGAAAAAGATATTAGAAATACATAAATTGGATGAGTTACGGTGGAGTGCATATAAGAATGCCAAAAAGTTCAAAAAGAAAACAAAAATATGGCATCAGAAGAGAATTGAGCACTGTGTTTGCAAGCTAGAACATAAGGTATTATTGAACAAATTAAGACTCGAATTGTTTCCAGGCAAACTCAAAAGTAAATGGATATAAAAGGGATATGCCTTAGGACTTGATATGACCATCTAATCAAGGACGTTAAATGTGACACTAGTTGGGAGGCAACCTAACATTATTTTACTTATATTTTCATTGTTTTTGTTTTGTAGGTGAATAAATGTGGAGAGCAATGGCGTAACAAGAATGAGCATTTCAGTGACAGATATGGTGTGCCATGATTAAGGGAGTTTTCTTTTCTTTTACCTTTTCATATTTTTATATGAATATTGGGGAAAATGTGCAATTCAAGTTGGGGGGTGGGGAGGTAAATTCATTCTCTACATTAAGTTTTCTACTATGCATTTTAAATTTTTAGAAATTTTTTTAGGGATTTATTTTTTATTTTTAGGATGTTTTATAATCATGACTCGGGTAGAAATTGATAAAAATATGGAAACTAAATGCATACATGCTTGATATGAAACATATAAAAATTGGTTGTCATGACTAGGATAAGGAATGTAACATATTTGTTAAGGTATTTATATTAATCATATGATATGCTTGCTAGTTTTGATTGAATTGATTCTAATTTTTATGCACATGTTCATGATTGATTTTGGTGTGCTTATTGAGAGAAAATTTGTAGTGAGTTGATGAGATCTACTAGGTTTTAGAATCTATTTGATCATCCCTTGAGGTGAAATCCTAAATAGTATTTAGCAAGAGAAATAATTTAGGTCTTCTTTGGATCGATTTAGATTTTCAAGCTAACCATTGTTAATATCTTTAGTCACCCATTTGAGCCTAACAAAGAACCATTCATATCTTTAAGCCACATTTTATGCCTAACTAATAAGCATTACCTTTATCCTTGCATTTTTAACTTGTATGAAAAGAAAAAAATTGCAATCGTGTGTTATTCTATAGAATAAGGTGAAATGTAATGCACCTATAAAAAAGAAGAAGAAGGAAAACTCACAACACAATTATCCTTCTAAAGAAAAAGAAAAAATAATTGAAAATAAGTTTGGGAGTGTTGTGAAGTTATAAAAAAAAGAGAAAAAAGATGTGGAACAAAAGAATATGAAAAGAATGACAAAAGAGGGTGCATTGAAATATCAAGTTAAAACTCAACTGTAGTTAAAAAGTGCATGATGAACAAAAAGAAAGCTAAGGTGTAGAAAGAGCCTAAGTGTCTTCATTTATCGATCCCTACCTAAGCCTTACATTAGAACCATGTAAAGTCCTTATTGATCTTGACCTAAATTCATATTTATATTAATTGAGAGGGATGTGAAAAATAGACTTATGAGACTTGTTCTAAGATTGAATTGATTAGCATGCTCATATAGGTTGATTTCATGAGTGCATTGGATGATATCATGTGCAACACACACATACACAAATCAATTTAATTGTTAAAAACCTTGCATATCCTTGTATTAATTGAGCATTGATTGATGAATATGTGAACCTCCTAATTATAAGATTGTACAACTTTTGAGAGAGATAATTTTCGTGAAATATGCATGTACTAACAAAAGTATATTTATGAATATACTACCCATATTATTATTTTATTTAGTTATACTGAACTTTACTTGAGGACAAGCAAAGATTTAAGTTTGGCAGTGTGATAACTCTATGAAAGTAGAGTCATTAGCATATTTTTTACTTAATATTTACTTTTTTTATTCAATAAATAGTATTTTTGAGGCTAAAAATATTAAAATATAATTTTTTTAATGAAAATGGGTGAAAATATAATTTTTGGATTTTTGGGATTTTTAATGAATTTTTAATGTTGGACCAATTAGGAGCTGCCACGTGGCCTACCACGTAAGCATGGGAGCTGACTTGGTAAGCCATGCAGACGTCACATAAGCACGGAGAGTGAATCATGCTACGTCGTGTGTGAGGATGACGAAATGTGTGCCACATGTCAACACAACGTTTAATCCAGGTTTGGAGTGGGTCAAACTTTGTTACCACGTGTTGCCATCCTATTGCTCATCGCTTACCACCTATGCACCATGCCATATGTTTCCGCTAATCACACCATACCACGTAGCATTGATTCAATGAGCGTTGACTATGACTGGTCTCCCCTACCACTCGCCACTCTCTGATTTGCTCAATGAATTTTCCCCTGTCATGTGTTGCACTATGATTGGCTGACGTTGTCAATTTTGCTTATTTTGATCTTAGCCCTTGATCTGAAACTGATTTGACGATCCAAATTGCACCTGCTATTTGTAAGCCCCTAATCACTCCATAAACCCTAAGGGGCTATCATTAGTATAATTTTGGTCAATATTTTGATCTAAAAAGAGAGAAAAATATTAAAAAATTCAAGATGGGACACAATTTTAGTGGAGATTAACACTACAATTCAAGAGATTGATTGTATTTCTTTTTTTACTCTTTTCTTTATCAATCTTTGTCTTTCTTTATGAAAAACATGAACTTTATGAACACAATTATGTGCAATTAATTTATTAATCTAGGGATTTATGAACCCAATTTTCACCATGTGATGATCTAATATTTTACCTCAATTATAATTTAATTATATTATTTAATCTAATTTGTATGATATTAGTTGTTTGGCCAACAATTTATCTATAGTGGCAATTAAATAGATTTGAGAGAATTATTTAATTGTTTGTCTTGATTAAATAACATGCATAGTTTTTAGGCAGAGATATATGATTCTTATGTATGTGATCCATAATTGATGAACTTAATGAGTAATATGCAATTTAATTGACATGAGAGTGTGATTAAATTAATTACTATATAGTGTGTAGTTTACTTGAGAAAGGAATATATGTTTGGTTAGATCCAATTGATCATGTAATTAATTGATAATTATATTGGGAGGATTTTAGCGATTCACATGTTTAGAAAATTGGGGGATTAAGTATTCCTATATATTTTCTCATATATCTTTTTAGTTACCAAATCCGATTTAATTAATTATTACTATTTACTTTTAGTTGTTTTAATTTTTCCTCCTTAAAATATAAAAACACAAAAAAATTGATTTTATTTTTTAAAGTTTTAAAAATTAGTTTATAATAAAATAATATCCATTGGAACGATCTTTTCTTATCATTATATTACTTATTGTGATATGTATACTTCATGTGTGGATATCACTAGGATTGTAGGTGTTAGCATTGGGATCATACGTTGGTCTTGGCTGGTATCCCTCCAATATATTGCTCTACTTTGGTGTAACACTATCTTTTTCTTGATAGGGATAGACATCAATTCCATATCCTTAAGAACTGCATAGGTCACATTGTTCTTATTTTGTTGTAAGAAGCGCAACTTGCTTAGTTGATTGTGCAAGTTGCATTGGAATTTCACTTTAGAGGTCTTCTATTGGGAATTAGCACTCAACATCTCAAAGATATTATAAGTCTCTAAGGTAGTCTTTTCTCCCAAAGCTCTCTAACAACGTTATCAATAATGAATTAACATTGTGGTGTCAATCCATCGTAGAAAAACTAGTTCTATAGCTATAGGGGATAGTTATGGTAAGGGTATTGAGTAAGAAATTTTTTGAACCCATCCCATGCTTCATGGAAAGGTTATCCCCATATCTAAGAAAAAATATCAATCTTAGCTCTCAACTTTGATGTTTTTTGGTGAGAATAGAATTTTACCATAAACTTATTGTATACATCCTCTTAGGTCATCAAGGAACCTAGGAGAAGTGAAATTATCCATGCTTTAGCCTTATCTTTAAGGATGTAAATGTAACACTACATTATGAATTGGTCCTCAATGAGTACACCGAGTTGGAATGTTTGGATTGTTGAGAGTAAAAGTCTTTAATGAAAGATAACGAGTCTTCATTAGGTAGTCCATTGAAGGAAGATAACATGAAAAAAAATGAATGCTTCTCCATTTATAGTTCCAAGCAGCCTCATCTAGTTGGATTGAGGAAATAGCAATGCCAATTGTTGGCATTGCGTACACTTTCATTATTGTTTTCCTAAGTGGTGAATTTCTCCCCATAATTGATTAATGGTTCAAATGTAGGGTTAAGGTTTGGTTCAAAATTTGTTCATTTAAAGTTTGTGAGACCTCAAAGTCCAACCTTCCTCATAATCTAGTGGGCCTATTTATGTTATTTTTATACGGTGTCAGAGGGTACACTAAGGACCTCCTACCTCGTATAAACTTATAAAAACAAAAATTTAAATCACCTATAAAGTAGAAAAAGTAAAAAGATAAAATAAATATACAAGTATATAACACATTACATGTTTGTACACAGAAATACTAAACGTGTAGAAATTAAAAGAATATAATGCTACAATGTTACACATTTTAGTAAAAGAAAATAAATTATACAAGAAATAATTTAGTACATAAAGTACAAGAAATAAAATAACTAAAGAATTAGTAAATAAAAGAAAAGAAAGTTAAAATAAAATTAAAATTTAAAATAAATGAAAAAGAATTTTTTAAGTAAATAAAATCTTAAAAATTTTAAGTGTTTTAAGATTTTAAGATTTTAAAATATAGTTATTATTATTATTATTAAATAAAATAATTTTTATTTTTTATTTGAAATAGAAAAGAAAAGAAAATTTATGAAAAAATTGGTTTTTTAATAAAATAAAAAATTTTCAAATTCAAAATATCCAAAATTAATTAATAAGATACATATTTTAAGATTTTAAATAAAAATTATAATAATATATAACATAATATGTTTTCAAATTTTGATAATAAAAATTTAAAAATACTATTCCGCCTTGACATCGGTGCCAAAACTTTGTGTACAATTTTTTTGTGATTTATAAAATAGCTCACAAGTGCCCAAATAATTTATAGCAAATAATAAGTATACTTCGAAAGTCAATCTAAAGAGGAATCATGTGGATTTTAAATAATTCAAAAAATTCTTAAAAACAAAAATAATAGCCTAAACATCTTGTCATGATTGTTTTAATTAGGAAATTAAACATTTATCATGTATTGGAGAACTTATGAGATACATTAGCTTGTTAATTATGCTTGCTTAATATTAATTTGGATAGTAAAGACATGAATTATGATTGTTGTTTCTCCTTTTTTAATAAGATAATATCCTAAGGTAGGGATCAAATTCTTTTGTTAATAAAAAACCAATTAATATCCTAAGGTTAGGATTACCAATTGATTTATTATTAAATTATGATTTATTTCTAAGGAAGTAATCAACCATCTAATTACAGTCTAAGTTTGGGCATTTAATTAGACTTTCTTTCAATGTGTCAAAGTTAGGTTTAAATTTAAGTATCTAGAAACTAACTTTTAGATTTTAAAACTACTATTAAGGATATTTTTTCAACATATCTTTCAATAATAATTCTTAATTTTTTTTTGAAATAAAGTTCGCTAATGATTTGAATAATCAAATCCAAGATATAAGAGTTGACTCTAAATCAGATTTATATAATAAAATCCTAAATTTAACTCTCTTATTTATTAAAAAAAGTACTTAATTAATATATTTTTCTTTTACAAGCTTCATTTAAATCTTGATGAAGAAAATAAAAATTAATTTATTTTACAAAAATGTTTATCTACTTTAATATTTCACAAGCATAACAACATTACAAATAATCTGTAGTATTTTCAGTTAGACATGCTTAATTTGATAAATGATCAATAGATTAAGTATAACATGTAAAAATAACATATAAAGATAATTGAAAAAGAATACATTTAAGTTATACCTCAACAAAAAATCTTTAAACAGAGTTTCCAACATTGTTTATTGAATTAAAACTAAAGTTACTACATAAAATAGAATTGTTCAACTTTCAAATAAGAGAAGAACTTTTAAACTACTAAAAAGTAAAGCTAAGAAAACTTAAGAGGTGGAAGGGATTAAGGATAAGGGACATGGATTACAATATAGAAAGGGGTCTAATTTAAGCGTGTAAAAAAGGAGAAAATTATGTATCAAATGGCTAGTGCCATAGCACACATTTCTTTCATATCAGGGCATGCCAAGGTTGTAGCTCGATTTAATACATACGGGCCGCAACACCTAATATTTTCACGTTATGGTTTGCATCAATTCTGGAATGTATAAATTCAATCCATTAGCCTCACACGTGACACATAAAAAATCCATAATGTGTCCCACATTGTTTTGATTAACTTGGAACCATATTTTTTGTATATTCCTTTTTTTAATGGTTTGGAACATATATATGGTTTATATATGTTTATCTTTTTAAGCGTCAATGTTGTAATGGAATGCTTTTAGATACTATTCTTTAAGTGCTGATTAATTAAATTATTTTGAAGTCAAAATACTTGAAAAATAACAAAACATATATATGATTTTAAGAAGATAGATTTGTTTTAACTGATAGTAAAACTAAGTAAATACAAATCTATTTAACCATTTAACATACATTAAATCATGATATATTTAGTGATTTTAAGCACTTATCGACAACGTTTTCCTTTGCATCGAGTTATAGGAATTTTGTCATAAATTGTAGCTATCATTTATTGAATTGAACATACTGAACTAGAAATAGACCCAAATGTTAATTCTTCTTCAAGGTCTTGATCAAATGATTGGATCTTATTCTCGATCAAGTACAATAATTTCTCAACTGGATTGAAAATAATGGATTAGGATTTTATTATACTTTGGGCCATTAAATACTTGAAGGAATTTTATGTGGCAAAGTTAATAGTCTGATTGGCAGTCATATAAATATTTTGATAACTAAGATGAAGTTTTCTAAAATAGTCCTCTTAACCTTTAGACAATCTTTTCTAACAACAATCAAATCTATCATAAACCTTTTATCGATAATAATCCATACATGGAAAGGATAAAGACATAAGCATCACAATTCTAAGGTAAGGATCACAAAGGTAAACCTTTGTTGTATCTAGTAAGAAGATGTAAAAATCAATGATGTTGGTGTTATTTTACCATTCCTTCATTCATTTACCTTTTCTCAAATGTTAAATCTTATAAACTACCTTACTTCATATATTCCTCTTAGAATCTCTTCTAATGTCCTTTCTGTTTGTAACAATTCAATTTTTTAATACAAGGGGTAGACCTTTCTAATGTTTTACTCAAGCACTATTTTGAAGGAAGACAAAATCAAACAAGTGTAATCCTTTTGTAATTCCTTGGAAACAGATGCTAATAATGAAAAAAATCTTGGCACCGGTACTAGTGGCAAATGAATATTGGTTGTATTTTTTAAAAACCTACATAATCTTCCTTCAACTTGAGAAATTAATTGAGTTGTAACCTAAAACTACACCAATAGCTATTTCTCATTAATTATTGAAACTAGTGGAGAAAGGAGTTAAGAAAAGGGTTGATGAATTATTGGCAATATGATTCGCTTAACCAAGATCATCACCTTATGGAACGCCTATTCTGAAGGATGTAAATTTCAACTAATGCATCGATTATCATCAAGCAAAAAATGTGATTGGATTATTTGATCAACTCGAATATGTAAGCTTTCAATTCAAAACATCAACACTTATAAGTTAAGTGAATCAAATAGACCAAAACTACTTTTCAACCTTAGAAAGAGAACTATCACAGAATGAGAACTTATAGAAGTACTACCCTAAATGAATAGAAATCAATAATTTTACAAGAAAATTTGAGAAAAGTAATTTTTGAGACAATGATACCCCTCACACAATTGAATTAAAAAGAGATCAAACAAATCATCTAAATGTGGAATAGCTTTATAAGAGTCAAAAGTGAGATTATTGATTGCATTAATAATTGTTGTATCAATGAATGAAGCATCACATGTAGTGTATTAACACATCACATAAAGAAGTTGGAGATAATGAATGTTTGAATAGAGATCTATAAAATTTTAGAAAACATATGTATCTAGAACGTCTTGGAAAATTTGAAGCATCATTTGTTTGATTTTGAAAGATGAACTACATTTGCTTGAAGAAAGATGACAAAAATCTATGTCACTACAAGAGAGTGAAGAAAATTTAAGGAAACCAATGTCGATAATTGTGAATATTAATCAAATAAGATCCAATGGGAAAACATCAATCAACTTGTGATAATAGTGATATCAGCACAACATATAGAGGATTTGATGATAGAATTGTTAAGTCATAATAAATCAAAGTATATAACACATCGTGACACATGAGTTAAGAAACAAGGAACTAGTAAATTATTTTATTTTCCATGGAAATGTGGAGAGGAAATATGAGTTTAAGTAGAATTATGGATGTAATATCTTCAAGGATTACGATTCCATTCTACAGCCTTATCTAAACAAAACAAATATAGTAACATATGTTTTGAGTTGAAAGTCAAAATTTTCACACAAATGATGATGGTACCTAGCAAAAAGCCTAGAAGGATAGAAGGATTATGAGATGGATTTGAAAACATGTATAGCTTGATGTCTAGACACCATAATGTGAAAACATCTCGATTTAATGATCCTAAAATTGTAAAAAATGGCAAAGATTATCGGGTGAGGAGAAATAAGAGATTGATAGACTTTTACTAATGGGGCATTTTATTTTCATGATAAGATAACGGTTCTAGATGAAGAATTTTTATGGAAAGGAACCATGGAGAAAAATGTAAAAAATTTACTATACATCCTAAAAGTACACGATGTATCATAATTTTAAGAGGACTTATTAGTTGAGCATAATGAAAAAGAACGTAGATTAATTCATAGTAAACTACATTTGATGACGATAAGATAAGACTTGATATTCGATGAATGATTTTAGAGAGATTGTGTGAATGCATAACATATCAAAGTCAATTGTGATATGTAATTTTTCCTTTTATTTGTAGAATTGTTATGAGAAGCATTGTGAATGGAATTGTTGCATAGTGCAGTATATCATACTAAAACTAATGGGTAGTCTGAAAGGATCATTCAAATTTTAGAAGAGATATTGCCGGCATATGTTATGAAGTTTAGAAGAAATTGAATCAAACATATATCATTAATCGATGTCACCTATAGTAGTTGTTATACAAGTATTACGATAACCCTTGATGAAGCCTTATATGAATGACTCCATAGATTTTTGATGTGATAAGTTGGAAGAAAGAGTTATAATACAATAAAGATTTGTCTTAGTACATGATCTAAATCATACAAGATAAGCTTCACATAGCACAAAATTGGTATAAGAGTTACATTGATCATAGACAATGACCTTTGCATTGCAAAGAGGATGATTATATTTTTCTTTGTTTTAGGATAAAAACAAAGTTAGTACCTCATTACATCAAGCCATTTTCAAACTATTAAAAGAATTATAGAGATAGTATATAAATTAGACTTATTCTGGACTTGTCACAAGATTATAGTAGTTTTCACACATATGACCTACTAAAAAGTCTCAATTGAATCAAGTGGTTTTCTTGATTGGATAAAATTTCCGTCATAGGAAGATGTGTCATATGAAGAAAGAACGGTGGTGATAATTGATTCCCAAGTCAGAAACTTGAGAAGAAAAGCAATATCACTAGTAAATGTTTAGTGGAGATATCATAGCAATGTGGATGCAACTCCAAAATTAGAGATTGAAATCCATACGAAACATCCTTACTTAAGGGGTAGGATTTTAAAATCCTAGAAATTTTAGTAAATTATAAAAGTAAACTTAAATAAATTTTTAATAATATTTTATGGTGTAGGGATGTATTAGGAATTTTTTGTGTGATAAAATGGATCTGATGTGAAAAAATAGAAATTTTTTATTGTAGCTTGTTGAGGCCTCATCGGCCGATGAGCCTTTACCAAAGGTTAGTGAGGAAATTACATAGTCATTGAGCCTTGTTATGGTCTTGTTGTGGTACCCGACAAGCCATCAACGAGGGTGGTTGGCGAGGTGTAGTTTTAGTTATAAATTGGCACATGGATAGCTCATTTTTTCACTCTATATTTTTCCACTCTTCCCACTCTCTCTAAAAGTTTCTTTCTTTAATATTTGTTTTTGTTTTTGGTATATTTCAAAGAACATTTTAGGGATAAAATATCAAGAAGTTTGGGTTCAAAAGAATAGTGATAGAATAAATTCTAAGTAGGGGTTTCTACTCTAAATTTTTAATTCATTCATTTTTTCATAAAATATCATTCATCATATGTTATAAATGAAAAGGAAAACTAGATGCCATGATTTTTACTAGCAATGTTATAAATACTGTTAAAAATGAGATACTCATTATAGACATTTTTATATGCCTAAATGAAAAATATTTGATAATAAAATGAGTATTAATTTTTGATATGAAATGAGTATTAAAAACATTACACATGAAATGAGTATTAATTTTTCATGGAGAGTATACCTATATATATATATATATGTCTTATGGAGATAGGCTACTAGTTACACAACATACTATTTTTAATGGATTATAGGTATGCAATTGCATCATATGTATTCTCATAACTTTTCCATCTATAGTGCCTTGGATTTTTGATCACTAATGAGCCTCAGAATTGAACTCCTCGTTGTGTCTCAGAGTTTGTTGTCTATTGAGTTTTAGAGTTTGATTACACATGGGCCTCAAAGTTGGAACCCTATTATGTCTTAGAATGGAGCCCCATAGAATAGGTCCTATATGATGTTGATTTGATCAATAAATGTGCTCATATATATTTTGAATTATGATCGTACATGGGGTTAGAGGCATACCCTTATGTGACTTGGAGGTTCACCTCGCATGTGCCCATGTATTTACATATGAGGTTGCACATCATAAATATGGATTTATAATTGCATAGCATATTTTATATTGTATGAGCATGCATTAGGATACCCAAAATATACACTTCCCTAGTTTCGAAAGCGAGGAAGTACCAGTATACTTGACTTTTATAATTAAAATCTCCCCAGACTAAAACTGATGATAATGATTACTTCTATTCATGAAACTTATTATTAAACAACATGCATCATGAATATTTATTTGTTATAATAATATTTTAGAGTATAATTTTACTAAACTGTAAGCTTACCCCTACTCTTCCTTTACCTTTTAGCTATAACTATTTGAGATAGCTGTGGTAAAGACATGAAGGTCTTTCATAGAGAATTTAGACATTGAAATTTTTGACCTTAAATCTGATTTATTTTATAAGATATTATAAATTATGTTTAGGCAAGTGAGACCACTCTGATTTATTGAATTTTAATTGACTTTATAAATTTTTATGAATTTATATTGAATTTTGCCTTTTAAATAGAAAATCTTTAAGGATATCCAAATTGGTTATAAAGAATTGATTTTTAATTCATTTTTCGTGACTATTTAAGAATTTTTTAATATAATTATCTTTCAAAATTCGTGTACCCCTATTTTCGGAGCGTGATCAATGCACTACCATCACTCAATAGTGAAATTTTTCATAGCAAGCACTGGTTAATTATTATAATTTAAAATTAGAGCATTATGCTCCACCGTGCAACTCTTCCAAGTCTAACGACTCTCGTCCCTCTATTTGACCACAAATAAGTGATGGTGCATCTTGTGTTCTCATCTCCAAAGTTGTTTCTTATAATGGCTTTCAAAACAAAAATCTTGGGCTCAATTGATTGTTATCGCCCCTCTTGAAAACTCATTTGAGTTTTTTTCTAGAGCTATTTTGCCACGTATCTGTAAGGAGTCAAGTGTTAGAACTTGTAAAGTTTCCCCAAAGGATGAGGAGGATGGAGTTGACTCATGTTTTCTTTATGTTTTTTTATTTTTCTTTATGTTTTTTACTCTTTTGTTTTTGATGTTATGTTTAGAGTTGCAAACTCTTTTTAATAGAAAATAAAATTTTATAAATAAAAAATGTGTATCTTTAACATGTGTGTTTAATCATATTTTCAGCATAGTTTGTTGATTTCATGTTGTATTATTATGTACTTTAATCTATCTCTATTAGTTGAATGAGTGAATAAGATTACTAGATTTTATATCTCTCTTCCTTAGATTAGGTTATTTCTTTGAATTTCTATGTCAAAAGGGGGAGAAGTTTCTATTGCATAACTCATTTTGATTGATGTGTGGTTTGCTCTATGTGATGTGAGTGTAGGTTTCATTGTATCATTGTTTCCTGACTTACATACACATTGGGGGGTGTAGCATGAAGTTAGGGGGTTACATGTTTGTGTTTCATGTTTTGAGTGTTCTTAACCTATCAATGTTTTCTAGTATATGGCTAACATGATAGTATTTGGTTAGACTACAAGACACTTATACATGATACGTTCAAAGGTTTATATTGTTTTATGTGTGCAAGTACATGTTGTAGTTACAGACTTTGGAGCTTGGTTGGATTTGTGAGATTAGACATGGAACATGGAGTGGTACATCAAGATGGATGTGTTGATTCATGAAAATAGATGTAGTACAACAAGATGGATGCATTGGAGTTAGGTGTGTTAGGATTATCTTGGTTATGAGTTAGAGTTGATTCATTGGAATGAACTCTCAATGAATGAACTCTTTTAGGTCATTTTGCATGAATATCTTATGTACAATGTTGTGTTTGTATAAGTTGCACAATGTTTTGCCATAGAATGCAAAAGGGGAAGATTTCATGTCCAATTGCTTTTGTGTTGGCATTTTCATGTGCAAAACAATAAGTCTATATGTTTTACGTAGTGTATTCTCATCCTCTATGTAAGGTCAATAAATATTGGTTCAATATTGTATAGACTCATATAGGATTAACACTTATGTTTAGGTCATGTATAATAATTACATTCATTTTTGTGTTTGTAGATATTTTTGGAAAACTTAGCATTTCTTCAAACAAAAACTATTTTTGAGTTCATTGATGCATGGAAAGATTATCTAATTTTTTTTTGCTATTATTGGTTTACCTGGTAATCACACCAAAAACTTGATGTGCCAAAATTAGGTGTACAAATTTTGTATAATTTATAAAATAGCTTGCAGTGCATGAATCACTAATAGAAAATTGATAAGTATACTTTCAAGGTTGGTCAAAATAGGAATCATATGGTTTTTAAATGATTCAACATATTCTAGAGAAATGAAAATAAAACCTAAACATGATGGCACAAAGATTTGGTTTAAAAATGTAATCTAATAAAAATAAAGATTCAATAAACGTTTAAGCAATTAAACATTTATCATGTAGTGGAGAATTTATGGGATACATTAACTAGTTAATTATGCTTGCTCAATATTTAAGTTATTAAAAATATGGATTAAGATTATTGGTTCTCTCTTTTTAATAAGAAAATATCCTAAGGTAAGGATTAGATTCTTTTGTTAATTAATTATCAACTAAAGTGTTTTGGTGAGGATCAATAGTTGATAACTGATAAAATTTTGTTTTATTTCTAAAAAAATAATAAACCGTTTAGTTGATGCTTTTGGTGGAGCTATCAATTTAAACTTTATCAAGGTGTCTAATTAGGTTTATGATTTAAGTATCTAAAACTAATTTTAAGATTTTAAAACTACTATGAAGTATATGTCGTTAATATATCCTTTAATAATAATTCTTGTAAAAATCCTTGAAATAGAGCATGCTTTGAAACAGATTTAGATAATAAATATCTAATATCTAAGAGTATTACTCTAAAACAGGTTCAAATAATTTAAATTTTAAATCTAACTCTCTTGTTTATTATGAATTCTTATAAAAATCCTTGTAATAGATTTAGATAGTAAATATCTAATATCTAAGAGTATTACTCTAAAACAGCAGGTTCAAATAATTTAAATTTTAAATCTAACTCTCTTATTTATTATGAAAAATATTGAGTCAACATACTTTTCTTTAACAAACTTTGGTTTTAATCTTGATGATACAATAAAACTTAATTAATTTTATAAAAATGATTAATCCACTTTAATATTTTACGAGCGTAACAATATTACTAATATCTTATATTATTTATAACTAGACAAACATAGTTTAATAAATAACCAATAAATAAAACATATAGCATGTAAAACAACACTTAGAGATAATTTGGAAAGAATATATTTAAATATACCTCAACAGAATTCTTTGAATTGCTTCTATTCTAGAAAATCTCCAAATAAAATTAATGTGTTGCTTATTGAATTGAAACTATAAACTATTACATAAACTACATTTTTTCTATTCCCAATTGAGAAAAGAACTTTGAACTCCTAAAAGAAAAAGCTGAAAATCTTAAGAAACTAAAAAATAAAAATAATAAGAAGGATGAGGCATATGAATTACAATGAAAATAGGATCCTATTTATAGGTGAAGAAAAGAAGAGAGATATGAATTTTTAGGCTGACACCATGGTATACAATTGTTTCTCACCACGACATAAATAAGCTTTGTCTCATACCGCATCATAAAGGATTTCACGCCGTGGCCCACTATGTTTTGAAATACTTGGAAACCTTGTTTCTTGTATATCCTTCTTTCAATTTTTAAAACATATTCAATGATTTATATATGTTATCTTTTTAAGTTACAAAATTATAATAAAGTGCTTAAAGTATATTTCTTCAAGTTAAATTATTTTAAAGACAAGAAATACCTAAAACCAACCATTATTTAAATAAAAAAATAATTGAAAATAAACAAAATATACCAGTGATTTTGCAAAAATAGATTTGTTTAATATGATAATAAAACTAAGAAAACATAGATCTATTTAATTATTAATCATGCATAAAATCATGATGTATTGAGTACTTTTAAGCACTTATCACAACCCTCAATTAGCTTCTTAATAATCTCTTAATAAGAATGTCAAAAAGTTAAAAACAAAAATTAGAAATAAAATTAAACTATCCTAAATCATTTTCATAGATTGAAACAATCGCATTTAGCATATGCAACAAACTTTTAAATCCCCAAGTTGTTCTAGTGGACGAGTTTAAGTCTCGTGAGAGTTTTCAGATATGATACCCACAATCATAAAAAATAATACAAAAATTATAAATAAAAACAATCAAATAACACATAAACAAATAAAATTTAAAAAAAGAAAAAACAACAACAAAATAATAATAAAAACAAAACTTCTCATGCTATTTAATTTCTTCTAAGTCAGCAATTAAAACCTATAGAATAAGTTATTTCAATATTATAAGCATTCATGATTTACTATAATAATTAGTTGAAAATCACTTTCATATTCAAATAAAAAAATGTATTAAAATAAAATTTACCTAATTTAATTGTATAAAATTTGCATTTGCGTTGAGTCTATCCTCACAAGACATACTCTTAATAACACTAATCCTATTGTTTCAAGCACTCATTCAAAGGTATATGCAAAAAGATTTTATGCATATAAATGAACTAGTAAGTTCACATGTGTATAAAGAATAAAAAACTCAAAGTGGTGCATCATATTGATCTTCTAAAATAAATCAAATAAAATAATTTTATAAAGAAATCAAATACTACTTTCATGCATTAATCAAATTCATCAAATAGAAATCTCAAGTAATATGCTTTTAGGAGATGAAGAAAATGTAAATGACTTTTTGGGGAATTATTTTCTCCAACTTTATAGGCTAATATTATTTAGTTTATACTATTCATTTTTCTAATTTTTTTAGACATATATATTTTTTTAGAGAAGGACCCATGTACAGACGATAAAATGACTAGCTAATTTGTGGACTTTTCTTTTATTGGTTTAGGTAACCCATATGCATCTCTTTTTTAGAAGTCACGCATGAATGATTGCATATACTTGCAATTTCTACTTAACTTATTTAACTTAAGTAATAAAAAAATATATGATACTCAATTAGATGTAAAAATCCTAACATTCAATGTAAAAATCTATAAAGGTCATCCAACAATTAGAATTGATAAGAAATGTGTTTAAAAGAGTCGAAAATATCATCATTCAGAATGGAAAGATAATGGCTTAAAATATATTTTCATAAGGTAGTTTCCACTATTTGATTCCTAAACACTGATTGTGGGTTAATTGTAATTTTAATATTTTATCATGAAATATTAACTATGACAAAACTATCTAATTATCATGCAATTTCAAGTAATGCAAAGAATTAATAATTTTCTAAAAAGACATGATAATTTTGTAATTCTTTTTTCAAAATAAACCAAAAATTTCTAATTCAATGAAAATAAATAAAAATACACAAAATGTAAATAAAAAAATAAAAAAGTTAACAAAGCAAAAATGTGAAAATATAAAAATTTCAACTTAAGCATAATTTTATAATGTATCTTTTCCTACTCATAACCTAGAACTTACATTGCCCTAATTGTAACAATTTGTAAATTAAAGATAAAGATTAATGAAAAGAAAATTTACCCATTTAATGATCCTATTCAGGAGTTGATATATAATTACAGTTGTATCCATGAATCCAAACATAAATATATTACATAGAAAGAAAACTGTGTACTTCTTTCAAATTTCAACAAATTGTTATAAAATTTAACAATTCTAATCATGTTCATAAAACAGGAAAAAAATAAATTCATTAACATAAAACAAATAAACAAATTAAAATAAAGAAAATAATATTACCTATAATGATGGGTTACCTCCCATCTACAGTCTAGTCTATCGTATCAGCAAGATGCATCATGTTGCTAAGGATTATATATCAATATTTCATCAATGTCTATTGTGTTGTGTTCTCTTTATAAATAAGGCTTCACATGTTGCCCATTAACTTTGAACGTTCCTTGAGTCTTAGGATTCAAAAACTCAACTGCTCTATGTGGAAATACTTGAAAAATTATGAATGGTCCACTCCATCTTGATTGTAGTTTTCCTAGAAACAATCTCAGACGATAGTTAAATAATAGAACTTTCATTCCATGAAGAAAAATCTTACGAACTAGCCTTTTATCGTGATAGCACTTTGTATGCTCATTGTACAACTTTGCATGCTTTTCCAAAGATTATTTTGTAAGGGATCATCCCATTGGGTGTTTTTTTATGCTATGCGATAAGCCCATAAGAAATCATTCAACTTGATTTCCTAGCCCTTCCTTGAAGAGGACACAATGCATTCCAACACCCATTTTATTTGCTTATTACTCACTTCCACTTGAAAGAAAGTTTGAGGATGATATGGAGTAACCACTTTGTGTGCAATGTTGAACTTCTTCTGTACCCCATCAAAGAGTTTGTTGTAAAAATGGTTCCCTCCATAACTTATATTTTCTTTAGGCATCCCAAACCTGCTAAAAATTGAATCCTTCAATAATTTCATAACAACGTTAGCATCATTAATTTTAATGGGTATAGCATATACCCGCTTGGAAATATAATCCAAAATATATTCATATCCAAATGATGAGGGAAAGAGATCCATAAAGTCAATTCCTCATACATAAAATAGTTCAACCTCTATCACATTGTGCCTAAAAAGTATTAGAATCTTTAAAAAGAGTAGGATACTAAAATCCAAATTGTAATACCTTAAAGGCCATTTCTTTACCTCCAAAATGACCATGCAATGAAAATCATGATAAAAGCTAAGATGCTCTTATATTCTTCTTAAGGAAAACACATCTGGATTATTTGATCTTGACCAATCTTAAATAGATTAAGGTCATCCAAAAGTATTGCTTGCAAGATTTTAATAATTTTATCCTTTCTAGAAAAGAAATGTTAGGTCTCAAAATACCAATAGTAAGATAATTAACC
This sequence comes from Hippophae gyantsensis, assembly GCA_030763125.1. Lineage (NCBI taxonomy): Eukaryota > Viridiplantae > Streptophyta > Magnoliopsida > Rosales > Elaeagnaceae > Hippophae > Hippophae gyantsensis. Next base: position 15,466,870 of record CM061036.1, read on the forward strand.
CTATCAATATACCATTTATTTGGACTATAGAAAATAAATGTTCATAAGGAAAAGTTTCAACAATTTCTTCTTTACTCTCATATTCAAGAGAATTGAATTCATAAATTAATCTAGATAAATTATCAACTACTAAGTTTTCCTTTCCCTTTTTATCTTTGATTCCTAGGTCAAATTCTTGTAAGAGTGAAACCCACTAGATTAGTCTTGGCTTAGCATTAGGTTTACTTAGTAGATATCTTAAAGCAACATAAGTACAATGCATAATTACTTTAGAACCTACAAAGTAAGACGTAAATTTATCCAAAGAAAACACAGCATCCAAAATTTCTTTTTCAAGTTCAATAATTTATTTGGGCATCATTTAGTGCTTTTCTAGCGTAATATATAACATGCACACTTTTGTCCACTCTCTGCCCCAAAACTACTTGGATTGCATAATCATATGCTTCACACCTAATTGAAAGGGAAGAGACCAATTAGGTGCCAAAAATATAGGGGTAGATGTTAATTTATCCTTTAATAAAAGTAGATGAGACATTCATCATTAAAATCAAAATAAAACTCATTTTTGATAGAAAATTGCATAAAAGATGGCTTATTTTAGAAAAATATTTAATAAATCGCGTATAGAAATCTGCATATCCTAAGAAGCTTCTTATCCCCTTAATGGATGCAGGGGGAGGTAACTTTGCAATCAATTCTATTTTTTCCTTGTCAATTTCAATCCCTTTGTTAGAAATAACATTTCCTAACACTATCCCCTATTGTACCTAAAATGATTTTTCTCCCAACTAGGTGTCAAGTTGCACAATACATCATTCTAAAACTAAAGTCAATTTATACACATCTTCCATTCAGGGATTGTTTGAGTGGACACCAGTTCAGTCTTATTATTTTTCACAACTATTTTACCAAATGTTTTTGGTTCCATATCACCAGACTAAATCATCTACTATTAGTAATTGGGTAAATTAATCCCACTTCTAAGAGTTTAAGGATTTTTTTTAACCACCTTTTGCATAATTGGGTTAAGTCTTCTAAGGGCCTCTAGAATGGATTTAGCATCATCCTCTAAATTGATCTTATGTATATACATAGCAAAACTAATACCTCTAATATCCCCGTTATTCCAACCTAAAGCCTTTTTAAAATTCCTCACCACCTTCAAAAGTTCATTTTCTTGGGTTTTGATTAAGAAGGGGGAAATAATAGTTGGATAAGTTTCCCCTTCTCTTAAAACACATATTTAAGGTGCTTAGGTAAGTCTTTAAGTTCTAAGTTAGGTGGAGTGGTCTCTTCCCCATATAGGGTTTTAGGTAGATCTAAGGGTATACTAGATTCTCTTATCAATTCAGCATTATCTAATAGATTATAATACCCCACAATATTCTCATCTAAATCCTCCTATACCTTTTCAACAGTTAAAGAAAGCTCCAATTTGTCTTTCATTCTATTCTACATTAAAGTATTATGTACAAGTATATCTATTGAATGAACATTATAGCATTTATCAATGGAAAAAATAGAAGAAAAAAGTGAATAGTTATTGACTTTAAGTGGACAGTCTCTCCTAAGACTGTCATTATTAAATTTCCATCTTGAACATTAATAATACTATTAGTAGTGGCCATAAATGGTCTATCAAGAAGTATTGTGTGCTTTTTGTCCAAGGGTGGGTTTTTCTCCATATCTAGAACCACAAAATCAATAGGAATTATGAGTTTTATCTACCTGTATAAGCACATCCCTAACCATTCCCATTTGGATATTTAATAGATCTATCTACAAGTTGAAGGGATATGGATGTAGGTTTAAGATTTCCCAAACCTAACTCTAAGAAAATAAGTATGTCATCAAATTTATACTAGCACCTAAGTCTAGCATTACTTTAACTACCTTTCTATCCCCAATAGTGATGTTAAGGATAATACTACCAGAATATTTCAACTTTGGGGTAGTTGGTGCTGAAACACAACGTTAGAAATTTCTAATGCCACTACTATTTCATTATCTCATAGCTCCTTTTCTTAGTATTTGATTCCTTGAAAAATATAGCATATGAGGGCATATTATTGATCACTTCTAAAGGTAAATTAAAATTTACATTAGAAAACATATAAAAAAAATCAAAGAAATGCTTATCTTTTTGTGATTATTTTAAACAGTGTGGAAATGTTATTAACTGCTAGAGTGGTTCTGATGCTTTATGATTTTTAGGAACATTTTTTGACTCCCCGATTCCTTTCTTAGAATATTTATTTATCTACACTATGAGAGACTATAATATCACCTTCTTTATTACTTGTACTTATTGGTAAATCCTTAGAAATTTTAGGTAATGATTTATTAATTACCTTACCACTTTGAAGGATTCTAACATCTTCGCTTGTTCTATTTTGTTGGACATGTTTCTTTTTTCTTACTTTTGCATGCATTCTTGAAGCTGCCCAACTTTGATTTCAACCTTTTTTTATTGAAGACTCTATAGAGTTCAACCTTTGATTATTCATCAAATAATTGTCTCTACTAATTTGAATAAATGCATTCAAATTATCTTCTAAGGTTTGTTTGGATTAACTTTTTGGGTAAGTTAATATTCATATGGCCTTTGTGATTGGTTTTAAGCATATGCTTAGTAATTGTTTGGGTTCCAAGTAGGGGTAGGGTAATTATAGGTGTTGAAATGATACCTCTACATATAATTGGCTTCCTCCAAGGTATCCACACTAGAATCGTTTGCATTTAAACAGTTAAAAGAATTATATTCATTGAAGCACAAAATTCACATACCTTTGTTTTGACATTTGATAGGTAGTGAGGATTTGCATTTGCTTATTCAATTCTGCAAGCTGCAAGGCCATTTAATTTTGAGAGCCAACTTCATTGATTCATGTTTTTCTTCTTCTAGTACTCTTTTATTGTGAATTAGTACCAAACATCTCATACAGCTCTAAAGTTTGTTCTGTCATTTTTTCTTCTATAGCTCATTTTACAGCATTATCATCAATATATTGACACTGATATGTTAGTCCATCACAGAAGAAATGGTTTTGTACTTGTAGAAAAAAGCTATGGTCTAAGCATTGGTTCAAGAGGAGTTTCAATTTTTTCCAAGTTTCATGGAAAGGCTTTCCTTCCATTTGATAGAAATGTTGCTATTTTTTCCCTTAGCTCTGTAGTCTTTTGATGGGAATAGTACTTGCATATAAACTTACAATATATTGCCTCCCAAGTAGTTAATGAACTCAGTTTTAGACTCATGAACCAATACTTATCTTTATCCCTGAGGGTGTACAAAAAAAAACCTTATTCTAAACTGGTTTTCATCCAATCTCTACAATGGAATTGTTTACATAGTAGCATAAGATTCTCTAATAAAGTTTCAATAGTCTTCATTGGGGATACCGTAAAATGAAATTAATAAGGAATAATGAATATCTTTCAGCACATAATTCCTTGAGTCCTCTCCAAGTTATATACAAGAGCTAGTTTTGCCAACAATAGGCAACATACTCCTTCATTTTCTATTCAACATCAACCATGTCTACTTTCACTTAGGTTTGTTCATCTTTCTCCTGATTAACATTCATCTTTCTTGAGATTTTTTTAAACCTATATATGTTAATAAAAAGTATGAGTTCTTTTCTCAAAGATTTCTTTACCTTTTGTACATTAATAACAAAAATCAAGATAGTAGGTTACTTAATTATAGTAAATAAGCACTCTCAAAATTAAAATAAAAAGAATAATAAACACTATACAAAAAAATTAACAATAAAACTAAAATTATGAATTAAAAAAAAGAATTTTTTTAGAAGAAAATAAAAACAAAATTAATTTTTGTTAATAAAAGAAAGGATTTTTTTTAAATAAAAGAAAATTTAAATTTTAAAATATCTAAAATTAATTAATAACTTAGATATTTTATAAATTTAAATAAAAATCACAATATTTACAACACAAATGTTTTTTAAGATTTTGATTATAAAATTTTTAAAAGACTATTCCTCGTTGCAACAACACCAAAAACTTGATACTTATAAAATTAAGTGTAAAAATTTTATATAATTTATATAATAACTTGTAAGTGCACAAATAACTTATAGAAAATGGTAAGTATACTTTTGAGGTCACTCTAAAGAGGAATCATGTGATTTTTAAATAATTCAACAGATTCTAAAAATACAAAAATAAAAACTAAATATTTTGTCACAATGTTTAGGTTTGAAAACTTAATCTAATAAAAATAGGGATAGATTTCATAAATATTTAAGCAATTAAAAATTTATTATACAATAGAAAATTTATGGGTTATATTAGTTAGTTAATTATGCTTGCACAATATTTAAGTAGGTTATGAAAAATATGGATTAAGATTATTGATTCTCCCTTTTAATAAGAAAATATCCTACGGAAAAGATCATATTCTTTTGTTAATAAATTATCAACTAAGGTCTTTGGAAGGGACTAGTAATTGATAACTAACTAAATTTTGTTTTACTTTTAAAAAAATTAATAAATCATTTAGTTGATGCTTTTGGCAGGGCTATCAATTTAAATTTTATCAAGGTGTTTAAGTTAGGTTTACAATTTAAGTATCTTAAACTAACTTTTAGATTTTAAAACTACTATAAAGGATATGTCGTTAATATATCTTTCAATAATAATTCTTATAAAAATCCTTAAAATAGGTAATGGTATCTAATATCCAAGAGTATTACTCTAAATCAGATTCAGATAATTTAAGTCTTAAATCTAACTCTCTTGTTTATTATGAAAAATACTAAGTTAATATACTTTTATGTAACAAACTTTGGTTTTAATCTTGATGATCGAATAATACTTAATATATTTTATAAAAATGTTTATTTCACTTTAATATTTCACAAGCATAACAACATTACTAATATCCCATAAAACTATTTTGTTTGGGAAAACAACTAAACAGAATTGTCGTTTTGTTTATTGAATTGAAACTATAAACTATTATATAAACTAAATTTTTTTAACTCTCAATTGAGAGAAGAACTTTAAATTGCTAAAATAAAAAGTTGAAAGGCTTAAGAGACTAAGAAATGAAAGGAATAAGAAGGATGAGGGATATGAATTACAATGAAAACAAGGTCCTATTTATAGGTGGAGAAAATAAGAGAAATATGGATTTTTAGACTGGCGTCACATCATACAATTGTTTCATGCCATGGCATACATATGTTATCCTTTTAAGCTTCAAAATTGTAGGGAAGCACTTCACGTATATTTCTTCATGTTAAATAATTTAAATACAATAAATACCTAAAAAACAACATAATATACCTATGATTTCGAAAAGATAGACTCGTTTAAAATGATAGTAAAACTAAGAAAATATAAATCTATTTAATATTTAATCATGCATAAAATCATGATATTGAGTGCTTTTGAGCACTTATCACTCATCAACGTGCCTTGGAAAGTGGTTAATGAGGGCATAACAGGTGGTCAACGAGGGCTCAACAAGGTGGTCGGAGAAGAATTATGGCTTTTATCCTTACTATAATGGATATTACCCTTGATGAGAGGCTTGGATTTTTTTTCTAGAAATTCCCTTATCCTTGTTCTTATTTCTTGGCTAGAATTCCTTAGTAGGCTCTACTCATTTGGCACTTGACTTCTTTGGTTTGTTCTTTGTCCATTATTAATGATAATTAAGAAGCATCACCAAAGGGCCACATTCCAATTAGGCCTATTATTCAAAGAGTCACTTAATGGGCTCATTCACATATTGTTTGGATGTATGATACAATTTTTGTATTGCTTGGGCATGGAGCACAAGAAATAATCACAATAAGACCTACTTTGGAAAGTATCATTAAGCAACTTTCATATTTTTGGTGATATCTGATGGAATGATTTAAATTGGATTAGAACTGACTTAATGGAGCGCACTTGTTACAAAAAATGTTCAAGTTTAGAATATTACTAGGTCAAAATGGGCTCATAATTTGCCACCAAATATTTGGGAAAATTTTGATTCAAGAAATTGAAGGTATGCCGCAAAATGATTTAAAGCATGCCACAACATGAAGCTCTTAAGATAATTTAGTTTCTTATATTTTTAGACTACACCATGACATAATTTAATTTTCACTATGGCACGCACAATTGATTTGTTATTTCACGCATTTTGACCTATTAAAATGATGATTATTTTTTAATTAGTTTTTTCTTTAGGGTTTTATTTTTGAATGTATATATAGTTAATTAGGCCATTTTTAAACATAATTTAGTTTATATATGAAATTTTATTTGTATTCAAAGTTGAGAGCTTTTTAGCCTTATTGTTTCCCATAAACAGACTTATCAATGAATTTACAACCCTTATGGCATCCTATCATCATTGGATATGTGGTGAGTAATATCCATAGAGTCAAGGTGAATACTATAATTTGATATTAAGATCTTACTTTCATCATTTTCTTGTGTTCTAAACATAAGCAACCCAACACTTATAGCGTACGTCAAAACAACTTATAAATGAGCCTATCAAGTGATTCTTTAAATAATAGGCCCAATTGGAACCTTGTCCTTTGGTGATGCACCTTGATTCTCTTCATTTTTTCTTTTGAGCATCAAAATTGAGAAATAATGTAGCATTTGTGTGATATAGAACATTAGAGAAGAGTCTTTCTCATATTTCTCAAACACGAAGTCAAGTGTAAAAAATATGAGATTTAGTGAGGTTTTGTTGAGTCAAAATGCATGGTTGGATAGTGAAGAACCACATCATTTTGAGGAGTTTTTCTCAAGTTTGGTTGCCATGAGTCGGCACAGTTGATTAGTGTCATTTTACACATATTTATACATCAATTCCCATTTTTTTTACAATGAATCAGTGTTCTCTATTCATTTTATGTGTTTATTTTGTGTTATATATGTGACTAGGGTTAAATTGAGAAAAAATACAAAACAATGAGTTAATAGCTAAAAAGGAAAGTCGAATGATCAATCTTCGATTAAGATTGATCGGGCAACCTGAGGTTGAAAATTCAAGCAAAGTAGTCGATTAGTCGAGATTTGCTTGTGATCGATCGAGGTAGAAGGGAAAGAAAGGCAAAGGCTTATCACTCGATTGATAAGGTTATCAATCGATTGAGATATCGGTAGATCGATCGAGAATATATCAAGCTTTGCTCAAGTGCTCTTGGGTTGGAAAAGGTAAGAGAAGTCTAGTCAACGTGGGAATTTAAATATTTTCAGTACCAACTTTTAATCCTAATTAAACCAAGATCAAAAACACACAATATAAGCAGCTAAAGGATTCATTAGCCACATACAAGTACTACAAGGAACAAGAGAGATCAAGAGCACATCTGAGGAAATGTTTGAAGAAGATTGACAAGAAAGGATTAAAGATTGGTGAGTGAGGTTATTTTGGCTTCATCATCTACAAATCCTAAGCTTTTCTTATTATTTATTCTCTTCTTAGTTTCCATGATTTAGTGTTGATTCTTTTAGAATCCATATCTAGCTAAAATTCTAATGTAATTATGGGCAATTCCAAACCCTTGACTATGATTTAATTAATTTGATGTAATGAACAATTTTAATTTCAATTCTTGATTCTTGATGTACTTAAATATATGTTTAAATTCTATGACTATTCATGTTTATTGAATGAATATGTTTATATCTAGTCTAAGATTTTAGTACGTAATTGCTATTTTTTTTTGAAGTGGTACCTTGTGTTTGTTGTCACTAATTAGGATTAAATACATTTACTAAAGGTTAAATTGTTCTAAACTTGCATAGTTTATTTATCACCTTTTTAGATCTTGATACAATGAATGAATTAAATCTAAGCATACTTCTAGGTTGATAGGGATTAGAAGTGAATCTATAATTATTTACATGGTAATAAATATATGAAAATTTTAAGTGGACCTAGATTTCCAAAGCTAAAGTTAAGAATTTTAGAATGGTTTAAAATTATAAAAGTAATTTAGAACTTAAGAAACTAATTTACATTGATGATATGGTTAATGAAATTATAGGCTAGCTTAATTAACTTACTAATAAACTAACAAGTAAGAGTAGAAATTGTCACCAATCCTCGTGGACATAACAACCCTAGTTCCTAAAATTACTTATAACTCATAAATGATTACATATACTTGCGTGTTATAAATTATGTTAAGTTTTTGGTGCAGTTGATGGGGATTCACTTGGCAATTTCACCAAAAATTATTAGCATTATCTTTACTTTATTTCCTTTTAATTTTAAGTTGTCTATTTTAGTTTACTAACTTTTTTTTGTTCTCAATTCTTAGGAAACTCTTGAATACAACAAAGATATTCATAAAACTTGAGATCAAAAGGATCACTAAACCCATTATAATACAAGACAACCAAATCAATTGCTTCAAGTGATATAGAAATCGTTCAAGAGAACATGGTAATTGTTGATCCAACACTAAGGAGTTAGTTGCACCTGACTCAGAGTAGCAACCATTATGTATAGTTTATCCCAACATGGATGTAGGTTTTGAACTTTCATCTAGACTAATTCATTTTTTACCTATTTTATATGGTTTAGTTGCAGACAACCCAAACAAACACTTGGAGGAATTACATGTCATTTGTTCTAGCACGAAACCAATAGGGATTACTAAAGGACGGGTTAAACTTAGAGATCTCCCATTTTCTTTGGATGATAATGATAAGGAATGGCTATACTATCTACCACATGGATTGAGATGAAAAAGCTATTACTTGAGAGGTATTTCTTGGCTTTCAGAGCCACCAATATAAGGAAACAAATTTTTGGAATTATAGAATTTAATGGAGAAACACTCTATGCATATTTGGAGAGGTTTAAAAGTTATGTACTAGCTACCCACAACACCAAATAAGTGAGCAATTTCTGCTCCAATAATTCTATGAAGGGTTAGTACCCACAAGGAAGAACATGATTGATGCTAGAAGTGGTAAGGCATTGGTACATAAAACACCAATTGAAGTATAAACCTTGATTGAAACCATGACTTCCAATTCTCAACAATTTTGCACCCAAAATGATCTAGAGATTAAGGTAAATGAGGTAAGCAATAATTCTCATCTTAAACAACAAATAATTAATCTAACTACATTGGTACAAAAACTAGCAATATGATAGGTAAAAACAAGTGGCATATGCTCTATGGTGGGACACCCTACTAATATGTGTCCCAGTCTTTAAGAAGAACAAGCCAATTTTGTTGGTGGTTTTCTAGAATAGAAATGCAGGTATGAACCTTATGCCAATACATATAACCTTTGAGGGAGGGATTACCCAAATTTTAGCTACGTAGGTAATAATCAGATTGGTGCTCCCTACAATCAATTTAGATTCCCTAATCTTAATCCATAACAATAATAACATCCAAGCCTTAGCCATAACAACAAACTCAAGGTAATACTATAGGAGACTTGGTGATTTCTTTGGTTAATAATACTACTAAATTTATGTAGGAAACCTGACCTTTCATGAATAAAATTGAACTGTTTATCATAGACACTTAAACTATAATGAGGAATATTTAAAATCAAGTAAACCAATTAGCCAAACTATTTGAAGATTGGATGCTCAAGCATTTGGTAAACTTATCTCTCAAACTATGGTGAATCAAAAGAAAAATTCCAATGCAATCACTTCAAAAAGAGGGGAGAAAATAGAAAAGCTCCTTAAAGATACAACAAAGACAAACTTTAAGAAGATTCCAACACAAGAAGAGTTAGAAAAATGAGCAATTACTCTACCAGAAAATAATACAATACCTCAGAGAATTCCTAAACCCATGTGTATACTAATGCTTTAATGTTTCCTTTCTCTAGTAGGTTTACTAAATCAAAGAAAAAAAAGCATGTATAAAGGATTTTGGAAACTTTTTGTAGAGTACAAGTCAACATTCCTTTATTGGATGGTATAAAACAAGTGCCATGGTATGCTAATCTTCTTAAGGAACTTTGTATTACTAAACCGAAGCTAAAAGGTAATGAGGTAGTCAGTATAGGAGAGAATGTCTCAGTTGTATTGCAACAAAAAATACCTCCCAAGTTTAAGGATCCTGGTATTGTACTATTCCATGCACTATAGGAACCACTAGATTTGAGAGAGCCATGTTAGATCTAGGAGCATTAATTAAAGTTATGCCTTATTCTATATATGCTTCACTTAACATTGGTCCCCTTGAGGACACTGGTGTTATTATACTATTAGTTGACTAATCCAATGCATATCCAAAGTGTGTCTTCAAAGATGTGTTGGTACAAGTCAATAAGATGTTATTTACAACTAATTTTTATATTCTTGATATGCGAGATGAGACTAATAGTATCTCCACCCCTCTTCTGTTGGGTATACCATTAATGAAAACTACTTGGACTAAAATTGACGTCTATAGTAGGATAGAGATGTAAAATGACCTATCTCATCTCATCTCATACCTTATTTATATCTCTAATGGGCATATGGTATAATATTGTCTCATTTCATTTAAATATCTTATTATCTTATTTCATCTCATTTAGATCGTAGCCATAATGAGCCTAATTTTAAACATATGTGTTATCATTTTTTTCTTATTAAACTTACATGATCAATTATCAATTATCATATTTTCTATTATTTTTGTATTCTTACTTGTCATAGACCCATTAGAGACAAACGAGATATCTCAATTAGTATCATTTCATTATCATCTCATCTCATTAAAAATTAAGTAAGACAAGATGAGATGGTTTTAAAAATTAATAGATTGTCTCATGAATCTTATTAATACTTCATCCTAGTTTACACCTATAGACTAGGACATTGACAATATAATTTGATGGAGATTCTATATGCTTCAATATCTTTGAAGAAATGAGTTACCCAAATGATAGTAATTCTTGCTATTTTATTGACATTGTATACTATTGTGTGGAACATATATTTGAGGTTGAACAACAAGACACCTTACAAGTAGCCTTGATAGACAACTTGGATTCAAAAAAATCCAAGAAGACCTAATAATGAAATACAACTCAGTGCAGATTTGGAGATTACAATGGCATCCTAAGAATCTCTTTTCAAAATGACACAAAGGTATAATCTAACATTTATTTCTTTACCCATTAACATTGAGAATATGTTACATTCTGTTGTGCAGGCACCCAAATTGGAATTAAAACCTCTCCTATTACACTTGAAACATATATATTTGGGAGACGATGATACACTACCAATCATCATTACTAGCCTCTTGTCTCACTAACAATAAGAAAATCTTATGAGAGTCTTAAAAGATCACAATATTGCCATAAGATGGACCATTTTTGATATTAAAAGTATAACTCCTACCATCTAGATGTATAAAATATTACTCGAGGATGAAGCTAAACCAATAAGAGAGGCACAATATAGACTAAATCCTCAAATAGTAAATGGGTAAGCCCAACACAGGTTGACATGTAGAATCGACTTAAAATTTAAAGTTAGTTCTACCCCTGAACCAACTTTAAATTTTAAGTCTCCTCATTTTAAGTCTATTCACCCAATTGACTTTAAATTCCTTTTAAATCGGTTAATAACCAACTTAAAAGCCTTTATTTGTAGTAGTGATTGCTGGCCACATTGCTACATAGTGTCTTAGATTTATGAGGAGTACAAGTTAGAGTCCTTTACCTTACTCTTCCCCATATTTTCTATCAGGATGTAGTTACTATTTCTCATCTAAGCATGTTTATGTAGGTTGTACTATGCAACTAAGGCACAAAGTAGAAAGAAATAAATTTGGCTCAAAAGCCCACCCCACTCTACTTATATGGATATGTCAACTTGTTTTAGTAGAAATTTTGAACAAAACAAACAACAAGTTCCATATACTCCACCTACTTATATGAGTTAGAGACTATCTCCAAGTTCTATTTTCCCTCTCAAAATTTTTAAACAAAGGGATACATTTTGATCGCTATTTTTGAGTGATCTTTTGGGGTTGAGTTGCTTAATTTATTTTCTCTCTTCGTTCGTCATTTTTTTTGTATGTGAATATATGCTTATCGTTTGTGTTCATCAGTTTGAAACTTATTGAATCTTTCTTACTATTTCCTTAGCCAACACACTATGTTAATTATCATATTTGTTATCTTACTTAATTGTTTGATACACTACTAGCTTTCTCACATGCCAATTGCTTTGATATGGCTCTTATGTGCATTTGCTTTGCATACTGCATCCCTTTTCCTCTATGGCCTTTTGTATATGTATCACATCATATGTTCTTCATATAGTCAAAGTATTAGGATTCTGCTTATTTTTATCTTATCATACATATGGCATGTCATACAATATGTATCTTATCTGTCTTACTAGCTTCTTCATTCCTACACCAAGCATGTTTTATGTTGTTTCCCTATTTGTCTTTTGTTAGCTTCTGTTCCTCTTTTACCTTCTTTCCTTCTATTTTGTGGTAGTTGTTTTCTTTAGAGTTAATTGTAATGGTTTTACAAGTATATATCCACAAGTGTTTCACTTTTCTACGCTTACTCTTACTTACCATGTGCATCTATATGTAATTTAGACTTTATGCCTATCTTTAGAACTTTCAATATACTTGCAATATCATATTGATCTTGTGTGTTTTGGTGACACTCTTGTTGTTTGTGTTGTTGTCCCTATCTAAGCATATTTCATGTTTCTATTAGTACCCATGCCTTTCTTACTTGTTATGTAGTTTTGGTAGCTTTTCCTACTTCTTCCTACTCTTAGTGATTATGCTTATATTGTTCACTAGTTAGTCAGCTTTTTCCTTTCCTCTTACTAGCAATGATTTTAATTTTGTTGTTTGTCTCTTTTGAGGCACTTTTTCCCTCTTCTTAGGCATTGTTCTACCCTAAGACCTTCCTTATCTTCTCACTTGATATTTATCATTTTTTCATTTCTTGAGGCTAGGGGTCTTCTCTTTTCTATTCTATTTCATGTAAAATGAATTTTAGAGGGATCATGTTATATGTTTAGCATACTTTTGACCTAAATTGAAGTGTGGATATTTTGACATATGTATTCCTTGAGAGCATGTATGGCTAAATTTTTCTTCTCCATTTCATCAAAAATATAACCTTCCTTTGCACATGCTATATCTTTATGAATTTGTATGGTTATCTTGAGAAGCATGTGTGAATATCATACTTTGATGATTGGTATTTCTCTAACTAGCTATAGAATCTACCTTTAGTTTCTGTCGAGATTAAATTCTTGGTGCTGCTTATTTAGAAAAAGGATTTAGGCCATCATTGAATTGTTTCTTCTCTTCTTGGCACCATTGTTCTCATATCCTTAGTCTCTCTTCTTTGAGCCTTTATATTAACTCTTCATTTCTTTACACCTAAATACTAGTTGAGCCTAAAGATTTATTCCTACATACCTTATCCATCCTTTGATTGAGCCTGTATGTTATGGGTTTGTTAGATTTACCCTATTGGCTTTTATAAAAAAAAAGGAAGGGGGAATGAAAAAGAAAGAAGGGTGATAATGAAATGCTAAATATATATAAAAAAGGGAAACATGGAGAAAAGATATAGGAAAATAACTATTGAGATTTGTTTGTGTAAAAACAAAGTAAGGAAGAAAGATGAAGAAAATAAAAAAAGTGAAAATGTGATGAGGTAGTATTACTTAAACATCCTTTTTTGGTGTACTGTTCTCTCAATTTTATTAGTTGAAGTTTGAGATGTAAAGATAAAAGAACCCATGTAAGTGTCATGGATATAGACTTATCTATTTGATGGGATTAACAATGGTGTGCTTGAACACAAATTTCTTCTTTTCCCTACCCTTAACTTAGCTTATCATTATGAACTTTAAAATAATTATTAATTTCTTGTAGTCCGACACATACATTAGTGGAGAGAGAGTCTAATTGTGGACATATGAAGCTTGATTCAACTTGAGTCTATATTTTGATTTGCTTGATTTGCATAAGCGTATCATGATAGTATATAGAGTAAACAAATTTAGCATATCTCACATGGTGCATGTCATCAAAAATTTAGTCATATCATTACAAGAATGCATTATGGATTGATGGATATATGGATATTTGTGTTGAATGTATTGTTTATTCTTTATGGATCATCTTATTCAATGAACATACTTTGTTTTCTTTTCTCATTCTATGTTTCTTGTTGTCTACTGTGTGTAGATGCTTCTATGTTAGGGAATGCATAACATGTTTATTGTATTACATGCATATTCTTTAGGGGAGAGCTATGTCATATGTTTGTTGTCAAGGGAAGTGATGTGTTTGTTTTAGTTCCTACTATTTTTCCTATTTTATGAGTTTTTGTTTTTGTTTTGTCTAGTTCATATGATGCTTTCTTCTCCTTTTCATCACTTTATATGAACCATGCATAAATATGACTTTTAGTATGACATGTTATATACATCATATGCAATCTTTGGCTTCACATGTTCACTTGTGTTTCCTTGCTTATACTTCCTTCTTACATGCATCTTGCTTGTTGTTCATTACCTAGTACCTGATGTTGGAATGCATGACATATGTTTTCTATCTGCACTTATCTTTGGTTGGCCATACATTTAGTTTATTGCCCATTACATGCTTCTACCCTACTAGGGTCTTGGTATTTCTCTTAAAGTGTGTGGTACTAATTACTATGTTTTCTTTAATCTTACTTACTACCTTCCATTACTATTAGGATTATAGCATATTTGTAAGCCTTCTCTCCCTCATATAGGGGTGTCTTTTTTGACTTTTAGTGTCAAAAAGGGGAAGAATGTTTTATGCACAACTATATGATTGTTGCCATGTAGTGCCCCATATGGGCTATAAGTCTAGGATTGCACTACATATTGTTGTCTAATTTGCATGCATTCAAGGGAGTGCTGCATGAAGTCTAGGAGAGTTGTGTATTTTACTTGTGTTTGTGCCTATTAGTATGTACCTATGTAGAGATAATATGATAGTTTATGGTTTGACTACATATTGTTTCTACATGATATATTTTCAAGGTTTGTGGTTCTTTCGTGGGTGTAGATTACAAGTGTATAATAAACTCTTCTTGCTTCTATTTTGTAATGATGTTGTGGTGCTGAGACCCTCGTGTTTCAGAGTGAGAGAATGGATGAGTTGATAAATGAAGATGCATGGAGCGCATAAGATGGATGCACTTGGTGTAGGTGTGTCTTTTGAGTTTTGGTTAATATTGTTAAGTTATTCATAGGAACAAACAAATTTAGGACATCTTCGTGATATTCTTATGCTTGATAAGTTTATGTATATAGCTATGTATTGTTTTGATACAGAAAGCCAAAGAGAGAGAATGTAATTCCTATTATACTTATGTTTGTATGTTGGCTTCCCATGTACAAAACACGTCTTTTATTTTACTTAGTGTTTTTATCTTCCTCTGTGGTGTAAGGTTGGTTACTATAGTTTATTAATTCATACATGCAAATAGAGTTAGGTACGCTTTGTATGCAAGCATGTTTACATACACCATGGGACTGGTTTTTGTAGTATGAATGCTAGGTATTATTAGTTTTCAACGAGTGAGCATGTAAGAGAGCTGATGTTTATATTTGTGGTTTTTGGCATGTTTCGGTATGGGTATTTATGTATAGTACACGACATTTTTGGAAACAAAAAATGAAATTTTTTATCACCTTACTACCAAGCTCGCCATCACCCTCACCACCACCCTTGGTGAGGTGGCTGGTATGACAATAAAACTAAGTCTTATAAATACCCCACTCATTTCTCTCTTTTTTACCCCTTGTTCAAGAGCTGAACTTTTTTTAAAATACAAACTAAGATTTATATATGATTTCAAAATTATCCTAGAGAGCTTATATTTTAGAATTGGTCATTTTTGTGCGTTTAGTAATCAAATTACAATTTATGTGAGTACGTGATTGGACTGTGTGTCTCCTATACGTGATTTGATATTAATAGTGGACTGTGTGTCCCATTACATTGTGAGTTGATATGCTTACTATTACTAATCAATGGTTTCCAATTACATCACATTGGGTGGTGTTTATTGTGGGGGATAATTGAGTTTGAATATTGAAACAAATAGTTGCAAAAGAACCAAGTGAATAGAAGTAGTAGGTGGTATGGACTGAGGTTCTAATTAATAAAGATAACATTGGTTTTACTATCTATTAGTGTTGTAACTTGTTTACTTCTTAGTGAATTATTTGTTATTGAGTGGTTTCTTTAAGAAACATGAGGATGTTATCATATATATATGGTCTCTATATGGATTTATCTCATTATATCAAGTCTTATGCATAATCTAAGTTTGTGTTAATACAATCCAAGTTTAAGGTGTGTATGTTTTAACATGTTATTAGCTTAAACTTAGACTTGAAAGAATTTGTTATTTACTTGCTTTCTGTTTGACATATAATATATGCTATTAAAGTTTTCTACTTTTGATATATATTGTTTGTTCTTCTACTGTGTGCACTGTATAAGTGTTATACTATTATGTTCTTTATGAGTTAGGGATGGGTCCTTTAAGAGTATGTATTTCCTTACCCTAGTCATATACCGGGTCATGGACTCTTTCATATGTACGTGTTTGCTATTGTTTAGTTCATTTAGTTGTTTAGGGACATTTAGGTTTGATGATTTTTTTGGGTAAAATTATCATGCTTTTAGTTAATTTAAAGTGAATGATTGAGTCCTTGCACTATTTGTTTGATGTCTCAAACATGTCATGGATTATTGTAAGAATTATTATTTTTATTCATAGTTTGTGTTTCATGCTTGGATGTTGAGATTGAGATAAACACAAAATTGGTGTTTAGGAATCAAATAGTGGAAATTACCTTATAAGAATATTTTTGAGCCTATAAGCGTTTTATTCTCAGGGATGATATTTTTTTTTCTCCTTCAAATACTCTTCTTATTATTTCAAATTGTTATATAATCTCTATAGGTTTTGAATTGAATGTTAGTATCTTCAACATCTAATGAATAATCATGTACTTATTTTCATAGCTTCGATTGAATAATTTGAGTAGATTTTAAAGTGTATGCCTATTTTATTCGTGCTTGACCTCTAAAGAAAGGACATACATATGTGATTCACTAAGGAAAAGAAGAGACAAATTAGCCACTTAAGAAACATACTTAAATGTATATGTGTCCACTCTCCAAAAAATGATAAAAAAGAATAACAAAAGAAGAGAAAAACAAATAGTGTAACTAAATACTATGATCCTAAAGTTCTTCAAAGTAGTGAGATGGTTATTACAAAAAAAGAAGAAGGAAATAATCCCTTGAAGTCAATGCATTTTCATCTTCAGACACATATTTGAAATTTTTGTTTCATGATTTTGATTGAAGCATAAGATTAGTAATGTGATATTTTCATAAATCCGAACATCTGATTTCTTTTATAAGATCAATGTTATGCACTTTTGAGCCATTATTTTTATCATATGCAAACCTTTTTGTGTTATTCTTTACATAACTTCTATTTGCATATACCTTGTTGAGTGTTTGAACCCATATGTCAATATGATATTAAAAGTATGTCTTATGAGAATTAGAGGTGATTTGTAACTGATTTGAAAAATAAATTGTAATCCTTTGGGATGTTGAATTAACTTGTGCTTGAGATTTTGAATATAAACTAAAAGGAAAATAAAGCATAAGAAGTTTTGTTTATTTCAATTTTTATTTTTTATTTGTAGATTGTTTTATGGTTTGTTATTTTTTTTAGTTTTTAATTTTTCCATGTTTGGTTGTTTGTGGGTATCATTTTACAATCATTTTAAACATATTTATGTTCTTCAAATCACGAGTATAGTTTATTTTTGTGTAGCTATTTTAGCTTCAAAAATATTTAATTGATCAAACAGTTGATGAATATATCTGAAAAATTCCATTACAACTTTAAAATCTTAAAAGGTAACAACATTAAATATGTTCCAAAATATGAAAAAGTAGGTACAAAAATATATATGGGTTCCAAGTTTTCAAAATGAAGTTAGCTATAGTATGAAAGTTTTATATACCGCTTTGCTAGGGAAAAAGATGGAGAATCACACATCCTAGAATCGATGTGGCTTGTGAGTCGCGGTATGAAATTTTTATATGTTGTGGCATGAAAGAATTTTGTGTTATGGCACCAGTCATTTGGCCTATATTTTCTCTCATCTGACACTTATAAATAGGACCCTAGTTCTATCGTATTAGATATCACATAGCTTCATTCATAAGTTGATTTCTTAGTCTCTTAAGCTTTCTTAGGTTTTCCTTTATTAGTTTCAAGGTCTTTCCAGAATAGAAACAATATTGAGTTTTGTTGAGGTACATTTAAATGTATTCCTTTTAGATTATCTTTATGTGTTATTTTACATGCTGTAAGGTTTATATGAGTGTTGGCGATATTCATGAACAAAACATATAACTATAATTTTAGCTTCTAGGTGTGACTTAGAAGATTATTTTTAAAGTCGAAAGAACTATCAAGCCTCCACAATCACATCTCAAGTATATCTCTATTCTTGTGAAAGCTATATTGCTTATTAGACATGTAGGAATAATATGAAAATAGGCTACTCGATCGATCGAGTAGTGACTAGATTGATCGGGCTATATTACTTATTGCATTAATTATTTATATGACTAGATTGATCGAGCACTTGTTTAGATCGATCGAGGGGTGAGGGCTTCGATTTTAAAACCTATTTCTAATATGAATTGGATTGGATTTTTACTATGTTATCCTTATTCCTTAAAAATCATTAACTGATTTTATGGACAAGATGGTAATTTTAACTTGATCTAAAGTGCTTTAAAATATTATATAAATATAAACCTAAGCACAAATTTGAAATTAAGCACACAAGAGCTTAATTGTGCTTATTCTATTGATCTTTTATTCTCTCATTTTGCTAAAATTTTTAAAGTAGGCTTTTTCATTGTGTTAATTTATCAAACATATGTGATTGTGTTTGATGGATTTACAAATCTACAATAATAATTGTATTATTGTGCTTTTAGCATATTATTCTAGAGTTGATAGTTGTTTTCAATTTATTTGATATATTGTTTAAATAAACTAGTTATGATTGTTCATTATTGAATATGTTGTAGGAAACATACATTCACTTGTGTTTATGTGTTAAAGTTTCATGTAACAGTGGTACGGGATTGATTAACTCATGAGACTCGAGTTTGTTAGAATACTAGTCCATATCTAAATGACTTTCTTGTAGAGACTATGATGAAAGTAGTAGCTTGTACGTAGGTTACTTTGGGGCCTTACCTGGATGGGTAGCTTGAGTCCTAGCCTTGTAATTGGATACTTAATTTTTGTAGTGGATAGTTAGGTGGTCTGGTGAATCGATGTTTTCCTCTTAGGTCATTGGTACGGCCTAGGTTGTTTTCACCTAAAAATCTCACGTGTTGATCTTTATTTTCCAAATTACTTTATTTGATTGCATGCTTAGATGCTTATGAAATTTTAATTTTTCATAATTTTGTTAATTAGATAATTAGATCCATAACTAAATAAATGAACTATATATGTCCTCTTCAATCACAGTTGTAACATATAGGAATAAACTTAGAAGTAGATGAAAGAGATGTGTGTCAATGGTAAGGATCAGAAGGTTTTACAAACACATTTGATTTTGAGGAAGTTGATGTAGTGTGCTCATTTACATATCCTAGCCCCCTCTTGTCTCTTAAAGGCTTTTCATAATCAAGAATCTTGCTCAACCTTTCAGCTCTAATTGTTAGCTTTTTATAGCTTCTATGGATTATTTTAGCTCTTGCACTGATTTTTATTTAATATTGAAAACTTGTTATTTTCTTTCTTCAAACCTGCAAAAATCAAATTCAAAGCATTATTCTGTTCTTGCAAAATATTTTTTTCTTCTTTTAATTTATTTAAAAAGCTTTCATCTACCTCAAGTTGTTCATTTAACTTTTCTATTTTCACTTTTAAACTAGCATTCCTTTTTATAGCTCTAGCATTGAATAATTCTTAAAAACTTTTAACAATATATTTTTAAAAAATGAATATGCAAGTATATGTATTGCAATAAGTAATATTATGATAAGAAAAGATCATTCCCACGGATATTATGTTATTAGAAACTAATTTTTAAAACTAAAAAAAATAATTTTTATTGTGTTTCTATATTTTAAGAAAGAAAAAATTAAAAAAACTAAAAGTAAATAGAAATAATTAATTAAAACAGAATTGGCAGCTAAGAAGACATATGAGAAAATATCTAGGAATACTTACTTCCCAAATTTTCTAAACATGTGAATTACTAAAATCCCTCTAATATAATTATCAATTAATTGCATGATCAATCAAATCTAACCTCACATGTATTACTCTCTCAAGTAAACTACAAACCATATATTAATTAACCTAATCACACTCTCATGTTAGTTAAATTTCATACTACTCATTACTTTCATCAATTATGGATCACATACATTATTAGAATTATACATATGTACCTAGAAACTATGCATGTCATTTAATCAAGACAAACAATTAAATAATTCTCACAAATATATTTATTTGCCACTATATATCTATTATTGGCCAAATAATTAATAGCATAAAAATCATATTAAATAATATAATTAAATCAAAATCATAATTGGAGTAAAATATTATATTATCACATGGTGAAAATTGGGTTCATAAGACCTCTAGATTAATAAATTAAGTAGACATTATTTTGTTCACAAAGCTCATATTTTTCATAAAGAAAGACAAAAATTGATAAAGAAAGGAGATGAAGAAGAAATACAATCAATCGCTTGAGTTGTAGTACCAATCTACTCTTAAATCTCCACCAAAATAGTTTCTCCTTTTGAATTTTTCTGTAATTTTCTCACTTCTTGGCTCCGAAAACTAATAAATTTTATGTTAATTTTGGCTCATTAGGATTTATAGGGTGATTAGGAAATTAAATATAGTTCAGGTGGAATTTGGACTGTCATATTAGCTTTAGATCAAGGGCTAAGATGAAAAAAAGGAAAGTTAACAGTGTTGGCGAAAATTTAGTGGGTGAATTAGAGTGTGGTGCATGGCACTGAAAGACTAGTCTGGTCAACTAAATCTGAGTTAATAACATGTGATACAACGTGATTAGCAGTTACGGATGGCATGGCACATAGTTGGGAGGACTAGAGAGTAGCGCAACAACACGTGGTAAGAGCATTGACCAATCGGCGAACACGGAATGAAGGCGGTCTAACAAGTGGTATAGAAATATGTCACACTACACACACATTGATATGTTATTGGGCTATCTACTTACATGGCATCCGCGTGGCTTGCCTAATCAGGTCTTATGCTTGCATGGTGTACACATGGTAGTTTCTGATTGGTCTAGCATTAAAAATTCATATAAAAATCCCAACAAATTCCAAAAAATTATATTTTCACCCCTTTTTATTAGAAAATTAATATTTTTAACCCCAAAAATACTACTTTTTGAATTAAATGAGCAAATATTAAGAAAAAATGCACTAATAACTTTACTTTCATACAATCATCATTTACCACTTACGGAATTTTAATTTGTCATACTTCTGCAAATTAGATATTTAGATCCATAACTAAGTAAACAAACTTTTGCATGCTATGTATAATTTTTTAATCATTTATTAAAATATGCATATTTGGCTATAAATAATATGGGATATTTGTAATGTTGTAATGCGTATGAAATATTAAAGTATATTAAACATTTTTATAAAATGAAATAAGTTTTATTTTTTAATCAAGATTTAAAAAAAGTTTGTAAAAGAAAAATATATTTAAGAAGTATTTTTAATAATAAAGAAGAGAGTTAGATTTAATATTTAATTATCTGAATCTGATTTAGATCGAATCAACTCTTAGGAATAAAACATAATTTAGTTAACTATCAATTACTGATCCCCGTGAAAAGACAATAATTGATTATTGATTAATAACGAAATTGATCCTTGTATTATGATAACCTCTTATAAAAAAAGAAGAATAAATCTTAATTCATATTTTAAATACTTACTTAATATTGAACAAGCATAATTGACTAGCTAATGTATCCCATAAATTATCCATTATATGATAAATGTTATATTGCCTAAATGTGTATTGAATCAATCTTTATTATGTCATTAGCTTATATCTTCAAACCTAAACTTTATGACATAATCTTTAGATTTAATTTTAATTTTTTTTTATTATTTAAAAACCATATGATTCCTCTTTAGACCGACCTTGTAAGTATACTTATAATTTTCTATAAGTGGTTTGTGCATTTGCGAGCAATTTTATAAATCATACAAAATTATTATGAAAAATTTTATCATGTCAAGTTTTTGGCGTCATTACCAAGTATACTAGTAATAGCACTACAAATTAGATATCCTTTACAAGCATAAAGTTTTTGATATCGTTGTCGGGGAGGACCAACATTTTTAAGTTGTTATTATCAAAACTTTAAAAACTTTTTGTGTTGTAAATATTGTAATTTTTATTTTAAATTTGAAAATATCTAGGTTAATAATTAATTTTAGGTATTTTAAATTTTAAATTTCTTTTATTTTATTAAAAAATTGAAATCATAAAAAAATAAAATAAAATAAAACATTTTAAAATTCTAAATAAAGGGAACACTATCTTAAATGCCCCTGAGGTTTGGCATATCTTCAATTATACTCCGAGATTTATAAAATATCAAAAATACCCTTATACCTTAATGGTGTTAATTTTCCATCCATTACTATTTGGATTACTATTCCTAGGCTTTGATACCAATTTCTACGGATCATTACAATTTTTAATCTGGGTAAATATTGACCTAGTTGATGGTCTTTGTCTATTTATTGAAGGTAATAATTTGTCTAAAAAGCTTATTATATTTCTATATAAGTCTAATTTTCTTTTATATTCATTACAATTGCATAGTATATTATGTTGGTTGCTTAATTCTAATCCTGAATCTATTAATTGTCTTTTAAAATTAAAAATTGCTCTTTCATTTGTTAAATATAATAGTTATAATTTATGAACTAATGATTCGATGTTCATAAAGTATTATCGTGATAAATCATATATGTTGAATGTATACTATTTTGTCCTATTCGTAGTATACAAGCAGGTTTTTCTTGTGTACATATAGTGTATTTATAATCTTCAAAGAAGTAATATCCAAACATTAAGTTGTTAAATTCTTTTTCCTCTATTCTCACCTATTTTTTACTAAAGTAGTCTTTTAATGTCCTTGAAAGAGGATGGTTTATGATGCTTGTAATAGCTTTAATATAATCTGTATAGATATCTAATAAGGTGTTAAATCTTTTAAAATTTTCAAGAAAAGTATCATAGTGTTCATTTTTAAAAAAATTATTTAAATGATAGAGATAACTTTTATCAAATGTTTTTCATAGAATTAGATTTTTATCTTTGATTTCCATTGGAATTATTAGTTGATTATTTCTAAAAATAATTTCTGTTTTCCTGTTTTAACAATATTATGTCTTATTGTAAGCAAATATTTAAACATTCAAGATTTTTAGCTAGCTTAAATTATTAATTATTATACCTGAATTTGATAGGTCCATCACGGTCTTCTCTTCTGTTCGTCTTCTTTTGTTACACTTGTTATGCCTTAGCTTTGCTCAAACCCCAACACCTCTCCTAGCAATGGTGAGCCTTCTACATTCTACATAAATGGTGTCCAATAGTTGACTTACTAAAGAAGAGTAGCTTAACTCCATTTTATTCATAGTATAATAATTATTACAACTTAAGGCCAACTAAGAACCTTGAAAGGAGTGCTTAGCTGCTCATAATTACTGGGTATATTATTGATTTTGAGATTTCTAGATAGAGAGGTTTTCTATGCTAGATTGTTTCACAGTAGAAAGCTCTGAATTTCTATGTATTCGAGTGTGTGTGTTCTGAAATGATACTAAGGGTTCCTTTTATAGAACAAGGAATCTCTATTTACAGGACTAAAATTATTATTTTACCCTTGTTTTAATAATTCATCTACTTTTCTTCTTTAAAGGATATCCACTTCTTTTTTCCTTGGCACATGCTCCCGACTAAGATGTGGGGTCTACATCTTTATTTCTTTTGTAGTCTTCTACCGACAGATTCTTTTCTTATTTTTCTTTATCATTTTCTGTGGACAGTTCCTTTGATGGTGTTGATGATGGTGCATCTTCATCTTCTCAATCTTTGATACAGAGAATGCATTTGTGGTCTTTTGTGGTTTTTTTGGCATAGAAGCAGAATACTTTCTTTGTTTCTTGACCAATTTATAGGTTATTGCAATTAAAATTGGTTTCATATTTGGTGATTTTCTCACCATCTTCTTATGACAGAGCCATGCTACTGTGAGAAATGATGATGACTTTACTAGTTGAATAATTTACTTTAATCTCAGTAGAATTGTCAATCTTTTTGAGTTCATAGTAAATTTGGCTTAACATTTGACCTCTTAATACACAAAGTTCTGTGTTGAATTCTTTTTTGGAAGTGCCCTTGGTTTGGGAACCTCTCTATTTGTGTTGGAAATTCCTATTTTGATGAAGTGGTAGGGACTAATACTTCCTCCCTCATTCCAGTCCATTAATAAACTGAAAAATCTAAGATAAATAGGTTTATCACTGGTTTTAATTTTTCTTCTGAAAATCTTGATTGCTCTTTTAAAATTTTCTACGAAATAATTTAACTCACTTAAATTAATTCCTAGATATATATTTTCTATTAGTCTTGCATGAAATGCTTTATACACAAATATTAGATCAACTCTTTCCAATATATTGAATTTACTTACTATAGGAAATTTCTTGTCTGTAGTATAGAATTTCATATCTTCAATATATTCTTGGGTAGATTTTCTGGCCAAATTATATAGATTCAACCATTGTAGTTTGCTGAGGTTTCTATAATGGTCCTTTTCATCTTCAATAATTGGAGTAGTTCTAGGAGATGTCTCCTTGAATAGTACTGAATGTTTTACTATTTTTTATGTTTCTAGAAGAGATGTTTCTCTAAATAGCACTGGAGGCCTTGCTATCTTTCCAAGATTTGTCAATCTGCTTGGAGCTATTGGTTGTTGTTGTAGTGCTATAGAATAATTTCTTATTATCTCCTCTGGAGTTATTAGTTTTGGTGTTTTGTAGTTAGCATAACTACCTTCAGCTTCTATTCTATTGGTGAAGGCTCTATGAGTTACTCCACTAATTCCTAGAATAGATTTGTTAGCTTCTGCCCAGTTGTTATAAATTTTTGGTTTTGGGCCATTATAGATCACATAAACTTTTTTATGTTCTTCCTTTTCTACCTCATCTGCCCAATTGAGCTTTGTGGTTTTAGAAGCTTTTTGTGAACTGGTATGTTCTTCCTTTTTTAATGGAAATTCCTCGTTTGAGCTTCTGGTCTCTAGAGGTTATTTTGAACAATTAAGTTCTTCCTGTTTCTTTCCTGTCTCCATAAGAGATTTCTCGAGATATAACAACTCGAGTTGTTCCTGTAGAATTTTTATCTCCTTTTCTTTTATCTTAATTTTGATATCAAGATGTTCCATTCTTGAAAGTATAAAAATAGTTAAAGGTGCTAATTCTCTGGTAAGGGCACCAGCTAAACTATTTTTATGGCCTAGAAGATGTTCAACATCAAAATTATAATAGTTGAACCATTGTTTCCATCTAACTAGTCTTCCTTATTTGTAATCACCTGCAATATTAGTTCTTAAGAAATAAACAAAATTTTCATCTGTTCTAACAATGAATCTGGAGCTTATAACATATATTGCAAATTTCTTAATAGCCTTTTTAATAGCTCAATATTCTTTTTCATTACTATGATAATTTAATTCTAAACCTTGGAAAGATCCTGATGTATATCTACAAAGATATTCATCTTTGTCATCTACTCTTGCTTTAAGAACTGCTCCCCAATATTCTTATGAAACATCTATTTCAATTATCATCTTATCATCTGGTCCTGGATGATATAAAGTTGGTAAATTTTTTACCTTTGCTTTTACTCTATCCATATATAGAATATCTTCTTCTGTCCATTTCCAAATATGATCTTTTTTCAATTTTGCTTGTAATGGTTTTCTCATTTATGCAAGTTTCTTGATATATGCTTCTGCATATGTTAAACATCCACTAGGAAAACCTTGAATATTATTTAGTAGATGAGGTTGTAGATTATGTTTTCCATCTTCAATTTCCAACGCTAAGTATTTAATTTTTTGTTGAGCAAGTACTGCTTTCTTTTCAGAGAGTACAATGCCTTTTTTTCTACATTCTTATAGAATGTTGATAATATCCAAATAACTTTTATTTAATTCATTATTGAAAACCAAAATATCATCTATGTAAACACAACAAATATCTTGTAATTTCTTAAAAATTTTATCCATATATCTTTGAAAAATACCTAGAGCTTGTTTTAATCCAAATGGTATAACTGTCTATTGGAATTGTCCTTAGGGGCAACTAAATGCTATTAACTTTTGGGATTCTTCATCCAGTCTAATTTGCCAAAATCCACTTTTGTAATCAAAACTTGAGAATTATTTCTTTCTTTTTATTAATGATAGTAGTTCTTCCTTTTTTGGAATGAAGTATCCATCATCAATGGTTTTTTTATTCAGTGCTTTAAAGTTTATTACCATTTTTTTTTCCTCTTCTTTTCTCAGCTTCTTTTTCAACTAAGAATGTTTGGACTAGAGTAAGGTGAATTACTTGGTATTAGTCCTACTTTAATGTAAGTACCATTTGGATTTGTAATACTATACAAATCATTCATCTTCTGATAAAGAATATTCATATTTTGAGTCATTTATTTCTTCCTCGGTTTCTTCCAATAGATAGCTACTATAAGTATCATCTATATCCGTTTACTCGATTGGATCTAATTCCATTTTGAAAGCTTCTTCTCAGATTTTTTCTTTTGTGGAAATTCCTTTTTAAATTCTTTTTTATGTTGAAGTCTGCTTGAACATAATTTCCTTCTTCTTGTTAGCATAATGTCCTTCTTCATTACAGATCCAACATCTGCATTTTTTCTTTCCTGAAGGGAAATAATTCTTTTTTTAGTAGGTTTATAATTCTTTTTCCTAAAATATCTTTTCTTATAGTTTTCTCTATTAAATCTCTTTTATATTTTTGGAAATTCTTTTTTCTGAATTTATATTTTTTAAATCTTTTATATTTATATTTTTGTTTATAAGATTTTATATTACATCTATATCTCCCTAGTATTTTAAAATCTCTTGTATCACAACAGATTTTATCATTTCCTCTTATTTGTTTATATTCTTTTCTTTCTTGGCATTTAATAATGATAAAATAATTAAGGATTCTTATTCTTCCTCCTAGAGTATTTGGTATAGTTTCTTTATTCCTTTGTTCCCAATTTTCTGTTAAGGTTTTACATAATGTTCTAGGTAATTTTTCTTTATAATTATTTTGCACAGAGGGTGGTAATTTATGGTAATACATTTCATATTTACAAATAAAAGAATCTATGTAACACGTGTTACAAATTTCCATATTTTTTAGATGCCATTTAGCTTCATTGATTTCATTTTCACTAGATTCAGTGATAGTCCTTCCTTTATCTTCTCCAATAAATTCTTTGTATATTTAATTTATTACTATATCCAAGTATTCTCTTTCTGTGGAAGCATTTCCTTGCATTAATAAATGTTGTTGATATGTTAAGTTTGAAAACCAAACTTTTACATTTCCTGTCATTTTATGTGCTATAAACACTCTACAAGTTGAAGGATTTGTTTAGATAGTTTGAGAATTTTGTATGAGTACACTCATCCCACTAGCCCATTCATCTAAGGCTTTTCTATCTCTTATACAATCTAAATCTAGAAGTTCAAATTTATAATTATCATGGAGTTTGAATTCTGGTAGAATACTACCTCTAGTTCCTCAATGCAAGCCTTCCTCCATTTTAGGTGGTTGTCTTCTTCTATATGTGGTATCAGGTTGTTCTAATCTTTGCCTATTTCTTTCTCCCTTATGTGGGTTAGATGTTCCTTCTTAGTAAGGAACTGGTAATAAAATTGGTTTCATATGACCTTTTGAAGTTATGTTTTCTAGTTCAGAATTAGTTTCACTGATTATTGTCATATCATCCTCTTCTTTGTTAGTACAAAGTTTTTAATTATAATGTTCTTCTATTTCTTCATTGGTTAATTTCAATAAACTAACCAATGTTTCTATATCTCTATTTTCAGGGTCCATGAATTTTCTTTCTAACTCTTTTCTATATTCCATTAAATTGGAATTATCTCTTTATTCTTAGATTTTTCCTCATTTTTTCTTTTCTTATTTTTAGGAATAAGAGAATATGATCTCCTTGGTGGTTCTTCTCTTAATCCTTCTAAGGGATCATATTTATAACCTATTATTTCATTATTCCTATGTATGTCGTATACATCTTTTTAGTTATGAAAATTCTTTGTGCATATCTTGTTGTAGTTTAATACAACCACATTCCTTTATTTTCTTTAGTAATTCTTTTTGTATATATATTATTTCCTGTAAATATTTTTTGTTTGATTATTGAACTAAATCCATTTTCTCTATTAATAATTGTACAGTTTCAAATAATGTTGCTTGAGTTTTTGCTACACCTACTAGGCTTCCATTTACTTCTAAATGCATATTTTTTATTTTATTTCTAATCATTATTTTTCCCTAATATGCAATCATGAACTAATGCCTTCATTATTTTAACTTCATTTTCTAGTTTTTTAACTTCTTCTTGGTTAGAAGTTTCTCCCTCTTGGTCTATAAAAGTAAACCTTAGTATATTATTACTATTTCTTCCTATTATTAAGGGTTTTTCTTTAATATCTAATTTCCATTCTTCTAGTATTTCAAAGTCTGTTAGTATTTCTGGTTTTATTATTTGTCCAAGTTCCTTAAAAGTTTTGTCTATTTTTATAAATTCATTTTGTCCATATATTGAATTATTATGACTATTTGTTAAAGAATATGCTACTAGATAGTGTATTGAAAATGGATGATTTTCTTCTTTCATTAAATCTTCTCTTTCAAATTCATAAACTAGACTTAATACTTGATTTAGATTTTTATTATGTATATTTATAGCAAATCTAGGATATACTATAAAATTTAACTTTTAGTATCCTAAATTACCATAGATCATTCCTAATAAGGCATTTTTCCTATTTATTATTCTGTTATCTAATAATGCTATTTTTATTGGTGTATCTATTTCTTCTCTAAAATGAGCTTTTATTAATATTTGAATTCCTCCTAAATGGATGTATCCAATTTTTTCTTTATCCTTATGAGGAATTTTTGATAGCTTTTTTAATATAGTTTCTTTATCAATTAATAGTATATTATATATTTCTTTTGCATCTGTAATCTTAATACTCATTTATTTATTACTTATGCCATAATAGATTAGATTTTTTCTAGGGAATAATTTTCTTAATAAAAATGATGGGTCTTTAAATCCATCTCCTTCTTTAAGATTTAACTTTACGTTTTGAATTTCTTCAAATTTCTTTTTACTTATTATCATTTTTTGTGAAAACACCCTGAAATATCTTCTATTTCTATGTCTATTATTTCTTGGTTTATTTCTTCTTCCATTTTGAGTTTTTTTTATTTGGTTATTTTTGATAACTATAAGATTTAACATCCGTTATATTTTCAGGAGTATTTTTGAATTTTTGGAAACCTTGGGGGTATTTCTGATTTTTTCTCTAAATAAAACTTAAAAGTTTTCTTTTTAAACCAATTCATTTTTATTTGTTTTTAATTTTAATTTTATTTACTTTATTTATTAAAACTTTTATTTTTTTATTTTTTTTACTATTTGTTAAGTATTTTTGTATAATAGATACTTTCTTGTAAAATCATTTTCTTTTACTAATATGTGTATCATCATATTATTTATTCTTTACTACGTGTTTAGTATTTTTGTATACAAACATGTATTATTTTATATATTTGTATATTTATTTCTTCTAATTAACATGTAAATTTAATTTTTGTTTTTATAAGTTTGTGCGAGGTAGATGGTCCTTAGGGTACCATTTCATATTATATAAAATAATACAAATAAACCTAGTAGATTGTCAAGAAGGCTAGACTTTGAGATCCTACAACCTTTTATAGAATAAATTTATGAACCTAACCTTGACCCTATACTTGAACCTTTAAATAGGAGGGAAAATCCTCCATAAAATGAAACCATATTGAAATCGTTTGCAAGGCCAGTAATTGGCACTGCAATTTTCTAAATGCAAGTGAGTGAGGCTACTTGGAACTATGAATTGTAAAACATTCATTTTTTCATGTCACCTTTTTTCCATGGACTTTCTAATGAAGACTCATTGTCTTTCATTAGGGACTTTTACTCAATAGTGCAAATATTCCCCCTCAGTGCACTCACTGAGGATCAACTTAAACATATGTGTTTCCCTTATACCTTAAAATACAAGGCCAAGGCATAGCTAATATCATTTCTCCCAGGTTCCTTGATGAATTTGAAGGATGTTTTTAATAAGTTTGTGGGAAATTCTATCCCCACCAAAAGATATCAGAGCTAAGAGTTATGATTACAAATTTCTCTGAAATGTAAGGAGAATCTTTCTATGAAGTATGTGATAGGTTCAAAATCTTTCTCACTCAATGGATCCATCATAGTTATCCTCTACCACTACATAACCAATTTTTCTATGATGGATTGACCCAACAATGTCAACTTATCATTGATAATGCTACTGGAGAAGCGATAAGAGAAAAAACTACCTTAGAGACTTACAAGCTCTTTGAGATGTTGGGTGATAATTCCTAACAAAAGAGCTTATGAGTAAGAAGAATCAAAGTCCATGAAATTGACTTTGATATTGAAGTTCAAATGCAACTTGTTCAATTAAAAATGCAAGTTGTGCTTCTTACAACACATGCCATAACCAATAAAGAACAATGTGATGTGTGCAGTACATTGGGACATGGTGCTAAATCGTGTCCCGAGTAGGTTAATGTACTTGGGGGATACCAACCAAGACCAAGGTATTATCCTAATACTAATACCTACAAACTAGGTGGAGGAATCATCCTAATTTCTCTTAGAGGCCTATCAGACCAGCAATTCTTCCAAAAAATTCATAGAATTCCTCCTAACAAGCTAAATCTGAAGGGTAACTTGAATTCATTCATTCAAGTTAGTGGAGACAATGAATCACAATCTAGTCAAAGGTCAGACTCTATGAAAACTTCTATTGAAAAGGTAGATGTACAGGTGGATTAGTTAACTGAGCAATTGCAAAATCAAGGTAAGGAATAGCTTTAAGGTTAGAAAATCAACAAAACTCAATACCTAGATGGAAGGTTACCCATTATGTTATTATTGCTTTTATTTATTTATTTTAATTTTATAGATAATTGATTTTATTTGTTATTTTATTTTTTTAATTTTAAGTGGTTATTAAAGTATATATTTTTATGTTTAATGTGTTGTTATAACAATAATAATATAAGAAAGGGGGGAGTAAACGAGTGTGAAAAACAGTTTAAAGTGTGCTATAACATGCTCTATTTTGAGCCACGACATGGGGTGAAAGATTTCAAATGGTTCGAATTTCAAACATTCATGCCACATCATTAATATTACTGCGTCGTGGCATGTGGTCATTTTTTGGGGAGAAAGACCTTTTCCAATACAAATTCTTCCTTTTTTTTCATTTTCTCACACTTTCTACATAAACCATGATTTTATCTCCCACCAAACACTTTAAAACCCTTAAAAATCCCACAATTCTTCAAGAACTTTTCAAAATCTTTCACAAGAATCACTTTTCTAATAATTATTTTACTCATTTCACAAAGAAATTTTCAAAAATCGTCAACAGTTTCAAAAAATCTTCATCTTCAAAGATGGGTGCTTTTCATTGTTCTTCATTCCACAACATAATAAGTAATGTTTCATAATTTTTTATAATTTAAGTCTTCAATATAAATTCTTTGAAATTTGTGAAATATTTGTGATTTTTAAGTGTTTTGAAACCCTAATTAGGACAAAGAAGAGTTAGGAAAAATATTGGAATAATCTGTGTTGCTATCTTGGGTTTTTTGTGAACCTATAAATTTTAGATATTGTTTATATTTTGAAAATGGTACCAAAAAGAAGTTGGAAAGGAAAGGAGATTTCAACTTCTGAAGAGTATGATGGGTTTTAATTTGCTAGTTATGAGGCAAAAATTCACTTTGAAAAAGCATTAGAAGTTAATAAATGATTTATACTTGAAAGGGGATGGAACTTAATGATGGACCCAAGGGAATTATGGATGTCATAACAAGCCTTGGATGGTAAAATTTTGTAAAAGAACTAGAGAATTCTATTGAATCCATTGTTTAATTCTATACAAATTTTCGCGATGGTGTTATTAATCAAGTTTAAGTAAAGAATGTATTAGTTCCATTTGGGCATAATGATATAAATGTTCATTATTATTTAGTGAATATTGGAAAAGGTGAGTATGAGCATTATTTAAATATTAAGGATAATGGAAAGCATAAGAATAAAAGGGCATCTTAATTAGATAAAGTTCTTCTAATGTGAAGGCCTAGGAACATTGCTACACATTGTTACAACACATTAAAAAAGACTTGGAAGAGGGCCATAAAAGTTGAAATTACTCTTTTAGATAGTTGCAACAATAGTACTGAAGAAGATGAGACCAGTTTGCATTGCTTTTATGGCTTCAAAACCTATTAAGGATCCTTGTTATACTACTTTGAAGTACATTAGCTTTGTTAAAGATGATAATGATGATGATTAGGATGAGCTATTGGAGACCTACAATGAGCTCTTTTTAGAGCATGTCAAGTCATAAAAGGTTCGAAAGAAGTCATTGTGAAGCCTTGAGTAAAAAGATTAAGATTTGAGTAAGTTGAGAGCCACTATTAAGGAAGGGAATTTCTCAATCAACCAAGAAAAATGTGAGATCATACAAAAAGTTTACTGACATGGTTGTCGAGTATGAATCTAATATTTCCAAAATGAAGTTTATGAAAGACAACTTGAAGAGCTTAGAGATGAAACAAGAAAATTGATTGGTAGTTAGCCCTGATTGCAAAGTACCAAGTTGAAGAAAAAACTATTCTAGGAAGGGTGGTATGGTTGGAAATCAACAAAGACTATCTTGGACATACTCTTCTAAAAAGGATGCATGTTTTAAGACTCTACATTATAAGATTAAGGATTTATGCTATTTGTAGAAGATTTATGAATTCACTGATTATGGAAAAATGACCAATTAAAAGCTTTAAAAGCCAAGCAGTCTTAGTTTGAGAAAGAGTTAGAATACTCTAAGAGATAGTGAAGTTGTTATGTTTGGTACTCAAAAGTTGGATGTAATTTTTGACTAGTAACAAGAATCAACTTGACATAAAGGATCTGGGTTATGTTGACAAAAAAGTTCAATCTTTTTAGTTCTATATCTAAATTTACTAAGCCAATTGTTATTGATCCAAAGATGAAGACTGTTACTGCTTCTTCTAAAGAAAAGAATAAGGATGTGTCCCAACTAGTCTGTTCAAACAAAGTGAATGCTTCACCTTTTTTCTATCTTTTCTTGTTGCACCAGTTCTAGTCTATTACCCTTGCCTATATACTTTATACATTCTTATCACCATTGTGGCGAGCATGGGCATATTAGATCAAACTATGAGTGACTAGCTACTCATCTCTAAGTGATAGTTAGTTTTAGTGATTTTCCTCTATCCATAACTCCTCCCACTGTTCCTAGATGCAAGAGACCCAGTCTCTCTTACTCTTTTACACTTTCTTGCTATCTATGTATTACTTTTGACTACTTTTCTAGAAAGTATTGAGATAGTGTAGGAGAAAGCCTATGAGATATTCGTATCACTCATTCCATACTTATTATTCAAATTATAACTATTTTGGTTCAGTTGCACATCATTAAACTGTATGAATTACACATCGATGACAGAAAGCTAAAAGGTACAAAACTTTTCTTTTTCTAGTCTGCCTAGTAATTTGTATAGGAATACTTCAATTAACTTTTTTCATTTCAAAAAATCAAAAGGAAAACAAAGTATGCCATACTGTTTAGAGGAATGTGAACCAAAGGTTACACAATGATGGTGCTTCCTCTAAAAAAAATTTCAAATAGAAGATTGTTGTTTAATCATCATCCTCTATGTTTGAGGTTATCTTCTTTGTCTCTTCTCTTGATTTGTAATACTTTTGAATGTGATTCCTTTATATAATTGTTTCGTTTTCATGCATTTATTTATGTTTTTTAAGTTACTTTATTCACTTAATTCAAGAAATATCAAAAATATTTTCAATTGCTTATTTTCTCTTTTCTCTTTCTCCTTTGGCTACTTGTCAACCCCTTGCCTAGCCCTTCTCTAACCTCTTTTCCAAGTCCTAATTGAGCATATGTCTCTCTCCTAATATATACCCCTGATCCCTTTTATCCGTTTTTCTTCAATTTCTACCCTTCGTTATCCCATTTCCCTCACCCATATTTTCAAAGAAATTACTCTTAAAAGATTCCAAAGAATATGAATCCTCCTCCTTTTATTAATGATATTTTTTATGAGAATATTTATCTTTCTATAAAGGGTACTTCTCCTAATGCTCCACTTTTTTTTCCCAATAGACCTATCTAGATAAGTGACTTTCCTTTCATCCAAGAAAGGCATGTTCTCTTTTCTTGTTTATCTCATGGTACCATTTTTGGCTTATGAACTTTATTTTTCTCCAAGAACTCTACAACTCTAATTCTCACTTTTTTACTCTTAAGTTTACTATCATTTTCACTCTTCAAGTACATTCAATCACATTATTTAGGACATATATTATTCATATGCCCTTATAGATATTTGAAATCCATTCTTTCCTATCCATCCTAACTTTCCTTCTGAATTTCTTAACCCTATCTCACAAGACATTAATAGAATGTCCAATTCCTTTAGTGGTTGTCAAAATATTTTTGGTCAATGTGCTGTCTTTTTAAAAGCCTACTCAATGGATGTCATCTTAGTGTTATCATGAACACTTTTGTCCATTCTCATTCTCATATCTCTTTTATGATTTCTCTTCTTGGTTACTTTCTGTTTACCATTTTGGATATTGACCCTATTGAACTAACTAGTATGATATTTAAGGCCATCATCTTTCATTATTCTACTACTCCTTACACTAGTCTTCATTATCTTTACTTGATCACTTACTAGGTCGAGTCTATTTTTGAACACTTTCATTTTGAAAAGGTTCTTCCAGGTAAGAATTTTTTGTTTCCTTATTTTTTTCCCTACAATCATCCTAATGAGAATCAACATACTGTTTACCCTAATTCTTCCATTTAATGTGCTTTTTGTCTACCCTTAGTCCTCATATTTCTTCTCCTAATATAGGAGATTGAAGCTACAAGACATTACATGATCAATTAATTTTCTACCATCAGAAATGACTTTACCTTCCTCTAATAGAATATGACACAACTCAATGATCTTGGTCTTCAATATGGTTCTCATTGTTCTACTGATTCTTGCTCTTTCATCTGACCTTAGAATAATGGTACTTCATTATACACACAACTATTATGGACTTTAATTATGTGTATCATTTAGATATGGCTGGCAGAGACCCTTCCTTTCACCCTAAGAACACAATCTTATTTTTGAATTTCATTAATACCAACAATCTTTTTTATCCCTTTGGTGGTTCTATTAGAGGTTCCACTTAACCTACTACTTCTATGTGTTGGTGTGTGTTAGCAGTGTGGTAGACAACAAGCAGATAACAATGCAGTAGTGTGCCAAACAATAATGTTTAGTGGCAGACAACAATGTTTAGGTTTTTTTTTCTTTCCATTTCTTAGTATACAAATACATCACTCTTGTATAGGAAATATCAGAACATAAAAATATATTTTGACATGGTATCAGAGTGGGTTATGGCTGGCCTAAAGAAATAAAAACGCTATGCTGCTACATGTTACACTATTTTCTATTCTCCCTGACACTAGTTTGATCTAGTGTGTTGGTGTGGCTGTTGGGATACAAATCTTTCCCATTCTGCTGTTTTTATGCCAACCATAAAAACCTCTGCAAAAAATAGAGACCCTAGATTTTTAGTTTCCAATTTGAATTCTTGTGGTCTGAATCTAAAACAAAGACCATTTTCTGTTGAATCCAAAGATCAGTTGAGCTCAAGAAAACAAAACCGTTGAAGACCTATATTAGTTCTACATCTTCCTTTGCGTCTCTTCATCACGATCAGGGGATCCATAATAAACGAAGCTTCTTCTACAATGCTATTTACTTGACGCTTTGGAGTCTTAACCTTTTAGATCTTTGATCTTCATTTCTACGAAAACAATTGGGTTTGGCTGATCAATTATTTTACAAGGATCAGGGGTGGCTAATCTGGCTTACTCTGTTTGTCTCCTACCATCTTGTTTACTCCGTTCATCTTCTCAGCAACGTTTTTTTGTTTTTTTTTGTCTCTGTGTGTGTGGTTGTGTCACCTGGTTTGGCTGGATGATGCTTGTTGCCATAGGCATTGGAGCCATACTAATCTAGCTGCTCGTTGGAGCCATCATAGTTGCCATGTGTTTCAGGTCTATCTACTCGTTGGAGCCATCGCAGTTTCCCAACGCCTCTTGCTCGTTGGGGCCATCGCAGTCTCTCTACATACTAGTTTAGCTGAGGTTGTGGGAAACAGTGGAGAAACTTGGAACACAGCAGAAGAAAAGCATCGCTCTATAGGAGGGCTGCACAAATAGAGAAATAAATTAGGTTTATAGTTCTAAATATTCTATATATATTTGGCTGGTGTACGAAAAAAAATAAAAAAGTAAAGGAAAAAAGGAAAAAAAAATAGAATTGATAGATTTCATGGCAAAATCTAGAGATTTAACCACCAATTCCATATTGAACGAGATGACTACAAAAATGAATAAAGTTCTAACTAGAGCTCAAACCACCTCACAACCTTCACTAACTGAAGTTACGACTACTGCCATTGGTATCAAGTTGGGAAGATCTAACTGTGCCTTGTGGTCCCAGGTAGTAGAGATGTATATCTTTGGTAAGGAAAAACTGGGATATATTAATGGGGATTTTCTTCAACCTTCTAAAACCGACCCCTCATTCAAGAGATGGCGCACTGAAAATGTCATTGTCAAGGGATGGTTAATCAATTCGATGGACCCCTCCTTGATTGCAAATTTTATCCGATTCCCAACTACGAAACAAGTTTGGGATTCTACTGCTACAACCTACTATGATGGGACAGGCATGTCTCAAGTGTATGATCTCTACCATCAAGTTACTCGTATGAAGTAGGCGGGTGGATCCATTGAAAAATACTACAATGACCTTCAAGGATTGTGGCAAGAAATTGATTTTCGTCGTCCTAACCCAATGGAGTGTGTGACTGACATACAAAAATACAACTCCATCATACAAGAACATCGAGTGTATACCTTCCTCGATGGACTTGATGACAGACTAGATAAAACTCGAAGTGATGTGCTTCAAATCAAACCATTCTCTACGATGGAACAAGCCTATGGATTCATCCATAGGGAAGAGGTCAGGCAGACCATGATGATCACCGGTGTAGATACGACTCCCGGAGCAGTTATGGCTTTCAAAGGGATCAAGGGACACCATAATCTGATGCCACCAAAATGAGGAACTCTTTTTTTGGGTAGCAAGAAATCCACAGGAAATCCACCTTTTGTTGACATGAAATGTGGCCATTATGGAAACTCCAAACACACCTGTGAAAACTGCTTCAAACTACATGGGTATCCAAAGTGGTGGAATGATCTTCAAGCACGGAAGAAACGGGAAACCATTGGGAAAGCCGTTGTGGCTACCAATAATGCATCATTATCCCTTATTCCTCAGGCCGAATCTTCCCAAGATCTAGGTATTTCAAGTAAAGCATTTCACATCTCTACTCATAGTGTTAATGAGGATTGGATTCTCAACTATGGAGCTACAGATCATATGACATTTGACCCAAAAGATCTCTCTAATACAACCCAACCGAGATGGAGTTGTGTGGCCAATTCCAATGGGGTCACTTATCTAATTACAGGGGCTAGAACAGTGACTTTATCTCCTTCATTATCATTATCTAATACATTACTTGTACCCTCTCTTTCAAACAGACTAATGTATGTAAGTCAATTCACTTTAGATCTTAACTGTGTAGTATTAATGTATTCTACCTTTTGTCTTCTACAATATATTCTCACCAAGGAGATCATTGGGTGTGGTACTAAGAGAGGAGGGTTATACTATGTGGATGATCTCAGTTCAGGAAGAGCCAATCATATGCAACAGACGGTTAGTAACAAGGAGCGGAAGATTTGGTTATGTCATCATCGATTTGGGAATCCATCATTTGGGTATTTAAGGCATTTACTACCTAGTTTATTTTCAAATGTCACACACTTAGATTTAAAATGTGATACTTATATCTTAGCAAAAAGTCATAGGGCGTCTTATCCTATGAGTATTCATAAAAGTATGAGTCTATTTGCTTTAGTACATTTTGATGTTTGGGGGCCTTCCCCGATCACTACGTCATCGGGTCATCGTTGGTTTGTAATTTTTGTTGATAATTATACATGAATGACATGGATCTACCTTCTTAAACATAAAGATGAAGTATTTTCTACATTTCACTCATTTCACACCATGATTCAGACATAAGTTTTTGGAAAAATTAAGATCCTTAGGTCTAATAATGGGGGGAGAATGTTAATCAACAATTTAGGACATACTTGGACAACCATGGTATTCTCCATGAAACCTCGTGTTCACATACCCCACAACAGAATGGGACTGTAGAGAGGAAGAATAAGCATATTTTGGAAATTGCCTGGGCCTTACTAATGAGTGCACATATGCCTAGTAGATACTGGAGTGATGCTGTTACTACAACTATGTATCTACTAAATCGCATGCCCACAAAACTTTACAATTTCAGACTCCATTAAAGGTGTTATTTGATCATGTTCCCCTGCCTACTATTTTGATGCTTCTGCCCTGAATTTTTAGATGTGTTGTTTTTGTCCACATCCACAAAAATCAACGAACTAAGTTGGATCCATATGATGTGTGATGTGTATTCTTGGGGTATGGCTATAAAAAAGGGCTACCGATGCTACGATCCAATTACTAAAAGAACCTATATTACCATAGATGTCACTTTCCTAGAATTTGAATGTTTTTTCCCAGTATCCAATTACCCTCTTCAAGGGGAGAGTTACAGTGAAGAAAAAAATTGGCTTGATGTTGAAATGTTAGACACTAGTAACAATCCGACATACTCCGATCATGCCAACAATATGGAGGAGCTAGTACCTAGACCCGAACTTGAACTTCTAAGAAATGAATCTAATGTAGTAACTGAATCTCCAGAAGATGTAGTGGTTGATGCACCTCTTCACTCTCTAGTACCCAATGATTCTCCTATTGAGAATACTCCTAAGGTAAGCTATCATACCATACCTTTACAAACTAATGCTATAAATACATATATTGGTTATGTTTTACCTTTCAGACACAATCAAGGCAAACCTCCAAATCTATACTCCCCAAAAAAAGAAGAACGATAATCCAAGTATCCAATAGCCAATTATGTATCTACTTAAGGGTTATCAGAACCTATCAAGGCGTTTGCACAAATACTCTCCTCATGTCAAATTCCAAGTAGTGTTCAAAAAGCCTTATCTGATCCAAACTAGGCTCAAGCTATAAAAGAAGAATTTGAGGCATTGTAGAAAAATAACACATGGGTGTTAAGCAAGTTGCCTTAAGGGAGGAAGATGGTAGGATGCAAGTGGATATTCTCCATTAAGTATAAAGCAGATGGGTCAGTTGATCGATACAAGGTGAGACTAGTAGTAAAAGGGTATACACAGAAACATGGGATAGATTATCAGGAAACCTTCTCACATATGGCTAAACTAAAAACTGTTAGAGTTTTGTTATCTCTTGCAACAAATTTAGATTGGCCATTGCACCAACTTGATGTATAAAATGCCTTCCTTTATGGTGATCTTAAAGAAGAGATTTACATAGATATCCCACCAGGATATACTGTTACATTAGGAAAAGAAATTGCATGTAGATTACAATGAACATTGTATGGACTAAAACAATCACCTCATGCATGGTTTGGCAGGTTGAGTTTAACAATGAGGAAATATAGGTTTCAACAAAGCAACTCTGATCACACTCTTTTCCTAAAACATCGATGGGAAAAAATAACAGCCCTTATAGTCTATGTAGATGACATGATCATTACAGGGGATGATAAATAAGAAATCTCTACACTTCAAGAAAGACTGTCAAATGAGTTTGAAATGAAGAACTTAGGAGGGCTCAAATACTTCTTAGGCATTTGGGTAACAAGATCAAAACAAGTCATATTTCTTTCCCAAATGAAATATACTCTATACCTACTGGCAGAGGCAGGATTACTCGATTATAAACCTGTCTATATTCCAATGGTCCAAAATCATAAACTTGAAGAATACGTGGACCAAGTACCAGCAAATAAATAGAGATATCAACGGTTAGTAGGTAAACTCATATATTTATCTCATACTCGACCTAATATTGTTTATGTTATGAGTGTGGTGAGTCAGTTCATGCACTGCCCAAGTGAAGACCATATGGATGCCGTCATACGGATACTTCATTATTTAAAATCCTCCCCTGGGAAAGGACTTATGTTTTCAAAGAATGGTCAATTGGAACTTATTGAATATACAAATTCGCACTGGGTAGGGAATATCAAGGATAGGAAATCTACTGCTGGGTATTTTACTTTTGTGGGGGGAAATCTTGTTACATGGAGGAGCAAGAAACAAAAGGTAGTTTCCTTTTCTACTACTGAAGTTGAATTTCGAGGAATGGTCAAGGGAATATGTGAGCTCCTTTGGTTGAAAAAACTTTTAATTGAGATTGGTGTTGCTCCTAACTCTGAAATGAACTTATTTTGTGATAACAAGGCAGCCATTACCATCTCCCACAATCCAGTTCAACATGATCACATGAAGCATGTTGAAGTTGATTAGAACTTCATCAAACAGAATCTTGAAGAAAAAAAAATTATTCAACTTCCATTTGTTAAATCAGAAGATCAATTGACTGATATACTCACAAAATATGTGTCTGTAAAGAACTTCTACCACTCACTTGACAAGTTAGGCATAAGAGACATATATGCACCACCTTGAGGGGGAATGTTGGCGTGTGTTAGTAGTGTGGCAGACAACAAGTAGACAACAATGCAGCAGTGTGGCAAACAACAATGCAACAGTGTGGTAGATAATAATGTTTAGTGGTAGACAACAAGGTTTAGGTTTTTTTTCTTTTCGTTTCTTAGTATTCAAATACATCACTCTTATATAGGAAATATCATAACAGAAAAATATATTTTGATAGTATGGAGTTTGATATAGTTGACTCAATAGAGATGACGATACGAATGAAACAAATTTGTGATGTTATTTTATTTTTCTATTTTTCATGTAATTTTTCTTTTGAGTTGTACACTCATATGTAATAAAAAACTATTTATTAATAAAAATTTTGTTTTGGTTGTTTACTATTGTTTGTAAGTTATTTATGTTATGTTTTGGTTGCATGCTTTAATCTATTTCTCTATTGTTGCATGAATGTTTAGGATTATAGATATTGCATGTGTTCTCATCCTCAAATAGTAGTGTTCCTTTGACTTTCTATGTCAAAAGAAGGAAAAGTTTGTGTTCATAACATGTTTTTGTGCTTCTTTGCTACATGGTATTTGCTGCATGGGATAATAAGTGTAATTTACTACATCTTTGATGTTTGATATGCATATATTTAGGGAGAGTACAACATGAGTTAAGGGGAAATTGTGTTTTCTTTGTTACATGTTTGAATGTACTTAGCCTATCATAGTTTACATGTATTGTGTTAACTTGATAGTATTTGGTTAAATTATACCTAGTTATGCATGATGCTCTTCATAGGTATGTGTTATTTTATGTGTGCATGATACTAGTTTATTTACAAACTGTGGAGCTCAATTGGGAGTTGT
This sequence comes from Hippophae gyantsensis, assembly GCA_030763125.1. Taxonomy (NCBI): domain Eukaryota; kingdom Viridiplantae; phylum Streptophyta; class Magnoliopsida; order Rosales; family Elaeagnaceae; genus Hippophae; species Hippophae gyantsensis. Next base: position 15,509,053 of record CM061036.1, read on the forward strand.
TCCAAGATTAGACATGCAACATGAAGTGGTTTATCAATATGGGTGTGTTGATACATTAAGATGGATGCATTGGAGTTAGGTGTGCTAGGGATGTTCTGGTTATGAGTATAAGTTTGTTCACATGAATAAACTCATTAGGATCATCTTGCATGAATATTGTGCACAATGTTGTGTTTATTTTAGGTTATATAGTGTTTTACTTTGGTGTTGGCATTCATATATGCAAAATACAAAATCTATATTTTTACTTTGTATATTTTTAATATCTATTTATCTAAGGTCGATTAATGATAGTTCAGTGTTTCATACACTTATATAAATTACACTTCATATGTTTTTATGATACATACACCATGTGGGGTATTGTTGTATATAGTTGGCATGTTTAGAAAATGTTGGATTTTATTTGCATATTCCCAAGAATCTTCCCCTCAAATGAAGTACCATATGATTTAGCTCCATTTCAATCAAAGATACACATAATCTTCACACTTTAAACTATTTCTTGCTCATGTTCAATTGAAGAAACTCTTATCTTTACACTACTATATCTAACTCCCCCTTCATTTATGAAACCCTTATCTTTTTACTTTACATTATGTTTAGCTCCACTTTAATTGAAGAAACCCTTATCTTCATGCATAACATTGTAGTTTAACTCCTCATGAGCCTAGGGTTAATGTATGATAGAGCCCACAGTAAGCCATAGGTACAAGTAGATGGATCCCACAACAAGCCTCAGGTTCATGTAGATGGAGTCCATGTATTCGGGAGAGCCACACAAGTTCCCACAATGCATAAGTTTAGGGATGGCTCCAATACAACTTATGAGGAACTTGGAGGTCCATCCTAAAAGGTTAACCCTCATGTGATGTAGTAAATTCCCTATGTCTAGGTAATATGAGACTTTTTTTGTACATTCCAAACTATAAGAGCTTGTGGAAGTAGTCTATGAGAAGGTACAACCATTATCCTTATTGTGGGTGAATAATACACTTTTTGAGGTAGTTGGTTAGGTGGAAATAAGACCTGGGGAAGAAAAATGTTTTTTTATAAACTAACCTTTCAGTTTGGGTGTTTTGAATTAATTACAAAATGTGGGAAAACTCTTGAAATTTAAAATCTCAACTCAAGAGCATTTTCTAAGTTTTAAAAGAAAATTCTCTTTGAGAATTTTGTTGTAGTTTTAGGTTTATAGTTTTCTTAGTTTAATGTAGTAGTTTTCAATCCAATAAATAGTATGGGCACATCTATTTGGAGGTTTTCAAGTACAAATTAGTACTAAAATTCTGTGCTTGAAAGGATACGTTTGAGATATAAATTTTAAATATATTCCTCTATTTTTAGATTAATTTTATATGTTGTTCTAATGTTATTTTTAATATTATGATAATTTATTAAATTTGAGCATGTTTGACTGAAAATACTATGAGATATTAGTTATTTTGTTATGCCTGTGAAATATTAATTTAGATAAAAAGTTTTATAAAAAAAATTGATTTTTATTTCTTCTTTCTAGAATTTTACAAAGCTTATTACAAAAAAATATATTGATGACATATTTTTTGTAGTAAGTTTGAAATATAAAAATTAGATTTAGGACTTGATTATCTTGATTTGGTTTAAAATCATTATTCTATTTCAAGGATTTTTTTTTTTACAAAGATTTATTATTGAGAAACATATTGAGAACATATTTCTCGTAATTGATTTAAAATATAAAAGTTAGTTCTCAGATACATCAATCTTAAAACCAACTATGACACCTTGAATGAAAGTTAAATTATAAGCTCGACCTTAAGTAGTGATTTAGATGATTTATTATTTCCTTAGAAATAAACCATAACATAATAATAATCAATTGGTGATCACAACCTTAGGATATTAATTGGATTTTATTAAATATAATGTATTTAATAAGTAATATCAATATATATATATATATAATGTAATTCATATTGAACAAGCATGATTAACTAACTATTTTATCTCATAAGTTCTCCATTAAGTGTTAAATATTTATTTGTTTGATGTTCGTTGAATCTATCTTTAAATTGATATTATTAGTTTAGACATTTTAAAAGCCGAACAAATGTGATAGGATTTTAGATTTTTTTTAATAATTATTGAATTTTTTAAAAACCATGTAATTTCTCTTTAGACCGACCTTAGAAGTATACTTATATTTCTTACAAAGTGATTCGTGGACTTACAAGCTATTTACCAAATAAAAATTTATGCATCAATTTTAGAAAACTTGTTTTTAAGTAGGTTTCATTAAAATGTATTAAACACCAATACATAGTTCTATCTAGGTACATGTGCATAGGAGTTGCCATGCACCAGGTTGTTCACTATAAGATCTGTTGGTAATTGTGCCACATCACCTAGTAGTGTAGCTTTAGAGAAGAGTTTGATTTACTTGGATCATAGTTGTTGCAATGACAACAGTGGAGATAACTTAGCCATAGTTGAGTGTGATTCTCTAACTTATAGAGGTATAGGTTTTATATTTCTTTAGTTTTAAAATGTTGATTGGATTTTATTAGTGAACTTTTTGCTATTTGTGATTGCCATAGCAACTTATGGATGTTATCGCATAGAAGATGGTTCCTGTATCGATTTTCCATGCTATACAAATATGTTTTGCACACTTGTATGTGATGTTAGTACAATTAAAATGATTACCAAATATGTTAACATATATGAGGTACTAATTGTGATTATAAAGCATTTTCTTTCCTTGCTACTTTCTTTACTCGTATGCTTTTATGATATACTTGTTGTATTCTTCCTTCTTCTTCTTTTTATATTTATTGTTGTTAATTGTTTCTACTACGTGTAGGAGTTGTTCAGTCCTTGAGTTGTCTGTATCACCTCCCTCTTAGTTATATATTGAGTGCAGACTATCACTAGCCATCATATTTTCTCAATCCAACGGTCCAGATTGCTCCTAGGTTAATATGTAACATTTATATATTGTTTGAAGCCCCCATTTAAGCAAATTTTTTTTTTTTTGCAAATAATGACAGATAAGTACCCAAAAAGAGTCAACATCTCCATAGAGAAGAATTATGCCATTGTTGGGCATTTTACTAAGGTTTTTGAATGGGAATATCAATCAATTAAAGCCATTAGTGATTGTTTCTTCAATGGTATTTTATTCTTTAGGTTTGGTTTTGAATTTTATTCAAAAGATGATGCTTTTTGTAATTAAATTCATAAATTTGGATTTAAGCATATTAAGCTGAATTTATTGATAGGTTTTTAGCTTTGTTTTCATGATTGATTTTCATTTTAATGTGGATATTATTTGAATAGAGCTTAAGATTATTTCTTATTTATCATTTATCATTTCTTTGATTATGAATTATTAATTGGTCATCTTTGATGTCTGATTAAAATTATTGTTTGAGAATTAGGTTGTTGAAAATATCATTTATGTCTAATTGTACTAATTTAAATGAGAATGTAAATGTATTCATGAACGCTGGATTAGTTTGGATGATTGCATGATTTTCTTGTGCTTATTCTAATTAAATAATTAATTGATCAAAGAAATTAGCTAGATAATAATGAATGAAATTTCATAATCATTGGAGTTTTTAATTTGGTGGAAAGATCAACAATCTCAATCAAGTGGTAAGTTTTTCTTATGATTATTCAATTAGCTAATTTTACTAGGTCAATAAAACTAATTAATTAAATGTAATTGAGAATCATCATGATCATTACAGTTTCTAAATTTAGTAGGGAAAATAATATTACCAACTTAGAAATAATTGTTAAATTCACTTAATTAATTTAATTTATAATTGGTTAGCCTATTTAATTAACATACTTCCTCATCAAATTTAGTTTATGCAAAAGGTTTTTTCAATTTGTTCATTTAATTAATTGTATTATTTTGTTTTCCAAAATTTCAATAATTTGGATAAAGTGTTTAGATTTATTTTTATTTTATTAACTTATTATTTTTAAATATATAAGTAAATAATTTAAAATTACTGCACTTCCACGAGAGATCAACCTTGAGTAAACACTTCGCTAGATTATTAGTGATTCATGTACTTGCGAGCATAAAATTTGTACATAAATTTTTTGACATCATCACCATAGAATTGGCGTTTGAAATTCACTATTTATTTTCTTATTAGTTTTTTGTTTTTTGTTATTTTTATTTATGTTTTTATAATTATTTATTTCTTATTCTATTTAATTTTTTTATTATGTTACAATTATTTATTTATTTTTATCATTTTTTTATTTTATTACATTATTTTTTTTATTAATTGATATTTGTTCTCCATAGTTTGATCTTCTTTTTACTTTAATTTTATTCAAGATAGGACATCCATCGGGAAAAAACTTGTGCAATTTATAGACAACATTCACAACGTGAAGGACTTGAGGAAGTTGGACACCAACATTTAGGTGCATACTATAGAGATAGACAAGTTAACTCAAGAATTGACAAACAATGGGGATGTTTCTAAGAGATTGGAAGTGATGAATGAGTATACAAAGCCAATCATTGGCAAAAGGAAGGAGAGTTGAAGTCAATAAGCTAGGCTACCATAGTGAACTGGCCCTACATCTTGCTAAACTCAATAAGAAAATCAAACTCCTCACTACCCAGAGCATACTATACCCAGATGTATATGGAGTTTGTGGTGTTTTTGGTGTTTATGGACATGGTGCTAATACATGTTCTCTAGCTTTTGATTCTTTTGTAGGTTGTAAGGTTTATGTGAGGGCGATATTCATGAACAAAACATATAATTATAATTTTAGTTTCAAGGTGTGTCCTAGAAGAATATGTTCAAGCTGAACAAACTATCGAGCCTCAAAAATCACATCTCAAGTATATCTCTATTACCATACATGTTAGATTGCATATTAGACACATAGAAATAATATGAAAATAGTTTACTCGATCGATCGAGTAGTAACTAGATCGGTCGATCGAGCTATATTACCTATTGAACTAATTATTTATACGACTAGATTGATCGAGCACTGGATTGATCGAGACTAATGACTAGATCAATCTAATTTTTTGAGAATTAATAAATGAATACATTGGATTGATTGAGAGGACATTGGATCGATCAAAGTATGCATTCAATTGATTGAGTACTTGATTAGATTGATCGAACGGCTAGGGCTTTAATTTTAAAACCTATTTTCAATATGAATTGGATTGGCCTATTACTATATTATCCTTCTACCTTAAAACTCATTTAAATAATTTTATGGACAAGATGGTAATTGTACTTTGACCTAAAGTTCTTTAAAATATTCTATAAATATAAATCTTAGCATACAATTGAAACAAACCACACAAGAGATTAATTGTACTTATTCTCTCTCTTGTTTTGCTAAAAGTTTTCAAATAGGCTTTTTTATGAAGTTAACTTATCAAACATTTGTCGTTGTATTTGATGGACAAAGAAGGCTTTAATAATAATTGTATTATTTTTCTTTTAACTGATTGTTCTAGAGTTGGTAGTTATTTTCTATTTATCTAATATATTGCTTAAATTAACTAGTTAGGGTTGTTCATTATTGAATCTACTCTAGGACACACACTTGCAGTTGTGTTTATGTTTTAACTTTTTAGTGACAGTAGTGCGGGTTCGATTAACCCTTGAGACTCAAGTTTGTCGAAATGCTAGTCTAGATCTGAATGCCTTTCTTGTACATACTATGTTAAAAGTAGCAGCTTGTAAGAGGTTACTTAGGGTTGCTTAATTTGTGTCCTAGCCTTGTAAATGGGTACTTATTTTTCATAGCGGATAGTTAGGTGGTCTAGTGGATCAATATTTTTTCTCTTAGGTCATTAGTGTGGCCTAGGTTGTTTCCAAAAAAAAAAAAATCTTATGTGTTGATTTTTATTTTCTAAATTACTTTATTTTCACTGATTGCACACGAGATCATTCTAAGAATTTTTAATTTTTCATACTTATGTTGATATTCTTCTAATTAGATAATTAAATTCATAACTAAATAAATGAACTTTCAATTGGTATCAGAGTATGTCACTAGATACACTTAATGTGCCTATGACCTTGTTATGGATTATTGTTTTGAGGTTGATAGCTTAGATGTTGAGGAAATGAAATCCTCTTTTCTTTTCTGAATTTAATGTTAAAAGTTTTCAAGAACTTTTTTGTAAGATGCTAGAGCCATAAAAAAGGAATATTGGTTTAAAAGCAAAACTATAAGATTTAAATGAATAACTCAAGACACATATATGCTTTTCAAATAAATTAGTGGAAGAAAATAATATTTTTCAAGAACAAAATAATGGTTTGAATTTAAGTCTTACAATTTTGAAAGAAGAAAATAACACGCTTGCTATGGATAAATTAAAACTGGTGCAAGAGCTTGAAGAATCAAAGGAAGCTATAAAGAGATTGATCATTGGAATTGATAGTCTAAATAAAACTCTAGATTATGAAAACCTGTTAGAGATAAGAAAGGACTAGGCTATATAGATAAATATTCTACACCATCATCTTAAAAACTAACCGAGTTTATAAAACCCTCTAACCCTTCTTCTTCACTATAGCTTCAACACAAAAAACCACATCTATAAGGACCTCGAACCTTGTTCTTAATGTTACTCATTATACACAAAGAAGAGTTGTACCTGTAATTAAAGAGTATTAATTTTGTGTCTGTCTGTCATCATTGTGTAGGAAAGGTCATATTAGGCCCAAGGGTAGATTTTTGATAAATGCACCTAAATGTAATAATAATTTCCATGCTTCACATATTAGGACTCATAACCATCATTCATCTATACATGTTGCTTCATATTATAGGATAAATGGAATTCATGGAAAACATGTTCAAAAATCTTATTAGAAAGCATAAAGTTGTTGGCCCAAAGAGACAAGTGAAATTCAATGCATTTAATTCTAGGATTAATTTTCATTATCCTACCATGCATATTGTATCTTCATATAAGATGAATGAGAAATCTAAATGTAAGCTCAAGAATATGATAATGACAACTAAGTTATTTGATTTCTAACCCAAAGACATAAAGAAACCAAAATTCAAAACTATTTGGGTTAGGAAAGATTGTCTCTTTTCGACCACTTAACTGTCATTTATTGTGCACCTAGATATTCTTGTTTTGAGTGCTTAATTAACCCTATGTGAGAATCTTTAGTTTGTTTTTTTATTTTGCATTTATTGATGTCTCTTTAGTTAAAAAAAAAGATAAAAAAACAAAAAAAGGAGAGAATTAGACATGTTTTAACATAGACATGATAATTACATATTTCATTCATAATTATTATGATTGGCTATACATTACACAAATGGATATTTTGACTTGTGTATTTACATATTTTTTACATTTGATGATCGATGTTGACTTGAACCAATGCACACACTCACTGGACACATAAGTACGTCATGCTAGAAGTGTATAATTAATTATGTGAAATTTTAGGGCATGAGATAACTTTCACTATGAAAATTATGGTTGAAATCTATCTTTCACTGTATAAAATGCTACTATGGAAATACATATAGTTTTGAAAAGGTTACCTACTGTGATGTGCGAAAGCTACCACAGCGAACGGAGAGGGCTATCTCATAACTATTGTGAAAGTCATCATACTAGGTATATTGGCTTGTACATATTTCCTTAAGAAAATAATAATATTACTAAGGGAAAAGAAAATACAAAATATTTTTCATGCACAAAAAAGAAAAAGCCACAATTGGTTAAAAAAAAGGAAAATAAATAACCAATCCCTCACAAAAAAAAAATACAAGAGGGGAGTACAAAAATAAAATAGATTAAAGTTCTCTCATGGTAAGTAAAATTTATTTCTTGCAAGTACGAATTCAATTGTAATTTTTTATGATAGATGATACTCCTTTTAAATCTTTCATAAATGAAAAAATTGACATCCTATTGTAGTTTCAACACATATTTTACTTTTGGTGATTATTGATATGTCACCATATGTGTTAGTATATTTGTGTGTCTTATCTAAATATGTTTATGTTATCAATGGATAGTCACACTTTGAACAAAATTAATTTCATTATTTATATGTATCGTTATATTTATGTAAAGCTAAGTCTACTATCATCAATAAAAAATATTATATAATATCATTTTTTTTAAATTTTGTTTTATTTTAATTTATTTAGAGGAGGCATAGAACTTCGGGAGAGTTTATTCATTCTTGGAAAACATATTGTTATTAGCTCTCTATTTAGCTCTTTTTTTCTATCTTTCAAGAATGTGTACTTCTCCTTTCAGTCATTAAATCCACTAATTGCTTGCTCAACCTATTGTCATTACTTCTTTATTATATTTTTTATTTGTATGGCAAAAAGGGGGAGAAAATTTGGAACAATAATTGAAAATCTACAAAAAAGGAGAGTTAACTTAGGTGGAGAATTACTTTGAAAATCCTTTTTGGAGATACTACACATAAGAAGATTCATGTTTTTAATCTCTAGCTATTGATTACTCGCACTTATAAATATTATTTACTTTGCTATTATTATATACATTAAACTAATGAATAATGAATCTTTTGGGAGAAATTTTTAGGTTGTTTATGTTTTAGTTTTTCAATGTAAACATGAGATTTTGAGATTCAAGCCAAGATGGTTCCACCAGATCATAGAACAATCCACTGTTAAAAATATAATTTTCCTATATAAGTGTTACGTCGTGAGAAAGAGGTGTTGTCACATGAATATGCCAAAGAGGGGGATTAAAAGGTTTATGTGATTGTTGGCAATATTCATGAACTAAAAACATAATTGTAATTTTAGTTTCTTGGTGTGTCTTAGAAGAATATTTTCAAGCCTAAGAAACTATTAATCCTCAATGATCACATCTTAGGTGTATCTTTGTTCTTATATACATTAGATTGCATATTATACACATAGGAACAATATGAAAATAGGATACTCGATCGATCAACTAGTAACTTGATCGATCGAGCTATATTACCTGTTGAATTAATTATTTATATTACTAGATCGATCCAAAAATTAATACTCGATCAATTGAACACTAGGTCGGGTAATATTAATGACTAGATTGATCCATTTTTAAAAAAATTAATTAATTGATACAATTGATCGATCGATAGGACATTCGATCAAGCAAACTATGTACTATATTGATTGAGTAGCCAAGGCTTTGATTTTAAAAATCTTTTTAATACGGGTTGGATTAGCCTTTTACTATATTGTCCTTATTCCTTAAAACCCATTTAACTAATTTTATGGACAAGATGGTAATTTTACTTTGACCTAAAATGCTTCAAAATATTCTATAAATATAAACCTAAGCACATAATTGAAACTAACTACACAAAAGCTTAATTGTACTTATTCTCTTCATACTTTATTTTCTCTCTTGTTTTGCTAAATGTTTTCAAGTAGGATTTTTTATGAAGTTAACATATCAAACATTTGTGATTATATTTGATGGACAAAGAAGCCTTTAATAATAATTGTGTTATTTTGCTTTTAACTAATTGTTCTAAAGTTAGTTATTTTTTATTTATGTCATATATTGTTTAAATCAAATAGTTAGGGTTGTTCATTATTGAGTCTACTCTATAAAATACACTGATCATGATTCGAATTCCTATCTTATAGAGACTATGATGAAAGCAACAAATTATAAGTAGGTTATTTGGGGGCATTACCTAGGTAAGTAGTTTGACTCCTAGCCTTGTAACTAGATACTCATTTTTCATAATAGATAGTGAGGTAGTCAGAAGGATTGATGGTTTTCCTCTTGGGTCATTGGTTTTTCCTAGGTAGTTTTCACCTAAAAATCTTATGTGTTGATATTTATATTTTGCATTTTTTTATTTATATGAGATTGCATGTTGGTCATTCTGTGAATTTTTAATTTGTCATACTTTCATTGATATTTCGTTAATTAGATAATTAGATCCCAAACTAAATAAACAAACTTCCATAGGTAATAAATATGAGCATGTGAATTTGATGCAAATCTACTAGCTAGGGCTCAAAAATGATCCATATACAACCATAGGTGAAGCAATCATCCTAATTTCTCATGGAAGATTAAAAACAATCCACCATATGTTCAGAATACCATGCATAGCCATCATCAAAACCAAATAGTGTCACCCAATCAATCTAGCAGACCAACCTTTGAGAAGAACTTGAATGCCTTCATTTAGTTTAGTATAAAAACCACAAGAGACATAACCAAAGGTAGAAATCCCTAGAGGCATTTATGAAAAGGGTTCAAGTGTAAGTAGAGAAACTAGTAGAACATATGAAAAATTTAGAAATAAGAGAGTTTCGTAATGAAATCGAGCAAGGAAGGTTCATAATCCTTCAAAGTGGTACAATTATATATAAATGTTATGATGAAATTTCTAATGATTTATCATATGGTGCAAGTAGCATAGATGGGGAGCAATAAAATTTCAAGGAACGTCATGTTAACGAATCTCAAAATTTTAAGCCTTTTGAGAAGAACCAAAAGGTGCTATCTTTTCCTCCAATATTGCATAAGGAACCTAAACCTTATAGACCCCCAATTTCTTATCGAAACAAACTCAAGAAAAATAAACCGGACAATCAACATTTTAGTATCTTTACTATGCTCTCTAAAGTGAATATTAACTTGCCCCTTTTTATTTTATCAAGAATGTGCCTTATGCAAAATTCATAAAGAAGCTCAACATATAAAAGAGGATATATGATTAGAATGAGAGAGTTATTGTGATAGAATTTTCTAGTGTAGTGTTTCAACATAATTTTCCTTAAAAATTGAAAGAGTCCAAAGTTTCAACATCAACATCACCATTATAGACAAGAAAATGGCTAATGCTATGCTACACATAGGTTAAACTATTAATCTCATGACTTATTGAATATACTTATTACTAGGTTTAGGGGAGCATAAGTCAACAATCATGTCCCTTTAACTAGCTAATATGTCTATTAATACCCAAAAAGGGATGGTTGAAAACATGCTCGTACAAGTAGAAAAGCATATAGTACTTGTTGATTTTGTCATTTTAGAAATGCAGTAGACTCTAAGGACAAGGATCAAACAATTCTACTTGGAAGGCCAATCATGACCATAACCAAGAATATTATTAATGTTCATAATGGGAGGCTAATGATGACAATCTTGTGAGAGATTGTGTAATTTAAAGTTTTTTTATTCCTCACATGTTCCTTCTATTTGTATTGTCGATGAGTTCCCTTATATTGATTGTGTGAATTCATTTGTTTATAACACCTTTTTATAGAACAACATAGAAGAAAAACTTGAATTTGCAATAACATGGTAGAGGAAACACTTGATGAAGAGACTAAATGGATTATGAAATATTAGATAGGGCCAAACCAATTTTACCACCAAAAGAGTCTATTAAACCCTTAGATCTACCTAGTTCCCCATCTAGGGAAGAGACAACTCCACTTGATATAGAGCTTAAAGAGTTACCTACACACATCAATTATGTATTTAAGGAAAATGAAGAGACATACTCGATTATCATTTCATCTACCTTAACTCCAACCCAAGAGAAAAAACTTGTGATGAAGCTTAGTAGAATTGGGGAATGTTTAGGATGGAGTATTAGTAACATTAGAAGTATTAGTCCAGCTATATGCATGCACAATATAAATTTGGGTTTTTAGGTTACCACAATGTACCCATAAGATGTACAAAAACTTGATAGTCAAATTTTGGAAATTTATAAAGGGCTCACAAGTGCATGAATCACTTATAATAAGCAATAAGTTTAATCCCAAGGTTGGTTTAAATAGGAACTATATGGTTTTAAATAATTTTTCAATTTTCTTTAAAACAAACACCAAAAGAAAACATAATCACTTTATCACAATATTTGGGTTTTGAAAATTCTAATGTAATAAAATAAATAATAAAATAATAAAAGATAAAGATAGGTTCAGTTCAAAAAATTCAAGGTAGATATATAATTAACAATCAATGGAGAATTTATAGGAATAATTAGCTAGTTGACCATGCTTGCTTAGAATTAATTAGCTTAATAAAGATATAATTTCAAGTTATTGATCTTTCCTTTTATGTATGAAAATATCCTTGGACGGGGATCAGATTCTTTGTTAATAAAATCAATTAATATCTTTAGGCAGTGATTGTTAAATAATATATTAAATTATATTTTATTTCTAAGGAAATAGTAAACCATTTAAATCAATGCTTTAGCAGAGTCACTAATTTAAATTTTTATTCAAGTCTAGATGACATTTCTAACAACTAACTTTCAAAATTTAAATGTACATTACTACAAAAAGTATATATGGCCTCGGTTTTTAACCGTGACCGTAGGTCTATGGCTACGGTTATAAGAACCAAGGCCTAAGTGAGATAGACCATAGATTGTACCTATTTCCTTGGTCTTTCAATAATTGAGGCCATAAGGTATGCATAAATTAAAAAAAATTATAATTATTAATTACAATATTAAAAATCAATATAAATTACAATAAATTTATTAATTACAATATTAAAAATCATATTATATTAAAATTAAGATTATAATTACATTTGAGAGTTTATTATACACTAAAACATAATAAAATCTTACTATTACAAACTGAATTTTTACTATTAATTACAAGCATTTATAAGTATACTTCAAATCAACATAATCAAGTTTACAGTTACATCAACAGAAGTGTAAATAAAAAAATACCATAGGTCTTTGGTGTCTTTGATGCGCCTCTTTGTGTTGGTGTGTTGGTGTGTCTAATCTTATTTGGTGCATTAATACGTTGGTCTTATTTGGTGTATTGGTATGCTGGTGCACTTGGTGTATTGGTGCACTGGTGCATCTGGTGTGCCTGATGCTGTTATGCCTTGTGCTGGTGCCTGCCTTCCATGAAAAGGAAAATAGTAAAAAAAACTAGAATAACATGCATGCATAGATAGCAATCAACCTTTAACATGTTCCTAGTCAATCATAGTAATGATCAAATTGAAGCACACATTTATCACAATCATGGCAATGCTTTGCTCATGGAGGTTGCAAACATATCAAATCTGCATCAAAAGAAAAGAATATAAAACCTATCAAATCTGTATCAAAATAAAATAATAAATGGGCATAGTAGTAGCTGGTATAGAAGTAAATTCATTTAGCTATAGGTGACTTGAAGAATGGTAACTATATTTGATGGTAGTTAATATATGAGAAATTTTCATAAGGGCTACCATCTTTGTCCATCCATATTAGGCTACTAGCTACATATTCCCATCATCTACCAATAATAATAATAGGAAAACTTATAACATATATATTTTCATATAGTTCAATTCTCTCTAATAGGGCCAGAAGTTTCATTATGCCAAACAAATTCAAGTTCCAACTGACCAATCTTATACATAATATGAATTGAGGGAAAAACAATGAAACCCAAAAATACCTTGGAAACCAACTTTAGTCGGCTACTTCGTAGTGGACAATGAAAATAAACCATGAAATGGATATAGATGATATGGAACTAGATGAAAACTATAAGAGTGAGTATACAAGTCGAGAGTGAGGTATATATCAGGCACTAGCACAGGCACCAACACTAGCACCAGTACCAGGCACCAGCACAGGCACAACACTAGGACCATTCACTAGTCATAACACCAGGACCAGGCACTAGCACCAGCATGCTAGCACTAACACCAAAAAAGTGTTGAAAAAATTAATCCCAACTCCATTAATTCCAATTTAAGTATTTTAAGCACCAGGCCAAGCACCAGGCACCAGGCATCATAAAACAATGAGAAACATAATGTAATACAATGTAATGGGATTGGGATTGTGGAATCAAAGTAGGATTATAAACAACATTGAAAGGTTGTTTTGTGATGGATACTCATTTAATTATCAACCAATAAATTACATTACAAATTCACAAACAAAAAAGCAACAAAAGTTAACAAATTTAAAGGATATGAGAGTTTCCATAAACATTTGAAGTGAGATCCTTAAAGATTGCTTCCATCTGCAACTCCGAGTACAAATTTTATATAACATGATCCAAGTATACACAAAGGCATATCTTAATAAGAAAGCTCAAGACCAAAGATGGCATACCTTATAGGGTTATGTGAGTGTCCAAAATTAGGATTTTACTAGAAGACCCAATAAGCTTCTATTCTGGTACAACTCGTAACCTTTTTCATTTATCCCTATCCTTGTGACTTCTCTGGTAGTAGAGGGTGAATAAATTCAAAGGAGAGAACAAGCTTCTTTAGGGTTAGAAGGTCAAGAATATCCACTACATTTTGTGATTTCTCAACTACTTTAGGAAGTGAAAGGTCAAGGTCGTTGCTGTTGATGGTGACACATGTAGAGCGGTAGAGATGGAGCTGGATCGTGAGGATTACATGCTAGGGAAAAGAGAGAATAAAAGGAGATCGGGAAAGTGCTAGGAAAAGAGAGGAAAAGAAAAAGAGAGGGAGGGAAAAAATAAAAAGAGAAAAAAAGGAAGGAAAAAGAAAAAGAGAGAAAAGTAAACATTGGGAAAGAAAAATAAAAAAATTGATAAAGAAATTTGGTATGTGGTGTAAACAATTGATAGGGTAAGTCTATGGCTTCAGTTTTTAAATAACTGAGGCTATAGGGTATATTTATAGCCTTGGTTTTTAAATAGCCTAGGTTATAAGGTATGTATATGGTCTCGATTTTTAGATAACCGAGACCAAAACTCTATGACCTCAGTTTTTAAAAAAACCAAGGTTAAATGTCTGAGAGTATATATATATATATATATCGTAGTAGTGGTATTACAAAAAATGTTGTCAATATAGTAATCAATAATAAATTTTGTAAAAATCTAGAATAAAGAAATAACCTCAATTTATTTTATAAAAAATTTCACTTAAATTAATCTTCACAAGTATGGCAACAAACAAAAATTTTCATAGTTAAAAATAGCCAGACATGGTTAGATTAAAATCCAAGGTTAGTGGATTAAAAATAGCCTTAGATCTAAAATCAAAAAAATACAAAAAGATAGTCTGTGTATAAAAATAAATGAATAAAATTTAAATCTTCAATACAAACTAAAGATAGATGGTGTGTCTTGCTCCGTAATTATGATCTTGATTCTCACTAAATTCTTTGAATAAACAGTTATCTATTGTATTTTTCTTGATTTGGAAAAACTTTACAGATCAGTCTCTTATTATTATGAATCTAACTTATTTGTAAAAATTATAAAAATAAGAACAAATAAATCATCTTTGATGGTTGTAGTTCCCCTAAAATATAAAGTATACTATGCATAAAAACCTAAAGATAAACTTTTTATTTTTAAGATGAGGATGGCACTGAAGGCTTTAGACCTAGACAATACAAGCGCGTTGTAGTCCAAACTTTCCACCACCTCGGTATGTGATACGTAACACTTTTCATAATTATATAATAAGAAGGCCATATCGTGGCCCACTTAATCCACAATGTGGCACATAATGTATAACATGCATAGTGAGTCATACAAAGAGGAATGCATTGTTGCATGAAATGTGTGACTTCAATTTTTGCCTTGCACCCCTTTTATACTATTGGTTCTTTAGGTAAGTCTTTCATGCTTATTCTTCTAAGCTCTTAGGGTTTAGTATTTCAAATGTTGTTCTTCATATGTTGATAAATTATACATTTAAAGCTAAAACACTTTAAATACAACAGAAAATATATGTGATTTCAAACATATATATTTTTTTAAATAATGATAAAAACATGCATAATAAAATCTATTTATTGATATTAAGTACAATAAAATCATGAAATATTAATGCTTTTGAAGCACTCATCACCATGTGTGAGAGGATCGGTAAAATACTACATGTACTTGCCCATTTGTGACATTTTCTTTCTGAAGGATGCCATCTGGTGATTATTTTGTTTGTGGAACTTATTTGATGATCAATAAAATAATACATGTATTGTTCAAGGATGATTTTTTTTTGTGGAACTTATTTTCATTGTTTTAATTTAACACTTAGTTCGAAAAAAGTCATACTATGGTTGGGTGAGAAGCTAAATTAGTCATTACTTTTGAAAATGAGGATTTTATTCCATTGTGTTTAGGTTGTTCCTAATTGGTCCCAAAATGTTAACTAAAAAACCAAATAAGTCCAATTCTTGATGTTTTTAATACTTTGAAAGAAAAGTTAACATCTGCACCTATTCTTATGAGACCTATTTATAATATACGGGTTATTTTGAGTCAGAGAGTATAGAAGCATTTGCAAGTGATTTTTCAGTAAAACATTCAATGATGTCAAGCTTAACTATTTCACCATTGAAAAAGACTTTTTGGTTGTTATGTTTGTATTGTATAAATTTAGATCTTATTTGTTAGGTCTAAAGGAATTAAGCATTTTAATCTTCTTGTTCTAAGATATTTATTGAATGAATTGACTGGTAAGCCGAGACTTATTATGTGAATTTTTCTTTTACATGAATTTGACTTAAAGTTTATAGATAAAAGGAGGAATAAACATATTGTTGTTGATCATCTTTTGTAAGTCCTATTGTACTTTATGTCTATTGATGATGGCTTAAAAGTACTAAATATAACGTGATTTTATGCACTTTAAATGATAAAATATAATTGTATTTGAATATTTTTATCAACTTTTACATAAATCTATCTTTTTGGAATCACGAGAATGTTTCATTATATTTTGGATATTTTAAGTTTGAAAATGATTTAATTGATCAATACTCAAAGAGTAGTATGGGAAAACACTCCATTACAACATTAAAGCATAGAAGACTAACATATGTAGTCCTTAAATATGTTCTAAATCAATGTAAATGTTAGAGATACAAGTGAGTTTCTAGAAGCAAAGTAATACGCATGCCATTACACACTTTCACCATACTGCGGTGCGAGGCAATAGGATCCTGATTAAAAATGTGTACAGGCTGGTCCATGCCATGGTGCCAAGAAATCCATGTCATGGTGCACGTGCGACTTTCTTATTCACAAATTTCTCCTGTTTGTAGCATTTTCCACACCTATAAAAACCCTCTTCATCCCCTTTGTAAATCATCCCTAACCTCTTAGCTTGCAACATAGTTGATTTTCTAGTTTCTCTCTAATTTATCTTTTCTTTTTAGAGTTTTAAAGTTCTTCTCTCAAATTGAGGGTTGAAAAAGTATAGTTTATCTAGTAGTTTTCATTTGATTCAATAAATAGTGTTAGCAATTCTATTTGAAGGTCTTGCAAAAATAAAAATGATACTGAAGTTTTGTAAAGATACACTTGAGGTATAAATTAAATGTATTCTTTTCAGATTATCTTTTGTAAGGACTATGAGTGTTGGCTATTTTCGTGGACAAAATATTTATCTGTAAATTTATTTTTAGGCCTGCTATCAAGTCTATCAAGAAAAGCCAAACAAATGCTCGAATTCCAGATAATTGTACTTCAGGTATATCTTTGATAACTTGACACATAGGATTATATTTATGCATTTAATAACACATGTTTATAAATCTAAAATTATTTTTAATGCTAAAATATGGAATAAGATATGCTAAAAGATATTAAATAATATATACTCTAAAATAAGATATGTTAAAAGATATTAGATAAGATATATATACTCTAAAATAAGATATGCTAAAAGATATTAGATAAGATATATTTTAAATTATAATTGAAATCTTTATTATAAAAGATAACATAAAATCTATTTTAAAAGAAATCTATTTTAAATAAGAGTTATCTTAATTAATGAGAATTACTAATCCTATTTGTAATAGAAAAGATATTTATCAATTACATAGGATTAAGGGTTTTAATTTTTCCTATAAATAAAACTCATTGCTCATTGTTTCAATCAACCATACAAGAGCATTCTTCTAATCTTTTTAACTTCTCTCTCTTGTTTTACAAATATAAGATCATAATTCTTTAGGCTTCTTTATTTAGTTAATCTATCAAATATTGGTGGTTATATTTGATTGATTAATAAGCCTAATTATTTTTATGATATTTTGATATTATATTCTTATGGCTTCTTCTTTATTTTTGTTCTTAAATTGTTAAATCAAATAATTGTTTTTGTCATATCATAATTATTTGATTTGATTATTAATCTTTAAAGAAGTTATTTTTATTTAACTTATATTTGATCTTTTTGGTCTACGATTTACTAGTTGATTTAATTTAAATGACATATGTTTTGAATCATCTAGTTAGGATTATTCATTATTAAATCTGTTCTAGAACACACACGGGTACTTGTATTTTTGTGCTAACTATTTTGCAGTTACTTTGGGAACGTATCTGATTGG
Source organism: Hippophae gyantsensis (assembly GCA_030763125.1). Classification (NCBI taxonomy): domain Eukaryota; kingdom Viridiplantae; phylum Streptophyta; class Magnoliopsida; order Rosales; family Elaeagnaceae; genus Hippophae; species Hippophae gyantsensis. The sequence goes on from CM061036.1 coordinate 15,527,403, forward strand.
CGGGAAGCTTATTGGAACGTTGGTCTGGAAACCGCTCACGCTAATATTGGAAACTGTGAAAATAGAGCAGGGGCTCGTAAGTAAAGTACATTGGGGCAGTATCCTAGGGAGGGTAGCATAAGACCGAGTTTGTACTTGAACATTTGATTTTCATAGTGGAAAGTTAGGTGGTCCGGTGGACCGGTGGTTTTCCTCTTAGGTCATGGTTGTGGCCTAGGTTGTTTCCACTTAAAAATATCGTGTGTTATTATTTTATTTCCGCACTTATTTTTACACACGATTGCATATCTGGCTGCTTTGTTGAGGTTATTAAATTATAAATTAGTATGAATTAAAAATAACCTATTCACCCCCCTCTAGGTTAATCAGGTCCATAATTTATAAACTTTCATCTTTATATGTTGTTTTAAAACATGTTTAATTAAAAATACTATGTGAAATTTTTTATGTTGTTATTCTTATGAAATATTAAAGTAGGTAAAAATATTTTATAAGATGAATTAAGTTTTATTTCTTCATTAAGATTTAAACAAAAGTTTATTAAAGAAAAGTAAATTGACTCAGTATTTTTCATAATAAATATGAGAGATAGATTTAAGATTTAATTATTTAAATCTGATTTAGAGTAATGATTGCCACACAAATTGTGTGTGCAATGAATACTCAAGTATATGTATCATAACAAGTAATATAATGATAAGTAAAGATCATTCCCATGGAGATTATATTTTTAGAAACTAATTTTTAAAACTAAAAATAATAAAAATCTATTTTTTGGGTGTTTTTATGTCTTAAGAAAGCAAAATTAAAATAACTAAAAGTAAATAGCAATAATTAATTAAATTAGATATTGTGACTAAAAAGATATATGAGAAAATATCTAGGAATACTTAATCCCCCAATTTTCTAAACATGCGAATCACTAAAATTCCCTCAATATAATATCAATTAATTACATGATCAATTGAATCTAACCTAACATGTATTCCTCTCTCAAGTAAACTACACACCATATAGTAATTAATTTAATCACACTCTCATGCCAATTAGATTGCATACTACTCATTAAGTTCATCAATATATTATGGATCACATACATAAGAATCATACATCTCTGCCTAGAAACTATGCATGTTATTTAATCAAGACAAACAATTAAATAATTTTCTCAAATCTATTTAATTGCATCTATAGATAAATTGTTGGCTAAACAATTAATAGCATAAAAATAATATTAAATAATATAATTAAATTAATATTATAATTGTGAAAAAATATTAGATCATTACATGGTGAAAATTGGGTTCATAAGATCCCTAGATTAATAAATTAAGTACACGTAATTGTGTTCATAAAGATCATATTTTTCATAAAGAAAGACATAAAATTAATAAAGAAAAGAGTAGAAAAAGAAATACAATCAATCTCTTGAATTGTAGAATTAATTTCCTCTTGAATTGTAGAATTAATTTCCTCTTGAATTGTAGAATTAATTTCCTCTTGAATCTCCACCAAAATTGTGCCATTTCTTTAAATTTTCTCTCTTTTTAGCTCTAAAAACTAACCAAAATTATGCTAATGGAGGCCAATTAGGGTTTATGGAGTGATTAGGGGCTTAAATAAAGCTCAGGTGCGATGGACCGTCCGATCAGCTTCAAATCAAGGGCTACGATCAAAACAAGCAAAATTGACAGTTTTGGCCAATCACAATGTGACACATAGCATCAAATTCATTGGGCGAATCAGGGAGAGACACATGGTAGAGGAGATTGGTCAGAGTCAACGCTCGCCGAGTCAGCAACACGTGGAGCGACGTGATTCGCACGAACATATGGCATGGCGCACAGGTGGAAGGCGTAGAGCAATGGCGTGGTGACACGTGTCATGTCGCGTTGACCGATTTTCGAACTCGTATTCAACGTCGTGCTGACATGTGGTGCGTGTTTCATTCTCCTCACATGCGGCATGACGTGATTCATCCTCCTTACTTGCGTGGCATCCACGTGGCTTGCCCAGCAGCTCCTCTACTTGCGTGACATGTCACTTGGTAGCTTCTAATTGGTCCTACATTAAAAATTCATAAAGATCCATAAAAATTCCAGAAAAATCCCAAAATATCCCAAAAAATTCCAAATATTATATTTTCACCCCTTTCCACTAAAAAGTTTATATTTTAATATTTTTAGCCATAAAAATATTATTTATTAAATAAAACAAGTAAATATTAAGTAAAAAAATGTGCTAATGACTCTATTTTCATAGAGTCATCAAGTAATACTCTTGGATATATATAACTATCTAAATCTTAGGTAGAGTTATGCTATATTTCAAGGATTTTTATAACATTTATTATTGAAAATATATTGATGACATACTTTTCATAATAGATTTACAATCTAGAAGTTATTTTTCAAATATTTAAATCATAAACACAACTTTGACACCTTGATAAGAGTTTAAATTATTAGATCCGACCGAAGGCAGAAATTGAATGGTTCATTAATCTTTTAAAAAAGAAGCATAATTTAATTAAAATTATCTGATAGAACAGATATAAGGCGTTAAGTGATTTAAATTAATCACAAATGATAGAACTAATTAATCTCTTATTTGTATTTATAAGGGAGAATCAACAATTTTAATTCAAATATTTAATATTAAGAAAGAGTGATTAACTAACTAATCTATCCCATAAATTCTCCAGTGAATATAAATATTTATTTTCCAATTTTTTTGTTGAATCTATCTTTATTTTTATTGTAACTATCTTGATTTTCATGTCATTATATTAGATTTCTCAAACCTAAACATCATGGAAAAATATTTAGGTTTAATTTTCATTTTTAAGAATTTGCTGAATTATTTGAAAATCATGTGATTCCTCTTTAGACCGACCTTGAAAGTATACTTATCATTTTCTATAAGTGATTCGTGTACTTATGAGCTATTTAAAAATGAAGAATCCCATATGTAGGAACAATTATATGAAGGTGAATTGTTCTTCTAACTCAAATAGTAACCAGGACCTAGATGAGTGGTGCATATGCCACCCATGGAATCTTTTCATATGCTTTATATCAATTTGGCCAAGCTGGCCTTACAAACGTAAACTATGAAACTTACATAGAGGAAGTACAAAACAACATGCTTAATTCAACACATAACTAAAACATTTGAGAAATACAAAAACAATAATCTACAGTAAACACACTAGTGATGATGTGCCTCAAAGGCTCTTGTCTAGACTAGGAACATGCATATGCATAGAAAACAATTAATGGTATGTGACATAAGAATTCATGCTAAACAATATAGGATTTACAATCAATTCATGACTTCATATGAGTGAACATATTAAGCAAATGATAATTGTACTCTCACAACTTATGATCATTCTAAATAAAGAAAACCAACTAAATAGTCTAACACTTGGGACACAACTAGGGTAAGGAGATACATACCCCTTCGAGACTCATGTTAAACTCATATGCATATAATAGTAATAAGTAAGATAAATTAATCAAGGAGCAGGAAGATTAATTTACTACTATATAATCTACGATTAGAAAGCTATAAGCATGCTACATAGAAAGAAAAGAAAGCATGCAACAACATATACCAAGTAAGCTTTCTAATTAGAGTATACATCTAGTATGTTAGAACTTATATGAAAGAAATTCCTATTATAACAACATACCTATTGATCATGCATAATAACGCTGAAGGATTTCAAGATAGATGGAAAACATGGAAAACACATAAAGGAAAGCACAAGATAGATAAACACAGCTACATTACATATAATCAAAGATATACAATATAATAAGATAGCATATATAGAATTCAGTAAATAGAAAAGAGGTGATAAATATCAAAAGCTTTCTAATCAGAGTTTAAAGATCAATATGTAGGAGCATACACCATTTAAGCTCTTATCATACTAACCATAAATTCAAGCATGTATAACACTATATGCAACAAGGTAAGCCCATATAGAGATTCTATTAATGTGGTAACATCCTCAGATTATTTAAGATAACCACTTAGTAGCAAATAATTCACTAATCAATATAATAACTACAACTTTGAAAGAAATAACACCAATATTACTTCTATCAGCTGGGGACCTCCATCCCAAATGCATATTTCTACTCTTGCTTGGTACCTACGTAAAAACTTAGTTTGACACCCAAAGCTGGCTATCATCCAAAGCCTATACCACCAAAGTGGTGTGATCAGTAACTACATATCACTAACCAAAAGTGTGACAACTCCCAATCTTAAGGACCAGGCTCAAACTTAATACATCACTCTCACAATGATGTTCTCACAAATAAATAACAACATGAAAGTAATTCCCAACTAACACATGGCTCACATATAATCCACTAGAAAACATTGTCTCGAGTACTCACCATACATAAGCATGATTTTTCTTACACAATCATGAATCACTAATATCAAACAAAACTTAAGGTATTAGTGATTCAGAAATAGAAAGATAAGATGTCAATTTGACAAAGCTTTGCTACATTTTTCTAGATACCAATTAAGAAGAAATATGAGGTATTTATAAAACTTAAATTTTCCACCTCGCCAGCCACCTTACTAACCAACTCGCCAAGGGTGGTGGTGAGCTTGGTGGAGAGCTTGGGGGCAAGGTATGAATTACTGATCCACAGTAAACATGCTTGCATAGTGTACCTAACTATGTGTATGTGTGAATTATTGATCCATAGTAATCAACCTTATACAGAGGAAGAAAAATAAACCAAGTATAATAAAACAAACACCTTGTTTTGTACACGGGAAGCCAAGACAAAGATACAAGTACAATCGGGACTTACAAAAAATATACAAATTTGTATACCAAGTTTTGCCACATCAAATTTTTGGGGCCATTGCTAGGGAAAAATAGCACTTTCAAATTTTTATTATCAAATTCTTAAAAACTTCTTGTGTTACAAATATTGTAAATTTTATTTAAAATCTCAAAATATCTAGGTTATTAATTAAAATATTTAGATATTTTAAATCTTAAATTTAATAAAATAAAAATAAAAATTGATATGTACATATATTATTCTTAACTTTCCTTTCTTTTATTTTAAGTAAAAAAAATTTAAAATTAATTTAATTTAATCTTCTTTTATTTATTTACTTTCTTTCATTATTTTATCATTTTATTTCTTTTAATTAACCTTTGGTTAATATTTATGTGTACTAACTTAATTTGGTATAATTTATTTTCTTTTACTAATATGTAATATTTAATATAATTGATATAATTATTTTAGTAAATGGTTTCATTTGTATAATAAAATATTGATAGTATAAATTATTGGTAATATATTTGTATAATTATTTTATCTTTTATATTTTAACTTGATAGGTGATTGTAATTTATTTTTCAAAGTTTATGCAAGTTATGAGGTCCTTAGAGCATCCTCTCACACCTTTAAAAAATAATATCAATAAACCTATTAGACTGTCAAGAATGTTGGACTTTGAGATCTCATAGCCTTTAATTGAATAAAATTTTAAACTAGATCTTGACCCTCTAATTGAACCAACCAATATGAGGGAAAATGCACACATTATGAAAACTACTATGGAAGAGTTTTTAAGGCCAGTTATTGGCATTGCTACTACCTCTATTCGACTAGGTAAGGCTACCCGAAATTATGAATTAAGAAATATTCATTTTTTCACGTTACCTTTGTTTGATGGACTACCTATTAAAGACTCACTATCTTTCATTAGGGACTCTACTCTATAGTCCAAATATTCCTTCTTAGTGTACACACTGAGGACTAACATAGAATGTAGTGTTTTCCCCCATCCTAAAAGACATGGCCAAGGCTTGGTTGATGCCATTTCCCTTGGTTCCCTAATGACCTAGGAGGATATTTATAATAAATTTATGGGAAAATTATATTCCCATCGAAAACATCAAAGTTGAGAGCAAAGATTTCTAATTTCTCTCAAATAGAGGGAGAACCTTTCCACAAAACTTGGGATAGGTTCAAACTCTTGCTTACTCAATGCCATTGACAACACTGTTGAATGAGAAATGTTAGAGACTTACAATCTCTTTAAAAAGTTGAGTGTTGATTTCCAATAGAAAAGCTACCGAGTGAGGAGGGTCAGAAACCATAAAATAGACTTTGGTACTAATGTAAATTACACAATTGACCAAGAGTTATGCTTCTCACAACACATGCCATAACCAATAAAGAACAATGTGGCTTGTATTTTACATTGGAACACAGTGTTGATACTTGTCCCTATCAAGGAAAAGAAAATGTTGAACATGAGTAGGAAAATGTATTAAAAGTATTAGAACCAAGACCTAGGTATGATCCCAAGGTAAATAATTACAACTTAGGATGGAGGAATTATCCGAATTTCTCCTAAAGAAAAAACAATACTCAATTTGACCAGAGTTTAAACCAGTAAGGCCATAAATTTCAGTAACAATTCCTTAGAAATCCTTCCAACAAACTAATCCAGAGGATAACTTGAATGTATTCATTCATGTGAGCAAAAACAACCAATCAAGAACAAATCAAAGGTTGGACTCCGTGGAGACTTCTATTAAGAAAGTGGGAGTTAGAATGGAGGAGTTAATTGAGCATTTACACAAGCAAGGCAAATAATACTTCTCAGGTCATAAAACAACCAAACTCAATGATGTGGGGACATTAAGTTTGTAAAATGATGAAATCCCCCAAGCAACATCTCATTAAAGATGTAAAATTAGAAGTTGGATGAGAGGTAACCCATCAATTTTAGGTAATATTATTTCTTTTATTTTATATTTGTGTTATTTAATGTTAATTACTTTTTATTTAATTTCTTGTCTTGTGAATAATGCTTCATGCTATTTAATTTTATAATTGCTTATTGAAATTTGTGAGAAGTACACAACAATGTATTTATGTAAATTTAAATGTTTGGAATGAAGGATGCACTTGCAATTTCACATCAATTCTTTAGCAGGTTTAGCATTTAGGTAACTTTTCTATTCTTTACTCTTTATTTTAAATTCACAATTGTTATATTGAGAGTAATGTAATTTCTAAGTTAGGAGTGATAAAAGTTACATCTTTACAAAATTGAGCTAATTTAAAATTTTTATTAAACATATGTTCACATTTTTTCATTATTTTACACTTTTATTTATTTTTGTGTGCTTTTATTTATTGTTGTTGGTTTAGGGATCTTAGTTTAATTTTAAAATTTTCTTGCAAAATTATCATGTTTTTTATTTAGTTTTAAGTAAATGATTAAGTCTTTTCCCTATTAGATTAATTTCATGAACATATCATGAGTAATGTGACAATTAGTTAGTTTTTGTCATAATTTGTATTTCATGATAAAATGTTGAAACTGCAATAAACTCAAAATAATTTTTTAGGAGTCAAATAGTGGAGACTACATTTTGGGAATATTATGAGCAATTATCTTCCCATTTTGGGTGATAATATTTTTTCTACTCTTTTAAATACTCTTCCTATTAATTTCAAATGATTAGATAATCTTTATAGATTTTTCATTGAATGGTAGGATTTTTATATATGATAAAGTGTCATATATTTATTTTTATCGCTCAAATTGAATGAAATAAGTAGAAATTTAAAGTATATTCCTTTCTCTTCATTCATGCATGACTTTTGAAAAAGAGACATATATGGGGTTACTTAAGCCAATATAAAAGAAAAGGCCAAAAATTAGCCACTAACTATATCATTCAAAAATATGTACAAACTGTGCATAGGTCCTCTATAAAAAAAAGAATATCTATAAACAAAGAGATAAAAATAATAAAAAGAAAGAAAAATGAATTGTATAAACTAAATACTTTGACTAAAAAATATCCTATAAATTTGTGGGAAATGGTTAAATACATAAGAAATATAGGGAATAAATCCTAAAGAAGTTTATTCTTATATACCTTTGAATGAGTGCTTGAACCAACAGGATCAATGTGATATTGAGAGTATGACTTATAAGGATAGAGTTAAAGTGAATTCAGATTTTATACACTAAAGTTGGGTAAATTAAAATTGATACATTTTTTATGTCAATATGAATATGATTTTAACTAATTATTATTATTAAATATTAACGTTTAGAATATTAAAATAACTTATGCTTTGCATTTTAGTTGTGAAATTAATAGAAAATTAAAAGCATGAGAAGTTTTGCTATTCTTTTTACTTTGTTATCTTTTTCACTTTGATTAAATTTTTGTTTGTTATTTGTTTATTTTTTCATTTGTTTTTAAAATTTTTGCATTTAGTCTTGTGGGTATCATCTCTAAAACTCCTAAGGAGATATTAAAACTCATTTATTAGGACAATCCAGAGGTTTAAAAGTTTATTGCATATGGTAAATGCGATTGTGTCAATCTACAAATATGATTTAGGGTAGTTTAGTTTATTTAGTTTTTTTTTTAGTTTTTTGCTATTCTTGCTAGAGAATAGCAAGAAGCTAGTTGGGAATTATGATGAGTGCTTACAAGTACTTAATATAACATAAATGCACTTTAAATAATAAAAATAGATTTACATTTGAATAGTTTTATCAAATTTTAGGAAAATCTATCTTTTTGGAACCACGTATATGTTTTGTTATGTTTAGGTATTTTTGGTTTCAAAATGATTTAACGGATCAATACTTGAAGAATCGTACTTGAAAGCACTCCATTACAACATTGAAGAATAAAATACTAACATGTGTAAATCTTATATATGTTTAAAAGCAATGTAAAGAGGGGAAACATAAGTGAGTTTCTAGAAGCATAGCAACACGCGTATTGTGACACACTTTTACCATACCACGACACAAGGCTAACAGATCCTTATTAAAAATGTGTACAGGTTGGTGCTCAAAAATCCATGCTATGGTGCCCAATGTTCTAACCATTTCTCCTATTTGCGACGTTTGCCACACCTATAAAAACTCCCTTCACCCCCATAGTAAATCATCCTTCATCCTTTAGCTTTCTTCATGGCTAATTTTCTAGTTCCTCTCTAGTTTATGTTTTATTTTTATAATTTTAAAGTTTTTCTCTCAAAATATCAATTGAACAACTATAATTTATGTAGTTTTCATTTCGATTCTATAAACAGTGTTAGCAATTCTGTTTGGAGGTTTTTCAAAAACAAAAACGGTACTAAAGTTATATAAGGATATATTTAAGGTATAATTTAAATGTATTATTTTCATATTAACTTTATGCATTGTTCTAAAATGCTATGTTTAATCATTTATTAAATTAAGCATGACTGGCTAAAAATACTATGAGATATTAGTAATATTGTTATGGTTGTGAAATATTAAAGTAGGTAAATATTTTTTTTATAAAAAGAATTAAGTTTTATTTATTCATCAAGATATAAACTAAAATTTAGTAAAAAAGGTAAATTGACTTAGTATTTTTTATAATAAACATGAGAGTTAGATTTAAGATTTAATTATCTGAATCTGATTTAGAGTTATACTCTTGGATAATAGATATAACTATTTAAATCTTATGTAGAGTCATGCTCTATTTGAAGGATTTTTCTAAGATTTATTATTTAAAATATATTGATGACAAACTTTTCATAATAGATTTAAAATATTAAAGTTAGTTTTCAAATATTTAAATCATAAACCTAACTTTTATACCTCGATAAGTATTTAAATTGTTAGATCCGACCAAAGGCATTAAGTGATTTTAATTAATAACAAATGGTATACCTAATTAATCTCCTATTTGTATTTATAAGAAAGAATCAATAATCTTACATATCTTTAATAACCTATTTAATATAAAGTAAGAATAATAAACTAACTAATCTATCCCATAAACTCTACTAAATGTAAATATTTATTTTCCAATTGTTTTGTTGAATCTATCTTTATTTTTATGTCACTAGATTAGATTTCTCAAGCCCAAACTTTGTGACATAATGTTTAAGTTTAATTTTTATGTTTAAGAATTTGTTGAATTATGTAAAAACGATGTTATTCCTCTTTAGACCAATCTTGAAAGTATACTTATCATTTTCTATAAGTGATTCATACACTTAAAACCTATTTTAAAATATACGAAATTTTTATATCATGTTATGGAGCATTATCTGTTTGTTGGCTTCCAATGTGCAAAACTTGGAGCTTGGTTATTTTACTTAGTGTTTATCTTCCTCTATGTAAGGTTGGTTACTATGGATTAGTAATGCACATGAACATAGTTAGAAGTGTTGTGATTGTAAGCATGTTTACACACACCATGGAGTTGGTTTTTGTAGTGTCCATGCTAGGTTGAACATTATAGAAATTACTTGGCAATTTTTGGAATGAAAAGTTATGATTTTTGGCACTTCGTAACACTTCTCACCACACCCTTGGGGAGTTGGTTGGTGAGATCCATGGGGAGGACCATGGCGAGGTTTTCCATGAGCTTGGGTAACTTCTATAAATGCCCCTTCTTTTCTTGTTTCTTGTCCATAAAATATGTAATTGAGCTCTATCAAATTGTCATCTTATTTTTCTATTTTTGAATTACTATTAGCTTGAGTATTGATACGAATTAGTTATTCGTGAATTTTTGGGCAAAATCGTGCCCTTTAGTGGTGAGTACCTAAGGAGATGATTGCAAGTGAGATTCATGTAAGGAGTATATATGTTTGTGTGCTATAAGTTGCCTAAGTTTTGTGGGAAAAATACATGCTTGAGTGCTGAGCTTAAGACTATTTTTTTTGTGTGACACAACACTATGATATTGTGTTGAGAAATTTTTATTATGTGAAATACATGGGTCATTATGTGTCACACATGGTTTTTGGTAAAAGTGTATTCCAAGATGATTTTGGTGGTTTGTGGTTTGCAAGTACTGCTCAAGGTTAATAGTTATGTTTAATTTGCATTTTTTATCTTAAGTTTCTAATCACACCACTTGGGTGGTGTTCGCTTTAGAGGAGAGAATATTTTGTGTGTCAAACCAAGTTATTCTAAAGGTAGTAATACACAGTATAGACATAGGTCTTGGTTGATAGAGGTAATGGGGGTTTTATTTATGTTAGGGTTGTAATGTTTTTATTACTTAGTGGATTTTTTTGCTACCAAGTGGTTGCCATAAGAAACCCAAGGATGTTACCATATAGATAGGGTTTCTATATGGGTTTACCTTGTTGTATCTAATGTCATACATGCTCTAATATGTGGCTAGTACAATTAGAGTTTAAATGGTATATGTTTCTATATACTGAAGTTTAAACTCTGATTAGAAAGCTTTTAATATTTATCACCTACTTTCTAATTACTGTATAATATATATACTACTTATTACTAGTTGTCTATGATTAATTTATATTGCTTCTACTCTTTATCTGCATTTAAGTTTGGTATGAGTCACTAAAGAGTACGTATATCCTTACCCTAAAAGTCTAGTAGGTGTTGGACTTGTTATTATAGTTTGCTATGAATGTTTATTTATATGCTATAAGAGTACAATCATCATCTATTGAATATGTTCCCATATATGAGGTTTTGAAGTGATTGGAACTTTATGGCTTTTCAATATGTATAACTATTTACATGTTGTTTGTTGTTTGATATTTTTATGCATGTTTTTAGCCTGGACATAGACATGAGCCTATGAGGCACACCATTTCTAGTGTGTTCACTGTAGTTTTCCATTCCTTATTACTAGTTGTTTTGTTATGTGTTGAATTGAGCAAATTATTTTGTACTTTGTCTATGTTATTTTCTTAATTAACATATGTGAGGTCTGCTTGGCCAAATTGGTATAGAGCTCACAAAAAGATTACATGGATTAGTGTCTCCATCCCTCATCTAGGTCTTGATTACTTATTTGAGTCGAATGAACAGTTGACCTTCATGCAATTATTCCTATGTATGGAAATATTCATCTTGGTTAATTTCTAATTATGATACAGTAGAAAATCAAGATGAAGAATAAATTATTTAAACTTTTCATGAAGAGGAATTATTTTCTATAGGTCCAGAACCCTTATATACTAACATTGTAAATTATCTTACATTTGGCATTTTATCGCCTAATATCTTGTAAAGAAAAATGAATTTTTCTATCTATAGGCACTATTTTTTGGGATAAGCCTTATTTTCTTAATCTTTGTCAAGATCAAATCATTTGGAGATCTGTGCCTAAGGATGAGGATGGGAGGATTCTAGCATTATGAAAGGCTTTTTGGTGGTAAGAAAATGAAAATCAAGGAACTATTTTCTTGTTTATATTTGCAAACTTCATTTAAAGGAGTAAATTAACAAATATACCACCAAACTTAGGTTGTTTGTACAAATCTATCACTTAACTTTGGACAATGACAAATCTATTACCAAACTCTTACTAGTGTTACAAATATACCACATTCTTGACAAGTTTACCAATGAACTTCCTATTACTTGTAAAAGTCTACCACCAAAACATTTAATAGTAGTAATGGATTTGTAACACTTATTAGGAGTTTGATATTATATTTGTCAAGAAAATTGTAGATTTGTAATACTAATAAGAGTTTAGTAATATATTTTTCATACTTAAAATTAAGTGGTAGATTTATACAAAAACAATAAGTTTTATGATATATTTGTTAGTTTATTTAAAGAGCTCATAATTTTTTAATGCTTTGTGATAGATACCAAAGAACAGGTGTTATAAGTAAAAGGATTTAAATGCATTTGATAAACAATTTGGTAATTAAGTTGTTTGAGCTTTGGACAATAAGATTTTATGAGCCTTATTTTCCTTTCACTTTGTTTTGAGTATATTCTACTCTATGTTTATTAGGTCACTGATCAACATGATGCAATCCACAAGTATATGGGTTGTGCAAGTAATATAATATACCTAAGTATGAATATCGATCCCATAAAGAGTTATGTTACTTATAGTTAAGTACTAATATAATTATTATGAATACTATTTGGATAATAGCAAACTATAAAAACTGAAAAATAAATTACAACTAATTTTAAATTGCAAAACTTAATAATTACGATGATATATGAGCAAATGACCAATGAATCTTTAATCCCCCAACTTCCTAACATATGAATCACTAAAATTCTCCCAATATAATCATCAATCAACAATATGATCAATTGAATCTAACCTATCATGCATTCTTAGATCTCTCAAGTACACTACACTTTATATTGTGATTAACGTCCTAATTATATTCTTTTGTCAATCATATAGCATACTACTCATTAAGTTCATTAGTTATAGATCACACACATAAAAATCATACATTTCTGCCTATAAACTATGAATGTTATTTAATCAAAACAAATAATTAAATAATTTCCTCAAATCTATTTAATTGCTTTTATAGATCAATTGTTGGCCAAACAATTAATGGCATAAAAATCAAATGAAATAATATAATTGAATTGCAATAACAATTGTGGTAAAATATTAGATCATCATATGTAGAAAATTGGGTTCATAAGACCCCTAGATTAATAAATTAACTAGACATAATTATGTTCTTAAAGCTCAAATTTTTCATAAAGAAAGGCAATAAATTTGATAAAGAAAGGAGAAGAAGAAGAGATACACTCAATCTCTTGATTTGTAGCACTAATCTTCTCTTAAATTCTTCACAACAATGTGTCTTTTTTAATCTCCTCTAGAACTTTTTCTCATTTATCTCTTCTTGGCAGCTGCTAGGGTTTTATAATTCTTCATTATGTCTTTTTTTTTCATCTAACTATGGTGCTCTAAATAGGATAAAATTGATCCTTATTAAATTAGGATGTGTATCACTTTGATTCAAGGGTTGAGATTAAAAGTTGGAATTCAATTTAAGGTTGATGCACTAAAATCCTTGCTGCTAAATCGATTGAGTGATCAACCCTTGATCATTTTACTCTGGTGATCCTGTATTTGTCTTATATTTTGTATACTTTTTATTTTTCTATATATTTTCATCTATATTTCCATATCAAATACAAATTAAGCTTGTTCATGATACTTAAGCAAAAACATGACAAATAAGTGGTTCAAAAGTAGCCAAATAACTTTACTTTTGTAGAGTTATGAAACCCCCAAACTTAACTCTTTGCTTGCACATTCATAAATATATATCTATTAATATATACATGTTTAGTAAAAATTATCCCTTTCAAAATTCATACAATTCTATGAGAAAAAAGTTCCCATATTCATAAATCAAAAGTCAATTAATACAAGGGTATTCATGGTTTGTGACAAATTTATTTGTGTGTGTGTTATATATGATGTCATCCAATGTAGTCATGAAATCAACTTATATGAGCATGCTAATCAACTAAGTCTTAGAAAAAGTTTCATAGATCTATTTTTCACACCCCTCTCCACTAATGTAAATATGCACTTAGCTAAAGATCAATAGAGCTTTATATGCTTGTAGTGTAAGGCTTAGGTGAGGCTAGATAAATAAATATATTTAGGCTATTTTCACATCTTAGCTTTCTTTTTATTCATCATGTAATATTTAACTTGAATTGAACTTTCATTTGATATTTTTGTGCACCCTATCTTACCATTCTTTTCATTATTTTATTCCATATCTCTTCTTAACTTTATTTCTTTTTTTTAGATTCACAATATCCCCAAAATTATTTTTAATTTGATTCTATATTTTAGAGGGATGATTGTGGTTTTTTTAGCAGATATGAAGAAGTAGGGTGCATTACATTTCATCTTGCTCTACAGCACAGCACATGATTGCATTTTTCATGAAAGCTAAAGATGTAAGAGTAAAGATAATGCTCATTAGTTAGACTAAAAATGTGGCTTAAAGATATAAATAGTTCTTACTTAGGCTCAAAAGGGCGACTAAGTATATAAACTATGGTTAGTTTAAAAGACTTAATCGATCCAATTAAGGCCTAAATAATTTCTCAAGCCAAATACTATTTAGGATTTCACCTCAAGAGATTATCAAATAGATTCTAAAATAAGACCCCATCAACTAGCATAACCTATCCCAAATTTTCTTCCAATAAGAACACCAAAATCAATCATGAGCATGTGCATAAAAATATGAATCAATTCAATCAAAACTAGCAAGCATATTACATGATTAATGTAAGTATTTTAATGAGCATGTTACATTTCTTATTCTAATCATGACAACCAATTCTATCATTTGGTTCATATGTTTCATATCAAATATACATGCATTTGGTTTACATGTATTCATTAATTTCTACCCAAATCATTATCAAAAAATCCTAAAATATAAAAAATATCCTAAAAATGAAAATGCATACTAAAAACTAAAGTAGAGAATGAAGTTCCCTCCCCCACACTTAAATTGTTCATTGTCCCTAATGTGCATATATGAATATGAAAAAAGAGTAAAAGGAAAGTAAACTATCTTAGCCTTGGCCCACCACATCTGTCGTTGAAACTGCTCAATCTTTGTTGTGCCATTGCCCTCCATATTTATTCACCTACAAAATAGAAAACATATAAGTAAAATAACATTGAATTTCCTCCCAACATGTGCCACATTGAACATGCTTGGCTATATTCATATTAGCTCCTAAGTTGCATCCACTAAGGTCATCATAACCTTTTCATTGTCTCCAAGTTAGTACTTTATTCTATGCCCATTAACCATGAACCACACTTTGATAATTTCTTAAGAGTCCTTAATATATCATGATTTTTTATATGTTTAATCATTATATAGATTTTTATTTACTTATTTTACTATCATTTTAATTAAATCTATTTTTTGGATTTACTGGTGTACTTTATTATTTTTAGGTATTTCTTCTATTAAAATAAATCAACTTGAATAAATATACTAGAACCACACCAATACAATTTGAAAAATTTAAAGAAAAAATTTGTAATACTTTACATATGTTTAAAAATTATACAACAGATATTACATGAGAATTAGAGTTTCAAAGTCATGTAGTTTGAAGTGTGTTGTTGGGTGAAAACTTTGTAAACTATGTTGATTTACAAACTTCGTTTAAATATTGATGACTAAATGAAACTTCAATTTTTAAAAAATGTTTGGCTACTTTAATATTTTATAAGGATAACAAAATTACTAATATCACATACTATTTATAGCAAAATATGCATAGTTTAATAAATTATCAATAAGTTAAACCTATAGCATATACAAAACAACACTTAGAAATATTTTGAAAAGAAGACATTTAAATATAGCTCAATAGAATTCTTAGAATTGGTTCTGAAAAACCTCCATATAGAATTGATGTACTATTTATTGAATTGAAACTAAAAACTATTACATACCTAAATTTGTTCAACTCTCAAAAGAGAGAAGAACTTTAAACCACTAAAGGAAATAAAAAGACTAAAGAATGCTAAGAAATCATCTACTAAAAGAGCTATTGGATTCTAGGATATATTTTTATAGTAGAAATACGGTCCTATTTATTGGGTGAAGAAACTAGGAAAAAGTGAAATTTTTAACTTGGCACCGTGGTGCAGATTTTATTCATGCCGCAACATACACAACCTGTACATGGTTTAAGCACGATCCACTATTTTCGTGTTGCAACACACAATACTTTAACATTATAGCCTACATCATATCAGGGATGCATTTAATCTTTTCCTTTCGATATTGATGAAGTATTTTTCATAATAAATAAGAGAGTTAGATTTAGGATTTAATTATCTAAATTTAATTTAGAGTCAACTCTTCGGTTTTGGATTTGATTATTTGGATCATTAGAGAACTCTATTTCAAAGATTTTTATAAGAATTATTATTAGAAAATATATTCACAACATATTTTTCATAGTAAATTTAAAATTTGAAAGAAGTTTCCAAATACTCTAATTAAAAACCTAACTTTTACACCTTGATGCGAGTTTAAATTATCCATCCGACTGAAGGTTGCAATTAAAATGATTAGTTAATTTCTTAGAAAAAGAGCATAATTTAATTAAAGTTTCAATTATCGACCCGATTGAAGGTGGTAAGTTAACGTTTAATTAATAAAGAATTTGATCCTTACCTTAGGATATTTTATTATTAAAAAAGAAGAATCAATAGTCTTAATTCATAGATTTAATATCCTACTTAATATTAAACAAGCATGATTAACTAACTTATATATCCCATAAATTCTTCACTTCATGATAAATGTTTAATTGCTTAAATATTTATTGAATATATCTTTATTTTTATGTTATTAGTTGAAAAACTCAACCCAAAATAATTGTGACAGGATGTTTAGGTTATTTTATTTTATTTTTAAAGAATTTCTCAAATGATTTAAAAACCCTATGATTCCCCTTTAGACCAACCTTAAAAATATACTTGTCATTTTATATAAGTGATTCATGCACTTACGATGTATTTTATAAATTATCCAAAATTTGTGTGCATAAATTTAGCACATCAAGTTTTTGGTGTAATTGCTAGTAAACCAATAATAGCACTGAAAAATAGTTAACCTTTGTAAGCATCACTCTATGTTTTTGTTTTCAATTCAATGGCTTTATGGTTTGTTACCTTAGTGATGGTGAATGAACCTAACCATCTACGCTTAACATTACCCATAAATAGTTTGAGTCTTGAGCTGTATAGTAATATTTATATCCCAGTTCAAAGGTTTGGTAGACAATTTTCTTATCATTTAGTCTCTTTGCCTTCTCTTTGTAAAACTTCCCATTATCATAAGAATTTCACCATAGCTCACCAATTTCATTTATTTGCTGCATCCATGGGCATGTTCAATTGTTTTAATGCCAATATGCTTTATGCTCCAATTCCATAGGTAGGTGACATGCCATTAAATAGACTATCCTATATGGGATGGTACCAATTTGTCTTTTAAATGAAATTTTATATTCCCATAAAGCATTGCAAACTTAGAGGCCCAATTATTTCTAGAATTATTCACCATTTTCTCCAAAATTCTTTTCACCTCTCTATTAAATAATTCTATTTACCCACTTGATTAGGGATGATATGAGCATATACCTTATGCTTAATCCCAGAATTAGACAATAAAGAATTGAAAGATCTATTTCAAAAGTGACCTTCATCACTAATAGTAATCCTAAGAGTTCCAAACCTAGTGAAAAAGAATTCTTTAGAAATTTCATGGAAACTTTGGCATCACATTTGTTACTAGTAATGACTTATACCCACTTTGATACATAATCCACACCTAACTAGTATGTATTTTTTACAAAATCATGATGGGAAAGTCCCATAAAGTTGATTCCCTAAACATTAAACAATTTTACTTCAAGTATATTCTTTAGAGGCATCTCATCTCATTTGGAAATATTACCTATCATTTGGCATCTATCACATGTTTTTACATAAGAGTAGGCCTTTCTATATAGTGTAGGCCAAAAATAACAAGATTGAAGTACCTTAGCTGTTGTTTTTGTGCTCTCAGAGTGGCCTTCATAGTCTGAGTTATGGCATTGGTGAAGGATAC
This sequence comes from Hippophae gyantsensis, assembly GCA_030763125.1. Lineage (NCBI taxonomy): Eukaryota > Viridiplantae > Streptophyta > Magnoliopsida > Rosales > Elaeagnaceae > Hippophae > Hippophae gyantsensis. The sequence continues at coordinate 15,545,876 of CM061036.1, forward strand.
TTTCAAATTTATCATAAGGGACACACCTTCTAAAATTACCATCACCGTATTCTTTGTAAAGGTAAGGGCCAACCCAAAAAATATTTTTTAACATCATGGAAGAATTTCTTCTTTTTTCCATGTGAGAATAGATGGAAGGATATTGGTAACCAGGAAGTTTGTAATATTTGCATACCATGTGATGTAAATTTGATTAACTGAGAAAAGTTGCTCATTTAGGAAAGATTCCACAATTTTCATGTTTTCATCCATAATACTTCTCTCCCCAATCTAGATAGATGGTCTATCACCTAATTTTCTATCTGTCTTTTATCATGAATTTCCAAATCAAATTCTTGTAGAAGGAGAACGCATATTATCAATCTTGCTTTGGAATCCTTCTTTTTCATGAGGTACTTTATTACATAATGGTCCATTGATGAGTTCTTAAAAAGCACTAAAATCACCATGATTTAATATACTTTAATTGATTAAATAGATTTATGTTTGTATGATTTTATCATATTTTTATATAAATTTATCTTTTTGAAATCACGTATATTTTTATTTTTTTTCAGGTATTTTCTTTCAGAAATAACTTAAAGACTCGAAGAAAAATACTAAAGGCAATACATCACAAATATGTTGAGAAAAAATGAGAAAAAGTAAAAACAATTGAAAAATTGGACAAAATGAGTCAAAAATGTCAAAAATGTCAAAAATATCGAGTCTTCCATGGGCTCCAACACAAGATTGCACCTAGTCCCGCACACAGGGGTGCCAACCTTTCTAAATGCATCCAAAATCAATTTTTGAGATATTTTTCCACCTTTTTTGGCCTTTTCCTCATCTATAAAAGGACCCTCTCCCCCATTGTGTGAAATTTAATTATGAACATGATGCATGCACCTCTCCATCACTACTTGCACATTCTCAGGATATAGGTAACTTTTCTTCTCTTTTCTCCTTATCTTTATTTTACAATTGTTACATTGAGGACAATATAAGTTCTAGGTTGGGGTAGTAAAAATTTACCATGCTTAATTTTAAAAATTTTAATGTTCACATATTCATTTTTATTATGTTTGATTTAATTTATGTGGATTAGTAATTTTTAGAATTTTAGGATTAGTTTTAAAAAATTTCTCACAAAATTTATCATTTCTTTAAATCAAACTTAAGTAAATAGTTAAGTCTTTTGCATTGTTAGATTCATTTTTGAAAACATATCATGGAGTGTATGGTAATTAGTTAGTTTTTGTCATGACCAGTATTTCTTGATAAAGTGTGAAAATTATATTAAACCCAAAATCGGTGTTTAGTAATCAAATAGTAGAGACTACCCTTGTGAGAAATATTTTGAGACCATTATCCTTTATTCTAAGTGATAAATATTATTTTTTATACTCTAAACACTTTTCTTATTTTTTTCAGCATTATTAGATGATATCTATAGTACTTAGCATTGAATATTTGGATTTTTACATCTTAATGAAGTGTTATATATTAATTTTTCATTTTCTTATATTAAATGATTTTAAGTAGAAATTGATAGTATATGATTTTCTTCATTCATGCTTGACTTCTATTAAAAAAGATATATATCTAGGATTACTTATACAAATACAAACCAAAAAGTCAAATATTAACCACTCACCTTACCATATAAAAAAATGTACAATCTGTACATGGTCCACTATCTAAAATAATGGATTCTCTTATATAAAAAAAATGATATAAGAGAAAGAAATAAAATAGAAAGAAAGAGAGAAAAATGAATAGTATAATCTATATATTATGACACAAAAAAGCTTAAACAATTGTGAGAATTGGTTTAATGCAAAAGAAAATATAGAAAGTAATTCCCTAAGAAGTCATTGCATTTTCCTACATTTTCTAAAGGAATATTACTTGATATTTTTATTTGATGAATTTGATTGATGCATGAAAATAATTTATAATATTTTATAAATCTTACATTTGATTCAGTTCATGAGATCAACATTAAAATAATACTTTGAGCCTTTATTCTTTATACATATGCGAACATATTAGTTCATTTTCATACATCAACTCTTTCATATATAAATTAGTATGAGTGTTTGAACCCATAGGATTCAGTGTTTTTAAGAGTATTAACCTGTGAGGAATAGAGTAGAATAAAATTCGGATTCTTCACACTAAGTTTGGGTGAAATTAAATTAATACATTTTTTATATGAAATATGAAAATCACTTTCAATTAATTATTATAATAAATCATGAATGTTTTTAAGAAGTTGAAATAATCTATGTTTAAGATTTTAATTATAAATTTAAAAGAGATTATAAGCATGATATATTTTGTATTTCATTTCTTTATTTTATTTTAGTCTTTTTACTTTATTTTAAATTTTAGTTAACTTCTTGTTTTATTTTTTTTAATTTTTTTTAATGTTTATGGGTATCATTACTGAAAATCCTCACGAGACTTAAACTCATCTAGTAGGGAAATTTAATAGTTTAACAGCTTGTTGCATATGCTTAATACAACCATGTCAATCCATAGAAGTGATTTATAATAGTTTAATTTTAGTTTTTACCACTTCTTTCGCTAAAGATCTAGCAAGAAGCTAGTTAGGGTGGTGATGAGTAATTAAAAAACACTAAAATTACAATGATTTAATGTACTTTAATTGATTAAATAGATTTATATTTGTATGATTTTATCATATTTTTATATAATTTTTTTTTTCAAATCATAGGTATTTTTATTATTTTTCAATTATTTTCATTCAAAAATAACTTAAAAACTCAAAGAAAAACACTGGAGGCAACACATCACAAATATGTTGAGAAACAAAATGAAAAAAGTCAAAAAAAATGGAAAAATTGGACAAAATGGATCAAAAACGGTCAAAAATATCAAAAATGGCAAGTCATGCGCATGCCAGCACATGGCCACGCCAAGTCCTGTGCACGTCCAGCACACATCCACATTTAGCCAGCACATGCCTAGCACACATCCATGTCATGTCCTGCACGCTCCAACACAAGCCTGCGATGAGTCCTACGTGCACCAACGTACGCCTGCACCTATCTCGCACGCGCCAACACTCATCTACCACAAATCTCGCCCCCCACATGCGTGCCAGCCTGTCCAAACAAGTAAAAAATCAATTTTTGAGATATTTTCTGACCTTTTTTGGCCTTTTCCTCATCTATAGAAGGAACTTCTCCATCATTGTAAAAGTCAACCCTCAAAATCTCTTCTCTCTCTCTCTCTAACATTCTCTCTTTCGTTTTTAATTTTTTTAGTTTTAAAGTTTTTCTCTTTTTGAGAAGAACTAGTTATGCTTTTATAGATTTTTAGTTTTTGATTCAATAAACAGAAATCCAAATCCGTTTGGAGGTTTTTCAGCAACAAAAATAGCATCAAAGTTTTGTAAGGATTCTTTTAAGGTATAATTTTAAAAATGAATTCTTTACAGTTATTTTTTATGTTTTATTCTTATATGTTATGTTTAATTTGTCTATAATTAAATTTAACATGGTTGGTGTTTGTAAATATGATATAATAATAACATTGTTATGCTTGCGAAATATTAAATAGGTAAAACATTTCTATAAAATAAATTGATTTTTTTATTCAATATTTTATATTAAGGATGTTAGAGAGAAATATATTATTTTTCATTACAAATAGATTCTAAGGTTTAATTATCCGGTTTGATTTAGAGTAGTGCTCTTTTATTTGTTGGTACAATAGTCCGGTAGTTAAAGTGAAGCTCTATTATTCAAAAATGTATTGACAACATATTTTCAGTAATGTTTTTAAAACTTGAAAGTTAGTAATTCGATAATTAAATTCTTAGGTTTAATTCGGACACCTTAAATAAAGTTTAAAATATCTAACCCCACCAAATGTGGCATTTAAATGGTTCATTTTCAATATCTTAGAAAAAAATTTAATTTAATTAACCAAATTAATTATCGACCCACTCTTAGGTGTTAATTGATTTGTTTAATTAACAAATAATATCTAACTCTACCAAATGTGTTATTCATATAAAAAAAAGAGAATCAATGAATATCAATTTATAACTTTAATGACCTAAATAATATAAGCAAGTATAATTAACTTAATTATTATAACCATAAATACTCCACTATTATGAATAATAAAAATTTGCATAATTGTTTATTGAATCATATCCATATTTATTTATTTTTATTATTAGATTAAGAAACACAAAAATCAAAATATATTGAAAGGATGTTTAGGATTTAATTTCATTTTTAAAAGTTTAAATAATAAATTAAAAACCACGTACATTCATTTTTAAATCGACGTTGGGAGTATACTTGTCATTTTCAATAAAATGATTTGTGTACTTACGAGAATTCTACAAATATAAAACAAAACTATCTACAAGATTGGTATTGCTAACCCGATGTCGGTTTTGTCTCATCCATATAGATAGTCACTTTGGTCCTAACCAAATACAATATGAATTTTTCAAGTGGTTTATTTTCATTCTCTTAAAAAAAGAATTATTTTAATTAACCAAATTAATTATCGACCTCACACATAAGTGTTAATTGATTTGTTTAATCAACAAATAATATCTAACTCTACCAAAAGTTGTATTCATATAAAAAAGAATCAATAAATATCAATTTATATCTTTAATAACCTAAATAATATGAACAAGTATAATTAACTTAATTATTATATCTATAAATACTTTATTATTATGAATGATAAAAATTTACATAAATGGTTATTGAATCCATATATATGTTTATTTTTTTGTTATTAGATTAGGAAACACAAACAAAAACATCGTGACAAGATGTTAAGATTTAATTTCGTTTTTAAAAGTTTGAATTATAAATTAAAAATCACGTATATTTCTTCCTTATATCGATCTTGAGAATATATTTATCATTTTCTATAAAATGATTCGTGCATTTGTGAGAATTTGATAAATATAAAACTAGAGTTTTGACAATAACAGTGATGATGATTTTGTTGCATCATTATTTACCTTTGCATGGTGTCCTATGAATTTACTCGAATTTACTCTTAATAGTTAATACTACATAAATGGGTAGATCTACTGGATTTAACATGGGTGGAACATATTCATTTCATCGACCCACTGGTATTGGTGTTTCCTTTTCACATGTGAACAACCAAGATCTTCATTTACGTGGTTCGAATATATTTCCATCTTCACATTCAACATATCACTCCCAGTTTAGAAATCTGGCCCTATGAATCTTTCCTTGTTTTCCCCCTGAAATGTGATTGGACAACCTCAAAGCCTACATATGAGGGAATATTTATACTTTTGATGATTGAATGAGAATTATTATTTATTTTTAATTAGAATGGATAGAGTAGAAAGTGAAGATGATTTCTTTTATTTTAATAAAAGAAAATTTTACTCGCTTTTAAACCGGTGAAAAATAAAATAAAAATTGTTAGTTATTCGTTGCTTTTAAACTGGGAAAAAATATATTTCCATCAACTAATACGCTGGTTTGGAAAACCGGTGAAAAAACTCATTTTTAGTCAGTTAGAGATTGATAAATTACAACAGTATTATAGTAGTGAAAATCTAATGATATTGAGTGAGGATTTTATGTTATACAATACATGATGGATGTTGTATACAATTCAACAAGATATTGCTTAGAATTAATAAATATTAATTAAAATTTTTATTTATATCCTTTTAATATTATAAGCAATTGATATATGTTTTCTACATAATATATTTATTTACTAGTTTGTAAGAAAAAAATACATAAAAGAGAGGAAATCAATGTTTGTTGACATAAATGGTACTTATCTCGTTAACAAAATAAATACAACATGATATTATTATATTTTAGATAAAAATTAAACGAAATTTTGTAATTATTTAATAACGATAACATTTTGATGAAGACACGTTAAAAATGACTTTTAAGTTTTAAAACTAATTAATCACTAATTATATATAGTAGTGATTAATTGGCTTGGGAGAAATAACTTTATTCAAGTTTAATTGGTATTACTTAAATGATATTATTTGATGATCTTGAAAATAACGAGAATACAGTATATTTTATATTTATATTCTATATATATTATAATTATAATATTATATAAAAAAACAAATTCATCATTTAAGATGATTATTAATTGTCTAAAAAATTGGCCAAAAACTATCTCTATAAAGTTATAGAAACAATTGTTGAAACATCACTTTTTGTTTAAAACCATACTTAAAGAGTTTTTCAAATGATTGTTTACCTTTATAGATGGTTGTTATTTTACATTTTTAATTGTCCCAAAAATTCATTTCTTTTGGTACGTCTACATAGGGGATGGATGGATTGGAAAAATACTTTTTTGGGATGGTTAATACTTGTCCCAACAGATAATTTTTGTAGTAATGGTACTCCTTAAGGTTGGACTATAATTTTGGGAATAAATTGTGTTATACTTTATCCAATGTTTCTTCTTTTTTGACCATGTCATCCCTACGCTACCTTGAAAACATGATGGTTGTTTACCCTCATAAGCAACCTTAAATATTTTTTAGCATCATCTTGACAACTTAAATCTTTAATAAGGGTATACATATAAAACAATAGAAACATTAAAAAATTTAATAAGGAATTTTTTTAATTATTTTAATAAGTACAAATCTTATCGTATTACGGTTTAGTTGAACCAAATAAGGAGGTAAAATTTCATAATAGCTATAAGTCTCAATGTACTTATGTCTGTATGTTGGTTTCCCATGTATAAAATATGGTATCTATTTTATTTTACTCAATGTTTAATCTTTCTCTATATAAGGTCGGTTACTGTAGATCGGAATTTCACACACGCACATAGTTAGGTACACTTTGTATGCAAGCATATTTACACACATTGTCGACATTTTCACTTGTGGTTTTTGGTGTTTTTGGTGTTTTAGGTGTCAGTATTTATGGATATTATTAGACTTTTTTTGAAACAAAAAAATGCAACATTATAGAACTTTGCCAAAAAGCTCATCATGGACCTTGCTATCACCCTCACCACCACCCTTGGTAAGGTGTACTTTCCTAGCCATATAAATATCCCATTCATTTCTCTACTCTTCCCTCTATTGTTTAAGAGCCAAAATTTTACAAAAATTCACTCTGAGATTTTTATCTGTTTTCAAAATTTATTTTGGAGAGCATACATTTTCAAGTGGGTTGTTTTTGTGTTTAGTTATCAAAACATTATTTGTGTGAGTACATGACTTGACTATCTTTCTCATGTATGAGATTCAATATTAATAATGGATTGTGTGTACCGTGAGGTTATGAGTTGATACAACTCTAGTTATTGATCATTGGTTACCAATCAAACCATATTGGTGGGGTTGGTTGTGGATGACATTCGGGTTCGAGTGTTGAACCAAAAATGTGGAAGCAGCATGTGAAAAGCAGCAATTTGTAGTTTGGATAGAGGTCTTTAATGATAGAGGTAATATTGGTTTTAGTGTCTATAATGAGTGTTGTAACTTGTTTACTAAAAAGTAGTTACCTTACGTAACCAAAGGATGTTACCATATAGATACAGTTTCTATATGAGTTTACCTCGTTATATTGATTATTATGCAAGATCTCTTATTAAGTTGGTATAATCAGAGTTTGTTGTGTAAGCATAAACTCACATTAGAAAGGATTTGTTGTTTAGTGGCTTCCCCTTTTGATATTATACTATATGTGATTCTGATGTGTTATTTGTATAAGTGTTTATTTACTTGTTTGTGTGAGTTAGAGTCAAGTCCTTTAGGAGTTTGTATCTCCTTATCCTGGTCGTGGACTCTTTCAATAGCTATTCGAAAATGTAAATATGCACTTAGGTTCATATGCCTTCTCCAATGTGATCCTATAATTATTTCCAATAAGAACTTGATATATCACACCTCTTTGATTTGGTTTTATATATTGTTGCGCTTACACAAGGCATCAAATCACATACTCACCATTCAGATTTTTACGAATATATTCCATGAAAAAATCAACTCATTCTAGGTAATCTTTAGAAAGCCTATGTTCTTGCATTTAAAACTTGTCCATTCTATATATGTATAGTTGATATTGCAATATAGAAATGAAACACCTAAATTATCAAACAAACATCAATCATATCAAATACCTAAATGATTGATGATAAACAACTATCAATCATTACAAAATTTATTATTTCAATCAAACACCTAAATTATATATGTTTATTACATTAGCAATAAATATCTATTGATATCATATCATTGTATCATAGCTTTAAAGTATAAAGTAACAACAATAAATACAAAACATATGCATGAAGAGTTATTTATTAAAAATATGCACAAAATAACACATAAATTTCACGCTAATATTATTTTAAAAATAAAAATAAAAATAAAAACTATTTCAATTGAAATAATCATACCACTATATGATTAATTACATAATATGTATAATTCAAATGAAGGAGAAAATCACACTACAAAAATAAAAGCATAAATTTAAATTTAATAAAAAAGTATAATATATTTAACAAAATAACTTAATATTACAAAAATAATATTTTTCTAAATAATCTAATAGTTATAACATTATTTGAGCATAATATTGTGTTTGAAAAGTGAGAAAATGATAGAAAATGCGGAGAAAAAACCTTAAGGAAAGTGCTAAAAGGAAATTGGTGGCACTAAATAGTGGTTAGGCCATATAGAAAGGGATGGAAGGTCACCAAAGTCATAGTGGGTAGGATGGAATTGGTTAGTGTAAGTCATGTAGTCCTTTTATGTCTTTGGTGGCTTCTAATGTGCAAAACATAGAATCTGTTTATTTTACTTAGTATTTATTTCTTCCTTTGTGTAAAGTTGTTTTTTACTAATTAATAATGCACACGCATATAGTTAGACATATTATGTTTGAAAGCATTTTTACACACATCACAGAGTTGGTTTCTTAGTATGCATGCTAGGTTGTGAATAGTATTTTTATCTCCTTTATGGTGTGAGTATTTATGAAAATTACTCAAAAAAATTTGGATAAAAAAATTAGAATTTTTGGCACCTCAATGAATGTCTCACCAGACCCCTCACTGGATCCCTGAAGATGTGGTCGATGAGGACCCTCATAAGGCCTCAACAAGGGTAGTCATTGGTGCTTGGTTTCTTTTTTAGACACCCTCATCTTTTGGCTCTTCTCAAGCATGAATTGTACTCCTAAACTATATCAAAATTCTCTTTTAAAATTGCTTATATATCACAAATAACTTTGAGTTTAGTTCAATATTTGTGCTATATCATTGTGTATAAAATAGTGTGCTTGAGTGTTGAGAACTCTTGATCTTTTACAATTTTTGAGAGAACACACTGTGAGATTAGGTTGGGTTATTTTGGTGGTGTTCCCAAACCAATGGTTGTTTGTGATATGTGGTTGAATATGTTTGCTACGTAGTTGAATGTGCTTCCTACATTGGTTGTTTGTGGTTCATGCTTGAATGTATTTCCCATGATTGATTGTTGCTGCTTCTAGTTAAGTGTAGTTCCCATGAGTAGCTATTTAATATCCATTCACTTTACCGATCTTTGGTTATTTATCACACTAAATTGAATAGTGTTTTCTTTAAAGGAAAGTAGAGTCTTTTGTGTCAGACTAAATTGTAACAGAAGCATCAAACTAGGGCAGCAATAAGTAGTTAGGGTAGAGGTCCTGACTGATGAAGGTATTTGCATTTATATTTCTATTTATTTGTATTTGTTTTATTACTTAGTAGATTTGTTTGATGTCGAGTGCTTTAATTAAGCAACCTGAGGATGTTACCACATTGATAGGAGCTCTATATGAGTTTATCTTGTTATATCTAGTCTTATGTATGTCCTATTGTTTGGCTAGTACAATATGAGTTTAAATTGTTTATGTTTCAACATACTAATGCTAAACTCTAATTAGAAAGATTTCTTTATTTATTGACTACTTTTTGAATATTGAATATTACATCTACTATATAATACTACTTTCTTATGATTTTTGTATTTTATTGCTGTAATTATCTATTTAGTGTTTATCTTTTTATTGTTTGAGAGTTTAGGATGAGTCCTTAAGAAGTCGTTATCTCTTTAACCAAAATGTGTATCGAGTCTTAGATTCCTTCAATTAGTATCAAATCTGATACACCTTGTTAAGACTTAATTGCTCTAGTGTTAATTCATTAATTAAACTTAATTACTACACATGCATATTTATCTCTATGAACTTTGGAGAAGGAAGAAACATTGGTAGGCCTCCACTGTTCAATGTGCTGAAGTATCCTTACTAGAAATCTCAGATGTGGGCCTTCTATGATCCCTTGAAGACCATGCTTAGTTTATAGTTGAGAATGGCTCGACATATCCTACTAAAACCCTCCTTGATAACATTGTTTTGCCTACACCTATGATATAATGGACAAAAGAGGAAAGCAAGGAGTTAGGGTGGAATAGTAATGGGTTAGAGGCTTTCATCAGGGCTATCACGCCTGATGAATACAAAAGAATTCAAAGTTGTACAACCTCCAAGCAAGCATGGTATATTATATAGACTACTCAAGAGGGTACTTTCATAATTAAATGATCTAGGATTTTGAAGTTAAATAGAGAAACAAATTAAGAAGATTATGGCCAGTCTTCCTTATTGGTTTCATGCCAAAGTAACAGTGATTGAATCTATGTACAAGCCTAATGAACTCACTACAAATGAGTTAGTTAGTGACTTGCAAGTGTTTGAGCTTTATCACCTTTTACCTAGATAGAACAAAATTGTTGTTGAAAAGGGTAAAATAATGGCTTTCAAATCTACCAAAGGAAGTGGCTCCAAAAAATATATGAACACCATTGTGTTAAATGATGATGATTCCAACCCTAATGAAAAAGGTATGGCACTACTCGCCAAAAAGTTCAAAAGATTCTTTCTAAAAAAAGAAACCATCATCTGGTGGAGTCGGAAGAGAAAGATTGAGCACAAAAGGTTCAATATCAATAAATATTGATGAAGAATTAGAGAATGAGACTAAGAAATTGAATAAAATCCATGTTAAGAAGATCAAATGTTTCGAGTGTGGAAAGCTCAGTCATATTGCTGCAAATTACTTTTCCCAATAGTAAAGATGAGGATGATACCAACTTTTTATTCTTTATGGCTTTAAGTATTGTCGTAGATCCTTGGACTACTATCTTAAATTCTCAAGATGAGATTGTACAAGATGTTGAAGATGAGCAATATGAGTTGCTCAATTTTTACAATGAGCTCCTTTTTGAGCATATTAAATCTGAAAAGGCAAAACAAATTTCTTTGGAGAGCCTAAATGAAAAGAAGTGCAAGATAAGCACATTAATGATTATTCTTGAGGAAAAGAAGTCCTTAATTAATGGTGATGAAAACAATCTCACTAAAAAGTTTGAGATCATTCAAAAGATATACCCTGATTTGGAAGAAAGGTTCAATACAAATCACAAAAAAATTCAAAGTCTTAAGGAGAAACTGAAGTGTTTCTCGTCGAGTAAAGCTACTCCTATGTATGTGAACCCTAGTCCTTCATCTAATTAGAATGATCAAATTGCTCAATTTAAGAAGCATATCATTGTTCTTGAAAGTGTCGAGGAGTATCTCGCATTTTATCTTACTTAAAAGGAAACTAAGGTGGAATAGTTACATGAGAGAGTTGGAATCCTCAACAGTTCTATGACTAACTTGGAATCTTTCCTTAAGAAAATGAAGAATTTCTCAATGCTTTAAAGGATAAGCTTAGGGTGAATGAGAATGAACTTTCTTATTCTTCCTCTATTGTTAATAAACTAATGATCAATTTACAAAATTTAAATAAAATCATCATTAGCATAATGTTGTTTGGTGATTAATGAGATATTAGGTATAATGAAGGGGTTTCTACTTCACTTACAGCTCTACCAAAGTTTGTTACGTTAATTGCTCAAGAACCAAAGTTGAAATTAGTTGCTGCCACCCTAAAATGTAAGTTAGTTGTTATGTTCTAGCCTATTTTTTCTAGAAAGGTGAACACCTCACCTAAGGCTAGTTATTCCTAATGATTTATTAGTGTTCTATTGCCCCTACCTATTGTCTCTCCTACACTTCATCACTATGGTGAACATGGACATTTGAAACCTCAATATGAGAAATTGACTTCTAATCCTTGTATAAAATTTGATGTGAGCACTTCTTCTTCTCCTCCATATACTACTTCTTGAAGTCAAAGACCCAAATTCTCTAACTTTTTTGCTTGTCTATGTTATCATTGTGGCATTGGTGGCCCGCTTGCTAGGTAGTGTCCTATATCATTGTGGAGCACATCTTGAAGTTCTCCACCATGCTCATCATCATCTCCTATGTAAGAATGTAGCTATTGTGGCTCATCTGAACATCTTCAATCAAGATGCATTATGCATATCAAGCATAGTGCAAAAAGAAACAAAACTTCTTCAAAATTAAACGTCAGCTTAACTGTCTTTATATAGATCACTCTACAAGATTTTCTAGAACTTCTAAACAAAACAAACCTCGAGTTCTATATACTTCATAACCTCATATGACATGGAGACTACCTCCTGACTTTGTTGCTCCTAAGAAATTCTTTAAACAGAGGGTTTAGTTTGATCACTATTTTTGGGTGATCTATATGTTGTTGGGTGATGAGTACTCAAAAAGCACTAAAATTACCATGATTTTATGCACATTAATTGATTAAAAATATATATATTTATATGATTTTATCATATATTTATATAAATCTGTCTTTTCGGAATCAGGGGTATTTTTATTGTTTTTCAGGTATTTTTGCTAAAAAACGTAACTTAAAGACTCAAAGAAAAATACCAGAGGTAACACATCGCAAATATATTGATAAATTAAATGAGGAAAGGTCAACAAATATGGGAAAATTGGACAAAATGGGTCAAAAAGGATAAAAATGTCAAAAAGGAGGAAATCACGCACGCAGTTGCCCAGCCACACCGAGCAACGCGAACGCCACGCCAGCACAACGCCCAGTCCACGCACGCCGCTGCGTCCATCTGCTCCAATCCACGTGCGTCGCCACCCCATGTCAGCATGATGTCATCATTCACTACTCCACGTTTCCACCATTTTTAATCATTTTTTCACCCACTTTTTCTTCCCCTCTTCACCTATAAATACCCTCATTCTCTTCATAACTAAACACACCTAAAAACACATCTTTTCTTCTCTTTCTTTCTCTCCATTTCTTAGTTTTTTTATTTTTTCTTAGTTTCTAGTTTTTCTTAGTTAGTTTTTAAGTTCTTCTCTTTTTGAGAAGAACTAGTTATGTTTTTGTAATTTATTTGCTTTTCGATTCAATAAATGGGAGTGCAAATTTCGTTTGGAGGTTTTCTAGCAACATGAATATCATCAAAGTACTATAAAGATTTTATTTTCTTTACAGTTATTTTTTATGCTTTATTCTTACATGTTAGATTTAATTTGTCTGTGATTAAATTTAACTTTGTTGGTTGTTTGTAAACATGATATAATAATAATGTTGTTATGCTTGTGAAATATTAAATAGGTAAAAATCTCTAAAATGAATTGATTTTATTTTTATTCAAGATTTTATATTAAGAATGTTAGAGAGAAATATATTATTTTTCATTACAAACTTAAATCTAAAAATTAGATTTTAAGGTTTAGTTATCCAGTATAATTTAGAGTAGTGCTCTTTTATTTGTTGGTACAATCGCCCGGTAGTTAGAGTGAAGCTCTATTTCAAAAGTTTTTATAAGAATTATTATCTGAAAATGTATTGACAACATGTTTTCAGAAGTGGTTTCAAAACTTGAAAGTTAGTACTTGGATAACTAGATTCTTAGGTTTAATTTGGACACCTTAAATAAAGTTTAAACTGTCTAACCCCACCAAAGGTGGCATTCTTATAAAAAAGAGAGAATCAATAAATATCAATTTATATCTTTAATAACCTAAATAATATGAGCAAATATAATTAACTTAGTTATTATATCCATAAATATTCTACTATTTTAACAGATAAAATTTGCATAAATGTTTATTGAATCTCTATCTATGTTTATTTTTATATCAGTAGATTAAAAACACAAAACCCAAAATATTGTGACAGGATATTTATGATTTAATTTCGTTTTTAAAAGTTTGAATAATAAATTAAAAACCACATACATTCCTTCCTTAGATCGACCTTGGGAGTATACTTATCATTTTCTACGAAATGATTCGTGCACCTGCGAGAGTTTTATAAATATAAAACCAAATTATCGGCAGGATCGGCGATGTCGGTTCTACCTATCAAGTTTTTGGCGCTATTGCCAGGGAAGGAATAGCGTTTTTAAATTATTTATCAAAATCTTAAAAATATTTTGTGTTGTAAATAATTGTGATTTTTTTATTTAAAAACAATAAAAAAATTAAAAAATTTGTTGTTTGTGAATAGTAAAAAAATTTAATAAAATTGATATAATTTGTTTTTCATTAAAAAAAAAGAAAAAAAAAATAATAAAAAAATTGTTTTTCGTAAATAGTAAAAAAAATATTTAAATAAAAGTTAAAATAAATAATTTTTTTTCATAAAAAATAAAAAACTTACCGTTCATGAATAGTAAAAAAATTCAAATTTCAAATTTCATAATAAATAAATAAAAAATAAAAAAAACTTACTGTTAATGAATAATAATTAAAAAAACTTACTCTTCATGAATAATAAAAAAAATTAATTTTAAATTTCATAAAAATATTTATAGCGTGAATAATAAAATAATTTTGAAATTTGAAATAAAAAAAAAATTAAAAAATTTTAAAATAAATTAAAATAAAATAATTTATAAAAATTTATAAAAAAAATTAAAAATTTATTTTATTATTTTCTTTTAAAAAAATAAAATAAAATAACTTAGGGTTTAACTAATTTTGTTTAGTGTTTTATATTAAATACTATGTAAATATTTTCTAAATTTTTGTGTGATTATTTTATTATTTTTCTTGACAAGAGTTTTAAATTTACGCTTTCAATAGTCTATGCATGGTAGGAGATCCTTAGGAAATCCCCTTACACCATATGTAAAAATATTCATAAATTTAAACAACTATCAACAAGATTGGATTCCAACTATCAACCTATTTTTGAGCCAAACATAGAACCAAGCCTTAATCCTTTACTGGAACCTAAAGAAATTGAGGAAAACCAACATGTTAGGGAAACCACCATGAAGGAGTTTGCAAGACCAGTGATTGGCACGGAAACTACTGCTATCCAGTTGGGTGAGGCTGCTCGGAATTATGAACCGAAAAATATTCATTTTTCTATGCTTCCTTTCTTTTATGGGCTGCCTAATGAAGATTCTTTTTCCTTCATTAGAGACTTCTATGCTACAGTCTAAACCTTCCCCCTTAGTATTCTAAACGAGGATCAACATAGAATGAGATGTCTCCCCTACACCTTAAAGGATAAGGCCAAAGCTTGGTTGATGTCACTTCCCTCAGGTTCTCTGATGACATGGGAGAACATTTATAATAAATTCATGGGAAAATTCTATTCCCACCAAAAAACATCAGAGTTGAGAAGAAAGATTGCTACTTTCTCTCAGATGGAAAGAGAACCATTCTATGAAGCTTGGGATAGGTTCAAAATATTTCTCACTCAATGTCCCCATCACAGCTTTCCCCCTGCAGTTGTAGAACCAATTCTTTTATGGTGGACTTACGCAACAATGTCAGTTCATTGTCGACAACGCTGCAGGAGGAGCAATGGGAGAAAAGACTGCCTCAGAGACGTACAACCTCTTTGAGATGTTGGGTGCTAATTCTCAACAGAAAAGCTCACGAATGAGAAAAGCTGGAGTTCATGAAATCGATTCCAGTAATGAAGTTCAACAACAACTTGTTCAATTGACCAAGCAAGTTGCCCTTCTCACTACGCAAACCAAAACCAATAATGAACATTATGGTTTGTATAGCAACATGGGACATGGTACTGAAGCCTGTCCATATCAAGGAGAAACAACAGTTGGACCTGAACAAGTTAATGTATTGGGAGCATATTAACAAAGACCAAGGTTCGACCCCAATTCAAATACCTACAATCCTGGGTGGAGAAATCATCCAAACTTCTCCTAGAGGCAAAACAACCCTCCTTTTGCTCAAAGCTCAAACCAGCCAGGTCAGCAATTCCACCAGCCTATTCCAAGAAGTATTCCCAATAAATCAACCCTAGAGGACAATTTGAATTCTTTTATTCAATTTTGTAGAGATAACCAATCTAAAACCAATCAACGGTTGGACTCTATGGAAGCTTCTATCAAAAAGGTGGAAGTTCAAGTAGAATAGTTAGTTGAACATTTGCAAAAACAAAGCAAAGACTAATTGAATGGTCAAATGGGATCAAATAAATTCAATGAAGAGGAGACATTGAGTTTGTCATTCTGCAATCTCCAAGCAAGGTTTTACTAAAAGACGATAAATTTTAGTCCTATGTGGGAGGTCA
The DNA here is from genome assembly GCA_030763125.1 of Hippophae gyantsensis. Taxonomy (NCBI): domain Eukaryota; kingdom Viridiplantae; phylum Streptophyta; class Magnoliopsida; order Rosales; family Elaeagnaceae; genus Hippophae; species Hippophae gyantsensis. The sequence goes on from CM061036.1 coordinate 15,562,391, forward strand.
CCCATTATTGTATTTTCCTTTGTTTTAGTTTATTTTGTGTGTAATAAAATTCAAATGAAATAAATTCGTTTGTTTCAAAAATTGTGTCCATTCTTTAAATTTAGCATTAAAAAAAATTAGGTTCCCTGCACCTTTCTGCTTTAAGCCTATACATTTTGTCAAGTGAGAAATCTTTCTTAAAGATATCTATTATTTTTTTAAGAGCTAAATGTTGATACACAATAGGAGGAGGATCAATTTCAACTACAAATAGCCATGGGAGATACTGAAGATAGGTAGAAAATGATGAAAGACTATGCAATGCCAATCATTGGCTATGTAACTTCCGGCATACAATTACAAGAGGCTGCAAGGAATTATGAATTGAAAAAGATTCACTATTCTTTGTTGCCTTCCTTTTATGGTGTCCCTAATGAAGATCCTTTGCATTTCATTCGAGAATTCTATGCTATTGTGCAAACCTTTCCACTACATGCAATTAATGAAGATCAACTTAGGATGAGGTGTTTTCATTACACCCTCAAGGATAAAGCTTGGTCATGGTTCATTACTCTACATTCAGGTTCTCTAAAAACTTGGGATGCAATATATGAAATATTTATGGGTAGGTTCTATTCCCATCAAAAGACTGTTGATCTAAGGACGAAGATAGCAACATTTTCTCAAATGTATGAAGAGCCCTTTCATGAAGCTTGGGAACGATTCAAACTCCTTTTTATTCAATGTCATAATCATAGCTTCCCATTGCAGCTACAGAACCAATTCTTTTATGATAGATTGACACTGCAGAGTCAATACATGGTTGATAATGCTGCTGGAGGTGCTGTGGGAGAAAAAACCGTAGAGGAAGCCTATAACCTTTATGAGCTATTGGGTTCTAATTCTCAACAAAGAAGTGCTAGAAGGAGAGCAAGAGTCAATGAATTTGGCTCCGATAATGAGATAACCTTGCAACTTGCTAAATTGACTAAGCAAGTGTAAATTCTCACTACCCACCAAATGCCAAATCAAGAGATGTGTGAAGTGTGTTTTTCAATTGGGAATGGTACTCATAATTGTTCAAATACTTGTGATTCTAGTGTCGATGCCATAGAGGAAGTCAAATCCTTTCAAAGGTATCATCCAAACACCTATAATCACCCTAACCATCCTTGGAAACAAAACAATTACCCAACCTACACCCAATGTCCAACACTAAGGTCGAATAAAAACCACCCTTACCCACCAAGCTAATCATTTAAGCCAACCTTAGAGGATAGCTTGAATGCTTTTATTCAAGTTAGTCGTGACAACCAATTGATGAATAATCAAAGGTTGAACACCATGGAGGCTTCGGTTAAAAGGATTGAATCTAAAGTTGGGAAACTGGCTAAACAAATGCAAAAGAAAGAACCAAGAAAATTACCTAGTCAACCAGAACAAGAAAAGGATGTAAGAACCCTTCGAAGTGGTAAGGTAGTCAATACCAATTTACCTTAAATCTCTAACGATCTACCTTGTAGTTCAGGTAACAAAGAAGGTGATATTCTAGTCTCGCAAAAGGAGAAACAATTGTTAAACTTAACAAGCCTTCTAAAAAACTCATTGGGGGGTCATTTGACATCCCCAAAATTCAAAAGACAACAGAACCACACCAGTTACAAGTACCTTTTCCACACCGATTAAAAGAATCCAAACAAGATAAGCAATTCTATGATCTTATTAATATGCTCTCTAAAGTAAATATCAATTTACCATTATTAGAAGTGATCATGAATGTTCCCTCATACGCTAAGTTTTTCAAAGATTTGAACACTAAGAAAAGGAGGTATGAACTGAATGAACGAGTAGTAGTATCAGAAATTTCTAGCGCTATACTTCAGCACAAACTACCCCTAAGTTGAAAGACCCTGGAAGTTTTATTATAAACATAACTATGGGGGATAGGAAGGTTGCTAAAGCAATGCTTGATTTAGGTGCTAGTATAAATTTGATGCCCTACTCTATATTCTTACAGCTCAAATTAGGAGATTTAAAACCCATAACTATGTCCCTTCAACTTACAGATAGATCTCTTAAGTATCCAAAGGGAATAGTTGAGGATATGTTGGTACAAGTAGACAAACTGATAATACCTGTTGACTTTGTGGTTCTGGATATGCAATAAAATCCAACATTGGATAGAGAGCACACAATACTGCTTGGTAGACCGTTTATGGCAACTACTAAAACTATTATTGATGTCCAAGATGGAAATTTGACAATGACAGTCTTAGGAGAGATTGTTCATTTTAAAGTTTTTGATTCTTCACCTTTTCCTTCTATTTCTACCATCGATGAAATATTTGATGTTGACCCTTTGGATAATCTTGTCCAAAGCACCTTTTTTCGAACCAGAATAGAAGACAAACTTGAAACTACTCTTACACTTGAAGAGGTCGAAGAAGATTTAGATGAGGAAATTAAGGGGTACCTTGAACGACTAGACAATGATGAAGTAATGACAAAATCTAGTACACTTTTAAATCTACCCAGTTCTTCATCTAGTAAAGAGGCCAATCCACCTGAACATGAACTCAAAGACTTACCTGAGCACTTAAAATATGTGTTTTTGGGAGAAGGAGAAACTTATTCAGTGATAATTTCTTCAACCTTGACCAAAACCCAAGAAAAGGAACTTATCAAAGTGCTTAAATAGTTTAAGAAAGCTATAGGTTGGAGTATCGGGGATATAAGAGGCATTAGTCCTACAATGTGTATGCACAAGATCAACTTGGAGGATGGTGATAAACCTGTACGAGAGGCCCAAAGAAGACTAAACCCAAATATGCAAGAGGTTGTTAAGAAAGAAATTCTTAAATTGTTAGAAGAAGGAATTATCTATCCTATTGTGGATAGTAAGTGGGTTAGTCCAGTGTATGTGGTACCTAAGAAATCTGGGATAACAGTTTTTAAAAATGACAAAAGTGAATTAGTGCCCACTAGAATAATCACTGGATGGAGAATGTGTATAGATTTTAGGAAACTAAATTTATATACTAAAAATGGTCACTTTCCTCTTCCATTCATTGATCAAATGTTGGAAAGATTAGCTGGGCATGAATTTTACTGTTTTCTAGATGGATTGTTTGGATATTATCAAGTACCTATAGCACTAGACGATCATGAAAAGACCACATTTACATGTCCTTTTGGGACTTTTGCTTTTTGAATAATGTCATTTGGGTTATACAATGCCCCTGCCACTTTCCAGATATGCATGATATCTATTTTCTCAGACATGGTGGAAAAATTCATTGAGATTTTCATGGACGATTTCTCTATCTTTGGGAACTCATTTGATGATTGCTTACATAAATTGACTTTGGTTTTAGAAAGATGTATTGAATGCAATCTCACCCTTAGTTAGGAGAAAAGTCATTTTATGGTTCAACAAGGGATAGTTTTAGGACATATAATTTCAAACAAGGGTATTGAAGTTGATAAGGCAAAAGTTGAATTGATTTCCAAACTACCTCCCCCTACATCTATGAAGGGGATAAGAAGCTTCTTAGGACATGCAGGATTTTACAGATGATTTATTAAAGATTTCTCCAAAATAAGTCATCCCTTATGTAATTTGCTATTAAAAGATGTTTATTTTAATTTCAATAATGACTGCCTTATTGCCTTTAATACCTTGAAAGAGAAACTAACATCTACCCTTGTTATTATGGCACCAAACTGGTCTTTACCTTTTGAAATAATTTGTGACGCTTCTGATTATGCTATTGGATCAGTCTTGGGAAAAAGAGTGGATAAGTGTTTGCATATCATCTACTATGCTAGCAAAACACTCAATGATTCCCAAATGAATTATACCACCACTAAAAAATAATTCTTGGCTATAGTGTTTTCTTTAGACAAATATAGGTCTTATTTAGTAGGATCTAAAGTGATTGTGCATTCTGATCACACTGCTTTAAGATACCTATTAAGTAAACCAAATGCCAAGCCAAGATTAATCCGGTGGGTCTTACTCTTACAAGAATTTGACTTAGAAATCAAGGATAAGAAAGGCAGTGAAAACTTAGTAGCTGACCATTTGTCTAGGTTGATTTTTGACTTCAATTCTCTTAAAGATGAGAGTAATGAAGATATAGTTGAAACCTTTCCTGATGAACAGTTATTTTCAATAGTTCTGAACCCATGGTATGTTGATATTGTAAACTATCTTGCCACTGGTGTTTTGCGATCTAACACTTCATATCAGGACAAGAAAAGGTTTTTTTAAAACTATTAAGGACTATTTCTGGGATGACCCTTATTTATACAAGATTGGTCAAGATCAAGTCATCCAGAGATGTGTACATGAAGAAGAACATAAGAGCATTCTAACATTTTGTCATGAACTTCATTGTGGGGGCCATTTTGGTTGTGAAAAGACAACCCGTAAGGTATTACAGTTTGGATTCTTTTGGCCCACTCTTTTTAAAGATGATCATATGTTTTGTGCACAATGTGATAGATGTCAAAGAACAGGAAACATAAGCAAAAGAGATGAAATGCCTTTGACATCTAATTTAGTTGTTGAACTCTTTGATGTATGGGGGATTGACTTTATGGGTCCTTTTCCCCCATCCAATGGTTTTCAATATATTTTGGTGGCTGTGGATTATGTATCCAAGTAGGTATAAGCTATCCCCACTAAGACCAATGATGCTAATGTTGTTGTTAAATTCTTGAAGGATTTAATATTCAGTAGGTTCGGAATGCCTAGAGCTATAATAAGTGATGGAGGTAGCCATTTCTGTGACAAGATCTTTGATGGATTACTAAACAAGTACAACATCACACATAAAGTAGCTACTCCATATCATCCTCAAACTTCTGGTTCAGTGGAAGTAAGTAATAGGAAAATTAAGGGAATATTGGAACACACTATGCGTTCTTTAAGGAAGGATTGGACATTTAAGTTAAATGATGCCTTATGGGCATACCACACCGCTTACAAAACACCTATTGGGATGAGCCCTTACCGGTTAATCTTTGGGAAAGCGTGCCACCTTCCAATTGAACTTGAACACAAGGCTTACTGTGCAATTAAATAGTTAAACATGGATTTAGATAAAGGAGGATAAAAATGGATACTCCATCTTAATGAGTTGGAAGAAATTAGGAATGAAGCCTATGAGAATGCCAAATTATACAAAGAGCGTACTAAGCGCTATCATGACAAGAGGCTAGTTCCTAAGATTCTTCACCCTGGAATGAAAGTTCTTTTATTTAACTCTCGTTTGAGATTGTTTCCAGGAAAGCTGAGATCAAGATGGGATGGACTATTCAAAATAGTTCAGGTATTTGAACATGGAGTAGTAGAACTATTGGATTCCAAGACACAAAAAACATTCAAAGTCAATGGGCATCGTGTGAAGCCTTATTTAGAAGAACCAAACAACATTGCTTAAATGGATTGCATTTGGCTGAGTAACCCTTAGCACCATAAAGTTACGTCTTGCTAAGACTTTAAACTAAGCGCTCAATGGGACCCTCATTTTAGGTAATTTTCTTTTATTTGTTTTATTTATTTAATTTCCATTGTTTATTTTAGTTTAATTACATGTGAATAATTTTAAAATTGTTAAAACTAAAAATATTTGTTGAGATGTTAGTAGAAGTTCATAGCAATCTATGTGTGTGCACTTTAATGAACATGATGGATACACCTGCATTTCTCCATCACTACTTGTAACATTCTCAGGAAATAGGTAATATTTCTTCTATTTTCTCTTTATCTTTAATTTACAGTTGTTACATTGAGGGCAATGTAAGTTCTAGGTTAGGGGTGGTGAAAAGTTACCATGCTTAATTAAAAAAAAGATATAACAATTTAAAAAAATAAAAAAAATAATAATTTTTTTTATGTTCACATTTTTATTTTTATTATGTTTGGTTTCATTTTTTTTTTGTGTGATTTAGTAATTTTTAGAATTAGTTAAAAAAAATTTCTCACAAAAATTTATCATTTCTTTAAATCAAATTTAAGTAAATAGTTAAGTCTTTTGTACTATTAGATTAATTTTTGAAAACATATCATGAAATTATTTTTTGGTAATTAGTTAATTTTTGTCATAACTAGTATTTCTTGATAAGATGTAGAAATTATATTAAACCCAAAATCGGTGTTTATGAATTTGTTTTAGTGGAGACTATCTTTGTGAGATATAATTTGAGCCTAATTTCCTTTATTCAGAGTAAAATATATATTTTTTCTACTCCAAACACTTTTCTTATCTCTTCAAATTTTTAGATGATCTCTATAGGTATTTCCATTGAATGTATGAATTTTTTTTCTCATCTTAATAGAGTGTCGTATATTTATTATTATTATTTTTGCTTAGATTAAATGATTTGAGTAGAAATTGATAGTATATGCTTTTATCTCATTCGTGCATGACTGTTACAAAAAAAAAAGACATATATGGGGTGACCTAAACCAAAATCAAACAGAAAAGCCACAAAATTAACCACTCACCAAAATCCTAAAAAATGTACAATCTGTACATGTGTTGACTCTCTAAAAAAATATATATTGAAAAAAATCTTCAGAAAAAAGAAAAATAGAGAGATAAAGAATAAATAGTATAATCTACATACTATGACCCACATTGCCTACAAAGTTGTGAGTAAAGGCTAATTACAAAAGAAAGATATAGGAAGTAAATCCATAAAAAGTCATTGCACTTTCTTCATTTGTAAAAGCCATATATCTTGAAATTCTTTCTTAATGAGTTTGATTTATGCATGAAAATAATTTTTACATATGATATCTTTATAATTTATACATTCAATTCCTTTCATGAGAGCAACATCAAAATAATACTTTGAACCTTTATTCTTTATACATATGCCAACATATTAGTTCATTTCCCTACATCAACTCTTTCGCGTATAAATTAGTATGAGTGTTTGAACCTATAGGATTCAGTGTTTTGAGAGTATTGACTAGTAAGGAATAGAGTCGAAGTGAATTTGGATTCTAGACACTGAAATTAGGTAAAATTAAATTGATACATTTTTATATGAAATATGAAAATGATTTTCGACTAATACTATAATAAATCATGATTTTTTAAGAAGATTAAAATAACTTATGCTTGAGATTTTAATTATGATCTTAAAGGAGATTAAAAAGTATGAGACATTTTTGTGTTATGTTATTTTCTTTTATTCTTAAAAGTTAATTTTTCATTTTATTGTAATTTTAGTTTTTAAGTTGTTGTTTTTATTATTTCTTTTAATTTTTATATTTAGTTCAATGTTTGTGGGTATCATTACTGAAAACCCTCACGAGACTCAAACTCGTCCACTAGGGCAACCTAGGGGTTTAAAGACTTGTTGCATAGGCTAAATTCAACCGTGTCAATCCACGAAAGTGATTTAGGATAGATTAATTTTTAGTTTTTGTCGCTTCTCTTGCTAAGGGACTAGCAAGAAGCTGGTTGGGGGTTGTGATGAGTACTCAAAAAGCACTAAAATTACCATGATTTTGTGCACATTAATTGATTAAAAATATATATATTTATATGATTTTATCATATATTTATATAAATCTGTCTTTCCGGAATCACGGGTATTTTTATTGTTTTTAGGTATTTTCGCTTAAAAAAGTCACTTAAAGAATCAAAGAAAAATACCAGAGGTAATACATCGCAAATATATTCATAAATTAAATGAGGAAAGGTCAAAAAATATGAGAAAATTGGACAAAATGGGCCAAAAATATCAAAAAGGAGGAAATCACACATATAGCTGCCCAGTTGCGCCGGCCAACGCGCGCAGCGTGTCCAGTCGCGTCGAGCAATACACGCACCACGCCAGCATAACGCCCAGTCCGTGCGTGCCCCTGCTCCATTCCGCGCGCGATGCTGCATCCATCTGCCCCAATCCGCGTGCGCCGCCACCCCACATCAGCATGACATCATCAATGATGTCATCATTCACTACTCCGCGTTTCCACCATTTTTAATCATTTTTTCACCCAATTTTTCTTCCCCTTCTCACCTATAAATACTCACATTCTCTTCATAAGTAAACACACCTAAAAACACATCTTCTCTTCTCTTTCTTTCTCTTCATTTCTTAGTTTTTTAGTTTTTCTTAGTTTCTAGTTTTTCTTAGTTTTTAAGTTCTTCTCTTTTTGAGAAGAACTAGTTATGTTTTTGAAATTTATTTGCTTTTCAATTCAATAAATGGGAGTGCAAATTCCGTTTGGAGGTTTTCCAGCAACAGGAATATCATCAAAGTACTGTAAGGATTTTATTTTCTTTATAGTTATTTTTTATGCTTTATTCTTACATGTTAGATTTAATTTGTCTGTGATTATATTTAACTTTTCTGGCTATTTGTAAACATGATATAATAATAACGTTGTTATGCTTGTGAAATATTAAATAGGTAAAAATCTCTAAAATGAATTGATTTTATTTTTATTCAAGATTTTATATTAAGAATGTTAGAGAGAAACATATTATTTTTCATTATAAACTTAAATCTAAAAATTAGATTTTAAGGTTTAGTTATCCGGTCTAATTTAGACTAGTGCTCTTTTATTTGTTGGTACAATCGGCCGGTAGTTAGAGTTAAGCTCTATTTCAAAATTTTTTATAAGAATTATTATCTGAAAATGTATTGACAACATGTTCTCAATAGTGGTTTTAAAACTTGAAAGTTAGTACTTGACGTCAGCAATCACCACTCCGCGTTTTCACAATTTTTTAACATTTTTCCCCCACTTTTTCTCTCCATCTTCACCTATAAATACCCTCCTTCTCTTCACTTCTAATTACACCTCAAAACACATTCTCTTCTCTCTTTTCTTAGATTTTTTAGTTTTTCTTAGTTTTTAGCTTTTCTTAGTTAATTTCTCTTAGTTTTAGAGTTCTTCCCTTTTTGGGAAGAACTAGTTATGTTTTTGTAATTTATTAGCTTTTCGATTCAATAAATGGGAGTGCAAATTCCGCTTGGAGGTTTTCCAGCAACGGGAATAGCATCGAAGTTCTGTAAGGATTTTATTTTCTTTCTGATTTATTTTTTATGCTTTATTCTTACATGTTATATTTAATTTGTCTGTGATTAAATTTAACTGTGTTGGCTATTTGTAAACATGATATAATAATAACGTTGTTATGCTTGCGAAATATTAAATAGGTAAAAACCTCTAAAATGAATTGATTTTATTTTTATTCGAGATTTTATATTAAGAATGTTAGAGAGAAATATATTATTTTTCATTACAAACTTAAATCTGAAAATTAGATTTTAAGGTTTAGTTATCTGGTCTAATTTAGAGTAGTGCTCTTTTATTTGTTGGTACAATCGCCCGGTAGTTAGAGTGAAGCTCTATTTCAAAAGTTTTTATAAGAATTATTATCTGAAAATGTATTGACAACATGTTTTCAGTAGTGGTTTTAAAACTTGAAAGTTAGTACTCGGATAATTAAACTCTTAGGTTTAATTTGGACACCTTGAATAAAGTTTAAACTGTCTAACCCCACCAAAGGTGGCATTTAAATGGTTCATTTTCAATATCTTAGAAAAAGAAATTAATTTAATTAACCAAATTAGTTATCAACCCCACCCATAGGTGTTAATTGATTTGTTTAGTTAACAAAGATTATCTAACCCCACCAAAGGTGGTATTCATATAAAAAAGAGAGAATCAATAAATATCAATTTATATCTTTAATAACCTAAATAATATGAGCAAGCATAATTAACTTAGTTATTATATCCATAAATACTCCACTATTTTAACATATAAAATTTACATAAATGTTTATTGAATCTCTATCTATGTTTATTTTTATGTTAGTAGATTAAAAACACAAAACCCAAAATATCATGATAGGATGTTTAGGATTTAATTTCGTTTTTAAAAGTTTGAATAATAAATTAAAAACCACATACATTCCTTCCTTCGATTGACCTTGGGAGTATACTTATCATTTTTTACGAAATGATTCGTGCACTTTCGAAAGTTTTATAAATATAAAACCAAATTATCGGCAGGATCGGCGATATCGGTTCTGCCCATCATTGGGCAGTTTATTTCTTTTCTCCCTTATGATTGTAGTCCTTATATAAGTGCATTATGTGTTTTTCATTCTATTTCTGATTTTTATCAATATTGTTTTTCCCTTTTTGTCACTTTAAAAAATTAAAAATGTTTTTTTGGTGGTTTGACACTCTCTTTCTCTATCTACTCGGACTTTTCTGTGCATTTTTGTTGCTCCTTACCACACCCTTTTTCCTAGAGGGCTCTCTGGACTTGTTTTTACACACTCACCAAGGTGGCTCAACAAGCACTTTGGTTAAGAGGTCGGTGAGACCCACGTAGAGGTGTGCTTCTCTTATTTAGTACTACCTAATTACCTATTTTTCACACCTCAGACATTATATCCCTTCTCTTATTTCTAGACCAATACCTTTTAATCTCACTTTCTTACTAAAAATGTCTCTAAAGCATACCAAAAATTCAAAGAAGTCAAAAAATTTAGAGCCTGTTGGCCTTTGGAGTTGGGCACCCATTCTCTATGAGTGTCCTATTAATATCTATGACTTTTCTTCTATTGAAGAAAGGTTTTCACACTTTCATTCAATTTCTCTTTGTAGTGTAACTTACTCTTATGATTATAATTTTCCTAGGGATTTCTATGTTGTCCTACCTTCTGTTTCTCTACTAACTTCTCTACCAATCTCGTCTTAAGAAGGCATAGACTCATTTTTTTCAAAAGATGTTACTGTTAGTTTACTATCACTTTTTGATGTGGAGGACTCTTATTTCCCCATCATCCCTTTTGAATTTGTAAATATAGCTTATACTTATCTATCTAATGAATATGATCTTGTGAATGAATGCAATTCAATTTAGATGGAAAACCAACAGGTTAGGTCTGGCTACCATTCTAATGGTGACACTCTTATTATTAATAAAGATTCCCCTGGTCATCTTTATAATGTTTTTATTAGTGTTATCATTCATCCCCATTCTCATCATCATACTATCAATCAGTGCATAGGACATTCTCTTTGTGCTATTTTAAATGGTAAAACTACAAATCTCGCTTGCATGATTTATAGTACCATCATTTTTCATTTGATTGCTCCTTTTTTGTCTTTAGTCCTCTATCCCTCATTAATTTCTAAGTGAGGTTCCATCATTTTTTGTGATATCTCTTTTTCTTATCCCAGTAGATTTTTTTTCACTCTCGTTATTTCCTTCTAGTCATTTCTCACAATGTTCATCAACTACCCCTTTATCTTCTTCTTCTCATAATAATACTCAATCTACTCGTTATAATTCCATTCCAGTATCTTCTACTCCATCAATTTTTATTTCCCTTAGTGATGAGTCCCTTAATGTAAATAATAATCTTCTTCAAGAGATATTTCTTTTCAATCAAAATTACATGGATAAGTGAAGGGTTTAAGCACTTGCTTAGGCTATGGCGACATATTACCACCTTGGTCTACCACCACCTATTCATTGAAATCTATTTCTTTGACCTCTTTTACACTATAACTTGCTATTTCTAGAAGTTGTACTCACTCTGGTAACTCACCCCTTAATTTTCTATCCTCCATTTTCATACACTTTAGGGGAGATCAAATTTAACCTATTGTTACCCAAGTTGTTTACAATTACTTTGTCCCTCAACCACCCGTACCACCTTCTACCCCTTCTAGATTTTGTCCAGCCCTCGCATAGTGGTGTTCATGAGGATGATCTTGCAAGAGATAGTGAATGAGAGTGTTGAAGCCATTTCTTATTATTTTAGTGTATTTTGTTTTTATTTATTAAAATAAAATTTGTAAAATAATGTTTGTTTAATGAGATTGAGTTTGGTGTGTTTCTTTTATCTTTATTTTTGAATGTGTTACAGCTTATTTTTTTGCTTTAATCTTATCTACAGTGATGAATGAGTGTTAGGATTGTGCATATTTGTATGTCTTTTCTCCCTTATATAGGAGTGTTCCTTTGACTTGTTGTGTCAAAAATTGGGAGATGTTTATATGCATCACTTTGTGTTTTCTTCCATGTTGTGTGTTATATGGATGATGAGTGTAGGATTGTGATGCATCTTGTTGCTTGAATTGCATTCAATTAAGGGGAGTGTTTCATGAAGTTAGGGAGAGTTGTGTACTTTGCATGAATTTATGCTACATATACATATGTGTTTGACCTATTTGTGTGTACTTGTGTAGGGATAACATGATAGTATTTGGATATACTACACATTTGTTTTGCATGATGTTATTATGGTATGTGTTTTTTTCATGTGTACAAGTTAAAGTTGTAGATTGAAGTCATTGAGTTTCAGACTTGCTGTATGCAACTGTGTTGAGAACTTCACATTTCAACTTGACAGTGTATGGATGAGTTGATCTAAGAAGATGGAAGGAGCACACAAGATGGATGCATTTGGAGTAGGGGTGTTTTTTGAGTGTTAGGGTGCATCAATTTTTTGCTCATAGGAGCAAACATCTTTAGGTCATTTTGATCAGTGCAAAACTATAAGTGCACAATATCGTAGTTTTATAGTAAAATGATAAGAAAAGTATCGTCCTCAAGGATTGGTAACTTACTTTTGAGAAATACCAAAACTATGTTAATCTTAATTTTATGTAGAAAAGTCACTAAGGTATAGTAATTGGAATTTAAAATAAAATCAATTTAAAGAAAATGCATAAGAGAAAAGAAAGATATTGTTCAAAAATCAAATCGATAGGAAGAAAACTTCTAGGAAATCGATTTCACCTAATCCCTTACTATGCTTTACTCATCTAGCTAACTAAATTTAAATCTCTCTATATGTTAGCAATCTCCAAAAAAACATCCCAAAGCCACTTTTGACAGTCAATTGGAAACATTCTTTTTCATCAATTTACACAAGAGTATGCAATTTAATAGAGCAAGAGAGCATTAAGACTAATGATTTTAATACTACATAGGTTTATACAAGTCTATTGATCTCTATATTTACCTATGCTGAAATATTCCAGATCTATCCGATAATTCCCTGTGTCGATAATAAATCACACGAATAAAATCATATTATTAATGGCCGGTTAATTAGAAGCAATAAAATCATAAAAAATTAGACAAACATGAAAAGAAATAATCAAATTAACATGGAAAATTAAGCATAGTTTGGAATTAGATTACATTTTTTTCCTAGAATAAAAAAAATTTCGTTCATGCTAAAAATTAAATTCAACATAAAAGAATTCACCATAATTTTTCTAAGAAGAATTGAAAGGTAAATGAATCGCTCAAAATTCTATTGTGTTCCTCTATCCAGCCTTTCTCTACTATGTTAATCTACTTCCTCTACGCCACTTTTTCTTTTTTTTTCTTTCGTTCAACACCATTTCTGCCTTTTTTTCTATTCTGCTCTCATTGTCCCTCTCATATATATATATCCCGTGCAATCCATGTCCTCTACTGTTTCAACATTTTTTTAACTTATCTTCACTTAAATTTGATTTCAATAAATCTTAATTTAAATTTGAAAGTCCTTAGACAATATACTTCTAAAATTTTGTGTCTTCATTTTCTTCAAATCTCAATAAAATTTAAATAATAATAATGAAATCTAAAATCAATAAAAGTAAATAAAATTAGCCTAAAGTTTAAAGTTGAGACGTGATAAATTATGCCAATTTATGCAAGTCATTAAACACCCCCAAACTTAGAACTTTATTTGTCCTTAAACAAAAAGAAAATAAATAAAAGATAATTATAGACAATATCAACTAGACCTTATAGAGAACTACCATCACTCACTAAGCCAAGATCTGAATTTAGATTTCATCACTAGTAACTTACTCTTTTGACATCAAAGATAGCAAGAAAATCAATCAAAAATTTAGCAATTTGTCAAGCAATATTTAAGCATTTATTTCAACCTAAAGCTTAGTCCTTAAGTGTATGTGTGAAATAGTCAATTTAACTCCAAACCACTAGCAAATTCAGATAAAAGTAGAACAACTGAAATTATAAGAATTCTCTTAAAACTTAACCCCATAAGTCCAATTTTTTAGAAATCATCTCCACCAATATAATCAAACATCAAAATCCGAGTTCAAAAGGTCTTTAATCAGGGTTGTTATGACATGCCATTGGGTGAGAGCTAAAAAAGAAATGGATATGGAAAATCAAAGCAAACTAGAAAAATACTTGGTAGAAAGAACAATAATAAAAAATTATCCACAAGATTCACACCATAGCTCCTCAACAATATGCTCATACTTATGACAAAATGTTGCTATACTCAATAAGTAGAGTGATTTTTTATAGCATCTTGATACTCATAGTATTTTATGATTTTCAACCACTTTAACCCTTTTTTGATTCTTGCCTTTCACTTTATTTTCTTTTCACACTTTGATCAAATAGAGCAAACATAATGTAGATTATTTAATTTGAGCTAACTTTCTCTTAAAATGAAAATTTCCACCAAAGTATTTTCTCAAAATTTAAGGTAAATTCATGGTTTTTTAGGCTTAGAATTGGAATGGTTTATGTAGTTAAAAGAAAAAATAAATTTTTATGTAAAATAAGGCTCAAGGGGGTTGACTATGGAAATACACTATGCATTGATGGTGTGATAATCAAGACAATTGGTATCAAATAGGATTTCGCTTCAAGGATCCATCAACAGATTCTAGAGCAAAGCAAGATTGAACTTTCTTGACCCAGTTAATTTAACTCCTTCTCTTCATAGAAAAAATGGAGTAAAAAAGAATTTACTATATGCTCAATTATTTTCAAGGAAAAATATTTAAATCAAAGTAACCCCAAACTATGCCTAACATAATAGCATATTTTTGAAATTTTTCCTCAAAACCATCCTCAATCACAATTTTAGAGTCATAGTGAATTCAATAATACTCAAATACATGCTTGATAAGAGAATCCAACAACTTAAGACTGTAGGAGTTGACACCCCCAAACTCAAACTAAACAATGTACTCATTGTAATTCAAAAGCGAGACAGGTTAAGAAATGAAAGGAGCTTCCCTGATTTTATAATAGATATGCATTAGTTTATAATTTCATCTTTTTATTCCTACAAAATAAACCAGCATCGAAATCCAAATTATTCAAATAGTAATATAAATAAAATAAAATAAAATAAATTTTTATGGGTTGCTTCTCATAAATTCTTTTTTTATAGTCTATAGTTAGACTTTTCAATCCTCATCAATTAGGATTTCAAAGAGGAATAAATGCATAATTCCTCTCCACTTGTTATCGATAATAATGCTTCAATATCTGACCGTTAACTTTGAATATATATACTCTACCTCGTCCTTCATGTCTATTGTTCCCAAAGGGATAACTTTTTCAATTGTATAAGGACTTGTCCATCTTGATCTTAACTTACCTAGGAAGAGTTTTATAGATGAATTGAAAAGAAAAACCTATTGTCTTGGAGCAAACTCACGCCTAAGAATCTATTTTTCAGGCCATTTCTTTATCTGTTCTTTGTAGATCTTTTCATTTTCATAAGCATAATTTTGGAACTCATCTATCTCATTCAATTGAAGAATTTGCTTTTCCCCTACTACCTTAAAATCAAAATTAAATTTCTTTATAGACCAATAAGCTTTATGCTCCCACTCAACAGGGAGATGACATGCTTTTCCAAACACTGATTGATAGAGAGACATCCTGATAGGTGTTTTAAAAGGTATATGGTATGCCCACAAAGCATTATCAAGTTTCTTTTCCCAATCCTTTCTATTGGTGTTAACCATCTTCTCAAGGATATTCTTGATTTCTCGATTTGAAACTTCAGTATGGCCATTAGTTTGAGGATGGTAAGCAAGTGATATCTTGTGCTTCACACCATATTTAGAGAGAATGTTGTTGAATAACTTATTGAAAAAGTGGGTCCGTTCATCACTAATAATAGCTAGTGGAGTGAAAAATCTTGTGAATAGGTTTTTATGCAGAAATTTAAGCACTACCTTTGCATCATTTGTTGTTGCAGCAATTTCCTCTACCCACTTTGACACATAATCAACTACTAATAAGATATAAACACAACCAAAAAAAGGAAGAAAATGACCCATAAAATCAATTCCCCAAACATAAAATAACTCAACCTCTAAGATATTTTTTGATGGTAGCTCCTAACGTCTTGAAATATTTCTTATACTTTGGCACCAATCACAATTTTTCAACAAAGTATAATTATCACGAAAAATAGAAATCCAAAATAAAGCACTTTGTGGTACTTTAGCTTTTGTTCGTAGTACTCCAAAATGTCCTCCAGATGATGAGGAATGGAAATGATGGAGAATGGCTCGCATCTCCTCTTCTAGCATACATCTTCAAACGATTAGATCAAGGAATATTTTGGAAAGCAAAGACTCATCCCAAAGATGATATTTCACATAATGCAAAAAATTCTTACATTGGTGGTAAGTAAGATCTGGTGGCAATACCTTACAAGCTAGGTAGTTTACAATATCAGCATACCAAGATAGCTTGATCTCATAGGCAAACAAATACTAATCAAATTCTTGGATCACTAAATATATTTTACTTCCTCTTGCTCCAACCGAGAGATATGGTCAGCAACTGAATTTTCACTTCCTTTCTTATCTCGAACGTCCAAATCAAATTCTTGAAGTAGAGGGATCCAACGAATCAGCTTAGGCTTAGCATCCTTTTTGCCAAAGAAATAACAAAGTGTTGCATGATCAATGAACACTATCACCTTTGTACCAATGAGGTAAGACCAAAATTTGTCATAAGAAAACACCACAGCAAGAATCTTCTTCTCAGTTGTTATATAATTCAATTGGGCTTCATTCAATGTCCGGCTTTCATAGTATATAACCCTAAACACTTTGTATCGTTTTTTTCCTAACACTACTCCAATTGCAAAGCCACTTGCATCACCTATGACTTCAAAAGGTTAACTCCAATCAAGTACAATCATTGCTGGTGGTGAAATAAGTTTCTCCTTGATTGCATTAAAGGTCTACAAACAAACATCATCAAAGTCAAATGCATAATTTTCTTTAAGAAAATTACATAAAGGTTTAGAAAGTTTAGAAAAATCCTTTATAAATCTTCTATAAAATCCTGCATGTCCTAAAGGCTTGTAATTCCTTTCACATTATTTAGAGGTGCTAGTTTTTCTATGGTTTCAATTTTAGCTCGATCAACCTCAATTCCTTTAGATGACACTCTATGGCCAAGCATGATCCTTTTTTGAACCATGAAATTACACTTCTCCTAGTTTAGGACAAGATTATAAAAGCTAAATTATTCAAACAATAGTCAAAAGATGTACCAAAAATAGAAAAGTCATCCATGAAAATTTTCATTATATCTTCCATAATATCTGAAAAGATAGCCATCATGCAACGTAGTTTTCTCCTGATCTTTAAGGGCTATGGAAATCTAGTTATACCTCGAATAACCATCTAAGGAGCAATAATAGGGATATACAATCAATCAATCAAACATTTGATCGATGAATGGAAGTGGAAAATGATCCTTCCTTTTTTCTTTGTTTAACTTACGGTAATCCATACATACACGCCAACCCATGATTGTTCTTGTAGGAATAAAATCATTGTTGTCATTTTTCACCACCGTTATTCCATACTTTTTGGTACAATCTACACAAGACTTATCCATATGATATCTAAAATAGCATAAATAATTCCAAAATTCAAGAGCTTAAAAATTTCATCTCTCACAACTTCCTTCATTACTGGATTTAATCTTCTTTGGGGCACAATTGATGGTTTGTGAAGTTCCTTCATTAGAATCTTGTGCATGAAAATGGAAGGACTTATACCTTTTATGTTAGAGATAGTCCATCCCAAAGTTCTTCTATGCTCCCTTAACACACACATCAACTTTTCTTCTTCTTCGGGTGTAAGTAATGCAACAATAATCACTATAAAAGTGTAACTATCACCCAAGAATACATTTTGAAGACGCTCAGGAAATTTTTTTAACTCTGGAGTTGTAGTTTGCTGCATTTTTCCTATAGAGATTATAGAATCCCTCTTTGCTACCATCGGCTCTAGCCTCTCCACTTATTTGCTAAATGATGTAACCTATTTCAATGCTTCCAAGGAAAATACATAGTAAAGAAATTCTTCACTAATAAAAGGTAAATCAAACTCATAAACAATAGAGTTATTAAAATCTTAAGCATGAGATGAAGTGGTGATACATCGTTCTAGATGATCGGTTGACATATCCTCTTGAAAGGCTTCTACTTCACATTACTCAATGATATCTACTTGAAATCAAGTGCTTGGATCTTCTAGAAATCTCATGGCTTTGTATATGTTAAACGTAACCAATTCCTTATTCACTCTCAATGTTAACTCACCCTTTAAGACATCCTTTAAAGTCCTTCCTGTAGCTAAGAATGAGTGGGACATCTTGGTCTTCATCCATTCTGACACCACAAAATTAGCAAGAAAAATAAATTTAACCACCTTTACAAATACATTTTCTATGATTCCATATGGATACTTGATGAATCAGACTACTAGTTACAAAGAAATTGTTGTTTCTTTCATATCTCCAAGTCCCAATTTCCTATAAAAAAGAAAGTGGTATAAGATTAATGCTAGCACCAAGATCACATAAAATTTTATCCAAAATGGAATTTCCAATAGTGCAAGGCAAAGTAAAACTTCATGATCTTTTAATTTTTGAGGTAATTTATTTTGATGAATGGCACTACATTCTTCAAAAAGGTTCACTATTTCAAACTCCTCCAACCTTCTCTTCTTGGAAATGATGTTCTTCAAGAATTTGGCATCTGTTCCAAGCCATCTACAAAAGGAATAATTATGTGAATTTTTCTAAAAATATCCAAAAACTTAGAAAATTGTGTATCTAATTTTTGTTTTTGAAAGTGTTGAGGATAAGGAAGTGGAGTTTTGAGAATAGGCGGATTTTGAGGAAATGAAATTGATGGAGGCATGTCAATCTTTCTTAGTGTATCATCAACGATCTCCTCTTTTTCTACTTTATTATTTCTTTGACCATTGTTTATAGCTATAGGAGTGGACTCGATTTCCTTTGATAGTGACCTCTCAATTTATCTTTCACTCCTAAGTATAATGGCCATGTATTGTTCCTTTGGATTCACTTCTGTATTACTAGGAAAAGCTCCTCTTTGTTGAGCATTGATGGTCATGGCTAATTTCCCAATTTGTACTTCAAGATTTTTCATAGTGGCTCTCATTTTGATACAATGAGTCTCAATGTTATCCAGCTGTGAATCACTCTTTGTAAACCTTGCTTTGGTCTCCTCAACAAAGAAAACCATAGCATCCTTAAGTGGTATCTTCTTCTCGCTTGGTTGACTATCAAACCCTGGAGGTGGTTGCAACACATCCTTTGTGTTTCCATAAGAAAAATTCTTATGATTTTAATGCCCTGTATGGCAGTAATTTGGCATATGAATACCACGATAGTTGTAGTTTCGATTATTGATGTATTGAAGCTGTTCTTGACATGCTTCATTCATCGAAACTTTCATACTTAAAGTTACAACATATTTTTTACTTTGTGGTATTATTTGGATTGTCAAGGATGAAAATCTAATGAGATAAAGAAACAACTTGAGCTGAAAGGGTAGCAAATGGTTCCATTTTAGGAATCCCAGCAACTTCCTTAGCCATACATCTTTTAGTTGGCCATTGATAGTTGTTTAAGGCCATTTCTTCCAAAAAAGTAGCACCCTCGGCAATCTTTGACACCAAAGTTCCACTAGAAGCAACCAATCTGGAAATCCATGCTGAAGGCAATGCCGAATCAAATATTTATACCTTTACAATGCTTTATATAGTGTCCCAAAATCCTTTTTCCAGAATTAATTAATTTCACTCTTGAGTTGGGCTATTTTTGTAGGTACAAATAATTTAGCAAGCAACTTTTCTGCCATGTCTTTCCAACTAGTGATGTTTCCTAGTTGTAGAGATTGTAACCAACCTCTCGCCTTATCCCTCAATAAAAAAGAAAACAATCTCATTCATCGTCAAATGAATATTGGGATCATCAAGTGGAAATCCACAAAATTGGGATTATTGCACCATACTGATCAACGCCGATTTGAGCTCAAAATTATTGGCATTAATGGTCTGGCATCTTAAACTTGAGTAATTTGTCATTCATAATTGCCATTACATAATCCTTTAAAATGTGTGGTCGTACTTTCTATTCTCCTTCAGCCATGGCTAATACTTTCTTCTTTCTTTGTGATTAAAAAGATCTTTTAATCTCTAGATCAATAAGAATAATGTTTCGAGTTCTAGCACAGTGCATACAACGTCAAAACCACACCTACAGAAAAATATAAAAAAATAAAAATACAAATGAAATAAAAGACAATTCTAAATTAAAATTAAGATTACTTTGTATCAATATTTGAAAAAATAAGAAGAAATCAATCCTCGATAACAACGCCAAAAACTTGATCGGTGCAAAACTATAAGTTCACAATATTGTAGTTTTATAGTAAAATGATAAGAAGAGTATCATCCTCAAAGAATGGTAACTTACTTTTGAAAAATATATAATTTATGCTAATCTCAATTTTATCTAGAGAAGTCACTTAGGTTGTTGTAATTGGAATTTAAAATAAAATCAATTTAAAAAAATGCACAAAAGAAAAAAAAGATGTTCGAAAATCAAATCAATGGGAAGAAAAATTCTAGGACATCGAGACTTCTCTAGATGTTTACACAAGAGTATGCAATTTATTAAAGCAAGAAAGCATTAAGACCAATAATTTTAATACTACACAGGCTCATAAAAGTCTTACGATCTCTATATTAACCTATGCTAAAATATTTTAAGATCTATCCTATAATTCCCTCTTTCGAAAGTAAGTTAAGAGATTAAAATTACAAATTATTTGCGAGTTAATTAGAAGTAATAACTCAGAATAAATTAGACAAACATGAAAAGAAATAATTCAACTTAACATAGAAAAGAAAGCATGTTTGGAATCAGATTACATCTTTTCCTAAAAAAATAGTTCTCTCAATAAAAAAATAAATAAATTTTTCGATAATTTATGGATAAAAAAATTTAGAATTTTTGGCACCTCGATGAGGTCCTAAATGAAGGCCTCATCGGACCCCTCATTAAAACCACATGGAGATTCTCGGCAAGAATAATGGATGAGGGTGACCATTGGTGCTTAGTTTCTTCTATAAAAACCCCTTATTTTGGCTTTTTTAAACTTTGAATTTTACACCAAAACTCTACCATTGATGCTTATTTTTTCCATTTTATTAAGTATAATTGCTATGTTCTTATTTTTTTTAGTTAATTTTAATTAAATAAATTAATATTTACTATTAGTTTTTTAATAAATATATTTTAAAAAAAATTAATGAATTTGAATAAAAAATGACTTAATTGCAATTAGTAAAAGCTAAAAATATAATTTGAATTAAAAGTGGGTGAAATTGCAAATATCAAAAGATTAGAAGTTAATTTGAATTAAAATTTGAGGGTCAAAATGTAATTAAGGAAATTTAGTTTTTCTGTTCAGGAAAATGGACCACGCACTCCATTATCCACGCGCATCACACACCGTTAGATCATCCAATCAATGTTCAGGATCAAGCACGTGGAATCCAGACGTAACAAAAGCGAGTGGACCTGGTTTCCTCGATGGCACACTGCTCAACGTTGAGTGGGGACCACCTGCCGTGCAGGTTGGTATGTAGGGTGGGACCCACGTGTTTGCCAAAATAAATAGGTCCCATGTGACGCGGTCTAGATAAACATCGTGCACCTTTTCATTCTAGCGAATCATACATTGCCACGTGTCTTGAACATTCTTGTAGCAAATCAGAAGATGACATGTGGCATGTGTTGGTTAAAATAAACACATGGAAATGACGCACGTTTCCAACCGCGTCTACGTCCCCCACGTGTTTGGATGGCACTTCTCCCGTGCGACTTGATCGTCATGCGCCCGTTCTTCACAGCTAATGAAAGGCTTCCATATGTCTCATTATTTCTTGAAACTAGTAAGATGCTGACACGTGACATGCGTTTAAAGAAAAAAATAAAACGTAGAATAGCACACTCTTCCACACGTGTTTGTTTTTTGTTATTTTCCATGTATCCCTGTCCCCCACTACATGCATTTTTATGAAAAATAATTGTTTGGGGTGATATAATTGAGATGAGAGAGAAAAAGTTTAGGAGTTTTTCATTTTTCCAGTTCACTTCAATTTTTAGTTTCTTCTTTGCGTGTTCTCTACAACACGCAAAAACTTTTCTTTAACATTTTTATTTTGTTATTTGGTTAGGAAATAGAGAGAAAGAAGACAGCAAAGAAGAAGAAAAGGGAAGAAATTTTATTTTTCATTGAGGAATCGTGAAAAAGTTTCTCCTAATCTTTTTTTCTTTTAAATTTTACTTCTCTCAAATGTCTGATTATTGTTGTATTGTAATTTTAATTTCTACTATGAACTAATTTATTTGTTCTAGGGTTGCAGTGTAGCTTAAATTATGAAACTTGAATTAATTATTTTTGAATGATTTATGGAACGGTTTTAAGTTGTTTATTTTATCTGTGCTTAATACTTTTAATTATTAGAAGATTAATTAATTGATTTGTGACACTTAAATAAACTTAGAAAAGGCATTTTTATGTGTTGCTCGTGATAAAATAACATATATATACAAGGGATAGGAATATACCTTTATTGTACGTGTAACTATTTGAGAACTTAGAACTTAATAAATCTGGTTGAATTTAATTCTCATAGAAATATAGTGACATATTTTAGCGAGATGTGTCTATATGGAGCTCGGAAGAGATATATGGATAAATTAGGAGTTCTTGGTTAACAACTTAAAATACGAGAACATAAATCAAGAGAAAATAATATGATTCAAGTGGATTAATTTGGTGAAACTGCAATCCTATAATTTTCTTATAAACTGTTATAAAAATTAGTTAGTCAAACTGCGTCAAACTATCGACTGTTTGGATAGAATCAGGTTGAAATAATTTTAGTAATTAACGAACACTAGTAACAAATCTTCATGGGAACTATATTTTACTTATCATAATATTACTTGTGACCGTGTATACTTGCACGTTTTCATGTTCTCCAAAAGAGACAACAAGTTTTTGGTGCCGTTGCCGGGGATTTGTTTTACTATTTTTTGTTGATATTAATACCAATTAATCTAATTTTAGTTCAAAAAATAATTTTTTTATTGCTTATTGTTATTTGCTTAGATTTGTGTATTTATTTATGTGTTTATTTTCATTTTTACTTTATTAGATTTATTTTTCAGAGTTTTGGATAAAGTGGAACTTTGTATGTGACGCATAAGAAATATTGACATAGTTCTGTTAGATCTAGAAATTGAGAGAACTATTTTAAAATTAAAAAAATAATAAGCAAGAAACCTCAAAACATCTAATTATGGATGAGAAAATTCCTGAAGTGGAAGAACCAAGATCTTTAAGAGATTATGCAGTGCCTATGGTTGGCGGGATTCATTCAAGCATTAGAAGACCATCAATTTAAGCCAATAATTTTGAAATTAAGCCTACAATCATTTATATGATTCAAACATCAGTTCAGTTTGGTGGTTTACCCCACGATGATCCAAACTCCCATATAGCAAATGTTTTAGAGATTTGTGACACCTTTAGGCATAATGGAGTCACTGATGATGCTATCCGGTTGAGACTTTTTCCTTTTTCACTTAGGGATAAGGCAAAGAGTTGGTTGAATTCATTGCCATGTGGTTCTATCACTACTTGGGAGGATTTGGCTCAAAAATTCTTAGCCAAATATTTTCCACCGACAAAGATTGCAAGGATGAGGAATGAAATCACTACTTTTGTGCAGTTTGATTCAGAATCATTATATGAAGCTTGGGAGAGGTACAAGGAGCTACTTTGAAGATGTCCTCACCACAGTTTACCAAATTGGTTTCAAGTTCAAACATTTTATAATAGTTTGATGGGTCAAACTAGAAACATGATTGACACTACAACATGTGGTGCTCTTATGGGAAAATTAATTGATGAAGCCTACAACTTATTAGAGGAAATGGCTTCTAATAGCTACGAGTGGCCATCAGAGAGGATGATGCCTAAGAGATGGTTGGAATTGACGAGATTGATGCTATGACCGATTTAACTACACAAGTACCCGCTTTGGTGAAGAAGATGGATACTTTGGGTGTTCATTCTATTCAGAGTCCTTTTGTTGCATGTGAAATTTGCAATGGAAATCATGCTAGTGAGAGATGTCCTCACAACTCTGAATCTGTCAATTTTGTTTCAAACTACAATAGGAATCAAAACAACCCTTATGCTAACACTTATAATCCAGAGTGGAAGAATCATCCTAATTTTTCCTAGAGTAACAATGAGGGACTATCATCTTCTATGAAACCCACGTATCTTCAGGCGTTTCATAACCAAGCTCCACCACAAGAAAAGAAACCATCAATGGAAGATATGTTTGCTCGATACATGGCCAATAATGAGACTATTCTTCAGAATCAAGCAGCATCCATCAGAAATCTTAAAGTTCAATTGGGGCAACTTGCTACTGCTGTCAACAACTGTCCTCAAGGAGCTTTGCCAAGTGATACTGAAACTAATCCTAATAAGGGAGGAAAAGAGCATTGTAAGGCAATTACACTTAGAAGTGGAAAGAGTTAAAAGAAATACATAAGCCCATTTCTTTGCCAACCCCTAGTGTTGAAGCTATTGGCCCAGAAAAACAAGATTATGGAGAAGAAAGAATTGAAGAGAATGAAGCAACAACAAAACCTATGATGAAACCAGTTTTAGAAAGTCTCAAGCCTTACACTCCACCAATTCTATTTCCTCAACGCTTCCATAAGCAAAAGCTTGATCAGTAATTCTCCAAGTTGCTTATAGTTTTTAAAAAGCTTCATATTAACATTCCTTTTACTGATGCCTTGGAGTAAATGCCTAGCTATGTGAAATTTATGAAGGACATCTTGTCTAAAAAGATAAGGTTAGGTAATTTTGAGACAGTTTCTCTCATAGAGAAGCATAACGCCATCCTTCAGAAGAAGCTACCACCAAAGCTTAAAGATCCAGGAAGTTTCACCATTCCTTGTACTATTGGTGAGAAATTCTTTGGCAGAGCTCTATGCCATCTAGGTTCCAGCATTAATTTGATGCCACTTTCCATCTATTAGAGACTTGGATTAGGAAAAGCACAACCGACCACTGTAACTCTTTAACTTGCATATAGGTCTTTGAAACACCCAAGAGGCATTATAGAGGATGTGCTTGTAAAGGTAGATAATTTTATCTTTCCTACAGATTTCATAATTCCCGATATGAAGGAAGACAAAGAGATCCATACTATTCTAGGGAGACCATTTTTAGCAACAGGTAGGACTTTGATTGATGTTCAAAAAGGGGAACTCACCATGAGAGTTCAAGACCAAGAGATAACTTTCAAAGTGTTTAAAGCTATGAAATTTCCAGATGATTCTGATGCTTGTTATAAAGTAAATGAGTTAGTTGATAGCAGGTTTACAAAAAACTCTACTACTGATTCTTTGACAGTTTCTCCTATGAATCTTAATAATGACTTAAGAACTGCTTGCGAAAAGCGTTGTCTGCCAATCAATGAGATGGACCAATTCCGTCTACAAGCATATAAAAATGTTAAGCTCTATAAAGAGAATACAAAGAGATGGCATGACAATAAGCTCTTGCATCGACATTCTAAACAAGGATAAAAAGTTTTTCTCTTCAAGTCTCAGTTACAATTCTACCTAGGAAAACTAAAATCAAGGTGGTCAGGTCCTTTCACTATTTCCAAAATGCATCCATACGGTACTGTTAAGATTAAAGGTGAAAAATCACATAGGAATTTCCAAGTGAATGGGAAAAAACTCAAACCTTGTTGGGGAGGTGACATTGATCATCAAAAGCCAACCATTTTGTTATATGACCCGACCTGAAGCAAAGAAAAAGGAAGTCAAGTTGATGACTCTAAATCAAGCACTTCTTGGGAGGCAACCCATGTGTTTTAGTTTTTATTTATTTATTTATTTATTTATTTTAGAACATGTATTAGCTGCATATTTCTTCATTTTGTTATTTTATTTTGATAGGTGCAAATCGGAGGAGGTAAAGCAATTTTTGGATTTCAATCTCACAAGCCAACTCACCATTCAGTGAAGTTTCTTTTAACACATCTCCTTTGTTCTTTAATTTTCACACATTGGGGATAATGTGCATATTAATTTTAGGGGTGTAGAGATGAAACTTATTTGAAATATTGCTTGATATTGTTGCTCGTGTAGCTTTGTTTGTTTGGTAGATCGAAACATTAGAATATATTTTGCTTTTAATGGTGATTTATTTTTATTTCCTCAGTCTAACTTATGCATAGCTCTTTGAAATTTTTTAATATTATCTAAGTTGTGTATATTTTTTGTGTATGTTTCATTTTTATAAGAATATATATTTACGAGCACTAGTCTTGATGTTTGAGTTGTTATGCTAATTTAGAGAAGGTTTATGTGAGTATGCGATTCGATTGATATTTTTGGTGTCAGTTCTTAGAATTTTTTTGATTTTCTCTCGAGATGAAATTCTAGATAACACTTAATTAAGAAAATGATTTAGCCCATCTTTGGATCGTTTGAGCCT
This sequence comes from Hippophae gyantsensis, assembly GCA_030763125.1. Taxonomy (NCBI): domain Eukaryota; kingdom Viridiplantae; phylum Streptophyta; class Magnoliopsida; order Rosales; family Elaeagnaceae; genus Hippophae; species Hippophae gyantsensis. The sequence goes on from CM061036.1 coordinate 15,589,105, forward strand.
TTCTATCTACCTTCACATGTTTTATCCATAGTATATCCCTTTTGAGCTTCAAAGTTTTTATATATATTTTTATCTCCTTTCAAAAGCCTAGTAATATATATATATATATGAATAGATATATCGATTTTTCTTATCTCACTAACATGTGACCAATGTTAGTAAATTTCTAAAGATATATTGGAAAGAAAAAAAGAGAATACTGAAAAAAAAACAGAAGAAAAGAAAAGAAAAAGGAAAAAACGATTATTGCATGTGATGTTAAATCCTGAATTGGGAAGTATTCATTGAGAAGTATTCATTGAGAAGTTAGAAGGTATCTTGTTTCAATCCTAAAATGATGTGTTTAGGAAAGATTTGAGCCACATACTATCTTTTATCCTACCTTTGCCTAAGCCAAACATTACAAGCTTAATAAAGTCCTATTGATTTTTAGTTGTGTTTGTCTACATTAGTGGAGAAAGAAATAAAAAAACGAACTAATGAGATTTGTGACTTCATTAAAAATTAATTGTGTTCATATTTGCATAAACTCATCCGGATTTCATGTGATGAAATATGAAAAGACTTCACACACACAAGAAAATTCATTGTGAAAATGTAACATACTTTTAAATTGATTGCAATGCTTAGATAAAATTCTTATATTTCTTTGAGTTATGTTATTTGTATGACCAATTGAAAATGTTGTGAAAATCACTGTTTGAAGTACATGTATCCTAGTTTTATTTCTTTCCTTTTGCTAGAGGACTATCAAAATCTTAAGTTTAGGGGTGTGATAACTCTATATTTTAGAGTTATTTTTGTCTATTTTATTAAGTATAATTACTATGTTCTTATTGTTTTTAGTTAATTTTAATTAAATAAATTAATATTTACTATTAGTTTTTTAATAAATATATTTTAAAGAAAATTAATGAATTTGAATAAAAAAAGGACTTAATTGCAATTAATAAAAGCTAAAAATATAATTTGAATTAACAGTGGGTGAAATTGCTAATATCAAAATATTTGAAGTTAATTTGAATTAAAATTTGAGGGTCAAAATGCAATTAAGGAAATTTACTTTTTCTATGTAGGAAAAGGACCATGCGCTCCATTATCCACGCGTACCACACAGCGTTAGATCATCCAATCAACGGTCAGGATCAGACGTGTGGAATCCAGACGTGACAAAAGCGAGTGGACCTGGTTTCCTAGATAGCACGCTGCTCGGCGCTAAGTGGGGCCCACCTACCACGCAGGCTAGCATGTAGGGTGGGACCTACATGTATGCCAAAATAAATAGGTCCATGCAACGCGGTCTAGATAAACATCGTGCGCCCTGCCATTCGAGCGAAATATACATTACCACGTGTCTCGAATATTCTTGCAGCAAATCAGAAGATGACATGTGGCATGTGTTACTTAAAATAAAAACATGAAAACGGTGCACGTTTCCAGCCTCATTTGCGTCCCCCATGTCTCTGGAAGGCACTTCTCCCATGTGATGCGATCCTCGTGTGCCCGTTCTTCACAACTAATGAAAGGCTGCCATATATCTCATTATTTCTTACAGCTAGTAAAATGCTTACACGTGGCATGCGTTTAAAGAAAATAATAAAATGTAGAACGGTGCACTCTTCCACACGTGTTTGCTTTTTGTTATTTTCCATGTATCTCTGTCCCCCACTACATGTATTTTTATGAAAAATAATTGTTTGGGTGATATAATTGAGACGAGAGAGAAAGAGTTTAGGAGTTTTTCATTTTTCCAGTTCACTTTAATTTTTAGTTTCTTCTCTGCGTGTTCTCTACAACACACAAAAACTTTTCTTTAACATTTTTATTTTGTTATTTGGTTAGGAAATAGAGAGAAAGAAGACAACAAAGAAGAAGAAAAGGGAAGAAATTTTATTTTTCATTGAGAAATCGTGAAAGAGTTTCTCCTAATCTTTTTTTCTTTTAAATTTTACTTCTCTGAAATATCTAATTATTGTTGTATTGTAATTTTAATTTCTGCTATGAAATAATTTATTTGTTATAGGGTTGCAGTGTAGCTTAAATTATGAAACCTGAATTAATTATTTTTGAATGATTTATGAAACGGTTTTAAGTTGTTTATTTTATCTGTGCTTAATGCTTTTAATTATTAGAAGATTAATTAATTGATCTGTGACACTTAAAAAAACATAGAAAAGGCATTTTTGTGTGTTGCTCATGATAAAATAACATATATATACAAGGGATAGGAATATACCTTTATCGTACGTGTAACTATTTGAGAACTTAGAACTTAATAAATCTGGTTGAATTTAATTCTCATAGAAATATAGTGAATTATTTTAGCGAGATGTGTCTATATGGAGCTCGGAAGAGATATATGGATAAATTAGGAGTTCTTGGTTAACAACTTAAAATACGAGAACATAAATCAAGAGAAAATAATATGATTCAAGTGGATTAATTTGGTGAAACTACAATCCTATAATTTCTTATAAACTATTATAAAAATTAGTTAGTCAAACTGCATCAAATTATCGACTGTTTGGATAGAATCAAGATGAAATAATTTTAGTTATTAATGAACACTAATAACAAATCTCCGTGGGAATGATATTTTACTTATCATATTACTACTTGCGACCGTATATACTTGCACGTTTTCATGTTCCCCAAAAGAGACAACAATCTATCCTATAATTCCCTCTTTCGAAAGTAAGTTACAAGATTAAAATTACTAATTATTTGTGAGTTATTAGAAGTAATAAACTCAGAATAAATCAGACAAACATGAAAAGAAATAATTCAACTTAACATAGAAAATCAAGCATAGTTTGCAATTAGATTACATCTTTTTCCTAAAAAAATAGTTCTCTCAATAAAAATTTAGAATTTATGGCATCTCGATGAGGTCCTAAATGAGGGCCTCGCCTGACCCCTCATTAAAACCGAATGGAGGTTGTCGGCAAGAACCCTCGATGAGGGTGACCATTAGTGCTTAGTTTCTTCTATAAATACCCCTTATTTGGGCTTTTTTAAACCGTGAATTTTACACCAAAACTCTACCAAAAGTTTCTCATAAAATTACTTATATACAATAAATTACTTTGACTGTAGTTCGATATTTGTGCTATATCATTGTGAGTAAAATAGTGTGCTTGGATGTTGAGAGTTCTTGACTATTTTACAATTTTTGAGAGAACAATACTGTGAGATTGGGTTGAGTTATTTTGGTAGTGTTCCTAAATCAATGGTTGTTCATGATACGTGGTTGAATATGTTTCCCACGTTGGTTGTTTATTTTTCGAGGTTAAGCATGGATCCCACGATTGATAGCTGGTGGTTCTTGTTCACATTCTAATTCACTTTATTGATATTTGGCTATTGATCACACTATATTGAGTAGTGTTGGTTTTAGAGAAAAGTTTGGTTAGTGTGTTGGACCAAGTTGTTACAGAGGCAACAAACGAGGACAACAATAGGTAATTAGGGTAGAGGCCCTAATTGATAAAGGTCTTTGCATTTATGTTTCTATTGAGTTGTATCCATTTTATTTCATAGTGGATTTGTGTGCTATTAAGTGGTTGCTATAAGCAACCCGATGATGTTACTACCTAGATAGGAGTTTTATGTGTGTCTACCTTGTTATATCTTGGGTTGTGCATGCTTTACTATTTGGTTAGTACAATTTGAGTTTAAATTGTGTATGTTTTAAAATATTGAAATTTAAACTTTGATTACAAAGCTTTCTTTATTTATTTACTGCTTTCTAAATATTGAATAATACATCTATTTTACAATACGGGAGCCTATGATTTTTTCATTCAACTGTTTTATTATCTATTTAGTATTTATCTTTATATTGTTTTAAGAGTTTGAGATGAGTTCTTAAAGAGTCAATATCTTCTTAACTTGATTATGTATCAAGTCTTGGACTTCTTCAAGTTAGACAACTAGGTTTTCACTTGCTCGTGCGGTGCAACTATTTGGGGAGAAAAAGGAAATCGACGAAGAGAAAAGGAACTGATAGGGTATATCAAAAACACTATGTGTCGGCTGTTATGAAAAACCAAAGTAGATTTGCATCGATTCTTGGAAATAACTAACACAAATTTGTTTCAATTTTTCACAACAGCTAATGCATAGTCAAAGTTTTTATAAGCTAATTTGCATCAACTATTATAAACAAATGATACGTACTTGCACTGGTTGTTATAAATAACCAACATAAAATGTTTTTAAGAAAATTTTGCATCTTAAAACATACTTAAAAAATGATGCCAATATCCAATTTTGTTGTAGTGCTCCCCGTAGTAAAAATTGTCAACATTTATTTTAAAATAGGGCCTAGTTAAAATTAGTACCTGACCAGGATCAGAAAGCTAGTTTAGGTTCAACGAGGAATATCCCACTTAACTCAGCAAACCCAATTTCAAGATCGAGCCTAGCATAAGATAGAGCCATAGACAAGATGCATTTTCACCCACCGTGTAATATTTGGCTTGAAGCCGAATACGTAACTTCCAAAAATAACCTGGTCAATGGTGGTAGAGGAAACCTAAGGCTAATGTGTAATTTTATCTCATAAATTGTACACCAACCTCGAAAAAGGATAAGTCTGGTCTATACAACCCGGTTTAGGTAGACAAACTTATATGGTTAGTGGTACTCCATAACTTATATTAATTCTTAAAACATTTGAGTTCTCAAGATTGCAAGCTGGAGAGTCAGCTTTAAGATTCTCGAGTGGCCTTGGTCAAGCGGTCATGGATGTCGTGGGAGAACCTAGCTCATATGGTGTTGAAGGTTCCCAAAGGACTTCCCTGGGAGATCTTCGACTTCCTAGAGAAATAGTCAAGGATGTATCTGAATCAATCATTGTGGCCCTATGTTTCCTATTAGCCTTTGTTTTAATCATAGGAGTAGTTCGGACATGCTAATACCTTAACAATTCTAGTTGGATTAAGTGTGGAAGAAGAAAGGTTTTCATGAGAAACCACCATCAAGAAGTTGGACACTAGAGAAAGGGATGAAGTCTCGCTCTTAGATCCCAAACTAGTACAAGAAGATGACATTTCTTCCTTATACTTCTAAGCTAACTCTTTACCACTTTCCGAATTAGTAAGGAGGAAAGCCGGCCAAGACCTTATCAATGTCTGACATCTTTACTCTACAAATTAGAGGACGATAAAGTAGAAAAACTACATAACAAAGTATCTAATGTAAGGGATATAAATCGAGAAGTTGGAGGTGGGAAGATTGGAGATTAATAACCTACCTAAAATTGATAATTTGAATAAAGACGTTAGAGATACAGTAGAATGGATAGTAAAAAAGGAGAATAAAGCTTCAAAAATTAAGCAAGTTACCGAATAAGAGAATCTGACATAAAGATTTTGAGACGAAACAGAGCTTTCGAATCTTTGGTAAAAGGTGAAGGAAAGAAAATCCTAGGAAATATATATATATATATATATTGATAAAAAATTCCTCTATCCTTCCCCATAAAAGGTAAACATTGGTAACTGTCCCAATGAAGGAAATTTGAATTGACTTGGTTAAGAATATGAAACGTCACCTACAACAACCCTATATATCACCCATGATAGCTAGAATTATGCAAAATTTAGAATTTTTTCATTGCTTTAACACGTTTCTTAGTTTGGAAATAGTTATCTTATGCATGTAGAAAATGCAACTTATGAATGTTGGCATACTTAAACTAGAATTAAGACAATTATATATATAATTACTTTAAAGGTGTAATTAAACTAAAGGAGTAAGGGAATTGGGTTTTATTAAGTTATTATTACTGAACCGGCCATTGATGCATCAGTGCACATGGTTAAGTATATTATGCCAAGCGTAAGATTGTCCATACATTGCGGCAGTTAATTGCCGCGCCGCCTTATTGATCTCTCTAAATTTTGACTTTCCCTTGTTATTTGGTTATAAGATTTACAAGCTCCTGATTTGGCTTTGCATTATTTCACTCCTGATTTGATTTCGGTTCTTACCAACATAAAGAATTGAAATACTTTTCGTCAAGTGGCGAATTAGAATGGGGATTTTTCTCAATCGCTATCTTCCTGGTACTCATTGATCATCAAGATTTTGGCGGCGTGATTTTCAACCGCTATTGCCTAACCCATCCTATCGGCCAAACTATCTAGTATATCTTTATCCTATTATTTTGATAATTTTTTACTGTACATTAGTCTTTATTTACTATAGCTAGGGTTACGCCGCCAACATGCGTGCAATTTTTTTTATTAGGGTTCTACCTCCTCATCCTGGCAAACCCTAATCCTACTACTTAGGACTATCTAGGTTATATACATTTGTTCAAATGAAAAACTATGCCTAAGCTATTGGTGACAACTTGCAAACATTATTGAATCATGTGAGACACCTTCATGAAAGAACAACAATACCGCATGTATCATGTTGGATCCATGAGTCTACCAATCTAACCTTGATTTATGCAAATTCTCTCTTATTAGTTGACTAATTCTATCTAAAATATATAAACATTGGAGTCAAGGTAACCTAAAAACTAGACTAATCTTAGTATGGAATTTACTAGCCAATTGGAAACTTATTACTTTCAGTCATGGTTTCTATCACATATCATTGCACTCTTTTGAAGTGCAACCCAAAGTTTGAGCCAATGCTTTAGTTAATGTTAAGCTTGGAATTTTTTTGGGTTCTAACCCTAGACACCTAATTTCAACCCTCAAAATCAAAAAGCTATCAACTCCTAAGTTTGGATCAGTTTTACAACCTAGCCTCGAAATTCAAGGATAAAATAATTCTTGCACAAATTGAATGGGATATTGAAGTTCCTATAAAAATTAACAATGCTACTATTAATGGGAAGTTGGACCAATATGTTAGATTTATGATCGATGTGGACCTCGCTCATAAACTTAATGAGTAGGTTATGATTGAAGTGGGTTCATAAAAGATTTTTATAGACCTCTATTATGAAAATGTATCAACCTTTTGCACGCTATGCTCCTCTATGGGCCATGTTGCTTATAAATGTAGAAAAATGCTACCACAGTAGTGGAAAAACCTATAGAGACATAATCAACTAGACTTCAGGTGCAAACCCACCCAAAATAAGTTTACCGACCTAAAGTAACCACTAGTGCCAATGAGATCCCAATAAGAAATGCTTTTGCTACCCTGTATGCCTTGGGTACTGATGTTTCTACTACAAAAAAACCTTTCAATTCTACCTACGCTTCCATAGTCTTTTATCATCTCGCCTTACTGATGAGTGCTTAAAATCACTAAAATTACCGTGATTTAATATACTTTAATTCATTAAAAAGATTTATATTTATATTAGTTTATCATATTTTTATATAAATTTATCTTTTTGAAATAACAGGAATTTTTATTGTTTTTTCAAGTAGTTTTGCTTCAAAAAAAATTTGAAAACTCGAAAAATAATACTGGAGGCAATACATCACAAAAAAGTTGAGAAAAAATAAGGAAAAGTCAAAAAATGAAAAAATGGAAAAATGGACAAAACTACCCAATCGTAAGCTGCAACTGCGAGCGTAGCCGCGCGCATCACGTCGAAAGAATGCACACAGGCCCGCCCAATCTCACCAAAGTTATGTGCACAGTAACGCCCATTTCATATCATAAGTTTGTGCCCAGCCACACCTATTCACACCGTAATTCCTCACATTAGCACCCAATCAAGCCGAAAATCTCGTGCGGGTCAGCATCCCAAAAGCATGCTAGCCTATCCAACACATTTATATCATCATGTTTTAAGATATTTTCCCACTTTTTTAGCCTTTTTCTCACCTATAAAAGCCCATCTCCCGCATTGTAAAAAACAAACCTCAAGAAAAAATTATCTGAGCTCTTTCTCTCTAGAAAGTATTTTTTTATTTTTTAGTTTTAAAGTTCTTCCCTTTTTGAGAAGAACTAGCTATGATTTTATAGATTTTTAGCTTTTGATTCAATCAATAGAAATGCAAATCCGTTTAGGGGTTTTCTAGCAACAAAATTAACATCAAAGTATTGTAAGGATTATTTTTAAGGTATAATTTTAATGGATTTTTTTACAGTTATTTTTTATATTTTATTCTTATATGCTATATTTAATTTATCTGTGATTAAATTTAACATGGCTAGTTGATTGTAAACATAATATAATGGAAATTATATTAAACCCAAATTTGGTGTTTAGAAATCAAATAGTAGAGACTACACTTGTGAGATATAATTTTAGCCTAATTTCCTTTATTTTGAGTGAAATATATTTTTTCTACTCCAAACACAAGTCTTATTTCTTCAAATTTTTAGATGATCTCTATAAGTATTAGCATTGAATGTATGAATTTTTTTCTCATATTAATAGTGTGTCATGTATATATATATATATATTGCTTAGATTAAATGATTTAAGTCTAAATTTATAGTATATGTCTTTATCTCATTCATGCATGACTTCTACAAAAAAAAGACATATTTGGGGTCACCTAAATGAAAATCAAATAGAAAAGCCACAAAATTAATCACTCATCAAAATCCTACAAAAATGTATAATCTGTACATGGGTTCACTCTCTAAAATATATATATATATATTGAAAAATATCTAAAACAATAGAGAGATAAAGATTATATAGTATAATATATATATTGTGACCCACATAGCCTACAAAAATTATGAGTAAAGGTTAATTACAAAAAAAATTTATAGGAAGTAAATCCCTAGAAGTAATTGCATTTATTTTTCCTAAACTTCTAAAAAGCATATATCTTGAATTTTTTTCTTAATGAGTTTGATTGATGCATAAAAATAATTTTTATATATGATATCTTTATAATTTATACATTCGATTCCTTTCATGAGATTAATGTTAAAATAACACTTTGGGCCTTTCTTCTTTATACATATGTGAACATATTAGTTCATTTCTATACATCAACTCTTTCACATATAAATTAGTATGAAAATAACTTATGCTTTAGATTTTAATTATGATCTTAAATGAGATTAAAAAGTATGAGAAATTTTTGTGTTCTGTTTCATTTGTTTCCTTTTATTTTATTCATAAGTTAATTTTTGATTTTATTTTTTTTTATTTATTTTAATTTTTACATTTAGTTCAATGTTTGTAGGTATCATTACTGAAAACCTTCACCATACTTGAAATCATCCACTAGGGCAACCAAAGGGTTTAAATGCTTATTACATATGCTAAATGCAACTATATCAATCCACAGAAGTGATTTAGGATAGTTTTTATTTTAGTTTTTATCGCTTCTCTTGCTAAAGGACTAACAAGAAGCTAGTTGGGGGTTGTGATGAGTGCTTAAAAGCACTAAAATTATTATAATTTAATGTACTTTAATTGATTAAAAAAAATTATATTTATATGATTTTATCATATTTTTATATAAATTCATCTTTTCGGAATTATTAGTATTTTTATTATTTTTTTCATGTATTTTTGCTTCAAAAATAATTTAAAGAAAATGGAAAAATGGACAAAACTTTCCAATCGTATGTCGCAACTCTGTGCACAACCGCGCGCATCACGCTAGAAGAATGCACATAGCTATGCCCAATCACGTCGAAGTCGCACGCAGTAGCCCCTATTTCATACCTTCAGTCTACGCCCATTTTATATTTGTAAAACTCTCGCAAGTGCATGAATCATTTTATAGAAAATGACAAGTATACTCCTAAGGTCGATTTAAGGAAAGAATATATGTGATTTTTTATTTATTATTCAAACTTTTAAAAATGAAATTAAATCCTAAACATCCTGCCACAATATTTTGGGTTTTGTGTTTTTCTAATCTAATAACATAAAAATAAACATAGATATGGATTCAAAAAACATTTATGAAAACTTTTATCATTCATAATAGTGGAGTATTTATGAATACAATAACAAAGTTAGTTTTGTTTGTTCATATTATTCAGGTTATTAAAGATATAAATTGATATTTATTGATTCTCTCTTTTTTATATGAATACCATTTTCGGTGGTGTTAAATATTCTTTATTAATTAAACAAATCAATTAACACCTATAGGTGGGGTTGATAATTAATTTGGTTAATTAAATTAATTTTTTTTTCTAAAAGATTAAAAATGAACCATTTAAATACCACCTTTGATGGGGTTAAATAGTTTAAACTTTATTTAAGGTGTTCAAATTAAACCTAAAAATTTAATTATTTACCTACTAACTTTCAAGTTTTAAAACCATTACTGAAAATATATCGTGAGTACATTTTTGAATAATAGTTCTTATAAAAACGTTTGAAATAGAGTTTCACTCTAACTACCGGGCAATTGTACTAATAAATAAAATAGCACTACTCTAAATGAGATCAGATAACTAAATCATAAAATCTAATTTTCAGATTTAAGTTTGTAATGAAAAATAATATATTTCTCTATAATATCCTTAATATAAGATCTTAAATAAAAACAAAATCAATTCATTTTATAGAGGTTTTTACCTAATTAATATTTTGCAAGTATAACAACGTTATTATTATATCATGTTTACAAATAGCCAATCATGTTAAATTTAATAACAGACAAATTAAATATAATATATAAGAATAAAACATAAAAATAACTATAAAGAATAAGATCCTTACAAAACCTTGATGCTTATTCCGTTTTTAGAAAACCTCAAATGGATTTGTATTTCCATTTATTGAATCAAAAAGCTAGAAATTTACAAAAACATAGCTTGTTCTTCTCAAAAAGAGAATAATTTTAAAACTAAAAACTAAAAAAACTTTGTACAGAGAGAAAGAGCTAAGAAAATTATTTCTTGGTGTATTTTTTATAATGAGAAAGATGGGGTATTTATAGGTGAGAAAAAGGGTAAAAAAAAGTGAGAAAAATGATAAAGAAAATGCTTAAAATGCATAATGGATGGATGCTAGTGCAAGCACTGACATAGAATGGATGGATGTTGACGCAAGTAGTGGTGCGCAAGAATTCGGCGTGATGCACACAGGAATATTTTGTACTTATTTTCATTTTTCTATTTTTTTTTTTACTTTTTATCATTTTTTTTCAACATATTTGTGATGTATTGCCTCCAATATTATTCTTCTAGTCTTTAAATTATTTTTTATGCAAAAATATTTGAAAAAAAATAAAAATACCCGTGATTCTAAAAAGATAAATTTATATAAAAATATGACAAAATCATATAAATATAAATCTTTTTAAACAATTAAAGTACATTAAATAATGGTAATTTCAGTGCTTTTTCAGAACTCATCACAACCCCCAACCAGCTTCTTGCTAGTCCCTTAGCAAGAGAAATGATAAAAACTAAAATAAAACTAAGAATTAAACTATCCTAAATCACTTTCATTGATTGACACAGTTACATTTAGTGTATGCAACAAGCCTTTAAACCTCTAGGTTGTCCTAGTGGATGAGTTTAAGTCTCGTGAGGGTTTCAGTAATGATACCCACAAACATTGAACTAAATTTTAAAAGAAATAACACAAATAAACAAATAAATAAAAAAAATGACAACTCAGAAACTAAAATTACAACAAAATTAAAAATTAACTTAAGAATATAGAAAACAAAATAAAATAGAACACAAAAAAATGTCTTATACTTTTTAATCTCATTTAAGATCATAATTTAAATATAAAGCATAAGTTATTTTCATCTTCTTAAACAATCATGATTTATTATAATAATTAGTTGAATATCATTTTCATATTTCATATAAAAAATATATCAATTTAATTCACCCAAATTCAGTGTCAAGAAGCCAAATTCGCTTCGACTCTATTCCTCACAAGTCAATCCTCTCAAAAACACTGAATTATATGGGTTCAAACACTTATACTAATTTATATGCAAAAAAGTTGATGTATGGAAATGAACTAATATGTTCACATATGTATAAAGAATAGAGGCTCAAAGTGTTATTTTAATGTTGATCTAATGAAATGAATCGAATGTATAAATTATAAATATATCATATATATAAATTATTTTCATGCATCAATCAAACTCATTAAGCAAAAATTTCAAGATATATCCTTTTAGAAGTGTAGGAAAATAAATTCCATGACTTCTGAGGATTTACTTCCTATAACTTTCTTTTGTAATTAGTCTTTACTCACAACTTTGTAGGCTATGTGGGTCATAGTATGTAGATTATACTATATATTCTTTATATATCTATTTTTAAGAGATTTTTCAATATGTTTTTAGAGAGTGAACCCATGTGCATATTGTACATTTTTGTAGGATTTTGGTAAGTGGTTAATTTTGTATCTTTTCTGTTTAATTTTGGTTTAGGTAACCTCATATATGTCTCTCTTTTTTTAGAAGTCATGCATGAATGAGGTGAAAGCATATACTATCAATTTTTACTTAAATCATTTAGTCGAAGAAAAAAAAATATGACACTCTATTAATATGAGAAAAAAAACTCATACATCCAATGCTAATACCTATAGACATCATCTAAAAATTTGAAGAAATAAGAAATATGTTTGGAGTATAAAAATATATATTTCATATAGAATAAAGGAAATTAGGCTCAAATTTTGTGGCTTCGGTGTTGTTGGGCATGGATGGGCGCATAACTTGGCGTGGTGCGACGACATTGAGCAATTTTGTCCTGTTTTACATTTTTTCATATTTTTTACTTTTTCTCATTTTTTTCTCAACATATTTGTGATTTATTGCCTCCAGTATTATTCTTCGAGTCTTTAAATTATTTTTGAAGTGAAAATACTTGAAAAACAATAAAAATACCTATGATTCTAAAAAGATAAATTTATATAAAAATATGATAAAATCATATAAATATTTTTAATGAATTAAAGTACATTAATTCATGGTAATTTTAGTGCTTTTTAAGCACTCATCAATCAGTGCCGAGTCACGCCGGGAATCCCGTGCACATTAGCATATTTTCTATCGCAAATCCTACCTAATCGCGTGCATCAGTGCCCTAAACGCATGCCAGCATGTCCAATATATGTATATCATCTTTTTTTAAGATATTTTTCTACTTTTTAAGCCTTTTTATCACCTACAAAAAGCCCTTATCCCCCTTTGTAAAAAACACACTTCAAGAAACAATTCTCTCTACCCTTTCTCTCTCTAGAAATTTTTCTTTTTTTTAGTTTTTAGTTTTAAAGTTTTCTCTTTTTGAGAAGAACTAGCTATGCTTTTATAGATTTTTAGCTTTTGATTCAATAAACGGAAATGAAAATCTATTTGGAGGTTTTCCGGCAATAAAATTAGCATCAAATTATTGTGAGGATTCTTTTAAGGAATAATTTTAATGGATTCTTTACAGTTATTTTTTTTATATTTTATTCTTATATGTTATATTCAATTTTTCTGTGATTAAATTTAACATGGTTGGCTTATTGTAAACATGATATAATAATAACATTGGTATGCTTGCAAAATATAAAATAGGTCAAATATTTCTATAAAATAAATTGATTTTGTTTTTATTCACGATTTTATATTAAGGATGTTAGAGAGAAATATATTATTTTTTATTACAAACTTAAATCTAAAAATTAGATTTTAAGGTTTAATTATCCGGTCTGATTTACAATAGTGCTCTTTTATTTGTTAATACAATCGCTCAGTAGTTAGAGTAAAGCTTTATTTCAAAATTTTTTATAAAAACTGTTATTCGAAAATGTATTGACAACATATTTTCAGTAGTGGTTTTAAAAATTGAAAGTTAGTACTCGAATAATTAAATTCTTATGTTTAATTTGGACACCTTGAAAAGGTTTAAAATGTCTAACCCCACCAAAGATGGCATTTAAATGGTTCATTTTCAATCTCTTTAATAACCTAAATAATATGAGCAAGCATAATTAACTTAATTATTATATCCATAAATACTCCACTATTATAAATGATAAAAATTTGCATAAATGTTTATTGAATCCATAACTATGTTTTCTTTTGTTATTAGATTAGGAAACACGAAAACCAAAGTATTGTAAGAAGATGTTTAGGTTTTAATTTCATTTTTAAAGTTTGAATAATAAATTAAAAACCACATATATTACTTCCTTAGATCGACCTTGGGAATATACTAATAGCTCCTATACTAATAGTTGTCACCATCACTATAATGCCTTTAATTACTAGCACCGCTTTAGCCCCTTATGTAGTTGACTCATCCTTTAATGCTAAATCAGCTACTTTACAATTATCTCAGCCCCTTATGTATACTAATATCTCAGCTGATGCAATAACCTCAACTACTACTACCATGACTATATATAACTCTACTTGTGCGACATAGATTCTACCTCCCATCACCATACCAAGGTTTACCTCTCCCATTCTGACTTGGCCGCTAAGCTTAGTGCATGTATGAAAAACATGAAATAGAATTAACATAAAGATGCCGAGAATGAAGGTTGGAAATATGTAACATGAAAAATTTGATGGATAAAACCAATTAGCCCCCATTTTATGCCTATGATAAATAAACACTCAAGAAGGGCCCCAAACAATAGCCTATCATGATAATTATTTATTATTAATTGTATAGATATTCCCAACAAGGATACTTGGTCTACTCTACAAAGTCTATGTAAAGGAATGGCCAGACTTTATATGTATAGTGGAGCCTATGTCAAATCTCAACTCTCAGGATGTACTTTTGGTGAACTCTTAGCTATACCTTTATTGGTACTAACTCCACATTAGTAAGTAAGCTTTGGCTTTTCTCTACTCCTATTATGTCGAATGATACTTTGGTTGTTCAAAGTCATTAGCAACATATAACGGTTACATACACTATAAATGCCACAATCCATCTTCTAACTTTTGTTTATGGTTGGGAAATCTATATTAAGCATAGGGACATCTCGGACTCTATGAGGTCTATTTCATACCTTTAACCTTCTTGATTAGTGATAGAAGATTTCAATATTGTTCCTAGGTCTCATGAGACTACAAGCTCATATTGTAATACTATATCTATTAAGGTGTACATCACAATGGTTTCTTATTGTAATATGGTTGTTATTGATACTAAATGGGCATTTTATACATATAGCAAAGGTGGATTCTCCTACATTCAATCTCGCTTAAACCATGGGTTATGTTTCGAGTTCTTCATTAACTTTTGATCCATAGTTTCTTGTTCCAGTCTTCTATGGAATCACTCTGATCACCACCCATGTCTATTAATGACATCTACAAATATGCCTAAGGGACCAAGACCATTTCGATTTCATGGTATATGGCTAAAGCATTCTAGTTTCCACGACTTAGTACATATCACATTGTCAACCCCTATCTGAGCTAATCTTATTCCAATTGTTATTGGTAAACTCAAGGATCTTAAGTTATTTCTCAAGGCTTGAAATAAAGATGTCTTTGGAAATTTAGATCATAATATTGAAGCAGCCTTGGCTAGCCTTGCTAACATACAAAAATGGTATGATGAAGATTCCTTCTTTAAAGAACTTATCTAATTGGAATCTAATGCCCATGCTAACTTGGATAGATTATTCCATGAACAATATAGGCTTTGAGGGATAAGATTTGACAAAAGTGGCTAGAGGGAGGTGATAGAAACATTTCATTTTTTCACTCACTCCTTCGATAGTTAAAGGCCCAAAAGCATTTAAATCACTTAGAAATCGATGGAGAGATCACATAGAATCCAAATATTATAGCTAATCATATTTTGGGATACTATAAGCAATGTTTTTTTGGCCTAATCAGGTAATGCTCTGAACTTTATTGTAATCGAGTTGGTTATGCCTACCTTGGTCACTTTTACAAACAATGGAAATTTATGAATTATACCATTATGAGAGGACATACATGGCACAATATTCAATATGGACCCTTTGAATTCTCCTGTGTAAGATAGTTTTATGGGTAAATTCTTTCAACAATGCTAAAGAATCATTGGTACCAGTGTAATAAAGGCAATTCAAGACTATTTTACTGGTCAGATGCATCTGGGGCTGAATTCAAATTTTCTAATTCTTATACCCAAACACCCATAAGCAAGCAATATTTCTCAGTATATACCAATCATTTTGGGAACTTTATGTTCAAGTTAATCATAAAGATTGTCGCTAGATGTTTAGGAAGCATGTTCCTTCATTTTGTCCCAATATCAATTTGGATTCATTCTGAGTAGAGACATTAGCATTTGTATGGCTAGTTCTTATGAGTATTTAAAATCAATGAATCTCCCTAGTCAAGGACATAATGTTTTTCTTAAAATTGATATTCGAAGGCTTTTGATAACATGCACTAAGACATCATCTTAAAAGTGATGTAGTGCTTTGGTTTTAACATCTTTTTGAGTTGGATTCGAGATCTTTTTACGTCAGTGAGGATCTTGATCCTAGTTAATTGTTCACCTAGAAGTTCATTCTCTTATTCTAGAGGTATCAGATAGGGAGACCCTCTACCTCCACTATTGTTTTGTATTACTGAAGATTTTCTAAGCAAATACCTAGGATCTTTGGTCGACAATGGTCATTGCTTTCTTCTAATTTCTTTGTCCATGGAACTCTTGACCCTGCGCACTTTTTATATGCTAATGACCTTATCATATTTGGTCATGCTTTTTCATCAAACATCCAAGTTTTTTATCTGTATGTGCATCTTTTGGGTGAGTTGGTCAATTTGGATAAATCTTTCATTTATTTTGGTAAAGGTGCACCATAGAATAATATTTCATCACTTTAGGAAATAGTTTGGATACATAGTGGGGGAACTTATTTATCCTACTTAAATGTCACCTTATTTCAAGAGGCTCCAAGAAAATGTTGGTTTCAAGGATTAGTTGATAAATTCGTGTTGAGATAGATGCATGGAAAGGATTCACACTCTCTTTGGAAAGGTATAAATGTTTGATATCTTTGGTCATTTGGATTTTTTTTCATTTCAGATATATAAATGGCCAAAGTAATCTTAGACAGTCTAGCAAAAGTCATTTAAAACTTCTTTTGATTAGGAAAGATGGATAAACTTAAATTGGTCCAAGTTTCTTGAAGGGGTGTTGTCACCCACTTAAGAAGAGAGCCTTTGCTTGTGGGACCTCAACCTCCTCAATGAGGCCATGTTAAGAAAGTTTGCTTTGGCAGGTTATCATAGGAAACTCAAGCATGATGCTTTACTTAGTAGACGGTACTTGGATATGGAGAAAGCTCAATATATTTATTATGTTTGCTCTTTCATCTGGCCCGATGCATGCCCTCATTATTTGACTCTATTGAAGGAATCGATATGGTTTATTCGAAGAGATTCTTCAGTAAGACTTTAGATGGATAATTCGTTAGGAACTCATCTAATCGAAAAATTGAATAGTCGCTTATAGATTTGCCTATGCATTCTTTGGTGGGAGATTATTTATGGGTAGATGTATGGCATCTGCCATAGGCTTTCATGGACCTTTATCCAAATATTGCTTCAAATATTTGCTCATTATTTGTTAGGATACGTACAGACATAAGAATTTAGACACACTCAATTATGAGAGGAGTCACAAGTAAAGAGGCCTATGTGTTCGTATGTTTGGCCGAGGAACCCAAAAGTTGGGGTACAACCATTTGTACCCCATTCATACCACCATCATAGTCCATCTTACTCTGGCATGCTATACATAGCAAACTTCCCATTGATTTCCAGGCAAAGAGAAGAGAACATTACTTTCCTTATAGATGCATTTTTTGTGGGTTAATAGAGGAAACTATCTCTCGCCTTTTTTTAGTTTTGATTTTGTACCTGCATTCTGAGACCTCTTGTTCTCCTTTTTCAGTAGGTTACCTCATATAGACTCTTCCATCCTTGATTTATGGACAACTTCATTAATTCCTTGTGCAAATTTTTTTGGGTTACTAGGGTTATTTGGTTGTGCAAATGTTTTTTGAATATCAAGATCCTTCATTAATTGATGTTTTTGTATTCCACTTGAGGTCTCATATACTTTTAAGGTAAATATAATGGTGTCTATTCATGCAATGTTGTATGTTGTAGCTGATCGTATAGCCTCTAGAGCTCCTAGTATTTGTATTGCAACTTGGTGGTAGGATATTCGACTATTCACTTGCCTTTTCATTTCTTCAGATGCTAGCAACAAACTTTTGCTGAGATTTAGTTTGTATATCATTTTTCTCTATTTAATAATACTCATAATTGAGGGGCTAGATAAGGAGAGTGCTATGAAAGTGCCAACCTAATTGGGATGTCCCAGTGCACCTACTAAAACCTGTCATCTACAACCTTTCGTTAAAAAAATAAAGGAGTAAGAGGACTCGAAATATACATATATATATACACAATAAAGGGGGCAATATAAATATTTATTGCATTTCCCTAATTTTTTTATCTAAATAAATAATTTTATCAATAATGTCATGACAATATCTACATTATTAATAAGTATTCTATCAATATTTTATCAACATCAAATTTTGTCAACATTTTTGTGAACAATGTGTACAACATCAGGGCCTCTAAAACATAAATATTTTCGAGATATTATCGATTATGTCAAAGACATTTCATCCTTACCTCTAAGTAAGTATAAATTTGCACACATTACTTATATAATAATGTGTCCATTTTTATAAAAAAAATTGAATGAATTGTTTATTTTCTAAAATAATATTATAACATTGTACTATATAAATAATATGGATGTAAAAATATACAAACTTTTGCACGCTCTAGTGAATTTATAGTTGCACGTTATTTTGAAAGGATAATGCTATCTAGCTTATTATCTTTTTAAATATTGATGTAGGAGTTTAACCAATAGGTTTTTATTATTTGGGCCTACTATTTATTTCTATTTTTGCCTTTAGTTTTACTGAATTGCCATTCTATTACACAAATATGAGCATTGTTGAGACACAATGGAATATATACATAGTGCTTAAGTTGGAGGAGTCAATTTTTGGGTTATGGTATTACCTCTTTTTTTAGAATAGCTTTGTATTTCTTATAGTTTCTCGATGAAGAATACTTACCCAATTTGGAGTTCTTATTCCTTTGGATTGAAATTTATCAACTCCTATACTAATTTGTATCAAAGCTCAGGCATTCCTTGAGCATGACCTATTGTGGTAACAACTCCTCCATGAAAGCCCCGGTATCTTACTTATGAGATGACAACCAAAGGGAGGATCAAAGATTTCAAGTATTCCTTCAAAGATTATTATCAATCTATGTTGCAACTACGAACCAATATGGTTAGTGAACGCTGAACCTTCCAACCCACTCTTTCTTCTCATTTTCCATTATCATCTTCACCCATAACAAATTACCTAGACCACCATCTCCACCAGCATCCTGAAACAAAAGCTATAACTACCTTGTGACCCTCGTGACCCTCGTGACCCTCGTGACACCTAAGCAAGTTTCCACGATCATCGTAACACCCCAGCCAGAATCCATGAACATCGTGACACCAAATCCATCTTCCATGACAAGTGCGACACCCAAAACCATTCTCGTGACCCTCGTGTCACCCAAAATAGTTTCCATGACCATCGTAACCCATACCTACCTATCATCAACCACTATAACTCCTATGATGACCCACTAATCACCTCCCAAGATCGTTTAACCACCCTTATAACCACTCGTGACCTTCCAAACACATATTGTGACCCCTAATAAATGACCCATACACCATTAGATCACTTATACACCTACTTTTTACCCATCAGTAAGCTTCCCCACCACCATCCAACCACATGTGCCCTTCATTGTGACCCACTAGTAAATTTCCATGTCAACTCTCTCACCCACACTACTACAAAACTAGTTATTTAAGTCAAGATTTAAAGTCATTTTTTGGTTAAAACCGACTTATAATGAATTTAAAGTCAGTTTGCTGAAAAACTAACTTAAAATGAATTGAAAACACATAGATTGTAGTTTTAGTTGATGTGTAGAACGGATGCTACACGTAGGAGGTAGCGTCGGTTCTACGTGTCAACTAATGCTACACATGTGGATAGCGTTGGTTGACACATAGAACCGACACTACGTCCTACATGTAGCGTCTGTTCTACACATCAACAGGCGCTACACACATGGATATTTTTCTTTTCCCTTTTTTCTTCCTTAGACAGAAACTATTTACAAGCGCTGCATAACTCTCAAAAACCCAAAACCTCATCCACTCCTCCTAAACTATTTCTCATTTTTTGACCACCTACGGCCACCAATTCCAGCACCGTTTAGTGGGTTTTCTTCCTCTCCAACCTTTTTCCTAGATCCCCTATATTTTTGAGCAAAATACCCAAATTTTTTATACCCATTTTCTCACTTATAAAACACCATTTTTTCTTCATTTCCTTCATTTTGTCACATCATTTACTCTTGTAAGTATTTCTATTAATCCTATGCACTTATTATTATATTTTTTGTATATTATGTGTTATTATTTATGTGTATAAATTTTTGTATTATATATGTAGGTTTTGTATTATATGTACGTTATTATTTTTATTATGTAGGTTTTGTATAAATTTTTGTAATGAAATAAATTTATATATTTATGATTGTGATTTAAGGTTGGTTTTTTATTTATTTATTTTTGTTAATATGAAATGGGAAAGACATGATTCAACAATATGATACTCATTAAATATTTAGGTTTGAAGTAGTGTAGTTATTAAAAAAAAATATTAATCATCACAAAATTGTTATATAAATTTTGTTTTATATATCTTAAATTTGAAATCAACTTAAATGATGTGGCTTATTATTATTATTAATTACAATCAATCTCATATAATTATATTTATGTCTATATATTTGTTATGTTTGGTTTTTATGTATTTATTTTTATATGATGTTTTGATAGGTATTCTAATAATTAGGAAATTCAAATATAATAATATCTAAAATATATTGGTTAGATACATATTTAATATGCTTAATGTCATTAATAGAAAATGGACAAATCTTGCATGTCAAAGTGTGGAATTGAGTAGGACTACATTTTTGGAGTTGAAAGTTTCTTGGAATTTACTTGTAGAAATAGTAATAATGAAAGTAATATGATTTGATGCCCATGTGTTAAATGTAAAAATGAGCAATTCATGATGTTGATGAGGTTAAGTATCACCTTATCCATAGTAGTATTCTTTTGAGTTATAAATGTTGGTATTACTCATGGGAAAGAGATAAATAAGAATGTGAGTGGAATATATACATCTTATCATAATGTATAGACAGAAAATATGTTTCAAGGTGTTGAAGATGAACTACATGAGGATGATCCTAAAATCTTTAAAAAACTACTAGAAGATGCTGAAAAACCATTGTATCCAGAATGCAAGAAATACACTAAAATGTTGGGATTGGTTCATTTGTACAATATGAAGCAAAACATAGTTTTTCTGACAAGGGATTCATATAATTACTAAATCTACTAATAGATATGTTTCCTAAAGGAATTGAATTTCCATCATCAATGTATGAAGTGAAGAAATCTCTTAATTGATTTGGCAAGGAATATCATAAGATTCATACTTGTCTAAATGATTGCATTCTTTATAGGAAATAATATGAGACATTAGATGATTGTCTTATGTGTAAAGAATCGAGATGGAAGCATTCTACAAATGAGACAACACCTAAGAAAGGCGTGCCTGTAATGGTAATTTGGTACTTTCCTCTGATTTCTCGCTTTCAAAGGTTGTTCAAAAGTAAAGAGACATCAAAGATGTGGACTTGGCATTCAAATAATTTTTATGATGATAGGGTGCTACGTCATCCTTGTGATTCTCCAAATTGGAAAGTAGTAGATAATTCCCCTCAATTTGCATCTGATCTGTGCAATCTCTATCTTTCCATTACTACTGATGGAATTAATCCACATAATTCCCTTAGTAGTACATATAGCTATTGGCAAGTAACTATGGTAACATACAACCTTCCTCCTTGGTTGTGTATGAAAAGAAAATTCATGATGTTAACATTATTGATCTCAGGACCGAAACAACCTGGTGTTGATATTGATGTATATTTGTAGCCTCTGATATATGATTTAAAGACATTGTGGAATGTGGTGTAAATGTTTATGATGCACATAAATAAAAACACTTTAACTTGAAGGGGGTCCTTATAGAAGACATAGAAGATTTTAGCCATCTGGACACAAGTTTAGATACCAAAAGAAAGTGTTCGATGGTGACGAAGATCATGATCCTACACCCCGACCTTTGCGAGGTGTTGAGATATTAAGGAAATTAAAGGGTATGACATTTAAACAAGATGGAAAGATGAAAGAAAGAATACTCACTAATGGAGGGAAATGAAAGAGGTTAACTAATAAAATGAGTGAAAATGAAAATGTTACTGAATCAGTAGATCATGGTTGTTGGAATAAAAAATCAATATTTTGGGAATTACCTTTTTGGAAAGACCTACTCATTTGTCACATCTGAGATGTCATGCACATTGATAAAAATGTATGTGAGAGCTTGATTGGTACATTACTTAATATACCTGGAAAAACAAAGGATGGAATTAAACCAACTGGATTTAAAGAAACTAGGCATACAACCAAAATTGGCACCAAGGGTGGAAAATGATAAGAATCGAACATACTTGCCATCGACATCATATGCAATGAAAATAAAAGAGAAGGATGTGTTTCATAAAATTTGGTGAGTGTGAAAGATCTCGATTGTTACTCATCGAACTTAAGAAATTTTATGTCTATCATTGATAAGAAACTTTATGGATTGAAATCACATGATTGTCATATCTTAATGCAACAGTTATTACTAGTTGGTATTAGATCATTTCTTCCAAAACATGTTCGATTATCAATAATTTGTCTTTATTCATTCTTCAATACAATATGTAAGAAATATATATCAATTGGCAAGTTAAACTCTTTACAGAAAGATGTTGTAGAGAATTTGTGTCTAATTGAAAATATTTTCCTCCTTCTTTCTTCAATATAATGATTCTCTTGTGTGTTCATTTAGTTCGAGAGGTTCAATTTTATGGTCCTAATTACTTAAGGTGTATGTATCCTTTTGAGAGATACATGAAATTCCTTAAAGGATATGTAAATAATAGAAATCGACCTGGAAGATGCATGGTGGAATGTTACATTGCTGAAGAGGCCATTGAGTTTTGTTCTGAATACTTTAGTGGTTGCACTGAAATTGGGAATCCTACACACAAGTTGTTCTTAGAACATCACATGATCCAAGTAGGTAACCCTATGCTTGGTGGAACTAAGAAATTTTTTATTTATCATAGTCGATGGGAAAAAGCACATCGAACCATTTTGGTAAAAAAATAAGGAGACACAAGCATACATAGAGTAGGTGATGGCATGTTCAACCTTTTCATTAAAAATAAAATTATTTTCTATTTAACTATTAATGATATCTAATTTATATATCTTTAATAACATTACATAATGCACATAAACTTACAGATAATCGATCCTCATTATAAAAAAAAGGAGGAGAAAAATGGTTGTATGATAAACATAAGCGAGAGCTTATTAATTGGTTTTGCAACCATGTAAGTGTCACATACAAGAATTCATTAGTACTTCTATTCAATGTTTTAAAACTTTATTTTAAACATATTTCATGTTTTTGTATGCATAGATTCGAGTTGAACTCAACAAACCTAATCATAAAATAACATAAAGTTTAGAATTACTTGCACATGGTCCAAAATTCAATGTCAAATCATATTCTAGTTTCAAAATTAATGGATCGAGGTTTACGACTCAAGCAAGGGACAAAGTCCGACTAAATCATAATAGTGGTTTGAAAATGGCACAAACTATGATATTTGTCAGTTCAAAAGATGGTAATCCTGTATTTTCGAATAGAACATATTATGGTATAATTCAAGAAATTTGGGAACACGATTATAAGGTATTCCATGAAATAGTATTATTGTGTGATTAGGTCGAAGATGTTGGATATAAAAAAGACAATTTTGGATTTACCCTTGTAATTTTATCCAAGATAAGTCACATTGATGATCCTTTCACATTAGCACTTCGTGCGAAACAGTTATTTTATGTGAGCGATCAAATTGACACAAGATGGTTTGTTGTGTTAATGCCTCCACAAAAACAATTCTACCATTATGATGCTTTAGAAGATGATGACATGCTTGATACATTATCCAATATTAGTCATTTTTCAAACAAATTTCCTAATGTATGTGATGATCTAATTGATGACGATGATTCTTCGTCATAGACTCAAAGTGATTGTGAAGGAATATATATATATATATATATATATATATGATCATCAACCTAATTAAACATAATGTATGTTCTATATTATTCTATTAACTCTTGCATCTTTATATGTTTGGAATTAAAGTTGTCAATTAATTTCTATTTCATCATTGTTTGCAGATATTTCATGGATCTTAGGGTACCAGAGATTGTAGATCCAAATGATCCATTGGGGAATTTGAAAAGAAGGGGTTGGGTGAATATACCTGATGCTCCACTTTACCCAGATGATAGAGTACCCAATCTATTTGATGGTATTGGTAAAGCATTAGGGGAAAATGGCCAACAATTGAAATCCTCTATTGTTAGACTAGTGAAGTCAAGTATACCAATCAATATAAATGATTGGACTAAGGTTGACATAACTAAAAAGTTCAAAAAATGGAAAACCATTTGTGTAAGTCTCTTTTATTTTATAACTAATTACATATATTATATCTTTTTTGTATTATATCTCATCTTTTGTAGTGTGTTTTTACAAAATCATTATAATTTCCCTGACACTTGGATGAGCAAGTGTTATATGATTGCAAATAAGACATGGAAGGAATATAAAACTTTCAGATTGGCCAGAAATTATGTGTTTCCATATTTGGAACCAATTGATGAAGCATAACTATACAAAATCCCTAAAGAACACCCTTGAATTGGACCCCAAGTTTGGAAAGACTTTGTGGATTATAGGTGTACGAAAGAATTTCAAATTATTAGGGAAGAACATCAGAATATACAAATGTATAATGTTCTTCCTAACCGTACTGGGAGGTCTTCAAATCCTGAAGTTAGACATAGAATGGTATTATTAAGTTGTTAATTTATATATATTTTTATATTTATTTCCTCAAATTTATGTTGAATTCCTAGTTAATAAATTTATTTAATTTATATAGGAAGCTGAATTGGGTAGACCGATTACCCATTCTAAATTGTATATAGAAACAAAGACCACCAAAATGAAAAAGTCGAGACCAATGACTAAACAAGGAGGAGAAGAACAACTAAATAAGTTGGTTAGTAATTTAACTTGATACAAAGTCCTTATGATTTTTTCTAATTGATGTAATAATGTATGATATGTTTGTTTGCTTTATTATTTGCAGAGAGTTGTTCAAGAATAAATAGCTAGGGGTGAAATAATCGAACAACCAGGGAGAGATGCTATATATCATGCATTTGGATGCAATCATCATGGTTGTGTTAGGGGAGGAAGCCAATATGATGGTTATATAGAGTTTTTAACATTCCAAAATAAAAGCCTTAGATGGTCAGTAAGGAGAAGTACTGTAAAATTGAAGAAGAACACAGCTCTTTTAAGGCTTCAATGTTAAGTGAGATTCCAACTTTAAAAGAATATCAATCATAACACATGTTAGGCATGGAAACATACTACAATTAGGGCATGCCATATTGGCCAGGCATGCCACCATCCATGTCAGGCATGCCACCTATGCAATGTCATAGCGTCCAACCTATATCCTATATGGGATATAGTCATCCTATTGGTCCTCCCTTTATGCCAGGAATGCAAATGCAATCTGGTAGTGGTTCATTTTCTCCAATGCAATCTATGCATTCTTACCATCAATCACATCATGATGAACATTTTGATGAGAGTGTACTTCCAATAGCTACCTCATATGGGAGTCCTTCTCTATTTGATGAATCATTTATGGTAAGATTTAAAGTTTATGTAGATAGTCTATTATTTTTATTTTTTATTATATATAACACTTAAATATTTTACAAAATATGAAATGTTTGTTGAAACATCTTTCATCAACAGACTTTTTTACCATTGGAATGGTATAATAATTGAGTGATGATCAAATGATTCATAATCAATATTTGCCAAATTATTGGTGAATAATAATTGATCAATCATTGCTCCATGATTGTCCACTACATGTGCCTTCTAATGCTACCACATTCCAAGAAGCGGTTGGACAATATGTGGCTTGGCCGTCAAGTCAAGTTATGATTAATTTTGACATGGTACTATTTTTTTTACTTAAAATAACACTTTTTTTACTACTATTATATATTATTCTTTTATTGTTACTAACATATATAATACTTCTTCTTTAGTCTATTATACCAGAATTAGTAAGTGAGACACATTTAAGATATACAAAACAAGTATCTCGTGGTAAATCTATATCTAGTGGGCAATCATCGCACACTAAGTCATTCAAGAAGAAGCCATGGAAAAAGTATAGTTATGATTATGTTATAAATTTCAGCAAAAATCTTGGCGCTTTGATGACTATTATTGTGAAGGCATCTAGCATAAATTATGGATGGATTGTGCCATTTTCTATAGAAATTTTTGGGATAGACATTGGCCAAACCTATATATCGATCGAGTGCATATTGCAACTATTTGAATATCAAATGATCGATTTAAGTATAATTCAAGTGTGGACAAGATGAGTCCTCAATCGGTAAATAACTTTCATTTATGTAGAACATATATAATTATATTTATATTAGCTAATTATTTATATATAATTATTTTATATAGATCATACTGTTATCGACTTCATGCTAATCACTCATCACATTTAGCAATGTTCTATAATTTTTCATTTGTCAATCAATATCAAGAGAATGATGTCAGCATCAGGGCTAAAAATTATGTGATAGGGCATTAACACTTAATAGAAATCAAACGTTAATAATCTCTTGGCCACTAAGGTTTGAACAAGGCCAAGATCATTGGATGTTGGTAATCCTTGATCTATATGGAAATCATGTTTGGTACTGTCACTTAGCTTCAAAAATAATTGTTGAAATGTAAGAGTTATAGCTAGCTATTTTTATTATATTGCTCTTTGTAATATTTAATAAAAAACTAATCGTTATAAACTTTAATAGGGTATGGAAGTTGTGGAACAAGAGTAGAGGCATTGCCCTTAAAAAATATCATAAGCTTATATGGGACAAAGTTATGGTATGTACAAACGAATATTAATAATTTAATTAATTTTACTATTGAATAATAAAGATGTTCGAATATGTAAAATAATTTACACTTGTTTTTTTGTAGGTTCCAAAATAAAATGATGGAGTCATATGTGGTTACTATGTCATGAAGTTTATGAGAGAAATCATCACAAATATCAAAATTCCAATTAAAGATATGGTAACCTTTTTTACCAATATACCTTTTTAACATATATGTGTTATTTTTTGTGAATTCATGAAATTACATTCTTATTTTGAATTTAAATACGTGTAGTTCTTTGGTTGGAACAAGTCGAGCTATGACCCGCACATTTTTGATGATTTATGAGAGGAATGGGTAGAATGCATTGTTCAAATTATATCATCACAAGAACAATCAGGAGAAGATTATGATGATCTTGAATAGCATATGACATCATGGTAATTTTATAATGCTTTAATTTCTCTATTCTTATGTCTAAAGTCTGGGCAGCCTTTTTTATGGATGTTTTGTTTGATAGATGTTTATGTGCTCATGTATTTAGGGGAATGAATTGTTAAATTGACCTATTTTTTGACCAAACTTCATTTCATCTCTCTTGCCTAGTTCCCTTGTATGACAACATCATGGTAGTTACTAGCCAACCAAGTACAAGAAAACCACCAAGAATCATCATTCCAATGTAATATCATGAATTCACAAAAAATAACTTATATATGTTAAGAGATTATCACATCGACATCGGAGTGATATAATAATAATCTTATTCCTTTGAAATCATATTAGCACTGTATTAATCTTTTGTCTATAAATATGAAGCTATCTGGAATCAAGCTGGTACTTTTACTGCTATAATGAGCTCTAAATATGAAGTCAAGTGTAATTCTGATTTGTTACTTAGGTTGGTTAGGCAAAAAATAGGTGTTCCAAAAGTTTATGGGCACCAAAACTCAACCAACCCAAGTAACAAATAAGAGTTACACTTGACTTCATATTTAGAGCTCATTATAGCATTAAAAATACCAGCTTGATTTCAGATAGCTTCATATTTATAAACAAAAGATTAATACAATGCTAATATGATTTTGAAGGAATAAGGTTATTATTATATCACTCTGATGTCGATGTGGTAATCTCTTTTACTAATCTTTTAACATATATAAGTTTTTTTTTTAATTCATGATATTATACTCTTATTTTTAATTTAATTACATATAGTTCTTGGTTTGAACAAGTGGGGCTATGATTTGCAAATTTTTGATGATTTACGAGAAGAATGGACAAAACACTTTGTTCAAATTATAACATCAAGAGAAGAATATGATGATCTTGAACAACATAGGACAACACCATGATAATTTTTATAATGCTTTAATTTCTCCATTACTATGTCTCTGAATTTTGGACTGCTTGTTTAATGGATGTTTACGTGCTCATGTATTTAAGGGAATGAATTGTTATATAGACGAGCTATTTTTTCCGCAGTTTTCTTGTCACAATGTTGGTAATTCTAAGCCAACCATGATTCCTCTCATTGAAATAAAGGGGGAATATCTAAAAATTCATGACAAAAGAGACGACATCATTTTATTTATAATTTAAGTTAAATATATATGTATTTTATATAAATTATTTTTTTGTAATAAATTTAATTCTCAAGTAACTAATTAATATTTAATTTTTCAATTATTTGTATTATTTAAACTATTTGTTATATAGATTTTGGTTTTTTCTGCCATAATGTAATGATTTTGAATACAAGTTTTAATCTGAGTATAATAGAAAATGAGTAAATTTTGTAAAAAAAAATTAAAAACAATTCAACGCGTGAACCAAATTTAAACGTAAAGTCGGTTCACGCATTGAACTAACTTTACATTTTAAGTTATGGCATTTAAAATTGATTTGGTGAACCGACTTTAAAAGTCATTTTTGGCATAGTGCCAACACCCTTCTTCATTGCAATACCTTCAATTCTCTATCCATTCTTTAAAACTCATTCTCCACTTATGTTAAATCACACAATCCAATAACGAGCACCCAATTTACCCAAACAACTAAAACCCAAGCTCAATTATTTTCAATGAACCTAAGTGGATCTTGAGTAATATACGAAACAAAACAATCTTAGAGGAGAAATATTAAGAAAGTGCTTCTAAAGACCAAAGGTATACACATAATACTTTCGTTTATTGGGAACAACACTCAAATCTCTCAAGAACACATAAAGACAAACATATCACGTAACACTTTTACGATAAACAAAAGAACAAGAAAGTAAATGATAGAAATAACACAGAGAATTTAGATGGTTTAAGTACTAACATCCTAATCCATGGGAGGAGGAGAAAAAAACCCACTATAAACTGTCCAAGTTATAATGATGTACAAGACTAAGAATAAACTAGAACTTAATAACCCAACAAACCCTAAAGTGGTATTACAACCATTTCTAAACTCTAAAAAATATATTCCTCAATGAAGACAAGTTGTTTACAAAGAGGAAACCCTAGAAAACCCTAAGAAAACTGTAGATAACATGTGAGGAAGAAAAGATGGAAGGAAATAATAAGCGGCTTGAACTCTAGAAACTAAATAGCAAGGTATTTATAGTCCCCAACCATAATTAAGAAAATTCCCAGCGATGGGCTCTGTGTAGAATGGGCCAAGTAATCTAGCCCAAGAGTTGGTTAAATAGAAAAGGCCATAAACAGAAATAGGTCCACCCCAATTGTGACATTAAGTGTAACAAGTGAAGTTACTAAAATACCTTTGAAATCTTTGATGTACAAATTTCAATTGGTTGCAAATGCACCAATCACTAATAGACTAATGATGAGATTACCACGAGGTCGGTCTCCAATGGAATTTGCAGTTGTTTTAAAAAGTTAAATTACTTTCTAAATTAGTTATAAAAAAAGTAATCATAAACATTCTAACAAGTGTCGATTGAGAGAAAAAAAATATAAATTCTATAATTATATAACTAAATTAAAGCAAGTAAATTATAATGGAAATAAGATAGATAAATGAATATAAAAAATTAGCTATTTATTCAATCATGTAAAGAACAAATTAAATGATTCTCATACAAGTTTGAATAATTGATTTTTTTCTTTTAAATAAGCGAACTCCAATTATCATGGGAGGTTCTCATAATTCTCAATTAACTAATAATTTTCTTGATCGAGTTTCAAATCAATTTATTGGTAAACCTAAGAAAAATATATATACCATCTAATTTAACACAAATCAACAAAATTAAAATAGACTCTTGTTCATAAATGTGAAACCAATCACATATAATGTGTCTAATACTTAATTCTAACATATTCTTTAATTATAAATGAAGATTTGCTCTATCATTAATTTATAATTAAAGATATGAAAAACATAAACAAGAAATAAATCAACTTTTATTAAACAAAATCATAAAATTGTTCTTCCACTAAGGGAAGTAAAACTAAAAGCCCATATACCAAAATTTATCCTAATTCAATTAAATTAACCAAAATTAATTCAATTAAAAATGATATATTTAGGTTACAGAGAGAAAGAAGATCTAACAATAAGAATACCCCTTTTGATTTGTGACCTCCGAATCCTCAAATTCGTTGATCAACTTTTTCAAATCTTTGAAAAATACTTTACAATTGGGAGTTTTTTTTTCTCTACTTTCTATGTTATGGAATGGAAAATATGGCTATGGTGGCTAGCTATGGGTGGATATATTTATAGGTTAGGTTTTGGATAAAACATGTTTTGTACGCGTATTAGGATTTCTAGCCAATTTTGACACTCGGGTTGTGAAATACTTTTATCTGCACCATGGCACATATTAAAAATCAGATCTTGAGTGGCAACTCAAGAGCAGCTCACAGTTGCATGCTTATTTCTACAACGTGGTGCATGTTGAATTTCTAGAATCACCAAATGAAATCCAAGAGCACCTCACCGTGGCATGGAATATGTTTACCATGTATTGCCCCATTTTTACTCTTTTTTTCTCATGTTTGTCCAATATTCTTTCAAAAACTCATTAACCTACAAAATACAAAAATACCCTCTAAAACAATATAATACTATAATAAAACATGTAATTAATGCTTAAAAATACAACAAATTATAGGCTAAAATAATGTTCATTAATTTCAGTTTACTAAAACATCCATATATGCTCATTACCCACTTTGACTTATTTGGCAATTATAAAAACAACAATTCTCTAGCTCAACACAAAGGCAAGGTGGACTAATTTGCTTTCTCATACCCCACACACACTTAAGTTATTTTTACTTCAACCAAGTTCATACAATGGTAGAACCTAATTATATGTAATATTTTGGTTAGTATATCATCAAGATTATTATTAGTAGCTACATTATCAATTTTAACTAAACATTATGTTACAACATCTTTAATAAAATTAAATTTTACATCAATATGTTTAGACCAACTATGGAACTCATCGAACACGAATAGTGTGCAATGAATATGCAAGTAAACGTATCGTAACAAGTAATATAATCATAATAAAATATCATTTCTACGGAGATTATGTTATTAGAAACCAATTTTCAAAAAGTCAATTTTTTTGTGTTTTTATGTTTTAAGAAAATAAAATTAAAAGAATTAAAAATAAATAGTAATAATTAATTAAATCATATTTTCTAGTTAAGAAGATATACAAAAACTATCTAGGAATACTTAATCCCCAAATTTTTTAAACATATGAATTATTAAAATCCTCTCAATATAATTATCAATTAATTACATGATCAATTGAATCTAACCTAGCATGTATTTCTCTCTCAAATAAACTATACACCATATATTAATTAACTTAATCACACTTTCATGTCAATTAAATTGTATACTACTCATTAAGTTCATTACTTATAGATCACATACATAAGAATCATACATATTTGCTTAGAAACTAATCATGTTATTTAATCAATATAAATAGTTAAATAATTATCTCAAATCTATTTAATTGCATCTATAGATTAATTATTGGCCAAATAACAAATAACATAAAAATCAGATTAAATAATATTATTAAATTGAAATCAAATTGGGGTAAAATATTAGATAATCACATGTTAAAAATTAGGTTCATTAATAAATTAGTTACACATAATTTTGTTAATAAAACTCATATTTTTATAAATAAAGATGTAAAAATTAATAAATAAAAGAGAAGATGAAGAAATATAATCAATCTCTTGAATTATAGCACCAATCTCCTCTTGAATCTCCACCAAAATTGTATCTTATTTTGACTCTTTCTGTGTTTTTCTCTCTTCTTAGCTCCAAAATATGATAAAAATATTGATCATTTTCAGCTCATTAGGATTTTTGGGGCAATTATAGGGTTACATTAGGTTCAGGTGAAATCTGGACTGTCAGATCAACTTCAGATCAAGGGTTGAGATAAAAAAAAGAGGAAATTAACAACGCTTACCACTAGGAATGTGACACTTAGAACAGGAGATATATTGGGCAAATCAATTATGCATGGTATGGGTAGAATGATCATAGTCAATGCAATTGAGTTAGCACCACGTGGAAATATTGATTCGCAGTTACCACTTACATGGCACCCTGATGGAAGAATGAACGAATAAGATGATGAGATGTGGCACACATGTTGACCACGCTATGAAACTCAAAATGAACATATTGTTGACATGTGGCATGGTTCTATGTCACACGATACATGCAGTGTTGCACGATTGGACCTTTGTGCTTGTGTGGTATCCATGTGGCTTTCCTAGTTAGCTCTCATGCTTGCATGGTATCCACGTGTTAGCTTTTGATTGGTCATGCATTAAAAAATTCATAAACACTTCTAGAAAATTTCCAAAAATTATATTTTCACCCTTTTTCACTACAAAGTTCATATTTTAATATTTTTAACCCCAAAATATCACTTATTGAATAAAATGAGCAAATATTAAGTATAAAAGTGCATTATTGACTCTACTTTCATAGCATCATCACACCCCCAAACTTAAATATTCGTTTATCCTTAAGTAAAGCCAAATCTAATACATACATACATGTTTAGTGAAAACTATCCCCCTCAAAAGTTGTAAAATTCTATGACAAGGAAGTTCACATATTCATCAATCAACATTCCATCAATACAAGGATATGCATGGTTTTTGACAAATTGATTTGCATGTGTTGTACATGATATCATCCAATGCACTTATGAAATCAACCTATATGAGCATGCTAATCAATTTAATCTTAGAACAAGTCTCATAAGTCTATTTTTCACATCCCTCTCTACTAATATAAATATGCAATTAGTTAAAGATCAATAAGGACTTCACAAGCTTATAATGTAAGGCTTAGGTAGAGATCGATAAAAGAAGACATTTAGGCTCTTTTCATACCTTAGCTTTCTTTTTATTCATCATGCACTTTTTAACTGCAATTGAAATTTTACTTGATATTTTATTTCACCCTATCTTATCATTCTTTTCATATTATTTTATTTCACATCTTTTTTTCTTTGGTAACTTCACAATACTCCAAAACTTATTTTTAATTTTATTTTCTTTTTTCTTTAGAGGGATACTTGTGTTGTGAGTTTTTCTTTTTTTTTTCCTTTTCTATAGAGTGTATTACATTTCACCTTACTCTATAACATAACACATGATTGCACTTTTTTTCCTTATCAAACAACCTAAAGGTGCAAGGGTAAAGGTAATTCTTATTAGTTAGGCATAAAATATTGCTTAAAGATATGAAAGGTTCTTAATTGCCTCAAATGGGTGTCTAAAGATATTAACAATGGTTAGCTTGAAAGACTCAATTGATTGAAATAAGGCCTAAATCATATTTCTTGCTAAATACTATTTAGGATTTTGCCTCAAGGGATGATCAAATAGATTCTAAAACATGGTAGATCTCATCAACTCGTACAACTCACTACATATTATGTCTCAATAAGAACACCAAAATCAATTGTGAACATGTGCATAAAAATTTGAATCAATCCAATCAAAACTAGCAAACATATCACATGATTAATTTAAGTATCTTAATGAGCATGTTACATTCCTTATCCTAGCCATGACACTCAATTTTTATCATTGAGTTCATATGTTTTATATCAAGCATGCATGCATTTATTTTTCATATATTTGTCAATTTCTACCCAAATCATGATTAAAAACAATCTAAAAAATCATAGAAAATTGAAGATACATACTAAATACTAAAGTAGTGAATGAAGTTCCCTCCCCCCAAACTTAAATTTCACATTGTCTCCAATGTGCACATCCAAATATGAAAAAGTAAAAGGAAAGAAAACCCCCTTAGTCCTGGCATATCACATCTATCGTTGAAATGCTCAATCTTATTACGCCATTGCTCTCCACATTTATTCACCTAAAAAATAATGAAAATATAAGTAAAATAATGTTGGGTTGCCTAAAAACCAGTGTCACATTTAACATCCTTGACTGGACAGTCATATCAAGTCCTAAGGTACATCCCTATATGTCCATTTACTTTTAAGTCTGTCCAAAAATACTTTGAGCATTGATTTTCTCAACAATACTTTATGTTTTGATTTAAAAAAACGGTGCTCAATTCTCTTATCATGCCATATTTTTGTTTTCCTTTTTTTAATTTTTGCCATTTTTATAAGCACTCCACTATAGCTTATCCAATTTATATATTTCCAGCATCTTTTTCACCTCTTTATTAGACAATTCTATTTGCCCACTTGATTGGCGATGGTGATGTAAGAACTATGAGGATTGGCTATTTTTGTAGACAAAATATTTACCTGTAAACTTATTTTTAAGCTTGCTATCAAATCTATAAAGCAAAGTTGAAGAAATGTCAGAATTTCAGATAGTCGTACTTTAATATATCTGATATAACTATAACACATAGGATTGCACTCACCATTTAATAGCACATATTTATAAATCTGAAATTATTTTTGTTGCTAAAATATAGAATAAGATATATGCTAAAATATTAGATAAGATATACCCTAAATTATAGCTTAAATCTTAGCCTAAAAGATAGCATAAAATATATTTTAAAAGAACTATTTTTTAAATAGGAATCTTCATGATTAATGAGTCTACTTTAAAAGAACTCTTTTTTAAATAGGAGTTTTCTTAATTAGTGAGTATTACTAGTCCTATTTGTAATAGAAAATATATTTATCAATTATATAGAAGTCTTCTTAATTAATGAGTATTACTAATTCTATTTGCAATAGAAAAGATATTTATCAATTACATAGGATTAAGAATTTTAATTTTCCTATAAATAAAACCCATTGCTCATTGTTTGAATCAACCACACAAGAGCATTATTATTTTCTTCTTAATCTCTCTCTTATTTTGCAAATATAAGATCATAACTCTTCAAGCTTCCTTATTTAGTTAATCTATCAAATATTGGTAGTTGTGTTTGATTGATTAATAAGCCTAATTAGTTTATGATATTTTGATCATATGTTCTTATAGCTTCTTCTTTATTTTTGTTCTTGAATTGTTAGATCAAATAATTGTGTTTGTTATATCTTAATTATTTGATTTGATTATTAATCTTTAAAGAAGCTATTTTTATTGAACTTATGCTTAACCGTTTTGCTCTAGGATTTGCTAAATGATTTTATTTAAGTGACATATGTTTTGAATCATCTAGTTAGGATTATTCTTTATTAAATCCATTCTAAAACACACAAGGGCACTTATGTTTTTTGTGATAATCCTTTTGTAGTTGATTAGTAACATGTTTGATTGGTGTGAAAATAGAGCAGTGGCTCGTAACTTAGGTAGGTTGGGGCAATATCCTAGCAAGGGTAGCAGAAGATCGAGTTTGTACTTGAACATTTATTTTTCATAAGAGGGTAGCATAAGATCGAGTTTTTACTTGAACATTTAATTTTCTTAGTGGAAATTTATGTGGTCTGGTGGACCGGTGGTTTTTCTCTTAGGTCATGGTTATGGCCTAGGTTGTTTCCACCTAAAAATATCGTGTGTTATTCCTTTATTTCTACACTTTATTCTTATACCCGATTGTATGCCTGACCACTTTATTTAGGTTATTAAATTATAAATTAATAAAAATTAAAAATAACCTATTCACCCCTCTCTAGGTTAATTAGATCCATGATTTATAAACTTTCAGTAGTAAAAAGGTGTCAAGTCTAATCTTAGTGGCTCTTCAATAGATGGTTGGAGTTAAGATCCTATCTCAAAATTCTCCACACCAATATTAGATATACATATGGGAGGTGTTGCTTCCAAATAGTTCACACAATCAACAATATCAATCATAGATTCCATACTTTCAAAATTAAAACTGATTGAGTTATTTCTTGTGAGTTTACTTCTTTGTTCGTAGCAATATGTGGAAAAATCTTAAGTGTGGGTGACTTAACATATTATTTTAAGTTATCATCTATCCTAAAGCATTCATCAATATTGCCAATATCACGCAGTTCAAATACTTTAAAAACTTTAAATGTTACTTGTTCATCTTGCACTCCCATTGTAAGCTTACCTTTTGTCCATCAATGAGTGCTCTTTCGATTGCTATGAATGGGCGACCGTATGATAGGAATGTTACAGTCCTCTTCTATATCTAGTACAGTGAAATCTATGTAATGTTACATCAATGTTGCTTAATTGATCTATCTACCATTCGTAATGATACTGAAGTGGGTTTGGCTTTATCAACCTCAATCTCTTGGAGACCGATAATGGCATAAGGTTGGTGCTTGAACCTAAGTCACATAATGTTTTCTCAAAGTGGATTTTCCTAATAGTACAAAGGATGTCAAAGCTACCCAGATCTTTCAATTTTTGGAGTAGTTTTCTTGCAAAGATAGCACTACAACCTTCAATTAAGGTTATTGTTTCATTATATCCAAGCCTTGTTTTCTTAGACAAGATATGTCCTTGGCATAAGAAGGCATTTGTTCAAGTACATCTACAAATGGTATATTTATGTGCAGTTTCTTGAAGACTTCTAGAAATTTTGAAAACTATGTATCTGACTTTTGCTTTTGCATTCTTTGATGGAAAATAATGGTGGGTTTGTAGAGGTTTCTTTTGTTTGGCTGAATTATTTCCTTTTCAGTGCTCTCTTTATCCACTAGTTCCTTCTCATCCTTGTTAATTTCCATCTTCTCCTCATCCTTTTGAGTCTCATGTTCCTCCT
Source organism: Hippophae gyantsensis (assembly GCA_030763125.1). NCBI lineage: Eukaryota > Viridiplantae > Streptophyta > Magnoliopsida > Rosales > Elaeagnaceae > Hippophae > Hippophae gyantsensis. Next base: position 15,626,543 of record CM061036.1, read on the forward strand.
CAACCTTTTGAGTCTCATATTCCTCCTCAACCTTTTGAGTCTCATGTTCCTCATCTAAAGTTTTAACTCTCCTCAAGGTTATGGAGTTGCAATAATCCTTACCTTATCTTCTTGGGTTTATAATTGTGCCACTTGGAAGGTTACCTTGAAGCCTTTGACTTATTTCTTGGGAAATTTGTCTCATTTGGGTCTTTAAATTCTAAATTGAAGCCTCTTAAGTGGAAACTTTGGTATTTACTAACTGGATGAAATATTTCATCATTCCCATTAAAGCATTTGTATTGTCCTCAGGAGGTGGGTTCTTCTTTTGGGTTTGTGAATGTTGTGGTTTTTGAAAAAAAAGTAGTGGAAATGATTGATAATTGAATTGATTACCACCCTCATTGTTATTATTACTCTAAGAGAAAGTTGGATGTTGTCTCCATCCTGAGTTATATGTGTTTGAGTATGGATTATTGTTTTGGTTCATATTACCTATATAGAATGTTGATTTAGGATTATTTGGACAATTATCAAGTAAATGAGCTCCACCACAAAACACACAAGACACCCCCAAATCTTGGACCTGGTTAATATTTGTTTTCAAGTTTTGGGCCTTCAAAAGATTCACCAAAGATGACACTTGAGCTATAAGTTCCATGATATTATTTACCTCATGGACTCTGGCTACTCTTCTTGTGGCTATCATTCTATAAATTTTATCCATTGTCCATTGATAATTATTTCTAGCCATTTTTTCAATAACTTATAAGCTTGATTGTAAGATTTGGCTAGCAAAGCTTCATTAGCAAATGCATCAACAATGGTTCTTTTTTAAGCATTGAGACTATTGTAGAAAGTATCCATTTGGATCCAATGAGGGATACCATGGTGAGGAAATTTCCTTAGCAATTCTTTGCATCTTTCCCTTGCTTCATATAAATATTTCCCCCTTTATATTGTTGGTAGGAGGTGATGTCATTCCTAAGCTTGGCATTCCTTATTGTTGGCAAATATTTCATCAATAATTTCTCCGCCAAATCATTCCAAGTTGTAATGGAATCACGTAGCAAAATTTTTAACGTAGCAAAATTTTTAACGTACCAAGCTCGAGCATGGTCTCAGAGAAAGTAAGGGAATAATCTAAGCCTAAATGCCTTATTGGCTATACCATTGAATTTAAATTATAATCTCCAACATCAATAAATAATCTTAGATATAAATGAGGATCCCCTTTTAGTAATCCACTGAATTGCCTAACTATTTGTAGCATTTGAAACATCAATGGCTTTAGTTCAAACTAATTAGCTTGAATTTTTAGCCTTGTAATACTTGGATTCAGCCCTTCCAACATAGGTATTTTATATTCATTCATCACTCTATCCCTATAATCCATTAAAGGTATCTGATTGTTAAAATTTAGCTCATTATTGTTTATTTCTTATGGATTGACCATTTTTTACACTTGGGTGACTACTTGTTGTTTTCTTATTGATCTAAAAGTACGCTCAATTTTAGGATCTAAAGGAAAAATTTCACCCTTATGGTCTTTACTTATGCAATAGACTCAAATGTGTTTCTAATAGCATTAAAAGAGATGTCAAAATTAAATATAAATAAAAATTAAAAATAAATAAATTAAAAATATGAAAAATAAATAGAGGAAATTAAGTAAAATAACTAAATAAATAAAAATATCTAAAATAAAATATTAATTTCTAATATTTATAATCCCGACAACAGTGCCAAAAACTAGATTGAACACAAATAGTGTGCAATAAATATACAGGTATACGTATAATAATAACTAATATAATGATAAGAAAAGATCGTTCATATGAAGATTATGATATTAGAAACCAATTTTTAAAACTAAAAAAATAAAATCAATTTTTTTGTGTATTTATGTTTTAAGAAAGCAAAATTAGAAGAACTAAAAATAAATATGAATAATTAGTTAAATCAAACTTGGCAGCTAAGAAGATATATGAGAAAATATCTACGAATATTTAATCATCTAATTTTCTAAACATGTGAATCATTAAAATCCTCCCGATATAATTATCAATCAATTACATGATTAATTGAATCTAACCAAGCATGCATTTTCCTCTCAAGTAAACTACACATCATATAGTAATTAAGTTAATCTCATTCTCATGTCAATTAAATTACATACTACTTATAAATTCATCAATTATGATCACATATATAAGAATCATACATCTCTGCCTAGAAACTATGCATATTATTTAATCAAGACAAATAATTTAATAATTCTCTCAAATCTATTTAATTACCTCAATAAATTAATTATTGGCCAAACAATTAGTAGCATAAAAACCAAATTAAATAATATTATTGAGGTAAAATATTAGATCATCACATGGTTAAAATTAGGTTCGTAAAACCCTTAGATTAATAAATTAGCTAGACATAATTTTATTCATAAAGCTCATATTTTTCATAAAGAAATACATAAAATTGATAAAGAAAAAAGAAGAAGAAGAAGAAGAAGAAATACAATCAATATCTTGAATTGTAGCACCAATCTCCTCTTGAATCTCCACCAAAAAAATTTCTCCTTTTAAATTTTTCAGTATATTTCTCTCTTTATGGCTCCAAAATCTGATAAAAAATTGATAATTTTTGGCTCATTAAGGTTTGTAGGAAAATTAGAGGGTTAAATTAGGCTTAAGTAAAATCTAGACTGTCATATCAACTTCAAATCAAGGGCTAAGATGAAAAAAGAGAAATTTAATAGTGCCAACCAATAGGAATGCGACATATGGCACGGGAGATATATTAGGCGAATCAGCGAGCAATGCATGGCATGGGTAGACTAGTCACAATAAATGCGACTAAGTTAGCACCATATGGCATGATGTGATTCCCAATTACAACTTGTGTGGCACCCCGATAAGAATAATGGATGAATAAGATGATGACGTGTGGCACATTTGTTAACTATGCTATGAAACTCAGAATGAATGTGTTGTTTATATGTGGTATCCTGATAGAGCAGAACCGACATCGCCGATCCTACCGATACTTTGGTTTTATGTATTTATAAAACACTCGCAAGTGCACGAATCATTTCGTAGAAAATGATAAGTATACTCCCAAGGTCGATCTAAGGAAAGAATATATGTGGTTTTTAATTTATTATTCAAACTTTTAAAAACGAAATTAAATCCTCAACATCCTGTCACGATATTTGGGTTTTGTGTTTTTAATCTACTTACATAAAAATAAACATAGATTCAATAAACATTTATGCAAATTTTATCATTTATAATGGTGGAGTATTTATGGATATAATAATTAAGTTAATTATACTTGCTCATATTATTTAGGTTATTAAAGATATGAATTGATATTTATTGATTCTCTCTTTTTTATATGAATACCACCTTTGGTGGGGTTAGATATTCTTTGTTAACTAAACAAATCAATTAACACGTATGGGTGGGGTTGATAACTAATTTGGTTAATTAAATTAATTCCTTTTTCTAAGAGATTGAAAATGAACCATTTAAATGCCACCTTTGGTGGGGTTAGAGAGTTTAAACTTTATTCAAGGTGTCCAAATTAAACCTAAGAATTTAATTATCCGAGTACTAACTTTCAAGCTTTAAAACCACTATTGAAAACATGTTGTCAATACATTTTCAGATAATAATTCTTATAAAAACTTTTGAAATAGAGCTTCACTCTAACTACCGGGCGATTGTACCAACAAATAAAAGAGTACTACTCTAAATTAGACCGGATAACTAAACCTTAAAATCTAATTTTCAGATTTAAGTTTGTAATGAAAAATAATATATTTCTCTCTAACATTCTTAATATAAAATCTTGAATAAAAATAAAAGCAATTCATTTTAGATATTTTTACCTATTTAATATTTCGCAAGCATAACAACGTTATTATTATATCATGTTTACAAATAGCCAACACAGTTAAATTTAATCACCGACAAATTAAATATAACATGTAAGAATAAAGCATAAAAAATAACTGCAAAGAAAATAAAATCTTTACAGAACTTCGATGTTATTCCCGTTGCTGGAAAACCTCCAAGCAGAATTTGCACTCCCATTTATTGAATCAAAAAGCTAATAAATTACAAAAACATAACTAGTTCTTCTCAAAAAGAGAAGAACTCTAAAACTAAGAAAAACTAATTAAGAAAAGCTAAAAACTAATAAAAACTAAAAAACTAAGAAATGAGAGAAAGAAAGAGAAGAGAAGATGTGTTTTTTTAGGTATGTTTAGAAGTGAAGAGAATGGGGGTATTTATAGGTGAAGATGGAGAGAAAAAGTTGGTGAAAAAATGATAAAAAATGATGGAAATGTAGAGTAGTGATTGATGATGTCATGCTGATGTGGGCACAGCAACGCGTGCAGATGGGTGCAGCAGCGCGCATAAATGGGGCAAATGGGTGCAGCGGCGGCACAGATGGGCACAGACTAGGCGCAAGTACGCGTAAATGGGAGCAGGTTGGGCGTAGGCGCGCACAGATGGGCGCAGACTGGACGCAGGCACGCGTAGATGGGAGCAAGCTGGGAGCAGGCGGAAGGAAGATCTGGCGCAGGTGTTGCTGGGCGCGCTACACGCAGTGGCCGGCGCGGCTCGGCGGCGTGATTTCCTCTTTTTTGACCTTTTTGACCCATTTTGTCCAATTTTTCCATATTTGTTGACTTTTCCTCATTTATTTTTGAATGTATTTGTGATGTATTGCCTCTAGTATTCTTCTTTGAGTCTTTAAGTTACGTTTTTAAGCGAAAATACCTGAAAAACAATAAAAAATACCCGTGATTCCGAAAAAAACAAATTTATATAAATATATGATAAAATCATATAAATATATATATTTTTAATCAATTAATGTGCATAAAATCATGATAATTTTAGTGTTTTTTGAGCACTCATCACAATCCCCTACCAGCTTCTTGCTAGTCCCTTAGCAAGAGAAGCGATAAAAACTAAAAATTAAATTATCCTAAATCACTTCTGTGGATTGACACGGTTGCATTTAGCCTATGCAACAAGCCTTTAAACCCCTAGGTTGCCCTAGTGGACGAGTTTGAGTCTCGTGAGGGTTTTCAGTAATGATACCCACAAACATTGAACTAAATGTAAAAATTAAAAGAAATAATAACAACAATCAACTTAAAAACTAAAATTATAACAAAATCAAAAATTAACTTTTAAGAATAAAAGAAAACAACATATCACAAAAATATCTCATACTTTTTAATCCCCTTTAAGATCATAATTAAAATCTCAAGCATAAGTTATTTTAATCTCTTTAAACAATCATGATTTATAATAATTAGTCGAAAATCATTTTCATATTTCATATAAAAAATGTATCAATTTAATTTCACCAAATTTCAGTGTCATGAATCTGAATTCGCTTCGACTCTATTCCTCACAAGTCAATACTCTCAAAACACTGAATCTTATGGGTTCAAACACTCATACTAATTTATATGCGAAAGAGTTGATGTATAGAAATGAACTAATATGTTCGCATATGAATAAAGAATAAAGGCTCAAAGTGTTATTTTGACGTTGATCTCATGGAAGGAATCAAATGTATAAATTATAAAGATATCATATATAAAAATTATTTTCATGCATAAATCAAACTCATTAAGAAAAAATTTCAAGATATATGCCTTTTACAAATGAAGAAAGTGCAATGACTTTTTAGGGAATTACTTCCTATATCTTTCTTTTGTAATTAACATTTACTCGCAACTTTGTAGGCAATGTGGATCATAGTATGTAGATTATACTATATATTCTTTATCTCTCTATATTTTTCTGAAGATATTTTTCAATATATATCATTTTTTTAGAGAGTCAACCCATGTATAGATTGTACAATTTTTTTGAATTTTGGGTAATGCAGGTCATAGTATGTAGATTATACTATATATTTTTTATCTCTCTCTATTTTTCTAAAGATACTTTTCAATATATATCATTTTTTAGAGAGTCAACCCATGTACAGATTGAACATTTTTTTTAGGATTTTGGTGAGTGGTTAATTGTGTGGCTTTTCTGTTTGATTTGGTTTAGGTAATGTTGCGTGTTTTTCAACACACGAACTCGTGCAAGTATACACGGTCACAAGTAATAAAGATTTATAAGTAAAGATCGATCCCACGAGGATTTGTTACTATAGTTTGTCGAGTATTAAAATTGTATCTCTCTAATTTTATCCAAAACAATCGTTGGTTAACAAAAAGGTAATAAAAGAAAATAAAAGAAATCTAGGATTGCAATTTTTCACCAAACTAATCCACTCAAATCATGTTATTTTCTTTTGATTTATATTTTTTAGTACATTTAATTTGTCAACCGAAAACTTCTTTTTTTATTATTCATACATCTCTTTAGAGCCCGTATAAACACACCTCGTTAAATTAATTTACTATATCTCTATGAAAATTAAATTCTACCGAGATTCATTACGTTCTAAGTTTTCAAATGGCCACACATACAATTAGGGTATATCTCTATCCTTCATCATACATGTCATTCTATTTCTGAGCAATATACAATAATAAATGCCTTTCTCAAGTTTATTCATGTGCCACGGATCGCTTTGATAAGATTTGTAAATAATCAAAAAGCATTAAGAACAAAATAAAACGAACAAATCGAACGTCTTATAAATCTATCAAAAATAATTAAAATCAAGCTTCATAAATTTAGATCAAATGCAACCCTAGAAAAATTAAATTACTTCATAAAATTAAAATAAAAATTACAACAACTACAGAAAATTAAGAAGAAGCAGAAATAAAATTAAAACATCACTTAAAACAAATATTTGGCACACATAAAACACAACAATAGCCAAAAATGGCTTCAGCGTGTTTTGCCGTCCAACACACAAACACAATAAAAATTACAAACTGAAAAAACTAAAACACTCTAAAAACTTTCGAAATTAAAACTAAAACTCTACTCCAAAAACTCTACTCCAACAAAACTTTTTTACAACTAAAAACTATCTCCTATTTATAGCAAAAAAATACATCAATAAAATATTAAATTTAAATCCACGCGGGGGGACAAAAAAGTGTAGCGAAAATAATAAATTAAACGCGTGGGGGACAGAAATTGTATCGAAATGGGATCGAGGGACGCTGCGCGTTTCTGTTTTAATTTTCTTCCACGCTGCCACGTGTCGCGTTCGGATTCGCGGACACAATTAGTGGGACACGTGGCAGCATATCATTCATTGAGGGAAAACGGGCACACGATGAATGGACGCACGGGAGCCAACGGCTACAACACGAGCTTGATCCAGCGCGGTCGCGCCCATTGTAATATGACACGTGTCGAAGTATCATTTGCTGAAAAATTGAGTGGGACACGTGTCCTCTCTTTATTGGAGGAAAATCGGGTTGCACGCAGAGATCAGCGCACGAGATCAGAGGCGCGCGAACGTGGGGGACAGCATCTGCGTGGCGTCAGATGGGTGGGTCCCACGCCGCACGCCGCCCGCGGCGGGTGGGCCCCACTGGCGCCGACGCGTGAAGGAATCTTCCCGCATCCATTCGCTTTGGTTAGGTTTGATCTACACGCGCCCATCCCTAACCGTTTCTGATTTGGTCGGACGGTCCATCTTGTACGCGTGGATGATGACGCGTGCATTCTTCTCTCCTGCACGAATATTAAACTTTATTTAATTATATTTTGACCCACAAATTTAATTCAAATTACATTTTAAACTTTCTTTAATTACAGTTGACCCCTTTTCTAATATTAAATTAAATTTTTCAACTTTTAATAATTACAATTAAGCCCAAATTTAAATTTAATTTATATTTTCAACTTTTATAAATTGTAATTAAGAACTCTAATATTTGAAATTACATTTGTGGACAAAAATTTGAAATTAAGAACGTTTTCGATACAATTTATTTATTTTTCTTATAATATATAAAAAACAGTAAATACTAATTTATTAAACTAAAATTAACTAAAAATAGAGAGAACATAGCAATTATGATTACTAAAATAGGTGAAAATAACTATATAAAATACAGTTATCAGGTAACCCCAGATATTGTTTGTAGCAGTCATGCATGAATGAGATAAAAGCATATACTATCAATTTCTACTCAAATCATTTAATCTAAGCAAAAATCATAATAATAAATATACGACACTCTATTAAGATGAGAAAAAATTCATATATTCAATGCTAATGCCTATAGAGATCATCTAAAAATTTGAATAAATAAGAAATGTGTTTGTAGTAAAAAAAATATATATTTCACTCTGAATAAGGGAAATTAGGCTCAAATTATATCTCACAAAGGTAATCTCCACTAAAACAAATTCATAAACACCGATTTTGGGTTTAATATAATTTCTACATCTTATCAAGAAATACTAATTATTAAAAACAATTACAAAATATTTCATGATATGTTTTCAAAAATTAATCTAACAGTACAAAAGACTTAACTATTTACTTAAATTTGATTTAAAGAAATGATAAATTTTTGTGAGAATTGTTTTTTTTTAAATTCCAAAAATTACTAACTCACATAAAGAAAATAAAACCAAACACAATAAAAATGAAAATGTGAACATAAAAAATAAAAAAAAATTTATTTTTTATTTTTTTAAAAAAATTATTAAATTTTTTTTAAATTAAGCATGGTAACTTTTCACCACCCCCAACCTAGAACTTACATTGTCCTCAATGTAACAACTATAAATTAAAGATAAAGAGAAAAGAGAGGAAATATTACCTATTTCTTGAGAATGTTGCAAGTAGTGATGGAGAAATACAGGCGCATCCATCATGTTCATTAAAGTGCACACAGACAGATTGCTGTAAACTTCTAACTTCTCAACAAATTTTTTTAGTTTTAACAATTTTTAAAACTATTCAAATGTAATTAAACTAAAATAAACAATACAAATTAAATAAATAAAATTACCTAAAATGATGGGTTGCCTCCCATCCAGTACTTAGTTTAACGTCTTAGCAAGACGTAACTTGGGGATTTCATTTTAAGTAAACTCAATGTACCTAGATCAATCAAAACAACTAACTCCTTAGATTGTAATTAAAACTTTTAAAATTTTGGAGATAGTTTCAGATTTTTTTTTATTTTTGTTTTTTTTAAGTATAATATCTAAGTTAAAATAACATAATTAGTATTAATCAAGAGTGCTCCCAGGAAAGAATGGTGGGGCAAAGAGCAACGTTCCTAGGAAAGACTAGTGGCACAAAGGCTTCCAGGAACTAGTCTCCTAGACAGAACTCTCTTAGATCTTTACTTTTCATGCTATTAAAATTAAGTTAATTAAGTTAAGTTAAGTTAAAATTTATGTTAATTAAGTTAATAAAAAAGTAGGTTAATTAAGTTAGTAAATTAAATTAATATAAGTTAGTAAATTAAATTACTAAAAACCTAACTTAATTAACTTAAACGAAAATTTAGTAAAAACCTAACTTAATTAACTTAAACGAAAATTAAGATAAAAAAATAGTTAAAAAAAATAAAAAAAAAATTTTAAAATTAAAACAAAAATAAAATAAATTGCAAAAGGTAAAAGAAAAATAAAAAAAAATAAAAAGGGAAAAAAATTTAAATTAAAGATTAAGCCAAAAATAAAATAAAATAAAATAAAAAAATTGAAAATAAAGTTTTTGATTTTTTTTAAATAAAATAAATTTTTTATTTTTTTATATTTTTTTATATTGTTTTATATTTTTTTATTATTTATTTATTTATTTATTTTATTTAAAATTTATTTACGTTTTTTTTACTTCAAATTTCAAATTTCAAAATTATTTTATTATTCATGCTATAATTTTTTTTTAATTTAAAATTTTAATTTTTTTTACCATTCATAAACGATAAGTTTATTTTTTTTTGTTTTTTTTATGAAAAAAAAAATTTTAATTTTTATTTGTTTTTTTACTATTCACAAACAACATATTTTTTTATTTTTTTAAATAAAAAAATCACAATTATTTACAACACAAAAAGTCTTAAAATTTTTGATAAATAATTTAAAAACACTATTCTTTCCCCGGCAACGACACCAAAAACTTGATGAGGAAGAACCGACATCACCGATCTTGCCGTTCATTTCGTTTTATATTTATAAAACTCTCGCAAGTGCACGAATCATTTCGTAGAAAATGATAAGTATACTCCCAAGGTCGATCTAAGGAAGGAATGTACGTGGTTTTTAATTTATTATTCAAACTTTTAAAAACAAAATTAAATACTAAATATCATGTCACGATTGTTTGGGTTTTTGTGTTTTTAATCTACTTACATAAAAATAAACATAGATTCAATAAATATTTATGCAAATTTTATCATTTATAATGGTGGAGTATTTATAGATATAATAATTAAGTTAATTATGTTTGCTCATATTATTTAGGTTATTAAAGATATGAATTGATATTTATTGATTCTCCCTTTTTTATATGAATATCACATTTGGTGGGGTTAGATATTCCTTGTTAACTAAACAAATCAATTAACACCTATGAGTGGGGTTGATAACTAATTTGGTTAATTAAATTAATTCCTTTTTCTAAGAGATTGAAAATGAACCATTTAAATGCCACCTTTGGTGGGGTTAGAGAGTTTAAACTTTATTCAAGGTGTCCAAATTAAACCTAAGAATTTAATTATCCGAGTACTAACTTTCAAGTTTTAAAACCACTACTGAAAACATGTTGTCAATACATTTTCAAATAATAATTCTTATAAAAACTTTTGAAATAGAGCTTCACTCTAACTATCGGGCGATTGTACCAACAAATAAAAGAGTACTACTCTAAATTAGACCGGATAACTAAACCTTAAAATCTAATTTTCAGATTTAAGTTTGTAATGAAAAATAATACATTTCTCTCTAACATTCTTAATATAAAATCTTGAATAAAAATAAAATCAATTCATTTTAGATATTTTTACCTATTTAATATTTCGCAAACATAACAACGTTATTATTATATCATGTTTACAAATAGCCAGCATAGTTAAATTTAATCACAGACAAATTAAATATAACATGTAAGAATAAAGCATAAAAAATAACTACAAAGAAAATAAAATTCTTAGAGAACTTCGATGCTATTCTCGTTGCTGGAAAACCTCCACGCGGAATTTGCACTCCCATTTATTGAATCAAAAAGCTAATAAATTACAAAAACATAACTAGTTCTTCTCAAAAAGAGAAGAACTCTAAAACTAAGAAAAACTAAAAACTAAGAAAAACTAAAAAACTAAGAAATGAGAGAAAGAAAGAGAAGAGAAGATGTGTTTTTTAGGTGTGTTTAGAAGTGAAGAGAAGGTGTATTTATAGGTTAAGATGGAGAGAAAAAGTGGGTGAAAAAATGATAAAAAATGATGGAAACTTGGATTAGTGATTGAGGATGTCATGCTAATGACGTCATGTTGTTGTGAGCCTGATGGCGCCTTGAGATGGGTACTGACGCCTTGAGATGGGGCAGGCCTTGTGAGACGGGAGTAGGGGTGCACGCGGAAGGAAGATCTGGCGTGCGCGCTGCGTGTAGTGGCCGGCGCGGCTGGGCAACTGGGCGGCACGATTTCCTCTTTTTTGACATTTTTGACCTTTTTGACCCTTTTTGACCCATTTTGTCCAATTTTTTCATATTTGTTGACTTTTTCTCATTTATTTTTGAATGTATTTATGATGTATTGCCTCCAGTATTCTTCTTTGTGTCTTTAAGTTACGTTTTTAAGCGAAAATACCTGAAAACAATAAAAATACCCTTGATTTCGAAAAAGACAAATTTATATAAATATATGATAAAATCATATAAATATATATATTTTTAATCAATTAATGTGCATAAAATCATGGTAATTTTAGTGCTTTTTGAGCACTTATCATATCCCACTCCATCATATGGTACATACGGTGTTACACGATTGCCTTGCTTGGTTAGTTTGCATGCTTGCATGGCATCCACGCGATAGCTTCTGGTTGGTCCTACATTAAAAAAATCCAAAAAAATTCAAAAAATGCTCAAAAATTATATTTTCACCCCTTTTCACTAGAAAGTTCATATTTTAATATTTTTAACCCCAAAAATACCACTTATTCAATAAAATGAGCAAATATTAAGTACAAAAGTATACTAATAAATGCTTTTATATATTCATCCGAAACACAGATGCTTGGATAGATGTATAGCTGATTTTTTGTCACAGTATACCTTTCATGGTGTGTCTTCATTGGAAACCAAGAGTTTCCTAGTAATCCCTTTAAACCAAAGGCTCTCCTTGATAACTTTAGTCCATGATATAAACTTAGCCTCTACTATATACATTATACCATTCATTGTCGGTTACATTTCCAGCTCATAGGGTCGCCAAATAATATGAATATGTATCCAGATAGAGACCTTTTCTTGTCTTTATCACCTTCGTAGTTTTAGTCAGTATAGCCCTACACAACTTGAGAACTCATTAATCCTTTTTATACACAAAAGAAATACCTATAATACATTTAATATATCTCAAAATCCACTAAGCACCGAAACAATGAGGTTTTCCAGGATTAGACATGTATATACTTGAAACACTCATTACATATGCCAAATCAGGTCATGTGTAAACCATGGAAAACATAACATATCTAAAAACACTAAGATATGGAAATATAGACATATATTTTATCTCTTAACTAGTGCTTGGACAATCATGCAAAGACAAATCAAAATATGCACCCAAAGGAATTTGGACAGTTTTAGCTTTAAGCATAGAAAATATTTTGATAACTTTTTCTAAATAAGGTCTTTGTGAAACATATATTTTACCAATTTTTTTATTTCTACTTATTTTTATGCCTAGTATCTTACTAACATTCCATATCAATATCAATAGTAGAAGATAAATCATAAGTAACAAGGTCCAAGTTACCATAGTTGAGAATAGGAGATATGTGTCTCCTTTCCTTATCTCTAGGTAGCTGATAATTTGAAAGATCATCAGGGTAACCATATGAATCAATAAGGGTCTCAACATCCTTATTTTCAGTAGTATCTATTTCTTTAGGATAAGGGATGAAAAATCCATCCACGTTAACCTCAAATATATCAACCTCAAATATATCAATATTAGATTGATGGATTGCACTTGCCTACATCTCAATTTGATCATCACTTACATGGCCATTGGAACCACTAATATCTTTATAAACTTGTTTTTCATTAAAAAAAATATCTCTATAAACAATGCATTTACTTAACCAATGGCACAAAGGTTTGTAACCTTGGACACCTTTAAGGTATCCTAAAAAATGCATTTTAGAGATCTAGGTTGTAGGTTTATATTCTCTATTATAACAATATTCAATGCAACCAAATGTCTTTAAATTAACATAGCTAACAGGGTGGTTAGACCACACTTGTTCAGGGGTCTTAAATTGTAAAGCAGAAGAGGAGCATCTATTGATAGATTGGCACCTATTTTCACATCATTAACCCAAAAGGATTTAGATATATCGGAGTAAGAAAGCATGCTCCTAACCTTTTCAAGGATTTCATATTCATATTTTCAACTAATCCATTTTTTTTGGGTGTTCTTGCTACAATATTATGCCTAAGAATGCCATTTTCTTTGCAAAAGGAATCAAAACGTTCATTACAAAATTCTAGGCCATTAGCTATCCTAAATTTTTTAATGCCATTTTCAGATTGCTTTCCAACTAGGTGTTTCCAATTCTTAAATGTATTAAAGGTTTCATCCTTTATTTAAAGAAAATATATCCAAACATTTCTAGAATGGTCATTAATTATGGATAGGAAATACATAGAGCTACCTATGGATTTTGTAGAAAAAGGCACCACAAATTTGAGTGAATATACTCTAAATTGTGATTAAAGGTATGAATGCCTTTTCCAAGCTTAAATCTTGTTTGTTTGTATGAATGTCTTTTCCAAGCTTAACACTTGTTTGTTTGCCTAAGACACAATGTTCACAAAACTTTAGATGCCTAAACGTATGTCTTCAAGAACACCCTGCTTAAACAAATACACTAGACCTTTTTCACTTACATTCCCTAATATGTTATGCCATAAAAAAGTCAAATCATCAGTTTGAATATAAGAAATAGAACAATTAATATTGTCTATTTTTTCTAAAAATTATATAAACCATTAACCCTATTTCCCTTAATGGCTACTAGTAAACTACTAATAACCTTCATAGTTCCCTTATCTATCCTAACAGAATAACCTAGGGAATCTAAGATTCCTGGTGATATTAAATTTCGTCTTAATTAGAGTACATACCTCACATATTTTAGAGTTTTAATAGACACATCATCTAGACTTTGTTCAACCTACCCAATCCTTTTTACCTAGAACTCGTAGTCATTTCCTAAGAGGACTCTACCTGCATTACAATCTTCTAGGTTGGTAAATCAATGTCTATTATGACTCACGTGGAAATTGCACCTTGAACTAAGACGTACTCACTCTTTGACCTTTCAAAGCTAATTGCTAGCACCTTTGAACTCTCATATCCCTCAGAAACTAAGTTAATATCACTATTAGTACTGGATCCCTCACCATCATGACTCTTCCCTTTTAACAAAGGGTAATATCTCATAAAGTTTCCCTTTTCTTATAGTAATAACACCTAACTAATGTTTTAGTCCTATTCTTTAGATTTCCCTTAGACTTACTAATACGCTGGTAAATACGTAAGTATACATAATCAAAATGTACAAGTGATAAGTAATTTAAGAACAAAAGTTATCAAACCTACTAAGATTGATATAATAGATACCACTATTTATTAGCTTATTAGTAAATTAATAAAGGGGTTTTAAAAATATTTTTAAATAAAAATAGAACATAAAATATTAATTAAAATACATCAGTACATAGATCAAGAGAAATATATGATTATGAAATCATCCATACAAAACTAGGCTATTATTTTAACAGTTATATCATGAATCAGTACTAGAACTATCATTGAGTTAACAGCTCTAGCTAAGGAAATCTAGGTACTAGTTGGCAATGACTTTCATACTACCTTTTCTTACTTTTAATTGAAGTAGAATACCATCATAAATCAAACCTAAATCAGAACAACCTAGTCATAGATTCTAGATAATTCATTCATCACATTACGTTCTAAAAAGGAGATAACAAAACTTCATAAGATCACATATAATTCTTAGTAGCCTTTAACAAAGGCATCAACTTTACTTGTCACAAAGTAACAAGTTACCACTTCGAATAAGAATATTAGAAAATGCCATAACTGACTAAATAAATAGAAATATATTTATCCCATGATACAATAGTAACATCTTAAACTAGTATTAAACATATATGTGTAGTAAACTAGTTAGCTACTCTAACTCATATATGCATAATCAAGGAATTTAAAAATAGAGTTAAACATGTCAAGATTCAATTCAAGGATTGAATTTGACAATCATCATAACATTTTATCAATAAATATCATAGTCTAGGGCATGAAAATTTCCCACAATCACATAAATAAATTAGCTAGGCATAATCATAATAAAAAATAATAGATAACAAAGAAGATAAAGAAGAAGAAACTATTAATTAATATCAATGGTTGATTTACAACTCCTTAATTGACTCTTTGATTTCCATCTTACTTTAGCCTTTAATTTCTATATAGAACTAAATACTTTTCATTAAATTTCTATATATATAGCCTTTAACTTAACTTGTAACTTTCTTGTCAATCCTAGCTATACATTTATAGTAAAATAGTTACAATATAATGATAATTAAAAATGATAATCCAACAAATAAGGAACAGTTTGGATAAAAATGTTCTTTAAGTCAAATTTTGGAATGCAAATCCATCTAAGTGAGCCATGGTGCAACTTTATTTCCAGTTTTATTGAAATTCGTATCGAGGTGATATCTTGTGGTGCGCCTTTAATTTTGACACTGTAATACTTTGAATCCTCTTTGATGTATATTGTGTAAATTTTTGCATTTAAATCCTTTATTATATAACAATTATACCCATGGTTTTGAGATTTAATTGGTCTTTTATCATTTGAATTTTTTAAGTCTAAAAATACTTGAAATACATAAAAACAAACATTATGATTCCCAAAATATAATTTATAAAATATTTAAGTTAAAATGTAATATTAAAACCTAATTCACTTAATTAATTATGATAAATCACAAGATATGCATATTTTTTAGGCACGTATCACTTACCCTTATTCCCCTTCTCTTTTCTATCAGAACTATCCCTTACATATAAAACATTTGATGTTTCAATGGTCTTCATTTCTAATCAAAGCGAATTCGGATTCCAGACACTGAAATTGGGTGAAATTAAATTGATACATTTTTTATATGAAATATGAAAATGATTTTTGACTAATTATTATTATAAATCATGATTGTTTAAGATGATTAAAATAACTTATGCTTTAGATTTTAATTATGATCTTAAAGGAGATTAAAAGTATGAGACATTTTTGTGTTATGTTTCATGTTGTTTTCTTTTATTTTTAAAAGTTAATTTTTGATTTTGTTGTAATATTAGTTTTTAAGTTGTTATTTTTATTGTTTCTTTTAATTTTTACATTTAGTTCAATGTTTGTGGGTATCATTACTGAAAACCCTCACGAGACTTAAACTCGTCTGCTAGGGCAACCTAGGGATTTAAAGGCTTGTTGCATATGCTAAATTCAACTGTGTCAATCCACATAAGTGATTTAGGATAGTTTAATTTTTACTTTTTATCACTTCTCTTGCTAAGAGACTAGTAAGAAGCTAGTTTGGGGTTGTGATGAGTGCTCAAAACGCACTAAAATTACCATGATTTTATTCACTTTAATTGATTAAAAAGATATATATTTATATGATTTTATCATATTTCTATATAAATCTGTCTTTTCTGAATCACGGGTATTTTTATTGTTTATTCAAATATTTTCGCTTAAAAAAGTAACTTAAAGACTCAGAAAAACACTGGAGGCAATACATCACAAATATATTCATAAAATAAATGAGGAAAAGTAAAAAAAATGAAAAATTCGGACAAAATGGGTCAAAAATGTCAAAAAGGATGAAATTGTGCATGCAGCCACCCAGCAGCGCCGACCAACGCGAGCAACATGCCCAGCCACACCGAGCCACGCGCGCGCATCGCCCAGTCCACGTGCGCCCATGCTTATCAACACCCAGTTTGCGCGTGCCACTACGCCCCACCTACCAACTAACGTCGGTTGACATCATCATTACCTACTACGCATTTCCTCCATTTTTAATCATTTTTTCACCCATTTTTTCTTCCTCTCCTCACCTATAAATTCCCTTATTCTCTTTATATCAAAACACACCTCAAAAACATCTTCTTCTTTCTTTCTTTCTCTCCATTTCTTAGTTTTAGAGTTCTTCTCTTTTTGAGAAGAACTAATTATGTTTTTGTAATTTATTTGCTTTTTTATTCAATAAATGGAAATGCAAATTCTATTTGGAGGTTTTCCAATAATAGGAATAACATCAAAGTACTATAAGGATTTTATTTTCTTTACAGTTATTTTTTATGTTTTATTCTTATATGTTATATTTAATTTGTCTGTGATTAAATTTAACTTTGCTGGCTATTTGTAAACATGATATAATAATAACGTTGTTATGCTTATGAAATATTAAATAGGTAAAAATCTCTAAAATGAATTGATTTTTTTTATTCAAGATTTTATATTAAGAATGTTAGAGAGAAATATATTATTTTTCATTACAAACTTAAATCTGAAAATTAGATTTTAAGGTTTAGTTATCTGGTCTGATTTAGAGTAGTGTCCTTTTATTTGTTGGTACAATCGCCCGCTAGTTAGAGTGAAGCTCTATTTCAAAAATATTTATAAGAATTATTATCTGAAAATGTATTAACAACATGTTTTTAGTAGTAGTTTAAAAACTTGAAAGTTAGTACTCGGATAATTAAATTCTTAAGTTTAATTTGGATACCTTGAATAAAGTTTAAATTGTCTAACCCCACTAAAGGTCGTATGTAAATGGTTCATTTTCAATCTCTTAGAAAAAGGAATTAATTTAATTTAAATGGTTCATTTTTCTCATTTCTTTTTGAATATATTTGTGATGTATTGCCTCCAGTATTTCTCTTTGAGTCTTTAAGTTACGTTTTTAAGCGAAAATACCTGAAAAACAATAAAAATACCCGTGATTCTGAAAAGAAAAAATTATATAAATATATGATAAAATCATATAAATATATATATATATATATATATATTTAATCAATTAATGTGCATAAAATCATGGTAATTTTAGTGCTTTTTGAGCACTCATCACCCCACCCATAGGTGTTAATTGATTTGTTTAGTTAACAAAAAATATCTAACCCCATCAAAGGTGGTATTCGTATAAAAAAGTGAGAATTAATAAATATCAATTTACATCTTTAATAACCTAAATAATATGAGCAAGCATAATTAACTTAGTTATTATATCCATAAATACTCCACTATTATAAAAGATAAAATTTGCATAAATGTTTATTTTTATATTATTAGATTAAAAACACAAAACCCCAAATATCGTGACAAGATGTTTAAGATTTAATTTCATTTTTAAAAGTTTGAATAATAAATTAAAAACCACATATATTCCTTCCTTAGATCGACCTTGGGAGTATACTTATCATTTTCTATGAAATGATTCATGCACTTGCAAGAGTTTTATAAATATAAAACCAAATTATTGGTAGGATCGGCGATGCTGGTTCTGTTCATCAAGTTTTTAGCGTTGTTGCCGAGGATGGAGACAAGTTTTTGGCACCATTTCTGGGGATGGAATCATGTTTTTGGCGATGTTGATTCTGCTCATTAATTGGTAATCCTTGATTTGTTCAATAATCATGCTTGGTACTATGACTCAGCTTCCATAGAATTGAGTAAAGATACAAAAGCAGTTGTTGAAATATAAGAGTTATAGCTACCTATTGGTTTCTTCTATTATTTTTTGTAATATTTAATAAAAACTAACAGTTTTAAACCTTGATAGGGCATGGAAGTTGTGGAACAAGTTTAAGGGCAATGCCCTTAAAAAATCTCATAAGCTTATATGAAAAAAGGTTATGGTATGTACAAGCGAATATTAATAATTTGATTAATTTTACTAGTAAATAATAAAGATGTTCAAATATGAAAAATCATGTACACTTGTTTTCTATAGGTTCCACAACAAAATAATGGAGTCATGTGTGGTTATTATGTCATGAAGTTTATGAGCGAAATCATCAAAAATATCAAAATTTCAATTGATGATGTGGTAATATCTTTTACCCATGTATAGAAAAGTTTTTATTATATTTGAGTTATTTTTTGTAAATATATGAAATTACATTCTTATTTTGATTTTAAATACATGTAGTTCTTTGGTTGGAACAAGACGGACTATGACTAGCAAACTTTTGATGATTTATGAGAGGAATGGGCAAAACACATGGTTCAAATTATATCATCACAAGAAGAATCGGGAGAAGATTCTGATGATCTTGAATAGCATATGACAACATAACGGTAATTTTTTTAATGATTTAATTTCTCGATTCTTGTGTCTGAAGTCCCTTGTTTGATGGATGTTTTGTTTGATAGATGTTTTGTTTGATAGATGGTTAGGTGCTCATGTATTTAGGGGAATGCATTGTTTTATGGACCTATTTTTTGCCCAAACTTTATCTCATCTCTCTTGCCTACTTTCCTTATGACAACATCATGGTAGAACTTTATTAATCATTTGTCTATAAATATGAAGTTATCTGGAATCTCTACTCGTATTTTTAATGCTATAATGACCTCTAAATATGAAGTCAGGTGTAACTCCTATTTTGTTACTTGGCTTGTATGAGTTTTGGTGCCCATAAACGTATTACAAAATTGTTCCATACGTTTAAGGGCACCAAAACTCATACAAGGGAAGTAACAAATCGGAGTTACACTTGATTTCATATTTAGATCTCATTATAGCATTAAAAATACCAGCTTGATTTCAAATAACTTCATATTTATAGACAAAAGATTAATAAAGTGCTTATATGAGTTTGAAGGGATAAGGTTATTATTATATCACTCGGATGTCACTGTGGTAATCTCTTTTGATGGTAATATTTATAATGATTTAATTTATCCATTCATATGTCTCTGAAGTTTAGATTGCTTGTTTGATGGATGTTACGTGCTCATGTATGTAGGGGAATGAATTGTTATATGGATCAGCTATTTTTTGCCCATTTCCTTGTCACAATGCTGGTGATTCTAAACCAACCAAGCTTGCTCGCACAATCCAATTACACTTTGACGACATTATTTTATTTGTAATTTAAGTTAACTATATATATATATATATATATACATTATTTGTTTTGTAATAAATTTAATTATCAAGTAATTAATTATATTTAAATTTTTAATTATTTGTATTATTATTTATATTTTGGTTTTTTTATGTTATATTGAATACAGGTTAGTAGAATGAAAAATGAGAAAAAAATAAAAAAAAATCAATACAGGTAAAGTCGGTTCAACGTGTGAATCGACTTTACACGTAGCATCGATTCACGCATTGAACCGACTTTAAATTTTAAGTGAGTCAATTAAAAACCGACTTAAATACTCCTTTTTGTATTAGTGGTCATAGAACTTAGGGGGAGTTTACAACACATTACACTTTTGCATTATTCTAATTTTACGCTGCACTATCTTTAGGAGGAATTTAGCTTCATTTCTTTGTGTAATGCTTTGTCCTTCTCATATGTCAAAAAGGGGGAGAGAATAATATGTTTTACGTCCATTTTTTTATTTTGTTATGCATATAGGGGGAGAACATATTTAATTAAGCTTGATTAGTATGAATGCATACTACATGATTAATCTTTACACTTCGCTTATTTTTATGTAAACTGAACTAATGTATAATGAGGCTTTCAAGCCAAGTTGTTTTTTGCTTTGCCTATGTCATTTCAGTTACTTACAAGATTTTCAAGTTGTAGCAAAGATAGATTCTCCGGACCATAGGATAGTTCCACTATGAAGTCTAGGAAATCATTGTATTTTATCTTATTCCTATAAATGTCATGTAGTGAGAGAGAGGTTTTGCCACAAGAAAAAACCAAAGGGAGAGTTTGTAAGGACTATGAGTGTTGGCTATTTTTATGGACAAAATATTTATATGTGAATTTGTTTTTAGGCCTACTATAAAGTCTATCAAGAAAATCCAAACAAATGCTCGAGTCCAAATAATTGTACTTCAGGTATATCTTTGATAACTACGACACATAAGATTACATTTATGTATTTAATAGCACATGCTTATAAATCTGAAATTATTTTTAGCGTTAAAATATGGAATAAGATATGCTAAAATATTAGAAAAGATATACTCTAAATTATAGCTTAAATCTTTAGTCTAAAATATAACATAAAATATACTTTAAAAGAATTCTTTTTAAATAGGAATCTTCATAATTAATGAGTCTATTTTAAAAGAACTCTTCTTTAAATACAAGTCTTCTTAATTAGTGAGTATTACTAATCCTATTTGTAATAGAAAATATATTTATCAATCATATAGGAGTTTTCTTAATTAATGAGTATTATTAATCCTATTTGTAATAGAAAAGATATTTATCAATTATATAGGATTAAGAGTTTTAATTTTTCCTATAAATAAAACTCATTGCTCATTGTTTCAATCAACCACACAAAGCATTATTCTATTCTTCTTAATTTCTCTCTCTTATTTTACAAATATACGATCATAATTTTTTAGGCTTATTTATTTAGATAATCTATCAAATATTAGTGGTTATGTTTGATTGATTAATAAGCCTAATTAATTTATGATATTTTGATAATATGTTCTTATGGCTTCTTCTTTATTTTTGTTCTTAAATTGTTAGATAAAATAATTGTTTTTGTCATATCATAGTTATTTGATTTGATTATTAATATTTAAAAAGTAATTTTTATTGAACTTGTGCTTGATCTGTTTGCTCTAGGATTTACTAGTTGATTTGATTTAAGTGGTGTATGTTTTGAATCCTCTAGTTAAGATTATTCATTATTAAATTTGTTCTAGAATACAAATGGATATTTGTGTTTTTGTGCTAACTACTTTGTAGTTAATTTGGTAAGGTATTTGATTAGTGGGAAGATTATTAGAACGTTGGTCTAAAAAAAACTCACATTAATATTGGAAACTATGAAAATAGAGCAGGAGCTCGTAAGTAAGGTATATTGGGGCTGTATCATAGGAAGGATAACATAAGACCGAGTTTGTACTTTAACATTTGTTTTTCATAGTAGAAAGTTAGGTGGTCTAATGGACCAGTGGTTTTCCTCTTAGGTCATGGTTGTGGCCTAGGTTGTTTCCACCTAAAAATATCGTGTGTTATTCTTTTATTTCTGCACTTTATTTTTACACACGATTGCTTATCTGTCTGTTTTGTTTAGGTTATTAAATTATAAATTGGTAAAAATTAAAAATAACTTATTCACCTCTTCTAAGTTAATTAGGTCTATATCTTATAAACTTTCAAGATAGAATGAAATATATGCATAGTGCTCACACTAGAGGAGCCAATTTTTGGGTTACGACATTGCCTCTTTTTTTAGAATAGCTTTGTAGTTCTCTCCAAGTTTGAATCCAAGAATTCTTACCTAATATAGTGCTCTTATTCCCACAAATTGAAATTTATCATCTCCTAAGCCAAATATAAATAACATTTTTGTCATTTGTATCAAACACATTTGGGCATGTCAAAAATTTCAAATTAAAATTTCAATTACAAAAATGTGGGTTGTGTTATATTTATAAAAAAAAATGATCATGGAGTTCTTTTCTTCCAACTTTAGAAATTGTTTGATTCTTTTATTTAAAAAATGTGTTTTTAAGTCTGTTTTGTGTGTGAAAATATATTAGATAATAACAAAGATAACTTTCTAATTATTTTTTTATTAAATAGTACAGGTAAAACATATTTGTTTGTAATTTAACTTTTGATAGACATATGTCTAATGAGATAATCTTTAAATAAAATAATTAGTCAAATATGTTAACAAATCTTTCTATCACTTATATTAAATTTTAATTATCTAATATGTAACTTTAAATATATAGTAAAAATTTTGTGTATAATTTATTAAAAAAAAATTTTAAAAATTGAGCAATATATTTTAATTAAATATTAAAAAATATAAACATGTATGTAATATATATATTATTTTATTATATTTAATAGAAAATTAGATTAAAAAAAAACAAACTATATCATTTATCTAATACCTTTTTTACAAATAAATAAAATTAAATGACACATTTTTCATAAACAAATAGACTAAATAATACCTTTGACCTAAACAAAATGAACATTTAAAAACTTCCTTCTAAAAAATACAACTAACATAATTATGTTTATAAGAACAAGAGATTTGCTAAGAATATTTAATTTATTCATATGATTTAACTTTTAATAGTTGTTAAAAAATATTTTTTTTAACATTATAAAAATATATGTGCAGTATGTTTTTAAATATAAAAAATATTATTTTTTATATGATGCAAAAAAATAACTTATATACACAAATATGTATTAAAAATAAAATTTTATTTATAAAAAATTCTTTTATAATGTAATTAAATTTAAATTCTTACCTAAAATTATTTAAGCTAAAATTATTTAATTAATTTTTTTTAAATATACATAAAAAAAATATGAAAAATGTTATAAAAATTTAGAATAATTATATATATAATAAAGTTGTATCTTTATTAATACGTATATTTTTTATTTGGTGTTATATATAAAATATATTATTAAATTAAATAATATCTGTATTAATTAATAAAAAAATTATTATATTTTAAGATAGGAATAGAATATAGATAAGGTAATAATGAAAAAATATAAATTATTTTAAAAGATTATATATATATATATATATATATATATATATATCCGTATTAATAATTTTAATATTTTAAAATATTTTAACAGATACGTCATAATTCAAGTACTTAAAAAAATTTAAAAGTAAATAAATAGTACAAATATAGTATAAATTACAACAAAAAAAACATTTTCAAAATAAATAGATCACGTGATGGAGTTATGGAGAGACATATACGGCGGATTAGAGAGAGCACGGGGCTCAATGACAACAATTATAGAGAAGCTTTTCGTGGAAAATCAATGCCTACCTTCTTTCTCGGAATAAAGAGAGCTGGCGTGTTTCCTCAAACCCGAGATCTCTTATCCTTTAGGTCACACTTCACTTCCTTCTACCCTAATTATTTTAGAAATATGCTTTTTCTGACCAACTTTATCCGGAATTCAAAATAAATGTTAGAAAATTATTGATATAAATATATATGGGCTAAATTTTTATAACACGTGTTTTTTATTTTTAAAAAATAAATAATTTATTAAAATAAAATTTGAAAAAACTTTAATTTTAAAATTATTTTATATTAATTAGTGTCTTCGTGTTATTACCATATAATTTTTTTTTAATGATATAACATAATATATGAATTGTTTATTAGGAAATTATAAATAATTATATTTTATTATTATTAATGTTAGAGAACGTTGGATATTATTTATTATAAAAAAAATTCTACATTTTTTAAAATACTAAATCCATCAATTCTTTAATAATATCCATTTATTTTTCAATTAATAGACATATAATTCAATTAAGCATATAATAAATATGAGATTTGAATGTTAGTTAACAGTTATGAATATTGTAGTTATTTATATAACTATTCTCTCTTTTGTAATACGTATGTTCGTTATCTTAAAATTCAAAACTTATTTTATTTATACGTTTGTTTTACTCATATTTTAAACATAAACGTTTTAATCCCGTAGATAATTTTAAATTTTCTATTTTATTTAAAGTTTTTCTAAAATATATTTTAATTCTACGGATTCAAATTAAATGTGTAATTGTGAGTAAGTTTTGATATATTTTAGATAAATATATTTGAATTATTTTCTCTAATACATAAATTTTTATTTCATTTACATTAAATTTTTTTAATTAATGCTCGTTAGGTAAAAGAAATTAGGTAATATAAAATAATCATAATTTATTTATTAATTATTTAATATGATATAACTTAATAATAAAAAGAAGTTATGCGTAAATGAAATAATAAAATAAAGTAGTTTTGTATATAGAAAAAAAATTATGTGATGTAAAATAATCATAATTTTAGTACTTTAGAAGCTCTTTAATTTTATTTTTTTTATATCAAACATCACTTAGTGTTGTACAAAATTTTCACAATTTTTTTAATGTTTAATAAATTCTTTTTAACAAGAAAAAATTAATTTATAAAAATATTTAAAATCTCATCTCTTTTTTGTCTTAAGCAACAAAAACCCTAGAAATGCTACTAACAACACAACACAATTGTTTTTATTAATAATATTTTTATTTAATCATATTAACAAAAATATTAATTAGTTATAGGTTGAAGTAGCCATTATTGTATTTTTATTATAATGTTAATAACAATAGTTGTGAAAATATTATAATTCATTATTTATTATATTTAATATATAATTAAGTTTTAATTTAGTTATTATTAATAGAATCATCACAAATACTTGTGAAAATAATAATTAATTTGTATCAATATTTTCATGCGCAATTGAATAGCTTGAAATTAGTGTTAACTTAAATAAATAACCTTCATTTAATAAATAACCTTCCATAATATTTAATAATTAACTCTAATGATACCGCTTGATTTTTTTTATTTTTTTTTGTTTTGCTACATCGATTTAATAAAATTTTGAGTAGTGTTATTATCAGATTAAAGAGAATGATACTTTAAATTTACTTTATCATTTTTTTTTGTCTTAATGAGAACAGTCACCTAAATTTTATTTCTTAATGAGAACAGTCACCTAAATTTTATTTCTTAATGAGAACAGTCACCTAAATTTTATTTCAAATATTATCATTATCATTATCATCATCATCATCATCATTATTATTATTGTTGTTATTATTATTATTATTATTATTTTTTAAAAAGAGAGACAGTTAAGACTATGCATAGTAAATTAGGAGTTAGCTTCGATAATCTCCATAGGAATGAGATATATTGGAATGACTCCTCTAAAACTAATTAATGGTTATAACTGTCGGGTCTTAATAGCTAGGTATATCTAAATGCAAAAAAATATACAAAATAAGTCTTAATAAAATTAATAATTGGATTTTTCTTTGTAAACATTTCAATATATAAAAAAAAAGATTATGGAATGATGGTTCATCCTGCTGTATAAATACTAAGAATTTATGATGCTATAAATATATGAATATTAAAACTAAATTCGTGCAATTAAATAAATTGGATGCCCAATGAATTAAAGTGTGAGCTCAGAAGTTTATATATTGTCAAATTTGTAGTCAGAAGGAAAGGCCAAGATTTCTACCAGACCAGTTCAGATGAAGAAGTTTTCAAAAAATCAATTGCACAATGTATAGCTCGAACATATTCATTAGTAATTATGAAACCAATACCAACTTTTTCATTTGACCAAGCCACATCAAAGAATTTTTAAAGCTCTCGGAGGAGGAGCTTGCCATGTCGAAGGAATGATAATAGAGATAGCATTGATGTTGTCTAGAGGCTTGATATAAGAGAAGGTTTCAAGTAGAGCTTTAAATTCCTCAATTCTTGAAAATAATCTATTTAGAATAGATCTAACATCAATAACTGAGTTTCTGAATAGCCCTTCATTTCCCACCACTAAAAGCATTAAGATAGATAATAAAAAGAGAGTTTTGGTTTTATAAAGTAAAAAATTAAATTTAACAATTAAATATTAATAAAATTAAAATTAAAATATAAAAATATAATAAAGATTTAATATAAGAACTTTAGCATGATCATTCTCGATAGTAATTTGTATTATAAATTAACAAAAATATATCTTATTATCATATTCTTTAAATAAAATATTATAGATTTTATTAAATATTACGATTGATATTTAGTGTTTTAAAATTACTTATAATCAAATATAACATTAATTATTAATAACAAATAATAAATTAAGAAAATTATTCATAAAACAATAAAAAAAAGAAAATAATTCTTAAGATAATTAATCTTTTTAACTTCTTTAATTATTTCTTCAATTATATTCTTCTCGATTATTATCTCTAATTTAATTATATAATTTTTATATTTTTTTCTTAATTTTTATATAATTCTGAAACTGTTTGTATTTTATGATGAGTTATTTTATATTTATATAGATAAAATTGATATGTTCTCGAGTTGTATTAAAAACTGATGGATAACAATTCGAGCTTATAACAATTCAAGCGTAAAATGATACGCGAAATAGAGATACGTTGGTGATCAAAAATTGCGCGGTCAAGAAATATATATATATGCCGTGTGTAGGGACACATGTCATGCATTGGAATTAAGAGTGAGCACTAGTGTGGTACTCAACGTAATTTATATTGGTTTTCTAAATGCATCCATGTTCTTTTCTAAGTTAGTATATCTATAAAATAAAATCATAAAAAAGTATAAAAATCTAAAAAATTCTTTTCAATAAATACAAAATAAATAATTTTAACTCATTATAATAATAAAATATATATAAATATAAAAGAATAAACATCTAAAACAAATTATATAAAATAACACTTATCAAACTCCTCCATACCTATTCTTTGTTAGTCCTTAAACAAACTATCTTTAGTTATCTCTTTGTTATAACTACTATACAATAATAATGCTCAAAGTATGTGTATGATTGGTATCAATTAATAATAGTCAAATCATTTAACATAAACAAGTTGAAACGTTATTCCTCCCCACAAAATATCACTATTCTTTTTTAGGATTGAATTAGATACCACAAGTTTTTTCTTTAAAATTGTATCTTCAATCACCAAACGTATTTCTTAAAATCAAAAGATCTTTCATTTGAGAAAAATTATCATAAAATTGCATTCACTTAGGAACTAGGTCAAGACTCTATCACCATTCATTATCCTCTTTGACTTAATATTATTTAGCTAATTTTATCACAGATACTCAAAAACAAAGAGAGAATATGTGATTAATTACAAGCTTGTCTATTAATCCTAACTATCCTAAGAATCCAATAAGCAAATACTAAAAACGAAAAAATTTATGCTACATAGAGCATATCAATCCTAAAACATGTTAAACTTATAAAGCATTAAAATATAAAGTTAGTGATGTGTTAACACTCTCTCACATCTAATTCTTATATTATCCTTAATGCAAGTGCATGTATATATGTAATGTAAAAAGATAAGTAAAAAGGGAGTAGTAAAACAAATCTAGTGGGTTGCCTCCCACAAAGCGCTTAGTTTAACGTCCTTAGCTAAATGTTGTCTCATGTGTTTCTTTAACCATTCAAATCTGTTGGTTTGTGTAGAGTCACCTCCTCTATATTAATTGGTGCAAAAGGTTCGTAGTATGTCTCCAATCTGTGTCCATTAACTTTGAATTATTCATCGGTACTTGGGCTTCATATTTCAATTGCACTATGAGAGAAAATATTAGTGTTCAATAAGAAAGTAACTTACCTAGAAATAATTTAAGGCATGAATGTCATAAAAGGACTTTATCGCTAACCGTAAAATCTTTCCTCAATATTATACTATCATGGAACACATTTATTTTATCTTTGTAAACTTTTGAACTTTCAAGGAATCATTTCTAATTTCCTCTAGCTCATTCATTTGTAATTTTTGGTGTCTTTTGGCTTCATCTAACTCCATGTTACATTATTTTTCCACCCAAAATACTCGATGCTCTAACTCAACTGGTATATGATAAGGTTTACCATACACCAATCGAAATGGCGACATCTTAATTGGCATTTTATATACAGTTCTATATGCAAATAATGCATAATCTAGTTTCAAGCTCCAGTACTTTCTATTGGGTTTTATTGACTTTTCAAGGATGAACTTGATCTCTCTATTGGACATTTTAGCTTGTCCACTTGTTTGTGAGTGATAAGGGATAGCGATTTTATGGTTGACATCATAATTTTTAATTATGACCCAAAAAGTCCTATTGTAAAAATGTAGTCCACCATCGTTGATGATAACTCTTAGTGTTCCAAACCTTCTTATCAATTGATCTAGGAAATGTTTCCAAAGGTAAGGGTATTTCCACATATATTGTTTAGAAACCATCTCGAGTTTGAATTTGATAGCTTGTGATAAATCTTGTGGGAACTTTTAGTGACCAAGTAATTCACTATATCAGCATACTAAGGAGTAAATATTGTGGTCTCAAGTAGTTACTCATCTGGAAATTCCTCTCTTATTGGAAGTGATTCCTCTTTTCGAATTAATATACTGAGGTGATCTGCTACTATATTTTCACTTTCTTTTTTATCTTTGATTTCAAGGTCAAATTCTTGTGAAAGAAGAATCCATATTATTAGCCTTGGTTTGTCATCTTTATTTCTAATTAAGTATCCAAGAGCTATATGATTATAGAAAACAATTACTTTAGTTCCAATTATATATGATCGAAATTTTTCTAAAGCAAAAATCATAGCTAAAATTTCTTTCTTTATTGTGAAGTAATTGAGTTAGGCATCATTTAAAGTCTATAATGCAAAATATATGACATTTGGTAGCTTGCCAACTCTTTTTCCCAAAACATCTCCAACCGTGTAGTTACTTGCATCACACATCAACTCAAATAGTAGATTCCAATCAAGTGGGTTAATGATAGCTGATGTGGTTAAAAGTTATTTCAATCTATTAAATGCTTTAAGGCACTCTTCATTGAAAACAAATATCACATATTTTTGGAATAACTAACATAAAGATCTTACTATTTTTGAGAAATCCTCTATAAATCTTTGCTAGAATCCTGAATAACCAAGAAAAGAACAAACTTCCCTCACACAAGTGGGGGTGGTAAGAAATGAATAAGATCTATCTTATATTTGTCAAAGTATATTCCCTTAGATGATATTACATGCCCTAAAATTGTACCTTTATCTACTATAAAATGACATTTTTTTCTAATTAAGTACAAGGTTAGTTGCTATGTATCTCTCTAGAATTAATGTAAGGTTACTAGGTAGTTATGAAATGAATTTTCATATATAGTAAAATCATCCATAAACACTTCTATAATACTCACTTTGTCATTGGAATATTTACTTATCATACATCTCTAGAAGGTGGCGACGATAATACAAAGGTCAAATGGCATTCATATATAAGAAAAGGTTCCAAAGGGGCAAGCGATTGTTGTCTTTTCTTGGTCTTTTGGTGTAATGACGATTTGATTATACCCTGAAAAATGATCAAGAAGATAATAGTGAGTATGGCCTACTAAATGCTCAAGTATTTGATCAATAAAAAGTAAAGGAAAATTATCTTTGAGAATCATAGAGTTGAGCTATTGAAAATTAATGCAAATTCGCCACCGATTTGGAGTCAGGTAGGAATCAAATCATTATTGTCATTCTTCACCAATGTAACTCTTAACTTATTTGGAATCACTTAGACTAGGCTAACTCACTTGCTATCTGAAATTGGAAAAATTACACTCACTTCCAATATCTTGATAACCTTTTTCTTATCCACTTCCATCACTGGCTTATTCAATCACCTTTATGGTTCTCTTGTTGGTTTGGCCGCATTTTCAATTAATATTTATTGAATGCACATAGAGGCGCTAATTCCCTTAATGTCGACAATTGTCCACCTAATTGTTGTTTTATATTCTCTTAAATCACAGCTAAAGCTCTCCTCTTTAATAGCTAAAAGCCTAGATGATATAATCATGGGAAATGTGTCTCCATATCTTAAGTATACATATTTGAGATGTTCTAGCAGAGGTTTGGGCTCCAAGATGGGTACCTACATAATGGAAGGAAAAAGTTTATCATTAGAAATAAAAAAAAAAAGAAATATAGGAAAGATTGTACATTGAGATTATCTATAGAGAAGAGTCAAGAAATGTGACAATCTTCTTCAATTCCTCTACTCTATCAATATCACATTCTTCATCACTTAAATTTTTTATTTTCATATTGTCTCTTATGGTAACCTCCAATAGGTCTATACTTTCAATATCAATCACTTGTTGCACTAACGAGTCAAGTATATCAATAGAAAAACAAGAATTATAATCACTAGGGTACTTCATCGCTTTAAAGATATTGAAATGAATAACCTCACCATCAAACTCCATATTTAGTGTTATGCACACCTATCTTTATTCGGATGGTTTTCATGAATGGTCTATCCAAAAGCAAGTGTGTGGACTTAATAGTTGAGTCATCTCTCATATTAAGCATACAAAAATCGATCAGGAATATAAGCTCATTAACCTACACCAAAACATCTTCCAAAACTCATTTTGGATAAGCATTAGATCGATCGATGAGTTGGATAGATACACCAGTTTCTTTAAGCGGATCAAGATTTAAAGTAGGATAAATTGAATAAGACATAACATTGATTGAAGCTCCTATATCTAGCATAGCCCTTTCAAATTTAGTGTTACCTATAACACTTGGTATAGTAAAACTACTTGAATCCTTACATTTTTGTGGAAGTTTCCTTTGTAAGACTACTGACACATTCTCTCTTATATTCATCACTTCATTTCCTTTGAGCTTCCTCTTTTTGGTGCACAATTCCTTTAAATATTTAACATAGTGTGGCACTTACTTGATGGCATCCAATAGTGAAATATTACATTGTACTTTTTGAAAAGTTTCTAAGACTTCATGCTCGTGCACCTCATTCTTGGATTTGGCAAGCCGACTAGGAAAAGTAATAGGGGCTCATAAGTGGAAATTGGAACATTAGATTGTACCTTAGGTGGTTTTTTTGCTTCCTTCTTATCGGTTGTCTTGTTTTTCACTTTACCAAAATTGTTTGATTGTTCTTGAATTAGCTCATTCTTAGTCTCATTTTCTTTGGTTTGTTCCTCATGAGTTTCTTCAAGATATTTACCGCTTCTCAATGACATATCATTGGTATTTTTTCCAATAATTGACCATTGGTTTAGAGGAAAGTTTACTAAATCTTTGTACTTCTAGTTTACCAATAGTAGTAGCTAACTGCCTGAATCTATTTTCAAGGTTCTTAATAGTAGATTTTGGGTCTTATTGAAACTTGAGTGATTCTTTTCAGAACTTTATAGTATCTTGTTAGAATTGAGTAGTGTTGAATACTATCATATTTACCAATTCTTCTTGAGAAAGAAGGGGATTTTATGGTCTTACTAGGGGTAGCTGCTTGATTACCTCTAGAATAACTAAATTTGGGATGATCTCTCTAACTAGGATTGTAAGTGTTAAATTAGGGATCATACTTTTACCTATATTATCCTTGGCATCCTTCTATAGTAGTTTCTTGTTCAACACTAGGACCTTGAATAGTAGGACACATATATGTTGGGTGTGTATGGAGTATAGATTCCACAAGCTTGAACTTGTCTGATTACTAGTTATTGCATAATTGAAGTGAGGGTGCTTAGTCATTATTCAATATTATTAGAAACTCTCACTTCATTTACCTTTTGTGGTGGGTTGGAATGAGTACCAAACTGTTGAAGATTTGCAACCATAGTAGCGATCAAATTTCTTACAGTTTTAGGAGTCTTATTAACCAAAGCTCCACTACTTGATGCATCTATCATGCTTCCATCCATAGGTATCAATCCATTATAGAAGTATTGAATTAAGTGCTACTCACTTATTTGATGATGAAGGAAATTTCTTGAACCGTACCCAATACTTATATAATTTCTCCCTTTGTACTATTGAAGACCACAAATTTCTTTTCTAATTAGAATGACACTGGAAGCTGGAAAATATTTCTCTAAGAAGAGCTACTTCATCTCATTCTAAATATTTATTATCCCAGATTATAAGCAATACAATCACTCTTTAGTGCTATATGCTATAGAGAATGAGAATACTCTATGTTTTACTTGTTCTTCAGTAATCCCGTTAGGTTTCATACTAGAACAAACCATATGAAATTATTTTAGATATTTGTTTGGATCCTCACTACCTAGACCTTGAAAAGTAGGCGAGAGATAAATCATGACACACTTCAATTTAAGAGCATCATTGTATTGAATGCATAATGGTCATTGATCTAAAGTCGTTGCTTCCATCTCCCTAAGAGTTTGATTGGAATTATTCACAACTATTTCTACGTGAATAGAATGGTCTGAATCTTCAAATGAGTCACTTGAACTTCAAAGATCTGTCTGAATTTTTTGTTCAAGAAATTGTGGATTTGATCTTAGATTGTAGTGTGGGTTCATTCACTATAACTATGAAAAATGAATAAAAATTATAAACAAATTAAGTAAGAATAAAACATAAATAAATATAAATAAACCAAAATAAAAACAAAAATAAAGAAAATATTTAAAAAAAATTAATGTTTTTTAATTTTTTTAATTGTTTTGAAATTTTCTATTATTTTCAATTTTACCATACATTTTTTTATTTATTTTAATATTTAAAAAAAATTTAAAAAGTTTTGTTATTTTTATTTTTATTTTTATTATAATTTGTTTTTCTTTTTTATATAAAATAAATAA
Source organism: Hippophae gyantsensis (assembly GCA_030763125.1). Classification (NCBI taxonomy): domain Eukaryota; kingdom Viridiplantae; phylum Streptophyta; class Magnoliopsida; order Rosales; family Elaeagnaceae; genus Hippophae; species Hippophae gyantsensis. Next base: position 15,660,236 of record CM061036.1, read on the forward strand.
ATAGTAAATAAGAGTTAATTTAACGAATATCCCTATCAACGATGTTAAAAATTGATGTAATTTAAATAAATAGTCAATTTAAACTTTATTTTAAATTGTTTAAGATATTATAAATTAGTTAGTAGGTAAAGGTCACTCCTAGAGGGGATTTTTTGAATTAATTCCTATTTATTCAAAAGGGAGTGTTTAGTTTTTTAAATGCAAATTAAATCTATCAATTGAATATTGATAAAGGTAAAAATAAAATATAAATTTTTGATAAAGTTTCAAATAAAAGAACGATTACAAGATCATTTTCTAACACAAACATGTATTACAAATCAACAAAAGTATATCATATTCTTTTATTTTTTGATTATATCGACTTAGAGAAATTTACAAACACAAAAATCTCTATCCATTCTTAGAAATTCGTTGAACTAAATAAGCTCTTAATGTGAAAACAAAATTGTTATCAAAGTAATATATTTTCTATAGAATTAAATATATTTTTTTATTTTCTATAGAATTAAATATATTTTTTTATTTTCTATTGAATTAAATATATTTTTAGTCCCTATTCCTTTAGCCATAGAACCATTTAGTCATTATTCTTTCAAATGGAACAATTTAATCTCTATTCTCTTAACCATATAAGTACTATAAATGTTACTTATTTTCATGGATAAAATATTTACATATAAATTTATTTTTAAACTTGATATTAAATCTATCAACTAAAATCGAAAAAACATCAAAATGTTATATAGTTTTACTTCAGTTATATCTTTTATAATGATCACAGATAGGATTGCACATGTATATTTAATAATATATATTTATAAATTGAAATTATTTTTGGTACGAAAATATTTATTTAAAATTGAATTAATTTATGAAATTATCAATTCATAATTTCTTAAATATGTTTCAATAGGATGTACTAAAAATAACCTTTTTATATTATTAAAGCTTTTTAATGGACTTTAAATAATTTAACCCTAATGCTACTACGTTTTTATTATCACCTATGTATATATATTATTGCTAAACCTAAGTGGGGTGTCCGAAAAGATTAAAGGAAATCTTATTATCATCTACATCGTTAGAGAACATAGGCGGCAGCTAAGCTTAAATTATTAGGTGTGTGGATTATTGTATTTTGATTATTTGGTATGCCGTTCTGCGTATAAATCATTTCCAGCCAATATGTTCTAAAAATAATAATAAAAAACTGAAGACGAGAGACCCAAAGCTTGGTCAAAATATAGGTAATATATATTCATGCGGAGTGATTCATGTTAATGATTATTTTTTTAATTTTTTATATTTATTAATCTATTTATTCATATTTTTCATATTCATATGACTTATTTGGTGATTAAAATCTTGCATATTTAAATCAAATAATTGTATGAATGATTATAATTATTTAATTTAATTATTAAATTTTAAAGAATCTATTTTTATTGAGTTTGTGATTAATCTTTTTATTCTAAGTTTTGCTAGTGATTTGATTTAAATGACATATGTTTTGAATGGAGTGACATATATTTTGAATCATTCAGTTATGATTATTCATTATTAAATTCATTCTAGAACACACACATACATTTATATTTTTATACCAACTCTTTTGCAGTTGATCAATGAATGTATCTGATTGGTAGGAAACTTATTAAAATATTAGTCTAGAAATCGTTCACGATAATATTAGAAACTATGAAAACAAAGCAGAGGCTCGTAAGTATGGTACATTGGGGAAGTATCCTAGGGAGGGTAATATAAGACCGAGTTTGTACTTGAACTTTTGATTTTCATAGTGGAAAGTTAGGTGGTCCGGTGGTTTTTCTCTTAGGTCATGATGTTGGCCTAGATTGTTTCCACCTAAAAACATCGTGTGTTATTCTTTCATTTTTACACTTTATTTTTACACGCGATTGCATGCTTAGTCACTTTCTTTAGGTTATTTAAATTATAAATTGATAAAAATTAAAAATAATCTATTTACCCCCTTTAGATTAATTAGATCCGTGTTTTATAAACTTTCAATTAGTATCAGAGAAAACACTAGACATACTTAGTGAGTTTTATCCTTAAGGACACACACTCCTACTTATGGACCAAATTTAAGAAGGTGGGTCATTTGTTAGAACTCTACTCTTTGATAGGTATTATTACCCTTACTAGAAGACTCGCATGCAAGCCTTTCTTAGACAAGATGAAAGAGTCTGGGATTCTATTCTTGATGGTCGAGAACCTCCTTCGGTAATGGAAGATGGTGTAACAATCATAAATCCAAGAAGTGACTGGACCACTTAATAACACATTCTTAGTCGGGTAAACCAAGAAGGTCTAAGCCAATCTTTGCTACAGTGTCGATGGATGAGTTTCGTCACATCTTCGACTGTGAGATTGCTAAAGATGCATTTGCTCTTACTCATGAGGGAACTTTCCAAGTGAAACAAACAAAATTGAGATTTCTAACATCTTAGTTTGATTCCATTAAAATGAGAAACACTGAAACTTTTGGTCAATTCTATGCTCATTTTTGTGATATCACTAATGCTTGTTCTAACATTGGTAAGAAAATTCTACAACTTATACAAGTATGTAAACTTCTAAGCTCCTTAATAGCAGACTACAAGATGAAAATTACAGTGATAGAGGAAAGTAAGAAGTGGACACACTAAACATTGATGGACTTGTCAAGTCAATCCAAACCTATGGCTTACTCTAGATTCACCTAAGAAAAACAAGAATGTGGAATTTAAAAGCTCTAAAAAGGATATATCTGATAGTGATGAGGATATGAATGATGAGTCACTAGTCTTACTATCACGAAAATTTAAGAAGTTACTAAAAAAAGGGTCAACAATCCTCAAGGAAAATCAAGCCTTCTAGCTCTTATGGTAAGAAAACTGAGCCCACTAGTCCTCAATGCTTTACTTGTGGGGATTTGGTCATATTTATATAGAATATGAGAATAATAAAAAGAAAATTAGAAAAGATTTTAATGCTACACTCAATGACACAGAAAATGAGCAGGATAATTCTAGTAACTTAGAGGATGATGACACTAACTATCATGCCTTCACCGCAACTACAAAAGCACGCCACAATGACTTTGACTCTAACTCAAATGAAGAAAATGAGGTAAACTCTTCTCTCTTACTGCCTAAGTTTAATGTATCGAATTACAATGAACTATTCATGGATTTTCTAGGTGCCAGGAAAGAGAGAGATAAACTACTCGTTGAAGTAACTAAACTTAATGATATCATCAATTTTCACAAAACAAATTCTTCTAGCCTAGGGAAAGATAAGAAGGAATTGTCTAAATATTTTAATGCCCTGAATCTAATCTTGCAGAAACTAATGAGGAAAACAAAAAACTTAGGCAAGAACTTAGTATTGCTAAAGAGACGGTGAGGAATTTGATCATAAGTGATAAAAAATTGACCAAAGTCCTAGGCTATGGAAAGACACATGAAGATAAGAGAGGTCTTGATACATAGATTAATAGTCAACACCTTCATCATCTAAAACTAAATTTGTAAAACCCATCGTTGCTCTAGTAGGGAAGGTAATTTTTGCACCTTATCACTTTGAGCAAATTCATTTTGTTCCTGTCTGTCATCATCATGGTAGGAAAGGTCATATAAGACCAAAATTTAGATTTTTAATGAATGCTCCTGAACTAAATGATTCTTTCCATATTTCATATAGTAGGATCCACAAGCATCATCCATTTATGCATGTTACATCATATTCAAGGATGAATAGAAATTATAATAATGTATTCAAAAGTTATACTAGGAAGCATGAAGTCTTAGGTTCAAAGAGGCAAGTAGAATTCAATACTTCTAATGCTAAAACTCATTATCATCATCCTACTATACATACTACACCCTTATTTGATATAGAGAAATCAAAATGCAAGAAAATTTGGGTTAGGAAATATTGTTTTCTTTTCGATCACTTGATCGTCTTTTATTCTTTCATCTAGGTATTTTTCTTAGAGTGCTTAAATAACCCTAGGTGACCAATATCTATTTTCTTTATTTTATTTATTAGTTAAACTTACAAAAAAATGAGAGAGAAGTAGAATCCTTATTTTCTCAAAAAGGTATTAGACTTATTCAACACTTACAAACATATAACCTTATTTTTAGTAACTTAACTCATTTTGATATTTATTGTATAAATTATTCTACAGTTTTGACTTATGCATACACATATTATTGTACATGTGATGATCAATGTTGACATGAATTTATTCACACACTCATGAACACACATATATATATGCTATGCTTAAAGTTTATGAGTTCTCTTGAAAGACTCTAGGACTTCAACTGATCTTGATTGTAAAATTGTGTTGAGTTTTATTTCTTGCTTTCTAAAATTTTACTGTATGAAGGTACCTAGTATTGAGAGGGCTACCTACTATGTTGTGTAAAGCTACTGTAGGGAACGGAGAAGGCTACCTCATAACTAGTGTGAAAGTCATCATACTAGGCATATGGCTCGTGTAGAAAAAAAATTGTGCAAGAAACAACTACTTATAAAACTTATACTTGACATGCACAAAAAAAGAGCTAAGAGAGGTTAAAAATAATAGAAATAAAAAATAAAAAAATCATCTGCCTCATTTATAAAATAAAGATAAAAAATTTAAGTCCTCGTTTGGCAAATATATTTTATTTTGCGAGATTGAAGACTCAATTATAATTTTACATGATAAATGATATTTTTTCTTTTAAATATTTCGTGATTGATCATAAATGACTTAATTGGCATATTTTTAGAGTTTAAACATATATACTGATTTTTAAGTAAATGTCAATATGTCATTATATGTACGAAGTATGCTTGTATGTCTTTTCTACTCTACTTGATTACATAATATATAATCAAAATTTGAGTTAAAAAGAAATGATGTGTTCTCAATTGATTATGTGCTCATTTGTGATTAAATGAGTTTAGTACCTTATGTGGCTATTTATGAAAATTAACAAAAAAATTAGATTTTTATTCATTTATATCTTCTTATTTATTAACTTTTTAATTGGTTTTTAAATTAAGTATTCATAGAACTTAGGGGGAGTTTAAACCATATTGCACTTTTGCATTAATCTGCTTTTATATTACTCTTTTATCTTTAGAGGGAGTTTAGCTCTATTGTTTTGTGTAATGCTTTGTCCTTCTCGTATGTCAAAAAGAGGAAGAGTGTGTTTCACTTTTATGTTTTATTTTGTTATGCATATAGGAGAAGAACATATTTAGGATAAGAATGCTTTCCATCATTTTGTCTTATGTTAAGCTTGATTGGTATGAATGCATGCACTATATGATTATTGTTTACAATTTATTTATTTATATGTAAACTGAAATAATGTGCAATGAGGCTTTCAATCGAAGTTGTCATATATATATATTTTGTCTATGTCATTTCAGTTACTTACAAGCTTGTCAAGTTACAGCGAAGATGGATTCATCGGACTATAAAATAGTTCCACTATGGACTCTAAAACATTATTGTATTTTTATCTTATTCTTATAAGTATAATGTAGTGACTGAGATATTTTACCACACGAAAAGGCCAATGAGAGAGTTTTTAAGGACAATGAGTGTTGGATATTTTTGTGTATAAAATATTTGCATTTAAACTTGTTTTTAAGCTTACAATCAAGTTTATCAAGTAAAGTCGAAGAAACATCAGAATTTCAGATAGTCGTACTTCAGATATATTTTTTATAACTATTACACATAGAATTGTACTCATTAATTTAATAACACATGTTCATAAACCTGGAATTATTTTTGCTATTAAAATATTTATTTAACTTGAATCAATTTATAAAATTACCAATTAACAAATTCTTAAATGTGTTTTAATATTTTTAGGATGTATCCTAAAAATAACCTTTTTATTTTATTAAGCTTTTTTTAATGGAAATTGAATAATTAAGCCTAAAATAGTTTAACCTTGATGCTACTAAGTTTTTAATATCATATATATTACTGTTAAACCTAAGAGGCCGGGGTGTGTCGAAATGATTAAAGGAAATCTTATTATCATCTGCATCATTAGAAAACATAGGCGGAAGCTAAGGTTAAATTATTAAGGGCGTATATTATTGTATTTTGATTATTTGGTGTGATGTTCCACGTATAAATCATACCCAGCCAATATATTCTGAAAAAAAAACTAAAGGTAGAAATTGTTGAAGAGAAACGACAAAGCTTGGTCGAAAATATAGGTAATATATTGATACGAGCAAAAATGCTCAAGCTGTTTGGTGTAGCACACACATTGCGCTAGGCTCAGAAGAGGATCCTAACAGCATAGAGCGCTCATGAGCAACGGTTGAGCATACATGGTTACAGAACTAAGCATAGAGGGGGACCACAGATGGCGTGAGAAGGCAAGCGAGAAGCAAAGAATGAAGGACCAAAAATTCGTTTAGGATGTCAGAATTACTTAGAATATTGTCATGCAATTCCATCCATGTATGGCTATATATAAAGCCACAGGAATTCAGTAAGGGAGAATAAGATATATATATATATATATATATATATATATATATATAACAATTTACCTCTCATTCTCTATGTTCTTCTCCTTCCTCCCTATCTTCTGAAAATTACCCTAATAATGGTATCAGAGCCAGTTCCAGCCACGGAAAACCGCTCTAACGCCGAGTTCTTCCACAAAGTATCTGAGACTTTGGCACAGTGTGGGTCCAAATTCGAGCAAGTAATCGTTAATATACAAGCGGTGTTGATCGAGCTAAGAGCTTTTTTCACCTCCCACAGCACACCTTTGAAACGAAAACTCATAACCAGATCTGAATCAAATCCATACCCAACAAAATTGGTTCAAGATGATACTTCTAATTTCAAACACGTAGTTCAAATGCTCACTGCTTCTTCAGAAACCTTCAAACACCAATCATTACTTTCACCTAAACCACACCTTCGTGCTCCATTTGAGACCTTCGAGAAACCTCAAGCCCCATCCTCTTATTCCTTTGTGATGAGAGAATTACAAACCTCAAAACTCAGAATGAACAAGAACTGTGTTTCTAGGTTACAAGAAGAAGGAACAAGGACTTATACAGAACCCTAGCCAAGGCTCTATAGATCGTTCTGTGGATCAGTTGGACTCACAAAATCATCTCACATACCGGCCAATGAAGAGAGCTTATATCGTAAACATAACCTCATGCCTTCAACTAGGCTTCCTTAAAATATGCTTAGTCTTAAGCCGTTATGTGAATCCATAGACCCAACCCACAAAAAATGATCGCTTTATATGAGAAGACTACCCGTGTGAAACCTTATCAGGTGAGGCGCTTGTTGCGTTGGGATACCAATCCTGCAAAATTACGTAGGAGACTTAGCATTTTCTGGTGGGGTGCCCTCAAAGGTGGTCCAAAAACTATTGGGAATAAGGGCAAAGGAGGTCGTATGTTCTATCCCAGTAAAAGCTGGCAACAGTGGCATTGTAGGACTAAACGGAAATGATATGTTCTTGTATCGGGTATGGCTATCTCTACTATTTAATTTATGGTTATGGCTCATGGTCAAAGTTTAAAGGCTGTTCCGAGAAGAATCATGGTCGTCAGTGACTCAGTTGAAGGTATTGAGAACATGTTGATTACAAGTTACAAAAGGAGTTTCAATGGAATGTCGGTGAATCTCATTGACCTTGGAACAAAAAGACTTGTTGACATGAAGGTATTAGCTTCAATATTTCCTAGTACAATTCTTCTAATCCGTACCACAAGATATGGGGATTTTATAGATCTCTAAGAGAAAATTGAAAGAAACCCTATAATTGGTAGTATTGATGCTGGAATTGGGCCTAAATTAGCCACATTAGAGAATGAGTCAGCGATGGGTCTAAGGGGACACGGAACACACACTTATTCAATGGTAGTTGGGAACTATCTTAAGGATGTTAGTTTGTATGGAACAACTCAAGGCACATCCAAAAGAGGTTTCCCTTATGCAATAATTGCTACATATAAAATCTATAGTACTGGTGTAGGTTGCAGTGCAGTTGATATTCTTGTTGTTTTGATAATGCTAGGGATGATGGGGTTGATTTTATTTCTATACCAATTGGATTAGCTCATCTAGTTGAATTCGTCAAAGACCCGATTACAATTGGTGCTTTTCATGCTATGGAAAAAGGAATTTTAACCAAAGCTAATGTATATTCTTGGATTTTATTTGTAGCTGCAAGTAGTACAGGTAGAAAGATCACTGAAAGGGTGGCTCTTGGAAATAAAAAAACACTATATAGGAACTCTATTAATTCATTTAGCCTTATTGACATAAATTTCCCTCTAATATACAGAAAAAATGCTTCAAGAGAAACTTGTCGTGATCAGTTCCAACAGGGGAAATATGTATCATGGTGCCTAGACAGTGAATTAACAAAGGAAAAGATATTGTTATGTGGAAGTTATAACACTGTTTCAACTGTTGATGACTATTTCAAAGCAGGTGTAGTTGGGGCAATCTTAAAGGATAAAGGAACTCACCCGAGGAACATAAAAGGATTAACTAGAGAAGATATTGACAGCCATCTTCAAAGGTATATACATTATTTGAAGAAGATCAATGATGTAAAAACTCAGCCAACTAGCAGGATGCTGTATTTATTCTTATCAATGAACTCAAAACAGTGGCTGAGGGTATGATTGAGAAGGAATTCTTTTTTATTTGGTCACTTCAAGACCATTTTAAGAACCTGTTGTCAAATGGGTCTCTTGAGAAGACAAAGTGGCACAAGAAGGCAGTCTTATGGGCTTTCCTAACTAAGGGTTTGACACACAAATTAGTTGGGTTCTTTCTAATTCATTGTGGCGGTAACCCTGTTTATGGAAGTATTGCAAACATGGCTGAGAGTAAATGGAGTGATGAGCTTCTTAAATCAGTTAAGAGGGTTGGTTATAAGGAATTTGCCCCAATTCTGTTGGAGACTATTCCTCTTGGACTTCAATAACAAGATGTTGTTGGTGTTGCTAAGATTGGTTCAGGTAAGGTTGTTGTTTTTAAAATTTCTATGTTGACTCACAATTCTAGACTATTTCCTATTTGTGAAAAGAAGGAGGCCGAAGGGCCTTATGCTATTGTATTGGACTTGCTCAGGTAAATGAGGCTGAGGATATGAAACCCGCTCTCTATTTGGGAATGAAAGTGGTGTCAATGGTTGCTGGTCAAACTATTGAGAAACAAGGGTTGAAGATCATGCATGAATATGAAGTGATTATGGGTGTTTTGGATGCAATGCCATCAAGTGAACTTAAACCTGAGAGTAAAAAAAAAGCAAACGGGATTCGAACAATGATTTTCAGTGTTGTAATTAAAACGTCATTTCAAACATTTTTTGGGGCTTATTTGCCTACAGTTATTGGAGTCTTTTATGCCTATGTTCCAACAACCATTTCAATCATATTGGCTGGTGGATACAAGGACAAATTGGGGGGTCTGGGAGACAGTTGAGAGGATAATGCATGGAACACAGGATGCCCTCATGGTCGCCTCCACTCTCCAGAATATTCTTGGTTTTAGTAATCTTTGGCAAAACATGGCTAGGTTATTGAGTCCAATGCCTATGGTTCCATTAGTGGCTCTGTCAAACATTGGGCTATATGAGTTTGGATGGTCCGTGCTGGCAAAATATGTAGAGATGAGGCTACCACAACTCATCCTTCTAGTGGTATTCTCACAATACAAACCATCGTTGACTAGTAAGGAGAGGCAGGTATTTGATCAATCTACTAATACAAGATATAAAACTCAAATGAGATGTAGAACTAACCATGCTATCCTTATCACTAGATCTCCAGAGATAAGGGTTCCATTTCCACTTCAATAGGGAGCCTCTAGTTTTGATACTAGTGAAGTTTTTGCAATGATGGTTGCTTCAATGGCTGCAGCTTTGTATTATTTTTTCTTTGTATGTTGACCTAACAAGGCTTAGCACTCTTCAATTTGGAAATCTAAACAACTTTAGGACTAGATTCACCGTGGAGTTCTCTGTTTTCATGAGCTTCACTGAACCACAATACCTCAATGAGTATAGAGTTGTCAATAATTATCGTCCTGTACAAACCAGAGCAAAAGGGTTCACTGACATGATCAACGTGTCAATGGCTCGCATTGCTTGGCGCAACACACACATCGTGTGAGGTTCAGAAGAGGATCTCAACGGCACAGAGCGCGGCACATTGCTCGTGAGTAACAGTTTAGTGCATATGGTTATAGAACTAAGCATAGAGGGGGGACCACAGATGATGTGAGAAGACAGGCGAGAAACAAGGAATGAAGGACCATAAATTCGATTAGGATGTCAAAATTAGTTAAAATATTGTCATGCAATTCCATCCATGTATGGCTATATATAAAGCCACAGGAATTCAGTAAGGGAGAACAAGAAATATATAACAATTTACCTATCCTTCTGTGTGTTCTTCTCCTTCTCCCTATCTTCTAAAAATTACCATATATATATATTCATATATAGTTATTTATGAGAAGGGACATTAATTGATGATCATTTTTCTAAATTTTTATATTTATTAGTCTATTTGTTTCATATTTATATAATTTATTTTGTGATTAAGATCTTGCATATTTAAATAAAACAATTATATGAGCGATTATGATTATTTAATTTAATTTCTAAATTTTAAAGAAACTATTTTATTGAACTTAGGCTTAATCTTTTTACATTAAGATTTGCTAGTCATTTGATTTATGTGACATATATTTTGAATCATTTAGTTAAGATTATTCATTTTTAAATTTATTCTAGAACACATACACAGCCACTTGTGTTGTTGTACTAACTAATTTGTAGTTGATGCGTGAACGTATCTGATTGGTGAGAAGCTTATTAGAATGTTGATTTGAAAACCACTCATGCTAATATTAGAAACTATGAAGAAAAAAAGTAGGAGTTCAAAAGTAAGATACATTGGGGAAGTATCTTAGAGAGAGTACCATAAAATCAAGTTTATACTTGAACATTTTGTTTTCATAGTGGAAAGTTAGGTGGTCTGTTAAACCGGTGATTTTTCTCTTAGGTTATGATTGTCACCTATGTTGTTTCCACTTAAAAATATCTTGTGTTATTATTTTATTTTTATACTTTATTTTTACATGTGATTGCGTACCTGACCGCTTTTTTTAAGTTTTTAAATTATAAATTGATAAAAATTAAAAATAATTTATTTATCACCTCTAGGTTAATTAAGTTATGTTTTATAAACTTACAAACCATATAACAATTTAGTTACTATTTTTTAAAATGAAACAACTTAATCCCTATTCTTATTTGCCGTGAGACAATTTAATCCATAATCTTTTTAATTTGTAACAATAAGTGCAATATATAACGTCTAAGTATAGAGATTACACATTAATGATATTTTTATTACTCTAAAAACGATAATAATGATAAGTGAGCTATTGGACGATGAAGAGAGATTGAGAGAGCTACAAACTAATTATAACATAAAATTTAAGCAGATCTTTTTGCACAATATTAACAATCTTCATTTTTTTTATAAAAGAAGAAGAAATTGCAAGTAAGAAATATATATAGTTGAGTCAAAAAGATAATTTCTCGTTATTCCAATTATACTTAGTATTATAATGTAATTATATGTTATTTTTTATTAAGGAAATAAACTTATATTATATATTGTAATTTATTGTGGTCCATTTTTTTTAAAGGGACTAACTAATTCTATAACTAAAAGAATAAGAATTAGAAATGTATTTAAACCATGTTCTACGTATTAATAAATATTCAAATAAGTATAGAATTTTTTGCAATAAAATGAACAGATTCAATCTTTACGTAATTTATTAATTATTTCAATGTTTTGTCCAATAGACTTAGGTGAGATTATAGGAATTATAATAATTTTAACTTAAATATTATTTTCCATATATTCATATATTATTAAATAAATAAATTATAATATAATTGAATAAAAATAACAATTTTATTCTTTTTATAAAATTGAATGCTTCATTAGTTTACCAATAATCTTAGTTGAGATTATAATAGTTGGTATCATTTTAACCATAAACTATATCCTTCATTGTTCTATGTCTATACAACAGTTTACATATTTATAGTAGTAATTTATTTGAAAATGTTATAAATATATAAAGTCAAATAAATATAAAACAATATAATGGGTTAAAATATGAAGACTTTTGTTTTTAATCAATATGTCTAACCAATCATGTATGATTGTAGAGTTATTCTAATCTAACGATGAATATGTTTTTTTGTGTGATTTTATTATTTTTTATTTGATTTTAGAAGTTATTAATTAATTTTAAATTTTAAGGTATGATAACATATATATTAATGATTTAATTATTCTATAGTTGAGATAATTGGTTAAATTTATTAATTAACAACATTGATCTTCAGAACATTCCTTCTAAATAAATATGCAAATACCTATTATCATTTTTATAAGGATTATGAATGTTGGTTATTTTTGTGGATAAAACATTTATATATAATCCTATCTTTAAGCTCATTATCAAGTTTCTCAATAATATCAAATCTCTCAAGAAAGATAGAATAAACACTTAGATTTTAGATAGTGTAATTTAAGTATATCTTTCATAACTATCACATATATAATTGCATACATGCTTAAGTGCATTTCATATAGGCTCTTGATTGGATCAATTCTGATATTGTATGATAAGGATAATAGGCTTTTAAGATAAAAGGATCGATCCCTCTAGTAGACGGATCAATCTCACTATGTATCAATCTATAATCGATCATACTTCGATCCTCCCCTCTTTATATAAAAAACTAAATATACCTTCATATATAGAGGCATCGATCCCCCTTATTGATGGATCAATACCACATGTTACATAAGCATAACTTATTTTTGAGAAAGATTGATCTATCTCATTAAAGGATTGATCTTGGTATTAAGAACTAAGGTATTTCGTTCACTCTAATTTGTTTTCTTAACCCCAATGAGTAGACTACCACCTATAGAATTGTGCCACATCAGTTGTGTGACGTTTTGACTCTTTAGGTTTTCTATATATATGTTACTCTTATCTCATAATTAAAGACAAAAACTACAGAGCATATTTTTAAGAGCACATGATTTTTAGGCTAAACTTTATCTCTTCGTATATTTATCTATGATTATGCTAATATAAATTTGAGCCTTTTGTTTCATATTTTTCATGTTTATATAGATCCTTCTTGATTAAGGTCTTGTATATTTAAGTTAAATAATTGTATGAATGATCATGATTATTCGTATTTAATTATTAATTTTAAAAGAATTTTTTTTGTATTTAACTCGTGCTTAATCTTCTTGTTCTAGGATTTGCTAGTTGATTTGATTTAATTGATATATGATTTGAATATTTTAGTTAGGATTATTTATTTCTAAATCCATTTTAGAACACACATAAATACTTATGTTTTTTGTGCTAACTATAGTTGTAGTTGTTTTGTGAATGTGTTTGATTGGTAAGGAGCTTATTAGAATGTTAGTTTAGATACTACTAATGCTAATCTTGAAAAATATGAAGAAAAAAAAGTAGGGGCTTGTAAGTTAGGTACATTGTGGTAGTATCCTAAAGAGGGTAACATAATATCAAGTTTGCACTTAAATATGTGATTTTCATATTGAAAAGTTAGGTGGTCAAGTAGACTAGTGGTTTTTCTTCTTAAGACATGGTTGTGGCCTAAATTGTTTCCACCTAAAAATATTGTGTGTTATTTTTTAATTTTTGCACTTTACTATTTACTTGCGATTGAATGTTTAGTTGTTTTGTTTAAGTTATTAAATTATTATCTGATAAAATTTAAAAATTACCTATTCATTCTTTTTAGGTTAATTATATTTGTATTTAAAACTTTTAATTAGTATTAAAGCCTAAACCAGACATAATTAGTGATTTTGATTCGTAGGGACACACACCCATAAAAGAACCTAATGAAATAAGGAGAATCATCTGTTAGATCCTTACTCTTTGATGGATTTAATTATACTTATTGAAAGACTTGCATGAAAGCCTATCTCAAACAAGATGAAAATTTCTAGGATTCCATTCTTGAAGGTTGGGAACCACCCTTAATATAGAAAAATGGTGCAACGAGTAGAAAATAATGAACACTGAAGAAAAAAATCCTTAGTGGATCAAATCAAAAAAAGTTAAGCTCTATCTTTGCTATAGTATTGATGGACGAGTTCCATCATATCTCAGACTATGAGATAGCAAAAGATGCATGTAATTCACTTACTCTTGCTTATAAGGGAAATTCTCAAGTGAAACAAACTAAACTGAGATTACTGACATCCCAGTTTGACTCTCTTAAAATGAATAACGATGAAACATTTAATCAATTTTATGCTTGTTTTTGTAATGTTACTAATGCTTACTCTACACTTGGTGAGAAAATTCATCAACCTATAATTGTACGTAAACTTTTGAGTTCATTGATAGGAAATTATAAGATGTAAGTCATTGCAATAGAGAAGAGAAAAAATATGAACATCTTAAATATTGATAAACTAGTTGGGTCCATCCAAACATATGAGCTTAATCTTGAGCCACCCAAGAAGAACAAAAAACATTGATAACATTTGTAAGGCCCTTAAACTCTACTACTACTACTACTACTACTACTACTACTACTTATACACAAAGGACCATTGCACTTATGGTAGAAAAAAATGTTAAATTTGTACCTATCTATCATCATTGTGGTAGGAAAGGTCATATAAAATCAAAATATTTTTTTTTATGAATACTCCTAAATTTAATAATTATTTTTATATTTCACATAATAGGACTCATAATCATCATCCATCTATGCATGTTTCATCATATTCTAGGATGAATAGAAATTGAAATCCAATATTGTTGATTCTAGGACTTGTTATAATCATCCTACTATCCATAATGCATTTTCATTTGGGATGAATGTAAAAAGTACAACTAAGTCTAAGAACACGCCTATGAAACCTAAGATAGTTGAATCCTAACCCAAAGATATAGAGAAATCAAAATTAAAAAAAATTAGGTTAAAAAATATTCTTTTTTATGGTCACCTGACCATCTTTTACTGTTTCTCCTAGATACTTTTGTTAAAGTGCTTATATGGCCATATGTGAGTAATTTCTATTGTTTTTATTTTATTTATTAGTTAAACATACAAAAACAATGAGAAGTAGAATCCTTTTTTGGCCTATAAGGTATTTGACTTATTCAACACTAACACACATACAATCATTATTTTTAATGACTTAACTCATTTTGATGTTTATTTTATAAATGATTATACAATTTTGATATGCACACACACACAGTTTTACATGTGATGGTCGATGTTGATATGAACTTATTCACACACTGACGAATTCACATGTATGTTATACTTGAAGTTTATGAATTCTCTTGAAAGACTCTAGGACATCAAATAATCTTAACTGTAAAACTGTGTTTATTTATATTTCAAGCTTTCTAAAATTTTACCATAGGGAGACACCTAGTATTGAGATGGATACCTACTCTGATGTGTGAAACTATCACAGTGAGCGAAGATGGATACATCATAAGTAGTGTGAAAATCGTCATGCTAGGTTTATGGTTTATGCATGTAAAAAATAAAAATAAAAGATTGTGCAAAAAGTAATTGCTTATAAAAAATTTACTTTCCATGCACAAAAAGAATGAGCCAATAGAGGTTAAAAATAACTAAATATATATGTAACTTATTTATAAAATTAAAAAAAATAAGTGTTAAGTCCTCTCTTGGTAAATATATTTTATTTTGTGATATTGAAAACTCGATAGCAATTTTACATGACATGTGATACTTTTTCCCTTGAATATTTCTTCAATGATCATAAATGACTTAATTGGTGTATTTGTAGAGTTTAAACATACATACTACTTTTAAATAAATATTAACATGTCATTATATGTGCTAAGTGTGCATCTTATACTCTCCAGTGTTTTGTCTTTTCATATGTCAAAAAGGGAGAGAATATTCATTGTTTCATTATCACGTATTATGTTGTTATGCCTATTGGGGTAGAACATGTTTAGGATAAGAATGATTTGCATATTTTTTTATGTTAAGCTTAATTAATATGAATGTATGCATGACATGATTACTCTCTACACTTCACTTATTTCTATGTAAATTTATCTAATGTACAATGAGGCATTCAAGCCAAGTTATCATATACTCTATCTATATGATTTTAGTTATATACAAGCTTATCAAGTTGCATCGAAGATGTATGCAATGGACCATATGATAGTTCCACTATAGAGTCTAGGATATCATAGTATTTTTATATTATTCCTATAAGTTCATGTATTGAGTGAAAGATATTGTCACATGAAAATACTAAAGGAGTAGTTTGTAATAACTATGAGTGTTGGTTATCTTTGTGGACAAAACATTTACATATAATCTTATCTTTAAGCTCACTATCAAGTTTCTCAAGAATATCAAGTCTCTCAAGAAAGATAAAAAAAACACTCAGATTTTAGATAATTATAATTCATGTATATCTTTTATAACTATCACATATAGAATTACATACATACTTAAGGGCATTTCATATAGACTCTTGATTGGATTAATTCTAATATTACATTATAAAAATATTAATTCTAATATCTTAAGTGTAATCGATCACACTTCAATCCTCCCTCTTTGCATAAAAAGTTGAGCATACCTTCATATATAGAAGGAATGATCCCCTTTATAGAATGATCGATCATCCATGTTACGTAGACGTAACTTATTTTTGGAAGGAAACGATCTCGCTATTGAGAATTGACGTATTTCATCTATTCTGCTTTGTTTTTTAAACCCAGTCAATAGCTAACCACCTATAGAAATGTGCCACATCAGATGTGTGAAATTTTGGCTCTTTAGGTTTTCTATATGTATGTCACTTTTATCTCATAATTAAAGACACTACTATAGAGCATATTTTAAAGTGTACAAAGTTTAACAATCAGATTTCTTTTCTCCTTACTCCTATTTAACTAGGCTGAACTTAATTTTTTCATATATTTATATATGATTATGCTAGTATAAATCCAAGCATATTTGTTTCATATTTTTCAGGTTCATATAGCTTTTTTCTAGATTAGGATCTTGCATATTTAAATTAAATAATTGTATGAATGATCATAATTATTTAGATTTAATTATTAAATTTAAAAGATGTTATTTTTATTGAACTTGTACTTAATCTTCTTGCTCTAGGATCTAATAGTTGATTTGGTTTAATCGATATATGATTTGAATCTAGCTAGGATTATTTATTTTAAATCTGTTCCACAACACATACGGATACTTATTTTTTTTATACTAACCCTAGTTGCAATTATTCTATGAATATTCCTAATTGGTAAGGAACTAATTAGAATATTTGTCTAAATATCGCTCAAACTAATTTTGAAATTGTAAAAACAGAGCAGAGGCTCATTATTTAGATAGATTGGGGCATCGGGGCAGTATCATAGGAAGAGTAACATAAAATTGAATTTGTACTTGAATATTTGGTTTTCATAAGAAAAAGTTAGATAGTCCAATGGACTGATAGTTTTTCTCTTAGATCATGGTTGTGCTTCAAATTGTTATTTTTTATTTTTTGCATTTTACTATTTATACGCAATTACATAATAACTTTTTAAAAATAATTTATTCACCCTTTTCTAGGTTAATTAGGTCTATATTATAATTTTTTATTTTCATATTATTTAAATATATTTTATTTAGTATTTTTATTAGATATTAAAACATTGTTTACTTTTAGAAGTCATTAGTTATGTACAAATGTTGTACATGTAAAGTTTAGTTTTATTTGAGAGCAACATAAAATTTGCAACAAAAAAATATTTAAAACAAATAATAATTATTTAATTTTTAGAAAATTACATAAAATAAAATTATAACAATAAAAATAATATTTTAAAAATATTGAATCACGTCAAATTAAATATAGTTCAACATCAAATGGTTTAATTGGTTAGATTTTATTTTTTAATAAAAATATACTGAATGTATAAAAGAAACATTATTATGTTGATTATAAGGTATTATAGATGTTGTTTTCCAAATTTGTTTCTAAATGTTAACAATAAACAAATAGTTTTGCTAAATGATAACTATTTTTCTTTTTCTATTTTTTTTGCTAAATAACATAATCTATTATTTTGTTGAATGGGCTTAATATTTTTTATACTATCAAAACATAATTAAAAATATAAAGGATAAAGATGATGTGAATAAAATTTCTATCGTAAAATAGAAGGGTTGAATAAATGTATATCCGAATAATTAAAACCCTAATCATGTTTTTCTTACTTTTTTTCTTGTATTTTTATACTCTAGGAGTCGTACTCTGTAGAAATTCACTCTCCCTCTAAATAATCATTTATTTTATTATTATTATTATTATTATAATTGAATAAATATAATCATAATTATAGAGTTTTTATATAGTTCGTAGATCTAGGATGTCATATTCTAAAAAGAAAAAGTTACTCCAATGCAATTTAGATATGTTTTTAGTTTTTACTTTGTCACAATTTTTTTTATAGGTCTAATATTATATATATGTGTATGTTATTTTATTTATTGAAGATGATAATATTATTGTGAAAAAATAACATAAAATTAATGAAATTAGTTGATACAATTATACTTATTAAAGCAATCCATGCAACCAAAAAAACCCATTAATGTAAGTAGATAATGTCAATACTAACATCAATATGATATATAAGGATATATAACATTTATTTCAATGAATTAATGAAATTTCTTAGTTTCCTCAAAATAGATCGAATGTAATATGATTTAGAAAAGGGTGTTGATATTTACACAATTAGTTTTGTTATTATTATAATAATTTTTATTAATGATAATTCTAAACTAAAATAATGACATTGAAATATAATTAATGATAAAAATATAATAGATTATTCATACATTTTTATTATGTCAACAAAAAAACTATTGTAGCAATATCAATGTCTTTTAAAAGGACAATATATATCATATTATTAAAATATAAATCATTTTTATCAACAAGTTATAGTTCAACAACATGAAACTCATTTAGATACGTAGAAGGTTAAAGTTTGAGACTCAATTATAGATACGTAAATGGTATAATTATTAAAAACATTATTTTTATTTAATATTATTTTATATTTGATTTATAATTATATATACATAGATATAAATGATTGAATTATAAGATACTTAAATGAAAATATGATTAGAAAATATGGTAAATTTATATTAATAGTGTTGGGTCTCCATTTTCTTTGTAATATGAAAAGATAGAAAAAGGGAAAACATTTTGGCCTGTGAAAAGTTAGTGATCTATTAATGTTAATTAGACATTAAAACAAATCAAAATCGTAAAGAAGAGAGAAAGCTTTCTCACTGTATAAAATAGCATGATAGTGTTTCCAATCTAAGATAATTTTAATCCATTCTCTGGTTCATATTTTAGGAGTTTGTTCATCTATTTATGTTCTACTTTTCTACCGGCTCAAATTTAAGAAAGATTCTTATTTTGTTGTACGCCCAAAGGTTATCTTAATTTGATAAGATATAAAACTTTCTTTGTATTTCATAATTTTTGGTAAAAGTTAATTGTTTGGTTACTAACAATTGTATTTTTTGAGATTGATGTATTATTGATGCTCCATATTCTTAAATCATATTTTGGTGTTTAAAGTGGAAGCTTTATGAATTAGGTATATTGTTTAACCATATAAAAAATATTACATACTTTATTTATCGTGTTGATTGTTATTAGGTTATTTTTGCCATTTTAATGACACAAGTAAAAAATATTTTATTTTTTGCTTCTTTTATTACTCTAAAATTGATACTTTAAAAAAAATTGGTACAAGAGATAGGTTAATACGTATTGAATGTTTGTATGATTTAAGATGATAAATGAGTATAATTTAATGGTGAAATTGAAAGCATATAATTAGAGTAAATTAGCAAATGTATCACCGAACTTAAGGTATTTGTATAAATCTATTACTTAACTTTAAATTATGACAAATTTATCAACAAATTGCTATTAGTGTTAAAAATTTATCACTTTCTTGATAAATCTATTACAAAATTTCTTATATGTGCTAAAATCTACTAATATTGGTATATATTATGGTGATAGATTTATACTACTAATAAGGAATTCAGTGGTAGATTTATCACGAAAGTAATAAATTTATGACATTAATAAAATTTCAGTAGTAGATTTGTAACATCTTAAAGTAAAATAGTATATTTGTACAAATGTTCTAAGTTCATAATATATTTATTTATTTTCTCTAGATAATTATTATATCTAGAAACCTATGGTGTATGATCTTTTATACTCTAATGATTTATATAAGCCAAGAAAATGTGATAAAGCAAAAGGACTTCATCAGACTAATGATTATGGTTTTGTTCATGAGTTAAGTTAATTAATAACAAATCATTAGTAAATTACAAAGTAATAAAAAATATGAAATTTTAGATGAATTTAAATTCTTAAAATTAAAATTGAAAGAAAAAAGAAATTATTAAAATTATATAATAAATTTAGGATTTAAAAATTGAATTAATCCTAATATTATAAATTTAATTGTAACTTAGTGGTAAGAATAATCCTATAATCACATGTTCTCTTATTGATATAAAAATTTATACTTTTTGTTATTATTTTATTTTTCTACAAAAAGTATTCAAAAACCCTTATTTGTTTTATTTATGACATTTGAGGATTTAATCTTTAGATTAGTAATTAATAATTTAATTTTCTTAATCCTCTACGGGTAATGACTCTTACTTGTAATTATATTTACATCGAATTAAAAAAAAGAAATATTTAATATTTAATAATCTAATTTAAAATCATTATTTGGTAGTGGTATAAGAAATTCATGATCAACTCTTTCTATTAGGCTCGTACTAAGGAAAGTCTATATATAATTTAGAATCTTTCAAAAATTTAGCATAATTTCCCTTATTTTTATCATAAAACATCTAGTAATAATATAACATCTATTTGTTTATAGTATTCAAATCTTGTAAATTATACAACAAGTCATAAAATAATAACAATACTAACTAATAAGTGATTTTAACCTATTATATAATGTAGTCATCAAATATCCTCTAACATATTGAAGTTATTAAGAAAATAGAATAAGCTCTCTTATTACCACCAAAAGAATGAAAATTTATTCAGCACAATATAAATGAACTAATTTATGTCTCTTTCAACTATAATACTCAAATCTTCGATCAAACACTATTGATAATTAAGAGGAAAAATTTATAAGAAAAATAGGGTGAGTAAAAATACTCATTGAATAGACAAGTTTGAAATATAAGTAATTATTGAATATATCTATTTAACTTTAATAATTTAATTGTAAGATTTAAAACAAATCATAACATGAAAATATTCACAAGCTGTATTAGTAATTTAGAGTAATACAATTACGTAAGTAAAAATAACTATAAATAGCTTAGATGAAATAAATTATAAAAAATAGGAAAACCTAGTCATACATACGTGTACAATACACTTTCCACACATAGATAGAAAAGTTTTAATTTTATGTGTACTGGTTATACGCATATAGACAAAGGCCTATTAATTTATTATTTATTTTTTATATTATTACTCAATTTGAGCATGTTGTTTGTTTGATGGTTTAAGAATAATAATACTTACTAATATGTATAATATTCTAAAAAGTTATTACTTAAATCAAGATATAAAACTAAGTAAAAGCATATGAATTAACATAATAATATTCTAAAATATTGGTGTTATAGACATAATAATAATATTTTGAAATATTGTTTCTAAAAGTTAAATATAAATTTATATGTTCAAATTAAAATCTGTATTATGTCATAAATCTAAGTAAATACTTCCAAACTTACATAAGAATCAATTAACTACTTTTTAAACATAAAATACTCTTTATCTAATAAGAAAGAACTAAATTTATAAAAAACTTAATAAACATAAATATTATGAACATATTTAAATTAATAACAAACAAATACTTATAAAATTTGAGTAAAATGTGTCCACTCATTGTATTGTATCATAGTTGTTTCTCTAGCTAACCCTTAGATTTTCTTGAATCATTCCTTCCTATGTGACACATAATTGTGTTTGAAAACTAATTTAAAATAGAAAAATATTCTAAAAGTTCTAAAATATGAACTAATAACATATAACTTATAGTTTCTTTTACGCTTATATGTCAATTCAAGAAGGTAGATTCTCTAACTAATTCAATTTAAAATTATATAGTTTCAAAATAGTTAAAAGAATCTCATTAAAATATAAGATTAGAACTTGTCTCCTTGGCCATAAACTTGAGCAAAAATCTTTCAAAATCACTAGAAATAGTTTCTTAACTCAATTTAATCAAACATAACTTTAAGTTATAATGTCCAAAGTAAAATATGTGAAAACATTCAAAAATAAGACATTCTTATCTTTCTAAAAAAATAGCATATGTTTACTATGAATTACCAAAGTTATTTTAAAAACCTGAACTTCAAGTTTGTATCATTTCACTATAAGCAGTTTTAAAATAATTCTAATTTTTCACCACATAAGTAAGCATAATTTTTTATAAACATGTTCAAAAGTAATTTTGTAAAAATATACAAAAATTAGACATTTTAATTTTTAAAACAAGATATAATACATTCAATTTTCATGAGTAAATCGTTTTCAAAAACAAAGCATACTAATTAGTTTAAAAAGTAATTCTCAATACAATTTCCATTGAACAAACTCTTAATTAAATTTCTATAACTTTGTCTAAAAAATTTGAAATAAAGAATCGTAAAATATCTATAAAACTATATATCACAAGATTTAAAATAAGATATATCTCATTCAAATAGAATCTATTAAACAATTTTAAAATCACAAAATACATGTCAAGTTGAAATAAAGATTTTAGATTCGATTTTTACTTTTACAGAACATGCTTTGATAAAACTAGTATAACTTTCTGTAGAACACTCCAAATTTAGTTTTGTAAAAACCTATAAAAATAGGTATCATCAGTTTTCAAAACAAACATCACCAACTCATTGTTTATCAAAGAAATAGGTCAAAAATACTAATCAGATTTAGTATAGAAATATTAACTCGTCATCCTTCACACATACCTTTAAAAAACATTCATAACTTTTTATAGAGACTTTCAAATGAAAAGCCGTAAAATATTTTTGAAACTAGACATTTCAAGATTTAAAACAAGATATAATATTGCCAATTCTAATCTATACAAACATTTCAAATAATAAATATAGTGAGAGTTTAAAACAATATTTCCAACATGATTTTCATAAACCCTCTTCAATAAAACATATATAACTTTGTGTAGAAAGCTCCGAAAAATAATTGCAAAATTTCTCTCAAACTAAAAATCCATATATTTCCAATGAAATATAAGCCAAAACCTATTTCGATACAACCAATTTTTAGTTTAAAACATAATTTCCTCCGTAGTTTTCATAGTCTAAAAACAAAGTTTTAAGCATAGAAGTCTTGGTCAAAATGAATACCCTTTCCATCACAAAATTTATTCTAATATCTAAGAGTTATCTCAGATTTCATGTAAGAATCCAACCCAAAAATTAAAATTTACATTAAGAAAGAGAAGAATTTGTTACCTAGAGTCGTAAATGGAACATTTTTGGCCTTTCTCCTTGGCCTTTCCTTCCCTTTTCTTCTTTTTCTTCTCCTTTTCTCTTTTATTCTCTTATTTCCTACTCAATTCTAGATTAACTAAGAGTGGGTTCTTATGACCCACCTTTTCCATGCTCTCTTTTTTCTTTTTCTTTTTTGTTTCTGTTTTACACTAAGCCCATTATGCAAATATTTTTAACTATACTAAGGCCCATTAAGCCCAATCATTTACTAAAAGATATTTAGGTTAAACAACCCACGTTAGTATTCTTAAAACTTGAAGCAAAAAAAAAATAGTCTCTAAGTACTATTTAAAGGTATCATATTATTTAGTAAAATCTAATTAATAGACATATAAAACAATTTATGTAATTAATTTTTTCAGAGAAAAAAGGATCTCTCAAATATGATGTAACATTTTCTTCCTTCATTTTTAAGAATTTTGTCCTCAAAATTCACATACATGGCTACATAAGTAAGATTACTGGTTATGTATTCGTTCTATTGATTCTCATGTCTTCCATTCAACTCTTCGATTTTTGCATAACTCTTTCACCAATATAAATCATCTATAAATTTAAATACCAAATTTCAATTATATATCAAGTTTAATTCATAGACTCCAATAATAATATAAGTAACACTAATCTACTATTAAACATCCCAATGTTAACACATTGAAATCTATATTTATAGTGTATACTCTTCTAACTTTAAAGTTATGCACTTCACTAATTTAAATAAATTTGATCACCTATTAGACATTCATTCACCAATATGTGATAACATTATTCTTGGTATCTATCACAAAATTTAACTATAAGTGTAGGGTAAAACTTGATTAATAATGAAATATAAACAATTTACATAATTAGTTGCTTCAAAAGAAAATAGGTTCTCATACTTTCCTTGTGACATGGCAATTAGAGATGTAAAGTGGGATGTCTCATTTCATGTCATGTCTTATTTAATGTCTCTAATGGGTTCATGATACAATATTATCTTATTTAATTTAAACATACTCTCATCTCATTTAGATTGTAATCCTAATAAGATTAACTTTAAACATATGTTGTATCTTTTTTTATTAAACTTATATTATAAATAGTTATGTATCATATTTTCTATTATTTTTATATTTTTACTTGTCTCATTAAGGCCCATTAGGGTCAAATGAGATATTTCAATTAGTATCCTCTCGTTACCAACTCATCTTATTAAAAATTAAGTAAGACAAGATGAGATGTGCTTTGATAATTAATAGATTGTACCATAATTCTCATTGATATAATATCTCAATTTATAAACCTTTATTGGTAATTATTGGTCATGATACAAACAAAATAGAGAAGTTGAAGAAAGAATTTAGAAAATCTTTTGTCATGATAGACTTGGGATTAGAAAAATAAGTTCTTGGCATGAACATTACTCATGATAGGAACAAAACAAAAACTCTAATTATCTCAAGAAATATGCATATATTAAGAAAGTTCTTGAGAGATTCAATATGAGCAAGGTAAAGGTAATTTTTTCTCCATTTGTAAGACATTTCAAGTTGAGTTATAAGAAAAGTCCTACAAATGAGAAAGAAAAAGTGGAAATGGAAAGAATGCCTTAAGAATTTGTAGTTGGTAGTTTAATGTATGCTATGGTGTACACTAGGCCATATATTGCTTATGTCGTTGGAGTGGTTAGCATTTATTTTCTCTAATAATGGCAAAGAACATTGGAAAGAAATGAAGTAAATTGTAAGGTATCTTAAAGGTACTTCTAAGGCATGTCTATATTTTCATAATACTAAATCTTTGTTAGATGGGTACACATATGCATGCATTGTGGGTGGTGTCGATTCAAGGAAATCTACTTTAGGTTATATGATGACTTTTGTAGGGGGAGCCTAGTCATAACAGTCAAGATTGCAAAAGTGTGGTTCTATATCTTCTATAAAAAAGAGAGTATATTACTATAATTGAATCATGCAAAGAAGCCTTGTAGATGAAGAAGTTCTTATAAGAGTTAAATCTGAGACAAGAGAAATATGTGGTCTATTGTGGCAACTAGAGCGCTATTCATCGCAACAAGAATCCTATGTTTCGTTCTAGATACAAGCATATTGATGTGAGATATCAATAGATACGTTATATGATTGAAGCCAAAGAATTATTTGTTAAGATTCATAATGATAAAAATGGGTTAGGTATGATGACGAAGATATTACCAAAAGAAATACTTGTGAAGTGCAAGAGGAAGATCATAATGATGGAACCTTACATATGAGTCAAAAGGGGAGATTTTTTTAGACCCACTCATGTGACTCTTCATTTTCTCTCTATTATGAAAAGACAAAAGAGGGCCAAATGTCTTAGCCAAAGAAGGTAAAAAGCTACGGATCTAATTGAGTTAGTGTTCTATATATAGTGATCTATATAGGGGCTTGGTGAGGATGAAATGTATCATACGTAATGAGCAAATGTAAGAGGGTGTTAAATTTCAAAAAATTGAAAAAGAGAGAAAATAAAATAGTGTGAGAATGATAAGTCGACAACAACTATTCAAGTTTTATTTTTTTATTGGCCCATTTTTGGTGAAGATTTAGGTATCAAGAATTGTGTTTTATTGAGATTGGTATATGACTGATGTTCTTCTAAATTATTTAGAGAAGATTTTGGTATTAATATAAATATGTGAATATGTATGTATTTAAAATACCTATATTTATTTTATTAATAAATGTATAAAAAGTAAAAAAAATAAATTAAAATCACATAAAATTATATTTATTTTTGTACTAAAATAATTTATATCATGACACAAATAATATTATTCAAATAAATTTAGGATAAATGTATCTACTTAATTGTGTTTATAAAAACCCTTACTTTCACTGTAGCAAAAAATATGTTCATGCATGCACAATCGAGGGATATTCAGTTGATTAAGTTGTATAAGAGTTGGTACTGCCCCGTAATTTTATATATTATATATAAGTCTAAATTAATAAAAAATATTATTATTTTTTTAAATTTTCAAACTTATCCAAAAATCCTTGTATTTTTAGCTACAAAATATTTAGGTAAATAATATTTTTTTATATAATATAAATAAAAAATATCACAAAAATAAATATTTATTATTAAATATATTGTATTATTATTATTATTTTAAGAATGCAATAACACGTAATAAAACAAAATTCCAATTATATTTTAATTATAATTTTTTATAATTAATTAGAATATTAAAATTTTCTTAACAAAATAAATTTAAATATATAAATTTAATATTTAATAATAAAATTATTAATTATAAAACATATATTAAATATAAATTTTTAATATCTATATAATATAGTTCAAACTTTTTATTTAAAATAGAAGCTATTTTTTATAAACCACCTTAAAATTAAATTAAGTTTAATCTTATTCATTATTTTATATTTAATTATGATTTATTTATATTAAATGTATTTGATATCTTATATTATTATAAAAAAATTAAATAATATATACATATATATTATATTAACATATTTTAAATAATGTATTTTTAAAAATTAAATGACCATATTTGTATTTATATATTTATATATTTTTATTATTTTTATATTTTATATCAAAATTTTAACATATTTTTATATAAGAAAATATATTATTTTTATAGATATGTTTATTTAAATAATACATTTATCTTATTTTGCTAACTATAAATACTATATCTTTTTAAATAAATTACATGTAATTTAAATTTTGATAACCGCATGTGTTTTTACGATAAATTGAGTTAGAACCCATCCCTTAACACAAGATTAATATATCAAAAACCGGCTTTAAGCTCGAAGAGAGGAGCCTTTTCTATTAAAAAATAAAAAAAAAGCAAAACATCCTCATTTCAATATTATATTTTCCTCATTTCAATATTATATTTTCATTTGATCCTATATTGACAAATTTAAAGAAGATACACGAAACCATGTGACTTTATAAACAAAAGTCTTCATATTCTCTGTTCACCAGTGATAGCAACTCTTTTAATAATATTTTTATTTTTATTTATATTATATTTTAAATAATACATATAAAGTTTTATTATTTTTAAACTTTTTTTATATATTTTAAAAAAATTAATGTGTAATACAATTTACACATATAATTTAAAAAATTATATAAAAAATAAAATATAATTTAAAGTATTAATAATATTACTACCTAGCTAATATAGAAGAAAAAAAAATTCATACTTCGATACGGCCAAAACATAAATAAATATTAAATAATAATATAATGTTTTGTTAATAATATATAAAATTAATATAATTAATTATGTATAATAATATTATTATAATTTAAATTATTATTAATATAACATTTTATTAATTATAATTTTATTTAATAAAAACGAAATTAAAATATAATTAATTTTTAAAAATAAAATTTATATTTTAAATATTTTGTATTTTAAAAATAATAAAAATTATTGTAATAATATTATTTTTACTTTTTATATAAAATATAAATAATATGATTAATAAGTGTAATAATAATAACAAATTCTTTTTCTCTCTCTTAAATTGGCAGTGTGATTATTGGAGAGAGAGAGAGAGAGAGGGGGAGGGGACCGACAGGTAGAGAAGAACCCACCATCTCTATCGCTTTCTAGGAACTAAGTTGGAGCTAGAGGAGGGTTTTTAGGGAGAGAAAGAGCTAAAGAAAGAAAAGCCCACACAAAGAACAGAAAAGCAATAACAGGAGACTAGAAAAGGGGAGGAGGAGGAGATAAAAATGATATTGATGATGATGATCATGAATATGAAAGAGAAATTTGTGCAACAATAACAGCAGAAAATACAGAAGAAAAGGTGGTTATTGCATTTTCTCAATCAATCTCTCTGTTACTCTTTTTCTTCTGGATCTCTTGGTCCCCCCTTAAACTCTCTACTGAGTGAAGAAGCTCTCTCACTCATCATCTAAAAACCCAACTTTATTTTGTCAATTAATCAAATTGACAGAGGTAGTGTGCAGAAGAAGCAGCAATTGTAGCAGAAACAGCAGTAATAGCAATAGCAACAGGCAACAGAAGAAGCAGCAGCAAACAACAGATCAAAGCAGAAGATAGAAAGCCACCCAACAACCACATCTCTTCCACTACTACCCTTTTCTATTTCTCAGATTGAAACAAACCCTTTTTTCATTTTCCTATTTGTTTCACTCTGAACACAATTTATATATATATATATATATCTCTGTGTCCAACATTCTAACAGTCTCTAAAATTTCAGAGAGACCCCACTTTATATATTCATACAATACCTAAATATATGCATCATTTTATATATATTTAGTTCAAACTCAAGCTTCAAAAATTCTTTTTTCTTTCTTCTCTCCTTTTTTCATTCCCTCTCTATCTATTTTTCATATAACGTAATCTATAGGTATGTTTCCAAGACAAATTGGAATTTAGGTTTTGTAATCTGAATCGTTAGTTGTGGCTACTTCAAGGAGATTTCCTTCGGATTCTGGTGCTTTTGCTGATTGGGTCGCTTCCTCATCCACAGCAACAGGTCGACCCACAATAGTAGCTCCGGATGAGCTTTCTCTAGGTTTCAATGCTGGGCCGACATCTGCGGCAGCCGGAGCCACCTCCTCAGCATTATGGTCTAATTCCTCTAGAGGCATCAACTATGGTCTCCCACCTGAGATGGGGATGTTTGTGGTTGCTCCAGCTTCTTCATTTCACCATAACAACAACCATCACCACGAACCCGTTATTTCAGACCCTCATTCCATTAGTGGATCGAACCCAGCCACGGCTCTAGGTGTTGGAATGATTCCTCTTTTAACTACGGCCCCTTGTAGCATGAATGGGCCAGTTGATGACGGTCGAACCAGAAATGGTGGAATTCAATTTTGGCAGCAGAACAACCAACAGGCTCAAGTACAACATCAAAATTCTGCTGCTCATTTTTTCAAGAAACCTACAATTTTTGATCATGGGAACGATTCATCGGGGCCTAATTTGGTTCAGAGCAGTGTTGGCATTGCTGGGTCTGGTTCAGGTTCAGCTAGTTGTACAGCAACTTGTCAAGATTGTGGAAACCAGGCCAAGAAAGATTGTAGTCATAGAAGGTGTAGGACTTGTTGTAAAAGCCGTGGTTTTGATTGTGTTACTCATTTGAAGAGCACGTGGGTACCAGCAGCTAGGAGAAGAGAACGTCAGCTAATGGGTGTGGCTTCTGGTGGTGCTGGGTCTACTGGATCATCTTCTGGTGCTAAGAAGCCTAGACTTGTTGCCTCCCAAACCACCACAACTTCTCACACTTCCACTTCTAACACTACCCCTCCTAGAAGTTTTGATACCAGTTCTAGTCACCAAGGTTTTAAACGGCTACTCTTTTATCTCTTTCTTAATGTCTCATAGATATGTCGTGCTGGTTTGGGTTTTTTTTAAGGCTTTAAACAAAGTCCACTAAACTGAAAAAAAAAAACTATAGCACATTGTCCATAAATTCATTTTCTTATTGAGCGTTACATGGAAGTGCTTTTTATTGCATCACACTTGGTAATATTAATAATAGGAACAAGTTTGAGACTTATATATGTGATATATTAGTTACACTGTACCTTTATAATTCCCAAACTTTTAATTTATCATTTATTTAAAATTCAAAAGTTTGGGAATCTAAAAGTGTTAATATTTTTTAAATTTTATGACATATTTATGTGAATTATTTCAAAGTTTGTGACTTAAGAAGCTGTTTAGCTTCCGCCCCCCTTCCTCTCTCTTCTTCTTTTAATGTGTTTGAGATTTGAGTAGGGTTTTTGGATGAATTTTGTGGACAGATGCGAGTTTCAAGGAGTCATTACCTGGGCAAGTGAGAGCTCCAGCAGTATTTAAGTGTGTTAGAGTGACAGCTGTGGAAGATGGAGAAGATGAGTATGCTTATCAGGCTATGGTAAAGATTAATGGTCATGTTTTTAAAGGATTTCTATATGACCATGGAGTTGAAACCAGAGACGGGTTTCCTAATATGTCCGAATTGCATTTGGGTGGTGGTAGAAATAATGGGGTATCTTTATCTTCACCCATCATTGATCCCTCTGATGTCTATGCTGCTTCTAGTGGAGGAGGATTGGTTGGACCTGGTTCAAGCTTTGGTAATCCATTAAATTAAAGTATATTCTTCCTTGATACTTAGGAAGAAAATTACATTATTCTAGTCTAGTTTTTATACTCTTAATTGCCTACTAATTGATAACTAATACTGATAATGCAGACTTGCATTTTGTTCACTTTTATTAATTGTTTTCAGCTTATTTTGGTTCTTTTGCTTCTTGATGAGGTTATCATATAGATATAATATAATAGAGTAGTGCTACGGAGTATGAATTGGAGTAATATGTTTGAGACAACTACTCAATCTAAACCATTAAGATTAGGAGAGAGAAAGTAAAAAAATATTAAATAATCAATTCAAAGATCATAATAGAGTAGTGACATGGAACACTACTTTAAAAATCATGTTACATAGCATCTTTCTATATAGTATGGGTGGTGTTCTTGCTAGAGCAAAATTCATTAATACCATAGAAAGATTTAAAGTTTAGCTTAACAAAATATCATTAAAACTTTCTAAATATCGAAAATTTGTTCATTTTTTAGTTTTTTTACTCTAACTAACAATCATCAATAATATACTGGGAGCGGGGCCCTACATATCTATTTTAGATTAAGTAATATCAATTAATTTTATTGTTTTAGAAAAATGGATTAATTAATTATAAAATTTATTATTTTAATAATTTTGTATTAAAATATTATTTTTTCTGTAAAGTAAACTCTATTAGAGTGTTTAACAAACGTAAATATTGAGTTTAATAGGAAAAGATTTAAGAAAAAATTAACAATAATAGTATTCCAATAAAAAATATTTAAAGATATATTTTGAATCTTTTTAAAAATAAAAATCAATTTAATATTAGAATAAAATAGTAAAAATCATAAAATATTAAAACAAATATTTTATGAATTTTTTTCTTATTAATTATCACCTTATCATTGTTAAAATTTGCGATTTAATTACTTAACAGGACAAAAAAAGTAATTCTTTAATATAAAAAAACATTTAAAGTAAGGTAATTTGTTCTTTATTAGCTTATTTTTAATTGTACCATTTTTTCAAAGCTGTAACACCTACTTATAATATAATATACGAAATAATAAAAATGATCTAATTTAGAGTACTTCTATCACACTTTTCTCTAATATATATGGGAATTTTCATTTTGTAAAGAAGCTGCAGTTTCTCTTTGTAAGAGAACTTTCTCTATCACCGTCTAAAAGTAATTAATGGCTAAAGGAGATTAGTTCTTTTTGCTATTGAATTCTAAAGTTTCTGTATAATCTTTTGATTGATGCACTACTTAATTGTATCTTTGTGTAGTTTCTGCTCTTTTCCCTTTTTGTTCATAGCTGTTAGGGTTGCTTGTGAAAGGCGAAATCTAAAGTTGAAAGATTTCATTCAGTTCATAATTATTTTATAGAAATTTACGTCTTTCTACAAATTTTTCTTCCTTTTTTATGAAAGGGTATCACTGTTCATTCATGTGCAAGCATGCATTATGGTCAAAATTTTCCTACATCTACTGAAGTATTTTGTCGTTCATTTTTTTTAGTTTTAAAAAGAGTTATTCTTTCTAGTTTGAAAGTAGTAGAGATCAATAATTGCGGTGATATGACAATTCTTTTCCGGTTTTGTTTGATTGATAAATGTGGACTTCAGATTTTACGGTGTTTCTTTAGATCTTTATGACTTTAACATGACAAGTAGTTGTAAAGTCACCATCAAACTGCTACCAAAGTCGAAAGAGCATTTTATACATGTCTTTTAATGGCCCACTTAACTGCTGATAATAACATTCTGCTATTTGTGGATAGCTTTGTGATATAATACATCAAGAAATCATATACTTCTGCACTCATATGACTCTTGATAAGCCATTTGTTCAAACTTTCTGTTAATTAATTTTTAATATTTTGTTGTTGCTTTTATTGAATTCTTGCTTTATATTTGATTTCATTGCTTAATAGAAATTGTATTTACTGAATATAATTCCCTTAAGATTGTCTGCTTACAATTTTGTGGTGTTTGTTTGTTTGTCTATATTCGTTTCAAGTGACTAGTATGCAATCCTGACTGGTTTAGTGCTGTTTTACATGGCCTTGTTTGTATTAATTTTTCATTTTTGGCTATGTATATGGTGTTCGACACACTTATTACTAAAAATTTGGATATATTTCGAGCGTAACCCACGTCCACGTCCATGTCATATATGTATATGTTGATCACAGCTACTTCATATGAGAACTTGAAATTACATGGACTCTTCGATTTTCATAAGGTGATACAATAAGGATATCACTGTGGGTATTTGAGACTCCAATGTGGTGTAAATCGTAGAAAATATAGGCCTTTATATATGTATCAAGAACTTTAAAATATTAAGATATAGCTATTGTACACTGCGTATGATCTATGCAATGTACATACAATTTTAATTATGTTTGTGAAAGACCTTTGCCTATTAAATTGACAACTTAGCTGTCATGCATTTGTGTTTAGAAGAATATTAATTGGTTTCTATGAATACTTTTTCATTGTGATGCAGGAAACATGTATGATTTGCCATTTTGGCACTAACCTAAAATTGCTTACAAATGTTGACTAAATGAATAATTAATTATTAGAGTTGTCTGAGTTCAATGATTTCTTTATAACCTTTTCTCCTCACATGCTGTACCTTTTGTCTGTTTCTGCATAAATTTATATTTTTATGATCTGATGGATTTCCTCATGTGTTTTGCATTGTTTTTCACTATTTTGTTATCCTTATTCTATTTTTCATTCAAATAATGTGTTTGTGGCATTTTCCTTTTTTTTTTTTTGAGTTTTCCTATAAATTATTGTGTTGAGATATTAGTTAATAGAAAATGCTATGACATAAGTCTTGGTGTTTCATGTCACTATGATCTGATTATTTAATGTATTTTTATACTATAATGTATTTTTATACTCTCTCTCCTCTGATTTTAATGGGTTTGATCGAGTAATGGTAATAATGAACATGACTTAAACTCATGCTTCCTAGCATTACTCTTACTTTGCCGTGTTAAAATGTCTTTTGGAGTCCCATTTCCGATGTCTTTGTTACAGGGACTCATTTGTTGTGGTGTTCTTGGGTGTGCTTAGGTGTAAAATAGTTATGGGTGCATTTACTTGTGCACTTACTCATGTCATATCCACCTTAAGTATAGATTTAATGTAGCATAGATAGATATAATTCTCTCATTTCTTGTTTGAAACATGTATTTAATTTTTTTTGTTGGATTGTCAATAAGAGTAAGGAACGAGTATGATGTTGATTTTCATGTATTATTTCAAGCTAAAGGAATGCACAAATTTTACACTACAGTCATATATGACTTGGTTTTACTTGTTAACCCTTCTAATAAAATACATATGTTATTTACGTTATGTAAAAAATATAGCTGACAACATAATTTTTTTTTACCAAAAACATGTGTTTTTACGTGTAAAATATTTATTTATTATTTTTTCGTATGGGGTTAAAATTAAATTAAGTCATGCAGATGAACCTAAACCCACATTACAAGTTTCAGTAAATTTATTAATTTGTGTTTTGCATCTTATGCATCTGGTTGTCGACTATATGATAAAGTGAAAGTGGAAGTAGTTACCAAGAGTTACATCTTTTTGATGAATTGCTTGTGATTTATATTATTGAATGAAGTGACACGTCGTCTAGCTTTTGTTTGAAAAACACTTAATGTAGCTCTCCCTGACTTTATATTAGGATACTTTAATTCCTTAGGTTGATAGTTTGCACTATATTCTTTTAGCACTAAACTAGGATATTTAAATCCCTTATAGCTTTAAACTGGGATACTTTCCCTTACTCTCATACCCAGATCAGCGAATTTTTTGGAAAAAATAAAACTTAATAGCCGAAGCAAAAGTCACTTGTGCTCATCATTTGGGGTCAATATCATATTTTTTTATTTATTAATTCATTGTTATTCTTGACTAAAGTGTTTGGGTATGAAAGTGTTACCAAAATCAAAGCTATTAACTTGTAGTGCACTTTTTTCTGTATTACTGTTATTGGTCAACTTTTTCTACTGTTATTGATTGTGTTGGAGAAGATTAGCAATCAATTTTAAAGAATATATCCATTTAATATTGGTGAAAATTTCGGAGTTGAAAATGTTTGAACATAAAATCTTATGATTTTGATTTCATGTTGGAGAAGATGTATCAATCGATTATTGTTAAATCACAAGTTGTTTGTAGGTGAACCAACTATTCTCTTATATTTTATATTTAGTTCTTAACAGATTGCTTGTTTTCAAATGTTAAGCTTTCTTGTATACACCTTTTGATTTTAAAATAATAAATCTATGTGCGTCTACTGCTTAGCTATTAACTTTACAGAAGGCTGATCTACTGCCAAACGTTGTTAAGCTTATGTTTCCCAACACTATTATGTCTAACATCATACATGGAGGTGTTGAAGGCATTATACTCGATCGAAGCTTTTCTTGTTAGATATGGTGGATCATAAATGACAGGTATGTTTAGAAAGTCATATTTTTATTTGTTTGATAAAGCTGAGATGGTAATTATGCTGCGATATCTTGACTGATGAATGCTCCAACATAAGTATACAATAATGAAATTCCAATTGTATGTTGGTTCTGCTTTAGTGTTAAGTCTTTCTTATCATGGGAAGGTGTGAAATTCTCACATTGCTTATAATTGGATAAATTTATGGGTTAATAAAAGTTGAGTTACTTCATTTAATATTTTAACTCGTTAGGATGGGACTTCAAATTTCTTACAAGTAGTATTAGAGCTCCAAACTTAGCAAGTTTGGGAGCTTTTGTGTAAATTTAAAACTCATTGCAAAATGCGAAAATAAAGCTTATTTTTCTTGCAAGTAGTATCACAGCGATCCCAAACTTAACAAGCTTGGGTACTCTGTGGATCTCTTAGCTCTAGGCTTCTTTTGTGTGAATATAAAATCATCGTGACGTGTGAAAACAAAGCTTAATAAGGATTGGAGTACTCTACCTAAAGAAGTTAATCTTTTGGAGTAGATTTGTAACATTTATAAGTTTAAATATTTATTATTTTTTTATTTGTTTAAGTAGCATTAAAGTCCTTTTTTAATTAAATAAATGAAATATTATATAGATGAGATTCGAACTTGCGTTTAAGGTGATGGATGAAAGTCATATCATCTCAATTATAAGTTAATCTTAGTAGGTTAAAAGTAATATTTTTATAATGATTAGAATCGTATTATATTTTTATTAAATTTGCTTAGATTTTTATGATATTAATAATTTAATTTTAAGGTAAGTTCAATTAATAATAACATATAGGAAGTTAGGGAGATCAAAATGGCCTACTTTTAACATGTACTAATAGAATGTGTAAGCATTCTTGCAAATCAACTTGACCAAGAAATATTGAACCTTTCACCAAATCATGAATGTGACACGGGAATAATTGTAGTAATTTTATCACAAAATAAAAGAATAGTATTTACTCTCAATTGAGTGTTGAAAGTGTTTGAAAACACTCATATTTTGTTATTTTTATTATGTTTAATTGTAATAAATAGATATTTTTAGCATGTTTATATTATTATTTATACAAATCTATCTGTTCGGAATTATTGATATTTATTGTATTTTAGGTGTTTTTAGTTTTAAAATAGAAAAAAAATTATCAACACATGAAGAACAATAATTGAGTATTTATTTTGCACATTATGAGCTTAATCTTATGAGCTTAAAAGATTAAGGTATGTAAGTCTATATTAAAAATTTATTATTATGTAAGGTGTATAAGGCACAATTTAAGAAAAGAAAAATAAGACGTGCTATGGTGAAGAAATTAGTATGTCGTACACGCATTATTTAGGATGAATTATTGGGCATATTGAGTTTTTTGTGCTACGATTTGAAATATGTGATCAAAATATGTGATCAAACTCTGCATCAAGGACAAGGTGGTACCTTAACACATGAATGGCAATTTCACTTTGAGGTCCTTTGTACATGATTTTTTTTTAAATAAACCTAATGTATTAGGTTTTAAATATAAATTAGTTTATAATTTTTCAACTATTTAAACATTAATATTTCTTAGTTTTAGTTTTATTTAAACACAATATGGAGTAGATTCATAACATATCATAGGTAGATCTTTAAAAGGTTTTTTAGATCAAGAAAAGTAGAAAAGATATTTGAATATTTAAAAATGTTGAAGATTTATATCACAATTTTAGAATAGGACACTACATTGTTCTTAATTGGTACTTAGATTTGATTTGTAATAAATTTATTTTAGAATCTTTTTGTACATTTGAATATTTGAATACTATTTTTAAAATTACTGAGCATAGAATTTAATCTAAGTATGTCTAATCGATTTTAACTATTGGAATTTATTTTTGTTGTAATATTTGTGTAGATTTATTTAGGTAAATATTTTTATGATAAAATAAATAAAGATTATATTTTTATTCAAGATTCGTTATAAGATTTATTTATGATTCATTTATCTGGCGAGTGCTCATGAAGAAGATAAGCAAAATTGGAGCTTGGGCATTATTATGATAATTTATTTTTCCTGATAAATTTAAAATATGAGAATTAGGTTTTAAAAACGTCATGTAGATCTATTTTGGACAATTGAAAGAGCAGTTGTCGGGTCAAAACAAAAAAATGACTCAATATCAAGGAGACATTGAGTATATTAAATTCTAGAAATAGAAGGCTCTTAAGCAACATTGAAAGTTTGTTTAATTATGTATCTAATTTGTTAACCAACAAAAGCATAATAAATCAAAATTTCATAAGTAATCAAACAACCAATTACGTGTACGTAAAGTAATGCGTAAATAAAGATATTAACACATGAGATTTTTAAGTAGAAACAACTTAAATCATAGCAGTGACCTAAAAAGAAAATCATCGGTTCACTAAACTACTTAACTATCCATTATGAAAAAATAAATACTCAAACTTAAACTACACATCTAGGTAATGTCTTAAGTAGCCTACTTACAAACATTGCTTTCATTGTAGTATTTATAAATAGGTATTTGAATTTGGACAATATTTCGACAAATTTGAGTTTCATGAGTTAATTGAACCTAGATCGTTGTCACTTGAACATTTAGTACATAAACACAAGTACAAGTGTGTGTTCTATTGTAAATTTAATAATAAATAACTCTAATTAGTTGATTTAAATAATATATTAGATAAATTGAAAATAATTAGCAACTTTAAAACTATCAATTTAAGCACAAGTTCAATGAAGATAGTTTTTTTTAAAGATTGATATTCAAACCAACAATTCAAGAACGAAAATAAAGAAGTTATAAGAACATATAATCAAAATATCATATAAACAGTTTATCAATCAATCAAACACAAGCGTCAAAATGTTTGATAGATTAACTAAATAAAGAAGCCTAATTAATGATGATTTTACAATAGCTCTTGTGCGATTAGTTTTAAATGTATGCTTAGGTTTGTATTTATAGAATATTTTGAATCACATTAGGTTAAAATAGAAATACTAAATTTTTCGTAAAATAAGTTAAAATATTTTTAAGAAATAAGGATAATTCAGTAAAAAGTCAATCCAAATCGTAATAGAATATGTTTTAAAATCAAATAACTGACTGTTCGATCGATCTAATCAAGTGTTTAGTCGATTGAGTATATTGGTCGATCAATCAAACGTAGTCTCGATCGATCTAGTTAAAATTCAATTAATTATTCAAGAATTGGATCGATCTAGTGATTTAACTCTCGATCGATTGAGTAAATCCCTCGATCGATCTAGTTAAGTGTTAAAATTAATTTAATCCGGTTATATTGCTTGATCGATCAAGTCATTACTTAATCGATCAAGTGGCCTAATTTCACATTGTTCCTATTATATCTAATATGCAATTTAACGTACATAGGAGCAAAAACATACTTGATAGGTGACCATTGAGGCTTGATGGTTTCTTATGCTTGAAGTAATTTTTCTAAGACAACCTAGAAACTAAAATTATAATTATATGTTTTGTTTTATGAAATTTACTAATACTAACATAGACCTAACAAACATCTTATTAAGATGTTAAACTAAGCCTTAAATGGAAGGTTACCTATTTAACTTTTTTTTTAATTTTTGTTTTTATTTATTAGCTATAGTTATTTTTTTATTTTTATTTTTATCTTATTATAATTATTTTATACTTAGTTTTAATTT
This sequence comes from Hippophae gyantsensis, assembly GCA_030763125.1. Classification (NCBI taxonomy): domain Eukaryota; kingdom Viridiplantae; phylum Streptophyta; class Magnoliopsida; order Rosales; family Elaeagnaceae; genus Hippophae; species Hippophae gyantsensis. The sequence goes on from CM061036.1 coordinate 15,699,393, forward strand.
AGTATTTAGCATTTCTATTTCTTATTTTAACTAAAAAAACATCCAAAAATTTGAAAGTGTGCCATGGCATGGGGCTTTTGGGACAAAATAGGGTGAAGAAAAAGACTTTGTGTTGCGACATGACTATCTTTTGTGTCTCAGCACATTGGTCACAGGACGTTTACATTGGGTGATTTTTTCTTTCGTTCTGCTACATGAAAGAAATTGCGCTACGTCTCGTGCACAAATTTTACAATAAAAACCCTCCAAAAACATGTCCAGACTAGATCAAACTTCATATTTTCTATTCTTCTCCCTCTACAACCCTCATTTTCCACTCCTTAAACACAAAAAACCCAAAAATTACATGTTTGTTCTAAATCTTCTCAATTTCTTCTCATATCAAGTTATTCAAGTTTTTATCTTTTTAAAGGATATTCCACAAGTTCTCATCTTCTTCAAAAGGGGGGATTGCAATAAATCTCAAGTAAGTGAACAAAAGTTTTAGAATAATTACTTGAGTTTTTTTTTTTGAATTTTTGTGACCGAACAATTATGAAATTTTGGACTTAAGAGAACCAAAACCCTAAATTGGTCAAGAGAGGATGAAGAGTAATTTTGTTAGAAATTTCTAAAATTTTTGTGGGTATTTTATTTATAATAACTTGATTTCAATGGTTATTAAAAGAAAGAGTAGTGCGATAGGAAAATAAAAGAAGATTCTCATAGAGTATAATAAAGCTAAATTTGTTAGGTTAACGGTTAAACTATGGTTTGACAAAGCCGTTAAAATTACAAAGAGTTTTATTGTGGAATAGGGAATGATGTTTGAGGTAAAACAACATCCATTATAGGGGAATAGTGATAAAATAATAGTACTTTGAAGGAAACAATTTATTAAGAACCCAAATGTCACTCTTGAGTCTATAATTCATGAATTTTATGTCAATATTCTTGATATTGTAAATAATAGGGTAATGGTTAGAGGTGTGGTTTTCCCATTTGGCATGTTTGATATTAATGCTTTTTATGGATTAAGAGATGTTTCTCAAGGTAAATATAAAAATTATTTGGATAAATTGGATTATGAAGAGGTAGTAGAAACCCTAGCTGTGGAAGAGACTGAATGGATTTTTTTTCAATGGGAGACACAAATATTTTGAAGCCAAGTACTTATCCAAGGTTTCCCATATTTGAAAATATTTTGTCTATTCTAAACTCATTCCTATCACATACTATAATACTTTGAATAAAGAGAAGGTTATATTATATTTCGCAATAACATCTACCAAGAGCATAGATGTTGGGGTAATAATTAACCAAAGGATAAGACTTTTTATACATAATCACTGTTTGAGTTATTTCTTCCCCCAACTCGTTACAACCCTTTGTGCTAAAGCAAGGGTAAAATTTCAAAAATTTTGAATTTTGTTGTAATATAGCTAATTATTAACTCTCACTTATAGTTAGAGAAAAGGTTAATTATTGAAAAAGTATGTCCACGAACTCCATGCTTAATAATTAAAATATATTAGTCAGTAGATGCATTTACAGGTTGAATTCACGTAATTTGTCAAAGAGATGCAAATGTTACATCTCTCATATAGAAATTGATTTTAGTCAAGTTAGAATGCTCGAAAATCTAGGATATGGTTTTGTTTTCAAACCACCTGAACCTCTACATGGTTATGAAGAAGAAATAGACGATATGAAAGATTGAGTTTTGACCTTTGTTCTAGCTTTATTTTTTTTTACACTTTATTTTATATGTATTTTTATTTTATTTTATTTGAGTTTTTATTTTCATTATGTTTTATTGTTAATTTTGTAAGTGTTTGATAATATATGATTTATAAGAAGTACATAGTGTTTTTATCTTTGTGATATAACTGAGTTAGATGATGGATGCATCATGGTCAACCACATCACTTGCTTAATCACATTTAGCTAATACAAATGGGGAACTTTTTTTCTCTTCTTTATCTTTGATTTAATTTGGAAATATTAAGAACAATATAGATTTTAGGTTGGGAGTGGAAGAAAAGATACATGTTCATGGATTATTGTAAGAATTAATTTTATTCATAGATTATATTTCTCTTTTGGATGTTAAAATTAAGATTAACTCAAAATTAATGTTTAGGAATCAAATAGTAAAGATTTTGAGAGATTATTGAGCTTAAAGTGTTTATTTTTGAGTGATGATTTTTCTTCAATTCTTTTAAACACTTTTATTATTATTTTAAGTTGTTAGATGATCTGTATAAATTTTGTATTAAATGTTAGTATTTTTAAACATATAATGAAGTATCATGTACTTAATTTCATTGTTGTGATTAAATGATTTGAGTAGAAATTAATATATGCGTTTATCTCAATTCATGCTTGACTTCTAGTAAAAAAGAGATATATTTATGGGATTCTTTTAGAACAAAAAAGAGAGCCAAATAGCCATTTACCAAAACACATATATAAATATGGGTCCGTTCTTTAAAAAGAGAGTAAGGAAAAAAATGAAGAATAAAAAAAGAGAAAAATAGTATAACTAAATGCTATGGTTTTAATTTTTTCAAAGTAGTGAGATGATTATTACAAAAAATAAGGGAATATTTCCCATAAAGTCAATGTATTTTCATTCATCTTGAGGCATACATTTGAAATTTTCGCTTAATGATTTTTAATTGAAACTTGAGATTAAAAATATGGCATATTCATAATCATAAAATTTGATTTATTTCATGAAATCAATGTTATGCACAATTGAATCTTTCTTGTTTTTCATATGCAAACCTTTTTGTTTATACATAGCCTATGTTCGCATATACCATGTTGAGTATTTGAACCTAAATGATTAGTATGATATTGAGACCATATCTTATGAGGATTAAAGTATAAGAAATTTGAATTCCTTATAATAGGATTGAGTGACTCAATGTTTATATGATTTTGTAATGTGATATGAATTTATAATATGTAATTGGTTTGGACACTAAACTTTGATCCTTTGGGATGTTGATGACATTGTTCTAGAGATTTTGATTATGAACTTAAAAGAAAATAAAGCATAAATTTTTTTATTTTATTTTTAGGTTTTACATTTTAGGATGTTTATGGATATCTATCGGTAAAAGCTCTCACAATACTTAAACTTGTCTACTAGGATCATTTAGGGATTTAAAGACTTGTTGTATATACTAAATACAATCGTGTCAATTTAGGAAAATGATTTAGGTTAGTATAGTTTAGTTTATTTATTTATTTTTATTTTTAGTTTTTAGATTGTTTTACTTGCTAGAGGCTAGCAAGAAGCTGGTTGAAGGTTGTAATAAGTATTAAAAAGCACTCAAATATCGTGATTTTATTGTGTTTAGTTGTGATAAATAGATTTGATTATAACATATTTATATCAATATTTATACAAATTTATATGTTTGGAATCATTGGTAACCCTACCATTGTGATAAAATATTTAGGTTTTATTTTTATATTTATTTAAGTTTTTAAAAAATATGAAGAATTATTTCAAATTATATAATTCTTATTGAGATCAACATTAAAAGTATATTTATTGCTTATAAGTGATCTACGTATAAATAAAAATTTTGTGTATAAGTGTGTAGAAAACTTTCTCTAAAATTTACTTACGTTGGATGACACACGTGCATATCTTGGGATTTGGGTGACTTTAGAAATCACAAGTTAATGATAATATAATTCTTATTTTTTTTAACTTTAGTGCCTTGCAATATTCTAAAGTTATTAACATTTAGGAATTACATTTTACATTCGTCACTAATCCATAGAACATGCCAACCAGGGATTCATAATCCCATTATGTTCCTCGATTTATTCCAATTTTATTTAGACTAAATATATTTATTTCATTAATAATTTTTGAATAAAAAATTATCAAATTGCCCCCACTTGTCAAATAAGCCATGCATGTAGTCATTTTAAATTTATATTAATCAATTAAATAATCATCTAATAAAGTTATCAATTTACCCCTATTGTATAATATGTAATTTATAACATTCATAAATGGGTATAGTACATTAGGGCACATATTAAACTTTTGTTACCCATTGTTGTCTAAGTTCTTGAGTGGTATATTAAAGTATCTAAATTATCTAAAAGGCACCAATTTGATCAAAAAGAAATATGTGCATAAAAAATTGAAAGATATTTTAGTCTTATAAAAATTTTTATTTTATTTTTATTCTTTCTTCTTTTTTCTTTTTTCTTTCTTTATCATTTTCTCTCCTTAAATTTACTGTTTATGTTTAGGTTTTAAGGTTTAGAGTTTATAATTTAATGTTTAGTGTTTAAGATTTTATGTTTAGAGTTTAGTGTCTAGGTCTTAGGATTTAGCATTTAGTGTTTCTAGTTTAGGGTTGTGTTTAGGGTTTATTGGAAAAAAATGAGAGAATTTTATGCAAATAGATAAAGGTGTAAGATAGAGAGGAGAGAGAAGTAAAAAAAGAGAACAAGAGGAGAAGAAGAGGAAAATAGGATAGAATAATAATAAAAATTTAAAATGACTAAATTACCTTTCAAAGAATTGTGAATAAAAATTAGTTTTGACTAAATGGGTACATTTTGAGAATATGGACACTTTTAAGATAATATCAAAGAAATTGGGAAGTAATAGATAACAAGACAATAATATGAATACCAAAAATGTACTATCTCTCACATAAATCATTAACATACACATCTATATATATTGGTCAAATAATTAATTTTTTTTGAAATACATCATTTAGTCATTACAAAACATACTTTAGGACCGATAGAATTGTTAATTCAAGACTTGACATTTAATTTATCCATTAAACCTGAAATTAACTTTTAAAAATTTGATTGTTATTACTAAATTCTCTTATATTAAGTAATTCATTGTTATAACCATTGTCCGTAGATAAATGTGGTAATTCATGTGGGTTGTGTATTCATGTTGTGTTTGTTCATAGTGTACGTATTCGTGTTCATGTTGGGATCAATGTCATTTTATACATATATATTTGTTTATTGATTCCCACAATTTTACAATGAATTATTATTTTTATGTATTTTATTTGTTTATTTTGTATTATATAAGTATTTGAGGACAAAATGAGCAAAAAGAGACAAAACATGTATTTATAATAAAATAGGGCACTCAATTGATCAAGCCATAGGTTGAAGGCTTATCATTGTTAGATTGATCCAAAAGATACTCGATCAATTAAGCACCCATTCGATTGATTCGATCGAGAGCTCTTGGGTTTCCAAATGGAAAAGATAGATCGATTTATCGAAACATCAATTTAGCACTCGAATATGGAATTTTTCAACATCAATTTTTAATCTTTATCATTGGATCAAGCTAAGTATTAATACAACTCGAATTATGCTTGAGAAATACACTATAAGAACAACATAAGGGATCATCAAAACAAAACATTTGATATAAGGAATAAGAAAGATCAAATAGCATAATAAGGGCAACTTTCGAAGGAGAATTTTAAGAAAAGATTGAAGATTGAAGATTGGGGTTACATTTACTTCATCCTCTTCTTTTCATAAGCTTTTCTTAACCTTATTTTTTATAATTTTTCATAAAAATAATGTTTATTCTTGTAGGATCTATATCTAGCGAGTTCAATGATATTATTGTGGGTAATTTCAAACCCTAGATTATGGTTTAATCAATTTTAATGTCATTATAAATTTTTATTTCAATTCTTAATTCTTAATGTATTCAACTTTATGTTTAAATGCTAAAACTATGCATATATGAATTAGATTGATTAACTAGTTTATTGCTAGTTTAAGATATTAGTTCTTAACTACTAATATTATTATTCCAAGTGGTACCTTGTGGATTTTGTTACAAGTAGGATTGAATTCTTAGATTAATGGTTAACAATGACTTTGATCTTGCTTAGTTTAGTTATTTCCTTTATACATCTTAATACAATGAATGAATTAAATCTAGTAAGTAAATCTTTGGATTTCTCAAGATTTAGCTTGGTTGATAATTGTGTTATTATCAATTACAAGGTAAGAAAAGATAAGATGTCTTAATTAGATCTAGATTTATAAAACTAGAGTAAAGAAGTCAAGAAGGGTTTCAAAATTAAGAAAGTGATCGATTCAAAACTTGAGAAACTGATCTTGATTCATGACATAATTAGTTATATTATAGGCCAGTGGTGTGAATAATCACATAATCACATATCGTCCATCATTCTTGTGAAATATACCTTTATTTTAAGTTTTTTTTTTCAGAATCAACTTAAAACCTCTTTTGCTAAATTTAATTAACTTATTAACAAACATGTAGTTAAAAATAAAATGATTACCAATCCTACGTGGGTTCAACACTTATTTACAACTATATTTACATCGATACAATTTTAAGAGAAGTAAGGCGTCGAGTTTTGACAAGTCGTTCTAGGGGGTGTCAAGATTTTGGCTCCAATGCACCCAGAATTTAATTTCAAAATTTTCTAATAGTTACTATTTTCTTCTACTTTACTTTTTAAGTTTTACTAGCTTTTCTATTTCTTGATTTCCTAGAGACCATTAAATGTAACAAGAACACTCTTACAACATGAAATTAAGATGACATAATCTATTTTTTTCAAGTGATTTAGAAACCGAGAAGGAATACATGCCAATGGTCAATCCAATTCTTAAGGGGCTAGCTATATATTATTCGGAGTAGCAATCCCTATGCATCGTGTATCCTAACTTGGAGGTAGGTTTTGAGCTTAAATCTAGACTAATTCATTTTTTACTTATATTTTAGTGGTTTAGTTGGAGAAGATCCAAACAAACATTGAAGGAATTTCATGTAGTTTGCTCCAGCATGAAACCAGTAGGGATCATAGAGGACCAAATCAACCTTAGTGCCTCTCATTCTCGGTTTTTGATAGTACCAAGGAATGGATGTAGTACCTCTCTTCACGTACTATCACCACCATCAAAAGAGTTCCAAGGAGTGGAAGATATGATAAATTCAATTTTGGAGTGGTATTTTCTAGCCTTTAGGGCCACACTCATTAGAAAAGAAAATTTGTAGCATATGACAACTCTATGAGGAAACCTATATGAGTATTGGGAGAGATTTGAGATGTTGTGTGTGATGAGAATCAAGGAGCATCACCAATGGATACATGGCATATTCTAATTGGGACAATCAATCAAAAATCACTCAATGGGTCATGGAGCAAGTATGGGCTTATTTATAAGCCATTTGGGCTACTTAAGTATGAAGTAAAATGAATGAAAAAATAAAATATTAATTTGGGCATGAAATAAAATGAATTTCTATATATTTTCCATATGATATCCAACTGAGATGAAAAAATATTTGTTAAAAAGAAGACTTAATGGGCTACAATATTCCCAAATATAATAGTTTTGTAAGTCAGAAGTTTACTAGGTCAAAAGTGGCTTTCAAAAAATACCCAAGAATATACCAAATAATTACATATCATATTATTTCATTAGTTTTAATATGAAGAATATTTATTTTATTAATTGGTTAGGATCATTTTACTTCCTTATCAAGTAGTACATCTTATGAGTATTTTTACATCACCATCAAGTATTTGTAAAGTGCATATAAGCCTAAGACCTTTCAGATTTGAAGTTAGACATTTTTTTTAATAATATATGAGTTTTCTCTTATGTTCTTTTGAAGAATTTTAGCGAACTTATCAAGAATAATTCTTGTCGCATTCATCCTAGACTTATCACTCATATCTCCCCTTGTCCTTGAGAGTGGCGTCTAAAAACACAATTATTTGATACCATGGTTCCTATCTCATTATAGATAGTGGGTTACAGTCCTCATTTTCTTTATCTTTACAATCTGATTTAGAATGCTCATAGTGAAGATCTCAACATTGATCTTCGGGTCTTACTTCTTTAGGTGAGGTTCGTATCAATTCATATTAGAGCAAGGCTCTAAATCATGTCAATTTATCCTTTTTTATGTATATTTTTTTGTTAGTTTTGTTTCCTTTTCATTGCAATAGCTTTTCCATTCTTGTTTAGTTATTAGAAATTGGAATGGTGGTGAAAATTTGAAAAAATTAAAGAAAAAGAAAAAGAATCTAATTGTTGTTGTTGTTGTTTTTAAATTGTAAACATGTTTTATACTAGATGTTATGTAAATGATAAAGTGTGTAGCATCAGAATTAATGGATACCAATGAGTTAGTTTTGCTAGCACTCTTATGGTGAAAACATTAAATTTGATAACGTTTCAACATCCAAGGCCATATAAACTATCATGAATGAATGATTATGGGGAAGTACAGATAGACAAACAAGTGTTTATGCCATTCTCAATTGGGAAGTACAAAGATGAGGGTTTTGGTGTGATATGGATCCAATGGAAACAACTAATATACTTTTGGAATGACCATGATAGTGATTTAGGCAAGCAACTCATGATGAATACACTAATAGGTACTCCTTTGTAATGAATGGAAAAAAATATTACCCTTATGCCTTTCACTCCAAAATATGTGCATAAAGATCAAGTACATCAAGTACAATTAAAGGAAAGTATGAAAGAGTATAAAAGAGAGAGAGAGTTGAAAAAAACACAAATTAAGAAAAAAAGAAATTGAGCAAAGGATAGAGAGGGATTTGGAAGGAGAGATTTAATTACAAAAAAAGAGTGACATAAAAAATATGTTGAGTTACAAGAAGAGAGTGGGTTCTGGGAAAAAAGTGAGTATAAAAAAGAGATTGAATTAAAAGAAGAAAAGATCTTTAAAGAAGAGATGAGTGAAAAAAAATGAGGGTGATTTTCAAAAGTGTGAGAAAGGGAGTAAAAAAAGTGATAATTGAGGAGAGAGACAAAAAGGGTGAAAAAACAAGGAAGCTTTAGCTAGTGATAAATTTTATTCTTTCTTTAGTGTTGTTTATCTTGTGAAAAAGTCAGGAGTCACATAACAAGTTGATTTTATTGGTGTTGAGCAACAAATTGATTGCATAAACAAAAAAACATCAACTTTATGCTATAATGGTCAAGAAAATCCAAATAGTTTGTAGCTATGAGATTAATTGAGTTATAAGTTTGAATCATCATTCATAATGGAAACTATTAACAACATTATTATGGAAATGATTTAAGGATGAATCTTTTTGAGGAAGAGGGAATGATGAGAATCAAGGAGCATTACCAATGGATTCATGGTACATTCCAATTTAGCCAATTAATCAAGAATCACTCAATGAGTTATGGAGAAGTATGGGTTTATTTATAAGATATTTGGGCAATTTGGGCATGAAGTAAAACAAATGACCAAATAAAATCCAAATTTGGAAAGTTTTATTGAACAACTATTAGTATATTCACCATATCTTTTCCATACGATATCCAATTGAGGTTAAAAAATGCATTAGAAAGCTAACTCAACAGGATACAATATTCATAGAGATAATGTTTTTGTAATTCAAAATTTACATCGTCGAAAGTGACTTTCAAGAAATGTCCAAGAATCTGCCAAATAATTACATATCTTATTATTTCATTGGTTTATTTCCTTAATTATTTAGTATCATATTACTTCATTAGTAGGATTATTTTTAGTTCACCATCAAGTATTTATAAAGTGTACTAAGTGTTACGTCCCGCTCAAATTGTCCCGTAAAATCCAAAGAAATGGTGGTTGCCTAAAGGATGTAGACTTTTCTACATGGGAAAGTTCTAGAGTGGCCTAGAGATGTCTAGAAAGAGCTAAAGTTGGATGGACTCAACTCAAGCCTTGAAGACTCTAGAATGCTCCAGAGTATACTAGCATGTGCTTGAAGGTGCTAGAATGGGTTGGAATATTCTAGAACGTGAAGGATGGTTCTTGAAGGATGTAGAAGTCGCTAGAAGCTTACGGAACATCCCGGAACTTGCATGAAGGAACTAGACAAACCTATAAGACTCTAGAGTTGGCTAGAAGGTCCTAGAACCTTGTGGCATATTATAGATAAAATTAGAACACTCTTGTACATTCTAGACTTAGAATGATCTAGAAAGTTGTTGCATAGACTTAAGCTTGGAGCCACACTATAAATATACCCATTGGTCTACATTTGCATTCATCTTGTGAATTCTTAGCATCCTTGGGATCTTTGGAATCTTGGAAAATTGTAAGCTAAAGAATCTAAAGAGAAATACAAGGAATTCTTTACAAACTCTCTTTAGTTATTGCTTTGCTCTTGAATCCTTTAAATCTCTAAGGCTCTTTCTAGTTTCTTTAGAGTGTTTCATTTGGGTTGAAAGGAAGGCTTAGTGCAATGGACCGTGCAAAGTGCCACACGATCGCTATTTGAAATTTAAGATCATGACAGTTGGTATTAGAGCTTTAGGTTGAAGCTTTATTATCCTTGGCATAATGAAGAATAGTGCCCCAACTACACCAAGTATGGATGTTCCACCAATGGAACGTGGGTATGGGGAAGTTCGGAAACCACCAAAGGAGTCTCGAGCCAAGTTGAAAGACATGATTTCTAGCTTGGAAGCATGTGTTAGGAGTGCTCAGGATAGCTTGGGGGAGCTATTCGACCGAGTGGACAACTTGGAAGAATGTTGCAGCGGCTTGGAGGCTGAGGATGTGGAGATCCATATAGCAGTCAAGATGTCCCTCAATGGGATAGATAATGGGTTAAGGCAAAATATTGATGGGTTGAAGCCCGAACTTGCCAAGATATGAGATCTTGTCCAAAGAGAAATTGCTATCGTGTTGCTTAGAGTTGGTTGAGGATATAGGTGATGACCTAGCTCTATGTAAGCGGACTATAGCCGCGGGAACTAGCACAACCACCATCATTGAGGCTAAGAATGGATGTTCCCAAGCCAAAAACCTTCAATGGTGTTAGAAATGATAGGGAAGTTGAGAACTTCTTATGGGGGCTTGAACAATATTTTGAGGCTACTGGCATAACGGACCATGCCAGCAAGATCTGAACTGCTGCCATATACTTGTGTGACATTGCGAGGCTATGGTGGAAACGGAGGCATGGTGATGTGCAATGAGGGGGATGCATAATTGAAACCCTTGATGATTTCAAAAAGGAGTTCAAAACCCAATTCTTCCCAGTAAATGCTGAAGAGGAGGCAAAGGGCTGATTGTAACGATTAAAGCAAACAAGTAGCATAAGGGACTTTGTGAAGGAGTTCACAACCTTGCTGCTAGAAGTCCTTAACACTTCAGACAATGATGCCCTATTCTTGTTCATGGATGGTCTCCAATCGTGGGCTAACCTTAAACTTAAGCGACGTGGTGTCCAAGACTTATCTTCAGTTATCGCGGTTTTTAAGAGCCTTATAGACTACTCCACAAAAAAGAGAGCTCAAAGGCCACTGATAGAAAGTTTGGTGGAGGAAAGAGTGGGGGAGGCCATGCCAAAAGTTAGGGTCCCAAAAATCATAAAGAAGGCTCCTCATTCAAACCATGAGATAAAGGGAAGGAAAGAGAGGATCGTGATGCCTCGAAGCCCCGTGCGACATGTTTCATATGCGACGGACCACATTGGGCATGTGAATGTCCAAAAAAAAAGGCCTTGAGTGCCTTAGTTGCCTCCACGCATGAACAAGATGGAGGTGAGACGGATGAAGGTGCAAAGATGGGTTCTTTGCACCTACTTGGTGCATTGTAGAGTGCCCCAAAGACCCCCAAGGGCTTGATGTTCATAGATACAACCATCAACGGGAAGGTTGCCAAAGCTTTGGTAGACATAGGTGCATCTCATAACTTTGTTTGAATGGAGGAAGCAAAGAGACTCAGCCTTAAGGTTGTCAATGGAGGAGGATCGCTCAAAGTACTTAAGTCGGCATCACTACCTCTACAAGGAGTTGTTCATAGAGTTAAGGTCAGTCTTGGTGCTTGGAGTGGCCAAGTGGACTTATCAGTGGTGCCTATAGATGACTTCTCAGTAGTATTTGGTATGGAGTTCTTGGACCAGGTTAGAGCTTTCCTAGTGCCATGATCAAACTTTATGTGTATCATGGATGGACTAAAGGCTTGTGTGGTACCGACGGAGAGGACCACTAGATCTACTACCCAAGCTCTCTAAGCACTTCAATTCAAGAGGGGATTGAAGAGGTACGAAGAGAGTTATTTGGCCATCTTAAAGGAGTACAAAAATGAGGAGGCATCACCAAAGCCAAGCTTACCGACGAAAGTGAAAGTTGTCCTAGATGTGTTCTAGGATATGATGCTTGAGGCATTGCCCAAATGCTTACCTCCAAGGAGGGAGGTAAACCATGAAATAGAGTTGGAACCCGACACCAGGCCACCAGCAATGAGCCCTTATCAAATGGTGAATTCAAAGTTGGTAGAAATATGAAAGCAACTCTATGAATTGCTAGATGCTAGCTTCTTAAGCCCCTCTAAAGCCCTATTTGGTGCCCCGATGTTCTTTTAAAAGAAGAAGGATGGCTCATTACGCATGTGTATCGACTATCAGGCTCTAAATAAGATCACAGTAAAGAACAAGTATCCTATCCCACTCATTGCCGATTTGTTCGATTAATTAGGGAATGCCAGATACTTTACAAAATTGGACTTGCGGTCAGGATATTACTAGGTACGCTTAGCCAAAGGGGATGAGACCAAGACCACTTGTGTGACCAGGTACGGTGCCTATGATTTCCTTGTCATGCCATTTGGTCTCACTAATGCACCTGCCACCTTCTGTACTCTTATGAATAAGATTTTCCATCCCTACCTTGATCGGATCGTGGTAGTATATCTTGGTGACATTATGATATATAGACAGACTTTGGAAGAACATCTAGAGCACTTGAGGAAGGTGTTCGAGGTCCTGAGGGAAAATGAGCTATATGTTAAGAAGGATAAATGTTCCTTTGCCCAAGATGAGGTGATGTTCTTGGGGCATAAGATAAAGGATGGGAAACTAATGATGGATGGAGCCAAGGTGAAAGCCATCCAAGAATGGGAACCTCCTGCCAAGGTTCCCGAGTTAAGGTCTTTCCTTGGACTGGTGAAATATTACAGAAGGTTTATCAAGTCTTACTTAGTAAGAGCAGCCTCACTGACTGACCTGCTAAAAAAACAAGCCTTGGGAATGGACAAGCGAATGCAAAGCCTCGTTCGAAGACTTGAAGAAGGCCATCAGTGGAGAACCGGTACTTTGCCTACCATACCCTTCCAAGATGTATGAGTTGTACATAAATGCCTCAAACTTTTCCATTGGTGGAGTATTGATGCAGGAAGGGCGTCTGATAGCTTATGAGAGCCGCAAGCTTAATGACACCGAACACTGCTACACTGTGCAAGAAAATGAAATGACAGCTATCATTTATTGCCTAAGGGTGTGGCGACACTACTTATTGGGTTCTCATTTTGTTATCATGAAGGACAATGTAGCAACAAGCTACTTCTAGACTCAAAATAAGTTGAGTCCCAAGCAAGCTCGGTGGCAAGACTTCTTGGAGGAGTTTGACTATAGGTTGGAGTACAAGTCTGATAAGGCCAATGTGGTGGCTGATGGACTGAGTTGAAAGGCAGAGTTAGCAGCCTTGACTAGGCCAAGTAGTCCCTTGCTGGAAAGGATCAAAGAAGGGTTAGAGCATAATTCCCTAGCTTAAAACCTCCTTGCCCTTATTAAGGAAGGAGAGACAAGGAAATTTTGGTTGAGTGATGGACTACTCTACACCAAGCAGAATCGCATCTTTGTGCTAAAGTGGGGGAGCATAAGGAAGGAGCTTATCAATGAGTGCCATGATTCGCTATGGGCTGGACACCCAGGAATGAGGTGCACCCTTGCTTTGATCAAGTCAATTTACTACTGGCCTAAACTATGTGACGATGTTGAAGCCTATGTGAAGACTTGTCTTGTGTGTCAATAGGACAAGATAGAGTAGCATGCACCTGGAGGTCTGCTAGAGCCGCTGCTTATTCCAGAGAGACCATGGGAGAATGTCTCTATGGATTTCATCACTTGCTTGCCAAAATCAGAAGGCTTTGGTAACATCATAGTAGTCATTGATTGCTTCAGCAAGTATGCAACATTCATACCTGCCTCAGCTGATTGCACGACGGATGAGATGGCATGGTTGTTCCTCAAACATGTTGTGAAACATTGGGGGATTCCATCCAATATCGTGAGTGATCAAGACCCACGATTCATCAGGAAATTTTGGACAGAATTGTTCAAGTTATTGGGGTCAGACTTGAACTTCTCCACAAGCTTTCATCCACAAAGTGAAGGAAAAACGGAACGTGCCAACATATTGTTGAAACTTTATCTTAGGAACTTTGTTAGTGCCAACCAACATGATTGGGTTAAGTTACTGGATGTAGCCCAATTCTCTTATAACTTACAAAGGAGTGAGTCCACCACAAAGAGTCTCTTCGAGATCGTCATGGGGTAGCAACCCATGACTCCTCATACCTTGGCCACGAGTTATGAAGGAAAGAGTCCCGCTGCCTTTAAATTTTCCAAGGCATGGCACGAACAAGCTGAGTTGGCCCGAGCCTATTTAAATAAGGCATCTAAGAAGATGAAGAAATGGGCTAACAAGAAAAGGAGGATGGTGGAGTTTCAAGAAGGAGATTTGGTCCTTGTTAAATTATTTCCCCAACAATTAAAATCTCTACGGAAGGTTCATAAGGGGTCAGTATGGAAGTATGAAGGGCCATTTTCAGTCCTCAAGCAAGTCGGTAAAGTGTCCTACAAACTACAACTCCCTCCAAACCTTAAAATCTATCCAGTCTTTTCATGTAAGTATGCTAAAACCTTATCATGAAGATAATTAAGGTATAAGTCGAGGAGAATCGAAGAGGGTGCCTACCGCAATAGTAACCTCCTTTGACAAAGAAGTGGACTCAATATTAGTAGACTGCCTAAACCGATGTAGGGGCATACCAAGTTATCGATAATACTTGGTCAAGTGGAAGAATGCCCTAGACATAGAGGCAAGTTGGGAACCTGAAGAATCCTTGTGGCAATTCAAAGATGACATAGAGAGGTTCAAGCTTGAAGGCACGACGAGGGCATTGCCAACTTGAGTGCGGGAGGGTGTTACGCCCCACTCGAATTGTCCCACAAAATCCAAAGAAATGGTGATTGCCTAAAGGATCTAGACTTTTCTACATGAGAAAGTTCTAGAGTAGCCTAGAGATGTCTAGAAAGAGCTAGAGTTGGATGGACTTAACTCAAGCTTCGAGGACTCTAGAATGCTCTAGAGTATACTAGCATGTGCTTGAAGGTGCTAGAATGAGTTGGAATATTCTAGAATGTGATGGATGGTTCTTGAAGGATGTAGAAGTCGCTAGAAGCTTACGGAACATCCCAGAACTTGCATGAAGGAACTAGACAAACCTAGAAGACTCTAGAGTTGGCTAGAAGGTCCAAGAACCTTGTGGCATATTGTAGATAAAACTAGAACACTCTTGTACATTATAGACTTAGAATGATCTAGAAAGTTGTGGCATAGCCTTAAGCTTAGAGCCACACTATAAATAGACCCATTGGTCTACATTTGCATTCATCTTGGGAATTCTTAGCATCCTTGGGATCTTTGAAATCTTGGGAAATTGTAAGCTAACCACTCTAAAGAGCAATACAAGGCATTCTTTACAAACTCTCTTTAGTTCTTGCTTTACTCTTGAATCCTCTAAATCTCTAAGGCTCTTTCTAGTTTCTTTAGAGTGTTTCATTTGGGTTGAAAGGCAGGCTTAGTGCAATGGACCGTGCTAAGTGCCGCACGATTGCTATTTGAAATTTAAGGTCGTGACATAAGGCTATATAAGTCTAAGACCTTTCAGATTTGAAGTTAGACATTTTTTTTAATAATATATGAGTTTTTCCTTATGTTCTTTTGAAGAACTTTATCAAGCTTATCAAGAATAATTCTTGTAGAATTCTCCTATTCTTGAGTGTGACATCTAAAAATACTATTCTTTGACACCAAGGTTCTTATCTCATTATAAATAGCGGGTCGTGGTCCTCATTTTTCTTATTTTTACAATTTGGTTTAGAATGTTCATAATTAAGATCTCAACATTGATCTTCAGGTCTCACTTATTTAGGTAAGGTTAAATTGACTTAGAATCTTGCTCTAACACCAAAGGATATGAACATCACCTAAAGAAGTGAGACCAATGATCAATGTTGAGATCTTTACTAGGAATGTTCTACATAAGATTTTAAAGATAAAGAAAATAAGGATCGCGTCTCATTATCTATAATGATATGTGAACCTTGGTATTAAAGAATGGTATAATAAATCTAGGATAAACTTCACATGAACTACTCTTGATAAGTTCAATAAAGTTCTTCAAAAAAATGTTAGAAAAAACTCATATATTATCAAAAAAAATGTTTAACTTCGAATTTGAAAGGTCTTAAGCTTATATAACCTTAATAAAATTTAGAAATACTTGATGGTGAAGTATAAATTATCCTAAGATAAACTACTTACTAATGAAGTAAAATAATCCAAAACAAATAAAGAAATAACTATGGAAAGAACTTGTGCTCCACTCCAAGCCAACTTTTGTGCATATCTTTCCAATATGGAACAAGCTTTTGCTCCACTTCAAGCTCTCTTATGTACCACTCCAAGATCCACTTCTAGGCCTTTGTTTACTCTACTCAATCTTCACAAGTTCGAATGACATTAAGTAGCCCATTTTCATCTGTTAGAGCTAGCTTGAATAGAGTCTCCTTGGTCTCATCTTGAATGGTCATGATAAGCATATGAAGTGATTCCTTGAACCTTTTATACCTTGCCCTTGTAATTAGTCTGTTAGGGACTTATAATGGATCCTTCAATTATGCCCTTATGATTTCATTATTCCCTTCCTCTTGAAAAGGATTTTTCCTTAAATTGTCACCTTCATTAAATGGAGATAAATCAGCAAAACTTAAGCTTGGACTAAAACTATACTCATCTGGAAGATCTTGTATGTAGGCATTATCATTGATTTGCTTTACACGTACATTTTATGAATTTGTTTTTATTTTTATTCTCATTTTTCGTATTCAATAATCAATATATATAGCAAAAAAAAACTAAAATATAAATAATAATACAAATAATTAAAAATTTAAATATAATTAATTACTTGATAATTAAATTTATTACAAAAATAAATAATGTATATACAATACATATAGTTAACTTAAATTACAAATAAAATAATGTCGTCAAAGTGTAATTGGATTGTGCGAGCAAACTTGGTTGGCTTAGAATCACCAACATTATGACAAGGAAACTAGACAAAAAACACCTGATCCATATAACAATTCATATTCCCCTACATACATGAGCACATAAACATCCATCAAACAAGCAGTCTAAACTTCAGAGACATACGAATGAAGAAATTAAATCATTATAAATATTACCATCAAAAAAAGATTACCACAGTGACATCCTAGTGATATAACCCTTCAACGAACTCATATTAGCACTTTATTAATCATTTGTCTATAAATATGAAGTTATCTGAAATCTCTGCTAGTATTTTTAATGCTATAATGAGCTCTAAATATGAAATCAAGTGTAACTCCGATTTCTTACTTGGCTTGTGTGAGTTTTGGTGCCTTTAAACGTATGGAACACGTTAATGGGCACCAAAACTCATACAAACCAAGAAACAAATTAGAGTTACACCTGATTTCATATTTAGAGCTCATTATAGCATTAAAAATACGAGCAAAGATTCCAGATAACTTTATATTTATAGACAAATGATTAATAAAGTGCTAATTGTTGTCATAAGGAAAGTAGGCAAGAGAGATGAGATGTAGTTTGGGCCAAAAATAGGTCCATAAAACAATGCATTTCCCTAAATACATAAGCATATAATCATCTATCAAACAAGGGACTTCAGACACAAGAATAGAGAAATTAAATCATTAAAAAAATTACCGTTATGTTGTCATATACTATTCAAGATCATTAGAATCTTCTCCTGATTCTTCTTGTGATGATATAATTTGAACCATGTGTTCTACCCATTCCTCTCGTAAATCATCAAAAATTTGCTAGTCGTAACCCGTCTTATTCCAACCAAAGAACTACATGTATTTAAAATCAAAATAAGAATGTAATTTCATTTATTTACAAAAAATAACTCAAATATGTTAAAAACTTTTATGTATATGGGTAAAAGATATTACCACATCATCAATTGGAATTTTGATATTTGTGATGATTTCACTCATAAACTTCATGACATAATAACCACACATGACTCCATTATTTTGTTGTGGAACCTACAAAAAACAAGTGTACATGATTTTTTCATATTCTAACATCTTTATTATTCAATTGTAAAATTTAAAAAATTATTAATATTGGCTTGTACATACCATAACTTTTGTCCATATAAGCTTATGAGATTTTTTAAGGGCAATGCCCCTAAACTTGTTCCACAACTTCCATGCCCTATCAAGGTTTAAAATGGTTAGTTTTTATTAAATATTAAAAAAAATAATAGAAGAAACTAATATGTAGCTATAACTCTTACATTTCAACAACTGCTTTTGTATCTTTACTCAATTCTATGGAAGTTGAGTCACAGTACCAAGCATGATTATTGAACAGATCAATGGTTACCAACATCCAATGATCTTGGCCTTGTTCAAACCTTAATGGCCAAAGGATTATCAACTTTTGATTTCTGTTAAGCGTTAATGCCCTATCACATAATTGTTTAGCTCTGATGTTAACATCCTTCTCTTGATATTGATTGACATATGAAGACTCATAGAACATTGCTAAATGTGATGAGTGATTATGTTAAAGTCGATAATAGCACGACCTATATAAAAGATATATATATAAATAATTAGATAATATAAATATAATTATATATGTTCTACATAAATGAAAGAAAAATAAATAGATTGAGGACTCACCTTGCCCACACTTTAATTATACTTAAATCGATCATTTGATATTCAAATAGTTGCAATATGCACTCGATCGATATATAAGTTTGGCCGAGGTCTACACCAAAAATTTCTATAGGAATTGGCACAGTCCATCCATCATTTATGCTAAATGCCTTCCCAACAATAGTCATCAAAGTGCCAAGATTTCTGCTGAAGTTTAAAGCATAATCATAACTATACTTTTTCCAAGGCTTCTTCTTGAATGACTTGGTACACGATGATTAGCCACTAGACATAGATTTAACACAAGATACTTGCTTCGTATCTCTTAAATGTGCCCATTTTAAGAGTTCTGGTATAATAGACTAAAAAAAGGTATTATATATGTATTTTAGTAACAATATAAGATATAATAAAATAATAGTAGTAAACAAGTGTTATCTTTTAAGTTAAAAAATAGTACCACGTCAAAATTTAGAACAACTTGAATCGACGGACAAACCACATACTGTCCAACCGCCTCTTGGACTATAGAAGCATCAGAAAGCACAGGTAATGGACAATCATGAAACAATTATTGATCAATTACTATTCACCAATGATTAGGCAAATATTGATTATGAATCATCCGATCATCGCTCAATTACTGTACCATTCTGATAGCAACAAAGTCCGTTGACGAAGGATGTTTCAACAAACATTTCATATTTTGTAAAAAATTTAAGTGTTATTTATAAAAAATAAAACATATAACAAGAATTTAAAAATAATAGATTATAAACACTAGAAATTAAAATCTTACCACATATGATTCATCAAATAGAAGAAGACTCCCATATGGGGTAGCTATTGGATGTACATTCTCACCAAAACGTTCCTTGTGGTTTGATTGATTGTAAGAATGTGCAGATTGCATTAGAGAAAATGAACCACTACTTGATTGCATATGCATTCCTAGAATATAGTGAGGACAAATTAGATGAGTATATCCCATACTGGATGTAGTTTGAGAGCAATGAGATTGCTTGGGTGGCATGCCTGGCATGGATGGTGGCCTGCCTGACATTGATTGTGGCATGCCTGGAATGGATAGTGGCATACCTGGCATGGATGGTTGCATGCTTGGCTAACATGACCAAGATGCTCACGTCTGAATGCATGATATAAAGCATCTCTCCCAGGCTCTTCGATTATTTCACCCCTGGATATTTTTTCTTGAACAACTCTCTACAAATAATAAAGCACACAAACATATCATTCATTATTACATCAATTATTGAAAATCATTAAGACTTTTTATCAACTGAAATTACTAACCAACTTATTTAGTTGTTCTTCTCCTCGTTTAGTCATCGGTCTTGAATTCTTCGTTTTGGGAGTCTTTGTTTCTATGTACAATTCAGTTCGAGTAACAGGTCTATCCAATTCAACTTCCTTCATAAATTATGAAAAATTTATTAACAATGACATGAAATTAAATTGAGGAAAATAAATATAAAAATATTTATAAATTAAGACAAATTAATAATACCATTCTATATCTAACTTCAGGATTTAAAGACCTCCCAGTACGGTTGGGAAGAATGTTATGCATTTGTATATTTTGATGTTCTTCCCTAATAATTTGAAATTGATCTGAACGTCTATAATCCACAAAGTCTTTCCAAACTTGAGGTGTAATCCAGGGGTGTCCTTCAGAGATTTTGTAGAGCTCTACCTCATCAAGCGGTTCCAAATATGGAAACACATAATTTCTTGCCAATCTGGAAGTCTTGTATTCCTTCCATGCCTTATTTGTAATCTTATAACACTTAAGTTTCCAACTATCATCAACTTTGTAACGATTCTGTAAAAACATAGTACAAAAGATTAGATATAATACAAAAAAGATATAATATATATATATTAATTATAAAATATAAGAGACTTACACAAATGGTTATCCATATTTTGAAATTTTCTACATTTTCAACCTGAGACCAATCATTTATATTGATTGGTATACTGGACTTCGTAAGTCGACCAATAGAGGATTTCAATTGTTGACCATTTTCCCCTATTGGATTACGAGTAGCATCAAATAGAATAGGTATTCTATCATCTGGGTTAAGTGGAGCATCAAGTATATTCGCCCAACCCCTTCTTTTCAAATACCCCAATGGATCATTTGGATCTACAAGCTCTGTTATCCGAAAATCCATGAAATATCTGCAAACAATGAAGAAATATAAATTAATTGACAATTTTAGGAACATACATATATATAAGAGTTATTACAACAATATAGAAAATACGTTATGTTTAATTACGTTGTTGATCGTATACATATATTCCTTCACAATCACTTCGAGCCCATGACGAAGAATCATCATCATCAATTAGATCATCACATACATTAGGCAATTTATTTGAGAAATTACTAATATTGGTTAATGTATCAAGCATAGAGTCATCATCTTCTACAACATCACAATGGTAAAACTCTTTTTATGGAGGTGTTAACACAACAGACCATCTTGGATCAATTTGATCGCTCACGTAAAATACTTGTTTTGCATGAAGTGCTAACGTGAAAGGATCATCAGTGTGACTTATCTTGGATAAATTTACAAGGGTAAATCCAAAATCATCTATTTTATATCCAACATTGATAACATCTTCGAACCAATCACACAAGAAAACTGTTTCATGGAAGACCTCATAATCCAATTCCCAAATCTCTTGTATTATACCATAATATGTTCTATTAGAAAGTACAGGATTAGCATCTTTTGAACTGGCAAATTGCATAGTTTGTGCAACCATCTTCACACCACTATTTTGATTTACTCAGACTTTGTCCCTAGCTTGAGTTGTAAACCTCGATCCATTTATTGTGAAACTATAAAAAGATTTGACATCGAATTTTGGCCCATGTGATAGCCATTGTAAACTTTCTGATATTTTATGATTGGGTTTCTTGAGTTCATCTCGAATCTATGTATACAAAACACAAAATGTGTTTAGAGCAAAGTTTTAAAACATTGAATAGATCTAGGAAGATATATGCATGAATTTTTGTTTGTGACACTTACATGGTTACGAAACCAATTAATAAGCTCTCACTTATGTTCATTATACAACCATTTTTCTCCTCTTTTTTTATAACGAGGATCGATTTTCAATAAGTTTAAATGCATTCTATAATGTTATTAAATATATATGAAGTTATATAGCATCATTAATAGTTAAATAAAAAATGATTTTTGCAATCATGAAACAATGAACATCACTTACTCTATGTATGGTTGGATCATGTGATGTTCTAAGAACAACTTGTGCGTAGGATTCCCAATTTCAATGTAACCACTAAAGTATTTAGAGCAAAACTTAATGACTTCTTCAGCAATGCAGCGTTCCACCATGCATCCATCAGGTCGATTTCTATTATTTACATATCCTTTAAGGACTTGCATATATCTCTCAAAAGGATACATCCACCTTAAGTAAGTAGGACCACACAAATGAACCTCTCGAACTAAATGAACACACAAGTGAATCATTATATCGAAGAAAGAAGGATGGAAATATTTTTCAATTAGACACAAAGTCTCTACAACATCTTTCTGTAAAATATTTAACTCGCCAATTGATATAGATTTCTTGCATATTGTATTGAAGAATGAACAAAGCCGAATTATTGATAATCAAACATGTTTTGGAAGAATTGATCTAATAGCAACTGGTAATAACTGTTACATTAAGATATGAAAATCATGTGATTTCAATCCATACAGTTTCTTATCGGTGATAGACCCAAAATTTCTTTAGTTGGATGAGTAAGATCAGGAACTTTCACACCCTCCAAAAATTTACAAAACACATCCTTCTCTTATCATTTTCCACCCTCGGTTCCAATTCTGGTCGTATGCTTAGTTTCTTTAAATCCAATCTTCTTTAATTCCATCCTTTGTTTTTCTAGGTATATTAAGTAAAGTACCAATCAAGCTCTCACATACATTTTTCTCAATGTGCATGACATCTAAGATGTGACGAATGTGTAGGTATTTCCAATAAGGTAATTCCCAAAATATTGATTTTTTTTCCAACAACCATGGTAAGTCGGTTCAAACTCTTTTTCATTTTCACCCATTTCATTAGTTGACCTCTTTCGTTTCCCTACCTTAGTGAGTTTTTTTTCATCTTTCCATATCATTTGAATGTCATACCATTCAATTGCCTTAATATCTCAACACCTCGCAAAGGTCGAGTTGCATGATCATGATCTTCTTCACCATCGAATGGTTTCTTTTAGCATCTAAACTTGTGTTCAGATGGCAAAAATCTTCTATGTCTTCTATAAGACATCTTTCGTCCGTGAATAAGATAAGTTGCAGAAGTTCCATCACTACATATAGGGCATCCTGATGAGTGCTCAAAAAGCACTAATATTACCATGATTTTATTCACATTAATTAATTAAATATATATATAAATATATGATTCCAAAAACTTGATCGGGCAGAACCGACATCGCCGATCCTGCCGTTTATTTGGTTTTATTTATTTATAAAACTCTCGCAAGTGCACGAATCATTTCGTAGAAAATGATAAGTATACTCCCAAGGTCGATCTAAGGAAGGAATGTATGTGGTTTTTAATTTATTATGCAAACTTTTAAAAACGAAATTAAATCCTAAACATCATGTCATGATATTTTGGGATTTTGTATTTTTAATCTACTTACAAAAAAATAAACATAGATTCAATAAACATTTATGCAAATTTTATCATTTATAATGGTGGAGTATTTATGGATATAATAATTAAGTTAATTATGCTTGCTCATATTATTTAGGTTATTAAAGATATGAATTGATATATATTGATTCTCTTTTTTTTATATGAATACCACCTTTGGTGGGGTTAGATATTCTTTGTTAACTAAACAAATCAATTAACACCTATGGGTAGGGTTGATAACTAATTTGGTTAATTAAATTAATTCCTTTTTCTAAGAGATTGAAAATGAACCATTTAAATGCCACCTTTGGTGGGGTTAAACAGTTTAAACTTTATTCAAGGTGTCCAAATTAAACCTAAGAATTTATTTATCCGAGTACTAACTTTAAAGTTTTAAAACCACTACTGAAAACATGTTGTCAATACATTTTCAGATAATAATTCTTATAAAAACTTTTGAAATAGAGCTTCACTCTAACTACCGGGCGATTGTACCAACAAATAAAAGAGCACTACTCTAAATCAGACCGGATAACTAAACCTTAAAATCTAATTTTCAGATTTAAGTTTGTAATGAAAAATAATATATTTCTCTCTAACATTCTTAATATAAAATCTTGAATAAAAATAAAATCAATTCATTTTACATATTTTTACCTATTTAATATTTCGCAAGCATAACAATGTTATTATTATATCATGTTTACAAATAGCCATCACAGTTAAATTTAATCATAGACAAATTAAATATAACATGTAAGAATAAAGTATAAAAAATAACTGTAAAGAAAATAAAATCCTTACAGAACTTCGATGCTATTCCCGTTGCTGGAAAACCTCCAAGCGGAATTTGCAGTCCCTTTTATTGAATCGAAAAGCAAATAAATTACAAAAACATAGCTAGTTCTTCTCAAAAAGAGAAGAACTTAAAAACTAACTAAGAAAAGCTAAAAACTAAGAAAAACTAGAAAAACTAAGAAATGAGAGAAAGAAAGAGAAGAGAAGATGTGTTTTGAGGTGTCTTTAGAAGTGAAGAGAAGGGGGATATTTATAGGTGACGATGGAGAGAAAAAGTGGGTGAAAAAATGATGAAAACGCAGAGTGGTGATTGCTGACGTCATATTGATGATGTCAGCATGACGTGAGGCGGCTGTGCGCAGACTGGATACAGGCGCGTGCAGATGGGAGTTGGCTGGGCGCTGGTGCACGCGTTTGTTGGGCACGTTGCGCGCAGTGGCCAGTGCGGCTGGGCAACTGGGTGGCTGGGCGGCGCGATTTCCTCTATTTTGACATTTTTGACATTTTTGACCCATTTTGTCCAATTTTTCCATATTTGTTGACTTTTCCTCATTTATTTTTGAATGTATTTGTGATGTATTGCCTCCAGTATTCCTTTTTAAGTCTTTAAGTGACGTTTTTAAGCAAAAATACCTGAAAAACAATAAACATACCCGTGATTCCGAAAAGACAAATTTATATAAATATATATATTTTTAATTAATTAATGTGCATAAAATCATGGTAATATTAGTGCTTTTTGAGCACTCATCACACAAAAACTTGATCGGGCAGAACCGACATCGTCGATCCTGCCGTTCATTTGGTTTTATTTATTTATAAAACTCTCGCAAGTGTACGAATAATTTCGTAGAAAATGATAAGTATACTCCCAAGGTCGATATAAGGAAGGAATGTATGTGGTTTTTAATTTATTATTCAAACTTTTAAAAACTAAATTAAATCCTAAACATCCTGTCACGATATTTTGAGGTTTTGTGTTTTTAATCTACTTACATAAAAATAAACATAGATTCAATAAACATTTATGCAAATTTTATCATTTATAATGGTGGAGTATTTATGGATATAATAATTAAGTTAATTATGCTTGCTCATATTATTTAGGTTATTAAAGATATAAATTGATATTTATTGATTCTCTCTTTTTTATATGAATATCACCTTTGGTGGGGTTAGATATTCTTTGTTAACTAAACAAATCAATTAACACCTATGGGTGGGGTTGATAACTAATTTGGTTAATTAAATTAATTTCTTTTTCTAAGAGATTGAAAATGAACCATTTAAATGCCACCTTTGGTGGGGTTAGATAGTTTAAACTTTATTCAAGGTGTCCAAATTAAACCTAAGAATATAGTTATTCGAGTACTAACTTTCAAGTTTTAAAACCACTACTGAAAACATGTTGTCAATACATTTTCAGATAATAATTCTTATAAAAACTTTTGAAATAGAGCTTCACTCTAACTACCGGGCGATTGTACCAACAAATAAAAGAGCACTGGTCTAAATCAGACCGGATAACTAAACCTTAAAATCTAATTTTCAGATTTAAGTTTGTAATGAAAAATAATATATATTCTCTAACATTCTTAATAAAAAATCTTGAATAAAAATAAAATCAATTCATTTTAGAGATTTTTACCTATTTAATATTTCGCAAGCATAACAACGTTATTATTATATCATGTTTACAAATAGCCAGCACAGTTAAATTTAATCACAGACAAATTAAATATAACATGTAAGAATAAAGCATAAAAAATAACTGTAAAGAAAATAAAATCCTTAGAGAACTTCGATGCTATTCCCGTTGCTGGAAAACCTCCAAGCGGAATTTGCAGTCCCATTTATTGAATCGAAAAGCAAATAAATTACAAAAATATAGCTAGTTCTTCTCAAAAAGAGAAGAACTTGAAAACTAACTAAGAAAAACTAGAAAAACTAAAAAAACTAAGAAATGAGAGAAAGAAAGAGAAAAGAAGATGTGTTTTGAGGTGTGTTTAGAAGTGAAGAGAAGGAGGGTATTTATAGGTGAGGATGGAGAGAAAAAATGGGTGAAAAAATGACGAAAATGCGGAGTTGTGATTGCTGACGTCATACTGATGACGTGAGCATGACGTGAGGCGGCTGTGCGCAGATGGGGCGTAGCTGGGCACAGGCGCGCGTAGATGGGGCGCTGTTGGGCGCAAGCGTGTGCCCCGATCAAGTTTTTGGCGCCGTTGTCGGGGATGGCATCAAGTTTTTGGCGCCGTTACCGGGGAAGGAATAGCGTTTTTAAATTATTTATCAAAATTTTAAAAACTTTTTGTGTTGTAAATAATTGTGATTTTTTTATTTAAAAAAAATTAAAAAATAAATTTTTTTTTTGTTTGTGAAAAGTAAAAAAATAATTCAAATTTCAATTTCATTATAAATAAAAAAAATTATAGCATGAATAATAAAATAATTTTGAATTTTTAAATTTGAAGTAAAAAAAAACGCAAATAAATTTTAAATTAAATAAATAAATAAATAAAAATAAAAAAATAAAAAAAATAAAAAAAATAAAAATAAATAAAAATAAATAAAAATAAATAAAATGAAATAAAAAAAATAAAAAAATAAAAAAAATAAAAAAATAAAAAATTTATTTTATTTAAAAAATAATTTTTTTCAAAAAAAATCAAAAACTTTATTTTCAATTTTATTTTATTTTATTTTATTATTTTTTCTTTTATCTTTATCAATTTTTTTTCAATTGTTTTATTTTATTTTTATTTTATTTTTGGCTTAATTTTTAATTTAAAATTTGTTTTCTCTTTTCTCTTTTCTCTTTTTTTTTATTTTTTTTTTACTTTTTCAATTTATTTTATTTTTGATTTAAATTTTTTTTAACTATTTTTTTTATTTTCGTTTAAGTTAATTAACTCAAGTTTTTAGTAACTTAATTTACTAACTTATATTAATTTAATTTACTAGCTTAATTAACTTAGATTTTCATTAACTTAATTAACCTACCTTTTTATTAACTTAATTAACTTAAATTTTAACTTAACTTAACTTAATTAACTTAATTTTAATAGCATGAAAAGTAAAGATCTAAGGGAGTTCTGGGAGCATTCTTGGTTAATACTGATTATGTTATTTTAACTTAGATATTATAGTTAAAAACAAAAACAAAAAACAAAAACAAAAAAACCGAAAAAAAGTCTAAAACTATCTCCAAAATTTTAATGTTTTAATTACAATCCAAAGAGTTAGTTGTTTTGTTTGATCTAGGTACAATTGTGTTTTGATGCCTTTAATTATTTGATTTGTACCTAGACATGGATTATCTAAAACTCTCAAGCATGCCCCTAGTTTTTAGTATAGAAAAAATTTAAAAATCAATAGGGCATGTTTGAAACAGTATAGGTAGACAATCTTGTCTTACTTGTAGGTTTGATTGACTCAATGATGAGGGGACATTGAGTTTACTTAAAAGGCAATCCCCAAGTTACGTCTTGCTAAGACGTTAAACTAAGCGCTGGATGGGAGGCAACCCATCATTTTAGGTAATTTTTTGTTATTTGTTTTATATACTTAATTTTATTGTTTATTTTAGTTTAATTATATGTGAATAATTTTTAAATTGTTAAAACTAAAAATATTTGTTGAGTTGTTAGAAGTTCACAGCAATCTGTCTGTATACACTTTAATGATGAATATGATGAATGCACCTGCATTTCTCCATTACTAATTACACATTCTCAAGAAATAGGTAATCTTTTTTTCTCTTTTCTCTTTATTTTTAATTTACAGTTGTTACATTGAGGACAATGTAAGTTCTAGGTTGGGGGTGGTGAAAAGTTACCATGCTTAATTAGAAAAGAAAAAAAAAGATTTAACAATTTAAAAATTAAAAAAAAATTATTAATTTTTTCTTTTTTATGTTCACATCTTCATTTTTATTGTGTTTGGTTTTTATTTTTTTTTGTGTGATTTAGTAATTTTGGAATTAAAAAAAAAGTTCTCACAAAAATTTATCATTTCTTTAAATCAAATTTAAGTAAATAGTTAAGTCTTTTGTACTTTTAGATTAATTTTTGCAAACATATCATGAAATATTATGTAATTATTTTTTATAATTAGTTAATTTTTGTCATAACTAGTATTTCTTGATAAGATGTAGAAATTATATTAAATCGGTGTTTATGAATTTGTTTTAGTGGAGACTACCTTTGTGAGATATAATTTGAGCCTAATTTCCCTTATTCAGAGTGAAATATATATTTTTTCTACTCCAAACACATTTCTTATTTCTTCAAATTCTTAGATGATCTCTATAGGAATTAACATTGAATGTATGAATTTTTTCTCATCTTAATAGAGTGTCGTATATATATATATATATTTTTGCTTAGATTAAATGATTTGAGTAGAAATTGATAGTATATGCTTTTATCTCATTCGTGCATGACTGTTACAAAAACGAGAGACATATCTGGGGTTACCTAAACCAAGATCAAACAAAAAAGCCACAAAATTAACCACTCACCAAAATCCTAAAAAACAAAATGTACAATTTGTACATGGGTTGACTTTCTAAAAAAATGATATATATTGAAAAGTATCTTCAGAAAAATATAGAGATAAAGAATATATAGTATAATCTACATACTATGACCCACATTGCCTACAAAGTTGTGACTAAAGGCTAATTACAAAAGAAAGATATAGGAAGTAATTCCCTAAAAAGTCATTGCACTTTCTTCATTTGTAAAAGGCATATATCTTGAAATTTTTTCTTAATGAGTTTGATTTATGCATGAAAATAATTTTTATATATGATATCTTTATAATTTATACATTTGATTCCTTCAACGTCAAAATAACACTTTGAGCCTTTCTTCTTTATACATATGCGAACATATTAGGTCATTTCTATACATCAACTCTTTCGCATATAAATTAGTATGAGTGTTTGAACCCATAGGATTCAGTGTTTTGAGAGTATTGATGATAACTGTATTTTATATAGTTATTTTCACCTATTTTATTAATTATAATTGCTATGTTCTTGATGTTTTTAGTTAATTTTCGATTAATAAATTAGTATGTACTATTTTTTATATATTTTAAATAAAATTAAGTAATTTGTATCGAAAACGTACTTAAATGCAAATTTGTACCCAAAAATATAATTTCAAATAAAAGAGTGATTAATTGCAATTTATAAAAGTTGAAAATATAATTTAAATTAAATTTGGGCTTCATTTTAATTATTAAAAGTTTAAAAATTTAATTTAAAATTAGCAAAGGGCTTAAGCGTAATTAAAAAAAGTTGAAAATGTAATTTGAAATATATTCATGTGGGTCAAAATATAATTAAGAAAAATTGAATTTTCTGGCCAGGAAAGAAACACTACTGCGCACAAATCACGCACGTCCATCACGCGCCGTTCGATCATCGGTCGCGGTCGGTCGTGAGTACAACCAGAACGAGGAAAAAATCAGCGTGTAGAATCTTCGCGCGGCTCGGCGTGCGATGGGTCCCACGTGTCGCGCGGTAGTCGGCAGTGGGCCCCATTGTCGGCCGGTGCGCAGATTCCCCGAGGTGATCGGCGGCCGTTGGATGGATCAACGGTCCAGATTAAAGCGTCGTCAAGTCATGCGTAAGGCCGCTCAGGTAAAAATCACGTGACGCGGTCCATCCAAGAAGCGTGCATCACTCGCTTTTACGAGAATAAGAATGCGCCACGTGTCCCACTATTTGGAAATAATATTCGGACACGTGGCATGTTATCATGAGCGCGAGGCGCGAGGATTACGCCAGCGTTTGGCGTTGTCTCCCGTGCGACAATCCTTCGCACGCCCGTTTCGGCGCGACCAATGAAATCACCGCCACGTGTCCCACCATTTTCTTCTGTGAATCGGCGACACGTGGCATGCATAAAGAATTTAAAAAATACAGAATCGCGCCCTGCTCACGCGTGATTTAATTAATAAAATCGATACGCTGTAATTTTTGTTTTTTCGATACAAATTATTACGCGTTTTTTATAAAAAAATAAAATAAAAAAATGTAATATTTTAGATGTATTTTTTGCTATAAATAGGAGATAGTTTTTAGTTGTAAAAAAGTTTGGTTGGAGTAGTTTTGGAGTAGAGATTTAGTTTTAATTTTCGAAAGTTTTTAGAGTGTTTTAGTTTTTTCGATTTGTAATTTTTATTGTGTTTTTGTGTTGAATGACAAAACACGCAGGCTTCATTTTGGCTTTTTGTTGTGTTTTGCGTGTACTAAATAATTGTTTTAAGTGATGTTTTAATTTTATTTTACGCTTCATCTTAATTTACGTAGTTGTTATAATTTTATTTTAATTTTATGAAGTAATTTAATTTTTCTAGGTTGCATTTAATCTAAATTTATGAAGCTTTAATTTTAATTATTTTTGTTAGATTTATAAGACGTTCGATTTGTTCGTTCTATTTTGTTCTTAATGCTTTTTGATTATTTACGAATCTTATCAAAACGATCCGTGGCACATGAATAAACTTGAGAAAGGCATTTGTGTGTGTATTGCTCGTAAATAGAATGACATATATGATGAAGGATAGAGATATACCCTAATTGTATGTGTGGCCATTTGAAAACTTAGAACGTAATGAATCTCGATAAATTTAATTTTCATAGAGATATAGTAAATTAATTTAACGAGGTGTGTTTATACGGAGCTCGAGAGAGATGTATGAATAATAAAAAAAAAAGTTTTTGGTTGACAAATTAAATGTACTAAAAAATATAAATCAAAAGAAAATAATATGATTTGAGTAGATTAGTTTGGTGAAAAATTGCAATCCTAGATTTCTTTTATTTTCTTATTTTACTTTTTTTATTAACCAACGATTGTTTTGGATAAAATCAAAGTGATACAATTTTAGTACTCGACAAACTATGGTAACAAATCCTCGTGGGATCGATCTTTACTTACAAATCTTTATTACTTGTGACCGTGTATGCTTGCACGAGTTCGTGTGTTGAAAAACACCAACAATTGACTTGTGAGGAATAGAGTCGAAGCGAATTCGGATTCACGACACTGAAATTGGGTAAAATTAAATTGATATATTTTTGATATGAAATATGAAAATGATTTTTAACTAATTATTATAATAAATCATGATTTTTTAAGAAGATTAAAATAACTTATGCTTGAGATTTTAATTATGATCTTAAAGGAGATTAAAAAGTATGAGACATTTTTGTGTTATGTTGTTTTCTTTTATTCTTAAAAGTTAATTTTTGATTTTGTTGTAATTTTAGTTTTTAAGTTGATTGTTGTTATTATTTCTTTTAATTTTTTTACATTTAGTTTAATGTTTGTGGGTATCATTACTGAAAACCCTCACGAGACTCAAACTCGTCCACTAGGGCAACCTAGGGGTTTAAAGGCTTGTTGCATAGGCTAAATGCAACCGTGTCAATCTACGGAAGTGATTTAGGATAGTTTAATTTTTAGTTTTTATCGCTTCTCTTGCTAAGGGACTAGCAAGAAGCTGGTTGGGGGTTGTGATGAGTGCTCAAAAAGCACTAAAATTACCATGATTTTATGCACATTAATTGATTAAAAATATTTTCGCGCGCAGCCACCCCCATGACATCATGCTGACGTCATCAATGACCTCAGCAATTGCACTTCGCGTTTTCATCATTTTTTCACCCACTTTTTCTCTCCATCCTCACCTATAAATACCCCCCCTTCTCTTCACTTCTAAACACACCTCAAATCACATTCTCTTCTCTCTTTCTTTCTCTCTTTTCTTAGATTTTTTAGTTTTTTAGTTTTTCTTACTTTTTAGCTTTTCTTAGTTAATTTCTCTTAGTTTTAGAGTTCTTCCCTTTTTGGGAAGAACTAGTTATGTTTTTGTAATTTATTAGCTTTTTTATTCAATAAATGGGAGTGCAAATTCCGCTTGGAGGTTTTCCAGCAACGGGAATAGCATCGAAGTTCTGTAAGGATTTTATTTTCTTTACAGTTATTTTTTATGCTTTATGCTTTATTCTTACATGTTATATTTAATTTATCAGTGATTAAATTTAACTCTGCTGGCTATTTGTAAACATGATATAATAATAACGTTGTTATGCTTGCGAAATATTAAATAGGTAAAAATCTCTAAAATGAATTGATTTTATTTTTATTCAAGATTTTATATTAAGAATGTTAGAGAGAAATATATTATTTTTCATTACAAACTTAAATCTGAAAATTAGATTTTAAGGTTTAGTTATCCAGTCTGATTTAGAGCAGTGCTCTTTTATTTGTTGGTACAATCGCCCGGTAGTTAGAGTGAAACTCTATTTCAAAAGTTTTTATAAGAATTATTATCTGAAAATGTATTGACAACATGTTTTCAGTAATGGTTTTAAAACTTGAAAGTTAGTACTCGGATAAATAAATTCTTAGGTTTAATTTGGACACCTTGAATAAAGTTTAAACTGTCTAACCCCACCAAAGGTGGTATTCATATAAAAAAGAGAGAATCAATAAATATCAATTCATATATTTAATAACCTAAATAATATGAGCAAGCATAATTACTTAGTTATTATATCCATAAATACTCCACCATTATAATTGATAAAATTTGCATAAATATTTATTGAATCTGTATCTATGTTTATTTTTATATCAGTAGATTAAAAACACAAAACCCCAAAATATCGTGACAGGATGTTTAGGATTTAATTTTGTTTTTAAAAGTTTGAATAATAAATTAAAAACCACATATATTCCTTCCTTAGATCGACCTTGGGAGTATACTTATCATTTTCTATGAAATGATTCGTGCACTTGCGAGAGTTTTATAAATATAAAACCAAAGTATCGGCAGGATCGGCGATGTCGGTTCTGCCCGATCAAGTTTTTGGCGCCGTTGCCATTTTGCCTCATTTTCGCGCGCAGCCGCCCCCATGACATCATCAATGACCTCAATATGACGTCATGGGGGTGGCTGCGCACGAAAATGGGGCAAATAACAGCGCCGCGAGAAGAAGCTAGGGCACGCTGCGCGCGGGAGAAGCAACGGAGATCTTGTAAGCGCACGCGCGGACAACGGCACGCTTAGTCCGCGCGGAAAGTAGCAGGGGATCTGCGCAGGCCATGTAGTCGCGCGGAACAACAAGCATGGCACGTCTGGCGGGCGGTAGCGGAGTGGCGGCGCGATTTCCTCCTTTTTGACATTTTTGTCTCATTTTGTCCAATTTTTCGATATTTGTTGACCTTTTCTCATTTATTTATTAATATATTTGTGATGTATTGTTTCCAGTATTCCTCTTTGAGTCTTTAAGTTACGTTTTTAAGCAAAAATACCTGAAAAACAATAAAAATACCTGTGATTTCGAAAAAGAAAAATTTATATAAATATATGATAAAACATATAAATATATATATTTTTAATTAATTAATGTGCATAAAATCATGGTAATATTAGTGCTTTTTGAGCACTCATCACAACCCCCTACCAGCTTCTTGCTAGTCCCTTAGCAAGAGAAGCGATAAAAACTAAAAATTAAATTATCCTAAATCACTTCTGTGGATTGACATGGTTGCATTTATCCTTAACCCCTAGGTTGCCCTAATGGATGAGTTTGAGTCTCGTGAGGGTTTTCAGTAATGATACCCACAAACATTGAACTTAAATGTAAAAATTTAAAAGAAATAAAAAAAACAATCAACTTCAAAACTAAAATTACAACAAAATCAAACTCATTAAGAAAAAATTTCAAGATATATGCCTTTTACAAATGAAGAAAGTGCAATGACTTTTTAGGGAATTACTTTCTCATCTTTCTTTTGTAATTAGCCTTTACTCACAACTTTGTAGGCATTGTGGGTCATAGTATGTAGATTATACTATATATTCTTTATCTCTCTTTATTTTTCTGAAGATATTTTTCAATATATATCATTTTTTAGAGAGTCAACCCATGTACAGATTGTACATTTTTTTTAGGATCTTGGGTAATGTGGGTCATAGTATGTAGATTATACTATATATTCTTTATCTCTCTATATTTTTTTTGAAGATACTTTTCAATATATATAATTTTTTTAGAGAGTCAACCCATGTACAGATTGTACATTTTTTTTTGTTGGATTTTGGTGAGTGGTTAATTTTGTGGCTTTTCTGTTTGATTTGGTTTAGGTAAACCTAGATATATCTTTTTTTTGTAGCAGTCATGCATGAATGAGATAAAAACATATACTATCAATTTCTACTCAAATCATTCAATCTAACCAAAAATAATAATAAAAAATATATGACACTTGATAACTGTATTTTATATAGTTATTTTCACCTATTTTATTAATTATAATTGCTATGTTCTCTCTATTTTTAGTTAATTTTAGTTTAATAAATTAGTATTTACTGTTTTTTATATATTTTAAGAAAATTAAATAAATTGTATCGAAAACGTTCTTAATGGAAAATTTGTGTCCAAAAATATAATTTCAAATAAAAGAGTGATTAATTGCAATTTATAAAAATTGAAAATATAATTTAAATTAAAATTGGGTTTAATTTCAATTATTAAAAGTTTAAAATTTAATTTAAATTACCAAAAGGGCTACATTGCAATTAAACAAAGTATAAAATGTAATTTGAAATATATTTGTGGGTGAAAATGAAATTAATAAAAATTGAATTTTTTGCGCAGGAGAAGAATGTCACTCGCACCACTCAACGCCCCCATCACCCACCGTTCGATCATCAAATCAAAGATCCAGATTTGGCAAGTGCATTCCAGACGAAACAAAAGCGTGTGCCTGGTATATTTCTCGCACGGCTCGGCATACCAGTGGGGCCCACCTGCCGCGCAGGCCGGCGTGCAGAGTGGGACCCACATGTCGGCTGCGTAGATTTCCCCCGAGGTGCATTGTTGACCGTTGGATCAGCTGAACGGTCCAGATTGAAGCGCATGGAACCAAGTTGTCGCCCACCGAACCGTTTGTCTAAAAATCGTGTGCGACGCGGGTTATCCAAGCAGCGTGCACCCTCGGTTTTTACAGAATAAGAAGAAGCCACGTGTCTCCTAAAATATCCAGCGAATCATATAATGACACGTGGCATGCATTTAGTAAACCAGAACGCACGGAAATGGCGCACGTTTCCAAGCACGCCGTTGTCTGCCATATGTCCCCGCGTGCCCTGCTTTCGTGCGACGTAGTTCCATGCACCCGTTTTTCTTTCGCCAATTGAAGGCTGCCACATGTCCCACTATATTTTGCAACCAATCAGATCGCGACACGTGGCAGCGTGTATTGAAAACAAAATGAAGCGCGCAGCGTTGTCTCCCACTCGCTTTAAAATAGTATTTTTGTTGTAACGGCTTGTCTCACACGCGTTTTAATTTTTATTTTTGATACAAATATTTTACGCGTGTCTAAAAAATGTATTATTTTTTTGATGTATTTTTTTTTGCTATAAATAGGAGATAAGAAGATAGAGTTAAAAAGTTTTTTTTAGTTTTAGTTTTTGAAAGTTTTTTTTTGAGTTTTGGATTTTTAGTAGTGTTTGTGGGTTGGCTGTGGAACACGCAGAAGCCATTTTTGGCTTTTGTTGTGTTCTGCGTGTGCCAAATATTTCCGTATTGAGATGTTTTAATTTTCTTTCTTCTTCATCTTATTTTTCTCTATGTGTTGTAATTTTTATTTTTAATTAATGAAGTAATTTAATTTTTCTAGGGTTGTATTTGATCTAAATTTATGAAGCTTTGATTTTAATTATTTTTGATAGATTTATAAGACGTTCGATTTGTTCGTTCTATTTTGTGCTTAATGCTTTTTGATTATTTACGAATCTTATCAAAACGATCCGTGGCACATAAATAAACTTGGAAGAGGCATTTGTGTATATATTGCTCGTAAATAGAATGACATGTATGATGAAGGATAGGAATATACCCTAATTGTATGTGTGGCCATTTGAAAACATAGAACTTAATGAATCTTATTAAAGTTAATTCTCATAGAGATATAGTGAATTAATTTAACGAGGTGTGTTTATACGGAGCTCGAAAGAGATGTATGAATAAAAATAGAAGTTTTCGGTTGACAAATTAAATGTACAAAAAATATAAATCAAAAGAAAATAACATGATTTGAGTGGATTAGTTTGATGAAAAATTGCAATCCTAGATTTCTTTTATTTTCTTATTACTTTTTTCTTAATCAACGATTGTTTTGGATAAAATTAGAGGGAAACAATTTTAGTACTCAATAAACTATAGTAAAAAATCTCCGTGGGAACGATCTTTACTTACAAATCTTATTACTTGTGACCGTGTATACTTGCACATTTTTATGTTCTCCAAAAGAGACAACAAGTTTTTACTCTATTAAGATGAGAAAAAATTCATACATTCAATGCTAATGCCTATAGAGATCATCTAAAAATTTGAAGAAATAAGAAATGTGTATGGAGTAGAAAAAATATATATTTCACTCTGAATAAGGGAAATTAGGCTCAAATTATATCTCACAAAGGTAGTCTCCACTAAAACAAATTCATAAACACCGATTTTGGGTTTAATATAATTTCTACATCTTATCAAGAAATACTAGTTATGACAAAAATTAACTAATTATCAAAAATAATTACAAAATATTTCATGATATGTTTTCAAAAATTAATCTAACAGTACAAAAGACTTTACTATTTACTTAAATTTGATTTAAAGAAATGATAAATTTTTGTCAGAATTTTTTTTTTAATTCCAAAAATTACTAAATCACACAAAGAAAATAAAACCAAACACAATAAAAATGAAAATGTGAACATAAATTTTTTTTAAATTGTTAAATATTTTTTTTAATTAAGCATGGTAACTTTTCACCACCCCTAACCTAGAACTTACATTGTCCTCAATATAACAACTGTAAATTAAAGATAAAGAGAAAAGAGAAGAAATATTACCTATTTCCTGAGAATGTGCAAGTAGTAATGGAGAAATGCAAGTGCATTCATCATATTCATCAATAAAGTTCACACAGACAGATCGCTGTGAACTTCTAACATCTCAACAAATATTTTTAGTTTTAACAATTTTAAAATTATTCACATGTAATTAAACTAAAATAAATAATAGAAATTAAATAAATAAAAGAAAATTAGCTAAAATGATGGGTTGCCTCCCATCCAGCGCTTAGTTTAACGTCTTAGCAAGACGTAACTTGGGGATTTCATTTTAAGTAAACTCAATTTCCCCTCATCAATGAGTCAATCAAACCTACAAGCAAGACAAGTTTGTCTACCTACACTTTTTCAGTCATGTCCTATGGATTTTCAAATTTTTTCTGTACTTAAAACAAGGGACATGCTGTGAGTTTTAGATCATCCACGTCTAGGTACAAATCAAATAATTAAAGGCATCAAAAAAAAATTGTACCTAGATCAAACAAAACAACTAACTCCTTAGATTGTAATTAAAACTTTAAAATTTTGGAGATAGTTTCAGAATTTTTTTGTTTTTTTGTTTTTGTTTTTTTAAGTATAATATCTAAGTTAAAATAACATAATCAGTATTAACCAAGAGTGCTCCTAGGAAAGAATGGTGGGGCAAAGGCTCCTTAAAAACCATCCTCCTAGACAGAGCAACGTTCCCAGGAAAGACTAGTGGCACAAAGGCTGCTAGGAACTAGTCTCCTAGACAGAACTCCCTTAGATCTTTACTTTTCATGCTATTAAAATTAAGTTAATTAAGTTAAGTTAAGTTAAAATTTAAGTTAATTAAGTTAATAAAAAGGTAGGTTAATTAAGTTAATGAAAATCTAAGTTAATTAAGTTAGTAAATTAAATTAATATAAATTAGTAAATTAAGTTACTAAAAACCTAAGTTAATGTACTTAAACGAAAATTAAGATAAAAAAAATAAAAAATAAAAAAAATTGAAAATAAAGTTTTTGATTTTTTTTTGATTTTTTTTGATTTTTTTTAATTTTTATTTATTTAATTTAAAATTTATTTACTTTTTTTTTACTTCAAATTTCAAAATTCAAAATTATTTTATTATTCATGCTATAATTTTTTTTATTTATTATGAAATTGAAATTTGAATTTTTTTTTTACTTTTCACAAACAACAAAATTTTTTATTTTTTTTAAATAAAAAAAAATCACAATTATTTACAACACAAAAAGTTTTTAAAATTTTGATAAATAATTTAAAAACGCTATTCCTTCCCCTTCAACGGCGCCAAAAATTTGGTCGGGTAGAATCGACATCGCCGATCCTGCCGTTCATTTGGTTTTATTTATTTATAAAACTCTCGCAAGTGCACGAATCATTTCGTAGAAAATGATAAGTATACTCCCAAGGTCGATCTAAGGAAGGAATGTATGTGGTTTTTAATTTATTATTCAAACTTTTAAAAACGAAATTAAATCCTAAACATCCTATCACGATATTTTGGGGTTTTGTGTTTTTAATCTACTTACATAAAAATAATAGATTTAATAAATATTTATGCAAATTTTATCATTTATAATGGTGGAGTATTTATGGATATAATAATTAAGTTAATTATGCTTGCTCATATTATTTAGGTTATTAAAGATATGAATTGATATTTATTGATTCTCTCTTTTTTATATGAATACCACCTTTGGTGGGGTTAGATATTCTTTGTTAACTAAACAAATGAATTAACACCTATGGGTGGGATTGATAACTAATTTGGTTAATTAAATTAATTCCTTTTTCTAAGAGATTGAAAATGAACCATTTAAATGCCACCTTTGGTAGGGTTAGACAGTTTAAACTTTATTCAAGGTGTCCAAATTAAACCTAAGAATTTATTTATCCGAGTACTAACTTTCAAGTTTTTAAACCACTATTGAAAACATGTTGTCAATACATTTTCAGATAATAATTCTTATAAAAACTTTTGAAATAGAGCTTCACTCTAACTACCGGGCGATTGTACCAACAAATAAAAGAGCACTACTCTAAATTAGATCGGATAACTAAACCTTAAAATCTAATTTTCAGATTTAAGTTTGTAATGAAAAATAATATATTTCTCTCTAACATTCTTAATATAAAATCTTGAATAAAAATAAAAACAATTCATTTTAGAGATTTTTACCTATTTAATATTTTGCATGCATAACAACGTTATTATTATATCATGTTTACAAATAGCCAGCACAGTTAAATTTAATCATAGACAAATTAAATATAACATGTAAGAATAAAGCATAAAAAATAACTGTAAAGAAAATAAAATCCTTACAGAACTTCGATGCTATTCCCGTTACTGGAAAACCTCCAAGCGGAATTTGCACTCCCATTTATTGAATCGAAAAGAAAATAAATTACAAAAACATAGCTAGTTCTTCTCAAAAAGAGAAGAACTTAAAAACTAACTAAGAAAAGCTAAAAACTAAGAAAAACTAGAAAAACTAAAAAAACTAAGAAATGAGAGAAAGAAAGAGAAGAAAAGATGTGTTTTGAGGTGTGTTTAGAAGTGAAGAGAAAATGGGGGTATTTATAGGTGAGGATGGAGAGAAAAAGTGGGTGAAAAAATGATGAAAACGCGGAGTGGTGATTGTTGACGTCATACTGATGACGTGAGCATGACGTGAGGCGGCTGTGCGCAGATGGGGCGCAGTTGGGCGCAGGCGCGCACAGATGGGGCGCAGTTGGGCGTAGGCGCGCGCAGATGGGGCGCAGACTGGATGCAGGCGCGCGCAGATGGGAGCAGGTTGGCCGCTGGAACGCGTGGACGAGAGCAGGGATGCGCGCGGAAGGAGGATCTGGCGCGCGTAGATGGGAGCAGGTTGGCCGCTGGAACGCGTGGACGAGAGCAGGGACGCGCGCGGAAGGAGGATCTGGCACGCGCGTTGCTGGGCGCGACTGGGCAGCTAGGTGGCTGGGCGGCGCGATTTCCTCTTTTTTGACATTTTTGACCCATTTTGTCCAATTTTTCCATATTTGTTGACTTTTCCTCATTTATTTTTGAATGTATTTGTGATGTATTGCCTCCAGTATTCCTTTTGGAGTCTTTAAGTGACGTTTTTAAGCAAAAATACCTGAAAAACAATAAAAATACCCGTGATTCCGAAAAGATAAATTTATATAAATATATGATAAAATCATATAAATATATATATTTTTAATTAATTAATGTGTATAAAATCATGGTAATATTAGTGCTTTTTGAGCACTCATCACATCCCTTGTAACCTTTTGTTGCATGTCCTGATAAGTTTCCATAGGTAGGAAAATCATTAATTGTCCATAAAAGGACCCCCTTCAAAGTAAAGTGTTCTTCTTTATGTGCATCGTAAACATTTACATCATCATTCCACAACGTCTTTAAATCATTTATCAGAGGCTGCAAATATACATCAATATCAACACCGGGTTATTTTGGTCTCGAGATCAATAATGTTAACATTATGAATTTTCTTTTCATACACAACCAGGGAGGAAGGTTGTATGTTACCATAATTATTGGCCAATAGCTATATCTACTACTGAGGGAACTATGTGGATTAATTCCATCAGCAGCAATGGTAAGACGAAGATTGCGCGGATCAGATGAAAATTGAGGAGATAAATTATCTACTACTTTCCAATTTGGAGAATCACAAGGATGGCGTAGCACCCCATCATCAGATCGATTATCTGAATGCCAAGTCAACATCTTTGATGTATCTTTACTATTGAACAACCTTTGAAAGCGAGGAATCGGAGGAAAGTACCAAAGAACCTTTGCAGGCACACCTTTCTTATGTGTTGTCTCATTTGTACCATGCTTCCATCTCGATTTTTTACACATAGGACAATCATCTAATGTCTCATATTCTTTTCTATAAAGAATACAATCATTTGGACAAGCATGAATCTTATGATATTCCATGCCAAATCTACTAAGAGATTTCTTCACTTCATACATTGAAGATGGCAATTCAATACCCTCAGGAAACATATCGACTAGTAAATTTAGTAATTCTATGAATCCCTTGTCAAAAAAACCATGTTTTACCTTCATATTGTACAAATGAACCAATCCTGACATTTTAGTATATTTTTTGCATTTTGGATACAACGGTTTTCGGCATCTTCTATAAGTTTTTTAAAGTTTTTGGGATCATCCTCGCGTAATTCATCTTCAACACCATGAAACATATTTTCTATCTATACATTATGATAAGATGTATGTAATCCACTCACATTCTTATTTATATTTTCCCCATGAGTATTATCAATATTTTCTCCATGATAATACAAACATTTATAGCTCAAAAGAATACCATTACGGATAAGGTGATACTTAACCTTGTCAAATTCATGAAATCGCTCATTTTTACATTTAACACGTGAACATTGAATCATACTAGTTCCAGCATTACTATTTCTACAAGCAAATTCCATGAAACTTTCAACTCCAGAAATATAGTCTTGCTCAATTCTACACTTTGACATCCAAGATTTGTCCATTTTCTATTAATGATTAATTAAACATATTAATTAATTATGTATCCAATGAATATATTTCAAGTATTATTATATATAAATAACTTTGGGAAGGATAATAGGGTTAGAGTTTGTAATCAATCCGTACCTAAAGGAGGAATGAAAATATAAAGTTACAAACAATCTCATTTCTATACAAATTAAAAAATAAGCAGCATGCCAGCATGAATATATAAAAACCAATCACTTTGGTTGATTCTAATTTCTAAACATGTTACTATATCATAATTAAAAAGTAATATTAATTACATGTATATAACATTCTATAGAAGTAGGGACTACTATAGTAAAATATTTAACATTTTAACTCATAAGTAGCATATATAAATAAAAATAATAATACTACTTAGTTTTTAGTTTTTATTTGATTTTTATTAATATATATATATATAATATTAAATTATTGAGTTTATAAATATATATTTATAATTTTTTTAAGAGTCAAGAGATAGCATGTATAACTCTGATACCAATATAATTGCTTAAAAATTTAAAAAAACATATTACTTTTCCTCTATTCACTACTTAATAAAATATAATTATTTATATATAAATAAATTTATCCACGCACGGTAAATATATATAATCCCTCAAACCCACAACATTTTAGATATTATTTCTATAGAAAAT
The DNA here is from genome assembly GCA_030763125.1 of Hippophae gyantsensis. Classification (NCBI taxonomy): domain Eukaryota; kingdom Viridiplantae; phylum Streptophyta; class Magnoliopsida; order Rosales; family Elaeagnaceae; genus Hippophae; species Hippophae gyantsensis. Next base: position 15,741,905 of record CM061036.1, read on the forward strand.
AAGTCAAACATATAATAACAAGAAAAATAAAAAACATACCTAATTCAAAAATTTATGCAAAAAATAAACAAACTGAATAATAAGTTGCAAAATTAATAGAGGAAATGAAGAAGAAAATGGTGTTTTGTAAGTGATAATAAGTGAAAAAATGGGTATATAAAATTTGAGTATTTTGCTCAAAAAATAGTAGATTTGAAAGATAATGAGAAGAGGAATATAACCCACAAAATGGCATTGCAAATGGTGGTCAAAGGTGGCTGGAAATTGAGAAAGAAGGTGGATGTGAGCTCGGTTTTGGGAGAAAATGGAGAAGAGAGAAGATTTTTGGGTTTCTGCATAGAAGAAATGAGCCGAACAGATATATTACGTAGATAGCGTCAGTTGATGGGGTGAACTGACGCTAGCCGCGTTTTTAGCATTGGTTTGCCCCGTCAACTGATGCTACATCCACGTGGATAGCATCGGTTGATATGGAAAACCGATGCTAGTCGCGTGGGTAGCATCAGTTTGCCCCATCCACCGACGCTACCCACGCGGCTAGCGTCGGTTCGCCACATCAACCGACGTTATCCATGCAATTTAAAATATTTTTTGTCAATTATTATTTTATTTAAACTATGCATATACGTACTATAGAAAAAGACAAAATAATAATTTTACAATAATATTTAATTAAAACAAATACATAAAATTAAATAAAGATATATTGTACGTACATATATAAATTTAAATATCCAAACAAATAAACAAAATTATATAATTTTAAAAACTAATTGTCTAAAAAAAAGAAAAATTATACTATTTATATATATTTATATCCAACTTAAATTTTAAAGAGTCAAATAAAATAATAATTAATGACCTAAAAAAATTTCAATTGTATTTACTTCATCCATTTTTTAATTTAAAAAATAGGACGTAGCGTCGGTTGACATGGCGAACCAACGCTAGCCACATGGGTAGCGTCGGTTCTCCAAGTCAACTGACGCTACATCCAAAGTGGATAGCGTCGGTTCTACACTGAACCAACTTTAAATTCATTATAAATCGGTTTTTTCCAAAAACCGACCTTACACATCGACTTAAATACCCCTTTTGTAGTAGTGAATCTTCTAGTTCAAATACAACTCTTTTACGCCCTTTATTAGCTTGGTAGACATATGATTCAATTCGGTGTTCGATTTTCTCCTATGCTTTGTCTTAGATTGGCCTAACATATTAAGGTTTCCCTTTTCCATCTAAGTTAACATGCTCAACCATGGGCAAAGGAGTTAAAGTCCAAATATGTTAGAGGGTTAAATCCATAAATAATTTCAAAAGGTGAAAACTTAGTAGCTGAATGAATGCTCCTATCATTTGCAAATTCTACAAGTGGCAAATAAGCTTCCCATGTTTTCAAATTGTTCTGAATAATAGCACACAAAAGAGTAGATAAAGTATTATGGACTATTTTTGTTTAACCATCAATTCATAGATTACAATTAGTAAAAAATAAAAGTTTAGCTCCCAGCTTTCTCTACAAGGTCTTCTAAAAATTGCTTAAGAACCTTGTATCCCTATTTAAAAAAATTATCCTGGGCATACCATGCAATCTCACAATTTATTTGAAAAATAAATCAATAACAAGTGATGCATCATCAATTTTATGACTTGGAATAAAGTGTTCATTTTAGAGAAGCTATTTACAACCATATATATAGAGTCTCTACCCCTTTTTGGTCTTAGGTAGACTCAAAAAAAAGTCCATATAAATATTAGTTGATGGATCACTAGGTATAGATAAAGGTGTATACAAACCATGGGGTTAAACTCTAGATTTAGCTTCTTTACATGTAATTAATGTATCTCCCACAAATTTGTTGGACATCATTTTGGCCAAAAGAAATGTTCATGCAAAACATCTAAAGTTTTATTACCCATCAAACCATCCTATGAGCTTCCCTAGCAAGTAAATCATGCAAAGAACATTGAGGAATACAATTTATTTTCTTTAAATAAGAATCCAATGTGCCTAAAAAGCTTTCCAAATGCTACCTTTTCACATGCGTTGAACACATTACCAAAATCAGAATCAACCACATACGATTCCTTAATGTATTCAGAAACTAGTACTTTTGCATCTAAGGTGAAAAGCAATATGTTCCTTTTCCTTGTTTTTATTTGATCACATAAGGAAATTTCTCTATGAAATCCACCCACTTGGTATGTCACTTGTTCAGCTTGTGTTGTCCCTTTAAACGCTTCAAAGATTCATGGTCGATATGAATCATGAACTCCTTAGGTCAAAGGTAGTGTTTCCATGTCTCAAGTACCCTTATCAATGAATACTTCTCCTTGTCATTGGTAGGATAATTTAAGGCTTCCCCATTTAGCTTTTCACTAAAATAAGCAATGAGACATCCTTCTTGTGTTAGAACAGCTCCAATAATTATTCTTGAAGCATCACACTCAACTTTGAAATTTTTTGCAAAGTTAAGTAAAAAAAACACAAAGGTGCATTAGTCAATCTTTCCTTAAGCAAGTTAAATGCCTTCTCTTCTTATTCACCCCATTTAAAATGTACATTCTTTTAATAAATTAAATTAGAGGTCTAGCTATGCTACTAAAATCCTTCACAAATCTCTTATAAAATCTAGATAAGCCATGGAAGATCCTAACATTTCCTACACTTTTGGAATTCATCCACTCTTGAATTTCCTTGACCTTCATCTACCGCAATCCCTTTAGCACTAACAAAAAAACCAATGACTATAAACTTATCTATGCAAAAGGAATATTTCTTAAGATTAGAAAACAAGGTTTACTTCCTTAGTACCTTTAAAAAAAGCCTTAAATGTTCAACATGTTCTTCTAAACACTTGTTATAGATCAAAATATCATCAAAGGTGACAACAAAATGTTTTCGAATGATAATGCACAATACATGGTTCAATAATCTCATAAAAGTGCTAGGGGAAACCAAATGTCGTAACTAACCATTCATATAGCCCATGCTTTATTTTAAAGGTAGTTTTCCATTCATCTCCTTCTCTCATCCTAATTTGTGATACCCATTTTAAGGTAAATGTTAGTGAAAATACAATAGCCATGCAATTCATCAAGAATTTCATCTAACCTAGGAATGGGATGTCTATACTTGACCATAATTTTGGTGATGGCTCGACAAACAATACACATTCTACTAGTTCCATCCTTCTTACATAAAAGTAACATTGGTATGAAACCGTGCTAAAGCTTTTCCTAACATGTCACTTAGTCAAATATTCCTAAACTTACCTTTAAAGTTCCTTTGTCTCCTCTATATTGCTTCTATAGGTTGGTCTATTTAGGATTGAAGCACAAGTTATGAAATTGATTTGATGTTCGATTCCCCTAATTTATGGTAGTCTTTGGGTGTCTCTTTGAAAAAGATGTCATCAAAGTCCTACAAAAGTGATGAAACAATACTAGGAAAATAAAAATTTTACTGTTAGTGTTAAAACAAGCTTCCTTGTACAATAATACAATCATTGACTGATTGGAAAATAGAGCCTTTTTAATCTCTCCCTTTCTTGCATAGAAACTCACTTGTTTTCTCTCTTTATTTTTGCATGCTTAATTTTCAAGCTCTTTTTCATTCTTTCTATCTCTTTTTTTTTATTTATGCTTCCCTTATTGTATTACCCACTTTTGTTTTTGTCATATCACTCTCATTGTTTTGCTCTCTCTCTCTTTTTTATCATTATTTTTAACTCATATTCAGCTCCCAATTGTACTAGATCATCATGTATTTTTTTACAAGTCAAAGTTGTAAAAGTAATATTTTTATCATTCATTACAATGGAGTACCTATAAGTGTAGCCATTTTGTGTAACTCACCTATCAAATTGTCACAACATTCACAAGAGGATAGGTCTTGTTTCCATTGGCACCATCATCTTGGTACCTCTCAATTGATATTAAAACCTTCCTTTATTTATTCACTTTCACTTCTTTGCTATCATTCACCCATTGGAGCTTTTAAGGCTTAGGTTCTTTGTAGTACTCAAACTCATATTTTCGCCCATTCTAGTGCTAGATAAGCTACACACTTTGTTATTAACATAACACCCAGTATGGAAAATGTTTCTCATTGTGCCTCCTCTTCTTGTTAGGGTTGTGTGTTAAACACCCTTTGTGTGATTATAAGCCATGATTTGACTCCCCATTCACCATCACTTGCATCCTCTAAAGGTGGCATAAAGTCATGATCAGATTCCTTTTTGCTATCAACATCTCCATTTTCCTTGATGGTCCTTACTCTTCGTTTGAGACATTGGTTGGAAACATGAACCATGTCCAAAAATTTAAAACACTTAATGTCATGACTCTTAGATGTTTGAGAATCAATTTTTCCTTTGTTAAGTGTAGTTACTGGTTTTCTCTTCTTATAATTGGTTTATCTTCCTTTTTCCCTCAATTTGACTTCCATGAAGATGGTGGGTTCATTTGTTTCCTTACCTATACATAAGTCTCTCTTGAGTTTCTGCTCCACTTTTATGGCTATATGCACCATATCATTTAGTTCCACATGGTAGTGTAGTTCTACTACATATGCTATATTTCAGTTTAGGTCAATAAGAAACCTTGCCATTGGAGCTTCTTGGTCTTCTTCTACATTTCTCTTATCATGTCTATATCCATCTCCTTGTCGTACTCATCAACACTTTTAGATCCTTGGGTAAGGATTTGTAATTTTTGGAGCAAGTCTTGGTGGTATTGGATGGGAGTGAATTGCCTTTTCATGATAGCCTTCATCTCATCCCATGTTTCAATGGGTCTTTCTCCATATCTTTTCCTACTCAAAACAACTTGATTCCACCAAATCATAACATAACTAGTAAATTCAATTACGATTAATTGTACCATTTTCATAACGGAGTAATTATGGTAATAAAAAATAAACTTCATTTTCTCTCTCATTTCAAATAAAATTCTAGATTGTTCTAGCTTTGGAAGGATAAAATTTCCATCTTAATACTCCCTAAGTTATTGTTATCCTGTTCTTTCCATGTTTATTCCCTTATGCGACCTCTTCCATGTCATTCTCCTCTTGGCACAAATTGGCACATTCCATGCGTTGAACAATAATCCTCTTTATACTTATGGAAATCATCTTGGTTATCAAATTCATCCACAGGTTCGTGTTTTGTTAGTTCTCTTGGTTTGGAGATCCTCTCATGCAATTCCTTCATGGCTGCATCTTGTTTCTCAAATTGGTCAAAAAAGGCTTCTTGTAATTGTTTCATCTTTTGTAACATTACAATGAGTTGAAATGTTTTATCAATCCTTGTTTCTATATTTGAAGACCCACTTGAAGACATGGTAACAAAAACACAAAATGAACAGATTTAGTGTTAATCATACTTCTTTCATTTTATACTCTTTTTTGTGTCACTCAAGTTTCTGTTTAAATCCTCACTTAAGTAATCTATTTGTTTTCTTTATCAAAATAAATTAAACTCAATCAAAAAAACAACTTGCAACATTCCAAACCACACAAATCAATCACATTGCTAGAATATATGGAAATAATAAATTTTTTTTTGTGTTTTCAGAATTTTGACAAGAACAATGGAAATAATGCAAACAAAAGTTTATGTAAGGAAAGGAAGAAGAAAATTAAATTAAAGGAAAGAAGGGAAGACAATGAAAATAAGGAAAGGAATAAATAATGCAATGGAAGGTAAATTAAACAAAAATAAACTATGTTTGGGAATATTTCCAAGATCTTTCTTTTATTCTCTTGCTTGGCCAAAATATATTTTTTTAATAACAATTGTAGAATTCTCTCTCTCTATTTGACTTTCTCTTTATTTTTTGTGTGGGTAAATTAGGCCAGCAAGAAAATAAGATAATGAAACGAAAAACAACAACAAGAAACGAAAAATGAATATATTAACTTGATTTAGAGTTGATGAGTGCTTAAAAATCATTATTTATTTGTACTTAAATGTTAAAAATAGATTTGAAATTGTATAATTTTATTATTATTTTATTAAATCTATGTTTTTGAAGTAGGCCACTTCACATGAAGAAAATTCCCTTATGTTCCACATTTTCTCCCTTTTGTCATTGCCTTCATCATCTATATAAACACCCATCTTTTCTCTTGTAAACACACAATAAAAATTAGAGTTTAATTTAATTTCAAATATTTTTTTATCGTTTAAAGTTTTAGCTGCTTAGGAATTTAGTTAGATGCAATTTTATGTAGTAGTTTCAATTTAATAAACAGTATAGTAGATCTATTTGGAGGTTTTTTAGATATAGATCGATAATAAAGTTCTGTACACTAAAAAATTCATTTGAGGTATAAATTTTAAATATATTCTATTATGTATAGATTTAATTTTATATATTGATCTAAATGTTATTTTTAATAAATTGGCTATTTATTAAATGTGAGCATCTCTATTTGAATATTACTATAGAATATTAGTTATGTGGTTATGCTTGTAAAATATTAATTTAGGTAATTATTTTTTTAAAATAAATTTATTTTTATTTATTCATTCAATATTTATAGAAAGTCTATTACAAAAAAATATATCGACGACATATTTTTTGTAATAGATTTAAAAAATAAAAGTTAGATTTAGGATCTACTTATCTAGATGCGATTTAGAATTATTTTCTGTTTCAAAAATTTTACAAGAACTATTATTGAAAAATGTATTGATGATATATTTTTTTGTAATAAATTTAAAATATAAAACTTAAGTTTCAGATACATCAATCTAAAATCTAATTTAGATACCTTATATGAAGGTCTAAATTATATGCTAGGTCATAAACAATAATTTAGATGGTTTGTTATTTTTTTAGAAAAAAATCATAATTTAATTTAAATCAATTGGTGATTCATACCTTAAGATATTGATTGATTTTTATTAACAAAGAATCTGATCACTGCTTTAGGTTATTTTGATATAAAAAGGAAAAATCAAAAATATCAATTTATATTTTTAATAACCTAATTAATTTTGAGCAAACATGATTAACTAACTAATATATCCTATAACATCTCCATTGAATGTTATTTTTTTATCTGTCTAATATCTATTGAATCAATGCTATTACTATATTTAGTTTTATGTTATTAGTTTATATTTTTCAAAACCCATAATAATTGTGATAGAATATTTAGATTTATTATTCATTTTTAAGAGTTTTATTGAATTATTAAATCATGTTGTTTCTCCTTAGACGGACCTTAGATGTATACTTATTTATTTTTATAAAGTGAAAAGTGTACTTGCTAGCTATTATAAACTTACAAAATTTGTGCATCAAGTTTTTGGAGCTGTTGTTGGAAAAAATAACATTTTAAATTTTTATTATCAAAAATCTCTAAAAAAATTTGTTTTGTAAATATTTGTGATTTGTTTTATTTCAAAAAATTTTAATTTTTTGAAAATAAAAAAACTTTAATTTTTTTATAAAAAGTACATGGGTTATTGACTTTAGATATTTCAATAAAAAAAATACATAAGTTATTAATTGACTTTAGATGTTTTAAATAAAAAATTGACTTTAGATATTTAATTATTTATTAACTTAATTTCCTTTTTAGTATTTTTGTAATAATTTTTAATTTTTAAATTTAATTAAATTTTCTTTATTGTGTGTTATTTATTTATTTAATCATTAAAATAATTCGTTTTGTTTTATTTTTTGTTAATTATTTTGTTTACATTTTCTATGTAATCTCATACATTTCATTTATGACATACCTTATTAACTTGTTGTAATTATTTATTTAACTTGTAATATTGAACAATGTTATGCAATCCACAACTATCTTGTTTGTACAAGTAATATAATGTACATAAGCACAAATATCGATCCCATAGGGGTTTATATAACTCTTAACTAAGTACGAATGAACTATTGTGAATACTATTTAGATAATACAATATTATAAAAATTGAAAATATAAGTAACAATTAATTTTAAACCGTAAGACCTAACAACTACGAAGATACATGAGATAATCCCCCAATTTCCTAACATGTAAATCACTAAAATTCCCCATAATAAAATAATCAATTAATTATATGATCAATTGAATCTAACCTAGCATGCATTCCTTTCTCAAGTACACTGCACCATATAGTCCCCAATTTCCTAACATGTAAATCACTAAAATTCCCCATAATAAAATAATCAATTAATTATATGATCAATTGAATCTAACCTAGCATGCATTCCTTTCTCAAGTACACTGCACCATATAGTAATTAATCTAATTACACATTCATGTCAATTAAAACTCATTAAGTTCATCAATTATTGACCAGACACATAAGAATAATACAAAGGTCTAGAAATTATGAATTTTATTTATTCAAGATAATTAAATAATTCACTCAAATTTATTTAATTACCTTTATAGATCAATTTTTTTCCAAACAATTAATAGCATAAAAAATTAGATTAAATAATATAATTGAATTATAATAGCAATTAGCTAGGGTAAAATATTATATCATCACATGTAGAAACATGGGTTCATAAGACCCATAGATTAATAAATTAGTTAGACATAATTGTGTTCTTAAAGCTTAGATTTTCATAAAAAAAACACAATAAAATTGATAAAGAACGGAGAAGAAGAGATATGCTCAATCTCTTGATTTTTAGCACTAATCTTTTCTTTAATTTTTCACAAAGTTGTGTCTTCTTTAATCTCCACTTGAAGTTTTTTCTCTTCTTTCCTCTCTTCTTGGCAACTACTAGGGTTTTTGTAATTCTTAATTATGCGTTGTTTATGACTTCCCTGCAGTGCTTTAGTTAGGCTAAAATTGATCCTCATTAAATTAGGATTCGTATTACTTTGATCCAAGGGTTGAAATTGAAAGTTGGAATTCAATTTAAGGTTGATGTGTTAAAGTCCTCACCGCTCGATCGATCAAGCCTATTCTTGATCAATCGAGTGATGAACCCTCGAATGATCTATTCCTTTTGTCAATCAATCTACCCTAATGATTCTGTATTTGTCCTAATTTTTGCCAATTTTTGATTTGTTTGGTATCTTTTCACTTACATTTTCATATTAAACATAAATTAAACTTGTTCATGATATTTAAGAAAAAAATAAGACAAATAAGTGGTTTAGAAGTGGCCAAATAAATCTACTTTCATAGAGTTATAACACCTCCATGATCTATTCCTTTTGTCAATCAATCTACCATGATGATTTTGTATTTGTCCTAATTTTACCTATTTTTGATTTGTTTGGCATCTTTTTACTTATATTTTCATATTAAATATAAATTAAGCTTGTTCATGATATTTAAGCAAAAATAAGACAAATAAGTGGTTTAGAAGTGGCCAAATAACTCTACTTTCGTAGATTTATCACACCTCCAAAATTACTCTTTGCTTGCCTTCAAGCAAACCTAAGTTTAACATGCTAAAATGATATGGGTAAATATGTATCTATTAATACATTCATGTTCAACGAAAACTATTCAGCTTCAAAAGTTGTATAATTAAATGACTAGAAAGTTCACATATCCATTAATCAACATTCCATTAATACAAGGATATACAAGGTTTTTGATGAATTGATTTGTATGTGTATGTTACTTATGATATCATCTAATTCACTCATGAAATCAACTTATATGAGTTTGCTAATCAACTATGTCTTTGAATAAGTTTCATAGATCTATTCTTCACACCCCTTTTCACTAATGTAAATATGCACTTAGCTAAAGATCAATAGGCCTTTACATGCTTGTAGTGTAAGGCTTAGGTAAGGGTAGATAAATGGATATATTTAAGCATTTTCCATACCTTAGTGCTCTTTTTATTTATCATGCAATATTTAACTTCAATTGAGCTTTTATTTTGATATTTTTGTGCACCCTATCTTACCATTCTTTTCATTCTTTTATTCCACATCTTTTCTTCACTTTGTTTTCTTTCTCTCTCTTTTTTTTAGCCTCACAACATCTCAAAACTTATTTTTAATTTTATTCTTTTTGTTTAGAGGGGTAAATGTGAGTTTTTCTTTCCCTTTTTTGTGGATGTGAAAAGAAGGTGCATTACTTTTCACCTCACTTTATAGCATAGCACATGATTGCATTTTTCATACAAGTTAAAAGTGTAATGATAAAGGTAATTCTTATTGGTTTGGCTTAAAATGTGGCTTAAAGATAGGAATTATTCTTAGTAAGGTTAAATATGTGACTAAGGATATACACAATGATTAGCTTGAAAGGCTCAATGGATCCAATAAAGACATAAATCATTTCTCAAGCCAAATAATATTTAGAATTTTGTCTCAAGAGATAATCAAATAGATTCTAAAACATGGTAGATCCTATCAACCCAAATTTTCTCTCAATAAGGACACCAAAATCAATCATGAACATGTACATAAAAATTTGAATCAATTCAATTAAAACTGGAAAGTATATCACATGATTAATGTAAGTATCTTAACTAACATGTTACGTTCCTTATCCTAGTCATGATCACCAATTATATCATTGGGTTCATATGTTTCATGTCAAATATGCATGTTTGGTTTCCATGTATTCATCAATTTCTACCTGAATCATGATAAAAAAACATCCTAAAAAAGGAAAAAATATCCAAAAAAATGAAAATGCATACTAAACACTAAAATAGAGAACAAAGTTTTCTTGCCCACACTTAAAATGCACATTTTCCCCAATGTGCACATATAAATATGAAAAAAGAGTGAAAGAAAAGAAAACTCCCTTAGCCTTGGCACCACATCTGTCATTAAAACTGCTCAATCTTTATTATTCCATTTCTCTCCACATTTATTCACCTAAAAATAGAAAAAATATAAGTAAAATAACATTGGGTTTCCTCCCAATAAGTGTCACGTTTAGCATCCTTGGCTAGACTTTCATATCAGCTCCTAAGGTGCATTTGCCAAGGTTATCTTAGCCTTTTAATTTGGTAATTAGTCTCTAGGATAGTACTTTACTCTATGCCTATTAACCATGAACCACTCTTTGTTTTAGTTTTCCAATTCAATGGCTCTATGGTTTTTTTACCTAAGTGATGGTGAGTGAAGCTGACTGTCTACTCTTATGTTACCTTTAAAAATAGTTTGAGTCTTAAGTTGTTCAGTAATACTTTTTGCTCCGTTTCAAATAATTGGTGCACAATTTTCTTATCATGACATATTTTTGTACATGTTAGCATTCTCATATGCACTCTACCATAGCTCATCCAATTTATTTATTTGTAGCATCCTTTTTACCTCTCTATTGAACAATTTTACTTACACACTCTATCAGGGATGGTAGGGAAAAAGTTTAAGTTCTAACTTTGATGAATCCTCAATAAATGGTTGGAACCTAGACCCTATCCCATGACACTCTATAATAGCATTAGATACACACATAGGAGGCATACCTCCAAATATTTTGCATAGTTAACAATGTTAACTCGTATCATAGATTCCATAGTTTCATCATTAAAATAATTTGAATTGTTTTCTAATGAATTTATTTCATTGGTCATAGCATCATGTGTCAAAGTCTTGAATGTGGGTGGTTCAATAGATTTAGTTAAATTATCATCATGAATATTGCCATGGTTTTCAACAACAAGTGTGTTCACAGAATTAACAAGCATATATTCTAAAGCATCACTAGGGAACATGTTATGTAGTACATTATTCACTAGTTTATTAATAAAATCTATCTTAAAACAATCACTAGTATTATCAATATCAGGAAATTTAATTACTTTAAAAACATTAAATGTTACCTATTCATCTTATACTCTCATTGTAAGCTCACCTTTTTATACATCAATGAGTGTTCTTCTTGTTGCTAAGAATGGATGACCAAGTATGATAGGAATGTCATGGTCCTCCTCCATGTTTAGTACAACAAAATCTAAAAGAAAGATGAACTTGTCCACTTTTACTAGCACATCTTCTACCACACCATGGGGTTGATTGACCTATCTGCCATTTGCAATGTTATTGAAGTGGGTTTGAATTCGTCAAACCTCAATCTCTTTAAAATTGATAGTGGCATAAGGATAATTCTTACACCTAAGTTACATAATGCCTTGCCAAAATGTATATTCTCAATTGTGCAAGGGGTGTCAATGCTACCTAGATCTTTAAGGTTTTGTGGTAGTTTCTCTCAAGTATGGAACCATAAATTTTAGTTAAGTTTATTGTCTCATTATTTCCAAGCCTCCTTTTCTTAGATAGGATGTCCTTCATGAATTTGGAATATGAAGGCATTTGTTCAAGTGCATATGCAAATGGTATGTTTATGTGTAGCATCTTGAAAACCTTTAAATTTTTTGAAAATTGATTGTCTAATTTTTGCATCTAGAGTCTTGAGTGAAGGGAATAGTGGGTTTATAGAGGTTGCTCTTTTTTGGTTGAATAATTTTTTTTTCAATACTCTCTTTTTCCACTTTTTCCTCTTCATCCTTTTTAGTTTCCTCCTTTTTTAAGGTTTTACCACTCTTCAAGGCTATTGCTTTATAATGCTTCTTAACTTTTCTTTTTAAATTAACTTTTGAATTACTTTGAAGGTTACCTTGAGGACTTTGACTTATAGTTTGGGGCAGTTTCCCTATTTGAATCTCTAAGTTTCGGATAGAAGCCCCATGAGTGGACTCTATTTGATCCATTTTTGTATTTACTGAATGGATGAAGTCTTTCATCATTCCCATTAAAGAAATTGTATTTTCCTTACTAGGCGGCTTCTTCTCCTAGGCTTATGGTTGTTGCAAACCTCGTGGTAGGAGGGTTGACAGTTGAATTGATTACCACATAGATATTGTATTGTTCCATTAGAACTTTGAGTGGTTTCACCATCCTAGGTTTTATATGTTTGAGTATGGGTTTCCTTGGTGGTTTGATTGTTTATATATATTACTACTTCAGGAAGGTTCCCACATGCTTTAGTAGAATAAGGTCTATTGCAATAATCACACACCACGAATTGGCTTTTTACCATATTTACCCTTACACTGCCACCATCTAACTTCTTATTTAAACCTAATAGTATGGCATTTGTTTAAGCTTGCAATGCTGCTATGGTGTCTACATATATTGCTCCAACCACTCTTCTTGTGTTTAGCCTCTCTACAGGCCATTGGAAATTATCAGATACCATCATATCAAGTAATTCAAAAGCTTCCTCTTTTAGTTTTACTCATTAAAGCTCCTCCAACTACAACATCAATTACAATCCTTGGCTGCCCCATTAATCCATTGTACAATATTTTGCACTTGAAACCAAGTAGGAAGACTATGGTGTGTACATCTTTTTAAAAGCTCTTTGTAGCATTCCTAAGATTCTTAAAGTGATTCTGCTTCAAATTGCTTAAAATAAGTGATGTTGTTTTTGAGCTTAGCTATTTTTGAAGATGGGAGGTGTTTTCCTAAGAATGTTTGAGCCAATTAATCCCATATATTGATTGACCCAGTAGGTAGTGATTGTAACCATGCCTTAGCTTTTTCCCTCAATGAGAAAGGAAAAAAGCGAATGGAAACTACATCATCTGATACACCATTCTTCTTGAAGGTGTCATATATTTTCAAGAATGAATCCAAGTGAAGATTTGGATCATTGTTGCGTGTTTTTCAACACACAAACTCGTGCAAGTATACACGGTCACAAGTAATAATATTTGTAAGTAAAGATCGTTCCCACAGGGATTTATTACTAGTCTTCGTTAATTATTAAAATTATTTCAACCTAATTTTATCCAAACAGTCGATAATTGTTACAGTTTGACTAACTAACTTTTATAACAGATTGCAAGAAAATTCTAGGATTGCAGTTTCACCAAATTAATCCACTTGAATCATTATATTTTATCTTGATTTATGTTATCGTGTTTTAAGTTGTTAACCAAGAACTCCTAATTTATCCATATATCTCTTCCGAGCTCCATACAGAAACATCTAGTTAAAATGATTCACTATATTCCTATGCGAACTCAATTCAAGCAGATTTATTAAGTTCTCGAAGTTCTCTAACAAGCTTACACATACAATAAAAGTATATTTTTATCTCTTATGCATATACGTTACTTCATCACGAAAGCGACACAAAATGCCTTTTTCAAGTTTATTTAAATGTCACATATTAGTTAATTAATCTTCCGATAATTAAAAGCATTAAACACAGATAAAATAAACAACTTAAAACAGTCTCATAAATCATTCAAAAATATTTAATTCAAATTTCATAATTTACGCTACACTGCAATCCTAGAACAAATGTATTAGTTCATAGCAGAATTTAAAATTACAACACAACACAAATAAAATATTGCAGAGAAAGAAAATTAAAAGAAAATAGATAAGAAAAAAAACTCTTTAACGATTCCTCAATGAAAAATAAATTTCATCCCTTTTCTTCTTCTTTGTTGTCTTCTTTCTCTGTAATTTCCTAAGAGAAAGAGAGAAAAATAATAAAAACCCTCTGTACGCGTATCCCCCAAACATATATCATTTTTTTATTATTTTTTTTTATATTTTATTTATTTTTTTTATATCATCAGTGGGGGACAAGATGATATGGGCTAGCACGCGTAACAAACACACTCTGCAAATTTTTTGAATTTTTTTTCTTTTTCCGCATGCCACGTGTCGCGTTCTGATTCGCGGACACAATTCGTGGGACACATGGCAAAGACATCATCGGGGTGCACAGACATTTGCACGTAGGAACGGCACGGGATTGGCGCCGAAAATTGAGGCAACGGGCCGAAAATCGGCGTGATCCAGCGGTTGCGCACATTGTAAACCACGTGTCGACTTTGATTAGAAATATTCGAGGACACGTGCGCATTATTATTCTCAGAACCGAAGATGCACGCCGCCAGGGACCGTCACACCGTGATTTCTACATCGGCGCCGGTTCGCATACGGCTACGGATGGACGCGCTCAACTGACCGCTGATCTCGATCCAACGGCCGCCGATCGCCTGGGGAATCTGCGCGGTGACACGGGCTCCACTCGACGCCGGCTCGCGCGACACGTGGGACCCACCGACGCCGAGCCGCTGCGAAGACCGTAGCACCGATTTTGCCTCGCGTCGTTGCACGCGTAAACTGATCCGTTGAATCTTTGATCTCCGGACGGTGGGTGATGATTTTCGTGATTTGTACAGTGCAATTCTTTTCTGTAAAATTCAAACTTTTGTTAATTATATTTTGACCCACAAATATATTTCAAATTACATTTTCAACTTTTTTAATTGCAATAAAGCCCTTTGGAAATTTAAATTAAATTTTAAACTTTTAATAATTGAAATTAAGCCCGAATTTAATTTAAATTATATTTTCAACTTTTATAAATTGAAATTAATCACTCTTTTATTTGAAATTATATTTTTGGGTACAAATTTGCATTTTAAGCGTTTTCTTTTCTAGTACAAATTCTTAATTTTATTTAAAATATATAAAAAAACAAGAAATACTAATTTATTAATTGAAAATTAACTAAAAACATCAAGAACATAGCAATTATAATTAATAAAATAGGTGAAAATAACTATATAAAATACGCTTATCAACACCTAAACTTAAGTTTTGCTAGTCTTCGAGCAAAGGAAGGGAAATAAAACAAAGATAACCCATTTAAAATAGTGATTTTCAAAATATTTCTTTTGTCTTTCAAAATTACATAACTCAAAGAAATAAAAGAATTTTATCTAAGCATCAAAATTAATTTAAAAGTATATCACATTTTCACAACTAATTTTAGTGCGTGTGTGAAGTCTTTTTCATATTTCATTACATGCAATCCTGATCAGTTTATACAGATATAAAATCAAACAAATTGTCATGAAATCACAAATCTCATAAGTTTATTTTTCATTTCTCTCCACTAATGTAGACAAACACAAAACACAAAATCAATAGGACTTTATAAAGTTCAGAATGTATGGCTTAGGTAAGGGTAGGATAAAGGATAATATTTAGCTTAACTTTTCACGAAAGCATAACATTTCGTGATTGAAAAAGATAATTCTATCATCACAATAATTACTTCCCAATTTGGTATTTATCATAAAATACAATAATCTTTTTTTTTTCTTTTTTTTTTTTTTTTTAGGTATCCCTTTTTTTTCGGATATAACTTTAATTATTTACTAACAATTGTCACATGTTAGTGAGATAAGAACAATAGGTATATCTACACATATATATATATATATTTTAGATAGGTTTTTGAAATGAGAAAAATATATATAAACTTTGAAGCTCGAAGGGTATACTATGGATAATGTATGTCAAGGTAGATAGAAAGGCTCAAAACGATCCAAAGATGGCCTAAATCATTTTCTTAGTTACATGTCATCTATAATTTCACCTCGAGAGAAAATCAAACAAATTCTAATAATTGTGATACCACAAAAATCAATCTAATTTCATACTCATATAAACTTTCTAAATTATCATAGCAACTCAAAAATCAAGACTGAAGTGCTCATGAATATTTATTCTGTAAAATGAAACATACGTGAAAATTATTCATCACTTAGACAATATTCAAAATTTTTTTTTTTTTCAAAGAGATATGCATCATTTAAATCGAAGAAATAAAAATAAATCACTATTCATAGCAACATATCTTCAATCAACCAAACAATCCAAACTAGACGCCAAGAACAATATCAAGCAAGATTTCAAATAAGTTTAATCTCAACACCCCCGAACTTAATATGCACATTGTCCCCAATGTGTGAAAATTAAAGAACAAAGGAGATGTGTTAAAAGAAACTTCCTCAATGGTGAGTTGACTTGTGAGATTGAAATCCAAAATTGTTTTACCTCCTCCGATTTACACCTATCAAAACAAAAAAAAAAAAATGAAGAAATATGCAACTAATACATGTTCTAAAAATACAATAAAAAATAAATAAATAAAAACTAAAACACATGGGTTGCCTCCCAAGAAGCGCTTGATTTAGAGTCATCGCCTTTGACTGCCTTTCTCCTTGCTTTAGGTTGGATCGATAAGAAAATGGTGGACTTTTGACGATCAATGTCACCCCCAATAATGTTTCCGAAGTCTTTGCCGTTCACTTGGAAGGTACTTTGTGATTCTTCACCTTTAATCTCAATAGCCCCCATATGGGTGTACTTTGGTAATAATGAATGGCCCCGACCACTTAGATTTCAATTTTCTGAGAAGAACTTCAAACGAGAATTGAAGAGCAATACTTTCTGTCTCCAAACAAAGTGTCTATGCAAAAATTTTGTTGTCATGCCACCTCTTCGTCTTTTCTTTATAAATCTCCTCGCATTTTCATATGCGTGTAAACGATCTCATCCATCTCATTGAGTTGTAGGAGACGCTTCTTTCACAGCTAAATCAAAATTTAAATTCTTGATAGCCCAATACGCATGGTGCTCTAATTCAACCAGGAGATGACAAGCTTTCCCAAACCAACCTGAGCATGGGGACATCCCAACGGGTGTCTTGTATCTTATTCGATATGCCCAGAAGGCATCATCCAACCTCTTAGACCAATCCTTCCTTGAAGGATTTCACGTCTTCTCCAAAATCCTCTTCACCTCTCTATTTGATATCTCGACTTGTCCACTTGTTTGAGGATGATAAGCGCTGCAATCTTGAGTGACACCGTATTTGGCATAGGAGGGTTTCAAAATATTTGTTGCAAAAATGAGTTCCCCATCACTTATGATTGCCCTTGTGCCAAATCGAGTGAAAATGTTTTTCTTTAGAAAATTCAGACCACTTTGGAATCATTGGTAGGCAAGGAATTGCTTCTACCCACTTAGAAACATAATCCACAAAGAACCAAAATGTAGAGGTTGTTGTAGGACCTAGATAAAAGGCCCCATGAAATCAATTCCCAAACATCAAAATATTTCTACCTCAAGAATGTTGTTTAAAGGCATCTCGTGTTTCTTAGAAATGTTACCAACTCTTTGGCACGTCACAAGCAGTGAAACAAAGAAATGTGCATCTTTAAACAAATTTGGCCAATAAAACCAGATTGAAGAACCTTAGCATGCGCTTCTTTCTTTTTCCAAAATGGCCCCCATAGGGTTTGAAGAATGACAATGTTTAAGTATATTTTCAATTTCTTCCTTTGGGACACACCTTCGATAATTTG
Organism: Hippophae gyantsensis; assembly: GCA_030763125.1. Classification (NCBI taxonomy): domain Eukaryota; kingdom Viridiplantae; phylum Streptophyta; class Magnoliopsida; order Rosales; family Elaeagnaceae; genus Hippophae; species Hippophae gyantsensis. The sequence continues at coordinate 15,760,049 of CM061036.1, forward strand.
ATCCGCATAATGCTTAAACAAGTAAGGTTCATCCCATAAATAGTACTTAACATCATGTAAGAATTTTTTCTTCGTTGGAAAGATATTTCGGTGGGAGCACATTGCTTACGATATGATGTAATTAACGAAGTCCATGGCATGGCACACTTCTATGATCAAAGGAAAACAATTGCTCATCGTGGAAAGTCTCACTAATGATAGTCTTGTCCACGGCTCCATCATTATTCTCCAATCTCGATAGATGATCGGCCACTTGATTTTCGGTTCCTTTTCTTATCCTTGATCTCCAAATCAAATTCTTGAAGTAGGAGGATCCATCTAATCAATCTTGGTTTTGCATCTTTTTAGCCATCAGATATTTTATACAGAATGATCAAGATAAACCGTCACTTTAGTTCCGATTAGGTAGGAACGAAACTTTTCAAAAGCATATACAACGCCAAGCAATTCTTTTCGCTGATAGCATAATTCATTTGAGCTTTCGGCCAAAGTTTTGCCGGCATAGTATATGGCATGAAAAACTCTCTTTTCCGTTGTCCTAAAACAGCTCCTACCGCAAAATCACCTGCATCACACATAAGCTCAAAAGGTAGATTCCAATCTGGTGCAACAATGACGGGAGCCGTGATCAACTTTTCTTTCAAAAACCCGGAAAGCTTCAAAACACTTTTCGTCAAATGTGAATTTTGTATCTTTTTCCAAAAGATTACCACGAGGCTTTGATATCTTGGAAAAATCTTTTATGAAACGCCTATAGAATCTCGCATGCCCAAGAAAGCTTCTAATTGCTTTCACCGATGTTGGAGGCGGTAGTTTCTCAATGGTTTCAATCTTGCCCTATCCACTTCAATTCCTTTAGACGAAATTAGATGGCAGGACAACACCTTCTCCTACCATGAAGTGGCATTTTTCCCAATTTAAAACCAAGTTTGTTTCTTCGCATTTTTGTAGGACCAAAGAAAGGTTATGCAAGCACATATCAAATGAATCCCCAAAAACTGAGAAGTTGTCCATAAATATCTCAATAAAATCTTCCACCATGCTTGAGAAGATAGCCATCATACACCTCTGAAAAGTGGCTGGAGCATTACACAATCCAAAAGGCATTCTTCGGAAAGCAAAAGTTCCATAAGACAGTGAAAAGTTGGTTTTCTCTTGATCTTCGCGCGATAGCAATTTGATTGTAACTAATAGCCATCCAAGAAACAATAGAAAGAATGTCCCCTAATCTGTCAAGCATTTGGTCAATAAATGGAAGGGAAAATGATCCTTTCGAAGTGGCCTTGTTGAGCTTCCGAGATAATCCATGCATACCCGCCAACCCGTCACTTTCCTTGTGGAATCACCATTATTGCTATTAGTCTCCACCGTAATTCCTCCTTTCTTCTGAACACAATGAATTGGGGTGACCCAAGAGCTATCCGAAATAGGATAGATAATGCCCTGCATCTAACCACTTAATGATTTCCTCTTTACTACCTCCTTCATGATTGGATTCAAACGACGTTGATGCTCAATAAGAGGCTTGATATCTTCTTCAAACAAGATCTTGTGCATGCATATTGAAGTGGCTAATTCCTTTAATGTCACTATAGACCATCCTAATGCTAGCTTGTAATTTCTCAACACTCAATAGCTTTTTCTTGATCGTCATTCTGAGATGTCAAATAATCACATTGTAGTCATTTCACCCAAATAAGCATACCTTAGATGGGTGGGCAAAGGGCTTAAGCTCTAATAATTGTTTTGTTTCCATAGATGGCTTCCCATAGGTGCTTAGATGGTGTTGCAATCTTGTGATGCCTCTTCTTCGCCATGGACTAAAGAGTTGTGGAGATGCTTTAAGTAACTTGAGATATTCAAGAGAATCAAAGTTATCAATAACATTGTCATTCACAAGTAAGTTCCAAAGCATCGCATCTGCTTTTCCCCGAAATTGTTTTCAACTAACGCATTCACCATGTCAACTCTAAAGCAATCATCGGATTCTCTTGGAAATTTCATACTTTAAAGACATTGAAAGTTACCTCTTGGTCTTGAACTCTCATGGTGAGCTCACTCTGTTTTGAACATCAATCAAAGTCCTACCAAGCCATAAAAATGGTCTCCCTGTGAATAATAGGAATTTCTTTATCTTCCTCCATGTCAAGAATTATGAAATCAAGTAGAAAGATAAACTTGTCAACCTTTACAAGCACATCCTCTATAATGCCTCTCGGGTGTTTCGTAGACCTATCTAAGTGAAGAGTTACGTGGTCGGTCAGGCTTCTCCTAATCCAAGTCTTTGATAGATGGATAGTGGCATCAAATTAATGCTTGCACCCGATCACACGCGTAGCTCTACCAAAAATTTCTCACCAATAGTACAAGGAATGGTGAAACTTCCTGGATCTTTAAGCTTAGGTGGTAGCTTCTTGTGAAGGATGGCACTACACTCCTCTCGTGAGAGCAATGCCTCAAAATCACCTAACCTTCTCTTCTTAGACAAAATGTCTTTCATGAATTTCACATAGCTAGGCATTTGTTCCAAGGCATCGAAAGAATGTTTATATGAAGTTTCTAAATACTTCAAGAAACTTGGAGAATTGCTTATCAAGTTTTTGCTTATGGAGCGTTGAGGAAATGGAATTGGTGGATTATATGACTTGAGACTTTCTAAAGTCAAGCTTTCATTATCGGACTTTAATTCATTCTCTTCAACCCTAGGATTAGCCTTTTCTTGTTTTTCGGGTCAACACCCTCAACAATAAGAGTCGGTGGAGAAATGGGTTTTTGTATTTCTTCTAACTCTTTTCCACTCTCAATGTCACCGCCTTTACAATGCTCTTTTCCTCCCTTTTTGGATTGATTTCGTATCACTAGGTAAAGAACCTTGAGACATTGTTACTGTAGAGCTAGTTGCCCCAATTGAACTTCGAGATTTCTAATAGACGTTGCCCGATTTTAGAGAATAGTCTCATTCTTAGCCATATATTGAGCAAACATATCTTCCAAATGAAGGCTTCTCTCCGTTGTGGGACTTGGTTATGAAAACCTGAGGGTGAGCTTCATAGAAGATGATTGGCCTTGATTATTACTCCAAGAAAAATTAGGATGATTCTTCCATCCCGGATTGTATGTGTTGGAATAGGGATTGTTTTGATTGTTTTGATTCCTACTATAATTGGAAACAAAATTGACAGATTCGAGTTGTGAGGACATCTCTCATCGGCATGATTACCATTGCAAATTTCACATGCAACAAAAGGACTCGAATAGAATGGACACCCATAGTATCCATCTTTTTCACCAAAGCAGATACTTGTGCGCTAAAGCATCATAGCATCAATCTCATGAATTCCACCGCTTTCTTAGGCAACATCCTCTCGATGGCCATTCATAACTATTTGAGGCCATTTCCCTCTAATAAGTTGTATGCTTCATCAATTGATTTCCCCGTTAAAGCACCACTGCGACAAAGATCAATCATATTTCTAGTTTGACCCATCAAACTATTATAAAATGTTTGAACTTGAAGCCACTCGGTAATCCGTGGTGAGGACATCTTCAAGTAGCTCTTCGTACCTCTCCCAAGCTTCATATAATGACTCGAGTCAAACCGCATAAAAGTGGTGATTTCATTTCTCATCCGTGCAGTCTTCTTGCGATTGGAAAATATTTGGCTAAAATTTTTGAGCCAAATCCTCCCACGTAGTGATAGAACCACATGGTAATGAATTCAACCAACTCTTTGCCTTATCCCTAAGTGAAAAGGGAAAAAGTCTCAACCGAATAGCATCATCGGTGACTCCATTATGCCTAAATGTGTCGCAAATCTCAAGAAAATTTGATATATGGGAGTTTGGATCATCGTGGGGTAAACCACCAAATTGAACCGAGGTCCTGAATCATATGAATTATTGCGGGCTTAATTTCAAAATTATTAGCTTGAATTGAAGGTCTCTGTCATTTGGATGACGCCGCCAACCATGGGCACCGCATAATCTCTTAAGGATCTTGGTTCCTCTACTTCGAATTTCATTATTCATAGCTAAATGTTCTAAGGTTTCTTGTTTATTATTTTTCTTTAAGTTCAAAGTAGTTCTATGGATTTCTAGATCTAAGGGAACTAAGTCAAGATTTCTTATGCGTCGCATACAAAGTCCACTTCATCCAAAATTAAATCTAATACAATAAATTACATTTAAAACATAAATAAACACACAAAACTACAAGTAAAAGTAAGCAATTAAACAAATAATATTTTTTGTTTTTTTGTTTTTTTTGAATTAAAATTAGATTAATTGGTATTAATATCAACAAAAATTAGTAAAATAAATCACTTCAACTAACGGCGCCTAAAACTTGTTGCGTGTTTTTCAACACACAAACTCGTGCAAGTATACACGGTCACAAGTAATAATATTTTGTAAGTAAAGATCGTTCCCACGTGATTTATTACTAGTCTTCGTTAATTATTAAAATTATTTCAACCTAATTTTATCCAAACAATGATAATTGTTACGCTTGACTAACTAACTTTTATAACAGATTGCAAGAAAAATTCTAGGATTGCGCCACCCAAATTAATCCACTTGAATCATTATATTTATCTTGATTTATGTTATCGTGTTTTAAGTTGTTAACCAAGAACTCCTAATTTATCCATATATCTCTTCCGAAGCCCATACGTAAACATCTAGTTAAAATGATTCACTATATTCCTATGCGAATTAAATTCAACCAGATTTATTAAGTTACGAGTTCTAACGCTTACACATACAATAAAAGTATATTTTTATCTCTTATGCATATACGTTACTTCATCACGAAAAGACACAAAAATGCCTTTTTCAAGTTTATTTAAATGTCACATATCGCTTAATTAATCTTCCGATAATTAAAAGCATTAAACACGGATAAAATAAACAACTTAAAAATGTCATAAATCATTCAAAAATATTTAATTCAAATTTCATAATTTACGCTACACTGCAATCCTAGAACAAATGTATTAGTTCATAGCAGAATTTAAAATTACAACACAACACAAATAAAATATTGCAGAGAAAGAAAATTAAAAGAAAATAGATAAGAAAAAAAACTATTTAACGATTCCTCAATGAAAAATAAATTTCATCCCTTTTCTTCTTCTTTGTTGTCTTCTTTCTCTGTAATTTCCTAAGAGAAAGAGAGAAAAATAATAAAAACCCTCTGTACGCGTATCCCCCAAACATATATCATTTTTTTATTATTTTTTTTTATATTTTATTTATTTTTTTATATCATCAAATGGGACAAGATGATACTAGCACGCCAGTAATAAACACACTCGCAAATTTTTGAATTTTTTTCTTTTTCCGCATGCCACGTGTCGCGTTCGATTCGCGGACACAATTCGGGACACATGGCAGCACATCATTGGTGCATTGCATCGGCCAGACGTAGGAACGGCACCAGGATTGGCGCCGAAAATTGAGGCAACGGCTGAAAAACGGCGTGATCCAGCGGTTGCGCAAGACATTGTAAATAACCACGTGTCCGACTTTGATTAGCTGAAATATTCGAGGGACACGTGGCGGTTATTATTTCAGAACCTCAAGATGCACGCCGCTTGTGTGGCGTCACACAGATTTCTACACGAGCGGCTCGTGCGCGCGACACTGATGGACGCGCTTCAACTGACCGCTGATCTGATCCAACGGTCGGCCGATCGCTCGGGGAATCTCGCGTTGTGACATGTGGGGCCCACTCGACGCCGGCCTAGGCGCGACACGTGGGACCCACTGGCACGCCGAGCCGCGGCATGACCTGTACACGCGATTTTGCCTCGTCGGTTGCACGCGCCAAATTCGATCCGTTGAATCTTTGATCGGACGGTGGTGATGATTTTCGTGATTTGTGCGAGTGCAATTCTTTTCTGTAAGAAAATTCAAACTTTTGTTAATTATATTTTGACCCACAAATATATTTCAAATTACATTTTCAACTTTTTTAATTGCAATAAAGCCCTTTTGGAAATTTAAATTAAATTTTAAACTTTTAATAATTGAAATTAAGCCCGAATTTAATTTAAATTATATTTTCAACTTTTATAAATTGAAATTAATCACTCTTTATTTGAAATTATATTTTTTGGGTACAAATTTGCATTTAAGTACGTTTTCGATACAAAATTCTTAATTTTATTTAAAATATATAAAAAACAAGAATACTAATTTATTAATTGAAAATTAACTAAAAACATCAAGAACATAGCAATTATAATTAATAAAATAGGTGAAAATAACTATATAAAATACAGTTATCAATCATCGTTGACTAACCCTAAAAATTGATTTTCTTATACCATTTAAACAATTTATGGCTTAAGTTTGAAGTTTCTAGCATTGTTGTATGATCTATTGATAGATGATTGGCTCCATCTACTTATGGGACTACAAAATCCCTTAAAGGTTTTGGGACTATAATAGCTCATTGATCCCCTTGTTCTACCATAACCCTTAATTGATCTTGTGCTACATGTTTTATTTTTAAGTGAAGCAAAGTTCTCTCTATTTTTAGATCAAAAGGAACAAGATTTTCACCTATCAACTTAGGCATATAACATAAACAATAAAACAAAAATTAAAAGGTCCAAATTAGTATAATAATAATTGCTATTGGTATCCATTGCAAGTACATAACTCCTTAGTAATGGCACCAAAATCATGATCAATATGATGCAATCCACAAGTATATGGGTTGTGCATGTAATATAATGTATCTAAGTACGGATATTGATCCCACAGGGAGGTGTGTAACTTATAATTGAGTGTCAATATAATTATTACGAATACTATTTGGAAAATATAAAATTATAAAAACTAAAAAAATAAATGACAACTAATTTTAAATCGTAAGACTCAACCTCTTCAAAAATATATGAGAAAACGATCTAGGAATCTTTAATCCTCCAATTTTATAACATATGAATCACTAAAATTTTTCCAAATATAATCATCAATCAATTATATGATCAATTGAATCTAACCTAACATATATTCTTCTTTCAAGTACACTACACACTATATAGTAAGTAACTTAATTACCCTATCATGTCAATTAGATTGGGTACTACATGTTAATTTTATCAAACCTATTTAATTGCATCTATATATCAATTATTGGCCAAATAATTAATAGCATAAAAATCAGATTAAATAACATAATTGAATTGCAATAACAATTAGGGTAAAATATTATATCATCACATGTAGAAAATGGGGTTCTTAAGAGCCCTAGGTTAATAAATTAGCTAGACATAATTATGTTCTTATAGCTCAGATATCACATAAAGAAGGACAAAAAATTGATAAAGAAAGGAGAAAAAGATGAGATACACTCAATCTCTTGATTTGTAGCACAAATATTCTCTTGAATCCTTCACAAAGTTGTGTCTCCTTTAATCTCCTCTCGAACTTTTTTCTCTTCTTTTCTCTCTTCTTAGCAGCTGCTAGGGTTTTAGTAATTATTAATTTTGTGTTATTTATAACCTCTCTATAATGGTTTAAATAGGCTAAAATTGATTTTCATTAGATTAGGATTCATATTACTTTGATCCAAGGCTGAGATTGAAAGTTAGAATTCAATTTAAGACTGACTTGTTAATTCCTTGCCACTTGATCGATCGAGCCTATTCTCAATCGATAGAGTGATGAACCATCGATTAATCTACTTTCTTGTCAATCGATATACCCTAATGATCCAGTATTTGTCCTAATTTTTGCTTATTTTTGATTTGTTTTATATATTTTCACCTACATTGCCATATTAAACATAAATTAAGCTTGTTCATGATATTTAAGCAAAAACAAGACACATAATTGGTTCAAAAGTGGCCAAATAACTCTACTTTCTTAGAGCTATCAACTATTTTATAATAAATTGTTTGTATCATAAATTATTTGTATTATAAATTATTTGTATCATAATACATTTGTTATACATTTTTTGTATCATAAATTGTTTGTATTAAAAATTGTTTGCCTCATAAATTATTTGTATCATAACTAGTTTGTATCATATATATTGAAGATTGCATTTATGTTGTCTTTGTATTTACTTTTCTTTTTTATATGTTATTTTTAGGTACCTAGTTCACTTAGTTGTGTTTTGTTCTTTTGTTTTTGTTAGTACTTCTAATAGCACTTATTTTAGTACTAATTCCCCGCTACCTTGATTATTATTTTTTATTCTTACTATATAAAAGGTAAGAGATATTTGAGAAAAGTACTCATACTTTTTATTAACATCTATAGGATCATAGCATTTTTAAGGAAGTTGGAAATTGACACTCAGAAGGAGGAGGAATAATTTCAAGTGCAAATAGACATGGGTGAAGCTGGAGATAAGTAGAGAATGATGAAGGAGTATGTAAGGACAATTATTGACAATGTTATTTCTTACATACAAATGGAAGAGACAACAAGGAATTATGAATTGAAAAAAAGATTCATTATTCCATATTACCTTCTATTTATGGTATCCCTAATAAATACCCTTTCCTATTGTGTAAACATTTCTACTGTAGAGAATTGATGAAGACTAGCTTAGGATGAGATGTTTTCATTACACACTCAAGAATAAAGAAAAGTCTTGGTTTGTGACTATACAATTAGGTTCATTAACTACTTAGGAGGCAATCTACCACAAATTTATGGGTAGATTATATTGCCATCAAAATCCTATTGGCTTGAAGGTAAAAACAATAATGTTCTTCTCGATGGATGGAAAGCCCTTCCAAGAAGCCTAGGACAGATTCAAACTCCTTTTGATCCAATGCCTACACCATAGTTTTCACTATAGTTACAAAACCAATTCTTTTATGGTGGGATGACACAATAGTGTCAGTATACAATTGATAATGCGACATGAGGAGCTATGGGAGAAAATACAATAGAGCTAACTTTTCACTTGTATGAATTATTGGGTACTAATTCTAAACCAAAGAGTGCTAGAGGAAGGAGAGTTAGAGTCAATGAAGTTGACTTTGAGAACAAAATGACCTTTCAACTTTTAGAATTAATCAATCAAGTGCAACTTCTCATTACCCAGAAAAATCCAAATCAAGAGGTATGTAGAGTTTGTGGTACATTTGGGCATATCACTACTGGTTGTTCTATTATAGGTGATTCTAGTGCATGTATCTTGGAGGAAGAAAATCTTATGCAAGAGTATCATTCTAACACCTATAATCACCCTAAATGGAAACCAAAGAATTACCCAGCATATACTCAAAACAAAATACAAGGGTCATACATAAAGAAACCATACCCACTAGATCAACTGTATAGACCAGCTTTAGAAGATAACTTGTATACCTTTATTCAAGTCAATAGAGATAATCTAATGATACATACTCATAGGTTAGATTCCTTTAAGGCTTTAGTAAAAAGGTTAAAGCTTAAGTTTGATAGTTAGTAGAACATATGCAAAAGCAAGAATGAGGAAAGTTGCCCAATCAAGTAGAAAAAGCAAAGTATGTCACAATCCTTCGAAGTAATAGGGTAGTTACTAAACTTTTAGCCAAAATTTCTAATGTTTTACCATATAATACAAGAAATAAATAAGTGAGAAGATGGAGAGATAAGTGCAAACAAAGATAAACCTTATGAGGAAAGAATTGGAGAGTCAACAGACACTCCCAAAATACAAAAGGCATGAGAACCATACCAACTACCAATACGATTCTCACAATGGCTAAAAGAGTCAAAGTAAGAAAAAAAACTCTATAACCTCTTTACTAAGCTTTTTAAGGTTAATATAAATTTATCTTTATTAAATGTGATAAAAAAATATGCCCTCTTATGCTAAGTTCTTCATGGAATTGAACACTAAGAAAATGGGCTATGAACCCAATGATAGAGTTGTGGTATCAAAGATTACTAGTGCTATGTTTCAACATCAACTACTACCAAATTTGAAAGACCAAGGAAGTTTTATTATTAACATCATTATGGCAGATAGGAAAGTAGCTAAAGAAATGCTTGATTTAGGTGCTAGTATTAATTTTGATGTCATATTTCATTTTCTTGTAGCTAGGTTTGGGACACTTAAAAAACCTATAACCATGTCCCTTCAACTTAAAGATTCATCTATTAAATATCTAAATGAATTGGTTGAGGATGTGCTACTACAAGTAGACAAATTAATAATACCTGTTGATTTTGTGGTTCTAAATATAAAAAAACCGACCTTAGAAAAAGAACATACAATAATATTTGGTAGACTATTCATGACAACTACCAAGGCTATTATTTATGTCCAAGATGAGAATTTGGCAATGATAGTCTTGAGGCAGATTGTTCATTTTAAAGTTTTTAACTCTTCACCTATTTCTTCTATCTCTGCTATTGATGAATGTTTTAATATTGATTCTATGGATATACTTATTTGTAACACTTTTATGTAGGATAGATTAAAAGACAAACTAGAAGTTTCTTTTACAATTGATAGTGTTGAACCAATAGGAGAACCAAATACAAATTTAGATCTAACTAGTATCCTATCTTGGGAAGATGTCAGTCCCCTTAAGTTAGAACTAAAAGATTTTTCTAATCACCTTAAGTATACTTTTTTGGAAAAAAGGAAAAATATTTCCAACTATTATTTCATCCTTTTTGACCAAAACACAAGAAAAAGAACTTCTAAAGGTGCTTAAGAAATTCAAGAAGGCTATAGAATGGAGTATTAGGGATATTAAAGGCATTAGTATAGCTATGTATATGCATATTATCAACCTGAAGGATGATGATAAACCTGTCAGAGTGGCCCAAAGGAGATTAAAATACCAATCATGCAAGAGATGGTTAAAAAGGAAATTCTAAAACTCTTATATAAATAGGAGTCATTTATCCTATTACTAATAGTATATTGGTTAGTTTGTTTCATATGGTACCAAAGAAATCTAGAATAACAACAATTAAAAATGATAAAAATGAATTAGTTTCCATTATGACAATCATATGATGGATGATGTGTATAGATTTTAGGAAACTAAATTTTTAGACTAAAAAGGATCACTTTCCTTTTTCATTCATTGATTGGATATTAGAAAGATTAGATGGGCATGCATTTTTATATTTTTTTGGATGATCTTTCAAGTTATTATTAGGTACTTATTTTGCTAGAGGATCAGGAGAATACCAACTTCACACCTCCTTTTGGGACATTCTCTTTTAGAAGATGCTATTTGGGTTATGCCAAAAATTCATTGGGGGGCATTTAAGAATGATTTTTCTATTTTTGGAATCTCATTTGATGATTACTTGCATAAATTGATTTTATTTTTAGAACCTTACATTGAATATAACTTGACACTTAGTTGTGAGAAAAGTTATTTTATGGTATAAAAGGGGGATTATGCTAGGACATATAATTTCTAACAAAGGAATTGAAGTTGATAGGGTTAAAATGGAGTTGATTGCTAAACTACCACTCTTAAATCTATTAAGGGAATTAGAAGCTTCTTAGAACATGCATATTTATATAGGTGATTTATTAAAGACTTTTCTAAAATAAGTCATCCTTTATGTCACTTGTTGTCAAAAGATAAAAATTTTGATTTTAATTATGATTGGCTTATTGCCTTTATTACTTTGAAGGATAAATTAACATCTACCCCCTTTCATTATGGCACCTAAATGGTCTCTTCCTCTTGGAACAATGTGTGATGCTTCTGATTGTGCTATAAGAGCAGTGTCAAGGCAAAGAGTAGATAAGTGTTTGCATGTCAAATATAATGTTAGCAAAACACGCAATGATATACAAATTTATTATTCCACTACTGGAAAAGAATTCTTGGTTGTTGTATTTTCTTTGGATAAATTTTGGTTCTTATTTAGTAGGCTCTAAAGTAATTTTGAATTTTGATTATGCTACTTTGAAATACTTATTAAGTAAGCAAAATGCTATGTCAAGACTAATTAGGGGTGTTTTAGTCTTGCAAGAATTTGACCAATGGTTAAATTGTTGGGATGTGGATGCACTTGACTTTCTACATTATTACTTGATCATGCAAAGTAAATGTGTAACTTTTCTCTTCTTTATCTTTATCTTTAATTTGTATTTGTTACATTGAGGACAATGTACATACTAGGTTAGGGGTCGAGGAAAAGTTACATAAATTTGGGCAATTTTTAAATTTTTTATTAAACATGTGTTTACATTTACATTTATCTTTATTTATTTAGTTTATTTATTAGTTTAGGGATAGTTAGGTTTAATTTAAATTTTTTCTTTCAAAATTATCATGTCTTTAGTTGATTTCAAGGAAATAACTATGTCCTTGCACTATTGGATTAATCTTTTAAACATGTTATGAAGTGGAGACTATATTGTGTGAATATTGTGAGCCTATAATCTTTTGCATTGAATGTTAGGATTTTTACATCTAATAAAGCTTCATATACTTATTTTTATTACTTAAATTAAATGACTTAAGTAGAAATTGAAAGTATATGTCTTCTTTATTCATGCATGACTTTCACAATAAGCGATATATCTGGTGTTCCTTAAAACCAATATAAAAAGAGTCATATTGGCCATTCAGCAAATCATATAAATATGTACATGGGTCCACTCTCTAGAAAAAGATTATATATATATATATATATATATATATATATATATATATATATATATATGTATTATAAAAAAGGAGAAAAATCAATAGTACAAACTAAATACTATGACCCAAAAGTCCTTCAAAATAGTGAGAAATGGAAATAAATCTCCTTGAAGTCATTGCATTTTCATGCATCTCTGAAGGCATATACTAGATTTCTTACTTGATTTTAATTGATACATAAAATAGTATTTTATTTCTTTATAAATCATTTCACTTGATTCCTTTCATGAGATCAATCTTGCACATTATTTTGAGCCTTTTTTCTTTAAACATATAACTTCTATTCACATATAACTTTGATTGAGTGCTTGAACCCATACGATAAGTGTAAATTGAGAGTATGACTTGTGAGGAATAGAGTTAAAGAAAATTTGAATTCCTAAAACTCTAATTGAGTAAATAATTATTGATACATTTTGATATGGAATATGAATTTATGATTTTCAACTACTTTTTACAATAAACTATGAATTTTTGGGATGCTAGTTTAACTTATACTTTAGATTTTAATTATGAACTTAAAAGATACAAAAAGAATAAGAATTTTTGTTATTTTTTGTTTTAGTTTCTACTTTGTTAATTTTTAGTTTTTATTTTCTTATTTTGTAATTTGTTATTTGTTTATTTTTGTTATTTCTTTTAATTTTTTCATTTAGTTTGATTTGTGTGGATATTATCATTGAAAGCTCTCATGGGACTTATACTTATCCACTAGGGCAACCTAGGGGCTTAAAGGCTTGTTGCATACACTAAATGCAACTATATTAATCTACGAGAATGATTTACGATAGTTTAATTTTATTTATTCAAGTTTTTTGTTTTTAAATTTTATCGTTTTCCTTGCTAGAGACTAGTAAGAAGCTGGTTGGAGGTTGTGATAAGTTCTTGGAAAGGACTAATATTACGTGATTTATTTGCACTTAAATGTTAAAAATAGATTTGAAATTGTATAATTTTATCATTATTTTAGCAAATCTATATTTTCCAAATCATGGATATTTTTGTAGGTTTTGATATATTTTTGGATTTAAAATGATTCAAATGATAAACACATGAAGAATTGTACATGATAGAACTCATTTTAAACCTAGAAGAATAAAAGAATGAACATGTCAAGCTTCCATGTAAATCTAACCAGTTGTAAGGGGTGAAACAATAAGGAATAAGGGAAACGTAGATCAATACAAGCCATAACATGGATTAGTGTAGGCCACAGTATGACCTTGATAGATCATGATTTCACGCATACCAAATTAGACATGCGTTGCAATGTGGGTAGAAGTGGACCACGGCGTGTGAAGAATATTCCTTCATGATCCACATTTTTCTCCCCTTTTCTCGGGCTTTCTTCACTTATATAAACAACACTCTCTTTTCTTGTAAGAACACAAAAAAAATCAGAGTTTAATCTAATTTCAAATAGTTTTTTATAGCTTAAATTTTTCGCACTTTAGGAATTTAGTTAGCTACAATTTTATGTAGTAGTTTCAATTCAATAAACAGTATAAGCATATCTATTTTTCATATACAAATTGGTACTAAAGTTTTGTACACTTAATGATATATATGAGGTATAAATTTTAAATATATTCTATTATTATAGATTTAATTTTATGTACCGTTCTAAATACTATTTTTAATAAACTCACCATTTAATAAATATGAGCATCTGTTACTTAATATTACTGTGGGATATTAGTTATGTTGTATGCTTACGAAATATTAATTTAGGTAAATATTTTTATAAAATAAATTGATTTTTATTTTGTCATTCAAGATTTATACAAGTTTATTATAGAAAAATATATTGACCATATGTTTTTCGTAATAGATTTAGAATATAAAAGTTAGATTTAAGATCTGATTTAGAATTATTTTCTATTTCAAAGAGTTTTACAAGATCTATTATTGAAAAATATATTGATGACATATTTTTCATAATGGATTTAAAATCTGAAAATTAGTTTTCAGATACATCAATCTAAAATCTAATTTAGACACCTTGAATGAGAGTCCAAATTATGTGCTCTGTCTCAAGCAGTAATTTAGATGCTTTGATATTTCCTTAGAGACAAATCATAATTTAATTTAAATCAATTGGTAATCCTCACTTTAAGATATTAATTGATTTTTATTAACAAAGAATCTGATCACTGTCTTAGGACATTTTAATACAAAAAGGAAACAATCAAAAATATCAATTTATATCTTTAATAACCTAATTAATTTTGAACAAGCATGATTAACTATATAATATATCCTATAAATTCTCCATTGAATGTTAATTGTTTATCTACCTAATATTTGTTGAATAAATGCGATTACTATCATTAATTTTATGTTATTAATTTAGATTTTTCAAAACCCAAAACAATTTTGACAGAATTTCTAGGTTTATTTTTCATTTTTAATAGGTTTTTTGAATTATTTAAAACCACATAGTTCCTCTTTAGACCAACCTTGGAAGTATACTTATTTCCTTTTACAAATTGATTCATACACTTGATAGCTATTATAAGCATACAACATTTGTGCATCAAGAGCCTTGCTATGATACCAAATGATACAAACCTCCCTTAAAGAAGTGAGACTTAAATATCAATGTTGAGATCTTCACTAGGAATATTTTAAATAATATTTTAAAGATAAAAAATAAATAAATACCGCGAACTGCTATCTATAATGAGATGGGAACTTTGGTATCAAAGAAAGGTATTTTTAGACACCACACTCAAGAATAGAAAGAGATGTGAGTGATAAGTCTAGCATGAATGCCACAAGAATTACTCTTGATAAGTTCAATGAAGTTCTTCAAAAGAACATAAGAGAAAACTCATATATTATCAGAAAATTGTCTAACTTCCAATCTAAAAGGTGTTAGGCTTATGTTACCTTAATAGAATTTAGAAATACTTGATGGTGTAGTAAAAATAATCCTAAGATATACTACTTGCTAATAAAGAAAAATAATCCTAAACAATAAAGGAAATAAATATGGAAATAACTTGTGCTCCATTCCTAGCCAACTTGTGTACGTATCTTTCCAATATGGAAACAGTTTATGCTCCACTCCAAGAAAAATAGTGTGCCATTTTAAGCTCTCTTTTGTGCCACTCAAAACTCCACTTCTAGATCTTAGTTTACTCGACCCATTCCTCACAAGCTTGGATGACATTAAGCAAGCCATGTCCATCCATTGGAGCTAGCTTTAAAAGAGTCTCCTTGGTCTCATCTTGAATGGTTATGATCAGCCCATGAAGTGCTTCCTTGAAACTCTTAGCCCTTGCTCTAGTAATTATCCTATTAGAGATTTGTATTGGATCCTTCAATGGTGCTCGTATAATTATTGGGAGTGATTCAAAAGGTATGGTGCTAGCTACCCTACCAAAATATTTAGTGAAAAATGTATTCTCCATTATTTTATGAGGGATTTTTTTTCCTATGTAGAGAAGCATGGTAGATGTAGCTAGTGAAGGAGTAGTGGTAAACAAAACCATAAGTGAGGCTTCATGCTTACAAAGGTTATCTTGTTTTTAGTGCTATTACTAGTATACTTGGACATGACGTCAAAAACACCATATTCCAAAATTAGGAGTATAAATTTTATATGATTTATAAAATAGCTCGCAAGTGCATGAATCACTTATAGAAAATGATAAATGTACTTCCAAGGTTTATCTAAAGAGGAAGCATATGGCTTTTAAATAATTCAACAAATTCTTAAAAATGAAATAAAACCTAAACATTATGTCACAAAGTTTGGGTTTCAAGATCTAAACTAATAACATGAAAATAAAGATAGATTCAATAAACATTTAGGTAATTAAATATTTATCATGCAGTGGAGAATTTATGGGAAACACTAGCTAGTTAATTATGTTTGGTAAATATTAAGCATGTTATTAAAAATGTGAATTAAGATTATTGATTCTTTCTTTTTTATAAGAAATTATCATAAGGTAGGGATCAATTTTGTTATTAATCAATTATCAATTAAAGTCTTTTGGTGAGGATCAATAATTGATAGTTAACTAAATTATGCATTATTCTCAAGGAATTAATAAATTATTTAATTGATGCTTTTGGCTGGGCTATCAATTTAAACTTTCATTAAGGTGTCTAAGTTAATTAGGTTAATGATTTAAGTATCTGGAAACTAACTTTCAGATTTTAAATCTATTACTAAAAATATGTCATTATTATATTTTTTAATAATAGATTTTATAAAAATATTAGAACTAGAGTTCTTTAAATCAGATCCTGAATATTTCATCTAACATCTAAGAGTTGACTTTAAATTAGATTTGGATAATTAAATCCTAAATCTAACTCTCTTGTTTATTATGAAAAAAAACTTTGTCAATGTATTTTTCTTTTACAAACTTCATTTTAATCTTGATGAAGAAATAAAACTTAATTCATTTTATAAAAATGTTTAATCTACTTTAATAGTTTATAAGTGTACCAACATTACTAATATCCCATATTATTTATAGCCAGAAATGCATATTTCAGTAAATTAAACATAGTATATAAAACAACACATAAAGATAATCTAAAAAGAGTACATTTAAATATACCTCAATAGAGTCTCAGTATCATTTTTGTTATGAAAAACCTCCAAATAGAATTGCTAACATCGTTTATTGAATTTAAACTAGAATCACTTAATAAACTACAATCGTTCGACTTTCAAATAAGAGAAGATATTGAAATTTCTAAAAGAAAAGCTAAGAAATCTTAAGAGACTAAGAAAACAGTTTAATAATGAAGCTATAGGATATGCATTACAATAGAATTAGGATCCTATTTATAGCTGTAGGAAAGGAGAAATATATGGATCAAATGACTGTCACTGTTGCATATACAAACTGTACACGGTTTAGAACTTGATCCACTACACTCGCGTCATGGCATACAACATTTTCCTTGCACCGTAACATAAAAACATCCATGGTATGGCCCATATTTTATGAAAAATTGAAACCTTATATTTTTTTGTACATCCTTTTTCATATTTTGGAATTTATGTAATGCTTTACATATATTTATCTTTTAAGCTTTTAAAATTGTTATCGAAGCTTTTAGATACATATTTTTCAAGTGTTTGATCAATTAAATCTTTTTGAAGCTAAAATATCTGAAAAAACATACATGTTATTCCAAAAAGATAGATTTGTTTAAAATGATAGTAAAACTAAGCAAATATAAATCTATTTAATCATTTAACATGCATAAAATCATGATATATTAAATTCTTTAAAGCACTCATCACAACACCCAACTAGCTACTTTCTAGTCTCTTAATAAGAATGGTAAAAAGTTAAAAACAAAAACTAGAATGAATTAAACTATATTAAATCATTTTCATATATTGATGTGGTTGTATTTAGCTTATGCAACAAGCTTTTATATCCCTAGGTTGTCCTAGTGGACGAGTTTAAGTATCTTTAGCGTTTTCAGATATGATACATATATATATCAAATTTAAAATGAAAAATTAAAAATAAATAAGAAAAACAAATTAACAATGCATCAACAAATAAAATTTAAAACAAAGTAAAAAGGTAATAAAAAAAATCTCATCCTTTTTAATATCTTTTAAGATTACCATCAAAATCTATAGCATAAATTATTTTAATATTCTAAACATTCATGATTTATTATAATAATTAGTTGAAAATAACTTTTGTATTCAAATAAAAAATGTATCAATATTAAATTTACTAATTTCAATGTATGGAATTCGAATTTGCTTCGACTCTATCCTCATAAGGAACACTCTAAATAACACTGATCATATTGGTTCAAGCACTTATTCAAAGTATATGTGAATAGAATTTATGTAAAAAAATGAACTAATAGGTTCACATATGTATAAAGAATAAAAGGCTCAAATTGGTGAATAAATATTGATCTTGTGAAAGAAATCAAATAAAAGGATTTTATAAAGAAATCACATACTCCTTTCATACATCATTCAAATTCATCAAATAAAATTCTTACTTAATATGTCTTTAAGAGATGAAGAAAATGCGAATGACTTGTTGGTGAATTATTTCATATATTTTTCTTTTGTATTTAACCAATTCTCATAATTTTGAAGGATATTGAGTCATAGTATTTAGTTTATACTATTTATTTTTCTCAATTTGTTTTTTCATTTTACTCTTTTTTTAATGATATTTATTTATTTATTTTAGAGAGAAGACCATGTACATGATCTTCATATTTTGTAAGATAAAGTTAGTGGCTCATTTATGGCATTTTCTTTTATTGGTTTAGGTAAAACTATATGTCTCTTTTTTTAGAAGTCATACATGAATGAAGAGAGTCATATACTTTCAATTTCTACTTAAGTGATTTAATTTAAGCAATAAAAATAAATATATGAAACTTCATTAGATGTAAAAATGCTAACATTCAATGCAAAGATCAATAGAGATGATTTAGTAATTTAGAATTTGTAAGAAGAGTTTTAAAAGAGTAGAAAAATATTATCACTCAGAATGGAAAGATAATGGCTCAAATTATATTCTCACAAGGTAGCTCCCACTATTTTATTCTTAAACATCAATTTTGTATTCATTGCAATTTTACATTTTTTAGATTACTTATTTATTTAATATCATATTTTTTTTGAATTTGAATTTAAAAGTAAGATCTCATTGTTATTGTTTTGGCTTCATTATAATTTTTTTAAGTTAAATAATAAATGAGAGTTTAATTATTTTTGGATTTAAGATTCCTTTATTGTTTTTTATAAAATAAAATAAAAAATATTTTTTATTTGAAAAAATAAAATAAAGTTGAAATTTAAAATATCTAAAATTAATTAATAACCTAGATATTCTAAGATTTCAAATAAAAATCACAAAATTTAAAATACAAATTATTTTTTGAGATTTTGATAATAAAAATTTAAAAAAGTTATTACTCTTCGACAACGGAGTAAAAAAAAGGTTATCTAATTTTTGGTGCTATTATTAGTATATCTGGTAATGATGCCAAAAACTTGATGTACCAAAATTATTTGTACAAATTTTGTTTGATTTATAGTATAGCTTGCTAGTGCTTGAATCACTTATAGAAAAATGAAAAGTATACTTTCTAAAAGAGGACTCATGTAGATCGGTCTAAAGAGGACTCATGTGATTTTTAAATAATTCAAAAAATTCTTAAAAAAAAATAAAACCTAAACATTCTATCACAAAGTTTGGGTTTAAAGATCTAAACTAATGATATAAAAGTATAGATAGATTCAATAAACTTTTAGGTAATTAAACATTAATTATGCGGTGAAGAATTTATGGGATATATTAGCTAGTTAATTAAGCCTGCTCAATATTACATAGATTATTCAAAATAAGAATTAAGATTATTTACTCTTTGTTTTTTATAAGAAATTATCCTCAGATATGGATCAATTTTGTTATTAATAAATTATCAATTAAAGTCTTTTGGTAGGGATTAGAAATTGATAGTTAGCTAAATTATGTTTTATTTCTAAGGAATTAATAAACCATTTAATTGATGTGTTTGGTGGGGCTTTCAGTTTGAACTATCATTAAGGTGTCTAAGTTAGGTTAATGACTTAAGTATCTAAAAACTAACTTTCTGATTCTAAAACTATTATGAAAAATGTTTCGTCAATATATTTTCTCATAATAGCTCATATAGAAGTATTTGAAATATAGTTCTCTAAATCATATCCAAAATATTTCATCCAACATCTAACAGGTGACTTTAAATTAGATTCTATAATTAAAACCTAAATCCAACTCTCTTATTTATTATGAAAAGAACTCTGTCAATATATTTTTCTTTTTCAAACTTCATTTTAATATTGATGAAGAAATTAAATTTAATTCATTTTATAAAAATGTTTAATCTAATTTAATATTTCAAAGCCTAACAACATTACTAATATCTTATATTAATTATAGCCAGACATGCATTTTTAATAAACGATTAATAAATTAAACATAACATGTAAAATAACTATAAGTCCCATTGTACTATGTCTGTGTGTTGGATTTTGGTGTGCAAAACATTATATCTATTTTATTTTATTGGGTGTTCTATCATTTTCTATATAAGGTTGGTTACTACAAATCAATAATGCACACACTTATATAGTTAGGAGCATTTTGTATGCAAGAATGTTTACACACAACACATGATTGGTTTTTGTAGTGTGCATGCTAGGTGGAGCATTGGTTTTCGACAAACAAGCATGCGAGCAAGGCGATGTTGTCTCTCATGTGTTTTTTTGGTACATGTATTTATGGAATTGACTTGGCATTTTTAGAAATAAAAAATATCATTTTAGCACCTTGCAACCATGCTTGGCGATGTGGTTGGCATGGTGGATTGTGAGGTGGAAAATCCATGTTCTATAAATACCCTCATTTCTCATTATTTGATACACAGAAAAGTTTTAATAGAGTTATATCAAATTGACATTTCACCTTTTCTACTTTTGGATCACTAATACCTTGTGTATTGTCTGGTATTAGTGATTCATGACTATATGAGCAAAATAATGCATGTGAGTGGTAAGTACTCAATATAGTGTTTATGAATGGGTTATATATGGGCCTTATGTCAGTTGGTAGTTGCCCACATGTAACTTTTTCTTATAGGAGGAGGAGTATGCGTGGCTATGAGTTATGTGTTGGCTAGTGGTTACATTCGTGTAAGATTTTCTTATTCACTTTACACATTACTGGTCTATGATAACTAATCACACCACTTTGGGTGGTGTGGGATTTGAAGGAGAGCCATGTTCTTGTGTCAAACCAAGTTATTATAGAGGCAACAAGCGATAGTAGCAATAGTTAGTTAAGACATTTATCTCAATTGATAGAGGTATTTGGGTTTATAATTTCTATCAAGTTGTATCTATCTACCTTAACAAATCCAAGTATATTACCATATAGATAGGGTTTCTAGGTGGGTTCACTGGGTTATATTTATTATTATGCATGCTCAAATGTGTGGTTAGTACAATAAGAGTTTATATGGTATATGTTCTACATACTGAAGTTTATAATCTGATTAGAAACCTTTTATTTTTTATTGCTTTCTTAACTTTTAATGATTATTTGTATTGCTAATATGATTATTAGTTATGGGTTTATCTACTAGATGTTATGCATGATCAGAGTACATGTCAGTCTAGTGTGAGTGTGTATTTTGTATGAACTAACACACTAGATGTAGAATCTAATGAGAAAGTATATCTATTATATGTTACCACATGCTTTCTTTTCTTTCTATTTAGCTTACTTATAGTTTTCTAATCATTTCTTATGTTGTAGTAAACTAATCTGTCTACTCCTTGATTAATTTGTATTACTTATGTCTAGTATGTGTATGTGAGTTTGATGTGGGTCTCTAACGATTCTATATCTCTTTACCCTGGTTGTATCCCAAGTGTTGGACCCGTTAATTGATTTGCTATGTTTAGATTGATCGTATGCTATGAGAGTAAAATCATCATTTATCGAATATGTTCCTACATATGAAGTCTTAAAGTGATTGAAAATCCTTTATTGTTTAGTATATATTATTATCTCACTTGCTATTAGTTGTTTTCCATGCATCTATTTGTTGCTAGTTTGGATTAGAGCTTCCAAGGCACACTGTCACTAGGGTGCTTATCGTAGTTAGTTCTTTCTTATTGTTGGTAGTTTTATTGTGTGTTGAATTGAACATGTTGTTTTGTACTTTTAGTGTGTTAATTGGTTAATTCTTGTTATGATGTGTACTTGGTCGAATTGAAATAGAGATCATGAAAAGATTTCATGGATTGACATTGCCATCACTTATCTAGGTCTTGATTACCTTCTTGAGTCGAAAGAACAATTGATCTCTGTGTAACTGTTCCTATGTTTGGGATTCTTCAATTAGAATCAAAATAGGTCATCTCTTTTTAAGTTTAAACTCTTCAATGCTTGATTCTAGAGTTCTATCTATACATACACACAACTTGTATGTTTATGTCCTTTGTCAACACTGGTGTGGGCTATTTTTGTTTTTTTAGATTGTTATCTCCATGAACCTTTGTTGTTTGGATGTTCCCTCTTTTCTTGTTCTTGCATCTCTTTCTTTCTCTACTTAGGTGTCTTACATAGTATGTTAATTATCCTACTTGATACTATGTTGGATTATTTAATCCTTTACTAATACTTTCTCCTGTTAGTTGCTTTGACATACTCTTTTTGTGTGTTTGCCTTGCATGCTGCTTACTTCTTCTGTGGTTGTTGCATGAGCATCATGTCATATGTTTTCATCATATTGTGTCAAAGTTTTAGAATTTTCTTTCTCCAGTCTTGTCATTCATATGCCATGTCATATGAAATGCATTTGTTTTACTAGGTTATTTTTTCTTATACATAGTATGTTGTGTGTTGGTTCATTGATATAGTCATGTTGATTTTTGTCATCTTTTGCATGCTCTTCCTTCTCTTATGCTTTAGATGTATCTTTAGAGAAAGTTGAGGTGTTGTTACATTCTTCTTTACATGAGTGTTTCTTTGTACTGTGCTTGTTTATGTTTGCATCATGCATCTATATGTCATACATGTTTTTTAACTATATTAGAACTCTTGACTTACATGTATTGCTATGACTAAACATGCGTATTTAGTTGGAATTCCTAGTGTTTGGGGTGTTGACCCTATCTAAACATGTCTCTTATATATATGTTGGAACTTGAGCCTTTCTAACATTCTTATATTTTTTTATAGCATCCCTTGTTTCTGTTCTCTTGGAAGTGTTACCAGTATTGCTTGCTACTTTGTCATTTTCTTTCCATCTCTTGACTAGCGACGATGTGAGTGTTGCTAATGATCTCTTTTGAGGAAAATGTGTAAAATTTGTTGCCCTTTCTATTTGAAGGCAACATTGTAGGGTTTTTGCTTATGACATCTCTTAAAGCATATGCTCTTCTTTTGTGTCTCTGATCTCCGTTGAGACCATCTTTGTCATCTCACTTGTTTGTTGTTGTGTTACCTATCTGTTTCTTCAAAACTATGTTTATCATCATTTTAATTGCAACAATATAACTCTTTAGAGCAAGTTTGAAACATTGTATAAACTCAAACACTGAAAGATATATCAGGATAAATAATAGCCAAGTACAAAAGATGCTCGATCATAATCCTATATAAAGTTTGGTCCATCTCATTTTTAGAGGGATCCTAGTGAAGTTTAATAGAGGTACTCATTGGAGTGCGAGCAGGTATAGCTTTTTCCAAGCCAAATTTCCTAAGGAGTTCCTTCACATACTGAGCTTGGGAAACAAAGATTCCATCGATCAATTACTTAAACAAAGATTTCATCGATCAGCTACTTAATTTGAAACCTAAGGAAGAATTTAAATTTTCTAACGAGACTCATCTTGAACTCATTTTGCATAATCAAAGTGAATTCTTGAGGGAGATCATCCTTCGTAGACTAGAAGATGACATCAATAATATAAACTTGATCAATAACCACTTCTCCTTTTCCTTTTAGAATAAAATGTGTCTTGTCACCACCACTTCTTTGAGGCCAGATGCTCATACTAGGCAAAAAAAGCTTGTTCTAAGACATATAAGGATTTCCTTCATGGCATTTCATGATCTAAAAAATATGGATCTTCAAATCCTTTGGGTTCTCAACATATACTTTCTCTTTGATCACACCATTTGATATTACTTGAAACTAAAGAAACAAGCCAACCTAATCAATTATCTAAATGACTTAAGACAAACAATTGGACAAATATTTCTTTAAAATAAATAACCTCAACCTCATTATAGCTTTGGACAACCGGTCTTGACTTGTTTATTGCGATCACACCATTCTCATCCTCTTTGTTCTTGTATAACCATCTTGTATCAATTACATCATTCCTTTGAAATTGATTAAGTGCTTCTCGTATGGAATCGACCCAATTTAGATCATGAAAGGCTTCCTTCACTTTTTTAGGTAGGATTGTGAAAATTGTATCAAATGTAACTTAGTGTCTCTTAAATCTTATGCTTAGTCTTGATTCCTCCATCAATATCACCCATGATGCTTTTATCAAAATAGGCACCCTTTCCCCATTTAGGGAGATACAACTCTTTCTCTTCAACTTCTATAGTCTGGGGTGGCTTGGTAGAAACAACATCTATTGAAAATTTAGTATCAAAAGTAACACCCTCAAAAAATTCCCAGTTTTAAAGATATCACTATCATGAGACATAATGATTCTAGTAGGATTAGAATCATCGATAACCATATTGATGGACTTCATCCTAATAGAGTTTCTCAGGCCTCAAAATATGAATTAAGCATAGTGTGCATCACAAATATAATAAATAACATGTATTAATAAACATAAACAAAGACAATTAGTAGATAAGAAAGAAAAATATATGGTAAACATATAAATGATGGCGTACATCATTGGGTCTTATCCAGGCTAGCAACATGCATGAGAAGGGAAACAATACTAGTTTTTTTAGTTTTTCTTTAGTTTTCAACTACAAGTTTTATTTTCATAAGTTTTATGTTTAGTATCTTATACAAAATTTAGATTAGGTGATCACAAATAAGAAGTAGCCAAAGGAATATTTTCCATATGGTGATGTAAAAAGGTTTTTGTAATTTAGGGGATACTGTGAAGATTAATATCTTTTCTGTGAAGCAGGACAAATCTGTCTATCTTTTGGATATTAAAATTTAATATGTATTCTTATTTATTTTTAGTAAATGATATTGTATTTCTTGAATTGTTATAAATAATGTATTGATCATCTATTATTTTAAGCATGCCAAGCCAACTTTGATATTGAAATGTTAGTTATGTTGATATGTTTGTGCAGATTGTTTAGGCGAATATTTTCAATTATTATTAAATACAAATTATTTTATTTTTCAAGATTTTTATTAAGGTTATTATTGAGGAATATATTAACGACATACTCTTTGTAATAGATTTAATACATAAAAATTAGGTTTTAGACACATCAATCTAGATCTAATTTAGATAACTTAAATAGGAGTTTAAATTGGTGACACAATCTTAGATATCGAGTTAGATGGTTTATTAATTCCTTAGTTAATAGGAGTAATTTAATTAAATCAATTGACGACCTCACAGAAGGCATTAAGTGATTTAATTGATAACAAATAGTGATTCGATCGAAGGCATTACTTACACATATAAGGGAGAATCAACAATCTGAATTTATATTTAATTAACTTAATTAATTCTAACAAGCATAACAAACTAGCTAGATATCCCATTAATTCTCAATTAATTATGAATTGCATAACTACCTATAAATTATGTGAGTCAATCTATCTTTTATCATTTTTTTATCAATAGATTAATATTTTTAAAACTCAAACATTATGACAGAATGTTTAGATTTATTTTTCGTATTTGTTTTTACGAAATTTGTTGAATTATTTAAAACTCATAGTTCCTTCTTAGACAGACCTTGGGAGTATACTTATTGCTTTTTACAAATAATTTGTGCACTTATGAGCTTATTATAAATTTATAAAATTTGGCTATTAAGCTTTTGTGCATAAATTTTTTGGCGCAATTGTCGAATAGTATTTTAAATTTTAATTATCAAAATTCTTAAATGTTTTTGTAAATATTCATGAATTTTTTAATTTAAAAAATAAAAAATATTTTTTTTCGAAAATATATCAAAAAAGAAGTGAATTTTTTTAAAAATATAGTTTAGTTTATTCTTAGTATTTTCTGTACTAATTTTAATTTTAAATTAATTTTATTTTATTTTTTTATTTTTATTTATTTAATTAATGACTCAATTCTTTTATTTTATATTTTCTTCTATTAATTTTACTTTATTTTATTTTTATTTTTGTTTAGTATTTTTGAGTACTA
The DNA here is from genome assembly GCA_030763125.1 of Hippophae gyantsensis. Classification (NCBI taxonomy): domain Eukaryota; kingdom Viridiplantae; phylum Streptophyta; class Magnoliopsida; order Rosales; family Elaeagnaceae; genus Hippophae; species Hippophae gyantsensis. The sequence goes on from CM061036.1 coordinate 15,786,598, forward strand.
ACTTATGTCTTGTATAATATATTTTATTAACTTGTTGTAATTGTTTATTTAACTTCTATTATCTAACCAATTATTTGTATAATATATATTGTATATTGTATTTATGTTGTCCTTCTATTTTTACTATATGACACATGATTTCAATTTATTGTTTTTGTAGTTTGTGTGAGGTGGGAGATCCTTAGGGAATCCTCTTACATGTTTCATAGACATCATTAATAAATCCAAGGAACTGTTAAGAAAGCTAGATATTGAAATCTATAAACTTTTAGTTAAGCAAAATATAGAGCCAAATCTAGATCCTTAAGTTAAACCCATAGTAATAAGGAGTAATCCACAACATAGGGGTATAACAATGGAGTATACAAGGCCAATCATTGGCAGTACTACTGCTTCAATTCAATAGAATGTTCTAGCACAGAATTATGAATTGGGAAATATTCATTTTTTTATGTTAATCCTATTTCCATAGATTGCCTAATGAAGACACTTTTTCTTTCATTAGAGACTTCTACTCAACAATCCAAGCTTTCCCTTTCAGTATAATTACCGAAGACCAGCTTAGAATGAGGTTTTTTTCCTACATTCTTGAACATAAGGCCAAGGCTTGGCTAATGTCTCTCCTTATAGGTTCCTTAATGACCTGGGTGGAAGCCTACAACAAATTAATGGGAAAGTTATATTCCTATTAAAAAACTTAGGATTCAAGAGCTAAGATTACTACTTTCTCTTGGATGGAAGGTAAACCATTCATAAGGATTGAGATAGTTTCAAATTATTCCTCACTCAATTCCCTCATCATAGTTACCCACTGTAGTGGTAGAATTAGTTTTTCTATGGTAGGTTAACATACTAGTGTTAGTTCTTCACTGACAATGCTATGGGTGGTGCTATAAGTGTGAAAACTACTATAGAGATTTACAATTTCTTTGAGATGTTGGGTAATAATTCCTAATAGACTCTAGTAGTAAAGTATCTATGAAACTTGGATGACTAACCAAAAAAGTTGCATTTCTTGCCACACAAGGCATTCATAACGGAGGACAATGTGGAGTGTGTAGTACCTTAGGACTTGGTACTGATATCTATCCCTATCAAAGAGAAGCTCTTGTAAGAACTGAACATGTTAGTGCAATAGAGGGATACCAAAATAGACTTAGGTATGACCTCAATGCAAATACCTATAATCTCGGTGGAGAAATCATCTTACTTTCTCTTAGAAGAAAAAAAAACATCCTCCATTTTATGATAACTCCAGTCAATAGGCCCAACAATGCCAATTACGAGTGCCATGGAATCCTCTCAACAAACCAACCCTAGAAAATAACTTGAACGCTTTCATTCAAGTTAGCAAGGATAACTAAACTAAAAATAATGAAAAGTTGGACTCATTGGAAGCATTTTTGGAAAGGATGGTGATATATGTTGAGCAACTGACTCAACACTTACAAAAGTAAGGAAAAGAATAGTTGACTCGTCAAAATGACAAGTGAACTTAATGACGTGGGGACATTGATGCACAAAAATTTGATAGTCAAATTTTGTATATTTATAAAAAGCTTGTAAGTGCACAAGTCATTGATGAATACTTAAAAAGTATTAAAATTACCATGATTTAATGTACTTTAATTGATTAAATAGAATTATATTTGTATGATTTTATCACATATATAAATTTGTCTTTTCGGAATCACATATATATATTTTTTATAGTTTTTTAGGTATTTTAGTTAAAAAAATAACTTAAAGACTCGAAGAAAAAAATACTAAAACAATACATCACAAATATATTGAGAAAATAAATAAGAAAAGTCAAAAATATGGAAAAATTGGACAAAATGGGTCAAAAATGTCAAAAAGGCAAAAATAGCACGTGTAGCCACACCGAGAAACGCACATAGCCTCCCATCTTGCTGATTCCCACGCGCACCATCACATCCACCTCAAGTCCCATGTGCAATAACACACGCGCAGCGCGCTCGCACGCCAACCACCCATTTATTGCCCCAACCGTCAGTCTGCCGAGATTTTTGCACCCCATACATGCGCCAACCTGTCCAAACACATCCAAATTCAAATTTTGGAATATTTTTCCCCCCTTTTGTCCTTTTTCTCATCTATAAAAGGACCCTCTTCCCCATTCCAAAACACAATTTTCTGAGCTCTTTCTCTCTCTAGAAAGTTTTTTTTAAGTTCTCTTTTTTAGAGGAGCTAGTTATGTTTTTTTATAAATTTTTAGTTTTTGATTCAATAAAGAGATATGCAAATCCGTTTGGAGGTTTTATAGTAACAGAATTAACATCAAACTATTGTAAGGATTCTTTTAAGGTATTATTTTAATGGATTATGTACAGTTATTATTTTATGTCTTATTCTTATATGTTATATTTAATTTATTTGTGATTAAATTTAACATGACTGGCAGTTTGTAAATATGATATAATTATAACGTTGTTATGCTTGCAAAATATTAAATAGGTAAAACATTTTTATAAAATAAATTGATTTTGTTTTTATTTAAGATTTTATATTAAGGATGTTAGAGAGAAATACATTATTTTTCATTACAAACTTAAATCTGAAAATTAGATTTTAAGGTTTAATTATTGAGTCTAATTTAGAATAGTGCTCTTTTATTTGTTGGTATAATCGCCCGGTAGTTAGAGTGAAACTCTATTTCAAAAGCTTTTTTATAAGAGCTATTATTCAAAAATGTATTGCCGACATATTTTTAGTATTGGTTTTAAAACTTGAAAGTTAGTATTTGAAAAATTAAATTCTTAGGTTTAATTTGGACACCTTAAATAAAGTCTAATTATTTGACTTCGTCTAAAACTATGATTAGATGATTTGCTATTTTCTTAGAAATAAAGTTGAAATTTAATATTTAATTAATTAATTGGCCCCACCTAAGGATATTAGTTAGTTAATATTAAAAAAAAATTTGGGCCCCGCATAAGGACACTTTCATACCAAAAAGAGAAAATCAACAAATATTAATTTAAATATTTAATAACTTAAATAATACAAGCAAACATAATTAACTTAATTATTATATCATTAAATATTCTAATGTTATGAATTATAAAATTTGCATTATTGTTTATTGAATTTATATGTATGTTTATATTTATTTATTTTTATTATTAGATTAGGAAACAAACAAACCAAAATATCGTGACAAGATGTTTAGGATTAATTTTGTCTTTAAGATTTTGAATAATAAATTAAAAACCGCATAAATTTTTTCCTTAGATCGACTTTGGGAGTTCTCTTATCAATTTCTATAAAATGATTCGTGTACTTGCGAGAGTTTTACAAATAATAAAACCACAAAATGGTGAATTTTGTAAGATCGGTATTTGCATTGTCGATCTTGCGATTCAATCAACCATCAGTCACTTATAATAAGAAATAAGTATACTCCCACAGTTGGTCTTAGGGGAACTATGTAGTTTTAAATAATTTAACAATCTTCTTAAAAGAAAATACGAAAAATAAACCTAAACATTCTGTCACAATATTTTGGTTTTTAAAAAGATTGAACTAATAAAAAAAATAATAAAAGATAGCAATATGATTGATCTAAACAATCTACATAGATAAGCAATTAACAATCAATGGAGAGTTTATGAGAATAATTACTTAGTTCACCATGCTTGCTTAGAATTAACTAGGTTATTAAATATATAAATTAAAGTTATTGATTTTCCCTTTTTGTATGAAAATATACAAGTGACGAATTAGATTCTTTAATAAAACCAATTAATATCCTTAGGCAATGATCACCAATTGATTAGATTAAATTATGTTTTTTCTAGGAAAATAGAAAACCATCTAAATCACTACTTTAGGCAGCGTACATAATTTAAACTTTTATTCAATGCATCAAAATTAGATTAAAAAACCTAACTTTCAAATTTTATATTTATTACAAAAAATATGTTGTCAATATATTAATTAATAATAAACTTTGTGGAAATCTTGGATAAATAAATAATCACAATTTATCTTGTAATAAATATTCACCTAAATTAGTCTTCATAAACATGGCAACAAAACTAAATTTTTATAGTAATAATTAGCCAGATATACTTAGATTTAATAAATGATCAATAAATTAAAAATAACATTCATAAAAACACATAAGGATTAAATCTGTACATAAAATTAATTGAATACAAATAAGATCTACAATACCAAATAAAGATAGATAGGCCTGTCCTGTTTCCTAATTGTGATCTTGATTTGTAAAATATTCTTTGATATACACATATCTTCTATTTTTTTTGTGATTTGAAATACCTCCTAAAGATCTTTCCATTACGATTTGTCAATCTAAACTATTATAAAAACTTAAGAAAAATAAGAATTGTAGCTATTCTTAAATCCTAATACGTATAACTACAATGGCTGCATACAAAACCTTTCACATAATGTGTTTATTTATAGTTAAGGTTGGCTAACAAAGGCTTATGGTCAAAACTTTAATCGTATGTTGTGGCCTAACTATTCCACCATCGCAGCTTGAGTTACGTATGGTATGTCTCGTGCTACCTTGAACAGGTCGCATCGTGCCCCAATATTTTCAATGCTAATGAGTGCTTGAAAAACACTCAATTTACATTATTCATTTGAATCTTAATGTCAAAAATAGACTTTATTTGTATAATTTTATTATTATTTTAGAAATTCTATGTTTTTAAATAATCACAGGTATATTTTGATTATTAAAAAGGACAACACATTAAGAATCACACCTTAAAGCACTCGATTACAACCATGAAAAATAAAAGAATAACATATATAAGCCTTACATATGTTCCAACCAAATGTAAGGGGTGAAATACAAAGAAAGTTGAAGAAACACAACTTAATGCATGTCATGGTGGTGATTAATGTGTGTTGTAGTACAAATGTCTCGAATCATAATTGGATAGTGTACCAGATATCAGCAGGCCACGATGATGGAAATAATGTTTGGCAGCGTTCGACCATAGGATCCACTTTTGTCTCCTTTTTGGTAGTGCTTTCTCACCTATAAAAGGACCTCTTAGCCCTATAGGAATGCATCCCACTAAACTGTCTTATTTGATACTTTAGTTTTTTGGTTTTTTTCGTTTTCTTCCAAAGTTTCTCTCAATTTTGAGAGATACAAATTTTAGTTTATGTTTAGTTTGTAAACAACTTAGATTAGGTATTCACAAATAAATGGTAGTATTAAGAATATTTTCTTGATAACAAATTGCTACATAAGTTATCTTTAAAAAATATAGTTGAGATATTAATTTTATTTGTATTCTATTTACAGATTTAATTTTATGTATCTTTTTTAATGTTATTTTTAATATACTAATATTTTTTAAATTGAGCATATCTTAGTTTTGATTGTGATACTGTGATTTTAGGTATGTTATTATGTTTGTGTAAATTATTTAAGTGAATATTAATTATTAAACATGAATTATTTTATATTCAAGAAATTTATAAAGTTTGTTATCAAAAAATATATAGACGACATATTTTTCATAATAGATTTAAAATATGAAAATTTGGTTTTAGAAACATGAATCTAGATCTAATTTAGAATTATTTTCTATTTCATAGTTTTTACAAGTTTTATTATTGGAAAATACATATATTTTCTTAGAAAACAAGCATAATTTAGACTTTAGATATATTGATTTGAGAACTAATTTAGACAGTTTGAATAGAAGTTTAATTTGTCGGCCCACCAAAGGTGACAAGTTAAATGGTTTGATAATTTCTTAGAAAAGAAACATAATTTAATTAAAATTCATTATCAAATCCACCAAAGGTGTCAAATGATTTTAATTGATAAAGAATGACGGCCCACCAAATGTGTTATTTATACATATAAGAAAGAATTAATAATCTAGGTCTGTATTTTATTAATCTAATTAATTCTATCAATTTAATCAAATAGCTAAATATCCCATTAATTTTTCATTGATTAATGAATTGTATATTTACCAATAATTTGTGTAAACCAATCTATCATTTATCTTTTATTATTTTTGGTCAATATATTACATTTTTCCAAACGAAAACAATTATGAGAGAATGTTTAGGTTTATTTTTTGTTTTTAAGAATTTTGTTGAATTATTTAAATGCACATAATTCCTATTTAGATGGATCTTGTAAATATAGTTGTCACTTCTTACAAAGTGATTCATGTACCTATGAGCTATTTATTAAATATAAAATTTCTGTATAAAGTTTTTGACACAATTTTTGGAAAAGAATAACATTTTTAAATCTTTTTGTACCGTAAATATTCATGATTTGTTTTAAGAAAAACAATCTTAGTTATTATTTGACTTTAGATATTAATACATAAACATGTTTCAAAACATTATTTTAAATCTAAAAAATATCTAAATTATTAATTGACTTCAAATATTTAAAAAAAAAAATTAAAAATATCTTACAAAGTATTTGAGTACAATATATTTTTTTAAAATATTTGAAATATAAAAATATCTCTATTATTAATTGACTTCGGGTATTTTAAATTTTAAGTTTTTTAAATAAAATAATTAGATATTATACTTTTTGTTATTTTGCTAAGAATTTTTGTATACAAACATGCAATTTTTGCTATATACCATATTAGCTTGATGCAATTATTTATATAACATGTATTATTGTATAATAAATTGTATCATAAATTTATTACATTATAATTTTTTTTGTATCATAAATTCTTTGTAATATACCTGCATATTTATTTTATCTTTTTATTTTTCTACATGGTAGGTGATTTTGATTTTCGTTTTCATAGTTTATGTGAGGTAAGAGATCCTAAGGGATCTTCTTACACCTTACATAAATAAAATTAATAGATCCAAATAAATGTCAAGAAGACTAGACATTGAGATCCAATGGCCTTAAATTTAGCAAATTCTAGAATTAGACCTAGACCCTCTTTTTAAACATAAATATGGGAGAAAATCCATAACATTCAGAGGATGTTCATAACAAATTCTTGGAGGAGTATGCAAGGCCAATCATCGAAACTACTAGTATTTGCATCCAGTTGGGTAAGGTTGTAAGAAACTATGAATTAAAAAAACATTCATTTTTCCATGCTACTTTCTTTTAATAGACTACATAGTAAAGAATCTCTATCTTTCATTCAGGACTTTTATTCAACAGTCCAGACTCTCACTCTCGGGGTACTCATCGAGGATCAACTGAGGATGTAGTGTTTCCTCTACACCCTTAAGGACTAGGCCAAGGCTTGGCTAATGTCACTCCCTCTAAGTTCCTTGATGTTATTTAAGGATGTTTATAACAAATTCAAGGAAAAATTCTATTCACATCATAAAACATTAATGTTAAGATAAAATATAGGTACTTTCTCTCAAATGGAGGGGGCTTGGAATATGTTCAAAATTTTCCTCACTTAGCGCACTCATCATAGTTACCCTTTGCATCTAATGAATTAGTTTTTTTATGATGGATTGACACAGAAATATCAGTTCATCACTGACAATGCTATTGAAGGTGCTATAGGTGAGAAGACTACCTCATAGATTTATAATCTCTTTGAGATGTTGTGTGCTAATTCCCAACAGAAAAGCTCATAAGTGAGAAGGTTTGGAGTCCATGGAATATAGTTCGCTACGGAAATAGAAATGCAACTTATATAGCTGACCAAGCAAGTTGTGCTTCTTACTACACATGCCATTCCCAAAAAATAAAAATTTAGAATGTACAGTTCTTTGGGACATGGTGTTGACACCTGTCCTTACCAAAGAGAATTAGTAACTAGACTTGAACTGGTCAATGCAATGGAGGAGTACCAACCGAGACCAAGGTATAATCCCAATTCAAACACCTACAATCTTGGATTGAGAAATCATTTTAATTTCTCCTGGAGGTATAACAACCCTCCTTTTGTCAAGAGCTCTAATCAAAAGAGCCAACACCACCACCAGTAAATGCCTTAGAATCCTCCCAACAAACCAACTCTTGAGGATAACTTGAATGCTTTCATTCAAGTAAACAAGGACAATCAATCCAGAACTAATCAAAAGATGGACTCTATAAAAAATAGGGTGATTCAAATTGAGAAACTGGCTAAACATTTGCAAAAGAGAGGATAAGAACAATTGCCTAATCAAAGGAATAGTTAAACTTAATGACATGGGGACATTGAGTTTACAAAAAATAAAGTCCCCAAGAAACATCTCACTAAAGACAATAAAATTAGTCCTAGATGGGAGGTAACCTATTATTCTCTTTTGTTTTACTTTACTTTCATTTCATTTCATAGGTATTTTTTATTTGTTATTTTTTTATTCCATGTTTTTATTATAATATCTATTTGTAGTTAAATTTATTTAAAAACATTAACTACTTAGATTTAATTTAATTAGCATTACGTTAATTATAAATTTTAAAACATCTGTCTTTTTATCATAGTTATTTACTATTTAATTAAGTTTGTTTATTAATTAGGTATAATATTATAAAAGGGAAGAATATCTCTTATTAAAAAAAGGGGGAGGTCTTGTAATAATCATTGTGAAGAAAGAGTTACGCTTACCACGTCATACATTTTTTTTTTTGCTTCATGGCATTGGTGTTTCTACTCAAAATTGGATGGCATTTCAAAGGCTCATACCATAGCATGGTTTTTCTTGTGCCTAGCCCACATGTAATTTTTGCCTAGAAATACTTGCCCTTACCCATTTCAAACATATTTTCTCATCTTATTTATAAACCCTAACTTTTCTCTCCTCCCAAACACCCAATAACCCTCAAAAATCCCATCTTTTTCTCACCATCTTTTAAATTTCTTTATAAAAAATCCTATTGCTATCCATTTTCTTTCCATTCCATTGAAAGTTTTTTGAAAAATATATCAAGAAATCTTCAAATCTTCATCTTTTTCAAAGGGATGTTCTTCAAGTCTCATCTTCTTGAATAACACTAGTAAGTAACCAAATATATTTAGAATTTAAGTTTTGAAATAATTTCTCTAAGTTTTGTGGATTGTTTCTATAAATATTTGGAATAAAAAGAGTTCTAAACCCTATTTGGACAAAGTAAAGTAAGAAAAAATTTGGATTAAATTTTAGTATTGCGTTGTTTGAAGTATCTTGTTTATCTGTGAACCATGGGAATTTTTGAAATTTCTTTGAGTAAAAATGGTGCCAAAAAAGAGTAGGAGAGATAAGGGGAAATAAATAGAAACTTGAATATAATATAATAGGATAAAATTTACAAGTGTCAAGGCAATTTGATAAAGTTGCTAATGTTTGAGATAAATACAAAATTGTTGATTCTTTGGGTTGAGATATCAATGGTTTTATTTTGGATGAAATCTTTATGACTCATTGGCCCATGTTTATAAATTTTTGAATCTATATTTGCATAAAATTCACAGGATTGGGCAATATAATATTCAGGGGTTAAAAATTGTTTCCCAACTAAGAGCCCTAATGGCTTGTGTTATTCCAATGTTGTGAAATTCAATACAAGTAATTCCATGTTTAAGTAAAATAGGCCATTTAGATAAATTATTTTGATACCTCAATTTAGATTTTTCATTCCACCGTTTGGATGAAATGGAGTGGGCCCATTGAGAGGAAGTTCACGTTGTCTTGTAGCCATGTCGAAAAACAAGCATAAATCCCAAAAGGATAAAAATACCCAATAATTGGAATTTTCCAAAAAACAATGGTAGAATCAAACTCATTGGAACATGTTGGGAATAAATTGCATAATCAACCTCAAAAAAGGTGTTTGTTTGGGAAGAAAGTGAGAAAAATTGAGGTATTCAAGTTTTATTGATTTATGCTCAAATATAATTTTTTTATGAGAATTGATGCTAGAAAGAAGATTAACAATCAATTATAAGCAAATTAGCACAAAAATGAGTGATTTAGGTCAATCAAGATTATCTTTTTCTAGGACCGATGAATTTATTTCATAAGATTTTTATTTTTCATTGAGTTTATTTACTTCTACAAGTAACTTATCTTTATCTCTTTTCCATATCATGAACTCTCTGAACACTACATTAATACTAGTGACATTAAAATATTTATTTAAGAATTTAGAGTCACTTTCCTCATTATCTGAATTAATATGAGACTTACTAGAGTGTCTACCAATTTTATAGAAAATGCTAGAAATTTGGTATCACTATTTTCTAATTCAACGAGATTGTCATTGTCACTTTCAGAGTACGTGTAGTATTGAAAGCTCTTCCAATGTTGTTCTTCTTATTTGCACGATCAACTACAAAGTGACCAAAACCAATACATTCAAAGCATTAAAATCTAGTGGGTTTAGGGTTCTTACCATCATAAATAAAAAATTTGAAGCCTTTCATATTATGATCCTTTTGGCATCTTACTTGTCTATTATTTTGAGGATTTTTTTTTTGTTAAAGATTATGTTTAGTCTTCTACTCAAGAGTACTAGTTCTTCATTTTCATTATCACCTTTTTCAATCATAAAAGTTTTGAAAGCAACACCTTTAATATTTGTGGGATTACTAAAACTCATCTCAAAAGTGAGTGTTAAAAACATATCCCTTCAGTGACTTTTGCGTGGAAGTTGGTAAGAATTTTTCAATTTTGTCTCCAAGATTAGTAGAAGAATTAATAATATTACTTAATTTAGCATAAAATTTAAAAAAAAGGTTCCATCCATTTTTATCCTAAGATTTTCAAATTGACTTCCAAGCATATGAAGTTTAGTTCTTTTAACTTTTGTGGTTTCCTCATGGGAACCTCTAAAATATCCCAAGCATGCTTAATAGTATCAACATGAAATATACAAAGAAACTCATTAGGAGACACATCACTAAAGATAGCATTAGTACCCTTTTGATTCTAGTTACTACCAGTTTTATCTTCACTGGTCCAATCTTTTCTAGGTTAAGGAGTGACTACATCATCTTTCATAACCATAGGTGGTTCCCAACCATAAAGCATAGAGTTCCAGACACTCTTATCTGTAGACCATAGAAAGGCTCTCATACAATTCTTTTTTAGTTATAAACCTACTTTGTTAGAGGGTGAATAGATAATAGTGGAATTATAAAAAATTAGAATTTTCATAAATGACCAAGCATGCAAGCACATTTAAATAAAGTAATATAGAAATGTAAATCAACACATGAGATTTTTAGGTGGAAACAACTTAGGCTACACCAATGACCGAAGGGGAAAACCATCGGTCCATCGGATCACCTAACTATCCACCATGAAAAATAAGCTCTAATTACAAGGCTAGGTCTTATACTACCCACCAAGATAAGCCCCCAAGTAATTTACTTGCAAGCCACTGCCTTCATTATAGCCTCTACAAGAAAAGTGTTTGGATCCGAACAAACATTCTGACAATTTGAGTCATACAAGTAATCAAATCGGTTCAACCCGTACCTGAAATTGTAACACAATAACACAAGTACAAATGTATATCCAAGAGCAAATTCAATAATGAATAACATTGGCTAGATGATTTAATAAATGTATCAAACAAATCGAAATCAACTAGTAATCCTAGAACAATAAGTTTAAAGTACAATATCACAAATATTGTACACTTTTCAATCCATCAAGCACAACCACAAATGTTTGATAAATTAACTCAATGAAAAACCCTACTTAAATAATTTTAACATATGAGAGAGATTAAGATGAAGAGAAGAATGCTCTTGTGTGGTTAATTATAGTCGTGTGCTTAGGTTATTATATATATATATATATTATACATATAATATTATAAAGCAATAGGTCAAAGTAAAATTTCTATGTCGTCCATAAAATTAGGACAATATAGTAAAGAGTCAATTCAATTAGAGTTAGAAATAGGTTTTAAAATCAAACCATGGTTACTCCTTTGATTTAACATATTCTCGATCGATCAAGTACATAGTTTGATCAATCTAGTTAATTCTCGATCAAACCAATGTAATAAATAATTAATTTTAAACCAGAGTCAATCAATCTAACTAATAAATCATTTGATCTAGTGCTCAAATGATTGACTATTAATTACTTAATCAATCTAGTCAATTAAATCATTAATTTAGGACTTTTTAAACAGAGTAGATTTATTCTCAATCGATCAACATAACTCAATTGATCTAAACATGTCTCAATCGAATGAGTAGCATAATCTCAAAATGTTCCTATATGTCTAACATGAAATCTAATGTGCATAAGAATAGAGATATACCTAAATTCTTATCATTAGAGCTCGATAGTTTCTTCGGCTTGAAAATATTCTTAAAGGACATACTTAGAAACTAAAATTACATTTGTATGTTTTCGTTCATGAATACTGTGAACATTTCTATACCTTAAATTTTTATTTCCTATTATGTGAACAACTTTTATTTTATTTGAAATAATGTGTAAGAAATACACAACATTCTATCTAAGTTGTTTAAAATGTTTGAAATAATGTGTAAGAAATACACAACATTCTATCTAAGTGGATTAAAATGTTTGAAATAATGGATGCACTTGAATTTTCACATCAATACTTAATCAATGGGAAGGTCTTATCTTCTTTCTTCTTTATCATTAATTTGCATTTGTTACATTAAGGGCAATGTAAAGTTTAGGTTAAGGGTGAAAAAAGTTATATTACATAAATTTGAGAAATTTTAAATTTTTTTATTAAACATATGTTTACATTTTCACTTATTTTTATTTGATTTCATTTTTATTTATGTTCTTTTGTTTTATTTTATTTATTTGTGTAGGGATAGTTAGGTACAAATTTTAAAAATTCTCTTACAAAATTATTATGTTTTTAGTTGATTTTAAGAAATTAATTAAGTATTTGCACTATTAGATTAATTACTTGAACATATCATGGAGTAATGTGACAATTAGTTTGTTTTTGTCATAGTTTGTGTTTCATGATAAAATGTTGATGTTGGTATCTTAAAAGAACATCAACATGCAATTATACATGGTCACAAATAGTAAGTGATAAATACGATATCGTTCCCATGAAGATTTGTTACTAATCTTTGTTAAGTACTAAAATTATCTCAACCTAATTTTATCCAACCAATCGATATTTGGATAGAGTTAAAATAAACAATTCTAAATAACAATATATGAGATTAACACTTGAAGAAAACTCTAGGATTGCAATTTCACCAAATTAATCCACTCGAATCATATTATTTTCACTTGATTTATGTTATCACATTTAATTTGTCAATGAAGAACTCCTAATTTATTCACATGTCTCTTCTGATAACAAATAGACACATCTCACTAAATTAATTCACTATATTCCTATGAGAATTAAATTTACCCAAGATTCATTAAACTCAAAGTTCTCAATAGCTACACATACAACAAAGGTATATTCCTATCCCATATATATATATGTTATTCTATCCAAGAGCAAACCACAAAAGTTCCTTTTCCAAGTTTATTAGGCTTCATAAACAATTGATTAATCTTCCAACAATCAAAGGCATTAAGCACATATAGAATAAACAAATTAACAGCAACATTCCACAAATCATTCAAAAATAATTAATTCAAGCTTCATAATGTAAGCTACATTGCAATCCTAGAACAAATAATTTAGTTCATAGCAAATATTGAAATCACAATCCAAGAATATTTATACATTTAAGAAAAATTAAATCAAAAGACAAAAGGATTAGAAGAAACTCTTTGATGATTCCTCAATCTCCAAGCAATATTCCACTTCAAAGTCTTGCACAATAATATTCAAGAATGCCACAATATTCAACTAAAAAAATACATGTTTTTCCTCTTGATTTTGCTCTCTTTGTATTCTATTTGTTTTCTCAGTAACAAAACAACAACAAAAAAAGGCCTCTATGTGTTCTCACCAAAATATACACGCCAAATTTAGGCATACAAAAGATATACAAAAGAGGCATGTTAGGCTATGTTGCTAGAGTAGTTTTCTGATTTTTTTTACACTATGCATGACAAGTGGTAAGCTTTGATTTGTTGGAAGGAGAATCAAACATATGGGGTATACGAGTTGGGCGAGACGCAAGGGCACACGGAGCTTTGGTGGACCGCATCACAGGGACTTCCAAGCGCTGGGCTATGTAAACAGTTGGATCCCACTTTACATGCTAGGTTGTGAAACAGCTGGACCCCACTCTGTGTGCCAGGTTGTGTAGACAGTTGGACTCCACTTCATGACTCTCTCACGTGGAGAGTGGAGAACACGTGTGATCTAGACCATTCATTGTTTGATGTGACATTGGGTGACGTGTTTTGTTCCATCCGAGAGTGAGACTCATTTTCTACTCAAAAAATTTAAATTTTCAACTTTTAGTATTTGTATTTAAGTCCTTTTTTAATTCAAATTGCTTCCTTTTCCCTCAAAATATAATTTCTTACAAAACTAACACCAAATAATAATTTAAAAACTTAAAATTAACTAAAACCCTTAAGAACATAGCAATTATAATTAATAAATTGGACAAAATAATTCTAAAACATAGAGTTATCAATTGAAATCGGGATAAACCTAAAATTGGTGTTTAGGAATTAAATAGTAGAGACTACATTATAAAAATATTTTAAGCCTATCATCGTTCCATTATGAGAGATAATATTTTTTACTCCTTTAAACACTCTACTAAATTATTCAAATTGTTAGATGATCTCTGTAGGTTTTGTACTAAATGATAGGATTTTTACATCTAATAAAGTGTTATATACTTATTTTTTTACTAATTTTATTGAACGACTTAAGTAAAAATTCAAAAGAGTATGCCTTATTCATTCCTACATGACTTTGAAAAAAGAGATATACATGGGGTTACCTAAAGCCAATACAAAAAGAGCCAAATTAGTGGCTCACCAAATCATATAAAAATATATACAAACTGTACATAGGTCCAATCTAAAAAAAAAGAGTATATGAAAAGAAGGAAAAATCAATAGTATAAACTAAATACTATGACCTAAAACATAATTTATTGTTGTGAGAAATGGATATTTAAAAAAAGATAGGAAATAAATCCCCTAGAAGTCATTGCATTTTTATTCATATCCAAAGACATATACTTGATATTTTTATTTGATGATTTTAATTGATACATGAAAATAGTATGTGATTTCTTTATATATCCTTTCATTTGATTCTTGAAGAATCTTATACGTAGGAACAATTGCATAAAGGTCAATGGTTCTTTTCACTCAAATAGGTAATCAGAACATAGATAAAGGGTGAAAAATCCAACCCATGGAATCCTTTTGCGAGCTCAATACCAATCTAGCCTAGTTGGCCTCATAAACATAAATTAAGAAAATAACACAGTAGAAATACAAAACAACATGCTCAATTCAACACACAACAAACACAACTAGAAGTAAGAAAGAATAAACTGCAGTAAATATACTTATGATAGTGTGTCTTATAGACACCCATCTAGACTAGTGATAAGCATAAGCATGGAAAACGACAAATAACATATGAGACAAGAATTCATACTAGAACACAGTGTGCAGAGAGACATTTTCCAAGCTTACAAAAGTAGGAATAAATAAGGTGGAGGTTACGGAACTTGTTGAAGATGAAGTATGTTGTAAGTAATCAAAGAGTATCGAGTTAGGATACTCTAAATGTGAAATAAGGTGTGAAGATGGAGAAGATAGAGTAGCAATAGGAGGAGATGTAGTATGACTATAAGGTGCAAGTTATAAGGTATTATTAATAGGAAAGGAAAAGTGTGCAGCACTCTCTCAAGGCTCAAACAAAGTAGTAATAGGATTAGACATAAGGGTTGACTGATATAGTGACATGTTATTATTGTGCTATGTTGAACTACTCTTAACTGAGTTATGGGTCAAAGAGGAAAAAAATCAAATATAACTGGCATAAAAATTGAGAAAATTATACAAGTGAAATAGGTGATGATTAAGGACTATTACCTAGTATGGATAAAAAGGGAAATTGGTTTTCGTCAAATACCACATGAGAGAAAATGAAACTTTCTATGAGGTAAGTTCCAGTCACTAGAATCCCTTGTATTGTGCTATATACCCTAAGAAAACACAAGTTAAGGAGCATGGCTCAAGTTTATATTGGTGAAAAGGTCTCAAGTATGGGTGACAAAAGCACTTATATGCCCTTAGGTGAGCATAGTCTGGCTTACACTTATACAACATTTCATAAGGACTCAAATTATTGCATACCTTGGTAGGCATTCTATTGATAAGATAAATACATAATCCCACCATCACATAGGTACACTAGCTCTTATCATCATTGCCAAACCCATTTATACAACATGCCTATTTCTTCTCTCAACTACACCATTCTGTGTCGGATTGTAAGGGCACACAATTTGTCTTGTGTATCCTTCATTAAATATATAGGTCTCAAGGATTTTAAATTTTGTTCCACCATCACCATGTAACTACTTCATTTTAGTATTGAATTTTCTTTCAACAAGGGCATCAAAATGCAGAAAAATAAATGTAGCTTTGGACTTGTTAGGTAAAACATAAATCCAAAGAAATATGGTACAATCATCCATAAATGAAAGAAAATATTTAATTACAAGAGATGAAATAATAGGAGAGGGACCCCAAAGATCCATATGAACAATATCATATCAAAAGGTACACTGGACCTATGATGGATATACTGCATAGGTAGTCTATATGACTTCCCAAGTTGACAAGCACAACAAAGTTCTATATGATGATATTGTTCCAAATTTTTATTCATACTAGTAACTACCTGTTGAACTATAGAAGTAAATGGATGTCCTAATCATTCATAAAGTATAGTAGCATTGATATTAAGGTGATGTCACTGAATAGAAGTAGTGAAATTTTCCTTAGCCTTTTGCACAACACTGGTATATACCATTGATTGTGTAGAGTCCATTCTTAATAGCCCTTGTTAAAATAGTATTCATGGTTAGAATATCCTTTACGAGAATTAGTTAGGATAGAACTTAACTCTATCTTGACCATCATCACACAACTTTCTCACAGATACAAGATTCTTTTCAAGATGTTGTGCACATAAAAG
This sequence comes from Hippophae gyantsensis, assembly GCA_030763125.1. Lineage (NCBI taxonomy): Eukaryota > Viridiplantae > Streptophyta > Magnoliopsida > Rosales > Elaeagnaceae > Hippophae > Hippophae gyantsensis. Next base: position 15,803,651 of record CM061036.1, read on the forward strand.
GTTTTCTAGAAATAAAGGATGTGATCTATTAGATAATTGAGTAAAACCATATGAGTAATAGCAATAGAGGTGTCATTACCTAACATTACTAATGCATCACTAATGTAGTTGCTAGCATTCTTATGATGATATTGAGTAGAGGTTAGGTGGTGAGTACTGTATCCATGTACCAGTGTTGATCAGAAGTAGAAGGTGAGATAATAGATGTAAAGAAAGCATGCATTGTTCATCACTAGTGAAACATGCTTGAGGAAATGATGTGAAACTAGTTTCTTGATCATTTAAGGTAGAATCAATCTGAACCTATGATAGATGTGCTTGATGATCCTTTATATAATTAGGAACTTTTTTGTTTGGAATTAATGGTAGAGGAACCATTGTTTTTAGATTGAGTATACCTAAAAGGACATCGTGCAGAACTATGTCCCATTTTCTTACATATTTGACATTATACCTAACTGAAGTCAGTATTAGTGCCTTTATTGCTAGATGATGAATTGTTACCTTTTCCTTAATTGTTGAAATTATTGCTAGAAGATGAATTGTTACCAATGAAATTCTTCTATTAAGATTGAGAATTACCTCAATAATTATGTGTATAAGAAGTACTAGTAGCAATTCTGGTGTAATTAGTTTGAATTATTTCAAAATTAGAAACATCTATGCATGCAATTTTTCGCTTGTGTATTCACATTTGTGTGAACATTTCATCTAAAATTGAGAACTTTTTTCTTGTTAGTGATATTTGTGATCAATTATGTATAGTTAATATCAAGTCCACTAAGAACACAAAGGATTTATTCACAATCACTAGGAATATCTTTGACAACAACTAATAAATCAATGAGATCTCTGTATTTGTTGATACATTATTCCATTATAAGTGCTCCTTTGCCTAGAGATTGTAGTTTCCATCATAATTCAAGTAAACGAGCTTAAGAGTTATCATTGAATGACTTCTCCAAAGCAAACCAATAATCAACTATTGTATTCTTCCTAGCTAGATGTTTCAAGAAACTTGTTGTGATAAATGAATAGATCCAATCATTCATTGCTGAATCTTGCTTATTCTATATATGATATAATGGATTTTCTTCAAAGTTGTCATGCTTTTGCATATCTGTAGTTATATTTTTAAGAATAGCTATTTTCTAGATAATCTTTGAAGGAAGTGTTATGTTTAGATAAATTAGATTATATGATCCATACATGTTTAGAACATGCTTTATATTCTCCTTCTAGATCAAGTACTTAGTATCATCAAGTTTCATTGAACAATTAGGATTGTTTGGTAGTATAGGTAAGTTGTTAGACAACATCATCAAAGTTGCAGAGAGATGTTTGTTGCATTGGTTGTATTGCTTGTATTTACAATTAATATCATCAAAGATTATTGATTAGAACAGCAATAGGAATATCACCTTCCATGGTAGATGATGAAGACGTGGAACTAGTATGCAAAACCATTAAATATATGCAGCTTTGATACCATGATAACAAGAGAAGATAGAAGAGAATAGAGAAGAAGAAGATAGGAAAGCATGATGAAGAAAATGTGTATTATCATAAATACTTGGCTGGGGATGGTTACTGATGACTCTATGAAAATAGAAATACATGATTAGAAATACATAAATTGGATGAGTTACGGTGGAGTGCTTATAAGAATGCCAAGAAGTTCAAAGGGAAAACAAAAATATGGCATGAGAAAAGAATTGAGTACCGTATTTGTGAGCCAAAACATAAAGTATTATTGAACAAATCAAGACTCAAACTATTTTCAGGCAAACTCAAAAGTAAATGGATACAAAGATATGTGCCTTAGGACTTAATAGGACCGTCTAGTTAAGGACATTAAACGTGACGCTAGTTGGGAGGCAACATAACATTATTTTACTTAATATTTTTATTGTTTTTGTTTTGTAGGTGAATAAATGTGGAGCACAATGGCGCAACAAGAATGATCATTTCAGTGACAGATGTGGTGTGCCATGATTAAGGGAGTTTTCTTTTCTATTACCTTTTCATATTTATATGTGCACATTGGGGACAATGTGTAATTTAAGTTTGAGGGATGAAACTTCATTCTCTACATTAGTATTTAGTATGCATTTTAAATTTTTAGGGAGGTTTTGTTTTAATTTTTAGGTTGTTTTTAATCATGATTTGGGTAGAAATTGATAAATATATGGAAACTAAATGCATGCATGCTTGATATAAAACATATGAACTCCATGATAAAAATTGGTTGTTATGACAAGCCTAAGGAATGTAACATATTTGTTAAGATATTTACATCAATCATGTGACATGCATGCTAGTTTTGATTGAATTGATTCAATTTTTTATGCACATGCTCATGATTGATTTTGGTGTGCTTATTGAGAGAAAATTTGTAGTGAGTTATGCGAGTGAATTAGATCTAACAAGCTTTAGAATCTATTTGATCATCCCTTGAGGTGAAATCCTAAATAGTAATTAGCAAGAGCAATGATTTAGGCCTTATTTGGATCGATTGAGCCTTTCAAGCTAACCATAGTCAATATCTTTAGTCACTCATTTGAGCCTAACAAAGAACCATTCATATCTTTAAGCCACATTTAATGCCTAACCAATAAACATTACCTTTATCCTTGCACCTTTACCTTGTATGAAAAATAAAATAAAATGCAATCATGTGTTATGATATAGAGTAAGGTGAAATGTAATACACCCTATAAAAAAAGAATTAAATTTCACACAAAATTATCCCTCTAAAGAAAAAGAAAATAGAATCGAAAATAATTTTGGAGGTGTTGTGAAGTTACCAAAAAAAAAAGAAGAGAAAGAGAAAAGATATGTGGAATATAAAAATATGAAAAGAATGTCAAAAGAGGATACACTAAAATATCAAGTAAAAGCTTAATTGTAGTTAAAAAGTGCATGATGAAAAAAGAAGAAGCTAAGGTGTGGAAAGACCCTAAAATGTCTTCATCTATCGACCCCCCACCTAAGCCTTACATTACAACCATGTAAAGTCCTTATTTATCTTAAGCTAAGTGCATATTTATATCGGTGGAGAGGGATGTGAAAAATTGACTTATGAGACTTGTTCTAAGATTGAATTGATTAGCATGCTCATATAGGTTGATTTCATGAGTGCATTGGATGATATCATGTGCATCACCCACACAAAAATCAATTTTTCAAAAACCATGCATATCCTTGTATTGATGGAACGTTGATTGATGAATATGTGAACCTCTTTATCATAGACTTGTACGACTTTTGAGAGATATTATTTTCATGAAATATGCATGTACTAATAGAAGTATATTTATGAATATACTACCCAAGTTATTTTATTTAGTTATACTTAGATTTACTAGAGGACAAGAAAAGATTTAAGTTTGGGGGTGTAATGACTCTATGAAAATAGAGTCATTAGTGCACTTTTATACTTAATATTTACTTGTTTTATTTAATAAATAGTATTTTTATGGCCAAAAAAATAATAATATAAACTTTTTAGTGAAAAGGGGTGAAAATATAATTTTTGGAATTTTTTATGAATTTTTAACGTAGGACCAATCAGAAGCTACCATGTGGCATGCCATGTAAGTAAAGGAGCTGACTAGGTAAGCCACATGGATGCCATGCAAGCATGGAGAGCGAATCACTTCGCACCGCATGTGGGGAGGAAAAATATGCACCACATGTCAGCAAGGCATTCAATCCGAGTTCGAAAATCGATTAATGCGCCATGCCACATGTCACCATGTCGTTGCTCCGCACGTTCCACCCATGCACCACACCATCTGTTCCCATGAATCATATTGCACCATGTGTTGTTGATTCGGCGAGCATTGACTCTAACCGACTCCTTTTCCATGTGTCATTCCCTTATTTGCCCAATGAATTTCTGATGCCACGTGTTATGCTGTGATTGGCTAAAATTGTTAGTTTTGCTTGTTTTGATCGTAGCCCTTGATCTAAAGCTGATCAGACGGTCTAGATCACACATTATCTTTATTTAAGCCCCTAATCACTCCATAAACATTAATTAGCCTCCATTAGCATAATTTTGGTCAGTTTTTAGAGTAAAAAAGAGAAAAAATATAGAAAAATTCAAGAGAAGACACAATTTTGGTGGAGATTCAAGAGGAAATTAATTCTACCATTCAAGAGATTGATTTTATTTCTTTTTCTACTCATTTATTTATCAATTTTATTTCTTTCTTTATGAAAAATACGAGCTTTATGAACACAATTATGTGTAATTAATTTATTAATCTAAGGATCTTATGAACCCAATTTTCACCATGTGATATTCTAAAATTTTACCCCAATTATAATATTCAATCTGATTTTTAAGCTATTAATTGTTTAGCCAATAATTTATTTATAGAGGCAATTAAATAGATTTGAGAGAATTATTTAATTGCTTGTCTTGATTAAATAACATGCATAGTTTCTAGGTAGAGATGTATGATTCTTATGTATGTGATACATAATTGATGAACTTAATGAGTAGTATGCAATTTAATTGGCATGAGAGTGTGATTAAATTAATTACTATATGATGTGTAGTTTACTTGAAAGATGAATACATGCTATGTTAGATTCAATTGATCATGTAATTAATTGATATTATATTGGGAGGATTTTAGTGATTTCTATGTTTAGAAAATTGGGAGATTAAGTATTCCTAGATATTTTCTCATATATCTTTTTAGTCACAAAATCTGATTTAATTAATTATTGTTATTTATTTTTAGTTATTTTAATTTTTCTTTCTTAAAATATAAAAACACAAAAAAAATTAATTTTTATTATTTTTAGTTTTAAAAGAATAAAATAATCTCCGTGGGAACGATATTTACTTATTATTATATTATTTGTTACGATACGTATACTTGCATATTCATTGCACACACAATTTGTGTGATGATCAATTACATGTATTTATAGAAGCACATGGAGTTAGTTACAATGAAACAAACTCTAACAAAGTCTATGGATATCTCATTGATCCTAACAGACATATAGTTTTCTTACTTAACAGGATGGTCATGTTTCCATTAGATAAATATTAACTTATGCATATGAGCATATGAACTCAAAAGGAGGAACTTATGTTTAATGTTATTTTATGATATAAAGGAACTCTAAGTGAACTCAAATCCCATGTACCTATCAAAATTAGTTTGTTTTTTTGTTTATATATATGATTTTTAATGCATATTATATTGATATACGATATTACTACAAGGTATGATTGAGATACTGCAACAATAGCAAATTTCTTATGAAAATATGGTCTTATTGATAAACTCTGCAATATTCTTGCCTATTTATTTTGTTTTGCCTCTGCGGTATTTAGGTCATGATTGTTTAAAGGAGTTGAATTTACTTATGAAGTTCTGGCTAGTAAGTTATTTGCTAGGTAAGATTATGTACTCTTTTTTAATGTCATAAAAAAATGGTAAACATTTTTAAGAAGTACATCCCCTTTGTTAGATATCGTGGGTGATCATTTTTAAAAGGTATGAAAAAATATATAGGACAAACATACATATACTTTTGTGTAAACATTGCATTGCCTTTGCTTGTTTTTCATGATGCATGCTATGAATTATAGTATTAAGGCCAATTTGTATTTCTTTTGTAGGTTTGCTTATGGGATTTCTTCAGGGATCTTCATACTTTTCAAGTTGGAAGAAAGCTACTCCATCTAATATGAATTTATTAATATTATATTTTGTGTTCAAGAAAACATATTGTGGTTCTTTTCTGTCTTTATTTTATTTGGAATTTAATTAATGCTCTTGTTGTATTTACTAGTACTATTAATATTGGGCATTTTATTAGATAAATGTGTAATCTAAGGTTTTAGCATAATTAATAATGGTTTCTTAATGTGCTAAAGTGTCAAGTTATCAAATATCTTAATCCTCTTGGGTATATATATATTGGTGAGTGATGAGTGCTCAAAAAGCACTAAAATAACCATGATTTTATGCACATTAATTGATTAATATATATATATATTTATATGTTTTATCATATATTTATATATGTTTGTCCTTTTCGGAATCACGGGTATTTTTATTGTTTTTCAGGTATTTTGGCTTAAAAACGTAACTTAAAGACTCAAAGAGGAATACTAGAAGCAATACACCACAAATATATTAATAAATAAATGGGGAAAGGTCGATAAATATGGAAAAGTTGGATAAAATGGGTCAAAAAGGTCAAAAATGTCAAAAAGGAGAAAATTGCGCCGCCGCATGCCGCCGCGCGCCGGCGCAACCGCGCGCGCGGCGCCCGGCGCGCGCGGCCGCCCCGCGTCCGCGCGTCGGCGCGCCCAGTCCCAATTTCGCGCGCGCCCGCGCGCCCTACAGCTCGCGCGCGCCAGCGCGCGGCGCCATCGGCGCGCGCCATCGGCGTGCCCTGCCCTCACGCGCGCCGATGCCCATTTTGCCCCATTTTTCACGTGCGGCCGCCCATGATGTCATCAATGACCTCAGCATTTGCACTACGCGTTTTCACATTTTTTTAACATTCTTTCACTCATTTTTTCTCTCCATCCTCACCTATAAATACCCCCCTTCCCTTCACTTCAAAACACACCTTAAAAACACACTTCTCTCTTCTTTCTTTCTCTCTTTTCTTAGATTTTTAGGTTTTTTTAGTTTTTCTTAGTTTTTAGTTAATTTCTCTTAGTTTAGAGTTCTTCCCTTTTTGGGAAGAACTAGTTATGTTTTTGTAATATATTAGCTTTTGATTCAATAAATGGGAGTGCAAATTCCGCTTGAAGGTTTTCCAGCAACGGGAATAGCATCGAAGTTCTGTAAGGATTTTATTTTCTTTACAGTTATTTTTTATGCTTTATTCTTACATGTTATATTTAATTTGTTTGTGATTAAATTTAACTGTGCTGGTCGTTTATAAACATGATGTAATAATAACGTTGTTATGCTTGCGAAATATTAAATAGGTAAAAATCTCTAAAATGAATTGATTTTATTTTTATTCAAGATTTTATATTAAGAATGTTAGAGAGAAATATATTATTTTTCATTACAAACTTAAATCTGAAAATTAGATTTTAAGGTTTAGTTATCCAGTCTAATTTAGAGTAGTGCTCTTTTATTTGTTGGTACAATCGCCCGGTAGTTAGAGTGAAGCTCTATTTCAAAAGTTTTTATAAGAATTATTATCTGAAAATGTATTGACAACATGTTTTTAGTAGTGGTTTTAAAACTTGAAAGTTAGTACTCGGATAACTAAATTCTTAGGTTTAATTTGGACACCTTGAATAAAGTTTAAACTGTCTAACCCCACCAAAGATGGCATTTAAATGGTTCATTTTCAATCTCTTAGAAAAAGGAATTAATTTAATTAACCAAATTAGTTATCAACCCCACCCATAGGTGTTAATTGATTTGTTTAGTTAACAAAGAATATCTAACCCCACCAAAGGTGGTATTCATATAAAAAAAGAGAGAATCAATAAATATCAATTCATATCTTTAATAACCTAAATAATATGAGCAAGCATAATTAACTTAATTATTATATCCATAAATACTCCACCATTATAAATGATAAAATTTGCATAAATGTTTATTGAATCTATGTTTATTTTTATGTAATTAGATTAAAAACACAAAACCCCAAAATATCGTGACAGGATGTTTAGGATTTAATTTCGTTTTTAAAAGTTTGAATAATAAATTAAAAACCACATACATTCCTTCCTTAGATCGACCTTGGGAGTATACTTATCATTTTCTACGAAATGATTCGTGCACTTGCGAGAGTTTTATAAATAGATAAAACCAAAGTAACGGTAGGATCGGCGATGATAGTTTTGCCCTTATCAAGTTTTTGGCGCCGTTGCCGGGGATGGTATCAAGTTTTTGGCGCCGTTGCCGAGGATGGCGATCAAGTTTTTGGCGCCGTTGCCGGGGAAGGAATAACGTTTTTAAATTATTTATCAAAATTTTAAAAACTTTTTGTTTTGTAAATAATTGTGATTTTTTTTATTTTGATTAAAAAAAAACAAAAATAAATTAAATTTTTTTTTTGTTGTTTGTGAATAGTAAAATAAAAACAAAAATTTAATAAAAATTAAAATAATTTTTTTTTTCTCTCATAAAAAAATAAAAAAATAATAAATATATAATAATAAAATTGTTGTTCGTAAATAGTAAAAACAATAAATAAATAAAAATTAAAATAATTTCAAAAAAAAAAACAAAAAAAAAATTTCAAATTTCAAATTTAATAATAATAAAAAAAAGGAAAATAAAAAAAAATAAAAAAAATAAAAAAATAAAATAAAACTTACCGTTCAAGAATAGTAAAAAAAAGTAAAAATAAATAAAAAAATTAAAATTAAAAAATCAAAAAAATAAAAAATAAAATAAAATTTACCGTTCAAGAATAGTAAAAAAAGTAAAAATAAATAAAAAAATTAAAATTAAAAAAATTAAAAAATTTAAAAATTAAAAAATTAAAAAAAATTAAAAAAAAAACTGAAATAAATTTTAAATAAAAAATAAAATAAAATAAAATAAAATATAAAAATATAAAAAAATATAAAAAATATAAAAAAATATAAAAAAATATAAAAAAATATAAAAAAATATAAAAAAATATAAGAAAAATATAAAAATAAAAAAACTTTTTCAGTGTTTTTTAAATCTTAATTTTATTTTTTTTAAATAAAAAAAGGTAAAAAAAATTGAATTTTTTTTATTTTTTAATTTTATTTTAATTTATTTTATTTTATTTTATTTTCCCTTTTTTTTAATTTTATTTTATTCTATTTTATTTTATTTTATTTTATTATTTTATTTTATTATTTTTTTCTCTTAATTTTCATTTAACTTAATTAACTTAATTTTCATTTAACTTAATTAACTTAAGTTTTTACTAACTTAATTAACTTAGCTTTTTAATTAACTTAAATTTTTATTAACCTAATTAACTTAGCTTTTTAATTAACTTAGCTTTTTAATTAACTTACATTTTCATTAACTTAATTAACTTAGATTTTTACTTAACTTAACTTAATTAACTTAGAGTTTCATTAACTTAATTAACTTAAATTTTTACTTAACTTAACTTAATTAACTTAATTTTAATAGCATGAAAAGTAAAGATCTAAGGGAGTTCTGTCTAGGAGACTAGTTCTTGGAAGCCTTTGTGCCACTAGTCTTTCCTGGGAACGTTGTTCTGTCTAGGAGGATGGTTTTTAAGGAGCCTTTGCACCACCATTCTTTCCTGGGAGCACTCTTGGTTAATACTGATTATGTTATTTTAACTTAGATATTATACTTAAAAAAACCAAAAAAACAAAAAAAAAAACAAATCTGAAACTATCTCCAAAATTTTAAAAATTTTAATTACAAACTAAGGAGTTAGTTGTTTTGATTGATCTAGGTACAATTGTGTTTTGATGCCTTTAATTATTTGATTTGTACCTAAATATGGATGATCTGAAACTCACAAGCATGTCCCTAGTTTTAAGTACAGAAAAATTTGAAAATCAATAGGGCATGACTGAAAAAGTATAGGTAGACAATCTTGTCTTACCTATAGGTTTGATTGACTCAATGATGAGGGGACATTGAGTTTACTTAAAATGCAATCCCCAAGTTACGTCTTGCTAAGACGTTAAACTAAGCGCTGGATGGGAGGCAACCCATCATTTTAGGTAATTTTTTGTTATTTGTTTTATATACTTAATTTTATTGTTTATTTTAGTTTAATTATATGTGAATAATTTTTAAATTGTTAAAACTAAAAATATTTGTTGAGTTGTTAGAAGTTCACAGCAATCTGTGTGTATACACTTTCATGATGAATATGATGAATGCACCTGCATTTCTCCATTACTACTTACACATTCTCAAGAAATAGGTAATCTTTCTTCTCTTTTCTCTTTATCTTTAATTTACAGTTGTTACATTGAGGACAATGTAAGTTCTAGGTTGGGGGTGGTGAAAAGTTACCATGCTTAATTAGAAAAGAAAAAAAAAGATTTAACAATTTAAAAATTAAAAAAAAAAACAATTATTAATTTTTTCTTTTTTATGTTCACATCTTCATTTTTTGTGTTTGGTTTTTTTTTTTTGTGTGATTTAGTAATTTTGGAATTAAACAAAAAAAAAGTTCTCACAAAAATTTATCATTTCTTTAAATCAAATTTACGTAAATAGTTAAGTCTTTTGTACTGTTAGATTAATTTTTGAAAACATATCATGAAATATTATGTAATTATTTTTGATAATTAGTTAATTTTTGTCATAACTAGTATTTCTTGATAAGATGTAGAAATTATATTAAACCCAAAATCGGTATTTATGAATTTGTTTTAGTGGAGACTACCTTTGTGAGATATAATTTGAGCCTAATTTCCCTTATTCAGAGTGAAATATATATTTTTTCTACTCCAAACACATTTCTTATTTCTTCAAATTCTTAGATGATCTCTATAGGCATTAATATTGAATGTATGAATTTTTTCTCATCTTAATAGAGTATCGTATATTTTTTATTATTATTTTTGCTTAGATTAAATGATTTGAGTAGAAATTGATAGTATATGCTTTTATCTCATTCGTGCATGACTGTTACAAAAAAAAAAAGACATATCTGGGGTTACCTAAACCAAGATCAAACAAAAAAGCCACAAAATTAACCACTCACCAAAATCCTAAAAAAAAAAAAAGTACAATCTGTACATGGGTTGACTCTCTAAAAAAATGATATATATTGAAAAGTATCTTCAGAAAAAAATACAGAGATAAAGAATATATAGTATAATCTACATACTATGAGCCGCATTACACAAAAGCCAAAAAGCAAAAAAATGTACAATCTGTACATGGGTTGACTCTCTAAAAAATGATATATATTGAAAAATATCTTCAGAAAAATATAGAGAGAAAGAATATATAGTATAATCTACATACTATGACCCACATTGCCTACAAAGTTGTGAGTAAAGGCTAAATTACAAAAGAAAGATATAGGAAATAATTCCCTAAAAAGTCATTGCACTTTCTTCATTTGTAAAAGGCATATATCTTGAAATTTTTTCTTAATGAGTTTGATTTATGCATGAAAATAATTTTTATATATGATATCTTTATAATTTATACATTTGATTCCTTCCATGAGATCAACGTCAAAATAACACTTTGAGCCTTTCTTCTTTATACATATGCGAACATATTAGTTCATTTCTATACATCAACTCTTTCGCATATAAATTAGTATGAGTGTTTGAACCCATAGGATTCAAGTGTTTTGAGAGTATTGACTTGTGAGGAATAGAATCGGTTTAATTCGGATTTATGACACCGAAATTGGGTGAAATTAAATTGATACATTTTTGATATGAAATATGAAAATGATTTTCGACTAATTATTATAATAAATCATGATTGTTTAAAAAGATTAAAATAACTTATGCTTGAGATTTTAATTATGATCTTAAAGGAGATTAAAAAGTATGAGACATTTTTGTGATATGTTGTTTTCTTTTATTCTTAAACGTTAATTTTTGATTTTGTTGTAATTTTAGTTTTTAAGTTGATTGTTGTTATTATTTCTTTTAATTTTTACATTTAGTTCAATGTTTGTGGGTATCATTACTGAAAACCCTCACGAGACTCAAACTCGTCCACTAGGGCAACCTAGGGGTTTAAAGGCTTGTTGCATAGGCTAAATGCAACCGTGTCAATCTACGGAAGTGATTTAGGATAGTTTAATTTTTAGTTTTTATCGCTTCTCTTGCTAAGGGACTAGCAAGAAGCTAGTTGGGGGTTGTGATGAGTGCTCAAAAAGCACTAAAATAACCATGATTTTATGCACATTAATTGATTAATATATATATATATTTATATGTTTTATCATATATTTATATATGTTTGTCCTTTTCGGAATCACGGGTATTTTTATTGTTTTTCAGGTATTTTGGCTTAAAAACGTAACTTAAAGACTCAAAGAGGAATACTGGAAGCAATACATCACAAATATATTAATAAATAAATGGGGAAAGGTCAATAAATATGGAAAAGTTGGATAAAATGGGTCAAAAAGGTCAAAAAGGAGAAAATTGCGCCGCCACCGCCTACCGCCCGAGCCCCGCGTGGCCGCCCGCGACACGCCCCACGTCTGCGCGCATCGGCGCGCCCGATCCCAATTTCGCGTGCACCCGCGCGCATCGACCTGCTCCCGCGCGCGCGCGCGCGCGCCATCGGCCGCGCCTGGGCCTGCTCCGCGCGCGCCGATGCCCATTTCGCCCCATTTTTCACGTGCAGCCGCCCCATGATGTCATCAATGACCTCAGCATTTGCACTACGCGTTTTCACATTTTTTTAACATTCTTTCACTCATTTTTTCTCTCCATCCTCACCTATAAATACCCCCCTTCCCTTCACTTCAAAACACACCTTAAAAACACACTTCTCTCTTCTTTCTTTCTCTCTTTTCTTAGATTTTTAGGTTTTTTTAGTTTTTCTTAGTTTTTAGTTAATTTCTCTTAGTTTAGAGTTCTTCCCTTTTTGGGAAGAACTAGTTATGTTTTTGTAATATATTAGCTTTTGATTCAATAAATGGGAGTGCAAATTCCGCTTGGAGGTTTTCCAAAGAACGGAATAGCATCGAAGTTCTGTAAGGATTTTATTTTCTTTACGCTTATTTTTTATGCTTTATTCTTACATGTTATATTTAATTTTTCCGTGATTAAATTTAACTCTCATTGGTCGTTTATAAACATGATGTAATAATAACGTTGTTATGCTTGCGAAATATTAAATAGGTAAAAATCTCTAAAATGAATTGATTTTATTTTTATTCAAGATTTTATATTAAGAATGTTAGAGAGAAATATATTATTTTTCATTACAAACTTAAATCTGAAAATTAGATTTTAAGGTTTAGTTATCCGGTCTAATTTAGAGTAGTGCTCTTTTATTTATTGGTACAATCGCCCAGTAGTTAGAGTGAAGCTCTATTTCAAAAGTTTTTATAAGAATTATTATCTGAAAATGTATTGACAACATGTTTTCAGTAGTGGTTTTAAAACTTGAAAGTTAGTACTCGGATAACTAAATTCTTAGGCTTAATTTGGACACCTTGAATACAGATTAAACTGTCTAACCCCACCAAAGGTGGCATTTAAATGGTTCATTTTCAATCTCTTAGAAAAAGGAATTAATTTAATTAACCAAATTAGTTATCAACCCCACCCATAGGTGTTAATTGATTTGTTTAGTTAACAAAGAATATCTAACCCCACCAAAGGTGGTATTCATATAAAAAAGAGAGAATGAATAAATATCAATTCATATCTTTAATAACCTAAATAATATGAGCAAGCATAATTAACTTAATTATTATATCCATAAATACTCCACCATTATAAATGATAAAATTTGCATAAATGTTTATTGAATCTATGTTTATTTTTATGTAATTAGATTAAAAACACAAAACCCCAAAATATCGTGACAGGATGTTTAGGATTTAATTTCGTTTTTAAAAGTTTGAATAATAAATTAAAAACCACATACATTCCTTCCTTAGATCGACCTTGGGAGTATACTTATCATTTTCTACGAAATGATTCGTGCACTTGCGAGAGTTTTATAAATAGATAAAACCAAAGTAACGGGCAGGATCGGCGATGTCGGTTCTGCCCCTATCAAGTTTTTGGCGCCGTTGCCGGGGATGGTATCAAGTTTTTGGCACCGTTGCCGGGGATGGCGATCAGTGAGCTTTAAAAATATTATTATATACTATTGTATGTCTTGTGTAGTTCTCATGTAAAGATCACTAAACACAAATAAAGATGAAAAATTGAGATAATAGTAATGCATGTATGTGATTGATTATCTTTTTAATCATAGATGATTTACTTGAGCTAAATAAGATGTATAATATTGATGCATGTACACTAGTTAGTAGTTACATTGGTACTTATGGTCATATGAAATAGTAAGAAAAACAATATGTATACTAAGTAGTTTGTATGATGCATGTATGTTTTTAATTAAGATCTTAATTATTAATTATACATGTAATAGGTACATGACCTAGCAAACTATGGTACCTCGCTACTATCTATCGAAGTAATGAAGATGAAGACCTGATGAGTATGGAGATCTATACCATAGAGAGACCTTGATATATATCAAGGTGATGAAGATCAAGACCTGATAAGTTTGGAGCTCTATACTATAGAGCATTATGGGTGACCAATTCAGGAGCCTAAAGTAATTTGTATATAATGATCTATTTATGTAAACGCTTATAGCAACCTAGGTAGTAAAAATTGTATTGTATGTCTTTTTATGTGTATTCTAGTTGCTTGTGTAAGATCTCCTAACCATGTAACCCATAAACCTATCTAAGTGCTATATATACCTCTTTAACGGGGAGAATACAAGATGTGTTCATTTACCAATATTTTCTACTCACTAAAAATCACTAGAATACGTAACACAAAATCCTCTCCAAAAAATACATATATAATTTTTTTATTATAGTGTATATTGAATAAAATTCTTGGCTACAACTTATAAGAAATATATGTAATTGTCATCCTTTTCCATGTATCGATGTGACATGTGAGCATGCCTTTTGTAAGAGTATCAAGACCTATTTGATTAATCATTCTTCTTCCTTAGAAAAAAGTATATTGCCCTTCTTGCTCAAAATTGCTTACTATTGGGGCTCTCAAGAAACTCGTGATCAGAATTACAATTACAATTAAATTTAAAGTAAAATCAATTGCTTATTTTATGATATTCATTAGTTATTAACATCTCAATTTACTTGAATACACTAGCAGTGGGTCATAATATTTCCAAAAATTTTGTTGGCCTTGATCTTTGGTTATTAGTAATTTGAAAAGAAACTAAAGTTATAAAATTGAATCTGTAAAAATTATAACATCTATGAGTGTAGGAAATTTTTCATGGACATAACGTTTGTGTTGTAAACTAGGTACTAGTCTAGTGATCGAGTCTCTTACACACAATCAATCATATGTCAGGATCTAGATAGCAACAATTAGGTAACATTCTAATTTCATATCACACCTAATATATTACTCATGTATACACTAGCACACACACAGAACAAACATCAATAGTCTTCCAATGCATAGGTTGATCGATCAAACTAGGATAGATTGATCGAGTCCTATTGAGTCTCTCTCAGGTTGTTTTTACATTTACTCAAGTGCTCGACTTTCAAGTAACTACAATCGTGTACAGTAGGGTCAAAATAATGTTAATACATCTCGACCAATAGAACGAGGGACTCAATAAAAAGAGTAATATTTAATGCCTTGAACACTTTTGTTAACTCAACTCTTGCATGAAATTACCTCACACCATTGTTTTAATGAAATACTTTAAAACCGTATAATGGTATAGTTGAGCTTTCCTTAATTATATAGGTTTAGGGCTTTAAATATTTTATAAATTAAAAACGTTGGCTCACTTCTTTTTCACCACACACAATATCGATTTTGGAGTCATTTCCTTCATCCTTTGTGTTTTATTTCTTTGCAGCTACTCTTCTCAGTTTCAAATCTAGGAAATCTTAATTGTGATCATTGCAAGATAAAAAAGTACCTATATTACTATTTCATAATATGTTGTGGAAGTCTTAGCTCCATGTCTACTGATCTATTTTTTGAATTAGGATAAGGATTTACTTGTTAAAATCTATCTAGATCACACACGGACATATATGGTTTTTGTGTGGATCCTATTTGCAAGTTGATCCATTAACGTGTCTTATTTTTAAGGAGCTAATCATAATATTGGTTAGAATCCGCTCACACTAATCTGATTATGAAAAATATAGTAGGTACGGTTATAGTACCATGGGCTTTATCCATGTAAGACTGATGGTTTTGCTCTTAGCTCATTGTTATGACCAATGTTATTTCTACTTAAAAAATCCTATATGTTATTTTCTTTAATTTTTCTTTTGTAGTTATCTCGCAATTTCATATCAAACCATTATTCACCCCTAGGCTTGATTGGTCTATTTGTGAACTTTCAATTAGTATCAGAGCCTAAAAAATGGACTAAATGAAAGAATATGGGTCATTTATAAGACCACTACTCTTTGATGGGTATAATTACCATTATTGAAAGGCTCGTATACAAGCCTATCTCAAACAAGATGAAAAACTTTGAGATGTTATTAATGATGGTTGGGAACCACCTTCGGTAAGTAAATATGGTATAACAACCATAAAAGAAAAGAAAAGAGTGGACCACTAAAGAAAGAACCTCTTGTGGATCAAACCAAAAAAATTTAATACATTATTTTCTATAGACGTTGCATCTCCGATTGTGAGACTACCAATGGTGGATGTTTATAAAAAGGGGATGTTTATAAAGCTTAGATTTTCCACCTCGCCAAGGGTGGTGGTAACGGGATGGCTAGGTGGTAAGAAGTTGCATTTTTTTTGTTCCAAAAATTGCCAAGTACTTTTCATAAATACCCATACCTAAAA
This sequence comes from Hippophae gyantsensis, assembly GCA_030763125.1. Classification (NCBI taxonomy): domain Eukaryota; kingdom Viridiplantae; phylum Streptophyta; class Magnoliopsida; order Rosales; family Elaeagnaceae; genus Hippophae; species Hippophae gyantsensis. The sequence goes on from CM061036.1 coordinate 15,820,191, forward strand.
GAACCTTAAACACAAGTGAAAATGTCGACTCACATCTATGCTTGCTCGTTGTAAACAAACATTCTACCTAGCATGCACACTACAAAAATCAACCCAGTAATGTGTGTAAACATGCTTGCATACAAAATGCTCATAATTATATGTGTGTTTATTAACCAACCTTACATAGAGGATGATAGAACATTGAGTAAAAAAAAAAACACTATGTTTTCATATGGGAAGCCAACATACAGACATGAGTACAATAGGGCTTACAAGTCTCATCTCATATATCAAGAACATAAAAATCAGTATGGAATAACATCTCATTGACTTGTACCGACACATCCTCAAAGATACCCTTTGGATATGCATTGAACTTATTAGCTAACTGTGTAATAATACCACTATTAATGAGGTGATCAATGTTAAGTGAAGTTTATATGGAACATGGTATAACATTAATGCATTCCCATATATCTAACATGGTTCTCTTAATCTTAGTGGTTGCTATAGTTCATAGAATAGTAAAACTATCAAGCTCCTTACACTATTGAGGAAATTGTTTTTGTAATATAGCCAAGACATTCTCTTCTAAACTAACTACCTCATTACCATTTTCCTAGAGTTTTGTAGTTGAAAGTTCTTTAAGGAACTTATCATACCTTGGTACTTGTTTTATAACATCCAATAAAAACATATTGACTTGCACTTTGGGAAAGGATTTCAAAATCCCTTATTTATGCTCCTCTTTCTTTAACTTAGCAAACCTACGAGGAAAAGGTAACATTGAAACATCAGTAAACATATGGGGTTTAGGAATTACTTGTGGTGATGCATTGTTTATTGGTAGAGTATTTGCTACCTTTTCTAACTCTTCTTATGTTGGGCATTTTTTATAGTTTGTCTTTTTGTATCTTTAAGGAGCTCTTCTAATTTCCTTACACATTTTAGAGTGATGATTGAATTGGTATTTTCCCATAGATTTACCAAATTTTGAGAAGAAAGTTTACCAGATGCTTGAGCATCCAACCTTCTAATAGTTATGGCCAGTTGGCCTACTTGATTTTCCATATTCCTAACTATAGTTTATATGTCTGTGATAGATTGATCATTTTTCTCATGAAAGTTTAGGTTTCCTACATATATTTAGTAGTGTTATTAACCAAATTATTCACCAAGTATTCCATAGTCTTACCTTGATAATGTTGTTGTTGTTGCTGAGGTCTTGGCTAGTATTATTGTTATGGCCTAGGATTAGGGAATCTAGATGGGTTGTAAGGAGCACATGTTTGATTACTACCTACATATCCAAAATTTGAACTATCCCTCCATGAAGAGCTTTATGTAATACTATAAGGATCATACCTAGACCTGTATCCCAGAAAGTAGTGGATTGTTCTTCTTGAAGAGTGGGACACTCATCAATAGCATGATCCACTATAAAGCATATTTAACATGCTTTTACCTACCATATAGCTGGTTGTTGTACCAAAGTAGTTAGATTATATATTTTTTGTTCAAGGTTAGAGTAAGAGTTTACCTCTTTTACTTCAACTTGGGTATCAATTTGGGTGCCAAATTGTTGAGAATTGGCATATATGGTTACAATAAAGGTGCGTGCTTTGGTGTTTTTATTTACCAATACCACACCAGTTATAACATCTATTATTTTTCTCTTTATGGCTGCAAACCCTTCACAAAAGTACCGGAACAAAATTTTGTGACATATTTTATGTTGTGGGGAACTAGCACAAAATAAGTTGAACCTTTCTCAATATGCATATAAGTGTTTATCCATTGGATTGCATAATTTCACAAAAATATTTCCTTATTATGGTGCCTCTGGAATCCATGTAATACCTTTCAAGAAGCTACTTATTCATCTCATTCCATATGGTAATGGGTTAAAGGGTATATAATATAGCCATTCCTTAGCTCCATCATCCAAAGAGAAGGTAAAGCTCTAAGTTTGATATGTTCTCTAGTAATCCCAAATGATTTCATATTGAAGAAAACTATATGGAATTCCTTTAAGTACTTGTTTGGGTCCTCTCTAGCTAATCCCTTAAAAATATGTAACAATTGAATCAGCTCATACTTAAGTTCAAAATGTACCTCCCAATTGGGATATACTATGCATAATGGTTGTTGTTTCAAGTTAGGTGTTGCTAATTCCTTTAATGTTGGATCAATAATTGCCATGCTCCCTTGTTTAGTTTTTGAGGCGATCTAAAAGTGGATTGTAGTTGTATTTTCTTACAATCAATCTAGTGATCCTTTTGATTTCAAGTTGTAAGAATGTCTTTGCTGCATTCAATAGTTTTCTCAAAATTGAGAACTTAGAAAAATTAGTAAACTAAAACAGAAAATTAAAAAATAAAAAGAAATAAAGTAAAAAATAAAACTAATAATTATTGGAAAAATTGCAAAGTTAATCTCTGACAATGAAGCCAAGAAACTTGACATGATTTAGAATATGCAAATATACGTGATTCTGCACAAGTGATTAGTAAATTTAAGAACTATGTTTTTTATCCCCATGAGGATCGGTGACAATTTCTACTACTATGTATTAGTTTGGTGGTGAGTAAGTTAAAGTTAGCAAATATGGGTTTTGAATTATTTTTTAGAAAAACAACATAAAATAGCATAGTAAGTTACAAAAGGATTACAAAAGATATATGATCATGAGACTATCATCACTACTAGCATACAATTTCATTAACTATATCACAAATGTAAATTAATTTTTAAGTTCTTAATTCCTTTTATAGTTTAAAGCCATTATTGAGTTTTTACCTTTAGTTTTAGAAGTCTAGACCCACTTTAGACTTCCCACCTTCTTATACATCATAATTTATTTAGAATGCCATCAAAAATCAACCTAAATCTTGAACAACTTAGCAAAAACCATGCTAGATTTAATTCATTTTATTGCATTAAAATCTAAAATAGTGATAACTAAACTAAGCATGATTAGAACAATTGTTTAACCTTTAGCAAAGGTATTCAATTCTACTTGTGATAGCAACCACAAGGTAACACTTTAAATAAGAATATTAATGATTACATACTAACATCTTAGACTAGATATAAAATTATTCATGTAACAAACTAGTTAATCAAATATTTCATAACATGCATAGTCATGTTATTTAAACATAGAAATGAACACAATAATAATCAAAAATTAAAATCAAAATTGTTCCTAACATTGATTTTATTAAATTATAGTCTAGGGCTTAAAATTTCCTATAATCACATTAAAGGTTTAGCTAGACATGGATTTCAATGGAATCAACAGTATAATCATGGAAACTAAGTAAAGAAGAAATAATAAGATAATCTAAGGAATTGTAGATGATGAAGTCAAAATGACCCCACTCTCCAATAGTCAATCCTCTTTATCAATCTCCTTCAAAAGTTTGCCTTATATGTGCTTTGATCTCTTTGTTCATTGTAGCAATTGTGTATGGTTAATCATTCCTTTAGCTACCTATATCGTGTATTTTCAATCTTGATTTGACTAGGATTTATTAGGATTAACCCATTGGATAGGATTAGAAATTAATGCTAAACATTATTAAATTTGCACACTGATTGGACTGCTCAACCAATCGAGAACTTTGGTCTATCAATCGACAAATTGTGATCTCCAACCTGAGAGCACTCGAGTGAAGCTTGATCGATCTACCTATATCTAAATTTGATCAATACACTTAATAATTGATTGATTAGCCTTTCTCATTCTTACCATACACCCTCAATCGATCTTGAGCGAAGCTAAATATCTACTACTTTGTTCAATTTTCAACCTAAGGGTGTTCAATGGAGTCCTTGTTTCAGCTTTTAACACATTATTTTTTACTCTTTTCCTCAATTTTATCCTAATCACCTATATAACAAAAAATAAACACATAAAATGCATAGGTAATACTAATTCATAGTAAATATGTATGAATAGATGTACAACTCTATGCATAAATGACACCAATCACCCTCTATGAAATTACCTCACACCTATATTTTAATTAAGTATTTTAAAGCCTCATAAGGGTATAGTTAACCTTTCCTTAGTAATATAGGTTTAGGACCTCAAATTTTATAAATTCATACCTTTGGCTCTATTTGATCCTAATCATGTGTATCACAAAAAATAAACACATACAATGCATAGTGAACAATAGTTCATTGTAAGTATGTGGGAATAGATGTATAACTCTATCCATAAATGACACCAATCACCCTACATGAAATTACCTTGTACCCCTATTTTAATTAAGTAGTTTAAAACCTCATAAGGGTATGGTTAACCTTTCTTTAGTAATCTAGGTTTAGGACCTCAAATTTTTATAAATTCTTACCTTTGGCTCACATACTTTTCACCACACATTATGTCAATTTTGGAGAGCCATTACCTTCATCCTCAGTGCTTTATTGCTTTGCAACTACTCTCGTCAGTTTTCAGATACACATAACCTTAATTGTGAGTATTGCTAGATAAATCATTACCTATATTATTGTTTCATGATCTATTCTAGAAGTATTATTTCCATGTCTATTGATCTTTTCTTAACAAGGATTAGAATTTACTTACATTTGAAATTCATCTAGAACACATATGTGCACTTATGGATTTTTTATTGAACCTTTTTGCATGTTGATATATTAACGTGTTTGATTCGTGAGAATCTAATTGGAAAGTTAGTTAGAATCCCCTAATGCTAATCTTGGAGAGAGTGTAACATAGAGTAGATACTCATAAGTAAGGTACAATTGGCCTTTAAACATGTAAGGGTAGTATATGACCAATTTGTACTTAAACATTGAAATTTTCAAGTGGATAATTAAATGATTCGATGAACCAATGTTTTCTCTCTTAGATCATTGTTATGACCTAGGTTTTTGCACCTAAAAATCCTCTATGTTGTTTCTTTACTTTTACTTTTACTTTTATAGTTATCTCGTGATTGCATGTATGGTCTCTATGTTTTGGAATCGATTTAAAAAGGGTTAAGTTAAAAAAAAAACATATTCACCCTCTTCTAGGCTTGGTTTGTCTATTTATAAACTTTCAAAAAATTTGGAACAATGGATTTTATTCATGTTAATACAACTACAATAATGTTGCCTTTATTTTTTTTTTTTTTGAATAAAACATATACAATTTCATACATCCATGAGAAGCTAGCAAGGATCTTCCACTACATCCTTTATACAATGTTAGAAGAAAATAGCCTATCTTCCATAAATCAACTGATGATCATATGTTAAGGAAATATACATCATTGAAATCATCTATTACAAAATAAATATTAATAATATTGTGGATGTTAATTTTTATCAACACCAAGTAGGATTGTCCTTTATAGATCTATAAGATAAACAAATCATGGGGACCTCGAACCACCATGTGGGAATGGTCTTTGGCCATCTGATGCTTAATTCAATAATAATATTATGAAGTCTAAAGGAGATCTATGGTCTCGCCCTGTGATTATGAGGAAATAGAGTGTTTGGCTATGGTTCCCTATTATGTAATTAAACTTTTTAAACTAATTGTGATTTTGCACATATATGAGTATATATAGGGAAAGAATTAACTTGATGGCTATCCCTTGCCAAAATAGGATTGAATTTTTATATCATTGTAGACATCTTTACTTAATTATCTCTTTAGGTTAATTAAGTGATCATTAGTAGGCCTTTATCTTTTTAGGGTAATTATCTCGCATTGAGACTTATCTAATTAGTCAACGCTTATTGGGCTTGGCCCATAAGGCTTTTTGCTTGCCTCGTTGGATGAAAAAAATTATTCCCAAAATCATCCCTTGACTTTTTGGCCCTCAAACGAGAATATCTTATTGTAATTTCCTATCAATAACTAAGTTTATGACCCTTTTCAATCACACTAGCTGCACTAGGCTCCCTCCATTGTGTTTTTTTACCTACTCAAATGAGGGACTTTGTGCCATGTTTGGCAGTAAAGAATCTAAGGAGAAGGAAGATATTGAGTGGTGATACAACTTAGGACGTTACTAGGTGTAGATACTAGCATCATGTAGTTTTTTCTTTCAGTTTTAGCTTAGTTTGGACTTTATGTACCCCACCACGAAAATGTATACACTTAGTGGTTTTACTTCTATTCTCAAACTTAAATTTTTGTGAAGATTATCAAGACATGACTATGCCAGTATTATTTCATTGGCTCTTATGTTCCTTTCTAAACTTTACATTTTACTTGTACTTTATCTTCTACTCGTACTTGCAACATTACTTTTTAAGATAATCGTTGTCTCATCATTTATGATACAGGGGACCTTTGAGTTGATATGCAAATGAATGAGTATATACTAGCCTAGAAAGGAGTGTAGATCCTGGATCTAAAGTTTATAGAGGGTGTAGTATGATTTCTTGAATACTGCTCAGGCTCAAATGGCTAGTCACGTACCCTTCAAGTTACTTCCCTAGATAGTTATGTTCTAGTCATTTAGCTATACTTCTGGCCAGTCATACTCCTAATTGGTCATAATTCTTAGTTTTTTTAAGCTACATCTAGTTTTGGTTTATTTGGGTGGATAATGATTTGATCTCTAGCCTATGCATTCATTAGGTTTAACGATCAATTGTTTGAAATTTGGGTGAGTTTTGACTTATGTACCCATGGTCTTAATTTTTTTTAGGCCTTACCATGTTGGCTTGAAATATTTCAATGTTAGGGGTGAATTGTTGGTCCAAGTTTTGCTTGGTTAAGCCCCTTGGTCTATCAGCCCTACTTGGTATACTTGAATTTGTTCAAGTAGTCTACGCATAAGATAGTTTTCAACTTAGGGAAAGTTTGATCACCACTTTGTTTGAGATCTACAGTCTCGTTGTCAAAGAAATGATACAAATCCAACTTTGCATTCTTGATGTAGTGCTAGAACTTAAGGTCGTTCCTGGAAATATGGAAATGTTTTTTTGAGCCATTACTTCCTTTTAGGGTCTATGGAAAACTAGAGGGTTAAAAGAACCTTGTTAATCTATTCTCCACATTAGTTATAGTCTATATTGGATAGCCTATGGTTAGGATGCATCCAATTTGTAATGTAATGCATCTAGATTATATAGACTATTCGATGGTCTGGGCTTGAAAGTATATAGCTTACTTGTCGAAATGCATTTTATTCATTACCTTAGTAGGGGTGCATGCCCTAACAAAGTACTAAGGATTTTATTGTGGTCAATCCTAGGGTGGTATAGCTCTCTACTCATGGCTCCTTTCAAGGTCTATTGCCCATTAAGAGACGATTATACCAACTTAAGCTATTTTCTACATTAGTTGTAGTTTGGACTATATGGCTTATAATTAGGATGAATGCTTGTTATAGCTTAATATGCCTAGCTTTTATCAACCATTCAGTGGTCTAGGCCCTCAAGAACATAGTCCACCAATTATAATACTTCTTAATTACTACCTTAGCAAGGGTGCATACCCTAGCAAGGCACTAAGGAGTTAATTATGCTCAGTCCCAGGGTGGTAGAGCTCTGAAACAATAGAACCTTTTCAAGGTCTATGGTCAATTAAGAAGCGATTAGACCAAGTTAACTTATTATTAATGTTAGTTTTAGTTTAGACTACAAATTCTACGATTAGGGTACAAAATTAAGTATTATTTATTTTACTTAGATACACTTTGTATGGAAGAATGTTTACACACTATAGTGTTAGTTTTTATAGAGTCCAAGCTAGGTTAAGTGTTGTGGTTTTCGACGATCGAGTGTATAAGCAAGCCAACATAGTGTTATTTCATTTTGGGTGCAAGTATTTATGAAAATCAAATAACAATTTTTGGAAATGGAAAATGAGATTTTTTGGCACCTTGGCTCACCCTTTGCCTCCACCCTTAGCAAGGTGGTTAGTTGATGACTTTGTGAAAGTAAAGTCATTAGCGCATTTCTTTACTTAATATTTATTTATTTTATTCAATAAATAATATTTTTTTGACCAAAAATATTAAAATATAAACTTTTTAGTAAAAAGGGATGAAAATATAATTTTTAGATTTTTTCTAGATTTTTCATGAATTTTAAACGTAAAACCAATCAGGAGCTACCACGTGGCTTGTGTTAGTTTGTAAAAAATGCAATCATGTGTCATGTTATAGAGTAAGGTGAAATGTAATGCACCCTATACATAAATAAAACAGAGAAAAAGAGAAAGAAAAAGCAAAACTCACAACACAATTGTCCCTCTAAAGAAAAAAGAAAATAGAATTTAAAATAAGTTTGAGAGTGTTGTGAAGTTACAAAAAAAAAAAGAGATGTGGAATACAAGAATATGAAAGGAATAGTAAAAGAGGGTGCATTGAAATATCAAGTAAAAACTCATTTGTAGTTAAAAAGTGCATGATGAAAAAAGAGGCTAAGGTATGGAAAGAGCCTAAGTGTCTTCATTTATCAACCCCCCATCTAAGCCTTAATTACGACCATGTAAATTCCTTATTAATCTTGAGCTAAGTTCATATTTATATTAGTAGAGAGAGATGTGAAAAATAGACTTATGAGACTTGTTCTAAGATTTAATTGATTAGTATGCTCATATAGGTTGATTTCATGAATGCATTCGATGATATCATGTGCAGCACACACACATGAATCAATTTGTCAAAAACCTTGCATATCTTTGTATTGATGGAATGTTGATTGATGAATATGTGAACCTCATGATTATAGGCTCGTACGACTTTTGAGAAGGATAGTTTTCTTGAAATATGCATGTACTAATAGAAGTATATTTATGAATATACTAAGTTATTTTATTTAGTTATACTTGGCTAGCGTGGTGGCTAACGAGGTGGAAAAAATACCCTTTCTCTTGTTTTATCATGCAAAATATATGTAGCATAGCTCTGTCAAATTGACATCTCTATTTTTTACTTTTGGATCACTAATTCCTTATGTGTTGTTCAGTATTAATGATTTATGCCTATATGAGCCGTGTGTTTATGGGTAATTGACTATCATGCAATTGTTCCTACATATGAGAATCTTCAGCTGGTATCAGAGGGGGTAAACCTTATTTAGTCTTAATCATTTGGATGCTCAATCCTATAATTGTATCTTTACATGCACATACCTTGTATATGTATACCCTTTACCTCCAGTGGAGTTGGTTATTGTGGTTTTATAAGGTTGTTTATCTCTGTGAACTTTTGTTGTTTGCATGTTCCCTATTATCTTAATCATGCATATCTCTTTCTCACTACTTCTTGTCATGCACAATATGTTAATTTTCATATTTGTTGCTATGCCTAATTATTCGATCCTTTACAAGCTTTCTTCATGGCTATTTGCTTTTAACATGCTCTTTATATGTGTTTTCATCCCTTACTACTTGCTTCTTTTGCTATCGTTGTTTGTGTAAGCATCATGTCACATGTGTTCATTATGTAGTATCAATTATAGGATCTTTCTTCTTACAGTCTTGTCTTTCATATGCCATGTCATGTTCATTGCATGACTTATGTACTAATAGATTGTTCTTTCTTGTACCTAGTATGTTGAGTGTTGTTTCATTGTTTGTCTCATGTTGATTATTACTCTTCCTTTGCCATCTCTACTTTTTCTTGAGCTTTAGAAGTCATTTTGGAGAAAACTAGGTGTGTTACAAGCTTGTGTACATGATTGTTTCATTTCTCTTCTCTATATTGTGCTTGTTTGGATATAGATTATTTACCTATCTTTAGGACTCTTGACGTACAAGTATTGTTATGTCTAGATTTGTGTGTTCAGTTGACATTCCTAGTGTTTGGGGTGTTCTCCCTGTCTAAACATGTCTCTTGTTTATGTGTTAGAACTTGAGCCTTTCTCACATTCTTAGATGTTTTAACAACATCCCTTGTTTCTTCTCTCTTTCTAGGGTATTTCTTGTGTTGCAAACTAGTTAGTCAATCTCATTCCTTCTTTTGACTAGCGATGATATGAGTGTTACAGATGATCTTTGATGCAGACCCTTTAGGCAAATAACCTAGGAACCTATGGACTCAAAGGAATAGAAACGATTGATGAAGATGATCAGAGTAGAACCCTAAGAAAACAAAGTCCTTAAAACCCAATTCTTAAGACACCACAAAATGATGATCATTCCCTTTGATAAGTCGGATTCAAGTATTTAATCAAGAACACAAGAAGGCAAAGCAAGAAGTTTTTTGAAATTTTCTTTTCATTAATGAATATTCGTTCTTACCTCCAAATTGCATTGCTTTCTTCTTTATAAGTAAGAAATCCTAAAAGAAAAAACTCTAGAAGGAAGGGCCAAATAACCTATTATTTAGTTATGGATTGGACTTAATCCAACCTTCAAAAATAAAAGACTAAAATACTTAAAATAAAAATCCCACAATTAACTAAAACAAAAGGTTGTTAAACATAAAAGCTCATAATTAGCTAAAACAAAAATACTACTTCCTAAATCAACCTTTTCTCCCAACTTGATCTTCCAAATCTATTCCTTACATAAAAAGGTAATAGACCATCCTTGGTGAAGCTTTAGAATCTTTGAATTTAGTTTTTGATTCTTCTAGCACAACCTTTTTGTATTCAACATCCATGATCAAACCTTACGAAGCTTCCTTTATCCTCTTAGTTTTAGCCCTAGTCATTGGACTGCCAACTCCTTACAAAGGATCTTGAAAATATTTGGAAACATCAACTTGATCAACACCTTGATCTCCATTATTCCCCTCCTCTTCGAAAATATTTTTCCTCGAATCTTAGCTTTGTAAGCAGGTCAATTTGGTATTGCAGATTAAAATATGAAGTCTATTTGATGCTTCATACCTCGCAAAAGATGTAATCCATGAGGAATCTCTTCAAGAAGTTGATCCTTAAAGTCCTGCAGTAAATATACAATGAAACTTGGCAAAGATGATTTAAGATCGTTAGTAGAAAGATAAACATCCTTGTACATAAATACAAAAACTTGTTGCCTCGCCATCATTGCACTCTTAATCTCATGTTTTTTAGCAATTACACTCATTCTTTTATTTTTCTCTCCTTGCTCACTTTTCTCTCCTTTTTGCTCACATTTCTCTCCATTGTGCTCACTTTCTTCTCTTTTTTGCACACGTTTCCCTCCATTATGCTCAATTTTCTCTCCATTTTTCTCATTTTTCTCTCCATTTTTCTCTCGCTACCTCAATTACTCTCTTTTTATTTTGCTCTTGCTCATTCTTTTATTTTTCCCACATCTAGAACTCTCCTGTTATCCTAATTTGGTCCTCATAAGCTTGCAAAGGTTTGAGAGGAGCTAATACCACTTTTCCATTATCCATTTCAAAATAATAGCAATTTTTGTACCTATCATACGACACCTTCCTATCAGACTACCATGGTTGGCCTAGCATTATATGACCAGCATACATCGATGCCACATCATAAAGAACCTTATCTTCATATTTTTCAATTGAAAACGTAACCCAAACTTGTTTGTTAACCTCCATTTCTCCACAATAACTCAACCTTGGTAGCTTGTACAGTTTGGGATGCTCCAACCACTTCAAACTTAACTTTTCTACCAATTAGGTACTAGCAAAATTGGTACAGCTCGCATTATCAATAATTAATGCGCAAACTTTATCCTTCACATGGCATCTTGTGTGGAAAATATGATCATAGTGCTTGTCATCTTCTTCATCATTAGGAGATATATTCAGGACTCTCCTTGTGACAAGTGAATCAATATGCATAGGTTCTTCCACTTCAACATTAGAACCATCCTTCACTAGTGGTATTTGATGAGTGCCCAAAAAGCACTAAAATAACCATGATTTTATGTACATTAATTGATTAAAAATACATATATTTATATGTTTTTATCATATATTTATATAAATTTGTCTTTTTCGGAATCACGGGTATTTTTATTGTTTTTCAGGTATTTTGGCTTAAAAACGCAATTTAAAGACTCAAAGAGGAATACTTGAAGCAATACATCACAAATATATTAATAAATAAGTGGGAAAAGGTCAACAAACATGGAAAAATTGGACAAAATGGATCGAAAAGGTCAAAAATGTCAAAAAGATCGAATCGCGCCCATTGCTACAGCCGCTTGTAGATCTGTTGACTACCGCCGCGCTCCCGCTGTATGGCTGCCCGTCCGCGCGCGCTCATCGCGCGTTGCGACACAAGGCTGACATACACCCGCCTTGTATGGCGCCAGCAAGGCCCTCGCGCGTAACGCCTTTTCGCCCCATTTTTCACGTGCAGCCGCCCGCAGGCGTCATGCGACGTCATTAATGACATCAATGAATTCAATACTGGCGTTTTACATTTTTAAATATTTTTTTAACATTTTTTACTCATTTTTCTCTCCATCCTCACCTATAAATACCCCCTTCCCTTCACTTCAAAACACACCTTCAAAACACACTTCTCTCTTCTTTCTTCTCATTTCTTAATTTTTGAGTTTTTCTTAGTTCTCTCTCTTAGTTTCTAAGCTTTTCTTTGTTTTTCTCTTAGTTTTTAGTTCAATTCTCTTAGGTTTAGAGTTCTTCTCTTTTTGAGAGGAACTTGTAATGTTTTGTAATAATTTAGATTTTTGATTCAATAAATGGGAGTGCAAATTCCGCTTAGGTTTTCGGCCTACGGGGAATAAGCGTCGAAGTTCTGTAAGGATTTTATTTTCTTTTCTGATTATTTTTATGCTTTATTCTTACATGTTATATTCAACTTGTCTGTGGTTAAATTTAACTATCTGTTGTTTAGTAAATATGATGTAATAATGACGTTGTTATGTGCGAAATATTAAATAGGTAAAAATCTCTAAAATAAATTGATTTTATTTTTATTCAAGATTTTATATTAAGAATGTTAGAGAAATATATTATTTTTCATTACAAACTTAAATCGAAAATTAGATTTTAAGGTTTAGTTATCGGTCTAATTTAGAGTAGTGCTCTTTTATTTGTTGGTACAATCCTTGGTAGTTAGGTGAAGCTATTTCAAAAGTTTTTATAAAATTATTATCTGAAAATGTATTGACAACATGTTTTCGGTAGTGGTTTAAAACTTGAAAGTTAGTACTCGGATAACTAAATTCTTAGGTTTAATTTGGACACCTTGAATAAAGTTTAAATCGTCTTAACCCCACCAAACGTGGCATTTAAATGGTTCATTTTCAATCTCTTAGAAAAAGGAATTAATTTAATTAATCAAATTAGTTATCAACCCCACCCATAGGTGTTAATTGATTTGTTTAGTTAACAAAGAATATCTAACCCCACCAAAGGTGGTATTCATATAAAAAAGAGAGAATAAATAAATATCAATTCATATCTTTAATAACCTAAATAATATGGGCAAGCATAATTAACTTAGTTATTATATCCATAAATACTCCGCTAATATAAATGATAAAAATTTGCATGAATATTTATTGAATCTGTATATATGTTTATTATTTATTGAATTTGTATATATGTTTATTAATTATTGAATTTGTATATATGTTTATTTATTTTATGTTATTAGATTAGGAACACAAAAAACCAAACTATCGTGAGGATGTTTAGGATTTAATTTCGTTTTTAAAAGTTTGAATAATAAATTAAAAACCATACATTCCTTCCTTAGATCGACCTTGGGAGTATACTTATCATTTTCTACGAAATGATTCGCACTTGAGAGTTTTATAAATAGATAAAACCAAAGTAGCAATGAGGATCAGCGATGTCAGTTCTGCACTATCAAGTTTTTGGCGCCATTGGATTCTTGAAGAATAGCGTTTTTAAATTATTTATCAAAATTTTAAAAACTTTTTGTGTTGTAAATAATTGTGATTTTTTTATTTTTTTTTATTTTTTTTATTAAAAAATTAAAAAAAAAAATAAAAAAATTTTGTTGTTTGTGAAAAAAAAAAAAAAAAAAAAAATTCAAATTTCAATTTCGTAATAAATAAAAAAAATAGCATGAATAATAAAATAATTTTGCATTTTGAAATTTGAAGTAAAAAAAAAAGTAAATAAATTTTAAATTAAATTAATAAATAAATAAGAATAAAAAAAATAAAATAAAATAAAATAAAATAAAATAAAATTAAAAAATAAAATAAATTAAAATAAAATAAAATAAATAAAATAAAAAATAATAAATAAAATAAAAAAATAAAATAAAAAATAAAATAAATAAATAAATAAATAAAATAAAAAAAAATAAATAAAAAATAAAAAAATAAAAAAATAAACAAAAAAAAAACAATTTTCAAATTTCAAATTTCAGAATAATAAAAAAAAACAATGAAAAAAAAAAGAAAATAAAACATTACGTTCAAAAATAGAAAAAAAAAAAGTAAAAATAAATAAAATTAAGATTTAAAAAAAATAAAAAATAAAAATAAATAAAAAAATAAAAATAAATAAAAAATAAATAAAAAAAAACAAAAAAATAAAAAAAAATAAAAAAAAAACAAAAAAACAAAAAAAAAATAAAAAAATAATAATAATATAAAAAGAAAAAAAATAATAATAATAGAAAAAAATAAAAAAAAATATAAATTTTTTTTTTCTTTTTTAGGGTTTAACTAGTTTTGTTTAGTGCTTTGTATTAAATACCATGTAATTTTCTCTAAATTTTTTATTTTGTTGACAGGAGTTTTAAATTTACGTTTACAATAGTCTATGCGTGGTAGGAGATCCTTAGGAAACCCTCTTACACCATATGTAAATAATTTTCATAAATTTAAACAAGTGTCAACAAAACTGGATTCCACCCATCAACCTGTTTTTGAGCCAAACATAGAACCAAGTCTTAATCCTTTACTAGAACCAAAAGAAATGGAGGAAAACCAACATGTTAGGAAACCACGATGAAGGAGTTTGCAAGACCCGGTGATTGTACGGCAAGCCGCTATCCAGGTTAAAGTGAGGTCGGAATTATGACCTTAAAAATATTCATTTTCTATACTTCCTTCCTTTTATGGGCTACCTAATGTAGATTCTCTCTCCTTTATGAGAGATTTCTATGCTACGGTCCAAACATTCCCCCTCGGTATTCTAAACGAGGATCAACTTAGGATGAGATGTTTTCCCTACACTTTAAAGGATAAGGCCAAAGCTTGGTTGATGTCACTTCCCCCAGGTTCTCTGATGACATGGGGTAATATTTACAATAAATTCATGGGAAAATTCTATTCCCACCAAAAAACATCAGAGTTGAGAGGAAAGATTGCTACTTTCTCTCAGATGGAAGGAGAACCATTCCATGAAGCTTGGGATAGGTTCAAAATGTTTCTCACTCAATGTCCCCATCATAGCTTTCCCCTGCAGTTGCGAACCAATTCTTTACGATGGACTTACACAACAATGTCGGGTTCATTGTCGACAACGCCGCGGGAGGAGCAATAGGAGAAAAAGGCGCCTCGAGAGGCATTGTATAACCTCTTTTGAGATCTTGGGTGCTAATTCCCAGCAAGAAAAGCTCCCGAGTGAGAAAAGTGGAGTTCATGAAATCGACTCCCGGTAATGAAGTTCAACAACAACTTGTTCAATCGACTAAGCAAGTTGCCATACCTTCTCGCTACACAAACCAACACCAATAATGAACAATATGGTTTGTATAGCAACGTAAGGAACAAAGTCTTGAAGCACATTGTCCATATCAAGGAGAAACAAGCGGACTCTGAACGAGGTTAATATGTCTTGGGAGCATATCAACCGAAAACCAAGGTTTGATCCCAATTCAAATACCTATAATCCAGGTGGAGAAGTCATCCAAATTTCTCCCGAGGCAAAACAACCCTCCTTTCACTCAAAGCTCAAACCGAGCTGAGGCCCACAATTCCACCCTTACCTATTCCAAGAAGCATTCCCAATAAACCAACCCTGGAGGACAACTTGAATTCTTTTATTCAAGTCTATAGGGATAACCAATCTAAAACCAATCAACGGTTGGACTCTGTGGAAGCTTCTATCAAAAAGGTGGAAGTTCAAGTTGAACAGTTAGTTGAACATTTGCAAAAGAGCAAAGACTAATTTGATACTTAAATGAATTCAATGAAGAGGAGACATTGAGTTTTTCATTCTGCAATCTCCAAGCAACGTCTTACTAGAAGACGATAAAATTTTAGTCCTATATGGGAGGTCACCCATTGTTGTATTTTCCTTTGTTTTTAGTTTTAGCGTGTAATAAAATTCAAATGAAATAAATTCGTTTGTTTTGAAAATTGTAGTCCATTAGTTAAAATTAAAATTAAAAAAAAAAAAAAAAAAAAAAAATTTAGGTTCCTTGCACCTTTTTGCTTTATCAAATTATAAATATTTCTTAGAGATATCTACTATTGTTTTTTTTAAGAGCAAAATGTTGATACACAATAGGAGGAGGATCATTTTCAACTACAAACAACGATGGCAAATCCTGAAGATAGGCGGAAAAAGATAAAAGACTATTCAATACCAATCATTGCCAATTTAACTTCCGTCATCCAATTAAAAAAGCTTGCAAGGAATTATGAATTGAAAAAGATTCATTATTCTTTGTTGCCTTCCTTTTACGGTATCCCTAATGAAGACACTTTGCACTTCATTCGAGAATTCTATGCTATTGTCCAAACCTTTCCACTACATTGCAATTAATGAAGATCAACTTAGGATGAGGTGTTTTCCTTACACCCTCAAAGATAAAGCTTGGTCTGGTTCATTACTCTACAAATCGGGTTCTCTTAAAACTTGGGAGGCGATCTATGAAATTTTTATGGGTAGGTTCTATTCCCATCAAAAGGCGGTGATCTAAGAACAAAGATAGCAACATTTTCTCAAATGTATGAAGAGCCCTTTCATGAAGCTTGGGAAAGATTCAAACTCCTTTTCATTCAATGTCAAAATCATAGCTTTCCATTACAACTACAAAACCAATTCTTTTATGATGGATTGACACTACAGAGTCAATACATGGTTGATAATGCTTCTTGGAGTCTTGTAGGAGAAAAGACCGCGAGGAAACCTATAATCTTTATGAAATTGGGTTCTAATTCCCAACAAAGAGGTGGTAGAAGGAAAGCAAGGGTCAATGAAGTTGGCTCTGATAATGAGATAACCTTGCAACTTGCTGAATTGACTAAACAAGTGCAATTCCTCACTACCCACCAAATTTCAAATCAAAAGGTATGTGAAGTGTGTTGTTCAATTGGGCATGGTACTCATAATTGTTCAAATACTAGTGATTCTAGTGTCGATGCCATAGAGGAAGTTCAATCTTTTCAAAGGTATCATCCAAACACCTATAATCACCCAACCTACACCCAATATCCAACACTAAGGTCAGATAACAACCACAGCACCCACCAATCCAAGCTTTTAAGCCAACCTTAGAAGATAGCTTGAATGCTTTTATTCAAGTTAAGTCGTGACAACCAATTGATGACTAATCAAAGGTTGAACACCCATGGAGGCTTTGGTAAAAAAGGATTGAATCTAAAGTTGGGCAACCGTGAACAAATGCAAAAGAAAGAACCAGGAAAAGTTGCCCGAGTCAACCGAACAAGCAAAGGATGTAAGAACCCAGTGGTAAAGGTACTGAATACCATTTACACAAATCTCTAACAATCTACCTTGTAGTTCGGAGTAACAAAGAAGGCGACATTCTAATCTACGCAAAAGAAAAGAAACAAGTGTTAAACTTAACAAGCCTTCTGAACTCATTGGGGGTCATCCGACACCCCCAAAATTCAAAAGACAATGTAACCACACCGGATGCAAGTACCTTTTCCCTTGGGTTAGAGAGTCCAAACAAGATAAGCAATTCAATGATCTTTTAATATGCTCTCTAAAGTAAATATCAATTTACCATTATTAGAAGTGATCATGAATGTGCCCTCATATGCCAAGTTTTTCAAAGAGTTGAACACTAAGAAAAGGAGGTATGAATTGAATGAGCAGTAGTAGTATCGTAAATTTCTAAGCGTACTTGACCTGAGCAAACTACCCCCTAAGTTGAAAGACCACCGAAGTTTTATTATAAACATAACTATGGGGGATAGGAAGGTTGCTAAAGCAATGTTTGATTTAGGTGCTAGTATAAATTTGATGCCCTACTCTATATTCTTACAACTCAATCTAGGGGATTTAAAACCCACGACTATGTCCCTTGACTTGCACAGATCTCTTAAATATCCGAGAGGAATAGTTGAGGATGTTTTGGTACGTAGACAAAGCCGATAATACCTGTTGACTTTGTGGTTACGGATATGCAAGAAAATCCGACATTGGACGAAAGCACACAATATTGCTTGGTAGACCATTTATGGCAACTACTAAAACTATTATTGATGTCGAGATGGAAATTTGACAATGTGATCTTAGGAGAAATTGTTCATTTTAAAGTTTTGATTCTTCACCTTTCCCTTCTATTGCGCCATCGATGAAATATTCGATGTTGATCCTGGATAATCTTGTCCAAAAACACCTTTTTTAAACCGAATGAAGACAAGCTTGAAGCAGTTCTTACACTTGAAAAGGTTTGAAGAAGATTTAGATGAAGAAATTAAGGGGTACCTTGAACAACTAGACAATAATGAAGTGATGACAAAATCTAGTACACTTTTTCTGAGTTCTTCATCTAGTAAAGAGGCCAATCCACACGAACTTGAACTCAAAGACTTGCAGCACTTAAAATATGTGTTTTTGGGAGAAGGGAAACTTATCGAGTGATAATTTCTTCAACCTTGACCAAACCACAAGAAAAGGAACTCATCAAAGTGCTTAAACAGTTTAAGAAATCTATAGGTTGGAGTATAGGGATATAAGAGGCATTAGTCCAACAATGTGTACGCACAAGATCAACTTGGAGGATGGTGCTAAGCACATGCGAGAGGCCCAAAGAAGACTAAACCCAAACATGCAAGAGGTAGTTAAAAAGGAAATTCTTAAATTATTAGAAGAAGGGATTATCTATCCTATTGCGGATAGTAAAGTGGGTTAGTCCGATGCATGTGGTACCAAAGAAATGCGGGATACTTGTTAAAAATGACAAAAGTGAATTAGTGCCCACTAGAATAATCCTTGGATGGAGAATGTGTATAGATTTTAGGAAACTAAATTTATATACGAAAAAGGATCACTTTCCTCTTCCATTCATTGATCAAATGTTGGAAAGATTAGTTTGAGCACAATTTTCTTGTTTTTTTGGACTGTCTGGATATTATCAAGTACCCATAGCACCGAGAAGATCGAGAAAAGACCACATTTACATGTCCTTTTGGGACATTTGCTTTCCTTGAGAATGCCATTTGGGTTATGCAATGCCCCGCCACTTTCCAGAGATGCATGATATCTATTTTCTTGGACATTGTGGAAAAATTTATTGAGATTTTCATGGACGATTTCTCTATCTTTGGGAACTCATTTGATGATTGCTTACATAAATTGACTTTGGTTTTAGAAAGATGCATTGAATGCAATCTCACCCTTAGTTGGGAGAAAAGTCATTTTATGGTTCAACAAGGGATAGTTTTAGGACATATAATTTCAAACAAGTATTGAAGTTGATAAGGCAAAAGTTGAATTGATATCCAAACTACCTCCCCACATCATACGTGAAGGGGATAAGAAGCTTCTTGGGACATGCAGGATTTTTACGATTTATTAAAGATTTCTCTAAAATAAGTCGTCCCTTATGTAACTTGCTATCCAAAGATGCTGAATTTGACTTCAACATGATAGTTGCCTTATTTCCTTTAATACCTTGAAAGATAAACTAACATCTACCCTGTTATTATGGCACCAAATGGTCTTTACCTTTTGGAAATAATGTGTGGCGCTTACGATTATGCAATAGGAAGCGATCACGGGACAAAGAGTGGATAAGCATTTGCATGTCATCTCTTATGCTAGCAAAACACTCAATGATGCCCAAATGAATTATACCACCACCGAAAAGGAATTCTTGGCGATAGTATTCTCTTTAGACAAATTTCGGTCTTATTTAGTAGGATCTAAAGTGATTGTGCATTCGATCATCTTGCTTTAAGATACCTATTAAGTAAACCAAATGCCAAACCAAGATTAATCGAGGTGGGTCTTACTCTTACAAGAATTTGACCTAGAAATCAAGGATAAGAAAGGCGGTGAAAACTTAGTAGGCCGACCATTTGTCTAGGTTGATTCTCGATTTCAATTCTCTTAAAGATGAGAGTAATGAAGATATAGTTGAAACCTTTCTGATGAAGCAGTTATTTTTCATAAAATTAGAACCCATGGTATGCTGATATTGTAAACTATCTTGCCACTTTGGTGTTTTGCGACCTAACACTTCATATCGGGACAAGAAAAGGTTTTTAAAACTATTAAGGACTATTTCTGGGATGACCCTTATTTATATAAGATTGGTCAAGATCAAGTCATCCGGAGATGTGTACCTGAAGAAGAACATAAGAGCATTCTGACTTTTTGTCATGAACTTCATTGTAGGGGTCATTTTGGAGGTGAAGACAGCCCGTAAGATATTACAGTCTGGATTCTTTTGGCCCACTCTTTTTAAAGATGCTCATATGTTTTGTGCACAATGTGATAGATGTCAAAGAACAGGAAACATAAGCAAAAGAGATGAAATGCCTTTGACATCTAATTTAGTTGTTGAACTCTTTTGATGTATGGGGATTGACTTTATGGGTCCTTTTCCCCATCTAATGGTTTTCAATACATTTTGGTTCTTGTGGATTATGTGTCCAAGTGGGTGAAGCTATCCCAAAACCAATGATGCTAATGTTGTTGTGAAATTCTTGAAAGATTTCATATTGATGAGTTCGGAGCAGCACAGAGCTATAATAAGTGATGGAGGTAGCCATTTTTGTAACAAACTCTTTGATGGAGTACTAAACAAGTACAACATCACACATAAAATAGCTTCTCCATATCATCCTCAAACTTAGGTTTAGTGGAAGTAAGTAATAGGCAAATTAAGGGAATATTGGACGCACTGCGTCCTTCAAGGGAAGGATTGGGCATTTAAGTTAAATGATGCCTTATGGGCATACCGCACCGCTTACAAAACACCTATTGGGATGAGCCCTTACCAAGGTTAATCTTTGGGAAAGCGTGCCACCTTCGATTGAACTTGAACACAGGCTTCTTGGGCAATTAAAGAACTAAACATGGATTTAGATAAAGCGGTGAAAACGATTACTCGAACGTGAGTTGGAAGAAATTAGGAATGAAGCTTATGAGAATGCTAAATTATACAAAGAAGCGTACTAAGCGCTATCATGACAAGAGGCTAGTTCCTAAAACTTTTCACCCTGGAATGAAAGTTCTTTTATTTAACTCGTTTGAGATTGTTTCCGGGAAAGCCGAGATCAAGATGGGATGGACCATTCAAAATAGTTCGATGTATCCCGAACATGGAGTGGTAGAACTATTGGACTCCAAGACACAAAAAACGTTCAAAGTTAATGGCCATCGTGTCAAGCCTTATTTAGAAGAACCAAACAACATTGCTGAAATGGATTGCATTTGGCTGAGTAACCCTTAGCACCAAAAAGATACGTCTTGCTAAGACGTTAAACTAAGCGCTGGATGGGAGGCAACCCATCATTTCAGCAAAAAAAAAAAAAAAAAAAAATTGTTATTTGTTTTATTTACTTAATTTTATTGTTTATTTTAGTTTACTTATATGTGAATAATTTTTAAAATTGTTAAAACTAAAAATATTTGTTGAGATGTTAGAAGCTCACAACACGTACGTCTTGCTTTAATGATGAATATGATGGATGCACCTGCATTTCTTCATTACTACTTACACATTCTCAAGAAATAGGTAATCTTTCTCCTCTTTTCTCTTTATCTTTAATTTGCAGTTGCTACATTGAGGACAATGTAAGTTCTAGGTTGGGAGTGGTGAAAAGTTACCATGCTTAAAAAAAATAATAAATAAATAAAAAAATTCACAAAAATTTATCATTTCTTTAAGTCAAATTTAAGTAAATAGTTAAGTCTTTGGTACTGTTAGATTAATTTTTGAAAACATATCATGAAATATTTTTGTAATTATTTTTGATAATTAGTTAGTTTTTGTCATAACTAGTATTTCTTGATAAAATGTGGAAATTATATTAAACCCAAAATCGGTGTTTATGAATTTGTTTTAGTGGAGACTACCTTTGTGAGATATAATTTGAGCCTAATTTCCTTTATTCAGAGTGAAATATATATTTTTTCTACTCCAAACACATTTCTTATTTCTTCAAATTCTTAGATGATCTCTATAGGCATTAATATTGAATGTATGAATTTTTTCTCATCTTAATAGAGTGTCGTATATTTTTTATTATTATTTTTGCTTAGATTAAATGATTTGAGTAGAAATTGATAGTATATGCTTTTATCTCATTCGTGCATATTTGTTATAAAAAAAGACATATCTGGGGTTACCTAAACCAAGATCAAACAGAAAAAGCCACAAAATTAACCACTCACCAAAATCCAAAAAATGTACAATCTGTACGTGTAATGGGTTGACTCTCTAAAATATACATATATTGAAAAAAAAAAATTAGAGAGATAAAAAAATATAGTATCATCTTCATACTATGACCCACATTCCTACAAAGTTGTGAGTACAGGCTAATTACAAAAAAAAAAAAAAAAGATATAGGAAATAATTCCCTAAAAAGTCATTGCAATTTCTTCATTTGTAAAAAGCATATATCTTGAAATTCTTTCTTAATGAGTTTGATTTATGCATGAAAAAATAATTTTTATATATGATATCTTTATAATTTATACATTCGATTCCTTTCATGAGATCAATATCAAAATAACACTTTGAGCCTTTATTCTTTATACATATGCGAACATATTAGTTCATTTCTATACATCAACTCTTTCGCATATAAATTAGTATGAGTGTTTGAACCCATAGGATTCAGTGCTTTGAGAGTATTGACTTGTGAGGAATAGAGTCGAAGCGAATTCTGATTCATGACAAGAAATTGGGTAAAATTAAATTGATACATTTTTGAAATGAAATATGAAAATGATTTTCGACTAATTATTATAATAAAATCATGATTGTTTAAAGAAATTAAAATAACTTATGCTTGAGATTTTAGTTATGATCTTAAAGGAGATTAAAAAAGTATGAGATATTTTTGTGATATGTTGTTTTCTTTTTATTCTTAAATTAATTTTTGATTGTGTTGTGATTGTTTTTATAGTTTCTTTTTATTTAGTTCAATGTTTGTGGGTATCATTCTGAAAACCCTCACGAGATTCAAACTCGGCTCCACTAGGGCAACCTAGGGGTTTAACGGCTTGTTGCATAGGCTAAATGCAACCGTTTCAATCCACGAAAGTGATTTAGGATAGTTTAATTTTAGTTTTTATCGCTTCTCTTGCTAAGGGACTAGCGTGGATCGGGGTTGTGATGAGTGCTCAAAGCACTAAAATAACCATGATTTTATGTACATTAATTGATTAAAAAATACATATATTTATATGTTTTTATCATATATTTATATAAATTTATCTTTTTCGAATCACGGAATTATTTTTATTGTTTTTCGGAGTATTTTGGCTTAAAAACGCAATTTAAAGACTCAAGAGGAATACTTGAAGCAATACATCACAAATATATTAATAAATAAGTGGGAAAAGGTCAACAAACATGGAAAAATTGGACAAAATGGATCGAAAAGGTCAAAAATGTCAAAGATCGGAAATCGCGCCCGCTGCCCAGCCGCGCGCAGCTCAGCACCCCATGCCGCGCGCGCCGCGCTGCACTGTCCCCATCCGCGCCTCATCGCGCGGGCACTGTTCCGCGCGCCGACCTGCGCGCAGCGACAGCCCCCGCGCGCGCGCGCCAGCAGCCCCCTCCGCGCGCCCAACGCCTTTTAGCCCCATTTTTCACGTGCAGCCGCCTGTGACGTCGTATGCTGACGTCATTAATGACATCAGCAATTCCAATACGCGTTTTTACATTTTTAAATATTTTTTAACATTTTTTACTCATTTTTCTCTCCATCCTCACCTATAAATACCCCCTTCCCTTCACTTCAAAACACACCTTCAAAACACACTTCTCTCTTCTTTCTTTCTCTCATTTCTTAATTTTTGAGTTTTCTTAGTTTCTCTCTTAGTTTCTAAGCTTTTCTTTGTTTTTCTCTTAGTTTTTAGTTCAATTCTCTTAGGTTTAGAGTTCTTCTCTTTTGAGAGGAACTTGTAATGTTTTTGTAATAATTTAGATTTTTGATTCAATAAATGGGAGTGCAAATTCGCTTGGAGGTTTTCACTACGGGGAATAAGCGTCAAGTTACGTAAGGATTTTATTTTCTTTACGCTTATTTTTATGCTTTATTCTTACATGTTATATTCAACATGCGTGGTTAAATTTAACTATCTTGTTTGTTTAGTAAATATGATGTAATAATGACTTTTTTATCCTTTCGAAATATTAAATTGGAAAAAATCTCTAAAATAAATTGATTTTATTTTTTTTCAAGATTTTATATTAAGAATGTTAGAGAGAAATATATTATTTTTCATTACAAACTTAAATCTGAAAATTAGATTTTAAGGTTTAGTTATCCTAGGTCTAATTTAGAGTAGTGCTCTTTTATTTGTTGGTACAATCGCCTCGGTAGTTAGAAAGGAAGCTCTATTTCAAAAAGTTTTTATAAGAATTATTATCTGAAAATGTATTGACATGACATGTTTTCAAGTAGTGGTTTTAAAACTTGAAAGTTAGTACTCGGATAACTAAATTCTTAGGTTTAATTTGGACACCTTGAATAAAGTTTAAAGCGTCTAACCCCACCAAAGGTGGCATTTAAATGGTTCATTTTCAATCTCTTAGAAAAAGGAATTAATTTAATTAATCAAATTAGTTATCAACCCCACCCTTAGGTGTTAATTGATTTGTTTGAGTTAACAAAGAATATCTAACCATAGGTGGTATTCATATAAAAAGAATCAATAAATATCAATTCATATCTTTAATAACCTAAATAATATGAGCAAGCATAATTAACTTAGTTATTATATCCATAAATACTCCGCTAATATAAATAATAAAAATTTGCATGAATATTTATTGAATCTGTATATATGTTTATTATTTATTGAATTTGTATATATGTTTATTAATTATTGAATTTGTATATATGTTTATTTATTTTATGTTATTAGATTAGGAACACAAAAACCAAACTATCGTGACAGGATGTTTAGGATTTAATTTCGTTTTTAAAAGTTTGAATAATAAATTAAAAACCACATACATTCCTTCCTTAGATCGACCTTGGGAGTATACTTATCATTTTCTACGAAATGATTCGTGCACTTGCGAGAGTTTTATAAATAGATAAAATCAAAGTAACGGGCAGGATCGGCGATGTCGGTTCTGCCCCTATCAGTATTTCTTCATCACATAAACTAGCACTTTTGATTTTCACATTTGTCTATACAACCATGATCTTTTTGTTCTATTTACAACTTTCTCTCTCTTCCATTATGGAATACACTTCTTCTTCCTCGAACTTATGTTTTCTATGTCTTCTTTTACGTAATTTAGAACTGAAAGAGGATTCTAAATCATCCAACCTTTCATTTAGCTTCTTATTTTGGTCACTAAAAGTCTTCTTCAAGACTTTTAAGTAGACCTCTTGCGGTTTTCTTCTTTCCTTACTCATGTTTTCAAACTATAGAAAAAAATGAGATAACTCACACTCTCTATCGTGTTTGCTCTCAAATTAGATTGTTATCACTCTTTTTTTCACTATTTCGACCTCTCTCTTTTCACTATTTTGGTCTCTCTTTTCACTATTTTGGTCTCTCTTTTTTTACACTATTTTTGCTCTTTTTTGTTTACCACTCAAAGCATACATCAACCCTTTTTGTGTTCTTAACAAAATCAAAGAATCCAATTAATCTCAAGAAGTAACTGTTTTATTAGTGACAATCTCAAAATTCTAAATTCTAAAAAATTAATAGCAAAGTATCATAAGGAAAGTCCAAAAAGGACTCTAAATAAAATACTCTTGACCCAAAGAGAACTCTAAAGAAATACTCTTGACCAAAGAGAACTCTAAAGAAAGACTATTAACCAGGGAGGACTCTAAAGGAAGATTTTGACCAAAGATGACTCTAAAGAAAAACTCTTAACCAAAGAGAACTCTAAAGAAAGACTCTTGATCAAAAAAGACTTTAGAGAAAGACTCTTGATCAACTATGATTCTTTTTTTTAATCAAACTTGGGCAGCAAGAACAAAATAAAGAAAAATCAATTTCAATAAGAACAAGAAAACTTAGCAAGAAAACAAGAATTAGATTCTTGAACAATCTACTACTATGTTCTCCTTTTCTCTTTCTTTTTTTCCTTTCTTTTTACTCTGCTGCTACTGCTGTGAATAGAAGATTCATAAAAACATTTGCAACCCTAATGAACAAGAACTGAAAATAACGCAAAAAGTTGCGACAAATATTTATCCCCTCGATAAGTGGTCTAAACGATAGAATTTGGGGTCAAAAATGGTATGGAACATAGGCAATGGATAAATTGGTTATAGGAATCGAATTAAGATTTGATTTTATATATTAAAATAGTTATTTCGTTACCCGAGTCAAACGTTATGGCCATTTAAAATTACAACTTCATTTTATCATTTTTTTGTTTGAAACTAAACAACAACCATCTTCTTTTCTTTTTCTTTTTCTTTTTTGTCCTTTTTGAATAACAAAGATAGGTTGAATACAAAAATAAAAAATTGAGAAAAAGATACAAATAATTCAAAGAAATCTATGAAACAAAATCTAAATACGAAAACAACGACACCAAAATTGAAAGAAAACACAATACTTAAATGGACAAAATTTCTCTTCTTCTTTTTTTGTGATTTGTGACTCAAAAAAACAAAAACAAATCAAAGGATAATTTTATTTTTGAAATATAAAAATTAAAACAAAGATAGATGAAGATAGATAACATGTTTTCAACAACCAAAGCTTTGATACCAAATGATGCCGACCCTTTAGGCAAACAATGTAGGAACCCATGAACTCAAAGGAATATAAATGATTGATTTGCTAAGAACATGTTGCAGATGATCAAATTATAATCCTAAGGCAAAAAGGTTCTTAAAACCCAAACCTTGAGATGCCACAAAGGAAGATCACTTCCTTTAATAAGTTGGATTCAAGTATTCAATGAAAAACACAAGAAGGCAATGCAAGAAACTTTCTAAAATTTTCTTTTCATTTATGAATATTCATTCTTGCCTCCAAATTACATAACTCTTCTTCTTTATAAGCAAGAAAAACTAAAAGAAAAAACCCTAGATGGAAGGGGCTTAATGGGCCTATTTATTTAGTTATGGATTAGGCCTAATCCAACCTTAAAAAATAAAAGACTAAAATACTTAAAATAAAAAGCCCACAATTAACTAAAACAAAAACTGTTAAACATAAAAGCTATAATTAGTAAAAACAAAAATATTACTTCCGAAATCAACTTTTGATCCCAACTTGATCTTCCAAATCTATCCCTTGCATAAAAAGGTAATAGACCATCCTTGGTGAAGCTTTAGAATCTTCAAATTTAGTTTTTGATTCTTATAGCACAGCCTCTTTGTATTGTACTTCCATGATCAAGCCTTGCAAAGCTTCCTTCATACTCTTAGTCTTTACCCTAGTCATTGGACCCCTAATTCCTTGCAAAAGATCTTAAGAATATTTGGAAACATCATTTGACTTGGATTGAAATGTAGCTATTTTGACTATGTATTTCTTGAGCGTATGTATGACTAAATTTTTGTATTTTATTTGAAATGAAATTTTCTTATGCACATGTTATATCCCTATGAAGTTGTATGAAAATTTTGAGAAGTTTGAGTGGATTTCATACTTTGATGATTTGTATATATCTAAAAAGCTCTAGAATCCACTTCAGTGTCTCTTGAGACGAAATCTTATGCGCTTCTTAGATATAGAGAGGACTTAGGCTTTCTTTGGATCGTTTGAACCTTTTAAGCAACCATTGATTATTTATGTTCTCTCTTTACCTCTCTTTACCTCTCTTTAAGCCTTTATGTTAATCCTCTTTTCTTTGCAACTATGTATTAACCTTGCCCAAATTTAATCATACTTACCTTGTACACCCTTTGTTGAGCATATATGTTTCGAGAATGTCTGTTTTACACTCTTGGTTTCAATTAACATAAAAAAAAAGAATGAAAAGAATGATGATGTAAAATAATAATAAATAAAAAGGGGGGAAGTGAGGAGGGTGAATTTGTTATTGAATTTGAGGTATGGTTCTCACAACAACTATGTTTGTGAATGAATTTTGAGAAGTGAAGAGAAAAGAACCTAGATTTGAGGGTATAATATTTATGGACATGAACTCATCGATTTTTTTTGGATTTCCAAAGGCATGCTTGAGCCTAAATATCATCTCTCATACCCATATGTTAGCCTATAATTTCAAGCTTTGAAAGACCTATTGATTTCATCTAAGTTGGCACCTACATTAGTGGAGATAGAGGTTACATATGGACTTATGAAGTTTGGTTCTACTTGAGTCTATATTTCTAATTGCATGGTTCGTATAAATATATGATGGCATATAGAGCAAACAAGTTTGTTATAGCACACACAAATGATGACTCTATGAAAGTAGAGTCATCAATGTACTTTATACCTAATATTTGTTTGTTTTACTTAATAAATAGTATTTTTGGAGTTAAAATATTAAAATATAAACATTTTAGTGAAAAAGGGTGAAAATATATTTTTTTAATTTTTTTTAATGCAGAACAATTAGAAGATGCCACGTAGATGTCATGCAAGCAAGTGGGCTGATCAAGCATGCCATATGGATGACATATATGTGAAGAGGCCAATCGAAGCACACCACATGTATCAAGTGATGCAGGGCCTTGCCACGTGTTGGCATAGTGTTTGTTTTGAGTATCACCACTCAATCAATGGTTAATTTATAGATTCAATTGATTGATAATTATATTAGGAGATTTTAGTGATTCATTTATTTAGAAAATTAGGGGAATAAATATTCCAATATATTTTTTCATATGTCCTTTTAGCTGCCAATTTTGAGTTAACTAATTGCTACTACTTATTGTTAGTTCTTTTAATTTTGCTTTTATAAAACATAAAAACACAAAAAAAAATTGATTTTTATTTTTTTGTTTTAAAAATTAGTTTATAATAACATATTTTCCATGGCAACAATCTTTTTTTATTATTATATTACTTGTTTCAATACATATACTTGTGTATTTATCGCACACAATTTGTATCGATTAAGTTTTTGGTACAGTTATCGAAAATTAACAAAGTTAGAAATTCATTTTTATTTTATTTTATTTTAGTTATTTTTTCTTTATTTATTTTTTCTAATTTTAATTTATTTAGTTATTTATTTTTAATTTTTACATCTCTTTTAGTGCTATAAGAAACACATTTGAGTCTATTGCATAAGTAGAGTCTATAAGGGAGAAATTTTCCTATAGATCCCAAAATTAAGTGTACTTTGATCAATAAGAAAACAAGTTATCACTCATGTGGAAAAATAGCTAATGCATTAGCAATAAATAATAATGAGTTAAATTTGAATACCCATATTCCTTTACTAGATGATAGGGACAGATCTATAAATGAATATACATAACCTATTTTAGAAAGGCTGAATCCAAATATTACATGGCCAAACATTCAAGCTAACCAATTTAAATTAAAGTCAATGATGTTTCAAATGTTTCAAACAATTGGAAAATTTAGCAGATTATCAATAGATGATCCCCATTTACATCTCATATTGTTTTTTGAAATTAGAAGTTCATTCAAATTTAGTGGTGTGAAAAAGGAGGCGTTCAGGCTTAGACTTTTCCTTTACTCTTTATGAGACTGTGCTTGGGCTCAGCAAAACTCTTTGCCACTTGATTCTAATAGAGCTTGGAATGATTTAGTGGAGAAATTCTTAATGAAATATTTCCCACCAACAAAGAATGCCAAGCTTAAGAATGACATTACCTCCTACCAACAATATGAAGGGAAATCTTTATATGAAGCATGGGAAAGACTCAAAGAATTGTTCAGCAAGTGATCTCACCATGGTATACCTTATTGGATCCAAATGGAGACTTTATACAATGATTTCAATGCTCAAATAAGAACCAATGTTGATGCATCCACTAAAAGAGCTTTGCTATCCAAATCTTACAATCAAGCTTATGATTTACTTGAGAAAATGGCAAGCAATAATTATCAATGGTCAATGGACAGAATGGCAGCCACAAGAAGAGTAGCAAGATTGCATAATATAAATGATATCGCAATACTTACAGCTTAAATGTCATCTTTGGTGAATATTTTTAAGGCACAAACTTGCTTGCAAGTATAAACCAGATCCAAGCTTCAAAGATGTCTTGTGTCATTTATGATGGGAGCTCATTTGTTTGATATTTTTCCAAATAATCCTGAATCAGGTTAATATTTCAAAAATAGATGAGATGCCTCTAAATAATATACTTCAAGTGGAACTGTTTAATATTTGGGGTGTTGACTTTATGGGACCATTCCATTCATCCATTGGTAACCAATATATACTTGTAGGAGTGGATTACGTGGCAAAGTGGGTAGAAGCCATAGCCAACAAAAAATGTGAGGTCAAAGTCTTCATGAAATTTCTAAAGAAAAATATTTTCATTAGGCGTGGAACTCTTAGGATCATTATTAGTGATGGAGGTAGCCACTTTTACAATAAAGAATTTAAGTCCTTACTATCTAAGTATGAGATTAAGCATAAAGTACCTAACCTCTACCATTTCCAAACAAGTAGGCAAGTGGAAGTATCCAATAGAAAAGTGAAAAGAATTTTGGAGAAAATTGTGAACATTTTCAAAAAGGATTGGTCATCTACCACTAGAATTAGAACACAAAGCATATTGGGCATTGATACAGTTGAATATGTCTATAGATGCAACTGTTGAGAAAAAAATGCTATAAATAAATGAATTAGATGAACTATGATGGAATGCTTATGAGAATACCAAGCTTTTCAAAGAAAAGCCAAAATGATGGCATGCCAAGAAAATTATGCACTGTATCTTTGAACCAGGATAGAAAGTGTTACTGTATAACTCAAGATTCAAATCATTTTCTACCAAACTAAAGAGTTTCTGGTCAAGTCCATTCATCATTACTAAGGTAACCAACCATGGAGCCATTGAATTAGAAAACAAAAATAAAGAATGGTTTATAGTTAAAAGAAATAGAGTGAAGCACTATCATGAAGACCAATTATCAAATGAAACATCTATGATAAACTTAGTGGATGCACCTTAAGAGTTGATATAACTGTCTAGTCAAGGACACCAAACGCGACACTAGTTGGAGACCAATGACACAACAAGACTGAGCAATTTCAATGACAAATGTGATGTGTTAGGACTAATGGAGTTTTCTTTCCTTTTACTTTTCATATTTATATGTGCATATTGGGAACCATATATTGTAAAAGTGGTTGTCATGATTATGATAAGGAATGTAACATGTATATTAAGATACTTACATTAGTTATGTGATATGCTTGCTAGTTTTAATTGAATTGATTCAAATGTTTATGTACATGTTCATAATTGATTTTTGATGTTCTTATTGATAGAAAATTTGTGAAAAGTTATGTGAGCTGATGAGATCTATCATGTTTTATAATCTATATGATCATCCCTTGAGACAAAATTCTAAATAGTATTTAGCCAAAGAAATGATTTAGGCCTTATTTAGATTGATTGAACCTTTGAAGCTAACCATTGTTAATATCGGTAGTCACCTAATTGAGCCTTACAAAAAATATTTCATATCTTTAAGCCATATTTTGTGCCTAAGCAAAAGGATGATCTTTACTCTTGCACCTTTACCTTATATGAAAAGGAAAAAAATGCTATCATGTGTTATATTATAGAGTGAGGTGAAATATAATGTACCCTACGAAGAAAAACTTATAACACAATTATCCCTCTAAAACAATAAGTTTGGGGTCTTGTGAAGTTACAAAATAAAAAGATATGGAATAAAAGAATATGAAAAGAATTAGAAGATAGGATGCATTAAAATATCAAGTAAAAGCTGTAATTAAAAAGTGAATAATGAATAAAAATAAAGTTAAGCCTTGCATTACAAGTATGGAAAGCCCTTATTGATCTTTATCTAAGTGTTTATTTATATCAGTAGAGAGAGATGTGAAAAATAAACTTATGAGATTTGTTCAAAGATTGAATTGATTAGCATGCTCACACAGGTTGGTTTTATGAGTGCATTGGATGATATCATATGCAACACACACACGAATCAATTCATCAAAAACCTTGTATATCCTTTTATTGATGGAATGTTGATTGATGAATATGTGAACATTTTTGTCATAGAATTGTACAAATTTTGAGGGGGATAATTTTTGCTAAATATACATGTATTAATAGAAATATATTTACAAATATACTGCCTATGTCATTTTATCTAGTTAGACTTAGCTTTACTTGAGGATAAGCAAAGAATTAAGTTTAGGGATATGATAACACTAAGCAAGTAGAGTCATCATGGCACTTTTCTTCTTAATATGTGTTTGTTTTATTCAATAAGTAGTATTCTTGAGGTTAAAAATATTGATATATGAACTTTCTAGTGAAAAAAGGTGAACATATATTTTTAAAGAAGTTTTTGAAGGCTTTTTTAGATTTTTAATGAATTTTTTAATGTAGGACTAATCAGAAAATGCCACGCAAGTAAGAGGGCTAACCAGGCACGCCATATGGATGCAATATAAGCGAAGAAGGCCAATCGAAGCACGCCATGTGTACCGGTTGATGTAGGACCATGCCATGTGTTGACACGGCGTTCGTTCTAAGTATCACCGTACAATCAACAGGCTTGCTAGATGTCATCATGCTATTCATACATTCTTTCCACCTATGCCTCGCGTTGTGCATTGATTTACCCAATGAATCGTTATGCTACATGTTTCATTCCTATTGGTCAACGTTGTTAAATTTTTCTTTTTTTCATCTCTGCCCTTGATCTGAAGTTAATATGACGATTCAAATTTCACTTGAACTTAAGTTAACCCCCTTAAGTGCCCTATAACCCTAAGGAGCCAAAAATTAACAATTCTTATGAGTTTTTGGTGCCAAGAGGAGATAAAAATACATAAAATTTTAAAAGGAGACACATTTTTTGTGGATATTTAAGAAGTGGTTGGTGCTATAATTCAAGAGATTGATTGTATTTATTCTTCTTCTCTCTTCGTTATCAATTTTTATATCCTTTTCTTTATGAAAAATATGAGTTTTATGAACAAAATTATGTTTAGCTATTTTATTGATCTAGGAGTCTTAATTATATTATTTAATCTAATTTGTATGCTATTAATTATTTGGTCAATAATTGATCTATTAAGGCAATTAAATAGATTTGAGAGAATTATTTAATTGTTTGTCTTGATTAAATAACATGCATAGTTTCCAGGTAAATATGTATGATTCTTGTATATGTTATCCGTAATTGATGAACTTAATAAATAGTATGCAATTTAATTAACATGAGAGTGTGATTAGATTAATTATTATATGGTGTATAATTTACTTGAGAGAGAAGTACATGCTAGGTTAGATTCAAATGATCATATAATTGATTGATAATTATATTAGAGATTTTAGTGATTCACGTGTTTATAAAATTGAGGGATTGAGCATTCTTAGATATTTTTACATATATCTTCTTAGCAATCAATTCTGAATTAATTAATTACTGCAATTTATTTTTAGTTCTTTTAATTTTTCTTTCTTAAAACATAAAAACACAAAAAAATTGATTTTTACTTTTTAGTTTTAAAAATTAGTTTCTAATAACATAATCTTCATGAAAACGATATTTTCTTATCATTATATTACTTGTTGCGATATGTATACATGCGTATTTATTGCACGCAATTCATGCCAATCAACATAGCATCTCATCAAAAAATTTAGTCATAGCCTTCCATGAATGCATCTTGGATTGATGGTCATGTGGATATTTACATTGAGTGTATTGGTTAATCTATAAGGACCCACTAGTTCCTTAAACATAGTTTACTTCCCTCTTTCAATATTCTTGGTTTTACATCCAATTATTTGTCCTATTTTTTAGTTTATGTTTTGAAGTGTGTTATTGTGATTCTTGGCATCACATTGTATGAACCATGCATAAATGGGACTATTAGTATGATTTGTTGCAGGCATTATATGCAATCTCTTGTTTCATATATCTTTATATATATTTATATGCTTCCTTGTTGTACTAAGTTATTGCATGTTTCTCACTTATAGTTGATAGCCTATTATTTGCTATTGGAATGCATGACACGTGTTTTCTTTGGTAGATTGGGATACCTTTCCGTATGTGGGTGCATAATTTAGGCTGAGGTTGTAGGATTGAATACACCCGAATGTTTTTGGGGAAAGATGGTTGAATCACTAAAAATGTGTCAACTTGAAAAATAGTTAGACTTCTAGTCAACTTCTTCTTAGGGATTCCCCAACACATTTATGTGGTATTGATGTTTAGAGGAAGATAATTGAGGCATTGGAAGTGTGTTAACTTGAAAGATAATTGAACTCCTAATCAACTTCTTATAGATTCGTTGACACATCTAAGTGGTATTGGTGCTCGATTGCCCATCCTACCAATATATTATATGCGTATTACGAAGTCCCTTATGTCCCCTTTAAGTGTATACTAAGATCATAAGCAAAAATACTTATCCTAAGTGCTCCATTTATTATTTACAAAAAATTCAATTTACAAAATAATTGAAAATATCCTAACAACATATATTGAAATATAGTTGACTAAGGTTATTTATTTTACTAAGCCTTACACCAATAAAACAATGAAAATTGTAAAAACAAAACTAATAAAGCACTTTCTAATCTTAACCATTGGTAATATATTTTGAGGTATTGTGCATTCCACACTACTGGGACTTTAAAGCCTCCCAAATTTTTTAGGCTATATATGCCTTTTTCAAGAACATGCTTTATTTGGTGAGGACCATCCCAGTTAGGACCAAGGGTCCTTACCCCTCTTTATTCAATTGATTATGTTCGTTTAAAGTCGCCCTGTTAGAACTTCCAAGGTTGAACGAGCAATTGTAGTGATTGGCCATTCTTCGTTGGTATGCAACCAACCTAATATCACTTTGTTCCCTTTTTTCTTTAAAGAGGTCTAGATTCAAGGTTAAACCTTCTTTGTTACGGTCTAAATTTTCAAAACTTGTTCTGTAAATTGACTGTCCAATTTCGACTGGAAATCACAACTTAGTGTAGTGAGGAAGAAATGTGTTTCTCCTATGGTCGTTCTGGATGTGGTTCAATAGGCCCACATAACTTTTGGCAGTTTTTGGCCCATGCTTTCTGGCATGTTTCAAGCTTTGTTTTTAGGTTCCGCTTGATCATTTTATTTGCAGCCTCTAACTAGTAATTGGCCTAGGAATTTTCAACTATTGAGAATGCATGTTAGATGTGATATTTGTCAACACCATATAGGACTATCTTATGTAAGATGAACAAAACCATTAGGAACTCAAAACTTGAAATAATAATTTATATTCCACAAAAAAATATTAACAACCAAATAACCTTTAGAGCTTTCATTTCATTTGTTCCTCTTCTTCAGCATATAAGCAACCACTTTACTTTTAGTCCTGCTCAAAAAACAAATTTTGTTCTTTATGCATTAGCGTTATTTTAATTAAGAATATTTTTTTGTGCGATACATTGCACATGATTCTGGTTTAAATGCAATTTGTTTTTGTACTGACTTCTTCTAGTGCTTTCCAAATGTCTTTTCTTGTACAACTCTTTCTAATATAGGATTATGGCAAAAAAAAATCTGATTTTTTCCAAACAAACAAAAACCTTAAATCAAAATTTCCCATAACATAAATAATAGTCATGATACTGTAGTAATAGAAGAAGTACAAATTGCTTGAGTGTGGCCAAAAGAAGAAATGAGTTTGAATTCCTTGAGTATGATGTCATAAATTCCAATTTTAGACTGCTTTGGTTGAACATGTTTAACATATGCATGCAACTTGAAATGCATGAAGCCATTTTTTAGATAGAAATAACAACAATACCCAAAAAAAAAATGATGGCGTAAAATTGACTACCTATTATTAGGTAATTGAAATTAGGAGAGGAGGTATATATAAACTAAGTAAAAATAATGCAACTCATTCCTCCAATATAATTCCATAGAAAAATAAGTTCTTAAATTCTTGTTTCTTTCCATTGTTTTCTACTATTTTTGAGAGAGAAGTTGTAATTTCTTTTGGCACAAAGACTTCTCTTATAATAATTTTTCTCAATTATTTCTCTTTTTTAACTTTAATTGTAAGCTTCTACTTTACCCCATTTCCTAATAATGGTACCAGAGACAATAGATTGTAAAGTTTTATTCATAATTACTATTTGCATACGGTAACGATTTTTTTTGTGAGAAGCAAATTATAAATGACTACAACAACGTTTAATGTTATGAAATTCAATGGGAATAATTTTTCTTCATGGAAGATGAAGGTAAAGGCAATTTTGAGAAAAGATAATTGCTTAGTGACAATTGGTGATAGGATAAAAAGAAATTATTGATAATGAGTGTGAAGATATAGATGGTAATGCTATTACTAATCTACATTTAGTACTGACAAATGAAATATTGTAAGTGTGGTAGAAAAAAAGATGGAAAAAGAAATATATGATACCTTGACTAGCTTATATGAGGTCAAATCACTACGCAACATTTTCTTAAAAAATGGGAACTATACTCTTCGAATGTTTGATTCTACATCGGTAACCGATCATATCAACACTCTCAATATATATTTTTTCCAACTTATAATGATGAGTTATACAATTGAAGAAAATGAGCATGCTAACGTCTACTTCAAAGTCTAGCCGACTTAGTCTAGCCGACTTATATGATTACTGATGAGTGCTCAAAAAGCACTAAAATTATCATGATTTTATTCACTTTAATTGATTAAAAAGATATATATTTATATGATTTTATCATATTTTTATATAAATCTATATTTTCGGAATCACGGGTATTTTTATTATTTTTCAGGTATTTTCGCTTAAAAAGTAACTTAAAGACTCAGAAAAATACTTGAGACAATACACCACAAATATATTTATAAATAAATGAGCAAAAGTAAAAAAAAGATGGAAATATTGGACAAAATAGGTCAAAAATGTCAAAAAGGAAGAAATCGCGCACACAGTCGCCCAACAACGCCGACCAACGCATGCGCATCACTCGCACAATGCCTAGACGTGCTGAGAAACACGCGCGCAATGCCCCAAACCATGCCAAAGCCTCGCGCCCATCTGTGTGCCCACCCATGCACGCCCACACCCATCTACTTCTAGTCCGCCCACGCCTACACCCATCTGCACCTAGTCTGCGCGCGCTGACGCGCCTCATACTATCATGACGTCAGTAATGATGTCATCATTCACTACTAAGCGTTTCCTCCATTTTTAATCATTTTTTCACCCACTTTTTCTTCTTATTTTCACCTATAAATACCCACATTCTCTTCATATCAAAATACACCTCAAAAGCATCTTATTCTCTCTTTCTTTCTCTCCATTTCTTAGTTTTTAATTTTTTTAGTTAGTTTTTCTTAGTTTTAGAGTTCTTCTCTTTTTGAGAAGAACTAATTATGTTTTTGTAATTTATTTGCTTTTTAATTCAATAAATTGAAATGCAAATTCCATTTGGAGGTTTTCCAACAACAAAAATAACATCAAAGTACTGTAAGGATTTTTTTTTACAGTTATTTTTTATGTTTTATTCTTATATGTTATATTTAATTTGTCTGTGATTAAATTTATCTTTGCTAGCTGTTTGTAAACATGATATAATAATAACGTTATTATGCTTGCGAAATATTAAATAGGTAAAAATCTCTAAAATAAATTGATTTTGTTTTTATTCAAGATTTTATATTAAGAATGTTAGAGAGAAATATATTATTTTTCATTATAAACTTAAATCTGAAAATTAGATTGTAAGGTTTAGTTATCCGGTCTGATTTAGAGTAGTGCTCTTTTATTTGTTGGTATAATCGCCCGGTAGTTAGAGTAAAGCTCTATTTCAAAAGTTTTTATAAGAATTATTATCTGAAAATGTATTGACAACATGTTTTCAGTAATGCTTTTAAAACTTGAAATTTAGTACTCAGATAATTAAATTCTTAGGTTTAATTTAGACACCTTAAATAAAGTTTAAATTGTCTAACCCCACCAAAGGTGCCCCTTTGATGGTTCATTTTCAATCTCTTAGAATAAAAATAAATTAATTTAATTAACCAAATTAGTTATTAACTCCACCTGTAGGTATTAATTGATTTGTTTAGTTAACAAATAATATCTAACCCCATCAAAAGTGGTATTATATAAAAAAGAGAGAATCAATAAATATCAATTTATATATTTAATAATTTAAATAATATGAGCAAGCATAATTAACTTAGTTATTATATCCATAAATACTCCACTATTATAAATGATAAAATTTGCATAAATGTTTATTGAATCTATATTTATGTTTATTTTTATATTATTAGATTAGAAACACAAAAACCCCAAATATCGTGACAAGATGTTTAGAATTTAATTTCGTTTTTAAAAGTTTGAATAATAAATTAAAAACCACATATATTCCTTCTTTAGATCGACCTTGGAAGTATACTTATCATTTTCTATAAAATGATTCGTACACTTGCGAGAGTTTTATAAATATAAAACCAAAGTATTGGCAGGATCGACGTAATAGTGAATGATGTTTTTGAGGTGTATTTTGATATGAAGAGAATGAGGGTATTTATAGGTGAGGAGAGAAAGAAAAAGTGGGTGAAAAAATGACTAAAAATGAAGGAAACACGTAATAGTGAATGATGACATCATTATTGATGTCATGGTAGTGTGGGGTGCGACGGCGTGCACGAATTGGGCAGAGGCATGCGCGGACTAGGCGCAGGCATGCGCGGATTGGAAGTAGATGGGTATGGGCGCGCAGCTTTGGCATGGTTTAGGCAATGTGCATGTGTTGCTCGACGCGTCTGGGCATTGTGCGGGAGATGCGTGCGCGTTGGCCGACGCTACTGGGCAGCTGTGTGCAAAATTTCATCTTTTTTGACCCATTCCGTCCAATTTTTCATCTTTTTTTTACTTTTCCTCATTTATTTTATGAATATATTTGTGATATATTACCTCTAGTATTTTTTCTGAATCTTTAAGTTACTTTTTTAAGCAAAAATACCTAAAAAATAATAAAAAATACC
Source organism: Hippophae gyantsensis (assembly GCA_030763125.1). Classification (NCBI taxonomy): domain Eukaryota; kingdom Viridiplantae; phylum Streptophyta; class Magnoliopsida; order Rosales; family Elaeagnaceae; genus Hippophae; species Hippophae gyantsensis. Next base: position 15,859,548 of record CM061036.1, read on the forward strand.
ATTGATTTAAAAAAAAATAGATTTATATAAAAATATGATAAAATCATATAAATATATATCTTTTTAATCAATTAAAGTGAATAAAATCATGATAATTTTACTGTTTTTTGAGCAATCATCAATTACCGCATCATAAATTTAGGCAATAATGCGAAACTGAATCTAATCTCTAATGGTGTTGCATCTGTTGTTCTTGAAGAAGAAACCAGATGCAAAAACAAGAAAGATAGATTGAAATCTTCACTACAAGCTAAGACTTTATCCATTTCAAGAGGAAGGCTAATGTATCATGGCACCAATGGGAGTCACAAATAGGCTAGATCAAAATAAAGAAGTAAGAAGAATATCGAGTGCTATAATTGTGGTAAACAGAGCGTATAAAGAAGAATGTAGATAACAAAGTAAAAACTTCTGACTCTACAAACTCTTAAAGTTGTGTAGCAAGTACATCAGATGATGGTGATGTTTTCTATAGCGAGAAAGCTACAATTGCTAAAGGCAGAAAACGACTTACTGATATCTGGCTATTAAATTCAGCAACAACTTGACATATGGTCTCTAAGAAAGAATGGTTTCATGAATATGAACCTGTATCAAAAGGATTTGTATTTTTTGAGAAATGACCATGTCTTAGAGATTGTTGAAATTGGAACCATCAATCTAAATATGTATCATGGTACAATACGCACCATTAAAGAACTACGATATGTCAAAGGTTTGAAGAAAAATCTATTATCTATAAGACAATTAAATGAAGTTAGTTACAAGACACATATTCAAAATGGGAACAATTGCATCAATTAGTTATGGAGAACAATCTGCCATAATATGGCATCATAAATTGGGCCATATGTTAGAGCAAGGATAAAAGATACATGTTGATCATGTATTACTCCTTAGGCTTAAATTGGTAATCTTACCCTTTTGTGAGTATTGTGTCAAATCTTATCCGAAATAAAAGCATTCAAACCTTTATTCAATCTAATGTTTGGGAACCACCAATATTATCCCTAGGAGGAACAAAATATTGTGTATCATTTATTGATGATTTCTATAGGATATGTTGGGTGTACCCAATTAATAGTAAGACTGATGTATTTTAAATTTATAAAATTTTCAAAGCGTAAATAGAACTTGATTCTAGGAAAAAGATAAAGTGTTTAAGGATTGATAATGGAAAAGAATATAAGGTCAATGAATTTGATGTATTTTCCAAACAAGAAGTCATCAACAGACAGTTTTGTATGGCATACACTCCTTAGCAAAATGGAGTGATAGAGTGGATGAGCAGAACTCTACTAAAAAGAACAAGAGCAATGTTAAGAACTACATATCTAGCAAAGTCATTTTGGACAAAAGCAATCAAGACCAATTGTTATGCCATTAATTGATCGCCATTAATCACAATTGAGATAATGACACAGATGGAAATGTGGACTGCTAAGCCAACTAATTATTCTTCTATATATATATTTGGATGTGCTGCATATATGATGTATAATGTCTAAGAAAGAAAAAAATTGGATCCAAAATCCAGGATGTGTATGTTCTTGAGGTGTGCTAACGGGAGTAAATGAGTCTCATATGTGGGATCTCACTACCCACATGGTTATAGTCAACAGAGATGTGATATTTGCAGATAATGAACTATAAAGAAAGGTTAATGATATCACTTTTAATGAGCATATAAAAACTACTATAGCTCAAATGGAAAATAAGTCAAAACAAAAAGATTCTTCTAAAGTATCAATAGAGCTCAAGGAACAAGAATAAGTTGAGACTGAGACTACAATAATTCAATGATCAACTCGTTCGAGAATACCATAGGTTTGGTATTTAGATTATGTTGCAAAGGACAATGTTGGATATTTTCTTCTAATAGATGATGGAAAGCCATAAACTTTCCATAAGCCTACAAATAAATCAGATGCTTCTTTGCGGATGATAGAAATGCAAGAAGAGATTGAAGCTACACATAAGAATAAAACTTGAAAACTCGTTCCACTACCACAAATAAGAAAAACCATTGAGAATAAACGGATCTACAGGATTAAAAGAGATGGTTATGATCAAATGGAGCAATATCATGCAAGATTGATGGTAAAAAACTATGCTCAAGAGGAAGATATTGACTTCAATGAGATATTTTCTTCTATTATTCAACTTACAACAATCAGAGTAGTTTTGGCTATGTGTGCTACATTTGATTTGTACTTCGAATAGTTAAATGTGAAAATTGTATTTCTTCATGGAGAACTTGAAGAGATTTACATGTTCCAACCAAAAGGTTTTATGAAAAAAGTAAAGGAGAACTTAGTTTGCAAGTTAAACAAATCTTTGTATGGTCTCAAACAGGCATCGAGATGTTAGTACAAGAGATTTAAAGAGAATAATGATTTCATAATTTTGTTGTTGTACGTTGATGGCATGTTGGTAACAAACCCCAACATATACAAAGTCAAAGAATTAAAGGCACAATTGGCTAGGTAAATTGATATGAAGGATCTGGGACAAGCAAACAAGATTCTAGGGATGCAAATTCACTGAGATAGAAAAGATAGGAAGATTTGGCTTTCGTAAAAGAATTATTTGAAAGAGATCTTACATCGCTTCAACATGTAAGATTATAGGCCAATTTCTACCCCACTTCTTATAAACTATAAATTATCCTCAAGTATATCCCCTAGCAACGAAGCTGAGAGGATGATAAATATCTCAAGTACTGTATGCATCAACAGTGAGAAATTTAATATTTTTCATGATATGTACAAGACCAAACATTGCACAAACAATAGGAACAGTAAGCCGATACATTACAAATCCTGATAGAGAGCATTGTGATACTATTAAGAGGATCCTAAGATATGTAAAAGATTCCTCAAATGTTGCATTATGTTATAGGGCTATAATTTATTATCAAAGGTTATGTTGATTCAGATTTTACAAATGGCCTTAATAAGAGAAAGTCCACTACTGGCTATGTGTATACATTTACAGAAAGAATTGTAAGTTGTGTTTCAAAACTACAAATTGTTATGGCATTATCTACAATAAAAGTAAAATATATGACATATACACAAGCTTACAACAAAGTAATATGGATCAAAAGGCTATTAGAAGAACTTGAGCACAATCAAGAAAATATTCATCTTTATTGTGACAGTTAAAGTGCTTCTTGCATATTATGAAGAATTGAACATTTCATTCAAGAACAAAACACATAGGAGTACAATATCATTTTGTTCAAGAAGTAGTAGAAAAAGGAAGTGTGAATGTACAAAAAAATCACATCTTGGAAACCTTGGTAGATGCCTTGATTAAATCAATCAATATTAACAAATTTGTTTGGTGTAGATCATATATTGGCCTCACAAAGATGTAAATAATATGGAACTATAAAATTAAAAGAAGACTTAAGTGAGAGAAAATTGGCTTTATATGAAATGAGTGAAGCCATCATTTAGATGGAAGAAATAATAATAATAATAATAGTAATAATAATAGAAAAAAAATAGGATGACATAAATTGATTACCTATTATTAGGTAATTGAAATAGGATGACACAAATTTTACGATATAATGTTTTATATTTGTATTGTATATTGTAAAAAGTTAGATAGAGAGGTTTCATAATTTTTTTTAATAATTTAATTATTTTTATGTATATTATTCTTATATCATAATTATAATTAATATTATAATTATTTATTAATTATATTTATAATTATATTTAATAATAATAATATATTATATTATTTATGAATTATCAAAATGCTTAACATATTATTTTAAATATAGGTATAAATTTATATTTATTTTATTATAAAATAAATTATTTTTTATTTTTTAAAATAAAAATTTTAATATATGATATAATAAAAGAGATTTATATATTTAAAATTAATTATAAATTTATAAGATGTTAATGTTTTTTTATGTTTATAATAATTATGTTTTGTAAAATGGAGTTAATATATCTTTTTTTTTTAAATAAAATTGATTAAGAACTTTATTTTTAAATTTAAGGTAAGATTTTATCTATTTTTAAACTAATTTATAATTAAGTACATTTTTAAATTATGAAAATGATTATCATAGACAAGTCTTCAATTCATTTTTGATTTTTTTTTATATACTTACAGGCTCTCGCTGAAAGTTCATTGGATATCAAGTTAAAAACAACTTGTTTTTAAAATTTAGCACAAAAATGCTCATTTTTAACTTTTACACGCAAAAGTATCCTGGATTGGTAACTGGTTATTATATATAAGTTTGAATATTACTTTATTTAATAAAAAATAAAAATTTAATGTTTTTTTTAAAGTACCTTTTTAAAAATCATGATTTGGTTAATTGAAAAAATATTTCATATATCATCTCATTACGATTACGATTTATAAAAGAGATCTGATCGCAATTACACCTCGGCATGAGAGTAGTTAAACCTTTACTTTCCAACTCAATTCTGCCATTGGGAGATTTATCTTAAATAATTCTGTTTCGGGACAGTAGGTGAAGAAAAGCTACGAAGACGAATAGGCGACGATCAGGTATCTCTTACCAACTCCAGCCGGGTTCATCGTTTTCTTTCATTCTCTGATGGGTTTATATTCTTTTGGGTCGCCGATGTGATTTTTGTTGGGTTTTCGAATTTAAGTCTCCAAAGTAAAATTAGATTTTCGAAAGATTAAAATATAAATGTGGGTTTTGGGAGGCTGCTAATAATCTGGGTTTGGTTTGACTAACTTGATTCCTAATGTTTAACCATAATTCTTTCTGTTCTGCCATCGATGCTCGGAATGCGATTCAACTTGGTGATTACAATCTCTCAATTGAAGACTCTGTCATTGGTTAAATTTTAGGTATTGTTTCCTTATTCTCAGTTTTGCATTTCCTTTAATCATGTTAATATCACCATTTGGTTCTAGAATGCTTAAGATGATTTTGTTTAGTCTATATTTTTTATTTATCTGTTCTTTGATATTCTGCTAAGAAGGATCTTGGGAGGAGAAATTTGTGATTATACCATTTGATCCAAATTTTTTAATAACTGGTATCAAAACCAATTTCAAATAAAGAAGCAGAAATTTCAGATGTCAAGATTGACATTGAGAAATTTGATGAGAGAATTAATTTTGGCTTGTGGCAAGTAAAAGTCAAAGATTTGTTGATCCAATATGGGTTACACAAGGCATTAAAGGGAAAACTAGCACCTATTACCTGTACTGTGTCTAGTAAAACTGACATAAGTGATGGAGATTGGAAAGATCTTGACCTAAGAGCTGCAATTGTAATTCGGCTTTGTTTGGCCAAAAATATTCTTGTAAATGTGCATGGAATATCTATGGTCAAATAACTCTTGGAAAAACTTAAAGAATTGTATCAAGTAAAAGGCGTCTCAAATCGGATGTATCTGAAGGAGCAATTTCATACTTTGCATATGAATGAAGGAATTATTATATCTGACCATCTCAGTGTTCTCAATGGTATTTTCTCTGAATTGGAAACCATTAGAGTTAAACTTGATGATAAAGATATAGTTTTAAGGCTCATCTTGTCTCTTCCATCTTCTTATGAACACGTGAAACCTATCTTGATTCACGGAAAGAAGAAAATAATTTTTTTAGAAGTTACCAACAAGTTATTTTCTAAAGAAAAAAGACTGAGTGGTGGAAATTATGTTTCGCTTGAAAACTCAGCATTGGTGCGGAAATAATAGTGTTCTGGGATGTGAACAATCTGGGCACCTCAAAAGAAATTGTCTGAAAGGTTGAGTTGATTAGGCAAGAAGCTCAAATGCCGACGGTGATGCTAACGCTAACAGTATGTCTATTTTCGAAGACTATGGTGATGTTCTTGAAAAGAGCATGTATATCCTCATGGCATGCCGCTAGTTTCTAAATATTGCCATGAAACAGGGTGTGTTAATGCTAACGGGTCTACAAGTTTGCACACGGATATTGGCTTAGTATAGATGCAATGTGTGTTGTGGAAAGGATGTAGATAGCTGAGGAACTCTCGGGAAAACCAAGTGTGAGAGTTACACCATAAATTTCAACAAGTTTTTCGACTTGAGACGATGTGAAATTCTTAGAATTGGTGATTAATTCTAAGCGGGTGTACTTTTTTAGTGGAGTATGATAATTCTCGGTGTAGAAAATTATGACTATTGGAGTAGACAGTGTTGTAGCAATAACAATGTTATTTTTAATTAAGGTGGAGATTGTTGTGATTGATTAAAAATAATATTGGATTTGTTAGTCAAAATAAGAGGTGCCTAATTTAGAAGAAAATTCATGGAAAGTAGCTTTCTATATTGTCAAAGATGGAAGTGTCTAACCTTGTTTGAATAAATAATGGGAAAATTAGGTATCCTAATTTTGGTGAATGAAAAAATGTTTAGAATATGAAATGGGAACTTGAAGGCTATAAGAATCACTTTAAAATTTTTGAAGATTTTGTGCAAGTCCGAAGATTTCAACTAATTTTATGTTTAATTGCTTATGTTGCTAATTCTTCAAACTTCTTTTGGCAGAAAATATAAATATAGTGAGATTTGTGATAATACAAGATCGCAGTCAGTTATAATGACTCCATGCTCCTAGCCTACCCTGAAGTGACCAACTAGATGGAAAACAAGAAACCATTTTATTGGCAGTTATTGCTAGAGTCCAAAGACTTGATTGGCTTAGTTGTCGGTTTTCAATTTATGAATATGAAAAATTATTGGTTGGTCTTGTACTAACTTATGTACAGATCAATTAAAATAGAGGAGAAGGGCTACTGAGAGGTTAAAGGCAGAGAAAATGTGTCTTTTTACCTAGCACTTTTCACTCTTCCCATGTTGATTGGCCTGGACTATCACATTAATTCAATCCTTAACCAACCAATAATTCCTCCATTAATGGATGATAATTTGAAAAATCGTGACCAATTAAGCTTGTCCTTACACATGTCTTAAATATAATCCTTCGTAAAAACCTGGTGACATGTTTGTACACTTGATGCTTCCTAAATAGGCTCCTTACACATCAATGTAGTATATTTCTCTCTGCATATATCGACACACTCTATTTCCTTTTTCTTTGTCACATTTTGCTTATTTCTTTCTACTTTGATTTTCTGCTTTCTTTCAGCTCACATGGATGCAACCTCACAAAGCATCTCACTGGAGGATTTCACACTGTCAACTGCTGGCAATAATGTCGGTAGTAATTTGCTGGTTGACCAGTCTTTACAGCCTGTTTTATGTGCTTTTTGCCAAAGGGTTCTCTCTGCAGATAATCAGGCAATTGGCGATCTTGAAACAATTAATATTTGTGGTGACTGTAAGTTCTTGTTCCTTGAAAATGTTGGTACTCCTACACATGATTCTCATGAGAGGAGGATCCCAAGAAGAAGAAGAAGAACCAGGTATAGCAGTTCTGAGTCAAGTGATAGTATCTTTTCACAACAGTTCTCACATATAATTAATCTGGCAACGCGAAACCAATCAACTGTCTCTGGACTTGATGATCTATCTGTAGAGGTTGACGTGGAAACCTCGTTACTACAACATACAAGCCATACAACCCCAAGATGGTCTAGAAGATGGTGGCAGGTTCTCTCAGATACTGAAAGTGATGCACTAGAAAATGTGGATTCTTTATATGCTGAGAGCGAATCAAACGTTAGTTTCAGTCAATACAGGGTTTCCCATGGTGAAAGTGATGACATTTCATTTAGTAGTTATGGAGGGGACTCTGATGCATCTGTAGATTTACGTGGCTTTCTGGACTCAGAGATGTTTATTCAACCAAATGAGGGAAGTGATTTTGATAGTGACTCTGATATTGATCCGATGCATGCTGGCCTCAATCAATGGAACTTGGATGATCAAGAAGAAATAATTGATATTGATGGGGAGTCCGAGGATTCTGAATCAGAGGAAGGTGATGCAGAGGAAAACACAATTGAATCTACAGAAGCAGCCAGGGTTCAGTTTCAAAATTTATTATTTTCAGCTACAAGTGAAAGCAATTACACTACAAATTGGCATCCATATGCTGGTTCTCCAGAACCTGAGGGTATGATTTGGTGGAGAATTAGGCAAAATAGGCAAACCTATGGCCGTACTATCTTAACCAACTTGGAGGAATCCGACTTGTCATCATATGTTGGAAATTATGGTGATTATCTAGATGGAAGAGGCTTTGACGAACTACTCCAACATCTCGCTGAAACTGACAACTCAAGCCGAGTATCACCTCCAACAGCCGCTTCTTTTGTGAATAGTCTACCTTGTGTTATCATCAGTGCGGAACATGTGAAGCATGATGGCTTAGCTTGTGCAATATGTAAAGATTTATTATCGATTGGCACTGAAGTTAATCAGCTTCCCTGCAATCACCTTTATCACCCGTCCTGTATCTTGCCATGGTTGAGCTCAAGGAATTCATGCCCCCTTTGTCGATTCGAGCTACCAACTGATGATAAAGATTATGAAGATGGGAAGCTGAATGTTAGGAATGGAGTTGAGATCCATAACGTTCAACAAAATTCAAGTGAGGACAGTTCCTCTAACACTTCCGATAGAGATGAGGAAGATGAAGTTACTAGAGCCAGATTAGAGCCAAGAGAGATCCTGAATGCATTTCCTGCCATTAACAGCTCTGGTACGGAGAATGGTAGAGGACGATGGTTTTTCCTTGCTGCTGCTCCAATTGTCAGTCTCATGGGCATATTTCTCGTCCTGTGGTTAGGGAATCCCCTTGCTGAAAGGAGGTCAATGAGGTATGGCATCTTTCCTGAACAAGCTCAACATGAAGTTCATATTCCCGGATCATTACCTAACCAGCGAGAAAATAGGAGGAGATGGTGGAGCCTATTCTAAGCAATTCTTATTTGGTATGTAGGAAATATCTCCAAAATTGTTTCTTAATTGATAATATCTTTGCCATCAAGGCCTGTAGTGTGGCTTTTTTAAGTGCTTATTTAGCTTCTAATATGTATTAGTTCCAAAATTGCTTGGTTCTTGATCAAATTAATTGTAATACAGTTAATACGAGCACTTTTAATTTCCTTGAGCTTAAGAGTGCAAACTAGTAGGTAACCTTCTGATAAAAAAAAAATCAAACTCACACACATATTAAGGTTTGATCCCAAGATTTAACGTATCTAAGCAGGCTTCGTGACATTGAATCACATGCCCAAACAGGCTTCTTGCCAGTGAATCACATGCCCATTTGCCTCCTGATAGTTGGAACTCTATTGGTGTGATTGGATCTCATTTACGAAAGGGAAAAAGAGGAAATTAATTCTCATGATGTTTGGCTGTGTAAAACAGCAAGGAAGGGGGGAAATTCACTGAAAACCAAGTAATTAAACTATTGAATAAAATTCTTGTATTCACCGACAAACAAATACTTGCTAATTCTAATTTCATTTCATAATCTTATAAATATGTAAAATTATTAAAGATATGTAGAGGTATGTACTTGGAAGTTTCGTGGATGTATATAGAATTGTCCCCTTTTTACGTACAATCTCATTATTTACCCAAAATAGACCAAAAAAAGGACAAAGTTTTATTCTAAAAATACCATTTTACTCTTTAATAGGTTTTAGGTTAAAAAAATATGTAAGAACTTACATATAATAATGAAAAATTTGTAAAATATTAGAAATAATAAAATAATAACAGAAATAATAAAAAAAAATCAAAAGTAATAGAAAATCTAGAAATAATAAAAATAGAAACATAAAACATTTCAGGATGTATTTTATAGAAAATTGTGATAAGCAAGAAAAAATTTGAATAAATACAAAAAGCAAGACTAGGCCTTAAAGAATGATATGAATTTATAGATTTATTATTCAAAAATAAGAAAAATATTTCTAAGAAAAGATATAATTTATTATAGAATAAGTAATAAAGAAATGAGTATTAATATTACAGATAGAAAATGAATGTATAATATACCATTCATTGAAAAAAAAACTATTATAGATAAATTATCAAAAATCCCCCACAAACATAAAAGAAAAATTGGATACGTCTATTTAGAAAGAATCCAAACTATTAATAAAAACGTATTTTAAGATAATAATTAATACATCAATCAAACTAGCACTGCTAGATAGTAGAATAATAAATAAATAAGCTATTTTATTAGGATGATTTGTTAAAGCTTAGAATATCATAAGTTAAAATTCACATCATACCCTAAGTTTGCTATTAATAATAATGATAAGAACTTAAGCCAAGTACTATGAATTTGAAAGTAGATATCTAATGAAAGAAGTAAATCATCTATTCTCGGTACATTACATAGTAAGATATTCATTAACAAATAGTCCTAATAGTTTAATATATGTAAAAAATAAATTCATAAAAATAGATAGAACTTTCCAAGAAATTGAACAAATAATAAAACCAGAAATATTAACGAACTTTGAAATACTTGAAGAATGGAACTTAGATGTTAAAGAAAACATTTTGACAACAAGAAGAAAAAGTAACATATCACAAATAGAATTTACAAATGATCGAATAAAAATAAGCAAACAAGAATGAGAACAAGAAAGAAAAAATAAAAGAATTAAAACAAGAAATTAAAGAAGTCAAAAAAGTTATACATTGAGTCAAGCCAATAACAAAAAACTGATAAATTATAAAATAAAAATCTCTTAAAAATGTCAAAGGTACAAGGAATAGGATTAGAAAATATTGATATCCTAATAAGCATATCAAATAACTAAAGAGTTATAATGAAAGCCTTAATTCTTTTAGAAGAAAAAATATAATACTTACAAAATATAAATAAAATTAAAGAATAAACTCTTAAAGAAATAAGAGAAAAAAGTTACGATAAAATATTACAATTAGACATTCTAAAAAGAGATTCATTAGAAGGATTAAATGAAGAATCATCAAGAAGATTTGATGGAATAATTCCTCAAAATGAAAAAAAGAAAAGATGAAGAAAAATCTATATTTCCAACATAATGGAATATATAAAATAATTAGAAGAAAAAATTATAAATCCAAAAAACAAAAAAAATAGGAACATTAGTAAGTTTGTTAACATTTACAGATGAGGAATTAAGAAAACCCTATGATGAAAAAATATGCTCTAATAAAGAAAAATATGATATTTCATCAATAAAATGGATTTTGAACCAAAAAACTTCAAAATTACTATAGAGAGTGTAAGTCTCATTGTACTTGTGTCTATGTGTTCACTTCCCATGTACAAGACATAGTATATGTTTTATTTTAATTAGTGTATTTATCTTCCTCTATGTAGGTTTGGTTACTACATATTAGTAATTCACACACACACACACACACACACACACACGATTGGTAGGTAGAGTATTGGTTTTCAACAAGTGAGTATGCGAGCGAGCCAAATATTTTACTTGTGAGTTTCGGCATGTTTTGGGTGTGGGTATTTATGGATAGTACTCAACATTTTTGGAAATGAAAAAATACAACTTTTTAGTACCTTGCCACCAAGTTTGCCACCACCCTTGGCGAGGTGATTAGCAAGGTGTGCATTCTTAGTCTTATAAATACCCCACTCATTTCTCTTCTCTTTACCCATGTTTTCAATGCTAAAACTCTGACAAAGTTCATACTGAGATTTATATATATTTTTGAAATCATTTTTTAGAGCTTATATTCGAGTGTGAGTCTTTTATTGAGATTAGTTATCAAATCGTCATTTGTGTGAGTACATAGTTTGACTGTGTGTCCTGTAACGATTTGATATTAGTATTGGACTGTGTATCCATTAAGAGTGTGAGTTGTTCACTTTTAGTTACTTGATATGTGGTTTCTAATCACATCGCATTGGATAGTGTTGGCTATAGAGGACAATCAAGTTCATATGTCAAATCAAGTCATTATGAAAGCACCAAGTGAACAGCAACAGTAGGTAGTTTGAATGGAGGTCTTAGCTAATAGAGGTAATAGTGGTTTTGTTGTGTATTAGTGTTGTAACTTATTTACTATTCAGTGAATTATTTGCTATTGAATCATTTTCTTAAGCAACCGGAAGATGTTACCATAAAAATACAGTTTCTATATGAGTTTGTCTCATTATATCGAGTGTTATGTATGATCACATGCTGAGCAAGTATAATCTGAGTTTGTTGTGTATATGTTGCAACATATTGATGCATAAACTTTGATTAGAAACCATTTGGGTTTACTTTCTTTTTGCTTTGACCTATAATATCTTTTAATCAAGCTATCTTCTTTTTGATATTATACTATCTGTCATTCTGTTGCGTGATTTGTGTAAGTGTTTATATTCTTATTTGTGGGAGTTAGGATAAAGTCCTTTAGGAGTTTGTATGAGAATGATATTGATTTTATGGCCTTCGTTGCCTCTACCAGTATCATTAATCCTCCGAATACTATCTCAAATGTTCAAGAAATGATTGCTGAAGATGAAGATGAGCAAGACGAATTGCTCGATACCTACAATGCTCTATTGTTGGAGCACATCAACTCTAAAAAGGAAAAAAACAAAGGCTATAAGAGAGCCTTGATGAAAAAGAAAGTGAGATTTGTGCATTAAAAAAAGCTTTTAAGGAAAGGAAGTCCTATGTTGACGAACAAGAACATGATATCACAAGAAGGTGTGAGGTCATTCAAAAAAGGTTTGATGATTTGAGACCATACTATGGGAAATTAACCTCTCATCCTCGTATGAAAGTCAATGTGAGCGCTTCCTCTTCTTCTCCTCTATATACTACTCCTTGGGGTCAAGGATCCTGTTTTTTCAACTCCATTTTTTGTACTTGTTATTGTTAGGGCATTATTGGCCATATTACTAGACAGTAACCTAGATATATGAGGAGTAGAACTTGGAGTCCTTCATCTTGCTCTTCCCTATTTTCTTTGTCAAGATGTAGCTATTATGGCTTATTTAAGTATGTTCAAACATGATATATTATGCACGTGAAGCATAAAGCAGAAAGAAATAAATTTGGCTCAAAAAACCCATATCGTCAGTTTTATATGGATGACTCGTCAAAATTTTCTAAAAACTATAAATACAACAGATCACAAGTTCTATATACACCTCATGCTCAGATAATTCTAAGACTATCGCCAAGTTTTGTTTCCCCTCACAAATTCTTTAAACAGTTGGAAGCAATCTGATCACTCTTTTTGGGTTATCTATTAGGGTTGACTTACTTACTTTCATTTCTCTCTTTTTTGTAGTTTTTATGTATGTGAATTTATGTTTGTTGTTTGTCTACATGCGTCCTGGTTTCGTGTTCCTACATACCTCTACCTTTCTTCTTGTTTATTTTTCTTGCATAGTGCTTTAACTATTTTATTTGATGTTATACCTGACTATTTGACCCGTTACTAGCTTTCTTCATTGCTTACTGTTTACTTCTTCTTTTGTGGATGTTTTCCTAAGCATTAATCACATGTTATCCATCATATAATGTCATTGTAGTAGATTATCTTTCTACTATCCTATCATTCTTATGCCATGACATTTAGAATGCTTCTCATATGTTATACCAGGTATTCAATTCTTGCAATTAGCATGTTGTGTGTTAATTCTCTATTTGTCTCTTGGTGACTTTTTTCCATCTTTTACCTATCTTTCACCTTCTTATACTTCTGTTATACAATTACTTCTATGAAATTAACTAAGATATCTTTATTACTTGTATCTTTGTGTGTCACTCTTTTCTAGGCTTTCTCTGGTTTGCTTTGTGCATGTATATGTCATATAGAGTTTTACATGTCTTTAGAACTTTTGACATACTTACATTATTTTAACTAAACCAATGTATTTTGTTAGTCTTTTTGTTGTTTGAGTTGTTTTCCCTGTCTAAACATGTCTTCTGTTTCTATGTTGAAATTTTTGTCTTTCTCACGTGCTTAGTAGTTTTAGTAGCTTTCCTTTGTTATTCTTCCTCTTAGGAGTGTTGCTTGTAATGTTTACTAGTTAGTTAGTTTCTTTCTTTCTTTCTTCTGAATATCAATGATGTGAGTATTATTATTTATCTCTTTCGAGACATTTCCCCCTTCCTTTTGAGTTTTGACGTGTTTGGAGTCCATTCTTGTCATCTCACTTATTAGTCTTTCATCTATGTTTCGTGAGATGGACAAATTTTCTCTCTACTACTATTGCATGTAAAATGAATTTTAGAGGGATTATATTGTTATATGTTTGGCATGTTTTTGACTTGAATTAAAGTATGGTTGTTGACATATGTATTTTGTGAGAGCATGTATGGCTAAATTTTTCTTGTTTGTCTTATCTCAAATGAATTTTTATTTTGCACATGCCATATCTTTATGAATTTGTATGGTTATTTTTGAGAAGCTTGTATGAATCTCCTGCTTTGATGATTTTTATTTCTCTAACAAACTCTAAAATCCACCTTTAGTTTCTCTCAGGGCGAAATTCTAGGTGATGTTGATTAGAAAGAGAATTTAGGCCATCCTTGAATCGTTTGCTCTTTTCTTGCCACCACTTTTCTCATATCCTATGTCTCCCATTTTTTAGCCTTTGTGGTATCCCTTCGTTTCTTTTCACCTAAATACTAGCCTAGCCCAAAGATTTATTCCCAATTACCTTATCCACCATTTGATTGAGCTTATATGTTTTGGATTTGTTAGTTTTACCCCTCTTGGTTTCTATAGAAAAACACAAAGAACAAGAATGAAAAAGAAAGAAGGGTGATAATGAAATGTTGAATATATAAAAAAAATGGGAAAATGGAGAAAAGAAAAATAAGTAGTGAGATTTTTTTGTGTAAAAACAAAGGAGGAAAGATGAAAAAAAATAAAAAAATGAAAAGATGATGAGGCAGTTTTGCTTAAATATCTATTTTTGTGTACTGTTCTCTCAATTTCATTGGGTGATATTTGAGAAGAAAAGAGAAAAGAACTCATATTTGAGGGTATAAGTTTCATGGATATGAACTTATCCATTTTCTGGATCAACAAAGGTGTGTTCAAGCCTAAACATTATCTCTTCCCTACCCATTCCTTAGCCTTTCATTACAATATTTGAAAGACCTATTGATTTCTTCTTGGTTGACACTTACATTAGTGGAGAGAGATAGAGAGATTAATAGTGGACATATGAAGATTGGTTTAATTTGAGTCTATATTTTGATTTACTTGGTTTTCATAATCATATCATGATGGCATATAAAGTAAACAAATTTTGCATATCACACTATGCATGGCATAAAAATTTTAGTCATATCCTTACATGAATACATCATGGATTGATGAACGTATGGATTTTTGTGTTGAATGTATTGTTTATATTCTATAGACCCTCTAATTCATTGAAAATGTTTTGTTTGCTTCCCTTATTCTATATTTCGTGTTGACTACTATATGTAGATTCCTTTGTGTTAGGAGTTTTTGCATTCATTGCCTAGTAATTGATACTAAAATGCTTGACATATGTTTTCTTGGGTAGATTGAGATGTTTTCTATATACACTTATCTTTGGTTGCCCATGCATTTAGTTTATTGCATATTGTATGCTCCTACCCTACTAGTGTCTTGGTGCTTTTATGTGTCTTTTTTTCTTAAAGCATGTAGTACTTCTTATTGTTTTTGCTATAATCTTACCTATTGTTTTTCATTAGTGTTAGCATTATAGCATATTTGTATGCCTTATCTCCCTCATATAGGGATGTTCTTTTGAATTTTATTGTCAAAAAAGGGGAGAAGTTTATGTGCAAAACTATATGATTGTTGCCAAGTTTTGTGCTGCATGGGCTATGAGTGTAGGATTGCACTACATATTGTTGTCTGACTTGCATGCATTCAAGGGGAGTGTTGCATGAAGTTAGGGGGAGTTATGAAATTTTCTTGTGTATGGTTTGATTACATGTTGTTTGTGCATAATATGCTTCATAGGGTATGTGTTTGTTTCATGTGTATATGTTATAGGTGTAAGGAGAAGTCTTCGAGCTTTAGATGTTTTGTGTGCAATGGTGCTAAGATCCTTGTGTTTCAGAGTGACAAAATGGATAAGTTGATGAATGAATATGAATGGAGCGCATAAGATGAATGCACTTAGTGTAAGTATATCTTTTGGGTTTTAGTGTGTATTGTTGTGTTTTTCATAGGAACAAACAACTTTAAGACATCTTCATGATCATCTCATGTTTGATGAGTGTTTATACCTAGTTATGTAGTGTTTTGAAATAGAAAGCCAATGGGAGAGAATGTAAGTCCCATTGTACTCGTTTCTATGTATTGGCTTCATATGTAAAAAACATGGTATCTATTTTATTTTACTTAGTGTATTTGTTTTCCTCAGTATAAGGTTGGTTACTAAATATCAGTAATTCACACACCCACATAGTTCGGTGCACTTTGTATACAAGCATGTTTGAACACACCATGTCGTTTGTTTTCATAGTGTGCGTGCTAGGTAGAGTGTTGATTTTTGACAAATAGGCGTGCGAACAAGCCAATGTTTTTAGTAGGCATATATGGATAGCACTCGACATTCTTGGAAACAAAAAAAATGCAAATTTTTAGCACCTTGGTGACTCTATAAAAGTAGAGCACCCAATGCACATGTTTACTTAATATGTGCTCATTTTATTAAACAAGTAGTATTTTTGGGGTTACTAATATTAAAATATGAACATTCTAGGGAAAAAGGGATGAAAATATAATTGTTGAAATTTTTGGGATTTTTATGCATTTTTTATGAATTTTAACGTACAACCAATCAAGAGCTGTCACGTGGATGCCACGTATGTAGAGAAGTTAACGGAGTAAGACACATAGGTGCTACTCAAGCAGAGAGTCCCAAGCGAACATCGCCACATGTGTAGTGTATTGTAGTGCTATGCCACATGTTAACACGATGTTCAATCCGAGTTCAGGGTTTGGTCAACAAGCCTATCATACATCATTACCTAAATCATATGTTCTTTTCACACGTGTTCCATGCCATCCATTATTGCAAATCACGTTGTGCCGCGTGGTGGTGACTCAGCATGTATTGGCCAGACTAGTCTTTTCTTGGCACGTGTCGCGCTCAGATTCGCTAGTGAATTCAGTGTACCATGTGTCACACTGTTATTGGCTGGCACTATTAATTTTGCTTGCTTTGATCTTAGCCCTTGATTTGAAGTTGATATGATGGTCCAGATTTCACCTGAGATATATTTAACCCCCTAATCACCCCTCATAAACCGTAATTAACACAGTTTTTATTAGTTTTTGGAGCTAAAAGAAGAGAAAAATATAGAAATATTCATAAGGAGATACAATTTTGGTGGAGATTCAATAGGAGATTGGTATTACAATTTAAGAGATTGATTGTATTTCTTATATACCTTCTTTTTTATCAATTGTTTTGTCTTTCTTTATGAAAAATATAAGCTTTATGAATAAAATTATGTCTAGCTAGTTTATAAATCTAGGTGTCTTATGAACCCAATTACCACTCTGTTATGTTCTAATATTTTTCCCCAACTATGATTTCAATTTAATTATATTATTTAATCTAATTGTTATGCTATTAATTGTTTCAACAACAATTGATCTGTATAGACAATTCAATATATTTTAGGAATTATTTAATTGTTTGTTTTGATTAAATAACATGCATAGTTTCTAGGGAGAGATGTATGATTCTTATATATGTGGTCCATAATTGATGAACTTAATGAGTAGTATGTAATTTAATTGACATGAGAGTGTGATTAAGTTAATTACTATATGATGAGTAGTTTACTTTAAAGAGAAATACATGCTAGGTTAGATTTAATTGATCATGTAATTAATTGATAATTATATTGAGGAATTTTAGTAATTTACATGTTTAAAAAATTGGGAGATTAAGTATTCCTAAATAATTTTTCATATATCTTCTTAGTTACCAAATCTAATTTAATTAATTATTATAATTTATGTTTAGTTATTTTAATTTTGCTTTCTTAAAATATAAAAACACAAAAAAACTTATTTTTTTGTTTTAAAAATTAATTTCTAATAAAATAATCTCAATAGGAACGATATTTTCTTATCATTATATTACTTGTTACGATATGTATACTTGTGTATTCATCGTATACAATTCGTGTGTCCAATCAAATTTTTGGTGTCATTGTTGAGGATTATAAATATTAGAAATTAATTTTTATTTTAGTTATTTTTATTTATTTAGTTTTTTTATTTATTTATTTTTATTTACTTAATTGTTTATTTATTTATTTGTTTTGTACTTATTTGTCAAAATTTTAATTTATTTATTTAGTTATTTATTTTTAATTTAGACATCATCTTTAGTGTTATTAGAAACATAATTTAGTATATTGCATTAACAATGTTTGTAAGAGAAAAATTTTGCCTTTAGATCCCAAAATTAAGCGTACTTTGAGATAAATAGGAAAACATGAAGTGTCACCAAGTGAAAGAAATGGAAAATCTATTAGAAATAAACAATGATGAGCTAAATTTGATCAACCAGATTCCTTTAATTAATGATAGTGATAGAGTTATGAACAAATATGCAAGAACTATGTTGAAAGGGTTAAGTCCAAGTATTACACGGCCAAACATTCAAGCTAATCAGTTTAACTAAAGCTAGTGATGCTTCAAATGCTACAAATAGATGGACAATTATATGAATTACCAAAAGAGGATCCTTATCTTCATCTTAAATTTTTATTGAATTTGTAGATTCATTTAAATTCAATAGTTTGATCGAAAAGGTATTTAGGCCTTGATTATTCCCTTACTCTTTGCGAGACCGTGCTCGAGCTTGGCTAAATTCTTGCCACCTAATTCCATCACAACTTGGAATGATTTAGTAGAAAAATTCTTGATGAAATACTTCCCACTAATAAAGAATTCCAAGCTTAGGAATGATATTATCTCCTACCAATAATATGAAGCAGAATCTTTGTATGAAGCATGAGAAAGATTCAAAGAATTGCTAAGGAAGTATCCTCATCATGGTATCCCTCATTGGATTCAAATGGAGACTTTTTACAATGGTCTCAAAGCTTAAACAAAAACTATTAATAATGCATTTGCTAATGGAGGCTAGCCAAATCTTACAATCAAGCTTATGATTTACTTGAAAGCATGGCTAGCAATAATTAACAATGGCCAATGGATAGAATGACATCTATAAGAAGAGTAGCCGTAGTGCATGAGGTAAATGATATCAAGGCACTTACAACTCAATTGTCATCTTTGGTTAATCTTTTGAAGGCTCAAAAGTTATCAGTGAGTTAAACCAGGTCTAAGATTCAGAAGTGCCTTGTGTGTTTTGTGGTAGAGCCTATTTGTTTGTTAATTGTCCAGATAATCTTGAATCAATATTTTATGTGGGTAATGTGAACCAAAACAATAATCCATACTCGAACACATATAACCTAGGATGGAGACATCATCCCGATTTCTCTTGGAATAACAACAATCAAAGTGGTAATCAATTCAACCATCAATCATTTCCACCATTAGGTTTTCAACAACCATAGCAATCACAAGCCCAAGAAAATAAGCCACCCACTAAGGAAAATACAAATGCGCTAATGGGAATGATGAAAAACTTCATCCATTCACTTAATACAAAAGTGTCCACTCAAATGGCATCAATTTGGAATTTAGATAACCAAATGGGGTAGTTTTCCCTGGCCATAAGTCAAAGGCCTCAATGTAACCTTCAAAGTGACACAATTGTAAACCCAAGAAGAAAAGGTACTTGAGAAATGGTAAAACTCTAGAGGAGGAGCATGTGACTCAAAAGGATGAAGAGGAAGATGAGACTCAAAAGGATAAGGAGGAAGATAAGAATCAAAAGGATAATAAGGAACCATAAATTAACAAGGATGAGAAGGAATTAGTCGATTAAGAGAGTAATGGAAAGGAAATAATTCAGCCAAAAAGAACAACCACTACAAACCCACTATTCCTACCACTTAAAGACTACAAAAGCAAATATTAGATACTTAATTTTCAAAATTTCTAGAAGTCTTCAAGAAACTGCACATCAACATATCATTTGCAGATGCACTTGAACAGATGCCTTCTTATGCAAAATTTATGAAGGACATACTGTCTAAGAAAATAAGGCTTAGAGATAATGAAATAATAACCTTAACTGAAGGTTGTAGTGCCATCCTTGCTAGAATACTACCCCAAAAGTTGAAAGATTTAGGTAGTTTTGATATCCCTTACACTATTGGTAACATCCACTTTTAGAAATCACTATGTGACTTGGGTTCCAACACTAACCTTATGCCATTATCAGTCTTCAAGAGATTAGGGGTTGGTAAAGCTAATCCTACTTTAGTAACATTACAAATGGCAGATAGATCAATTAAGAGACCTCGGGGTGTGGTAAATATGTGCCAGTAAAAGTAGATAAATTCATCTTTTTGACAGATTTCATTATACTAGACATATAAGAGGACCATAACATTCTTATCATACTTGGTCATCCATTCTCAACAACTGGAAAAACACTCATTGATGTACAAAAAAGGTGAGCTTACAATGAAAGTGCAAGATGAACAAGTAATATTTAAAGTTTTTAAAGCATCTAAACCCCCTAATATTGATAATTCTAATGAATGCTTAAGGATAAATGTTACTGATTGTGAGGATAACTTAAAAGAATCTGTTGA
This sequence comes from Hippophae gyantsensis, assembly GCA_030763125.1. Lineage (NCBI taxonomy): Eukaryota > Viridiplantae > Streptophyta > Magnoliopsida > Rosales > Elaeagnaceae > Hippophae > Hippophae gyantsensis. The sequence continues at coordinate 15,880,195 of CM061036.1, forward strand.
GTTGCCCACACTTAAGAATGTTACACATGATGCTATGAACAATGATATAAACTCGCTAAAAAACAACTCAACTTGTTTTAACTTTGAAAGTATATATGGAATCAAATGTTGATATTGTGAATTGTGTGAACTTTTTGGAGGACACGCCTCTCATGTGTGTATCAAAGGCATTTATTGAAAATTTTGAGATAGGATATAAGCTTAAACCATCAACTGAAGGGACACCTTGTTTAGTCCTCACACTTTTACCCTCCTATCCCTAATTAAGTAAGCAAGTGGAAGAGTCCAATAGAGAGGTGAAAAAGATGTTAGAAATACATAAATTGGATGAGTTACGGTGGAGTGCATATAAGAATGCTAAAAAGTACCAAAACATAACAAAAATATGACATGATAAGAGAATTGAGCAAAGTGTTTGCAAACCAAAACATAAAGCATTATTGAAAATATCAAGACTCAAACTGTTTCTAGGCAAACTCAAAAGTAAATGGACACAAAGGGATGTACCTTAGGCCTTAATATGACTGTCCAATCAAGGACGTTAAATGTGATGCTAGTTGGGAGGAAACTCAACGTTATTTTACTTATATTTTCATTTTTTTTGTTTTGTAGGTGAATAATTATGGAGAGAAATGGCACAACAAGATTGAGTAGTTCCAACAATTGATGTGGTGTACCAAGACTAAGGTAGTTTTCTTTCCTTTTACTTTTTCATATTTATATGTAAACATTGGGAACAATGTGCAATTTAAGTGTAATGCACTCTATAAAAAAGAGAAAAAAGAAGAAGCAAAATTCAGAACACAATTATCCCTCTAAAGAAAAAGAAAAAAATAATTGAAAATAAATTTGGGGGAGTTGTGAAGTTACCAAAAAAGATGTGGAATAAAATAATATGAAAAGAATGATAAGAGAGGGTTCATTAAAATATCAAGTAAAAGCTCAATTGTAATGAAAAAATGCATGAATAATAAAAAGAAAGTTGAGGTGTGAAAAGAGGTAAAATGTATTCATTTATCGATCCCCACCTAAGCCTTACATTACAAGCATGTAAAGTCCTTTTTGATCTTTAGGTAAGTACATGTTTATATTAGTGGAAAGGAATGTGGAAAATAAACTTAAGAGACCTTTTATAAGATTGAATTGATTAACATGCTCATATATGTTGATTTCATGAGTGCATTAGATGATATCATATACAGTACACACACGAATCAATTTTTCAAAAACTTTGCATATTCGTGTATTGATGGAACGTTGACGGATAAATATGTGAACATCCTTTTCATAGAATTGTACGACTTTTGAGGGGGATTGTTTTTCATGAATTATGCATATATTAATAGATATATATTTTTGAATATACTTCTCATGTCATTTTATTTATTTAGACTTGGCTTTATTTTAGGACAAGCATAGAGTTATGTTTGGTGGTGTGATGACTCTATAAAAGAAGAACCATGCCATAAGTTCATTTTTATACATAATATTTGCTCGTTTTATTCAATAAGTAGTATTTTTGGGGTTAAAAATATTAAAATATGAACTTTCTATTGCAATGGGATGAAAATATAATTTTTGGAATTGTTTTGGATATTTTTGGAATTTTTATGGATTTTTTTTATGAATTTTTAACATAGGACAAATCAAGAGATGCCATTGGACAACACATATGTAGAGAAGCTGCCAGAGCAAGACACGTGGGTCCTAATCGAATATTGCCCCATATGCAATGTGATGTAATGCTACACCACATGTCTGCACGTCATTTAATCTGAGTTCGGTGCTTGGTCAACAATCCTGCCATGTGTCATTACCTACATAGTCCATTTTTTCCACACGCGCATAGGCCACGACATCTATTATAGTAAATCACTTTGCACCATGTGGCATTGACTCAGCATGTGTTGACCAGACTAGTCTTCCTTTGTTGCGCATCATGCTTTGATTTGCTAGTGAATTCTGCGTGCTATATTTAATCCCCTAATCACCTCATAAACCTTAATAAACCGTAATTAACACAAGTTTTATCAGTTTTTGGAGCTAAGAAGAGAAAAAATATAGAAATATTCATAAAGAGATACAATTTTAGTGGAGATTCAATAAGAGATTGGTATTACAATTTAAGATATTGATGGTATTTCTTTTTCTATTCCTTTCTTTATCAATTTTTATATATTTCTTTATGAAAATATGAGTTTTATGAATAAAATTATGTCTAGCTTGTTTATGAATCAAATGGTCTTATGAACCCAACTTTGACATTGTTATGATCTAATATTTTTCCCTAGCTATGATTTCAATTTAATTATATTATTTAATTTAATTTTTATGCTATTAATTGTTCGAACAATAATTGATCTATAGAAGCAATTAAATAGATTTGAGAGAATTATTTAATTGTTTGTCTTGATTAAATTTTCTAGGTAGAGATGTATGATTCTTATGTATGTGGTCCATAATTCATGAACTTAATGAGTAGTATACAATTTAATTGATATGAGAGTGTGATTTAGTTAATTACTATATAGTGTGTATTTTACTTGAGAGAGGAATATATGTTAAATTAGATTCAATTAATGATGTAATTAATTGATAATTATATTGGGGGGATTTTAGTGATTCATATGTTTAGAAAATTGAGGTATTAAGTATTTCTATATATTTCTTCATTTATCTCCTTAGTTATCAAATATAATTTAATTAATTATTGTTATTTATTTTTAGTTATTTTAATTTTTCTTTCTCAAATATAAAAACACAAAACAATTTTATTTTTATTTTTTTGTTTTAAAAATTAGCTTCTAATAACATAATCTTAGTGTGAACGATATTTTCTTATTGTTATATTACTTGTTATGATACGTATATTTCCTATTCATTGCACACAATTTGTGTGTCCAATTAAATTTTTTGGCACCATTGTCGGGGATTATAAATATTTGAAATTAATTTTTTATTTTATTTTATTTTAGTTATTTTTCGTTATTTTAATTTTAGTTTTAATTTATTTTTATTTACTTGTTTTATTATTTATTTTATTTATCTATTTATTTATTTATTTTGTATTTATTTGTCATAATTTTAATTTATTTATTTAGTTGCACTACGCCAAAATGAGGTATTAAAGTTGGTTATTAATCGACTTTAAGTCAATTTAAAGTTGGTTAAGTGAATTGACTTTAAATCAATTTAAAGTTGGTTAAGTGAACCGACTTTAGATGCTGAGACTTAAAATTTAAAGTTGGTTTGCCGGTGATGGAATTAGTGGTCGGAGATGGCCGGAAAATGAGAAAGAGTATAGGAGGGAGTATCGGTTTGTTTGCTGGTTTTCAGTTTAACAGCGCTGGAAAATATGTTTTGGATGGGGGAGAAAGAAGAGAAAAAGGAAAATAAAAACATATGTAGCGTTGGTTGACACATAGGACCGATGCTAGACGTAGGACGTAGCATTGATTCTATGTGTCAATCAACACTACGTCTTAGCATTGGTTGACACGTAGGACGTAGTGTCAATTTTATGTGTTAACTAATGCTACATCTTAGCATCGGTTGACGTGTTAAACCGACGCTACGTCATACATGTATTGTTAGTTCAACACGTCAACCGATTCTACAATCTACGTGTTTTAAGGTAGTTTTTCACTAAACTGACTTAAAATTCATTATAAATCGATTTTCCCCAAAAATTGACTTTAAATTTTGACTTAAATACCACCTTTTGTAGTAGTGTTATTTATTTTTAATTTAGACTTCTTTATTGTTATTAGAAACATAGTTGTGTCTATTGCATGAGCAGGGTTTGTAAGGGAAAAAGTTTGCATTTAGATCTTGAAATTGAGGGTACTTTGAGATCAATAGGAAAACAATAAGTGTCACTCAAGTGAAAGAAATGGCTAATCTATTAGAAATAAACAATGATGAGCTAAATTTGATCAAGTAGATTCCTTTAATGGATGATAGGGAGAGAGTTATGAATGAATATGCAAGGCAAAACATTCAAGCTAATTAGTTTGAACTAAAGCCAGTGATATTTCAAATGCTACAACCAGTTGGACAATTCAACGGATTACCAACAAAGGATCCTTATCCTCTTCCCAAAATTTTTATTGAAGTGGTAGATTCATTTAAATTCAATGGTGTGCCCGAAGAGGAATTTAGGCCTTGATTATTTCCTTACTCTTTGTGAGACCGTGCCCAATCTTGGTTAAATTCTTTGCTACCTAATTCCATCATAACTTGAAATTATTTAGTAGAGAAATTCTTGATGAAACACTTCCTACCAAGAAAGAATGCCAAGCTTAGGAATGATATTACCTGCTACCAATAATATGAGGCAAAATATTTATATGAAACATGAGAAAGATTCAAAGAATTGCTAAGGAAGTGTCCTCATCATGGTATCCCTCATTAGATTCAAATAGAGACTTCTTACCATGGTCTCAATGCTCAAACAAGAACTATTATTGACGCATTTGCTAATGAAGCTCTACTAACCAAATCTTACAATCAAGCTTATGATTTACTTGAAAAAATGGCTAGCAATAATTATCAATGTCCAATGGATAGAATGATAGCCAAAAGAAGAGTAGCCAGAATGCATGAGGTAAATGATAATATAACACTTACAACTGAAGTGTCATCTTTGGTTAATCTTTTAAAGGTTCAAAACTCGCCAACGAGTATAAACTAGGTATAAGATTCAGATATGTCTTGTGTATTTTATGGTGGAGCCCATTTGTTTGTTAATTGTCTAGATAATCCTAAATCAATATTTTATGTGGGTAATGTGAACTGAAATAGTAATTCATACTCGAACACATATAACCCAAGATGGAGAAAACATCTCAATTTCTTTTGGAATAACATCCATCAATCATTTCCACCACTAGGTTTCAACAACCATAGCAATCACAAACCCTAGAGAATAAGCCAGCCACTAAGGACAATATAAATGCATTAATGAGAATGATGAAAGACTTCATCCAATCATTTAATATAAAAGTGTCTAATAGGCTTCAATTTGGAATTTAGAGAACCAAATGGGGTAGTTTTCCCAGGCCATAAGTCAAAGGCCTCAATATAACCTTCAAAGTGACACAATTGTAAACACAAGAAGAAAAGGTAAGGAGCTTTGAAACACCATAGACTTGAGGAGTGGTAAAAATATAGAGGAAGATCATGTGATTCAAAAGAATGAAGAGGAAGATGAGACTCAAAAGGATGACAAGGAAGATAAAAATCAAAAGGATAAGGAGGAACTATAAATTAATAAGGATGAGGAGGAATTTATGGATTAAGAGAGTAATGGAAAGGAAATAATTCAGCCAAAAAAGATAAATCTCAACGAAACCACTATTCATTTCCCTCAAAGACTACAAAAGAAAAAGTTAGATACCCAATTTTCAAAATTTTTAGAAGCTTTCAAGAAACTGCATATCAACATATAATTTGCAGATGCGCTTGAACAGATGCCATCTTATGCCAAATTTCTAAAGGACATACTGTCTAAGAAAAGAAGGCTTAGAGATAATGAAATAATAACCTTAAATGAAGGTTGTAGTCCCATCCTTGCTAGAAAACTACCCCAAATGTTGAAAGATCCATGTAGTTGGGACATCCCTTGAACTAATGAGAACATCTACTTTAAGAAAGCGCTTGGCCTTATTTAGATTATTGAGCCTTTCAAGCTAACCATTATTATATATTTAGTAACCCATTTGAGCTTCAAAAAGAACCTTTCATATCTTTAAGTTACATTTTACGCCTAACCAATAAGCATTACCTTTACCATTGCACCTTTAGCTTGTATGAAAATAAAAAAAATGCAATCATGTATTATGCTATAGAGTAAGGTGAAATGTAATGTACCCTATAAAAAATAGAGAAAAAAGAAGAAACAAAACTTACAACACAATTATCCTTTTAAATAAAAAGAAAATAAAATTGAAAATAAGTTTGGGAATTTTTTGAAGTTACCAAAAAAGATGTGGAATAAAAGAATATGAAAAGAATGATAAGAGAAGGTGCACTAAAATATCTATAAAAAGCTGGATTGTAATTAAAAAATGCATGATGAATAAAAATAAGGTCAAGGTGTGAAAAAAGCCTAAATATTTTCATTTATCGACCCCTACCTAAGCCTTACATTACAAGCATATAAAGTCCTTATTGATCTTTAGCTAAGTGCATGTTTATATTAGTGGAGAGGGATGTGAAAAATAGACTTATGAGACCTTTTATAAGATCGAGTTGATTAGCATGCTTATATATGTTTATTTCATGAGTGCATTAGATGATATCATGTATAGTACACAAGAATCAATTTGTCAAAAACCTTGCATATCCTTGTATTGATGGAACATTGGTGGATGAATATATGAATCTCTTTATCATAGAATTGTACATCTTTTAAGAGGGATCATTTTTCATGAATTATTCATGTATTAATAGATAAATATTTATGAATATACTTCTCATGTTAGTTTATTTATTTAGACTTAGCTTTATTTGAGGACAAGCAAAGAGTTATGTTTCGGGTGTGATGATTTTATAAAAGAAAAGCCATAAGTTCACTTTTCTTCTCAAGATTCGCTCGTTTTATTCAATAAGTATTATTTTTTGGGTTAAAAATATTAAAATATGAAATTTCTATTGCAATGGCGTGAAAATATAATTTTTGGGATTATTTTATAATTTTTATGGATTTTTTTATGATTTTTTAATGTACGACCAATCAAGAGTTTCCACGTGGACATCACATATGTAGAGAAGTTGATAGAGCAAGACACATGGGTGCCACTCAAGTAGGGAGTCTTAGTCAATGATCAACGTGTATGCAATGTGATGCAACGCTACGCCATGTGTGTGCATGGCATTCAATCTGAGTTTGACGCTTGGTCAACAAGCCTACCACTCATCATTACATAAATCATCCATTATTTCCACACATGTGCCATGCCATCCATCATAGTAAATCACATTGCCCCATGTGCCATTGAATGAGCATGTGTTGACCAGACTAGTCTTCCTTGTCATCCATCGTGCTTTGATTTCCTAGTGAATTTTATGTGTCATGTGTCCCGTTGTTATTGGATGGAGCTATAAATTTTCTTGCTTTGGTTTGATCCATTGATTGGAAGCTAATCTAACGATCCAAATTCCACCTGAGCTATATTTAATCCCCTAATGACCCCATAAATCCTAATGAACTAAAATTAACACAATTTTTATCAGTTTTTGGAGCTAAGAAGAGAGAAAAATACAGAAATATTTTGCTTTCTTAAAATATAAAAAACACAAAAAAATTATTATTTTTAAAATTAGTTTCTAATAATATAATCTTTATGGAAACGATCTTTTCTTATCATTATATTACTTGTTACGATACGTATACTTACATATTCATCACACAAAATTCATGTGTTTAATCACACATTGCCACCAAGCTCGCCACCCCCCTTGGGGAGGTGATTGGTGAGGATTGCATCCCGAGCCTTATAAATACCCCACTTATTTCTCTTATCTTTACCCATATATTTAGTGCTAAAAACTATAACAAAATTCATGTATTGGTCATTATTACGTGTAGTTATCAAATCATCATCTGTGTGAGTATGTCGTTTGACTGTATGTCTTCCATACTCGATTTGATATTAGTGTTAAATTGTCTGTCCCTTGAGAGTATAAGTTGTTTCCTTCCACTTACTTAATCTGTAGTTTCCAATCACATCACAAAGGGTGGTGTAGGCTATGAAGTACAGTTGGGTACATATGTCGAACCAAGTCATTAAGAAAGTATCTAGTGAATAGCTGTAGTAGGTAGTTTGGATAGATGTCCTAGCTAATAGAGATAACAATGGTTTTGCTGTCTAGTATTGTTGTAACTTGTTTAATGTTTAGTGAATTATTTATTGTTGAGTGGTTTCCTTAAGTAACTAGAGATGTTACCATATAGATACAGTCTGATAACTATATTTTATATAGTTATTTTCATCTATTTTATTAATTATAATTGCTATGTTCTTTACATTTTTAGTTAATTTTAGTTAAATTATTTAGTATTTACTGTTTATTTGTTAAGGAGATTATTTTTAAGAAAATTAAATAATTTTAATCGAAAACGTACTTAATTGCAAATTTGTTTCCAAAAATATAATTTCAAATAAAAGAGTTCTTAATTGCATTTTACAATAGTCGAAAATATAATTTAAATTAAAAAAAGGCTTAATTGTAATTAAAGAAAGATTAAAATGTAATTTGAATTAAATTCGTGGGTCAAAATACAATTAAGGAAATTTATATTCTGTGCAGGAAAAGGAAGTCACGCGTAACATTATTTTCGGCCAACACCAACCGTTCGATTAGACAATCAACAGATATGATGAGGCGCGTGGATTGCAATCAGGGTTTACGTGGCTCGGTGTGCCAGTGGGGCCTACCTGTAGCGTAGGACGGCATGCAGTGTGGGACCCACATGTCTATTACGCGTCTACCAAGGGCATGATCCCGTGCAGTGGAACCACCTGCGATCGTTTCCTTCAGCCATATATAGTCTGCCACGTGTCTCCAATATTCCTGCACCTAATGAGAAGAAGACACGTGTCACGTATCGGGTAAACCAAACGCACGAAAACGGCGCACGTTTCCAGCCACGCTGTTATCTGCCACATGTCCACCCGCGCTATGCTTTCGTGCGGCGCATTTACATGTACCCATTTTCCTCTCACCAATTAAAGGCTGCCACGTGTCCACTATATTTTTTAGCAAATCAGATCGCGACACGTGGTAGCGTGTATTAAAAACAAAATCAGAACGTGCAGTTGTTTCCCACTCAGTTTAAAATAATGTTTTCGTTGTAACCGTGTGTCCCCCACGCGTTTTATTTTTATTTTCGATGCAAAATGTCTCCCACGTGTGTAAAAATATTTATTTTTTTTAGATGTATTTTTGGTGTTATAAAAAGGGGTATGATGATAGAGTTTTTTTTGGAGAGTTTAGAATTTTTGTGGTGTTAGGTTCTGGACTGTGGAACATGTAGAGGCCATTTTTGGCTTCTGTTGTGTTCTATGTGTGCCAAATAATTGCGCTACGAGATGTTTTAATTTCCTTTCTTCTTCATCTAATTTTCCTGAACTGTTGTAATTTTAATTTCTAATTTATGAAGTAATTTAATTTTTCTAGGGTTGCATTTTATCTAAATTTATGAAGCTTTTATTTTAATTATTTTGAAAGATTTTTAAGACGTTTGATTTGTTTATTCTATCTGTGCTTAATGCTTTTTGATTATTTACAAATTTTAACAAACTGATCTGTGGAACTTAAATAAACTTGGAAGAGGCATTTTTGTGTATACTGCTCATGGATAGAATGACATGTATGATGAAGGATAGGAATATACCCTAATTGTATGTGTGGCCATTTGAAAACTTAGAACGTAATAAATCTTGGTGAATTTAATTCTCATAGAGATATAGTGAATTAATTTAACGAGGTGTGTTTATACGGAGCTCGGAAGAGATGTATGAATGAAATTAGAAGTTTTCGGTTGACAAATTAAATGTACTAAAAAATATAAATCAAGAGAAACTAATATGATAAGAGTGGATTAATTTGATGAAAAATTGCAATCCTAGATTTCTTTTATTTTGTTAACTCGTTTCTTTAACTTTTTTCTAAATCAACGATAGTTTTGGATAAAATTAGAGAGAAATAATTTTAGTACTCAACAAACTGTAGTAACAAATCTCCGTGGGAACGATAACTTACTTATCAAATTTTATTACTTATGACCGTGTATACTTGCACGTTTTATGTTCTCCAAAAGAGACAACACAGTCTCTATATAGGTTTACCTAGTTATATCGAGTACTATACATGATCACATGTTGAGCTAGTATAATCAAAGTTTGTTGTGTATATGTCGCAATATATTGAAGTATAAACTCTGATTAGAAACCATTTGTGTTTACTTTTTCTCTACTTTGACATATAATATTTGTTAATCAAGTTATCTAATTTTTGATATTATACTATCTATGATTATGCTGTGTGATTTGTATAAGTGTTTATATTCTTGTTTGTGGAAGTTAGGACTAAGTCCTTTAGAGTTTGTATCTCCACTAACCCTGCTCATATATCGTGTCATGGGCTCTTTTAGAGAGAAACATAGTAATGTCTAATATAATTCAAGAAGAAAACTTCCGATCCTCATGAAAATGAAAGGAAAAAGTAAGACCTAGGTTGTATTAGAGATAGAAAAAGACATTAAATGAATGGCCTTGTGCAATGAGCATACTAATCCTAACATTAGGAACTATTAGTACAAACTCATCAATTTGTAGAGTATTATTAAGCCATAAAATTATTGACAATGTTAAAGTATGGTTTAGTAATCTACTAGATGATATAAATTGCAGTATGCAAGGAGATTCAACAAAAGGAATATAGTATTTAGATAAAGTAGTAAATGAAATATATAAAGATTCTTAGGATAAGATAAAAGAAACCATATTATTGAAATAGAGTAACTCAAAATAAATTAGGCTAAATGGAATTTAGCAAATATGGAAAATATGAGACATGTGTGTTAAGATTCAACCTATTTTTAGAGAGAGAATTTAGAGAGATGTTAGGATAATGGCTGAAAGTGTGGATCCCATAAGAGGTCCAACTATTTATAGAACATTATAGATACATGTGTCAGCTATATAATATGTACACATATTTACATGTCAGAAGGGTATAATCAGTATAAAGTACAACATATCATTGGCTATGGTCGACCCTAGCTTAAGCTGGTGATCAACTATATAGGAGACTTTATTCCTTAAAACCAAGCTCAAGCTAATCATTAAGCTTGGGTTGGTCTATAGGTAGGAAATTTGGGGTGCTTTGCCTTCCATCTTGGGTCGAATTCTTTGCTTGAGAAGTTTAAATATGTTAGGCACCAGGCTGGTCTGGATGTCCAAACATCTAGTCTGTTTACTCTTTCAGCTCAAGCTCTAGTCTAAGGTGGAAGAGTAATTACCGGCCATTAGATACGAATCATTTAGCACCCCTAATAAAAAGTGTATCAATTGATTGGAGAGAGAAACCAAGTGCCTTTATATAAAGGGATTCTTGGGCTAGAACTTATCATCATGACCTGCACATTTGAGAAATAGTGAAGAAAAATGCTCTCTCGTATCACCTCGAGCTTGTAAAAGGTTTTCAATTTAGTGGTAAGAATTCAACTTGGACTATAGTTTTGTCTGTTAAAGATTTTAGAGTTCAAGTGTCAAGAACCTAATGATTTTCTACTTTCTTTTCAGGTCAGTTTTTAAAGGATCACTTTCTCTTTTATTTTCAAACTCGAGCCTAGGTAATCCTTTCTTCTTGTACCTTTCCTATAGGTTTTTTTTAATGTTTTTGTAGCTTTTTATAGAATGCACAAAGAAAAGACCGCAGCCTCCAACTTAAGCTCCTGGGAAAGCCCCCAATATTCTAGTGTTAGTGATGAGTCAAGGTCTTCTAGCTCGGGCTCTTCTAGTGAGGCAAGTCCATCTTCGCCTCATTCCTCTATCTCTACCCCTCATCCTTAGGACACTCCTACCATTAGATTGAGGGTGCTCCAAACTCAAATCTCAGTGGCTAGGACATGGAGAAAGAAAGTGAGGAATATATGATTTAGGGAACCAACAGGTCACGCCAAGGGGTAGTTGGTTATGCCTAAGACTTAAGGGTTTGTGTCTCAAGAAAAAGAGAGGTTAATAAAAACCTACAACATCCCTTCATTAGTTTAGATAATGAATCCTCTAGAGGAAGCCTATGATAGTGATCAACCTACATCCGGTTGGACTATATATATGAAAAGGCCATATGGTTGGGGGGTAAGGTTCCCTCTATACCTTCTCATTAAGAGATTTTTGGTTAGGATGCAACTCACACTAGGGCTGTTGATGACTAATGGGTGGATGTATATGCTCTACTTGACGTTGATCTATCAAGAACATAAGCTGGACTTAGAGATGGCCACATTTAATGAGGCTTATATTTTGAAGTAGAACCCCACAAATACGAGGAGAGTATATATGTTTGTGAAATAAGATCGGGGGATGAATATGTGATTTCCTAAGAATGAGGAAAATTGGAAAGAATATTTTTTATATGTTTCAGGTCAGCAAGAGTCTCGTAATAGTGACACCAGATTGATAAGGAGCATCTGAAATGAATCTAAGGTTCTAATAAGGAATATGGCTTCCTTAATAATGACCTTGAATCTTGACATGAAGCAAATGTTGGCTAATATTCAAAACTATCTCCCTAAAAAAATCAACATGAGGAACTTATTAAATACCCCACACTTTGTCGTGTGTGGGTTGATGAGACATGGTACGATAGAGCCCCCCTTAGGATCATTTGTAAACCATAGGATCCTCCTAAATGTAGAATTCCTTCTATAGACTTCGGGGGCTGGTTCGAGGTAATGGTTGATGATGGTGAACTAATCCTAAGACTTGCCTATATTTTTTTACTATTATAAGCAACATAATTAACGTGACATCCTCTCGCTCTTATTTTGTAGATCCAATGGATGTTACTACTACTCAACTCTTTGCCCATATGAAGGGAAAGGTCATATTTGTAGGAATGAGCTCACTAATGAGTACACCCCTACTCTTGGAGGGGGCTCCTCTACAGGTAAGAAAAGAAGGTGGTTGTCGATGAGCCTTCCCTCATCCCTGAGCCCTTAAATGTTTATGCACCTCTATCACTATTACAAGAGTAGTATATGACTCCCACTCCTTTCTTGGGTTTTAAAGAATCTGGTGATCCTTTAAGGGATTCGAGGAAGAGGAATTTTGTTCTTAATGACCTTACCGCTAATGCAGATGGGATAGTTTTAAATTGAGGTTTGGTGCCAGAGCATCTCAATCATTATCTGAGCCACCTTTCTACTAACTCATTTGAGAAATAACTCAAGACTATTTGTAAGGGTGCAGATTCTAGCAAGGTCATCCATTGCCAATTGTATCAGGTGAGCTATCTTACATTTTGTTTTTATTGATAATTAGCGTATATAAAGTGTGAGCTCGAGACTTATTTGTTTGATAATTCCTAATGCATTACTAAGCTCAAGATGGCTCAAAGTTGAGATGAAGAGGGGGCCAGGGAAGCCTAGAGAAGAGCTGAGGCTTCTACCGATGAGGTCTGTCATAAGTCGAAGGCGAATGTGGATGGTATATTTGAAGTTAGATATAGAATGGTATTATTAATTTGTGTTAATTTATAAATATTTTTATATTTATTTTCCTCAAATTTAAGTTGATGTCGTGATTAATAAATTTATTCAATGACTAAGCGAGGAGAAGAACAACTAAATAAGTTGGTTAGTAATTTTGGTTGACACAAAGTCCATATGATTTTTAACAATTGATGTAATAATGTATGATATGTTTGTTTGCTTTATTATTTGTAGAGTTTTTCAAGAATAAATATCCAGGGGTGAAATAATCGAAGAGCTTGGGAGAGATGCTATATATCATGCATTCAGACGTGAGCATCCTAGTTGTGTTAGGAGAGGTAGCCAATATGATAGTTATATGGAGTATTTTAACATTCCAAAACAAAAGCCTCAGATAGTCAATAAGGAGAAGTATAGTAAAATTGAAGAAGAACTCAACTCCTTTAAGGCCTCAATGTTAAGTGAGATTGCCACTTTAAAAGAATATCAAGCACAACACATGTCAGGCATGACATCATACTACAATCAAGGCATGCCATATTGGCCACACATGCAACCATCCATGCCAGGCATGCCATCCATGCAATCTCATGGCACTCAAGCTATATCCAGTATGGGATATAGTCATCCTATTGGTCCTCCATTTATGCCAAGAGTGTAGATGCAATCAAGTAGTGGTTCATTTTCTCCAATGCAATCTGTGCATTCTTACCATCAATCACATCACAATGAACATTTTGGTGAGAATGTACATACAATAGCTACCCCATATGAAATTCATCCTCTATTTGATGAATCATATGTGGTAAGATTTTAATTTTTGGTGTAGATAATCTATTATTTTTATTTTTTATTATATGTTTTATTTATTATATATAACACTTCAATTTTTTACAGAATATGAAATTTTTTTTGAAACATCCTTCATCAATGGACTTTGTTGCTATTGGAATGATACAAAAATTGAGTGATGATCAATTGATTCATAATCAATATTTTCCAAATCATTGGCTAATAGTAATTGACTAATAATTGCTCCATGATTGTCCACTACATGTGCCTTCTGATGCTACCATAGTCCAAGAGGTGGTTGTATAGTATATGGCTTGGTCGTCGATTCAACTTGTTCTAAATTTTGACGTGATACTATTTTTTTACTTAAAATATAACACTTTTTACTACTATTATTTTATTATATCTTTTATTGTTACTAACATACATAATACTTCTTTTTTAGTCTATTATACATAACTCTTAAATGTGCACATTTAAGAGATACGAAGAAAATATATTGTGATAAATCTATGTCTAGTGACCAATCATCGTGCACTAAGTCATTCAAGAAGAAGCCTTGGAAAAAGTATAGTTATGATTATGCTTTAAACTTCAACATAAATCTTGGATCTTTGATGACTATTATTGCGAGAGCATCTAGCATAAATGATGAATGGACTGTGCCACTTCCTATAGAAATTTTTGGTGTAGACATCGGCCAAATCTATATATCGATCGAGTGCATATTGCAACTATTTGAATATCAAATGATCGATTTAAGTATAATTCAAGTGTGGAAAAGGTAAGTCCTCAATCAGTAAATTTCTTTCATTTATGTAGAACATATATAATTATATTTATATTATCTAATTACTTAAATATATTTCTTTTATATAGGGCATGTTATTATCGACTTCAACATAATCACTCATCACATTTAGTAATGTTCTATGAATCTTCATATGTCAATCAATATTAAGAGAATGATGTTAGCATCAGAGCTAAACAATTATGTGATAGGGCATTAATGCTTAATAGAAATCAAAATTTGATAATCCCTTGGCCATTAAGGTTTGAAGAAGGCCAATATCATTGGATATTGGTAATCCTTGATCTATTCAATAATCATGTTTGGTACTGTGACTCAGCTTCCATAGAATTGAGTAAAGATACAAAAGCAGTTGTTGAAATGTAAGAGTTATAGCTAGCTATTTTTCTTCTATTTTTCTTTGTAATATTTAATAAAAAACCAACCATTTTAAACTTTGATAGGGCATGGAAGTTGTGGAAGAAGTTTAGGGGCATTGCAAACATCAATTTGTCAACAAGAAATTGATGTTAATGCCGGGAGAGAGCCTTAGGAAATACATTAGTAGTTTGGAGATTAGTGGTAATATGAGGTAGAGAGATGACGTGAGCATCATATGCTTCATGGATAGAGTGACAATCCACTTCAATGTGCTTGGTGCGCTCATAAAATATTGGGTTAGTAGCAATTTGAATAACACTAGTATTATATGCATGGAGTGGAGTAGACTCAGGTTGTGGAAACCCAGGCTCAGCCAATAGTCCTTGAAGCCAAACAATCTCAGAACATGCAAAAGACATAGCACGATACTCAAACTTAGTGGAGGACTTTAACACACTATCTTGCTTTTTGCATTTCTAAGAAATAAGAGAGGCACCAAGAAACATACACCAACTAGTAATTGACCGTCGAGTATCAGAACAACCAGCCTAATCAGCATCACTATATGTAACCAGTAATTGATCGCGGGTGGAAATGCCTTGCAAATAGCGAACAATCCGACAAATAGTAGCTAGGTGGAGGTGCTTAGGTGCCTGCATAAATTGACTAACTTGTTGAACAACAAAGGAAATATCAAGCCGAGTGATAGTTAGATAGTTCAGGCTCTTCACCAATTGTCTATATAAAGAAGGATCAGAGACAAAATATCCCTCATCACCACGATATGTAACTTTGACTTCCAAGGGAGTATCAACAAAACGACCATCTTGAAGGCAATCAAAGTAATTAATTCTTGGGTGTACTTATGTTGGTGTAAGAAAATACCAACTGAGGTAGAGTACACCTCAAGGCCTAAAAAATATTGTAAAGGACCCAAGTCCTTCATATGAAAGAAACCCTGAAGGCATTCCCAAAGTACAGAAATCAATGTAGAGTCAATCCCTATAATAATAATATCATCAACATATACAAGAAGGAAGATGGTTCCCTTAATAGTATTGCAAAGAAACAAAGAGGCATCATACTGACTCTAAAAAAAGGAGAAGCTAAGAAGTGTAGAGTGAAACTTATCAAATGAAGCATATGGATCCTATTTTAAACCATAGATGATCGTTTTAGCTTACAAACATCGGTAGAGGGTGTAGAAAACAAGCCTGATGGTGGAGTCATAAAAATTTCTTCCTTAAAGTCCCCATGCAAAAAGGCATTCTTAACATCCATTTGTCATAATGGTTAGCCCTTGGATGCAGTAATAGTAAGAAAAAGTCACATTGTTGTCATCTTTACAACAAGGTCAAATGTCTCCTCATAATTGACCCTATACTTCTGTCAATTACCGAGTGCCACTAAACGTGCCTTATATCTGTCAAGTGAGCCATCATATCGCATCTTAATGGAATATACCCATTTATAACCAATAGGCTTACCATAAGTAGGACAGGGAACAATATCCCAAGTATACTTCTCCTGAAGAGCTTAAAGTTCTTTTTGCATAGCTTTCACCCAACATGCATGTTTAGATGCCTGAGAATAAGAGGTAGGTAATGTAGTATCAGCTAAAGTGGTAGAAAAACCATACCTATCCACTGAAGTAGGCACTAGATCAGGGTCGGGAAGGATTTGTGATAATTGGGGCCGTCATCGCTGATAGGCAATATCGAGTTTAAAAGGCTTAATTGATGGAGATATATCATTAAAGCTAGGAAGAAGGACACCGTCAGAAGGGGAAACATATTGTTGAAAATAGTACTCATGTTAGAAGAAAATCACATTTCTTGAAGTACGTAGACGATTAGTAACAACATCATAATATAAAAATCCCTTATGAGCTATGCTATAAACCATAAAAGCACATCATACTGATTGATCTGTAAGCTTATGACACTCATGAGGAGGCAAGTGAACAGAGAAAACATATCCAAACATGTGTAGCATATGATAATATGGATGCATACCAAAAATACGATAGTAAGGAGTATCAAAATTCAATTATTGAGAAAGTATACTTTTAATCATATAGATTGTAGTGGACAAAGCTTCCACCCAAAATTTAGGTAGAACTGAAGACATCAAGAGTAACGTTCAAACCATATCCAACAAGTGAAAAATTTTACATTTAGCCACCCCATTCTATTGAGGTGTATAAGGATATGATCGTTGAGATACAATGCCTTTCTATTGCAAAAAGACTTGAAATTCATGCAACATATATTTGCCACCATTATTAGATCATAAAAATTTAATACAAGTGGAAAATTATGTCTCGATATAAGCCATAAAATTTTGGAAAATAGTGAACACTTTAGATTTTGAACGCATAAAATATATCCATGTGAAACGACTATAGTCATCAATGAATGTTACAAAATATTTATACTACGCATGTGAAATGACAGGAGTAATACCCCAAATATCAATGTGTATAATCTCAAAACATGTATTAGCATGACCACCATAAGTAGGGAAAGATAAAATTTTACTTTTCCCTAGTTTACAAGTAGAGCAATCAAAAAGAAACCGATGAATATAACACTGATCTTTATTACCAAGAAAACCATGTTTCATCAAATTAGACAAAATCATATTATTTCTATGGCCTAATCATCTATGCCAAACGTCAGCCTTATTTTCAACAATAATAGAAGCTAAAGACAAAGTTTAAGGAATAGTAAATTGCAATGGAAATAATCTTCCCACTTTAAGCCCCTTTACGATCACCTTCCCCAACACCCAATCCTGCACAACACAACCACCATGAGAGAAATGTACATCATAGTTATTATCCACCATCTGACCAACAAAAATTAAACTAGTAGATAACCTAGGAGAGACAAATACATGATGAAAAAAGGTCCAATATCACCAATGGCCGTAATTGGAGGATTACTTCCATTAGCAACTTGAATATTTTCTATATCAGTATACTTTTGTAGATTATGTAACAAATCAGTGGAGCTAGTCATATGGTTGGATGCTCCATAATCAATAAACCAATGAAGAGAAACATTCTTATTTTGGCCCTGAAGTCCAAGGGTAGAAAATGCTGAGATAATCACCTGTTGGACTATTTCTGGAGTAACGACAGGCTGAGTTTTGTTAGTAGTTGTAGATGTAGGACCAATAATGTTAGGGGCTAGAATAACAGCTTGAAAAGCTTGTATGTGTCAATTTTATAGATGTGTAGGAGATTCCTTGATAATGTGTCCATTTTGCTTAGAGTAATTGCATAATTTCTTACCATAATTGTGGAAAATATGTCTAAACTCTTTGCAACTATATCACTACATTTGTCCCTTTCCTCGATTGCTCTCTTGAGTAGCATAAGCAACATTAATAACTTCAAATGTTTCCTGGGATGCACCTATAATAGCTTATGTAGCCATTCTCTATTCCTCATGCTACAATTCACCAAGACATACATCCAAAAAAGGAACCAGATCTCTATTCAGCAATCCAGCTCTAGCAACTTAAAATTCTGGTATCAGTTTCATCAAAAAATGATCATGTCTACTATCTCCATAAACCACCTAAAGGATGGCTAAGGCCTTTTTAGGTACCTTAGTGTAAATAATACCAGAATGTTCGCTCCATAGAATAAGAAATCTAGAATTATACTGCTCAATAGAGAGATTACCTTGGTTGAAGGTACTAATCTCGAGTTCTAGTTGAAATTGTCTCGCAGTATTATCTTGATGATATATGTGATTTAGATAATTCGAGCATCCTTTGTCTCCCATTGGATAAGTTCCTTACCATCTTCAGGCACAGGAGAAGACCCGTCAATGTGACCCTAAAGCTCTTTTCTTTTCAAAAAAATTTTGAATTGGAATTCCCATGCCGCATAATTCTTTCCTGTAAATTTGATAACCAAGGTTTTTGTAGACATTCTTTAAAAAAAATCTTAATGCAAAGTTGTCAACCACAAGTTGGTCAACCTAGAATCTCAAAACAAAGTTTTTGATAAGAAATTTATCAACCCAAAATCAGAAAAAAAAACAAGAGTAGGTCAAAAAACTTCAGAAAAAAATAGCAAAAATTCAAAAAAAATGAAGATTCAGGTATGGATTCAAGAGGTCGGCTCTTATACCATGATAATTTTGAGTAAATGATTGAATGACTTCTTCTTAAGGATCCTTTTCATTAAATAATAATTGTTGTACAATCTATTTTAGGTAAGAATATATACAATATTCTATTACCTAAATATATAATATTCTATTATCTAAATATACAATATTCTATTTATATATTTTAGGTAATAATATAATATTCTATTACCTAAATATATAA
This sequence comes from Hippophae gyantsensis, assembly GCA_030763125.1. Classification (NCBI taxonomy): domain Eukaryota; kingdom Viridiplantae; phylum Streptophyta; class Magnoliopsida; order Rosales; family Elaeagnaceae; genus Hippophae; species Hippophae gyantsensis. The sequence goes on from CM061036.1 coordinate 15,899,733, forward strand.
TATTCTATTTATCTATTTTAGATAATAATATAAATAACTAATACACTAATTATGGTAAAGTAAATCTTGTAATCTTGTCCATAATCTCAGCCATTGATAGTCATCTGATCATAAAACATCATATTTATAGCCTTTCTAAAAAACTCATTTGACTTCTTTTTGTTCAGCCCAAGACAATAAAACATATGAAGTATTAATATACACTAATTAATAAATCATCGTTAAATATCATTGGACCGTTTTTTTCTATTCGTTATGTATTAATTTTTTAAATGCCTTTTACTCTAACAAAATACTCATATATTGCATTATTCAAAATTCCAATAGGGTGTAGATCACTTCTGTGTAGTTGCATTCCAATTTTTGTAAAACTTGAATCCAGAACATTATTAGTAGGATCATCTCTCACCACATCTGCAAAGTCCATAATACAAAAAACATTCAAACTAATTGATTGCTATATACAGAACCACTGGATTTGATGATAATAGTACAACATAAGATGTGTTCAGCAACCTGAAAAACACTACCTTGTAATGTTGTCGCTTGTTAAACATTTCAAACAATTCCATAATCAAATTACTAGTTGTTTGGACATTTTCTACTAGTGTTGGGTTGTTTGGGCATGGAACACAAGAAATGATCAAAATAAAATCCTAATTTGGAAAGTGTTATTGAGTAACTATCACATTTATGGCGGTATCTTGGCATCCAATATTCGATAAAGATGATTGAAATTACATTAGAAAGAAGACTTAATAGGGAACATTAATTGCATAAATATAAATTTTTAAAATATTACTACATCAAAATGGACTCATAAATTATGGCTAGAAATCATGGAAAATTTGGTTTCCAAAATTTGAAAGGTGTTGTGGTACAAAAAAAGTGCATCACGACATGACTCTTTTGGATATATTTGTTGGTTTTAGGATTCTACACCGTGCCAAGACATGAAAAAAGTGCACAATGGCCCACACTAAAAATTTTGTTTACTTGTGTTTTTTGGACTTCTTTTATTTATGATATTTTTGGAATTTTGGTTGTATATATATTAGCCATTAGGCAACCGTTTTAGATAACTCAGTTTAGATACATTTTTTATATTAATCAAAACTGAGAGCTTTTTAGCCTTTTGTTTCTCTTCAAACTAACTTATCAAGGAATTTGAAACCCTTGTGGTATCCTATTACCATTGGATCTTTGGTGTAAAATATCCATAGAGTCAATGTATTGTTACAATCTGAGTATTAGATCTTCTGGGATTTTTTCAATTTATCATTAGGTCTTTAGCTGTTTCTCTTAAAGTTTTCAAATAATTTGTACCTGTGGGTTTCAAGATATCTTTATGTGCAAGAAATATTTCAAGTTACCAAGAACCTTAACTTAAATTGTAGCATGAGATGAGATTTAATACCTTCAATATCTTGGAGATTAATCCCTACCAAAATGATGTCATCCATATAGACAAAAAAGTAATAAATGAAGCACCATGGTGTCCAACGAATAAGGAGTTATCTAATTTTGATTGTTGACGAGTGCTTAAATCACTAAATATTATATGATTTATTTAAAATTTAATGTCAAAAATAGATGTATATTTGAATAATTTTATTATTATTTTAGTGAATATATATTTATAGAATCACGGTTATGCTTTGCTATTTTTTAGGTATTTCTAGCTTCAAATTAATTAAAAAGATCAACACATAAAAAATCATACCTAAAAGCACTATTGCAAACAAGAATAATATAAGGATAACATATTTAACTTTTATATATGTACTAATCAAGCTTGTAAGGGAGTGAAACAAAAAGAATTTGAAGAAACACAATTTAACACGTGTTGCAATGATGGAATTATGTGGCACGACAAGAGTGCTTCAGATCATATTCGAAATGCATACCAAATTGACGCAGGCCATGGTGGTGGAATGAATACTCTCCCTCCCCTCTCTTATTCTTCATCATCATTTCCTCTCTTCAACAGATCATTAGCTATTTATTTCTTAGTCTTTTATAATTTTTCTTCACGTTCTTCTCTCAATTTTGAGAGTTGAATGAATTTTATTTTATTTTTAGTTTTTAAAATTTTTAAATTATGTTATCTCAAATAAGAGCCAATAATAGGGAGTTATTCCAGATGAGGCGATACGAAATCATTACAAAAATCTATGGGATATTGTAAAGGTTAATACCTCTTCTGTAGAGGAAGGCACATCCATCCAATCTATCTTTTAGATATAAATTTAATCTATATTCTTATTTCTTTTCAATAAATAATGTCGTATTTATTGAATTTATTATAAATAATTTACTAATTATTCATTATTTTTAACATGTCTCATTGATTTTTATAATGAAAATTTAGTTATGTTGATATGTTTGTGTAAATTATTTAGAGGAATATTTTTAATAATAATTAAACAGATTATTTTCTATTCACGATTCTTTTACAAAGTTTATTATTGAAAAATATATTAACAACATATCTTTCATAATAAATTTAAATATGAAAATAAGATTTTAGGTAAATAAATCTTGATCTAATTTAGAATGATATTCTATTTTAAAGATTTTTACAAGATTTCTTATTGAAAAATATCTTGAGAATATGTTTTTCGAAATAGATTTAAATTATGAAAGTTAGATTTTAGATACATTAATTTGAAAACTAATTTTGACAAGCTTGAATAGGAGTTTAAATTGTCCGCATGACCCAATGTGGCAAGTTAAATGATTTTTAACTTCTTAAAAAATACGCATAATTTAATTAAATTAACTGGCGATCCTAACAAAGGTGTTAAGTGATTTAATTAATAAAGAATAATACCAACCGAATATGTTATTTATGCATACAAGAAAGAATCAATAATATGGATTTATATTTCATTAATCTATTTATTCTACAAACATAATCAATAAGCTAAATATCACATTAATTCTCCATTGTTTATCATGCATATCTACCTATAATTTGTGTGAACTAATTCATCTTTGATAGTTTAGACATTTTCAAACCAAAATAATTGTGATATGATGTTTAGGTTTAATTTTCATTTTTAAAATTTTTATTGAATAATTTAAAAATAGCGTAATTTATTTCTATATAGACCTTGGAAGTATACTTGTTTTTTATTCATAAAGTGATTCGTACACTTGCAAGATACTTATAAATTTCATAAAAATTGACTATCAAGTTTTTGACGCTGTAGCTAGGGAGAATTTTAGGTTTAGGTTTAGACATGCATGCATTATGAACTTTTTTTTCCTCTTTCCTTTCATTTAATATAATTAGCAAGCTTAGTCATATTTTGACCATATGAAATACCTATTGATCTTAGGAAATATTTTTGGGAAGTGAAGATGTAACTTTAATAAAAAGCATATAGTGCTTGATACAGCTCTAGAAATATGGTGATATTTTAGTGGAATGTACATAGGCTTTATTTATTGGCTAAAGTGCACCATTGTTCCCCAAACTTTGAATAAATTTAGACATAGGTCCCCAAACTTTTAAAATGTATGATTTAGTCCTCAAACTTTTAAAACTTCACACATATGTCCCTAAACTTTCAAATCATACGATTTAGTTCCCAAACTTCTAAAACATTACATAAAGATCCTAAGTTTTTGATTCATAAATATGTATTTTAGAAGCCAAGCTAGGACCTATCTATAAATTTTAGTAGTTTGTAGACTAAATTGTATGAATTAAAAGTTTAGGGACCTATGTGTGACAAGAAGGTTCACATATCTGTTAATCAACATACCCATAATACATGGATATGCAAGGTTTTTGTCGAATTGATTCACATGTGTGTGTTGCACATGATGTATCCAATGCACTCATGAGATCAACTTCTATGAGTATGCTAATCAACTAAGCCTTAGAACAAGTTTCATAAGTCTATTTTTCACACCCCTTTCCCCTAATGTAAATATTCATTTAGCTAAAGATCAATAAGGCTTTGCATGCTTATAATGTATGTCATATGTAGAGGTAGATAAATGGATATATTTAGACTTTTCCACACCTTAGCTTTCCTTTCATTCATCATGCAGAATTTAGCTATAATTGAACTTTTATTTGATAAACCGGTTTTTTTTCGGCCTTCGAAAAAAGTAAAGTTCAGTTGACTTTTTCAATTCGCAAGGTGCTGAAGTGGCAGGATAGGGGGAGGGGATCTCACTTTCGAAAGAGAGGATATTATCGACGCAAATAATGTATATAAAGAAATAGGGAACGGATACGCCCAATACTCAAATCCTGCGGCAGCTGCACGAGTCCTAACCTTCACCCAGCGGTAATAATGTATCCTCGCGTGCTCGCTTTTCGAAGAACACTTTTTGAGGCTTCCTCTACCCACATCTCTATGTGCCCACAGTGCCTAGACCGCAAAGCGGCTAGGCTCTTTAAAGCCCTACCATTCTATTTAATAAAATGAAAGCTGCTTGCCCTCCTCTTCTTTTCTTTCTGAGCCCAGCCACATTTCCATTTGGTTATGCTATATGCTAGTATGCCCATTCATTCCTTTCAAGCTTGATCCCACCCTTAGACTCGTTACGCTGTTCGACTGAACTCGTTGGCTCCGCGCTCTATTTTCCCTCTGTCTTTTTAGTCATAGAGGGTGTCCGAGTACTGATGTACAACTAAGTAGATGTCTCATGCCCGAATTTTTTGAGAGTGCGTAATGGCAAGAGATTCACTGCAGACTTTTTTAATATCTAACTTTACAACACCTCCAAACTTATTATTAATTTTATTTATTTTTTCTTTTGGTTTAAAGGGGTAATTGTGTTGTGAGTTTTTTTTTTGTTTTTTGAAATAGGATGCATTACATTTCACCCTACTCTATAGTATATCACATTATTGCATTTTTCATACAAGCTAAAGATGTAAGGGTAAAGGTCATGCTTATTGGTTAGGCTTAAAATATGACTTAAAGATATAAATAGTTTTTAGTTAGGCTTAAAAGGGTGACTAAGGATGTACACAATAGTAAGCTAGAAAAACTCAAACGATTCAATGAAGGCCTGAATCATGTCTCAAGCCAAATATTATTTAGGATATCACCTCAAGGGATGATCAAATAGAATCTAGAACATGGTAAACCTCATCAAATAGCATAACTTGCCCCAAATTTCTCCAAATAAGAACACTAAAATCAATCATAAGAATGTGCATAAATATATGAATCAATTTAATCAAAACTAGCAAGCATATCATATGATTAATGTAAGTATCTTAACAAACATGTCATGTTCCCTATCCTAGTCATGACAACCAATTTATATCATTGGGTTCATATGTTTCATATCAAATATGCATGCATTTGTTTCGTATATTTATCAATTTCTACTCAAATCATGATTAAAAACATCCTAAAAAGAAGAAAAATATCCTAAAAAAGGAAAATACATACTAAAACACTAAAGTAGAGAATGAATTTCCCTACTTCACACTTAAATTGAACATTATTCCCAATGTGCACATATGGATATGAAAAGGAGTAAAAGGAAAGAAAAACTCTCTTAGCCTTGAAACACCATATTTCCTCACTGAAACTTTCCAATTTTGTTGTGCCATTTCCCTCTACATTTACTCACCTACAAAATAGAAAAATGTAAGTAAAATAATTTTGGGTTACCTCCCAACAAGTGCCACAATTAAATTCCTTGGCTAGATGATCTTATAAGCTCCTAATGTGCATCTACTAAGGTCATCACAACTTTTTTATTTGGTTGTACCATTAACCAGGAATCATTCTTTGTTTTTGTTCTCTAATTCAATGGCTCTCTGGTTAGTTATCTTAGCGATGGTGAATGGACATGACCATCTACTCTTGAGTTTTTCTCAAAATAGTTTGAATCTTGAGTTGTACAATAATACTTTCTATCCCAGTTCTAAAGTATGGTGCACAATTCACTTGTCATGCCATCTTTTTGTTTTCTCTTTATACAACTTGGCATTCTCATAAGAATTAAATCATCGCTCATCTAGTTCATTAATTTTTAGCATTATTTTCTCACAAATTGCATCCATGGACATATTCAATTATTTCAATGCTTAATATGCGTTATGCTCCAATTTCACTTGTAGGTGACATACCTTTTCATAGACTAGCCTATATGGGGTGGTACCAATTGGTGTTTCAAATGTAGTTTTGTATACTCGTAAAGTATCATCTAACTTAGAAGCCTAATCCTTTATGGAATTATTCATTGTTTTCTCTAAAATTATTTTCACCTCTCTAATGGATACCTCTACTTGCCCGCTTGTTTGGGGATGATAGGTGGAAGATATCTTATTCTTAATCCCATACTTAGATAATAAATAATTTAAGGCACTATTGCAAAAGTGAATACCACCATAACTAATGATAATCCTAGGAGTTCCAAACCTAGTAAAAATGCTTTTTATTAGAAATTGCATGACAACTTTGGCATCATATTTGTTGCTGCCTATGACTTCTACCCATTTTGACACATAATCCACACCTACATGTATGTGTTGTTACCAAAGGATGAAGAGAGCGGTCCTATAAAGTCAAAACCTTAAACATCAAACAATTCTACTTCATGTATATTATTTAGGGACATCTCATCTCTTTTGGAAATATTACCTATCATTTGGCATCTATCACATGTCTTTACATAATGGTAGGCATCTCTAAATAGTATAGGCCAAAAATAACTAGATTGAAGTAACTTCGCTATTATTTTTGTGCTTCCAAAGTTGCCTCTATAGTCTAAGTTGTGACAATGGTGAAGAATACTTCCAACTTCATCATAAGGGACACACCTTCTCAAAATACCATCATTATATTCTTTGTAGAGATAAGGATCATCCCAAAAATATTGTTTTACATCATGTAATAATTTCTTCTGTTGTTTCCATGTAAGGTCAAGTGGAAGGATATATTTTCATCCACATTGGATTCCTTTTTCAATCTAGATAGATGGTTTGCCACCTGATTTTCTAACCCTCTTTTATCACAAATTTCCAAGTAAAACTCTTGTAGAAGGAGAAAAAATCTTATTAGTCTTGGTTTGGCATCCTTCTTTCTCATGAGGTACTTTATTGTAGAATGATCCATGTAGACAGTCAACTTGGTCCCAACCAAATACAACCCAAATTTCTCAAAGGCATATACAATGGCTAGGAGTTCCTTTTCTGTAGTGGCATAATTCATTTAAGAATCATTGAGTGTTTTTATTTCATAGTATATGGCATGGAAAATCTTGGCTTTTCGTTGCCCCAAAATAGCATCAATAGTAAAGTCACTTGCATCATATATTAACTCAAAGAGCTTGCTCCCATCTGGTGCTACTATAACTAGTACTGACACTCATTTCTCGTTAAGCACTCATAATCCATCTAAATTTTTATCATCAAATCTCAAAGGAACATCTTTCTCTAATAGATTGCATAAGAGTTTGGAGATTGGAAAAATCTTTGATAAATCTACAATAAGAGCCCGTGTGTCCAAAAAAACTCCTAACTCCTCTTACAATAGTAAGTGGTGGTAACTTCTAAATCACTTCTATCTTAGCTCTGTACACCTCAATACTTTCAGTTGAGACTTTATGGCCCAAGGTAATACCCTTTATGTACCATAAAGTGATACTTCTCCTAATTTATAACCAAGTTAGTTTCTTCACATCTTTGTAGCACTTGGGAGAGGTAGTGTAAACACTCATCAAATGTTTTCCTAAATACTGCAAAGATCTCTAAATGCTTATCCACCAGGTTTGAGAAAATAGCCATCATACAGCATTGACATGTTGTAGGTGTATAACATAACACAAATGGAATTCTCCTGAAAGAAAAAGTCCCTTAAGGACATGTGAAGGTAGTCTTTTATTGGTTTTTTGGGTGCAATGACGATCTAAATATAGTTAAAATATCCATCTAGAAGGAAAAATAAGGAATGGTCGACTAATTTATCAAGCATTTGATCCATGAATGGGAAAGGGAAATGATCCTTCCTTATAGCTTGGTTCATTGCAAAAATCCATACACACTCTTCATCTTGTAACAGTTCTTAAGAGTATTGACTCATTTGACTTATTTTCCACCATAGTGATTCTTTTTTTATACATATTGGATTGGGCTTACCCATTCACTATCTGATACTAGGTTCTTTACCAACCATACACATGTCCATCCGCTTAACATTTTCTTTCTTCACCACATCTTTTATAATAGGGTTTAACAATGTTGTGAATCCATGGTAGGCTTAGCTCCATTCTCTAACAATATTTTATACATGCATATGAAGGGGCTTATTCTTGTGATGTAAGTAATAGACCAACCCATTGCTCTTTTGAATTTATTGAGTACATTCAGTAGTGACTCATTTTGCTCCATACTTAGACTAGAAAAAATTATGATTGGAAGTGTCTCATTCACACCTAAAAATGTATAATGGAGATGGCTTGGTAAAGGTTTGAACTCTAATTTGGATGGCTCCTTAATAGATGATTTGAGCCTTGAGCTTGTGTCTAGACACTCAGCAACCACCTTAGATACACACATGGGAGGCATAGCCTCTAAATATGTCACATTCTAAACAATATCAACTTGTATCATAGATTCCACACTTACATAACTAAAGCAAGTTGAGTTGTTTTCTAATGATTTTTTTCGTTGTTCATAGTATCATGTGTTAAAGTCTTAAGTGTGGATGGTTCAACAAATTTAGTTAAAGTATAATCATGAGTGTGTATGCCTAAGTGATTGTCATGGTTTTCATCAACATGTGTGTTGAAAAAGTTAACAAACACATATTCTAAACCATCACTAGAGCACATGTTATGAAGCACATCATTGGCTAGCTCATCGGTAACATTTATCTTAAATTAATCACTAGTATTATCAGTAACAATAAATTTAATTTCTATAAAAACATTAAATGTTACCTATTCATCTTACACTCATTGTAAGTTCACCTTTTTCTACATTAATAAGTGTTATTTTGGTTATTAAATATGAACGACCAAGTATGATAAGAATTTCATGGTCCTCCTCTATGTCTAGTAAAATGAAATATGCTAGAAATATGAATTTTTCCACTTTAACTGACATATCTTCTACCACACCCTGAGGTTGTTTTGGCTTCATCAACATTCAATATTTTGAAAATCGATAGTGGCATAAGGTTATTGTTGGCACCCAAGTGATATAGTGTCTTGCCAAATTGTACATTCCCAATTGTAAAATAGATGTCAAAGCAGTTTGGATCTTTCAACTTTTATGGTAGTTTTCTATCGAGGATAGCACTACAATCTTTAGTCAAGGTTGTTGTCTCATTATGTCCAAATTTTCTTTTCTTAGACATGATGTCCTTTATGAATTTTTTATATGAAGGTATATGTTCAAGTGCATCTATAAATGGTATATTTATGTATACCTTTTTGAAGACTCCAGGAATTCAAAAATCTGTGTCTAATTTTTTGCTTTTGCAATTTTTGAAGGAATCGAATTGTGGGTTTGTAGAGATTGCTCTTCTTAGGGTGAGTTATTTCCTTTTTATTGCTATCTTTATCTACTTTGTCCTCCTCATTCTTTTTAACTTTCTACTTCTCTTCTAATTACCATTCCTTAAGGCTATTGCTTTACAATACACTTTGCCTTCTCTTTTTGTATTGACTTCTGTGTTGCTTGTACGTTACCTTGAGGCTTTTGACTTATGGATTGGGCAAGATGCCCAATTTGGGTCTCTAAATTTATTATAGAAGTCCCATGAGTGGACTCTATGGGATCCATTTCTATTTTATTGAATGGATGAAGTCTTTCATGTTTCCTATTAAAGCACTTGTGTTGTTCTCACTTGGTAGCTTCTTCTTCTGAGCTTATGGTTGTTATGGTTTGTGAAAACCTAGTGATGGGAAGGATTGATGGTTGAATTGTTTATGACTCTTATTTTTGTTATTATTCCATGAGAAATTTGGGTAGTTTCTCCAACTTGTATTGCATGGTTCGGGTATGGTGTTTCCTTAGTGCTTTTGATTGTTGACAAAGTTTACTACTTTAGGAAGTTTCCTATATGTCTCGGTAGAATGAGGTCCATTGCAAAAATCATACACCATGAACAAACATTGTACTATATTTACCCCCACACTACCACCATCCATCCAACTTCTTACTTAAACCCAACAATGAGTAATTTGATTGAGCTTGCAATGGTGTCTACATCTACTACTCCAGCCACTCTTCTTAGATTGAGCCTTTCCATAAGCCATTGAAAAATTTTGGATGCCATATCATCAAGTAGTGCAAAATATTCCTCTTCAATTTTACTCATTAAAGTTCCCCTAGTTGTAGCATTAATTATGGTTCTTGGTTGCCCTATTAATCCATTATGGAATGTCTGCATTTGCAACCAAGTAGGAAGACCATGGTATGGGAACTTCTTAACTTCTCTTTGTAGCATTCCTAAGATTCATAAAGAGATTCCCCTTCAAATTTCTAAAAAGATGTGATGTCATTTCTGAGCTTAGTTGTCTTTGAATGTGGGAAGTACTTTTCTATGAATTTTTGAGCAATTGATCCCATGTAGTGATTGACCTAGTAGGTAGTGACTATAACCAAGCCTTATCTTTGTCTCTTAGTGAGAAAGGAAACAAGTGAAGGAAAATTTCATAATCTTATACTCCATTTATCTTAAAGGTGTCACATATTTTCAAGAATGAAGCCAAGTGAAGATTTGGGTAATCATTGACTAACTTTCCAAACTGGTTTTACTGCACCATTTGAATGGACCTAGCTTGAGTTCGAAAGTAATATCATTGATTCTCGATCTATTGATAGATGATTGGGCTCTATCTACTTGTGGTAGTATAAAAATCTCTTAAAGATTTGATGACCACTATAGCTCGTTGATTCCCTTGTTTTTCCATAACCCCTAAGTGATCTTGTGCTAGCTGTTCCCCTCTTAAACAAAGTAAGGTTCTCTCTATTTCCATATCAAAAGGAACAAGATTTTTGCATGCGACATAAAATAGAAACACAAACAAAAATTAAATGGTCCAAAATAGTATAATAATAGTTATTGATATATGCTACATGTACTAATCTCCTAAAAAATGGTGCCAAAAACTTGAGATGTTAACCGTGAGTATACAGGTCATGTGAGTAATATAATGTACCTAAGTATGGATATCGATCCAACAGGGAGTTTTTTCACTTATAGTTTAGTATCATTATAATTATTATAAATACTATTTGGACAATAGCAAATTATGAAAACTAAAAAATAAATGACAACTAATATTAAATCACAAATCTCAACAACTATGAAAATTTATGAGAAAATAACCTAGTAATGTTACTCCCCTAATTTTCTAAACATGTAAATCATTAAAATTTCTCCCAAAATAATTACCAACCAATTACATGATCAATTTAATTTAACATAGCATGCATTTCTCTCTCAAGTAAACTACACACCATATATTAATTGACCTAATCACACTCTCATGCCAAATAAATTGCATACTACTCAAAAACTATACATATTATTTAATAAAAATAAATAATTAAATAATTCTCTTAAATCTATTTAACTTCCCTATAGATCAATTGTTGGCCAAATAATTAATGGCATAAAAATCAAATTAAATAATATAATTGAATTGACATCACAATTTGGGCAAAATATTAGATCATCCATGTAGAAAATTTGGTTCATAAGACCTCTAAATCAATAAATTAGCAAGACATAATTAAGTTTATAAAGCTCATATTTTCCATAAGAAAGACATAAAAATTGATATATAAATAAAAGAGAAGAATAAGAGATACACTCAATCTCTAGAATCCTTCACAAAATTATGTCTTCTTTAATCTTCTCTTGAACTTTTTCTCTTTTCTCTCTTCTTGGTAGCTGCTAGGTTTTTTATTTCCTTAATTTTATTTTTAATCTGTGCCCATTAGGATAAATTAAATAGGATAAATAACTTAATATAGACCATTATATCAAACCCCTAAAAGATCCAATGGTTGAGCTTAAGAATAGGAGATAAGTATCATCAGCCATATTTTTCTAAAATATTTTGCATGCCATAGTCAAGCATCCTTGAATATTTGAGCCATAAATGGCATACTATAGTGACAAGAAAAGTGCGCTGCAACACAGTCCTTGTTGCATGTTTTTCCTCCATGCGTGCCATGGCACAAAAAAATGCCCACCGTGACATGATGTTGATTTTCCCATTTTTGACTTGTTTTCACTCTGTTTTCCATCATTCCACCTACATTGATATAATTAAACAAAAATTAAGATTTTTTGTGATACTTTAGAACATAACAAGGCAAGGAAATGGTTTATAAATGGTTAAATAACTCTATTTTCTTAGAGTTACCATTTACTCAATATTCTATCTTCCTCTGTGTAAGGTTAGTTAATGTAGATTAGTAATGTATATATGCATATAGTTTGGTACACTATGACTGAAAGTGTTTTTGGAACACATCATGGGGTTGTTTTTCATAGTATGCATGCTAATGTTGTCACTCGTGTTTTTCTGTTGATTTGGGAACAGGTATTTATGAAAATTACTTGATAATTTTTGGCACCTCAACTAGGTCCTCGATAAGGGCCTCATTAGGCCACCAATGAGATGGTCAGTGAGGACCCTCGACAAGGCCATGACAAGGTGTGCCATTGAGCTTGGGTGATGTCTATAAATACCCCTATCTTTGTGGCTAGGTCCTCGATAAGGGCCTCATTAGGCCACCAATGAGATGGTCAGTGAGGACCCTCGACAAGGCCATGACAAGGTGTGCCATTGAGCTTGGGTGATGTCTATAAATACCCCTATCTTTGTGGATTTTTATCTAGAAAGATGTAGCAAAGATCTATCAAATTAACATCTCATTTTTTATTTTTGGATCACTATTATCTTGAGTGTTGTTTGGTGTTAGTGATTTGTGACTATGTGGACAAAATTGGGATCTTGAGTGGTGAGTACTCGAGGCTGTGTTTGTAAGTGGTTTTATGTGAGGATCCTATATGGCTGTGATCCGTGTGTCGACTAGTAGTTATCTTTATGCAACCTTTTTTTATGTGAGAAGCCTATGTGGCTGTGAGTGTGTCGATTTGTAGTTTGTAGAATGAAACCTTTTCTTGTATGAGATGTCAAATCATTAGTTATGTATGGTACTTGATTGACTATGTGTTTAACGTAGATGATTTATGGTTCATGGCTGAATTTTCTACGTCCTATAGTGGTTATTGGTGGTTTTCATTTAATAGTGGTTCTCATTGTTGATTGTTCACATTACACTTTACTGATCATCTGTTATTGATCATACCACATCGAGTGGTTTTGGCTTTGGAGAAAAGTCGGGTTCATGTGTTAGACCAAGTTGTTGTATAGGAAGCGAGGGAAACAATAGGCAGCTTAGACAGAGATCCCGACTAATAGAGGTAATGGTGGTTTTATTTCTACTCACGATTGTAATTGTTTTATTGCTTAGTGGATTTGTCCACTATTGGTTGGTTTCCATAAGAAACTCAAGGATATTACCACATAGATAGGGATTTTATATAGGTTTTGTTATGAGTGAGGTTTGATCTGAAGCTCGACTCTTGAAATGCTCGAGTCTTGATATAACCAGCCTTGGAATTAAAACTTTGCTCAATCTAGCAAGCATCCTTACCAGTCCACAATAGTCTAAAACATTGAAGGATCAACTATTTGCTCAATCTCTAAATGTGGCCGAGCCTAAGTCAAATTATGTATTTACTATTGTACCCCCTAGCATCCTGTAAATGTGAACCCCTATGTAATTGACACATGTACATGTAATGTCCTATATATATGAAACTAATAATAAATCACCACACATCATTCTCATTTATCTAACTTTTCTCTAGTTTATCTCTCTAAAATCGAATAATCATCCAAAAAACTTTTGGCACCCACCGTAGGGCTCAACATTTAAAGGTCGAGCTTTTATTTCTAACCCATATTTTCCAAGATTCACCTTAAGTTTTTAGAGAGAAGCCTCAGTAACTAACACTTCACCCCACACTCTTACCAACTAGATCTACCATGGTTGGAACTCGAGCTAAGGAAAGGTTGAGACTAGCTAATAAAATTTTCCTACAGGATGACCTTACACATATATGTGAAAGATCGAAGTGAAGCACTAGTCTTCTTATCTAATGAGGTTGACCCTCAACAAGAATTGGTCTAACAAATCCTCAAGCTCAAAAGAGAGCTCAAGGAAATAATATGAGAAAACAAAGCATTACATGCCTAAGCAGATGCAGTTCCACAACTTAGTCAAGCCAACTACTGATAATCTAAGTCTTAAGATTTCTTGATGTTAAATGCTTTGGACATGAATTTTGGATATTTTAGAAAATACTAATCCATGTAATCTTTACTTATTTACTTTTTGTTTAAGAAACTTTATTTTGTATTTAAGTACTTATGGTTATAAAAATATGCAAGGAAATATTTATTTAATAGGAAAGGAGCTTTGAAGGGAACATTGAGAAGATTGACTACACTGGCATTGATTTTGTTGCAACAAGATCCAAAAGCCTTTCTACAAAGCATGTGATGACATGTATTTGTAGCCCATGGTGAGGTTTCCTTCTATGTTTGTTTTTTCCTATATTTTCCTTATTTTGATTTTAATTGTAATAGTTTATTAACGTAGTCAAATACTTTGATGGTTATAACTTAGAAGCTTGGTTTTTCAAGTGTTAAAAGTTGGCTCCATTTAGGTAGTAAGAAAATTGGTTGAGCTTATTGGCTTTTTGAGAAATGCACAACATATTACTATACCTAGAGAACCTTCTATGAATATGTGTTGCCTTTTGTAAGTCTACTAGTGGTGTATTGATTGAACAATTTGATTTTGATCATATTGATGTTATGATAATGACATATTTGGATTCTAAGTCAGTGGCATGTTTTGAATTTTGGGTCGAGCATGTTTTAATTTTTGAGGGGTGAGTTATTTCCCAATAGCTCTATGAATTTTAGTGGTAAGTAGTAAAAGTACATCTCAATGGACATAATCAGTCACAAGGACTCAATGACCATAACCTATTTTCATTGAGGTATCTAATTGAAGATATCTCACAATTAAGTTGATTTCAATTGCAGATGGTGGAGAACATGAGAAGAGTATATGACCTAAATAAAATAATGTGTAAGGTAAGCTATTATTTTCTTGTTAAGTTATGGGTTTAGATTTACACAGGCCATCCATTTGTTTTATAAGCTAAGGTAAATATTCTAGATGGCTAGCAAATTTATTATTTCTAGAGACATAATTATGGTTTTTGTAGGAAGACCTTTATGGTATTTTTCAGGGGTAATTTCCAATATCTCATATGGCAGTCAAAGAGTGATCTCAGTCAGTAGAAAGCCTTAAATATTAAGCCTAATAATTACCCAGTCATCAAATAAGTGTGAATATAAGATAGTTATACTAAAAAGATAAAGACTTAGTAATTATTCTTTAATTATCTTAAAGCGATAAAAGACCAATGATTATTCTATAACAATCTTAAAAGATAATCAGAGAGATAATTAAGGATAGATGTCTACAAAGCTAAAACAACTAGCGACGTAGATCTCCTCTAACTTTCATCCTACAGTTATTGACTTAAGCATCGAAGGATCTAAGACCTCTCCACAAGTTGGTGTAAGGTCCTAATAGTTTTTCATCTCATAGATCCATAGAGGAAAGTCCTACCTGGTGTTGACAAAAATGGGTATCAACATCTAGCGACGTTTGTAGGAAAGAAGTGTTCTACTCAGCTAAAAAATTCAAATTTGTAAGACTCAAAAAAGTTTTCCATGTTCTTAACCTAGGAAAAAAAAGGATATTTAATAAGAGGCCGTGGACCTTAGCAGCATTATTTTTTGAAAAGAGAACTTCAGAGTCATCTAATCCACAACTATTGCCTAACTAAATTTCTAGACTTTTAAAAAGGATCATAGATCAGATAGTTAGCTCCACCTTTCAAATCCTGACAAGTAGTCAAGAAGTCCAACCCACTAACTAGCAAGTTAACCTTCTAGCTCTGTCTCCACCTGCTAGAAATATATGTACTACACCTGGAATTTCTTGTCCATAATGAGCCTGGAAATTCTAGAAGATAAGGTGAGCCTCGACTTGAGCTTCCCTAAACATGACAAAAAATGCACTTCAGACCCACTTGGAGCACTTACCAGAGTCACCGGCTCTTGGACCAGTCATTGTCCTATAAAAACTCCCTACAACATTCTCCAATGCCCATAGTGCACAAGACCAAGCCTATAGCCATCCACAAATTAGTTGCCAAGATGACAATATGAGATGGGACTCGAGTCCCAGGCCAAGTACCATCGGTCAAGAGGTGGCCAACCATGAATTATTGCTTAAGTCAAGTGTCACCTACTAGGATGTGGCCAGCCAGGGGTCACCTTTGGGGACCAATACCATCAGCCAAAATGTGGTCAACCATAGAAAGTCACCTAGGATAGACATCATCAACCAAGGGTGGTATAATTGGATACGTCTGCCTAGGTGTCCCTTAACTTATGGCCTTTACCCACCAACCATCCTCATGTATTATGAGGTGAACTCAAGCTGCTTCTATCCTATGAGGTGTCATCCCTTATTTTTCTTGACTAGGAACTTGACCTTTGCTAGGGGAATTTCCATATTCAAACTAGCTAAACAAACATGTCTTCTGCTTCTATCTAAGGATGAGACTCACAAGATCACCCATGTGGGTACATCATTTCCATAAGATGAACCAGATAAGTTAGATGAGTTCCTAAGGCAAAATAAGGATGTTTTGTATCGTCCTATAAAGATATACCTAGCATAGATCTAGAAGTCATATTGCACCACCTCAATGTGTACCCAAAGTTCAAACCTGTTAGGCAAAATAGGAGGTCATATAATGAAGAAAGTTATTATGCCTTGAAAGTAGAAGTTAAAAATCTCTTGAATGTTGGATAAATAATAGACGTCTATTATCTTGATTGGCTGGCCAATGTTGTCTTGGTAAAAAAGCCAACAAGCAATGAAAAACATGTGTAGATTTTACTTACCTAAATAAGGCATGTCCAAAAGTTAACTTCCCATTGCCACACATAGACTAGCTTATGGATGCCACCATAAGAAATGCTTACTTCGAGCTCAATCATATCTAGAGGTATGGCTCTCATTAGCAAAAGAAAAGTTTTATCGACTAAGGGTTGTTTTGTTACAATTTCATACCCTTTGGCCTAAAAAATGTTGGTGCCACATATCTTAGAATAGTCAATAAAATGTTTAGACCTCACTAGGAATTCAATGTAGGTATAAGTAGATAATATTATTAGATATTATTATCAATAGCAAGCATACAAAAGAACACATCACTAATCTAAGTAAGACCTTAGACATTCTTCCATAATATGGAATGAAATTGAACCCCAACAAATGTGTATTCAATGTAGGTTTAGGAAAATTCTTAGGGTTTATAGTCAACAAAAAAGGAATTGAGGCCAATCTTGAAAAGGTAAAAGGATTGATAAATATGTAACCTGCTAGGACTATCAAGGAAGTCTAGAGATTGACAAAGACAATGGCATCTCTAAGCTACTTCATCTTATGAATAACCGGAAAGTGTGCACCTTTCTTTAAAGTATTACATAGGAAATCTAAATTTTACTGGGAAAAGAATTATGAGAAAGCATTCAAAGAGTTAAAGTAATATTTAAGAAATCCATAGCTATTAGCTAGTCTGCAATAGCATGACATCCTCACCTTGTACCTGGCAACCTTAGAAACAACTATCAGTACAACCTTAGTAATGGATGATAATGGAATCCACAGACATGTCTACTATGTTAACAAGTCCCTTTATAATATGGAGCAGAGGTACTCACAGATGGAGAAAGTGGCCCTTAAACTTATAGTAGCAGCCAGAAAGCTATGTCCATATTTCCAAGCTCATAGCATAGTTACCCCTATGGACACCTAGCTTAGACAAGTACTTTCTAAACTCGAGGTCTCTGGACGTTTACAAAAATGGACATTATATACATCCCTTGTACAACAATTAAAGACCATGTCTTAGCTAATTATTTGGTTGAAAATTCTTTGGAAGAACCTTCCAATAAGGAAAAGGGTAGGTGGACACTTCATATAGATGGCACCTCCAACACAAATAGGAGTGGAGTTGGACTTATATTGATCACCCTAGAGGATGATCTCTTATATTATGCATTACTACTTCTATTTAAAGCATCGAGCAATGGGGTAGAATATGAAAGCCTTATTGCATAACTCAACCTAGCAAAGGCTTTAAGGGTCTAACATATAGATTGTTTCAGTGACTCTATCTTGTTATGAAACATGTACTAGGTGAGTTCTAGGTTCAAGGGCCCAACCTACAAGAGTATCAAAGCTTAATTGTAAATTGTTGAGAACCATGAAATCCTAGACTTTGAATCACATTCTACTAGAGGAAAATACTCAGAAGATGTCCTCTCTTGTCTCGCTTCTATTATAGATGAAGATCTAGACCAAATGGTCCCTATTCATAGCCTCGTCCAGCCTAGCATAAAATCCTAGGATATAGAAATGCTTCCAATTGAGTTGGACCCCAATTGGATGGATACAATTAGGAGTTTTCTCAAAAGTTAAACCTTACCAACTAACTAAAAAAATGTGTGAAAATTTAAGATCAAAGCTACCCATTTCTATATGATTCATGATGTACTATACCATCATCAGTTTCATAGCTCATACTTATGGTGCTTGGCACTAGATAAGGCCTATTATGTCCTTGCTAAAATACATGAAGATGTATGTGGCAACCACTTAGGTGCAAGAAGCCTAGCCTACAAAGTAGCTAGGCAAGGGTATTACTAACCCACAATGCTCAAAGATGAAATTAGTTAGGTTGAGAAATGTGACAAGTGTCAATGACACTCACTCGTGCCCAAACAACATGTCAAGTAACTAACATATTTACAAAGTCCTTGGTCATTAGCACTGTAAGGGCTGGAGCTACCCACTACCTATGACTAAGGGAGTTAAATATGCAATTGTTTCTATAGACAACTATACCAAGTGGGTGGAAGTTGACCCACTTGAATAGATCTGAGAAGATAGAGTCATCCATTTTATTTGGTAGAATATAATATGTAGATTTAGAATTCCCCACACATTAGTGTTGGATAATGGCCAACAGCCAAGTGGAGGCTGCAATTAAAGTGATCAAGTTGAACTTAAAAAGAAAGAATGAAATATGGAAGAAAGAATGGGTCTAAAAAATGCACAAATTCCTATAGGCCTACAAGACCACAACCATGATGGTTACAAGAGAAAAACCTTTCTCCCTCACTTATGGAACTAAAGCCATCATTCTAATCAAAATTGGATTGCCAATTTATAGAAAAAGTTTTGAGAACCTAAAAGGTAACGAAGAAGGCTTAGCCCTAAACTTAGACCTCTTTGAAGAAAAAAAAAGGGAATTAGACAAGATCAGGTTGGCCACCTACTAACAAATAATGGCCAACCACTACAACCACTCAGTTAACCTATGATAGTTCCAACAAGTTGACTGGGTACTTAAATGAACAACACAATCAACTGCAAAGAAAAGGGCAAGGATCATCGACCTCAAGTAGGAAGGTCCTTACAAAGTAAAGCATGTCCTTGGAAAATATGCCTAATGTCTAGGGAATCTGGGAAGATTTGAGGTCCCAAATGCAGGGAATGAATATCACCTCAAAAAATATTTCCAATAGTTAGGACTAGAAAGTACTTACCCTATTTAGCTTTCTTTTTACTTAAAGTTTTTAGAATTTCTATTGTCATTATGCTTAGTACAATAAAAATCTTAGTTGGCTATATTTTAGTTTCTATTCTTATCATATTTTTCAATTACCTTGTAATTTAAATTTTTTGTTATCAATAAGGAATCACTTAAGATACCTACCTCTATTTGAAAATCAAAAGTCTACTACACTTGGAAAATTTGACATGATAAAAAGTCCACCATCAAATCAAGAAGTGGGTATGAACTGCCTAGATTTGAGAAAGCCTAGTGCTTTTAATGCAATGCCGTTAGGGGCTAAACCCAATAAATTCCTTGGAACCCAGGCAGAGTATGCATCCCTACAAAATGTTGTGAATAAGAAGCATCCCTATAGGTGAGTTCTGCACCTTAGGGCTCAAAATACTAAAAGATGGGCATGTTTAGTTACAACAAGGATGCACCCTAATCATATGATATATGGTCCAAGATAAAACAAATATGGAGAACAATATAACTTGGTCTAACTAACTCTTAATTGATCTAAGACATTGAAAATGGGCCATAGCTTGAAAGCTCTGCTACCCTCGTATTGAGCAACCATCAGTATCCCTTTAGGGCATACACCT
The DNA here is from genome assembly GCA_030763125.1 of Hippophae gyantsensis. Lineage (NCBI taxonomy): Eukaryota > Viridiplantae > Streptophyta > Magnoliopsida > Rosales > Elaeagnaceae > Hippophae > Hippophae gyantsensis. Next base: position 15,920,137 of record CM061036.1, read on the forward strand.
ATGTGAAAGGCAGTGAATAAGAAGTATCCCAATGAGTAGGCTTAAGTTTCCTAGACTTCAAAAGTACAAAGCCCTCAGTGCGACACCATAAAGGGGTGACCATAATAAAGTCTTTAGCACCTATGTAGGGCATGCATCCCTACAAAAGGTAACCCTCACCGATGGTATCCTCCCTATAACTATATACTAGAAATTGTACATCAGTTGATGATGTTATATTTTACAACAACATAGTAAGGAACTTCAATATGTTACCTTTACTAGACCAGACATCAATTTTATAGTGAACAAGGTTAGTTAGCCCTAAACCTTTAGACAACCACTAGGTTGTAACTAAACCATTATTAAAATATTTAGCAGGAATAATGGAGTTTGGCATTGAATTTAAGCCCTCAGTGTCACTAGCCACTAACAACTTTTCTGATACTAATTAGGCTACGTGTTTAGACACTAGAAGATCCACCTCAAGAGTAGTATCTTTCTTGGAGTAAACCTAAATGTATGGTCAGCATGAAAACAACAAACTATGATTAGATCAATTGCTAAAGCTAAATATAGAAGCTTGGCACAAGTAGCTACTGAGGTTACTTGGATCCAATCTATTCTCACTAAATTAAAATTAAATTAGCTATAAAGGCAGTTCTATGGTGTGATAATACAAGTGCCATTGCTTTATCTCATTATATTGTATTGCACTCACGTACAAAACACATTGAACTTAACTATAACTATGTTCATGAAATTTTTTTAGTGAATCAACTCACAGTCCCATTTGTAACCACATTTGATCAAAAAGCTTACAAATTAGCCAAACCACTACCTACGACTCAATTTGTCCAATTAAAGAAAAAGCTTAGTGTCACTTGCATGACCTTAAGTTTGAGATGAAATGTTGAGGCAATTGAAGAATAAGGAATATTTGATGAATGTGAAATGTAAAAGTGAGTGAGCAAGTGCATGTGTATATCATGAGAGAATTTGAGTGTACGTTAGCTGATAACTGTATTTATATAGTTATTTTCATCTATTTTATTAATTATAATTCCTAGTTTCTTTGCATTTTTAGTTAATTTTAGTTGAATAAATTAATATTTACTGTTTAGTTGTTAAGAAATATATTTTTAAGAAAATTAAAGAATTTGAATCGAAAATGTACTTATTTGTAAATTTATGTTTGAAAATATAATTTAAAATGAAAGAGTGTTTAATTGCAATTAATAAAAGTATGAAATATGATTTGAATTAAAATTGGGCTTAATTGTAATTAACAAAAGTTTAAAAGTTAATTTAAATTAGAAAATGGCTTAATTGTAATTAAACAAAGTTTAAAAGTTAATTTGAATTAAATTGGAGGGTTAAAATGTAATTCAGGAAATTTATTTTCTGCACAGGAAAAGGAGGCCACGCGCGCCATCACAAACGCGTGACACCAACCGTGTGATCAGGCAACGGATGGCTACGATGAGTCGCGTGAGACCAGACGCGACAAAAGAGATTGGACGTAGGAATTCAGGTGCAGGGTGGGACCCACGTGTCTGTTATGCATCTGCCAAAAAGGTGTGATCCCGTGCGACGCAGTCTACATAATCTTTGTGTGCCTATCCATCCAACAAATGATATAGTGCCACGTGTCTCAAATATTTCTATAGCTAATGAGAAGCGGACACGTGGCACGTATTAGGTAAAACAAAAGCACGAAAATAGTGCACGTTTCCAGCCACGTCTACGTCTACCACATATCTCGCACACCTTGATTTCGTACGGTGCAATCACATGCAACCATTTTCTGCCCACCAGTTGAAGGCTGCCACGTGTCCCACTTTATCTTGTAGCGAATAAGATCGAGATACGTGGAAACGTGTATTGAAAAAGAAACCAGAGCGGCGCACGTTCCCTATTTTGCGTGTTTTCGTATCTCAAAATTGTTGTCCCCCACGTGGATTAATTTATTATTTTTGACATACGTTTTTGTCCTCCCGCGTGTCTAAAAAAATGTATTTTTTTAGATGTATTTTTCTAGCTATAAATGGGGCATTAATTGCTAAAAGTTGGAAGTTTTTAGTTTTGGAATTTTTGGAGAGTTTGTCTGTTGGACTGTGGAACATACAGAAGGCATTTTTGGCTTCTATTGTGTTCTGTGTGTGCCAAATATTTTCGAGCCGAGATGTTTTAATTTTCTTTGTATTCTTCATCTAATATTCCTTAACTGTTGTAATTCTTATTTCCATTATGAAGTAATTCATTTTTTCTAAGGCTATGATGTAGTTGAATCAAGAAAATCTTATTTCTTTTGTTATTGTTATATGAGTTCATTGTTTTCAAGTTGAGTATTTATTTCCATGCTTAATGCTTTTAAATTTCTGGCCAAGATTTAGATGATTTGTTGCATTATATTGAGATCGAGAGGAGATGTGTAATGAATGCTTCTTGTGATAAATATCGTATGTTGAATGCGAGTGTGAGACCTAATGCATGATGTATGTGGTTATTCTAGAAATTCCATAAATCGTAATGTGCTTGTTTGTGATTAAATCTTCATAGAAATATAGTTGGTTTTCATAGATAAGTAATTCTAATATAACTCGAGAGAGAGTATTAGGTAAATTTGGGTTTTTCAACCATCACTTTTAGCTTTGATTCTCATATAACATGACTTGAAATCGAATTGAATTGATTTAGTGAAATCAAATGCCTTAGCATTTTTAATCATTTGTGAACAACATTCAATTGTGTTATTTGCGTTTATTTTAAAGTTAATTTTTTTTTCTTAAACTTGTTCCAATTAACGATTGTTTTGGATAAAATCAGAGGGAAATAATTTTAGTACTCAACAAACTATAGTGACAAATCTCAATGGGAACGATAACTCACTTATCAAATTTTATTACTTGTGGCCGTGTATACTTGCACGTTTTATGTTCTCGTAAAAGAGACAACAAGTTTTTGGCAAATTAGTAGGTGCATGTAAAAGAGGAAAATTGTTTTGAGTTTGTTACATAGTTGTTGCATTAAAATTTTGAACCATGATAATGTAGCTAGTGCAAAGTATAGAAGATCAAATTTTTGAAGTTTGTTACATGCTTTTGTAAGCTCATGAAGATGTGAGTTTGAATTGTTGTAGTTGTACTATAAGTAGCATCACAACAATAAGAACAAGTTAGTTAGTCCTTCTTCAATTTAGCAAGTATTATTCATAAAAGATAAATGAGAAAATTCAAGAAACTCAAGAACTAAGTCTATTCTAATCATTAGTCTTCAAGACAAGTTTGTTTACACTCAATCTGTTATAATTCTTGCCTTCCTTGATTTCTACAAAATTAGTGTACTTCAATTTCCTTATATAAATAATTGTTCGGCTAGATAGTCCAAGACAATGAGGTACCACCTGCCAGGAGTGTGATTGACCAAACAAGAATGTGATTGACCAGGGAGTGACTGGATAGGAATGTGGCTGGTCGGAAAGGAAATGGTGGCTAACAGGCCAAGAGTGTGGACGATAGGCCAAAGTATGGCCAACATAAATGAAGGTCTGATATGCATATGTTAGGCCAAATCTGACCGAGTCATAGGTTAAGAAATCCTCCATTTCTCCACAAACCTTAAGTCTTGGATCCATACTCCATTTTATGTCAATACATCCTTCTACACTTACATGTCAACTCAAAGGCCTATGGCCTCTATGGGACAACAATAAGTTTCAAGGACAATGTTAAAAGTACAAGTACAAAGCAAAATACAAGAATAGATAAAGCTTGAAAGGTAATACCAAAGTCAATGCAATAAAAAGAGCATAGTCATTCCCATAAAATCTATACAAAAATGATAACACTACTACAATAACGGAATTTGGTCTCGAAAATTTAGTTGCCTTCCTTGTAGAAACTAAGGCCTTAGGGTTTTGGTCACAATCTAATAAAACCTTTGAGCATAGTATGCACATATAACCTCAATTTTTATCAACAACCATAACCATAAGTTTAACTATAAAAATTACTTAAAAACAAACAAACTTGTAGTCACAAATATTAAATAACTGTGACCTAAACATAATTTTGTTCTCGATTCATAAGAAATGAAACTATATTACAAACTTATAGTCATGATTATTGAATAACCTTGACCTAATGTTAGTTATATTGTCTCATTTTTTTAATAAATTAATCATCCATCAAACGCTTCAAGTTCACAAACCCTAGTCTCTCTCTCATCTGAATCCCAAAGGAGATGACTTCTCGAAGGTTGTTATCCTCTCTTCTGCAATCGTCCATGCAACATTCACCCTCTAAATCTACAATTTGGAGCAATGTCCCTATATCTCATCTCCATCACAACATCCTCATTCATCATTGGTTGGATATATGGATCAACCTAGATTCTGACCCACCTAATAGCCCGAGTCTAGTAGACTACCCGAGCCATAAGACGAGTAATTCCAAAGGACCTGCATGTGCCCGCGCCCACAACAAACTAGTGAGAAAGATCCGTAGTCCGAGTCAAGAAGCAGAAAGCAACTTCCGTTCACTAATAATGTATGTCACTCGTGCTAAGGAAGCATTTGGTATTTATAGGGTCGATCACCAGCCCAAGCTATTTGGTATCTATAGGGTTGACTACCAGTCTGAGCTATGGGTGGTTAACCTCAAACTATGAATATGTTAAATTTTTTCCTTTATGCACCCCTAAAACCTTTTCATGTGTAAACTCTATTTAATCAACACATGTATGTATAACACTCTATATATAGATGGACTTCCTAACTGATCCAAAAATTCCATCAATTGCTCTTACTTCTTTCTAATTTCTGTCTCTATAAATTGAATCAATCCCAACAATTTGGCACCCATCATAGGGCTTAGATTCAGAGGTCGAGCTTTATCTTCTAACCACATATCATCTAGGATTCACCGTGAATTTTGAGAAAGATTTAAGTGAACAAACACATATTCCACTTACTAGTTACCCCTATAATCACGATCACCTATTCCTTATCACCATAGTAGGGATGTGTGCTAAATTTCAACTAAGACTAAAAAATGAGGAAGCAGCGGCAACACTGGACAATACCTTGCCGACCTTGAAGGAAAGAACAATAGGGTGGTTGAGTGAATGTGGAAGTTGTTCTAGAGAAGGAAAAAAGAAGGCTAAGTCCTGACAGTGCAAATTAGAGCAATAGGGTCAATAGAAACAAGCATTTCACATCAAACAATAGGCGAGTGGAAAATGGTTAGGGAACAAGGGACTCTAGGGGAGGTCACTCTCTTCTTTTATAGGGCCGCCCTTGAGAGTGAATTTGGCTTAGGCCATATTGAGGATAGAGGAAGAGCCAAATGTTAGATGGCCCTCGAAGATGAAATCTTCTTTTAGAGACACATCTAAATGGTGTGCCTTTCACAAGGATGTGGGCTATAAGGCAAGAGATTGCAGGAACCTCAAAAAGGAAATTGAGGAAATGTTGGCTAGAGGATATTTGAAAGACCTTGTAAGAGGCAACAATGAAAAAAGAGCTGTTAGAATGGACGAGAAGTACCAAAACCATCCACTCCATCAAATAGCAGGAGAGACCCCCACAATGAGCCCCATATCAAAACTATCCATACCATACATACAGGGTCCAGAATCAGTGGGGTCTCTAAAAACTCACGCAAAAGATCACTAGAGAGTTGTGTATGTCCCTATGTGTACATCTTGGAAAAGGTAAGGTCATCTATGAAGATAATTTTTACTAAGATAGACGAAACCTCGTTCCATTATTAAGACCCCTTAGTGATCACTTTGAGAATTGGATCCTGTGATGTTTGTCGGATCATGGTCGACACAGAGAGCTCAATGGATCCTTTTCTTCTGTCTATCCCAAGAACCCTAGGAGTAAAATAGATTGACATTCTAAGGAGAGAACTACTCATAGTGGGATTCAACAATAGGATCACCTATGTAGTTTGGACCATGCTGCCGCCTATTATGGCCAAAGGGTAAAAAATGGTGACTAATTTCGTGGTCATTGATGTCCCAGCTCACTATAACACCTTTTTGAGTAGGCCATATATACACAAGATGAAGGTGGTCCCATCCACCTTCCACCAAGTGATCAAATTCCTAACTGAAGAGGGCATAGAGGAAATAAGGGGAGACCATGAAAAAGCCAAAAGCTGTTACAATGCCACCATGAAAGAAGTCACACCTAAGTAGCAATCACAGTAGGGTTGCTCCTAAAGAAGGCCACGAGATAAATGTCTAGCAAGGTTTATCAATCTAAATGAGCTATGGGACTTGCAAATAGGAGATAAGGGTAAGTATCATCTTCTAAAGCTAAATGTGGACCTAACAGTAAGGATGAAGGAGCAAATTTTACACTTCCACAAAATGAACTCTAACGTCTTTGCATGGACCTTGATAGACATGCTTGGGATTGACCCAAAGGTCATAACTCATAGATTAAATGTCAATCCAGAGGCTAGACCTATCCAATAAAGAGAGATAAAATTCCCAAGGGATAAGAATGAGGTGATTAAAGATCAAGTCACTACCCTCAAGGAAATTGGAGTTATAAGGGAGACCAGCTACCCTACTTGATTGTCAAATGTGGTATTCGAAAAAAATTCATGTGGATCATCCCACATGTGTATGGCCTTTACAGACTTAAACGAGCCATGTCCTAAACACTATTTCCCTCCCAACTATCGATCAACTGGTTGATACTGCTGCTAGTTTTTGAATGTTGATTTTCTTGGATGCATATTTTGGTTACTATCAAATCAGAATGCACCTTGACGATAAGGAGAAAAAATATTTGATCACCAAAGAAGGGACCTTCCGATATACCAAAATTCCATTTGGATTGAAGAATGTGGGCGCCACATATCAACTTCTCGTTTACAAAATGTTTGTAGATCAATTGAGGATAAACCCGAAGGCATATATGGATGACATGATTGTAAAATCAGCATAACCCCTAAATCATGTCTAAGACATAGAGGAGGTATTTTCGGTAATTCTAAGGTATGGTATGAAACTTAACCCCAAGAAGTATGTCTTTGGTGTTATTGTAGGAAAATTCTTAGAATATTTTGTATCTACCAGTGGGATTGAGGGAAATCCAGATAAGATATAGGAATTGGTGGAGATGAGGCCACCTACCAACATGAAGGAGATCCAACAGGTGAATGGAAGAATAGTGGCATTGAAAAGATTCAACTATAAATGCACGAACAATTGTTTTCCATTCTTCAAGATGTTGAGAAAAAACACTCATTTTTTTGGAATGAGGATTATGAAAGGGCTTTTGAAGGAATCAAACAATACTTGAGCAACCCTCCTGTCTTAGTCAGCCCTCTCCTAGTTGAGACACTTTATTTATATTTAGCCATGGCCCCCTAAACCAAAAGCGTTGTGCTCCTAGCTGAGAGAGACAAGGTTTATCACCTCATCTACTACTTTATTTAAATCTTGACAGACGCTCCAAGCAGATACCCAACCATTCACAAATTAGTCTTTGCTCTCAAAGTCAGTATGCGGAAGCTCATACATTACTTTGGCTTACACAAAATGGTTGTACTTACCTCCCAACCACTTAAAATTATATTGACAAGGCTAGAAGTGGCAGGAAGATTGGCACAAATTTCCATAGAATTGGGAGAGTATGACATTAAATACATGGCTAGAACAACCATCAAGGGGTAAGCGATGGTTGAGTTTATGGCCGAATTCAATGAGACATTGGAAGTCATCGGTGGTGAGAGGCAAGAAGAAGTGTGTGGAATGGATAAAAAAGAGAGGCCAACCTAGTAAGTATTCATTGATAGAGTGAACAACTTCAATGGTGTTGGGCTAAGGGTAGACATAATTGATTATGATGAAATGCGAGGTAGTTAAGATCACCTTGCATAGCAATTCTCGAAAAGTGGTTAGCCAGTTCTTTGGGATGTTTAAAGCTGGGGACGGAAAGATGAATAGGTATTTAGAGAGGCTAAAACAAGAGTTCTCAAAATTTTCTGAGGTTGAGATAAAAAATAGCTAGAAATTAGAATGGTCACACTGATGCTTTGGCCATACTAGCATCTGTATGAGAGGCCAACCATGCCCAAGTAGTGTCAGTAATGATCCTAGCAGAATCAAGCTTAAACGAGGCCAAAAGAATATTCGAGTGTGTGGATGATTCTACCAACCATGGTTCACCTCTATCTATAACTTCCTAGAAAGGGAAGACCTACCTAAGGATTACAAACTTGCAAAAGAAATCAAGACCAAGATTGGTCGATACATGGATGAAGCAGGTAAGATGTATAGAAGAACCGCACTTGAACTAGGGCTCTTGTGCATAGCCAAGGAGGGAGCTAAAAGACTAATGTTCGAAGCACTTGAAGGGGAGTGCAGTTCTCATTCAGATGGAAGGAGGCTATCAAAATAGATTATGAAGCGGGGCTACTGTTAGCCACTATGCTGGAAGATTGTACAAAATACACTCAAGAGTGCGATAATTCCAAAGATTTTCCCCATTGTCACACACACCTCTAAACACCATGATTGGGGTGGTAAGTCCTAGCCCTTCTTCAAGTGGAGGCTTGAGATAGTAGGACCTCTACCTCAAGAAAGGGTCAAAAGAAGTTTTTACTAGTAGCCAATGATTACTTTTCCAAATGGATTGAAGCAGAATCGCTACGAAGAATACACGAGGAATATGTGTCTCACTTTATCTAGAAATCTATAATTTCTTGGTTTAGTCTACCCAAAGACCTCATTACCGATAACGAGAGGCAATTTATAAGTCATAACATTAAGGAGTTTTCCATAAAATACAACATCAAGATGTGTCCCTCAACGCCATATTATCCTCAAGCCAATGGTTAAGCAGAATCTTCCAACAAATTAATAATCAACTTACTAAAGAAAAGGTTCGAGAGTGCAAAAGAAAGAAGGATTGAGGAGCTGCTTGGGGCATTGTGGGCTATCAAGACTAGTCCATAGGGAAGTACTAAGAAGACACCCTTTTCTTTGGTTTATAGGACTGAAGTAATAATACCAACTGAAATTACTGTACCCACTGCAAGTTCGGTCCTAATAGAAGAACATAATGGTCCAAGTAGAGAAATCAAACTGACCCTCATTGAGTAAAAAAAGGACCAAGCTTTGAGGAGGATAATCAATCAGAAGAGAAAAGTATTAGATTATTATAATAAGGTTGTGTGTTTCAAAGTGTTCACCATGGGTGATTAGGTTCTCATGAGGATCTTCCTCTACAAAAAGGAATGGATGGTTGGAAAAATGATTGAAAATTGGGAAGGACCCTATCAAATAATTGAGACAACACCAAGAGATGCCTACTTATTGAGAAACATTGAAGGAGTTGAGGATGGAGCAAGCTGGAATGCTTGACACTTCAAAAAACACTACATCTGATGTACCTTAATTTACTACTTTCATATACCATCATTATGTGTATACAAATGAAGTGAGTTTCTTCAAGAAATGGTTCTCTCCCAGAAGTCTTCTACAATTTTATGCCATGGGTTGATAACTTGGTTAAGAACCAGGTAGAACGCCTTGACACTTGTGAAAGTCACCAGTTGATCACCATGGTCAGGAATAAGGTTGGTACTCATAATTGAAGGGAGAGCTTAACACCTCGGTAAGGAACCAAGTAGAGCCCCATCTCCCACTATTATATGTCATGAGTTGATCAGCTCAGTTAAAAACTAGATAGACCGCCTTAACACTTGTAAAATTCACGAGTTTATTACCTTTTTCAGGAACCAAGTTGGTGCTCTGACATTGAAGGGAAGCGAAGCACCTCGATCAAGAACCAGGTAAGGCTCCCTCTCCTACTACTATATGTCATGGGTTGATCACTTCGGTTAAGAGCTAGGTAGACCACCCTGACACTTGTAAAATTCACGAGTCGATCACATTGGTTAGGAACTAGGTTGGTGCTCTGACATTGAAGGGAGACTTTAAAACCTCAATCAAGAACCAAGTAAAGCTCTCTCTCCCACTATTATATGTCATAGGCTAATCACCTCGGTTAAGAACTAGATAGACCGCCATCACACTTGTAAAACTCACGAGTTGATTATCTCAGTTAGGAACCAGGTTGGCACTCTAACAATGAAGGGAGAGCTAAGCACATCAGTTAGGAACCAGGTAGAGCTTCCTCTCCTACTATTATATGTCACAGGCTAATGACCTCGATTAAGAACCAGGTAGACCGCCATAACACTTGTAGAGCTCGTTCCCTAATGGAAAAGGAAATACACATTCAAAAATACAACGGTCAAGCATCACCAGTTCATTCTATTAAGGATACTTTTATTATTCAAACTTACAATGTTTTTGAAAAATTTATTATTATATGGCTCAACCTCTCAAAAAGTTAAGAACTCTATAAACACTTAAACACCTAACCAGTGTCTGAATCATCAGTCTCCTCCACCAATGGTAATAGCTTGGCCTGAATCTTGATAATTTTCTTCTATACATTGGTCATTTTTTCATAAGGGATCAAGTTCAACGTTACCAAAGAATTTTTTGATTCTTTAACAACTCTCATCACCTTGAAGAAGACCCCCTCAAATCACTTTATGCAGAAGTTTGCCCAATGGGATTCCCTGTGCACAAGGGTAGCCATTTTAGTTATGATCCTCCTCTCTCGAGCTCGAGTCTGGGATAGATGCTCCTTACAAGAGGTGAGATCGCACTTCGTCTCTTCATAAAGATTTAGTTTATCCTCGAGCCTACACAACTAGATTTTCAATTCTTGCACCTCGATCTTAAGTCTTGCATTTTATAGTTTTAAATCCTGAACTAAATATAGCATGATCAGAATCCATAATGTTCAAACAAAAAATATAGATAAGTAGTTGGAAAATATTTTGACAAGATTGTCTGAATTCAACAAATGTCCCTAACCCCCTTTTATATGGGATGGTCACTACTAAAAAACATACATACGACCTCGGTTTTTAACCGTGGTCGTAGGTCTATGGCCACAGTTATAAGAACCGAGGCCTAAGTGAGAGAGACCATAGGTAATGACCTATGGCCTCAGTTAGCATATAACCGAGGCCATTGGGTGTACCTATGGCCTCAGTTTTCTAATAACTGAGGCCATAGGGTATACATAAATTACAAAAAAATACAATTAGTAATTACAATATTAAAAATCAATATAAATTACAATAAATTTATTAATTACAATATTAAAAATCATATTATATTAAAATTAAAAGTATAATTACATTTGAGAGTTTATTATATATACACAAAAAAACTTAGTATTACAAACTAAATTTTTAGTATTAATTACAAACATGAAAAAAACTTAGTATTACCAACACCAGCAACGGTGCAGCAGCGCCAATGCACCAGCGTAGCGCACCAGAACCAACACCAGCACCAGTGTATAGCACAGTGCCATCAACAACACCAAAGACACAAGGCCAACAAAGACAAGGCTAATAGCACAAATAGCGGCAACACCAACAACACTAGCAAAGACCGGACCACCAACACCGCGGCCTTGACACTAGCAGCGCGGACCAAAGATTAGAACCAATAGCGATGCACCAGTAGCAGGGAGATTTAAATCAATTTAACAACAATAGTACCAACAATAATCAATTTAACAACAATCAAAAGAGGAATAAGTAAAAGAAAAGAACGTAGCCATACATGAAAAGATGATATATTTTAAAGTCATTAGTACCTCTAAAAAGTAACCATGCATGCTTTGATTTGGAACATATTTATAAACAAGAAGGCTTTCAGGGCCTGTAATAGTGCATCCCAACAATTCTACCAGGACACTGATATTTTGATCAACACTATTTCAATAACAAGTCAAGCTTGCCAGAAAAGAGACACAGATGCATAAATACACATGTAAATAGAGACAAAGAAGAGTCAGTTGAAATGGAATGAAAAGAAGACAAAAAAGCGTTAGCCAGCACATTACTTAGATCCAAAAGCATAATTTTTTGTCATTTATGCTTTCAAACTAGTCATAAGTGTAGGTAAGAAAAAACCCTTGGCTAATTTTTCAAAGTTGCTTTCTTTCCCAAAATATGGATAAAATATGCTAAAAGAGAATGTCTACGCTAACTATTTTCAACTACATGTAGCCGAAGATCACAAAAACTGATTATCCATTGCAAATAGAACCCTAAATCTCACCTAACAAATTACAAATCAGCTTCAGATCATGAACTTAAAACACCAACCCAAATGTTATCACACAAAATATTAACTGATCTCTTAAAATAATCACATCAACAGATAGATCAAGATAAAAGCAAGAGAGTTGAAAACTACCTTAAACAAGAAACTTCAACGATTTGATAAATTAAGGGCAGAAGAAGTTTTAGATTTCAGACTTTTCCAAAGAGGGGATAAAGGAAGAATGGGTCTATTGATAGGAACAACAAATCCATTGGGTATGTGGCAGACATGGCAATAATGCACCATTTGCATGGGCTCTACTCTACCATTCTCCTTACATTCCAAATCTCCATCTTCCTCCTGTGTTCACAAATCTTAGCAGATTAAATCAAAAACACTAAATAATAAGGACGAAAGAAACCCAAAACAGAGATAGTAAAATACAAAACTTTAGAGGGAGGGGAAAAAGAAGATAAATATAGTTGGTAGGTGGTGCTTGCTACGCTGGTGTGCTGGTGCCTACTGCTCTGGTGTGCTGGTGCCTGGTGTCTGGTGTACCTATAAGGCTATGCAAGCAAGTAATAAGAATGAACCATAAATACAATGTATAATAGAAATAACTTAAGCATAGTATTTATTTTTATCTATTTTGAGGCTCAAAACACAGTGCATATAGGTACTTACATATGTATTTATTTTTATCTATTGGTTAGGGTGCATATAAGGCTCTGGAAATAGTCACATAGGTACTTCCATTGTTTCAGTTAACAAAACTGAAACAATAGAAACAATTGACTTTTCTTACCAGGAAAATAAGGGAAACACTACATATACAATGGAAGTATTAAACAGTAGGACTCAAGGTAGTTTTCAAGTTCAAACTAAATTAAAACCTACACAGTATTCAGACATAGACATGCAGTGAATGCATGAGTTTCTAGGGATCGCCTAAGTGTGTCCTCGTCCTCTTGTAAGACAATGTTAAAAAATGTTAGGAAATCAACTTTCTCAACAATACACATGTATTTTCCTAATAGAAACATTCACTGGAAGGAACTCAACACAATTCTATTGTATGGTGACAAAGGTTTGATGAATATGATTACCTCAAAACCCTAGCTGACACTAAAATCTGCAATCTTCATACTGTCATTTCAAGTTACCAAAAGATTTTCAAGTTTGATACCTCCATGCACTACATTCTGATCCAGGAAAAAGAAATCAGCAACAAAATAGATAAAAATAAATACTATATGCTCAAAACATAGTGCACATAGGTACTTACCAGAAAATAATATAGCAACAGAAATCTACAGTGTAACTATATAAATAATCTAACAAGGGACTTCAAGCAAAAATTACCATAAATAAATTGTTATCATCAACAGCTTGTGCGGTTCTCTCATTAATGAAGCTAATTAAGCACAACTATGGTGAGATAGCATAGTGGCCAGCTAAAACTTCTCTGGTGAAGCTACTCTGCAAAAAAAATAGGAAATTAATATACAATTACTCATTACAAGTTAATTGGTAAATAGTATATCAATAAAATTTTCTAAAAATATAGTTTTCGGTCCTCTCTATTTATTGTAACAGATATGCTAGCTAGGGTAAAACAGGCACAACACCAATACCATACCAAGCACCACGCACCAACGCACCACCCCAACGAACCAGCACCAGTACCAAGCCAAGCACCAGGCGACCAATACGTTCCACAAACCATACCAAGCGACCTTCCTAACAAATTTTCATAACCCATCTAAGAAATATCTAGCATCCAAATTTCTCAATGCAAGCAAGCCTTTTGGCAGCTAGAAATAACCTCTACTTACCAATCGATATTTGGTACCGAGAGTCATTTATAAAGGAAAATATGAGTTAATGTTACCAGAAAGATTCAAGCAGTGGCCAAGGATCTACTATGTCAAGAGTGGAATAGAGGCTGGAACACGATGCGAGAGTGGAACAGATGCTGAAACGCAGTGCAAGAGTGGAACATAGGCTAGAACGCGGTGGCGCGAGGCTGGAACAGAGGTTGGAATACGGTGGCACGAAGCTGGAATAGAGGTTGGAACGCGGTGGCGCAAGGTTGGAACGCGGCATAAGGGTTTCGATCAAGTAGAGAAAAGAATACTAAGGTTAGGGTTGGGATCGAAAGTATATATATATATACGACAAAAAAATTAAAAAAATTGAAAAAAAATTGAAAAAAATGGAAAATAGAAAAGAAAAAAAAGATGGAAAACGGAAAAGAAAAAAAGCGGAATTAAAAGAAAAAAATTGATAAAAAAATTTGGTGTTTAGTGTAAAAGAGAGAAAAAAAATAAAAAAAAATAAAAAAAATTTGATTAAAATATTTGGTGTTTAGTGTAAATTATAAAAAGGGAAAATTGATAAAGTATATCTATGGCCTCAGTTTTGTAAAAAACAAGGTTATAGGGTATGTCTATGGCCTTAGTTTTGTAAGAACCGAGGTTATAGGGAACGTCTATGGCCTCGGTTTTGTAAAAACTGAGGTCATAGGGTATGTCTATGGCCTCGGTTTTAGAAAAACTGAGGCCAAAACCCTATAGCCTCAGTTTTTTCTAATAACCGTGGCTAAATGTCTGAGACTATATGTATATATTTTAGTAATGGATGTTAAGAAAGGTTTAATGACACATGTCCCAAAAATAGGGAGGTAGGTCAATGATAGGGGCAGAACCGACATCGCCGATCCTGCCCGTTCATTTGGTTTTATCTATTTATAAAACTCTCGCAAGTGCACGAATCATTTCGTAGAAAATGATAAGTATACTCCCAAGGTCGATCTAAGGAAGGAATGTATGTGGTTTTTAATTTATTATTCAAACTTTTAAAAACGAAATTAAATCCTAAACATCCTGTCACGATATTTTGGGGTTTTGTGTTTTTAATCTAATTACATAAAAATAAACATAGATTCAATAAACATTTATGCAAATTTTATCATTTATAATGGTGGAGTATTTATGGATATAATAATTAAGTTAATTATGCTTGCTCATATTAATTAGGTTATTAAAGATATGAATTGATATTTATTGATTCTCTCTTTTTTATATGAATACCACCTTTGGTGGGGTTAGATATTCTTTGTTAACTAAACAAATCAATTAACACCTATGGGTGGGGTTGATAACTAATTTGGTTAATTAAATTAATTCCTTTTTCTAAGAGATTGAAAATGAACCATTTAAATGCCACCTTTGGTGGGTTAGACGATTTAAACTTTATTCAAGGTGTCCAAATTAAACCTAAGAATTTAGTTATCCAAGTACTAACTTTCAAGTTTTAAAACCACTACGAAAACATGTTGTCAATACATTTTCGAGATAATAATTCTTATAAAAACTTTTGAAATAGAGCTTCACTCTAACTAGGGCGATTGTACCAACAAATAAAAGAGCACTACTCTAAATCGAATAGGATAACTAAACCTTAAAATCTAATTTTCAGATTTAAGTTTGTAATGAAAAATAATATATTTCTCTCTAACATTCTTAATATAAAATCTTGAATAAAAATAAAATCAATTCATTTTAGAGATTTTTACCTATTTAATATTTATGAAGCATAACAACGTTATTATTATATCATGTTTACAAATAGCTAACACGGTTAAATTTAATCACGGACAAATTAAATATAACATGTAAGAATAAAGCATAAAAAATAAGCAGTAAAGAAAATAAAATCCTTCTGAGAACTTCGATGCTATTCCCGTTCTTTGGAAAACCTCCAAGCGGAATTTGCACTCCCATTTATTTAATCGAAAAGCTAATAAAATTACAAAAACATAACTAGTTCTTCCCAAAAAGGGAAGAACTCTAAAACTAAGAGAAATTAACTACAAACTAAGAAAAACTAAAAAAAACCTAAAAATCTAAGAAAAGAGAGAAAGAAAGAAGAGAGAAGTGTGTTTTGGAGGTGTGTTTTGAAGTGAAGGAAAAGGACGCATTTATAGGTGAGGATGGGGAGAAAAAATGAGTACAAAAATGTCAAAAAAATATTTAAAAATGTAAAAACACGTATTGGAATTGCTTGATGTCATTAATGACGTCGCATGGCGTCACAGGCGGCCACGTGAAAAATGGGGCGAAAAAGGCGTTAGTATGCGCGCGGAGGCGGCTGCGCGCGCGCGGCTGTCAGCCGGCTTCAGCAGCGTGAAACGATCTACATGAAGCGCGGCCTTGTACGCATGGCCAGCGCAATTTCTTATGTATGGGCGCGTGATTCCGTCTTTGACATTTTTGACCTTTTCGACCCATTTTGTCCAATTTTTCCATGTTTGTTGACCTTTTCCCACTTATTTATTAATATATTTGTGATGTATTGCTTCAAGTATTCCTCTTTGAGTCTTTAAATTGCGTTTTTAAGCCAAAATACCTGAAAAACAATAAAAATACCCGTGATTCCGAAAAAGACAAATTTATATAAATATATGATAAAACATATAAATATATGTATTTTTAATCAATTAATGTACATAAAATCATGGTTATTTTAGTGCTTTTTGGGCACTCATCAGTCAACATCATAAATGGACACAAAAAATGATATAAACACACCACTAAACAAACAACATAGTTGGTTCTCAAAACTAGATTGATTTTCATTAATGATTTAAAATAAATTACAAGGTTCAGTCCGCGACCATACAAGTTAGAGTGGCATTAAACTTGAAAGAAATGGATAACAAAGAGTGCTTAGAATCTACTTTAATAGGAGCCTCAAGTCATTACCACGTCAATAGTTCTTTGTCTCATCATATACACCAGCCTCCTCAGTCCCATCACCACTCTCACTCGAGTTTGAGTCCTATTCCTCATCCCCATCTTGGGACCGAGTAGTCACATACTAGAGAGTGACTGGGATATCCAAAATCTGGTAATAATACTCCCTCATACCCTATTTCCACACTCAAGGATAGTTTCTCGCCTTTAGCATCAAGCTTGCGCTTAGCCTTGTCTTTGATTTTAGCTAGCCTATGATTACATGCCTCAATATTGGCCTTGGCCTTTCTTTGAGGGTTCTCAAGCTCTATCAAACACCTCACATTATCATTTAGCTTAGCAACATCCATGGACAATTTCTTACATTTTTCTATGGCCTCGCTTGTCCACTTGTTGGCCTTTTCCAGTAGCAATGCGTACTTGGCCTAAGTTAAAGCATTCTTCTCCTTTTATTATATGAGTTCATGCTTCAAAATCTCCATGCCTTGGGCCCTGTTCAACCCGTAAAGTAGCTACAATTGAAAAATCCAGAGGACATGAGGTCAAACTTAAGAAATATACACGACAATAAATAAATATACACGTGAAAAGAGAGGTTAGATTACCACACCTTGTACAACAGGTGACTAATCATAACCTCTGACCCCTCATCCTCACATATGGCATCGAGTTACCTCTTGTGTGCTATAACAGGAAGTTGACCCATATAGTGGTCGAGTTGTTATGGTGCCATACCCCAATATAGAGCCATTCCATCAACATGAGCAGTAAGATTGTTCACAACACCATTCCCTTTTCTTGAATCCCTTATAGGGTGAACAAGTACTTCGGGTTCCGAGTTGGGAGAAGGTGAGGTATGTCGGCTTGGGGAAGGTGGTGAAGGCTCAAAGATGTTTAATGGCTCAAGCCTGAGCCCGAGTTCAT
Organism: Hippophae gyantsensis; assembly: GCA_030763125.1. Taxonomy (NCBI): domain Eukaryota; kingdom Viridiplantae; phylum Streptophyta; class Magnoliopsida; order Rosales; family Elaeagnaceae; genus Hippophae; species Hippophae gyantsensis. The sequence continues at coordinate 15,937,965 of CM061036.1, forward strand.
CTATGGTAATTTTCCTTTTCTTTTTATAGGAGATGGAGAGGTCTTCTTGGGGCATAGTTCTTTGAAAGCATGTCTCCTAAGGAGGAACCCAGGTCTTAAGCCCCGCCAGGAGAGCATCAACATCAAACTCCATAGTATTTGTAAAGACAAAGGGAGAGAAAGTGTTAGTATTATGTGGTCGAGCCATCAAACACAAAAAAATGGGGGAAAATGTTCAAGTTTGAGGGCTAGTTCACCATTATCAGGGACCACCATAAACCTACCCTCATAGTCTGTGGAAGATGTCCTACACTTGGAAGGAGCTTAATATTTATGAATAATCCTATCGGGGTGGCTCTAACGAACCATGCCTTATAAGTCCACATGCTACAAAGCACAGGGTATTTAATAAATGCTTCCATGCGGTTTTCTTAGATAGATAGTTATGGATATTAGCTAGGCATTGCTTTGCATCCAAACTTAAGGTCATAATTAAAGAGCTCATGTTCCTTATCACGACCTTGGGGTCATTCTAGGAGCCTGAGCACAAGCCCAAGTTCTCTACTCTATACATAGTCTCTACAAAATATCACAAAACATAAAAAGGGCAATGCACAAGAAGAAGAGATTATCTAGGGTCAAGTTTAAAAAAAAGGGAAATGATTCTTTAAAAAAGATCTCAAAAGAAACTAGAAAATTGTTATACTCGAAGAACTTGTACTCTAAAAGCTCGAGCAAATAAGCTATATGTCGAGCTGATTTCTTACCACCAACTGAAAACCTTTTTATGGCTTGAGCTAAGGCGACATAGCATTTTTCTATTTACTTTTGTCTTATGTGTAAGAAATGATAAAAAGGATAAACCCAATCACCACCTTATATAGAGACCCATATTTCTCTCTCCAATCAACTAACATGCATTTATTAGTGGATATGAACGGTTCAAATCTATTGCCCGAGTATTACTCTTCCACCTCAATTCAGAGCTCGAGTTGAAAGAGTAGGGGGACTGGATGTTTTGACAAATAGATCGACCTAGAGCTCAACCCACATAATAGCCCGAGTCTAGTAGACAGTCAGAGCCATAAGACGAGTTATTCCAAAGGACTTGTTTGTGCCCACGCCCATAACACACTCATAGGAGAGACCCGTCTGAGGGAGCATTGCTATCTATAGAGTCGACTACCAGCCCGTGCTATTTGGTATATATAGGGTAAACCACCACCCTGAGCAATTTGGTATCTATTGGGTCGACCATCAGCCCGAGCTATAGGTGGTCGACCTCAAACTATGAATATGTTTACTTTTTACCTTTATGCCACTCTGACCCCCTTACATGTGTATACTCTATATAATTGACATGTGTAAGTATAATACTCTATATATGGATGGACTCCCTAAGTGATCTACAAATTCCATCAATTGCTCTTACTTCTCTCTATAAATCCGACCAATCCTAACAATCACATTATGGTTATATCCTTAACCATATGCTTGGGTATGCTACCTCTTTGGTCACAGCAACATCACCGACTACACCCGGTCCCCAACCTCCGATTAAAAAGGAAATCGAAAAGGGAAAAGTCATAGATGAATTCATCGGTAAGGGTTTCATCCATTCCCTATTTTTTTTATGTTTTTCTAGATCTTAATGTTTCTATAGGTTGTACCAGTTGTTTCTCCTTTCTTCCTCTTTTTCTCATCTTCCTATCCCTAACAAGATGTAATTTTCATTTCCTGTATTTATATCAGTTTGTGAATCTTCTCATGTGCATATGGACAATTTCTTATCATCTACCACTTCTCTCGATTTATTTACCTTTGTCCTTTTGGTAATAAATGTGTAGGAAAACACTTCGGGAAATGCAGACCCCTCAGGTTAGAATCTCATTGGTTATTTTCTACAAGTAATCAAGCCCAAACTGATTAAAATATATTTTGAGCTTGTAAAAGCAAGTATTGTATCTCATCCAATCTATTAACATGAGCAACATATGAATTCCTTCTCAATTAGACGTAGGTTTTTCTTTAAGTAAGTTAAAAGAGAATTTATAAGGGTAGAGAAAATTCAAATCATTGTTGTGGAGGTACTAGACTTGAGCTGAAGGGAAACTTGTCCCAAGAACAAGTTACCTATATAATTTATTTTTTCTCTCTCCTTTTAAAAAGCAATGTATCACATAATTTCTTAGAAATTGTAAAATTTTATTTACAGAGGACTTGAGGTAAGTGATGTGTCGATTATGGTGCAACTTAAACACCTTGTAATTATGATCTTACACCAACATCAAGGTATAAAACTTTCTAGATATCCTATTTTAAAACTTAATAGTGGATCAGTGGAAGGTTAACCATTTAAAAGTACTAATATGAAAAATCTGCTGAGAACTTGAGTTTATTGTTTGGAAGTTCCTAAACTACTTTGAAGTTATTGCACCAAAATTATAATGAAGGTCCTTATTTTCATTTCAGGAGACAACACCAGATGAGTTAATACTTGTGAAGAGAATACTAAATTTGCCTAAATAACCTTCAATAGTAAAATTTATCTTAACTATTTATAAATGATGTGATTCAATAATGTTTATGCTAAAATTATGATTTAAGAATCATTCTTTATTTTTACTTTCATTTTTCATGCATGTTCTTTGGTTTTGGTCATTTTAGTTGACTAGGGGGTCTAGAATTATAAGTGGCTTCATGTACTTGTCTTTGTATATCCCATAACCACTTGTGAGGATTGTCTGTAAGTAATTTAGGTCATTTTTTCCCTTGTTTTTTACTTCTTTTTAATTTTGTTGATAAACATATCTTGAGTGGAAATCTACCTTCTAGTTTTGATTCAAGTGCATGCCATAGAGTGTGAGTGTTGTATAGAAATTTTCATTTTTTTATATCTTTTGTTCCTCCAAGTGATTGCTTATTTATTAACTTAGGGATACTAATATAGTTACTCTCTTTCTCGATAAGAATTAAGACATGATGATAAACTTGCATTATTCATCAAAAAAATGAAAAAGAAAGTCTCTATTCACAAATTAAACACTCAAGTAGAAAGCTAAGATAGAGAAAATTAGGAAATAATTTCTACAAGCCTGCTATGGGATACAGTATGTATGTTTTACTAAGAGACACAATTCTTGTTTTTTTAAATGCTTAGAGTCTGTCGTAGTTATGCCAGCCTTTGGAGTTCAACTAGATTCCCATTATATTAGGTAATGTTTGATACGTATAGAAACGGTTATGGACTGCTAGTAGGTGCAGTGTCGAGCGGATGTTACGCACGAGTGTAGGACGTGTGAGCAAGGAGCATGAGGCAAGTTAAACGTGTGAGTAGGGGACCATCGAATTGGGCTGGAGATGTCAGAAGTAGTTAGCCTTGGTTATGCTATAAATGTAGCCAGAGAATTGAGGGAAGGGATATATCAAAAATTATAAAAAATCAACTCCTCTCTTACTGTTCTTCTTCTTTCCCCAAACCCTTCTGAAATTCTGTTCATATCAATGTTATCAAAGCCGATTCCAACCATGGACGATCAGAACCAATCTAGCACAAAGACCTCTGATGAGGAATCTGATTCCTTCGTGCCATCTAGGTTTGATACAGAGAGATTCAACGCCATGCTATAGGCATTGCAAGCTGAGGTGATGGCTCTGTGCGCCGCTCGCAACTCACCACAAGAAACCTCTCTTGGCAATCTGAGGAGTAGATCGTCTGAAAGTTTCGAGAAATGGAAAGCTCTACCCACTAGTTTCTTCGCCTCAGAGGTTTACTCGATGGCCATGGGATACGTAAGGTTAGACTCAATAAATCCCACATTCTCTGAGAGGAAATTCCCTGGGGTACCTAAAGAAGAAAATGTGGCTCACATAGACACCAAAATGAAGCCTCGTGGATCTCCCCCACTTAGGATTAAAATTGGGCTTGAAATTGGACCATTTCCTGGTCGTATAATCCCTATACCTAGCAGCCACCCACTAGGTTTACCCAACCCAACCCAATCTGAAATCAAAGAAAATGAAGAAGAGGATGTCGAGGGTTTGCCCAAATTTACTCATTCTGAACTCGAAGAAAACGAAGAAGAAAACGAAGAAGAAAATGGAGACCACATCATGCTTCAAGAGAATGAGGACGATGATGACTACCCTCCAACAGAAACTCCCTCTAAGTTCCTAATGTACCAGCCATTTGTTCAGTCATAGAAAGGGGTTTCCCCAGCTACTCAGTCACAAAAAGGGGTTTCCCTCGCGTCCTCTGAATTTTTCAGTTGTAGCTACTTTACAAGTTGAATAGGGCCCAAGGAATGGAGAGTTTAAAGCATGAACTCGTATAAGAAAAGGAAAATAATGCTTTAACTTGGACCAAGTATGCATTGCTATTAGAAAAGCCAACAAGTGGGAAGGCGAGGCCATCGAAAAATATAAGAAATTGTCCATGGATGTTGCTAAGCTAAATGATAATGTGAGGTGTTTCACAGAGCTCGAGAACCCTCAGAGAAAGGCCAAGGCCAATATTGAGGCATGTAATCATAGGCTAGCTAAAATAGAAGACAAGGCTAAGCGCAAGCTTGATGCTATATGTGAGAAACTATCCTTGAGTGTGGAAATAGGGTATGAGGGAGTATTGTTACCAGATTTTGGATATCCCAGTCACTCTCTAGTATGTGACTACTCGGTCCCAAGATAGGGACGAGGTATAGGACTCGAACTCGGGTGAGAGTGGTGATGGGACTGAGGAGGCTGGTGTATATGATGAGACTAAGAACTATTGACGTGGTAATGACTTGAGGCTCCTATTAAAGTAGATTGTAAGCACTCTCTATTATCCATTTCCTTCAGCTTGATGCCACTCTAACTTGTATGGTCGTAGGATGAATGATAAGAGTCAAATTATTGCATTTTTGTTATGATTTAAATGTTGATATTTGTGTGAAAATTGCGTTTATTTGATTATTTAATCCATAAATGTCATTTCACGGGTATTTCGTGTTTAAAGTGCAATTTCAGGTAAAATCATAATTTTGGAGAAGTTTGGGACAAATTTCAATGAACCGGATTGAGTGCAAATAAAAAGAAAACAAAATTTCAAAATTTGGAATTTCGCCGCCGGCGAAAACCTTACGGCAAAAAGGTTGAAAATCATGCAGGGAGCATGGATTTTGGCACAGCAATCTTGCCGCCGGCCAAGTGAATCTCGCCGCCGGCCACAATAATCAAGCCTCCGGCGAGATTGAGCGGAACCAAAGTCGTAAGTTTTCTAGAAATCTCGCCGCGGCGAGAACAATTTCGCCGCCAGCGAGTTTCGTCCGAAAACAGATTTTTTGGTTGTTTTGTTCCAAAATTGCCCCCCCAAACCCTAGATCTATATATATAATATGATGGAAAAAGAGGGGGATGGTAGAAAGGGGAATTCAAAGACATTTTTGGAGGAGAGAAAGAAATTTTGGAGAAACTTGAAGGATCTTCACCATTGATGCTACCAAGTCTTCATCTTCTAGAGTTTTTCATCTCTTCTCCTTAGTTTTTATATTTTGCAATTTATTCAGTTTTATTATTGATGGATTCAATTGAAATAATGGTTGTTCTTATTTCCGTTATGAACTAATTCGTTTTTGCTAAGGCTATGATGTAGTTAAATCAAGGAAATCTGATTTCTTTTGTTATGGTTATATGAATTCATTGTTTTTAAGTCGAGTATTTATTTCCATGCTTAATGCTTTTAAATTTCTGATCAAGATTTAGATGATTTGTTGCATTATATTGAGACCGAGAGGAGATGTGTAATGAATGCTTCTTGTGATAAATACCGTATGTTGAATGCGAGTTTGACACCTAATGCATGATGTATATGGTTATTCCAGAAATTCCATAAATCATAATGTGCTTATTTGTGATTAAATCTTCATAGAAATATAGTTGGTTTTCATAGATAAGTAATTCTAATATAACTTGAGAAAGAGTATTAGATAAGTTTGGGTTTTTCAACCATCACTTTTAGCTTTGATTCTCATATAACATGACTTGAAATCGGATTGAATTGATTTAGCGAAATCAAATGCCTTAGCGTTTTTAATCATTTGTGAACAACATTAAATTTTGTTATTTACGTTTAGTTTTATGTTAATTTTCTTTTAAAACAATTTCAACAATTCAGTTTTCAAATAAAATTAAGGTTAGTCAATTTCGGTACTTAGTAAACGCCATTCCTTGTGGGTTCGATATCCGTACTTTTGTACACTTTATTACTTGAATGATTTGTACACTTGTGAAAATAAGCATCACTGAACCTTGTAATTTCTTTTAAATCATTAATGAAAATCAATCTAGTTTTGAGAACCAACTATGTTGTTTGTTTAGTGGTGTGTTTATATCATTTTTTGTGTCCATTTATGATGTTGACCTACCTTCCTATTTTTGGGACATGTGTCATTAAACCTTTCTTAACAACGTTGCTTGCTCGTGGAGAATAACTAATGTTAGTTTTTAAGGTGAATTAATATATCTTATTGGTAAATTGTTAGAAAAAATGAATTTTGATGAATGGAATCTATGCTAATACTTTCGTAACTATTTCATGTTTATGTGAATATGTCATCTAAGGATTACGTCCAACAAGATGATGGATTTTGAACCAAAACATAAAACAAATACAAGTGAACTTCTTAGCTTATGATTTAAGTGGCTTTATAGTGTGTGACTTCCGTACAAGTACAAGTGAACTACTTGGCTTATGAATTTGATTATTATTTCCTAATTTCATGAAAAATGTAGGTACTTTGGCAATAGTCACCCATAGGTGACTGATTTCCTTCTCTAAGAGGTTTTTCTCTAGCATTGGCCCCAGTGAAGAATGCAAACTCATTAGGAAAAAGAAGGTGATGCTTCTTTTGCCTGTAGCATATTCTTAGTGTCTTGTCTAGTAGGTAGCTGACTTGTTTACTTTATAGTCTTTGGTTCCCTCTTGGAGGATGAAATTGGCTACACTTGTAACCTTTAATTTTGCCATTCTATTTCATTAAGAGCTATTTAATACTTGATAGTCTTGGGTTTCCTATGTTGTATATAATTAAGGAGAGGATAAGTATCCAAATTGAAGGACAAGTATTTGAAATGATGGAAAATATTCAAGATAGAGACAAGTGGGTTATTCTATATATGGGTAAATGAATTATTGTACCTTTATGAAAAATTATGTGATAAATATATTTACTAATATATCTTATTATAAAGTGATATAGGCACCATTGGATTTTAATTATATACGAATTAATCAAAAATACCATATATTATTTGGATTTAATGTGGGATAAAGTGTTTTGCGATATTGAATATATTATAAATGAGTAAGTTATATTTTTCTACTAGCCTTAGGTTTTTGGAAACATTAAATTTTAATTTTCCTTCACAAATACCTTCTATTTATTTTTCTTTATTTAATATATAGGGTACATATTATGTTGAATGGTCATTAAAATTGAAGAGTTCAATGTATGTCAATATTGAAGAGTTTAATGCACAAAATATATGAGCATCTTTAAAAGAATAAGCCACAAAAATGTAGATTGTAATACCTTATGAGCTATCTTTTCGCCACCAAAATGGCCCCCACAATGAAGTTCACGAAAGAAAGTTAAAATGCTCTTATGTTCTTCCTCAGGTACACATCTCCGAATGACTTGATCTTGACCAATCTTGTATAAATAAGGGTCATCCCAAAAATAGTCCTTTATAGTTTGAAAGAACCTTTTCTTGGTCTCAAAACACCAATGGTGAGATAGTTTACAATATCAGCATACCATGGATTTGGGCCTATTGAAAATAGTTGTTCATCGGGAAAGGTCTCAACTATATCTTCTTTACTCTTACCTTTGAAGTCAGAAATCAACCTAGACAAATGGTCAGCTACTAAGTTTTCACTGCCATTATTATCCTTATTTTCTAGGTCAAATTCTTATAAGAGTAAGACCCATATGATTCTTGGCTTGGCATTTGGTTTACTTAATAGGCATCTAAAAGCAACATCATTATAATGCACAATCACTTTAGATCCTACTAAATAAGACCTAAATTTGTCTAAAGAAAATACTATAGTGAAGAATTCCTTTTCAGTGGTGGTATAATTCATTTGGGCATCATTGAATGTTTTACTAGCATAGTAGATGACATGAAAACACTTATCTACTCTTTGTCCCAAGATTGCTCCGATAGCATAATTGGAAGCATCACATATTATTTCATAGGGTAAAGACCAATTTGGTGCCATAATTACAGGGGTAGATGTTAGTTTCTCTTTCAAGGTATTAAAGGCAATAAGGCAATCATCGTTGAAATCAAAATAAACATATTTTGATAACATGTTACATAAGGGATGACTTGTTTTAGAGAAATCTTTAATAAATCGTCTATAAAAGCATGCATGTCCTAAGAAGTTTCTTATCCCCTTAACATATGTTGAGGGATGTAGTTTGGAAATAAGTTCAACTTTTGTCGTATCAATTTCAATACCTTTGCTTGAAATAATATATCCTAACACTATCACTTGTTGAACCATAAAATGACTTTTCTTCCAACTAAGGGTTAGATTGCATTCAATGCATCTTTCTAAAACCAAAGTCAATTTATGTAAGCAATCATCAAATGAGTTTCCAAAGATAGAGAAATTGTCCATGAAAATCTTAATGAATGTTTCCACCATGATTGAGTATATAGACATCATACACCTCTGGAACGTGGCGGGAGTAGTGCATAACCCAAATGGCATTCTTCTAAAAGAAAATTTCCCAAAAGGACATGTAAATGTGGTCTTTTCCTAATCTTCTAGTGCTATGGGTACTTGATAATATCCGAACAGTCCATCTAGAAAATAGTAAAATTTGTGCCCAGCTAATCTTTCCAACATTTGATTAATGAATGGAAGAGGAAAGTGATCCTTTTTAGTGTGTAAATTTAGTTTCCTAAAATCTATACACATCCTTCATCCGATGATTATTCTAGTGGGAACTAATTCACTTTTGTCATTTTTAACAACTGTTATCCCAGATTTCTTAGGTACCATATGCACTGGACAAACCCATTTACTATCAGTAATAGGCTAGATAATTCCTTCTTCTAACAATTTAAGAATTTCTTCCTTAACTACCTCTTGTATGTTTGGTTTTATTCTTCTTTGGGCCTTTTATACGGGTTTAGCACCATCCTCCAAGTTGATCTTATGCATACACATGGTAGGACTAATGCCTCTTATATCCCTAATACTTTAACCTATAGCTTTCTTAAACTTTTTAAGCACTTTTATGAGTTCCTTTTCTTGTGTTTTGGTCAAGGTTGAAGAAATTATCACTAGATAAGTTTCTCCTTCTCCCAAAAACATATATTTTAAGTGCTTAGGTAAGTCGTTGAGTTCAAGTTTAGGTGGATTGGCCTCTTTACTAGATGGGAAACTGGGTAGATTTAAAAGTTTACTAGATTTTGTCATTAGTTCATCAATATCTAGTTGTTCAAGGTACCCCTTAGTTTCCTCATCTACATCTTCTTCTACCTCTTCAAGTGTAAGAAAAGTTTCAAGCTTGTCTTCTATTTTGGTTCGGGAAAAGGTGCTTTGGACAAGATTATCCAAAGGGTCAACATCAAATATTTCATCAATGGTAGAAATATAAGGAAAAGATGAAGAATCAAAAACTTTAAAATGAACAGTCTCTCCTAAGATTATCATTGTCAAATTTCCATCTTGGACATCAATAATAGTCTTTGTAGTTGTCATAAATGGTTTACCAAGTAATATTGTGTGCTCTCTATCCAAGGTTGGATTTTCTTGCATATCCAGAACCACAAAGTCAATAGGTATTATCAATTAGTCTACCTGTGCTAGCGCATCCTCAAATATTCCCTTTAGATACTTAAGTGATTTATATGCAAGTTCAAGGGACATAGTTATGGGTTTTAAATCTCCTAAATCAAGTTGTAAGAATATAGATTAGGTCATCAAGTTTATACTAGCACCTAAATCAAGCATTGCTTTAGCAACCTTCTTATCCCTTATAGTTATGTTTATGACAAAAATTCTAGGGTCTTTCAACTTAGGGGAAGTTGGTGTTAAAGTACAACACTAGAAATTTCTGATACTACTACTCGCTCATTAAGTTCATACCACATTTTCATAGTGTTCAACTCTTTGAAAAACTTAGCATAGAAGGGCACATTCATGATCACTTTTAATAATGGTAAATCGATATTTACTTTAGAAAGTATATTAAAAAGATCATAGAATATCTTGTTTGGATTCTTTCAGCCGGTGTGGAAATGGAACTTGTAGCTGGTTTGGTTCTATTATCTTTTGAATTTTGGGGATGTCAGATGACTCCCCAATGAGTTTTTCTGAAGGCTTATCAAGTTTAGCACTTGTCTCTCCTTTTTGCGAGACTAGAATTTCACCTTCTTTGTTACTTGAACTACAAGGTAGATCTTTGGAGATTTTAGGTAAACTAGTATTGGCTACCTTACCACTTCAAAGGGTTCTTACATCCTTCACTTGTTTGGGTTGATTGGGCAATTTTCCTAGTTCTTACCTTTGCATTTGTTCAACTAGTTGCCCAACTTTAGATTCAATCCTTTTAACCAAAGCCTTCATGATGTTCAACCTTTGATTATTCATCAATTGGTTATCGTGAGTAACTTGAATAAAACCATTCAAGCTATACTCTAAGGTTGGCTTAAAATATTGATTTAGTGGGTAAGTGTGGTTTTTATTTGGCCTTAGTGTTTGACATTGGGTGTAGGGTTGGTAATTGTTTTGTGTCAAATGATGGTTAGGGGGTGATTATAGGTGTTTGGATTATACCTTTGAAAGGATTTGACTTCTTCCATGAAATCTGCACTAGAATCACAAGTATATAAACAATTAGGAGCATTATGCCCAATTGAAAAACACATTTCATGCACCTCTTGATTTAGCATTTGGTGCGTAGTGAGAAGTTGCACTTGCTTTGTAAATTCAGCAAGTTTCAAGGTCATCTCATTATCGAACCAACTTCATTGATTCCTACTCTCCTTTTAGTACTTCTTTATTAGGAATTAGAACCCAACAACTCATAGAGATTATAGGTTTCCTCTATGGTCTTTTCTCCCATAGCTCCTTCAATAGCATTATCAACCATGTATTGATTCTGCAGTGTCAATCCATCATAAAAGAATTGGTTGTGTAGCTGTAATGGAAATCTATGATGAGGACATTGAATGAAAAGGAGTTTGAATCTTTCCCAAGCTTCATGAAAGGGCTCTCCATCCATTTGAGAAAATGTTGCTATCTTTGTCCTTAGATTAATAGTCTTTTGATGGGAATAGAACCTACAAATAAACTTTTCATAAACTTCCTCCCAAGTTTTTAGAGAACCCGACTGTAGAGTAATAAACCATGACCAAGATTTATCCTTGAGGGTGTAAGGAAAACACCTCATCCTAAGCTAGTCTTTATTAATTCCAGATTATAGAGTAATGAATCATGACCAAGCTTTATCCTTGAGGGTGTAAGGAAAACACCTCATCCTAAGTTGGTCTTCATTAATTCCCTACAGTGGAAAGGTTTGGACAATAGCATAGAATTATCTAATGAAATGCAAAGGGTCTTCATTAGGGATATTGTAAAATAAAGGCAATAAAGAATAATGAATATTTTTCAATCCATAGTTCCTTACAACCACTTGTAATTGTATGCTAGAAGTTGCAGTGCTAATGATTGGCATTGCATAGTCCTTCATGGCTATTTGTAGTTGAAATTGATCCTCATCCTCTTGTATATCAACATTTATCTCCTAAAAACTAGTAGAACTCCCTAAGAAAGATTTCTCACTTGAGAAAATGTATAGGCTTAAAGAAGAAAGACGCAGGGAATCTAATTTTTTTAATATGATAAATTTAAAGAATGGACACAATTTTTGAAACAAATGAATTTATATTATTTTATTTTAATTTAATTACATACATTCTTAAAATAAAAATAAAAAAACTAAAAAAAATAGAATAATGGGTAACCTCCCACTTAGGACTAAAGTTTATCGTCTTCTAGTAAGACATTGCTTGGATATTTCAGAATGACAAACTCAATGTCTCTTCTTCATTGAATTTATTTGATCCAATTTGACCATTCAATCAGTCTTTGCTTTGTTTTTGCAAATGCTCAACTAACTGTTCCACTTGGACTTCCACCTTTTTGATAGAAGCTTCCACGGAGTCTAACCGTTGATTGGTTTTAGATTGGTTATTTCTACATACTTGAATAAAAGAATTCGAATTGTCCTCCAGGGTTGGTTTACTGGGAAGGCTACTTGGACTGGGCTAGTGGAATTACTGGCCTGGCTGATTTGGACTTTGGGCAAAAGGAGGGTTGTTTTGCCTTGAAGAGAAGTTAGGATGATTTCTCCACTTAGGATTGTAGGTATTTGAATTGGGGTCAAATTTTGGTCTCTACTGATATGCTCCCAAAACATTAACCTGTTTAGGTCAACTGGTGCTTCTCCTTGATATGGACAGGCTTTAGTACCATGACCTATGTTGCTACATAAACCATAGTTTTCATTGTTGGTGTTGGTTTGCATTGTGAGAAGGGCAACTTGCTTGATCAATTGAACAAGTTATTATTGAACTTCATTGTTGGAATCATAAAGGAATATATATATATATATATATATAATCAATAACCTATAATTAAACATAATATATGTTTTATATTATTCTAATAACTGTTGTTTATATGTTTAGACTTAAAATTGTCAATTAATTTCTATTTCGTCATTGTTTGCAGATATTTTATGGATCCTAAGGTACCAGAGATTGTAGATCTAAATGATTCATTGGGGCATTTGAAAAAAAGGGTTGGGATAATATACTTGATACTCCATTTAATCTTAATGATAGAATACCCATTCAATTCGATGCAACTGGTAATCCATTAGGAGAAAATGGCCAACAATTGAAATATTCTATTGGTAGACTTGTGAAGTCAAGTATACCAATCAATATAAATGATTGGAATAAGGTTGACGATGTTGAAAAGTTTATGATATGGAAGACCCTTTATGTAAGTCTCTTTTGTCTATAATTAATTACACATATTATATCTTTTTTGTATTATATCTCTTCTAAAATGTGTTTTTGTACATAATCATTTTAAAGTCCCTGATAATTGGAAGAGCAAGTGTTACAATATTGCAAATAGGGCATGGAAGGAATACAAAACTTCCAAATTGGCTAGAAATTATGTATTTCCATACTTGCACTACGCCAAAAATGACTTTTAAAGTCAGTTAATAACCGACTTTAAATGTGATGACTTAAAATGTAAAGTCGGTTCAACACGTGAACCGACTTTACATTTAAATTTGGTTCACTCGTTGAACCGACTTTACACGTACGTGTAGCATCAGTTCTATATGTCAACCAACGCTACAATCTACATGTTTTCAATTCATTTTAAGTCAGTTTTTTAGTGAACTGACTTTAAATTCATTATAAGTCAGTTTTAACCAAAAACTAACTTTAAATCTTAACTTAAATAACCACTTTTGTAGTAGTGTTGGAACCACTTAATGAACAAGAACTATACAAAATCCTTGGAGAACACCCATGGATTGAACCCCAAGTATGGAAAGACTTCATAGATTATAAACGTACGGATGAATTTAAAATCATTAAGGAAGAACATCAGAATATACAAATGCAGAATATTCTTCCTAACCGTACTCGAAGGTCATTACATCTTGAAGTTAGACAAACAAATGGTATTATTAAGTTGTTAATTTATAATTATTTTACTCAAATTAAGTTAATGTCATGGTTAATAAATTTATTTAATTTATATAGGAAGCTAAATTGGGTAGACCGGTTACCCAATTTGAATTGTATATAGAACCAAAGACCCCTAAATCAAAGAAGTCAAGACCAATGACTAAACAAGGAGAAGAACAACTCAATAAGTTGGTTATAATTTAACTTGATACAAAGTCCTTATGAATTTTTCATATTGATGTAATAATGTATGATATGTTTTTTTGCTTTATTATTTGTAGTGAGCTATTCAAGAAAAAATAGCCAGGGGTGAAATAATCGAACAACCAAGGAAAGATGCAATATATCATGCATTTGGACGTGAGAATATAGTCATGTTGAAGAGGAAGCCAATGTGATGGTTATATGGAGTTTTTTAATATTCCAAAACAAAGGCTTCAGATGGTAAGTAAGGAGAAGTACTGTAAATTTGAAGAAGAATTGAACTTATTTAAGGTCTCAGTGTTAAGTAAGATTGACACTTTAAAGTAATATCAATCACAACACATGTCAGGCATGGCACCATACTACAATCAGGGCATGTCCCATTGGCCAGACATGCTAACATCCATACCATGCATTCCATCATCCATACCACCCATTCCATACATGCAATCTCATGGCACCCAACCTATATCCTCTATGGGATATAGTCATCCTATTAGTCCTCAATTTATGTTAGGAATATAGATGAAATCAGGTAATGGTTCAATATCTCCAATGCAGTCTGTGCATTCTTACCATCCATCACATGATGAATGTTTTGATGAGAATGTCTTTCCAATAGCTACCCCACATGGGAGTCCTCATCCATTTAATGAATCATTTGTGGTAAGATATAAAGCTTATGTAGATAGTCTATTATTGTTATTATATAAAACACTTAAATTTTGTACAAAATATGAAATTTTTTTTGAAACATCCATCATCTACGGACTATGTTGCTATTAGAATGGTACAACAATTGAGTGATGATCGAATGATTCATAATCAATATTTGCCAAATTATTGAAGAATAGTAATTGATCAATCATTGCTCCATCATTGTCCACTACTTGTGCATTCTGGTACTACCATGGTCTAAGAAGCTATTGGCTTCGTGAACAGCTAGGATGAGATATGGCTTCGTGAATAGTTTTAGGAATAGAAATAGAATCAAGAGAGGCAATAAAAGAGCAAGAGGAAGACAACAAGCAGTTATAAGAAACAAAAGAAGAAATAGGATAAGTACATTGACGTTTACCTTTGCGTAATGCAATAGGAAGATCATCATTTAGGACTAGATCTGATGACGAAGGAGCAGGTACAGGACATGAATCAGAAGGTATATGTCTAGAGTAGACTTGAGTTATAGGAGGCCTAATAGGAACTGGATCAAAGACAGGTTCAAATGATGTGATAGAATAGACTAACAAATCATCATCCTCTCCCCAACGTGCAGGAGGAGGAGAAGATGAAAAATAGGGTGTGTCTTTCATGAAGGTAACATCAATTGAGACAAGATATTTGTTAACACTAGGACAATAACATCTATAACCTTTCTAGAGATGAGAATAACCAAGGAAGATACACTTCAAAGACTTGGGATCTAATTTAGTAACATGCAGACGAACATCCCGAACAAAACAAGTACTACCAAATATCCTAGGGTCAATTGGAAATAGTGACTTATTAGGAAACAAAATTTTGTAAGGAATCTCACCATGAAGAACAGATGAGGGAATGCAATTAATAAGAAAACATGTTGTTGAAACTGCATTGGCCCAAAAAGGTTTAGAAACATTCATTTGAAATAATAAGGCACATGCAGTTTCGAGAAGATGTTTGTTCTTACGTTTGACCACTCCATTTTGAGATGGAGTATCAACACATAAAGTTTTATGAAGCATGCCATTTTGAAGCATGCCATTTTGTACCATATAAGATTGAAACAAAGCTGATGTATATTCTTTGGCATTATCACTTCGCAAAGTACGAATTGAAACATTCAATTGAGTTTTAATCTCAACACAAAATGCGCAAAAAATAGAAAACAATTCAGAATGACTCTTCATTAAATATAACCAAGTTACACGAGAATAATCATCCATAAAAGTAACAAAATACTTAAATCTAGGTTTAGAAAAAATAGGACAAGGAACCCAAACATCAGAATGAACTAATTCAAAAGGAACACTAGCACGTTTATTAACTCTTGGATTTGAACTAAGACGATGATGCTTTGCAAATTGACAAGACTCACAATCTAATGAAGACACCTTACTAAACTGAGGACAAAGTTTCCGAAGTAAAGGAATAGATGGATGACCCAGTCTACAATGTGCCTCGAAGGGAGAGGTTACACTAGAGCAAGCAACAAATTTTGGTATTGGTGTGTCAAGAATATAAAGGTCTCCAGACTCATGTCCTTTACCAATAGTCTTCTTCATCATAAGATCCTGAAATAAGCAACAATCAGGAAAAAATGAGATGCAATAGTTAAGATTGTGAGTAAGCTGACTTACAAAGATCAAATTAAAGGATAAGCTAGGTAAATGTAAGACAGATGACAAAGGAAGCAAAAGAGTGGGAGTAATTGTGCCATACCCAAGAACACGAGATGGTGACCCATCGGCTAAGGTAACAGTAGAGGTGGAAGTGTGTGACTGAAGAGTAGAAAAAAGACTAGAATTACCTGTCATATGATCTGTGGCACCAGAATCAATAACCCATTTAGAAGATGAGGAAAGGAGACACGCATTTGTTTTACCTAAATTAGCAATAGCAGTGACAGAAGGTGATGAAGACCTTAGTGATTCTTGATACTATGAGAACTTGGTAAATTCATCTGTAGAGATAAGAACCGATTTGTCAGAAGTATCATAAGTGGATGAAATATGAGCCGAGTGACCTTTCTGATGCTTGTACTGAAGCTTTCTATAGTCATGTTTTGTATCTCCTGGTTTGTGATAATATTTACACACAATACCTCCTAAGTCCTATGGTCGAGTTTGAAACCCTTGCGAACCACCTCCTTTGTTTCTATTCATATAAGTTGATTGTCCATGCTCATAATTATTATTTCGACTGACCAAAGCACCATTTAATTGAGCAGGTGGAGGTGGAGTTCCTTCTGTAGGAAATACTCGACTAAACATCTCTTGTAAAGAAGAGATTTCAGAACCAGAAAGAACTTGGGACTTAGCGGTCTCAAAAGCAGGGGGAAGACCGGAAAGAAAACTCATGACCACCATTTGTTCCCGTTGGCTTTGCTGAACCTTCACATCATGGCTAAAAGGCATCAAACTATTGAGCTCCGCATAATTCCATTTAAATTCCATAAAATAATTCGTGAGTGACTGATCTTGTTTGTCTGCATGGTAAAATGCTTTGCATACCTCATACATGCGAGAAATATTTCCTTTACCAGAATATAAGAAATTCAAATAATCCATCAATTCCTTGATGAATTCATAATGATTGATCAAGTCCATTACATTGTTCTCAATAGAATTCCGAATCTGCAGAAATAAGCGGGCATCTTCTCTAAGCCATGTGTACTTCGAATCATCTTTAGGAGGATCATTAGTCAAATGAGTATCTTTTTCGATACTTTTCAAATAAATTCGAATGGTCTTGTTCCAAGCCAAATAATTTGAGCCATTGAGCTTATGGTCCGTGATTTTAGACATCACAGACACCATATCCGTCACAACATTAGATTTATTTTTAGCCATAACTCCTACAAACGACAAGGTAGCGACCAAATGAACAAACAAAATCCAACAACAGCAGCGACCAAACACGCAGCGAACAAGAACACAAAATTGGAAGAACCCAAACCTGAAAAATCACAAGCGATGTGTGCCAAACCATCATAAATGACGTAGGGGAACGCTAGAGAGCAACACGAGGTCGACCGAAGAAGACTGATGTAGGGATGCACTATCACGCGCCAGCGTATGGAAAGATGGTAGGAAGTTACGGTGGTGCGTGTGGCTCACTCACGGCTCGTCTAGTGAGCAGACTTTGGGGTTTGGCCGGTAGACGGCTAAGCTTCCTCGAGAAAAAAATTTGCACTCCAAAAGGGTGTTCCGAGTTGGAACCCAAATATGCACTAAATCCTAATTTATGTTTATCCAAAATTAGACCCTAATTTTGAACGGGAAATATTTCCAAATTTTGTAACATAAATGCTCTGATACCATGTAAAACTCAGAATTTACTCTTATTTATTTCCATTCAAAGACACTATATATTTATATACAAAGCTAGGCACACTCTTAGGTAACATACACCTAATACACAACTAATATATGCAACTAGTGATAGACACCTAATACATATCTAATACACAACTAACATCTCTAACAGACTCCAATTTCAATGACTTGAGACTCGAATCGCTCCCGATTGTTAAAGATCTTTGTTTGTGCTACTGAAAACACGATCAGGGTTCTTCTGTCATTGTGTTCTTCATCGGATGTAGCCTGAGTGACATTGTGGCTACTAGAATATTAACTCAATTGCTTCTATTGATTCAGAGCAATTGCACGGATAGAGGTAAGAGAAAGGCTTAGCTCTTGTTGAAGCTTCTTCAAGATTCTTAGCTTGATTATTCATCTCTTAAAAACTTCGATGTTTTTGCTTGTAGTAATATGGTTTAAAATGTAGGATTTGCATCGAACATTCCTTGGTCATCTTGCTCTTGATATGGATGGTAAAAATGATTTACGTCATTTTCTTACAGCATATACTCGAAAAAATTCAAAACTTTATATGTTTTGTATGTATACTCTTGCTTGGAATGCTATTAGCTACTTGTTTCCTTTCCTATTGTTTCTTCTGCTATGTTTTTATATACCATTCATCAATTTTGAGGTTGAAGAAAAGGTAATTTAATCCTCACATTTTTTATTGGCTACGATGATTTGATGGTGGTGCTAGTGCCTGGTACTTGGTACCTGGTACTGGTATTGGTGTTGGTGCTTGGCCTGGTGCTTGGTGCTGGTGCTGATGCTTTTAAGTTATGGAAAATTTAATGCCTAACCTTTTATCAAATATAATCTTGTAGTGTAAGTTTTCGTATGAAAAGATATACTAATATTGTCATCTGGATGCTTCTACGTAGGGGATAGTATTTTATTTCTAAGTTCTACTAAAGTATAGCGTGATATTCCATCAATAATTCAGTATGGTTTACTAGTCTCTTGACATTTCAGCATTGATTTAATCTCTTACTATGATATGAAAGGACAGAAATCAGAATTTAGCTTGATTGGATTATTATCTTTCAGTATTCTAAAAAAATCTTGATTAACAATATTTTAGTTAAAAAGGTGCTATTAAACCTCATCAAGATCATATGTTCTTAATTTTTCTATGCCATACATAAGCAACAAAATTTATTCTCTTAATGAGCATATTTTGATAATATCTGAAGTTAAACATTCTTACTTATTTGTATTGCAGTGGCCTTTATTAATTTTATATTTCAGAAAAATTAGTGCTCGGGTGCTCTCTATATGATTTTTCTGCTTCTAATAATTTTTTTGGTTTCCTTCAAAAGGAGATAGTGAGAGAAATGTTACTCTTTGGAAAGAAAAATACTATAAATTTTATATATCAATCTGCTGAAGCTTGTGACCAGAAAAAAAATTAATAATTCTTCATAAGCCAGTAAATACTCAACTTTGTTCCCATTTCCACATTTTTAGTAATGGTTCCTTAAGCTTGTTGTTTCTTGATATGCTTTCCTTTTAGTGTTTTATTATTATTAGTATTCCTTACTAATTTTGCATGCAAGAGGAGGAAGAAGAGCATGCAAAATTAAAGGCATCCAAGAACTTACTAGTAAACATTCCAAGGATAGAGGTCAGTATGTCCTTTATTTTGGTAACTAATAAATAGTTTGGTAACTCATTTAGTTTAAAACTTGCTAGGTTTATCCTCCAAAGAATGAAATTGAAGTGCTTTTGATCAACTATTAGTTATAATTAAGTTCACTTATGTAGTATTCCAATAATTCTGATGTTATTTTCTACAACTCTACTTATTTGGTTTATATAAATATGCAATTCCTAGAGGGGTTGTATATGGCTGCAATGATTTAATTTTCTCTATCACGTATGATTTTTACTTTGGTATTTGTTTGCACATACCATATATATGGGACAAAGAGAAATGGAATCATTATTTAGTGCTTCTAATCCCATCTATTATAAGTTGTGTATTTTCTTTCCTTTAAGTGTATTATTTTACAGTTTTGATGTGACTGTTACTCTTATGCCACTACTGGATCAATGCACTAGCACACCAGCTACTACTAGTAAGGTTTTATTATGTTTTAGTGTATAAACTCTCAAATATAATTACACTTTTAATATTAATATAATATGATTTTTAATATTTTAATTAATAAATTTATTGTAATTTATATTAACTTTTAATATTGTAATTAATAATTGTATTTTTATTTAAATTTATGGCCATAGGGTAAATCTATGGCCTTTGTCTTATAAAAACCGAGGTCATAGACAAACCTTATGGCCTCAGTTATTAAAAGATTGAGTCCATAGATATACCCTATGGCCTCGATTGTTGAAAGACTAATGTCATAGACATGTCCTATGGCCTCGGTTAAAAAATCAAGATCATAGGTAATAGTTTACGGTCTCACTTACTTAGGCCTCGGTTCTTATAACCGTGGCTATAGACCTACGGCCATGGCAAAAAACCGAGGACATAGGTATGTATTGTAGTAGTGTATTCTGATGCTTATTTTCGCAAGTGTACGAATCGTTCAAGTAATAAAGTGTACAAAAGTACGGATATCGAACCCACAAGGAATAGTGTTACTAAGTACCGAAATTGACTAACCCTAATTTTATTTGAAAACTGAATTGTTGAAATTGTTTAAAAAGAAAATTAACATAAAACTAAACACAAATAACAAAATTAAATGTTGTTCACTAATGATTAAAAACGCTAAGGCATTTGATTTCACTAAATCAATTCAATCCGATTTCAAATCATGTTATATGAGAATCAAAGCTAAAAGTGATGGTTGAAAAACCCAAACTTATCTAATACTCTTTCTCAAGTTATATTAGAATTACTTATCTATGAAAACCAACTATATTTCTATGAAGATTTAATCACAAATAAGCACATTACGATTTATGGAATTTTTGGAATAACCACATACATCATGCATTAGGTGTCAAACTCGCATTCAACATACGGTATTTATCACAAGAAGCATTCATTACACATCTCCTCTCGGTCTCAATATAATGCAACAAATCATCTAAATATTGATCAAAAATTTAAAAGCATTAAGCATGGAAATAAATACTCAACTTGAAAACAATGAATTCATATAACAATAACCAAAGAAATCAGATTTCCTTGATTTAACTACATCATAGCCTTAGCAAAAACGAATTAGTTCATAATGGAAATACGAACAACCATTATTTCAATTGAATCCATTAATAATAAAACTGAATAAATTGCAGAATATAAAAACTAAGGAGAAGAGATGAAAAACTCTAGAAGATGAAGACTTGGTAGCATCAATGGTGAAGATCCTTCAAGTTTCTCCAAAATTTCTTTCTCTCCTCCAAAAATGTCTTTGAATTCCCCTCTCTGCCGTCCCCTCCTTCTCCATCATAATGTATATATAGATCTAGGGTTTTGGAGGGCAATTTTGGAACAAAACAGCATAAAAAAGTGTTTTCGAACGAAACTCACCGGCGGCGAAGTTATTCTCGCTGCGGCGAGATTTCTGGAAAACTTACGATTTCGGTTCCGCTAAATCTCGCCGGCGGTGGGATTATTGTGGCCGGCGGCGAGATGCACTTGGGCGGCGGCGAGATGTATTTGGCCGGCGGCTAGATGTACTTGGCCAGCGGCGAGATTGCTTTGGCCGGCGGCGAGATTGCTTTGCCAAAATCCGTGCTCCCTGCATGATTTTCAACATTTTCTCAGTAAGGTTTTCGCCGGCGGCGGGAATATTCTCGTCGGCGGCGGGAATATTCTCGTCGGCGGCGGGAATATTCTCGTCGGCGGCGGGAATATTCTCGCCGGTGGCGAACTTCCAAATTTTGAAATTTTGTTTTCTTTTTATTTGCACTCAATCCCGGTCATTGAAATTTGTCCCAAACTTCTCCATAATTATGATTTTACCTACAATTGCACTTTAAACACGAAATACCCATGAAATGACATTTGTGGATTAAATAATAAAATAAAATGCAATTTTCACACAAATATCAACCTTTAAATCATAACAAAAATGCAATAATTTGACTCCTATCAACAACCCCCATCCAGCTTCTTGCTAGTCTCTAGCAAGAAAAGTGATCTATGAATAATTTCAAAGGAGACATTAAAAGAAAAATTCAAAGGAAATTTATTCTATTTACAAGATTACATTAAGCGTATGTAATAAGCCTTTAAACCCCTAGGCGGCCCTAGTAGGACGAGTTGTAGTCTCGTGAGGGCTTCCAGTGATGACACCCACAAACATCTTACCTATAAATATCCTAACTTAAAACAATAAAATCACATAACAAATAATTTGCACAAATGTCTCAAAAATTGTAAATAACGCCCAACATATAGAATAATTAAATGTCACCTAAGCTTTAAGAAATCTCAAATGCCAATTTCACTTTTATTATTGACTCTTAAACATCCATCAAACCAAAAACCAATAGCCATACTGCCCGGATAATATTATGCATAACATCCACAAACAAAAAGGTGAAATCTCGAACTCCATAGGCTCACTTTTCAAACCTTTCTCCACTAATGAAGGAAAATACACCACTTTGGATCAATAGGACTTTATGAGGCTTGTAATGTTAGGCTTAGGTATTTGGTTAAGAAAGAACGGGAAGTGTCAAAATACAAATAAGGGCACTTATTAGATTAAACACAACCAATTAAGTAAAAGAATAACACCATTTAACCCAAATTGTTTCTTCCGATCATAACCCATTTTTCCACGTATAAACAAAGTTCTTCCTCAATCTTTCACCTTAGTACATCCATCACTAACACTCTTTTATTTACTAGAATGTGAAGGCTTTCTTCTTCTTCTTTTTCTTCTTCTTCTTTTTTCTTTTTCTTTTTTTTTCTTTTCTCTTTTTTTTTCTTTTCTCTTTTTTTTTTACTCAATTGCTCTTTGAAAAGCCAACTACTTTCTTCCAATATATATGAATTTTTTTTTTCATCACCCTTACTCTAATTTTTCTTGAAAGAACATAACCCCCAACCAATTTCTTCCAATATATGTGGAAGATTTCTCCAATTGCTCTTGCAAAGTTTGTGTTCAAAATTAAGTGCTCTTAACAAATAAGGTAGGAATTATATATATATATATATTTTTGGCTCAATAAAAGGTAGGTTATAGAAGGCAAAAAGAAAGAAAAGTAAGGCTAACAATACATTTAAATAGGCTCAAAGAGGTAACTAGTGATATAAAGATAACAAGGTAGGCTTAAAATGGCACAATCGATCCAAAAATGGCCTACATCATATCCTACATAGTGCAATTCCAAATTATTTCGCCTCAAGAGGTTTTCAAATGAGTTCTAGAGTTTGTTAAAATCACAAAAATGTCCATGCAAAATTCACACATAAGACTTCTCTAAGCATTTAGACTAATCAACCAAATCATACCACATACCAAAAGAGTCGCCAACTAGGTAAAATCAACATTTGAAATTCTCTTTAAACCAAAGCAAAATTTAATGTCTTCTAATAGCTACTTGTTATCACAATCACATTATTATCATCAACGTGCAAATTAAAACAAGTAAAATGCAAATAAAATAAAAATAATAATAATAATAATAACAATAATAATAATAAAATAAGACAATAAAGAAATAAAAAAAATTAAATCAAAATGCAGAAAAATAAATGGAAAATCAAAATTAAACACAACTAAACACACAAACAAAACTACTAAAAATGAAGGGGAGAAAAGATTTACCGTTTACCGCACCCCTAACCAAAACCTTACATTGTCCTCAATGTAAGAAAGGGAAGAGAGATCTCCTTTCCGCCGGCGGTGAAACTGCCCTCGCCGGTGGTGAACGTAAGAATTTTTTTTTTTTAGATGGGATGGCATTGGGTTTAGCTCAATCTTGTTGGCTCCATTCTTTACCACTGAGGTTAGAGTTTCATTTGTTCCCAACTCCTTAAATGTTCCATCACTGCATAAATATTCATTAAGTGCTGCCAGTAACCCAGAACATTGTCTCGTCCCCTCATCTTCCTCCTCAATTGTTGCAGATTTCACAAGGCCAGCTTCTAGTGGTAGCAATGGAGTTATCTCCTCAAAATTTTCTGAGATTAACCTGTCAAGAGTGTTAATTTGAAAACAAGAATGTACGTCACTTGGAGATTTTATTTCTTCAAAAACATCAAAAGTTACTTGTTCATCTTGCACCCGTAGAATGAGCTTTCCTTGCTGAACATCAATCAATGTTCTTCCAGTTGCAAGGAACGGTCTCCCCAATATCAACGGTATCTCTCTATCTTCCTCCATGTCAAGCACCATGAAATCTACAGGGAAAATAAACTTGCCAACTTTAATTAAAACATCCTCAATTACCCCTAGAGGATATTTCACCGATCGATCCGCTAATTGTAAAGATATTGAAGTGGGCTTCACTTCTCCCAGGCCTAGTTTCCTGAAAACAGAAAGTGGCATCAAATTAATGCTTGCTCCTAAATCACATAGGACTTTATCAAAATTGCAACTTCCTATAGTACAAGGTATAGTAAAACTCCACAGGTCTTTCAATTTACGTGGCGGTTTTCTTTGAAGAATCGCATCGCACTCCTCATTTAGCATGACAATTTCATTATCTCCCAAAGCCTCTCTTCTTTGATAGGATTTCCTTCATGAATTTTGCATATTTGGGCATTTGTTCGAACATCTCTGCAAAAGGAATGTTAATATGCAATTTCTTAAAAATATCCAGAAATTTATCAAATTGATTATCAAGCTTTTTCTTATTCAATCTTTGAGGATATGGGATAGGAGGCTCATATTTTGCATATGGGGAAGGTTGAATATCTTGGGATCTTGATGGCTTTTCTTTAGATTCTTCCATCTTTTTCTCCGATTTCTTCTGATTCTCAAGTTCTTTTCCACTTCTCAATGTGATAGCCTTTACATGCTCTGTGGGATTTATTGTGTCACTAGGCAGCGATCCTTGAGACCTTTCTGCAATCTACTTTGAAAGCTGCCCTAGTTGGTTTTGTATGTCCCTGTTGATTGCCTCTTGATTTCTGAAATTTGCTCTTGTCTCCTCAATGAACTTTCCTAAAATTTCTTCCAAATTTGTTTGTTTTTTCTCTTGGGATTGGTAGGAAGATGATGATGGTTTGAATCCCCCTTGGTTATTTCCCCATGACAAATTTGGATGATTTCTCCAACCTGGATTGTAGGTGTTCGAGTATGGGTTATGTTGAGGTTTTTGGAAATTTGAAACATAATTTGCTTGCTCAGCATTTGGTGAAGCAAATGGATTTCCAACTTGGCACTCGATGCTAGCATGATTTCCACCACATAAATCACATTGTGCAGTTGGTTTGGATTCAAATTTGGAGGACAAAGAATCCATCTTTCTTGAAAGAACAAAGAACTGAGCCGACAAAGCATTCATCGAATCAATTTCATGCACTATTCTTTGGTCTTTTTGCAATTACCCGCTCAATGCCACCGATTGTTATTTTACGCCATAACCTCTAACAACTCATGAAAGCATCCTCCGGTGTTTTTCCCATCAAAGATCCTCCAACAAGAAAGATCAATCATTGCACGATAGTTTGAAACCAACCCATTATAAAATGTAGAGACTTGTAGCCAAATTGGTATACCATGATGTGGGCACTTCCTCAACATTTCTTTGAATCTTTCCCAAGATTCATACAATGATTCTTGGTCATACTGTGTAAAAGATGTGATTTCATTCCTCAATTTTGCCGTCTTAGCAGGAGGAAAGAACTTGGACAAGAATTTCTGAACCAATTCATTCCATGTTGTAATTGATCCCGGTAGTAATGAGTTTAGCCACTCCTTGGCTTTATCCCGAAGTGAAAAAGGAAAAACCCTCAATCTTATAGCATCTTCGGACACACCATTTATCTTGTAAAGATCACACACCTCCAGAAAGTAAGCAATATGTGCATTCGGATCATCCTTTGACATTCCCCCAAACTGATTTGATTGAACCATTTGGATAACGGATGATTTTATCTCAAAGTTATTGGCTTGAATAGCTAGCCTCCTTATACCCGAAATAGTTCCAGCAACATTAGGTGAAGCATAATCCCTCAAAGCTCTACGATTTCCACCTCCCTCAACAAATGGTGGATCCATGGCTAATTGTCTATTAGGAGCTGAAGTTGAACGTCTTCTCTCTCGGTTTAGACGCCTATATGTTCTATCAATCTCCGGATCAAATGGAAGAAGGTTAAGGCTTCTTGTACGTCTCATACAAAAATCCTACAACCAGAAAATCAACTAACACAAAAACAACACAAAGTTACTTTTTTTATGATAAATAAAATAAAACAGCAAAATAAACAAAATTAAAAATGAAAGAAAGATAAAGCAAATTAACTTCAAATTAAAACTAAGATTAGGTAGTATCGATATTAATAAAATCAAACCATTCCCCGGCAATGGCGCCAAAAACTTGATGCTTTATTTTTCGCAAGTGTACGAATCGTTCAAGTAATAAAGTTTACAAAAGTACGGATATCGAACCCACAAGGAATGGCGTTACTAAGTATCGAAATTGACTAACCCTAATTTTATTTGAAAACTGAATTGTTGAAATTGTTTAAAAAGAAAATTAACATAAAACTAAACGCAAATAACAAAATTAAATGTTGTTCACTAATGATTAAAAACGCTAAGGCATTTGATTTCGCTAAATCAATTCAATCCGATTTCAAGTCATGTTATATGAGAATCAAAGCTAAAAGTGATGGTTGAAAAACCCAAACTTATCTAATACTCTTTCTCAAGTTATATTAGAATTACTTATCTATGAAAACCAACTATATTTCTATGAAGATTTAATCACAAATAAGCACATTACGATTTATGGAATTTTTGGAATAACCACATACATCATGCATTAGGTGTCAAACTCGCATTCAACATACGGTATTTATCACAAGAAGCATTCATTACACATCTCCTCTCGGTCTCAATATAATGCAACAAATCATCTAAATCTTGATCATAAATTTAAAAGCATTAAGCATGGAAATAAATACTCAACTTGAAAACAATGAATTCATATAACAATAACCAAAGAAATCAGATTTCCTTGATTTAACTACATCATAGCCTTAGCAAAAACGAATTAGTTCATAACGGAAATACGAACAACCATTATTTCAATTGAATCCATTAATAATAAAACTGAATAAATTGCAGAATATAAAAACTAAGGAGAAGAATTGAAAAACTCTAGAAGATGAAGACTTGGTAGCATCAATGGTGAAGATCCTTCAAGTTTCTCCAAAATTTCTTTCTCTCCTCCAAAAATGTCTTTGAATTCCCCTATCTGCCGTCCCCTCCTTCTCCATCATAATGTATATATAGATCTAGGGTTTTGGAGGGAAATTTTGGAACAAAACAACATAAAAAAGTGTTTTCGAACGAAACTCGCCGGCGGTGAAGTTATTCTCGCCGCGGCGAGATTTCTGGAAAACTTACGATTTCGGTTCCGCTAAATCTCACCGGCGGCTGGATTATTGTGGCCGGTGGCGAGATGTATTTGGCCGGCGGCGAGATTGCTTTGCCAAAATCCGTGCTCCCTGCATGATTTTCAACATTTTCTCAGTAAGGTTTTCGCCGGCGGTGGGAATATTCTCGCTGGCGGTGAACTTCCAAATTTTGAAATTTTGTTTTCTTTTTATTTGCACTCAATCCCGGTCATTGAAATTTGTCCCAAACTTCTCCATAATTATGATTTTACCTGCAATTGCACTTTAAACACGAAATACTTGTGAAATGACATTTGTGGATTAAATAATAAAATAAAACGCAATTTTCACACAAATATCAACCTTTAAATCATAACAAAAATGCAATAATTTGACTCCTATCATATTCCTCCAACTTTCTTTTCTTTGACTATCTGAAGACATGATTCTATTTTTTTCACCTAAAGCTCTGAAAAAGTTATGACTGAAATAAAGATGATAGTGATAAGTTCTGAGTCTTCTCTCTTATTCGGTCTAATCTGAGTATTGGGTTTGCATCTCTCAAATGAGAGTTGAGACACTATATTATGCGTGAATAATTTAAGAACATGATTTATTACTTGCACTTTCATGTCAAAGTGTTATGCTTGTATGATTTCAGGTTAAATTAGAAAAGTTAGTTTAACCAGTTCTTTTGGTTTGTCCTCCCTTCTTTCCTCTTTTTATAAGTGTCTTTTAAACTTGACTATTTATTAACTGGTTGTGATGGTGCAACTGCATGTATGACATGGGAATTGGTAGAATTTGGAATGGATTTCATTACCTCTGTTATTAATGGAGTTGATTTGGTGCCTTCATTCTCAGTTGGTTCAGTGGATGATTTGTGTTCTGAGGTTATATTTTCTTTCTTATATTTCATCTTATTTAACATTTCAATCTCTTCTAATTCTTAGAGTAATGGTCTCTTAGCATATTGACATCCTATGTAATGAATGTGAGTGCTTTTATGATTTGGTTAGTTGATTCACACGATGAGCTATAATATGGATGTGAGTTGCTTTTACTACAATATTTTAACTTTAAATAGGGTGTGTAAGATCGTAAGAGTCATATATCGTCCTTGGTGCTGATATATTTCATTTATGATCTTGCCTCTTATTGCTATCGTGGAATGTCTATTGAAAACTATTTTCAATTGTAAACCTCAGGTAGTAACCTTAGATTATTCTCTTTTTCATTATCTATCCCTTTTCTTGTTAAAACTTTTATTTTTAATTTTGGTTATCTTTTATATCTATATGCTATTACTTTTTGTTTATACAATGTTTACTCTCACATGTACTACTAGAAGCTTCCATCATAAACAAGGCTTGTTGTACTATTGGTGCCCTTATAGGTTATTGATTAGACTTTAAATATATTGCACCAATACATGAATATGTTTAGGTGTTATTATCTACAGAAATGGAATGTAACATATATATGTATAATTTCAACTCTACATTTGTTGCTTGTGAATTGCTATTGTATTAGTGAAATAAAAAATAATTGTTGCAATTTTTGTATAACAATATATTTTGAGATTATATTTTCTTTGTTATAATGTTGTCTATAAATATGTTTTAAGATAAAAAATTTGTCACAAATAAGTTTGAACAAAATATTCTCACAATTTTGTCCCAAAATTGTCAATTTAGACAACAAAAATTGGTCTTAAAAACGTTATTAAGAGAATTAATATGTTTTAGGGACAAATTTATTCTAAATTATAACAAATTTGTTTGTCTTATAAAATAATTTTCAAAGACAACTTTGTGACAAAACTTTAATTTTTAAAGACAAATATTTTGTCCTTAAAATATTTTTGAACAAGCTATCTATTGTTTTCAAAGACATTCTTATAGAATTTAGGGACAAAAATGTTTGTCTTTAATTCTTTTGTTTTTTTTGGGACAAAATTGAATTTTTTTCAGTAGACTTCCGGCGACCCCAACTTTGCAACAAAAGAAATTGACAAATTTTTTGTCCCTAGTTCTTATTTGAGACAAAATCTTGACTTGTAAGGACAAAAATATTTGTCCCAAAAAACACATTTTCTTATAGTGTAATTAGTGTGACCTAGATTATTTTTACCTAAAAATCTCGTGTCTCAATCTTTATACGTGATTGCATGCTTGACCATCTATCAAAATTATAATTTGTCATAATTTCTTTGATTATCTATTCACTCCTCTTACTAATTAGGCCTATAATTAAAAAAAGATTTTTCAAAAACAACATATAAAAAATGTTTTTATTTTAAGAATATTTTAGTATTTATATGTTTATAAAAAAATAGCAAAACAGTTGAGCAGGAGAATAACTAATTCTTGTTCATTGGATATTCCTACTTTTTATATATAACAATAGATAATTATAAAAATGTATTTATTTTAGAGACATTTTAATATTTATTTCTATGAATAAATAAAAAATATATTTATTTTAAAAACATTTCCGTATTTATGTATGTAAAAAAAAAGTAGTGAAATAATAGTGGGAGAGAATAACTTATGTATGTTCATTGATTATTCTCACTTTTTATATATAGATAATTATAAAAAGTGTATTTATTTTAATAACAATTTTATATTTATTTGTGTATATAAATAAAAAATGTATTTATTTTAGGAATATTTTAATATTTATTTGTGTGTAAATAAAAATGTATTTATTTTAAAAATATTTAAATATTTATTTGTGTAAAAAATAAAAAAAAATTGAATGGAAGGATAACCAAATATAGGTAGATAATTATAAAAGTGGTAAAATTAAAGCACAAAAAATTATCAAAATAAAAAATATAGAAAAAAGAAAACGCTCACGGAAAACGATAAAATTTAGAGGTTATATATATATATATATATATATAAAATGAGAGTTTTTAAGTCGTGGAAGCATTTTTAAAGAAATTTATGTATATTCAGAAGTGCTTTTTACAGCCGAGAAGCATAATTAGACAAAGACTAATTATGTTTGGTACATTGGTATTTAAAATAAAACCACATGACTTCACGTCTTCACCGATGGGAAATGAAGAGTATCATTGGCATTTTGCCCTCATTTAAGTCAAGAATCACTTTTTATACTTTAATTAAGCCAAAAGAAAAAGAAAAAGAATCTAATTTTTGTGTGTATTTTTAATATTATTATTATATTTATCATTAATACGTAATAAAATATAGATAAAAATAATTAAAAACATAAATTTTTATTGCATAAAATATAAATTTATTATTTACTTATTTATTAACCATTAATATTATACAAAATAATACATTAAAATAAAATAAATAAATTACTTCCAAACAAAAATTTTTAGTTAAATATTTTATGTGACCATGTCTTAAAAAAATAAAAAAATTAATAATTAAACAAGAACTCTTTACTGCTTTCTCCACCATGATATTAATTAGACAGGTAAAGACTACTCAATAATTATCCATAGGTTTCTCTATTTTTTTCTTTTTTTGAATTTACTCAAGTAATTTATTTTTATTTTTTTAATTTGTAATGTAACAGTAAGATTATCTCTTTGCTTTAAAATTACAAGTTTAAATTATACCAATTTTTATTTTCTAAAAAAATAAAAAAAAATATTTTTAAAACTTATAGCATAAAATAATACACTCAAACTCATACATTTTCATTATTTACAAAAAAAAATTTAGTAAATTATTTTACTTCATATTATAATTATTTAATTTTTTTAATATTATACATTTAAAATTTATTCAATATTATTAAAATATTATTTTTGTTATTATAAATTTTATATGTTTTATTTTTTATAATTTTTTCAAAAAAATTCGTCATGATAAAAAAAAAAAATCTTCATTGTATTCTAAACTTGACATAGATAATAAATCATGATTGAAATCATTGAGCCGAAAAGCACGAAAGAACCCATTTTTGTAATTACATGAAAAAATGAGTCTATATATATAGAGAGAGCACAAAGTAGCTGGCAAACACATACAAATTATTTCAGTGGATATAATTAAATTATTTTCAACAGTTGTAATCTCTCTCTCTCTGTGTCTCTCTCTATCTAAGTGATAAGTGATATCTCGGTTTTATCACAAACTCAAACACAGAATGGAAAACAGTTTGGGGCGCTTGATCAAAATTATGATGTTTAGCTCTCTAATTCATTTAGCTTCGTTTTCAAGATCTGTTGAGGCATACAGAAACTATACAGTTGGTGACTCCCTGGGTTGGTTTGATAACACCCAAAAACCAGATGTTGACTACCAGAAATGGGCTTCTGCTTACAACTTCAGCTTGGGAGATTTCCTCAGTAAGTTTTTATTTCTTTATTGTTACTTTTTTTTTCTCTCTGTCTCTTCCTTTTTATAGATAGTAGTAATATACTGTTACGTTATAAGTTTTTTTTATTAATTTTTTTTAAGTTTTCTCATTGATTTATGTCCTAAAATTTTGTAGAATTTCAATTAGAAGAGGTAATCGGATGATTTGTTAGGTATAATTTCAATTACACATGAAAAATTTTACAAATAATTTTTTTCGTGCTATATATATATTTTCTTGTTTAAAAAAATAAAAATAAAAACCAACTAATGGGTTTGAACTTATGCTCCTTGAAATCAATGTTAAAATAACTTATTTATTTATTTATTTATTTTTGTAATGAAATTTTTTTAAATCTCGTACTTGTATATATCAATAGAATCGTAGTTTTTAGTTTAACAAGGGTCCGGTTCTTAACCGATTTCAAAATAGAATGAAATTCGCTTTTTGAGATTTTAATTTGATCGTTAAATATTTTTGTTTTCCATGTTTGAATTTGATCGTCAAAATAGAATGTATATTTTCATGTTTTCCATATTTTCTGGAATAGAACATGGGCTATACTGGAAATCTAGCTGTTTTAGGGATAGTACAATAATAAAGATGCCTTCCCCACAATGGCAGGCATCAAAGTCAGTGAAAAAGCTACATCTCACGTTAGAGAAGTGTGACATCTGTCATATGGCACCGAACTTCTTTGTTGTACTTCACGTGTACTAAAAATTTGAGAAATTATTGTTTGGATGTATTATGATATATTATTTTAAATTAATAAAATCTAATATTAATATAATTTCACTTAAAAAAATCTTTAAAAAAAATAATTTGATTAATATAAATTATATTTTAAAAAATAAGTAATATTACATTTCCGCAATCATCCAAAACCACTTTTTATATATATATATATATATTTAATGTAAAGTCGGTGGATATGTATATATTTTACTAAAATTAAATCAAGTTCAGTGAACAACTAATGGTTTTACCTTACTAAATACACAAACCTTTGAATAAGGGATAAAGAACAGGACAATCTTAGCAAAAATAGAATAATTTAAGAATAAAGAACAGAACAAAAAGAAAACTAAACTAGACTACTTAGAACTTTAAGGAAGAAAAAAAGTAATAATAAATTAAAATTAAAACTGACTACGTACTTAGGAATCAAAACTACTATATATATATATATATATATTGTTACTTACAAAAGAAAGCTGAACGGTTGGCAAAATGGTAATGCAACAGCTCAAATGTTCTTGTAGATTTTCTGACATTATCTGAATATTACAATTTTTTATGTGTCATGTGGAATCACGTCTTAGTTAAATTAACTATAGATATATATGCAAAATCCCAAACTTAAACTTTTTTTTATTATACCCGTAATATATATAGTTTACACATACATCAAGAGTTGTTTGCTATATGTACGTATACGAAATTTTTATTTATTTATCTGTTGTGTTTTGCTACTTTAGATCATGTTTAATAAATGGGTATTTTTGTATTTATTTTTATTGTTAATAGAATAGAATAAAATGCATTCTATCAGAAAAACTACCCCTAGTAATACTATATAATTCTATATTTTTCACGAATTTATATCATCATTATTTTTTTTTCACTTTTCCTCGTTTAAAATTCCAAAAAAAAATTATTTTTCTAATTTTACCTTTATTTTGATTTCACTATTAAAAAAACATAATAATAATATTTCCCACAAAATTAATTCATATTACGGTTATTAATCCTCCACCCTATATGTGAATTAACAAAATAAAAATTAATTAATGCAGTTTTTAACAGTGACACGAACCACACGGTGATTCAAACATACAATGAAACCACATACAAGCTGTGTAACTATGAAGATTCTTCAGACAACGAGACAATCACAATTCAATGGTCATCAGCTGACCCATCCAACACAGCAATACAACCAGTGTCAGTAGCAGTTCCTTTATTAAAGCAAGGCACCACTTATTTCTTTTCAAGTGATTATGATGGAGACCAATGCAATAATGGTCAACACTTTGAAATCAATGTTTCACATGGCAAAGGCTTACCCAAAGCTCTTCAAGAACAATATTTTCCTAATTCACCACAATCTTCTTCTTCTTCTACGTCTCCTGGTCCTGTTAGTGCTCAATCTGGTGATGGTGATGGTAATGGAGAAGATGAATCAGCACCAGACACAATTGTTCCTTCTAGTTTTAGTCATCCACATAAAGTAGAAAGTGATGAGGCTGATGATGATGATGATGATGATAGTAAAAAGTCTTCTGCCTCTGTTTCTTTGATGTCTTTTAACTTATTGGGTTGGAGAATAGTTGGTGGAATTTTCATGGGGTTTGGACTTGTTTCTTTGTTTTGATTTCATTTTATTTATTATATCACTTTTATACTCTCTTTTTTGCTAATTAGTTTTCATTTCATTTTATTATAATAAGTTTGAGATCTTACTTGTACCTGTATGAGATTATTACCTACAGAGGATGTAGATGTTTTTATTTGATTTATTTTAGGGATCTAATAATATTCTTTAAAATATATCATTTTTCCTTGTGTATGGCAATTTTCATTTTATGCAATATTGTTGGGGTGAATAGTAATATTAGTTCCATTATTTTTTATAAATGATAAGCTTAGTTTCGTTATTGTTATTATTGGATTGGTTTAATTGCTTTTAAATTTTTTAAGAAAAATCTAAATAAATAAAACATAAGAATACAAAAGCATGATAATATTCTTCATGGATATTAGATGAATTTTAGATATTTTAATATAAAATAAAGTTATAATATTTTTAAATTTCCCAATTTTTAAAAATAAAGTTTTTTTTAGTACCGAGGTAAAAAGATATTCAAAGCTTTTTGTTACATATATATAAATGCTTTTTTTAATTTTTTTTATTTGTTATAGCTTGAAATTATTAGGTTAGCCTTAGATATGTGCTTAACAAACGCATTTTTTTTTTGTATAATACCTAATTTCGATTACATTATGTTAATTGTACCAATATGATTATTTTTGTTAAATTACAGGACCAAATCAATTCAACCAAAGTACATATTTTATAATAATTACGAAACTAAACTCACCTTTTATTTTTTCCATTTTGTAGCCTTCTTGGTTTAGTTTTTAATAGGGTGCATGACACATTTTTTAACTATGACAATAGATCTAAGATCACGGTTACAAAAACTGAGACCTAAGTGGAAGAGACCGTAGACTCTTACATATGGTCATAGATTTTTAACCATGACTATACACACAAGACTGTGATCATACACATCATTTGGCCATAGTCTTATAAAAGATGGTGGCTATACATATATCATTTAGTCACCGTCTTATGAAAGATCGTGACCTATTACATATTTAAGGTCATGATTATAATGTTAAACCATAATCATATCTTTATATATGCTTTTGGTTACATGAAAATTATGAACTTTTATTTTCATATTTGGTATCAGTTATACGAAAATTGTAACCTTTATATTAATATTTGGTTTCAGTTATACAAAAATCATGACTTTTTATCTTCATATTTGGTCTCAATTAACCATATTTTAAGTCATGTTGTATTTTGTGTCTTTGTATTGACTTTATGTGTACAAAACGTGGTGTCTGTTATTTTACTTAATGTATTTGTCTTCATTTGTATAAGATTGGTTCTACAGATCAATAATTCATACATGTACATAGTTAGATATACTTTTGTATGCAAGCATGTTTACTGATGAGTGCTCAAAAAACACTAAAATAACTATGATTTTATGCACATTAATTGATTAATATATATATATATATATATATATATATTTATATGTTTTATCATATATTTATATATATTTGTCTTTTTTGGAATCACGGGTATTTTTATTGTTTTTTTTTGAGGTATTTTTGGCTTAAAAACGTAACTTAAAGACTCAAAGAGGAATATTGGAAGCAATACATCACAAATATATTAATAAATAAATGGGGAAAGGTCAATAAATATGGAAAAATTGGATAAAATGGGTCAAAAAGGTCAAAAATGTCAATAAATATTTGTTGGTACAATCGCCCGGTAGTTAGAGTGAAGCTCTATTTCAAAAGTTTTTATAAGAATTATTATCTGAAAATGTATTGACAACATGTTTTCAGTAGTGGTTTTAAAACTTGAAAGTTAGTACTCGGATAATTAAATTCTTAGGTTTAATTTGGACACCTTGAATAAAGTTTAAACTGTCTAACCCAGCAAGGTGGCATTTAAATGGTTCATTTTCAATCTCTTAGAAAAAGGAATTAATTTAATTAACCAAATTAGTTATCAACCCCACCCGTAGGTGTTAATTGATTTGTTTAGTTAACAAAGAATATCTAACCCCACAAGGTGGTATTAAATATAAAAAGAGAATCAATAAATATCAATTCATATCTTTAATAACCTAATTAATATGAGCAAGCATAATTAACTTAATTATTATATCCATAAATACTCCACCATTATAAATGATAAAATTTGCATAAATCATTATTGAATCTATCTTTATTTTTATGTAGAAGTAGATTAAAAACATAAAAACCCCAAAATATCGTGACGGATGTTTAGGATTTAATTTCGTTTTTAAAAGTTTGAATAATAAATTAAAAACCACATACATTCCTTCTTAGATCGACCAAGATTATACTTATCATTTTTCTAGAAATGATTAGGTGCACTACTGAAGTTTTATAAATAGATAAAAACCAAAGTGAACGGGATCAGCGATGTCAGTTCTACCCGAATCAAGTTTTAGCCGCTGCAAATGGATGATTATCAAGTTTTTTGGCGGAATTCTTGATAAGCGTCAAGTTTTAAGCGTAGTTGGGGATGCGATCAAGTTTTGGCAGATTCTTGGAAGGAATAGTGTTTTTAAATTATTTATCAAAATTTTAAAACTTTTTGTGTTGTAAATAATTGTGATTTTTTTATTTTGATTAAAAAAAACAAAAATAAATTAAATTATTTTTTGTTGTTTGTGAATAGTAAAAATAAAAACAAAAAATTTAATAAAATTAAAAATTAATTTTTTTCGTCTCATAAAAAACAAAAAAAAAATATATAATAATAAAATTGTTGTTCGTAAATAGTAAAAAACAATAAATAAATAAAAATTAAAATAATTTGAAAAAAAAACAAAAAAATTCAAATTTCAAATTTCATAATAATAAAAAAACAAGGAAAATTAAAAAAATAAAATAAAACTTACCGTTCAAGAATAGTAAAAAAAGTAAAAATAAATTAAAAAATTAAAAATTAAAAAATTAAAAAATTAAAAAATTAAAAAAATTAAAAAAATTAAAAAAAATTAAAAAAAATTAAAAAAATTAAAAAAATTAAAAAAATTAAAAAAAAAATTATAAAAAATTATAAAAATTATAAAAATTATAAAAATTAAAAAAATAAAAAATTAAAAAAAATAAAAAAAATAAAAAAATAAAAAAAAAACTTAATTTTTAATTTTTCATTTAATTTTAAGTTTTTAAAATCTTAATTTTATTTTTTTAAATAAAAAAATAAAAAAATTCAATTTTTATTTTTTTCCTTTTTAATTTAATTTAATTTTATTTTATTTTCCTTTTTTAATTTAATTTAATTTTATTTTATTTTCCCTTTTTTTTAATTTTATTTTATTCTATTTTATTTTTATTTTATTTTATTTTATTTTATTTTATTTTATTTTATTATTTTTTTACTATGTTTTTTTTCTCTTAATTTTCATTTAACTTAATTAACTTAAGTTTTTACTAACTTAATTAACTTAACTTTTAATTAACTTAGATTTTAGTTAACTTAATTAACTTAAATTTTTTATTTAAATTAACCTAATTAACTTAGCTTTTTAATTAACTTACATTTTCATTAACCAATTAGCAGATTTTTACTTAACTTAACTTAATTAACTTAGAGTTTCATTAACTTAATTAACTTAAATTTTAACTTAACTTAACTTAATTAACTTAATTTTAATAGCATGAAAAGTAAAGATCTAAGGGAGTTATGTCTAGTAGACTAGTTCTTGGAAGCCTTTGTGCCACTAGTCTTTCCTGGGAGCGTTGTTGCTAGGAGGATGGTTTTTAAAGACGCTTTGCACCACCATTCTTTCTTGAAAGCACTCTTGGTTAATACTGATTATGTTATTTTAACTTAGATATTATACTTAAAAAAACCAAAAAAACAAAAAAAAAAATCTGAAACTATCTCCAAAATTTTAAAAATTTTAATTACAATCTAAGGAGTTAGTTGTTTTGATTGATCTAGGTACAATTGTGTTTTGATGCCTTTAATTATTTGATTTGTACCTAGATGTGGATGATCTGAAACTCACAAGCATGTCCCTAGTTTTAAGTACAGAAAAATTTGAAAATCAATAGGGCATGACTGAAAAAGTATAGGTAGACAATCTTGTCTTACCTATAGGTTTGATTGACTCAATGATGAGGGAACATTGAGTTTACTTAAAATGCAATCCCCAAGTTACGTCTTGCTAAGACGTTAAACTAAGCGCTGGATGGGAGGCAACCCATCATTTTAGGTAATTTTTTGTTATTTATTTTATATACTTAATTTTATTGTTTATTTTAGTTTAATTATATGTGAATAATTTTTAAATTGTTAAAACTAAAAATATTTGTTGAGTTGTTAGAAGTTCACAGCAATCTGTCTGTATACACTTTAATGATGAATATGATGAATGCACCTACATTTCTCCATTACTACTTACACATTCTCAACAAATAGGTAATCTTTCTTCTCTTTTCTCTTTATCATTAATTTACAATTGTTACATTGAGGACAATGTAAGTTCTAAGTTGGGGGTGGTGAAAAGTTACCATGCTTAATTAGAAAAGAAAAAAAGATTTAACAATTTAAAAATTTTAAAAAAAAACAAATATTATTAATTTTTTCTTTTTTATGTTCACATCTTCATTTTTTCTGTTTGGTTTTATTTTCCTTATGTGATTTAGTAATTTTTGGAACTAAAAAAAAAAAAAAAATTCTCACAAAAATTTATCATTTCTTTAAATCAAATTTAAGTAAATAGTTAAGTCTTTTGTACTGTTAGATTAATTTTTGAAAACATATCATGAAATATTATGTAATTATTTTTGATAATTAGTTAATTTTTGTCATAACTAGTATTTCTTGATAAGATGTAGAAATTATATTAAACCCAAAATCATTTATGAATTTGTTTTAGTGGAGACTACCTTTGTGAGATATAATTTGAGCCTAATTTCCACTTATTCAGTGAAATATATATTTTTTCTACTCCAAACACATTTCTTATTTCTTCAAATTCTTAGATGATCTCATAGGCATTAATATTGAATGTATGAATTTTTTCTCATCTTAATAGGTATCATATATTTTTATTATTATTTTGCTTAGATTAAATGATTTGAGTAGAAATTGATAGTATATGCTTTTATCTCATTAGGTACATGATTGTTACAAAAAAAAGACATATACGGGGTTACCTAAACCAAGATCAAACAAAAAAAGCCACAAAATTAACCACTCACCAAAATACTAAAAAAAAATGTACAATCGTACATGGGTTGACTCTCTTAAAAAATGATATATATTGAAAAATATCTTCAGAAAAATATAGAGAGAAAAGAATATATAGTATAATCTACATACTATGACCCATTGCCTACAAAATTATGAGTAAAGGCTAATTACAAAATAAAGATATAGGAAGTAATTCCCTAAAAAGTCATTGCACTTTCTTCATTTGTAAAGGGCATATATCTTGAAATTTTTTCTTAATGAGTTTGATTTATGCATGAAAATAATTTTTATATATGATATCTTTATAATTTATACATTTGATTCCTTCCATGAGATCAACGTCAAAATAACACTTTGAGCCTTTCTTCTTTATACATATGCGAACATATTAGTTCATTTCTATACATCAACTCTTTTCGCATATAAATTAGTATGAGTGTTTGAACCCATAGGATTAGGTGTTTTGAGAGTATTGACTTGTGAGGAATAGAGTCGGCGAATTTAGATTGATGACATTGAAATTGGGTGAAATTAAATTGATACATTTTTGATATGAAATATGAAATTGATTTTCAACTAATTATTATAATAAATCATGATTGTTTAAGAAGATTAAAATAACTTATGCTTGAGATTTTAATTATGATATTAAAGGAGATTAAAAAGTATGAGACATTTTTGTGTTATGTTGTTTTCTTTTATTCTTAAAAGTTAATTTTTGATTTTGTTGTAATTTTAGTTTTTAAGTTGATTGTTGTTATTATTTCTTTTAATTTTTTTACATTTAGTTTAATGTTTGTGGGTATCATTCTTGAAAACCCTCACGAGACTCAAACTAGATCCACTAGGCAACCTAGGGTTTAAAGGCTTGTTGCATAGGCTAAATGCAACGTGTCAATCTACGAAATGATTTAGGATAGTTTAATTTTTAGTTTTTATCGCTTATCTTGCTAAGGGACTAGCAAGAAGTAGTTGAGGTTGTGATGAGTGCTCAAAAGCACTAAAATAACTATGATTTTATGCACATTAATTGATTACTATATATATATATATTTATATGTTTTATCATATATTTATATATATTTGTCTTTTTGGAATCACGGGTATTTTTATTTTTTTGAGTATTTTGGCTTAAAAGCATTAACTTAAAGACTTCAAGAGGAATATTGGAAATATTACATCACAAATATATTAATAAATAAATGGGGAAAGGTCAATAAATATGGAAAAATTGGATAAAATGGGTCAAAAAGGAGAAAATGTGCTTGCCGCCCCAGCTCGGTACCCTCACGCCTTGACGCCCCATTTAGCGCCCATTTTCACGTGCCGTGCCAATGACGTCATCTTTGACGTCATCAATGACCCTCGGCATTTGCACTACGCATTTTCACATTTTTTAACATTTTTTTACTCATTTTTTCTCTCCATCCTCACCTATAAATACCCTTCCTTCACTTCTAAACACACCTTCAAAACACACTTCTCTCTTCTTTCTTTCTCTCTTTTGTTAGATTTTTATGTTTTTTAGTTTTTCTTAGTTTTTAGTTAATTTTTCTTAGTTTTAGAGTTCTTTCCTTTTTGGGAAGAACTAATTATCTTTTTGTAATTTATTAGGTTTTCCATTCAATAAATGGGAGTGCAAATTTACGCAGAGGTTTTCAGAAGAATAGCATCGAGTTACGTAAGGATTTTATTTTCTTCTGAGGTTATTTTTTATGCTTTATTCTTACATGTTATATTTAATTTGTCTGTGATTAAATTTAACTGTGTTGGCTATTGTAAACATGATATAATAATAATGTTGTTATGCTATGAAATATTAAATAGGTAAAAATCTCTAAAATGAATTGATTTTATTTTTATTCAAGATTTTATATTAAGGCATTAGAGAGAAATATATTATTTTTCATTACAAACTTAAATCTGAAAATTAGATTTTAAGGTTTAATTATCCAGGTCTAATTTAGAGTAGTGCTCTTTTATTTGTTGGTACAATGCTTTGGTAGTTAGAGTGAAGCTACATTTCAAAAGTTTTTATAAAATTATTATCTGAAAATGTATTGACAACATGTTTTCGGTAGTGGTTTTAAAACTTGAAAGTTAGTACTCGGATAATTAAATTCTTAGGTTTAATTTGGACACCTTGAATAAAGTTTAAACGTCTAACCCCACCAAAGGTGGCATTTAAATGGTTCATTTTCAATCTCTTAGAAAAAGAATTAATTTAATTAACCAAATTAGTTATCAACCCCACCCATAGGTGTTAATTGATTTGTTTAGTTAACAAAGAATATCTAACCCCACCAAAGGTGGTATTCATATAAAAAGAGAATCAATAAATATCAATTCATATCTTTAATAACCTAATTAATATGAGCAAGCATAATTAACTTAATTATTATATCCATAAATACTCCACCATTATAAATGATAAAATTTGCATAAATGTTTATTGAATCTATGTTTATTTTTATGTAAGTAGATTAAAAACACAAAACCCCAAAATATCGTGACAGGATGTTTAGGATTTAATTTCGTTTTTAAAAGTTTGAATAATAAATTAAAAACCACATACATTCCTTCCTTAGATCGACCTTGGGAGTATACTTATCATTTTCTACGAAATGATTCGTGCACTTGCGAGAGTTTTATAAATAGATAAAACCAAAGTAACGGGCAGGATCGGCGATGTCGGTTCTACCCCGATCATTTACACACATTATTGGGTTTTTTTCGTAGTGTGCATGCTAAGTTGAGGGTTACACACTCCCTCACCGATGTTGTCATTTGTATTTTTAGTTCGTTTTTGGTGTGTGTATTTATGTATTGTACACGACAATTTTTGGAACAAAAAATATGGGACTTTTAGCATCTCGCCAACAAGCTCTCTATGGACCTCATCACCTCCCTCGCCACCACTTTTGGTGAGGTGGCTGGCGAGATGGAAATTTTGAGTGCTATAAATACACCCCTCAATTCTCTCTTCTCTTACCCATTTTTAAGAGGCGATACTCTACTAAAATTCACATTGAGATATATATATATTTTTGAAATTATTTTGGAGAGCTTACATTTGAGAGTAGGTCATTTTGTGGTTAGTTATCAAATCATTATCTATGTGAGTATGTGGTTTGCCTATGTGTCTCCCATACTCCATTTGATATTGTAGTGGACCGTGTACTTCATAAGGTTGTGAGTTGATAAACTTCCAGTTACTGATTACCACATTGGGTGGTGCTAGTTGTGGAGGATAGTCAGGGTCACGTGTTGAACCAAATAGTTATGGAATCAGTAAGGAAAGAGCAATAGTAGGTAGTTTGGATGGAGGTACTGACTGATAAAGACAATAGTTGTTTTACTATTTATTTATGTTGTAACTTGTTTGCTATTTAGTGAATTATTTGTTGTTGCGTGGTTCCCTTAAGTAGCCTGATGATGTGAATATATAGATATGGTCTCTATATGGGTTTACCTCATTATATCGAGTGTTATGCATGATCTGGTGTCATGCTAGTATAATCAAATTTTGAGGTGTGTATTTTACAACATACTAATAGCTTAAACTTCGATTAGGAAGCCTTTTATATTCTTGCCTACTTTCTATTGGTTTTATTAAAATATATGTGCTTCTACTGTGTGAACTACATAAGTGTTTATTTCTCTATTTGAGCAAGTTAAGGTTAAGTCCTTAAGAAGTCTACATTTTCTTACCCTGGTAGTATACTGGATCATGGACTCCTTCATGTGGTTTTAGAGTAGGTGCACCCTTTTGGGCTTAACCATTTCAGTTGATTCTATTAACTCGCTTTGTTACACACACACACACAAACACATTCTCTCTGATGGAGTTAGAAGAAGGTGGTAATATAGGTAGACCTCAACTTTTTAATGGGCTAAACTATGCCTATTAGAAGTCATAAATGAGGGCCTTGTTGTGGTTCTAAGGAGACCATATGTGGTTCCTTGTTAATAATGGTTGGATATACCCAACAAAAAGCCTACCTAAAAGTACTATTATACCTAAACTAATGATTGAGTGGACGAAGGAAGAATTCAAGGAGTCTAAATGGAAGATTAATGGTTTATATACTATCATCAAGGTTGTGACGCCTAATGAGTTTAGAAGGATTCAAAGTTGTACATCTTATAGATTTTGAGCTATGCATCATGTAGGAG
This sequence comes from Hippophae gyantsensis, assembly GCA_030763125.1. NCBI lineage: Eukaryota > Viridiplantae > Streptophyta > Magnoliopsida > Rosales > Elaeagnaceae > Hippophae > Hippophae gyantsensis. The sequence goes on from CM061036.1 coordinate 15,981,568, forward strand.
GATAAAAAATTTGATAAGTTCTACGCACATTTCTCTAATATTGTTAATTATTCTCATAACTTGAGAAGGCCTATTAGTGAAGAGAAGAAAATTGAAAATATATTGCCAGCCTTCACTATTGGTTTCACTCCAAAGTTACCATGCTTGAGTCTATGTACAAGCCTAGTGAATTGACTATTAATGAGTTAGTTAGTGACCTATAAGTCTTCAAACTTCATCACCTATTGCCCAGACAACATCAAAATTCTATTGAGAAAAGAAAGAACTTAGTGCTAAAGACTGCTCAGGAAAAAGGTCCTAATACTAACATATATACCACTTATGTTGAGTGTGAATCTGATCTTGATGATGAATAAATGGTATTTCTTACTCAAAGGTTCACAAGATTCTTTAGAAATAAAAAACATCTCCTCTAGGGGTATTCAAAAAATAGTTTGCATACTAAAGGTTTAAAATTTGTAAAAATTGATGATGGTTTAGATAATAAACTTGAGAAAACAAATAAAGAGAACTTGAACAAGATGAGATGCTTCAAGTATGGGAATCCTACTCACATTGCTTCCAAGTGTTTTCAAAAAAAAAAAATCACACAAAAAACATGTAGTGAAAATTGTGGTTATTGTTTCAGATAGTACCAATAGTGATGATGAGGATGATACTAATTTTATGGTCTTTGTCACTTCTCTTAGTATCATTAATTCTTCAACTACTACCTCAAATATGCAAGAGGATATTATTGAAGATGATGAAGTTGATTATGAGAAAGACAAATTGCTTGATGTGTACAATGCTATACTACCGAAGCATATTAAATCTAAAAAGGGATAAAAGAAAGGCTATAGAGGGCCTTAATGAAAAAGAGCACAATATTAACGCATTGAAGAAAACTCTATAGGAAATAAAATCCTATGTTGATGAGCAAAAACATGGTCTCACAGGTAGGTGTGAGGTCATTCAAAGGAGATATGATGATTTGTTGAAAAGGTTTAATGAAAATCATGAGGATGTTAAAAAGCTTAAGGAAAAATTGATGTTTCTACTTGTGGTAAAGCTACTCAGTCTCTAGTCTATCCTGTGACAACCCTCGATCTAAAGAATGAAATTGAACAATTAAAAAGGTAAATATTTTTTCTTGAGAGCTCAAAGGATCATTTAGCAAACTCTCTTATGAAAAGGGAAGCTAAGATTGAGCAACTACATAAGAGGGTCAATATTCTTAATAATTCTACTTCTTAACTTGAATCCTTCCACAGAGAAAAGGAAGACTTGGTTGTTTCCCTGAAAGAAAAACTCAGCATGTGTAATAAAGAATCGGCTCATTCCATCATTGTTATCGAAAGAATGAAAACGGGTTCAAAAATGTTGAATGAAATGATCAGCAATGTCAATTTTTTTGGTGGTAAGCATGGAATTGGTTATAGTAAGGGGTTTCAACTTTTATAGTGGACTCTAAGTTTTTCAAAGCTTCCAATCAAGAACCAACGTTAAAGTCTATCACTACCAACCCAAAAGGTAAATTTTTTTCATGGACTTACCTAGATTTCCCTAACAAGGTGAACCTTTCATCTAAGATTATCATTTCTCGTTGCTTTAGTAGGGGTATTCTACCTTTACCTACTATCATTCGCATTTGTCATCACTGTGGTGAACTTGAGAATTTGAGACCATGCTATGGGAAATGGACTTCTCATCCATATGTGAAACTCAGTGTGAGTGCTTTCTCTTCTTCACTTCCGCGTACTACTCCTCGGAGTCAGGGAACCTATTTTCCCAACTCTATTATTCGTACTTGTTATTATTGTGGTATTACTGGCCACATTTCTAGATAGTTTCCTAGATTTATGAAGTGCACATCTCAAAGTCCTCCAACCACCTCACTATCCCCCATCTCCTTTTATTTAGAGGTAGTTATTGTGACTCATCTAACCATGTTCATGCAGGTTGTGTTATGCACTTGAGGCACAAAGCATAACAAAATAAATTTGCTATAAAAGAACCCACCTCATTCTATTTATATGGATGACTTGAATAATTTTAGTAGAAACTTTAAACAAAAAAAATAGTGAGTTATATATGCTCTTTATGATCATATGAGTCAAAGACTATCTCTACGTTCTTTGCCCCTCACAAATTCTTTAAATGAAGAGATGTAGTCTGATCACTATTTTCAGGTGATCTACTGGGGTTAAGTTGCTTACTTTCATTTCTATTTATTTTTTTTGTTTTTTTTGTATATGAATATATGTCTTTTTGTTTGTGTTCATCAGTTTGATACTTCTTCTTATCTATCGCTTATTGTTTCCTTACTATGCACTATATTTTAACTATCACATTTGTTCGTTTACCTTTTCTAGATGATCCTTTACTAGTTTTCTCACATATTAGTTGCTTTGATATGTTCCTTATTTGTGTTTGTCTTAGATGCTGCATACTTTTTCCTCTATGGCTTTTTATGTACATCACGTCACATGCTCACCATGTAGAGTCAAAGAATTAGGTTTACACTTCTTGTATTCTTGTTTTCCATATTGCATGTCATATAGATTACATCTTACCTATATTACTTGGTTGTTCTTTCATGTGCCTAGTATGATGCATGTTGATCCTCTATTTGTCTCTTGTTAGTGTCTATTCTTATTTTTCTTGATATTCCTTCTTTCGTGCTTTATGTGTTTCTTTGAAAATTTTAAAAGTGTTGTTTCTTGCTTGTACCTTTGCGTCTCAATCCTTTCTATGCTTACTCAAGCTTTCCATGTGTAACTATATGTCTTATAGATAATTTACCTATCTTTACGACTCTTGACATACTTGCATTGTTCTATTTGAACCTGTATGTTTCTTTAGCACTTTTGTATTTTGAGTTGTTGTCCCTTTCTAAGTATGTTTTATGTTTTTGAGTTGGAATCTTTGCCTCTCTCTCTCTCTTACTTAGTGATTTGAGTAGAATTCCTTGTTTTTTTCCTTCTCTTGGGGATGCTGCTTGTGCTTCTCACTAGTTAGTTAGTTTCTTTCATTCTTTTGACTAGTGATGATATGAGTGTTGCTATTGATCTTATTTGAGGCATTTTTCCCTTGCTTTGATCTATGTTGAGTCCATTCTTGTCATCTCACTTGTTAGTCATTGTTCTATGTTTTGTAAGACTGACGATTTCTCTCTTTGCTAATTTATTGCATGTAAATAAATTCTAGAGGAATCATGTTGATATATGTTTGGCATGCATTTAACATGAATTGAAGTGTAGATGTTTTGACATATGTATTATACGAAAGTATTTATGGCTAAATGTTTCTTATTTATCTTATCTGAAACGAAATTTTCTTTTGCATATATCATATCTTTGTAAATTTATATGGTTATTTTTAAGAAACTTGTGGGAATCTCCTACTTATAGAATTTGTGTTCCTCTAACAAGCTCTAAAATCCATGTTTAGTGTCTTTTGAGGCAAAATCCTAGGTACTTCTTGGATAGAAAGAGGATTTACGCCATCCTTGAATTTTTTGATCTTTTCTTGCCACCAATGCTCTCTTATTCTTAGTTTCCTCTCTTTGAGCCTTTATGCTATTCCTTCATTTCTCTACACCTATATTGGTTTAGTCTAAATATTTATTCCCATTTATGCCATCCTTGAATTGCTATTCCCTCAATTGAGCTTGTATGTTTGGGGTAGGTCTGCTTTACCCTCTTGGTTCCATTCAACCAAAAACAAGAGGGGGAAGGGTGATAATGAAATGATAAATATATATATGGGAAAGTTGAAGCGAATAAAAAGAAAAATAAGTTTATTTTTAGAGAAAAAAATAGTGAAGAAAGAAAACAAAAAAGATATGTGAAATGATAAGGAGTATAGAACACATGTATTCTTATTTGTGTACTATTCTCTCAACTTCATTGGTTGAAGTTTGAGAAGTAAAGAAAAAAGAACCCATGTTTAAGGGTAAAATGGCCCATGTTTCTCATTAGTCCCCATCTCCTCAAAAAGGATTCAACCTCACATCATCACCTACATAGTTAAAAAGGGAAAGAACAAAAACAGTGAAAGAAGTGCTTACGTTATACTCATCCAGAAGATCAAACCTATAGGCATTGACATTAATCCTTTCAAGCACTTGAAACAGTCCATCTCTTCTAGGTTGTACCTTGGATCTTCATTTTTTAGGGAATCATTCTTTACTCATGTGTACCCAAACCCAATCACTAGGTTCAATGAAAACTCTTAACTTCCCTTTGTTAGCTTTGAAAGCATAATTCTTATTATTTTTTTCAATGCGTTCATGGATGCTTACAAGTAACTTTTTTACCATTTATGCCTTCCTCTTGCAATTTAAACTAGTTCATTCTAAAATAGGCAAAAGAAATAAATCCATAGGAGTTAATGCATTAAGACAATAAATAAGTTGAAATGGTCAATGTTTAGTTATGGAATGCACACTCATATTATTAGCAAATTCAACAAAAGATAAAAAATCATCCCAGTTTTTCAAATTTTTTGTTAGATAAAGTTTTATTGACTACTTCAGTTTGTCCACCAGTTGACGAGTAGTAGAAACCAAAAGTTTAGTACCCAGTTTATCCCATAAGGTCTTCCAAAAGTAGCTAAGGAATTTTACATCCCGATCAGACATAATACTCTTGGTACCTCACGTAGCCTAACAATCTCCCTAAAAAACAACTCAGCTATATTAGTTGCATCATAGGTTTTATGAAATGTGCCATTTTAAGAAAACTATCTACAATCACAAAAATTGAGTCTCTACTTTTCTTCTACCTTGGAAATCCTAAAACAATGTCCATAGGGATATGTACCCAAGGTTTACTAGGTACATGTATAGGTGTATAAAGCCCATTTGGTAAGACCTTAGACTTGGCTTGTCTATTGATAATGCATCTAGAGCATAGTCTTTCTACATTCCATTTTATTTTAGGCCAAAAGAAATGTTCATGCAAAGTTTTTAAGGTCATTTTAACCCTAAAATATCCCATTAAAACTCCCTTATGTGCCTCCTTTACTTGCAGTTCTTGCATAGAACAATTTGGCACACATAAATAGTTCTCTTTAAAGAAGTACTCATCTATCTCATAGAACTTAGCAAAGGAAGCTTTGTCACATGCATTATAAACAATAGTAAAATCATCATCATTAACATACAATTCATTAATGTATTCAAATACTAGCAAACTAGCATTTAATGTGGAAAGTAAAACATACCTTTTGGATAATGTGTTAGCTACAATATTGTTCTTACTCTTTTTATATAGAATCACATAAGGAAATATTTTAATGAATTCCATTCACTTGGCATGTCTTCTATTCAACTAACCTTGACTCTTCAAGTTTTTTAAGAACTCATGGTCCATATGGATGACAAACTTCTTACGCCAAAGATAGTGTTGTCAAGTTTCAAGTTCCCTTAACAAAAGCATGAAGCTTCTTGTCATATGTTGGGTAGTTAAGGGTTGGTCCATTAAGTTTCTCATTGAAATAGGCAATAGATCACCATTCCTATATCAAAACAACATCTATACCTATTCTTGAATTATCAAACTCAATCTCAAATATTTTAGTAAAATTAGGAAAAGCTAAAACAAGTACAAAATACAATGGTTTCTTTATTAATTCAAAAGCTCTTTCCTGATAATTATCTCATTTAAAACCCATAGTTTTCTTAACAATCTCATTTAATGGTATAGTGAGTGTACTTAAGTGTTTAGCAAAATGAATTTAAAAACTAGTTAAACCATGAAAGCTCCTTACCTTGGTAATAGACTTAGGTGTGGACCATTCCCTAATAGCTTTCACCTTTTCTTCATCCACCTCTATACCACTAGAACTAACCATATACATAAGAGGCATATAAAACATGATTCATGAGCCTCATAAAAGTACTAGGGGCACCAGTTAAACCAAAAGGCATGGCTAATGATGAAACTATGAAAGTAGATTCATTAGTGTACTTTTTTACTTAATATTTACTTTTTTCATTCAATAAATAGTATTTTTGAGGCTAAAAATATTAAAATATACAATTTTTAGTAAAAAAGAGTAAAGATATAATTTTTGAATTTTTTATGGATTTTATATGAATTTTTAACGCATGACCAATAAAAAGCTACCACGTGGCATGCCATGTAAGTAGAGGAGCTGACTGGGAAGGACACATTGACTCCACACAAGCCAGGACAACAAATCATAGATCGTTGTGTGTGAGCAGGATGAACCATATGCTATATGTTAGCATAATGTTCAATCTGAGTTCAAAGATCAATCAAAAAGCACTGCCACATGTCTCCACACGATTGCTCCCTACATTCTACCTGTGCACCATGCCATTTGTTACTGAGAATCAAATTAGGCCACATGGTGTTAACACAACGAGTGTTGACTATGACTGGTCCCACTACCATATGTCGCACTATGATTCTCCTAGTGAATATTATGTGCCACGTGCCACGTTGTGATTGGCTTGCACTGTAAGTTTTGCTTGTTTTGATCTCAACCTTTGATCTGAAGCTGATTTGATGGTCTAGATTAAACCTGAGCTATATTTAAGTCCTTAGTCATCTCACAAACCTTAAAGGGCCATCATTAGCATAATTTTGGTCATTTATTGGAGCTAAAAAGAGAGAAAAATACAAAAAACAATTCAAGAGTGGATACAATTTTGGTGGAGATTTAAGAGGAGATTAACACTACAATTCAAGAGGGGATACAATTTTGGTGGAGATTTAAGAGGAGATTAACACTACAATTCAAGAGATTGATTGTATTTCTTCTTTTACTCTTTTCTTTATCAATTTTTATGTCTTTATTTATGAAAAATATGAGCTTTATGAATACAATTATGTGTAGTTAATTTATAAATCTAGGGATCTTATGAACCCAATTTTCACCATGTGATGATATAAAATTTTACCCCAACTATAATTTTAATTTAATTATATTATTTAATTTAATTTTTATGCTATTAATTGTTTGGCCAACAACTTATCTATAGAGGTAATTAAATAGATTTGAGAGAGTTATTTAATTATTTGTCTTGATTGAATAACATGCATAGTTTATATGGAGAGATGTATGATTGTTATGTATGTGATCTATAATTGATGAAATTAATGACTAGTATGCAATTTACTTGGCATGAGAGTGTGATTAAATTAATTACTATATGATATGTAATTTACTTAAGAAAGTAATACATGCTAGGTTAGATTCAATTGATTATGTAATTAATTGATAATTATCTTGAGGGGATTTTAATGATTCACATGTTTAGAAAACTAAAGGTTTAAGTATTCCTAGATATTTTCTCATATATCTTTTTAGTTACTAATCTGATTTAATTAATTACTACTATTTACTTTTTGTTGTTTAAATTTTGCTTCCTTAAAATATAAAAACACAAACAAATTTATTTTTATATTTTTAGTTTTAAAAAATAGTTTATAATAAAATAATCTCCATAGGAATGTTCTCTTCTTATCATTATATTACTTGTTGTGATACGTATACTTGCATATTCATTGCACACACAATTGTGTGGCGATCAAGTTTTTGCGCCGTTGTAGGAGATTATAAATATTAGAAATTAATTTTTATTATTAATTTTTTTTAGTTATTTTCTTTTACTAACTTATTTATTTATTTTAGTTAATTTATTTATTTTAACTTTTATTTATTTATTTAGTCATTTATTTATTTTTATTTTTTATTTTTATTTAAATCTCCTTTAGTATTATAGAAATATAGTTGAGTCTATTTCATTAGCACAGTTCATGAGGGAGAAGTCTTACCATTAGATCTTGAAATTGAGCATACTTTGAGATCAATTAGAAAACAACAAGTCACCCAAGAGGATTAAGAAATGACTATTTCATTAGAAATAAACAATAATGAGCTAAAATTGAACAATCAAATGATTTTGATGGATGATAGAGATATAGTTATGAATGAATATGCAATACCTAGGTTGGAAGAGCTGAATTCAAGTATTACAAGGCCAAACATTCATGCTAATCAGTTTGAACTAAAATGAGTGATGTTTCAAATGCTATAAACAACTGGACAATTAAGCAAATTACCAACAGAGGATCCTCATCTTCATCTTAAATTATTTATTGAAGTTGTAGATTCATTTAAGTTCAATGGTGTGATAAAGGTGGCATTTAGGCTTAGATTGTTCCCTTACTCTTTGCGAGACCATGCTTGAGCTTGGCTAAACTCTTTGCCACCTGATTCCATTACAACTTGGAATGGTTTGGCATAGAAATTATTGATGAAATACTTCCCACCAACAAAGAATGCCAATCTTAGGAATGACATTACTTCCTACCAACAATACAAAGGAGGATCTTTATATGAAGTATGGAAAAGATTCAAGAAATTGCTAAGGAAGTGTCCTCATCATGGTATTACTTCTTGGATTCAAATGGAGAATTTTACAATGGTCTCAATGCTTACACAAGAACTATTATTGATGCATCTGCTAATGGAGCTTTGCTAGCCAAATCTTATAATCAAGCTTATGATTTACTTGATAAAATGGTTAGCAATAATTATCAATGGCCAATGGACCAAATGACAGTCATAAGAAGAGTAGCCAGAGTGCATGAGGTAAATGATATCACAACACTTAGAACTCAAGTTTCATCTTTGGTTAATCTTTTGAAGGCTTAAAACTTACCATCGATTATAAACTAAGTCCAAAATTCAAGAGTTTTGTGTGTGTTATGTGGAGGAACTCATTTGTTTGATAACTGCAAAAATAATTTTAAATCCTTATGCTTTGTGGGTAATGTAAATCAAAACAATAATCCTTACTCAAACACATATAACACAGGATGAAGATAACATCCAAATTTCTCTTGGAATAATAAAAATCAAGGTGGTAATCAATTCAACTATCAATTATTTCCACCACCTAGTTTTCAAAAACCATAGCAATCACAAGCCCAAAAAAAGAAGCTACCTACTGAGGAAAATACAAATGCTTTAATGGGGATGATGAAAGACTTCATCCAATCAGTAAACACTAAAGTGTCAACTCAAGTCAATTCAAAATTTGGAAAACCAAAAAGGGAAACTCGCTCAGGCTATAAGTCAAATACCTCAAGGTAACCCTCCAAGTGACCTAATTGTAAACCCACAAAGAGAAAGTAAGGACCATTGCAATGCCATAGCATTAAGGAGTGGTAAAACTTTAAAACAAAAACATAAGATAGAAAAGGATGAGGAGAAACAGGAAATTAAGAAGGATGTGGAGGAACTAGTGGATAAAGAGAGCATTGAAAAGGAAACAATTTAACCAAAAAATCCACTATTCTTTTTCCTTAAAGACTAAAAAATCAAAATTTAGATACACAGTTCAAAATTTCTAAAAGTCTTCAAGAAGCTACACATAAACATACCATTTGTAGAGGCACTTGACAATGCCATCTTATGACAAATTTATGAAGGATATACTATCAAAGAAAAGGAGGCATAGAGATCATGAAACAATAAACTTGACTGAAGGTTGTAGCACCATCCTTGATATAAAAATACCATAAAAACTGAAAGATCCATGTAGTTTTGACATCCCTTGCACTATTGGGAACATCTTTTTTGAGAAAGCATTATGTGACTTGGGTTCTAGCATTAACCTCATGCTATTATTACTCCTCCAGAGATTGGGGGTTGGTAAAGCTAAACCTACTTTAGTAACATTACAAATGGAAAATAGATCAATTAAGAGACCTCGCGGTATGGTAGAAGATGTGCTAGTAAAAGTAGACAAATTCATCTTTCTGGCAGACTTCATTATGCTAGACAGAGAAGAGGACCATGACATTCCTATCATACTTGGTCATCCATTCTTAGCAATTGGAAGAGCACTCATTGATGTACAAAAATGTGAACTTATAATGAGGGTGCAATATGAACAAGTAATGTTTAAAGTTTTTAAAGCATCTGAACCCTCTAATATTGATAGTACTAATACACTCTTAAGGATAAATGTTACTGAATATAGGGACAACTTAAAAGAATCTATTGAGTTACCCATACTTAAGACTGTTACACATGATGCTATGAACAAGGACATAAACTCACCAGAAAACATCTCAACCTGTTTTAACATCGAAAGTATGGAATCAAAGGTTGATATTGTGGACTGTGTGAACTTTTTAGAGGACACACCTCTCATGTGTGTATCAAAGGCAATTATGGAAAATTTTGAGATAGGATTTAAGCTCAAACCATCAATTGAAGGGCCAACAAGTTTAGACCTCACAATTTTACCCTTCCATCCCCAATCAAGTATGAAAGTGAGAGAGTCCAATAGAGAGGTGAAAAAGATGCTGGAAATATATAAATTGGATGAGTTATAGTGAAACGCTTATAAAAATGCCAAAAAGTTCAAAAAGAAAACAAAAATATGGCATGAGAAGAGAATTGAGCACCGTGTTTTCTAACCAGAACATAAGATATTATTGAACAAATCATGACTCAAACTGTTTCAAAGCAAACTTAAAAGTAAATGGACACAAAGGGATGTACCTTTGGAGTTGATATGATCGTCTAGTCAAGGACGTTAAATGTGATACTAGTTAGGAGGTAACCCAACATTATTTTACCTATAATTTCATTGTTTTTATCTAATAGGTGAATAAATGTGGAGAGCAATGGCACAACAAGATTGAGCATTTCAATGACAGATGTGGTGTGCCAAGACTAAGAGATTTTTCATTCATTTTACTTTTTCATATTTATATATGCATATTGGGGACAATGTATAATTTAAGTTTAGGGGAGGGAACTTCATTCTCTACTTTAGTATTTACCATGCATTTTAATTTTTTAGGGAATTTTTTTAATTTTTAGGTTGTTTTTAATCATGATTTGGGTAAAAATTGATTAATGTATGGAAACTAAATACATGGATGCTTGATATAAAACATATGACCTTAATGATAAAATTGGTTGTCATGACTAGGATAAGGAATTTAACATATTTGTTAAGATACTTACATTAATCATGTGATATACTTGCTAGTTTTGATTGGATTGATTTAAATTCTTATGCACATATTCATGATTGATTTTGGTGTTCTTATTGAGAAAAAAATTATAGTGATTTATGCAAGTTGATGAGATCTACCAGGTTTTAGAATATATTTGATCATCCTTCGAAGCAAAATTCTAAATAGTATTTAGCAAGAGAAAGGATTTAGGCCTTATCTGAATCAATTGAGCCTTTTAAGCTAACAATTTTTAATGTCTTTAGTTACCCGTTTGAGCCTAACAAAGAACATTTCATATCTTTAAGCCACATTTAATTCCTAACTAGTAAGTATTACCTTTGTCCTTCCATCTTTAGCTTGTATGAAAAGAAAAAAAATGCAATCATGTGTTATGCTAGAGAGTAAGGTGAAATGTAAAGCACTCTATAAAAAAAGAGAGAAAAAATAATAAGCAAAACTCACACCACAATTATCCCACTAAAAAAAATGGAATTGAAAATAAGTTATGGGGTGTTGTGAAGTTACAAAAAAAAAAAAAGAGAAAAGAGATGTGGAATAAAAGATATGAAAAGAATGACAAAAGAGGGTGCATTGAAATATCAAGTTAAGGCTCAATTGTAGTTAAAAAGTATGAACAAAAAGAAAGCTAAGGTGTGGAAAAAGCCTAATTGTCTTCATTTATCAACCCCCATCTAAGCCTTGCATTACAACTATGTAAAGTCCTTATTGATCTTTAGCTAAGTGCATATTTAAATTAGTGGAGAGAGACGTTAAAAATAGAATTATGAGACTTGTTCTAAGATTGAATTGATTAACATACTCATATTGGTTGATTTTATAAGTACATTGGATGATATCAGGTGTAGTACACACATACAAATCAATTTGTAAAAATCCTTGCATATCCTTGTATTGAGGGAACGTTGATTGATGAGTATGTGAATCTCTTTATCATAGGATTGTACGAATTTTGAGAGGGATAGTTTCATGAAATATGCATGTATTATAATATATATATATATTTATGAATATACTACACATGCTATTTTATTTACTTATATTTGGCTTTACTTGAAAATATAAGTTTTGGAATTTTTTGGAATTTTTAAGGATTTTTTTATGAATTATTAACGTAGCACCAATCAGAAGTTTCCATATGGCATGCCACACAAGAAAATGAGCTAATTGGGTTGGCCATGTGGACATCATGCAAAGAAGGACAATGAATCGTATATCACCGTGTGTGAGGAGGACGAACTGGTGCCATGTGTCAACATGACGTTCAATCCGAGTTCAGAGGTCAACCAAACAACACTACCACGTGTCTCCATGTGATTTATCCCCATGTTCCACCCGTTCACCGTGCCATATATTACCACCAATCACGATATGCCATATGGCGTTGACTCAGCAAGCCTTAACTCTGATAGGTCTCCCTTGCCACGCGTCGCGCTATGATTTTCCTAGTGAATTTTGTGTGACACATGTCATGCGGTGATTGATTGGCGCTGTCAGTTTTGCTTGTTTTGATCTCAAGTCTTGATCTGAAGCAGATTTGATGGTCTGTTGTCAATATTTCTTGTTTTGATCTCAAGCCTTGATCTATAGCGGATTTGATGGTCCAAATTACACCTAAGTGACCGCCATAAGCATAATTTTGGTCAATTTTTGGAGCTAAAAAGAGATAAATATAGAAAAATTTAAAAGAGGATACAATTTTGATGGAGATTAACACTACAATTTGAGAGATTGATTGTATTTCTTCTTCTACTCTTTTCTTTATCAATTTTTATGTCTTTCTTTATGAAAAATATGAGCTTTATGAACATAATTATGTCTAGTCAATTTATTAATCTAGGGATCTTATGAACCCAATTTTCACCATGTGATGATTTAATATTTTACCCTAATTATAATTATAATTTAATTATATTATTTATTTGATTTTTATGCTATTATTTGTTTGGCTAACAACTTATCTATAGAGGTAATTAAGTTGATTTGAGAGAATTATTTAATTATTTGTCTTGATTTAATAACATGCATAGTTTCTAGGGAGAGACATTATTATGTATGTGATCCATAATTGATGAACTTAATAAGCAGTACAATTTAATTTCCATGAGAGTGCGATTAAATTAATTACTATATGGTGTGTAGATTAATTGAGAGAGGAATACATGTTAGGTTAGATTTAATTTATTGTATAATAATTGATAATTATATGGGGGGATTTTAGCGATTCATATATTTAGAAAATTGGGAGATTAAGTATTAATATATATTTTCTCATATATCTTTTTAGTTATCTTACCTGATTTAATTAATTATTGCTATTTACTTTTAGGTATTTTAATTTTGTTTCCTTAAAATATAAAAACTCAACAAAAATTATTTTTATATTTTAGTTTTAAAAATTAGTTTATAATAAAATAATCTCTGTGGGAATGATCTTTTTTTATCATTATATTACTTGTTTAATACATATACTTGCATATTTATTGCACACAAAATTTGTGTGGCGATCAGCTAACCATTGATATAAACCCTTTTTAGTCTTAAATATAGTTTTCCACTCATCGCCCTCTCTCATCCTAATTTTGTGGTATCTACTTTTTAGATCAATTTTTATAAATATGCAAGAACCATGAAATTCATATAACATGTTATTTAACCTTGGGATATGATGTTCATACATTAGCATAATGTTTTTGATGGCTCGACAATCAACGCATACCTGACTTTATCCATTCTTCTTAGTTACAAGTATTACTGGTATTGCATATGGATTCAAACTCTCCCTCCCTTGTCCCTTAGTCAAGTACTCCTCAATCAGGCTTTGAATCTCCTTTGTGTCCTTTGCATTTTTTTATAGGTGGAACATCATTGGCAATCTCTTCAAGATTTCTTCTCCTCTCTTTTATTATTATCATCAATAATATTTTGAACTTATTGTTTTTCATGAGTAGTTAATTTTATATTTGATTATGGGTGATTTAAAAGCCTTAGACATGGATTGCAATATTCAATAAAATCTACAATTTTAAATTAATCTATTATTCTTGGTTATGTATTAAGTCCTATGAAATAATCGAACCCGTATCACTATTACTTGAAAAGTTAGCATATAAATACAAGTGCAAGTGTGTGTCTTATAGAAAATTCAATAATGCATAGCCCTAGCAATGCTAGAATAATCTGTGCAATATCTCAATTATCGTAGGCTTGTTAATCCATTAAACATAAAAAAAAAATGTTTGATAAATTAACTTAATGAAAAAGCCTACTTCAATATTTTAGCCAAAAAGAGAGTAAAAGTGAAGAGAATAAACACAACTAAGGTTTTGTGTGGTTGATTTCAATTGTGTGATTAGGTTTATATTTATAGAATATTTTGAAGCACTTTAGGTCAAAGTAAAGTTACCATCTTGTCCATAAAATTAGTGAAATGAGTTTTAAGGAAAAAGGACAATATAGTAGAAGGCCAATCCAATTCGTATTAAAAATAGGTTTTAAAATCACTGCCTTGGCCCCTCAATCGATCTAAGTAAGTGCTTGATCAATCAAGTACATAGTTTGATTGATTGAATTTCCCCTTGATCAATCCAGTATATCAATTAATTAATTCTTAAGAAAAAAGAATTGATCTACTCATTAATCTCGATCAATCTAGTGCTCGATCGATCGAGTATTAATTCCTCTATCGATCTTGTCATATAAATAATTATTTTAGTAGGTAATATAGCTCGATCAATCCAGTCACTACTCAATCAATTAAGTAGCCTATTTTCATATGGTTTCTATGTGTCTAATATGTAATCTAACATGCACGGGGATAGAGATATACCCGAGATATGTGATGAGACAAAATCGGCATCGGGTTAGCAATACTTATCTTGTAAATACTTTGGTTTTATATTTGTAAAACTCTAGCAAGTACAAGAATCATTTTCTAGAAAATGACAAGTATACTCCCAAGGTCGATCAAAGGAAGGAATATATGTGGTTTTTAATTTATTATTTAAAATTTTAAAAAAGAAATTAAATCCTAAACATCTTGTCACGATATTTTGATTATGTGTTTCCTAATCTATTAAATAAAAAAATAAACATAGATATAGATTCAATAAACAATTATGCAAATTTTTATCATTCATAATAGTGGAGTATTTATGGATAGAATAATTAAGTTAATTATGCTTGTTCATATTATTTAGGTTATTAAAGATATAAATTGATATTTATTGATTCTCGCTTTTTTATATAAATACCACATTTGGTGGGGTTAGATTTCTTTGTTAATTAAATAAATCAATTAACACCTATAAGTGAGGTTGATAATTAATTT
Source organism: Hippophae gyantsensis (assembly GCA_030763125.1). Taxonomy (NCBI): domain Eukaryota; kingdom Viridiplantae; phylum Streptophyta; class Magnoliopsida; order Rosales; family Elaeagnaceae; genus Hippophae; species Hippophae gyantsensis. Next base: position 15,996,913 of record CM061036.1, read on the forward strand.
GATTAATTAAATTAATACCTTTTTTTCTAAGAGATTGAAAATGAACCATTTAAATACCACATTTGGTGAGGTTAGATATTTTAAACTTTATTCAAGCTGTGCAAATTAAATATAAGAATTTAATTATTGAAAATATGTTGTCAATAAATTTTCAAATAATAGTTCACTCTAACTACCGGGTGATTATACCAATAAATAAAAGAGCACTACTCTAAATCAAACTAGATAATTAAACCTTAAAATCTAATTTTTAGATTTAATTTTGTAATAAAAATAATATATTTCTGTCTAACATCCTTAATATAAAATCTTGAATAAAAAAAATTAATTAATTTTATAGAAATGTTTTACCTATTTAATATTTCTTAAGCATAACAACGTTATTATTATATTGTATTTACAAATAATCAGCCATGTTAAATTTAATCATAGATAAATTAAATATGACATATAAGAATATAACATAAAAATAACTATGAAGAATTCATTTTAAAATTATACTTTAAAAGAATCCTTACAGAACTTTGATGTTAATTCTGTAACTAGAAAACCTCCAAAGGAATTTGCATTTCGTTTATTGAATCAAAAAGTAGAAATTTACAAAAGCATAACTAGTTCTTCTAAAAAGAAGAACTTGAAAACTAAAAAAACTAAGAAAGCTTCCTAGAGAGAGAAATCTAGAGAGAGAAATATAAGAGATTTTGAGGAATGATTTTTATAATAGGGGAGAGGGTCTTTTATAGGTGAGGAAAATGCCAAAAAAGTGAGAAAATGTCTCAAAAACTGAATTTGGATGCATTTTGATATGCTAGCATGCGTGTGGGTGGCAAGATTTTTAGTTGACGGGCATTGGTGTGTGTGAGTGCATGTAGGACAAGAGCAGACATGTGTTGGTTTTCCTCGGGCATGTGAACGTGTGTTGGGAGTATGCTGGCTATGCAAGGGGCGCACACAAGACTCAACATTTTTGACCATTTTGACCCATGTTGTCCAATGTTTTCATTTTTTTGACTTTTCCTCATGTTTTTCTCAACATATTTGTGAAGTATTACCTCTTGTATTTTTTTTAGTCTTTAATTTATTTTTGAACGAAAATACTTAAAAAACAATAAAAGTACCAGTGATTTCAAAAAAGACAAATTTATATAAATATATGATAAAACCATACAAATACAAATATATTTAATCAATTAAAGCACATTAAATCATGGTAATTTTAGTATTTTTAAGCACTCATCAAAATGATCATTGAGGCACTATAGTTTCTTTAGCTTGAAAATATTCTTTTAAGACACACTTAGAAACTAAAATTAAAATTATATATTTTGTTCACAAATATTGCCAACACTTACATAAATCTTATAATCTCCCCCTTAGGCATATTTGTGCAATAAAACCACTATATCATAACATAAAGCTCATAAATCAACATGAGCCATTTTCACTTGAATCTTGGAATCTTATGTTTACACTAAAAAACATACACATCAATAAGCAAACAACATGTCCTAAAGGACTCATTGTTTATAATAGGTTAGTGTATCTAATAATAGAGAAGTGAAGAATGATCAAAAGAGGATTAAAGATATGATATAAATTAAAAATAACTCCCCTAAGTTAAATATCCCAAATATTCAAAGTAATTCAAAAAGAAAAATCTCCTTCTAAATTAACTATCTCTGTTTTTTGATACTTCAATTTAAGTTCAAAATTTTTGAGACCAATTTTTATCCTCCTTTTTGTCATACGAATAAAAATAAACATACTAAAGATAAACACAGATAGATGAATCAAATATAAAGTAGAGATGAAAATATTTCATTTTAGTAAGGGGTATTAGATTGATCCAAACATGACTATGCTATTACACATACATAAAAAATTTAACTTGTGTTCAAAGTGTGTCTAGTTATTAACAAAATAAACATATGTAAGCAATACACACAAGCATGATCACATATATAGTGACATATTCACAGTCACCACAAGTGAGTTGAGTTTTGGAAAAACAATAGTGTGTCAAGTAGTCTATTCATGATTAGTTATGAGAAATTTACAAAAAAGAGTATCACCAATCATGAAAGAATTGTTATTGAAATCAAACTTCCACAAAATAAAATTTCACTAACTAAGAGAGAATTTTAATCCATATTTTTTTGTATTCCCCTCTTGTATTGTTGTTATTTGTTTTATTATTATTTTTTGTTGAGAGATTAATTGCTTACTTATTTTCTTTTTGTATAACCATGTGTGACTCTTTCTTTTTGTACAAGCAATTACTTTTGCATCATTTTTCTCTTTCCTTTAATAATATTATTTTAAGGATAGATGTATAAGACAAAAGCCTAGTATGATGACTTTCACACTAGTTGTGAGGTATCCCTCACTCTCCGTTCACTACAGTAACTTCCCACATCACAGTAGGTAGCCCTATCAAAAATAGGTGTCTCTCAATAAAAGCATTTTATAAAGTGAAAGATAAATCTCAAACACAACTCTAACAGTTAATGTTATCTCCCTAAACAATCACATAATCAATCATAATTTTCATACATGATATTAATATGTGTCCAGTGAGTGTGTGAATAAGACCATATTGACATCGATCACTAGATGCATAAGATATGTAAGTGCATAAGGCATTGTATCTGGTTGTTAAAGACAATCAAAAGTATAAGAGTAGCATGTAAGTTTCGTGTCAAGTTAAAGCAAGTCTACTGATGAGTGATTAAAAAGAACTAAAATTATCATGATTTAGTGTACTTTAATTGATTAAATATTTTTATATTTGTAAGATTTTATCATATTTTTATATAAATTTTTTTCTAATGAATCACGGGTTTTTTTATTGTTTTCAGGTATTTTCGTTTAAAAATAACTTAAATACTCCAAAAACAAAATACTGTATGCAATAAATCATAAATATGTTGAGGAAAAAATGAGGAAAAGTCAAAAAAAATGGATAAAAACGGTAAAAAATGTCAAATGTCGAGTCTCATGTACATCGCACATAACTAGCACATGCTTGCGTGCAACCAATATATGCCTAAGACACGCTCGTGCACCCATGCATAACCAGCACACGCCCGCCCTAAGTCTCACACATGCTAACACACACTTGCGCTTGTCTCGAGTGTGCCCATGTTCTCCAACACACACTTGCACTTGTCTCGAGTGTGCCCATGTTTACCAATACCCATCTACTGCAAATCTTGTCCCTCAACACGCGCGCCAGCCTGTCCAAATGCATCCAAGATCAATTTTTGATATTTGTTTTCTTCCATTTTTTTAGCCATTTCCTCACCTATAAAAGGACTATCTCCTCTATTGTAAAAATCATCTCTCAAATCCCTAAAAATCCCTTTTTTCTATCTTTAGCTTTCTCTCTCTAGTTTTTAGTTTTTTTTTATTTTTAAAGTTATTCTCTTTTTGAGAAGAACTAGTTATACTTTTTTAGATTTCTAGTTTTTGATTCAATAAACGGAAATGCAAATGCATTTGGAGGTTTTCCAGAAACAAAATTAGCATCAAAATTCTATAAGGATTCTTTTGAGATATAATTTTAAATTAATTCTTTACAATTATTTTTATGTTTTATTCTCATATGTTATATTTAATTTGTCTCTGATTAAATTTAACATAGTTGACTATTTATAAATATCATATAATAATAATGTTGTTATGCTTGCAAAATATTAAATAGGTAAAACATTTCTATAAAATAAATTGATTTTGTTTTTAGTCGAGATTTTATATTAAGGATGTTAGAGAGAAATATATTATTTTTCATTACAAACTTAAATATGAAAATTAGATTTTAAGATTTAATTATTAAGTCTGATTTAGAGTAGTGATCTTTTATCTGTTGGTACCACTGTCCAGTAATTATAGTGAAGCTCTATTTCAATAGTTTTTATAAGAACTATTATTCGAAAATGTATTGACATCATATTTTTAATAATGGTTTTAAAACTTGAAAGTTAGTACTTAGATAATTAAATTCTTTTGTTTAATTTGAACACCTTGAATAAAGTCTAATTAATTGACTCATATAAAGCTTTGATTAGATGGTTTGTAATTTTCTTAGGAATAAAGCTCAATTTTAATACTTAATTGATTAAAAGGTCCTGCCTAATGATATTAGTTAATTAATATTAAACAAAAGAATTTGGGCTTCGCCTAAGAACACTTTTATGCCAAAAAATAAAAAAAATCAATTTATATATTTAATAACCTAAATAATATGAACAAGTATAATTAACTTAATTATCATATTAATAAATACTCAACTGTTATGAATAATAAAAATTTTCATTATGGTTTATTGAATCCATATCTATGTTTATTTTTTTATGTTATTAGATTAGAAAAAAAAAATGAAAATATCATGAGAGGATGTTTAGGATTTAATTTTTTTAAGAGTTTGAATAATAAATTAAAAATCACATATATGTTTTCCTTAGATCGACATCGGGTGTATAATTGTCATTTTCTATAAAATGATTCATGCACTTGCGAGAGTTTTATAAATATAAAACCAAAGTATCTGTAAGATTGTTATTGCTAACCCAATGTCAGTCTTGTTAATCAAGTTTTTGGTACTGTTGTTGGGGAAAGAATAAAGCTTGTTAAATTATTTATCAAAATTTTAAAAAAATTCTGTGTTATAAATAATTGTGATATTTTTTAGTAAAAAAAATTTAAAATTTAATTTATTTAATTATTTTCTTTCCTAAAAAATAAAAAAATAAAAAAAAACCTTTTAACTCTTAATTTTATTTTAATTTTAAATTTTAATTTATATTTAAAAAAATATTTTTAAAAAAAATTTAAAAAAAAATTAAAAAAATAATGAATTTTTAAGTTTAACTTTTAATTTTAATTTAAAAAAAACTAATTGTGTAATAGCATGAAAAGTAAAGATTTAAGTGAGTTTTGTCTAGAAGACTCTTGGAAGCTTTTGTGCCACTATTATTTCCTTAGAACGTTGTTATGTTTAGAAGGATTGTTTTTAAGGAGGCTTTGCCTCACCATTCTATCTTGGGAACACTCTTGGTTAATACTAATTACTTTATTTAACTTTGAGATTAGTTTAACTTTTGTAAATATTATATGATATAACATGTATAAATATGTGTTTGTATTATATATTAGATAGAGTATATTACATTATGTATAATTTAATCATGTATATTTATTTGTATAAAAATATGTTTAAATTATATATTAGATAGAGTGAATTATAAATATTTATTCTATATAATTTAATCATGTATATTTATTTGTAAAAAAAAAAATCTGTTTGTGTTATATGATATATAGAGTGTAGTATAAATATGTATAGTTTAAATATGTATAATTATATGTATCAATTTTTTTTTATAAAATTTGTTTGTATTATATATTACGTAAAATCTATATAATTATTTTATTTATTTTTCTTTTCTTTATTTTACTAACTTTATTTTTTTATTTTTTATTATTTTCTTTTGTTTGTTTCTTTTACTTAATTTTACTTTTACTTTTTTAAAATTTATTTAATATTTAGTGTTAGTTTAAAAAAAAGGTTCTAAAGCTATCTCCAAAATTTCAAAGTTTTTAATCACAATCTGTGATAAAAAGAGATATTTTCTTTGTTAAATCTAGGTACAAATGTGTTTTTATGTCTTAGTTATTTGACTTGTACCTAGAAGTGGGTTATCTAAAACCCACAATCATGTCCCTAGTTTTAAGTAAATTAAATTTTGAAAATCCATAGGGCATGACTTAAAAAGTATAGGTAGAAAAATTTGTCCTATCTGTGGGTTTGATTGGCTCAATAATGTGGAGACATTGATTTTACTTCAAATGAAATCCCCCATTTATGCTTGTTAAGACGTTAAACTAAGAATTAGATGGGAGACAACCCATCATTTTAGGTAATTTTCTTTTATTTGTTTTATTTATTTAATTTATTTTGTTTATTTTAGTTTAATTGCATGTGAATAATTTTAGAATTGTTAAAACTAAAAAATATTTTTTGAGATGTTAGAAGTTCACAACGATCTATCTGTGTGAACTTTAACGATGAACATGATGGATGCATCTGCATTTCTCCATCACTGCTTGCACATTCTCAAGAAATAGGTAAATTTTCTTTTATTTTCCCTTTATCTATAATTTACAATTGTTATATTGAGAACAATGTAAGTTCTAGGTTTGAGGTGGTGAAAAGTAACCATGCTTAATTTCAAAAAAATTTATGTTCACATTTTCATTTTTATTGTGTTTGATTTTATTTTCTTTGGATGATTTAATAATTTTTAAAATTTTATGATTAGTTTTAAAAAATTTCTCACAAAATTTACCATTTATTGAAATCAAATTTAAGTAAAAAGTTAAGTTATTTTTGCATTGTTAGATTAATTTTTGAAAACATATCATGAAGTATATGGTAATTAGTTAGTTTTTGTCATAAGTAGTATTTCATGATAAAATGTGAAAATTATAATGAACCCAAAATCAATGATTAGGAATCAAATAATGGAGATTACCTTTGTGAGATATAATTTGAGCCTAATTTTTTTTAGGAATCAGTGTTTAATATCTTAATTGAATGTCGTATATTTATTTTTCATTTGCTTAGATTAAATTATTTAAGTAGAAATTCATAGTATATTCCCTTTATCTCATTCATGCATGACTTCTACCAAAAAGAGACATATTTGGGTTATCTAAACCAAAATCAAACAGAAAAGCCACAAAATTAACCACTCACCAAAATCCTACAAATATGTATGTACATTATGTACATGGGTCCACTCTCTAGAAAAAAACAATATTTTGAAAAAACTCTTAAAAAATAGAGAGATAAAGAATAAAGAGTATAATCTACGAACTATGACTCACATAGCCTACAAAGTTGTGAGAAAAGTCTAATTATAAAAGAAAGTTATAGGAAATAATTCCCTTATAAGTCATTACATTTATTTTTCTTACACTTCTAAAAGGCATATATCTTGAAATTTTTGCTTAATGATTTTGATTGATGCTTGAAAATAATATATATGATGTTTTTATAATTTATAAATTCGATTTCTTTCATGAGATCGAAGTTATGCACTATTTTTGAGCCTTTCTTCTTTTATAATTCTTCTTTTATAAGTATGCAAACTTATTAGTTCATTTATAAACATAAACTCTATTCGCATATGCCTTAGTATGAGTGCTTGAACCCATAGGATTCAATTGTTTGAGAGTATTGACTTGTAAGGATAAAGTCAAAGCGAATTCGAGTTTTTCACACTAAAATTGGGTAAATTTAAATTGAAATATTTTTTAAATGAATTATAAAAATGATTTTCAAGTAATTATTATTATAACCTATGATTGTTTAAGAAGTTGAAAATAACTTATGCTTAAGATTTTAATTATGATCTTAAAGGAGCTTAAAAAGCGTGAGATATTTTTATATTTTGTTTTATTTTAATTTATTTTTAAGTTAATTTCTGATTTTATTTAGTTTTTATTTTTTTTATTACCTTTTAATTTTTACATTTAGTTAAATGTTTGTAGGTATCATTACTCAAAACCCTCAAGAGACGTAAACTCGTCTACTAGGGTAACCTATGGATTTAAAGGCTTGATGTATACGCTAAATGTAACCATGTTAATCCACGAAAGTGATTTAGGATAGTTTAATTTTTAGTTTTTATTTTAGTTTTTACCGCTTCTCTTGCTAAGGAATTAGCAAGAAACTGGTTGGGAGTTGTGATTAGTGCTTAAAAAGCACTAAACTTATCATGATTTAATGTACTTTAATAGATTAAATAGATTTATATTTGTATGATTTTATCATATTTTTATATAAATTTATCTTTTTCGAATCACAAGTATTTTATTGTTTTTCAAAAATAACTTAAAGACTTGAATAAAAACTATTGGAGGAAAGACATCATAAATATGTTGAGAAAAAGTTAAAAAAATGGAAAAATTGGACAAAATGGGTCAAAACGGTTAAAAATATTGAGTCCCATGTGCCTAGGTAACACATGCTCATGTGCAGCCAGCGCACGCTCAGCACATGCTTGCGTGCCTGAGAAAAGCCAACACATGCCTACATGTAGCTGTCATATGCTCATGCCGAGTCCCGTGTGTGCCAACACACACTCGCACCTTTCTTGCGAACCCCCGTATAACGCAAATCTTGCCTCCTAACACGTATGCCAGCCTATCCAAACACGACCAAGATCAATTTTTGAAATTTGTTTTCCACTTTTTTAGCCTTTTCCTCACCTATAAAAGGACCCTCTCCCCTATTGTAAAAATTATCTCTCAAATCTCTAAAAATCCCTCTTTTCTCTCTCTATCTTTCTCTCTCTAGTTATTAGTTTTTTTAGTTTTAAAGTTCTTCTCTTTTGAGAAGAACTAGTTATGCTTTTATAGATTTCTAGTTTTTGATTCAATAAAGAGAAATGCAAATCCGTTTAGAGGTTTTTTTCATAAACAAAATTAGCGTCGAAGTTCTCTAAGGATTCTTTTGAGGTATAATTTTAAATGAATTCTTTATAGTTATTTTTATGTTTTATTCTCATATGTTATATTTAATTTCTCTATGATTAAATTTAACGTGGCTAGCTATTTATAAATTTCATATAATAATAACGTTGTTATGCTTGTGAAATATTAAATAGGTAAAACATTTCTAAAAAATGTTAGAGAGAAATATTTTTATTGGAGATTTTATATTAAGGATGTTAGAGAGAAATATATTATTTTTCATTACAAACTTAAATCTGAAAATTAAATTTTAAGGTTTAATTATTCGGTCTGATTTATTCTAGTGCTCTTTTATCTGTTGGTACAATCGCCTAGTAGTTAGAGTAAAACTCTATTTCAAATTTTTTTATAAGAATTATTATTTGAAAATGTATTGACAACATATTTTCAGTAATGATTTTAAAACTTGAAAGTTAGTACTCTGATAATTAAATTCTTAAGTTTAATTTGGACACCTTGAATAAAGTCTAATTAACTGACTCCACCTAAAGCTGTGGTTAGATGGTTTGTAATATTCTTAGAAATAAAGCTAAAATTCAATACATAATTGATTCATAGGCATCACCAAAGGATATTTTTTAATTAATATTAAACAAAAGAATTTAGGCCTTGCTTAAGGACACTTTCATACCAAAAAAGAAAAAAATCAATAAAAATCAATTCATATCTTTAATAAACTAAATAATATGAGCAAGCATAATTAACTTAATTATTATTTTCATAAATACTCCACTATTAAGAATGATAAAAAATTTGTTTATTGTTTATTGAATCCATATCTATGTTTATTTTGTATGTTATTAGATTAGGAAACACAAATCTTAGGAAACACAAATCAAAATATCGTGACAAGATATTTAGGATTTAATTTTGTTTGTAAGAGTTTTTATAATAAATTAAAAACCCTATATATTCCTTCCTTATATCAACCTCGGGAGTATACTTGTCATTTTCTATAAAATGATTTGTGCACTTACGAGAGTTTTACAAATATAAAGCCAAAGTATCTACAAGATCGGTATTGCTAACCTGATTTTGGTCTTGTTAATCATCTACTTCTTCTTTTTTCTATGTATTCTAAAAACTAATGAAAAATACTAGGGAATTTTAATCAATAGTGAAGATTCCTAAGGAACTTCTAAGAGATTCAAATCAGCTTTGGGTATCAAGTGTCTTCGTGAATAAATCAACTAATTGCCTTCCAGTAGGCACAAACTCAAAGGATAAAAATTTATTTTGTACAGTTCCCTAATGAAATGATGTCTAATGTCTATATGTTTTGTTCGATAATGCATAATTAGATTTTTTAATAGATAATCAGATGGAGTTTTGTGTGTAGAAGCTTTTAGTAGTAACGTACTATGATTTTGTAGTATATAATGAGATGGAGTTTTATTTCTTGCTGTGCCATGATACAAGATTTTTTCCAATATAGAAGCATCCACCCGAAGTTTTTTTCTTACATACTAGTTTCCTACTCCATCTACATCTTTATATACACTAATTTCACATGTAGTATCATAAGTAAACCAAATATTAAAGTTTTTTTGTTTCAAAGACATATATAATGATCCTTTTAACATGATCAATTTGTGATTCCTTAGGACCTGATTGATAATTTGTACAAACACTAACACTAAAGAAAATATTAGGTCTAATTGCAATGAGGTACATCAAGCTTCCTATCATGCTTTTATATATCATTTGATCAAGGTTCTTACCTGACTCATCCATTGAGATGTTGGCTTTAGTACTTATGGGTGTTCTCAAATGCTTGCTTGTTTCAAGTCCAAATTTCTTAATTAAATTACATGCATATTTGGTTTTCGAAATAAAGATTCCAATTTTTACTTGTTTAATTTGCAAACCAAGAAAGTATGTGAGCACACCTATTATAGACATTTCAAACTCATTAGTCATTATGTTCACAAAATCATCAAAAAGAGAATTATATGTTGACCCAAAGAATATGTCATAAACATATATTAGAGCTATGAATATGAATATATGTTCTTTGTTCCTTTTCATAAAAAGACTCTTATTAACTTTCCCTTGTACAAAACCGTTGTTCAAAAGATAAGTTGTAAGTCTCTCATACCAAGCTCTAGGGGCATGCTTCAAAATGTAAAGGGACTTATTGAGTTGATGACTCTATGAAAATAGAGTCATTAGCGCACTATTTTACTTAATATTTACTTGTTTTATTTAATAAATAGTATTTTTATGGCTAAAAAAATTAAAATATAAACTTTTTAGTGAAAAAGGATGAAAATATAATTTTTGAGTTTTTTTTGGAATTTTTAGGGATTTTTTATGAATTTTTAACCCAGGCCCAATCAAAAGCTACCACGTGGCATGCCACGCAAGCATAGGAGCTGACTGAGCAAGCCACGAAGATGCCATGCAAGCACGGAGATCGAGTCACATTGCGTCACGTGTGAGGAGGACGAAACACACGCCATATGTCAGTACGATGTTCAATCCGAGTTTGAAAATCAGTCAACGCACTATGACATATGTCACCACGCTATTGCTCTATGCGTTCCACCCGTGCGCCATGCTATCTGTGCCCATAAATCACGTCGCTCCATGTGGTATTGACTCGGCGAACGTTGACTATAACTGGTCTCCCCTGCCACACGTCGCTCTCTGATTCACCCAAATAAACTTCTGATGCCACGTGTCATGTTGTGATTGGCTAAAATTGTTAGTTTTTCTTGTTTTGATCGTAGCCCTTGATTTGAAGCTGATCGGACGGTCCAAATCGTACCTGAGCTTTATTTAAGCCCATAATCACTCCATAAACCCTAATTTGTCTCTATTAGCATAATTTTGGTCAGTTTTTAGAGCTAAAAATAGAGAAAAATATAAAAAAAATTCAAGAAACGACACAATTTTGGTGGAGATTTAAGAGGAAATTAATTCTACAATTCAAGAGATTGATTGTATTTCTTTTTCTACTTTTTTCTTTATTAATTTTATGTCTTTATTTATGAAAAATATGAGCTTTATGAACACAATTATGTGTAATTAATTTCTTAATCTAGGGATCTTATGAACCCAATTTTCACCATGTGATGGTCTAATATTTTTTTCTCAATTATAATATTAATTTAATTATATTATTTAATCTAATTTTTATGCTATTAATTGTTTGGCTAACAATTTATCTATAGAGGCAATTAAATAGATTTGAGAAAATTATTTAATTGCTTGTCTTGATTAAATAACATGCATAGTTTCTAGGCAGTGATGTATGATTCTTATGTGTGTGATCCATAATTGATGAATTTAGTGAGTAGTATGTAATTTAATTGGCATAAGAGTGTGATTAAATTAATTACTATATGGTGTGTAGTTTACTTGAGAGAGGAATACATCTTAGGTTAGATTCAATTGATCATGTAATTAATTGATATTATATTGGGGGATTTTAGTGATTCACATGTTTAGAAAATTGGGGGATTAAGTATTCCTAAATATTTTCTCATATATCTTTTTAGTCACAAAATCCGATTTAATTAATTATTGTTATGTACTTTTAGTTATTTTAATTTTACTTTCTTAAGATATAAAAACACCAAAAAAATTAATTTTTATCATTTTTAGTTTTAAAAATTAGTTTCTAAAAAAATAATCTCCATGGGAACGATCTTTTTTTATCATTATATTACTTGTTACTATATGTATACTTGCGTATTTATTACACACACAATTTGTGTGGCGATCAAGTTTTTGGCTCCGTTGCCGGGGATTATTAATATTAGAAATTAATATATTTTTTTATTATTTATATTCTTTAAGGGATTTATTTATTTATTCTTTTCTAGTTAATTTATTTATTTAGTGTATAATTTTTATTTTTTTTTAGTTTTTATTTAGACATCTCCTTTAGTATAATAGAAATATAGTTGAGTGTATTACATGAGTAGAGTTCGTGAAGGAAAAATATTATCTTTAGATCTTGAAATTGAGCGTACTTTGAGATCAATTAGAAAACAACAAGTCACCCAAGAGGAAGAAATGGATAATCCATTAGAAATAAACAATAATGAGCTAAATTTGAATAATCAAATGTTTTTGATAGATGATAGAGATAGAGCTATGAATGAATATGCAATACCTACGTTGGAAGGGCTGAATCTAAGTATTATAAGGCCAAATATTCAAGCTAATGAGCTTGAATTAAAGTTAGTGATGTTTCAAATGCTACAAACAGTTGGACAATTCAGTGGATTACCAACAGAGGATCCTCATCTTCATCTCAGATTGTTTATTGAAGTTGTAGATTCATTTAAGTTCAATGGTGTGACAGAGGAGGAATTTAGGCTTAGGTTATTCTCTTACTCTTTGCGAGACTATGCTCGAGCTTGGCTAAACTCTTTGCCACCTGATTCCATTACAACTCAGAATGGTTTGGTGCAGAAATTCTTGATGAAATACTTCCCACCAACAAAGATTTCCAAGCTTAGGCATGACATCACTTCCTACGAACAACACGAAGGAGAATCTCTATATAAAGCATGGTAAAGATTCAAGGAATTGCTAAGGAAGTGCCCGCATCATGGTATTCCTTCTTGGATTCAAATGGAAGCTTTTTACAATGGTCTCAATGCTCAAACAAGGACTATCGTTGATGTATCGGATAATGGAGCTTTGCTAGCCAAATCTTACAATCAAGCTTATGATTTACTTGAGAAAATGGCTAGCAATAATTATCAATGGCCAATGGACAAAATGACAGCCATAAGAAAAGTAGCCAGAATGCACGAGGTAAATGATATCATAGCACTTACAACTCAAATGTCATCTTTGGTTAATCTTTTGAAGGTACTGATAACTGTATTTTATATAGTTATTTTCATCAATTTTATTAATGATAATTGCCATGTTCTTGACATTTTTGTTTAATTTTAGTTAAATAAATTAATATTTACCTTTTATGTGTTAAGAAATACATTTTTAATAAAATTAAATAATTTGTATCGAAATCGTACTTAATTTCAAATTTATGTTCACAAATATAATTTAAAATAAAAAAGTATTTAATTACAATTTATAAAAGTTGAAAATATAATTTAAATTAAAATCGAGCTTAATTTCAATTACTAAAAGTTTAAAATTTAATTTAAATTACATAAAGGGCTATATGGCAATTAAATAAAGTTTAGAATGTAATTTCAAATATATTTGTGGGTGAAAATTAAATTAATAAAAGTATTTTGTTGTGCAGGTTAGAAGACGCCACGCGCCCTAATCCAAGCGTCCATCGTGGACCGTCCGATCAATAAGGTAACGGCCAGATTTGCGCGTCATTAGCACACCCGCCAAAGAGAGTGGGTGCAGGTCTCTATTTTTCACGCGGCTTGGCGCCCGAGTGGGGCCCACCTGCTGCGCAGGTCGGCGTGTAGGTGGGACCCACCTGTCTGACCCCTCGCAGACCCTGTCCCTTACATTCGCGCGCCATTTTCCATTGCGGTTGATCCACGTGCTCCCGGTTATTCCACCAACCAGAATATGCCACGTGTCACACTTAATATTTCAGCAAATTATATTCCGCCACGTGGTATGTTACAATGCGCGCAAAAGCGTAGGAGCATGGACGCGTTGTAGCCGTTGTCTCCACGTTCGGCATGCTATTTTCCCGTGCGCCGTGCCTGCGTGCAGTCGGTTTGTCAAGCAAATGAAATGCCGCCACCTGTCTCTATTAATTATTCAGCCAATCAGAGATTGACACGTGGCATGCGCATTAAATTTAAAACAAAGCAACACGATGCCCTCTGTTTCTGTCGTGCAGGTGATCGGGGCAGAACCGACATCGCCGATCCTGCCCGTTACTTTGGTTTTATCTATTTATAAAACTCTCGCAAGTGCACGAATCATTTCGTAGAAAATGATAAGTATACTCCCAAGGTCGATCTAAGGAAGGAATGTATGTGGTTTTTAATTTATTATTCAAACTTTTAAAAACGAAATTAAATCCTAAACATCCTGTCACGATATTTTGGGGTTTTGTGTTTTTAATCTACTTACATAAAAATAAACAAAGATTCAATAAACATTTATGCAAATTTTATCTGTTAAAACAGTGGAGTATTTATGGATATAATAATTAAGTTAATTATGCTTGCTCATATTAATTAGGTTATTAAAGATATGAATTGATATTTATTGATTCTCTCTTTTTTATATGAATACCACCTTTGGTGGGGTTAGATATTCTTTATTAACTAAACAAATCAATTAACACCTATGGGTGGGGTTGATAACTAATTTGGTTAATTAAATTAATTCCTTTTTCTAAGAGATTGAAAATGAACCATTTAAATGTCACCTTTGGTGAGGTTAGATAGTTTAAACTTTATTCAAGGTGTCCAAATTAAACCTAAGAATTTAGTTATCCGAGTACTAACTTTCAAGTTTTAAAACCACTACTGAAAACATGTTGTCAATACATTTTCAGATAATAATTCTTATAAAAACTTTTGAAATAGAGCTTCACTCTAACTACCTAAGGCGATTGTACCATCAAATAAAAGAGCACTACTCTAAATCGAACCGGATAACTAAACCTTAAAATCTAATTTTCGTGTTTAAGTTTGTAATGAAAAATAATATATTTCTCTACAACATTCTTAATATAAAATCTTGAATAAAAATAAAATCAATTTATTTTAGAGATTTTTACCTATTTAATATTTTCGCAAGCATAACAACGTCATTATTACATCATATTTACTAAACAAACAAAGATAGTTAAATTTAACCACAGACAAGTTGAATATAACATGTAAGAATAAAGCATAAAAATAACTAAAGAAAATAAAATCCTTACGTAACTTCGACGCTTATTCCCCGTGGAAATGGAAAACGTCCAAGCGGAATTTGCACTCCCATTTATTGAATAAAAAAAACTAATATATTACAAAAACATAACTAGTTCTTCCCAAAGAGGGAAAAAGTCTAAAACTAACAGAAATTAACTAAAAACTAAGAAAAACTAAAAACCTAAAAATCTAAGAAAATAGAGAAAGAAAGAAGAGAGAAGTGTGTTTTGAAGTGAAGGGAAGGGGGGTATTTATAGGTGAGGATGGAGAGAAAAAATGAGTAAACAAATGTTAAAAAAATATTTAAAAATGTAAAAACGCGTATTGGAATTCTTGATATGTCATTAATGACGTCGCATGACGTCTGAGGGCGGCCGAGACGTGAAAAATGGGGCGGCGTTAGGCGCGGGGCTGTCCGCGCGTTGGTCGGCCCGTACGCGTGAACAACGCGCCAGCCGATGAGAAGGCTGGGATGGCGCGGCGCTGTAGTAGCGGCATCGGGGTGGGGCGGCCCAGGCTGTAGCGGTATCAAGCGCGATTTCCGTCTTGACATTTTTGACCTTTTCGACCCATTTTGTCCAATTTTTCCATGTTTGTTGACCTTTTCCCACTTATTTATTAATATATTTGTGATGTATTGCTTCAAGTATTCATCTTTGAGTCTTTAAATTGCGTTTTTAAGCCAAAATACCCGAAAAACAATAAAAATACCGTGATTCAAAAATACAAATTTATATAAATATATGATAAAACATATAAATATATGTATTTTTAATCAATTAATGTACATAAAATCATGGTTATTTTAGTGCTTTTGAGCACTCATCACAACTGACCAGCTTGCTAGTCCCTTAGCAAGAGAAGCGATAAAAACTAAAAATTAAATTATCCTAAATCACTTTCGTGGATTGAAACGGTTGCATTTAGCCTATGCAACAAGCCTTTAAACCCTAGGTTGCCCTTTAGTGGACGAGTTTGAGTCTCGTGAGGGTTTTCAAGAATGATACCCACAAACATTGAACTAAATGTAAAAATAAAAACAATCAAATCAAAAAAACTAAAATTACAACAAAATTAATTTAAGAATAAAAGAAAAACAACATATCACAAAAAATATCTCATACTTTTAATCTCCTTTAAGATCATAATTAAAATCTCAAGCATAAGTTATTTTAATCTCTTTAAACAATCATGATTTTATTATAATAATTAGTCGAAAATCATTTTCATATTTCATATCAAAAATGTATCAATTTAATTTCACCCAATTTTAGTGTCATGAATCCGACTGCTTCGACTCTATTCCTCACAAGTCAATACTCTCAAAACATGAATCCTATGGGTTCAAACACTCATACTAATTTATATGCGAAAGAGTTGATGTATAGAAATGAACTAATATGTTCGCATATGTATAAAGAAGAAAGGCTCAAAGTGTTATTTTTGACGTTGATCTCATGGAAGGAATCAAATGTATAAATTATAAAGATATCATATATAAAAAATTATTTTCATGCATAAATCAAACTCATTAAGAAAAAATTTCCAAGATATATGCCTTTTACAAATGAAGAAAGTGCAATGACTTTTTAGGGAATTACTTCCTATATCTTTCTTTTGTAATTAGCCTTTACTCACAACTTTGTAGGCAATGTGGGTTATAGTATGTAGATTATACTATATATTCTTTCTCTCTATATTTTTTTGAAGATATTTTTCAATATATATCATTTTTAGGGAGTCAACCCATGTACGTTGTACATTTTTTTTTTTTGGGTAATATATGGGTCATAGTATGTAGATTATACTATATATTCTTTATCTCTCTATTTTTGTCTGAAAGATACTTTTCAATATATATCATTTTTTTGTAGAAAGTCAACCCATGTCAACATTGTACATTTTTTTTTTTTTAGGATTTTGGTGAGTGGTTAATTTTGTGGCTTTTTTGTTTGATCTTGGTTTAGGTAACCCCAGATATGTCTCTCTTTTTTTTGTAACAGTCATGCACGAATGAGATAAAAGCATATACTATCAATTTCTACTCAAATCATTTAATCTAAGCAAAAATAATAATAAAAAATATACGACACTCTATTAAGATGAGAAAAAATTAATACATTCAATATTAATGCCTATAGAGATCATCTAAGAATTTAAAGAAATAAAAAATGAGTTTGGAGTAGAAAAAAAATATATTTCACTACGAATAAGGGAAATTAGGCTCAAATTATATCTCACAAGGTAGTCTCCACTAAAACAAATTCATAAATACCGATTTTGGGTTTAATATAATTTCTACATCTTATCAAGAAATACTAGTTATGACAAAAATTAACTAATTATCAAAAATAATTACATAATATTTCATGATATGTTTTCAAAAATTAATCTAACAGTACAAAAGACTTAACTATTTACTTAAATTTGATTTAAAGAAATGATAAATTTTTGTGAGAAATTTTTTTTTTTTTTTTAATTCCAAAAATTACTAAATCACACAAGGAAAATAAAACCAAATACAAAAAATGAAGATGTGAACATAAAAAAGAAAAAAATTAATAATTGTTTTTTTTTTTTGAATTTTTAAATTGTTAAATCTTTTTTTTTTTCTAATTAAGCATGGTAACTTTTCACCACCCCCAACCTAGAACTTACATTGTCCTCAATGTAACAACTGTAAATTAAAGATAAAGAGAAAAGAGAAGAAAGATTACTTATTTCTTGAGAATGTTGCAAGTAGTGATGGAGAAATATAGGTGCATCCATCATATTCATTAAAGTGTATACAAACAGATTGTTGTAAACTTCTAACATCTCAAAAAAATTTTTTAGTTTTAACAATTTTAAAATTATTCACACGTAATTAAACTAAAATAAAAAATAGAAATTAAACAAATTAAACAAATAAAATTAAATTACCTAAAATGATGGGTTGCCTCCCATCCAGCGCTTAGTTTAACGTCTTAGCAAGACGTAACTTGGGGATTGCATTTTAAGTAAACTCAATGTCCCCTCATCATTGAGTCAATCAAACCTACAAGTAAGACAAGATTGTCTACCTATACTTTTTCAGTCATGTCCTATGGATTTTTAAATTTTTCTGTACTTAAAACTAGGAACATGCTTGTGAGTTTTAGATAATCTATGTCTAGGTACAAATCAAATAATTAAAGGCATCAAAACACAATTGTACCTAGATCAAACAAAACAACTAACTCCTTAGATTGTAATTAAAGCTTTAAAATTTTGGAGATAGTTTCAGAAATTTTTTTTTTTTTTTAATTTTTTTAAGTTAAAATAACATAATCAAGATAACCAAGAGTGCTGTGAAAGAATGGTGGGGCAAAGGCTCCTTAAAACCATCCTCCTAGGCAGAACAGCGTTCCCGAGGAAAGACTAGTGGCCAAAAGGCTTTCAAGAATTAGTCAAGAATTTCTAGACGTAACTCCATAGATCTTTACTTTTCATGCTATTAAAATTAAGTTAATTAAGTTAAGTTAAGTTAAAATTTAAGTTAATTAAGTTAATAAAAAGGTAGGTTAATTAAGTTAATGAAAATCTAAGTTAATTAAGTTAGTAAATTAAATTAATTAAGTTAGTAAATTAAGTTACTAAAAACCTAAGTTAATTAACTTAAACCTAAAATTAAAAAAAAAGTAGTTAAAAAAAAATTTGAAAAAAAAAAATTTAAACCAAAATAAAATAAATTGAAAAAGTAAAGAAAAATAATAAAAAAATAAAAGAGAAAAAAGAAAAAATAAAAATTAAGCCAAAAAAAATAAAATAAAATAAATTGAAAAAAATAATTGAAAAAGGTAAAAGAAAAAAAAAAAGAAAAAGAAAAAACAACAAAATAAAATAAAAAATAAAAATAAAAAAAATTGAAAATAAAGTTTTTGATTTTTTTGATTTTTTTTTATTTTATTATTTATTTTTATTTATTTATTTATTTTTTTTATTTTTTTTTATTTTTTTTATTCTTTTTCTTCTTATTTATTTATTAATTTAATTTAAAATTTTTTTACTTTTTTTTTACTTCAAATTTCAAAATGCAAAATTATTTTATTATTCATGCTATATTTTTTTTATTTATTACTAAATTGAAATTTGAATTTTTTTTTTACTTTTCACAAAACAACAAAATTTTTTATTTTTTTTAATTTTTTAATAAAAAAATCACAATTATTTACAACACAAAAAGTTTTTAAAATTTTGATAAATAATTTGAAAACGCTATTCCCTTCCCACAAGAATGGCGCTAAAACTTGATACCATCCACAGCCAATGGCCCGCTAAAACTTGATCTGGGCGAGCAGGCATCGCGTGATCCTCATTACTTTAGTTTTATCTATTTATAAAACTCTCGCAAGTGCACGAATCATTTCGTAGAAAATGATAAGTATACTCCCAAGGTCGATCTAAGGAAGGAATGTATGTGGTTTTTAATTTATTATTCAAACTTTTAAAAACGAAATTAAATCCTAAACATCCCGTCGCGATATTTTGGGGTTTTGTGTTTTTAATCTACTTACATAAAAATAAACATAGATTCAATAAACATTTATGCAAATTTTATCATTTATAATGGTGGAGTATTTATGGATATAATAATTAAGTTAATTATGCTTGCTCATATTAATTAGGTTATTAAAGATATGAATTGATATTTATTGATTCTCTCTTTATATGAATACCACCTTTGGTGGGGTTAGATATTCTTTGTTAACTAAACAAATCAATTAACACCTATGGGTGGGGTTGATAACTAATTTGGTTAATTAAATTAATTCCTTTTCTAAGAGATTGAAAATGAACCATTTAAATGCCACCTTTGGTGGGTTAGAAAGCTTTAAACTTTATTCAAGGTGTCCAAATTAAACCTAAGAATTTAATTATCCGAGTACTAACTTTCAAGTTTTAAAACCACTACCGAAAACATGTTGTCAATACATTTTCAGATAATAATTCTTATAAAAACTTTTGAAATAGAGCTTAATCTAACTCTGCAAGGCGATTGTACTAACAAATAAAAGAGCACTACTCTAAATTAGACCTAGATAACTAAACCTTAAAATCTAATTTTCATATTTAAGTTTGTAATGAAAAATAATATATTTCTCTCTAACATTCTTAATATAAAATCTTGAATAAAAAATAAAATCAATTCATTTTAGAGATTTTTACCTATTTAATATTTCTGAAGCATAACAACGTTATTATTACATCATGTTTATAAACTGACAAAAGTTAAATTTAATCAAAGACAAATTAAATATAACATGTAAGAATAAAGCATAAAAAATAATCAGAAGAAAATAAAATCCTTACAGAACTTCGATGCTATTCCGTTCTTGAAAACCTCCAAGCGAATTTGCACTCCCATTTATTGAATCGAAAAGCTAATAAATTACAAAAACATAACTAGTTCTTCCCAAAAAGGGAAGAACTCTAAAACTAAGAGAAATTAACTAAGAACAACTAGAAACTAAGAAAGAAACTAAGAAAAGCTTAAAACTAAGAAATGAGAGAAAGAAAGAGAAAGAAGAATGGTTTTTGAGGTGTGTTTTGAAGTGAAGGGAAGGGGGTATTTATAGGTGAGGACGAGAGAAAAAATGAGTAAAAAAATGTTAAAAAAATATTTAAAAATGTAAAACGCCAGACGTGGAATTGTCGATGTCATTAATGACGTCGCAAAGATGACGTCATTGTGGCGGCTGCACGTGAAAAATGGGGCGAAAAGGCGTTGGCGCGGAGGAGGGGCTGGCCGGCGCGCTATTGCGCGCTTGAGAGGCGGGTCGGCTAAGGCAGTCGGGCGCGTGAACGCGTTCGCGATGGGCGCGCTACATGGATGGGCGGAGCCGGTCTTGGCCTTGGCGCCGCTGCCATGCACGGGCTTGGGCGCGATTTCCGTCTTTGACATTTTTGACCTTTTTCGACCCATTTTGTCCAATTTTTCCATGTTTGTTGACCTTTTCCCACTTATTTATTAATATATTTGTGATGTATTGCTTCAAGTATTCCTCTTTGAGTCTTTAAATTGCGTTTTTAAGCCAAAATACCTGAAAAACAATAAAAATACCCGTGATTCCGAAAAATACAAATTTATATAAATATATGATAAAACATATAAATATATGTATTTTTAATCAATTAATGTACATAAAATCATGGTTATTTTAGTGCTTTTTGGGCACTCATCAGCAGGCGTAAAAAAAAATACAATATTCCAATTCGTACGCGTGTACGTGGAATTTAAGAAAAATGTCTATTTTTAATTTCGATACAAATATTTTACGCGTGTTTAAAAAAATGTATTATTTTGGATGTATTTTTTAGCTATAAATAGGAGATAGTTTTTAGTTTTAAAAAAGTTTTTTGGAGTAGAGTTTTAGTTGTAGTTTTAGTTTTCGAAAGTTTTTTAGAGTTGTAGTTTTTTTGAGTTTGTAATTTTTAGTATTGTTTGTGTGTTGGCTGCAGAACACGCAGAAGCCATTTTTGGCTTTTGTTGTGTTCTGCGTGTGCCAAATATTTTTATATGAGATGTTTTAATTTTATTTCTGCTTCATCTTATTTTTCTGTAGTTGTTGTAATTTTTATTTTTAATTTATGAAGTAATTTAATTTTTCTAGGGTTGCATTTGATCTAAATTTAAGAAGCTTTGATTTTAATTATTTTTGATAGATTTATAAGACGTTCGATTTGTTCGTTCGATTTGTTCGTTCTATTTTGTGCTTAATGTTTTTTGATTATTTACGAATCTTATCAAAACGATCTGTGGCACATGAATAAACTTGAGAAAGGCATTTGTGTGTGTATTGCTCGTAAATAGAATGACATGTATGATGAAGGATAGAAATATACCCTAATTGTATGTGTGGCCATTTGAAAACTTAGAACGTAATGAATCTCGGTAAATTTAATTTTCATAGAGATATAGTTAATTAATTTAACGAGGTGTGTTTATACGGAGCTCGGAAGAGATGTATGAATAAAAAATAAGTTTTCGGTTGACAAATTAAATGTACTAAAAAATATAAATCAAAAGAAAATAAAATGATTTGAGTGGATTAGTTTAGTGAAAAATTGCAATCCTAGATTTCTTTTATTTTCTTATTACTTTTTTCTTAAACAACGATTATTTTGGATAAAATCAGAGAGATACAATTTTAGTACTCAACAAACTATAGTAACAAATCCTCGTGGGAACGATCTTTACTTACAAATATTATTACTTGTGACCGTGTATATTTGCACGTTTTTATGTTCTCTTTTAGAGACAACAGGTACAAAACTCGCCAACGAGTATAAACCAAGTCCAAAATTTAGGAGTGTCATGTGTGTTTTATGGAGGAGCTCATTTGTTTGATAATTGTCCAAATAATCCTGAATCCATTTTCTATGTGGGTAATGTGAATCGAAACAATAATCCATACTCAAACACATATAACCTAGGATGGAGACAACATCCAAATTTTTCTTGGAGCAATAACAACATTCAAGGTGGTAGTGAATTCAATCATCAATCATTTCCACCACCTGGTTTTCAATAACCACAACAATCACAAGCCCAAGAGAAGAAGCCACCTAATGATTACAATACAAGTGCTTTAATGGGGATGATGAAAGAATTCATCCAATCAGTGAATACAAAAGTGTCAACTCAAGAGGCTTCAATTCAAAATTTGGAGAACCAAATGGGGTAACTTGCTCAAGCTATAAGTCAACGGCCTCAAGGGAACCTTCCAAGTGATACAATTGTAAACCAAAGAAGAGAAGGTAAGGACCAATGCAATGTCATAGCCTTGAGGAGTGGTAAAACTTTAGAACAAGAACATAAGACAGAAAAGGATGAGGAGAAATAAGAAATTAAAAAAGGATAAAGAGGACTATCAAACTAAAAAGGACAAGGAGGAACCAGAAACTAAAAAGGAGGAGGAGAAATTAGTGGATAAAGAGAGTAATGGAAAGGAAATAATTCAGCCAAAAAGAGCAACCTTACAAACCCACTATTCCTTTCCCTCAAAGACTATAAAAGCAAAAGTCGGATACGTAGTTTTCAAAATTTATAGAAGTCTTCAAGAAGCTACATATAAACATACCATTTGCAGAGACACTTGAACAAATTCCATCTTATGCCAAATTCATGAAGGATATACTATCAAAGAAAAGGAGGCTTGGTGATCATGAAACAATAACCTTGACTGAAGGTTGTAGTGCCATTCTTGATAGAAAACCACCACAAAAACTGAAAGATCCAGGTAGTTTTGACATCCCTTGTACTATTGGGAACATTCGTTTTGGTAAGGCACTGTGTGACTTGGGTTCTACTATTAACCTTATGCCATTATCGGTCTTCAAGAGATTGGGGGTTGGTAAAGCAAAACCCACTTCGGTAACATTAAAAATGGCAGATAAATCGATTAAGAGACCTCGAGGTGTGGTAGAAGATTTGTTAGTAAAAGTAGACAAATTCATCTTTCCGGTGGACTTCATTGTGCTAGACATGGAAGAAGACCGTGACATTCCTATCATACTTGGTCGTCCATTCTTACCAATTGGAAGGGAACTCATTGATGTACAAAAAGGTGAACTTACAATGAGAGTGCAAGATGAACAAGTAATATTTAAAGTTTTTAAAGAATCTGAACCCCCTGATATTGATAATGCTAATGAATGTTTAAGAATAAATGTTACTGATTATGGGAATGGCTTAAAAGAATCTGTGGCGTCACCCAAACTTAAGACTTTAACACATGCTGCAGTAACCAAGGATATAAACTCACCATAAAATAACTCAACCTATTATAACTTTGAAAGTATGACATCGAAGGTTGATATTGTAGATTGTGTGAAATTTTTGGAGGATGCATCTCTCATGTATGTATCAAAGGCGATAATGGAAAATTTTGAGATAGGATCTAAAATCAAACCATCAATTGAAGAGCCACTAAGTTTAAACCCTGCACTTCTACCCTCCTATCCTCAATCAAGTATGAAAGTGAAAGAGTCCAATGGGGAGGTGAAAAACCTACTAGAAATACATAAATTGGATGAGTTATGGTGGAGTGCTTATAAGAATGCCAAGAAGTTTAAAAGGAAAAAAAATATGGCATGAGAAGAGAATTGAGCACCGTGCTTGCAAGCCAAAACATAAAGTATTATTAAACAAATCAAGACTCAAGTTATTTCCAGGCAAACTCAAAAGTAAATGGATACAAATGGATGTGCCTTAGGACTTAATAGGATCGTCTAGTCAAGGACGTTAAACGTGACGCTAGTTGGGAGGTCACCCAACGTTATTTTACTTATATTTTCATTGTTTTTGTTTTGTAGGTGAATAAATGAGGAGAGCAATGACACAACAAGAATGAGCATTTCAATGACAGATGTGGTGTGCCATGACTAAGGGAATTTTCTTTTCTTTGACCTTTTCATATTTATATGTGCACATTGGGGGAGGGAACTTCATTCTCTACATTAGTATTTAGTATGCATTTTAAATTTTTAGGGAATTGTTTTTATTTTTAGGTTGTTTTAAATCATGATTTGGGTAGAAATTGATAAATATATGAAAAATAAATGCACGCATGCTTGAAATGAAACATATGAACTCCATGATAAAAATTGGTTGTCATGACTAGGATAAGGAATGTAACATATTTCTTAAGATATTTACATTAATCATGTGATATGCTTGTTAGTTTTGATTGAATTGATTCAACTTTTATGCATATGTTCATGATTGATTTTGGTGTGCTTATTGAGAGAATATTTGTAGTGAGTTATGCAAGTTAATTAGATCTACCAAGTTTTAGAATCCATTTGATCATCTCTTGAGACGAAATCCTAAATAGTATTTAGCAAGAGAAATGATTTAGGCCTTATTTGGATCGATTGAGCCTTTCAAGCTAACCATTGTTAATATCTTTAGTCACCTATTTGAGCCTAACAAAGAACCTTTCATATCTGTAAGCCACATTTAATGCCTAACTAATAAGTATTACCTTTACCCTTGCACCTTTAGCTTGTATGAAAAAAAATGCAATCATGTGTTATGCTTTAGAGTAAGGTGAAATGTAATGCACCCCATAAAAAGAAGAAGCAAAACTCACAACACTAGTATCCCTCTAAAGAAAAAGAAAATAGAATTGAAAATAAGTTTGGGGGTGTTGTGAAGTAACCAAAAAAAAGAGGAAAAAAAGAGAAAAGAGATGTGGAATAAAAAAATGAAAAGAATGTCAAAAGAGGGTGCACTAAAATATCAAGTAAAAGCTCAATTGCAGTTAAAAAGTGCATGATAAAAAAAAAGCTTAGGTGTGGAAAGACCCTAAAATGTCTACATCTATCGACCCCCCACCTAAGCCTTACATTACAATCATGTAAAGTCCTTATTGATCTTGAGCTAAGTGCATATTTATATTAGTGGAGAGGGATGTGAAAAATTGACTTATGAGACTTGTTCTAAGATTGAATTGATTATCATGCTCATATAAGTTGATTTCATGAGTGATTCGATGATATCATGTGCAGCACACATACACGAATTGCTTTTTCAAAAACCTTGCATATCCTTGTATTGATGGAACATTGATTGATGAATATGTGAACCTTTTTATCATAGACTTGTATGACTTTTGAGAAGGAAAGTTTTTGTGAAATATGCATGTACTAATAGAAGTATATTTATGAATATACTACCCAAGTTATTTTGTTTTTAGTTATACTTAGCTTTACTTGAGGACAAGCAAAGATTTAAGTTTGGGGGTGTGATGACTCTATGAAAATAGAGTCATTAGCGCACTTTTTTACTTAATATTTACTTGTTTTATTTAATAAATAGTATTTTTATGGCTAAAAAAAATTAAAATATAAACTTTTTAGTGAAAAGGGGTGAAAATATAATTTTTTAAATTTTTTGAGATTTTTAACACAGGACCAATCAGAAGCTACCACATGGCATACCACGTAAGCATAGGAGCTGACTGAGCAAGCCATGAAGATGCCATGCAAGCACAGAGAGCGAATCATGTTGTGCCGCATATGATAGGATGAAACACGCGCCACGTGTCAGCACAACATTGAATCCGAGTTCAAAAATCAGTCAACACGCTATGACATGTGTCACCATGCTATTGCTCCGCACGTTCCACCTGTGCGCCACACTATCGGTGCCCGTAAATCATGTCGTGCCATGTGGTGCTGACTTGGCGAACGTTGACTCTGATCGGTCTCGCCTGCCACGCGTCGCTCTATGATTCGCCCAATGAACTTCTGATGCCACGTGTCACGCTTTGATTGGCTGAAACTGTCATTTTTGCTTCTTTGGATCGTAGCCCTTGATTTAAATCTGATCGGATGGTCCAAATCGTACCTGAGCTTTATTTAAGCCTTTAATCACTCCATAAACCCTAATTTGCCTCCATTAACATAATTTTGGTCAGTTTTTTGAGCTAAAAAGAGGGAAAAATTCAAGAAATGACACAATTTTGGTGGAGATTTAAGAGGAAATTAATTCTACAATTCAAGAGATTGATTGTATTTCTTTTTCTACTCTTTTCTTTATTAATTTTATGTCTTTATTTATTAAAAATATGAGCTTTATGAACACAATTATGTCTAATTTTTATGCTATTAATTGTTTGGCCAACAATTTATCTATAGAGGCAATTAAATAGATTTGAGAAAATTATTTAATTGTTTGTCTTGATTAAATAACATGCATAGTTTCTAGGCAGAGATGTATGATTCTTATGTGTATGATCCATAATTGATGAACTTAATGAGTAGTATGCAATTTAATTGGCATGAATGTGTGATTAAATTAATTACTATATGGTGTAGTTTACTTGAGAGAGGAATACATGCTAGGTTAGATTCAATTGATCATGTAATTAATTGATATTATATTGGGGGGATTTTAGTGATTTGCATGTTTAGAAAATTGGGGGATTAAGTATTCTTAGATATTTTCTCATATATCGTTTTAGTCACAAAATCTGATTTAATTAATTATTGCTATTTACTTTTAGTTATTTTAATTTTACTTTCTTAAGATATAAAAACACCAAAAAATTGATTTTTATCATTTTTAGTTTTAAAAATTAGTTTCTAAAAAAATAATCTCCCTAGGAACGATCTTTATTTATCATTATATTACTAGTTATGATACGTATACTTGTGTATTTATTGCATACATAATTTGTGTGGTGATCATGAGTTTATAAACATATTATGGAAATTGTTGTTCAATATAGACTTTTTCACTAGTAAATAATTTTAGAAGACAGACTTTATATCATTTGGAAGAGTTTGAACTTCATAAAGAATGCAATGGCAAATAAAATTTCTAATTGATTATAACTTAGCTACATGAACAAATGTTTCATCAAAATCAATTCCTTTAATTTGTTTATATCCTTGTGTAACTAGCCCAACCTTTTTTCTAATCATAACATCATGTTAATTAGATTTATTTTTAAATGCTCATTTAGTTTCTATGATCTATTTATCTTTAAGTTTAGGTATTAAATTCCAAACATCAATCCTAGTGAATTGTGCTAGCTCATCTTGCATGACATTTATTCAGAATTTATATTTTAAAGCTTTATTGATATTTTTTTGGTTCTATTTGAGAAACATAACAGAGATGAATTATCTCACTTACCTATATCCTTTTAGTTGCTATGCCTTCATTAGGATCACCAATGATGTTTTCAATTGGGTGGTGAACTCGTCATCCAAGGTTGACTCTTCATCTACCTTATTATCTACATTTTCAGTGTGAGGAGTTTCTTTGATCTTTTCCTCAATCTGTAAGCTTGTGCTTAAAGTTTCAATTTTATCATCAATCATTGGAGTACTAGTATCTACATCTTCTATAACTAAATTAATGGACTCAATCATAGTATTAGTTTTCAAGTTGAACACTTTAAAGGCATGACTTGTTAATGAGTAATCAAGAAAGTTACCTTCATCACTTCTAGAGTCAAATTTTCCTAGATTCTCATGATCTCTAGGGATGTAACATTTACTTCCAAACATATGTCTATGTTTAGGATTAGATTGTTTACCTTCCATAACTAATAGAGAGTTTTGTTTATACCTGGATATAGGTAGACAAGGTTCATTATGTAGTACGAAGACATATTACCTCAGCCCAAAACTTCTTAAGAATTCCCTTTGCATATAGTAGGACTCTTTCTATCTCTTGCAATACTCGATTCTTCCTTTCTACTATCCCATTTTATTGTAGGGTAATTGGTGTTGAGAACTCAGGAACAATACCATGTTGTTTACATAATTTAGCATATCTTGATTTTTCAAATTCCTTTACATGATCTACCCTTAGTTTCATTATATATTCTATTGTCTGCTTCAATTTTCACTTTAAAACAAAAAGAACTAAAGAAGTCAAACGCATCATATTTTCTTTCAAAAATTCAACCCATGTAAAATGAGAAAAATCATCAACAACAACAATAATGTATTTCTTGCTACCCAAACTCTCTGTTCTTATAGGACCCTAAGGTCAATATGAATTAACTCAAGTGTTCTGCTTGTGTTAACTCCTTTCATTTTCTTATGAAAAGAGCCAAATTATTTTCCAAGTGGACATAGTCCATAAAAAAGTTTTTTCTGTTTTAGAAAGTAGAAGTAGCCCATGCCCAATTTCCTTTTTGTACAAGTTAACAAGATCTTTAAAATTGATATATCCCATCTTTTGATGCCACAATGAAATAGAATTATTATTACCTAAGTTGCAAGTAGTAGTAATACAACCTATATATCAATTATCTTGAGACCTAAGGTCACCTTTTGGACCTATTATAATACAACGATTGTTGGAAAATTGTACACTATAACTTTTTTGTCAAAAATTTGACTGATGATTATTAGGTTTACTCTAAGTCCATCAACATGTAGTATCATCTAACCTATGCATACCATCAATCTGAATTGTACCTTTATTAATAATTATTGATTTTATTTCTATCACTATAAGTAATAATTCATTAATTATATTTTTCAAAAGTTTTGAAAAGAGAATGATTACTAGTCATATGTCTAGAATAACCATTATTAAAATACCAAATAGTAGAACATTTTTCTTTAAATGCAGTATGAGCAAAAAAATTTAAATCATATTTTTTAGTCTGAACTTTTATAGTCTTTGGAATCATGTGCTTATTTATGAAAACATGACTGTTGTTTCTTGAATAGGATGCATGCAAATTGTCAACATAATTATAGATCATCAAGAATCTACATATATGCTAATATGTCCCTTTCTACCATAGTTGTAACATATAGGAATAAACTTAGAAAAAGATGCAAGAGATGTGTGTGAATGATAAGGATTAGAAGGTTTTACAAACATATTTGATTTTGAAGAGGTTGGTGTAGTGTGCTCATTTGCATATCCTAGTCCTCTCTTGTCTCGAAAAGGCTTTCCATAATCAAGAATATTGTTAAACCTTCCAGTTCCAATTGTTAGCCTTTTATAGCTTCCATGGATTGTTTTAGCCCTTGCACTAATTTTTCTTTATCAACTATAGGCTTTTTATTTTCTTATTTCAAATCTGTATTATTTTCTTATTTTAATTTTTTTGAAAAGGTTTCATGTATCTCAATTTTTTCATTTAACTCTTATATTTTTTATTTTAAATCAATATTCCTTTTTATGGTTCTATCACCTATATAGAATAATTCTTGAAAACTTTTAACATTATATTAAAGAAGAAAAGTGGATTTAATTTCGTCGACATCTAAGTTATGACTCTTAATAAATAATCCATAACAAGGTCCTAGGCACACAAGTGTATCTAGTGATCGGCTCTGATACAAAATGAAAGTTTGTTCATTTAGTTATAGATTTAATTACCTAATTAGTGGAAGTATGACAAATTAAAAATTTGTAAGCGGCTAAGCATGCAAATGCATGTAAATAAAGTAATTTAGAAATATAAAGATCATCACATGCGCTTTTTAGGTGCAAACAACCTAGGCTACACCAATGATCTAAGAGGAAAACCACCGGTCCACTAGACCACCTTACAATCCACTATGAAAAATAAGTATCTAGTTATAATACTATGACTCAAAATACCCATCAAGATAATGCCCCTAATTAATCTATTTATAAGCCGCTTCTTTCATCATACACTCCACTAGAAAGACGTTTGGATCCAGACCAATGTTTCAATAAACTTAAGTCACATGAGTTAATTGAAATCATACCACTATCACCTAAAAAGTATTCATATAAACAAAAGTGCAAATTTTTGTCCTAGAGAAAATTCAATAATGAACAACCCTAACTAGTTGATTTAAACAATATTTCATATATTGTAGGCTTGTTAATCCATCAAACACAACCACAAATGTTTGATAAATTAACTTTATGAAAAAGCCTCCTTTAATAGTTTTAGCAAAACAAGAGAGGAAGTAAAAGATGAAGAAAGTAAGAACAATTAAGCTCTTGTGTAGTTGGTTTCAATTATGTGCTTAGGTTTATACTTATAGAGCATTTTGAAACACTTTATGTCAAAGTAAAATTAATATCTTGTCCATAAAATCATTTAATTTTGTTTTAAGAAATAATGATAATATAGTAAATGGCCAATCCAATTCGTATTAAAAATCAGTTTTAAAATCAAAGCCCTAGTCACTCGATCGATTTAATCAAGAGGTCGATCGATTGAGTATATAGTTCAATCGATCGACTGGCCTCTTGATTAATCTAGTGTATCAATTAATTAGTTCTCAAAAACTAGATAGATCTAGTCATTAATCTTAATTGATCTAGTGCTTGATTGGTTGAGTATTAATACCTTGATTGATATAGTAATATAAATAACTAATTGAAAAGGTAATATAGCTCTATCGATCTAGTCACTACTTGATTGATTGAGTAGCCTCTATATTCATATTATTCTTATTTGTCTAAATGCAATCAAACATGAACAGGAACAAAGATATACTTGAGATGAGATCATTGAGGCTCGATAGTTTCTTCGACTTGAAAATAATCTTCTAAGACACAACTAGAAACTAAAATTACAATTATATTTTTTGCTCATGAATATTTCTAACACTCATATATACCTTACATAATGAGCAAAAGATTGAATAGAAAAGGAGCCACACTAGCGACCATGAAAAGGAGGTCATTATAAGGGGTTTATATTGTTAGGGGTCCGATAAGGCAAGTCAATGTTATGGGTGATTCTGATGAGAATGATTGGAAAGGTGTTGGAAATAGTGAAGATGAAGAATATGACATACCCATTTGGTGAAGGTATGCCCATAAAGGAAGAAGGAAAGAAAAAGGGTACTTGGAGGCCACATGATGGATTGATCGAGATTTGGGAAGCATAAAATTGAGAATGGGAGAAGAAGGTGGAGAACATCCTTGAATGCCACAACTATTCGATGGAGAAAAAGGTAAAACTCATTGTTATTGAGTTTTTTGAATATACATTAATTGGGTGGGATTAGTTAATACTTAATAGGAGGAGGAACCATGAAAGACCAATTAATAATTAAGAAGACATGAAGGCTATAATAAGGAAGATATTTGTTTCTAGCTGCTACTCTAGGGAGTTACAACAATGGTTACAAAGGCTTAATAAAGGGATAATATGGAGGAGGATAAAGAAGAAACTATGGCATGAGTTTTGAGTGGATTGAACCAAGAAATTACAGATGTAGTGGAACTTTTTCATTATTTGGAGTTAGAAGATATAATTGACATGTTAATTAAGGTTGGAAGAAAACTCAAGAGAATAAGTAACAAGTCACTACAAAAAAAAACCAAGTTCTTTTACACCATGGCTACCAAAACCTACGTTAGAACAGACCAAAATCAAAGATGTGAAGATAAACAAAGAAAAGGGTAACAATGAAATCCCATCTCATAATCATGATGGTAAATGTTTTCGATGTCTTGGTAGGGTCTATATAGCATCAAAATTCCCAAACTAGATAGCCATGACAATCCAAGAAAATGGGGAGGTGGAGACGGTTAGTGAAAGTGAAAAAGGAGATATGCCACCATTAGATGAGGCTAGTGATATGGATGGTGAAGAGTGTGCTGTTATGGGTGAATCACTTGTGGAAAGGGGAACATTAAATGATCACATTAAAGAAGATGACCTGGATCAATAGAGAACAAGTATTTTTCATACTAGGTGTCATATGCATAACATAGTCTGTAATTTGATTCTTGATGGAGGGAGTTGTACCAATATAACTAGCACTATAATAGTTCAAAAATTAGGGTTACATACAATGAAACACCTTATACCTTATAAGTTACAATGGTTGAATGATAAAGGGAAGGTGAAAGTAGATAGTCCAATGTTAGTATCTTTCACCATAGGAAAATATCAAGATGATATATTGTGTGATATGATACCAAATTTGGGCATTTATTTTGTGTGAGCCATGGAAATATGATAGAAGGGTGACCAATGATGGGTTTAGAAATAGATACAGTTTTGTAAAGAATGGTAGAAATATAACTCTTGTACCTCTTACCCCAAAGGAAGTTTTCAAGGATCAACTAGGGATGAAAAAAATAGAAGAAAAATAAAAAGAAAAAGAGAGTGAACCAAAGAAAAAGAGTGGAAATATAAGGAAAAATAAGGAGGGAAAACGTGAGAGATGTTTATTTTCTAATCTTTCTTTCTTACAAGGCTATCATGATGAGAAGCTTTATAAGAATGAACCCTAAAACCTGCCCCATGAGGAAGGTTTGAATTTGAGGTTGAATTCTTTTGAAGAAGGAGGGAATGATACAACCCAATGGACATTACAAAAGGAAGCACAAAATATGCATAGGATAATTCCATGAAAGAGTGTACAAATACTAGAAAGTGAAGGCATGTTGCGACATGGTACCCATAGCTTGGGATGGAATTCAAGCAGAGCTAGGAGCACTACAACATAAGAAAAGGAGCATTATGGCTATACCCTTTTGATATTTTTTGGTTTTCCTATTTTTGTTGCATGCCATGATACGTTAAATGTGCGCCACAGCCAGTGAAATATTTTTCCAATTTTTTGAATGAATTAGGGTTTATTTTTTTTATATTTTTCCATCAGGGTTTTAGGATATAAATAACTAATTATAGTAGTTTTTGTTTCCAACTTTTGAAATTTTATAAAAACTTTAATCTTGAATCAATTTGAGAGATTTGAGTCTCATTCTTCTTTTAATTAACTATGGTCGCGAAAAACACTGGCGAATATTTGGTAGTAATATCCAATGATTCATGGTTTCACAATTAGATTCATGGTGAGTAATATCCATTGGATTAGATTGTTGCTATTGATTTCTTATTCTATTATTGGGCTTAATTTCAATGTCTGTGTGCGTAGGTTCACATCATATACTTGATTGTTCATCTAAACGCATCCAAATTTCGGTAATAAAGAAACAACAAGACTATGCAAAGAATCATTAAGGTCATTAGTAGAAAAATAAGCCTTCTTGTACAAAAGTACAAGTATAGGCTACAAAAATTTCTTTCTTAACGTCACTTGCCTTAGCAAAAAAAACCCACACCTTTACTTTTTTGTTGTCTTTCTTTTCCAATCTTTTTTTTCTTTCTCTTTTCTTTTTCTTTTTCTTTTTCTTTTCCTTTTTATATTTCTTTTCCTTTCCATTTTTCTTTTTCTGCTACATTTTCTTTTTCTTTGTTCATTTTTATTTGATCTTCAAAAAATTTCTTTGGGGTAAGAGGTATAAGAGTGATATTTTTACTGTATTTTACAAACATGTACTTGTTCCTAAATACACATCTTACCTTCCTATCATATTTCCATGGCCAACCAAACAAGATATTTCCAACTTGTATTGGTACAACATCATAGAGAACTTCTTTTTTAAGCTTTATAATGGAGAAAGACACCAATACTTACCTATTTACTCTTACCTCTTCACTATCAAACAACTACTGCAACTTATAAGCCTTAGGGTGTTTGAACATAGGTAACCCTAACTTCTCAATTAGGGTAGTACTAACTATGTTAGTGCAACTTCCCCATCAATAACAACACTACATACCTTATTGTTCATATGCCACCTTGTATGAAAGATGACTTGGAGCAAGAAAGAGAACATATTTCATACAAAGTGTCATGTGAATAGTAAGTTATATAGTGTCATTGTTGATGGGAAGATTCATGAACGTAGTTAGTACTAATCTAGCAGTAGTGGTTGAATGATAGAGGATAGGTAAGGGTAAATAGGCATGTATTAATTTCTTTCCCCATGGTTATATGAAAGGAAGGTGTCACATGATGGGTTTAGGAATAAGTACACATTTGTCAAAGATAGCAAACAAATTAGTATTGTATGCCTTACCACAAGGAAAATCTATAAAGATCATATGAGAGTGAAAAAGGAAAAAGGAAAAGGAAAAAAAGAAGCAAAAGAAAGAGTGGGAAAAAAAGTAAAAAATAAGAGAGGAGAAAAATAAATCATTGAGTGGGAGAAACAATAAAAGGTGCTATGTGAAGGGGTAAAAAAATGGAATGAGGAGAGAAAAATAGCAAGAGAGTGCTTATTAACTAACTTTTTTTCCTATAGGACTATCATGATGAAATTCAAGAAAATACTGAATGGGACAATTCAAGAGTTGAGTCAAGGCCAAAGGGTGACACAAAAAGAATACAACTCATGCCAAGGGCCTGGTAAAGAAATAAGAGTACTGGATTTAGAAAAAGAAGGAACACCACGATATAGATACAACACGTCATGGCATGAAGCTCTTGGATGGATTTCATGAAAAGAAGGCACACCAACGCATGAAACTCTCATGTTTCCCAAGCCTTAACACACACTACCATATAGAATAAGATGTGCCATGACATACACTCTTAGATTTGTTTTATCTTTATAGTTATTGATACCATGATGTGACATGGTTTAAAGTGGGCCACAACCCACATATATAATATTCATTTTCATTACATTTTTGACTTATTCAGTTCCATTTTTTTCCTTAGGATTTTAGTTGTATATATTAGCTATTATTAACATATATATTTTTGATAATTAATCAAAGTAGAGAGCTTTTTTGCCTCTTTTATTCCTCTTCAAAATGACTTGTTAAGGAATTTGTAATCCTTATGGTGTCATATGACTGTGGGTTATTTGGTACGTAAAATCCATATAGTCAAGGTGTTACTACTAATTTGAATGTTATATTTTCTAGGATTATTTTGATTTTTCATTGGGTCTTTGGCTATTTTTCTTGGAGTGCTCATACACTTCATATCTATGGATTTTAACGTTTGAGTTCATAGGTTTGTATCATTTTATGAATCCTAAACCACTACAACATCCAAGTGAGCCAACTACAAAATTGAAAGACTAAGTCACTCAAGAGCATTGAATAGGAAAATTTAGGAGTTAACTCAAGGCCAAAGTGTGCCAGAAAAGGAGAACAACTCATGCCAAGGGCCAAGCAAAGAAATAGGAGTACTAGTTCTAGTAAGTGAAGGCACACTATGGGTCAGATTCAGTGTACTATGGCATGAAACTCTATAATGGATCTTAGGGAAAAGAGACTCACCATTGTATGAACTAATAGGCATTGTTCCATGACATTCTCAATCTCTATTCATTGATCTCTCTTTTTTAAAGATCTAATTTATATTTTATATGCTTCTTCTCAGACTAGAGGTATGCATAATTTTTCTTCTATCTTTCATGAGTGTATACCTAATCTTGAACACATCAAGGATATCCCTCCTATAAATTTTACATGATTTACTCAATGAAATATAACAATAGTGTATAGGAATTACATCACAAAGCACCTCATCTTTATACTTTCCAATTGAAAAGGCACCAAAACTTGTTTGCTGACCTTAACTTCTCCATTTTCATTCAACCATTCTAACTTGTTAAGCTTAGGATGTTTCATGAGTTGAAAGTTTAGTTTTTAAACCATAGTGGCGCTAGCATAATTAGTGTAAGTTCATCTACCAATAACCATGATACATTCCTTATCATTGACATGACACCTAGTATGAAACATGCTTACAATATGCTAATAAAAAAGCTCCCAGAATTATTTTTTGGCAGATCCCTTTTATTTATTAGATCATATTTTATCAATTTTTTATCATATCTCTTTCTTTACTCACTTTAAACAATCAAAGGTGAAAACTAACCAAAAAGGAAGAAACAATGACATAGATACAAATAGCAACACGAACAGGTTGAACAATGGTAGATTTTTCTAAAAAATATAACAAACTTAAGAACAAGAAATACAAAAAAAAGGTAATGAGAGGAATCTAAATTTAGAACATAAGGCTCTGATATCAAATGATTCAAATTCATAAACCCAAACCATGAAACCCATAAATGCAAAGCGTTTGAAAATTCCAAGAGAAACTATCGAAGACCCAATGATAAATTGAAAAATACTAGAAAAATCTAATGTTTCGATTAGTAGCAGCACCTTGATTCTATGGATATAACACACTAAGAACCAAAAGTGATGGATCCATAAGGGTTGGAAAACCTTGATAAGTTAGTTTGAAGAGGAACAAAATAGGCTAAAAATCTCTCAACTTTGATTAATATCAAATATTATGTAAAATGTGTTAATCAAATGGCTACCTAATAGCTAATATATATAGAACAAAAACCCTAAGGAAAAACAACATAATTGAACAAATCAATAATGTAAGGAAACTAAAATTATATGTATGGGCCATACTAAACTTTAAAGCACACCGTGGTTCATGGGCAAAACCGGGATCACCGATTCTGCCAATACTTTGGTTTTATATTTATAAAACTCTCGTAAGTGCACGAATCATTTCATAGAAAATGATAAGTATACTCCCAAGGTCGATCTAAGGAAGGAATATATGTGGTTTTTAATTTATTATTCAAACTTTTAAAAATGAAATTAAATCCTAAACATCTTGTCACAATATTTTAGGGTTTCGTGTTTTTAATCTAATAACATAAAAATAAACATAGATATTGATTCAATAAATATTTATGCAAATATTATCTTTTATAATAGTGGAGTATTTATGGATATAATAACTAAGTTAATTATGCTTGCTCATATTATTTAGGTTATTAAAGTTATAAATTAATATTTATTGATTCTCTTTTTTTATATGAATACCACCTTTGGTGGGGTTAGATATTCTTTGTTAACTAAACAAATCAATTAACACCTATGGGTTGGGTTGATAACTAATTTGGTTAATTAAATTAATTCTTTTTTTCTAAGAGATTGAAAATGAACCATTTAAATGCCACCTTTGGTGGGCTTAGATAGTTTAAACTTTATTCAAGGTGTCCAAATTAAACCTAAGAATTTAATTATCCGAGTACTAACTTTCAAGTTTTAAAACCACTACTGAAAACATGTTGTCAATACATTTTCAGATAATAATTCTTATAAAAAAATTTGAAATAGAGCTTCACTCTAACTACTGGGCGATTGTACCAACAAATAAAAGAGCACTACTCTAAATTAGACCGGATAACTAAACCTTAAAATCTAATTTTCAGATTTAAGTTTGTAATGAAAAATAATATATTTCTCTATAACATTCTTAACATAAAATCTTGAATAAAAACAAAATCAATTCATTTTAGAGATTTTTACCTATTTAATATTTCGCAAACATAACAACGTTATTATTTTATATCATGTTTACAAACAGCCAGCAATGTTAAATTTAATCACAGACAAATTAAATATAACATATAAGAATAAAACATAAAAAATAACTGTAAAATAAAATAAAATAAAATTCTTATAGTACTTTTGATGTTATTTCTGTTGCTAGAAAACCTCCAAACGGATTTCGCACTCCTATTTATTGAATAAAAAAGCAAATAAATTACAAAAACATAATTAGTTCTTCTCAAAAAGAGAAGAACTCTAAAACTAAGAAAATTAACTAAGAAAAAAACTAAAAACTAAGAAATGGAGAGAAAGAAAGAGAGAAGAAGATGTGTTTTTAGGTGTGATTTGAAGTGAAGAGAATGAGGGTATGTATAGGTGAGGAGGGGAAGAAAAAGTGGGTGGAAAATACGTGATTCTAAAAAGATAGATTCATATAAATATATGATAAAATCATATAAGTATATATCTTTTTAATCAGTTAACGTGCATAAAATCATGGTAATTTTAGTACTTTTGAGCACTCATCAGTGGTACGGTGTCAAAAACTGGAAAAAATAGATGTGACATGTGTGTGTTATGAAGTGCCTTACTTTGTTTTGTGATGTACATTGAGGCATGATAATCTCAAGAATGTCATGTCGTTGAGCCCATTAGTTTGTGTTGTAATGAGCCTTCTT
Organism: Hippophae gyantsensis; assembly: GCA_030763125.1. Lineage (NCBI taxonomy): Eukaryota > Viridiplantae > Streptophyta > Magnoliopsida > Rosales > Elaeagnaceae > Hippophae > Hippophae gyantsensis. The sequence continues at coordinate 16,035,634 of CM061036.1, forward strand.
TTCTAAAATCCATTTGAGAGTTTCATACCATAACACATTATACTTATGTCAAGATTTCATTTTTTGGAACCAACACTCTTATTTCTTTTTGTAGCCTTTGGCATGAGTTGTGCTCTTTTTATGGCATCCTTTGGCCTTCAATCAACTCTTGATTGGCTTATTGAGTGATTTTATTGAATGTCTTAGTCTTGGAGTTTGTAGTTGGCTCACTTGGATGTTACAATGATCCTAGATTTGTATCATGTTTGTTCAATTTATGTTGACACCCTAAATGCTTCAAGGATTTATGATCAGTGTGAATCACAAATTCCTTGTCATAGGAAGAGTATTTTAAGGCTGCCCTATTTATTTTTCACTAAAGTAAGTTATAGTACATGATCGGGGCAGAACCGACATCGCCGATCCTGCCCGATACTTTGGTTTTATCTATTTATAAAACTCTCGCAAGTGCACGAATCATTTCGTAGAAAATGATAAGTATACTCCCAAGGTCGATCTAAGGAAGGAATGTATGTGGTTTTTAATTTATTATTCAAACTTTTAAAAACGAAATTAAATCCTAAACATCCTGTCACGATATTTTGGGGTTTTGTGTTTTTAATCTACTTACATAAAAATAAACATAGATTCAATAAACATTTATGCAAATTTTATCATTTATAATGGTGGAGTATTTATGGATATAATAATTAAGTTAATTATGCTTGCTCATATTATTTAGGTTATTAAAGATATGAATTGATATTTATTGATTCTCTCTTTTTATATGAATACCACCTTTGGTGGGGTTAGATATTCTTTGTTAACTAAACAAATCAATTAACACCTATGGGTGGGGTTGATAACTAATTTGGTTAATTAAATTAATTTCTTTTTCTAAGAGATTGAAAATGAACCATTTAAATGCCACCTTTGGTGGGGTTAGACGATTTAAACTTTATTCAAGGTGTCCAAATTAAACCTAAGAATTTAGTTATCCGAGTACTAACTTTCAAGTTTTAAAACCACTACCAAAAACATGTTGTCAATACATTTTCAGATAATAATTCTTATAAAAACTTTTGAAATAGAGCTTCACTCTAACTACCTAGGCGATTGTACCATCAAATAAAAGAGCACTACTCTAAATCGACGATAACTAAACCTTAAAATCTAATTTTCGATTTAAGTTTGTAATGAAAAATAATATATTTCTCTCTAACATTCTTAATATAAAATCTTGAATAAAAATAAAATCAATTCATTTTAGAGATTTTTACCTATTTAATATTTCGCAAGCATAACAACGTTATTATTATATCATGTTTACAAATACCAACAGTTAAATTTAATCACGTACAAATTAAATATAACATGTAAGAATAAAGCATAAAAAATAATCAGTAAAGAAAATAAAATCCTTACGTAACTTCGATGCTATTCCGTCGAAAACCTCCAAGCGAATTTGCACTCCCATTTATTGAATCAAAAAGCTAATAAATTCCAAAAACATAACTAGTTCTTCCCAAAAAAGGAAGAACTCTAAAACTAAGAGAAATTAACTAAAAACTAAGAAAAACTAAAAAAAACCTAAAAATCTAAGAAAAGAGAAAGAAAGAAAGAGAAGTGTGTTTTGAAGGTGTGTTTTGAAGTGAATGGAAGGGGTATTTATAGGTGAGGATGGAGAGAAAAATGATTAAAAAATGTTAAAAAAATATTAAAAAAATAAAAACGTGTTTTGGACCTGCTGAGGTCATCAATGACGTCAGCATGACGTCATGGGGCGGCTGCACGTGAAAAATGGGTCAAAAACGCGTTGGGCGCGCGGCTGGGCGGCTGCTGAGTTGCGCGCGCGCGTGAACAGTAACCCGCGCGCAGTGCTGCGCGCATGAACAGTAACCCGCGCGCAGTTTTGGGCGGAGCTGGGTGCGCGGCGGCGGTATGCGCGGCGGCGCGTTTTCTGCTTTTTGACATTTTTGACCTTTTCGACCCATTTTGTCCAATTTTTCCATGTTTGTTGACCTTTTTCCACTTATTTATTAATTTATTTGTGATGTATTGCTTCAAGTATTCTTCTTTGAGTCTTTAAATTGCGTTTTTAAGCCAAAATATTAAAACACTAAAAATAACCGACATTCCGAAAAAGACAAATTTATATAAATATATGATAAAACATATAAATATATATATTTTTAATCAATTAATGTGCATAAAATCATGGTTATTTTAGTGCTTTTTGAGCACTCATCAGTACATCCTTCCTACATTAAAATAACTAAAATACCTATTCCCGAAGTATTACATTCAATTTCAAAGGTTTTTCGAATGTTACATAAAATAGGAAAATGTGTATTGGTCAATTTATCCGTTAGCAAGTTAAATGAATTTTCTTGTTCATCACCCTACTTAAACCCTAAATTCTTTTTGTTCACTTCCATTAAAGGTGCAGCTATGCTACTAAAATCCTTCATTAAGTGATCAAATCAATGTAATCCACAAGACTCAATAACTACAAAGATATATGAGAGAATTATATAGGAATCTTTAATCCCTTAATTTTCTAACATGTGAATTACTAAAATTGCCCCTAATAAAATCATCAATCAATTATATGATCAATTTAATCTAACCTAGCATGCATTCCTCTCTTAAGTACACTATATACCATATAGTAATTAATCTAATTACACTCTCATGTCAACTAGGTTGCATACTACTCATTAAGTTCATCAATTTTAGATTACACATATAAGAATTATACATCTCTGCCTAGAAACTATGCATGTTATTTAATCAAGACAAATAGTTAAATAAATCTCTCAAATCTATTTAATTGTCTCTATAGATTAAATTCTGGCCAAATAACTAATAGCATAAAAATCAGATTAAATAATATAATTGTGTTGCAATTACAATTGGGGTAAAATATTATATCATTACATGTAGAAAATTTGGTTCATAAGACTCCTAAATTAATAAATTAGCTAGACATAATTATGTTCTTAAACCTCAGATTTTTCATAAAGAAAGACAATAAAATTGTTAAAGAAAGGAGAAGAATAAGAGATATACTCAATCTCTTCATTTGTAGCACTAATCTTTTCTTGAATCCTTTACAAAGTGGTATCTTTTTTAATCTCTTCTTGAACTATTTCTTTTCTTTTTTCTTCTTGGCAACTGCTAGGGTTTTCATTCTTAATTGTGTATTTTTATTACCATTATATGATGCTTTAAATTGGCTAAAATTGATCTTTATTAGATTAGGATTCATATTACTTTGATACAAATGCTGATATTGAAAGTTGGGATTTAATTTAGTATTGATGTGTTTTAATCTTCACCACTTAATCAGTTGAGCCTGTTCTTTATCGATCGAGTAATGACCTCTCAATTGATCCACTTCATTTTCAATTGATCTATTTATAAAAATTAAATTGATCCAGTTCCTCGTCAATCGATCGACCCTATAATTTTGTATTTTTCCTCAATTTTGCCTGTTTTTGATCTGTTTGATATCTTTACACCCACATTGTCATATTACACATAAATGAAGCTGTTTTATGATATTTTAACACATAAAAAGGAAACTAAGAGGTTTATAAGTGGATAAATGACTCTACTTTTATAGAGTTATCACACTCTTAAACTTAACTCTTTGCTTACTCTTAAGCATAACCAAGTCTATTTTGCTAACAAAGATACAAATAGTATATTCATAAATACATATCTATTAATACATGTATGTTTAGTAAAAACTCTCTCCCTCAAAATGTTTTACAATTATATGACAATGAAGTTCACATATCTATCAATCAACATTCCATTAATGCAAGGATATGCAATGTTTTTGACGAGTTGATTCATGTTTATGCGTTGCATAAAAATATGAATGAATTCAATCAAAACTGCCAAGCATATCACATGATTAATGTAAGTATCTTATTCTAGTCACGATGACAATAAATTCTATCATTGGGTTCATATGTTTTATATCAAATATTCAGGCATATGGTTTCCATGTATTCATCAATTTCTACCCAAATTATGATAAAAAACATACTTAAAAAAATCCTAAAAAAATATGAAAATGCATACTAAACACTAAAGTAGAGATCAAAGTTTCCTTCCCCATACTTAAATTTCACATTGTATCCAATGTGCACATATGACTAGGAAAAAGAGTGAAGGGAAAGAAAACTCCCTTAGCCTTGGCACACCACATTTGTCATTAAAATTGCTCAATCTTTGTTGTGCCGTTTCCCTCCACCTTGATTCCCTTTCAAAATAGAAAACCTAAAAGTAAAATAACATTAGGTTATCTCCTAATGAGCACCACGTTTAACATCCTTGGATAGACATTCATATCCACCTAGGTCGTTTCTCTCCCGGTTCAATAACACGGTGCACAATTTTCTTATCATGCCATCATTTTGTTTTCTTTTTGTATAGCTTGGAATTCTCTTAATCACACCATCATACCTCATCTAATTTCTTTATTTATAACTTGATGGGGATGATGGAAAAAGGTTGAGTTATAACTTTGGTGGCTCCTCAATGAATGATTTGAATTTATAACCTATCTCATGACACTCCACAATTGCATTAGATAAACACATAGGAAGCATATCCTTCAAATAGTTTGCATAATCAATAATATCAACTTATTAAACAAATTCTAAAGTTTCATTATTAAAATAAAGTGAGTTGTTTTCTAATGAGTTTATTTCATTATTCATAGCATTATGTGTCAAAGTCTCAAGTGTGGATGGTTCAACAGATTTTGTTAAATTATCATCAAAAATATGTGTGCCTAAGTGATTATCATGGTGTTCATCAGCATGTATGTTTATAGAAATAACAACCATATGTTCTAAACCATTACTAAGGCACATTTTATGAAGTACATCATTGGCTTATTCATCAGTAACATCTATGTTAAAGCAATCACTAGTACTATCATTATTAGGAAATTTAATTACTTTAAAACATTAAACATTGTTTGGTCATCCTACACTCTCATTGTAAGCAAACCTTTTTTTACATCAATGAGTGCTCTTCCATTTACTAAGAATAGAAGACTAAGTATGATAGGAATATCGCTATCCTCTTCCATGTATAGTACAATAAAATTTTCCTAACAGATGAACTTGTCCACTTTTACTAACACATCTTGAACTACACTCTAGGGTTGCTTGATTGATGTATCTTACATTTTCCATGTTACTGAAGTGGATTTCACTTCACCAACCCTTAATTTCTTGAAAAATAAAGGTGTCATAATGTTATTACTTGCATCAAAGTCACATAATGCCTTGCCAAAATGTATATTCCTAATTATGCAAGGGATGTTAAAGCTATCCAGATCTTTAAGACTTTCTGATATTTTTCTCTCAAGGATGACACTACAACCTTTGGTTAATTTCATTGTCTCATTATCTTGAAGCCTCATTTTCTTATATAGTATGTCCTTCATGAATTTGTCTCATTATCTATGAAGGAATGGAATAATGGGTTTGCAAAGGTTTCTCTTCTTGGTTCAATCACTTCTTTTTCAGTACTCTCTTTGCCCACTTTTTTCCTCCTCCTTTTAAGTTTCCTCCTTCTCAAGGCTATTGATTTACAATGATCCTTACCTTTTCATTTTAGATTAACATTTGTATTGCTTAGAAGGTTACCTTGAGGCCTTTCACTTATGGTTTAGTCCAATTGCCCCATTTGAATCTCAAATTTTTTGATAGAATCCCCATGAGTGGAATCTATGTGATCCTATTTTGTATTTACCAAGTGAATGAATTCTTTCATCATTCCCATTAAAATACTAAGGTTCTCCTCACTAGGTGGCTTCTTCTCCTGTGATTTTGGTTATTGTAGTTGTTGAAAACATGGTAGTTGGAAGGTTTGATGGTTGAATTGATTACCACCTTGAATATTGTTATTGTTCATGAGAATTTTGGGTGGTTTCTTCAACTAGGGTTGTATGTGTTTGAGTATGGGTTTCCTTGGTGGTTTTGATAATTGACATAGTTTAACACGTCGGGAATGTCTCCACATGCCTCAGTAGAAAGTGGTCCATTGCAATATTCACACATCACAAGTGGGCTTTTTACTTTATATTCTTAATAGCTCTTTGTAGCATTCTTAAGCTTTATAAAGTTATTCCTCTTTAAATTTATGAAAAAAAAAGTGGTTATTTTTTAGCTTAGCTATCCTTGAAGGTGGGAAGTATTTTTCCAATAATGTTTGAGCTAATTGATCCCATGTAGTGATTAACCTGGAAAGTAGCGACTATTACCATTCCTTAGCTTTGTCCCTCGGTGAGAAAGGAAATAAGCGAAGATAAATTGCATCTTCTGATACAAAATTCATCTTAAAGGTGTCACATATTTTGAACAATGAAGCCAAGTTAAGATTTGGGTCATTGTTGGCTAACCCTCCTAACTAATTTTCTTATACCAGTTGAATGACTCCTCGCTTAAGTTTGAAGTTGTTAAAATTCATACCTGGCCTATTGATATATGATTGAACTCCATCTACTTATGGGAATACAAAATACCTTAAAGATTTAGGGACCACAGTAGCTGATTGATCCCCTTGTTTTTCTATAACCCCTAATTGATCATGTGCTAACCGTTAACTTCTTAAGTGAAGTAAAGTTCTCTTTATTTTCTTATTAAAAGAAACAAGATTTTCACCTATCAACCTAGGCATACAACAAAAACACTAAAACAAAAGTTAAAAGGTCCAAACTAGTATAATAATAATCGTTATTGATATCCGTTATAAGTAAATAACTCCCCACTAACGATGCCAAAAACATGGTCTACATGATGAAGTCCATAAGTATACATATCGTACAAGTAATATAATGTACCTCACTATGGACATCGATCCCACAGAGAGTTATGTAACTTATAACCAAGTACCAATAGAATTATAATGAATACTATTTGGACAATAGAAAATTATAAAAATAAAAAAATAAATGACAACTAATTTTAAATCATAAGACTGAACAACTATAAAGATTAGGAATCTTTGATCTCCTAATTTCCTAACATATGAATCACTAAAATTCCTCCCAATATAATCATCAATCAATTATTTGATCAATTGAATCTAATCTATGCACCATATAGTAATTTACGATTAATTACACTCTCATGTCAATTAGATTGCATACTACTTATTAAGTTCATCAATTTTAGAACACACACGTAAAAATCATTCATCTACGCCTAGAAACTATGTATTTTATTCAATCAAGACAAACAATCAAATAATTATGTTAAATCTATTTAATTTCCTCTATAGATTAATTTTTGGCCAAACAATTAATAGCATGAAAATTATATTAAATAATATAATTGAATTGCAATAATAATTAGGGTTAAATAGTAGATAATCACACGTAGAAAATTGGGTTCATAAGACCCCTAGATTAATAAATTAGTTAGACAAAGTTATGTCTCCTTTAATTTCCTCTTGAACTTTTTCTCATTTTCTCTCTTGCCAGCTACTAGCTTTTTTATTCTTAATTGTCTATTTTTATGACCCCTCTATGGTACTTTAAATAGGCTAAAATCAATTCTCACTAGAATAGGATTCATATTATTTTGATCCAAGGGTTGAGATTGAAAGTTGTGATTTAATTTAGTGTTAATGCGTTGATCGACACACAAATTGTGTGTACAATGAATACGCAAGTATACCTATCGTAAAAAGTAATATAATGATAAGTAAAGATCGTTCCCATGAAGATTATTTTATTAGAAACTAATTTTTAAAACTAAAAGTAATAAAAATTAATTTTTTTTGTGTTTTTATATTTTAAGGAAGCAAAATTAAAATAACTAAAAGTAAATAGAAATAATTAATTAAATCAGATTTTGTGACTAAAACGATATATGAGAAAATATCTAAGAATACTTAATCCCCCAATTTTCTAAACATGCGAATCACTAAAATCCCCCCAATATAATATCAATTAATTACATGATTAATTGAATCTAACCTAGCATGTATTCCACTCTCAAGTAAACTACACACCATATAGTAATTAATTTAATCACACTCTCATGCCAATTAAATTAGATACTACTCATTAAGTTCATCAATTATGGATCACATACATAAGAATCATACATCTCTGACTAGAAACTATGCATGGACAAACAATTCTCTCAAATCTATTTAATTGTCTCTATAGATAAATTGTTGGCCAAACAATTAATAGCATTAAAATCAGATTAAATAATATAATTAAATTAATATTATAATTGGGAAAATATTAGATCATCACAAGGTGAAAATTGGGTTCATAAGATCCCTAGATTAATACATTAATTATACATAATTGTGTTCATAAAGCTCATATTTTTTCATAAAGAAAGACATAAAATTGATAAAGAAAATAGTAGAAAAAAATACAATCAATATCTTGAATTGTAGAATTAATTTCCTCTTGAATCTCTACCAAAATTGTGTCTTCTCTTGAACTGTTCTGTATTTTTCTCTCTTTTTAGCCATAAAAACTAACCAATATTATGCTAATGGAGGCAAATTAGGGTTTATGGAGTGATTATGGGCTTAAATAAAGCTCAGGTACGATCTGGACCATTCGATCAACTTCAGATCAAGGACTACGATCAAAACTGATAGTTTCAACGAATCACAGTGAGACATATGGCATCATAAATTCATTGGGCAAATCAGGGAGAAACACGTGGCAGGGGAGACCGATCAGAGTCAACGATTGCCGAGTCAACAACACGTGGCGCAATGTGATTAGTGGGAACATATGGTGTAGTGCACAGGTGGAACGCGTGGAGCAATGGCGTGGTGACACGTGGCATGACAAGTTGATCGCTTTCCAAACTCGAATTGAACGCTGTGTTGACACGTGGTGCGTGTTTCGTCCTCCTTCCACATAGTGCGATGTGATTTGCCCTCTTTGCTTACGTGGCATCCAAGTGGATTGCCCAGTCAGCTCCTCTGCTTGCATGGCATGCCACATGGTTTCTTTTGATTGGTCCCATGTTAAAAATTGATAAAAAGTTCATAAAAATTCTAGAAAAATCCCAAAAAATTCCAAATATTATATTTTCACCCCTTTTCACTAAAAAGTTTATATTTTAATTTTTTAGCCATAAAAATACTATTTATTAAATAAAACAAGTAAATATTAAGTAAAAAAGTATGCTAACACTATTGTTGGAAATAACATGTAAGAATAAAACATAAAAATAACTACAAAGAAAATAGAATCCTTACAATACTTTGATGCTCACTCTGTTACTGGAAAACCTCCAAACGAAATTTGCACTCCCATTTATTGAATCAAAAAGCAAATAAATTACAAAAACATAATTAGTTCTTCTCAAAAAGAGAAGAACTCTAAAACTAAGAAAGAACTAAGGAAAAACTAAAAACTTAGAAAAACTAAAAAAAACTTTGAAATGAGAGAAAGAAAGAGAGAAGAAGATGTGTTTTTAGGTGTGTTATGAAGTGAAGAGAATGGGGGTATTTATAGGTGAGGAAAGGAATAAAAAGGGGTGAAAAAATGATAAAAAATGAAGGAAACGCGTAGTAGGTGAAGATGATGTCAGATGACGTCAGGGGGTAGTGCCGTGCACGGATTGGGGTGCAGATGGGCAGCGGCACGCACAGACTGGAGCAGGGGCATGCATAGGTGTGCGGGGAAAGTAGTAGGAACGCGCGAGGGACTAGGCATGGGCGCACGCATTAGCCGGCGCGGCTGGGCGGCTGTGTGCGCGATTTCCTCCTTTTTGACATTTTTGACCCTTTTGACCCATTTTGTCCAATTTTTCCATATTTGTTGACTTTTCCTCATTTATTTTTGAATATATTTGTGATGTATTGCCCCCAGTATTCCTCTTTGAGTCTTTAAGTTACGTTTTTAAGCAAAAATATCTAAAAAACAATAAAAATACTCGTGATTCCGAAAAGACAAATTTATATAAATATATGATAAAATCATATAAATATATATATTTTTAATCAACTACTATACATAAAATCATGGTAATTTTAGTGCTTTTTGAGCACTAATCACAACCCCTAACCAGCTTCTTGCTAGTCCCGTGTACAAAACACGATGTCTATTATTCTACTTAGACAATTTTTTTCTCTGTGTAAGGTTGGCTATTATAGATTAGTAATTTACACACATAAAGAGGTTGGTTTTCGTAGTGTGCGAGTGATCCAACCTCGTCACTTGCATTTTTTGTTTCATTTATGATGCATATATTTATGGTTAGTACTTAGAAAATTTTTGGAATGAAAAAATATGACTTTGTAGCACCTCTCTAACAAGCACGCCATTACCCTCACCACCACGTTTGGTGATTTTGCTGATGAGGTGGAAAATCCTAATGCTATAAATACCACCGCATTTCTATTTCTCTTACCCATTGTTTAAGAGCAAAAGCTCTTCAAAAATTCATATTGAGATTTATATCTATTTTTGAAATTATTTTGAAAAGCTTACATTTGAGTGTGGGTCATTTTGTGGTTATTTATCAAATCCTTACTCTGTGAGTATGTGGTTTGAATTTTCCTCATTTCTTTTTGAATATATTTGTAATGTATTGCCCCCAGTAATTCTCTTTGAGTCTTTAAGTTACGTTTTTATGCGAAAATACCTAAAAAACAATAAAAATACCCGTGCTTCCGAAAAGACAAATTTATATAAAATATATATATTTTTAATCAATTAATGTGCATGAAATCATGGTAATTTTAGTGCTTTTTGAGCACTCATCACAACCCCCAACCAGCTTCTTGCTAGTCCCTTAGCAAGAGAAGCGATAAAAACTAAAAATTAAACTATCCTAAATCACTTCCGTGGATTGACACGGTTGCATTTATCCTATGCAATAGGCCTTTAAACCCCTAGGTTGCCTTAGTGGACGAGTTTGAGTCTCATGAGGGTTTTCAGTAATGATACCCACAAACATTGAACTAAATGTAAAAATTAAAAGAAATAATAAAAACAATCAACTTAAAAGCTAAAATTACAACAAAATCAAAAATTAACTTTTAAGAATAAAAGAAAACAACATATCACAAAAATGTCTCATACTTTTTAATCTCCTTTAAGATCATAATTAAAATCTCAAGCATAAGTTATTTTAATCTTCTTAAACAATCATGATTTATTATAATAATTAGTCGAAAATCATTTTCATATTTCATATAAAAAATGTATCAATTTAATTTCACCCAATTTCAGTGTTATGAATTCAAATTCGCTTTGACTCTATTCCTCATAAGTCAATACTCTCAAAACACTGAATCCTATGGGTTCCAACACTCATACTAATTTATATGCAAAAGAGTTGATGTATAGAAATGAACTAATATGTTCGCATATGTATAAAGAATAAAGGCTCAAAGTGTTATTTTGACGTTGATCTCATGGAAGGAATCAAATGTATAAATTATAAAGATATCATATATAAAAATTATTTTCATGCATAAATCAAACTCATTAAGAAAACATTTCAAGATATATGCATTTTACAAATGAAGAAAGTGCAATGACTTTTTAGGGAATTACTTCCTATATCTTTCTTTTGTAATTAGCCTTTACTCATAACTTTGTAGGCAATGTGGGTCATAGTATGTAGATTATACTATATATTCTTTATCTCGTTATATTTTTCTGAAGATATTTTTCAATATATATCATTTTTTTAGAGAGTCAACCATTGTACAGATTGTACAATTTTTTTGGATTTTGGGTAATGCAGATCATAGTATGTAGATTATACTATATATTCTTTATCTCTCTCTATTTTTCTAAAGATACTTTTCAATATATATCATTTTTTAGAGAGTTAACCCATGTACAGATTGTACATTTTTTTTAGGATTTTGGTGAGTGGTTAATTTTGTGGCTTTTATGTTTGATTTGGTTTAGGTAACCCCAGATATATCTTTTTTTTTGTAGCAGTAATGCATGAATGAGATAAAAGCATATACTATCAATTTCTACTCAAATCATTTAATCTAAGCAAAAATAATAATAAAAAATATACTACACTCTATTAAGATGAGAAAAAATTCATACATTCAATACTATTGCCTATAGAGATCATCTAAAAATTTGAAGAAATAAGAAATGTGTTTGGAGTAGAAAAAATATATATTTCACTCTAAATTATATCTCACAAAGGTACTCTCCACTAAAACAAATTCATAAACACCGATTTTGGGTTTAATATAATTTCTACATCTTATCAAGAAATACTAGTTATGACAAAAACTAACTAATTATCAAAAACAATTACAAAATATTTCATGATATGTTTTCAAAAATTAATCTAACAGTACAAAAGACTTAACTATTTACTTAAATTTGATTTAAAGAAATGATAAATTTTTGTGAGATTTTTTTTTAAATTCCAAAAATTACTAAATCACACAAAGAAAATAAAACCAAATACAATAAAAATGAAAATGTGAACATAAAAAAGAAAAAAATTATTATTTTTTATTTTCTTTAAAATTGTTAATTTTTTTTTAAACTTAAGCATTGTAACTTTTCACCACCACCAACCTAGAACTTACATTGTCCTCAATGTAATAACTGTAAATTCAAGATAAAGAGAAAAGAGAGAAAATATTACCTATTTCTTGATAATGTTGCAAGTAGTGATGGAGAAATACAGGTGCATCCATCATGTTCATTAAAGTGCACACAGACAGATTGTTGTAAACTTCTAATATCTTAACAAATATTTTTAGTTGTAAAAATTTTAAAATTATTCACATGTAATTAAACTAAAATAAATAATAGAAATTAAATAAATAAAATTACCTAAAATGATGGGTTTCCTCCCATCCAGCGCTTAGTTTAACGTCTTAGCAAGGCGTAACTTGGGGATTTCATTTTAAGTAAACTCAATGTCCCCTCATCATTGAGTCAATCAAACCTAGAAGTAAGACAAGATTTTTACCTACACTTTTTCAGTCACGTCCTATGGATTTTCAAATTTTTCTGTACTTAAAACTAGGGACATGCTTGTGAGTTTTAGATCATCCACGTCTAGGTACAAATCAAATAATTAAAGGCATCAAAACACAATTGTACCTAGATCAAACAAAACAACTAACTCCTTAGATTGTAATTAAAACTTTAAAATTTTGGAGATAGTTTCAAAATTTATTTGTTTTTTTTAAGTATAATATCTAATTAAAATAACATAATCAAGATTAACCAAGATTGCTCCCAGGAAAGAATGGTGGGACAAAGGCTCCTTAAAAACCATCCTCCTAGACAGAGCAACGTTCCCAAGAAAGATTAGTGACACAAAGGCTTCTAGGAACTAGTCTTCTAGACAGAACTCCCTTAGATCTATACTTTTCATGTTATTAAAATTAAGTTAAGTTAAGTTAAAATTTAAGTTAATTAAGTTAATAAAAAGGTAGGTTAATTAAGTTAGTAAATTAAATTAATATAAGTTAGTAAATTAAGTTACTAAAAACCTAAGTTAATTAACTTAAACGAAAATTTAGTAAAAACTTAACTTAATTAAGCTAAACGAAAATTAAGATAAATAAAAAAATTAAAAATTAAGCCAAAAAAAATAAAAAAAATTGAAAAGGTAAAAAGAAAAATTAAAAAAGGAAAAAAAATTAAATTAAAAATTCAAACAAAAAAAATAATTGAAAAAGATAAAAGAAAAAAAATAATAAAAAATAATTGAAAATCAAGTTTTTGATTTTTTTTTTTGAAAGAAAAAAATTTATTTTTTAATTAAAATAATTTTTTTTTATTTTTTTTAAAAGAAAATAATTAAATAAAATAAATTTTTTATTTTATTATTATTATTATTTAAAATTTACTTTAGTTTTTTTTTGGTTTTTTTTGTTTTTTTTAAATAAAAAAATCACAATTATTTACAACAAAAAAAGTTTTTAAAATTTTGATAAATAATTTAAAACTACTATTCCTTCCCCAGCAACGGCGCCAAAAACTTGACGGGTAGAACCGACATCGCCGATCCTATCGTTAATTTGGTTTTATGTATTTATAAAACTCTCGCAAGTGCACGAATCATTTCGTAGAAAATGATAAGTATACTCCCAATATCGATCTAAGGAAGGAATGTATGTGATTTTTAATTTATTATCCAAACTTTTAAAAACAAAATTAAATCCTAAACATCCTGTCACGATATTTTGGGGTTTTTTGTTTTTAATCTAATAACATAAAAATAAACATAGATACATATTCAATAAACATTTATGCAAATTTTATCTTTTATAATAGTGGAGTATTTATGGATATAATAACTAAGTTAATTATGCTTGCTCATATTATTTAGGTTATTAAAGATATAAATTGATATTTATTGATTCTCTCTTTTTTATATGAATACCACCTTCGGTGGGGTTAGATATTCTTTGTTAACTAAACAAATCAATTAACACCTTTGGGTGGGGTTGATAACTAATTTGGTTAATTAAATTAATTCCTTTTTCTAAGAGATTGAAAATGAACCATTTAAATGTCACCTTTGGTGGGGTTAGACAGTTTAAACTTTATTCAAGGTGTCCAAATTAAACCTAAGAATTTAATTATCCGAGTACTAACTTTCAAGTTTTAAAACTACTATTGAAAACATGTTGTCAATACATTTTCAGATAATAATTCTTATAAAAAAATTTGAAATAGACCTTCACTCTAACTACCGGGCGATTGTACCAACAAATAAAAGAGCACTACTCTAAATCAGACCGGATAACTAAACCTTAAAATCTAATTTTCATATTTAAGTTTGTAATAAAAAATAATATATTTCTCTCTTACATTCTTAATATAAAATCTTGAATAAAAACAAAATCAATTCATTTTAGAGATTTTTACCTATTTAATATTTCGCAAGCATAACAACGTTATTATTATATCATGTTTACAAACAGCCAACAAAGTTAAATTTAATCACAGACAAATTAAATATAACATGTAAGAATAAAGCATAAAAAATAACTGTAAAGAAAATAAAATCCTTACAATACTTCGATGTTATTCCCGTTGCTGGAAAACCTCCAAACGGAATTTGTACTCCCATTTATTGAATCAAAAAGCTAATAAATTACAAAAACATAACTAGTTCTTCTCAAAAAGAGAAGAACTTAAAAACTAAGAAGAACTAACTAAGAAAAGCTAAAAACTAAGAAAAACTAAAAAAACTAAGAAATGACAGAAAGAAAGAGAAGAGAAGATGTGTTTTGAGGTGTGTTTAGAAGTGAAGAGAAGGGGGTATTTATAGGTGAGGATGGAGAGAAAAAGTGGGTGAAAAAATGTTAAAAATTGGTGGAAACGTGGAGTGGTGATTGCTGACGTCATTGATGACATGGGGGCGGTTGCGCGCAAAAATGGGGAGAGATGGCAGCGTCGCACGCGGAGTGGAGCTGGGGCATGCACAAGTGCACGCGGAAACAGTAGCTGTGCGCACAGGCGCGTGCGGAAAACAGCAAGGGGGCGCACGGATAGGAACAATGCGCGCGCGGAACTGGGCACGGGCGTGCGCGGAACTGGGCATGGGCGGCGGCTGCTAGGCGCGGCTGGGCGGCTGCGTGCGCGATTTCCTCCTTTTTGACCCATTTTGTCCAATTTTTCCATATTTGTTGACCTTTCCTCATTTATTTATTAATATATTTGTGATGTATTGCCTCCAGTATTCTTTTTTGAGTCTTTAAGTTACGTTTTTAAGCGAAAATACCTAAAAAACAATAAAAATACCCGTGATTCCAAAAAAGACAAATTTATATAAATATATGATAAAATCATATAAATATATATATTTTTAATCAATTAATGTGCATAAAATCATCATAATTTTAGTGCTTTTTGAGCACTCATCAACAACCTATAATGAAAATTTCACTCGAAATACAAGAAAAATTCAATTTTTAAGTATATGTGTAAAAAAGCTACTAAAACAACTCTGGTACCACCTTTTTTGGAAATTACACTTCTAATGCAATAAAATTTGATTTTTGGATATATATGTAAAACAGATGCAATAAGTGATCCAATACCTCCAATAATGAAAATTGCACTATGAATGCAACAAGATAATATGTTTTGGTATAAAATTCTATTTTTGTGTATACGTACGAAAAAAGTTGCTAAAAGTGCTCTCGGACAACCCATCTTGAAAATTTCACTATGAATGTAGGAAAATTTAATTTTCAAAAATATGTGTTAAAATGTTGCCTAAAGTGCTACGGTACCACCCGTTATCGTGTATATAAATTCCTTTTTTGGGTATATAAATGAAACCATTCCAAAAGGTACTATGGTACCACCCATCTTAAAAATTTCACTCCAGATGCATTAAACTACCATTTTTGGGTATATGTACGAAAATGTTGCAAATAGTGCTCATGTACCACACAAAATTCCATTTTCGGGTATATGTGCAAAAACATTGCAAAACATTCTTTGGTATGACCTTCCGCGAAAATTGCACTACAATTGCAATTGAATTCCACTTTTAGATATATGTGAGAAAAAGTTGCTAAAAGTGCTCTGGTCATAGTCGTCATGAAAGTTGCAGTATAGATGCAAAAAAATGCCATTTTTGAATGATGTATGAAAAAGTTACAAAAAATGTTCTTGTACAATATATGATGAAAATTTCACTATAGATGCATAAAATTTTAAAATTTTGAATTTTTGAGAAAAAAAAAGTTGCTAAAACTAATTTGGTATCACCTATTTTAAAAATTTAATCACACATACAACAAAATTACATTTGGGTATATGCGTAAAAACATTGTAATGAGTGCGCTGGTTCCACCAATAATGAAAATTGCAAAATGGATGCAACAAGATGCCATTATTTTTGGAATATTTGTGAAAAATTGTAAAAAGTGCTTCGGTACCACCAGATAAGAAAGTGTCTTTATGGATGCAACAAAATTCTATTTTCATGTATATTTGTGAATTTTTTTGTTAAAAGTGCTTCATAGCCACCCGTCCTTGAAAATTGCACTACCAAAGCAATAAAATTCCATTTTTGGGTATATGTGTGAAAATGATGCAAAAAGTTTTCTAATATCACCCATTGTGGAAATTGCACTACGAATGCAAAAAATTCCTTTTTTTTAGTATATTTGAAAAAAGATTATAAAAAGTCTTTGGAACCTCTTGTCATGAAAATGGTACTACAAATGCAAATAAATTCCATTTTTAGATATATGTGAGAACAAGTTGCTAAAAATGTTTCTAGCACATCCATCTTGAAAACTACACTATAGATGCAATAAAATTTCATTTTCGGGTATATGTACGAAAAAGTACCAAAAATTACTCTGGTACCACCCGTAATGAATATTTCACTATGTATGCAAAAATAAATAAATTTTGAAGAATATGTGCAAAAGTTTCTAAAACTACCCCAGTACAATCTCTTTTGAAAATTGCACTACAAATGCAAAAAAAATTCCATTTTTGGGTATATGTACAAAAAGTTGCAAAAAGTGTTATTATGTTACGAGTCATGAAAATTGAACTACAAATACAACAAAATTTATTTTTTGTATATACTTGCAAAAAATTGCACAAAGGGTACAAGAAATAGTTGTCAAATATGTAAGAAAAATCAATTTTTTAGTATATATGCAACAAAGCTTTTAAAGCTGTTTTGGTACCATTGTTTTTTTAAAATAGCACTACAAATGCCACAAAGTTACATTTTTAGGTTGATGTGTAAAAAAGTGTCAATAAGTGCTCTGGTTCCACTAATAATGAAAAACAAGCTATGGATGCAACAAGATGCTATTTTTTGGTATATGGGCGAAAAAGTTACAAAAATTGCCCCATTACCACTTAACAAGTAAATTTCCCTACATGTGCTTAAAAATTCTAATTTCGTGTACAAGTGAGAAAAAGTTGCTAAAAACTGAGGTACCACCCATTATGAAAATTGCACTACATGATGAAACAAAATGCCAATTTTGTGTATATACATTGATACAAAACTAATTAGCTAAAGAAGTGAAACTCAAAGATCAATGTTGATCTCTTCACTAGGAACGATCTTAAATCAGATTTTAAAAATATAGAGAATAAGGACCGTAACCAGCTATCTATAATAAGATAGGAATCTTGGTACGAAATAATGGTGTTTTTGACACCCACTAAAGAATAGAGGGAGGTGCGAGTGAAAAGTCTAGGATGAACACTATAATATTTCTCTTGATAAGTTCAAATAAAGTTTTCAAAGGAAATAACAAGAAAAATCCTCATTAATATTATATTCAAAGTTGGTTTCTTTCAATTAAAACTGTTCATATTATTTAGACTCTAAAATATTTCCTAAACCCTATTTAATAAAACATAAATATAGAACTCTAAATTATTACTGAAAATTGAATATAAAATCAAATATAGTAAAGTAGATATTAGACCTACCAAATAAACTACAAAACTGATGACTCTATGAAAGTGGAGTCATTAGCACACCTTTTTACTTGATATTTATATTTTTTATTCAATAAATAGTATTTTTGGGGCTAAAATTTTAAATTTAAACTTTTTAGTGAAAAGGTGTGAAAATATAATTTTTTGCAATTGTTTGGAATTTTTATGAATTTTTAACGTAGGACCAATCAGAAGTTTCCATGTGGCCTACCACACAAGTAGATAAGCTAACTAGGCAAGCCACTTGGACATCATGCAAGCAAGATAACGAATTGTTAATCGTCAGTTGTGAGGAGTGAAGCTACATGTGCCACATGTCACCACGATGTTCAATTTGATTTTGGACCGTGGTCAAACCTTTATGCCACATGTTGCCAATCTACTCATATCTATGATCCACTCGCGTGCCACATCATCCATTATCATGAATCATATTGCACTGAGTGGCACTGACTCAACATGCATTGACTCAGACAACTCTCCCCTACCACACATCACTCTCTTATTTTCCCTATATTTCTATATGACACGTGTCTGATTCTGATTAGATGGTGTTGGAAATTTTCCTTTTTTCATCTCAGCTATATTTAAGCCTTTAATCACCTCATAAACCTTGATGAGCCACCAATAGCATAATTTTGATAAGTTTTTTGAGCTAAAAAGAGAGAAAAATATAGAAAATTTGAAAAGGAGATTAGTAGCACAATTCAAGAGATTGATTGCATTTCTTCTTCTACTATTCTCTTTATCAATTTTTATGTCTTTATGAAAAATATGAGCTTTATGAACAAAATTCTATCTAGTTAATTTATTAATCTAGGGATCTTATGAACCCAATTTTCACAATGTGATGATCAAATATTTTATCTTAATTATAATTATAATTTAATTATATTATTTAATTTGATTTTTATGCTATTAATGTTTTTCCAACAATTTATATATAGAGACAATTAAATAGATTTGACAAAATTATTTAATTTTTTGTCTTGATTAAATAACATGCATAGTTTCTATGCAAAGATGTATGATTCTTATATATGTGATCCATAATTGATGAGCTTAATGAGTAGTATGCAATTTAAATGACATGAAAGTTTAATTAAATTAATTACTATATGGTGTGTAGTTTACTTGGGATTGGAATATATGCTAAGTTAGATTCAATTGATAATGTAATTAATTAATAATTATATTAGGGGAATTTATTATTTAGAAAATTGGAGGATTAAGTATTCCTAGATATTTTCTCATATATCTTCTTAGTTAGAAAATCCGATTTAATTAATTATTTCTATTTACTTTTAATTATTTTAATTTTACTTCCTTAAAAAATAAAAACACAAAAAAATTGATTTTAATTTTTTTTAGTTTTAAAAATTAATTTATAATAAATAATCTCTGTAGGAAAAATCTTTTCTTATTATTATACTACTTGTTGTAATACATATACTTGCGTATTCATTGCACACACAATTTGTGTGGCGATCAAAAACTATGAAAGGTAATTATTTGGTAGATTTCTTGGCATTTCTTGAAAGCCACTTTTGACCTAGTAAAATCCTAATTATGTAATAGAGCCCGAGACCTGATATACATATAGGGTAAGGAGAAATTGACTCTTGAAGGACTTATCCCTAACTTCAATATGTTGTAACATACACAAGTTAAACTCAGATTCTACTAGATAAACAATAGCGCATGCACAATAAAAAGTGTGACTAGTTAAACCCATCTAGAACTCTTATCTATGTGGTAGCATCCTCAGGTTGCTCATAGTAACCACTCAACAGTAAATAAATCGAATAATAAATAAAGAAGATATAACTTTGAAAAATATAAAACCACCAATACACTATCATTTGAGACCTCTTTCCAAACTGCTTATTACTACCCTTGCTTACTGCCTTCTCAACGATTTGATCTAACACATGAACCTAGATTTCATACAAATTCAACACTACTCCATGTATTAGTAATCGAAGATTAGTAACATGAATAATAATGAGAAGAAATAAAGGTGAGAACCACTCTTAATCATGAACCACCAACAACTATCGTGGGAAACACATTCAACCACTTAAGGCAAGAAAACACAAAATTGGGAATACCACCAAAACTACCCAAACCAATCTTATAATGTTGTTCTCACATATATAGCACAAATATTAGAATGCTTTCAAAGTAATTTATGATTCAAAAGTAATTTTTAGGGAAATTTTGGGTAGATATTTGGTGTAAAAAATAAAAGTGAGAAGAGCCAAAAGAAGGGAGTATTTATAGAAGGAATAAGCAATCAATGGCCGCCCTCACTCGGGCCTTATTGAGGGTCCTCGTCGACCACCTTACATGGTCTAGTAAGGGGTTTAATGAGGCCATTGTCAAGGACCAACCTTATTCAAAGAAACAAATATAGTGGTATGTGTAAAACATGCTTTCAATCACAATGTATCTAACTATATACATATTTGCATTAATAATATGTAGTAACCAACCTTATTCAAAGAAATATAGAGACACTAATTAAAATTTACAAATATAGAACACTAAGTAAAATAAATAGACTTCTAGTTTTGCTCACGGGAAGCCAACACACAAAGGCAAAGTACAATAAGACTTACAATATGAAAATTATATCTTTGAGAATATTGTATCTCACTGAGTAAGCTTTGTAACACATTTTGTTTTGCCTCAATTTCATATTAGATGGAAAAGAATTGGAAAATATACTGACAGGTACTCTATGAAACTTTCCAGATTCAAATTTTATTTGGTCATTCATTTTACTTCATGCCCATACTTGCTACATGACCCATTGAATGATTCTTGATTAATTTTTCAAATTGGAATGTGTCATGGATTCATTAGTACGGCTCCTTGATTCTTATCATTTCCCCTTTCCTTAAAAGGATTCATTCTTAAATCTTTGCCATAATGTTGTAAATAGTTTGTGTTAGGGATGATGATTCAAACTCATGTCTCATTAATCTCATGGTTAATCTAATTGGATTTTCTTGATCAATTATTTCATAAAGTTGGTGTTTGTTGTTTAATTATTAAATAAAGTTTTTGCTCAACACCAATAAAATCAACTCTTTGTGTAGCTCCTAAATTTAGGACAAGAGGAGCAACTCTAGGGAAACGATAAATTTTATCAGTAGCCGAAGCTTCTTTGTTTTACTCACCCTTTTTTTTTCTCACTTCAATATTCACTTCTTTTTTACTCTCATCATCACTCTTTTCCTACTGTAAATCACTCTTATTTTTCTTCGGCTCTTCTTTACAATAATCTTCTACACTTATATGATCTTTAAAGCTTTTTTATTCTTTCAATTCAATCTCATTTTTTTGGCCTCTAGTTTTTAAGTCGATCTCTCATTCTAGCTCTCTCTCTTTTTTAACTCACTCTCTTTTTTATATCACTCCTTTTTTGTAATGCACTTTTTTTTTCAAATCTCTCTTCATCTTTTAGTCAACCTCTATTTTTAAATCAATCTACTTTTTTCTTAATTCATTCTCTCTTTCTTAACTCACTCTCCTTTTGCTATCAGAACAAAACTCTCAATCAGGTTAATCTATCCATTTATTTTTGTTTCTTACTGTTGTCTTTCATTTAATTTTCTTACTGGACTAATTTACTCAAAAAAGGAAAAGGTCGAGCACAAAAAAAATAGAAGAAGAAGAAGAAGAGAAATTTGATCAATTATTAAGAAAAAAAAAAGAATCATCAAATTGAACATAGTAAAAAAAATAATCATATTTTGGCCAAGCAAGAGAAGAAAACAAAGATCTTGGAAATGTGCTCAAATATAGATTATTTATTACTTAATTTACCTTCCATTGCATTATTTGTTACTTTCCTTTATTTCATTTTCTTTCCTTCTTTCCTTTAGGTTCCTTTAGTTCTTTCTTTCCTTACATTGACTTTTATTTTTGCATTCTTTTAATTGTTCTTGTCAAAATTCTGAAAACAAGAAAAAAATTATTATTTCCGTTTATTATAGGCATGGGATTGATTGGTGTGGTTTGGATTGTTACAAGTTCCTTTTTGATTGAGTTTGATTAAATTTGATAAAGAACCCAAAGTGAGGACTTAAGTGAGGAATCAAACAAGAGCATGAGTGACACAAAAAGAGAGAGTGTAAAGCAAGAGTAGTGTGATTAACACTAAATATGCTGTTGGAGATTGTTGTTATAAAGCTCCTTAATTTAAGGAGCAAATTAAGGAGCAAAACATGGAGTAAAACATGGAGCAAAACATGGAACAAAACATGGAGCAAAACAAGGAGTAAAACATGGAGCTTAATTCAAGGAGCAATTCAAGGAACCATTAATTTAAGGAGTAATTCAAGGAGTGAATTTTCCTATAAATAGATGTGTAATTGTAATGAATTAACCATCCAAAGTGTTCATTCCAATTGAGAGAAAAGCTTAGAGAACAAAGCTTTTGTGAGAGAAAATTGAGAGTAATTTTCTTGGGTGTAATTGGGTTGTGGGTTGTGAGTGTTGTAAACACCTTGTGTAATTTCTCCTCTTTCAGTAAAAATATCTGCAGCAGGTCTGGAGACGTAAGCAAGATTGGCCGAACTCCGTTATCAAATTTGTGTGTTATTTTCTATTCTTGCTTTCTCATAAGTTTGGTTTATCGGGAATTTGCGTTATTTTCCAACAACTGGTATCAGAGCTTTTGGTGGTGATTTCTGTCAATTTCTTGCAAGGTTACTATTCACATGAATAGTGAAATTTTGTTGACGATATTTGTTCGTTGACGGAGGTGTTCTAATACACGGTGGTTTGCAGAAATAGTCAGAAACGATCCGGAGAAAGTCAGATTTGAGTGGGAGCAATGGCCGCAGATGAAGGAAGGGTGAAACTCGAGAAATTCGATGGCACAGATTTCGGGTTTTGGAAAATGCAGATAGAAGATTATCTGTATCAAAGAAATCTATATCAACCTCTCTCAGGGAAGAAGCTAGAGGCTATGAAGGAAGAAGATTGGAATCATCTAGACAGACAAGCCCTCGGAGTTATTCGATTGACGTTATCCCGTAATGTTGCTTTCAACATAGCAAAGGAAAAGACCATGGCGGGTCTTATGGCAGCTCTCTCCAATATGTATGAGAAGCCATCAGCCTCAAACAAAGTGCACTTGATGAGGCGCTTGTTCAATTTGCGGATGACGGAAGGCGCATCGGTAGCTCAACATCTCAATGAACTCAACACAGTCACAACCCAGTTAAGTTCAGTGGAAATTGAATTCGATGAAGAAGTACGAGCATTGATACTTTTGTCTTCTCTACCGTGGAAAATTTGGAGATGCTACTGTCGCGTGAGTAGTTCATCGGGAAATGCAATAAGTTGAAATTTGACGATGTTCGTGATTTGGTTCTCGGTGAAGAGATCCGACGTAGAGAGACGGTGTGAATCATCAACCTCTTCGGTTTTCCATACGTAGTCAAGAGGAAGAAATTCAACCAAAGGAAATGGACGTGGTAGAGCAGGACTACCGAGGTAGATCAAAGGACGGGGAGGTCCCAAATCTAGGAATCCTAATAATTCCATAGCTCGAAGACTATCGAGTGTTGGAATTGTGGAAGAACCTAGCACTACAAAAATCGGTGCAAGAGTGCAATCAAGGACAAACAAGTGAAGGCGAGAGGCAAATGTTACTTCCACCTCGGGAGGAGATGATGCGTTGATATGCTCTTTGAGAAGCGAGGAAGAATCTTGGAGTGTTAGACTACTAGCATCGTTCCATGCTACTTCACGAAAGAATTCTTCGAGAAATATGTCCCTGGAAACCTTGGAAAGGTATATCTTGGTGATGATCAACCATGTGCTATTATAGGCAAAGGTGTAGTGAAGATTAAGTTAAACGTGCGTTTGGGAGGTGAAGGATGTCGAGGCGTATTCCCGACTCGTAAGGAACTTAATCTCACAAGGGCATTGGCCGTTGAAGGCTACACTACGATCTTCCATGGTGATGATTGGAAGATTTCAAAGGGTGCAATGACAATTGCTCGAGGCAAGAAAAGTGTACTCTTTACATGACGGAAGAAGCACGTTATTCAATCACAATTGCGGGCAATGAAACACCAAACACTGTGGCACCGAGAGATTAGGCCACATGAGTGAGAAGGGATGAAGATTATGCACTCAAAAGGAAAACTTCCAGTCTACTGCAGAGATGGACATTTGCGAAGATTGCATACTTGGAAAGCAAAAGAGAGTCAGCTTTCAGACAAGTGGTAGAACCCCAAAGAAGGAAAGGCTAGAGCTTATTCACTCAGATGTGTGGGGACCAACAACCGTCTCATCCATTGGTAGGAAACAATACTTCGTGACTTTCATCGATGATCATTCTCGGAAGGTATGGGTTTACTTTCTAAAGCTTAAGTCTGAAGTATTTGAGCCTTTCAGAAGATGGAAAGCTATGGTGGAAAATGAGACGGGTTTGAAGATCAAAAAGCTCAGATCCGATAATGGTGGTGAATATGAAGACACGTATTCAAAAATTTTTGCTATGAGCACGGGATCAGAATGGAAAGAACCGTGCTGTGCACGCCTCAACACAATGGTGTAGGTAGCCGAGCGTATGAACCGAACGTTGACGTAGAAGAGCCCGGAAGTATTCGTATACACGTTCTGAACCGATTCTTCGGCGAAGCGGTACCAACACGGCGGCTTACTTGATCAACCGAGGCCCATCTCGTTCCATTGGAGCATAGAATACTGCAGGAGGTATGGAGCGGAAAAGAGGTGAAACTATCACATCTAAAAGTTTTTGGCCGTGTAGCATTTGTGCATATCGGTGATCAAGCGAATAAGCTTGATCCCAAATCCAAGAAATGCACATTCATCGGCTATGGTGAGGATGAGTTTGGCTACCGCATTTGGGATGACGAAAAGAAGAAAGTTATCCGGCAGAGATGTGATTTTCAACGAAAGGGTGATGTATAAAGATATGCATAAAATAGATGCCAATGACTCGTAATGAATGAGTCATATTTGCAGATGCAAATGATGTCCCGAATAGTTCGCACAGAACCAATTGTAACAAGTCCTCAACCAGAGGAACTTGTTGGACAGAGCAAGATACACGGCATTTTGACACATCACAACCTCTTACTCCGGCCTCCCGTATTGAGAAGGTCTTCTCGACCTCATGTGCCCGGCGGGAGATACATGAACTATATGTTGCTAACTGGAGGGGAGTCCGAGATGCTATGATGAAGCTTGTCGGACTCGAGATTCCGCGAAAGTGGGAGCTTTCTATGAAAGAAGAAATGAAATCTCTCATCTCCAACCGGATAATGGGAACTAGTGAGTTACCTATAGGAAAGAAGGCACTTCACAACAAATGGGTGTACGGGTGAAAGAGAGAGCGTGATGGTTCCAAGAGATACAAAGCACGCCTAGTTATTAAAGGGTTTCCAACGAAGAAGGAGTTGACTACACCGACATTTTCGCTCCCGTTGTGAAGCTCAATACTATCGGGATCAGTGTTGAGTATTGTAGCCATTGAAGATCTTCATCCGGAACAATTGGATGTGAAGGACGCATTTCTTCATGGAGATTTAGATGAAGAGATATACATGTACCAACCAGGTTTCTCGGAAGAGGAAGAAGAATATGGTGTGCGTAAGACTTAAGAAGAGTTTGTATGGCCTAAAACAAGCCCCGAGACAATGGTACAAAGTTTGGACTTTATGCACAATGAAGGTTTCCAGAAGTGCAATGTCACCATTGTTGCTACTTGAGAGATATAGGTCCAGTTATATCATTTTACTACTTTATGTTGATGATATGTTAGTAGCGAGTTCAGAGATATGGATGATATTAAAAGGTTGAAGCAAAGAATTGTCAAAGGAGTTTGACATGAAAGACTTGGGGTCCAAGAAAGAAGATTCTTGGAATGCAAATCACAAGAAATAAGAAGAAAAGATCCTCAGCGTTATCTCGTGCAGAGTACATCAATCGTGTTTTGTAGAGATTCAACATGGGCGATACCAAGCCGGTTAGCACACCCTTGGCCGATCATTTTCGCCTATCCAAGGATCGGTCCTCGTACAGAGGAGAGAGAGAATTCATGGCTAAGGTTCCTTATGCCTCGGCCATTGGAAGTTTGATGTACGCAATGGTCCGCATGCGAGACCGGACATTGGCCATGCGGTGGGAGTTGTTAGCATTTATGTCAAATCCGGGAAAAACTCATTGGGAAGCAAATAAGTGGATTTTGAGGTATGCGAGGCACCACAGTAAAAGTGCTTGTACTTTAGTAAAGGAGAATTAAAAGTACAAGGGTACGTGACGCAGACTTTGGAGGTGAAGTTGATCACCGAAGAAGCACCACCTTAGGTTATATATTTACTGTTGGAACTACAAACAGTTAGTTGGATGTCACAAATACAGAAAATTGTTACTCTATCCACTACGTGAGTATGTAGCGATGGCAGATCAAGCTAGTAAAGAGATGATATGGCTTCAAGGTTTGTTAACTGAGTTGGGATTCAAACAGGAGAAGAATGTTCTGCATAGTGATAGCCAAAGTGCAATACACTTGGCAAAGAATTCAGCATTTCATTCTAGAACCAAGCATATTGGACTTCGTTATCACTTCATCAGATCTCTATTGGAAGATGATGTGTTAATACTGGAGAAGATTCAAGGAAGCAAAAATCCAGCGGATATGTTAACAAAGGTGGTGACTATTGACAAGCGAAGTTGTGCTCAACTTCGGTTGGTCCGCTAGAGTAACAAAGACTAGAAAAGCTGTTGCATTGATCGAGGTGAAGACAGTTAAAATCAGTCTTGAAGTGGGAGAATGTTGGAGATTGTTGTTATAAAGCTCCTTAATTTAAGGAGCAAATTAAGGAGCAAAACATGGAGTAAAACATGGAGCAAAACATGGAACAAAACATGGAGCAAAACAAGGAGTAAAACATGGAGCTTAATTCAAGGAGCAATTCAAGGAACCATTAATTTAAGGAGTAATTCAAGGAGTGAATTTTCCTATAAATAGATGTGTAATTGTAATGAATTAACCATCCAAAGTGTTCATTCCAATTGAGAGAAAAGCTTAGAGAGCAAAGCTTTTGTGAGAGAAAATTGAGAGTAATTTTCTTGGGTGTAATTGGGTTGTGGGTTGTGAGTGTTGTAAACACCTTGTGTAATTTCTCCTCTTTCAGTAAAAATATCTGCAGCAGGTCTGGAGACGTAAGCAAGATTGGCCGAACTCCGTTATCAAATTTGTGTGTTATTTTCTATTCTTGCTTTCTCATAAGTTTGGTTTATCCGGAATTTGCGTTATTTCCCAACATATGCTATTACTAAAAGGAACAAACATGGAAAGAATGGGCTAACAACATCTTAGGGAACATTAAGATGAAAATTCCATATTTCCAAGGTAAGGACGATCTAGGACTCTATTTGGAGTGGGAGAGAAAAATGGATTTTATTTGTAATTTTCATAGTTACTAAAGGCTGTTATAAGATGACAGTTCATTCCATGTCACTACCATTGAGATTTGTTTCAAATTTTGGAAAAGAAGCTATACATATGAGCCATACATTGACTAGATGTTAAACATCAGTTTCCATCAGAATATAATATACAAGGAGATTGGCTTATTACCAAAAAGGGAGAGTGAGTTAAAAGGGGGGATAAAGAGAGAAAGCAAAAACGAGATATTGAATTTTAAAAAGAGAGTGAGGTGAATGAAAAAGATAGTGTAGAAGAAGAAGAAGACATTGAGAGACAAAAAAATTCAAAATGGATTGAGCTGAAAATAGAGAGCCGTCTACAATAGCTGAGTAAAGTAAATTGAGAGATTTACAAAGAAAATGAAGTTTCAACTAGTGAGGAAACATTTGAGACTTGTTCTACTATTAATGAAATAAACTCTTCTTTCCCTAGTATTGGTTTCTTTACTGGACTTATAAGTTGAGATTCCCAAAGAAATGCCTAATGATATGCAATAAATAAAAGAAATTGAGAAACAAGTTGATTTTATTGAAATCACATAATTTGTTGAATCTATAAGAATCAAGGCTCAAATTAACTTCATACACAAACCATCAATTATAAAAAAACCTACCATAAGATTAATGAGTCATGATCTTGAATCAACCTTTGTGAAGGAGCCAATTTTCATCATTAGAGCTAAGATCAGTAGATGAATATTTTTGAGAAAAAGGGGAATAATGAGAATCAATGAACATTATTGAAGGATCCATGTCACATTCCAATTGGGCTAATTAATCAAGAATCACTCTGTGGGCCAAGGAACAAGTATGAGCTTATTTACAAGCTTTTTGGGCAGCTTAATATCATCCAAACTCTTGATGATTAGGTTTAGTAAAATAAGGCCTAGAAGGGGAGCTTATAATGGAGCACAAGCTCTTTCCATATTGGAAAGATATGCACACATGTTGGCTTGGAGTATTGCATAGGTTCTTTTTAATATTATTTTACTTCCTTGGCAAGTAGTATACATTAGGATTGTTTTTACTATTTATTTTGGGTGTATAAGCCTAAGACCATTTAGATTAGAAGTTAGACTTTGATTATATTTTAATAATAATTTTCTCTTTAGTTCCTTTGAGAACTTTATCCAAACTTATCAAAAGCATTTTATAATGTTCATCCTAGACTTATCACTCATATCTCCTACCTCTTCTTAAGTGTGGTGTCTAAAAACACCTTCTTTGATACCAAGGTTCTTATTTCATTATAGATAGTGGATTGTAGTCCTCATTTTCTTTATCTTTTACAATCAAATTTAAAACTATAAGTTTTATAAGAGTGTCAGCAAAAAACTTGATCGGGGCAGAACCGACATCGCCGATCCTGCCCGTTACTTTGGTTTTATCTATTTATAAAACTCTCGCAAGTGCACGAATCATTTCGTAGAAAATGATAAGTATACTCCCAAGGTCGATCTAAGGAAGGAATGTATGTGGTTTTTAATTTATTATTCAAACTTTTAAAAACGAAATTAAATCCTAAACATCCTGTCACGATATTTTGGGGTTTTGTGTTTTTAATCTAATTACATAAAAATAAACATAGATTCAATAAACATTTATGCAAATTTTATCATTTATAATGGTGGAGTATTTATGGATATAATAATTAAGTTAATTATGCTTGCTCATATTAATTAGGTTATTAAAGATATGAATTGATATTTATTGATTCTCTCTTTTTTATATGAATACCACCTTTGGTGGGGTTAGATATTCTTTGTTAACTAAACAAATCAATTAACACCTATGGGTGGGGTTGATAACTAATTTGGTTAATTAAATTAATTCCTTTTTCTAAGAGATTGAAAATGAACCATTTAAATGCCACCTTTGGTGGGGTTAGACGATTTAAACTTTATTCAAGGTGTCCAAATTAAACCTAAGAATTTAGTTATCCGAGTACTAACTTTCAAGTTTTAAAACCACTCTTGAAAACATGTTGTCAATACATTTTCGTATAATAATTCTTATAAAAACTTTTGAAATAGAGCTTCACTCTAACTACCCAAGGGCGATTGTACCAACAAATAAAAGAGCACTACTCTAAATCGACAGGATAACTAAACCTTAAAATCTAATTTTCGTGATTTAAGTTTGTAATGAAAAATAATATATTTCTCTCTAACATTCTTAATATAAAATCTTGAATAAAAATAAAATCAATTCATTTTAGAGATTTTTACCTATTTAATATTTCGCAAGCATAACAACGTTATTCTTACATCATTTTTATAAATAGCCCGTGAGAGTTAAATTTAATCACGTACAAATTAAATATAACATGTAAGAATAAAGCATAAAAAATAAGCGTAAAGAAAATAAAATCCTTACGTAACTTCGATTCTATTCCTTCTTTGGAAAACCTCCAAGCGGAATTTGCACTCCCATTTATTGAATCAAAAGCTAATATATTACAAAAACATAACTAGTTCTTCCCAAAAAGGGAAGAACTCTAAAACTAAGAGAAATTAACTAAAAAAAGCTAAAAACTAAGAAAAACTAAAAAAACCTAAAAATCTAAGAAAAGAGAGAAGTGTGTTTTGAAGGTGTGTTTTGAAGTGAAGGGAAGGGGGGTATTTATAGGTGAGGATGGAGAGAAAAAATGAGTAAAAATGTTAAAAAAATATTAAAAAATGTAAAAACGCGTATTGGAATTGCTAATGTCATTAATGACGTCAGCATGACGTCACAGGGCGGCTGCACGTGAAAAATGGGGCGAAAAGGCGTTGGGCGCGCGGGAGGGGCTCTTGGGCGCCTAATGCGCGCGCAGGAAGCTGTCATTAGCGGCCTTCATGGCGTGTGAACGATCCGCGATGGGCGCGCGCGGATGGGCGGAACATGGCGCCACGGCAATATGGCTATGGTGCTGTGTGGTAATGGCGCGATTCCGTCTTTTGACATTTTTGACCTTTTCGACCCATTTTGTCCAATTTTTCCATGTTTGTTGACCTTTTCCCACTTATTTATTAATATATTTGTGATGTATTGCTTCAAGTATTCCTCTTTGAGTCTTTAAATTGCGTTTTTAAGCCAAAATACCGAAAAACAATAAAAATACCCGTGATTCGAAAAAGACAAATTTATATAAATATATGATAAAACATATAAATATATGTATTTTTAATCAATTAATGTACATAAAATCATGGTTATTTTAGTGATTTTGGGCACTCATCACAACCCCCAGCTTCTTGCTAGTCCCTTAGCAAGAGAAGCGATAAAAACTAAAAATTAAACTATCCTAAATCACTTTCGTGGATTGAAACGGTTGCATTTAGCCTATGCAACAAGCCGTTAAACCACTAGGTTGCCCTAGTGGACGAGTTTGAGTCTCGTGAGGGTTTTCAGTAATGATACCCACAAACATTGAACTAAATAAAAAGAAACTATAAAAACAATCACAACACAATCAAAAATTAATTTAAGAATAAAAGAAAACAACATATCACAAAAATATCTCATACTTTTTAATCTCCTTTAAGATCATAATTAAAATCTCAAGCATAAGTTATTTTAATCTCTTTAAACAATCATGATTTTATTATAATAATTAGTCGAAAATCATTTTCATATTTCATTTCAAAAATGTATCAATTTAATTTTACCCAATTTCAGTGTCATGAATCAGAATTCGCTTCGACTCTATTCCTCACAAGTCAATACTCTCAAACCAGTGAATCCTATGGGTTCAAACACTCATACTAATTTATATGCGAAAGAGTTGATGTATAGAAATGAACTAATATGTTCGCATATGTATAAAGAATAAAGGCTCAAAGTGTTATTTTGATATTGATCTCATGAAAGGAATCGAATGTATAAATTATAAAGATATCATATATAAAAATTATTTTCATGCATAAATCAAACTGATTAAGAAAGAATTTCAAGATATATGCTTTTTACAAATGAAGAAATTGCAATGACTTTTTAGGAATTATTTCCTATATCTTTTTTTTTTGTAATTAGGTACTCACAACTTTGTAGGGAATGTGGGTCATAGTATGAAGATGATACTATATTTTTTTATCTCTCTAATTTTTTCAATATATGTATATTTTAGAGAGTCAACCCATGTATGCAGTTGTACATTTTTTTGGATTTTGGTGAGTGGTTAATTTTGTGGCTTTTCTCTGCTTTGATCTTGGTTTAGGTAACCCCAGATATGTCTCTTTTTTTTTTATAACGATCATGCACGAATGAGATAAAAGCATATACTATCAATTTCTACTCAAATCATTTAATCTAAGCAAAAATAATAATAAAAATATACGACACTCTATTAAGATGAGAAAAATTCATACATTCAATATTAATGCCTATAGAGATCATCTAAGAATTTGAAGAAATAAGAAATGTGTTTGGAGTAGAAAAAATATATATTTCACTCTGAATAAAGGAAATTAGGCTCAAATTATATCTCACAAAGGTAGTCTCCACTAAAACAAATTCATAAAAACTGATTTTGGGTTTAATATAATTTCTACATCTTATCAAGAAATACTAGTTATGACAAAAATTAACTAATTATAAAAAATAATTACATAATATTTCATGATATGTTTTCCAAAATTAATCTAACAGTACAAAAGACTTAACTATTTACTTAAATTTGATTTAAAGAAATGATAAATTTTTGGGAGAACTTTTTTTTTTTTTTTTTTTTTAATTCCAAAATTACTAAATCACACAAAACAAAAATAAAACTAAACACAAAAAATGAAGATGTGAACATAAAAAAGAAAAAATTAATAATTTTTTTTTTTTAATTTTTAAATTGTTAAATCTTTTTTTTCTTTTCTATTTAAGGATGGTAACTTTGCATCACCCAGAACCTAGAACTTACATTGTCCTCAATGTAACAACTGTAAATTAAAGATAAAGAGAAAAGAGAAGAAAGATTACCTATTTCTTGAGAATGTGTAAGTAGTAATGGAGAAATGCAAGTGCATTCATCATATTCATCATTAAAGTGTATACACGTATTCTTTGTCAGAACTTCTAACAACTCAAAAATATTTTTAGTTTTAACAATTTAAGAATTATTCAAATATAATTAAACCAAAATAAACAATAAAATTAAAACAAATAACAAAAAAATTACCTAAAATGATGGGTTGCCTCATCCAAATAGCTTAGTTTAACGCCTTAGCAAGACGTAACTTGGGATTGCCTTTTAAGTAAACTCAATGTCCCCTCATCATTGAGTCAATCAAACCTACAAGTAAGACAATGTTGTCTACCTATCTTTATTTCAAACATGCCCTATTGATTTTCAAATTTTTCTCGTACTCAAAAACTAGGCATGCTTCGGTGGTTTTAAATAACCCACATCTAGGTGCAAATCAAATAATTAAGGCATCAAAACACAATTGTACCTAGAACAAACAAAACAACTAACTCCTTAGATTGTAATTAAAGCTTTAAAATTTTGGAGATAGTTTCAGAATTTTTTTTTTTTTAATTTTTTTTGAAGTTAAAATAACATAATCAGTATTAACCAAGAGTGCTCCCAGGAAAGAATGGTGGGGCAAAGGCTCCTTAAAAACCATCCTCCTAGACAGAGCAACGTTCCCAGGAAAGACTAGTGGCACAAAGGCTTCCAAGAACTAGTCTCCTAGACAGAACTCCCTTAGATCTTTACTTTTCATGCTATTAAAATTAAGTTAATTAAGTTAAGTTAAGTTAAAATTTAAGTTAATTAAGTTAATAAAAAGGTAGGTTAATTAAGTTAATGAAAATCTAAGTTAATTAAGTTAGTAAATTAAATTAATATAAGTTAGTAAATTAAGTTACTAAAAACCTAAGTTAATTAACTTAAACGAAAATTAAAAAAAAGTAGTTAAAAAAAATTTGAAAAAATAAAATAAAATAAAAAGAGAAAAAGAGAAAAAATAAAAATTAAGCCAAAAAAATAATAATAATAAAATAAAATAAATTGAAAAAAATAATTGAAAAAGGTAAAAGAAAAAAAAGAAAAAGAAAAACAACAAAAAAAATAAAAAAAAATTGAAAATAAAGTTTTTGATTTTTTTTATTTTTTTATTTTTGTATTTTTGTATTTTTTTATTTTTTTATTTTTTTTATTTTTTTATTTTTATTTAATTTTTTTTTTTTTTTTATTTTTTTATTTTTTTTTTTATTTTTTTATTTTTTATTATTTTTATTATTATTTTTATTATTTTTTTATTTTTTTATTTTTTTATTTTTTTATTCTTATTTATTTATTAATTTAATTTAAAATTTATTTACTTTTTTTTACTTCAAATTTTTCATGCAAAATTATTTTATTATTCATGCTATATTTTTTTATTTATTACTTAAATTGAAATTTGAATTTTTTTTTTTTTACTTTTCACAAACAACAAAATTTTTTATTTTTTTAAATTTTTTTAATAAAAAAATCACAATTATTTACAACACAAAAGGTTTTTAAAATTTTGATAAATAATTTAAAAACGCTATTCCTTCTCCAAGAATCCGCTAAAACTTGATCTAGGCAGAACTGACATCGCTGATCCTCGCCTGCTACTTTGGTTTTATCTATTTATAAAACTCTCGCAAGTGCACGAATCATTTCGTAGAAAATGATAAGTATACTCCCAAGGTCGATCTAAGGAAGGAATGTATGTGGTTTTTAATTTATTATTCAAACTTTTAAAACGAAATTAAATCCTAAACA
Organism: Hippophae gyantsensis; assembly: GCA_030763125.1. Classification (NCBI taxonomy): domain Eukaryota; kingdom Viridiplantae; phylum Streptophyta; class Magnoliopsida; order Rosales; family Elaeagnaceae; genus Hippophae; species Hippophae gyantsensis. The sequence goes on from CM061036.1 coordinate 16,070,283, forward strand.
TCCTCGTCACGATATTTTGGGGTTTTGTGTTTTTAATCTAATTACATAAAAATAAACATAGATTCAATAAACATTTATGCAAATTTTATCATTTATAATGGTGGAGTATTTATGGATATAATAATTAAGTTAATTATGCTTGCTCATATTAATTAGGTTATTAAAGATATGAATTGATATTTATTGATTCTCTCTTTTTTATATGAATACCACCTTTGGTGGGGTTAGATATTCTTTGTTAACTAAACAAATCAATTAACACCTATGGGTGGGGTTGATAACTAATTTGGTTAATTAAATTAATTCCTTTTTCTAAGAGATTGAAAATGAACCATTTAAATGCCACCTTTGGTGGGTTAGACGATTTAAACTTTATTCAAGGTGTCCAAATTAAACCTAAGAATTTAGTTATCCGAGTACTAACTTTCAAGTTTTAAAACCACTACCGAAACATGTTGTCAATACATTTTCAGATAATAATTCTTATAAAAACTTTTGAAATAGAGCTTCACTCTAACTACCTAAGATTGTACCAACAAATAAAAGAGCACTACTCTAAATCGAACAGGATAACTAAACCTTAAAATCTAATTTTCGCATTTAAGTTTGTAATGAAAAATAATATATTTCTCTCTAACATTCTTAATATAAAATCTTGAATAAAAATAAAATCAATTCATTTTAGAGATTTTTACCTATTTAATATTTCGCAAGCATAACAACGTTATTATTACATCATTTTTATAAATAGCCGCAGAAAGTTAAATTTAATCACGCATAAATTAAATATAACATGTAAGAATAAAGCATAAAAAATAACTGTAAAGAAAATAAAATCCTTACAGAACTTCGATTCTATTCCCGTTGCTGGAAAACCTCCAAGCGGAATTTGCACTCCCATTTATTGAATCAAAAGCTAATATATTACAAAAACATAACTAGTTCTTCCCAAAAAGGGAAGAACTCTAAAACTAAGAGAAATTAACTAAAAAAAGCTAAAAACTAAGAAAAACTAAAAAAACCTAAAAATCTAAGAAAAGAGAGAAAGAAAGAAGAGAGAAGTGTGTTTTGAAGTGAAGGGAAGGGGGGTATTTATAGGTGAGGATGGAGAGAAAAAATGAGTAAAAAAATGTTAAAAAATATTAAAAAATGTAAAAACGCGTATTGGAATTGCTGATGTCATTAATGACGTCGGCGATGACGTCATTGTGGCTACCGCACGTGAAAAATGGGGCGAAAAGGCGTTGGGCGCGCTGGGAGGGGCCAGCGCTGCGCGCGTGAACGATGCCCGCGCGATGGGCGCGCGGATGTGGCAGCACTTGTAGCGGTAGCGCGCGCAGAAGCGGGCTGGGCTGTGTAGCGAGTACAAAGCGATTTCCGTCTTTTTGACATTTTTGACCTTTTCGACCCATTTTGTCCAATTTTTCCATGTTTGTTGACCTTTTCCCACTTATTTATTAATATATTTGTGATGTATTGCTTCAAGTATTCCTCTTTGAGTCTTTAAATTGCGTTTTTAAGCCAAAATACCTGAAAAACAATAAAAATACCCGTGATTCCGAAAAAGACAAATTTATATAAATATATGATAAAACATATAAATATATGTATTTTTAATCAATTAATGTACATAAAATCATGGTTATTTTAGTGCTTTTTGGGCACTCATCATGTGTATTTCAAGAATATTTCAAGATAAATACATTATTAAGCTCCAATAAACATGTATTAGGTATATCTTTGTTATGACGCATATTATATTTCATATTAGACACATTGGAACACTTTAAATTTAGGTTACTCGATCAATAGATACATATCTAGATGGATCGAGGTGTGTACATGGATTGAGAATTGAACTACTCAATTTAAAAAGTCTTGAATTAATTTTTCAATTGATAAGGTCAATCGAGAAATTAGTGGTCAATTGATCGAGCACTAGATCAATCAATTAATTATCAAGATCAATCCAACCTTGTCAGAATTAATTATTTAGTATACTAGATTTATTGAGAATTAATTGGATCAATTGAGCATGTTTTGATTGTAGTGTTGGATTGAATGATATGGGTTTTGATCGATTGGAATTCATTTGATCAACCAATGGGTTCGATTGATAGAGCGGCTAGGACTTCAATTTTAAAACCTATTTCTAATTTGAATCAAATTGGTTTATTTCTATATTGTCCTCATTATTCAAAACTCTTTTTACTGATTTTATAGACATAATAGTAATATTGCTTTGACCTAGTGCTCCAAAATATTGTACTTAAACAAGCCTAAGCACACAAATTTATTAACCATAAAAGAGCATTTTTCCCTTCATCTTAATCTCTCTCTCTCTCTATCTCTCTCTCTCTTATTTTGTAAAAACTATTCAAGTAGGCTTCTTTCATTCAGTTAATTTATCAAACATTTTGAGGTTGTGTTTGATTGATTAACAAACCTACAATATTTTTGATATTGTGCTTAAACTGATTATCTTAGGGTTGCTATTTTATTTTGATTTATCCAATATATTATTGAATCGTTCAATTAGGATTAGTCATTATTAAATCTACTCTAGGACACATATTTGCAATTGTGTTATTGTGCTAACATTTTAGGAACTAGTTGAATGGGTTTGATTTCTTGGGTGAGTCAAGTTATAAAAATGTTGGTCTAGATTCGAACAATTTACCTATAGAGACTATGAAGAAAAGCAGTGGCTTGTAAGTAGATTATTTGGGGTCTTTATTTTGGTGGGTAGTATAAGACCTAATCTTGTAACTAGACCTTATTTTTCATAGTGGATAATTAGGTGTTCCAGTGGACAGATGGTTTTCTTCCTAGGTCTTAGTATGGCCTAGGTTTTTTCCACCAAAATGTCTTATGGGTTAATTTATATTTCTGCATTACTTTATTTTAAAATGATTGCATGCCTGGTGTTGTCTCTTTTAGGATAACATAAAAACGTGCAAGTATACACAGTCACAAGTAATAATATGATAAGTAAAATATCATTCCCACGGAGATTTGTTACTAGTGTTCGTTGATTACTAAAATTATTTCAACCTGATTCTATACAAACAGTCGATAGTTTGATGTAGTTTGACTAACTAATTTTTATAATAGTTTCTAAGAAAATTCTAGGATTGCAGTTTCACCAAATTAATCCACTTGAATCATATTATTTTCTCTTGATTTATGTTCTTGCATTATAAGTTGTTAACCAAGAACTCCTAATTTATCCATATATCTCTTTCGAGCTCCATATAGACACATCTCACTAAATTAATTCACTATATTTCCATGAGAATTAAATTCACCTAGATTTATTAAGTTCTAAGTTCTCAATTAGTTACACGTACAATAAAGGTATATTTCTATCCCTTATATATATATATATGTTATTTTATCATGAGGAACACGCAAAAATGCCTTTTTCAAGATTATTTAAGTGTCACAGATCAATTAATTAATCTTTCAATAATCAAAAGCATTAAACATAGATAAAATAAACAAGTTAACACCTTTCCAAAAATCATTCAAAAATAATTAATTCAAGTTTCATAATTTAAGTTACACTGCAACCCTAGAACAAATAAATTAGTTCATAGCAGAAATTAAAATTACAATACAACAATAATTAGACATTTCAGAGAAATAAAATTTAAAAGAAAGAAGAAAGATTAGGAGAAACTCTTTCACGATTCCTCAATGAAAAATAAAATTTCTTCCATTTTCTTCTTCTTTTTTGTCTTCTTTCTCTCTATTTCCTAACAAAATAACAACATCAATAGTTAAAGAAAAGTTTATGCGTGTTGTAGAAAACACGCAGAGAAGAAGCAAAATAATTGAAGTGAACTAGAAAAAATGAAAAACTAAAAAAAAAAACTCCACATCTTTCCTCGCATCTTCAAATATATCACCCCAAACAATTATTTTTTTATAAAAATGCATGTAGTGGGGGACAGAAATACATCGAAAATAATAAAAAGCAAACACGTATGGAGACAACAAATAATCAACTGGAAGAGTGCGCCGTTCTGTGTTTTATTTTATTTTTAAAATGCATTCCACGTGTCAACATTTGATTGGCTACAAGAAATAACGAGACACGTGGCAGCATTTCATTCGCTATGAAGAGAGGTCGCACGAGAGAAGTGCCTTCCAGACACGTGGGGTACACAGATGCAGCTGGAAACGTGTGTCGTTTTCGTGTTTTTATTTTAACCAACATATGCCACGTGTTAGCTTCTTATTTGCTGAAAGAATATTCGAGACATGTGGCAATGTATGATTCGTTAGAATGGTAGGGCGCACGATGTTTATCTAGAATGCATCGCATGGGACAATTCGCGTAGCGACACGTAGGTCCCACCCTGCACGCCAACCTACATGACCAAGTGGGCCCCACATGGTGCACCGAGTAGCATGCTTGATCCTGACCGTTGATTAGATGATCTAACAGTGTGTGGCACGCGTGGTCCTTTTCCTGCACAGAAAAACAAATATTCTTTTAATTGCATTTTAGCCCTCCAATTTAATTTAAATTAACTTTTAAACTTTTGTTAATTGCAATTAAGCCTTTTTCTAATTTAAATTAACTTCTAAACTTTAGTTAATTGTAATTAATCCCTATTTTAATTCAAAATATATTTTAGACCCTTATTAATTGCAATTAAACACTCTTTTAATTTAAAATAAATTTTCAGACATTTATTATCTACAATTAAGTCCTTTTTCGATTCAAATTCTTTCATTTTCTTAAAAATATATTCATTAAAAAATAAACAGTAAATATTAATTTAATTAATTAAAATTAACTAAAAATAACAAAAGTATAGCAATTATAATTAATAAAATGGACAAAATAACTGTATAATATACAATTATCACCTAGTTGGCTACAAAAAATTTAATTCATCATAATTTTGTTGATTATCTATTCACCTTCTTTAGCAAATTAGATCTATAACTAAATATAATCTCTCAAAAACTTCCCTCATGAAGATGTCAACATTGATTTTCGGGTCTCACTTATTTAGGTGAGGTTCATATCATTTTTGGAAACAAACAAATTTGATCAAAACTGGACAGCAAAGATGGTGCAAAATTGATCCAAAAATGTACCAATAATATTCAAATAGCTCAGGGAAATTTATACAGCCATAAATGATGAAAAATATTTGGCAACAAAGGAAAGTTTAGTTTTATGGCACAATATCACAACACAATTTCAAATACCAAGAATACAACTAGAGTTTCTCCTCCTTTTTTTTTTTACTTATACACAAACTAATCAAGCACAAAAAAATAGACTCAAGAACAAGAGTTACAAAAAGATGGAAACATAAGACAATGCAAAAACAAGTGAAGTATTTAAAAGAAGGAAAGAAACAAACCAAGACTAGAGAAGAATTGGACTCTAATGGTATTTAATCCTAACTAGACAAAAGGATACGAAAAAGATTAGAAACAAGAACAAAACATATTCAAGAATTTAAAGACTAACATGAAGCAATATAGCAAAATTAAAAAAATGATATGATCAGATCTTTTTTTTTTAAATCACGTTCTCACTCTTTTCTTCTTTTGAATAACCCTCCTTTTTATTCATTTCTTCTTTACTATGATTTTCTTCACTTATCTCTTTTTTAAAGCTCTTTTCTTCTTGTAGTTCAATCTCTTTTTTATACTCATTTTCTTCCACAACCCACTCTCTTCTTGTAACTCAATATCTTTTTTTTAAATCATTCATTTTTTGTAATTCACATTCTCTTTTCAAATCCCTCTTTATCTTTGCTCAATCTCTCTTTTTAACTCAATTTTTTTCCTTAATTCACTGTTCTTCTTTTTTCAATACTCTACCTTTTTTGTACTCACTCTCTCTTTTTAGGAATAAGTCAATCTCCTTTTTTATTATATTCCAATGATAACATCTTCAAACAAAATATATTATTAAGGTAAGACTCTTTTGGATCGCTTCTTTTCCAAATTTTCAAACAAATCTGAGTGGTAGTGAGTTTTAATGAACCACCTTCTCATAACAACCTTCATCTCTTAGCATGTGTCAATAGGCCTTTCACCATACCTTCTCCTCCTCCAAACAAGTGGATCCCACCAAGTTATATCTTAATCAGTAAATTCAATTGTGACCAATTTTACCTTCTTCATATTGGAGTAATTATGGTAATAAAAAATAAACTCCATTTTTCTCTCCCACTCGAAGTAGAGTTGTAGATTGTTCTTGCCTTGAAAGGATGGAATTGTCATCTTAATGCTCCTTAAGTATTCTTGCCATATTTGTTCCCTCATGTGGCCTTTTCCATGTTCCTTTCCTCTTGGCCCAAATCTACCCATGCTATGCATTGAACCATAGTCCTCTTTGTACTCATTGTAATCATCTAGGTCATCAAAGTCATCCATAGTGCATGCTTTGTTGGCTTTCTTGGTTTAGAGATCCTCTCATTCAATTCCTTCATGGTGGAATCTTATTTCTCAAATCAATCCAAAAAGTATTCTCGTAACCGATTCATCTCTTGTAACATGGCATTGATTTAAAATATTGGATCAACCTTTACTTCTCTACTTGAAGACTCTTTTAAAGACATGGTATCAAGAACAAACAACTAGAACACAAAAATGGTTAGATTTAGTGTTAATCACACTACTATCTTTTTTAACTATTTTTTTATTTGTCACTCATGCTCTTATTTATAACCTCACTTATGTCCTCTATTTGGGTTCTTTATAGAACTAAATCAAACTCAATCAAAGAGCAACTTGCAACAATCCAAACCATAAAAATTAGTCGCACTACCAAAGCTAATAGAGATCATATTTTTTTATGTGTTTTTAGAATTTGGACAAGAATAATGGATAAGAATGAAAAAGGAATTTCTATGCAAGGAAATAAATATCAAGGAAATGAAAAATAAGAAATTTAGGAAAGTTAAAATAGGAAAGAGAATTCTATTTGAAAATATTTCCAAGTTTTTTTTCTCCTTTCTTTTCTTCTTTGGCCAAAACTTGTCATTTTTTCTAAATCAAATTTTGATAACTAGTACTAATTCAAGTAGGATCAACTTGATGATTTGTTTTTTGCTAAAATAAAACTTGTATAGAAAGTACTAATTAAACTAGGATCAATTTGATGAAATATTTGCATTTGTTTTTTTAATAGCAGCAAAATCCTTTTTTTAGTTGGTTGGGGGTAAATAATAATAGTAAAGAAATAAAATAAGAAACCAAAATCAATAACAAGAAATGAAAATAATGGGAGATATCAACTTGACTTAGAACATTTCTCTAATACCAAGTAATACAAACCTCACTTAAAAAAGTGAGACCCAAAGATCAATGTTGGTATTTTCACTAGGAAGGCTCTAAATTAGATTGTAAAGATAAAGAATGAAGATCGTGACCTACTATAAGAATAATATTTAGATTCCACACTCAAGAATATAAGGGAGATGTGAGTGATAAGTCTGGGATACATTCCATAAGAATAATCTTGATAAGTTCATATAAAGTTCTAAAAGGTACTACAGGGAAAAACTTCATTAAAATTTATATCAAAATTGGTTTTTAATGAAAATCTTACATAGGTATTTATAGACTCAAAAATATAATATAAAACCTAGCTAATAAACCATAAACATAAAGATCTAAATATTATTGTTAAAAATTGAATATAAAATCCTATAAAATAAAGTAAATATTAGACTTGTTAAATAAATTATGAAACGAAGAAATGTAATTGTTTAGCATATTCATGAGTATTGATTTAAAGCTATATTTTACCTAGTAAACTTCAAAATTTAGAAAATTTTATCACCAACAATATTGTATCCCATTCAATAATATTTGTAATGCATTTTGTTTTTCCTTATTTGGATATCGGATAGAAAAGATATGATAAATATACCTCAATGAAACTTTGTAAATTTGGATTTTATTTTATCATTCATTTTACTCCATGCTCAAGCATTCCAAATAACCGGTAATTGTACCCATACTTGTTCCATTAACCATTGTATGATTCTTGATTAATTGTACATATTTCAATGTGCCATAGATCCATTGGTGATGCTTCTTGATTCTTTTCAAAAGGGCAATTTTGGACACCTTTTGAAAGGTGCAAGACAACATACCACTTCTAGGTGCTATTAAGAAAGTTCCTTAAAGAACTATGCAATAGAAAACAAAAACTAAAAGGAAACAAAGTGGTAAGTGTGGAATAAAATTTTTTGGTCGTGCTAAGACCCAAGTAGTTTCACCATTTTGGTAGGGATAGGTCACTCAAGCCTTGAAAAATCTATGCTAGATTTAAGAGAATTTATTAATGTCATGCAATGTAATATTTATACTTCACTAAAATTAGGTCCATTTAAATAAATAGGTATTATTATACACCTTACTAACAAGATAAACGTTTATCCTAAGGATAATTTTGAGGATGTCTTAGTCAAGTAGATGAGATGATCTTCCCAGTGGATTTCTATGAACTAGACATGAGTGATTATTCTTATACTATGTCTATACAATTATTCATATTGAGACCATTTATGAAAAGAACTTGCACTAAGATAGATATGCGTACTGGGGAGCTAACTCTTGAGTTTATAGGGAGATAATTCCCTTCAACATCTTTGAAACAATGAAGTACCTAGATGCTAGTAGAGACGACTTGGGATGAGAGTTGAATAAGTTGGGTTGATATTGTCAAATTAATTACTCAATGAGAGGCCACTCACCATATTTTTTTTTTGACTCCCTTTTACTTATTTTTACATTACATGCATGTATGTTCATACATTGAGGACAATGTAAGAATTAGGTGTTGGGAGTGTAAACTTATCTCTATTGTTATTTTCTTATTTTTTATTAGTTTAGCATGTTTTTGGATACAAGTTTTATGATATGTATGCTCTTGGTATCATAAAGTTTTTCAATCTTTAGGATTACTTATAGCACTATTGGGATAATTAGTGTGAGTAGATGGGCTTGGAAACAACTATCACATGTTCCCTTCTTGTTTTCTGATATAATGGATCATAAATGCTTAAAAGCATGAGGTTTTGAAGGATAATGAATGATGATAAAATTTTGATATTGTTCCTCAATGAAGTTATACTTTGTGATGATCTAATTTAGAAAAAGCGTGCATAGTAACTGATTTGGTGATATGATGATTTATGTCTTTGAATTTGTGAAATGCTATGTTAATTTCTTTGAAAGTTTTAATTCTGATGAATATGATTAGATTGGTAGAAATTTTTCTTTAATTCTTCAAAGAGAATGACGATCTAGCCTTTTTAGAAAAATGATTAAAATGCTTGGATCAACCTTCTAACCCAAGTTATTCTACCCCTAATGTTGTTGTTCTCATGAGGGCCATCCTTTTAATTACACAATTTAACCCTACATAAGCCAATTTGTCCTACCAACTCCTTACCCTTTGAACCAAACACATTGGTCACACCTTATTGTTTAATAAAAAATAGAGTTGCATAAAAATAGGATGGACTACGAGAACACTAAAATAAGATTCATGAATTTCAATGGTGATGTTATTGAAAAATGGTCCAGCACAAAAAGATATCCCTTGAATTAATAGCTACCCCTTGTTGAATAATTTTAGTTTAAAAAAATAAAACAAAATGGAGCCAGCTGAAAAGAATTGGACAAAGAGTATGGTAATTAATTAGGAGATAAGAGCACTAATGAAAGTTCCACTTCAAATCCCCATTGGACCAATAACAAGGTCAAGGGCTAAAAGGTTCAAAGAAGCACTTCATGGGCTAATCATGAAAACTTAAGATGATCCAAAGAAGACTCTACATGAGATGGGCTCAAAATAAGATCAAGGGCTGACTAATGTCATACAAGCAATTGAGTGGGTTGACCTAAACATATGATGCGTGGGAAGCTTGGAGTGGAACACAATTGTTTTCTTTTGAGGAATTATTTAGCACTTTTGTCTTACGCTATTATGGACCAGATTTCCTTTTTATTTTGTTCTAGGTTTGTTTTAATTGTTTAGCACATCTTTAGTTATTTTGGCTATATAAGCCTAAAAACTTCAAGTACAGTTTTTTAGACTTTGATTGTAATTTTAATGAGAATTTTCTCTTTAGTTATTTTCAAAACTTTATCTAAACTTATCATAAGTATTCTTTTAGCTTTCAAATTTTACTTATCACTAACATGTCCTCCCTAATCTTAAGTGTGAAATCTACCCAAATTTTCTTGATACCTTTGGTTCCTATCTCTACATAGATTGCGGGTCAATGTCCTCTTTTTATTATATTTTTGCAACATGTTTTAGAATGATCCTACTGAAGATCTCAACATTGATCTTCGAGTCTTACTTATTTAGGTGAGATTTGTATCATTTGGTATCAGAGTAAAGGCTCTAAAATATGGTTAATCTATCCTTTTTTATATTTTTCTTGTTGTTATTTCCATTGATATTGGATTTGTTAATATATTCATGTTTGGTTAAAAACGAAGAATTTGAATTCAAAAAAAACAAGAAGAGAAATTATGGGCTATTGATAAAAAAAATGTGCAATAATTCTAATAACAATGCAAAAAGGTAGATAGAGTTAAGGCAAAAAAGAATGAGTCATAGAAGAAAGCCGCACCACTAAACTTATATTGGCAAAAAAGTTTTAATTTACATAAGGAAGTTCCAAGAAAAACTAAAACAATAAAAAATGGAAAGTAAGAGGAAAAACAAAAAGAGATCAACACTCTCCGTCTCCTTCTCTAGTGGGAAGAGGTACAATAGTTTATGGGTTGAGAAATATGTTTGTAAACTGATCAAAAGAGTGGTTGAGCTCAAAGGGATAAATGAACTCATCACCATTGTACATAATAAACATGTTGAATGAGGTCCTAAGTGACAAAACACCAAAGAAAAGAGGTCTGGTAGGGGTAGTCGAGGTCTGACAAAGGTAGAAGAAACAGGTGAGCCATGAAAAGGTGGTACAATAGGATGATAAGAAGTTGTAACACCCTAAGAAAAATCCTAAAAATGAGGCATATCAAGAACATTCATGTTCAATGTTTGCAGCATGGACATAATAGAAGACAAGACAGTTTTAGACTACTCATAAAGGGAGATAGAAGTGGAAAGAGTAGAGGAAATAAGAGTAGGCTCGCAATGAGTGGAATAGTCATATTCATAAAAGAAGACAAAGAAGGGGCAGTAAATGAATATCAAGAATCATAACTATTAGACAGTACAGTACTTGAGAAGAAAGTCCTACTCATACAATTGAAAAGAATGTTATGAAATATCATATTTGCAAGATCTATATCATCACTACTTGGAGATGCATAGAGGAAGTGACCTTGGCATGGAGAAATATAGATAAGATAGGAGTGATGATGAATAACAGCACTAACAACAACATTAAGAGAGTGACCTAGGACATATGCACCAATAACAAGGGCATTAATAGTAACAAGGTAGTCAGGTCCTACTAGTTAAATAGTCATTTCTTCAAAATTGCGAGCATTCATAACATCAAAATTAGATAGGTATGTGGAAGCAATATTTTCAAATTCAAAAGGGATGATAGGAAATGAAAAAAGCTTAATAATAGAAAAGGATAACAAATTACGAATATCATCTCTACAGAAGGTAACTCTTCATTCTCTAAGGAAAAAATAAGTATAGAACCCCATAGTAGGAGTATAAGGTAGGGTAGGATAGAAATCTTGAGCAAACTCATCACCATAGGAATTGTTTAGAAAGCATAGAGAAAGCTAAGAAAAGCATGCAATCCTTTATTTGACTTCAAGAAAATCATGAATATTGATAGGAAGCTCAGCCAAAATTGGTGCACTATTATAAGGATCGATAGGCTCAGTTTACTTTGACTTCTTACCACTTATGCTATGTTTTGGGGCCAAAATTCATGAAAGTAAGAAGGTAAGATAAATGAGTATATCAAGAATATAAGGAAGTTATTATAAGGTGTTAATAAAGTAGGTGTTATGGGGTTCTTTAAATAAGTAATAAGTAACCTCACCATCCACCTCAATGGGGTTCTTGGTGAGCCAAGTGACAAGGTGGTATAGGTTGTGCCAAAAAAACTAATACAAAAAAGCTAAAACACTCAACATAAACATCCACATGACAATGAATCCAAAATGCATTCATTAGAGATTATGACCAAAAAATTATGGGAACATGCATTGTGTGTGAAATGCAAAACATGTTAACTATATGTGTCGTCAAGAAAGCTTTATGTGAATCAACCAAGAGTAAATATATACCAAAATTGATCTGACTTCATAATTCCATATGTAGCCTCTCTCTCCACTAATCTAAATGCAATCTCAATAGAAATAAAAAGGTCTTAAGATGTTTGTAATCAAAGGATGAGGTTTGGGTAGAAGAGAAAAAACATTTAAGTAAAGGCACACCTTGAGACGGATAAACTTTCACCTTAAGCATATAGCAAATGGCCAAAAGAGGTAATCCTTTAAACTAAGGATATTTTCCTTGAAACATTCAATATTGAAACTCTTTAAAGGAAATTCCCAAAGAAGGGACCTTATTTTCCCTTTTTTATATTCACAAAATAACATTTAATCATTGACCCTCATCTTTTTCATTATCCTCTTCTCCTTTTTTTATTTTTCTACCTTTCTTATATTTCTTTCTCTTTTTTTCTTCTTTTTCTTCCTTTTCCCCCTTTTTAAACGGCACGAGAGAAGCAAAAAGATCCTAGATCAAAATTATTGAACAAGATAATTTTGAAACTTAAAAAGAAGAGTGTCAAGTAAGTGGGATGGAACATTTAAGTTGGACTAGTAGGTGCAAAGAAATGAAAGTATATCAAAATTTATCTAGAGGGGCACTGTGGATAGGTAGCAAAGTTGGAAAGAAGGATCAAACTGTCCAAAAATGTCCTAAATAATTTTTCTAACTTAGCAGCACCTTTTACATCAAGAGAAACTAATGTGAATTCTAAAGAATTCTCAAGGCATACAAAAAATTCAAGGAAATAATCCACTCAAACTTCTCAAACATAACCATACAAATTCACAATGATATTACATATGTAGGAAAAGTTCTACCCCTTTTTTTTATAAAAACTTATATGAGATTAGTCATACGACCTCTTAGAGAATACACATGTTAGAACAATTACACATCCATTTAAGTTAAAAGCATCTCAACCAAAAAGCAACATAGATCACAACAACAGGTAAACTTAAAAAGGTAGGAAGGCAAGACATAATAATTTTCATAACAGTTTTGGGAAAAGATGTGGAGGGAAGGTAAAGATTGTCACAACACCAAACACAACTATGAAAAATAATATATTTATTTTTTTATTAATTGTTTTGTTTAAAATAAAAGAAATAAAGAATATGGTCAAAGAAAAATGATAAGAACTAAAAGAGACGAGAAAACAACAAAATAACTCCCAAAAATATCACTCATAAATAGTAATCAAATAGCATCCCTCCATTTAAAGTATCTATTAGGTGAAACTAATTCAAGAAATAATATTTATTCCATGTGAGAATATGAAATATAAGGTATTTGAGGTTCTCTTTGTTTATTACTTCTTGAAAACCTATTGAACTACTCAACTACGCCAAACTAGGTGACTGTTTAGAAGTAGATTTGTTTCTTTCTGCATTGTGTCTGAAGTGCATGATGTAACCAATTTTAATATGCTCAAATGAGCCATAATAGTTACTTTCAAACAATAAAAATGGGGGTGAGTGATGAGGACAACTCCAAGTAGTTCATCACTTGAAGTATCTCTTCCAATAAACCCTGATGCTTGTTTCTTCTTTCCAAAGAATCTATAAACTCTTTGGGCAAGGAAAGCCATTTCCTTCTCATTAGGATTAGAATCATCATTATTATGTACCATGACACTAACATATTTTCTTGAGTTACTTCCTTTAGTAGTTTTGAGAGATAATATTTTACCCTTCTCACCCTTCTTGGTAGTGATTTGTTCCTACCTTAGTAATAGGTGATGTAGTTCAAAGACTTACAGGTCACCAAAAACCTTATTCATAGAGACCTCACTAGGTTTGTACATTGACTCAAGTATAGTAAGTTTAGCATGAAATATATAAGGTAGACTGGCGATGATTTTCTCTATCTACTTTTATTCTCTAATGGGTCTACCTAGGTTGTAAGAACAGTTGACCATGTTAGAGAATCGTGCATAAAATTTGTAAAATGTCTCATCTTCTTAGATATTGCACAATTCAAAGTCTCTATTTAGCTTAAGAAATCTAGACCTCTTAATAGCAGAAGTCCCTTTATCATTTGTCTTAAGGATATCCTAAACTTTTTTTGATAAGGTATAGTTATAAATTCTCTTTATATTAATCATGAAATGTAGCCTTGATGATAGAATATAAGCCTTTACTATTCCATTCAAACTCTTTATATTCTTCTTTAGCCCATTCAATCATTGGTTTTGGAATCACAATATTATCAGGTATGATTTTAAAGGGATAGGTCCAGCCATTTTCAACAAGAAACCACACATTGTCTCATTGGGACCATAAGAAGGCCCTAATTTAAGCCATCAAAAAATGGAGGTCTATCTACGTTGTCTCTCCTTTTTACGAGACTATAATTTCACCTTTTTTATAATATGAACTACATGGTAGATCTTTAGAGATTTTAGGTAAAATAGTGTTGACTACCTTACCACTTTGAAGGGTACTTACATCCTTTGCTTGTTCGGGTTGATTGGGCAAATATTTTGGTTCTTACCTTTCCATTTTTTCAGCTAGTTGCCCAACATTAGTTTCAATCCTTTTAATCGAAGCCTCCAAGGTGCTCAAACTTTAATAATTCATTAATTGGTTGTCATGATTAACTTGAATAAAAGATTCAAGCTATCCTCTAAGGTTGGCTTAAAAGATTGATTTGGTGGGTAATAGTGGTTTTTATTTGAACTTAGTGTTTGACATTGGATGCAGGCTTGGTAATTGTTTGGTTTCCAATGATGGTTAGGATGATTATTAGTGTTTGTAGGATACCTTTGAAAATAATTTACTTCCTCTATGGCATCCATACTAGAATCATAAGTATATGAACAATTACAGGTATTATACCTAGTTGAAAAACACACTTCACACACCTCTTGAGTTGGCATTTGATGGGTAGTAAGAAGTTGCACTTGCTTAGTCAATTCACCAAGTTTCAAGGTCATTTCATTACCAGAGCCAACTTCATTGACTCCTGCTCTCGTTCTCCTAGTACTTCTTTTTTGGGAATTAGAACGCAACAACTCATAGAGCCTATAGGTTTCCTCTGTGATCTTTTCTTCTACAACTCCTCTAGCAGTATTATCAACTATGTATTGACTCTACAATGTCAATACATCATAAAAGAATTGGTTTTGTAGCTGTAATGGAAAGCTATGATGAGGATATTGAATGAAAAGGAGTTGAATCTTTCGCAAGCTTCATGAAATGGCTCTTCATCCATTTGAGAAAACATTGTTATCTTCATCCTTAGATCAATAGTCTTTTATGGGAATAGAACCTACCAATAAAATTTTCATAGACTGCTTCCCAAGTTGTTAGAGAACCCAGTTGTAGAGTAATAAACCATGACCAAGATTTATCCTTGAAGGTGTAAGGAAAACACCTCATCCTAAGCTGGTCTTCATTAATTCTCTGTAGTGGAAAGGTTTGGAGAATACATAGAATTCTCTAATGAAATGGAAAGGGTAATAAAGAATAATGAATCTTTTTCAATTCATAGTTCCTTGTAGCCTCTTTCAATTGTATACGGGAAGTTGCATTGCCAATGATTGGCATTGCATAGTCCTTCATCATTTCCTACCTATCTCAATCATCTCCCATAGCTACTTGTAGTTGAAATTGATCCTCCTCCTTTTGCATATCTAGCTCCTAAATTTAAAAATAGTATAATTCTCTAAGAAATATTCTCACTTGAATTAAAGACGAACGATGTAGGGAACTTAAATTTTTATTTTTTAGTGAAAGTCTAAGTTAATTAAGTTAAGTGAAAATCTAAGTTAATTAAGTTAAATAAAAATATAAGTTAATTAAGTTAATAAATTAAGATTTTTTTGTAATGACAAATTTAAAGAATGGAAACAATTTTTGAAGCAAATGAATTTCTATTATTTCATTTGAATTTTATTACACACATTCTTAAAACAAAAACAAAAGAAAACTAAAAGGAAGGAAAATACAATAATGGGTGACCTTTGATAACTGTACGTTTTACAGTTATTTTGTCCAATTTATTAATTATAATTGCTATGTTCTTAATATTTTTAATTAATTTTAAGTTCTTAAATTAATATTTACTGTTTTTAAGGAATATATTTTTAGAGAAAATTAAAGAATTTTAAGTAAAAAAAGACTTAATTGCAATTAATAAAAATTAAAAATATAATTTGAATTAAAAGAGGGCTTAATTGCAAAAAAACAAAAGTTTAAAATTTAATTTGAATTAAAAGAGGACTTAATTACAAATAACAAAAGTTGGAAAGTTAATTTGAATTAAATTAGAGGACTTAAATGTAATTAACAAAACTTTTGTTTTTCTACGCAGAGAAGGATTACCACGTGCATCATTGTCAACGCGCCACACGCATCTTCAGATCAGAAAATCAACAGTGAGGATCAGGCAAGTTAGATGCACATGCTACATAGGCGACTACACATGTTTCCCAGATGGCACACTACTCGGTACGCAGAGTAGGGTCCACATGTCTGCGTAGATGATTCCCTAAGATAGGTCTCCCTCACCTACCGTTAGATCAAACTATGAACGGCTCAGATTATGCGTGAGTCCCACAATCCACGCCAATGGAGGCCAACTGTTGCACAAAGACCAGTGCACATGTATCTCATGTGACACTGTCCACCAAAGCCACGTACACCCTCGCACCCCACCCAATACGAAGCTACCATGCGGCTTGTTTTTTTAGCAAATCATATGTCTCCACGTGTCACACTTATTGTGAAATAAAAAAACGAAGAAACTTCTCTTGCCAGCTTATTTTTTTCATGCTTTTCTCCCTATACGCATGTAAAAAATTAATATTTGTGATGTATTTCTTTGTCCCCCATTATATGCGTGTTCTGGATAATTTTGGGAGTGGTATATTTGGGAGACGTGGGGGGATGGGGAGAGTGAAGTTTTTTTTTCTTAGTTTTTAGTTCAGTTCTTTTTTGTTCTTAATTTTCTCAGCATGTTTGAAGATATAGATATAACACGCAGAAGCTATATTTTTGACTTTGTTGTTATTTTGTTAGGGAAAAATATAGAGAAAGGAGACAACAAAGAAGAAGAAAAGGGAAGGAATTTTATTTTTCATTAAGGAATCGTGAAAGAGTTTCTTCTAATCTTTTTCTTTTAATTTTATTTCTCTGAAATGTATAAATATTTTCGTATTGTAATAACTATTTTTGCCATGAACTAATTTATTTGTTCTAGCGTTGCAGTGTAGCTTAAATTATGAAACTTGAATTAATTATTTTTGAATGATTTATGGAATGTTTTTAAGTTGTTTATTTTATCTATGCTTAATACTTTTAATTGTTGGAAGATTAATTAATTGATCTGTGACACTTAAATAAACTTGGAAAATGCATTTATGTGTGTTTCTCGTGGATAGAATAACATACATATATAAGGGATAGGAATATACCTTTATTGTACGTTTAGATATATGAGAACTTTGAACTTAATAAATCTTGGTGAATTTAATTCTCATAGAAATATACTGAATTATTTTAGCAAGATATGTCTATTTATTATCGTAAGAGACATATGGATAAATTAGGAGTTCTTTGTTGACAAATTAAATGCTAGAACATAAATCAAGAGAAAATAATATGATTCAAGTGGATTAATTTGGTGAAACTTCCATCCTAGAATTTTCTTATAAACTATTACAAAAATTAGTTAGTTAAACTCCATCAAACTATCGACTCTTTGGATAAAATCCGATCGAAACAATTTTAGTACTTAACGAACACTAGTAACAAATCTCTGTGGGAAAGATATCTTACTTAATCACTTATTACTTGTGACCGTGTATACTTGCACGTTCATGTTTTCTTAAAGAGACAACAAGTTTTTGGCATCGTTACCAAGGATTTGTTTTACTATTTTGTTGATATTAATACCAATCAATCTAATTTTTGTTAAAATATTTTATTTATGTGTTTATTTTTATTTGTACTTTATTAGATTTATTTTTCTGATTTTTGAATAAATTGGGACTTTGTATGCGACGCAAAAGAAATCTTGACATTGTTCCGTTGGATCTAAAAATTGAGAGAACTATTTTAAAATTTAAAAAGACAAGAAAGAAGCTTCAAAACATCGAATTATGGATGAGGAAATTCCTGAAGTGGAAGAACTAAGATCTTTAAGTGACTATGCAGTGCCTATTATTGGTGGGATTCATTCGAGTATTAGAAGACCAGCAATTCAAGCCAACAATTTTGAAATTAAACCTGCGATCATTCATATGATTCAAACGTCAGTTCAGTTTGGAGGCTTACCCCACGATGACCCAAACTCTCATATAGCTAATGTTTTAGAGATTTATGACACCTTTAGGCATAATTGAGTCACCGATGATGCTATCCAGTTGAGAATTTTTCCTTTTTCACTTAGGGATAAGGCAAAGAGTTGGTTGAGTTCATTACCATATGGTTCTATCATGACTTGGGATGATTTGGCTCAAAACTTCTTAGCTAAATTTTTCCACCAGCAAAGACTTTATGGATGAGGAATGAAATCACCTCCTTTGTGGAGTTTGACTCAGAATCATTATATGAAGCTTGGGAGAAGTATGATGAGCTACTTCGAAGATGCCTTCACTATGGTTTACCAAAGTGTCTTCAAGTTCAAACATTTTATAATAGTTTGATGGGTCCAACTAGAAATATGATGGATGTTGCAGCAGGTGGTGCTCTTATGGGAAAATAAATTAATGAAGCCTACAACTTATTAGAGGAAATGGCTTCCAATAGCTACGAGTGGCCATCAAAGAGGATGATGCCTAAGAGAGCTTCTGGAATTCACGAGATTGATGTTATGTCTGCTTTAACTGCTCAAGTATCCGCTTTGGTGAAGAAGATGGATACTCTGGATGTCCTTTTTATTCAGAGTCCTTTTGTTGCATGTGAAATTTTCAATGGAAACCATGCCAGTGAGAGATTTCCTCACAACTCTGAATCTGTCAGTTTTGTTTCCAACTATAATAGGAATCAAAACAACTCTTATGCTAACACTTACAATATAGGGTAGAAGAATCACCCTAATTTTTCTTGGAGTAATAATCAAGGCCAATCATCTTGGATGAAGCCTACATATCCTCCAAGTTTTCATAACCAAGCTCCACCACAAGAGAAAAAACCATCACTGGAAGATATGTTTGCTCAATACATGGCCAAGAATGAGACTATTCTTCATAATCAAGCAACATCTATAAGAAATCTCAATGTTCAATTGGGTCCACTTGCTACTTTTATCACTAATCGTCCTCAAGGAGCTTTACCTAGTGACACTGAAACCAGTCCAAAAATGGAAGGAAAAAAACATTGTAAGGGAGTTACACTCAGAAGTGGAAAAGAGTTGGAAGAAATACAAAAGCCCATTTCTCTACCAACTCCTATTATTGAAGCTATTGGCCCAGAAAAACAAGAGAGATTTGAAGATAAAGTCAAACAGAATGAAGCAACAGAAAAGCCAGTGATAAAACCAGTTTTAGATAGTCTCAAGCCTTACAATCCACCAATTCCGTTTCCTCTTTGCTTCCATAAGCAAAAGCTTGATAAGTAGTTCTCCAAGTTTCTTGAAGTATTTAAAAAGCTTCATATTAACATTCCTTTTGCTGATGCTTTGCAGAAAATGCCTAGTTATGTCAAATTTATAAAGGAAATCTTATCTAAGAAGAGAAGGTTAGGTGATTTAGAGATAGTTGCTCTTACAGAGGAGTGTAACGCCATCCTTTAGAAGAAGCTACCACCTAAGCTTAAAGATCCAGGAAGTTTCACCATTCCTTGTACTATTGGTGAGAAATTCTTTGGTAGAACTCTCTGCGATCTGGGTGCCAGCATTAATTTGATGCCATTTGGGGTGGTCTATAGCTGATATTAAAGGGATTAACCCTTCATTATGCATGCACAAGATCTTATTTGAGGAAGATTAGAAGCCTACTATTGAGCATCAACGTCATTTGAATCCAATCATGAAGGATGTAGTGAAAAAAGAGATTATTAAGTGGTTAGATGTAGGTATTATCTATCCCATTTCAAATAGCTCTTGGGTTTGCCCAATTCATTGTGTGCCGAAGCAAGGAGGAATTACAGTGGAGGCTAATACCAACAATGAGCTTATTCCCATAAGAAAAGTGACGGGTTGGCGAGTCTGCATGGATTATCGAAAGCTCAACAAAGCTACTCATAAGGATCATTTCCCTATTCCATTTATTGATCATATTCTTGATAGATTGGAAGGACATTCATTCTATTGTTTCATGGATGGATATTCTGGATACAACCAAATTGCTATCACTCCCAAGGATCAAGAGAAGACCACTTTCACTTATCCATATGGAACTTTTTCTTTTTGGAGAATGGGTTTTTGAATTTGCAATGCCCCAGCTATTTTTCAAAGGTGTATGATGGCTATCTTTTCAGACATGGTGGAAAATTTTATTGAGGTATTTATGGATGACTTCTTAGTGTTTGGTGATTCATTTGATATTTTCCTGCATAACCTTTCTTTGGTCCTACAAAGATGTGAAGAGACAAACTTGGTATTAAATTGGGAAACGTGCCATTTCATAGTACAAGAAGGTGTTGTTCTTGGCCATCTAATTTCTTTGAAAGGAATTGAAGTCTATAGAGCAAAGATTGAGACTATTGAGAATCTACCGCCTTCAACATCTGTCAAAGGAATTAGAAGTTTTCTTGGTCATACCGGATTCTACAGGCGGTTCATCAAGGATTTTTCCAAGATCTATAAGCCTCTTTGTAATATTTTGGAGAAAGATACAAAATTCATGTTTGATGAAAATTGTCTAGAAGCTTTTCGGGCATTGAAAGAGAAGTTGATCACTACTCCCATCATTATTGTACCAGATTGGAATCTACCTTTTGAGCTCATGTGTGATGCTAGTGACTTTGCTACTGGAGCTATTTTGGGACAACGAAAAGAATGAGTTTTCCATGCCATTTACTATGCTAGCAAAACTTTGATCGATGCTCAACTTAATTATGCTACCATAGAAAAATAATTACTTAATGTTGTATATACTTTTGAAAAGTTTCGATCCTATCTAATTCGTACTAAGGTGATAGTTTACACTGATCATTCTGCCATAAAATATCTTATTGCTAACAGAGATGCAAAACTGGGATTGATTAGATGGATACTCCTACTGCAAGAATTTGATCTGGACATCAAGGATAAGAAGGGAACCGAGAATCATGTGGTAGATCATCTATCTAGATTAGAGAATAATGATGGTGTCTTGGACAAGACTATCATTGGATAGACTTTTACAGATGAGCAATTATTTTCCTTTGATCATAGAAGTGTGTCATGGTACACAGACTATGTTAATCATATTGTAAGCAATGTGCTTCCACTTGATTTATCTTTCCAACATATGAAGAAATTCTTACACGATGTCAAGTACTATTTATGGGATGAGCCTTTCTTGTATAAGAAGTGTGCAGATCAAATTATTATAAGGTGTGTTCCAAAGGAAGAAATTGAAGACATACTTAGGTATTGTCATTCTTTAGCCTATGGGGGTCATTTTGGAGGAGAAAGAACAGTTGCTAAGGTTCTTCAATCCAATTTTTACTAGCCAAATCTATTTAAAGATGCACATTTCTTTGTCTCATACTATGACAGGTTCCAAAAAATTGGTAACATTTCCAAGAAACAAGAGATGCCTCTAAACAACATTCTTGAGGTGGAAATATTTGGCGTTTGGGATATTGATTTCATGGGACCTTTTATCTCTTCCTATAACAACCTCTACATTCTTGTTGTTGTGGATTATGTTTCTAAGTGGGTAGAAGCAGTTGCCTTGCCTACCAATCACTCCAAGGTGGTGTTAAATTTCTTAAAGAAAAACATTTTTACTCGTTTTGGCACCCCAAGGGCAATCATTAGTGATGAGGGAACTCATTTTTGCAACAACTATTTTTAAGCCCTTCTTTCCAAATATGGGGTCACTCATAAGATTGCAACTGTTTACCATCCCCAAACAAGTGGACAATTTGAGATATCAAATAGAAAGGTAAAGAGGATTCTGGAAAAGACAGTAAATACTTCTAAGAAGGATTGGTCTAAGAGGTTAAAGGATGCACTTTGGGCATACCGGACAACATACAAGACACCCATTGGGATGTCCCCATATCAATTATTTTTTTGGGAAATCTTGTCATCTCCTAGTTGAATTAGAGAACCATGTGTATTGGGCAATCAAGAATTTGAATTTTGACTTGAGAGTCACAGGTGAAAAGAATCTTCTATAACTCAATGAGATGGATGAGATTTGTCTACAAGCATATGAAAATTCTAAGATTTATAAGGAAAAGACGAAGAGATGGCATGACAACAAGATCTTGCATCGAAACTTTGAACCAAGACAGAAAGTATTACTCTTCAACTCTCGTTTGAAGTTCTTCTCAGGAAAACTTAAATCTAAGTGGTCAGGGCCTTTCATTATTACCAAAGTGCACCCATATAGAGCTGTTGAGATTAAAGGTGAAGAATCACAAAATACTTTCCAAGTGAATGGGAAAAGACTCAAACATTATTGGGGAGGTGACATTGATCGTCAAAAGTCCACCGTTTTGTTATTTGACCCAACCTGAAGCAAAGAAACAAGAAGTCAAGTTGAAGACTTTAAATCAAGCGCTTCTTGGGAGGCAACCCATATGTTTTAGTTTTTATTTATTTTACTTAATTGAACACATATTAGTTTGAATATTTCTCTATTTCTCTATTTCTCTATTTTGTTTGATAGGTTCAAATTGGAGGAAGTAAGTTATTAGGGGATTTCAATCTCACAAGCCAACTCACCAATCAGGGAAGTTTATTTTAACCCATCTCCTTTGTTCTCTAATTTTCACACATTGAGGACAATGTGCATATTAAGTTTGGGGGTGGAGAGATTAGAATTATTTGAAATATTGCTTGATATTGTTACTTGTGTAGCTTTGTTTGTTTCGTTGATCGAAACATGAGAATATATTGTGCTTTTCATGGTGATTTATTTTTTTTATTTCTTCGGTTGAAGTAATGCATAACTCTTTGAAAAATTTGAATATTGTCTAAGTTTGTGTGTAATTTTTGAGTAAGTTTCATTTTTACAAGAATATCTATTTATGAGCACTAGCCTTGATCTTTGAGTTGTTATGCTAATTTAGAGAAGGTTTATGTGAATATGAAATTTGATTGATATTATTTGGTGTCACAGTGTTTAGAATTTTTTTGATTTTCTCTCGAAGCGAAATCCTAGACAACACTTAATTAAGGAAATGATTTAGGCCATCTTTGGATCGTTTAAGCCTTTCAATCCAACTTTACATGTTTTCTCCATAGCTTACCCCTTTTGAGCTTTTATGTTTATTGATATATGTTTGTCTCCTACATCAAAGCCTATTCAAAGATATATATAGCTATATATCGATATTCCTTATCTCACTAAAATGTGACCATTGTTAGTAATTTCTTAAAGATATATCGAAAAAGAAGAGATAAAAGAAAAAAATGATTGTTGCATGTGAAGTTAAATCCTCAATTGGGAAGTATTCATTGAGATGTTAGAAGGTATCTTGTTTCAATCCTAAAATGATATGTTTAGGAAAATTTGAGCCAAATATTATCTTTTATCTTACCTTTACCTAAGCCATACATTACAAGCTTAATAAAGTCCTATTGATTTTTGGTTTTGTGTTGGTCTACATTAGTGGAGAGAGAAATGAAAAATGAACTATGAGATTTGTGATTTCATTAAAAATTAATTGTGTCCATATTTGCATAAACTCATCCGGATTTCAGGTGATGAAATATGAAAAGACTTCACACACACAAAAAAATTCAATGTGAAAATGTAACATACTTTTGAATTGTTGTCAATGCTTAGATAAAATTCTTGTATTTCTTTGAATTATTTTATTTATATGACCAATGAGAAATGTTTTAAAAATCACTATTTTAAGTGCATGTATCCTAGTTTTATTTCTTTCCTTTTGCTAGAGGACTAGCAAAATCATAAGTTTGGGGATGTGATAATTGTACGTTTTACAGTTATTTTGTCCAATTTATTAATTATAATTGCTATGTTCTTAATATTTTTAATTAATTTTAAGTTCTTAAATTAATATTTACTGTTTCTTTAAAGAATATATTTTTAGAGAAAATTAAAGAATTTTAAGTAAAAAAAGGCTTAATTGTAATTAATAAAAATTAAAAATATAATTTGAATTAAAAGAGGGCTTAATTGCAAAAAAACACAAAAGTTTAAAATTAAATTTGAATTAAAAGAGGACTTAATTGCAAATAACAAAAGTTGGAAAGTTAATTTGAATTAAATTAGAGAGCTTAAATGCAATTAACAAAACTTTTGTTTTTCTGTGTAGAGAAGGATTACCACGCGCATCATTGTCAATGCGTCACACCCACCCTCAGATCAAAAAATCAACGGTGAGGATCAGGCGAGTGAGATGCACATGCTACACAGGCGATTGTACACGTTTCCCAGATGGCACACTGCTCGGCACGTAGAGTTGGGTCCACCTGTCTACGTAGTCCGACACGCATAGTAGGGCCCACTTGTCTGCACAGATGATTCCTTAAGACGCGTCTCCCTCACCTACCATTAGATCAAACCATGAACGGCTTAGATTGTGGGTGAGTCCTACGCTCCATGTGAGTGGAGGCCAGTTGTTGCACACAGATTAGTGCACATGTATCTCGTGTGACGCGGTCCACCAAAGCCACATGCACCCTCTCACCCCACCCAATACGAAGCTGCCACGTGGCTTGTTGTTTTTTCAATGAATCATATGTTGCCATGTGTCACACTTATTGTGAATTAAAAAAAGGAGAAACTTCTCTCGCCAGCTTATTTTTTTCATGCTTGTATCCCTATACGCGTGTAAAAAAATAATATTTTTGATGTATTTCTTTGTCCCCCACTATATGCGCATTCTAAATAATTTTGGGAGTGGCATATTTTGGAGAGTAGGGGGGGAGAGTGGAGTTTTTTTTTTCTTAGTTTTTAGTTCAGTTCTTTTTTGTTCTTAGTTTTCTCTACGTGTTTGAAGATATAGATAGAACACACAGAAGCTATATTTTTGACTTTGTTGTTATTTTGTTAGGGAAAAATACAGAGAAAGGAGACAACAAAGAAGAAGAAAAGGGAAGGAATTTTATTTTGCATTGAGGAATCATGAAAGAGTTTCTTCTAATATTTTTCTTTTAATTTTATTTCTCTGAAATGTATAAATACTTTCGTATTGTAATATCTATTTTTCTATGAACTAATTTATTTTTTATAGGGTTGTAGTGTAGCTTAAATTATGAAACTTGAATTAATTATTTTTGAATGATTTATGGAATGTTTTAAGTTGTTTATTTTATTTGTGCTTAATACTTTTAATTGTTTCAAGATTAATAAATTAATCTATGACTACTAAATAAACTTGAAAAAGACATTTTTGTGTGTTACTCGTAGATATAATAACTTTTATATATAAGGGATAGGAATATACCTTTATTGTATGTGTAGTTATTTGAGAACTTTGAACTTAATAAATCTTGGTGAATTTAATTCTCATAGAAATATAGTTAATTATTTTAGCGAGATATGTTTATTTATTATCGTAAGAGACATATGGATAAATTAGGAGTTCTTTGTTGACAAATTAAATGCTAGAACATAAATCAAGAAAAAATAATATGATTCAAGTGGATTAATTTGGTGAAACTTCCATCCTAGAATTTTCTTATAAACTATTACAAAAATTAGTTAGGTAAACTACATCAAACTATCGACTCTTTGGATAAAATCTGATCGAAACAATTTTAGTACTTAACGAACACTAGTAACAAATCTCTGTGGGAAAGATATCTTACTTAATCACTTATTACTTGTGACCATGTATACTTGCACATTCATGTTTTCTTAAAGAGACAACAAGTGTTTGGCACCGTTGCCGAGGATTTGTTTTACTATTTTGTTGATATTAATACCAATCAATCTAATTTTTGTTAAAATATTTTATTTATGTGTTTATTTTTATTTGTACTTTATTAGATTTATTTTTCTGATTTTCGAATAAATTGGGACTTTGTATGCGACGCAAAAGAAATCTTGACATTGTTCCATTGGATCTAAAAATTGAGAGAACTATTTTAAAATTTAAAAAGACAAGAAAGAAGCTTACAAACATCGAATTATGGATGAAGAAATTCCTGAAGTGGAAGAACTAAGATCTTTAAGTGACTATGCAGTGCCTATTATTGGTGGGATTCATTCGAGTATTAGAAGACCAGCAATTCAAGCCAACAATTTTGAAATTAAACCTGCGATCATTCATATGATTCAAACGTCAGTTCAGTTTGGAGGCTTACCCCACGATGACCCAAACTCTCATATAGCTAATGTTTTAGAGATTTATGACACCTTTAGGCATAATTGAGTCACCGATGATGCTATCCAGTTGAGAATTTTTCCTTTTTCACTTAGGGATAAGGCAAAGAGTTGGTTGAGTTCATTACCATATGGTTCTATCATGACTTGGGATGATTTGGCTCAAAAATTCTTAGCTAAAATTTTCCACCAGCAAAGACTTTATGGATGAGGAATGAAATCACCTCCTTTGTGGAGTTTGACTCAAAATCATTATATGAAGCTTGGGAGAAGTATGATGAGCTACTTCGAAGATGCCTTCACTATGGTTTACCAAAGTGTCTTCAAGTTCAAACATTTTATAATAGTTTGATGGGTCCAACTAGAAATATGATGGATGTTGCAGCAGGTGGTGCTCTTATGGGAAAATAAATTAATGAAGCCTACAACTTATTAGAGGAAATGGCTTCCAATAGCTACGAGTGGCCATCAAAGAGGATGATGCCTAAGAGAGCTTCTGGAATTCACAAGATTGATGTTATGTCTACTTTAACTGCTCAAGTATCCGCTTTGGTGAAGAAGATGGATACTCTGGATGTCCTTTTTATTCAGAGTCCTTTTGTTGCATGTGAAATTTTCAATGGAAACCATGCCAGTGAGAGATGTCTTCACAACTCTGAATCTATCAGTTTTGTTTCCAACAACAATAGGAATCAAAACAACCCTTATGCTAACACTTACAATCTAGGGTGGAAGAATCACCCTAATTTTTCTTGGAGTAATAATCAAGGCCAATCATCTTGGAAGATATGTTTTCTCAATACATGGCCAAGAATGAGACTATTCTTCAGAATCAAGCAACATCTATAAGAAATCTCAAAGTTCAACTGGGTCAACTTGCTACTTCTGTCACCAATCGCCCTCAAGGAGCTTTACCTAATGATACTGAAACCAATCCAAAGAGGGAAGGAAAAGAGCATTGTAAGGGAGTTACACTCAGAAGTGGAAAAGAGTTGGAAGAAATACAAAATCCCATTTCTCTGCCAACGCCTATTGTTGAAGCTATTGGCCTAGAAAAACAAGAAAGAGTTGAAGATAGAGTTGAAGAGAATGAAGCAGTAGAAAAGCTCGTGATAAAACCAGTTTTAGATAGTCTCAAGCCTTACAATCCACCAATTTCGTTTCCTTAGCGCTTCCATAAGCAAAAGCTTGATAAGCAGTTCTCCAAGTTTCTTAAAGTATTTAAAAAGCTTCATATTAACATTCCTTTTGCTGATGCTTTGGAGAAAATGCCTAGTTATGTCAAATTTATGAAGGACATCTTATCAAAGAAGATAAGGTTAGGTGATTTAGAGACAATTGCTCTTACAGAGGAGTGTAGCACCATCCTTTAGAAGAAGCTACTGCCTAAGCTTAAATATCCAGGAAGCTTCACCATTCCTTGTACTATTGGTGAGAAATTCTTTGGTAGAACTCTCTACGATCTGGGTGCCAGCATTAATTTGATGCCACTTTCAATCTATCAAAGACTTAGACTAGGAGAAGCACACCCAACCACTGTAACTCTTCAGCTTATAGATAGGTCTTTGAAGTATCCAAGAGGCATTATAGAGGATGTGCTTGTGAAGGTAGACAAGTTTATATTTCCTACAGATTTCATAATCCTTGATATGGAGGAAGACAAAGATATCCCTATCATTCTCAGGAGACCATTTTTAGCAACAGGTAGGAGTTTGATTGATGATCAAAAAAGGGAGTTCACCATGAGAGTTCAAAACCAAGAGGTAGCTTTCAATGTTTTAAAGGCTATGAAATTTCCAGGTGAATCTGATGATTTTTTGGAGTTGACATGGTGAATGAGTTAGTTGAAAGCAGCTTCACTGAAAACTTTACTACTGATTGTTTGGAATTTGCACTTGTGAATGCTAATGTTATTGATAACCTTGAATCTCTTGAGTATCTTAAGTTACTTAAAGCATCTCCACCACTCTTTAGTTCTTAAACTAAAGTAGATGCATCACAAGTTGTGACACTGTTTGAATCTACTCATCTGAAGCCATCTGTGGAAAAACAACCATTATTACAACTTAACCGACTACCTAACCATCTACAGTATGCTTATTTGGGTGAAATGGTTACTCTTCCTATGATTATTTCATCCTCTTTAGATGAAGATCAAGAAAAGAAGTTGTTAAGAGTGTTGAGAAATTACAAGATAGCTTTGGGGTGGTCTATAGGTGATATTAAAGGGATGAGCCCTTCATTATGCATGTACAAGATCTTGTTTGAGGAAGATTACAAGCCTACTATTGAGCCTCAACGTCGTTTGAATCCAATCATGAAGGATGTAGTGAAACACGAGATCATTAAGTGGTCATTAAGTGGTTAGATGTAGTTATTATCTATCCCATTTTAGATAGCTCTTATGTTAGCCCAATTCATTGTGTGTTGAAGAAAAGAGGAATTATAGTGGAGGCTAATAGCAACAATAAGCTTATTCCCACAAGAAAAGTAACAGGTTGGCGAGTCTGCATAGATTATCGAAAGCTCAACAAGGCTACTCGCAAGGATCATTTCCCCCTTCCATTTATTGATCATATGCTTGATAGATTGGTAGGACATTCGTTCTATTGTTTCATGGAACTTTTGCTTTTCAGACAATGCCTTTTGGACTTGGCAATGCCCCAACTAATTTTCAAAAATGTTTGATGGCTATCTTTTCAAACATGGTGGAAAATTTTATTGAGGTATTTATGGATGACTTCTCAATGTTTGGAGATTCATTTGATATGTGCCTGCATAACCTATCTTTGGTCCTACAAAGATGTGAAGAGACAAACTTGGTGTTAAATTGGGAAAATTGCCATTTCATGGTATAAGAAAGTGTTGTTCTCGGCCATCTAATTTCTTCGAAAGTAATTGAAGTGGATAGGGTAAAGATTAAGACTATTGAGAAGCTACCACCACCAATATCTATCAAAGGAATTAGAAGTTTTCTTGGTCATGTAGGATTCTACAGGCGGTTCATCATGGATTTTTCCAAGATCTTTAAGCCTCGTTGCAATCTTTTGAAGAAAGATATGAAATTCACATTTGATGAAAATTATCTAGAAGCTTTTCGGGCATTGAAAGAGAAGTTGATCACTGCTCCCATCATTATTGCACCATATTGGAATATACATTTTGAGCTCATGTGTGATGCTAGTGACTTTGCAGTTGGGGCTGTTTTGGGACAACAAAAGGAAAGAGTTTTCCATGCCATTTACTATTCCAGCAAAACTTTGACCGATGCTCAACTTAATTATGCTACCACAAAAAATAATTACTTGTTGTTGTATATGAGCCAAAATATCAAAAAACCAAAAAATAGGTGCACATCATGACCAGACATAATCCATATAGTGGTATGGTACTCTCAGGTGGCATTTGATGATTTTTAAAATTCTATGCATGCCATGCCAAATGCTCTAGGATATATTTGTGTGTTTATTGGAGTTCAACATATGCCGCAAC
This sequence comes from Hippophae gyantsensis, assembly GCA_030763125.1. Taxonomy (NCBI): domain Eukaryota; kingdom Viridiplantae; phylum Streptophyta; class Magnoliopsida; order Rosales; family Elaeagnaceae; genus Hippophae; species Hippophae gyantsensis. Next base: position 16,100,444 of record CM061036.1, read on the forward strand.
TCCAAACATTTCATGATAAGGCATAAGTGTCTAAGGCTACAACTAGGGATTCAATTTTTAATATGTACCGTGGTGCAAATAAAACCATACCGTAACCTAAGTGTCAAAAATGGTCAAAAGCCCTAATATGCATGTGAAATATGTTTAACCCAAAATCTAACCTTTAAATACACCTTTAACTCACAATTGTTAAGTATTTTCCAAGGATTTGAAGAAGAAATCAATCAATTCAGAGATTTGAAATTACATATCAAAATGGGTTATATTTATTGTTAGATCTTCTTTATCTCTATATATGGGACTTTTATTTTTCTTCCATGATTGGAAGAACAATATTTTGATTTTATTTAAATAAAAGTTGATTTTTATCTTGGTCAAGTTTTTCATGTCATAAATTATAAATCTTGATTTATAATTAAAGAGAATATTTTAGAACTAATTAAGCATTAAACACATCATATGTGCTTGGTTATGCATTTATGAACAAGAATTTGATTTAATGTCATTGATTTTTGTTAAATTATATTGTTTATATATTTCCCATAGGTTCACCAATTAATAGATTTCAAGTCTAATCTAGAAATTATTAGTTAATTGAGAATTGTGAAGGCTCACTATGATCATTAGGGGTTCTCTTATTTAAAAGAAGAAAATGAATAATTCTAACTTTTATGAAAATCATTTAATTTTTTTTTCATGAATTGATAGATAGCTCATTTCTCATATTTGTTCATCATTATCAATTCGTTATAATTTACATGCTTTATTTAAATCATTTAATCATTTTAGAATTTACACTTTTTCTCGTAATTGACCATTATTAGAATGTTTAGGATTATATGTTTTAACTAATTTAGAAAATAATTTAACTTTTTAAAACACATGCCAATTCATTTAGAGACTGACCATGGGATAACCTTATTATTATTCTACGAGTGATTCATCCATTTGCAAGCAATTAAATATTTTTAAGAAAGTTTTTGGCGCTGTTGTCAATTGGAATTTTAAATTGATTATTTGTTTTTTAGTTTGTTTTCGTAATTCCTTTGTATTTTTTACTTTCCTTTTATTTTTTGATTTTTTTAATATTTATTTTTTTAGTTATTTCAATTATTTTTATTTCTTGTCTATTTTTTCTTTTTATTTGGTTTTTTTAGTGCTATATTTCATGGTGCTTTGATTCCTTTTTTGTTTTTTTAAGTATATGTAAGGTAGGAGATCCCTTTAGAATCAACTAGTATCTCTCATAAAAAACATCAACAAATCAAAAGAGCACTCAAGTATACTAGATACTAAAATCCAAGAGCTACTACAAGAACCTTTACAAGAGTCACTAAACATGGGAGATGTTTTAACAAAGAAAATGGCAATGAAGGAGTATGTAAGGCCAATCATTGACATTGCTACTTCTTATGTACAGTTGAGGGAGGTAGCTAGGAACTATGAATTGAAAAATAATCATTATTCCATATTGTCCTCCTTCTATGGAATTCCTAATGAAGATCCTTTTTAATTTCATTAAGGACTTCTATGCAACTATACAAACATTTCCTTTCCAAGGGCTCACTAAGAACCAACTCAGAATAAGGTGTTTCCCATACATGCTCAAAGATAGGGAAAAGGCATGGTTTATGACTCTCCCACTAGACTCCCTAATAACTTGGTTTATAATAAGTTCATAGGAAAATAGTATTCCCATCAAAAGGCTTCCAACTTGAGAACTAAAATTGTCACATTTTCTCAAATTGGATGAGAGCCACTCCATAAGCCTTAGGATAGGTTCAAGTTATTTCTTATTCAATGCCCACATCACCACTTCCCACTACAACTGAAAAATTAATTTTCCAATGATAGGATGACACAACAGTGTTAGTTTACAATTGACAACATTGCAGGTAAAGCAATAGGAGAAAAGATAGCTTTAGAAACTTATGAGCTTTATGAAATGTTGGGTGTTGATTCCAAACCAAAACATTCCTATAGTGAGAAGAGATGGAATTAATGAGATAATTTATGGGAATTAAATGCCTATTCAACGTGTAGAATTGACCAAGCAAGTCGCACTTCTCGTAACTAAGAATACTTTAAATAAAGAGGTATTTGGAGTCTGTAGTAAATGTGGGCTATCAGCTAACACTTATTTTTTCAAAGTGAACCCTTTGCAATTCCAAGTCATGAATAAGTGAATGTAGTGTAGGGTTAGCATCCTAGACCTTGGAATTATAAGCTTCCAATAAGTCCTAACTTGACATACTAAAAATGAAACTCTCCTTGAAAAAGAGAACCTGGGCAAATAAGCTCTTACAAGTATACTTCCAAGGGCTATCTAAAGAGGAATCATATGGTTTTTAAATAATTCAAAAACTCCAAAAAATGAATTAAATAACATAAACATCTTGTCACAATTATTTTGGATTGAGTTTCTAAACCAATAACATAAAATAAAAGATAGATTCAATAAATATTTATGAAATTGAAAATTTATCATGCAGTGGAGAATTTATGAGATATATTAATTAGTTAATCATATTTGTTCTATATTAAGTAAGAAGATATGAATTAAGATTACTACTTATTTCTTATAGGGATGAAAATATCTTAAGGCAGGGATCATTTTCCTTGTTAATTAAACTTTAACTTACAACTTTTAGCTGGGCCGATAATTTAAACTTTAATTAAATTATGCTCATTTTCTAAGAAATTAACAAACCATTTAATTGTCATATTTGGTCGAGCCTTCAGTTTAAATTCTCATCAAGGTATCAAAATTAGGTTTATGATTTAAGCACCTAAAAACTAACTTTTAGATTGTAAAACTATTATGAAGGATATGTTGTCAATATAATTTTAATGATAATTTTTATAAAAATCTTTAAAATTGAGTTCTCTAAATATCTGAATAATCAAATCCAAATCAAGAGTTGACTCTAAATCAGATTGAGATAATTTAAATCTTAAATATAACTCTCTTGTTTATTATGAAAAATACATTTGTCAATATATTTTTATTTTACAAACTTCGTTTAAACCTTGATGAAGAAATAAAAATTAATTCATTTTATAAAAATGTTTATGATAACTTTGTGTTTTAGAGTTATTTGGCCCAATTTATTAATTATAATTGCTATGCTCTTATGGTTTTTATTTAATTTTAAGTTTCTAAATTATTATTTAGTGTTAGTTTTGTAAGAAATTATATTTTTAGAGAAAATGAAACAATTAAAATTAAAAGAGGGCTTAAATAAAAATAACAAAAGTTGAAAATTTAATTTGAATTAAAAGAGGACTTAAATGCAATTAACAAAAATTGAAATTTAAATTGTTTTTTGTGCAGAAAGGGAGTCTCATGCGTATCTCGAGCCGTTGGATCAAACATTTAACGATGCAGATCAGGAGAGTGAGATTCAAACGCTGCGTCGGTGCACAAAGTGGGGTCTACCTGTCTATGTAGTTGATTTTCCCTAAGATGCGCCCTCTGTCACCCACCATCAAATCAAGCAATGAATAGTTAAGATCGTGTATGTTGGCCACGAGTAGAGTCCAATTGTTCTACATAGCCCAGAGCGTGGAATTCCCCTATGTCGCAATCTACTAAATCTACGTGTGCCCTAGCATTTTACCCAATCTGAAGCTACCATGTGTCCGATTATCCTTCTAGTGAATCAGAGGTCGCCACATGTCGTGCATAGTGTAAAAAATTGGGAAAACAATTCTCCTGCCAACTTATTTTGCACAGTTTTTACCCTTTTTGGAACGCATGTTTGAAAAATAATTTTTGGTGTATTTTTAGAGAATGCATAAGGCATTTTTGGAGTTAGTTTTTTTTTTCTGTTAAGTAAAAAAAATACAATGAAGGTAGAGAGCAAAGAAGAAGGAAAAGGGAGGAAGTCAATTTTTTCATTGAGGAATGGTGAAAGAGTTTTTTCTAATCTTTCTTTCTTTTAATTTAATTTCTCTCAAATGTCTAAATATTTTTGGATTGTAATTTCAATATTTTCTATGAACTAAATTATTTGTTCTAGGGTTGTAATGTAACTTATATTATGAAGCTTGAATTAATTATTTTTGAATGATTTATGGGATGTTACTTTTAATTTGTTTATCCTATTTGTGATTAATGCCTTTGATTGTTGTAAGATTAATACATTGATCTGTGAACCCTAATGAACTTGGAAAATGACTTTTTGTGTTTTCCTCATAGATAGAATAACACACATATATATATGGGATAGGAATACATCTTTATTGTATGTGTAGCTATTGAGAACTGTAAGCTTAATGAATCTTTGGTAAATTTAATTCTCATAGGAATATAGTGAATTATTTTAGCGAGATGTGTCTATTTGTAATCGAAAGAGACATGTGGATAAATTAGAAGTTTTTGGTTGACAAATTAAATGCGAGAACATAAATCTAAAGAAAATAATATGATTCAAGTGGATTAATTTGGTCAAATTGCAATCTAGAGTTTTCTTCAAGTGTTAATTTCATATGTTGTAATTTAAAATTAGTTTAGTTAAACTCTATCCAACTATCGATTGTTTGGATAAAATTAGGTTGAAACAATTTTAGTACTTAACAAAGATTAGTAACAAATCTATATGGGAATAATATCGTATTTATCACTTATTACTTGTGACAATGTATACTTGCATGTTGATGTTCTTTTAAATCACCAACAAGTTTTTGGCATTGTTCCTGATGATTTGATTTACTATTTTTGTTGAGATTAATACCAATCAATATAATTTTAGTTCAAACCTTTCATTTATTTTTTTATTGTTATTTTTACTTTATTAGATTTTTTTTATGATTTTTAAGTGAATTGAGGTGTTTTATGCGACGCACAAGAAGTCTTGACATTGCTCTATTGGATCCAGAAATTGAGAGAACTCTTTTGAAATTAAAGAAGGACAAGAAAGAAGCTTCGCAACATCATATCATGGATGAAGAGATTCTTAAAGTGGAAGAACCAAGATCTCTAAAATAATATGCAGTGCCTCTTGTTGGTGGGATTCATTTGAGCATTAGAAGACCTTAAATTCAAGCCAACAATTTTGAGATTAAGCTTGTGATCATTCAAATGATTCAAATTTCAGTTCAGTTTGGAGGCTTACCCAATAATGACCCAAACTCTCATATAGCCAATTTTTTAGAGATTTGTAACACTTTCAAGCATAATGGAGTCAGTGATTATGCTATCAAGCTAAGACTCTTCACTTTTTCACTCTGAGATAAGGAAAAGAGTTGGTTGAGTTCATTGCCATCTGGTTCTATCACTACTTAGGATGATTTGGCTTAAAATTTCTTAGCCTTTGGAGCAAATTCCTAACTATGTCAAATTTATGAGGATATCTTGTCTAAAAAGAGAAGGTTAGGTGATTTCGAGACGGTTTCTCTTACAGAGAAGTGTAACGCCATCCTTCAGAAAAATCTACCACCTAAGCTTAAAGATCCAAGAATTTTCACCATTCCTTGTACTATTGGTGAGAAATTCTTTGGCATAGGTCTGTATGATCTGGGTGCCAGCATTAATTTGAGGCCATTTTCCATCTATCAAAGACTTGGATTAGGATAAGCATACCAGACCATTGTCACTCTTCAGCTTGTAGATAGGTCTTTGAAGCACCTAAGAGGCATTATAGAGGATGTGCTTGTGAAGGTAGACGAGTTTATCTTTCCTGTGGATTTCATAATTCTCAATATAGAGGAAGACAAAGAGATCCCTATTATTCTCATGAGGTTATTTTTAGCAACAGGTAGGACTTTGATTGATGTTCAAAAAGAGGAGCTCACCATGAGAGTTCAAGACCAAGAGGTAACTTTCAATCTTTTTAAAGATATGAAATTTCCAAGTGAACCTGATGATTTTTTTAGAGTTAAGGTGGTGAATGAGTTAGTTGAAAGAAAGTTCATGGAAAACTTTACTATTGATTCTTTGGAATTTTCTCTTGTGAAGGCTAATGTTATTGATAACCTAGAATCTCTCAAGTATCTTAAGCTACTTCAAGCATCTCCACAACTCTCTAGTTCTCAAATTAAGGTTGATGCATCACTAGTTGTGACACTTTCTAAATATACTCATCTGAAGCCATCTGTGGAAGAACAACCATCAATAGAGCTTAAGTTATTGCCTAATCATCTACGGTATGCTTATTTAGGTGATATGTATATTCTACCCATGATTATTTCATCATCTCTATATGAAAATCAAGAAAACAATTTGTTAAGAGTGTTGAGAAATTACAAGATAGCTTTAGGGTAGTCAATAGCTAATAATAAATGGATCATCCCTTCATTATGCATGTACAAGATCTTGTTTGAGGAAGATTGCAAGCCTACTATTGGGCATCAACGTCGTTTGAATCCAATCATGAAGGATGTAATGAAAAAATGAGATCATTAAGTGGTTAGATGTAGGTATTATCTATCCTATTTCAGATAGCTCTTAGGTTAGCCCAATTCATTGTGTGCCAAAGAAAGGAGGAATTACGGTGGAGGCTAATAGAAATAATGAGCTTATTCCTACAAGAAAAGTGATAGGCTAGGGAGTCTGCATGGATTATCGAAAGCTTAACAAGGCTACTCGAAGGTGTCTTAGATCTCTAAGAATGAAGTCAAATAAAGATTTAGGTCATCGTTGACTAACCCTCCAAATTGGTTTGTCTATACCATCTAAATGACATATGGCTTGAGTTTGAAATTGCTAGTGTTGATGCATGGTCTATTGATAAATGATTGGGCTCCATCTACTTGCGTGACTACAAAATCCCTTAAAGGTTTAGGGACCACTATAGCTCATTACCTACCTTATTTTTCCATAATTGATGTATGCTAACCATTCCCTTCTTAAGTAAAGCAAGGTTCTCTCTATTTCTAGATCAAAAGATACAAGATTTTTACCTATCAACCTTGGCATGCAATAGAAACAATAAAACAAAAATTAAAAGGTCTAATCTAGGATGGTAGCTAGTAACTATTATTAATATTTGTTACAAGTAATTAACTCCCTGACAATGGTACCAAAAACTTTATACGCTAACCGCAATTGTGTTAATCGTGTACGTAACATAATATACCTAAGTATGGATATCGATCCCATAGAGAATTGTGTAACTTATAACTAAGTACCAATGTAATTATTATGAATACTATTTGGACAATAGAAAATTATAAAAGCATAAAATAAATGACAACTAATTTCAAATTCCAAAACTTAACAACTATAAAAATATATGAGAAAAAGACCTAGTAATCTTTAATCTCCCAATTTCCTAAGTATGTGATCACTAAAATTTTCTACAAAATAATTACCAACCTAATATGAATTCTTCTTTCAAGTAAACTACACACCATATATTAATTAATCTAATTACTTTCCCATGATTATTAGATTGCATACTAATCATTAAGATCATCAATTATATATCACATACATAATAATCATACATTTTTGCCTATAAACTATGCATATTATTTAATCAAGACAGACAATTAAATAATTCTCTCAAATATATTTGATTGCCTTTATAGATCAATTGTTTGTCAGATAATTAATAGCATAAAAATCATATTAAATATATAATTGAATTGAAATCACAATTGGGGTAAAATATTAGATCATCACATGTAGAAAATTGGGTTCATAAGATCTCTAGATCGACCAATTAGTTAGGCATAATTAAGTTTATAAAGCTCAATTTTTTCATAAAAAAGACATAAAAATGGATAAATAAAGGAGATGAAAAAACGATACACTCAATCTCTTGATTTGTAGCACTAATTTTCTCTTGAATTCTTCACAAAATTGTACTTTCTTTAGTCTTCTCTTAAACTTTTTCACTCTTTCCTCTCTTCTTGGTAGCTACTAGGTTTTTATGATTCTTAATTGTGCTTTATTTGTACCTCACTAGGGCTAATTAATAAGAAAAATGACCTAATGTGGGCCATTAGATAAACTTCTAAAAGATACAGAGGTTGAGGGTGAAAGCTGGATTAAAAATGGATCATTTTTAGCAAACTTTGACCCGAAAAACAACATGCACTAGGGCATAGATTTTTCACTTAGGATGCATTTTTCTTGCTGATCACCAGTGGAAAAAGGCACATCAGGGCACCAAAAAAAGCGCCTAGGCATAGTGTTGATTTTTCTTTTTCTTTTTGACTCATTTTCACCCATTTACAATCATTCCCCCTACATTGGCATAATTAAACACAAATTAAGCTCTTTTGTGATATTTTAGCACAAGATAAGACAAATAAATGGTTTAGAAGTGGCTATTTAACTTTACTTTTGTAGAGTTATCAGGAGTGAAAGCTAAGTTTAAATGTAGCTTGTGGAAAGCTATGCCAGGATCTATCCTTGGTATTTCCTCAATAGATTAAGTGAAGAAGTCTCAATGCTCTTTAAGAAATTTAATCACTTATTTCTCTATTTTTTGGTTGATTTTAGTTCCTATCTTAACCATTTTAGTGTCATCGAGGGAATCTATGGATACCTGTTTGAGCTTTGCTTCCTTTGGTTGCATCCTTTGGATGCTATCTTCTAAGAGAGGTGGAGAAAGGGTAATTTTGATCTTTCTTATTTTAGCTTCAAGGAGGTTTGAGAGATCTTTTTCACTGTAAAAGGTCTTATCTCTTAGCTTTAATTGCTATCATGAAATCACTTTATTTTTAGAGTATCTATATAGCATCATATCACTATAGCTTGCTCATATCATATTTCCTTTATTCAAAAATTTGTTGTATATCTTAAAAATGGATAGAGAATAGCAATTAAAATCATAAAAAAAAATTTCTAACCATAGCCCATCTTGTTCCAACCAAAGAACTATATGTATTTAAAATCAAAATAAGAATGTAATTTCATGAATTCCCAAAAAATAACTCATATATGTTAAAAACAATTCTGAATATTGGTAAAAGATATTACCACATCATGAATTGGAATTTTGATATTTGTGATGATTTCGCTCATAAACTTCATGACATAATAACCACACATGACTCCATTATTTTGTTGTGGAACCTACAAAAAACAAGTGTACATGATTTTCCATATTCGAACATCTTTATTATTCAATAGTAAAATTAATAAAATTATTAATATTTTCTTATACATACGAGGACATTATGCCATATAATCTTATGAGATTTTTTAAGGGCAATGCCCCTAAACTTGTTCCACATCTTCCATGCCCTATCAAAGTTTAAATATTATAAAGAACAATATAAGAAAAATAGTTAGTTATAATTCTTACATTTCAACAACTGTTTTGGTATCTTTACTCGGTTCTATGGAAGCTGAGTCACAATACTAAGCATGATTATTGAGCAAATCAAGGATTACCAATATCCAATAATCTTGGCCTTGTTCAAACCTTACTGGCCAAGGGATTATCAACTTTTGATTTCTGTTAAGCATTAATTCCCTCTCATATAATTGTTTAGCTCTGATGCTAACATTCTTCTCTTGATATTGATTGACATATGAAGAATCATAGAACATTGCTAAATGTGATTAGTGATTATGTTGAAGTAGATAATAACATGCCTTATAAATAAGTAATTAGATAATATAAATATAATTATATATGCTCTACATAAATGAAAGAAATTTACTGATTGAGGACTCACCTTGTCCACACTTGAATCATACTTAAATCGATCATTTGATATTCAAATAGTTGTAATATGCACTCGATCGATATATAAGTTTGGCCAAGGTCTACACCATAAATTTCTATAGGAAGTGGTACAATCCATCCATTATTTATGCTAGATGCCCTCGCAACAATAGTCATCAAAATGCCAAGATTTCTACTGAAGTTTAAAGCATAATCATAACTATACTTTTTCCAAGGCTTCTTCTTAAATGACTTAGTGTGCAATGATTGGCCACTAGACATAGATTTACCACAAGATACTTGTTTTGCATCTCTTAAATGTGCCACATTTAAGAGTTCTGGTATAATAGACTAAAGAAGAAGTATTATGTATGTTAGTAACAATAAAATATATAATAAAATAATAGTAGTAAACAAGTGTTATCTTTTTAGTAAAAATAATAGTACCACATCAAAATTTAGAACAACTTGAATCGACGGCCAAGCCATATACTGTCCAACCACTTATTGGACTATGGTAGCATCAGAAGGCACAGGTAGAGGACAATCATGGAGCAATGATTGATCAATTACTATTCGCCAATGATTTGGAAAAAATTGATTATGAATAATCTAATCATTACTCAATTGTTGTACCATTCCAATAGCAACAAAGTCCGTTGATGAAGGATATTTCAACAAACATTTCATATTTTGTAAAAAAATTGAATGTTATATACAATAAATAAAACATATAATAAAAAATAAAAATAATAGATTATCTATACCAGAAATTAAAATCTTACCACATATGATTCATCAAATAGAGGAGGACTCCCATTTCGGGTAGCTATTGGATGTACACTCTCACCAAAACGTTCATCGTGATATGATTGATGGTAAGAATGTGTAGATTACATTGGAAAAAATGAACCACTACTTGATTGCATCTACATTTCTGACATAAAGGGAGGACCAATAGGATGACTATACCTCATACTGGATATAGGTTTAGCGCTATGAGATTACATGGATGGCATGCCTAGCATGGATGGTGGCATTCCTAGCATGAATGGTGGCATGCTTGACATGGATGGTGGCATACCTAGAATGAATGGTGACATGCCTGACCAATATGGCATACCCTGATTGTAGAATGATGTCATGCCTGACATGTGTTGGACTTGATATTCTTTTAAAGTGGCAATCTAACTTAATATTGAGGCCTTAAAGGAGTTGATTTCTTCTTCAATTTTACTATGCTTATCCTTACTAACCGAGGCTTTTTTTTTGGAATGTTAAAATACTTCATATAACCATCATATTGGCTACCTCCCCTAACATGATCAGGATGCTTGCATCCAAATGCATGATATATAGCATTTCTCCCAAGCTTTTCGATTATTTCACCCCTGGATATTTGTTCTTGAATAACTATCTACAAATAATAAAGCAAACAAACATATCATACATTATTACATCAATTATTAAAAATCATATGGACTTTGTGTCAATCGAAATTACTAACCAACTAATTTAGTTATTATTTTCCTCGCTTAGTCATTCATCTTGACTTCTTCATTTTAGGAGTCTTTGTTTCTATGTATAATTCAAATCGGGTAACCAGTCTACCCAATTCAACTTCCTAAATAAATTATGAAAAATTTATTAACCATGACATCAACTTAAATTTAAGGAAAATAAATATAAAAATATTTATAAATTAACACAAATTAATAATACCATTCTATATCTAACTTTAGGATTTTAAGACCTCTGAGTATAGTTAGGAAGAATATTATGCATTTGTATATTCTGATGTTCTTCCTTAATAATTTGAAATTCATCCGTACGTCTATAATCCATGAAGTCTTTCCAAACTTGAGGTGTAATCTAGGGGTGTCCTTCAGGGATTTTGTAGATCTCTACTTCATCAAGTAGTTCCAAATATGGAAACATATAATTTTTGCCAATCTGGAAGTTTTATATTCCTTCCACGCCTTATTTGCAATCTTATAACACTTGCTCTTCCAAGTGTCATCGACTTTATAAAAATTCTATAAAAACACACTACAAAAGATTATGTATATATATATATATATATATAATACAAAAAAGATATAATATATGTAATTAGTTATAAAATATAAGAGACTTACACAAATGGTTTTCCACATTTTTAACTTTTTAGCTTCGTCAACCTGAGTCCAATCATTTATATTGATTGGTATACTTAACTTCACAAGTCTACCAATAGAGGATTTCAATTGTTGGCCATTTTCCCCTATTGGATTACCAGTAGCATCAAATAGAACGGGTACTCTATCATCTCGATTAAGTGGAGCATCAGGTATATTCACCCAACCCCTTCTTTTCAAATGCCTCAATGGATCATTTAGATCTACAAGCTATGTTACCCTAGGATCCATGAAATATTTACAAACAATGAAGAAATATAAATTAATTTACAATTTTAGGAACATACATAAATATAAACATCCAAGAGTTATTAGAACAATATAGAACATACATTATGTTTAATTAGTTTATTGATCATATACATATATTCCTTCGTAATCACTTTGAGTCCATGACGAATAATCATCATCATTAACTAGATCATCACATACAATAGGCAATTTGTTTGAGAAATGACTAATATTGGATAATGTATCAAGCATAGCGTCATCATCACAAGAAAACAGTTTCATGGAAGACCTCATAATCCAATTTCCAAATCTCTTGAATTATATCATATTATGTTCTATCAGAAAGTACATGATTACCATCTTTTGAACTGGAAAATTGCATAGTTTGTGTAACCATCTTCACACTACTATTCTGACTTACTCAGACTTTGTCCCTAGCTTGAGTCGTAAACCTCGATCCATTAATTGTAAAACTAGAAAATGATTTGACATCAAATTTTGGACCATGTGCAAGCCATTCTAAACTTTATGTTATTTTATGATTGGGTTTCTTGAGTTCATCTCGAATCTATGTATACAAAAACATGAAATGTGTTTAAAGCAAGTTTTTAAAACATTGCATAGAAGTACTAATGAATTCTTATATGTGACACTTACATGGTTGCGAAACCAACTAATAAGCTCTCGCTTATGTTCATCATACAACCATTTTTCTCCTCCTTTTTTTTATAATGAGAATCGATCTTCAATAAGTTTAAATGCATCCTATAATGTTATTAAAGATATATCAAGTAGATATCATCATTAATAGTTAAATAAAAAATAATATTTTCATAAATGGAAAGGTTAAACATCACTTACTCTATGTATAGTTATGCCTCATTATTATTTACCAAAATGATTCGGTGTACTTTTTCCCATCGAGTGTGATCAATAAATTTTGTTTACTGATCGGGGCAGAACCGACATCGCCGATCCTGCCCGTTACTTTGGTTTTATGTATTTATAAAACTCTCGCAAGTGCACGAATCATTTCGTAGAAAATGATAAGTATACTCCCAAGGTCGATCTAAGGAAGGAATGTATGTGGTTTTTAATTTATTATTCAAACTTTTAAAAACGAAATTAAATCCTAAACATCCTGTCACGATATTTTGGGTTATGTGTTTTTAATCTAATTACATAAAAATAAACATAGATTCAATAAATATTTATGCAAATTTTATCATTTATAATGGTGGAGTATTTATGGATATAATAATTAAGTTAATTATGCTTGCTCATATTATTTAGGTTATTAAAGATATGAATTGATATTTATTGATTCTCTCTTTTTATATGAATACCACCTTTGGTGGGGTTAGATATTCTTTGTTAACTAAACAAATCAATTAACACCTATGGGTGGGGTTGATAACTAATTTGGTTAATTAAATTAATTCTTTTTCTAAGAGATTGAAAATGAACCATTTAAATGCCACCTTTGGTGGGGTTAGACAGTTTAAACTTTATTCAAGGTGTCCAAATTAAACCTAAGAATTTAGTTATCCGAGTACTAACTTTCAAGTTTTAAAACCACTATTGAAAACATGTTGTCAATACATTTTCAGATAATAATTCTTATAAAAACTTTTGAAATAGAGCTTCACTCTAACTACCGGGCGATTGTACCAACAAATAAAAGAGCACTACTCTAAATCAAACCGGATAACTAAACCTTAAAATCTAATTTTCAGATTTAAGTTTGTAATGAAAAATAATATATTTCTCTCTAACATTCTTAATATAAAATCTTGAATAAAAATAAAATCAATTCATTTTAGAGATTTTTACCTATTTAATATTTCGCAAGCATAACAATGTTATTATTACATCATGTTTATAAATGACAAGAAAGTTAAATTTAATCACGGACAAATTAAATATAACATGTAAGAATAAAGCATAAAAAATAAGCGTAAAGAAAATAAAATCCTTACAGAACTTCGATGCTATTCCCGTTGCTGGAAAACCTCCAAGCGGAATTTGCACTCCCATTTATTGAATCAAAAAGCTAATAAATTACAAAAAACATAACTAGTTCTTCCCAAAGAGGAAAGAACTCTAAAACTAAGAGAAATTAACTAAAAACTAAGAAAAACTAAAAAAACCTAAAAATCTAAGAAAAGAGAGAAAGAAAGAAGAGAGAAGTGTGTTTTGAAGGTGTGTTTAGAAGTGAAGAGAAGGGGGGTATTTATAGGTGAAGATGGAGAGAAAAAGTGGGGAAAAAATGTTAAAAAATTATGAAAACGCGGAGTGGTAATTGCTGACGTCATACTGATGACGTCAGCATGACATGAGGCGGCTGCGCGTGAAAAATGGGGCGAAATGGGTGTCGGCGCGCGCGGAGGGCAACCGCAGGGCGCGCGATGGCGCGGCCGCGCGCGCGGGAGCAGGTGAGATGTCTTGTGGCCTTGAAACCGGGATTAGGCGCGTGCCGATCGCGCGCGGACGTGGCGTCTTCTTGCGCGGCTGGGCGCTGATAGGGTAGAACCGACATCGCCGATCCTGCCCGTTCATTTGGTTTTATGTATTTATAAAACTCTCGCAAGTGCACGAATCATTTCGTAGAAAATGATAAGTATACTCCCAAGGTCGATCTAAGGAAGGAATGTATGTGGTTTTTAATTTATTATTCAAACTTTTAAAAACGAAATTAAATCCTAAACATCCTGTCACGATATTTTGGGGTTTTGTGTTTTTAATCTACTTACATAAAAATAAACATAGATTCAATAAACATTTATGCAAATTTTATCATTTATAATGGTGGAGTATTTATGGATATAATAATTAAGTTAATTATGCTTGCTCATATTAATTAGGTTATTAAAGATATGATTTGATATTTATTGATTCTCTCTTTTTATATGAATACCACCTTTGGTGGGGTTAGATATTCTTTGTTAACTAAACAAATCAATTAACACCTATGGGTGGGGTTGATAACTAATTTGGTTAATTAAATTAATTCCTTTTTCTAAGAGATTGAAAATGAACCATTTAAATGCCACCTTTGGTGGGTTAGACAGTTTAAACTTTATTCAAGGTGTCCAAATTAAACCTAAGAATTTAATTATCCGAGTACTAACTTTCAAGTTTTAAAATCACTACTGAAAACATGTTGTCAATACATTTTCAGATAATAATTCTTATAAAAACTTTTGAAATAGAGCTTCACTCTAACTACCTACGATTGTACCAACAAATAAAAGAGCACTACTCTAAATTAGACCGATAATTAAACCTTAAAATCTAATTTTCAGGTTTAAGTTTGTAATGAAAAAATAATATATTTCTCTCTAACATTCTTAATATAAAATCTTGAATAAAAATAAAATCAATTCATTTTAGAGATTTTTACCTATTTAATATTTCGCAAGCATAACAACGTTATTATTACATCATTTTTATAAACAGCCAGAGTTAAATTTAATCACAGACAAATTAAATATAACATGTAAGAATAAAGCATAAAAAATAACTGTAAAGAAAATAAAATCCTTACAGAACTTCGATGCTATTCCCGTTGCTGGAAAACCTCCAAGCGGAATTTGCACTCATATTTATTGAATCGAAAAGCTAATAAATTAGAAAAACATAACTAGTTCTTCCCAAAAAGGGAAGAACTCTAAAACTAAGAGAAATTAACTAAAAACTAAGAAAAACTAAAAAAACCTAAAAATCTAAGAAAAGAGAGAAAGAAAGAAGAGAGAAGTGTGTTTTGAAGGTGTGTTTTGAAGTGAAGGGAAGGGGGGTATTTATAGGTGAGGATGGAGAGAAAAAATGAGTAAAAAAATGTTAAAAAAATATTAAAAAAATGTAAAAACGCGTATTGGAATTGCTGATGTCATTAATGACGTCAGCATGACGTCAGGGTGGTACCGTGAAAAATGGGGCGAAAAGGCGTTGGGCGCGCGGAGGGGCTGGGCGCGCGCGGCTGCCGCGCCGGCGCGCGTGAACAGCCAGCGATGGGGCGCGGCGGATGATGGCGCGAGCAGCGCATGGCGGCCGGGCAATGGCGCAATTTCCGTCTTTTTGACATTTTTGACCTTTTTGGACCCATTTTGTCCAATATTTCCATGTTTGTTGACCTTTTCCCACTTATTTATTAATATATTTGTGATGTATTGCTTCAAGTATTCCTCTTTGAGTCTTTAAATTGCGTTTTTAAGCCAAAATACCTGAAAAACAATAAAAATAACCGTGATTCCGAAAAATACAAATTTATATAAATATATGATAAAACATATAAATATATGTATTTTTAATCAATTAATGTACATAAAATCATGGTTATTTTAGTGCTTTTTGGGCACTCATCACAACCCCCAACCAGCTTCTTGCTAGTCCCTTAGCAAGAGAAGCGATAAAAACTAAAAATTAAACTATCCTAAATCACTTTCGTGGATTGAAACGGTTGCATTTAGCCTATGCAACAAGACGTTAAACCCCTAGGTTGCCCTAGTGGACGAGTTTGATTCTCGTGAGGGTTTTCGGTAATGATACTCACAAACATTGAACTAAATAAAAAGAAACTATAAAAACAATCACAACACAATCAAAAATTAATTTAAGAATAAAAGAAAACAACATATCAAAAAAATATCTCATACTTTTTAATCTCCTTTAAGATCATAATTAAAATCTCAAGCATAAGTTATTTTAATCTCTTTAAACAATCATGATTTTATTATAATAATTAGTCGAAAATCATTTTCATATTTCATTTCAAAAATGTATCAATTTAATTTTACCCAATTTCATGTCATGAATTAGAATTCGCCGACTCTATTCCTCACAAGTCAATACTCTCAAAGCACCTGAATCCTATGGGTTCAAACACTCATACTAATTTATATGCGAAAGAGTTGATGTATAGAAATGAACTAATATGTTCGCATATGTATAAAGAATAAAGGCTCAAAGTGTTATTTTGATATTGATCTCATGAAAGGAATCGAATGTATAAATTATAAAGATATCATATATAAAAATTATTTTCATGCATAAATCAAACTGATTAAGAAAGAATTTCAAGATATATGCTTTTTACAAATGAAGAAATTGCAATGACTTTTTAGGGAATTATTTCCTATATCTTTTTTTTTTGTAATTAGGCTGTACTCACAACTTTGTAGGGAATGTGGGTCATAGTATGAAGATGATACTATATTTTTTTTATCTCTCTAATTTTTTTTTCAATATATGTATATTTTAGAGAGTCAACCCATGTACAGATTGTACATTTTTTTGGATTTTGGTGAGTGGTTAATTTTGTGGCTTTTCTGTTTGATCTTGGTTTAGGTAACCCCAGATATGTCTCTTTTTTTTTGTAACAATCATGCACGAATGAGATAAAAGCATATACTATCAATTTCTACTCAAATCATTTAATCTAAGCAAAAATAATAATAAAAAATATACGACACTCTATTAAGATGAGAAAAAATTCATACATTCAATATTAATGCCTATAGAGATCATCTAAGAATTTGAAGAAATAAGAAATGTGTTTGGAGTAGAAAAAATATATATTTCACTCTGAATAAAGGAAATTAGGCTCAAATTATATCTCACAAAGGTAGTCTCCACTAAAACAAATTCATAAACACCGATTTTGGGTTTAATATAATTTCTACATCTTATCAAGAAATACTAGTTATGACAAAAATTAACTAATTATCAAAAACAATTACATAATATTTCATGATATGTTTTCAAAAATTAATCTAACAGTACAAAAGACTTAACTATTTACTTAAATTTGATTTAAAGAAATGATAAATTTTTGTGAGAACTTTTTTTTTTGTTTAATTCCAAAATTACTAAATCACAAAAAAAAAAAAAAAAAAATAAAACCAAACACAAAAAATGAAGATGTGAACATAAAAAAGAAAAAATTAATAATTGTTTTTTTTTTAATTTTTAAATTGTTAAATCTTTTTTTTTTCTTTTCTAATTAAGCATGGTAACTTTTCACCACCCCCAACCTAGAACTTACATTGTCCTCAATGTAACAACTGTAAATTAAAGATAAAGAGAAAAGAGAAGAAAGATTACCTATTTCTTGAGAATGTGTAAGTAGTAATGGAGAAATGCAGGTGCATTCATCATATTCATCATGAAAGTGTATACACACAGATTGCTGTGAACTTCGAACAACTCAACAAATATTTTTAGTTTTAACAATTTAAAAATTATTCACATATAATTAAACTAAAATAAACAATAAAATTAAACAAATAAAACAAAATAAAATTACCTAAAATGATGGGTTGCCTCCCATCCAGCGCTTAGTTTAACGTCTTAGCAAGACGTAACTTGGGGATTTCATTTTAAGTAAACTCAATGTCCCCTCATCAATGAGTCAATCAAACCTACAAGTAAGACAAGGTTGTCTACCTATACTTTTTCAGTCATGTCCTATGGATTTTTAAATTTTTCTGTACTTAAAACTAGGGACATGCTTGTGAGTTTTAGATAATCCATGTCTAGGTACAAATCAAATAATTAAAGGCATCAAAACACAATTGTACCTAGATCAAACAAAACAACTAACTCCTTAGATTGTAATTAAAGCTTTAAAATTTTGGAGATAGTTTCAGAATTTTTTTTTTTTTTTTAAGTTAAAATAACATAATCAGTATTAACCAAGAGTGCTCCCAGGAAAGAATGGTGGGGCAAAGGCTCCTTAAAAACCATCCTCCTAGACAGAGCAACGTTCCCAGGAAAGACTAGTGGCACAAAGGCTTCCAAGAACTAGTCTCCTGCATTTAACTCCCTTAGATTTTTACTTTTCATGCTATTAAAATTAAGTTAATTAAGTTAAGGTAAGTTAAAATTTAAGTTAATTAAGTTAATAAAAAGGTAGGTTAATTAAGTTAATGAAAATCTAAGTTAATTAAGTTAGTAAATTAAATTAATTAAGTTAGTAAATTAAGTTACTAAAAACCTAAGTTAATTAACTTAAACGAAAATTAAAAAAAAAGTAGTTAAAAAAAAAATTTGAAAAAAATAATAATAATAATAATAATAAAATAAAAAAGAGAAAAGAGAAAAAATAAAAATTAAGCCAAAAAATAATAATAATAATAAAATAAAATAAATTGAAAAAAATAATTGAAAAAGGAAAAAGAAAAAAAAAGAAAAAGAAAAAACAACAAAAAAAATAAAAAAAAATTGAATAATAAAGATTTTGATTTTTTTTTATTTTTTTATTTTTTATTTTTTTATTTTTTTATTTATTTTTATTTATTTTTATTTTTTTTATTTTTTTTTTATTTTTTATTTTTTTATTCTTATTTATTTATTAATTTAATTTAAAATTTATTTACTTTTTTTTTACTTCAAATTTCAAAATGCAAAATTATTTTATTATTCATGCTATATTTTTTTTATTTATTACGAAATTGAAATTTGAATTTTTTTTACTTTTCACAAACAACAAAATTTTTTATTTTTTTAATTTTTTAATAAAAAAAAATCACAATTATTTACAACACAAAAGGTTTTTAAAATTTTGATAAATAATTTAAAAACGATATTCCTTCAATGACGCCAAAAATTGATAGGGCGTAACTGACATCGCTGATCCTCGCCTGCTCATTTGGTTTTATGTATTTATAAAACTCTCGGAAGTGCACGAATCATTTCGTAGAAAATGATAAGTATACTCCCAAGGTCGATCTAAGGAAGGAATGTATGTGGTTTTTAATTTATTATTCAAACTTTTAAAAACGAAATTAAATCCTAAACATCCAGTCACGATATTTTGGGGTTTTGTGTTTTTAATCTACTTACATAAAAATAAACATAGATTCAATAAACATTTATGCAAATTTTATCATTTATAATGGTGGAGTATTTATGGATATAATAATTAAGTTAATTATGCTTGCTCATATTAATTAGGTTATTAAAGATATGATTTGATATTTATTGATTCTCTCTTTTTTATATGAATACCACCTTTGGTGGGGTTAGATATTCTTTGTTAACTAAACAAATCAATTAACACCTATGGGTGGGGTTGATAACTAATTTGGTTAATTAAATTAATTCCTTTTTCTAAGAGATTGAAAATGAACCATTTAAATGCCACCTTTGGTGGGGTTAGACAGTTTAAACTTTATTCAAGGTGTCCAAATTAAACCTAAGAATTTAATTATCCGAGTACTAACTTTCAAGTTTTAAAATCACTACTGAAAACATGTTGTCAATACATTTTCAGATAATAATTCTTATAAAAACTTTTGAAATAGAGCTTCACTCTAACTACCGGGCGATTGTACCAACAAATAAAAGAGCACTACTCTAAATCAGACCGGATAACTAAACCTTAAAATCTAATTTTCAGATTTAAGTTTGTAATGAAAAATAATATATTTCTCTCTAACATTCTTAATATAAAATCTTGAATAAAAATAAAATCAATTCATTTTAGAGATTTTTACCTATTTAATATTTCGCAAGCATAACAACGTTATTATTACATCATTTTTATAAACAGCCAGCAGAGTTAAATTTAATCACAGACAAATTAAATATAACATGTAAGAATAAAGCATAAAAAATAACTGTAAAGAAAATAAAATCCTTACAGAACTTCGATGCTATTCCCGTTGCTGGAAAACCTCCAAGCGGAATTTGCACTCATATTTATTGAATCGAAAAGCTAATAAATTAGAAAAACATAACTAGTTCTTCCCAAAAAGGGAAGAACTCTAAAACTAAGAGAAATTAACTAAAAACTAAGAAAAACTAAAAAAACCTAAAAATCTAAGAAAAGAGAGAAAGAAAGAAGAGAGAAGTGTGTTTTGAAGGTGTGTTTTGAAGTGAAGGGAAGGGGCGTATTTATAAGTGACGTTGTAGAGAAAAAATGAGTAAAAAAATGTTAAAAAATATTAAAAAATGTAAAACGCGTATTGGAATTGTGATGTCATTAATGACGTCGGCATGACGTCACGAGGGTGGCTGCACGTGAAAAATGGGGCGAAAAGGCGTTGGCGCGCGGAGGCTGTATGGCGCGCTGGCGTTGTCAGCGCGCAGCTGCGCGTGAACGCTGCCCGCGCGATGGGCGCGCGGATGGGCCGCTGGCCGGCGGGCCGCGCTGGGCATACGCATGGGCGCGGCATGGCGGCAATGGGAAGCGCGCGTATGCGCAATTTCCGTCTTTTTGACCTTTTTGGACCCATTTTGTCCAATTTTTCCATGTTTGTTGACCTTTTCCCACTTATTTATTAATATATTTGTGATTTATTGCTTCAAGTATTCCTCTTTGAGTCTTTAAATTGCGTTTTTAAGCCAAAATACCTGAAAAACAATAAAAATACCCGTGATTTCGAAAAATACAAATTTATATAAATATATGATAAAACGTATAAATATATGTATTTTTAATCAATTAATGTACATAAAATCATGGTTATTTTAGTGCTTTTTGGGCACTCATCGGTAAGGCCATGGGCTCTACATGGCCAAGGCGGCGCGATTTTCTCATTTTTGACATTTTTGACCTTTTTGACCCATTTTATCCAACTTTTCCATATTTATTGACTTTTCCCCATTTATTTATTAATATATTTGTGATGTATTGCTTCCAGTATTCCTCTTTGAGTCTTTAAGTTACGTTTTTAAGCCAAAATACCTGAAAAACAATAAAAATACCCGTGATTCCGAAAAAGACAAATATATATAAATATATGATAAAACATATAAATATATATATATATTAATCAATTAATGTGCATAATATCATGGTTATTTTTGTGCTTTTTGCGCACTCATCACAACCCAACTACCTTCTTGCTAGTCCCTTAGCAAGAGAAGCGATAAAAACTAAAAATTAAACTATCCTAAATCACTTCTGTACATTGACACGGTTGCATTTACCCTATGCAACAAGCCTTTAAACCCCTACGTTGCCCTAGTGGACGAGTTTGAGTCTCGTGAGGCTTTTCAGTAATGATACCCACAAACATTGAACTAAATGTAAAAATTAAAAGAAATAATAACAACAATCAACTTAAAAACTAAAATTACAACAAAATAAAAAATTAACGTTTAAGAATAAAAGAAAACAACATATCACAAAAATGTCTCATACTTTTTAATCTCCTTTAAGATCATAATTAAAATCTCAAGCATAAGTTATTTTAATCTTTTTAAACAATCATGATTTATTATAATAATTAGTCGGAAATCATTTTCATATTTCATATCAAAAATGTATCAATTTAATTTCACCCAATTTCAGTGTCATAAATCCGAATTGGGCTCGACTCTATTCCTCACAAGTCAAGACTCTCAAAACACTCAATCCTATGGGTTCAAACACTCATACTAATTTATATGCGAAAGAGTTGATGTATAGAAATGAACTAATATGTTCGCATATGTATAAAGAAGAAAGGCTCAAAGTGTTATTTTGACGTTGATCTCATGGAAGGAATCAAATGTATAAATTATAAAGATATCATATATAAAAATTATTTTCATGCATAAATCAAACTCATTAAGAAAAAATTTCAAGATATATGCCTTTTACAAATGAAGAAAGTGCAATGACTTTTTAGGGAATTACTTCCTATATCTTTCTTTTGTAATTAGCCTTTACTCACAATTTTGTAGGCAATGTGGGTCATAGTATGTAGATTATACTATATATTCTTTCTCTCTATATTTTTCTGAAGATATTTTTCAATATATATCATTTTTTAGAGAGTCAACCCATGTACAGATTGTACATTTTTTTTTTTGGGTAATATGGGTCATAGTATGTAGATTATACTATATATTCTTTATCTCTCTATTTTTTTTAAGATACTTTTCAATATATATCATTTTTTTAGAGAGTCAACCCATGTACAGATTGTACATTTTTTTTTTAGGATTTTGGTGAGTGGTTAATTTTGTGGCTTTTTTGTTTGATCTTGGTTTAGGTAACCCCAGATATGTCTTTTTTTTTTTTTGTAACAGTCATGCACGAATGAGATAAAAGCATATACTATCAATTTCTACTCAAATCATTTAATCTAAGCAAAAATAATAATAAAAAATATACGACACTCTATTAAGATGAGAAAAAATTCATACATTCAATATTAATGCCTATAGAGATCATCTAAGAATTTGAAGAAATAAGAAATGTGTTTGGAGTAGAAAAAATATATATTTCACTCTGAATAAAGGAAATTAGGCTCAAATTATATCTCACAAAGGTAGTCTCCACTAAAACAAATTCATAAAAACTGATTTTGGGTTTAATATAATTTCTACATCTTATCAAGAAATACTAGTTATGACAAAAATTAACTAATTATCAAAAATAATTACATAATATTTCATGATATGTTTTCAAAAATTAATCTAACAGTACAAAAGACTTAACTATTTACTTAAATTTGATTTAAAGAAATGATAAATTTTTGTGAGAAATTTTTTTTTTTTAATTCCAAAAATTACTAAATCACACAAGGAAAATAAAACCAAACACAAAAAATGAAGATGTGAACATAAAAAAGAAAAAATTAATAATATTTGTTTTTTTGAATTTTTTTTTTTTTAATTTTTAAATTGTTAAATCTTTTTTTCTTTTCTAATTAAGCATGGTAACTTTTCACCACCCCCAACCTAGAACTTACATTGTCCTCAATGTAACAATTGTAAATTAAAGATAAAGAGAAAAGAGAAGAAAGATTACCTATTTGTTGAGAATGTGTAAGTAGTAATGGAGAAATGCAGGTGCATTCATCATATTCATCATTAAAGTGTATACAGACAGATTGCTGTGAACTTCTAACAACTCAACAAATATTTTTAGTTTTAACAATTTAAAAATTATTCACATATAATTAAACTAAAATAAACAATAAAATTAAGTATATAAAACAAATAACAAAAAATTACCTAAAATGATGGGTTGCCTCCCATCCAGCGCTTAGTTTAACGTCTTAGCAAGACGTAACTTGGGGATTGCATTTTAAGTAAACTCAATGTCCCCTCATCATTGAGTCAATCAAACCTATAGGTAAGACAAGATTGTCTACCTATACTTTTTCAGTCATGCCCTATTGATTTTCAAATTTTTCTGTACTTAAAACTAGGGACATGCTTGTGAGTTTCAGATCATCCACATCTAGGTACAAATCAAATAATTAAAGGCATCAAAACACAATTGTACCTAGATCAATCAAAACAACTAACTCCTTAGATTGTAATTAAAACTTTTAAAATTTTGGAGATAGTTTCAGATTTTTTTTTTTTTTGGTTTTTTTTTTTTGTTTTTTTAAGTATAATATCTAAGTTAAAATAACATAATCAGTATTAACCAAGGGTGCTCCCAGGAAAGAAAGGTGGTGCAAAGGCTTCCTAAAAACCATCCTCCTGCATTTAACAACGTTCCCAGGAAAGACTAGTGGCACAAAGGCTTCCAAGAACTAGTCTCCTAGACAGAACTCCCTTAGATCTTTACTTTTCATGCTATTAAAATTAAGTTAATTAAGTTAAGTTAAGTTAAAATTTAAGTTAATTAAGTTAATGAAACTCTAAGTTAATTAAGTTAAGTTAAGTAAAAATCTAAGTTAATTAAGTTAATGAAAATGTAAGTTAATTAAAAAGCTAAGTTAATTAGGTTAATTTAAATAAAAATTTAATTTAATTAAGTTAATGAAAATCTAAGTTAATTAAAAAGTTTAGTAAATTAAGTTAGTAAAAACTTAAGTTAATTAAGTTAAATGAAAATTAAGACAAAAAAAAACATAGTAAAAAAAATAATAAAATAAAATAAAATAAAAATAAAATAAAAATAAAATAGAATAAAATAAAATTAAAAAAGGGAAAATAAAATAAAATAAATTAAAAAAGGTAAAAAATAAAAATTGAATTTTTTTTATTTTTCATTTAAAAAATAAAATTAAGATTAAAAAACTTAAAATTAAATGAAAATTAAAAATTAAGTTTTTTTTTAATTTTTTTATTTTTTTATTTTTTTTAATTTTTTAATTTTTTAATTTTTTTAATTTTTTTAATTTTTTTAATTTTTTTAATTTTTTAATTTTTAAAATTTTTTTTTTTCAATTTAATTTTTTAATTTTTTAATTTTAATTTTTTATTTATTTTTACTTTTTTTACTATTCTTGAACGGTAAGTTTTATTTTATTTTATTTTTTAATTTTCCTTGTTTTTTTTTATTATTATGAAATTTGAAATTTGAAATTTTTTTTTTTTTTTGGTTTTTTTTTTCAAATTATTTTAATTTTTATTTATTTATTGTTTTTTACTATTTACGAACAACAATTTTATTATTATATATTTATTACTTTTTTGTTTTTTATGAGAGAAAAAAAAAATTAATTTTAATTCTTATTAAATTTTTGTTTTTATTTTACTATTCACAAACAAGAAAAAAATAATTTAATTTATTTTTGTTTTTTTAATCAAAATAAAAAAAAATCACAATTATTTACAACACAAAAAGTTTTTAAAATTTTGATAAATAATTTAAAAACGCTATTCCTTCCCCGGCAACGGTGCCAAAAACTTGACCGGGGTAGAACCGACATCGCCGATCCTGCCCGTTACTTTGGTTTTATGTATTTATAAAACTCTCGCAAGTGCACGAATCATTTCGTAGAAAATGATAAGTATACTCCCAAGGTCGATCTAAGGAAGAAATGTATGTGGTTTTTAATTTATTATTCAAACTTTTAAAGACGAAATTAAATCCTAAACATCCTGTCACGATATTTTGGGTTTTGTGTTTTTAATCTAATTACATAAAAATAAACATAGATTCAATAAATATTTATGCAAATTTTATCATTTATAATGGTGGAGTATTTATGGATAGAATAATTAAGTTAATTATGCTTACTCATATTATTTAGGTTATTAAAGATATGAATTGATATTTATGGATTCTTTTTTTTATATGAATACCACCTTTGGTGGGGTTAGATATTCTTTGTTAACTAAACAAATCAATTAACACCTATGGGTGGGGTTGATAACTAATTTGGTTAATTAAATTAATTCCTTTTTCTAAGAGATTGAAAATGAACCATTTAAATGCCACCTTTGGTGGGGTTAGACAGTTTAAACTTTATTCAAGGTGTCCAAATTAAACCTAAGAATTTAGTTATCCGAGTACTAACTTTCAAGTTTTAAAACCACTATTGAAAACATGTTGTCAATACATTTTCAGATAATAATTCTTATAAAAACTTTTGAAATAGAGCTTCACTCTAACTACCGTGCGATTGTACCAACAAATAAAAGAGCACTACTCTAAATCAGACCGGATAACTAAACCTTAAAATCTAATTTTCAGATTTAAGTTTGTAATGAAAAATAATATATTTCTCTCTAACATTCTTAATATAAAATCTTGAATAAAAATAAAATCAATTCATTTTAGAGATTTTTACCTATTTAATATTTCGCAAGCATAACAACGTTATTATTACATCATGTTTATAAAGAGCCAGCAAAGTTAAATTTAATCACAGACAAATTAAATATAACATGTAAGAATAAAGCATAAAAAATAACTGTAAAGAAAATAAAATCCTTACAGAACTTCGATGCTATTCCCGTTGCTGGAAAACCTCCAAGCGGAATTTGCACTCCCATTTATTGAATCAAAAAGCTAATAAATTACAAAAAAACATAACTAGTTCTTCCCAAAGAGGAAAGAACTATAAAACTAAGAGAAATTAACTAAAACCTAAGAAAAATTAAAAAAACCTAAAAATCTAAGAAAAGAGAGAAAGAAAGAAGAGAGAAGTGTGTTTTGAAGGTGTGTTTAGAAGTGAAGAGAAGGGGGGTATTTATAGGTGAAGATGGAGAGAAAAAGTGGGGGAAAAATGTTAAAAAATTATGAAAACGCGGAGTGGTAATTGCTGACGTCATACTGATGACGTCAGCATGACATGAGGCGGCTGCGCGTGAAAAATGGGGCGAAATGGGCGTCGGCGCGCGCGGGGCGAGTGGGCGCGCAGTGTGGCCGATGGCGGCCGCGCGCGCGAGAACATGTGAGATGTCTTGTGGCCTTGTGAACCGCATGTGGAGCGTGTTGATGCGCGCGGACGTGGGGCGTCTTCGCGCGCGGTTAAGCGCCGCGCACGGTCCGGGCGGCCAGCGCGTGCGGGCTTCAGCGCGGTAGGCGGCTTCAGCGCGCGATTTTCTCATTTTTGACATTTTTGACCTTTTTGACCCATTTTATCCAACTTTTCCATATTTATTGACTTTTCCCCATTTATTTATTAATATATTTGTGATGTATTGCTTCCAGTATTCCTCTTTGAGTCTTTAAGTTACGTTTTTAAGCCAAAATACCTGAAAAACAATAAAAATACCTGTGATTCCGAAAAAGACAAATATATATAAATATATGATAAAACATATAAATATATATATATTAATCAATTAATGTGCATAAAATCATGGTTATTTTAGTGCTTTTTGAGCACTCATCATTTACTTCCACCAAGAATAGGGTTACCTACTTGGATCATGTGAAGTTCTAAGAATAACTTGTGTGTAGGATTCCCAATTTCAATGCAACCACTAAAGTATTTAGAACAAAACTCAATGGTCTCTTCAACAATGTAACGTTCCACCATGCATCCTTCAGGTCGATTTCTATTATTTACATATCCTTTAAGGAATTGCATATATCTCTCAAAAGGATACATCCACCTTAAGTAAGTAAGACCACACAATTGAATCTCTTGAACTAAATGAACACACAAGTGAATCATTATATTGAAGAAAGAAGGAGGAAAATATTTTTCAATTAGACATAAAGTCTCTACAACATCTTTTTGTAAAGAGTTTAACTTGCCAATTGATATAGATTTCTTACATATTGTATTGAAGAATGAACAAAGATGAATTATTGATAATCGAACATGTTTTGGAAGAATTGATCTAATAGCAACTGGTAATAACTGTTGCATTAAGATATGACAGTCATGTGATTTGAATCCATAAAGTTTCTTATCGGTGATAGACACAAAATTTCTTAAGTTGGATGAGTAACCATCAGGAACTTTCACACCCGCCAAAAATTTACAAAACAAATCCTTCTCTTTTGTTGACATTGTATATGATGATAGTGGCAAGTATGTTCGATTATTATCATTTTCCACCCTTGGTGCCAATTCAGGTCGTATGCCTAGTTTCTTTAAATCCAGTCTTGCTTTAATTTCATCCTTCATTTTTCTAGATATATTAAGTAATGTACCAATCAAGCTCTCATATACATTTTTATTAATGTGCATGGCATCTAAGATGTGACGAATGTGTAGGTCTTTCCAATAAGGTAATTCCCAAAATATTGATTTTTTATTCCAACAACCATGGTCTACTAATTCTCCTCCTTTTTCATTTTCACCCCTTTCATTAGTTGACTTCTTTTGTTTCCCTACCTTACTGAGTATTCTTCTTTTCATCTTTCCATATCGTTTGAATGTCATACCATTCAATTGCCTTAATATCTTAACACATCGTAAAATTCGGGGTGCATGATCATGATCTTCTTCACCATCGAACAGTTTCTTTTGGTATCTAAACTTGTGTCCATATGGCAAAAATATTCTATGTCTTCTATAAGACATCTTTCGTCCGTGAATAAGATAAGTTGTAGAAGTTCCATCACTACATATAGGGCATCCCTTGTAACCTTTTGTTGCATGTCCTGATAAGTTCCCATAGGTAGGAAAATCATTAATTATCCATAAAAGGACCCTTATCAAGTTAAAGTGTTCTTATTTATATGCATTGTAAACATTTACACCATTATTCCACAACATCTTTAAATCATCTATCAGAGGCTGCAAATATACATCAATATCAACATAGGGTTGTTTTGGTCCTAAGATCAATAATGTTAACATCATGAATTTTCTTTTCATACACAACCATTAAGGAAGGTTGTAGGTTACCATAATTACTAGCCAACAGCTATATCTACTACTAAGGGAACTATGTGGATTAATTCCATCAGTAGTAATGGCAAGACGAAGATTGTGCAGATTAGATGCAAATTGAGGAGATAAATTATCTACTACTTTCCAATTTGGAGAATCACAAGGATGACGTAGCACCACATCATCAGATCGATTATTTGAATGCCAAGTCAACATCTTTGATGTCTCTTTACTTTTGAACAACCTTTGAAAGCGAGGAATCGGAGGAAAGTACCAAAGAACCTTTGCAGGCACGCCTTTCTTATGTGTTGTCTTATTTGTACCATGCTTTCATCTCGATTCTTTACACATCGGACAATCATCTAATGAACCGGCTTTACATTTTAAGTCACTCAATTGAACTGACTTTAAAGCTCGTTTTTGTAGTAGTGTCTTGTCAGAAAAACCATATTTTGCTTCACATTATACAAATGAAACAATCTTGATATTTTAGTATATTTCTTGCATTTTGGATACAACGGTTTTTTGACATCTTCTAGAAGTTTTTTAAAGGTTTCGGGATCATCCTCACGTAGTTCATTTTCAACACCATGAAACATATTTTCTGTCTGTACATTATGATAAGATGTATGTAATCCACTCATATTCTTATTTATCTATTTTCTATGAGTATTATAAATATTTTCTCCATGATAATACCAATATTTATAGCCCAAAAGAATACCACTACGGATAAAGTGATACTTAACCTCGTCAACTTCATGAAATCGCCTATTTTTACATTTAACATATGGACATCGAATCATACTAATTTCATTATTACTATTTCTACAAGCAAATTTTATGAAACTTTTAACTCCAGAAATGTAGTCTTACTTAATTCTACACTTTGACATCCAAGATTTGTCCATTTTCTATTAATGACATTAATTAAGCATATTAATTATGTATCCAATCAAGATATTTTAAGTATTATTATATATGGATTCCCTAATTATTATAATATATACCAAAACATACATAATACAAAAATTATCATTTTAAAATTGTATTACTTTTACTTAATAAAATTTATTTATATGTAAATAAATTTATCCCTGTACAGTAAATATTCTAGTCCTTCAAACCCAAAATATCCAGATATTATTTCCATAGAAAATGAGCCAAACATATAATAACAAGTAATATACAAAACATACATAAATAAAAAAAATTATACAAAAAATAACACAAACTAAATAATAAGTGCGTAAGATTAATAGAAATACTTACAAGAGTAAATAAAGTAACTAAATGAAGGAAATGAAAAAAAAGTGTTTTGTAAGTGAGAAAATTGGTATAAAAAATTTAAGTATTTCGCTCAAAAAATAAGAGATCTGAAAGATAATATGGAGAGGAAGATAACCCATTAAACGACGTTGGAAATGGTGGTCAGAGTTGAGAAGGTGAGCTCGGTTTTGAGTTTTTTTGGGTGCTGCGCAAATTAAAAATGATGTTCTAATGGAGAAGAAATAAGAGAAATGGAAAAATACACATGGATAGTGTTGGTTCAACATGTCAACCGACGCTATCCACATGTATTTCTTTATTTTAATTAACTATTTTTAAAATTGAAATTAATTAAACAATACAAATTTTTTATTTTTTTTGGTCAATTGTTTTTTAAGATTTTAATTAACTATATAACTTTTATATTTTTTTGAAAACTTTTTTGTATTGTGTTTTTCATACTATCCAAATTCGATAACTACGTAAGGAATGCATGTACATAAAATTAATTACGTATCCACGTACATTTTTTTATTTTAACAGTTTTTAAAATTGAAATTAAACAATACAAATTTTTTTTATTTTTTTGGTCAATTATTTTTTAAGAACTTAATTAACTATATATAGACCTTTTATATTTTCGCTCATATATAAACTTTTTTGTATTGTGTTATTTTTCATGTTATCCAAATTCGATAACTACGTATGAAAAACATATACATAAAATGAAGTATGTATCCAAACAAATACACAAAATTCTATAAATTCTATAATTTTAAAAACCAATTGACTAAATAAAAGAAAAAAAATTATACTATATATATCCAAATTCAATTTTAAACAATTCAAATAAAATAATAATTGACCAAAAAAATTAATTATGTGTCAATCGATGCTACATGTAGCGTTGGTTTTTCACCGAATTGATTTTAAATTGATTATAAGTCGATTTTATCCAAAAACTGACTTTACATATCGACTTAAATGCCACATTTTGTACTAGTGAGGTTTTCATGTGCAGTTAGGATTGTTGCTAGATCAGCTTCGTTGAACCTGATTAGAGCTCCTTACTTTAATGTAGACTCTACTTGGAGAATTTAAGCTAAAAGAGCTTTAGCTTGTCTTACATAAGCCTTTACAATTGATTTGGAGTTTTAGGGGAGGTTGTGACCCTCGTGTACTACCTCAATTATTGAAGCTCATTTTGAAGGTTTCTCGTCAAGCTTATCACTTATGTGGATTTTTTTCATGTTTCACGAATTCCTTTAGAAAGCCTTTTTGTATGAGCCTATGTACCTCTTTTTTGAGTGAAAATAAATTATCGATGTTATGACCTTTGTCTTTGTAAAAGCACAATAAGGACCGATGGCCCTTCTTTCCTTGGATTCTTCGTTCATCTTCCTAGGCCATTTGACAAAATCTTTGCCTTCTAGCCGAGGGACAAATTTTACTAAGGAAATGCTCAAGGATATTGGTATTCTATCACATAGTAAAGATTTTATTTCTTCTTTTTTACTCTCTAATTTCTAGATAAAGCTTCTTTTCTTTGGAGATAGTGGAGGTTTATTTCTCTTTTAAGAGGAATTATTTTTATGCTCGTATTAAGGCATGTTAGGTATATATGCTTCAACATCCTCCTCTATAGCGATATACTATTTAGTTTCTCTGAGTACTTCATCGAGGCTATGAGTCTCTTTCTTTGTAAAGCCTTTCTAAGGCTACTTTTATAGAGCAACCCTTTCTTAAATGATTAGGCAATGATGTCCTCATAAAAATTAGATATTTCAATCTTGGTGTAGTTAAATCATTGAAGACAGCTTCGAAAGGATTCAATCTTCTTCTAAACTATTGAAAAACATTATGAGCCTTTTTTCTTATTTTTTTTGCTACTAACAAATTAGTTGATGAAGACCTCAGATAATTGAGGGAAGGAATCTATACTCCATAAAGAAAGCTTGTACAACCAAGCAAGTGTTGGTCTCGAGATACTGCATGTGAATATTTTGCACAACATTTGATCTAGTATATCATCAAGGACATAAGTGGCCCTCATCCTTTGTTTCTCTAGTAGAGTGTATGATCTATAGGGTTGATTGACCCTACATAACTACTAAACTTTTGAGTAGAGAACCTACATGAAGGTTCCATCGTGGAGATTATATATGGAAAAGGGGTTTAAGATAGCCTATTAAGGAGCTCCTAATCTTCCCTCACAATAACATATAAGAGGTTACTATGAGTCTCTCTTCATATGTTGGTGATTACTTGAGGGTCAGTTGCCTCTTATGCTTTCTTCCTTTTTGAGTAATGATCCCTTTAGTAAAAGAGCTAGTGGATTTTATTGGGACTCTATGAACCTCTTGTTGAGTGTTAATGTTCATAAGCTACTTATCAATGCACTTATGACTTGCTTCAAGAGTTGCGCTTGTAGGTTATGCCACTAGAGTGTTACCTGCAATCATGCTTTAAAAATG
Source organism: Hippophae gyantsensis (assembly GCA_030763125.1). Taxonomy (NCBI): domain Eukaryota; kingdom Viridiplantae; phylum Streptophyta; class Magnoliopsida; order Rosales; family Elaeagnaceae; genus Hippophae; species Hippophae gyantsensis. The sequence continues at coordinate 16,133,194 of CM061036.1, forward strand.
TTGGTTGTATTGTTTTAAAGTTTCCATTCTCTTGTTTACAGAGAGTAATTGGTCTTAAAACTCTTTACGAATACCTGTTTGATAAAGTATATTGTGTGGTAAAGTCTGATCACCTTCTTATTGGAGGTTAGGTTGTTCTTAAGACTTTTGTCTTCTGGGAATAACGCTCATGCAGTTGGTGCTAAAGGAAAACCTTTAAAGATATTGATTTATGGTTTTTTCTAAGATCTAAAATTTGATCAAAATAAATTTCTCACAGAATGCACCAAACGGTTGATGCAGGCTTTTGCATAATTTCTTTAGGACTTAAAAAAGAGCAGAAATGCTAGAATCCATTGAAAGACCACGAAAAGGGGATGGTGCTTCCATTTGGACTCTGATACTCAAATCAGTTAGGTGATCAATAAAGAAGAAGGTAGGGTTAAGTATGTCTCTTTTAAGGTTCTGAGTGCTCATGATTGTATATGTAATCAAAGGTATTCTCATAATTTCCTAGGAAATTCAATATACCTTAGTTGGAGATCATATTGTTCTTTTATAGTAACTTGTATGAGTGACTTTAGAGGAGTTTGGAGATAATCATAATCCTTTGTCAGCTAGGAATGCTAGCAGTTCAAATTAGAATCAAATAAAGAGTAGGAATTCCACATAATTATCCAATTAGGCACATAAAGGAGTTCTTTTGACAATAGATCGAACTCTAGAAAAGATGTTAAGTGAACAGAATTATGAACATTTTCATTAGCTTTGGGAGGTAATCTCTTAGGTCCTTTGAGGTCCTTAAGATAGTAGAGATTATTCTATAGGTCCATGAAGTTCCTATGATATACAAAGAAGTTATTCATGATAGATTCGTGACTAGTGGAAGCTTCTAGAAGCTCTCTATCAACATATATTAGGGTCTAAGCTTATTGAGGCTCATTTTCGATGATGATAGAGGTACTTGAGAATCTAGTTTGTCGTTAGGAGCTATATAGTAGCTCTATAGAGTTATAATAAGTCTCTATCAACAACCAGGAGTTTCGAAAGAGCTCCTAACTTGCGATATGCTTCTTTCTAAAGATCTTAAATGCTCTCAAGGTCTTAAATGACATGGCAGGATGCTAATGATTTTTACCGTTTATAGTACCATAACTTAAAAAATGTGTTTTTAAGTCTATTTGTTTGTGAAAAATATGTCATGTAAAGACAAAATTAACTTTTCATCTAATATTTGTACAACTAAATATTATATGTGTTATATGTATATTTGTTTTGCAATAGATATATACATAAAAAATTAAATATTTAATTAAAAATTTCTCAAACTTTTTAAGAAATTTTTTTCTTTCAAACTTAATCAAAATTTCATTATTTAATATCTAAAGTTACACATTAACCTTTCTTAATAAATTTGAGTAATTTTTAATTAAAATTTATTTTTTACCTATATATTTATCAAAAAATATAAATATACATGTGACACATATAGTATTTTATAATATTTTAAGGAAAAAATTAGATGAAAAATTGATTTTGTCATTCCATTATACATTCTTTTATAAATAAATATACTTAAAAACATATTTTCTAAAATAAGATAATCAAAAATCCATAAAACTTAAACAAATAAACTTATATGATACTTTTCCTTTTAATGTATTTTCATCAAATTCTTAACAGCCAACATGTACATGTAAGGGAGCAGGGCTTGTATCAATCTATCAAAAAATAATTGTAATACGCACTTGTATATTTTAATTCTCATCTATTTCATACAATTTTCTTCTAAAACAAATAATAAATTTTGTAAACAAATATGACTATTTTTAGTAAATTATAACTAATATGAAAGAAATAACTTTAAATTTTTTATAGGATACATTAGACTATTAAACAGGCTAAATTAATAAATATATTGTAAAATTATTAGAAAAATTATAAATAACTTTAAAATTTTTATAGGATACATTAGACTATTAAACAGGGTAAATTAATAAATATACCATAAAATTATTAAAAAAATTATATATATACCATCTAACTTTATCGAGTTACAAAAATAGCACTCAAGTATTATTAATGGTATAAATCTACTACTAAATTCCTTATTATTAATACAAATCTATTATCAAATTTTTTATAAGTTCTACAATTTTACTACCAATCTTCTTATTAGTTGTATAAGTCTATCACTCAAAATATAACATAATTACCGATAAATAACTTAGTTATGTATTTATACAATTAATTATAAATAAATGTTATTTTTATCACTCGATAAAATTAGATTATATATTTATAACTTTCATAATAGTTCAATAGTATATTTATTAATTTACCATATAAATGAGATGATAAAATTTATTATTATATTTTCATTTTATATTATAATTCTATATGCAATAAGAAAATAAACATTCCTATAAAACTAAAATAAAAGAAAAGCATAATAAGAATATGAAAGAATAAAAAGTTTATATAAATTTGAATTACAAACAAATGAATCAATTGTTGGTAAATTTACCTTCTATCTTATTATTTGAGTCTATATTTTTGATAAATATTGAAAATATGTTTCATTATGCTACAATTTTTTCGTTATGTTGCTTTATCCTATACAAAATATGTTTAGGTATAACGTTATTCTTTGTAATATCAACTAACAAATTCATCTCTTCATTTGTAAGTTTTTTAATATGTGGATGAACTTTAAATATCATGTTAATTGGTGATTATATGCATCACAATTAATCGCAACTTCCAAAGAGAATTATTTTCTTCTATTCTTCCTTTTAAGAAAACAAACAATTATATTTTCTTGTTTCAATTTTTTTTTTATCTTTAAGGATTTTAGGCATTATATTGGAATCATAAACTCCACTTCTTTCATGTGTAAGATCAATCCTAAATCTCGGAATATGTATTAGACTTTTTCATGACAATCATTCCATTATTTATTCCAATAGTCTTCTTCCATAAGATTTAATCTTCTTTTGAAATAAACACATAGTAACATGAATTAATATATTCCAATAAAACATATGTACTATTTATTATAGTATAACTCATATATTCCATCCTCCCCTAAAAAATTTAGAATTAAAAAACAATTCAAAAATACAGTTGCTCGTTAGGAGTTATTGAACAAGTTCAGTAGGTTAGGTAAAAGCATCAAACAAACCTGGAATGTTCAGTCGATCCTACTTAAGTATTCTTTGTATTTTGACCATCTAGTTTGTTATAATATATCTAACATTTGTCATATGCTTGGTAGACACTATCAAGCCTTTTATAAATGTTCAAATAGAATCTTATTGAACATGTACACAATTTACAGAAAACAAACAAACAAACAAATAAATATATATATATATATATATATATATATATATATATATATATATATATAGAGAGAGAGAGAGAGAGAGAGAGAGAGAGAGAGAGAGAGAGAGAGAGAGAGAGAGAGAGAGAGAGAGAGAGAGAGAGAGAGAGATTTATTGGATTTTTAGGAGAAGATTTTTTAACACAAGTGAAATGTATACGGTAAGATATCTTCTTTAGTTTTTTTTAATGTATAAATAATTTAGTTATTTAATTTATTTTATTTTTAATTTTTAGTAAAAAATATATTTTTATTTTTTTAAAATATTAAAAGATATATATTTATTAGCATTATAAAAAAATAAATATATATTAGAAATGAAAATATTTAAAAGGAAATATGTCATAAAATTAAACATTAGTTTTGGTTTTAGTAAGATATCTTGCTTAATTTTAATATATAATGATAAAGTTGTTTTTAGCATAATTTAAATGTTTTTATAATTAACTGGATGATTGAGTAAAATTCCGGTTTCTCCGTAATTTCTCCATTTGAATTTGAGGAAGCAATTTTCAGTTGAGTGTTGACCTGTGAGAAAGGAGGGATGGATTACAGTTTAGCGGCGCTGAAGGTGCTGAGCATCCAATTGAAAGACGCACGTGAAACGGCGTCGCAGAAGGGGTTGACACTTGGGGGAATACTCTTCCAACGAGCCTGGTTACAAGGCTTACTAGTCTCGTCTTCTCCCGATGGTAACTCCTTGCTCCTCGACGACGGTACCGGCGTCATCCATCTATCCCTCACCCCTGATTTCCGCCTTCGTCCTTGGAATGTCGGTAATACCCTTTCGTTGCTTTTCTTATTACCATTCTGTCACTATCTTTCTCTCTCTTGCTTTTAAATCTCTCTTTTTCTTCGTCTTCAGGAAAGTATGTCATGGTAGTTGGAGCCTACGATTTACGTTCGGGAGAGATCCCTACAATTAAGGTAACTATTACTAACCTAACAAAGAAAATTTTGAATAAAAAAACAGAGAATAATGAAATAAAGATGCCAGTTTTGTCTATGTTGTTTGAGTTTGAGTAGAATGGATGAAACCAAACACTTCAAAACTTGGAATTTTTATGTGAATATATTAGTAAAAAAACACCTTCTTCATTTGTTTTTGAATTAAACAGTCAAATAGTCATTTGTTGATGAGTTTTACATACATACCAAAGACAAAAACAAAAACAAAAATAAAAACGACATGAAAACGAAGAAAACAATAAACCTGTCAATTTTCTGACGGCTTATGTAATTTAAAACTGTGTTTGCACTTATTATGTATTACTAAATCAAAGGATAATCTGCTCGTCACAGTGGAAGTAAAAATAAAACCAAGAGAAACGAAAATCAACAAGACATAAGAAATTTAACTTGGTTAGGCAAATTGTCTTAGTTAATTGCCAAAATCCCAAATTTCATTAACAAAATACACCTATTTTCAAAAATTAAAAAAATAATTCTCAAACCCAAATCCCAACTACACTCAATATTACCCTCACAAAAAAAAAAAAACCCAATACACAAAGTCACTTTCTCTATTTTAGTTTCTGATCAATTAACTACACCACCTTTCTCACTTCACTAAAATACCAATATATAAAGGAAAGAAAGTTTTCATCATCGTCACTTCATACTAGGTAAAAAATTTGAGAAATATTAACCTCAAAGATTAACATCATTTGGATAGCTCACTAATTTCCTTATATACTTACGAACCAATATTAATTAATGGGAAAAGTGCTAGATTACTCCTGAAATTATGCTTAAAAATGCATTTGAGTTCTAAAATTGTTACTTTAGTCACTACAAATCCAATTATTTTCTTCAATGAGCCAAATTATTCTTAAGAGGTTAATGGTGTTAGCATATTCCATTAAAAGTAATGGTAACCTCATGGATGATTAAAGTGTGATACAACGAAACGGCTTTTATATATTTTTATATCCTAACATTATATTTTTATAACCCTAACTGACTAACAAATTAAATAAAGTAAAAAAGAGATTAGTAAAAATAAAATGAAATAGAATATATGGTGAATCATATTTTCTTCTGTACCTACAATTTATTATAGACTGTTTTAATTATAATAGCATATTCATAATATACCATGCTCCCAAAAACTAAAAATATAAAATAAATTTACAATGAAATTGCCTTAAAAAACTAACATAATTCATTTCAATTTTTAGAGTCAAATTACACCATAATAGAGGAGAAACATGTTTGAAAATATTAAAAGAGTGAGAATTTTTTCTCTTACAAATACCTTTTGAGAAGAGATCACATACTTATCACATACAAATATCTTTGGAGAAGAAAATCACATACTTATCATATGTTCTTTATTGTTAGTTTTTTAGCGGAATTTTAAAAATAGGACTAATTTTGCCTTTTCTGTATGTCATGGGACTTGAGATCCCAACCCATAAATTTCAAGACTGAATTGCTTTTTTTGTATAACTATAGGACCTATGGGATCATGCATCCATTAAGTGATAATCAATACAACTACAATCCATTCAACTCTTACCTGTCCAATGGCTCAATCCAATATTATTTTTCTCTCTTTTGTGGCCTTTGAGTTACTTAATAGTCTACACCTTAAGTCAAAAGCCATGTTTGCACATGCCATTGTGCATCTCATTTATGGGTATGGTGCACCCACCACTTCAAGTTCAACAAGAGAGAATTTTATTTGGGTTTGCTCTTCCTCGAAAGCAATCTTTTAACATCATATTTTCATAACAAAAAGTAGTAATCACTTAATTGAACTTGACTTGCTTTTCTTGCTTCACATGATCATTATTATTGCAAGATTTTAAATTAAAATTTTCATTAATATGTACCTTACCTTTAAAGACGGCTGCAACTCAACCTCAAGTAGAATGTCTAATCAATTTATACAAATTTCTCTTTTTTCTTCCTTTCTTTATGACCAAGAAACCTATACTTATCTCTATAAACTCATTCTTTGTATAAAAACAATAGCCAAGAGAATCCAGTCTGCTCAACGTGGTCAAATATTTTCTCAAACTGAGAAAAAATCTCATATCACTTCTGTTTGGATAACTCCATCATACATCTTCAACTTAGACAATACTTTTTTCAATGATCTTGTTCTTTGATCCATTGACCATCATAACATCATTATCATTACAAGACTTGTAATTATTAAACAACTTTTATTTGTACACATGAAAACTTGTAAAAAACCAAAATTCAATCATCCAATGAACCTTCATTAGTAGTCACACATATGGCATAATTAGAATCATAGGTTTCATTGACATTTACATCTTTTTCATCTTTTCTTTTCTTTTTATCAAGATCATTTATATATTTTATCTTTCATCAAAAAAATCGTGATGTTCCCTTTTTTATGGTTATGAAAGCACTCAACGTCAATCTCTATGATGAGACATGAAATGATTGTCATCTCTAGGTATGCTTCCTCCTTTACTTGATGGACTTTCCCTTGAACCTTTTTTGACAGCAAGAACATCTCCACGTGGAGAAACTTCCAATTGAATCACCAGTGTATTGTATGATTTTGGTAATGAGAACATCAAAATCATTGCTTGATTTTCATCATATCATGTAGTTGGCAACGAATTGTGCAACATCTTTCTTCATTCCTTTCTACTAGTAGGTCTTTTTCAAATCACGATACATTTTGTGCTTCCAAGATGTGTTCTAAATTTTGACTTGTGTGATTCTCCTATGATTTTGTCTTAAATAATCGTCTATAGGTATTGCTATTTTTTTCATGGAAATGAAACGCTCCATCATTGTAAGTCCATCATTTCACTCTCTCCTTTAATCATCTACACCATAATTCACAAATTTCAAGATCGTTAGACTGGGTTGCATTAACGTTCTCCAGTAACGTATGAATGGTTACGAGTTTGTGCAAGAATACTTGTCTCCCATCATCATACAAGATGAGCTCGTAACCTTCCATAGTTCAAGTATTTGGGTAGGGATCCAACATCATTTATGCAACAAAACCTAACTTGCGATTGAAAGCGTCCACTTCTGTGTTAGCCTTACCAGGATAGTACTGCAATATGAAGTCATAATCTTGAAGGTACTCTACCCGCCTTCTTTGTCTCAAATGAGATCTTTTTGAGTAAAATAATATTTGAGACTTTTGTGGTTCGAGAAGATTTTGAATTTGGTATTATAGAGGTAACATCTCCACATCTTTTGAGTGAAACCACAACTGCTAACTACAAGTCATGCGTTTGGTAGTTTTGCTTGTGAACCTTGACTTGTCGTAATTTGTAGGCAACTATTTGATCATTTTGCAATAGGATGCATCCAAGACCTTACATTGAAGCATCACTAAAGACCAGGTAAGGTTTTGTATTGTCTAGAACAGTAAGAACTGGTGTAGCTGTCAGTCGTGTTTTCAACTCTTGAAATGCCTTCTCACAAACTTCATTCCATAAGAATTTGACACCTTTTCGAGTAAGCTTTGTCAATGGTGCAACAATCCTTGAGAAGTATTGCACAAAATGTCTGAAGTATCCAGCCAATCTAAGAAAGCTTCAAACTTCGGTCACATTTCTTGGTTGATTCCAATTTAATATTGCTTCAATCGTAAAGGGATCCATCGCAATACCTCTTCTAAATATTACATGTTCGAGGAATTTGACTTCAGTAAGCTAGAACTGACACTTCTCGAACTTTGCATATAATTGGTGCTCCCTTAGTGTTTGCAAGGTGATCTTGAGGTGCTCTTCATATTCTTCATTGGTCTTTGAATAAATCAATATATCGTCAATAAACACAACGATAAATTAATCTAAGTAAGGTCAAATTACTCGATTCATTAAGTCCATAAAAGTAGCAGGGGTATTGGTTAGACCGAATGGCATAACATAAAATTCTAAATGCCCATATCGCGTACGGAAAGCATTTTTGGGTACATATATCGCTTACGAAATCTTGCACCACTAAGTTGGTTGAATAATTCATTAATTCGGGGTAAAGGATAATTGTTTTTTATGATCAACCTGCTCAGTTGACGATAATCAATGCACTGTTTCAAGCTATCATCCTTTTTATTTGACAAAAGAAATAGGTGCTTCTCAAGGTGACAAACTTGGTTTAATGAATCATTTTGCTAACAACTCGTCCAACTGTTTCTTTAGCTCTTGTTTCTCTACAGGTGCTATGCGATAAGGAGCGACATATATTGGTGTACTTCTAGGATACTACTCAATCATAAAATTGATCTCTCGAGCTGGTGGAAGTCCAGGTACTTTTGTGGGAAACACATTCCAATACTCATTCACCACTAGCATCTGTGCTAAGTTTCTTCCACTATCTATGCCTGCTTCTAGAGAATTCAAGAGAATTAGGCATGTTTGGTTTCGTCTTCCCCTAAGCAACAACACTAGAAAGGTTCACTCTTTTTTGGCCATAAAATTGAACTTTATGCCTTTGGGGGTTTGGATGGTAACCTTCTTTACAAAGCAATTTACCATGGCTTGGTATTTGGTTAGCCAATTCACTCCTTGGATGACGTCGAAATAACTTGTATCGAGTATAGTGAGATTAATTAGGAATCGATGTCCTTTAAGGCCAAGCGAACAATTCTTGCAGAACATTAGAAGAGACTCTAAGTGGAGTGTTTAAATTAAGGGGGTTTTAATGGCTTTAGATGCATGTTTCAGCATGAGTACAGGTTAAAGAAATGAAAGAATAGGTTGTACCTATATAAAAAAGGAACTAGTACCCAAGATATAATAGAATTGTACCTTCTACAATGTCGTTGATTTCGAGCTCCCTTTGTATGCTAGATATCGCAAAGGCTTGACCATACAATCCTTGTTCTTGGGTGGGAACACCTTTACCTTTGTCCTTTCCACGAGTTGAAGGTTGACATTAAAAGGTCAGTGCCATACTAGAAGGTTGTTGGAAACACTGTCTAGGAGGGTGATAGGATCTAGAGGATTGTTCTTGGTTGTTGAATTTTTCTTTTTTTGGGGCTGTCAACCAGTCTTTGTCCTTGGAAATTCCTCGGAGTATTTGATGTACTAGAACTGAAACTAGATGGCAATCCTCCTCTATATTAACCTGCGGAGGAAAGTTGCGTTTGAGAGTCCCAGTTGATTACAATTGAAACAAGTGTAAGGCAAAGGACTACCAAACAAATTACTTTTGGACGATCCTCTGAGTTGGTCATTACGTCTTCTTTACCAAAATTTATTTTCTCTTTTCCTTTATCCTTAATCTTTTGGGATGATATAGTTTCCTTTGACTACTCCGTATTTATTGGTTTAACTTTAGAAGCTGCGGAAATCGTTGTAGTGTAGGTCTGCACACCATGATACATTAGTTGTACATGGATGTCGTCTTGTAAACCTATCCAAAACTTTGCAGCTTTGTCAGTGTCTCATACCACTATGTTTTTTGCAAACCTTGATAGTTATTTAAGCTAGTCTCATATTGTGCGATAGTCATGTCCTTTTATTTGAGATTCATAAATTCGATTTCTTTGTTAGCCTTTGCTGTCTCATTGAAGAATCTCTTGTAGGGCATTCCTCAAATTCTTCCCATGTGATTGCCTCTACATTTTTTCCTCTATAGACAGAGTCCCACCACTAGTCAGCTTCTTCACTTATTTTATATGCGGCTAATCCAGCTCTTAAACATGTAAGAACGTTTAGAGCATTCATTTTTTTAATTTGCGATGTAGGTGTTGGGGGTACCATTATAGAGTGATGGCGTCGTCTTTTCGAACTCCTTGAGGTTGTAATAGGCCGTGATTTTCAATTACATCTTGTGCAGGTTGATCTGTAACTACGCTTCTTCTTAGAGACATGTTGAGACAAAAATAGTTCAATTTTTTTAAGGATTATTTTGAATAAATATTATTCATAAAAGATCAGAACTATACTTTGAGATCAAACTATTACACCCAGAAAAATGAGTATGTGAGAGATAAAGGGGGTAAATTTTAAATCATATTATATAGAAATTTAAGATTTCATTTTAATAAAATTGATATTAAATTTGAAATATCCTTATTTAAAACACAATTTAAGAAAAACTACTAAAATTATAGAAAAATATTCGATGCATAACAATTTAAAAATATTTGAAGCATAAATCATGTCTTAGCATTGTATCTATCATACCGAATACAAAATGAAATAAAGTAAACTTGTGATATTCTTCTACTATAATGCTGTAAACATGCACCGCTTTATTAGATCCTAATTTTGAGGAGAAAGGAAAACAGGATGAGATACACATAACCCAGTAGGAGTTTAATTAATATCATAACAAATCAATATTAGTGATGCATGTCATTTCCAATAAAGTACAGGGATGAAAGTAATCATCATTAGTATATAATATAGAGAGATTTTAGTCATAAAAACCAAATATACTTGTACTTCCTCGCTTCCTGGTGATTGGGAAAGTGTACATTCCAAGTATCTTAATACATACTCATACAATATAAAATATGCTTTATAAATATAAATTAATATGCATGATATATAATCCCATGTGTAATCATCACCAAAATTCATGGGCATATGTGTAGTTAACCTCCGATACACATGTTGGTCAACCTTCGACCCCCATGTACGATTATAGTACATATGGCACATATATTGGTCAAATCAACATCATATGAGCCCTCGTCTATGGGCGGTCCACTACGAGATCCAATAGACGGTAAACTCTGAGACACAACGAAGGGTCCAACTCTGAGGCTCGTGTGCGGTCAACAATTCCAAGTATCATAAATGAAAAAATTCCAAGAATACATGTGAATGTGATGCGTACCTATAGTCTATTGAAAATAGTTCGCTGCAACCAGTAGTCCATGGGTACACCATACTCTACAAGACTCACATATAAGCATGCTTTCCACGAAAGATTAATTTCATGACGTATGTATAAAATCTCATATGACATGTGTGTAATGTATTATTTCAAAACTCAATACTCTTTTTATTAAAAAAAATTCAATATATGTATAATAAAATATTTATAAAAAGTATTTTATTTAATAATATTTATAACATTAATTATAAAATTATGACATCTTATTTTCCTTTTTATTCATAACATATGATGCATGATAATTTTATTAAAAACAATGCAGGAAATAAAAAATTTAGAGTAGAAAATCTCTAACTCGAAACTTGATCCAAACTCTCAGATATATCTTCGAAATGTTTTGAAAATCAGAACAATTTAATGAGAAAATTTTAGAGAGAGAAGAGGGAAAATTGGGTGTGAAAAATGGGGGAGTTTTAGCCAAGTTATAGACCCATCATGTACCTCATTGAGTGTTTGGCGAGGCACTTGAAAGTTTTTCAAATTTTCCCGTTAGATCCTATTTTTCACACAAAAAGTTTTCGATACATCCTTGCACTTTAAAATATTGATAAAAATTCATTTTTACATTTTAATTCTATATAAAGAATTTTTTCGGGGTTTTACACCTAGCTATGTTTCTTCTTTTACTTGATGAACTTGCTCTTGAACCTTCGTACATGATTTTGGCCATGAGCACATCAAAATCATTGCTAGATTTTCATCATCTATCTTCATATTAATACTTAGAAGTTTAGAAATGCATCTATTTAACATGTTCAGAGAATTTCTAATAGCCATGCTTCGCTCAGCTTCAAAGGATAAATTTTTTCTTCAAATAAGTCTATTTGACATAGATTTTGACATGTATAATTTTATTAATTTTTCTTACAACTTTGATGGAAAAATTTCATTCAATAGAGTGTATTTGACTTCAAAAACCAAAGTCAAGCGAATAGTGTATAGTGTCTTTGCTTCCATCTTATTCCAATCATCTTCTTTCATAATTTTTGGCTTCGTTTCCTTTGCCTTAAGGAACACTTGTTGTACTAGTATATTCTTTATATTGTTTTACCAAATGTTAAATTTTTTTTTCCGTCGAATTTGTTGTTGAATCTTAGGTCTTTAATTTTTAGCTCTGACACCACTTGTCGTGCACAGTAAAAGCAAAAATAAAACCAAGAGAAATGAAAATAAACAAGATGTAGAAATTTAACGTGTTTGGGCAAATTACCTTGGTCATTTCACTAATACTATTTCTTGAAGAGTCTTTTCCTTAATAACTAATACACCTTATATCTTAAGAATTAAAAAATAGCTCTAGAACCCAAAACTAATACACCCATTATGACTCGGACACAAAAGGGAAAAGAGAAGAAGAGAAACTCAAATATACCAAGTCACTTTCTCTATTTTAGTTTCTCCTGCAAATCATATGACCGCACCACCTTTCTCACTTCACTTAAAAAACCAATACAACTAAAGGAAAGAAAACTTTTTTTCACTTCATATGGGTAGAAAACGTAAGAAATATTGACCTCAATGATTAATATCGTTTGTGTAGCTGACTAATTTTCTTATAAATTTACTAACCAATATTAATTAATAGTCATTACAATTACAATCCATTCAACTTCTCTCTCTTCCCTCTCTTTTGTTCCTTTTGGGCTACTCACTTAAAATTATCAAACTCACCCTAGCTTTTGCTTAAATAGGTACGAAAATTTCATAAAAGTCCCTCCATTACTTTTAAAAATTAAATTTATTGGCAGTGTATCTTCAAAGGAAAATACTATCTATCACAAAAATACATTTAATTTTTTTTAACTGAGTCAATTTCAACAGAAAAAGTAGTAGTTTTGTTCCAAAAAGCAGCACTCGTAGGAAGAGAGCATTTTCCATTTATTGTTTTTCTATAAAAAATTCGATTTCATTATAAATAATTTAATCTAAAATCCTAAACAAAGCAAAATAATGAAAGTGAATCATAAGAGTTCGTGCTTTTTAAAGGAAACATCACTTTTTTGCAATTTGGGTTAAAGTGAAGCAAAATAATTAACGCTAATCAATTGATTGTATCAAAATATTAGAGTTAAGAGAGTGAATTAATGTAGTTAACAAAATTTTCTAGGTTCTTTCTTGAAAATAGATGGAAAACCTCGAGCTAAGTTGGTGATGTGACTTCAAAACTTGAGAAGACTTGTGGTATTAAAGGTTTGATTGATAACGATTTTGATTCGGATTTTTTATTTTTTTTAAAGTGATTTTTCAATCAGGTACAATTGATAACGATTTTTGATTTTGATTTTGATTTTTACTTTTTTAAAGAATCATTATCAAAATATGTGGTGATTCATACATCTTTAAAAATAATATTTTTGAATTAGATTTCTAATTTTTGATTTTTTTTTTCGTTTTTATCGAACAGTTTTTTAGAGGGTAAACCAAGCCTTATGATTTTTGTATATATATATATGTATGTAGAAAATTATTAAAAACATGAAATTTGTAAATAATAATCAAAAATTTTGGAGAAAAATAAAGTATTATTAAATTTTTTTTAAGTGATTATTGATTTTTTTTTAAAATACTAAGTAAAATTTATTACTAAACATATTTAAGATTAACTTTACAAAAAATCATAAATCATAAAATAAATTATTTAATGAAAGATCAGAATCGTTATATAAAAAGGCCTAAATAAACTTGTGTTGGAGAATTACCTTCAATTAAAAATAAGAGTCTATTATGTATTATAAATACAAACAAGTTTGGTTCCTTACCTGGCTTCTCACATTTCTCAGTTTGTTTTGTTTTGTTTTGTTTTTACTGACTTCGCAAACCTCAAAGTTTCATACGAGTTGTTAGCATATTTTGAATATCATGTACACATTCGTTTTCACATGAATGATAATGTTTCTTTCAAAATGCTTACAGAGAATGCTGGTATACGGCTTTAATTCTCGCAAAAATTAGCAAATTTGATTTTTGTTTTTGTAGTTAATTGAGATGTAAATGAATCCTCTATCTCATCTCTAACTCATTTCTTGTCCTACCTTGAAAAAAGACAGCAAGTTCTATGCACAAGTTTTCTTGGTACTTTCTAATTTGCACTTGTTCTATGAAACAAGTTCAAATCCTTGCTGTCACTGATAACATATACAAAGTTCAGCAACCATGGCTTCCATCTTGATTTCATTGTTCATTATTTCTCATTCACAGGTTCACAAGATTGTAGATCTTTCGCCATTTCCAGATCGAGAAGCAATGTGGTACCTTGAAGTCATGGAGGCATACAAACTATTTTATGAACCTCTAATCAAGGAATTTTTATAATCCCCTCATTTAATCCATCAAAACTGACGTACTGCTCGACTTGAATCCCCTAAATTTCTAAATCTTTAAAATCTTTGTTTTGGCTTTAAAATATATTTAAAATCAAATTAGATGAAGGAAATAACAAAACATAAATGTGATATTAATTATTTAGATTGTTTTTATACTTTATAATTGACAAGCAGCATATATAACAAATTCAACAGTTAGGCTTAAATGTATTGCTTATATTATGTAATGTGTTACCTGTTAAATTTGTATATATGTAATACTTTACATTTTAATCAATTAACATTCAAATTTGAAGTTATTTCATATTCAAAAAGTAACATTAACATTTTTTAACTTGCAATTTAGATATATCCATTTGCATTTAGAGTAGTAGGTCGATCAAGAAACAAAGAAAATATTATGAGCTTTTCTGTTACTATCTTGCAGCTTTATAGGAATAGTGGGTACAAGTATAGCGTTTGAAGTATTTTATTTTTATAATTTAAAATAATTGTGTTTTAGTTTTAAAAAATATATACTTAATTTTAAAAGTTTAAAGTATTAATTTTAAAAGTTTAAAGTAATACTTATTATTTTAAATTTTTAAGATTTAATTGTATAATTTTTTAGTCATGGCCGGGGTTGGAATGTTTTAGTTGAAAATAACATAAATAAAAGATTCATTTTATAAAAACTATGAGTTGTGTTTAAAGAGTAGTTTTCTAATTTTTTTAATAAAATAAATTAAATTATTATTATTAAAATAATATTTTATAAAAATTAAATAATTAAAATGGATAAAATACGAGATAAAATAAAATTTTAATATAAAATTATTTTAAACAATTTAATAATAAATTCTAACATAAAATTATTTAAATATATTATTTATTTAAAAATAAAATAATAAAATGTTCAAATAAAAATAGTGACAATAAATAAATATTAAAAAATTATTATTTATAATTTTTAACTATTTATTTATTTAATACCTTTTTAAGATTATTAAAACTATATATATATTGTTTATATAAAAAAGATATCTCTTAATTATAGCATATTTTAATTTATATATCTCTTAATATCTCTTAATTTATATATAATAATACTTGAAATATATTAATTGGATACATAATTAATTAATATGCTTAATTAATGTCATTAATAGAAAATGGATAAATCTTGGATGTCAAAGTGTAGAATTGAGCAGGACTACACTTCTAGAGTTGAAAGTTTCATGAAATTTACTTGTAGAAATAATAATATTGGAACTAGTATGATTTGATGCCATGTGGTAAATATAAAAATGAGCGATTTCATGAACTTGATGAGATTAAGTATCACCTTATATGTAGTGGTATTCTTTTGAGCTATAAATGTTGGTATTATCATGAAGAAAATATTGGTAATACTCATAGGGAAGAGATAAATAAGAATGTGAGTGGATTACATACATCTTATCATAATGTACAGACAGAAAATATGTTTCATGTTGTTAAAGATGAACTATGTGAGGATGATCCCGAAACCTTTAAAAAACTTCTAGAAGATGCCGAAAAATCGTTGTATCTAAAATGCAAAAAATACACTAAAATGTCAGGATTGGTTCATTTGTACAATTGAAGGCAAAACATGGTTTTTCTGATAAGGGATTCACAGAATTACTAAATCTACTAGTCGATATGTTTCCTGAGGGTATTGAATTGCCATCTTCAATGTATGAAGTGAAGAAATCTCTTAGTCAATTTGGCATGGAATATCATAAGATTAATGTTTGTCCAAATGATTGCATTCTTTATAGAAAAGAATATGAGACATTAGATGATTTTTCGATATGTAAAGAATCGAGATGGAAGCATGGTACAAATCAGACAACACATAAGAAAGGCATGCCTGCAAAGGTTCTTTGGTACATTCCTCCGATTCCTCACTTTCAAAGGTTGTTCAAAAGTAAAGAGACATCAAAGATGTTGACTTGGCATTCAGATAATCGATCTGATGATGGGCTACGTCATCCTTGTGATTCTCCAAATTGGAAAGTAGTAGATAATTTATCTCCTCAATTTGCATCTGATCCGCGTAGTCTTCATCTTGCCATTGCTACTAATGGAATTAATCCATATAGTTCCCTTAGTAGTAGATATATTTGTTGGCCAGTAATTATGGTAACATACAACCTTCCTCCCTGGTTGTGTATGAAAAGAAAATTCATGATGTTAACATTATTGATCTTAGGACCGAAACAACACGGTGTTGATATTAATGTATATTTGTAGCCTTTGATAGATGATTTAAAGACATTATGGAATGATGGTGTAAATGTTTACGATGCACATAAAGAAGAACACTTTAACTTAAGGGAGGGTCCTTTTATGGACAAGTAATGATTTTCTTACTTATGGAAACTTATCAGGACATGCAACAAAAAGGTTACAAGGGATGCCCTATATGTAGTGATGGAACTGCTACAACTTATCTTGTTCACGGACGAAAGATGTCTTATAGAAGACATAGAAGATTTTTTCCATTTAGAAACAAGTTTAGATACCAAAAGAAATTGTTCAATAGTGAAGAAGATCATGATCATGCACCTCGACCTTTGCGAGGTGTTGATATATTAAAATAATTGAATGCTATGACATTCAAATGATATGGAAAGATGAGAAACAAACTTACTAAGGTAGGGAAACGAAAGAGGTCAACTAATGAAATGAGTGAAAATGAAAAAGACTTTGAATCAGTATACCATGGTTGTTGGAATAAAAAATCAATATTTTGAGAATTACCTTATTGGAAAGACCTAGACATTCGTCACATCTTAGATGTTATGCACATTGAGAAAAATGTATGTGAGAACTTGATTGGTACTTTACTTAATATACCTGGAAAAACAAAGGATAGAATTAAAGCAAGATTGGATTTAAAGAAACTAGGCATACAACCTGAATTGGCACCAAGGGTGGAAAATGATAAGAATCGAACATACTTGCCACCAACATCATATACAATGTCAACAAAAGAAAAGGATGTGTTTTGTAAATGTTTGGAAGGTGTGAAAGTTCCTGATG
The DNA here is from genome assembly GCA_030763125.1 of Hippophae gyantsensis. Lineage (NCBI taxonomy): Eukaryota > Viridiplantae > Streptophyta > Magnoliopsida > Rosales > Elaeagnaceae > Hippophae > Hippophae gyantsensis. Next base: position 16,150,786 of record CM061036.1, read on the forward strand.
GTTACTCATCCAACTTAAGAAATTTTGTGTATATCATCGATAAGAAACTTTATGGATTGAAATCACATGACTGTCATATCTTAATGCAACTACCAGTTGCTATTAGATCAATTCTTTCAAAACATGTCCAATTATCAATAATTCATCTTTGTTCATTCTTCAATACAATATGCAAGAAATCTATATCAATTGGCGAGTTAAAATCTTTATAGAAAGATGTTGTAGAGACTTTGTGTCTAATTGAAAAATATTTTCCTCCTTCTTTCTTCGATATAATGATTCACTTGTGTGTTCATTTAGTTCGAGAGGTTCAATTGTGTGGTCCTACTTACTTAAGGTGGATGTATCCTTTTGAGAGATATATGCAATTCCTTAAAGGATATGTAAATAATAGAAATCGACCTGAAGGATGCATGGTGGAACGTTACATTGTTGAAGAGACTATTGAGTTTTGTTCTAATAGTGATTGCATTGAAGTTGGGAATCCTGCACACAAGTTATTCTTAGAACGTCACATGATCCAAGTAGGTAACCCTATGCTTGGTGGAAGTAATAAATTGTTTATTGATCACACTCGATGGGAAAAGGCACATCAAATCATTTTGGTAAATAATAATGAGGCATAACCGTACATGAGTAAGTGATGTTTAACCTTTCCATTTATGCAAAAATCATTTTTTATTTGACTATTAATGATTATATATACTTCATATATCTTTAATAACATTACAGGATGCATTTACACTTATTAAAGATCGATCCTCGTTATAAAAAAAGAGAAAAATAGTTGTGTGATGAACATAAGAGAGAGCTTATTAATTGGTTTCGCAACCATGTAAGTGTCATAAAAAAACATTCATGCATGTATGTTCCTAGATCTATGCAATGTTTTAAAACTTTGCTCTAAACACATTTCATGTTTTTGTATACATAGGTTCAAGATGAACTCAATAAACCCAATCATAAAATATCAGAAAGTTTACAATGACTTGCACATGGGCCAAAATTCGATGTCAAATCATTTTCTAGTTTCATAATAAATGGATTGAGGTTTATGACTCAAGCTAGGGACAAAGTCTGAGTAAATCAGAATAGTGGTGTGAAGATGGTTGCATAAACTATGCAATTTTCTAGTTCAAAAGATGGTAATCCTGTACTTTCTAATAGAACATATTAAGGTATAATACAAGAGATTAGGGAATTGGATTATGAGGTCTTCCATGAAACAGTTTTCTTGTGTGATTGGGTTGAAGATGTTATCAATGTTGGATATAAAATAGATGATTTTGGATTTACCCTTGTAAATTTATCCAAGATAAGTCACACTGATGATCCTTTCACGTTAGCACTTCATGCAAAATAAGTATTTTACGTGAGCAATCAAATTGACACAAGATGGTCTATTGTGTTAACACCTCCATAAAAAGAGTTTAACCATTGTGATGCTTTAGAAGATGACGACCCTATGCTTGATACATTAACCAATAGTAGTAATTTCTCTAATAAATTACCTAATATATGTGATGATCTAGTTGATGACGATGATTCTTCATCATGGGCTCGAAGTGATTGTGAAGGAATATATGTATACGATCAACAACCTAATTAAACATAACGTATGTTCTATATTGTTGTAATAACTCTTATATATATGTATGTTCCAAAAATTGTTAATTAATTTATATTTCTTCATTATTTGTAGATATTTCAGGGATCCTCAGGTAATAGAGCTAGTAGATCCAAATGATCCATTGGGGCATTTGGAAACAAGGGGTTGGGCGAATATACCTGATGCTCCACTTAACCCAGATGATAGAGTACCTATACTATTTGATACTACTGGTAATCTAATAGGGGAAAATGGCCAACAATTGAAATCCTCTATTGGTAGACTTGTGAAGTCCAGTATACCAATCAATATAAATGATTTGTCTCAAGTTGACGATGCAGAAAAGTTCAAAATATGGATAACCATTTGTGTAAGTCTCTAATATTTTATAATCAATTACATATATTATATCATTTTTGTATTATATCTAATCTTTTTTAGTGTGTTTTTATAGAATCGTTACAAAGTCATTGACAATTGGAAGAGCAAGTGTTATAAGATTGCAAATAAGGCGTGGAAGGAATACAAGACTTCGAGATTAGCAATAAATTATGTGTTTCCATATTTGGAACCACTTGATGAGGTAGAGCTCTACAAATCCTTGAAGGACACCCCTAGATTACATCTCAAGTTTGGAAAGACTTCGTGGATTATAGATGTACGGATGAATTTCAAATTATTAGGGAAGAACATCATAATATACAAATGTATAACATTCTTCCTAACCGTACTGGGAGGTCTTCAAATCCTAAAGTTAGATATAGAATGATATTATTAATTTGTGTTAAGTTATAAATATTTTTATATTTATTTTCCTCAATTTAATTTCATGTCATGGTTAATAAATTTTTCATAATTTATGTAGGAAGCTGAATTGGGTAGACCGGTTACCCGAACTGAATTATATATAGAAATAAAGACTCTCAAAATGAAGAATTCTAGACCGATGACTAAGTAAGGAGAAGAACAACTAAATAAGTTGGTTAGTAATTTCAGTTGATACAAAGTCTTAATGATTTTTAATAATTGATGTAATAATGAATGATATGTTTGTGTGATTTATTATTTGTAGAGAGCTATTCAAGAATAAATATCCAGGGGTGAAATAATCGAAGAGCCTGGGAGAGATGCTCTATATCATGCATTCGGACGTGAGCATCTTGGTCGTGTTAGGGGAGGTAGCCAATATGATGCTTATATAGAGTATTTTAACATTCCAAAACAAAAGCCTCAAGCGATCAGTAAGAAGAAGTACACTAAAATTGAAGAAGAACTCAACTCCTTTAAGGCCTCAATATTAAGTGAGATTGCCACTATAAAAGAATATCAATCACAACACATGTCAAACATGCAACCATTCATGCCAGGCATGCCACCATCCATGCCAGGCAGGCCACCATCTATGCCAGACATGCCACCTATGCAATCTCATTGTGCTTAAACTACATCCAGTATGGGATATATTCATCCTATTGGTCCTCCCTATATGCTAGGAATGCATATGCAATCAAGTAGTGGTTCATTTTCTCCAATGCAATCTACGCATTCTTACCATCAATCAAACTACGATGAACGTTTTGGTGGGAATGTACATCCAATAGCTACCTCACATGGGAGTCCTCCTCTATTTGATGAATCATATATGGTAAGATTTTAATTTCTGGTGTATATAATCTATTATTTTTATTTCTTATTCTATGTTTTATTTTTTATATATAACACTTAAAGTTTTTACAGAATATGAAATATTTGTTGAAACATTCTTTGTCAATGGACTTTGTTGCTATTGGAATGGTACAACAATTGAACGATGATCGGATGATTCATAATCAAAATTTGGCTAATCATTGGTGAATAGTAATTGATCAATCATTGTTTCATGATTGTCTACTACCTGTGCCTTCTGATGCTACCACAGTCTAAGAGGCAGTAGGACAGTATATGGCTTGGCCATCGATTCAAGTTGTTCTAAATTTTGATGTGGTACTATTTTTTAACTTAAAAGATAACACTTATTTACTACTATTATTTTATATATCTTTTATTGTTACTAACATACATAATACTTTTTTTAGTCTATTATACCAGAACTCTTAAATGCGGCACATTTAAGAGATACAAAGCAAATATCTCGTGCTAAATCTATGTCTAGTGGCCAATCTTCACGCACCAAGTCATTCAAGAAGAAGCCTTGGAAAAAGTATAGTTATGATTATGCTTTAAACTTCAGTAGAAATCTTGACACTTTGATGACAATTGTTGGGAGGGCATCTAGCATAAATGATGGATGGACTGTGTCACTTCCTATAGAAATTTCTGGTGTAGACCTCGGCCAAACTTATATATTGATTAAGTACATATTGCAATTATTTGAATATCAAATGGTCGATTTGAGTATAATTCAAGTGTGGACAAGGTGAGTCCTCAATCTATTTAATTTTCTTTCATTTATGTAGAACATATATAATCATATTTATATTATCTAATTACTTATATATATGTGTGTTTTATATAGGGCGTGTTATTATCGACTTCAACATAATCACTCATCTTTATATGTCAATCACTATCAAGAGAAGGATGCTAGCATCATAGATAATGAGCATTAACGTTTAACATAAATCAAAAGTTGATAATCCCTTGGCCACTAAGGTTTGAACAAGGCCAAGATTATTGGATGTTGATAATCATTGATCTGTTCAATAATCATGCTTGGTACTGTGACTCAACTTCCATAGAATTGAGTAAAGATACAAAAGCAGTTGTTGAAATGTAAGAGTTATAGCTAGATATTGTTTTTTTTGTAATATTTAAAAAAAAACTAACCGTTTTAAACCTTGATAGGGCATGGAAGTTGTGGAACAAGTTTATGGGCATTGCCCTTAAAATATTTCATAAGCTTATATGGACAAAATTTATGGTGTGTACAAGCGAATATTAATAATTTTATTAATTTTTACAATTGAATGATAAAGATGTTCAAATATGGAAAATCATGTGCACTTGTTTTTTGTAGGTTCCACAACATAATAATGGAGTCATGTGTGGTTATTATGTTATGAAGTTTATGAGCAAAATCATCACAAATATCAAAATTTCAATTGATGATGTGGTAATATCTTTTACCCATATATAGAAAAGTTTTTAACATATTTGAGTTATTTTTTGTAAATACATGAAATTACATTCTTATTTTGATTTTAAATACATGTAGTTCTTTGGTTGGAACAAGATGGGCTACGACTAACAAATTTTTGATGATTTATGAGAGGAATGGGCAGAACACATGATTCAAATTATATCATCACAAGAAGAACCAGGAGAAGATTCTGATGATCTTGAATAACATATGACAACATAATGGTAATTTTTTTAATGATTTAATTTCTCTATTCCTATGTCTAAAGTCCCTTGTTTGATGGATGATTATGTGCTCATGTATTTAGGAGAATGCATTGTTTTATGGACCTGTTTTTGGCCTAAACTTCATCTCATCTCTCTTGCCTACTTTCCTTATGACAACATCATGGTAGCACTTTATTAATCATTTGTCTATAAATATGAAGTTATTTGGAATCTCTGTTTGTATTTTTAATGTTATAATGAGCTCTAATATAAAGTAAGGTATAACTCATATTTTGTTACTTGGCTTGCATGAGTTTTGGTGCCTATGAACGTATTACAAAATTGTTCCATACGTTTAAGGGCACCAAACTTCATACAAGCCAAGTAACAAATCAGTGTTACACTTGATTTCATATTTACAACTCATTATAGCATTAAAAATACTAGCAGAGATTCCAGATAACTTCATATTTATAAACAAATGATTAATAAAGTGCTAATATGAGTTCGAAGGGTTATATCACTCAGATGACACTGTGGTAATATCTTTTTGATGGTAATATTTATAATGATTTAATTTCTTCATTCGTATGTCTCTAAAGTTTAGACTGCTTATTTGATGGATGTTTACGTGCTCATATATATAGAAGAATGAATTGTTATATGGATGAACTATTTTTTGTCTAGTTTTCTTGTCACAATGTTGGTGATTCTAAGCCAACCAAACTTGCTCACACAATCCAATTACACTTTGACAACATTATTTTATTTGTAATTTAAGTTAACTATATATATATATATGTATGTATTGCATATATATTATTTATTTTTGTAATAAATTTAATTATTAAATAATTAATTATATTTTAGTTTTTTTATGCTATATATATTGAATATAGGGTGGAGTGAAAATGAGAAAAAGAAAATTATATGTAAAATCGATTATCCGTTTTTGTAGCAGTGATAATTGTTTCTGAATTTATAATTTATAAAAATCCTTATGTAACCTATTTCATGCATATAAATACATTACGTATATTCATTAATTAAATAAATGAAATAAATAACATCACCAATTCCTTGGGAACAATGAACGACTCATAAATCATGTCATATCATGAGAAAGTGATATTAGTTTCTCGGACCATGTTTTCCTTTCTACGATTCATTTTGTTAAGCTGTAGTATAATGTGTGGAATTTAGGATCAATCCTTTCATACTTTGAACTTTTCTTGTGGCAGTAATTTGGTTTTTCAATCCCTGTATTCTTTTCTATAATTCATTTTGATAGCTTGTAAATTATAAAAATACATATAGTTACAAGGAGAAATTTGTATGCAAAAAATCTGTCTTGGAATTGTATTTATAATATTTGCATTATAATACAATCCAATATTGGCTTTTTTTTATTTTGTTCGTATCTCAATCAACAGAACTCAACACTTTAAAATACGGATTACCAAGTTAATTTATTGTATTATAGAAAAGGAAAGAAATGGACTAAAATTAAATTTTCATTACATAGACAAAGTGATAAAATGTAATGCATTACATACAATACAATTAGTGAATAATTTCAATGAAGCATAAGATCGTTCAGCTATAGTCAACATTGCTCAAATATTCAATAATTTGTTTAAATAACAACCATTCTGAGTATATTTGTAAATAAGAACCAAATACTACTAAAATAGAATCCGGTTGACATAAAATACACAAAAGTTACATTATACTCAAAAATATAGCAGCATATACATCAAAACTCTAAAAAGAGATAAAATCTAATAATCTGGACTAAGCATCCCCTTGTTGGAAAGAAATTGCGCACAATATATCTGCCTGAGCTTGACAAATGGTAGAGCATTAATCATATCCAATCTCTAACCTCGAATCAAAAACTCAATAAACTTCGAGACCCAACCATCACTATCATGTTGGGCACAATGGGTAAAAATAAAATAAATTCAATAGAATATAATAATGATACCGAAAATTTAACGTGGTTTACCCTTTAATTTAGGCCAAGTCCACGGGACAAATTCTGATAAATATTTCTTTCACTAATAAAATTAATGGGTACAAAGTGAGAGACAATACAACAAATTGAGATAAACCAAAAATAGTGTTACACAAGTGTTTCCCAAACTCACTATTTTGTCACTCTTTTTAGAAAAATATCCCAATATTTTTTTAAGATATTCTCTCCTACTTTCTTACACACAACACTATTTTTCTTCAAAGGAAATTGTTCCTTTGACTTTGCTTTGCTTCTCTTCTTGTTTTTTTTTGGTGTGTTGATGTATCTCTAAGGTAAAGACATTGCCTATTTATGAGAAAAATTGCCTATCAATGTTAGATGTATTTGTCAAATGTGGTTGTACCTACCATTTGTGGTTACACCTAACATTTGTGGTTACACCTACCATTTGTGGTTGCACCTAACATTTTTATTTTCTTCCTCTTCAATATAGGAAGGACTTACAAATCTCCCCTCCCAACTACTTAAAGGGCTCCACCAATCCAGCAGCTAAACGACAGTATTCAAAATTCTATCTTAGGAGAATTTTCGTCAACATGTCTGATCCATTTTCTTCTATATGGATCTTCTCAAGCTGTAATAGCTTCTTCTCCATTACATCCCTAATCCAGTGATATCTCACATCAATATGTTTTGATCTCGAATGAAAGGAGGCATTCTGACTATCACAAAATAATTGGTAATTGTCTTGTTGCAACCCAAGTTCTTTCAAGAACTTTTTCATCCATAGCAACTCTTTACATGCTTTCGTTGCTGCTATAAACTCTGTTTCGATAGTGGACAGTGTAACACATTTTTGTAACTTTTATTGCCATGACACAGCTCCCCCTGCAAATATAATCAGGTAAGTTGAAATGGATTTTCTGGAATCCACATTGCCAGCCATATCTACATCTGTGTATCCAACTAACACATGTTTTCCATTTCCAAAGCATAGACATATTTTAGAAGAACCTCGAAGATACCTGAAAATCCATTTCACTGTAACCCAATGTTCCTTTCCAGGATTTGAAAGAAATCTACTTACAATTCCAACTGCATAAGCGATATCTGGCCGTGTACAAACCATGACATACATCAAACTTCCAATTGCTGAAGCATATGGAACTTTTTCCATCTTTTCCTTCTCTTTGTTTGTAGAAGGGCTCTTTTAGAACTTAACTTAAAGTGATTAGCAAGAGGACAACTAATCGCTTTAGCCTTATCCATATGAAATCTTTGAAGTACTTTCTCAATGTACTTCTCTTGTGACAACCATAATTTCTTAGCGCCTCTGTCTCTAATAATACTTATGCCAAGAATATGCTTTGTTGGCCCCAAGTCTTTCATGGAAAAAGACTTACTCAACTGCGTTTTCAAGTTGTTGATTCTGGAAATATTCTGGCCAACAATCAACATATCATCCACATAGAGCATAAGAATAATGAAATCATCATCAGAGAATTTCTGCATAAAAACACAATGGTCTGAAGTAGTCTTTTTGTAGCCTTGCTCCCCCATAACAGACTCAAACTTTTTGTACCATTGTCTTAGTACCTGTTTTAAGCCATAAAGACTTTTCTTCAATTTACAAACATAATCTTCTTTTCCCTTTTGCTGAAAACCCTCTGGCTACTCCATGTATATCTCTTCTTCCAAGTCACCATGTAGGAAGGCAATTTTGACATTCATTTTCTTAACCTCCAAGTCAAGACTTGCTGTTAACCCTAGCATAGTACAGATGGATGTCATTTTCACAACTGGAGAGAAAATCTCATCAAAGTCAACACCTTTTCTTTGGCTGAATCCTTTGACAATTAGTTTGGCTTTGTATCGCGAATTGGAACTATGTCCTTCATGCTTCACCCTGAACACCCATTTATTTTTCAAGGCCTTCTTCCCTTTAGGTAGCTTCATCAGCTCAAAAGTTTTGTTCTCATGCAAGGACTTCATCTCATCTTACATGTCTTCAATCCATTTTTGTTTGGATTCGTCATCCATGGCCTCTTCATAAGTCTCAAGTTCTCCCCCATCATTGAAAGTTACATACTCATATGAAGGATATAGGGTAGATGGTCGTCTCACTATATCACTTCTTCTCAATGGAACATGAGAAGCCGCAAGTGTTGGTACTGGATAATGAACATCATCATTTCCCTCATCTTTAGAACCAACTTCTATGGGGGTATCATCTTCATCAGGTGGATAAACCTGGTCTTTATCTCCAACTTGTCTTGGCACTTATGTTGGAGGAATTAATTCCAAATCTGATGCGTCACCATTGGAATTAGGAACATCTTTCTTCATTTTGATAATATCTTTAATAGTCTCATCTTCAACAAATACAACATCATGTCTCCTGACAAGTCTCTTTGCAACCGGATTGTAAAATCTATAGCCAAATTGATCTTAACCATAGCCAATAAAAATAAACTATCTTGTATTCGCATCAAGTTTGGATCTCTCATCCTTCAGAATATGGACAAATGCTTTGCAGCCAAACACTCACAGATGATCATAGGAAACATCCTTTCCTGACCACACTTTATCTAGAACATCCATCTTGAGAGGAGTATAGGGTGAAAGATTCAACACATGTGCAACTGTGAGTGTGGTTTCACCCTAGAAAGTTTTAGGTAACTTTGCATATGAGAGTAGACATCTAACTCTCTCCATCAAAGTTCTGTTCATCCTCTCAGCTAAGCCATTCAATTGTGGTGTCTTTGAAGGTGTCATCTGATGCCGAATACCATGAATTTTGTAGTAAGCATGGAAAGGTTTTGTGTATTCTCCACCATTGTTTTCCCGGATACACTTTATCTTCTTTCTAGTCTGTCTCTCAACTGAGGCATGAAATTCTTTGAAGAAATCTAGCACATAATCATTTATCTTAAGAAGATATACCCACTTCTTCCTTGAATGATCATTAATAAAAGTTACGAAGTATTGAGCACTACCAATTGATTTTGGCATTGGTCCACACAAATCTGAATGAACCAGATCTAAAATATTATTCATTCTGGAACAAGAGGAACTCTTGAAAGCAACCCTGTTTTGCTTTCCTGCTAGACAATAAACACATTTCTCCAAATATATTTCATCCATTCCGAGTAGTATCTTCTTTTTGACTAGACTTGTCAAATCTTTTTCACCCATGTGACTGAGTCTCTTATGCCATAACTTAGCTACACTGTATTTCTCTATGGCATTTACTTTGTCAATGGAGAGCTTTGCTTGCATTATATATAGAATTGCATGCTTCTCACCTCTAGCCACTACTAAAGAGCCTTTTGTATGTTTCCATTTGTCATAAATGAAGGAGGTGCAATATCCTTCATTTGCAAGTTTACGCATAGAGATCAAATTCGGGCGCATATGTGGAATATACCTGACATCCTTTAGAAATAGTCTGGTTTTGTTCTCTATTTCCAAGCAAACATCTCCTTTGCATACAACCTTTGACAAGCCTTAATTTCTCATTCGAACAACACCAAAACTTTTAGGTATGTATGATGAGAAAAATTCTCTACACGATATAGCGTGAACTGTAGCACCATTATCAATCACCCAGCTGGTCTTGTTTGATGCAAGATTGAAAAAATCTTCATCATAAACGATATTGAACTCGTCTATGGTATTTGTTTGCTCATCATCACTACTGTCATCTTTCTTCATTACTTTGCCTTTGTTGGTTTCTTGTTCCTTTTTGAAAACCTCAGAAAAATTTCTTAATGTGACCCTTCCTCTTGCAGTGATGGCATTGAACCTTGGCAAATTTGTTTGATTTGCCTCTTCTCTTGCATTTGGATTTTTTTATTTGTACAGTCTCCTTCCTCTAGAATCTATGATAAGGGCTTGTGCTTCTGAATCTCTCTCCTTGTTTTGTTTCTTATATGAAATTAGGGCTTTTACAACTTCAAACTCCATCTTGTCTTTTGCATAAGTCAGAGTTGTTGTGATATGATTATATGATGAGGGTAGTGATGCCAGCAACATCAAAACTTTCTCTTAATCGCTAAAACTGATATTAAATCTTGCTAAGTGAGAAATCTTGCTGTTGAAATCACTAACATGGTGCATCATGCTCACATTATCTTCCTTCCTCATCTGATATAGCTCCTTCCACAAATAAAATTTATTGGCAAGGTTCTTTGACATGTACACATTTTCTAGAGTCTCCCATGTTTCTTTAGCAGTCTTGTAATTTTTTGATTCAATATTTTGCAAGACACTGTTTGAGAGATTTAGATGGATTGTACTAGCTGCAATCTCATCTATTTCCTCCCACTGTTCCTCGGTAACAGTTGTTGTCTTTTTTTCTTTCCCCAGCAATGCCTTATGGACCTTCTATTGAATGAGAATATCCTTCATCCATAAAGAGAAATTATTATTATCATTAAATTTCTCAATATCTACCTTCTCGCTTGATAGTTTTTTTCACTATGTTTCTTTTTCTATAAATAAATATACCCTGGACCTAATAAAATCTTTTATGATACGGCAGATCAGTCTATTCTACAACCACAGAGCATATTAAGAATTTTACTAAACCAGCTCTGATACCAGTTGTTGGGCACAACGGGTAAAAATAAAATAAATTCAACAGAGTATAATAATGACACCGGAAATTTAACGTGGTTCACTCTTTAATTTGGGCTAAGTCCACAGGGAAAACTCTGATAAATATTTCTTCCACTAATAAAATTAATGGATACAAAGTGAGAGACAATACAACAAAATTGAGATAAAGCCAAAATAGTGTCACACAAGTATTTCCCAAACTCACTATTTTGTCACTAGCCTTTTAGAAAAATATCCCAATATTTTTCTAAGATATTCTCTCCCTCTTTCCTACACACAACAACATTTTTCTTAAAAGGAAATTGTTCCTTTAACTTTGTTTTGCTTCTCTTCTTGTTTTTTTTTGTGTGTGTTGATGTATCTCTAAGGCAAAGACATTGCCTATTTATGGGTAAAATTGTCTATCAATATTAGATGCATTTATTAAATGTGATTGCACCTACTATTTGTGGTTGCATCTAACATTTTTATTTTCTTCCTCTTCAATATAAGAAAGACTTACCTATCATGTCTGGAAAAATAGTAATACAGTACACACCGACATTACAAAAACAAATAACAATAAAGTGAAACCAATATCCATTTGATTTCTTAAGTAGCCCATCAACTATATATATATGCCAAGGATCAAACTGGAAGTCTTCACTATAACCACGATACTCCAAGTAATGCAATACATGTGGCACCATAACAACTAGATGATTACAGTTTCATCCAATATCAACAGTATCCAAAGAATCATACACTTTAATACACTTCCTTACGAGATAAATTACACAACAAACCTAATGATTCCCATCAACATTCACCGGAGCATATACTACTTCCAAATCCTTCCGATCCTTAGCTACAAACTCAATTCCACCCAACTTATTCGCACCACTTGGAAATTTAACCCAATAACGAGAATCTGAAAGTTGAGTAGTGTTAAGATATACTCGTGAGCCCCGTATTCTACTGTGAGAAGATCTATAAACTTCATCTCTGATCCGAAGTACGTTAACAAGTTCCTTTCGCCTTCTCCAAACCTCAAGCTTAGGACCTAGTCCTTAAATACCACAGATTTATAGAGGTTGGTACAACTTGAGGTGCGTCTCAGTTGGTACTAACTTCTATGAATTTGAGGTACTTAAAAACTAGATCCCAAGTTCGAAGCTGAGAAAGGACGATAGGAACTTGTTAATGTATCTCTAGAGATGGAATCTACGGACCCTCCTACGATAGATTACGAAACCCACGAATACATTCTAACATTAACAAATAGAACTTTGGAGAGTACTTGAAGCACCATCATTTTGAACTTATATTCTTACGTTGGTTCTCAACAACAACCAAAAAAACATATATATAAAGAATATTAAAACTAATAAATAAACTAACGTTCAAATAATAATTAAAGTAGACAAGCAGATTATATCATCCATCAATGAAAACTCATATTTGCTTTATATAATCCATTACAACATATACATATTTATATTTAATATTTTACATTCGAAACGATTCCTTAAACATGTTGCGTAGCATGGACTTTTCATATTCAAGCTAAGTTTACTAATGTACACTATTACATAATTTACATATAAATTGTAAGAAAAAATAACACTTAATAAACAGTTTTCAAAATAAGTTAATATAATTCATTAGTTTCAATATACTTCTGTTTTATTAAAGTCATTGCATGCTTTACAAAATTATAATTAATAGTTTACATTCAAATTAATTCCTAGAACATATTACACAACATACAATTTTCAAAATCAATCTAAGTTTACTAATGTATACCATTACATAATTTCCAGAAAAATATATAATACTTTACTACGTAATTTTGGTAAAACATGGACGTTTTAGAATCAATCTAAGTTTACTATGTACACCATTACATAATTTTCAGAAAAAAATATGTAATACTATACATACTACATAATTCTCAAGAAACCAATAACACTTAATAAACAGTTTTCAAAATAAGCTAATAAAATTCATTAGTTGAAATCTACTTATGTTTTATTAAAGTCATTGCTTGCTTTACAAAATTAAAATTAATAGTTTATATTCAAACTGATTCCTAGAACATATTGCACAACATACAGTTTTCAGTTTTAAGCTAAGTTTACTAATGTAAACCATTACATAATTTCCAAAACAAAATATGTAATACTTTACATACTACATAAATCGAAAGAAATCAATAACACTTAATAAACAGTTATCAAAATAAGTTTATATAATTCATTAGTTTCAATCTACTTCTATTTTATTAAAGTCATTGCATGTTTTACAAAATTAAAATTAACAGTTTACATTCAAATTGATCCTTAAAAAATACTAAATTTTTTGGTAAAACATGGACTTTTCAGATTCAAACTAAGTTTACTAATGTACACGGTTACATAATTTCCAGAAAAAAATATGTAATACTTTACATACTACATAAATCGTGCGAAAAAAAAAGTTTTTAAAATAAGCTAATATAATTTATTAGTTTCAATCTACTTCTGTTTTATTAAAGTCATTGCATGTTTTACAAAATTAAAATTAATAGTCTACACTGATTCCTAAAACATATTTTACAACATACAGTTTTCAAAATCAATCTAAGTTTACTATCATACACCATTACATGATTTCTAGAGTTGAATCTGACGCATGTTTAATCTAACGGTAGGAGTGGTCTGAGGATGACGGGTAGAAGTAGAAGGCTGAGGCGGAGATCGAATCTCCTCACTAGAAGAGCCCGAGCTAGAAGACGTCGAGTTGCCACTAGTACTAGAATATTGGGGGCTCTCCCAGGAGGTTGAGGTCTCTTCTATGTGCATTATATAAAAGCTACAAAAACATAAAAAGGAAACCCGACGAGTAAGATACGAGAAGAATAGCTTACCTAGGGTTGAGTTTGAAAATAAAAGAAAATGATCCTTTAAAAACCGACTTGAAAAGAAAGTAGAAAATCGTTAGGTTCTCGACACTTGAACTCTAAAAACTCGGATAGACAACTACAGTCTGAGATGAATCCTTACCACCAAACTGAAAACCTTTTACAAACTCGAAGTGATGCGACATAGCGTTTTTCTTCATTATTTCTCAATTGCACAAGTAATGATGATAAGTCCCAACCCAAGCATCCATTATATAAAGGCACTTGGTTTCTTTCTCCAATCAACTGACACACATTTATTAGGAGAATTAAATGGTTCATATTCCATGCCCAGTAATTACTTTTCCACCTCAAACAGAGCCCGAGCTGAAAGAGTAGGGGGACTAGATGTTTGGATATCCGAACCAACCTAGTGCCCAACCCACACAAGCCGCTTAAGCTAAGTCACCAACCTAAGATGGAAAGTGAAGCACCTTAGATATCCTTCTCGTAGGACAACTGCGAGCTCGATGATCAGCCAGAGCTCAATGATCAGCCTGATTTCAATGACCAACCCAAGCATAATGATCAACCTGAGTTCAATGATCAGCCCAAGTTCAATGACCAGCTTGAGCTCAATGATCAACCCGAGGTAGGGTCAATCTTAACCCCTGATATGTTGTACTTTATACCAATTATACCCCTCTGACATGTAATTATGTGTACTCAGTATGTAATTGACACATGTATAGGTAATATTCTATAAATATATGGACTTCCTATGAGATCCACACATTCAACCAATCACCTTAACTTCTCTCTAAGTTTTTTCTCTATAAACCAAATAAATCTCAAACATTTTGGTGCCCACCTTGGGGCTCAAATTTTTAAGTCGAGCTTAAGTTTCTGACCTCATACTTCTTGTGATTTTACTCTAAGTCTTAAGAGGAGCTTAAAATATCTATCGTACTCTATTCAAAAAATTGCACCTAAGACGCAAGCCATTCTACACACATCAATATGGTGGGAACTCGTGCTGGTAGACATTCAAAATTGGCTAACAAAGGAATGAGAGCAATTTAGGAAGATTCATCACCACCCCTCGATGAGGTTAGGAAATAAGAGAAATTGCTGCAACAAGAGATGGCTTGCTAGGTCCTAGAACTAAGAAAGGAGCTCGAGAAAACTAGAAGAGAAAACATGGTACTACAGTCTCAATCAGGAGGAAGGCTCCTGGTTGACCAAGCAACAGACCCAATTGATAGAAATATAATGGGATAGGGCTAACCCAAGCCACACTATACAGAGAAAAAAGATGAAAAGAACCACCTTTCTAGCTCGGCGAGACCTAGTGAGGAACAATAGGTTCAAGAGATAAAGAACTAAGAGGCATGATTTCAAGCATTAGAGGAAGCTAATAAGAAGAAATATGTAGCCTTGAAGGTAGGTCAGGAGAAAAATGAGAAGGGTATAGCTTCTTATGATATAGACAAAGGCTATGAATAATTGTGTATCTCCCCCTTTTCTAATAATATAGAAAATGACGAACCACAAGCCAAGTTCAATGCCCCCAAATGCCCTGATTATTTTGGGACGAAGGACCCTGTGATACATGTACAACACTTCAAAACAACCATGGCTCCCATGAGCTTGACCCAAGGAAAAAGATATTCCATGATGTGCAAGCTATTCACAGCCATTCTCTATGAGGACGCCCAAAAATTGTTCAATAACTTGGCACCCTAATCTATAACCTCTTTTTTATAGTTCTTCCAACTCTTTATCACAAACTACGCCTACTGATGACTATATGAAAATAGAGTCATTAGTGCACTTTTTTACTTAATATTTACTTATTTTATTCAATAAATAGTATTTTTGGGTCAAAAATATTAAAATATGAATTTTTTAATGAAAAGGGGTGAAAATATAATTTTTGGATTTTTTTGAGATTTCTCTAGAATATTTATGAATTTTTAACGCATAACTAATCGGGGGCTGCCACGTGTCATGCCATGTAGGCAAAAGAGCTGACTGGGTAAACCACGCAGATGCCACGCCATCACAGAGAGCGAATCATGTTACCTTGCATGGAGGAGGACGAAATGTGTCCCACATGTTAGCACATCATTCAATCTTAGTTCGAAAATTAGCCAACCCTCATTGCCACGTGTCACCACGCCATTACTTTACGCATTCCACCTATGCGCCACACCATCCATCTCCGTCAATCACATCGTGCCACGTGTTGCTGACTTAGTGAGCATTGACTCTGACCGGTCTCCCCTACTGTACATCACTCCCTGATTCACCCAATGAATTCCTGATGCCATGTGTCACATTGTGATTGACTGAAACTATTAGTTTTGCTTGTTTTAATCATAGCCCTTGATTTGAAGCTGATCTGACGGTCTAGATCGCACCTGAGCATTATTTAAGCCCCTAATCACTCCATAAACCCTAATTTGCCTCCATTAGCATAATTTTGGTCATTTTTTGGAGCTAAAAAGAGAGAAAAATACAAAAAAATTCAAGAGAAGACACAATTTTGGTGGAGATTTAAGACAAAATTAATACTACAATTCAAAAGATTGATTGTATTTCTTTTTCTACTCTTCTTTTTATCAATTTTATGTCTTTCTTTATGAAAAATATGAGCTTTATGAACCCAATTTTCACCTTGTGATGATCTAAAATTTTACCTCAATTATAATTATAATTTAATTATATTATTTAATCTGAATTTTGTGCTATTAATTGTTTGGTCAACAATTTATCTATAGAGACAATTAAATAGATTTGAGAGAATTATTTAATTGTTTGTCTTGATTAAATAACATACATAGTTTCTAGGCAGAGATGTATGATTCTTATGTATGTGATCCATAATTGATGAACTTAATGAGTAGTATGCAATTTAATTGGCATAAGAGTGTGATTAAATTAATTACTATATAATGTCTAGTTTACTTGAGAGAGGAATACATGCTAATTTAGATTCAATTGATCATGTAATTAATTAATAATTATATTAGGGGGATTATAACGATTCACATGTTTAGAAAATTGGGATATTAAGTATTCCTAGATATTCTCTCATATATATTTTTAGTTACCAAGTTTGATTTAATTAATTATTGCTATTTAATTTTAGTTATTTTAATTTTGCTTCATTAAAATATAAAAACACAAAAAAAAATTGATTTTTATTTTTTTAAGTTTTGAAAATTAGTTTCTAATAATATAATCTCTGTGGGAATGATCTTTTTTTTATCATTATATTACTTGTTACGATATGTATACTTGCTTATTCATTGCACACACTTCGTGTGTGGCGATCACCTACAACAAACCCTTGAGGAAAGAATCACACCACCTTTTCTTCATCATCTAGGAGAGAGGAGAATCTACCGAGGAGTATATGAAATGGTTCCGGGAGGAAAAATTACAAATCTCTGATTCTCATAACTCTATAGCTATAGAAGCATTCTGGAGAGGTCTCCTAAAGAATTCTGACCTATCTATAGAATTAACCAAGATAAAGCCTAGCACTTTGTAAGAAGCTTATAGCAAAGCCAAAAAGTTCATCAACCTAGTTAGAGAGTTAGGCCGAGTCAAAGATCATTGAACTAATATGGAAGTAGTTCCCGACAAAGAGAATAGGAGGATAAACCCAGACAAGGAACATCAAAATAGCAAGAATAAATGTTTTACACCAAATAATAGGTTGGTCGGACAGTGGTCAAGAAACAAAGGACCTTGTGGGAGGTCACTTTCTCCCTTCAGGGGTCCTCCCTTGAGAGTAAATCCAACCCAAGTAGTAATGATAATGGAGGAGGAACCCAATGTCAGGTGGCCACCCAAGATGAAATCCTCACTTAGAGACACATCTAAGTGGTGTGCCTTCCATAAAGATGTGCGCCACGATAAAAAAGATTGTAGACACCTTAAGAAAGTGATAGAAGAGTTATTGGCAAGGGGATATATATGAAGGAACTCGTTATAGAAAATGAAGATCGGAGAAATTTCCAAAATAGGCGAGAGGTGCCAATAACAACAAACTTGACTAGCAGCAAAAGAAAGCCCCCCAAAGAAAGCAATATCAGAACTATACACACCATACATGGAGGACTAAAGGTTAGCAGAAACTCTAATAACTCACACAAAATATTTGCTACAGAGTTGCACAATGCCCCCTATGTATATGCCTTGGAAAACAGGAGACCTTCCATTGAAATCTTTTTAGTGAGATGGACAAGACCTCGTCTCACTATGAGAACCCTCTAGTGATCATCTTGAGGATTGAATCCTTTGACGTTTGTAAAATAATGATTGATGTATGGAGTTTTGTAGACCTCCTTTTTAGGACCATAATAAGAGCTCTAAGTATAAAGGGCCCTGACATTCTCAAGATGGAGCTCCCTCCGGTAGGGTTCAATAGAAGTACTACTTATGCCAACGGAACGGTAGTGCTGATTTTTATGGCAAAAAGAATGATAATAATGACCATTTTCATAATCATCGATGTCCCAGTTCACTACAACACCATCTTGGGAAGGCGTTTGATACATAAGATGAAGGTATTCCTATTCATCCTCCACCAAGTAATCAATTTTCCCACTAATGAAGGGCGAGAGGAGATTATGGGAGACTAGGAGAAGGCCAGAAGCTGTTATTATGCTACTCTGAAGGAAGTGGCTTGCATATAGAAATTATTGAGAGATCTCCCTTAGAGGAATCTAGGGAGCCAAGGCCTTATAAAATCAATCAACCTAAATGAAGTAAAGAACCTCCCCATTGAGGTAAAAGGCAAGAGCTAACCCTTAAAATTGGGTGAAGATTTGAAAATGGAGATAGAGGCATAACTCTCATAGTTCCTTAGAGATAACTCATATATCTTTGCATGGACTCCAACTAACATGCCCATAATTGATCCAAAAGTCATATTATATAAACTAAATGTCAATCTGAAAGCTAGACCAGTACAACAACGAAAAATAAAATTTCCAAGAGAAAAGAATGAGGTCATAAAACACCATGCGGATACCCTTAAAGAATCAGGGGTCATAAGAGAGGTCAATTATCCATCATGGCTATCAAATGTGGTCCTCATCAAGAAATGATGTGGGTCATCTCGTATGTGTGTCGTTTCACAAATTTAAACGAGGCATGTCCCAAGGATTGCTTCCCCCTCCCAAGTATTGGTCAATTGGTAGACGCCTTTACTGGTTTTAGATGATGAGTTTCTTGGATGCATACTCAGGGTACCACCAGATTAGGATGCACCCAGAAGATGAGGATAGAACATCTTTTATCACAAAAGAGGGAACATTCTGTTATAAAAGGATACCATTTGGATTGAATAATGCAGGTGCCACATATCAATGCCTAGTCAACAAAATATTTGAAGAAAAACTGGGAAGGAACCTAGAGGCTTATATGGATGATATGGTGGTTAAGTAAGGTCAACCTATGGACCAAGTTATAGACCTAGAAAAAGTATTCTCGGTAATCCAAAAATATGGTATGAGGCTCAACCTAAAAAATGCATATTTTGTGTCTTTATAGGAAAACTTTTAAGGTATCTTTTGTCAACTAGAAGGATTAAGGCCAATCCAAAAAAAATACAAGTCCTGATAAATATGAAACCACCTTCTAGCCTTAATAGAATTCAACAATTAAATGGAAGAATAGTAGCATTGAAAATTTTCATTTCTAAATGCACTGATAAATGTGTACCCTTTTTCAAAATGTTGAAAAAAGGCACATCAGTCTATTGGGATGAGAGCTATAATGGAGCCTTTGAAGAAATCAAGAACTACTTAAGTAACCCCTTATCTTAGCTAGCCCTCACCATGGTGAGGTTCTTTATTTGTATTTCGTTGTGACTTCCTAAACATGCAGTGCGCTACTCCTAATTGAGAGAAATATAGTTCAACATCTAGTCTACTATGTCAACCAGATTCTCCCAGATGCCCAAAGCAGGTATCCAACCATTGAAAAATTAGCATTTTCCCTCAAAGTTAGAACACAAAAGCTCAGGCACAACTTTGTCTCACACAACTTTGTGGTACTCACGTCTTACCCACCCAAGAATGTCT
This sequence comes from Hippophae gyantsensis, assembly GCA_030763125.1. Taxonomy (NCBI): domain Eukaryota; kingdom Viridiplantae; phylum Streptophyta; class Magnoliopsida; order Rosales; family Elaeagnaceae; genus Hippophae; species Hippophae gyantsensis. Next base: position 16,171,299 of record CM061036.1, read on the forward strand.
TGACGAAACTAGATGTAGTGGGAAGGCTGGCATAGATAGCAATATAATTGAGGGAGTACGACATTAAATATATGGCTAGATCATCCATCAAAAGGCAAGTAGTTTCCAAGTTTATGGCTGAGTTTAGTGAAAATCCTGAGGTTGTTATCAACAAAGAGAAAAATAGGATATATGGGGTAGATAAAAAAGATAGGGAAATTTGGTAGGTGTTTGTTGATGGAGCATGAAACTTCAATGGTGCAGGGCTAGGGGTAGTCTTAGTAGAACCCAACAATAACTATTTCGAGTATGTAGTCATACATGATTTCCCAATGGCCAACAATGTTGCAGAATATGAAGTGGTTATATGTAGGGCCATGACCGCTAATAAGCTGGGAGTAGATAAGGTCACCCTACATAGTGATTCATGGCTAGTGGTCAACCATTTCTTGGGGTCATTTGAAGCTAGAGACAAAAAAATGAAAGGTTACCTAGAAAGGCTGAATAAAAAGTGCTCTAATTTCTCTAAGTTTGATATCAAGCAGATAGCTTGAAAGGATAATGGTCACTTCGATGCCTTAGCAACTTTGGCATCAGTACGAGAGGCCAACCACAATCGAGTAGTATCGATAATAATCCTGTTAGAAGTATCCTTGAAGGAGGCTGAGTGAATAGTTTGATTTGTAGACACTTCTACTATCTCATTGTACACCTCGATTTATAACTTCCTAGAAAGGGAGAAGTTGCTAAAGGATAACAGGTATGCAAAATAAATCATCTAAGGTAGGTAGGTAGGTATATGATATAAATAGGGAAATTATATTAGAAAACTGTACTCGGCCAATGGCTCTTGTGTGTAACCAAAAAGGGATCTAAAAGATTAATGTATGAAGCACATAAAGGGGATTATGGTTCACATTTAGGGGGGATGAAATTATCACCATGAATCATGAGACATGGCTATTATTGGCCCAGTATATTGGCAGATTACACAAAGTACACCTAGACATGCAACAAATGTCAAAGGTTTGCCCCGTTGTCACACACCCCCTAAATACCATGAAGGGTGTGATGAGTCCTTGGCTTTTTTATAAGTGGGGGCTTGACATGGTAGGACCCCTACCTATAGGACAAGGTCAAAAGAAGTTTATACTCATGGCCACTGTTTACTTTTCAAAATGGATCAAAGTAGAACAATAGGGTAGAATACAGAAGGAAGCGGTGATTCGATTTATATGGAAATCCATAATTTTCCATTTCAGTCTACCTAGAGAACTTGTCACAGATAATGGGAGACAATTCATAGGATAAAATATCACAGAGTTCACTCCCAAGTATAACATTAAGATGTGCCACTCCATACCATATTATCCTCGAGGCAATGGTCAAGAAAAATCCTCTAACAAACTCATAATCAGCTTATTAAAGAAAATACTGGAAAGTGCAAAAGGAATGTAGGTGGAAGAGCTACCTGGAAGGTTGTGGGCCATAAGGATTAGTCCTCAAGGAAGCACTAACGAGACCCCTTTTTCCTTGGTATATAGGATGGAGGCAGTAATACCAATCGAAGTCACGATACCCATTGCTAGATCGATTTTAACGGAGGAACAAAATGATGTAGTCAGAGCACATGAGCTTACCCTCATGGAAGAGAAAAGAAACGAGGCCTTAAGAAGGATGATAGAGCAAAAAAGGAGAATATCATATTATTACAACAAGACCCTACACTTTAAAGTTATTTCGAGTGGTGATTGGGTCCTCATGAGGATCTTCCCCAAAAAGAAAGAATGGATGGTCGAAAAATTGGGCAATAATTAGGAAGAACCTTATCAAATAATTGAAACAACACCAGGAGAGGCAATTGAAAAGGGCACGAGTTGGAATCTAGGAACTTGAAGAAATATCACTTCTAATGTACAAAAGTTCACCATTTTTATGTAATATTGGCACAAACATATCAATAGAACTACATCACCACATACAAATGGGTCTTTATTTTAGAAGTCTCCCACTATTTTATGTCACGGGTGGATCACCTCGGTTAAGAACTAGGTAGAGCACCCTAATACTTCCATAATGTCACAAGTTTTCCACCTCACTCAGGAACCAGGTTGGCACTTTAACATTGAAGGGAGATGAGCAACTTGGTCATGAACTAGGTAAGGCTCCCTCTCCCACCAATTTGAGCTATAGGTTGATCACCTCGGTTAAGAACTAGGTAGAGCACTGTGGCACTTGTATAAGGTCATGAGTTTTCCACCTAGGTCAGAAACCAAGTCGGCGCTCTAACATTGAAAGGAGATGAACACCTCAGTCAGAAACCAGGTAAAGCTCTCTTTACCACCAATTTGAACCACGAGTTGGTCACCTCGGTTAAGAACTAGGTAGAGTGCCCTGGCACTTGCATAAGGTCACCATTTGTCCACCTTAATTAGGAACCAAGTCGGTGCTCTAAAAATGAAGGGATATGAGCACCTCAATCATAAACTAGGTATGGCTCTCTCTCCCACCAATTTGAGCCACATATTGATCACATTAGTTAAGAACCAGGTATAGAGCCCTAATAAGAGCAAAGGTCTAGCTGATCACTTCGATCAGTAACTAGGTAGTATTGTATAATATAAAAACAATCTTTGGATATTTATAAATACAAGTACACGTGACCAGTATCTGGATCATCACTTTCTTCAACTATGGGCAATAGCTCGACCTGAATCTCTACAATTTTCTTTGGTGCATAAGTCATGGGCTTAGGGTGAGTTGTCATCATCGTGAGCAGTCCTTACTCTAATTCTTCAGTAACCTACATCACCTTAAGGAAGACTCTTTTAAATACCTTTATATAGAAGCTCGCTCAATATGATTCCTTATCTATAAGTATGGCCATACTAGCCAAGGTCATCCTATCTCGAGATTGAGTTTGGATTAACTGCTCCTTATAAGAAGCAAGCTCACACTTGGTCTCTTTTACATTACACTCAAGTTTAACCACCTTGGCTTTGAGCACCCTAACCATGTCCTTAGCCTACCATTTTCAACACATAAAGGTCGAACTGAGCATCTACTAGTTTGATCAGAATCCATAAAATATGACCAAAAAATTTGGAGTAATTGATAGAAATCCCTAAATGTATGGATTAAACAAGTGTTCTCAACCCCTTTTATAAGAGATGAAGCTTGATAAAAAAAGGAAAAATTAAGGACCCAAGTTCCCAAAAACCAAATAGGTAGGTCAACATCATAAATACACAATAAAAGTGAAACTAATTTTCCATTAATAAATAAAGCTGATCTTTTCATTTGATTTTTTCATTTAACATTCTTACAAGTTTGAGCTCATGACCACACGAATAGGATATGCAAGGTTCAAACAATACTTTTGAATATTAACTTTAACATGTAATAAAAAACTTAGAATAACCCCGTGGTTGTGATGCACCAATGATCTGGGGAGTTAATCAAAGAGGTAATACTAAAGAATAAGATAACAAGATTAATATACAAACATATTATATTGATAGATTAGGCGGCTTAACGACAATGAGTTTACAAACAATACATACATACATACATACATACATACATACATACATGCATATATAAATATAGAAAATGAAAATAGAAATACAAATATATATATATATTTATATAAACTTAAATTGAGAAATGAAAATAGAAATAAAAAATTACATAATTTATAAAAGCTGAAGGTAATAAGTTACAAAAGGAATTATAAATATTATTAGAGAGCTTACTTGGGAGTCAAAAGCTTGAGATTAATTGTGGGTAATGTAAGCGATCCCTCTGAATTGTAATAAGTCTTCCTTTTATAGTAGAGTTATGCACTGTTGGAGATGTCTTTATTGTGTTGTGAATAGTAATTTTTCGTCAATTTTATACTGTAAAAGATGTCTTTACTATTGTGAATAGTGAGCATCTTTTACTATTTTGTGAATAGTTGTTTGTTTGCACCATTCCTTGTTTTGTCGTCTTCTCCTAATGCTACAGTGACCTACTATAGTATTTTTGAATAGTATTTTATAGGCTGAAGATTTTGATGGGCCTTTTACAAATAAAATGGGTTATTAGACCCATAATGATATTGAGTTTTTAACCCTCCTACAAGAATTGGGCTTTTAACCCTAATAAAAGAAAATGGACTTGCAGGCCCAAAAATATGGGTTTATAGACCTATAATACAAATATTTCTTAAGGTTTTATGGACGATCTGCACCCATCCAAAATAATATATCTTCCTTTGGAGCTTCTATGTCTGACAGGTAGTCAGAAAGAGCTTTGGAGGCTGATGATGATGGTGACTTGGTTGATGATCCTAAAGAATCCTCTTTTTCCTGGTAAAGGGTTATTAGGATAATTGTTTGATAATGTCCAAGATTTCTTCTTGGGTATATGCTTTGGTAATGAGAGCATTAGTATGTGCCCTTTGGGCTAAGAACAATGATGTATTTTGAATTTCTTCAAGTTTGGTTACTCTATGACCAATTTTGGTTAGCCATTGTTCTATGGCTAGTTTTAAAATGGTTTTGGGGATCGTAAATGACAACCATCATTTTACCTGAAGCAGACGGGTAATGGTGACTATCTTAGATATGATAGGTTTTAAGACTAACTAACATACCCAAGGAAGGTAGAATTTTGTTGCAAAAATACACAAAGGATGGAATCTTTTCTCCTATAGTGTAGGTTTGAAATGGGTAATGAATGTTTCATATCTTTCCTTTATCGATGGGTTAAGGATAGTAGGGATAGAACCAAAATATTTTCACCAATTGTGAAACCAAGATGGAAAATTTTTTAGGTTAATAGTTTTTTGAACAAAAAAAATAACGAGTGTTGATTATCCTTGTTTTGAATAAGGAAGGCATTGAACCATGCATGATAGTAATCCTAGTAATTGTAGGTTTTACAATGTGATAGGGGTGTGGTAATACTCACTAGAAAGGTTAGAAATTTTGATAAATAATTTCTCCAATCTACTAGAGATATGACGTTGTGGATTTTGGCAGTAGAGTATTGGGTATCAGCTTGGTTGTGGTAGAGGAAAGTTTTTGAATTCCACACTACTGGTTTGGATGGGGCTGAAGGCCTACAAAATAATTTTTTTCCAAAAATATTTTGGACAGTTAAATAAGGATTCTTATCTTGAAATCATTTTTCAACAGTCATGACCATTTGAGTGTTAGATTTTTGAAAATACTCAAATGAGGGTTTTGAACTAGTTTTGGGAATAATTTCCCTTTTCCCTGGTGTATGGATGATTTTAATAGAGGACGTTGCCTCTTTCTCTGAAATGGAAAGTTTTCCAGTTTTAGGTTTTGAAATAATAATTTTTGATTTGGAAGATGGTTCTTCCTATTTTACCTTTTCCTTACCCTTGGATATAAAAACTTAAAGCTATAGACAATAAAGTTAAAAACCCAATCTCAAACCCTTTCGGGTCTCCAAAATAGGCTATGAAGAATTATTATAAAAAATTGAGCTCATTAGAGGCATTCATAAGTCTCAACTTGAACAACGAAGCTAAAATGCAAAAATGGGTCTTGAACCGACTCCTCAAATCCAAAAAGTAGTTTGGAAACAACCTATACCCAATAAGTACCCATAATTAGATGTAAGTACCTAACCAAATCAGGTTATTCACCCAAAATATAACGCATCATCTATCTATGAATGGAACATAGATGGTATGATAGAACATCAAATATTAAACACATTACCACAAATGACGATGGCGTCAAATGTCTACAAAACTTAGTCCAGAGCAACAAAAAAAACAATCATTGAACTCCTTATAGTTGGCTTATCTGGCCAACTAAAAGGATGGTGGGATCACCACCTATCAAAGCAACAATAGTCAGATATCTTCAAAGCAATTCTGACTAGAGAGTATGGTGAACTTGTACTCAATAAACATAGAGAATCCATCTAGGACATAGTCTCTATATTACTTTTCACAATATCACACCATTTTATGGGAGATTCTTCCCAATTAGAAGATAAAAATGCTGATCTTCTCTCTAATCTATATTGTAGGAAGATGAGTGATTTTCAAAACTATAAAACCACTTTTCTTAGCAGATTCATGTTAAGAAAAGATTCGAATCAACCTTTTTGGAAAGAAAAGTTCTTAGCAGGACTTCCTCCACTCATAGGAGATAAAACCATAAACAAAATCCGTGAGACTTATAAGAATCACATCATCCCTTACGATTAACTAACCTATAGTGAATTGATCAGTTTTGCACAAAATCATGGTCTTTAGGTATGCCAAGATTTGAAAATCCAAAAACAAATGAAAGAGGATCTTAAAATCTCTTAGAGGAAAATTGGATCATTCTATAAACAGTTTGATAACTCTCTTCCCACTATCAAACACTACCATGGAAACTACAACAGATATATTTCAAAACCTTATAAGAAACCTTATAAGTCATTTTCAAAATATAGAAAACCTTCTTACTAGAAATCCCAGAAGGATTCTTATAAAAAAAACCCTATAAAAGAACCTTTAACAAAGATTCTAAAAACCAAAACAAACCCTTTAAAAAATTTAAAGAGTTTACATGTTATAAATGCGGTAAGAAAGGTCATACCACCAATTATTGTAAAATGTCTAAAACCTTCATGAATTAAATCTTGAAGAAGACACTTTAAGCAAAATCTCTACTTTAATCGTAGACGAATCATCGTCATCATCTGAGTCTAAACCTTGGACTAAAGACTCTAATGACTTAAACCCACAAGTTGATGAGTTAGCATCCACTAACTCTGAAACTTGTAATTCAAAAATGATAAATATGTTAACCAAAGAATATAGTCTACAAGAAAAGATTCTTAGGATAAATGACCTTGATTTTACCCGATTATATTTGGACCATTTGACTAATACCCTACCCAAAATCTAGCCACAACCAAAACCATCTGAACTTCCATCAACTGACATTGGCCATTACGACCTCACTGCAATCCTTGAATGGAAGAAAGAAAAAACCCCAAATCCACAAAGTCAAATCCAAGGCTTGAATGTTGAAATCAAAACTATTAAGCTAGAAATCAAAGAGGACTATGAAAAAATCAAAACATTAGTTGCTCAACCAAAGCCTAATGATGATATTTTACCAAATGATTCAGATGAAGAACTCAACAAAATCAATGAACCAAACCCATAGGAATTAAAAAACATGGAAAGAGTTCCAAAAAACATTCTCCACCTCCTTAGAGAAATCACCACAAGGAAATATAGGATTATAGTTACCAAATGCATCTAGCCACCGGCCACATTATTTGGCCGCCGGCCAAAATCGAAAACCCAAAAAAAATTATTTTCCAGAAATCTTGCCGCGGCGAGAATAATGTCGCTGCCGGCGAGTTTCGTCTGAAAATAGATTTTTTTGGTTGTTTTGTTCCAAAATTGCCCCCCAAACCCTAGATCTATATATACAATATGATGGAGAAAGAGGGAGATGACAGAGAGAACAAATCTGAGTCATTTTTGGAGGAGGAAAGGCAATTTTGGAGAAAAAGTTTGGAGAAGCTTGAAGGATCATCACCATTGTTGCTACCAAGTCTTCATCTTCAAGAGTTTTTCATCTCTTCTCCTTAGCCTTCATATTCTGCATTTTATTAAGATTTGTTATTCATGAATTCAATTGAAATAATGGTTGTTCTTATTTCCGTTATGAACTAATTCGTTTTTGCTAAGGCTATGATGTAGTTAAATCAAGGAAATCTGATTTATTTTGTTATTGTTATATGAATTCATTGTTTTCAAGTTGAGTATTTATTTCCATGCTTAATGCTTTTAAATTTCTGATCAAGATTTAGATGATTTGTTGCATTATATTGAGACCGAGAGGAGATGTGTAATGAATGCTTCTTGTGATAAATACCGTATGTTGAATGCGTAGCTCTGGACACCTAATGCATGATGTATGTGGTTATTCTATAAATTCCATAAATCGTAATGTGCTTATTTGTGATTAAATCTTCATAGAAATATAGTTGGTTTTCATAGATAAGTAATTCTAATATAACTTGAGAGAGAGTATTATATAAGTTTGGGTTTTTCAACCATCACTTTTAGCTTTGATTCTCATATAACATGACTTGAAATCGGATTGAATTGATTTAGCTAAAATCAAATGCCTTAGCGTTTTAATCATTTGTGAACAACATTAAATTTTTGTTATTTACGCTTAGTTTTATGTTAATTTGCTTTTAAAACAATTTCAACAATTCGGCCAAATAAAATTAGGTTAGTCAATTTCGTACTTAGTAACGCCATTCCTCATGGGTTCGGATATCCGTACTTTTGTACACTTTATTACTTGAACGATTCAGACACTTGCGAAAATAAGCATCAAGTTTTTACGCCATAAGTCGGGAGAATGGTTTGATTTTATTAATATCGATACTACCTAATCTTAGTTTTAATTTGAAGTTAATTTGCTTTATCTTTCTTTCATTTTTAATTTTGTTTATTTTGGTCAGTTTTATTTTATTTATAAAAAAAAAGTAACTTTGTGTTGTTTTGTGTTAGTTGATTTTTCCGGTTGTAGGATTTTTGTATGAGACGCACAAGAAGCCTTAACCTTCTTCCATTTGATCCGGAGATTGATAGAACATATAGGCGTCTAAACCGAGAGAGAAGACGTTCAACCTCGCTCCTAATAGACAATCAAACCAATGGATCCACCATTTGTCAGGGAGGTGGAAATCGTAGCTTTGAAGGATTATGTTGCGCCTAATGTTACTGAACTATTTCTTCGTATAAGGAGGCCGACTGCTCAAGCCAATAACTATGAGATAAAACCATCCTTTATCCAAATGGTTCAATCAAATCAGTTTGGGGAATGTCAAAAGATGATCCAAATGCACATATTTCTTACTTTCTGGAGGTGTGTGATCTTTACAAGATAAATGGTGTGTCTGAAGATGCTATAAGATTGAGGGTTTTTCCTTTTCACTTCGGGATAAAGCCAAGGAGTGGATAAACTCATTACCACCGGGATCAATTACGACATGGAATGAGTTGGTTCAGAAATTCTTGTCCAAGTTCTTTCCCCCTGCTAAGACGGCAAAATTGAGGAATGAAATCACATCTTTTACACAATATGACCAAGAATCATTGTATGAAGCTTGGGAAAGATTCAAAGAAATGTTGAGGAAATGCCCACATCATGGTATACCAATTTGGCTACAAGTCTCTACATTTTATAATGGGTTGGTTTCAAACTATCGGGCAATGATTGATGTCCGCAAGAATTTTATGGTCTTTAATGCGAAAACACCTGAGGATGCTCATGAAGTTGTTAGAGATTATGGCGTAAAACAACAATCAAGTGGCATTCAGAGCGGTAATTGCAAAAGACCGTAAATAGTGCATGAAATTGATTCGTTGAATGCTTTGTCTACTAAGTCTGCTTTTTTCAAGAAAAATGGATTCTTTGTCATCCAAGTTAGAATCCAAACCAACTGCACAATGTGATTTATATGGTGGAAATCATGCTAGTATCAAGTGCCAAGTTGGAAATCCATTTGCTTCACCAACTGCTAAGCAAGAAAATTATGTTTCAAATTTCCAAAAACCTCAACATAACCCATATTCAAACACCTACAATCCAGGTTGGAGGAATCATCCAAATTTGTCATGGGGAAATAACCAAGGGGGATTCAAATCGTCATCATCTTTCTACCAACCCCAAGAGAAGAAGCAAACAAATTTGGAAGAAATTTTGGGAAAGTTCATTAATGAGACGAGAGAAAATTTCAGAAATCAAGAGGCAATCAACAGGGACATCCAAAACCAACTGGGGTAGCTTTCAAAGCAGTATCGCGAGAAAGGTCTCAAGGATCACTACCTAGTGACACAATAAATCCCTACAGAACATAAAGGCTATCCCATTGAGAAGTGGTAAAGATCTTGAAAGGCAGAGGAAACCGGAGAAAAAGATGGAAGAATCTAAAGAAAATCCATCAAGATCCCAAGATATTCAACCTTCCCCATATGCAAAATACGAGCCTCTCTATCCCATATCCTCAAAGATTGAATAAGAAAAGCTTGATAATCAATTTGATAAATTTTTGGATATTTTTAAGAAATTGCATATTAACATTCCTTTTGGCAGATGTTGGAACAAATGCCGAAGTATGCAAAATTCATGAAGGAAATTCTATCAAAGAAGAGGAAGTTGGGAGATTATGAAACTGTCATGCTAAATGAGAGTACAAAGGTGCAGTTTCTTCAAAGAAACTCATAGAAATTGAAAGACCTTGGGAGTTTTACTATACCTTGTACTATAGGGAGTTGCAATTTTGATAAAGTCCTATGTGATTTAGGAGCAAGCATTAATTTGATGCCACTTTCTATTTTCAAGAAACTAGGCCCGAGAAGGGCCAGCCCACTTCAATCTCTTTACAATTAGCGGATCGATCGGTGAAATATCCTCTAGGGGTAATTGAGGATGTTTTAATTAAAGTCGACAAATTTATTTTCCCTGTAGATTTTGTGGTGCTTGACATGTAGGAAGATAGAGAGATACCGTTGATATTGGGGAGACCATTCCTTGCAACTGGAAGAACATTGATTGATGTTCAACAAGGAAAGCTCATTCTACGGGTGCAAGATGAAGAAGTAACTTTTGATGTTTTTGAAGAAATAAAATTTCCAAGTGATGTACATTCTTGTTTTGAAATTAACACTCTTGACGGGTTAATCTCGGAAACTTTTGAGGAGAGAACTCCATTGCTACCACTAGAAGCTTACCTTGTGAAATCTGCAACAATTGAGGAGGAAGATAAGAGGATGAGACAATGTTCAATTACGGCAAGCACCTAATGAATATTTGTGCAAAGGATGAAAAATTTAAGGAGTTGGGAACAAATGAAACTCCAACCTTAGTGGTAAAGAATGGAGCCAACAAGATTGAGCTAAAGCCGCAATCCCATCTAAGAAAAAATCTTACGCTTCATGCGGCAAGCCACCGCCACGGAAAGGAGATCTCTCTTTCCTTTCACATTAAGAACAATGTAAGGTTTTGGTTCAAAAGTGCTGTAAACGATAAATCTTTTTCTCCCCTTCATTTTTAGTAGTTTTATTTGTGTGTTTAGTTGTGTTTAATTTTGATTTTCCATTTATTTTTCTCGCATTTTGATTTAATTTTTTTTTATTTCTTTATTGTCTTATTTTGATTTTGGTTTTTTATTTTAATTTGTACGTTGATGATAATAATGTGATTGTGATAACAAGTAGTCGTTAGAAGACATTAAATTTTGCTTCTATTAAAGAGAATTTCAAATGTTGATTTTACCTAGTTGGCGACATTCTTTTGGTATGTGGTGTGATTTGCTGATTAGTCTAAATGCTTAGAGAAGTCTTATGTGCGAATTTTTCATGCACATTTTTGTGATCTCAACAGACTCTAGAACTCATTTGAAAACCTCTTGAGGCAAAATAATTTGCAATTGTACTATTTAGAATATGATGTAGGCCATTTTTGGATCGATTATTTTAAGCCTACCTTGTTATCCTTATATCACTAGTAACCTCTTTGAGCCTATTTAAATATATTGTTAGCCTTACTTTTCTTTCTTTTTGCCTTATATAACCTACCTTCTATTGAGCCGAAAATATATATATAATTCCTACCTTATTTGTTAAGAGCACTTAATTTTGAACACAAACTTTTCAAGAGGAATTGGAGAAATCTTCCACATATATTGGAAGAAATTGGTTTGGGGTTGTGTCTTTTCAAGAGCAATTGGAGTAAGGATGCAAAAAAAAAAAAGAAGAAGAAGAAGAAGAAGAAAGCCTTCAAATTTTAATAAATAAAAGAGTGTTAGTGATGGATGTACTAAGGAGAAAGATTGAGGAAGAATTTTGTTTATCTTTGGAAAAATGGGTTATGATCGGAAGAAACAATTTGGTTTAATGGTGTTACTATTTTACTTAATTGGTTGTGTTTAATCTAATAAGTGCCCTTATTTGTATTTTGACACTTCTCGTTCTTTCTTAACCAAATACCTAAGCCTAACATTACAAGCCTCGTAAAGTCCTATTGATCCGAAGTGGTGTATTTTTTTCATTAGTGGAGAGAGGTTTGAAAAGTGAGCCTATGGAGTTTGAGATTTCACCTTTTTGTTTGTGGATGTTGTGCATAATATTATCTGGGCATTATGGCTATTGGTTTGTGGTTTGATGGATGTTTAAGAGTCAATAACGAAAGTGAAATTGGCATTTGAGATTTCTTAAAGCTTAGGTGACATTTAATTATTCTATATGTTGGGTGTTATTTACAATTTTTGAGACATCTGTGCAAGTTATTTGTTATGTGATTTTATTGTTTTAAGTTAGGATGGTTATAGGTAAGATGTTTATGGGTATCATCACTGGAAGCCCTCACGAGACTACAACTCATCCTACTAGGCTACCTAGGGTTTAAAGGCTTATTGCATATGCTTAATGTAATGTTGTAAATATAATAAATTTCCTTTGAATTTTTCTTTTAATGTCTCCTTTGAAATTATTCATAGATCGCTTTTCTTGCTAGAGACTAGCAAGAAGTCAAGCTATGGGTTGTTGATAAGAGTCAAATTATTGCATTTTTGTTATGATTTAAATGTTGATATTTGTGTGAAAATTGTGTTTATTTGATTATTTAATCCACAAATGTCATTTCACGGGTATTTCGTGTTTAAAGTGCAATTTCAGGTAAAATCATAATTTTGGAGAAATTTGGGACAAATTTCAATGAACGGATTGAGTGCAAATAAAAAAGAAAACAAAATTTCAAAATTTGGGATTTTCGCCACAAGTAGAATATTCTCAGCCTAAGAAAACCTTACTTGGAGAATACGCTGAAAATCATGCAGGAGCATGGATTTTAGCAAAGCACCATTACTGGCAAAATGCATCTAGTCAATTCCACATTATTTCGTCACCAAAATCGAAAACCCAAAAAAAATTATTTTCTAGAAATCTTGCCACCGCGAGAATAATAATGTCACGTCACATGAAGTTTCGTCTGAAAATAGATTTTTTTGGTTGTTTTGTTCCAAAATTGCCCCCCAAACCCTAGATCTATATATACAATATGATGGAGAAAGAGGGAGACGACAGAGAGAACAAATCTGAGTCATTTTTGGAGGAGGAAAGGCAATTTTGGAGAAAAAGTTTGGAGAAGCTTGAAGGATCATCACCATTGTTGCTACCAAGTCTTCATCTTCAAGAGTTTTTCATCTCTTCTCCTTAGCCTTCATATTCTGCATTTTATTAAGATTTGTTATTCATGAATTCAATTGAAATAATGGTTGTTCTTATTTCCGTTATGAACTAATTCGTTTTTGCTAAGGCTATGATGTAGTTAAATCAAGGAAATCTGATTTCTTTTGTTATTGTTATATGAAATCATTGTTTTCAAGTTGAGTATTTATTTCCATGCTTAATGCTTTTAAATTTCTGATCAAGATTTAGATGATTTGTTGCATTATATTGAGACCGAGAGGAGATGTGTAATGAATGCTTCTTGTGATAAATACCGTATGTTGAATGCGAGTTTGACACCTAATGCATGATGTATGTGGTTATTCTATAAATTCCATAAATCGTAATGTGCTTATTTGTGATTAAATCTTCATAGAAATATAGTTGGTTTTCATAGATAAGTAATTCTAATATAACTTGAGAGAGAGTATTATATAAGTTTGGGTTTTTCAACCATCACTTTTAGCTTTGATTCTCATATAACATGACTTGAAATCGGATTGAATTGATTTAGCGAAATCAAATGCCTTAGCGTTTTTAATCATTTGTGAACAACATTAAATTTTGTTATTTACGTTTAGTTTTATGTTAATTTGCTTTTAAAACAATTTCAACAATTCAGTTTTCAAATAAAATTAGGGTTAGTCAATTTCGGTACTTAGTAACGCCATTCCTTGTGGGTTCGATATCCGTACTTTTGTACACTTTATTACTTGAACGATTCGTACACTTGCAAAAATAAGCATCAGAACATTATGCCTTTTGGGCTCAAAAATGCACATTCTGAATTCCAAAGGATTATGAATGATATTTTTAATCCTTATTTATAATTCTCTATAATATACATTGATGATGTACTCATATTCTTAAAATCTATCAAACAACATATTCAACATCTCAAAACCTTGTTTTATATCATTAAGAAGAGTGGTCTAGCCTTATCAGTCAAAAAGATTACTCTTTTCCAAACCAACATCAAGTTTTTTGGACACAATGTGTCTAATGGAACCATTATTACAATCAAAATATCTTTAGCCTTAAAGAAACTCCAAAATATCTACAGGCAACATATGAAAACCTCCAAAGCCTTGGAGCACCATTATCATCCAAATTAGAGACCTCGGTCTCCAAGGGTTGGAAAAGGTAAAATAAAAAGCTGGAATTGGAAAACTTTCCATTTCAAAGAAAGAGGAAACATCCTCTACTAGTAATATGCTTGTATATTAATCTTGTTATCTTATTCTTTAATGTTACATCTTTGATTAACTCCCCAGATCCTTGATGCATATACATGGTATCAAAGCCACGAGGGTATTCTAAGTTTTTTATTACATGTTATAGTTAGTATTCAAAAGTATTGTTTGAACCTTGAATAATAATATATATAACTATCAGATTTGCTTATAAGATAATATATAAGGTTGCTACATAAATTATTCGATCCGAACGAATTGTAATAAGTCCCGTTCAAGGAGTGATTCTGTTTAGGGAAATAAAACCTTATACGTGTCGATGGTTTAGTGGATGATATATTATCATAAATAGCTAAAGAAAGTCATAAATATTATTATCCAAGGTTCAAACGATACATTTGAATATTAACAATAACATGTAATAAAAAACTTAGAATACCCTTGTGGCTCTGATATCATGTATATGCACCAAGGATCTAGGGGGTTATTCAAAGAGGTAATATTAAAGAATATGATAGCAAGATTAATATACAAGAAAATTAATATAAAAACTTAAATAGACATTACTCTCCATATTAATTCACCTACAAAACAAAAAATAAAAATATAATAAAATAATATTGGGTTGCCTCCTAACCAGTGTCACGTTTGACATCCTTGACTAGACAGTCATATCAACTCTTAAGGTACATCTCTTTGTGCCCATTTATTATTGAGTTTACTTGGAAATTGTTTGAGTCTTGAATTGTTCAATGATACTTTATGTACTCGTTTAAAAAAATGATGCTCAATTATTTTATCATGCCATATTTTTGTTTTCTTTTTGTACTTTTTGGAATTCTTATAAGCACTCCATAGTAGCTCATTTAATTTATGCACTTGCAGTATCTCGTTCACCTCTCTATTGGACTCTTTCGCTTGCCCACTTAGTTGAGGATGGTAGGGTAAAGGTGTCAAGTCTAACCTTGGTGGCCCTTCAATATATGGTTTGAGCTTAGATGTGTAGTCTCCAAATAGTTCATAAAATGAATAATATCAATCATAGATTCTATACTTTCAAAAGTAAAATAGATTGAGTTATTTCTTTGTAAGTTTACTTCACTGTTCACAACATCATATGTAATAGTATTAAGTGTAGTCACAAAATAGTACACATAATCAAAATTAATTGTTGGCAACTCAACTGATTTTTTTAAGTTATCATCATGATCAGTAACATCTATCCTAAAGCATTTATCAACATCATCAATATCAGAGGGTTTAGATGCTGTAAAAACTTTAAAAGTTATTGTTCAATGATGAGTGCTCAAAAAGCACTAAAATTACCATGATTTTATGCAAATTAATTGATTAAAAATATATATATTTATATGATTTTATCATATATTTATATAAATCTGTCTTTTCGGAATCACGGGTATTTTTATTTTTTTTAGGTATTTTCACTTAAAAACGTAACTTAAAGACTCAAAGAGAAATACTGGAGGCAATACATCACAAATATATTCATAAATTAAATGAGGAAAAGTAAAAAAAGATGGAAAAATTGGAAAAAATGGGTCAAAAATGTCAAAAAGGAGGAAATCGTGCACGGAGCCACCCAGCCGTGCCCAGCAACGTGCACGCTATGCCATCACAACGCCCAGTCCGCGCGTGCTTGATCTCCATTCCGCATGCGCCCCTTCTTTAGTCTGCGCGCGCCGCTACCCATTTGCGCCCAGTCCGCGCACGTCGCTGCGCCCATCTACCCCAATCCGCGCGCGCCGCCATACCCCACGTAGCATGATGTCATCATTCACTACTCCGCGTTTCCACCATTTTTAATCATTTTTTCACCCACTTCTTCTTCCCCTACTCACCTATAAATACCCTCATTCTCTTCACTTCAAATCACACCTAAAAACACATCTTCTTCTCTCTTTCTTTCTCTCTATTTCTTAGTTTTTAGTTTTTCTTAGTTTTTAGTTTTTTTCTTAGTTTTAGAGTTCTTCTCTTTTTGAGAAGAACTTATTATGTTTTTGTAATTTATTTGCTTTTCGATTCAATAAATGGAAGTGCAAATTCCGTTTGGAGGTTTTCCAACAACATGAATAACATCAAAGTATTATAAGGATTTTATTTTCTTTACAATTATTTTTTATGCTTTATTCTTACATGTTATATTTAATTTGTCTGTGATTAAATTTAACTTTATTGGCTGTTTATAAACATGATATAATAATAACGTTGTTGTGATTGCGAAATATTAAATAGGTAAAAATCTTTAAAATGAATTGATTTTTTTTTATTAAAGATTTTATATTAAGAATGTTAGAGAGAAATATATTATTTTTCATTACAAACTTAAATCTGAAAATTAGATTTTAAGGTTTAGTTATCTGGTCTAATTTAGAGTAGTGCTCTTTTATTTGTTGGTACAATTGCCCGGTAGTTAGGGTGAAGCTCTATTTCAAAAGTTTTTATAAGAATTATTATATGAAAATGTATTGACAACATGTTTTCAGTAGTGGTTTTAAAACTTGAAAGTTAGTACTCGGATAATTAAATTCTTAGGTTTAATTTGGACAACTTGAATAAAGTTTAAACTGTTTAACCCCACCAAAGGTGGCATTTAAATGGTTCATTTTCAATCTCTTAGAAAAAGGAATTAATTTAATTAACCAAATTAGTTATCAACCCCACCCATAGGTGTTAATTGATTTGTTTAGTTAACAAGGAATATCTAACCCCACCAAAGGTGGTATTCATATAAAAAAAGAGAATCAATAAATATCAATTCATATCTTTAATAACCTAAATAATATGAGCAAGCATAATTAACTTAGTTATTATATCCATAAATACTCCACTATTATAAATGATAAAATTTGCATAAATGTTTATTGAATTTGTATCTATGTTTATTTTTACGTTATTAGATTAAAAACACAAAACCCCAAAATATCGTAACAGGATTTTTAGGATTTAATTTCATTTTTAAAAGTTTCAATAATAAATTAAAAACCACATATATTCCTTCCTTAGATCGACCTTGGGAGTATACTTATCATTTTCTATGAAATGATTCGTGCACTTGTGAGAGTTTTATAAATATAAAACCAAAGTAATGGCAGGATCGATGATTCCGGTTTTGCCCATCATTCATCTTGCATTCTTATTATACACTCACCTTTTTGTACATCAATGAGTGGTCTTCCAGCTGCTAAGAATGGATAAGTATGATAGGAATTTTACGGTCCCCTTCCATGTCTAGTACAATGAAATCCATCAAAAAGATGAAGTTATCTACTTTAACTAGCACATATTCTACCATATCTTAGAGTTGCTTAATTGATCTATCTACCATTTGTAATGGTACTAAATTGAGTTTGGCTTTACCAACTCTCAATCTCGTGAAGACTGATAATGGTATAAGGTTAATGCTTGAATCTAAGTCATTTGATGCTTTCTCAAATTTCATCATCCTAATAGTGTAAGGAATGTCAAAGCTACCTAGATCTTTCAATTTTTGGGGTAGTTTCTTAGCAAGGATGGAATTACAACCTTCAGTCAAGCCTAATATTTCATTATCTCCTAGCCTCATTTTCTAAGACATTATGACCTTTAGAAATTTGGCATAAAAAGGCATTTGTTCCATTGCATCTACAAATCATAATTTTGAAAACTGCATACTAATATGTGTTTTTGAAGTCTTTAAAGGAAAGGAATAGTGGGTTTGTAGATGTTTCTCTTTTTTAACTGAATTATTTCCTTTTCAATGCTCTGTTTATTCACTTTTTCCTCATCATCCTTTTTAGCTTTCTATTCCTCCTCATCTTTTTTAGTCTTATGTTCCTATTCATCCTTTTTAGTCTCATGTTCTTCCTTTGAAGTTTTGCCACTCCTCAAGGATATGGCATTACAATGCTCCCTACCTTCTCTTTATAATTGTGTCACTTAAAAGGTTATCTTAAGGCCTTTGAATTATGGCCAGAGCAATTTTCCCCATTTGGGTTTCTAAATTATGAATTGAAGCTTCTTGAGTGGACACTTTTGTATTTACTGACTAGATAAAAGTCTTTCATCATCCTTATTAATGCATTTGTATTGCCCTCAGTAGTTGCCTTTTTCTCTTGGGCTTATAACTGTTGTGGTTGTTGAAAATCAGGTGCTGAAAATGATTGACGGTTGAATTGATTACCATCTTAATTGTTATTATTACTTCAAGAGAAATTTGGATGTTATTACCATTCTGGGTTATATGTATTCAAGTATGGATTATTATTTTGGTTCACATTACCCACATAGCATATTGATTCAAGATTATTTGAACAATTATCAAACAAATGAGCTCCATCATAAAAGACATAAGACACCCTTAAATCTTGGACTTGCTTTATACTCATTAGTTAGTTTTGCACCTTCAAAAGATTCACCAAAGATAACTCTTGAGTTGTAAGTGCCATGATATTATTTACCTTATACACTCCGGCTACTCTTCTTGTGGCTTCCATTCTATCCATTGGCCAATGATAATTATTGCTAGCCATTTTCTTGAGTACATCATGAGCTTGATTGTAAGATTTGGATAGCATAGCTTTATTTGAGGTTGCATCAACAATGGTTCTTTTTTTAGCATTGAGACCAATGTAGAAAGTCTCCATTTGGATCCAATAAGGGATACCAATGGTAGGGACACTTCCTTAGAAATTCTTTGAATCTTTCCCATGCTTTATATAAAGATTCCCCTTCATGTTGTTAGTAGGAGATATTATCATTCCTAAGCTTGGAATTCTTTGTTGGTGGGAAATATTTCTTCAAGAATTTCTTTGCCAAATACTTTCAAGTTTCAATGGAATCAGGTGGCAAAGACTTTAGCCAAGCTCGAGCATGGTATCGCAAAGTGTAAGGGAAAAATCTAAGCCTAAATACCTCTTCAATCACACTACTGAATTTGAATGAATCTCCAATTTCAATAAACAATCTGAGATGTAAATGAGGATCCACTATTGGTAATCCGTTGAATTGTCCAATTGTTTGTAACATTTGAAATCTCACTAGCTTTAATTCAAACTCATTAGCTTGAATGTTTAGCCTTGTAATACTTGGATTCATCCCTTCTAACATAGGTAATGTATACTCATTCATAGCTCTGTCCTTATTATCCATGAAAGGTATTTAATTATTTACATTTAGCTCATTATTATTTATTTCTAATGGATCAGACATTTCTTCCACTTGTGTGACAACTTATTGTTTTCATTTTGATCTCAAAGTACATTCAATTTCAGGATATGAAGGCAAAATTTCTCCCTCACGATGTCTGCTCATACAATAGACTCAAAATATGTCTAATAGCACTAAAGAAGATGCTAAAATTTGAAAGTAAACAAAAAATCAAAAATAAATTAATTAAAATTATGAAAAATAAATAAATAAAAATAACTAAAATAAAATAAAATAAAAATTAATTTCTAATATTTAAAATCCCTAACAACGGTGCCAAAAACTTGATCGACACAAATTGTGTACAATGAATATGTAAGTACATGTATTGCAACAAGCAATATAATGATAAGAAAAGATTATTCCCCCTAATTTCTAAAATGAAAAAGTAAGATCAATTTTATTTTTGTGGTTTTAGGAAACAAAATTAAAAGAACTAAAAATAAATAGCAGTAATTAATTAATTCAAAATTAGCAGCTAAGAAGATATATGAAAAACTATCTAGGAATATTTAATCCCCTACTTTTCTAAACATATGAATCAATAAAATCTCCCTAAAATAATTACCAATCAACTATATGATCAATTAAATCCAACCTAATATGTATTCCTCTCTCAAGTAAGCTACACACCATATAGTAATTAACCTAATCACACTCTCATATTAATTAAATTGCATACTACTCATTAATTTCATCAATTATGGATCACATACATAAGAATCATACATTTTTTCCTAGAAACTATACATGTTATTAATCTAGAAAAACAATTAAATAATTCTCTCAAATCTATTTAATTTCCTCTATAGATCAATTGTTTGTCCAAACAATTAATAGCATAAAAATCACATTAAATAATATAATTGA
Source organism: Hippophae gyantsensis (assembly GCA_030763125.1). Lineage (NCBI taxonomy): Eukaryota > Viridiplantae > Streptophyta > Magnoliopsida > Rosales > Elaeagnaceae > Hippophae > Hippophae gyantsensis. The sequence continues at coordinate 16,191,828 of CM061036.1, forward strand.
ATTGAAATCATAATTGGGGTAAAATATTAGATAGTTACATATAGAAAATTGGGTTCATAAGACCCCTATATTAATAAGTTAACTTGACATGGTTTTATTTATAAAGCTCCTATTTTATATAAATAAAGACATAAAAATTGATAAAGAAAGGAGAAGAAGAATAAAGACAATCAATCTCTTGAATTGTAACACCAATCTCTTCTTGAATCTTCAACAAAATTGTATCTTTTTTTAATTTTTTCAGTATTTTTTGTTGCATATCTTCAATTCTTAAGGAATGATTCAAGATATATAGTGAAATTATTAAGAATTCCAACTTTCTTATGCATTTATTCAAACTCAGCTTCTTTTTTTGTAAATAAGTAAGCGAGATATTCCTTTGTTCTCTCAAGGAAAATAATCTACCTTTTTAACTATTCCACTTCATTCTTCTGCTCAGGTGTGGGTTTAGGATTGACAAAAAGATGAGTAGCTTTACCGGAAGTAGGAACCTTCAACTATACCTCAAGCTTCTTCACTTATGATTTTTTTAACTTTTCAAGCAAATCATTATATCTCTTTTGAATGACCTCACACCTACTTTTGAGATCATGTTATTGATTATCAATCAAGAACTTCCCTTCCTTAATGTTTTTTCTTCAATATGATAATCTCTAATTCTTTTTCATCAAAGCTTTCCAAGGATTTTTTCTTTGCTTTTTTGTACTTGATGTGCTCCAACATGGGTACATTATAGGAGTCTAGCAATTCACCTTGCTTGTCATCATCATCATCAGCTTTAGTTGTGACCTCTTGATTATCTGATTTGTTAGATTATCAATAACACTACTAGAAGTAACAAAGCCCAAAACATTGGTGTCATCCTCATCATCACTACCGGTATTGTCCAAAACAGGGACCTTAGCTTTCATAGCATGCTTGTTCGTGCATTTTTGTTTCTAGAAACAATTGGAAGCATTGCGTCTAGACTTCCTACATTCAAAGCCTTTGATCTTATTCAAGTGGCCTTTGCTAGGCTTCTCAGATTCATTATTTGAGTCTTCATTAACTTTAGTATATTTTAAGGCTTTAGAGCTTAAAGTATCTCTTCTAGTACTCCCAAAGGATGGTTTCTTATTTCTAAAGAATCTAAAGAATCTCTAAGCTAGGAAAGTCATTTCCTCCTCATCATGTTTAGAGTCATTATTACCACCAACTATGGCACAAACATCTTTTCTTGGATCACTTCCCTTGGTTGTCTTAAGAACTAAGCACGTTCCATAATCAGAAGAAATTTCTTCTTGTCTTGGCAACAAGTGATGTAGTTCAAAGACTTATAGGTCACCAACTATGCATTCATTATAAGCTCACCAGGTTTATACATTGATTCTATCATGGAAACTTTGGCATCAGTTGGAAACTTTGGCAAGAAACTAATAGGGTAGACTGGCGATGATCTTCTCAATCTATTTTTCTTCACTGATAAGCCTATGCAAGTTGTATGAACAATTGACAATATTTGAGAAACGTACATAGAACTTGTCAAAATGCTCATCCTTCTACATGATGCATAGCTCAAAATCTCTATTTAATTTCATAATATTGGATCTCTTTACAATAGATGTTCCTTCATGAGTTATCTCTAGAATGTCTCATATGCTTTAAGGTAATACAACTCTATATTCTTCTAAACTCATTAAGTGCACAGCCCTACAAATAGCATATGAGCCCTTATTGTTCCATTTGGACTCCTTACTTTCTTCCTTCATGCACTCAATCATACTTTTTGGAATTATATTATTATCGGGTACGGTTTTAGTTAGGTATGTTCAACCATTCTTGATAAGTAACCACACATGATCTCCGAGGGACCCCAAGAATACCCTCATTTGTGATTTTCAATAGGCATAATTTAGCCCATTGAAAAGTGGAGGTATACCTACATTACCTCCTTCTCCTAAATCCATTAAAGAGTTAACAAAATCAACACCAGAGTAGTTAAGCCTAAAAGGGTGCACCAGCTCTGATACCAATTAAAAGAATTTGTGACCCGGTACACAGCTAGAGTAAAGAGATACACACTCCTTAAAGACTTTCCACTAACTCATAAGAACGCAAAGTAATCACTTAACTAGGTTAAATAACAGAGACACAAATAATATAATGTTAGATAAGTAGATGACTTTGAACAATATATATTGTATATATTCAACAGAAAGTAGGCAAGTATATAAAAGCTTTTTAATCAAAGTTTAAACTTTTAATATGTTGTTACATACACACATTAAACTCATATTGTACTACACAAGATTAGATCATACATAACAAGCGATATAATACAGTAAACCCATATAGAGATCGTATTTATATGGTAACATACATGGGTTGCTTAAGTTAACCACTCAGTAGCAAAAAATTCACTAATCAATAAAATACTTACAAATTTGAAAGAAATTAAATCACTCTTATATATATAAACCAAGACCTTTGTCCAAACTGCTTATTGTTTCTTTTGCTTGCTGGTTTCACAAAGACTTGGTTCTACACGCAAACTAGGCTCTCCTTCACATCCATACTACTACAAAAAGAGGTATTTAAGTCAAAATTTAAAGGCAGATTTTGGGGAAAATTAACTTACAATGAATTTTAAGTCGGTACGCTAAAAAACTAACTTAAAAAATTAAAAATATAGCATTGGTTGACACGTAGGATCAACGCTACACGTAGGACGTATCATCGATTCTACTTGTCAATCGATGCTACACGTGGATAGCGTCGATTGACAAGTAGAATTGATGCTATGTCCTACATATAGTATCGACCCTACGTGTCAACCGATGCTACACACATTTTTCTTTTCTTTTTCTCTTCTTTTCCCCCCATTTTCTAGTAGAACATATTTTCTAGCTACTGTAACTTTAAAACGACAATTCCCTCCTTCACTCTTTCTCATTTTCCAGCCACTTGTAACCACCAATTTAGGCATCATTTAATGGGTTTTCTTCCTCTCCAATTTCTCTTCTAGATCTCCTATTATTTGAGCATAATACTCAAATTTTTTATACCCATTTTCCCACTTACAAAACACCTTTTTTTCTTCAATTCCTTCATTTTTTCACTTCATTTCTAGCTACCCAAAGTTATGGTATGTACAAGCAAATATTATTAATTTAATTAATTTTCCTATTGAATAATAAAGATGTTCAAATATGGAAAACCATGTACACTTTTTTTTTGTAGGTTCCACAACAAAATGATGGAGTCATGTGTGGTTACTTTGTCATGAATTTTATGAGCAAAATCATCACAAATATCAACATTCTAATTAAAGATGTGGTAATATCTTTTACCAATATACCTTTTTAACATATATAAGTTATTTTTTTGTGAATTCATGATATTATATTCTTATTTTAAATTTAAATACATGTAGTTCTTTGGTTGAAACAAGTCGGGCTATGATATGTAATTTTTTGATGATTTACAAGAAGAATGGGAAAAACACATGGTTCAAATTATAACATCACAAGAAGAATCAAGAGAAGAATCTGATGATCTTGAATAGCATAGGACAACACCATGGTAATTTTTATAATGCTTTAATTTCTCTATTCATGTGTCCTAAAGTTTGGGTAGCTTGTTTGATGGATGTTTATGTGCTCATGTATTTTGGGGAATGAATTGTTATATAGACCTATTTTTTTGCCCAAACTCTATCTCATCTCTCTTGCCTAGTTCCCTGGTCACTATGAATGAGACATTGTTGGTGATTCTAAGCAAACCAAACATCATCGTCTTGAAATAAAGTGGGAATATCACAAAATTCATGACAAAATAGGCGACATTATTTTATTTGTAATTTAAGTTAAATGTATGTATATATGTATTTATGTATTATATGTAAATTATTTTTTGTAATAAATTTAATTCTCAAGTAATTAATTAATATTTAATTTTTCAATTATTTGTAGTATTTAAACTCTTTTAAACATATTTTGGTTTTTTCTGTAATTATGTGATCGAATACAGGTTCTAAGGATAGTATAAAATGAGTAAAATGTGTAAAAAAATACAGAATTTTAAGTCGGTCATTGAACCGACTTTAAGCTTAAAGTCAGTTCAGCACGTGAACCGAATTTAAATTTTAATTCTTTCAATTTAAAGTCTATTCACCTATTTTCAGCGTTACAGAACTCTAAAAAACCAAAAACCTCCTCCACTCTTTCTCATTTTCCGGCCACCTACGACTACCATTTTCAGCACCGGTTAGTGAGTTTTCTTCCTCTTTAACTAATCTTTTAGATCCCCTATTATTCATATTTTTTTCTGTTATTATGTGTATAATATTTTGTATTATATATGTAGGTTTGTATTATAAGGAGAAGAATATGATGATCTTGAATAAAATAGAACAAAATCATGGTAATTTTTCTACTATTAATTAATATTTTATTTTTCAAATATTTGTATTATTTGAACTATTTGCTAAACTGATTTTGTTTTTTTTTCTGCTCGAATACAGGTTTTTATTTGAGTATAATAGAAAATAAATAAATTAAAAAAAAATGTAAAGTCGGTTCACCGCATGAACCGACTTTAAACGTAAAGTCGGTTCATCTCGTGAACCGACTTTAAACTTTAAGTCGTTTAATTTAAAGTCGATTCAACGAACCGACTTTAATGCCCCTTTTGTAGTAGTGATTAATTTAAAGTCAGTTAATAAACGACTTTAATAGTCTCTTTTAGCGTAGTGTTGACACCACCCAATGTTGTGTGATTGGTAACCATTTATCAATAATAATAAGTGTAACTACTCATAACCTTGAGGGACACACAATTCATCACAAATGTCAAATCATGTACGGGAGGCACATAATCAAACCACTTACACATAATCTATGATTTGATTATTAAGCTCAATAATTGACCCATGCTCAAGTGAATGCTCTCCAAAACGATTTAAGAAATATATATAATTCTCAATGTTAATTTTGACCAAGTTTTGGCACTAAAATCAATAAGTGAAGAGTTGAGAGAAATAGGGGTATTTATAGAACTCGACCTGCCACCTCGTCAAAGGTGGTGGCAAGGGTGGTAACGAGATGGGTGGCAAAGGTGGTGGCGAGGTACTAAAAAAAGATATTTTTTTTTCATTTTCAAAAATTCCAATTTATTTTCACAAATACTCGTACCCAAAATGATAAAAAACATAGTGACGACTTTGGCGAGAGAGCACGAAACACTCAACCTAGTATGTATAGTACAAAAATCAACCCAGAAGTGTGTGTAAACATACTCACATACAAAGTGTACGTAATTATGTACATATATGTATTACTGATTCACAGTAATCAATTTTACACAGAAGAAAACAAAACATTAAGTAAAAATAAACATACACCGTGTTTGTATACGAAAAGTCAGCACACATTTACAGAGTATAACAAGACTTACAATATATATATACGTTAATATTTAAAATAATTTAGGTGTGGCCAATGTCAACAACTTCTTTGATATATGCTGTTGGTGAGGAAATTACTCTCCAATACAACATTTTTTTAATTTTGAATGTAATATTTTATAAATAAATATATTAAGCAATATTATATATATATATATATATAATTATTATAATGATGATAATAATTATAATGATAATAATAATGATAATGATGATGATAATAATAACTATGATAATAATGATGATGATAATAATAATATGATGATAATGATGATTGAGCTAAGAAATGTGATAGGTCAACCGTTATGCACGGTATAACACGTTAGCCAACTTGTCATGGTTAGATCCATGTATAAAAGCCATGGATCAGCATAATTTGCTAACTAAAGCTCGAGTGCATATGAGGTGAGGTGAGAAGGTATTTTATTTTTTGGAAAAATTTCTTTTAAAAACATTTTCCACTGAGGAAATGGTTGTTATATTTTTTTCTCAGAAAACAATTATTGTTTTCTTTTACTCAGAATATGACCGTTAAATGGTCATTTCTTTTCTTTATTCAGAAAATGGTTATTACTCATCTTTACTCAAAAAATGGTTGTTACTCGTCTTTACTCAAAAAAAGGTGGTTACTTTACTCAAAAAATGGTCGTTATTCTTCATTACTCAGAATGGCTGTTACGCTCTCCATCCCCAAACATTACCATTATTATCATAATGGCCACACGGTTTCTGAAACCTATAAATAGAGGGCCTCAGCTCTAAGTTTCAACATAACAATCTACAAACTCATCTCACTAAGAAAAAATTCTCTCAACAATTCTAAATTACTTTCACTTTTCTGAGCAACAAATGTTTTTAGGTGTAGCATTCCAGTCTTCATCAGTGTAGTGAAGTTCCGAGACAGAGAAAAAGATTCTAGGATTTTTTATCCTGGGGACGACGGAGCTGTGTTTTCTTGCACAAAATTAGGCAGAGCCGCGAAACATCTTAAAGAGAGTAACTTAGTCCGCGACTCAACCCAAGCAGTTCATTTCAGGTTATCGGTAATATTGTTACAACATTGTTTTAACGTATTTGTATCAATAATTTTAAGATGTATTCTATCTGCCATGTCTACTGAAATGCTAACTGCTGATCTCAACAAACCATTCCGTTTTAAGGGATTACACTTTAAAAGATGGAGACAAAAAATTTTATTTTTCTTAACCATGAAAAAATTCATTTCTACTCTTACTACTGAAAAACCAATACAGTCTAATCCTCCTATTGAAGCTGCAACTAAGGATTTAGACACCTGGATGTAAAATGATTTTCTGTGCAAAAATTATATTCTTAATGGGTTTAGCTGATGACTTGTATGATTATTATAACTCTGATAAGTCTACTAAGGAAATTTGGGAAGCACTTCAAAAGAAGTACGACACTGAGGAAGCTGGAACTAAGAAGTATGTTGTTAGTAGATACATGATGTTTCAAATGATTGATGGTAAATCAGTGGAAGCTCAATCACATGAACTGTAGAAGATACCACACGAAATAACTTCTGAAGGTATGACTTTAGATGAACAATTTCAAGTACCTGTTATTATAGATAAATTACCCCCTGCTTGGAAAGATTTTAAGAATACACTTAGGCATAAAACTAAGGAATTTTCTTTAGAAAGTCTTATAACCCATTTAAGAATAGAAGAAGAAGCCCGAAAACAAGACCAAAGAGATGAAGTAGTCGTAGTCTCAAACAACAGTACCAATAAGAAACCCTCATCTATAATTTTGAAACCTAAAGGTAGAAATATGAAAACTCATAATTGTAATAATAACCAAAATTGCAACCACCAAAAGAGAAATAGAAACTATCCTCCCCAGAATGGACCCCAACCCCCTTACGGAATAACACATTCACGTGTTATAGTTGTAACAGACCTGGCCACTTGGCTAGGAACTGCCGGAACAGGAATTGTCCTATCCCACAGGCAAACCTTACCGAAGATCAAGTTATTGCTATGATATCTGAAGTCAATTTTGTTGGTAGATCTGAGGGGTGGTGGGTGGACACTGGTGATTCTTACCATGTTTTCTATGATCGAGACATGTTCAAGTCCTATTCTGATTCTGAGGATAAGAAAGTGTTGTTGGGTGACTCCCACTCCACTAAAGTTGTTGGTACTAGTGAAGTGGTATTGAAGTTTACCTCTGGAAAGACTGTCATCTTGAAGGATGTCCCGCATACTCCAGAGATAAGAAAGAACTTAGTTTCAAGCTATCTTCTTAACAAAGCTGGGTTTACTCAAACTATAGGGGTTGATTTATATACTATAACTAAAAATAATATATTTGTTGGGAAAGGGTATGCCACTGATGGCATGTTTAAATTAAATGTTGAAATCAATAAAACCACTTCTTTTGCTTATATGTTGAGTTCTTTTAATATTTGGCATGCTAGACTTTTTCATGTTAATAAACGCATAATCAAGAACATGAGTACCTTAGAACTAATTCCTAAACTATCTGATGTGTATTTTCGCAAGTGTACGAATCGTTTAAGTAATAAAGTGTACAAAAGTACGGATATCGAACCCACAAGGAATGGCATTACTAAGTACCGAAATTGACTAATCCTAATTTTATTTGAAAACCCAATTGTTGAAATTGTTTAAGAAGCAAATTAACTTAAAAATAAACGCAAATAACACAATTGAATGTTGTTCACAAATGATTAAAAATGCTAAGGCATATGATTTCGCTAAATCAATTCAATCCGATTTCAAGTCATGTTATATGAAAATCAAAGCTAAAAGTGATGGTTGAAAAACCCAAATTTACCTAATACTCTCTCTCGAGTTATATTAGAATTACTTATCTATGAAAACCAACTATATTTCTATGAAGATTTAATCACAAACAAGCACATTACGATTTATGGAATTTCTAGAATAACCACAAACATCATGCATTAGGTCTCACACTCGCATTCAACATACGGTATTTATCACAAGAAGCATTCATTACACATCTCCTCTCGGTCTCAATATAATGCAACAAATCATCTAAATCTTGGCCAAAAATTTAAAAGCATTAAGCATGGAAATAAATACTCAACTTGAAAACAATGAACTCATATAACAATAACAAAAGAAATCAAATTTTCTTGATTCAACTACATCATAGCCTTAGCAAAAATATATTAGTTCATAATGGAAATAAGAACAAACATTATCTCAATTGAATCCATGAATAACAAATCTGAATAAAATGCAGAAAATGAAAGCTAAGGAGAAGAGATGAAAAAATCTTGAAGATGAACACTTGGTAGCAACAATGGTGATAATCCTTCAAGCTTCTCCAAACTTTCTCTCCAAAATTGCCTTCTCTCCTCCAAAGATGTCTCAGATCTCCTCCTTTCTTTCTGTGTGGCCTCTTTCTCCATCTTATGGTATATATAGATCTAGGGTTTTGGGGGCAATTTTGGAACAAAACAACATAAAAAATGTGTTTTCGGACGAAACTCGCCGGCGGTTACATTATTCTCGCCGCGACGAGATTTCTAGAAAAATTAAAATTTTGGTTCCCCTGATTCTCGCCGGCGGCGAGATGAATTTGGCCGACGGCTAAAGGTGTCTCACTGGCAGCTAAATAATCTCATCGGCGGCGAGATTTGCATCTACCAAAATCCGTGCTCTCGAGAAGATTTTCGTCGTGCGCTCTGTAAGATTTTCGCCGGCGACGAGAATACTCTCGCCGGCGACGGGATTTCCAAATTTTGAAACTTTGTTTTCTTTTTATTTTCACTCAATCCCGATCATTGAAATTTGTCCCAAACTTCTCCAAAATCATGATTTTACCTGAAATTGCACTTTAAACATGAAATACCCATGAAATGACATTTGTGGATTAAATAATCAAATAAACACAATTTTCACACAAATATCAACATTTAAATCATAACAAAAATGCAATAATTTGACTCTTATCACTATCTTTGAATTATTTTGAAAAATATGATTTTTGTTATCAAGCTAAAATAACCAAAACTTCACATAAATTAGTAGTTAGAGAATCTGAACCTTTAGAATTAATACATTCTGACATATGTAAACTTGATGGAAATTTAACAAGAACGGAAAACGCTATTTTAAATTTTATAGATGATTGTTCAGATTACACTTATGTATATCTAATGAAAAATAAAAGTGAAGTATTTGACATGTTTAAAATATTTATGACTGAGATTGAGAATCAACTTAACAGAAAAATAAAAAGGTTTCGAAGTGATAGAGGCACTGAATATGATTCCAATATCTTCAATGATTTTTATAAAACTCATGGAATCATTCATGAAAAAACTGCACCTTATTCTCCTAAAATGAATGGCAAAGTTGAAAGCAAAAATAAAACTTTTACAGTTGTTGCAATTTTATTAAAATTTGGTACTGCTTCCCATTGGTGGGGAGAAATTTTATCAACTGTTTGCTATGTGCTAAATAGAGTTCCTAAATCTACAAGTAAAATTTCACCATATGAAATTTTGAAAAATAAGAAACCTAATTTAAATTATTTTAAAACTTGAGGTTGTTTAGCCTATGTTAGGATCCATGATCCTAAAAGAAATAAACTTGTTAGTAAGCTGTGAATAGTAAAGCTGATAATTTCTATGACTTAAATGATCATTTAGTTATAGAATCAAATGATGCTGACTTCTATGAACATAGGTTTCCCTTTAAATTTAAAAATAGTGGGGGATCGTCTTCTAGTAGTTTACCCATAACTAGAACTAGTGAACAAAATGAGGAATTAAACACTGAAATTAGGAGAAGTAAACGAGCTCGAACCCTTAAGGATTTTGGGTCTGATTTTTATGTTTATACCTTAGAGGAAGATCCCCAAACTCTTAAAGAAGCATTATCCTCTTTAGATGCCAACTTATGGGAAGAAGCCATAAATGATGAAATGGACTCTCTTGAGTATAATAAGACTTGACATTTAGTTGACTTACCTTCTAGTTGCAAAACCATTGGATGTAAATGGATACTAAAGAAGAAATTAAAACCCGATGGTACTATTGAAAAGTACAAAGCTCGTCTTGTAGTTAAAGGGTATAGGCAAAGGGAAAATGTAGATTTCTTTTATACCTTTTCACCAGTCACACGAATAACTTCCATACGTGTACTTTTTTCTCTTACTACTATCCATGATTTAGTAGTACACCAAATGAATGTTAAAACTGTTTTCTTAAATGGTGACTTAGAAGAAGAAATTTATATGGATCAACCTGAAGGTTTTGTTATCTCAGGTCAAGAAAATAAAGTTTGTAAACTAGATAAATCCCTTTATGGTCTAAAACAAGCACCTAAGCAATGGCATGAAAAATTTGATAATCTAGTTATCTCACATGGATTCAAAATAAATGAAAGTGACAAATGCATTTATTATAAATTAGAAGATAACATTTGCACTATTATATGTTTATATGTGGATGACATGCTTATTTTTGGATCAAATATTCATGTTGTGAATAATGTGAAAACTTTGTAAAGTGCTAACTTTGATATGAAAGATCTCGGAGAAGCGAGTGTAATTCTTATTATAAAGATTACTAGGTCTGAAAAGGGAATTTCTCTAGATTAATCTTATTACATTGAAAAGATCTTAGAGAAATATAATTACTTTAACTACAAACCTGCATGTACTCCTTATGATCCTAGTGTAAATTTGTTCAAGAATACCGAAGACGGTGTTAGACAAACTGAGTATGCGAGCATCATTGGTAGCTTACGTTATGCTACTGATTGCACTAAACCAGATATAGCTTATGTTGTGGGACTACTATGTAGATTTACCAATAGACCTAGTGTAGAGCATTGGAATGCTATTGAAAGGGTTATAAGATACCTTAAGAAAGCTATATACCTTGGATTACATTATAAAAAGTTTCCCGCTATTTTAGAAGGATATAGCGATGCAGGTTGGAACACTTTATCAGAAGATTCTAAAGCAACTAGCGGCTATATATTTAACATAACTGGTGGAGCTATTTCTTGGAAGTCTAAGAAACATACAATATTGGCTCAATCTACAATGGAGTCTAAACTGATAGCATTAGCCACTGCTAGTGAAGAAGTAGGCTGGTTAAGAAGTATGTTAGCTGAAATCCCTTTATGGGAAAGACTGATACCAACTGTCTTGATCCATAACGATAGTACTGCAGCTATTGCAAAGATTCAGAACCATTACTACAACGGCAAAAGACGACAGATACATCGTAAGCATAGTACTGTTAGAGAATTTCTCTCTACGGGAGCTGTAAGAGTGGATCATGTATGTTCTGATGAAAATTTGGCAGATTCTTTGATGAAAGGATTACCGAGAGAGAAGGTTTTCAAAACCTTAAAAGGAATGGGACTAATGCTCAATGAAGATTCGCTCATGATGGTAACCCAACTTATAGACTAGAGATCCCAAGAAATAAGTTCAAAGGGTAATAACAAGTCATGAAGTGATATGAGATTAATCATGTTATTTTCAAATCCCATTCTATATTGTTAAAAGCATGAAGTCCTGAAGCGATAGAAAATGATGAGTTAATTGTTAAACTCTTAATGAGTTCTATACTCTATGTGAAGTGGAGTACATAACTACAAGAGTGCTCTTGATAGACTCACCTATGTGAATGTGGAAATGTGGCCGCTTCCTATGGAAATTTTTTGGGCAAAATTTACTAGAGCGTTCACTATACTGGGATACACATGCATGGCCATGAAGCACGGGCTTTTCGAACTACACCTTAGAAAGGTTGTGTGTGTGATGATTGTTAGAGATAGAGTTCAAAACTACGAGTTACTCTAGTATATTCTAAAGCATCAACACTATGCAAAAGTTCAAGTCGAGAGACACCTTTTGCTTATGCACAATCTTATAATATTAATTGATCAGTTGCTCAATAAAAATTATTTTTATATAAAATTCAAGTGGGGGATTATTGAAAAAGATGAATGTTTATAAAAACAATTTAGTGAAGCCTTGTCCCACATTGCTTATTTACATTATTTAAAAGATGTATAAATAGTGAATAGTTGGTTATTGGGATTGGGCCCCAAAGGGGTACCCACTTTTGTGGAAGGGGAGAAGACCTAGGCAAATGTGATACCACACACGTGCGCTGTCGCCGTTGCCATCCGTCTGACCGACCGACTGTGCCGTGTTAAGCCAAGTCCGAGTGCGTGTGTGTGAGGTGAGGTGTTATTTTATTTTTTAAAAAAATATCTTTTAAAAAAAATTTCCACTCAGAAAATGGTTGTTACATTTTTTTCTCAGAAAAACAACTGTTGTTTTCTTTTACTCATAATATGACCGTTAAATGACTGTTTCTTTTCTTTATTTAAAAAATGGTCATTACTCATCTTTACTCAAAAAATGGTTGTTACTCGTCTTTACTTAGAAAATAGTCGTTATTCTTCATTACTCATAATGGTTGTTACGCTCTCCATCCCCAAACATTACCGTTATTATCATAATGGCTACACGGTTTCTAAAACCTATAAATAGAGGGCTTTAGCTCTAAGTTTCAACACAAAAATCTACAAACTCATCTCACTAAGAAAAACTTCTCTCAACAATTCTAAATTACTTTCAGTTTTCCGAGCAACAAATTTTTTCAGGTGTAGCATTCCGGTCTTCATTAGTGCAGTGAAGTTCTGAGATAGAGAAAAAGATTCTGGGTTGTTTTATCCTAGGGACGACGGGGCTGTATTTGCTTCCACAAAATTGGGCAGAGTCGCGAAACGTCTTAAAGAAAGTGACTTAGTCTGCAACTCAACCTAAGCAGTTCATTTCAGGTTATCGGTAATATTGTTCCAACATTGTTTTAACGTATTTGTATCAACAAAAAAATCAATATTTTTTAAGTGGTACCTATCTTTTTTTTTTTAAGTTTCCATACAAATAATGATACTTGGATCCTTTACTATGCAATTATTATATTTTTCTTTAAATCTTAATAAAGATAAGATAAAATAAATATATATTTAAATTTTGATGAGATAATAAAACATGCTCAGATTATATTTAAATAGATAAAAGACTTAGATTTAAAGATGAATACAGTACTTGTGAAGTAAAGCATCAAAATCCACTTTTAATACACAGTGCTTTTGTGTATTTATGGCCAATGTCTATGCATCCTAAATGCATTGCATGCTTAACTAGTCTCTTTTTTTTTTATCTCCTTTGACAACTTAATTGTTTGATTCAGTATATTTATAATTGATAAATATTAGGGATAAATTTTTATTTAATATTACACTGATATCATTTATATTATATCACGTTTTAATATTATTTTAAAAAATAAATTATATTTTTAATTTTCAAACTAACATTAATATATGACATTGTATACAAAAATATGAATGTGAAAATAAAAACTTGAAGCAAAAGTGTATGATATTAGCATTTGGCACACACTTCGAAGTAAACAACACACGCATACAAAATTAACCTACTTTAGAGATTAAGTACAAGCAAATTTTGTACCAAATTTCAATGAGTGTCGCTTCATGCACTGTCGAATTGCTTCTCTTTATTTTGTGTTGGGCCTTTTGTTGTGGATGTGTAACCAAAAGTTCAATCAAACCATGTTATTCAAGAAAAAGAAGTGTATTTCCTTTGCTTGTGCCAGGCCTAGATGAAAATCAATGCCAATTTGGACGTTCAAGACTTGTTTAATAGTGTTTTCTCCAAAACTAAGGAAATGTTTCTTCCTCAACTTTGTATGTCTGTATGGGGTGCGTAGTCATTTAAATCTTATAATTATGTATTTTATATATTTAAATTATGTAATTTTTTAGTTAAACATTATTAGTCCTATAAATTAAAGATATGATTAATTAAGTTAAAATTTTTAAAATTTAAAATTTTTTAAAATTAAAATAATAATTATATATTTTATTAAAAAAACATAAAAAAATGAGGGAAAAAATTAACAACATCTCTCTCCCTTTTTAATCTCTTTTCTAATCATTATTTTATTAATAAAATATAAAAAATAAATTGAAAGGATTGAAAGGGAGTGAAAAAAGGAAGGGAGAGAGAAAAATAGGAGTATATATATATATATATTAATTTTTAATTAATAAAATATATAATTTTTATTTTATGTTAAAAAAAATTTATTTTTTTAAAATTTTAAGTTAATTAATAATATTCAAATATTTATAGTAACTGAAGGAATTAATGCTCCTGTGTATTAATATATTTTAAACAAATAGTGTTCACACTTTAGAACCATCTATACTTCGTTTTTTAGCTCCCCTTTATGAGGATTTAATTCTCTTTTGGTTGAGAAATCTCCTAACTGTAAGACATTAAGGTCCTTTATTTTTCTAGAAATATATAAACAATTTGAATTCGTTGACTTCACTTATATAGATCTATATAATTCTCGTTAACTTTCTTCAAGTTAGTAAAAACATAGATTTAACATTTCTTTCAAGAACTTTTTTAGGTAAAATCTGCATTGGAAAACGTTTGGAAAGTTTCCGGATTCACTAAAAAAATATACATTAGTCCCATTATTTATTATAGTACCCTATTAGTTTCCTTTAAAAAAAAAAGTACACATGCCCAATTTTACTGTATTAGAAAAAAGTAAAAGGAATAAAATAATAAATTTCATTGCACATTAAAAAAATCCCCATACCTTTGTCTACAGTTTTGTACTTAAACCATTTGTTAGAATTATTTTTAAAAAATAAAATATTTTATCATTTTTAAGATAATTATATCATTTTATATCGTATAAGTGATATAATTGTAAATATACGTGTAAGTTTTTTTTATTAATTAAAAATTTTCATCTTATTAAATAATAATACTTATTTTTCATAATTTTCATTAATACATATGATGAGTATATAAAAAAAATTTGCATGGATGCCCACCTAAAAATAAAAGAAATAAAGTTCACTTTTTTTTTTCTTTATTTCTTTTTTTAAATCTGCGGCTTCAAAATGTATTTATGAAAAGCTTATACAAATTTCTATGCATTTTAATATTGATTTCAGCCGGTGACCGTCGTCGGTCGACCTGAACTGATCGTTACAAAATAGAACGTGGATCACCAGTGATTTAGATTTGTTTCCAGATCCAGAGAGGTACTCCATAAAAATGGTTGAATATATAAAGGTTCTACCAAAGGTGGATTATAACCCTAAAATTGAAAATACACCTACAAAACAACTAAGTCTAGACCGGCATATTTGCCCCACTCCAGATAAGTTAAGAACTGTTGAATATTGACTCTAAAAGTAACAAATTAGTGGCATAATTTAGGGAAATTAGTGGCCTAATTTGTGGCATGATTTAAGGAAATTAGTGGCATAATTTAAGGAAATTAGTGGCCTAATTTAAGGCTTAAATTATGACACAATTTAAGGAAAGGGAGTCTTGCTTCATCTATAAATAGGGAAGAGTTCATGCATTGAAGAACAAGGCAAAAATCAAAAAAATCAAAGAGAGCATAAGCAAACTCAAAGAGAGAAAATACTTGTGAGTTTGAGAGTTTTATATAAATTTGGGGAAACACTTGAGAGATATTATTAGTGAGAAATGCGTATACGTATTCTGTATATTTCCTACTCGGTTCAAATAATATCTGACTCCCGTCGACCTAGTAGAATTAGCCGAACCACGTAAATTACGTGTGTTCATTTTATCGCTTTGATATATTCATACCACCGCTATTTATTGCCTTGGCCCGCAACAAATGGTATCAAAAGCCAAATATAGCAGTATTATATATCAAATCGAAGCTCTCGACAGAGGCAGACACAACGGTGAAAGAATCGCTCAAATCGGAAGTCGGAATCGCCGCCGAAGCTGCGGAGTGTTCTTTGCCGACAACGAGTCAACTCACGAGTTGGACCAGAGTCAACTCGGTCACTAGTGATATTTGGACCAGGTTGGTCCGTTTTCATCCGTTTTTCAGGCGAGTTGGATCTATTCTTAGCTAATTGGACCATTAGGTTCAAGCTGGACTCCGTTTTTCAAATAAGGTATAAAATTTGAAAAAAAAACAACTGTTTTAAGTTGTAAGTCTGCAAAATTTACATTATCTGCTTGTACTTATGGTGATAAAGAGAGATCGAAGAAGGTGAACAAGTGACCTTAGAATTTACTGTCCAAACCAAGTTGTTCTACTCGAAGAACTATGTTGTCCAACGCCAGAAAGTTCGAGGTGGAGAAATTCGACGGCACCAATAACTTTGGCATGTGGCAATGTGAAGTATTAGATCTATTATTTGAGAAGGATCTAATATAGCCTTGGAGACCAGGCAGGAAGATTATTCAAATGAAGATTGGAATTATGTCAACCGAGCAAAGCTTGTGGCACAATTAAATGCTTAGGAAAAGATCAAGTACTTTGTCATGAAAGAGAATGTAGCTGCGGATTCTGCTGGAAGAAACTAGAGGACAAGTACATGATGAAAAGTATTGAAGCAACTCTACTTGAAGAAGAAACTTTTCCGTTTCGGTACAAGAAAGGTACCCTATGATTAAGCACTTAGATAATTTCAATAAAATTTTTGGCGATCTACAAAATTTAGATGTTGAAATTATCGATGAAGATAAACTTTGTTGTTCTTGAATTCATTACCTGAGCTATGAGCATTTAACCTGACCACATTTATATGGAAAAGATGAGGTTAAGTTCGTAGATGTTTCAAATGCTTTGGTAAATAATGAGTATCGGAAGAAGGATCAACATGATCACGAGAGACTCAATATCGAAGCATTGGCAACCAGTAGGACGAACAACAAAAAATGCAGCGGATCAAATAATAGGGGGCGATCCGGATCAAAGTCGGGAGATTCATCAGAAGGCGTCCTGCAAAGGATGAGTGTGCCTATTGTCACCAGAAAAGGGCATTGGAAGAAAGATTGCCCGAGCAAGGACAAGTCAAATGCAAATGTTGCCGCGAAGGCGATGAAGATGAAGAATCGGCCTTTTTAGTTTCATCATCAAAAACCTACTCGAGATAAGTGGATCCTTGATTAGGATGTTCTTATCATATGTGTCCAACAGACATTGGTTTTTCAAGTTTTGAAGAAGCTCGATGGAGGAGTTGTGCTTATGGGCAACGTGATACTGTCGACAAAGGGATCGGAAGCGACTAAAGATGCACGATGGTACAATCAGACGACTTACAAATGTAAGGTATATTCACGACCTAAAGAAAAACCTTATTTCTTTAGGTGTTCTAGATCCCCGATGGTTACAAGGTAACATTGGAAAATGGAGTCTTGAAAGTTATGCGAGGTGCATTTGTAGCAATGAAGAAGAGGTACTCGAAAAGCGAACTTGTATTTCCTAGATGGGAGTACGATTTAAGAAAGAGCTATCTCAAGTAGTTCTGAAGAAAAGACAAATGATTCTTCCCGCCTATGGCACATGTGCTTAGGGCATGTCGGTGAAAAGGCTTTGCAAGGCTTAATGAAACAAGGCCTTTTAAAAGGTGCCAAAAGGCTTTGGAAAGTTTGATTTACTGCGAGCATTGTGTAATGGGAAAACAAACAAGAGTCAAGTTCGGCCTTGCCATTCATCGTACTAAGGGATCTCTTGATTATATTCACACGGATGTGCGAGGACCTTCAAGAAATGCTTCACTTGGAGGTAAACGTTGGTTTGTGACTTTATTGATGATTTCTCTAGATATATGCGGATATACACTTTATGAGTCACAAAGATGAAGTTCTGGATATCTTTCTTAAATGGAAGAAAATGATCGAGACTCGAGACAGGAGGAAAATTAAAAGGCTCGAGATACGATAATGGTGGCGAGTACAAATCGGATCCCTTCTTTAAAAAAAGTTTGTCAAGATGAAGGGATAATCGGACATTTTTCGGTTCCTCGTACACCACGGTAGAATGGAGTTGCGAGCAGAATAGAATCGAACTTTGGTTGAGAAAGTTCGATGTATGCTATCTCGATCAAAATTGAGCAAGGCATTTTTTGGTGAGGTTTTGTCATATGCAACTCGTATAGTCAACGGACTTCTACGACTACATTAGATGGAAAAACTCCTAAAGAGGTATGGTCTGGACAACTGCTTCTTGCGGTTATGATTTATTGCGAATATTTGGATGTCCAGCATATTTTCATGTTAGTGAATCCAAACTGGATCTAGAGCAAAAAAAGCTGTTTTCTTGGGCTTTAAGGAAGGAGTTAAAGGATTTCGACTTTGGTGTGGTGAATCCAAGAAGATCGTCTTAAGCCGAGATGTTACATTCGACGAGTTTGTTATCTTGAGACAGACAAATTCGGAGAAAGAGAATGAAAGTCCAAATACTCTTTCTGGTGATGCTTGAGACTCGGAAGATCCGAGAAAAGATTGCCGACTCTGGAGTCGTGGTGAAGATGAAATTGATGATCAAGAAGAGATCTCGGTTGAGGTGGAGGCTTTCTCGCCATCACTACCTATCAATCGTCGGCGGCGGAATCTGTGCCACTACTCGGCCCGAGAAGGGAGATTAGGAAGCCTACTAGATACACGGACATGGTAGCATTCGCACTTCCGATGGTGGTGATGATGATGTCCATGCACTTACAGAGAAGGCATGCGAGAGAGTTGATAGTATGAAGTGGAAGATGGCAATGGATGAAGAGATGAAGTCTCTACACGAGAATCAGACTTGGGAGTTGGTTCAACTTCCAAAAGGAAAGAAAACTATTGGCCAAATGGGTCTATGCCAAGAAGGAAGGTGTTCTGGTAAAGACAATATCGGATACAAAGCCGGAGCATTTGGTAGCAAAAGGCTATGCTCGGGAAAGAAGGAATAGACTACAATGAGGTATTCTCACTTGTTGTTAAGCATTCATCTATTCGGATACTATTGGCTTTGGTAGCACGGTTGATCTCGAGTTAGCTGACTCGATGTCAAAACGACTTTTCTCCATGGTACTTTGAGCGAAGAAATCTACATGTCTCAATAGGATGGCTTCAAAATTCAGGACGAGAGAATTGGGCTTGCAAGTGAGCAAGTCAATTTACGGTTTGAAGCGATCACCGCGACAATGAGTACAGCGCTTTGATAGCTTCATTAGAAGCGAGAAGTACACACGCGATCCGGTTTGATCACGTATACTTTCGGAAACTCCAGACGGTACCTTCATTTATTTGCTCTTATATGTTGATGATATGTTGATTGCATCTAAGAGCAAGGTGGAGATCGGCGGATTGAAGGCTCTGTTGAGTTCAGAATTTGAAATGAAAGATCTTGGAGAAGGCTAAGAAAATTCTTGGGATGGAAATCACAAGAGATAGAGTTACGCACGATCTGTTTGACACGGACTCGATACGAAGAAAGTACTACAAGGTTTGACATTGATGAAAAAACCAAAACCCGGTAAGTACACGCTTGCTCACTCCTTTCAATTGAGTGCATTGATGTCACCTAGCACCACGAGAAGAAGCAAATGGAACGTGTTCCATATGCAAATGTTGTTGGTGCCTTGATGTATGCAATGGTTTGCACCAGTTTGATATTTCTCACTACTAGTATGGTGAGTCGGTACATGCATAATCCAAAGTAAAGGACAACGTGAGCGGTGAAGTGGATTCTACGGTACATCTATGGTACTTGTGGATATTGGTTTGAAGTTTGAAAGAGACAAAAGAAGGCAAACAACTAGTTGGATATGTGGATTCTGACTATGCTGGAGATCTGGATAAGCGTCGATCTACAACTGGTTATGTGTTCACAATGGCAGGAGGACCAGTTTGTTGGAGATCAACATTGCGATCAAGCGTAGCTTTGTCTACTACTGAGAGTATATGGGTATGTGAAGCATTCAAAAAAGCTATATGGCTTCTCGGGTTGACTAAGGATTTGGGTATTGTTCAGAAGAACGTGGAGGTTTTCTACGATAGCCAGAGTGCCATTTGTTTGGCAAAGAACCAAGTTCATCATGGTCGTACCAAGAACATCGATGTTCGATTTCATTTTGTTCGAGAAATAGTCGATGAAGGAAATGTTGTACTCCAGAAAGTCGGAAGCTATGAGATAACCCCGCATATGCTTACAAAGGTGATTTACACGGATCAAGTTTCAACAGCAGACTTGATCAACATCTCTCAGCTTAGAGCGCCTAGGCGCATTTGGAAACAGCGTTATGAACTTTTTCGCCAAGGTGGAGATTGTTGAATATTGGCTCTAAAAGTAACAAATTAGTGGCATAATTTAGGGAAATTAGTGGCCTAATTTGTGGCCTAATTTGTGGCATGATTTAAGGAAATTAGTGGCATAATTTAAGGAAATTAGTGGCCTAATTTAAGGCTTAAATTATGGCACAATTTAGGAAAGGGAGTCTTACTTCATCTATAAATAGGGAAGCGTTCATGCATTGAACAACAAGGCAAAAATCAGAAAAATCACAGAGAGCATAAGCAAACTCAAAGAGAGAAAATACTTGTTACTATGAGAGTTTTCTATAAATTGGGAAACACTTGAGAGATATTATTAGTGAGAAAATACGTATGCATATTTCCTACTCAGTTCAAATAATATCTGCTGCCTCCCGTGGACCTAGGCGAATTACCGAACCACGTAAATTCTGTGTGTTCATTTTATCGCTTTGATATATTCATACACCGCTATTTATTGCTTCCGCCCACAACAAGAACCCGTGAGAAATCACTTATTACATAAACTAAAATATTTAGGATGCTCTGACTAACAGTTTTATGGACTCAAAATAGGTATTAATTTACTAAATTACCCTTTAAATATAAATTTTAATCTCTGCTATTAATAAAAATATTATTTTGTAAAATAAATATATAAAAAATAATTATTACCAAAATATATTTTAGGAAATGCATTTTATTTTATACAAAGTATTTATTAGTCAAGGAAAATTTTGGAGTTAATTTCACTGTTAAATTTTAAAACAAGTGCATTTTTTAATAATATTTTCATAAATAATTATTTACTTGAGGCTAAGTTATCCTCGGTTCTACATGTTATTAACTTTTTATGCTGATTAAATCAAAATAAAATAATTAAGAAATACATGAAAGGAAGCAAATATCATAGGGGTAGGCATATGGAATGAATTTGAGACAAATTTTGGAAATTGAACAATATTGCAGAGACATTAGGAGTGATTTATTAAATTAATAAAATATTTAGATTAAATTTTATTTTTTATTAAAATTACTCTAAAATAAACCTTATCACGAATTTGAATATCTTCTCATTGTTTTCTTATACCAAGCCAATATCTTTCCACAATAAACCAATGTCATGTAACGAATTCTTTTTTTTTTACCAAAATCATTCTGAAACAAGGCTTATCAGTATTGTCGTAAAGCATTTACATGTCGTGGTAAGCTTTACATAATACTTACTATCAATAATAAGTCTTTTCGCACTAGACCAATGCATTATCATATTAGGTCAATGTCTTATCACGATTTTCATTTTTATCAAAATTACTCTGAGATAAGGTTTATCACTATTATGATAAAACTTATCACTCACTATTATAAAAAGGAGCTTTAAGTCGGGATTTAAAGTTAATTTTTAAGCAAAACTGACTTATAATGAATTCTAAGTTGGTATGCTGAAAGACAGACTTACAAAATTTAAAAAATAGCATCGATCTTACGTGTCAATCGATGGATAGAGGGAAACAAAAGAGTCAACTAATAAAATAGATCAAAAGGAAAATGTTACCAAATTAGTAGATCATGATTGTTGGAATAAAAAATTAATATTTTGGGAATTACCTTATTGGAAAAACCTATACATTCATCACATCTTAGATTTTATGCATATTGAGAAAAATGTACGTGAGAACTTGATTGGTACATTATTTAATATAGCTAGAAAAATCAAGGATGGAATTAAAGCAAAACTAGATTTAAAGAAACTGGGCATACTACCTGAACTGGCACCAAGGGTGAAAAATGATAAGAATTGAACATACTTGCCACCAGTATCATATACAATGTCAACAAAAGAGAAGGATGTGTTTTGTAAATGTTTGGTGTGTGTGAAAGTTTCTGATGATTACTTATTCAACTTAAGAAATTTTATGTCTATCACCGATAAGAAACTTTATGGATTGAAATCACATGACTTTCATATCTTAATACAACAGTTATTACCAGTTTCTATTAGGTCAATTCTTCCAAAACATGTTCGATTATCAATAATTCATCTTTGTTCATTCTTCCATACAATATGCAAGAAATCTATATCAATTGTCAAGTTAAACTCTTTATAGAAAGATGTTGTAGAGAATTTGTGTCTACTTTAAAAATATTTTCCTCCTTTTTGATATAACGATTCACTTGTGTATTCATTTAGTTCGAGATGTTCAATTGTGTGGTCCTACTTACTTAAGGTAGATGTATCCTTTTAAGAGATACATGCAAGTCCTTAAAGGATATGTAAATAATAGAAATTGTCCTCAAGGATGCATGATGGAACGTTATATTACTAAAGAGGTCATAGAGTTTTGTTTTGAATATTTTAGTGGTTGCACTGAAATTGGGAATCCTATGCACAAGTTATTCTTAGAACGTCACATGATCCAAGTAGGTAACCCTATGCTCGATAGAAGTAAGAAATTTTTTATTGATTACACTCGATGAGAAAAAGCACACCGAATCATTTTGGTAAATAATAATGAGGTACAACTATACATAGAGTAAGTGATGACATGTTCAACCTTTTCATTTAAAATAAAATTATTTTTTATTTAACTATTAATGATACCTAATTGATATATCTTAAATAACATTACATAATACATTTAAACTTATTAAAGATTGATCCTCGTTATAAAATAAAGAATAACAATGGTTGCATAATGTACATAAGCGGGAGCTTAATAATTGGTTTCACAACTATGTAAGTGTCACATACAAAAATTCATTAGTACTTCTATATAATACTTTAAAACTTTGTTTTAAACACATTTCATGTTTTTATATGCATAGATTCGAGTTGAACTCAACAAACTCTATCATAAAATAACATTAACATTAGAATGGTTAGCACATGGTCCAAAATTTGATGTCGATTCATATTCTAGTTTCACAATTATTGGTTCGAGATTTACGACTCAAGCAAGGGACAATGTTTGAGTAAATAAAAATAGTGGTGTGAAGATGGTTGCACAAATTAGGCAATTTTTCAATTCAAAAGATAATAATCTTGTACTTTCTGATAAAACATATTATGGTATAATTCAAAAAATTTGGGAACTCAATTATGAGGTCTTCCATGAAACAATACTCTTGTGTGATTGGGTCGAAGATGTTATCAATGTTGGATATAAAATAGATGATTTTTGGATTTACCCTTGTAAACTTATCCAAGATAAGTCACACTAATGATCCTTTCACATTAGCACTTCATGCAAAACAAGTATTTTACGTGAGCGATCAAATTGACACAAGATGGTCTGTTGTGTTAACACCTCTAAAAAAAGAGTTCTACCATTGTGATGCTTTAGATGATGATGAAATGTTTGATACATTATCCAATATTATTCATTTCTCAAACAAATTACTTAATGTTTTGATACATTATCCAATATTATTCATTTCTCAAACAAATTACTTAATGTATGTGATAATCTAGTTGATGACGTTGATTCTTCGTCATAGACTCGAAGTGATTGTGAAGAAATATATATATATATATATATATATATATATAGACACACACACATGACTAACAACCTTATTAAACATAATGTATGTTCTATATTATTCTAATAAATCTTGTTTATATGTTTGGACATAAAATTGACAATTAATTTTTATTTCATCATTGTTTGTAGATATTTTATGGATCATAGGATACTAGAGATTGTTTATCCAAATAATCCATTGGGTCATTTGAAAAGAAGGGATTAGGCTAATATATTTAATACTCTACTTAATCTAGATGATAGAGGATCCATTCAATTCAATGCAACTGGTAATTTATTAGGAGAAAATGGCCAACAATTGAAATCGTCTATTGGTAGACTTGTGAAGTCAAGTATACCAATCAATATAAATGATTGGAGTAAGGTTTACGATGTTGAAAAAGTTTAATATATGGAAAATCATTTATGTAAGTTTCTTTTGTTTTATAATTAATTACATATATTATATCTTTTTTGTATTATATCTCATCTAAAATGTGTTATTTTTACAAAATTGTTTTAAATTCCCTGATAATTGGAAGAAAAAATGTTACAAGATGGCAAATAAGGCATGGAAGGAATACAAAACTTTCAAATTGGCCAAAAATTATGTGTTTTCATACTTGAAACCACTTAATGAATAAGAACTATACAAAATCTCTAAAGAACACCCCTGGATTGAACCCCAAGTATGGAAAGACTTCATGGATTATAGACGTACGGATGAATTTCAAATCATTAGGGTAGACATTAGAATATACAAAATGCATAATATTCTTCCTAACTATACTGAAAAGTTATCAAATCCTGAAGTTAGACAAAAAAATACTATTATTAAGTTGTTAATTTATAATTATTTTTATATTTATTTTGCTCAAATTTAAGTTGATGTCATGGTTAATAAATTTATTTAATTTATGTAGGAAACTAAATTGGGTAGATTGATTACCTGATCTAAATTGTATATAGAAACAAAGACCCTTAAAATAAAAAAGTCAAGACCAATGACTAAATGAGGAGAAAAACAACTCAATAAGTTTGTTAGAAATTTAACTTGATACAAAGTCCTTATGATTTTCGCATATTGATGTAAGAATGTATGAATTTTTTATTTTTTATTTTTGCTTTATTATTTGTAGAGAGTTATTCAAGAACAAATAACCAGGGGTGAAATAATGGAATAACTAAGGAAATATGTAATATATCATGCATTTGGACGTAAGCATCTTGGTCATGTTAGGGGAGTAAACCAATATGATGGTTATATGGAGTTTTTTAATATTCCAAAACAAAATCCTCATATGGTAAGTAAGAAGAAGTACTGTAAAATTGAAGAAGAATTGAACTTCTTTAAGGCCTCAGTCTTAAGTGAGATTTCCACTTTAAAGCAATATCTATCACAATACATGTTAGGCATGACACCATACTACAATCAAGGCATGCCTCATTAACTAGGCATACCACCATCCATGCCTGCCATGCCACACATACAATCTCATAGTGCCCAACCTATATCCTTTATGGGATATAATCATCCTATTGGTCCTTCATTTATGTCAGGAATGTAGATGCAATTAGGTAGTGGTTCAATATCTCCAATGCAACATTCTTACCATCCATTACATGATGAATATTTTGATGAGAATGACCCTTAAATAACTACCCCACATGGGAGTCATCCTCCATTTGATGAATCATTTATGGTAAGATTTAAAGCTTATGTGGATAGTCTATTTTTTTATTGTATATTATATATTATATATTTTATTTATTATATATAATGCTTATATTTTTTACAAAATATGAAATTTTTGTTGAAACATCCATCATCTACGGACTATGTTGCTATTGAAACAGTACAACAATTGAGCAAAGATCGAATGATTAATAATCAATATTTTCCAAATTATTGAAGAATAGTAATTGATTAATCATTACTCCATCATTGTCCACTACATGTGCCTTTTGATGCTACCATGGTCCAAGAAGCTGTTGGACCATATGTGACTTAGCCGTCCAATCAAGTTCTGATAAATTTTGATATGGTATTATTTTATTAATTAAGATAAAACATTTTTTACTACTATTATATTATTATTCTTTTATTGTTATCAACATATATAATACCTCTTCTTTAGTCTATTATACCAAAATTAGTATGTGTGGCACATTTAAGAGATACAAAGAAAATATCTCATGGAAAATCTATGTCTAGTGGACAATCATCGTGCACTAAGTCATTCAAGAAGAAGCCATGGAAAAAGTATAGCTATGAATATGCTTTAAACTTCAAGAGAAATCTTACCTCTTTGATGACTATTGTTGTGAGCAAGACTAGTATAAATAATGGATCGACTGTGCCACTTCCCAAAGAAATTTCTGGCATAGACATTGGGAAAACATATATATCGATCAAGTGCATATTGTAATTGTTTGAATTTCAAATGATCGATTTAATTATAATTTAAGTGTGGACAATGTGAGTCCTCAATTAGTATATAACTTTCATTTATATAGAACATATAATTATATTTATATTATCTAATTATTTATATATATATTTTTTATATAGGACATGTTATTATTGACTTCAAGCTAATCACCTATCATATTTAGCAATGTTCTATGATTCATCATTTGTCAATCAATATCAAGAGTATGATGTTAACATCAAAGCTAAACAATTATGTGATAAGATATTAATACTTAATAGAACTCAGAAGTTGATAATCTTTTGACCACTAAACTTTGAACAATGCCAAGATTATTGGATGTTAATAATCATTGATCTATATGACAATTATGTTTGGTATTGTGACTCAGCTTCCATAGAATTGAGTAAAGATTGAGAGTAGTTATTGAAATATAAGAGTTATAGCTAGCTATTTTTCTTTGTAATATTTAATAAAAAACTAACTGTTTTAAACTTTGATAAAGCATAGAATCTGTGGAACAAGAGTAGGGGCATTGTCCTTAAAAAATCTCATAAGCTTATATGAGACAAAGTTATGGTATGTATAAACGAATATTAATAATTTAATTAATTTTACTATTGAATAATAAAGATATTCAAATATGGAAAATCATGTATACTTATTTTTTGTAGGTTTCACAACAAAATAATGGAATCATGTGTGGTTACTTTGTCATGAAGTTTATAAGCGAAATCATCACAATATCAACATTTTAATTAAAGATGTGGTTATCTCTTTTATTAATATAGTTTTTTAACATATATAAGTTATTTTTTGTTAATTCATGATATTACATTCTTATTTTGATTTTTAATACATGTAGTTTTTTGGTTGGAACAAATCCGTCTATGATATTCAAATTTTTAAGGATTTACGAAAAAAATAGACAGAATACATGTTTCAAATTATAATATCATAAGAAGAATCAAGAGAAGAATCTAAATATATTTTGGTTTTTTTTGTTATTATGTGATCGAAAATAGGTAGTGAGAATAGTAGAAAATGTGCAAGATATGTTAAAAAATATAAAATTTAAAGTCGGTTCAAACCATAAACTGACTTTAAATTTTAAGTATCCTCATTTTAATTTGGTTCACCTAACTGACTTAAAACGAATTTTAAGTCGGTTAATAACCGACTTAAAAGTCTACTTTTATAGTAGTGATTATTAATCCTAAATTCCAAATGATTTTAGTTAAAAACAAATTAAAAATTATCTAAAATCAAGCAATTTTGGATAAGTTTTTCAATATTTTCATTCCCTTTATGGCATTAACTTAATGTTAACTACTTTATTAGTCCTAACAACTTCATATATAAGTTCCTAAATTTTATATTTTATGAATTAGTTATCAAATTTTTAAAATTTTATAATTATAAAAAGTCCTAATTTAACTACTTAAATACATATTTTTGTTTCAAAGTTTTGAAAATATATATGCGAATTAAGTTTTAAAATTTTATAGACTAAATTATGTGTTTTAAAAATTTTAAAAATTACGTTTGAAGTTTTAAAAATTTATTGATTAATTCATAAATTTTAAAATTTTAAGAAAGTATATATAAATTAAATAAAAATTTAAGTATTAATATTATTTAACTTTAATTTTATCAAATTAATTTTTCGTGTTTAACCTTAAATTTTATTTTTTTATTACTTATTGAGATAAAGTTTTTTAATGTTGTGATAAGATCGTATTAAGCTTTATCTTTGAAAATTAAATGATTTAAGTATTAATAATATTTAACCTTAATTTTATAAAATAAATATAAGAAAGGGAATGAAATTTCCATGACTGGACAATCTCTCTTCAAGCACGATAGCTAGAAGTGAGTCTAGCGATAGGAGTGGAAGTTTTTCAGAGAGGGAAGATGTAGAAAGAGACAATGGGACACATAACTTATGCAACTATTGGTAGCTTTAGCTTTAATAGTATTTTCTCTCTTTTTAATTTTGAGATAATTATTTAAAATGCACATTTATTATTATTTATTCTTCTCACTAACGTCATTTTTTCTTAGCTGCTTTTTAGTATATTAATCATAGAAACTTGACATTTATTCGCAGTCTTCCCATGTTAAAATTCTCACCTTCCGAAATTAAAAATTCTCAGAAACTATAATACTAAAAGTAATATATATATATATATATATATATATTATCTAATTCATATATTTTACTATTAAAAAATAAAAAAATTTACATAATAAATTATAAACTAAAAAAATAAATATTGTTATTCTAGTCAATAATCATATACCATATTAGTTATATATTATGTAATAATTTGATGTATAAAAAGGTATTTTAAAAAAGTCTGATATGTTATTTTATATTAAAAATTATTTAATTAAATTTTATTTAATATTATTATAATTGTTATTATAATTGTTATAAATTTAAAGGTATTATTTTTTATAATTTTTTTTAAAAAATTATTTCTTACAAATAAGTTACTCGATAAAAAAATGATATATTAATCTCTTAATTATATAAGAGATAGCACTTTACTTGTTATTCAACCATAATACTTGTAGTAATATAATTATTAAAATTATGATGATAATGTTACTGAGTTCCAGTTAGTTTTTATACAAGAAGTATAATTAAAGTGTGGTTGTCGTTTCAGAGTTGGTCCTTTAATCTATGATGCAGTTTAATTGTATTAGAAATACTTATTGATTTTATTGATAGTAATCTATTATATAAATAAAAAATATATATGATATCTTTATATAAAAATTACAAATAAATTAGATATATTTAAAGTTATTAGATATAGATATACTTAAAATAAATAGATATATATTAACAGATATATATATACATTAATCTGTTTACTAGATATACATTAATAATCTCCCTCAAACTCAAGGTGGATGTGAGACCAGCTTGAGGTTGTCAACCAAATTACGAGTATATCCTTTAGAAAGTGTCTTAGTGAACATATCTACAAGTTGATCGTTAGAGGAGACGGGAAAAAGCTTAAGAGTACCATAGACAAGATGAGAGCGAATAAAGTGACAATCAATCTCGATGTGTTTAGTCTGTTTATGGAAGACATCATTGTAAACAATATGAATGACACTCTGATTGTTACAATAAAGGGGAGTAGCAGAGGATGTGGACACACCCAAATCCTTAAGAAGCCATCGTAGCTAAAGAAGCTTAGATGTGGTATCAGTAGGAGCATGATATTCTGCTTCAGTACTGGAGGGGGCCACAAAAGTTTGTTTCTTACTTCGTCAAGAAATTAAAGTTTGTTTCTTACTTCGTCAAGAAATCAAAGAAGAACTAAGGAAAAAGCAATAGCCTGTAGTGGACCTACGATCAGTGGGATCTCTTGCCCAATCATCATCAGAGAATGCACGAAGTACTAGAGGAGATTGAGTTGAGTAGAAAAGTCCATGGAAGATAGTGCCTTTCAAGTATTGTAGAATCCGCAGAACAGCAGCATAGTGAGTCGATCATGGAGAAGACAGATACTCTCTCGCCTAATGAACAACCTAAGAAATGTCTGGACGAGTAACTGTAAGATAAACTAGGCTACCAACCAATCGTCTGTAAAGAGAGGGATTAGACAATGGTTCCCCCACGAGGGTGTCAGATTCGCATTAAGTTCAACTGAAGTGTCAATAGTCATGCTGTCAGTGAGTCCAGCTTGAAATAAGAGGTCAGATGCATACTTTGCTTGAGTAATATAAAGACCATCTGTGGAACGAGTGATCTCAAGACCCAAGAAATAACTGAGATGTCCAAGGTCTTTCATCTCAAACTACTGACTAAGAAAATCCTTGAGTTCTTGAATGCCACTAAGGTTACTTAATTATGTTCTATATTCATTATATTCATTATAATTGCATAGTATATTATGTTCTTCATTATGTTGGTTACTTAATTATAATCCTGAATCTATTAATTGTCTTTTCAAATTAAAAGTTATTTCTTAATTTGTTAAATCTAATAGTTCAATTTATGTACTAATGATTTGATGATCATAAAATATTATCTTGATAAATCACATGTGTTGAATGCATATTAGTTTTTCATATTCGTAATATACAAACATGTTTTCTTGTGCACATACAATGTATTTATAATCTTCAAAGAAGTAGTATCTAAACATTAAGTTGTTGAATTATTTTTCTTCTATTCTTACATTTTTTTTTACTAAAATAGTATTTTAATGTCCTTGAAACAAGATGGTCTATGATGCTTGTGATAACTTTAATATAATTTGTATAGATATCTAATAAGGTGTTAAATCTTTTAAAATTTTCAAGACAAGTTTCATAATCCTCATCTTTAAAATATTTATTTAAATGATAGAGATAACTTTTATAAAATGTTTCTAATAGAATTAGATTTTTATCTTTGATTTTATTTAGAATTATTAGTTGTTTATTTCTAAAAATAGTTTCAATTTTCATGTTTTAGTAATATTATGTCTTATTGTAAGAAAATATTTAAACATTCAAGATTCTTAACTGGTTTAAATTATAATTATTACACTTGAATTTAATAGGTCCATCATGGTCTTCTCCTCTATTTGTCTTCTTTTGTTACACCTGTTATGCCTCAATTTTGCTCAAACCTCAACGCCCTCCTAGCAATGGCAAGCCTTCTACATCCGTACATAAATGGTGTCCAATAATTGACTTACTATAGAAGAGTAACTAAACTCCATTTTATTCATAGGATAATAATTATTACAACTTAAGGCCAACTAAGAACCTTGAAGAGGTGCTTAGCTGCTCATAATTACTGGTATAACATTATTGGTGTTAAGATTTCTAGATAGAGGGGTTTTCTATGCTAGAGTGTTTCAGAGTAGAAAGCTCTGGATTTCTATGTATTTGTATGTTTTGAAATAATCATAAAGGTTCTTTTTATAGCACAAGGAATCCATGTTTTACAAGACTAAAATTATTATTTTACCCTTGCTTTAATAACTAGTCTTCTTTTTTACTTTAAAGGATAGTCACTGCTTTTTTCTTGGCACATACTGCCGACTAAGATATGGGATCTACATCTTTATTTCTCTTATTGTCTTCTACCTACTGTTTTTTCCTATTTTTTTTGTCATTTTCTATCGACGATTCCTTTGATGACGTTAATGATGACACATCGTCATCTTCTCAGTATTTAATGCAAAAAATGCATTTATGGTCTTTGGTGGCTTTTCTGACATAGAAGTAGAATACCTTCTTTGTTTTTTGAATAATTTCTAGGTTGTTGCAATTAAAATTGGTTCCGTATTTGGTAATTTTTTCAACATCTTCTTCTAACAAAGCCATGCAACTGTGAAAAATGATGATGAATTTACTCGTTGAATAATTTATTTTAATCTCCATAGAATTTTCATTCTTTTTGAATTCATAGTAAATTTGGCTTAGCATTTGACCTCTTAGTACATAGAGTTCTTCTGTGTTGAATTTCTTTTATGGAAGTGCCCTTAATTTGAGAACTTTTTTGTTTGTGTTGGAAATCCCTATCTTGATAAAGTGATAAGGACTAATACTTCCTTCATCATTCCAGTCCATTAATAAATTAAAAAAAATCTAAGATAAACAGGTTTATCACCTACTTTAATCTTCCTTCTGAAGTTCTTGATTGCTCTTTTAAAATTCTTTGGGAAATAATTTAACTCACTCAAATTAATTGCTGGATATATATTTTCTATTAGTCTTGCATGAAAGGGTTTATACACAAATATTGGATCAGCTCCTTCCAATATATTGAATTTACTTTCTGTATAAAATTCCTTTTCTGTTATATATAACTTCATATCTTCAATATGTTCTTGGGTAGATTTTCTAGCCAAGTTATAAAGACTCAACCATTGTGGTTTGCTAAGGTTTCTATATTGGTCATTTTCATCTTCAATGATTGGAGTAGTTCTAAGAGATGTCTCTTTGAATAGCACCAAATGCTTTACTATTTTTTATGTCTCTAGAGGAAATGTTTCTCTAAATAGCACTAAAGGCCTTGCTATCTTTCCAAGATTTTTCAACTTGCTTGGATTTGTTGGTTGTTGTTGTAATACAACACAATAATTTCTTGCTATTTCCTCTAAAGTTATCAGTTTTGTTATTTTGTAGTTGGCACAACTACCTTATGCTTCTATTCTATTGGTGAAGGCTCTATTAGTTACTCTACTAATTCCTAGAATAGATTTGCTAGCTTCTACCCAGTTGTTATAAATCCTGGTTTTCGGCCATTATAGACCACATAAACTTTTTTTTGTTCTTTTTCTACCTTATATGCCCAATTAAGCTTTGTGGTTTCATAAGTTTTTTGTGAACAGTTAGGTTCTTCCTTTTATAATGAAGATTCCTCATTTGAGCTTTTGATCTCTAAAGGTTGTTTTGAACAATTAATTTCTTTCTATTTCTTTTTTGTCTCCATAAGAGATTTCTCGAGATATAGTAGCTCAAGTTGTTCTTGTAGGATTTTTATCTCCTTTTTCTTTATTTTGATTTTGATATCAAGATATTCCATTCCTGAAAGTATAAAAATAGTTAGAGGTACTAATTCTCTAGTAAAAGCATCAACTAAGCTATTTTTATAGCCTGGAAGTTGTTCAACACCAAAATTGTAATGGTTGAACCATTGTTGCCATCTAAATAATCTTCCTTGTTTGTAATCACCTGTAATATTAGTTCTTAAGAAATAACCAATATTCTTGTTATATGTTCTAACAATGAATCTAAAGCTTATACCATATATTGTAAATTTCTTAATAAATTTTTTAACATCT
This sequence comes from Hippophae gyantsensis, assembly GCA_030763125.1. Lineage (NCBI taxonomy): Eukaryota > Viridiplantae > Streptophyta > Magnoliopsida > Rosales > Elaeagnaceae > Hippophae > Hippophae gyantsensis. Next base: position 16,225,207 of record CM061036.1, read on the forward strand.
AAATATTCTTTTTCATTACTATGGTAATTTAATTCTAAACTTGAAAAAAATCCTGACGTATATCTACAAAGATATTTACCTTTGTCATCTACTCTTGCTTTAAGAACTGCTCCCCAATATTCTTGTGAAGCATCTATTTCAATTATTATTTTATCATCTGGTCCTGGATGGTATAAAATTAGTAAGTGTTTTACCTTTGTTATTACTCCATCCATACGTAGAGTATCTTCTTCGATCCATTTCTAGATTTGATCTTTTTCAATTTTTCTTGTAATGGTTTTCTCATTTCTACAAGTTTCTTGATGTATGCTTCTACATATGTTAAACATCCAAAAAATCTTTGTAATTGGTTTTTGTTTTTTAATTCACTAGGGAAACCTTGAATATTATTTAGTAAATGGAATTGTAGATTATGTTTTCCATCTTCAATTTCCAACCCTAAATATTTAATTTTTTGTTGAGCAAGTACTACTTTCTTTTTAGAGGATACAATGCCTTCTTTTCTACATTCTTGTAAAATATTGATAATATCCAAATAATATTTATTTAATTCATTACTGAAAACCAAAATACCTAGAGTTTGTTTTAATCTAAATGGTATAATTGTCCATTAGAATTTTCCTTGGGAGAAACTAAATTCCGTTAGTTTTTGGGATTCTTCATCCAATCTTATTTGCCAAAATCTGCTTTTGCAATCAAAACCTGAGAAATATTTCTTTGCTTTTATTAATGATAGTATTTCTTCCTTTTTTGGAATGAAGTATCCATCATTAATGACTTTTTTATTCAGTGCTTTAAAATTTATTACCATTCTCTTTTTTCCTCTTCTTTCTCAGCTTCTTTTTCAATTAAGAATATTGGACTAGAGTGAGGTGAATTACTTAGTATTATGACTTATAATTCCAAAATTTTTTGAATTTGTTTTCTAAATTCAATCTTGTCTTCTAGAGTATAAATAATTGGTTTTACTCTTATGATCTTGTTAGGATCTCTTAATTTTATGTTGACTATTGTTTAAGATTTATTTATTTTTGGATCCAAAGGATTTTCTAAACTGACTGTTTTTAATAGTTTTCTTATGTATGTTAGGGCATTGTCTTCTTGTATTTCATTGAGAAAAGAGTTGTGTTTCTCTTCTCTATCTAATGAAATATTTTCTAAATTAGATTTTTACTGGTCTTCTATCTCACCATATTTTTGCCTTTTTATGTTGTTGCATAAAAGCTGGGTTTGAGATAGTTAAAGGTTTTCTTATTTTGGAGACAAAGATGGTATCTCCTTCTAAGGTTGTGAGACTTATTTTGTCGAAATTTTGTGTGAAAGGTTGATATAAGTTTAGGAAATTATTTCCTATTAAAAAATCAACTCATGTTTCCTGTTGATATATGGTAGCAATGTGAAAATTTTCTCTTCCTATCATTATATCAGTATCTTTTAATACTTTATTAAGTTTTATTGTAGTATTATTAGCAATTCTTACAATTAAATCTTTTGGCGCTTGTTTTCAGTTGTCTTTTGGAAATACATATTTATTGGCTACACACATACTAGCTCATGTATCTATATATGCATGTAAATGATAAGTGTTATAGCCTTTAAATTTTAGTCTTACTTTAATGTAAGTACTATTTGGATTTATAATACTGTACAAATCATTCATCTTCTAATGAAGAATATCCACAATTTGAGTGTTTATATTCTGAGTCAGTTATTTCTTCCTCAGTTTCTTCTAATAAATAGATATTATAAGTATCATCTATATCAGATTCCTCGATTGGTTATAATTTCATTTTGAAAGCTTCTTCTAAGATTTTTGCTTTTTGTGGAAATTCCTTTTTATGTTGAAATCTGCTTGGAAATTCGTTAGCATAATGTCCTTATTTATTACATATCCAACATCTACATTTTTTTCTTTCCTGAAGGGCAATAATTCTTTTTTTCAGAAGGTTTATACTTATTTCTTCTAAAATATCTTTTCTTGTCGTTTTCTCTATTAAATCTCTTTTTATATTAAGATATGACTTCCTATCTCTTATACAGTCTAAATCTAGAAGTTCAGACTTATAATTATCATGGAGTTTGAACTCTGGTAGAATACTACCTCCAGTTCCCCAATGCAACACTTCCTCCATTTTAGGTGGTTGTCTTCTTCTATCTATGGTATCAAGTTGTTCTGTTCTTTCTTAGTAAGGAGCTGGTAATGAAATTGGTTTCATATGACCTTTTGGGGTCATGTTTTCTGGTTCATAATTAGTTTCATTGATTATTATCATATCATCATCTTCTTTGTTAGTACAAAATTTTTCATTATAATGTTCTTCTTTTTCTTCATTGGTTAATGTCAATAAATTAACTAATGTTTCTATATCCCTATTTTCAAGGTCTATGAATTTTCTTTCTAATTCTTTTATATATTCCATTAAATTGGAATTATCTCTTTGTTCTTAGATTGTTCTTCATTTTTTCTTTTCTCATTTTTAAGAATTAGGGAATCTGATCTCTTAGTGGTTCTTTTTTTAGTCATTCTAAAGGATTATATTTATGACCTATTAATTCATTATTTCTATGTATGTTGTATACATTTTTTCTTAATTATGAAAATTCCTTGTGCATATCTTATTGTAGTTTATTATAACCACATTTCTTTATTTCTTTTAGTAATTCGTTTTGTATATCTATTATTTCCTATAAATATTTTGTGTTTGATTCTTGGACAAAGTCCATTTCCTCTATTAGTAATTGTACAATTTCAAATAATGTTGCTTGATTTTTTGCTACGCCTACTAGGCTTCCATTTACTTCTAAATGCATATTTTTTATTTTATCTCTAAACATTACTTTGATATCAAAGGTTTTTCTTTGATATCTAATTTCCCTTCTTTTGGTATTTCAAAGTCTATTAATATTTCTAGTATTTCAAAGGCTATTAATATTTCTGGTTTTATTATTTGTTCAAGTTCCTTAATACTTTATTTAGATTTTTATCATGTATATTAATAACAAATCTAGAATATGTAGTAAATTTTAACTTTTCGTATCCTAAATTACCATGGATAATTCCTAATAAGGCATCTTGCCTATTTACTATTTTGTTATCTAATAATGTTATTTTTATTGGTGTATCTATTCCTTCTCTAAAATAAGCTTTTATTAATATTTGAATTCCTCCTAAATGAATGTATCCAATTTTTTCTTTATTTTTATAAGGAATTTTTGATAGCTTGTTTAATATAGCTTCTTTATCAATTAATGATATATTATACTTTATTTTTGCATCTGTATACTTAATACTAGTTTCTTTATTACTTATGTCATAATAAATTATGTTTTTCTTAAGGAATAATTTTCTTAATAAAAATGATAGGTCTTTAAATCCACCACCTTCTTTAAGATTTAACTTTACTTTTTGAATTTCTTTAAATTTATTTTTTACTTATTACTATTTCTTGTGAAAAACATCTTGAGATATTTTCTATTTCTATGTCTATTATTTCTTGGTTTATTTTTTCTTCTTCCATTTTAGGAACATTACTATTTACTTCCATTAGATTTAACTTCCATTATATTTTAGAGGTATTTTTGAATTTTTTAAAACTTTAAGAATATTTTCGAAGATTCTTTAAAACTTAAGTATATTTTTAATATTGATCTACCTCTAATATTCATAGTAAAAAAGTTGGTTAATTAATAAATGTCATTATTAATTTGGCCAAAAAGGTTTTGTCCATAAGTATTGGAAAATCTAAATGTTAATATTTATTAATCTTTTTATTTTATATTTTTATATTTATGTATATATTTTTAATTAAGATTTTATATATTTAAATAAAATAATTTTATCTTTGATTTTAATTATTTATTTTAATCATTAAATTTTTAAAAAATTATTTTTATTTAATTTGTGTTTAATCTTCTTATTTTAAGATTTGCTAGTTAATTTTATTTAATTGATATATGTTTTGAATCATGTAGTTATAATTATTTTTTTTATTAAATAAGTTCTAAAATACACACGACTACATGTATTTTTATGCTAATTTTGACTATAAATTGATCCGTAAACATATCTAATTAACGGAAAACTAATTAAAATATTAGTCTAAATATCACTTATAATAACCTTAAAAACTATGAAAACAGAATAGAGATTCATAAATTAGGTATATTAGAACAATATTTTAAAAAGGTATTATAAGATCGAGTTCATACTTAAACGTTTGTTTTTCATAATGAAAAGTTAATTAATCTATTGAATCGGTGATTTTCTCATAAATTATGATTACGGCCTAAGTGTTTACAAACAAATATATCGTATATTATTTTTAATTTTCATACTTTAATATTTATATACCATTTAATATATAATTACTTTATTTAAAATATAAATCGATAAAATTTAAAAATAATCTATGAATTCTCTCTAAGCTTATTAGGTTAATTTTAAAATACATATTCATAGACTATTTGGCACTACATTTCAACAAATATTTAAGAGGATATAAGTTACAATAGTTAACTACCAAATTAATTGGGTGATGTGCGAAACAAAGTACTTAAATACACTCACAACACAAGATCATAATTGTTAACAGTTGTCTCATAGCTTTATTATTAATTTTTTTATAAACTTCTGTACATATACATTAATAAAGTTTGAACGTCACGTTCTCATAGAACCTAGCTTGATTTTTTAAAATAATATTACATAATTTAAAGATTTCTCACCAAAAAAAAAAAAATTTAATGTCATTTTGTTACATACATCTCGTAGCCTTAATTTGAAACGTAATGATAAGGTGGTTTAGAAAGAAAACAAAAAAAAAAGGAAGCTTTATAGATAGTTATACAACTAGTAACTGTTACTACCTAGCAAAAAATTGAAGTTCACTTAATAGCATTAATTAATAGCACGCCAAACTACTTTCTCACTCCATCTTTATAGCTGCCAAGCAATCCTGCAGAGAAAGATCATAACAAAATCTTTGATTGCCTTATACAATTTCTGCAGCAGAGAAAGCTCATAATTAATGGGCTCAGTATTGAACAAACTTTCATATTCCAAGCTGAAAAATGAAGAAGCAACAGAGAAAGCTCATAAAGAATTGAAGAAGATCTTAAGAAGAAGATACAAGACTAAGAAGCTCAGTGGTAGGAGGATTACAAAGCCAAGGGTACAAATTCCAATATTGAGAAAGTTCCTGAGAAGAAGAAATAAGTTATTAGTTTTCTCTAACTTCATGAGTGTCTCTTGGGTTTTGGCTTTGAAAAGAATGAAAAATGGACAGGCTCACTTGAATGATCTATTTGGTCGGAATTATATGCTGATGCAAGTTAATCCAGTACTTTCCAATTTGACGGGAAACCCACGTATCCCTAGAAAAGTTTAAGCTGGGTACGTAAAAATTCTACGTATTAAAATTTATATTCCAAAATTCTTCTAAGTAAAATGTTTTCGGGGTTACTTTATTTTTGTAAATTGAATAATGCACTAATTTATAGTCTTGTTTGAATAGGTAAATTTTAATAATTTTATTAATTATATCATTTGTGTATACTTAAAGCTATTTTCTTTTATCATTTCTGGTCATTTGTTACTATATTTTTCATTTTTTAATTTTTTGAAAATTTTTTCTCTTCAAATATCTATAGATTCCATGCTACTAAAATTTAAAACGATAATATTAAGTTTTTCTCTTAAAACGATGACCCAAAGAACAAAAAAATTACAAAATAACTAAAATCTCTAAAAATATAATAATAACTTCAATTAAACCCACCGATTTTAATTATAATAACTAAGATATAGACAAGCAAAATAAACAGAATTTCATGCTACCTTTTTCAAATAGCAGTAAATACCAATTTTCATTAAGGGTAGGGGTCACTGTGGCACCTAATTAATTTTACTCATTCCCACAAAATATTACGTTGGTAAGATTGCAGGAAGTGCTCCTCTTAGAACTTTGCATTTTTGCGTAAACAAGCGAAAATTCTATTTATGGTTGTTTTAAGGATTACGTGCATCTTTCCTTTTCCAAGTAAAAATGTGAAATGTTCTACTTTTTTCTTTCTCTTTGGTTAGACATATTGATCGATCCGTAGCTCCATCCGAAACAAAGGACCGACTCGTAGGTTGGTCCAATTCAAAATGAGCAACCTGAGCTCATATCATCATATAGAGCCAATGAAAGATGACCTAGTCATAAGAAGGAATACCCTGAATGACGTAGTCATAAGAAGGAATACCTCGAATGATGACCTAGTCTTAACTTCTCTCTAAGTTATCTATCTGTAAATCGAATCAACCCCAAATATTTTGACGTCTATCATAGGGTTTAGATTTTTAGGTCAAGCTTAAGTTTTTAACCCCATATTTTTTGGGATTTACTCAGAGTCTTGAGATAAGCTTGGAGAATCTATCGTGCTCTGTTCAAAAATTACACCTAGGCTATTTGTCACACATCAAAATGGTGAGAACTCATGTTGGTAGACGTTCAAAGTTGGCTAACAAGGAAACGAGGGTGACTCAGGGAGACGTAACACCATCCCTCAATGAAGTTTGAGTAGAAGGTAGCCTGCATCACCAGGAGATGGCTCGCCAACTTTTAGAATTGAGAAGGGAGCTCGAGGAAACAAGAAGAGAAAATAAGGCACTATGGTCCCAATAAGGAGTAAGAGCCCTGGATGACCAAGCTGCAGACCCAATTAAAAGAAACATAGCAAGACAAGGTCAACCCGAGCCACACCACTTAGAGCAAGAGGATGAAAGGAATCCCATTTCTAGCTCGGTAAGACCTGATGAAGAACAATGGGTTCAGGAAATGAAGAGCTGGGAGGCACAATTTCAAGCATTGGAGGAAGCCAATAAGAAGTAAGACCAAGTTGTGAAGGTAGCTAATGAGAAAAAAGAGAAGGGTAAAACTCCTTATGATGTGGATAGGGATTATGAACAATTGTGTATCTCCCCATTTTTTTAATGATATAGAAAATGATGAGCCCCCAACCAAGTTCAATGCTCCCAAATGTCCTGACTATATTAGGACAAAGGACCTAGTAATGCACGTGCAACACTTCAAAACAGTTATGGTTCTCATGAGCCTAACCCAGGGAAAAAGAGATTACATGGTATGCAAACTGTTCATAGCTACTCTCTATGAGGGTGCCCAAAAATGGTTGAATAACTTAGTGCCCCGATCCATAACCTCCTTTCCATAGTTCGCGAGGCTCTTTATCACAAACTATGCCTGCAACAAACCCTTTAGAAAAGAATCACACTCACACTACATTTTCTCAATTATTAGGAGGTGGAGAATCCACTGAGGAGTACATGAAAAAATTTAGGGAGGAAAAATTGGAAATCTCTGATTGTCCAAACTTTATAGCTATAGAGGCCTTTCGAATAGATCTCCCAAAGAATTCTAATCTATTTGTAGAATTAACCAAGACTATGGCTCATACTTTAGATGAAGATTATGGCAAGGAAAGAAATTTTTCAACCTAGAGAGAAAGCTAGGCTTAGTCAAAGGCTAGCGAACTAACATGGAGGTGGTGCCAAACAAAGAAAACATAAGGATAAGCCCACACAGGCTCAATGATCAAGAAATAGAGGACCTTGGGGAAGGTCACTTTCTCCCTTTAGAGGGCCTTTCTTGAGAGTAAATCTAACCCAAGCTATAATGAGAATGGAGGATGAACTCAACATCAGGTGGCCACAAAAAATGAAATCCCTACTTAGGAACACATCCAAATGGTGTGCCTTTCATAAGGATGTGAGCCTTAATACAAAGGATTATAGACACCTTAAGAAAGAGATAGAGGAGTTATTAGCACGGGGATATCCGAAGGACATTATCACAAAAAATGTATATGGAAGAAATCACCAAAACATGCAAGAGGTGCCAAAAACAACGAACTTAACAGGCAATGAAAGAGAGTCCCTCAAAGAAACCAATACTAGAACCATACACACCATATATAGAGGGTTAGGTATTAGTGGAAGTTCAAACAACTCACATAAAAGGTTTTCCAGAGAATTGCGTAGTACCCCATGTATATGCCTTGGACAAAGGGAGACATGCCACTGAAATTGTTATCAATGAGAAAGATAGGACCTCATCTCATCATGATGACCCTTGGTGATCAACTTGAGGATTGGATATTGTGATGTCTGTAGAATAATGATTGATACAGGGAGTTCGGTATACCTTCTTTTTATGAAAACTGCAAGAGCTCTAGGTATAAAGGACCCTAATATTATCAAGACGGAGCTCCCTCTTATAAGGTTTAACAATAATACTACCTATGCCAAAGGAATTGTAGTGCTGCCTATTATGGAAAAAGGAGTGATAATAATGATCACTTTCTTAATCATTGATGTCCCAGCTCATTACAATGCTATCTTAGGTAGACCTTGGATACATAAAATGAGGGCAGTCCCATCCACTTTCTACCAAGTAATCAAATTTCTCACTAATGAAGGTCGAGAGGAGATTAGGGGATACTAGGAGAAGGCCATAAGTTATTATAACGCTAGTATGAAGGAAGTAGCCCATATATAGTAGTTACTAAGAGGTCTCCCTCAAAGGAAGCCACAGAGCAAAGGCCTTATAAAATCGATCAACTTAAATGAAGTGAGAGACCACCCAATGGAGGTGAAGGGTGAGAGCCATCCCTTAAAATTGGGTGAAGACTTAGCGATGGAGCTAGAGGAACAAATCTCACAATTCCTTAGCTCTAACTTATGGACTCCAACTAACATGCCTAGAATTGATCCAAGAGTCATATCACACCAACTAAATGTCAATCCAGAGGCTAGACTCGTACAACTACGAAAAAGATAATTCCTAAGAGAAAAGAACGAGGTCATCAGACACTAGATGGCAACCCTTAAAGAAGTAGAGGTCATAAAGAAAGTCAACTATCCCTCGTGGCTATTAAATTTGGTCCTAGTCAAGAAAGCATGTAGGTCGTCTCATATGTGTGTAGCTTTCACAAATTTAAATGAGACATTTCTTAAGGATTGCTTCCCCTTCCTAAGTATTGATTAATTGGTAGATGCCTCTGCTGGTTTTGTGATGATGAGTTTTTTGGATGCATACTTAGGGTACCACAAAATTAGGATGCATTTGAAGATGAGGAAAAACATTTTTTATCACAGAAGAAGGAACATTCTATTATAAAAGGATGCCATTTGAATTGAAGAATGCGGGTGCCATATATCAACGTCTAATCAACAAAATATTTGAAGAAAAATTGGGGAGGAACGTAGAGGCCTATGTGGATGATATGGTGGTAAAATTAGCTCAACCTATGGGCAAGTTTTGACCAAGTTTGTGGTTGAGTTTAGTGAAAAGCCAAAATTTGTCATTGAGGAACAAAAGAGAATATATTGGGTAGATCAAAAAGAGAGCACAATTTGGCAAGTATTTATTGATGGAGTATAGAACTTCAATGGCACAGGGCTAGTAGTAGTCTTAGTAGACCATAACAACAAATATTTCGAGTACGTAATCAAACATGATTTCCAAGTGACCAATAATGTTACAGAATATGAGGCTTCTATATTCGAGTCCATGACTTCAAATAAGTTGGGAGCGGATAGGGTCACCCTACTTAGTGATTCGAGGCTAGTGGTTAACCAATTCTTGGGGACATTTGAAGCTAGAGATGGTAAAATGAAAGGGTATCTAAAAATATTAAAAAAAAGTGCTCTAAATTCTCTAATTTGAGATCAAGAAAATAGCTCGAAAGAATAATGGTCACGTTGATGCCTTAACCACTTTGGAATCAGTACGAAATGACAAGCACAATCAAGTAGTATCAATAATAATCCTATCAGAAGCGTCCTTGGAAGAGGTTGAAAAAAAGGGTTAGATGTGTATACGCTCTCACTATCCCATGGTGTACCCCGATTTATAACTTCATGGAAAAGGAAGAGCTGCTAGAGGATAGCAAGTTTGTAAAGGAAATCAGGGCTAAGGCATGTCGATATATGATAGAAGCAAGAAAATTAAACTAGAAAACTTCACTCGATCTAGGGCTCTATTGTGTAGTCAAAGAGGGATATGAAAGATTAATTTATGAAGCATATGAAAGGGATTGTGGTTCACATTTAGGAGGGAGGAAGTTATCACAGCGAATCATGGGACATGGCTATTATTGACCAACTATGTTGGCAAATTGCACAAAATACACCTAAACATGCAATAAATGCCAAAGGTTTGCCCCTTGTCACACACAAGAAAGAAATTTATTTATTGTTGAAAATTTATAAAATACAGACCTGATTAACCTAAAGGGGGTGAATAGGTTATTTTTAATTTTTATCAATTTATAACTTAAACTAAAAAAAGTAGTTAGGCATGCAATCGCGTATAAGAATAAAGTGCGGAAATAAAATAATAACACACTATATTTTTAGGTGGAAACAACCTACGCCATAACCATGACCTAAGAGGAAAACCACCAGTCCAACGGACCACCTAACTTTTCACTATGAAAATCAAATGTTCGAGTACAAATTTGGTCTTATGCTACCCTCCCTAGGATACTACCCAAATATACTTTACTTATGAACCCTTGCTTTGTTTTTACAGTTTCTAAAATTAACGTGATCAATTTCCATACTAATGTTACAATAAGCTTCCCACCAATTAGATCGTTCACAAATCAACTGCAAAATGATTAGAATAAAAACACAAGTGTCAATGTGTGTTCTAGATTTAACAATGAATAATTCTAACTAGATAATACAAAATATCACTTAAATCAAATCAAATAGCAAATACTAGAGTAAATAGATTAAGCACAAATTCACAAAAAATAATTTTTTAAATATTTAATAATTAAATCAAATAATTATGATTGTTCGTATAATTAATAAATTTAAATATTCAAAATCTTAATCACAAGTTATAAGAATATGAAAAATATGGAATAAATAGATTAATACATATAAAAGTTTTGGTGCAAAAATATTTTTTTTTTAAAATATCATCACTTTATGATTATATATATATATATATATATATCCTTTTGACTGCTATGATCACTTATATAAACTTTGATATATAAGGATATATATATGGTCTATTATATAAACCTGGGTTATATAATGATATATACCCTTTTGGCCGCTACTATATATATATATATATATATATATATATATATATAACCTTACGTGAGCATTAATACAAAGAAGAAGAAGTGATTGATTAAGCTTATATCAAACTTAGTTAGGCACTTACTCAAATCAAATGCAAAACAGAGTACGGATCAAGAGAGAAGGCACTTCAACAATTTTTTGGAGTCTTTTTTTTTTTTGCAACAACTTGATGTTTCTATTCTCTCTATCACTCATTAACCCTAATATATATATATATATATAATAATAATAATAATAATATATAATAATATAAAGGTTAAATATATTTTGAGCTTAATTTTTCAAAATCTAAAAAAAAACTTAATATTATAAAAAATCACGTCTTAAAAATATTAACACATTTAAAAAATTTAATTAATAATTTCATAAATTAAATAAAGCTTAAATAAATATTTTAGCACAAAAAATAATTTCAGATTTACGAATATGTGCTATTAAATACATGAATGTAATCTTATGTGTCGTAGTTATAAAAGATATACTTAAAATATGACTATCTTTAACTCGAGCATTTGTTGGGCTTTTCTTGATAAACTTGATAGCATGCATAAAAACAAGTTTACACGTAAATATTTTGTCCATGAAAATAATCAACACTCATAATCCTTACAATTGTTTTATAATCCCGTATTTTGTTGATTCCATATTAGTAAATACATACCAATCAACTGTACGATTTTGGCAAAGGAACAGTTCGGTTTGATTTATCAAAATCCAAAATTGTATTATTTGAGAATATATACACTCAAGTAATTTTCTTTTATAAATTCATTATTTTAATGATTATTTTGTAATTGTCTTATCATAAGTCACTTCTTCTTAAAAATAAGTAAATTTACTTCCATTTATATTATTATATTTAAATTAAAAAATAAATACTCATGTGATAAGAGTCATTATTGAAAATCAAACAAACATTTTCTTTTTATATAGTTCCATAGAGCTTTATAAAAAAAATTCATTAAAAAACTTCATGTAATATAAGATATTTGTGTGTATAAGATTGTTATGTTAAAAATAATATTTTAAGAAAACTCACATAAAATGAAAAGTATTAGTTTATTTCCAACCATGCCTTTCATCATGTAGATATTTTTCTTTAATTTGAATATAATAATATATATTAAAGTTAATTTTTTAATTTTTTAAAAATAAAATGACTTGGGGTGAACCACTCAAAAAGAAAGTGATTAAAGTGGTTTATTTCCAAAAGAAAGTAACTTGTGATGCACTTCGTAAGCAAACCTAAGTCAGGGTAATCCTTCTTTAAAATATTTTAGTAGTGCTTTTAGATTCGAATTCACATAATCAATCAGAGTACATAGAACCATCTTTTTCTCTTTTTTATAAAAAAAAATATGGTAGATTAGTCGATATTTCTAACGATTAACGAAAGATCTCAATGCCAAAAAAAATATGTTGGTCTTTAAAATAGTTCAAATCATTTTAAGAATAATCAATTTGATCTACTTTACTAAGAAGGTCTACGGTTCGAGTTTGTAAAGCTCTAAATAAAAAAGAAAAAAAAAAGATTTTTATTAGAATTCTCTTATATATATATATATATTAGAAGTATATAGAATATAGTTATATATTCTTATCCTATTTTTATATTAATTAAAAAAATTATCTAATATTTGAAATAATATAGATAGAAAAATAATATCTAGTTCTAAATTAAACCAAAAAACTTTGAATTCTACTGGTAATTCTCTTTCTTTAATTATTTATAGAAACTTGGAAGTAAAAAATAAGAATCATATTTGTATAAGAATAATATATACTAACTGATATTCTATCTATATCGAAATAAAATAGAATTAAATATAATAATAGAATAGAAAAAAAAATTGGACTTATAGTGGATAATCTTGAATCATGACATATACTAGCAAACAAACAAAACTAGGTGATTCGATCAAAATGTATGTTTTGACTAAAAGGTTATGTTATAAATGACATGACAATTAATTCCAATTCGTATCCATCTAGTATATTTTTCACATTAATAGGAGTATTCTATATTTCTGCTTTACGAATATGATATTTTATTTACACTTCTAATTAGGAAGGTAGCATTACCTATGGTTAAAAGGACTAATGGCACAATTGTGCTATGATGAAAATGGTGATGAAAGCTTTGATCCCCTTGATGAAGTCATCTTTCTTCTCTCTTATAGAACATGATATGTATCCTCTAGGGTGGATGTGATGGGTTGAACTTTTATGATGAACTAGGCTTTAATTCCAATGCATGAGCCACCCCTATTATATACCCTATAATGTTGGGAAGGAAACATTACTTACGGTTGGAACTGATGACATGGTGATACTACGATGAAGATAGCGGTGAAAGCATCAATCTTCCTGATGAAGTCACCCTCCACCTCTTTTATAAAACATAATATGTATACTTTAGGGAAAATGTGATATGTTGAGCTAATGAACCACCCTTATAATGGGCCATATACACTCCCAAACATTAAGTCCTCCACTCTCAAGTTTGAAGCATGAGGATAAAGAGATCAATTGCATACAACCACATCACCAAGACTATCATAATTATAACTTAAGTACAAGATTAATCAAGTATAGATTTGAACAAAAGATACTTAAAGTTTCAACACAAGATCTTAACACATCCATATAATTCATGCAAGATAATAAATTCAATAATTAAAGCATTAATTAGATTAGAAAATCAAAAGAAGATAATACTAAAACAAGGTATAACACTCTACCTGGTCCATGATAGAGGTTATCAACTCGTGCTCGAATGCTCTACATGGTCCATTATCAAGGTGATCAACTTGTAATTGAGCACTCTACCTAGTCAACTCGTACTTTTATTAATGAATAAGAAGATAAACAACCTTACACACCACACTAAGGCAAGTAGCCCAAGCTTTAAGAGAAATCATTAAAAATATAATAATAACTCCAAGAAGAGGCTCAATGGCTTTCCATACTATTTCGAGGTAAATAACTCAAATTTCATAATAATTCTAATGAAAGTGAGATAATGATCGAAGAGGATATCCAAGTCTTCTATATTATATATTGGAGTGAATACCTTGAACATCATAATATATTTTTCATATCGTCAAAGGAATCTCAATAAATAAATTCTTACTTCAAACGGGCAACCTCAAACATGTATATGTTGTAAATTTGGCTTTCAACCATTCCAAAACTCATAAGGAGTTTTCAGAACTTCCTTAGTTGGAACTCTATTTAATATGTATGATGAAGTCTTAAGTGCTTTAATCCATAAGGATTTAGGAATGTTGGAGTTGCTAAGCATATTCTACACCATATCCAATAATATTCAATTTCTTCTTTTTGCTACACCATTTTGATATGGTGAACCAGGCATGGTGTATTAGATAACTATCCTATGCTCTTAAGAAACTCTGTGAATGGACCAAATGCTTATACATCCTCTATGTATCTACCATAATATTCTCCACCTCTGTCCAATCTCACAATCTTTATTTGCTTCCTGGATTATTTCTTTACTTCAACTTTAGAAACTTTAAAGGCATTTAATGTTTTTTATTTGTTATGAAGTAAGTAGAGATACATATATCGTGAGTAACATTTATAAAAGAGATGAAGTATTTCTAACCATGTGAATCCATGTTTGGACAAAATATATATGTATGATTTTTAATATGCTTGATGATCTAATTTCTCTTAATGTAGTTCGTACAAGTCTTAAAATTAGTAAAATCTAGAGTATTAAGTACTTCATCATGCACTAATATTTTATTTATTTATATGGAGTAGTGTCCCAATTTCTTGTACCACAATAGATAAGAATCCTCATTAATAAGGCACCATTTAGTGCCAATGTTAACATGCATTGTGCTAGAAGTGGAATTGTTTTGTAAATTAAAATGATAAAGGCCATCAGACAAAATACCATTCCCACTGTAATTAGATTTATTAAATAAACTTAAAGAAGTATCTTAAAATTTAAAAGCATATCCAAAAAGGTACAAGTCTAAAAATTAAAATTAAATTCTTACAAAAACTATGAGTATAAAAGGTCATTGTAATTCTAAAACAAGACTACTACTTAATGCTAAATAAGATGTTCTTATTTCTTCCATATACGAGCTCAACTTATTTCCCGATAAGATGAACTACTAATTTCTGATGAGTGCTCAAAAAGCACTAAAATTACCATGATTTTATACACATTAATTGATTAAAAATATATATATTTATATGTTTTATCATATATTTATATAAATTTGTCTTTTTCGGAATTACGAGTGTTTTTATTGTTTTTCAGGTATTTTCACTTAAAAACGTAACTTAAAGACTCAAAGAGGAATACTGGAAGCAATACATCACAAATATATTAATAAATAAATGGGGAAAAGTCAACAAATATGAAAAAATTGGACAAAATGGGTCAAAAATGTCAAAAAGGAGAAAATCGCACCGCAGCGCCGCCCAGACGCGTGTAGCACGCCCCACGTCCGCAGCGTTGCGCGCCTGGGCCCCAGCTTCAGGCGCCCACGCCATGATCTTCTCCTGCTTCACAGGTTCTGGTGCCCAGCTGCCCTCGCCGCTGCCATTTCGCCCCATTTTCGCGCGCAGCCGCCACCATGACGTCATACTGACGTCATCAATGACCTCAGCAATTACACTCCACGTTTTCATCATTTTTTAACTTTTTTTCACCCACTTTTTCTCTACATCCTCACCTATAAATACCCCCCTTCTCTTAACTTATAATCACACCTCAAAACACATCTTCTCTTCTCTTTCTTTCTCTCATTTCTTAGTTTTTTTAGTTTTTTTAGTTTTTCTTAGTTTTTAGCTTTTCTTAGTTAGTTTTTCTTAGTTTTTAAGTTCTTCTCTTTTTGAGAAGAACTAGTTATGTTTTTGTAATTTATTTGCTTTTGATTCAATAAATGGGAGTGTAAATTCCATTTGGAGGTTTTCCAGCAACGGGAATAGCATCGAAGTTCTATAAGGATTTTATTTTCTTTGTAGTTATTTTTTATGCTTTATTCTTACATGTTATATCTAATTTATCTGTGATTAAATTTAACTCTGCTGGCTGTTTATAAACATGATGTAATAATAACGTTGTTATGCTTGCGAAATATTAAATAGGTAAAAATCTCTAAAATGAATTGATTTTATTTTTATTCAAGATTTTATATTAAGAATGTTAAAGAGAAATATATTATTTTTCATTACAAACTTAAATTTGAAAATTAGATTTTAAGGTTTAGTTATCCGGTCTGATTTAGAGTAGTGTTCTTTTATTTGTTGGTACAATCGCCCAATAGTTAGAGTGAAGCTCTATTTCAAAAGTTTTTTATAAGAATTATTATCTGAAAATGTATTGACAACATGTTTTCAGTAGTGGTTTTAAAATTTGAAAGTTAGTACTCGGATAACTAAATTCTTAGGTTTAATTTGGACACCTTGAATAAAGTTTAAACTGTCTAACCCCACCAAAGGTGGCATTTAAATGGTTCATTTTCAATCTCTTAGAAAAAGAAATTAATTTAATTAACCAAATTAGTTATCAACCCCACCCATAGGTGTTAATTGATTTATTTAGTTAACAAAGAATATCTAACCCCACCAAAGGTGGTATTCATATAAAAAAGAGAGAATCAATAAATATCAATTCATATCTTTAATAACCTAAATAATATGAGCAAGCATAATTAACTTAGTTATTACATCCATAAATACTCCACTATTATAAATGATAAAATTTGCATAAATGTTTATTGAATCTATGTTTATTTTTATGTCAGTAGATTAAAAACACAAAACCCAAAATATCGTGACAGGATGTTTAGGATTTAATTTCGTTTTTAAAAGTTTGAATAATAAATTAAAAACCACATACATTCCTTCCTTAGATCGACCTTGGGAGTATACTTATCATTTTCTACGAAATGATTCGTGCACTTGCGAGAGTTTTATAAATACATAAAACCAAAGTAACGGGCAGGATCGGCGATGTCGGTTCTGCCCCGATCAATTTCCCACTAGCTTTTTTAGGTTATGCAAACCCTGTAAGGAATTTGTAATGTGGATTTTGGATCTAGAATGAATCCATCACATGTTAATATTAATATTAATCATATTAGATTCATAATAAACAAGTAATATTGAATTACCTCTCTTTTCAAACCATTTATGAAATTTGGAGCATTCTTTCTTTATTTATCCCTTCTTTTTACAGAAAAACACTTGGATTCTTTTTTGATATCAGCTTGGGGATTTAGGTATTTTACCTTTACCCTTTTGATTAGCTTAAGTTTTTCTTATTTTGTGTGTTATTAGCATTGCACTTTCTCATAGTTCCATCACCATCCTCTCTTCTTCATGGACACACATGGTCATAAGTTCATTGATTGACTATTTATCTTTATGTGTGTTATAATAAATTTTGAAGGGTCTATATTGCTCTAGAAAAATGTTCAGAATGTAGTGCATACAGAAAGAGTATGATATATCAACCTTAAGAACCTTAATTAAGCCGTAATGTCTTTCATTTGTATGATGTATTCATACACACCTCTCACACCGGTGAGCTTTATGGATGAAAACTTCATAATTATAGTACTAGCAAGTATCTTATATGAAGTCTCAAACTACTCATCAATAGCCTTTTAGAAATGCCTTGACTTTATCATGTTATTCAACATAATCATAAATACCAGCATAGATCTTGGTCTTTATGAACATTACACTAAAACGATTGGATCGCTCCCAACATTTATAAAGAGTAATTTCTTCTGAAGTATTGGTCGCAATGATAATTGATTGAGCTTTCTTAGTAGTATAATCAATGCCCATCCACCTCAAATGAATGATAATTCTTTCTTTTCAAAACTTATAGTTGTCACCTTTTAGCTTGAAAATGTCACATTTATATCACAAAAATTTACAGATTTCATGACTGCACAAAATCAAATACACATGCTTATTATAAATTTTTTAAGGCTAATAAACAAATATCATGTTTTACTGATGTAAACTATACTTCAAAATCATTAATCTAGTGACATAAAACTTACCTATGGGCTAAAGTTTCATGTCATTTAGATTTATATATAATTTTAAAATAAAACTATCAAATTATTCTTCTTTCTTAATTCATGTGAGTAAATTAAGAAAAAAATAATTTAAAATTTTATCTTAATTAATTATATAAACATGATCAAAGTTGTTGCATGATAAACTTTATTATAGTAAGTATAATTAATTTTTTATTTACTTATATGATCCTAATCATAGCATTATATATAATTTTATTTAACTTGCGATTAATATTAAATTTTATATATAAAAATTATCTATTAGGTGAATGTTCATATATTGCATAATTAAAAGCTATTTACACGTACAACATGTTGTTTTATACATAGTAATTCCCTTAATTAAACACAAAATATATAAACAAAATATTCCAAATCAAAATATTTTTTTTACTTAATTTTACACATAAAATTTATACATTCAAAATAGCCTAATAAAATATGATCAATTCATATCAAATTATTTGTTAGCATAATTAACTCAAAATAGCATATGTTATGTGAAACAAAATACATAATATATGAATTAAGTATTAAGTTTTCCTTAAATATTAAGTTTTCATAAAGAAAGATGGGTATAGCCCCGTGAAAATGCCTCTTACATGTAATTTTGACCTTAGTTTGACCCAAAAAATATTTTTTCAAACCTAATGGAAAATCAATCATCCAGACACATTATTAGAAAACCAGGTTTTAAAATCGGTTAAAAATTGACTTTAAATCAATTTTAAGTCGGTTTGTCGAACCTAATTTAAATGACAGGACTTAAAATTTAAAGTCGGTTCAACGTGTAAACCAATTTTAAAAGTATGTTTACGAGTTGAACTGACTTTAAATGTAAAGTCGGTTCAACGCATGAATCGACTTTAAATATATATTTTATTCATTTTTTACTCTACTAAGAACCTATATTCGATGATCATATAGTAGAAAAAATCAAAATCTGTTTAACAAAGTTTAAATAATACAAATAATTGAAAAATTAAATATAATTAATTACTTGAGAATTAAATTTATTACAAAAAAATAATTTATATACAATCCATATATATATATATAACTCAAATTACAAATAAAATGATGTCTCTTTTGTCATGAATTTTGTGATATTTTTACTTTATTTCAAGGAGAGGAAGTTTGGTTTACTTAGAATCACTAACATAGTAACCAAGAAACTAGACAAGAGAAATGAGATGGAGTTTGGGCAAAAAAACAACTGATCCATATAACAATTCATTCTGTAAATACATAAGCACATAAACATCTATCAAACAAGCATCCCAAACTTCAAAGACACTTGAATGGAGAAATTAAAATATTATAAAAATTACCATGTTGTTGTCCTATGTTATTCAAGATCATCATATTTTTATCTTGATTCTTCTTGTGATGTTATAACTTGAACCATGTGTTATGTCCATTCTTCTCGTAAATCATCAAAAATTTGTATATCCGACTTGTTCCAACCAAAGAACTATATGTAATTAAATTCAAAATAAGAATGTAATATCATGAATTCACCAAAAATAACTTATATATGTTAAAAGATTAGCAAAAGAGATTACCACATCGACACTAGAGTGATATAATAATAACCTTATTGCCCGACTTGTTTCAACCAAAGAACTATATGTAATTAAATTCAAAATAAGAATGTAATATTATGAATTCATAAAAAATAACTTATATATGTTAAAAAGATTAGTAAAAGAGATTACCACATCGACACTAGAGTGATATAATAATAACCCCTATTACCCAACTTGTTCCAACCAAAGAACTATATATATGTAATTAAATTCAAAGTAAGAATGTAATATCATGAATTCTTAAAAAATAACTTATATATGTTAAAAGATTAGTAAAATAGATTACCACATCGACACTAGAGTGATATAATAATAACCCCATCCCTTCGAAATCATATTAGTACTGTATTAATATTTTTTCCATAAATATGAAGCTATCTATTTTTAATGCTATAATGAGCTCTAAATATGAAGTCAAGTGAACTTCGATTTATTACTTGGGTTGGTTGAATTTTGGTACCTATAAACTAATACTTTTGTATTTCCTTGGGGTGAAACAACAATTACCCTTGAAGATATGATGGTTCTTGGTGGTTTTCTTATACTTTGCTAGCCAATAACCACCATAATGTTGTCATACCAGGGAATTAGGCAAGAGAGATGAGATGAATTTTGGGCAAAAAATAGGTCCATATAACAATTCATTTCCTAAAATACATGAGTACACATAAAAATCCATCAAACAAGCTGCCCAAACTTCAGACACAAGAATAGAGAAATTAAAGCATTATAAAAATTATCATGATGTTGTCATATGCTATTCAAGATCATGAGAATATTCTCCTGATTCTTCTTATGATGATATAATTTGAACCATGTGTTCTGTACATTCCACTCGTAAATCATCAAAAATTTGCGGGTCATAGCTCGTCTTGTTCCAACCAAAGAACTACATGTATTTAAATTCAAAATAAGAATGTAATTTCATGAATTCACAAAAAATAACTCATATATGTTAAAAATGTATATTGGTAAAAGAGATACCACATCTTCAATTAGAATTTTGATAATTGTGATGATTTCGCTCATAAACTTCATGACATAGTAACCACACATGACTCCATCATTTTGTTGTGGAACCTACAAAAAATAAGTGTACATGATTTTTTATATTTAAGACATCTTTATTATTAATAGTAAAATTAATAAAATTATTAATATTCGCTTGTACATACCATAACTTTATCTCATATAAACTTATGAGATTTTTTAAAGGCAATGCCCCTACTCTTGTTCCACAGCTTCCATGCCCTATTAAAGTTTAAAATGATTATTTTTTATTAAATATTACAAAGAAAAATAACTTGCTATAACTCTTACATTTCAACAACTGCTTTTGTATCTTTACTCAATTCTATGGAAGGTGAGTCACAATACCAAACATGATTTCCATACAGATTAAGGATTACCAACATCCAATGATCTTGGCCTTGTTCAAACTTTAGTGGCCAAGGGATTATCAACTTATGATTTTTATTAAGCGTTAATACCCTATCACATAATTGTTTAGCTTTGATGCTAACATCCTTCTCTTGATATTGATTGACAAATGAAGAATCATGGAACATTGTTAAATGTGATGAGTGATTATGTCAAAGTCGATAATAACATACCCTATATAAAAGAAATATATATAAATAATTAGATAATATAAATATAATTATATATTTTATACATAAATGAAAGTTATTTATTAATTGATGACTCACCTTCTCCACACTTTAATTATACTTAAATCGATCATTTGATATCCAAATAGTTGTAATATGTACTCGATCGATATTTATGTTTGCCCGATGTCTACACCAAAAATTTCTATAAGAAGTGGTAGAGTCCATCCATCATTTATGCTAGATGCCCTCGCAACAATAGTCATCAAAGCGCCAAGATTTTAGCTTAAGTTTAAAGCATAATCATAATTATACTTTTTCAAAGGCTTCTTCTTGAATGACTTAGTGCGCGATGATTGGTCACTAGACATAGATTTACTACGAGATACTTGCTTTGTATCTCTTAAATGTGCCACACTTACTAATTTTGGTATAATTCACTAAAGAAGAAGTATTATGTATGTTAGTAACAATAAAAAAATAATCATATAATAGTAGTAAAAAAAGTGTTATCTTAAGTAAAAAAAATAGTACCACGTCAAAATTTATCAAAACTTGAATAGACGGCCAAGCCACATATTGTCTAATCGCCTCTTGGACTGTGGTAGCATCAGAAGGCACATGTAGTGGACAATCATAGAGCAATGATTGATCAATTGCTATTCACCAATGATTTGGAAAATATTGATTATGAATCATCCGATCATCACTCAATTGTTGTATCATTCCAATAGCAACAAAATCCGTTGATGAAGGATGTTTCAACAAATATTTCATATTCTATAAAATATTTAAGCGTTATATATAATAAATAAAATATATAATAAAAATAAAAATAATAGATTACCTACATAAACTTTAAATCTTACCACAAATGATTCATCAAAGAGAGGAAGACTCCCATGTGGGGTAACTATTGGAAGTACATTCTCATATGCAAATTGAGTGGATACATTATCTACTACTTTCCAATTTGGAAAATCACAAGGATGAGGTAGCACCCCATCATCAGATCGATTATCTGAATGCCAAATCAACATCTTTGATGTCTCTTTACTTTTAAATAGCCTTTGAAAGTGAGGAATCAGAGAAAAGTACTAAAGAACCTTTGCATGCACGCCTTTCTTAGGTGTTGTCTCATTTATAGCATGCCTCCATCTAGATTCTTTACACATCGAACAATCATCTAATGTCTCGTATTCTTTTCTATAAAGAATGCAATCATTTGGACAAGCATGAATCTTATGATATTCCATGCCAAATCGACTAAGAGATTTCTTCACTTCATACATTGAAGATGTCAATTCAATACCATCAGGAAACATATCTATTAGTAGATTTAGTAATTCTATGAATCCCTTGTTAGAAAAATCATGTTTTTTCTTCACATTGTACAAATGAACCAATCCCGACATTTTAGTGTATTTCATATATTCTGGATACAACGGGTTTTTGGCATCTTCTAGAAGTTTTTTAAAGGTTTCGGGATCATCCTCATGTAGTTCATCTTCAACACCATGAAACATATTTTCTATCTATATATTATGATAAGATGTATATAATCCACTCACATTTTTATTTATCTCTTCCCCATGAGTATTATCAATATTTTCCCCATGATAATACCAACATTTATAACTCAAAAGAATACCACTATGGATAAGATGATACTTAACCTCGTCAACATCATGAAATCGCTCATTTTTATATTTAACACATGGACATCGATTCATACTAATTTCATTATTACTATTTCTACAAGCAAATTTCAAGAAACTTTCAACTCCAGAAATGTAATTCTGCTCAATTCTACACTTTGACATCCAAGATTTGTTCATTTTCTATTAATGACATTAAGCATATTAAATATGTATCCAATCAATATATTTCAAGTATTATTATATATGAATTCCCTAAATATTAGAATACCAAAACATCATATAAAAATAAATACATAAAAACCAAATATAACAAATATATACACATAAATATAATTATATGAGATTGATTGTAATTACTAATAATAATATACTACATCATTTGAGTTGATTTAAAATTTAAGATATATAAAATAGAATTTATATAACAATTTTGTGATGATTAAGATTTTTTTAAATAACTACACTACTTCAAATCACAGATATTTTAATGAGCATCATATTGTTGAATCATGTCTTTCCTATTTCATATTAACATAAATAAATAAATTAAACACCAACCTTAAGTCAGTCATAAATATATAAATTTATTATATTATGAAATACTTATACAAAATCTACATAATAAAAATAATAATTTTCATAATACAAAACATACATAATACAAAAATTTATACACATAATATACAAAAAATAATACAAAGTGAATAATAAGTGTGTAGGATTAATAGAAATACTTACAAGAGTAAATAAAGTGACAAAATGAAGAAAAAAAGAGTATTTTGTAAGTGAGAAAATGGGTATAAAAAATTGAGTATTTTACTAAAAAAAAATAAGGGATCTAGAAGATAATTTGGAGAGGAAGAAAACCCATTAAACGACACTGGAATTGGTGGAAGTAAGTGACCGAAAAATGAGAAAGAGTGGAGGAGGAGGAGTGTCGGTTTGGGTTTTTGGGTGTTGTTTATAGCACTGCAAATAAAAAATGTTGTCTGATGGGGAAGAAAGAGGAGAAAAGGAAAATATTAGTTTTTATCGTCGGTTGACGTGTTGAACCGATGCTACATGTAGGAATCCTACATGTCAACGACACTATCCACGTGTAGCGTCAGTTGACATGTAGAACCGACGCTATGTCCTACGTGTATCATTGGTTCAACATGTCAACCGATGATAAAAATTATGTGGATAGTGTTGGTTTTTCAATGAACCGACTTTAAATTCATTATAAGTCAGTTTTCTCCAAAAATTGACTTTAAATCTCGACTTAAATGCCACATTTTGTAGTAGTACTAGAAGCTGATATTTTTAATTATAAAAGTGCAATAAAATCAACTTTCTAAATTATTATGGCCTTTTTCATACTAAAACAACAAAATCAAAAGCAATCTATATTAGAACAATTCGGTCAAAAAATCAATTTTTCTTAAAATTTCGAAAGACATCAAGGTTGAGGATAATTCATCCGTGATTAATAAATAACATGAATTGGATCAAAAGAAAACACACAAGAAAATTAAATATGCTGCCATTAATGCTTTGTTTTGTAGCTTGGCTCATTGAATTTAGCTCATCTAAGCTCTGGAAATACTCTTAATTGATAATGTATATTCTCTAATATCACTTGCTAGGTTTGAAGTTCCAACCCAAAAGGTTAACTTATTAATAAAAATAGATCATACATACTATATACTCAATTTACTACTTATATTTATCTAACGTAAGATTTGTTCACACACCTAAAAATCCCCCATCGAATGAGAACATATAATCCTTTAGATTTCAACCATGCCCTAATGCTAAGGATAAGTCATTTAGGCATCTCCTTCAAATAAGCATCCATACTCTATTGAGTTCACACGCATGAAAATAAATAGCTTAAAAGCCCACGCTAACTTAATCAAACCCCTATAGTTCAAATGAGTCTAGAACAATATCATGCGATTATTATAACAATCCAATAAATGGCTCATCATTCGTTTAGACTTGGACCACGTGTACTACCTGGGCGAGTTTATTTTCACCTTGGGAATCCATCTTGCAATGCAAACTGGGCCCTAAAATTGATACCAAACTTAGGCATTATAAGCACTTATGTGACTCTCCCAACTACATGGGCTCCATCTATGTCAACTTGAGGCTAGCCGTGGGCTCAATCTACTTGAACCCAAGGATTATTGTGGACTCCATCATATGTGAACCCAAGGCTTGTTGTGGGCTTGAGAGGAGTTGAACTACAATGTACAACACACAGATAAAGATTTCTTCAACTAAGGGAGAGATGGACATAATGTAAAGTGCTAAAAAAATGGTTTCTTTAATTAAGTAGCTAGATATCGTGTAAAGTGTAAAGATAATGTGTATCTTTGATTAAGGTGGAGATGAATCATGTTGTATTTTGTTTGAGGGGGAGATTGGTGAGAATATACAAACAAAGTCTTACATAAACATAGGTGATTCATGAGTTTATATATAAGAACTTTCTTCTTAGGCTTAGAGTTCCAACCCAAAAGGTTAACTTATTAGGAGGAGTATCCCATCCTAATTATATATACAATTTTTTACTCATATTTTTTAATGTGTAACTTGTTTATAAACCTAACAATCTCCCTCAAACAAGAATACAATACCTTCTCTTAGATTCCAACCATGCCCCGTTGCTAAGAATTTCATTAATTTTACAATGATAAGAAATAACTAAAAATGTATGCCAAATTAATCAAATCTTTATTTATAGGCAATTATTCCATTAAGAATTTGGCCATATATTCAATTGAATGGTGGTCACAGTCCTCACAATCCCACAATATCTGGAACGTGTATTTAGAATAAACGTTGGGCCACATCACAGATTTGAAAAATTCAGTTCTGTGGATAACAGAAAAGAATGATTTCCGCACATGTCATTTATTTTCTCCCACTTAATTGGAAAAGTTTTTTTTATTTGTGGTACTTATATTGCTTTAAGTTAGACTATTTCCATTTTAATAGTTATCTCCGAGCTTTGCTAACATATTTGACCATGAAAGGGAACAACTACTTTGTAAAACTGTTGAGTGTACGGAGTTTTGTATAATAAGGATCTGATGAAAGTCATCTTAGTTAAAAAATATGATGTGTTGCCATAAGATTTGTGGTGGTGGCTGTTGGCTTTAACATCGTTGCTCCCAACTTGGGTTGTAATGGGGCGAGCTGAAGCAGTGGCTGCTATGGGCATGTTGGGTTGGGACGGCTAGACAAGGCAAAAAGTATTCTCGCTAAGGGCATTTCTAACCCAAAATATCATTTTACACTAAATATTACTCTATTTTATACCAAAAGTTACATTAAATTTTTACATCTCTTTAACTCACGACACTAAATTTTATAATAAAAAAATATATTTTTATTAAATAGAATATTTATCAACCAATTAAATAATTATATATTATTATTAGTTAATTAATAATAATTAATTAAAAAATTATATTATTAAAAATATTAATGATTCATTAAATAAAATATTATATTTATTATATGAATTAAAAATTATAATTAAAAAAATACAATTAAAAATATATATAGATAGATATTAATCCAATGAATTACTATATTTATCTCATAAATATTCAATTAATACATTTAAAAGTATAATGTAAGTTTCTTTATCCTTGATTTATTTATATCAAGAACAAAATTCTTGAAATCAAGTATTTTCATTTTCTATAATCTCAATTTTTAAAATTGACACTTTTATTCGTTTTTCAATTGTTTTATTAAAATCATGTTCATTTTTTATTATCATGTTATGCACAATAATACATGTAGATATTTATTCAAAGATTTGAATTTTATATCTTATCCAAACATACATGAATTTATTTAAAGTGAACAAGAATTATGCAAAAAAGATATAAAGAATAAAGACATAGATCTTAATAAGGAGAAAGATCTCATAGTTAAGATCCATATCTCAAATAGCATAGATATTTTGATCAATATTTTAATAATATTAAAAGAATTATTATTTTAATTTATATTATATTTTTATATCTATGTTATATTAGTATTTATGTTAGTTATTTTGTATTATGTATTTAATTTTAATTTATTATTTATAATAAAAAATTTAACAATATTTTTAAAATTTTATTAAATCATTATTTTTATTTATATTATTTGTTAGTTTTATGTTATAATATGAGAATTTTTTTTCTTCATTTTATAATATATATTTAATTTTAATTTTTTATATGTAATAAAAAATTTAATAATATTGTGTTAAATTTAATGTGATATTTTTCATCGCATCAAATTTATTACAGGATTAACAATTTTGCCCTAAAATTTGTATAAATTTAAAGTTTTAGAATAGAGTTGGAGATGGTCAAGAGATGTGTTTATCGGGTGATTAATATTTTTTGGACTTGAGAAAGGTATAGACACATGCTTTTGATAGAGCTTGATTTTACCATATTAAAATCATATTAATAGTTTAATTAGGGCTCGAAGGATTGTATTTTTTTTTGTTAGATTTTTTAAATTTTCTTTACATTATAGATTATGAATTGCTAAAATATTTTTAATGTTGTCACCTAACTACCACACGTTCGATTAATTTTGTTGTTGCTATTTTAGATGCCTAAATTATGAGAATAGAAAATAAAACAAAAAATATATAATTTTAATAATAAGTTTACACAAGAAAAAAGTCTTAGTATTAAATCGATATAAAACTAATAATTTTATTACTAAATAAAATATTTATCCATTTTTAATATAAAATACTATATGGTAAATTAGAACGCGAGTCTATAATAGAAATATTATCGTCTGTTCATCTTAACTTAGCTTTTAATTTAAAAAAAAAAAACGGAAGATGTGTAAGAAAATGAAACTGAAACAACGACTATTACTAAGTAGTGTCGTAGAGTGATTTATAAGAATTTTTTTCCCACCAGTTACCGCTCTTTTCCATGAAATGACAGTGGGTTTTTTTTGTCAGAAAAATGACAATGGCGTTGATGTATTTACTCATATTTTATTTTTATGTCAAAAATATAAGCAAAAACTATTAAAATAAAATAATAAGATAATATTTTTATATTAATTTTATATACTTTTATTATTAAAAAACATGATATATTATTTTATATTAAATTTTATTTAATTATATATAGTTTAAATTAAATTTTAATTATTTAAATTGATATAATATTAAATTTTTTTTAATTAAATCTTATTAAATATTTTTAAGATATTATGTTTATTATTATAAGTTTTAAAGTTTTTATTTATTTATTATTTTTTTTAATTTTTTTAAAATTTAACTCTCTTAATTACTAATCGATTAATAGCAACAGTAATTAAAATCCATAAGTTGGAGTGGAATGGAGCCCATATCTCTTGCCACTGCAGCAAAACTTATCTTTTAAATAGCTGCACATGATTTTATGTAAATGTTTCAACCTCGATCAGATCATACCGAACGGTTTGGTTGGATTTAAACTTTTTATTATATAAATAGACCGGACCAGCTGTTGACACACACGTATTTCACATTATTTAGGTGAGGTTCTAAAGAATAGAATGAAGTAACACAAAAGTGATTTACATTAATTTATTTATATAATTTAGTATGTTATATTAAAAATAATATTGTTTAGATTTTTAATTTTATAAAACAGAATCAATCAAGAATAAAATTTATTATTTTAATATTTTTATATTAAAATATTATTATTTTTTATTAATATATTAAAATATGATTAATATACAAATATCTAATAATAATAAAAAAAATATTTAATATATAATTTAGGTTTTAATAAAAATTAAAAAAATTATTTAAATATATAATTTAAGCTTTAATAAAAATTAAAAAACTAAAACATACGTTAAAATAAAATAGTAAAAATTAACAAATATTAAAAATAGATTTTTATAAATTTTTATATTATTTGTGATTTTAATATAATTAAATACTCATATTTTAATTTTATTTAATTATTTAATAAAAAATAATTTAAAATATTATAATTTATTTTTAATTGACATTTTTTTATAAAATTAAAAAATTAAAAAATTTTATTTTTAATTTAAATGATTAAATTATATCTAATTTTTTTATAATATTTTTGTAATTCTTTTTATTCAATGCCTTACGAATTTTGAAATTGAAGAAAAAGGGAAACATATAAAAAGAATACTTATTCTACTTTTTCAGTCAAACATCAAATTTTTCATTTCTCGCCGTACGTTTTGGATGCTCAATTTTACATTTTTATCCTTCTGCCTTTTCTTGTCTTATGTTTCCAAAACGTTTATACTTGCCAAACATTTCAACCTTCTTTCTATCATTTTTTTTGTGTATTGATTGTTATCGTCGGTAGCAATTATGCCATTTTCAATTACAAAAGGATATCTCAAATGGCATGAAGTTTGGCATATCTTTAATGATGCCGTCTATATTTATAAAATATTAAAAATACTTTTAAATTTTAATGGTGTTAATTTTTCATCTATTACTAATTAAACTACTATTTCTTAATTCTGAAACCAATTTTTGAGGATCGATACAATTTCTAATTAGGGGTTAATATTAACCTAGTTGATAATTTTTATCTATTTATTGAAGGTAATAATTTATCTAAAAAATTTTTTTTTTTGTATAAGTCTAATTTTCTTCTGTATTCATTATAATTGCATAGTATATTATGTTCTTTATTATGTTGGTTATTTAATTCTAATCCTAAATCTATTAATTTTCTTTTAAAATTAAAAATTATTCTTTCATTTATTAAATCTAATAGTTCTAATTTATGTACTAATAATTTGATTTTCATAGAGTATTATCTTGATAAATTATACGTATTAAATGTATATTATTTTGTCCTATTCGTAGTATACAAAGAGGTTTTTCTTGTGTACATATAGTGTATTTATAATCTTCCAAAAGGTGGTATCCAAACATTAAGTTATTGAATTCTTCTTCCTCTATTCTTACATATTTTTGACTAAAATAATCTTTTAATGTCCTTGAAATAGGATGGTCTATGGTGCTTGTGATAACTTTAATATAATATGTATAAATATCTAATAAGATGTTAAATCTTCTAATATAATCTTTAATATAATTTGCCACTACTTTTTTCATTGGCACATGCTACCGACTAAGATGTGAGGTCTACATCTTTATTTCTTTTGTCATCTTCTGATGACAGATTCTTTTCTTATTTTTCTTTGTCATTTTCTACCAACGGTTCCTTTGATGATGTTGATGATGACGCATCTTCATCTTCTCGATCTTTGATGCATAGAATACATTTGTGGTCTTTGGTGACTTTTCTGGCATAGAAGTAGAATATCTTCATTGTTTCTTGACCAATTTCTAGGTTATTGCAATCAAAATTGGTTTCATATTTGGTAATTTTTTCACCATCTTCTTCTGACAGAGCCATGCTACTGCGAAAAATGATGATGAATTTACTAGTTGAATAATTTACTTTAATCTCAGTAGAATTATCAATCTTCCTCAGTTCATAGTAAATTTGACCTCTTAATACACTAAGTTCTTCTGTGTTTAATTTCTTTTCTGGAAGTGCCCTTGGTTTTGAAACTTTTCTGTTTGTATTGGAAATCCCTATCTTGATGAAGTGGTAGGAACTAATACTTCCTTCCTCATTCCAGTCCATTAACGAACTGAAGAGTCTAAGATAAATAGGTTTATCACCTGCTTTAATCTTTCTTTTGAAATTCTTGATTGCTCTTTTAAATTTCTTTGGAAAATAATTGAACTTACTTAAATTAATTCTTGGATATATATTTTCTATTAGTCCTGTATGAAATGATTTATACACAAATATTGGATCAGTTCCTTCTAATATATTAAATTTACTTCCTGCAAGAAATTCCTTATCTGTAATATAGAACTTCATATCTTCAATATGTTCTTGGGTAGAATTTTTGGCCAAGTTATAGAGACTCAACCATTATAGTTTATTGAGGTTTCTATATTGGTCTTTTTCATCTTCAATGATTGGAGTAGTTCTAGGAGATGTCTTCCGGAATAGTATTGAATGCTTTATTATTTTTTATGTCTCTGGAGGAGATGTTTCTCTAAATTGCATTGGAGGCCTTGATATCTTTCCAAGATTTGTCAATCTGCTTAGAGTTGTTGGTTATTGTTATAATGCTGCAAAATAATTTCTTACTATCTCCTTTGGAGTTATTAGTTTTTGTGTTTTGTAGTTGGCATAACTACTTTTAGCTTCTACTCTGTTGGTGAAGGCTCTATGAGTTACTCCACTAATTCCTAGAATATATTTGCTAGCTTCTGACTAGTTGTTATAAATTCTTGGTTTTGGGCAATTATAGACCACATAAACTTTTTTATGTTCTTTTTCTACCTAATCTGCCCAATTGATATTTGTGGTTTCAGAAGTTTTTGTGAACTATTAGGTTCTTCCTTTTTTAATGAAGATTCCTCGTTTGAGCTTTTAGTCTCTAGAGGTTGTTTTGAACAATTAAGTTCTTCATGTTTCTTTCTTGTTTCCATAAGAGATTTCTCGAGATATAGCAGCTCAAGTTGTTCCTATAGGATTTTTATCTCCTTTTCTTTTATCTTGATTTTGATATCAAGATGTTCTATTCTTGAAAGCATAAAAATAGTTAGAAGTGCTAATTTTCTTGTAAGAGCATCAACTAAGCTATTTTTATGGCCTGGAAGATGTTCAACATCAAAATTGTAATGGTTGAACCACTGTTTCCATCTAACTAATCTTCCTTGTTTGTAATCACCTGCAATATTATTTTTTTAAGAAATAACCAAAAATTTTGTTATTTGTTCTAACAATGAATCTGGAACTTATAACATATATTGCAAATTTCTTAATAGCTTTTTTAACAACTAAATATTCTTTTTTATTATTGTGGTAATTTAATTCTGAACCTTGGAAAGATTCTGATGTATATCTATCTACAAAGATATTCATTTTTGTCATCTACTCTTGCTTTAAGAACTACTCTCCAATATTCTTGTGAAGCATCCTTTTCAATATCATCTTATCATCTAGTCTTAGATGATACAAAGTTGATAAAGTTTTTACTTTTTCTTTTACTCTATCCATATATAGAGTATCTTCTTCGATCTATTTCCAGATATGATCTTTTTCAATTTTGCTTGTAATGGTTTTCTCATTTTTTGCAAGTTTCTTTATGTATGCTTCTACATATGTTAAACATCCTAAAAATTGTTGTAATTGGTCTTTTTCTTTCAATTCACTAGGGAATCCTTGAATATGATTTAGTATGTGAGATTGTAGATTATGTTTTCCATCTTCAATTTCCAACCCTAAATATTTAATTTTTTTGTTGAGCAAGTACTACTTTCTTTTCAGAGAGTACAATGCCTTCTTTTCTACATTCTTGTAGAATATTGATAATATCCAAATAACATTTATTTAATTTATTACTGAAAACCAAAATTTCATTTATACAAATATAGTAAATATCTTGTAATTTCTTGAAGATGTTATCCATATATCTTTTAAAAATACCTGGAGCTTGTTTTAATCCAAATGGTATAACTGTCCATTGGAATTGACCTTGGGGGAAACTAAATGCCTTTAGTTTTGAGATTCTACATCTAGTCTTATTTGCCAAAATCTGTTTTTGTAATTAAAACTCAAGAAGTATTTCTTTCCTTTTATTAATGATAGTAGTTCTTCCTTTTTTGGAATGAAATACCCATCATCAATGGTTTCTTTATTCAGTGCTTTAAAGTTTATTAACATTCTTTTTTTTCCTTTTCTTTTCTCATCTTCTTTTTCAACTAAGAATGCAGGACTAGAGTGAGGTAAATTACTTGGTATTATGACTTTTAATTCCAAAAGTTTTTGAATTTGTTTTCCAAATTCAATCATATCTTCTAGAGTATAATTCATTGGTTTTACTCTTATGATCTTGTTAGGATCTCTTAATTTTATGTTGACTATTGTTTTAGATTTATTTATTTTTGGATCTAAAGGATTTTTTGAACTGATTGTTTTTAATAGTTTTCTAATGCATGTTAGGGCTTTATCTTCTTGTGTTTCTTTGAGAAAAAAGTTTTGTTTCTCTTCTATATCTAATGAAATATTTTCTAAATAAGGTTTTTACTAGTCTTCTATCTCACCATGTTTTCGCTTTTTATGTTATTGCATAAAAGTTGGGTTTGAGACAGTTAAAGTTTTTCTTATTTTGGAGACATAGATGGTATCTCCTTCTAAGGTTGTGAGACTTATTTTGTCGAAATATTGTGTGAAAGGTTGATATAAGTTTAGGAAATTATTTCCTATTAACAAATCTACTCCTGTTTCTTGTTGATATATGGTAGGAATGTGAAATTTTTCTCCTCCTATCATTATATCAGTATCTTTTAATACCTTATTAAGTTTTATTGTAGTATTATTAGCAATTTTTACAGTTAAATCTTTTGGCGCTTGTTTCCAATTGTCTTATGGAAATACTTATCTACTGGCTGTACATATACTAGCTCATGTATCTATATATGATGTAAATGATAAGTGTTATAGCCTTTAAATTTTAGTCATACTTTAATGTAAGTACTATTTGGATTTGTAATACTATACAAATCATTCATCTTTTGATGAAGAATATCCATTGTTTGAGTGTTCATAATCCGAGTCAGTTATTTCTTCCTCAATTTCTTCCAATAGATAAATACTATACGTATTATCTATATCAGATTCCTCGATTGGTTCTAATTCCATTTTGAAAGCTTCTTCTAAGATTTTTATTTTTCATGGAAATTCCTTTTTATGTTGAAGTCTACTTGGACATTCTTTAGCATAATGCCCTTCTTCATTATAGATCCAACATCGACATTTTTTCTTTCCTGAAGGGCAATAATTCCTTTTTCCAGAAGGTTTATAATTTTTTCTTCCAAAATATTTTTGCTTGTAGTTTTCTCTATTAAATCTCTTTTTATATTTTTGGAAATTTTGTTTTCTGAATTTATATTTTTTAAATATTTTATAATTTTTATATTTATGTTTTTATTTATAAGATGTTATATTATATCTATATTTTCCTGGTATTTTAATATCTCTTGTATCACACTAGATTTTATCATTTCCTCTTATCTGTTTATATTCTTTTCTATATTCCATTAAAGTGGAATTATCTCTTTGTTCTTAGATTGTTCCTCATTTTTAGGAATCAGAGAATTTGATCTCTTAGGTGGTTCTTCTTTTAGTCCTTCTAAGAGATCATATTTATAACCTATTATTTCATTATTCTTATGTATGTTGTATACATCTTTTCTTAATTCTAAAAATTCCTTGTGCATATCTTGTTGTAGTTTATTATAATCACATTACATTATTTCCTTTAGTAATTCTTTTTGTATATCTATTATTTCCTATAAATATTTTGTATTTGATTCTTGGAATGAATCTATTTCCTTTGTTAATAATTGTATAGATTCAAATAATGTTGCTTGATATTTTGCTACACCTACTAGGCTTCCATTTATTTCTAAATGCATATTTTTATTTTATCTCTAAATATTATTTTTCCCTAATATACAATCATGAACTAATGCCTTCATTATTTTGACTTCATTTTCTAGTTTTTTTAACTTCTTATTGGTTAGAAGTTTCTCCTTCATGGTCTATAAAAGTAAACCTTGGCATGCTATTAATTTTAACAACATTACTTTTTCTTCCTGTTATCAAGGATTTTTCTTTGATATCTACTTTCCATTCTTTTGGTATTTCAAAGTCTATTAGTATTTCTGATTTTATTATTTGTCTAAGTTCCTTAAAAGTTTTTTCTATTTCTATAAACTCATTTTGTCCATATATTGAACTATTATGACTATTTATTAAAGAATATGCTACTAGATAATGTATTGAAAATGAATGATTTCCTTCGTTCATTAAATCTCATCTTTCAAATTCATAAACTAAACTTAATATTTGATTTAGATTTTTTTCACGTATATTAATAACAAATCTAAGATATGCTATAAATTTTAACTTTTGGTATCCTAAATTACCATAGATCATTCCTAATAAGGCATCTTGCCTATTTATTATTCTGTTATCTAATAGTGTTATTTTTATTGGTGTATCTATTCCTTCTCTGAAATGAGCTTTTATTAATATTTTAATTCCTACTAAATGGATGTATCCAATTTTTTCTTTATCTTTATGAAGAATTTTTGACATCTTGTTTAATATAGTTTTTTTATAAATTAATGGTATATTATATCTTTTTTTTCATCTATAATCTTAATACTCATTTCTTTATTACTTATATCTTCCTTTTGCTTTTTGAATATCTTTAAATTTCTTTTTACTTATTACCATTTTCTGTAAAAAAACATCTTAAAATGTCTTCTGTTTCTATGTTTATTATTTCTTGGTTTATTTTTTCTTCTTCCATTTTAAGAGTGTTTTTGAATTTTTTGAAACCTTAGGAGTATTCTTGAATTCTTTGAAATCTTAGAAGTATTTCTAATATTGAATTTTCCTATTTACTTTCGTTAAATTTAACTTCCATTATATTTCAAACATATTTTTGAATTTTTTAATTCCTTAAAACTTGCAGATACTTCTAATATTAATCCATTACAAAAGTATAAATCAAATATATAAACATCAATATCAATTGTCTTATACTCTCACTGACCAAAAAATATTATAGATTAAAGAAATACAACTTTTTTTAAATCATAAGTATTAAAATTAGCAATGTTAATTTTCATGTAATAACAAAATTAATTTTTCTTAATTGAAAAATTCAGTTTTCGGATATTAACATCAAGACTCAAAAGTGTCAAAGCTAATATGTATTTCGAATCTATGCAAACGACACAAATTTAATTGTACATTGCAACACTATGAAATAACGTTTTCCACCGTACTAACTAATACTCTGCATTTGGTAAAAAAGTTCAATTATTTTCTAGGCATAATAAATATTTATTCATGACTTAGGAAATAACTCGAATATACAACGAACATATTTAAATATATATAGTTGGATAGAAAAATCATCAGGTATGCATAACTCCATTTGATTGGTCTATGTTGATTTTGAAAAATCAAATAGATATAATCATTACATAATTAGATATATCTTATACTATTTAATTTTAAATAAATATTAATAATTTAATACATATTTATTGGAGAACATTAATATTCTAAGTAATTATATATTTAAATATTAATTAATCGATATTGATTATTTATTATTATACTATTTATCAAAACTTTTAAATATGTCTTTATAAACAAAAAAGGTACACCTCAATACCTGAGCTCGTCACTCAAATACTCTCAAACTCTTTTTGATCTTAGTTTTTCTCTCAAAAACTAACTGAAGTATTAAAGAATATAAGACAAGTATAAATGTCATCACTTCTTACATGGTTTTCTAGTGTGTAGGCCTTTGTGTCGAGAGCATATGACCTAACATAAATTAGCTTAAACATCTTAGGTTGTCTATAGGAAAGAAATTTAGTGTTCAACTAATTGAGTTAGTAAAACTCAAAGACATTCAAAGTGTTCTTTGTGTTTTTCACTCTACTTGTAGCGTTCTTTATTCAATTCTCTTCTAACAACACATTTGATAAGTTAAGTCACTAGGATGAGCTCCTAACATGTTCTTGATGACATCTCACTCTCCCAATAGGTTCATGACCCAGTTGGCACCTAGGAGCAACGCTCTCCCCTCACTATGCTCTAAGAGTATGGGAACACCCAAAGGGAGCCCAATTTCCTTGATTATGGATTGCTACCTCTAGCACCTTAGATCTAAATTGGGCAGTAAAACCCTAATAAGGAACTCTCAAGAGCACTTGGGTAGGAGCTAGACTGTAGTCTAAGTCACCTTTTGTCACAGAGCTAGTTATAGAGATCAAACTTCTCATCCTATTAGAACAAGAACCACATAAATTAGCCTAGGAAAAGCTTGATCAACCTAGCTTAGCAAAAGCCACAAAGAATAGGCATCTAATCATTCACCTAGAAGATGTACTCTAGTATGCAGTACAATGATACAGTTGATAAGTGTTTAAAAAGCACTAAAATTACTATGATTTAATGTAATTTAATTGATTAAATATATTTATATTTGTATAATTTTATCATATTTTTATATAAATTTTATCTTTTCAAAATCACGGGTATTTTTATTATTTTTTCAGGTATTTTCGTTCAAAAATAACTTAAAGACTCAAAGAAAAATACTAGAGGCAATACATCACAAATATGTTGAGAAAAGAAATGAGAAAAAGTAAAAAAAATGGAAAAATTGGACAAAATGGGTCAAAACGGTAAAAAATGTCAAACATGTCGAAATCCCACTCACAGTCGCACACGCCCAACACAATTATATCAATTGTATTCTCTTTCTTTATGAAAAATTTGAGCTATATGAACACAATTATATCTAGTTAATTTATTGATCAAGAGGTCTTGTGAACCCAATTTTCTACATATAATGATATAATATTTTACCTAAATTGTTATTGCAATTCAATTATATTATTTAATCTAATTTTTATGTTATGAATTGTTTGGCCAACAATTGATTTATAGAGATAATTAAATAGAATTGATGGAATTATTTAATTATTTGTCATGATTAAATAACATGCATAGTTTTTAGGTAGAGATGTATAATTTGTATGTATGTGATCTATAATTGATACACTTAATGAGTAATAAGTAATTTAATTGATATGAGAATGTGATTAGGTTAATTACTTTATGGTGTATAGTTTACTTGAGAGAGGAATATATGTTAGGTTATATTCGATTGATTATATAATCTATTGGTAATTATATTGGGGAATTTTAGTAATTTACATGTTTAGAAAATTGGAGGATTAAGTTTTCCTATATATTTTGTCATAGATCTTCTTAGTTGCTAATTATGAGTTAATTAATTACTGCTATTTATTTTTAGTTCTTTTAATTTTTCTTTTTTAAAACAAAAATAATTGATCTTTACTTTTTAGTTTTAAAAAATTGTTTCTAATAACATAATCTCAGTGTGAATGATTTTTTCTTATCATTATATTACTTGTTATAATACGTATATTTGTGTATTCATTCCACACAAATCGTGTCGATCATTTATGACCTCCATATGGTGCTTTAAATAGGCTGAAATTGATCCTTATAGATTAGTATGCGTATTACTATGATCCAATGGCTTAGATTCAAAGTTGGGATTTAATTTAGTGCTGATGCATTTTATTCCTCATCACCCGATGGATCAAGCCTATTCTTGATCGATGGAATAATGAACCTTGGATCTATCAACTTCATTTTCGATCAATCCAGTAATAAAATTCAATTGATCTAGTTCCTAATCAATCGATTAACCATGTAATTTGGTATATTCCCTCATTTTGCCTATTTTTGATCTATTTGATATCTTTTCACCTACATTGCCAAATGAAACACCAATTATGCTTATTCATGATATTTAAGAAAAATTAAGACAAATAAGTGGATCAGAAGTGGCCAAATTGGGCTAAGCTTAATGTAAGACTCAATAACTACAAATATATATGAGAAAATGATTTAGGAATCTTTAATCTCCTAATTTCCTAACATGTGAACAACTAAAGTCCTCTAAGTATAATCATGAATTAATTATATTATCAATTGAATCTAACTTAGAATGCATTCATCTCTCCAGTTTAATATACACCATATAATAATTACCCTAATTACACTCTCGTGTCAATTAGATTACGTACTATTCATTAAGTTTATCAATTATAGATTACAAACATACAAATCATACATCTCTGCCTAAAAACTATGCATATTATTTAATCAAGACAAATAATTAAATAATTCTATCAATTATATTTAATTGCATCCATAAATCGATTGTTGGCCAAAAAATTCATAATATAAAAATTAGATTAAATAATATGATTGAATTGCAATAACAAATGGGGTAAAATATTATATCATTACATGTAGAAAATTGGGTTCACAATACCCCTAGATCAATAAATTAGCTAGATATAATTTTATTCATAAAGCTCAGAATTTTAATAAAGAAAGACATTACAACTGATAAAGATACAAGAAGAATAAGTGATACACATAATCTCCTGAGTTCCATCATTAATCTTCTCTTGAATTCTTCACAACGTTGTGTCTCCTTTAATCTATTCTTGACCTTTTTCTCTTCTTTTCTCTTCTTGGCAGCTGCTAAGGTTTTGAATCTTAATTGTATATTCTCTATTTCTATCTCTTAATTGTATATTTATGACCACCTTATGGTGCTTTAAATAGGCTAAAATTGATCATCATTAGATTAGGATTCGTAGTACTATCATTTAGTGCTAATGCATTTTAATCCTCATCACTCGATTGATCAAGTAATAACCCTCGATTTATTCACTTCTTTTTTGATGGATCTAGTAATAAAATTTGATCAATCTAGTTCCTGGTTGATCGACCCTGTAATTCTATATTTGTCTTCATTTTTGCTATTTTTGTTTGATATCTTTTCACCTAAATTTCCATACTAAACATAAATTAAGCTTATTTATGATGTTTAAGCAAAAATAAGATGAAATAAATAGTTCGGAAGTGAACAAATAACTCTAGTTTCGTAGAGTTATCAACAAGCTACCTTCCAAGTGGCACTACTTAGATTGCCATCCACCAAACATGTGGATCCAATCCATATTTGATTACTGTGGATCCAGACCACATCAAGTAATTATATAGCTAGGTGTCATAATAGATGAGACATATACATTAATTTTTATGAAGTAATGTTTAGGGTCATCGTCCTAAGAAGAGAAGTCCAAGTCATTGCCATCCAAGCCATGTGAAATCAGAAGAAACTTCTTGCTGGGACTTTAGAGATGTGACCAACATTGCATCTTGAACACAAAGTTGTTAGAAAAATTGAAAGATGAAGCACTTCTCAAAAAAGTCACCCATCCTTGAATTTCTCAAAGTTTAGCACATTTAATTTTGATGTTCTAAATGAATGGTTGTGTAATCTTTCTACAAACCAAGTTGATTAAAGGATAAGAGAAAAGTAACATAGCTTAATCTCTCCAATAATTAAAAAGACTACTTCACAAAAGGTGAAGAATCT
The DNA here is from genome assembly GCA_030763125.1 of Hippophae gyantsensis. Lineage (NCBI taxonomy): Eukaryota > Viridiplantae > Streptophyta > Magnoliopsida > Rosales > Elaeagnaceae > Hippophae > Hippophae gyantsensis. Next base: position 16,265,449 of record CM061036.1, read on the forward strand.
TGGATCTAGAAGTACTCATCTTACAAACATGAACAATCATTATCTTGAGAGAACAATACCTTGATATCCTTGGCAGTTAGAGTTTTAGAGAACTAGAATGCCTACCCACTCATTCAATTATAACTTCCTATAATCGAGACAAAACTTCACCAAAAGTCCATGAGAAAAAGTGGAATCCAAAAGTAAGTGTTCACTAACCAATTGATTCCAAATGTTCTTGGAATTGGGAGAACCAAAATCTCACCACTCAATAGGAAACAAATCTTGCAAGAAAAAAAATTAGGAAGGTTGAAAAGCAATAACAGCTTCAAATTATCACTTTTTATATGAGCATAATAAACACTATAGCCACCTTGGAACTTATGCAATGACTTTACCATCCACCTCTAAGTCTTCAGAATTACCTCCATAGCACCTACCTTGGGATAAGAATCAGTAAAAGCATAGTAATATACAGTTGAGGTTTACAAAACTTGCAACTAGGGTCAATTGTAAACTTAATCATGCATTGGATCAAGAAGGTTACACCTTTTGGCAGATCCATGCAGTGATCATTACGTCATAAAGGGTTGAAACATAGTGTCATCCACCATTATATTAATGGATAAAGTTCTATATGGGAAAGGAAGTGGGCCTAAAATCCCTTAAGTACCCACAACAACTATAATTCAGGATCTAAACTAGCTCAATTGGCTTCATCATATCAATGTCTTAATGATTCACTTACTATATGGGAAATAAAATGGGTTCAATACCCCTTCAACACCCATAACAACTATTATCAATGATCAAGAGAGTGTCTTATATTAACTTAATGGATCACTTCCTATGGAGGAAAGGAGGTGGGCCTAAAACCCCCTCAACACCAATAATGACTAGTCTAGGATCAAGGTATTGGACAACTTAGCATTACACCATTTTCTAATGGATCAATTCCTACGCTTGAAAGGAAGTGATGCATAAAAACTTGATTGTCAAATTTTGTATTTATAAAAAGCTCACAAGTGCACGAATCACTTATAGTAAGTAATAAGTATATTTCCAAGATCATTTCTTAAGGATTATAGTAGTTTTAAACAATTAAATTATTTTCTAATATATTTAAGAAGAACAAAAGTCCTAAACATTTTTTAAAAAATTCGTTTTGAAAGAATGGAATCATAAAGTCTAAATTAAATTAACATCTAAAGAAAGCAAGTTAATGAAAGGATGTAAATGAAAGCAACAAATTAAAGCGGTAAATGAAAGTTGATAAATAAAAGCAATAAAATCATGCTAAACCTATGATGATGGATGTATATGAGATTTTAACGAGCATAACTCTTCACAAATAGAACAAATTAAATGATTTAAATATAAGCTAGATTTAATTATTTAAATTTATTTTTAAATAAAACTCTATATAATAACGAGGAGTTTCCTATGATAATTAATTAATCAATTCTTCCTTGATCGAGGTTGATATTGGTTAATTGGTAAATTAAAGAAATATATAGATATCAATTTTTTTTAATTAATTGATAACTTGTCATCGTCGGGGTTGAGATTAAAAATTGATAAACCTAAGTTAGATATATTATTTAATTATAAATTAATATTTGACTCATCTTTAATTTAGAAATAAAATTATTTTTCAACCATCTAATTTAATACAAATAAATGAAATTAAAATAAAACCTTATTCATTTTGCATAACTAACACAAATGATGTGTCTAATGCCTAGTTCTAAATTTTTTTCTTTAATAATAAATCAAGCTTTGGTCCATCATTAATTTATGATTAAAGATTTGAATATTGTAAATTAGAAATAAATTTAAACTTTTATTTATTTAAATTAAAAAATCTTTCTTCTAACCATTGGAAATAGTCACTAAAATACCACGCACATATTACAAAGAGAAATTAAAAAACTAAAAATAAAATTACCCTTTCTTGATATAAATGATTCTAGATCTGAATGGGTGATGCTTACAAAGGTTAACTAATTTTTAGTGCTATTACTGGTTTATTTGGCTATTGCACCAAAAACTTGATATGCCAAAATTAGGCATACAAATTTTGCATAATTTCAAAAATAACTCACAAGTGCACAAATGACTTATAAAAAATGACAAATATATTTTCAAGGTTAGTCTAAAAAGGAATCATGTACATTTTAAAGAATTCAAAAAATTCTTAAAAACTAAGTTAATAATCTAAACATCATATCAAGATTTTTTTGGGTTGAGTTTCTAAACGAATAATAAAACAATAAATATAGATTCAATAAACATTTAAACAGTTAAATATTTATGATGCAGTGGAAAATTTATAGGATGTATTAGTTAGTGAATCATGCTTGTTCAATATTAAGTTGGATATTAAATATTTGAATTAAGAGTATTGATTCTATCTTATAAGTATATGATGAGTAGAACCGACATCGACGATCCTGCAAATACTTTGGTTTTATATTTGTAAAGCTCTCGCAAGTGTACTAATCATTTCATAAAAAATGACAAGTATACTCCCAATGTCGATCTAAAGAAGGAATATGTGTGATTTTTAATTTATTATTCAAATTTTTAAAAATTAAATTAAATCATAAACATCCTATCACGATATTTTGGGTTTTGTGTTTTCCTAATCTAATAACATAAAAATAAACATAGATATGGATTCAATAAATATTTATGCAAATATTTATCATTTATAATAGTGGAGTATTTATGGATATAATAACTAAGTTAATTATGTTTGCTCATATTATTTAGGTTATTAAAGATATAAATTGATATTTATTGATTCTCTCTTTTTTATATGAATACCACCTTTGGGGAGATTAGATATTCATTGTTAATTAAACAAATCAATTAATTTAGTTAATTAAATTAATTCATTTTTTTTCTAAGAGATTGAAAACAAACCATTTAAATGCCACCATTGGTGGGGTTAGATAGTTTAAACTTTATTCAAAGTATCCAAATTAAATCTAAGAATTTAATTATCCAAGTACTAACTTTCTAGTTTTAAAACCATTATTGAAAATATGTCGTTGATACATTTTCGAATAATAGTTCTTATAAAAATTTTTGAAATAGAGCTTCACTCTAACTGTCACGCAATTGTACCAACAAATAAAAGAGCACTACTTTAAATAAGACCAGATAACTAAACCTTAAAATCTAATATAGAGTAAATCAATTCATTATATAGAGATTCTTACCTATTTAATATTTCGCTAGCATAACAATGTTATTATTATATCATGTTTACAAATAGCTAACCATGTTAAATTTAATCATAGACAAATTAAATATAACATATAAGAATAAAACATAAACATAACTGTAGATAATAAGAATCCTTACAGAACCTTGATGCTAATTCCATTGCTGGAAAACTTCAAACGAATTTGCATTTTCGTTTATTGAATAAAAAAGCTAAAAATTTACAAAAAAACATAACTAGTTCTTCTCAAAAAGAGAAGAACTTTAAAAATAAAAACTAAGAAACCAAGAAAAATTTCTAGAGAGAGAAAGAGCTAATAAACTTATTTTTGAGGTGTGTTTTGTGTAATGGGGCGCGTGAATTCGGCATGATGCGACATGATTGTGTGTAAATGGGGGTACGGTTGGGAGCAAATGCACACATTGATCGGTGTGAATGGGCATAAATATGCACAAAAATTTGGCTTGATGGGCGTAGCTACATGCGTTTCTCGACATGGTATGGCATGGCTACGCGCTTTTCTTAGCGTGGTGTGGTATAATTGCACGTTTCTCGATATGGTGTGGCGCAACTGCACATGCTATTCGACATGGTGGGAGCATCTTCTCACGGGATTTCGGTTTTTTTGACATTTTTGACACATTTTGTCCAATTTTTTTTATCTTTTTGACTTTTTCTCATTTATTTTCTCAATATATTTGTGATGTATTGACACCAATATTTTCTTCGACTATTTAAGTTATCTTTTTGAAGCACAAATACCTAAAAAGTAATATAAATACCCGTGATTACGAAAAGATAAAATTTATATAAAAATATGATAAAATCACATAAATATAAATTTTTTTAATAAATTAAATTACATTAAATGATGGTAATTTTAGTGCTTTTTAAGCACTCATCACAACTCTCAACCAGCTTCTTGCTAGTCCCTTAGCAAGAGAGGCGATAAAAACTAAAAATTAAACTATCCTAAATCACTTCTGTGGATTAATATGGTTCTATTTAGCGTATGCAACAAGCCTTTAAACCCTTAGGTTTTTCCTAGTGGACGAGTTTAAGTCTCATGAGGATTTTTCAGTAATGATACCCAAAAACATTGAACTAAATGTAAAAATTAAAAGAAATAAAAAAAATAACAACTCAAAAACTAAAATTACTACAAAATTAAAAAAATAAAATCAAAAATTAACTTAAGAATAAAGAAAACAAAATGAAACAGAACAAAAAATGTCTCATACTTTTTAATATCCTTTAAGTTCATTTTTAAAATCTAAAGCATAAGTTATTTTCATCTTCATAAACAGTCATGATTTATTATAATAATTAGTTGAAAATCATTTTCATATTTCATATAAAAAATGTATCAATTTACTTTCACCCAAATTCAGTGTCAAGAATCCGAATTCGCTTCGACTCTATTCCTCACAAGTCAATACTCTCAAAAACACTAAATCCTATGGGTTCAAACACTTATACTACTTTATATGCGAAAGAGTTAATGTATAGAAATGAACTAATATGTTTGCATATATATATAAAGAAGAAAGCCTCAAAGTGTTATTTTAACGTTGATCTCATGAAAGGAATCGAATGTATAAATTGTAAAGATATCATATATAAATATTATTTTCATGTATCAATTAAACTCATTAAGCAAAAAATTCAAGATATATGCCTTTTAGAAGTGTAGAAAAAATAAATGCAATGACTTCTAGGGATTTACTTCCTATAACTTTCTTTTGTAATTAGTCTTTACTCACAATTTTGTAGGCTATGTGGGTTATAGTATGTAGATTATACTATATATTCTCTATCTCTCTATTTTTTTAATAGATTTTTTAATATGTTTTTTTTAGAGAGTGAACCCATGTACAGATTGTACATTTTTGTAGGATTTTGGTGAGTGGTTAATTTTGTGGCTTTTCTATTTGATTTTGTTTTAGGTAACCCCATATATATCTCTCTTTCTTATTAAATGCTAATACCTATAGAGATCATCTAAAAATTTGAAGAAATAAGAAATGTGGTTGGAATAGAAAAAATATCTTTCATTCTGAATAAAGGAAATTAGCTATGCTCAAATTATATCTCACAATGGTAGTCTCCACCATTTGATTTCTAAACACCTAATTTTGAGTTTAATAGAATTTTCACATCTTATCAAGAAATACTAGTCATGACAACAACTAACTAATTACCAAAAAAATACTCGATGCTATGTTTTCAAAAATTAATCTAAGAGTGCAAAAGACTTAACTATTTACTTAAATTTGATTTAAAGAAATCATAAATTTTTGTGAGAAATTTTTTAAAACTAATTCTAAAAATTACCAAACCACACAAAAAAAATAAAATCAAACACAATAAAAATAAAAATTGTTAAATTTTTTAAATTTAAGCATAGTAACTTTTCACCACCCACAACCTAGAACTTACATTGTCCTCAATGTAACAATTGTAAATTAAAGATAAAAAAAGAGAAAAAAATGTTATCTATTTCCTAAGAATGTGCGAGTGGTGATAGAGAAATGTAGGTGCATCCATTATATTTATCATTAAAGTCCACACAAACAGATCGCGATGAACTTCTAACATCTTAACAAATATTTTTAGTTTTAACAATTCTAAAATTATTTACATTCAATTAAATTAAAATAAACAAAATAAAAGAAATAAAAGAATATTACCTAAAATGATGGGTTGTCTCCCATCCAGTGCTTAGTTTAACGTCTTAGCATAACGTAACTTGGGGGATTTCATTTTAAGTAAACTCAATTTCCCCACATCATTAAGTTAATCAAATCTATAGGTAGGACAAGTTTGTCTAATTATACTTTTTAAATCATGCCCAATGGATTTTCAAAATTTTCTTTACTTAAAACTAGGGACATGCTTGTGGGTTTTAGATAACCCACGTCTAGGTGCAAGTCAAATAATTAAGGAATCAAAACACAGTTGTACCTAGATCTAACATAACAACTACCTCATTCTGTCATAGATTGTGATTAAAATCTTTGAAATTTTGGAGATAGCTTCAAAAAAATTATTTTTTATTTAAATAACATTATCAATATTAACCAAAAGTGCTCCCAAGAAAATATGGTGGGGCAAAAGCTCTTTAAAAACCATTCTCTTAGACAGAGCAACATTCCTAGGAAAGACTAGTGGCATAAAGACTTCCAAGAATTAGTCTCCTAAACATAACTCCCTTAGATCTTTATTTTTTATACTATTAAAATCTAAGTTAATTAAGTTAATAAATTAAGTTAATTCAATTAATAAGTTAAGTTAAGTTAAAATATAAGTTAATTAAGTTAATAAATTAAGTTTTTTAAAATTAAAATTAAAAGTTAAAAGTTAAAAATTAATTAATTTTTTTAATATAAATTAAAAATTAAAATAAAATTAAAATAATAATAATAAAAAAAAAAAAAGTGTATAAAATAAAGTAAAAATTAAATGAAAATTAAATATTAAAAGAAAATTAAATTTTATTTTACATTTTATAGTAAAAAACAAATTTCGTAATTTTTTTTATTTTTAAATTTATTTATTTATTTAATTTTTTTAAAAAGAAAATAATTAAATAAAATAAAGTTAATTTTTTTTTTGTAAAGAATTTTTATTTTTTATTATTTTTTAATTTTTTCTTTATTTTTTAAAAAAGACAATAATTAAATAAATTAAAGTTTTAATTTATTTTTTGAAATTTTTTATTTTTAAATTTTATTTTAATTTATTTATTTTTTATTTTTGAAAATAAAATAATTAAAAAATAAAGTTAAATTATTTTTTAATTTGAATTTGAAATTAAAAAATTGTTTGTTTTTGTTTAAATATTCATGAACTTAACATTGTTTTTAATTTTAAATATCAAATCTTAAATTTAATTTTTTTAAAATTTTAAATTAATTTTTTTTTGAATTTGAAGAAAAATTTCTTTTTACTATTTTCACGAAGAGTAACATTTTTTTGGAATTTGAAATTTGAAATTTTTTTGATTTACTATTAACTAAGAGTAGCAATTTTTTAAATTTTAAATCTCAAATCTTAAATTAAATTTTTTTTTGTAAATTTTATATTTGAAAAAAAAATTTATTTTTTCTTTTCAGTAACAATTTTTTTTAATTTGAAATTTAAAATTTGAATTTTTTTGTTTATTATTCACGAACAATAATTTTTTTTAATTCAAAATAAATAAATATAATTACAATTTTTTAAAGCATAAATAGTTTTTAAAATTTTGATAAATAATTATAAAATGCTATTTATTTCCCGGAAACTGTACCAAAAACTTGATGAGGAGAACCGACATCGCCGATCCTACAAATACTTTGGGTTTATATTTGTAAAACTCTTGTAAGGGCACATATCATTTAATAGAAAATGACAAGTATACTCTAAATGTCAATGTGAGGAAGAAATATGTGTGGTTTTTAAATAATTATTCAAATTTTTAAAAATGAAATTAAATCCTAAATATCCTGTCACAATATTTTGAGTTTTGTGTTTTCCTAATCTAATAATATAAAAATAAACATAGATATGAATTTAATAAACATTTATGCAAATATTTATCATTCATAATAATGGAGTATTTATGGATATAATAACTAAGTTAACTATACTTGCTCATATTATTTAGGTTATTAAATATATAAATTGATATTTATTGATTCTCTCATTTTTATACGAATACCACATTTGGAGAGGTTAGATATTCATTATTAATTAAACAAATCAATTAACACCTGTGGGTGGGATCGATAACTAATTTGGTTAATTAATTAATTTTTTTTTCTAAGAGATTGAAAATAAACCATTTAAATTCCTCCTTTGGTAGGGTTAGACAGTTAAACTTTATTTAAAGTGTCTAAATTAAACCTAAGAATTTAATTATCCTAGTACTAACTTTCAAGTTTTAAAACTATTACCGAAAATATATCATCAATAGCTTTTCGAATAATAGTTCTTATAAAAACATTTAAAATAGAGATTCACTCTAACTACCGAGTGATTGTACCAACAAATAAAAAAGTAGTACTTTAAATCAAAACGGCTAATTAAAACTTAAAATCTAATTTTTAGATTTAAATTTGTAATGAAAAATAATATATTTCTCTCTAACATGAAATCTTGAATAAAAACAAAATCAATTCATTTTATAGAGTTTTTAACTATTTAATATTTCGCAAGCATAACAACGTTATTATTATATCATGTTTACAAACAGTCAGTTATGTTAAATTTATTCACAGACAAATTAAATATAATATATAAGAATAAAACATAAAAATTACTGTAAAGAATAAGAATCCTTACAGAACCTTGATGCTAATTCCGTTGCTAGAAAACCTCCAAACGGATTCGCATTTTTGTTTATTGAATAAAAAAGCTAAAAATTTATAAAAACATAACTAGTTATTTTCAAAAGGAGAAGAACTTTAAAACTAAAAACTAAGAAAACTTTCTAGAGAGAGAAAGATAGAGGGAGAAAGAGCTAAGAAACTTATTTCTTGAGGTGTGTTTTGTATAATGGGGGAGATGAGGTATTTATAGTTAAGAAGAAGAGTAAAAACGTGGAAAAAATGATTAAAAAATGGGTAAAAATGCGTAATGGACGGAAGTTGACGTAGAATGGATGGATGTTGATACACGCAGTGTCTTGCGCGAATTCGGCATGATGCGATGCAGATGGGAATATTTCTCGGCACAAATTGGCTATTGATGGTCATAGGATGGCGCAGATTTGCATGTGAATTCGGCTTAGTGTGGCATGGTTGCGTGCATTTCTCAGTGTGGTGTGGTGTGGCTGCACGCGTTGTTCGGCGTGGTGGGCACGTCTGAGCAAGGAATCTGGCATGGTGTTGCAACTACGCATGAGATTTTGACATTTTTGACACTTTTAATCGTTTTGACCCATTTTGTCCAATTTTTCTCTTTTTTTGACTTTTCATCATTTATTTTCTCAATATATATGTAATGTATTGCCTCAGTATTTTTCTTCAAGTCTTTAAGTTATCTTTTCGAAGTGAAAATACTTGAAAAATAATAAAAATACCTATTACTCTAAAAGGAAAAATTTATATGAAAATTTGATAAAATAATTTAAATATAAATATTTTTAATCAATTAAATTAAATCAAATCATGGTAATTTTAGTGCTTTTTAAGCACTCATCAGTATAAAAATATTCTATCATTTTCTTTGTTATTTAAAATTTAACTTATCACCTTGGATCGAGCCAACAATTCAAACCTTAATTAAATTAGACTCCTTTTCCAAGAAATTATTAAACCATTTAACTTGCCACATTTAGTTGGACTGACAATTTAAACTTCATCAATGTGTCTAAGTTAGGTTTATGATTTAAGTATGTGGAACTAACTTTCATATTTTAAACCTATTATGAATGATATGTCGTCAATATATCTTTAATGATAATTTTATAGGGTGAAAAAAAAAGAAAAAAATGGATTTTTATCCTAGCTCTGTGGCATACAACTTTTCCACACTACAACATACATAGCTTGTACATGGTTTAAGCACAGTCAACTCACTTTATGCCGTGACACGTAATGTTTTCACGTCGTAGCCCATATCGTATCTGTGATGCATTTAATCATTTCCTTTGGCCTCACGCTATGGCTCACAACAATTTTATACCACATCATACTTCAAACTGCATCACTTTGAAACCCTCATTTCCATTTTACTTCTTTTTCTAATTTTTAAACATATGCAATGTTTTACAAATATTTCCTTTTAATCTTCCAAGTTGTAATTGGTGCTTTAAGTATAATTCTTTCAAGTTTTAATCTTTTTAATACAAGAAATACCTAAAAAAACAAAATATTCATGTGATTCCGAAAAGATTTATTTGCGTACAATGATAGGAAAACAAGAAAATATAAATTTATAAAATCACCAAACATGAATAAAATCATGATATATTAAGTGTTTTTGAGCACTTATCACAACCCCAACTATTTTCTTGCTAGTCTCTTAGCAAGATTAGTGAAAAAAAACTAAAAACTAAAACTAGAAATTAAACTAAAAACAAAAACTAGAAATTAAACTATCCTAAATCATTTTCATAGATTGGTATGGTTGTATTTAGCGTATGCAATAAACCTTTAAACCATTAAGTTTCCTTAATTGACGAGTTTAAGTCTCGTAAGGGTTTACAGATATGATACCCACAAACATCAAAAGTAAAACAAACATTGAAAATAGACAAACAAATAACACATAAATAAATAAAAATTTACAACAAAGTAAAAAGATAAAAGATCAAGAAAATGAAAATTTCTCATACTTTTAAAACTTCTTTTATAATTAAAATCTATAAAATATGTCATTTCAATATTCTAAACATTCATAATTTATTATAATAATTAGTTTTAAAATAACTTTCATATTCAATTAAAAAATATATCAATATAAAATTTATCCAATCTCAATTTATGGAATTTTGATTCATTTCAACTCTAGCCTCACATGGTATACTCTCAATAACATTGATCATATTGAACTAATAGTTTGCATATGTTTAAAGAATATAAAATTGAAAGTGGTGCATCATATTGATCTCATAAAAAGAATTAAATGAAATGATTTATAAAGAAATCACATAATATTTATATACAGCAATCAAATTCATGAATTAAAAATCTCAAGTAAATATGCCTTAGGAAATGATGAAAATGCAATGACTTTTTAGGGAATTATTTCCTAAATTTTGTTTTTTATTTAGCTAATTCTCACAACTTTAAAAGATAATGGGTCATAGCATGTAATTTATATTTTTTTTATTTTTTCTCTCTTTTTCTTAAAGACATTCTTTTTTAGAGAAATGACCTATGTATAGATTATACATATATTGATTTAGGTAACTTCATATATGTCTCTTTTTTAGAATTCATGTATGAATGAATAGAAATGCATATATTCTCAATTTCTACTTAACTTATTCTATTTAAGTAATAAAAACAAATATATGACACTTTATTATATGCAAAAATCCTAAAATTCAATGCAAAGATCTATAGAGATCATCTAACAATTAGAATTGAAAAGAAAAGTGTTTAAAGAGTAGAAAAATATTATCACTCAAAATGGAAAGATAATAGCTCAAATTATATTCTCATAAGGGTAGTCTCTAATATTTGATTTTTAAACATTGATTTTAGGTTCACCGCAATTTAAATATTTAATTATGAAATACATAATTTTTTAAATGTAACTTTTTTTAACCCCAACCTAGAATTTACATTGCCCTCAATCTAATAATTATAAATCAAAAATAAAGACAAAAGAGATCAAAGTTACTCATTTGTTAAGCCTGTTTAAGAATTGGTATAGAATTATATTATACATAGATTAAATTGTGTACTTCCAACACCCTTCAACAATTGGTTATAACATTGAAAATTCTAAATAATGTTCACAAAAATGAAAATAAAATAACACAAAATAAAGAAAATAATAGAGAAAGTAATATTACCTATAATGATGGGTTGCCTATCATATAATACATATTTTAACATCTTAGCTACACACATCTTATGGGATCTCCATTTTCATAAATTAATATACTCAATGTCCTCCTTGCTATTGAAATTACAAAATCTACAAGCATGACAAGTTTGTCTACCTATACTATGTAAAGACTACTACAATATATATATGGCTTCAGTTTTTAACCGTGATCGTAGATCTATAACCACGGTTATAAGAACCGAGACCTAAGTGAGAGAGGCCTGAGACTGTTACCTATGACCTTAGTTTTTCAATAATTAAGGCCATAGGGTATATCTATGACCTCAATTTTTCAATAACTAAGGCCATAGGGTATGTCTATGGCCTCGATATTTTACATAACCAAGGCCATAGACATACATTATGGCCATAAATTTAAATAAAAATAAAATTATTAATTACAATATTAAAAATCAATATAAATTGCAATAAATTTATTATTTATAATATTAAAAATCATATTATATTAAAATTAAAAGTGCAATTACATTTGAGAGTTTATACACTAAAACATAATAAAACCTGATTAACTAATTCTAATATTTACAATGACTATGAATAATAGCCTTACTATTACAAAATGACTTTTTACTATTACAATCATTTACAAGGACATCCTGGTCATACAGAGATCTTACAATTTCAGGAAACAATTTCATTAGTTTAGCTCGATACAATGGGGCAAAAATGGGCTCCAAATTATACTTGGTGAAGATTATAATTAACATTCTACTGCTAGTTCTTCCCAGACCATTGAATAGAACCTATAATGACATCCCACAGAATTCTAACAATATCAACGTATGGTAATTTGGCATCTTTAACATGTTGCTTCACTATTTCTATGACTTCAAAAACATCAGTTTCCTCTGTTATCTGAGTTGTCAAGACAGATTTCATATCTTTAAGCTTCACCTCAAATGTTTTCTTCACATTGTATTAAACCAAGGTAACCAAAAAACAACATTTTATACATAGACAAGCTTAGGAATGCCACTTTTCTTCCTGTAAGTTTAATAAATATATAATGTATAGCCATTGTTGTTGTGCTACCATACATGAACAGAATTAGATTAACCCACACCAGTAATAACAAACATTAATAGGAATGAGATGATGATCTCAAAAACAAAAGACTAAATATTGTGTACCCGTTTGAGAGAAAATTTGAAAAAAATAGAAAAAGTAATAATGACAGTAGGATTAAAGTGAGCATCAGAAATATGACCAATAGAAGTTGATGTTTTGAACATTTTATGCTAAAAGTTATTACTAGAGTTGGCCAGAAACATGAATCAATTGTAGGACATAGTACGCTACTCACTACTGAACATGACACATTGATTTGCCCCATCTATCAACTGTTGATACCAAAAAAGCAATCTACTCACGCAGTTGAAAAAACATTGGAAGTTGATGAAGATGGAGAACAACCCAAGAATTCAAGACAAAACATATACTGCAACATTGGGTATGTTTGTTTGTATTTATGTTAAAAATTGTTTTAGACAAAAACAATTTATGACAAAAAAATTCCTATAATTGTCAAAATAGCTTTTACAAAGTCTCAGAAATAGAAACAGAGAGACTCATAGTACTTCTTAAAGAGTCTTTTACCCCTTTTTAAACCTAACGAAATTAGGATGTTACCATTTTTGTGTATAGTAATGTAGAATAGTAAGTCTCGAGTATACCTATTTTGTAGCAAAATTACAAATTGTAGGTAAGTGATGTAACTTATTGATGCATTCTTGAGCTGCTTGGGAAATTTTCACTTTTCTAACATTTTGTTCACCAACCTCCTTAAAGTTTCTTCATTCACCAATCTCTTTAAAACCTGTGTTCCCTTAATCAGATCAAAGTCGTCCCAAAAATTATAAACAAGAATTTTCAGTAATGAGTTCATCGCTATGAGACAAAACAACAAATAAGGAATAATGACATATTGGCACACAAAGATCAGATGTTGCAGTAGGAGGGAAAACAAGATGCAAAACATCCATGAGATTCTTATGGTTGCAATCACGAAGAAGATAATGTATTGTGTTTCACCAGGACCAGCGCCAAGCACCAGGCACCAGTACCAGTACCAACGCCAATGCCAAGCACAAGGCATTAACAACAGAGATATTGAAATATAAAGGTATAGGCCAGTTACTGAATATTGCATAAACTTGATAACATATCTTAAAATAAATTTACAAGTAAATATTTTATCTACAAAAATAACCAACATTCATAATCCTTACACGTACATCACTACCTTGATATGATTATCTTCAATGTGCATATTCTTGAATTCTTCCAAATCTTCATCATCACATATAGCAACAATGGGAAATAATACATCATTCTTGAAAAAGTATTTAATTGATAATATAAATTTTCAATTTCCTATACTTCTCTTCCAATCCATGGAAATCATCTTATTTTTGTAACCTTATAACAACACCTTCTCTACCAAGACACTCATCTCTACTTCCTATCTTTATCCACTAACCAACATGTATGACAAGTGTACTAACTCCATCCATGTGTTCAACTTGTACAAAACATTTTTATAAAATATAGTATTAATCTTTAAGAATTGCATAACCATATTAAAAGAAACAATATAACAAATTCGATACGAAGTCAATAACCATAAATTTATTTGCGGACATTATATATGCAAATATGCATATGAAATTGACAAGGTCGATATGTTGTCGATCTATGGTAGAAAAAAGTCTATAATTATAATTTTAATATTATAGAATTGAGACAAGAGTAAGTCTAACATTAACAAACTTATATGCCTTAATGAACACTCTAGGTTCACATCAATGGTCCATTTTTTACTAAAATTCAATTAAATGTTATATATATATATATATATATATGCATATGAAAAAGACAAGATCAATATGAACTCGACATATAATAGAAAAAGGTTGATAGCCTTAAATTTATACCATAAATAAACAATTTCAATATAAAATCAATCTATGGCAAAAGAGAATTGATAAACATATATTTATACCTTAAATAGATAAAGTTGATATGAAGTCGACCTATGGTTAAAAAAATCGATAACCATAATTTTAACATTTATGAATTAAGATAGAGTAAATATTACATTAACACACTTGTATGACCTTAATGAATACTTCTTATCAATGATATTGTTTCGTGTTAAACTTTCTATTTTTCGTTGAAATTCAATTAAATATTGAATATGCATATGAAATTGATAAGACTAATATGTAGTAAACCTATGGTAAAAAAAGTCATAATAACAATTTTACCATTACAAAATTGAGGTAGAGTAAGTCCAATATTAACAACTTGTATGATCTTAATAATACTCCATATCATTGAAATTGGTTCGTATGAATGATCTAATTTTAACTCAAATTCAATTACATATTATATATGCAAATATGTATATGAAATAGACAAGTTCTTATGAAGTCAATCCATCGTAGAAAAAACAGTGATAGCCATAAATTTATACCTTAAATAAACAAGATGGATATGAAGTTGACCTATAGTAGAAAAAACCAATCATTATAATTTCAACATTACAAAATAAAGATAAATTAAATTTAACAATAACAAATTTATATTACCTGAATTAATACTCTATATCATTGAAATTAGTTCACGTGAATAATCCATTTTTAATTCAAATTCAATTAAATATTATATATGCAAATATGCATAAAAAAATAGACAAAAATGATATGAAGTCAACATATGATAGAAAAAAAATCAATAACTATAAATTTATACTTTAAATAGACAAGATGGATATGAAATCAACATATGTTAGAAAAAAGTCAATAACCATAAGTTCTACATTAAAGAATTATGAAAGAGTAAATCTACCATTAATAAGCAAGTATGACCTTGATTAATACTCCATGTCAACCATCGTATGTTTATTTGAATAATCGACTTTTAATTCAAATTTTATTAAACATTATATATACCAATATGCATATAAAATGTACAAGATCGATATGAAATCGACTTAGGGTAGAAAAAAAATCGATAATCATAAATTTATATCTTAAATAGACAATGTCAATATGAAATCGACCTATAGTAGAAAAGAAATTGATAACCAACTTTATATCTTAAATAGAAAATTTTGATACGAAATCGACCTATGGTAGAAAAAAATCAATAACCATGATCTTGACATTACAGAATTAAGATAGAGTAAATTTAATATTAATAAATTTGTATACCAAAATAAGTATTCTTTATTATTGATATTGGTTCATTTTAATAGTCTATTATTGATTCAAATTCAATTAAAAAGTGTATATAAAAATATGCATATGAAATAGACAAAATCGATAAGAAGTCGAATTATGATAGAAAAAAATAAATAAATATAAATTTATATCTTAAATACACAAAATCGACCTAGGGTTAAAAAAATAGTCTATAATTATAAATTTATACATTATAAAAAAATCTAAAGATAGAAAAGCCTAACATTATAATGTCGACCGATGTAAGAAAAAGCTAGATAAAACAATCCCCTGTCAATCAATGTCATTCTTCATATTGTCAATATTATATATAAAGTTGTCGCTAGTTTTGGTGATTGGATGACCTAAGCCATATATTACCGAAGCATGAATAAGACACCTCCATAATTTTGGAAAACGGAACATAATAGTCTTCCCTTGTTGAAACTCCTTCTAATAAAAAAAAGCATGAATAAAAAGCAAAGATGGATGCTGCTCATATTTCATTCAATATACAGAACAAACATAAACAGAGTATCTATAAAGGGAACTTCCACTTGTGGCCAATACAAATATATATTCCATACAGTGGAGTAAAATAAAAGAAAGCACTCAAATGGGTTCTTCAATCAATTAAAATCAAGCATATTATGGACAACAAGAACCCAACAGTAAGCATATTGTTGAAATCACAAAAAGCAATTAGCTTCACTATTTTATTCATATGGATGCTATACCTTCCTTTATCGGTCATGTTCTTTGAGAGCTATAAACATCAAGTTTATGAACCAAAAAGTCATGAGATATCGCTATAAGAAATAGGCGGAAAAATATAACAAACAATACAAAGATAAAGATGAACAAGATAGACGATTTGAGATTTATGTATCCAATGTTCAATTAATTGACCAAGTAAATTCTAAAAACCTTATATACAAACTCATTGACAACAAATTTGTAGAGTAGACAAATGGCGAGTTTAAGGCCACCTACTTGGGCTATCTATCAGCTCCATCAACAAGCAACTTTAGAAATTGCTATCACTATCCATTGAAAATTGTGAATTTTTATAAAAATAATTGATGTAATTTTATACCTTGTCTCACGTTATTATTTTACGTCACTTCGTAAATATATAAATAGAAAATGATTGATTATTGTGTTTGAGCATAAGGGATACCTATTTTTGTGAAAAGGGAGAAAACCTAGACAAATACGGTATCACATGCGAGTGCATTGCTCCCACCGTCTAATAGGCAGTGCTAAGCCAAGTCCATGTTCGTGTCTGTGTTCGTGTGATACCACACACACTCGTCGTCGTTGATCGTGCCGTGTCGAGCCAAGTCCAAATGTGTGTGAGGTGCCATTTTATTTTTTAGAAATTTATTTTTTTAAATTACTTTTCCACACATAAAAAATAATTGTTACTTTTTTACTCAGAAAATAATCATTATTTTTCTATACTCAATAAAATATCTGTTACTTTTTTACTCATAAACGATCGTTACTCTTTCCAAACATGACCGTTATTATCTTAAATGTTACAACTTTTCTCAAAATTATAAATAAAAGACATCAACTCTCAGTTCAAAATACATTAATTATAAACATCTTTTATTAGAAAAAACTCTCTAAAAGAAAATAAAAAGATACTAAATTATTTTGAGTTTTACAGAACAATATAAATTTTAAAAGCGTAGTATTTCGGTAAATGCATTAAAGTTTTGTTTTTTTAGACCCTTTAAACAAAACCTCAATTTTATAGTTTACACTTTACAAAGACATTTTTGGCGTAGACGTAGGACACTTTTAACCAAATATGGAATTACATGTAAATACGGCATCAGTTTCCAAGAACTAGCATCCAGTAGCGTTATCAAATTTTCAATTCCCACTACCTGAATGGCGATTGCCATAGATCTGATAAACAACAAAAAAAAACAAGGAATGAGGACTTATTTTTAAGGGGTTTTTTTATGAATCTTTGGAGTTACCATCTGATTTATTACCAGAAATAGACATGGATTCTGCCGAACAGATATCATCTTTTTTGGCCTTTCTGAACTTGCAGACTCTGTTAATACTTCTTGTGCTTCTTCTTATTCCTCTGCTACTTTTTCATTTTCTTCATTTTCGTTCATTATTTTCTCCATCTTTAGCTCCGGATGTTGTTTCTTCTGACAATTTTGCTGATTCTGTTGCCGATGATTCCCTAGCCCCTGAAGAAATTCATGATGTGTTTATTAGCTTCAGAGGGTTAGATACTCGCTATGGTTTTACGAGTCATCTTTGTACTGCTTTGTGCCAAAAGAATATATCTACTTATATTGATGATAGGCTTGAGAAGGGTGGAGAAATTTCTTCAAAGCTTTTGAAAGCAATTGAGCAATCAACAATTTCAATAGTCATTTTCTCGGAAAATTATGCTACTTCTTCTTGGTGTTTGGATGAACTTGTGCATATAATGAAATGGAAGGAATTGGTTATACCCGTTTTCTACAAGGTAGATCCATCAGAAGTGCGAAGACAACAGGGAAGTTATGGGATTGGTTTGTCAAAACTTGAACGATATTGTGGGAAAACCAAAGTTGAAGCCTGGAGAGCTGCGTTGACACAAGCAGCAAATCTATCCGGATTTCACTCAAATGAGATTAGGTAACTTTTGGAGCGAAATCATCTGTCCCCTTTGTGTTACATTTCGTGTTACACCAATCAACGAATGAATCTAGTGGTTTCAAGTTTTCATTTATTTTAATATTTTTTTATTATTGGTCTCTTTAAATGATATGTTTTGGTGTTAATTGCAATGAGATACCAAAGTTGTACAGATTACTTTGGTCCGCTAATAACTTTTTGACTAGTTAATTATATTTCCTTAAATGATATGTTTTGATGTTAATTGCAATGAGATACCAAAATTGTACAGATTACTTTGATCCGGTAATAACTTTTTGACTAGTTAATTATATTTGTGTTGTTTAGTGGTTTACTTATGTTACGACGGTAACAACTTTTTGACTAATTAGTTATATTTTTAATATTCATTGTTGTTTAGTGGTTCAGTATTGCTGTAAGGTTCAATTTTTTTCCCATTTCAAGTCTACACAAAGTATCACTCGATCTAAAAATAAATAAATTCTACCTACAAGTTAGAATAAGCAATTCAGTTGTCCAGGATTACGCCCTGGATCATTAGATAGGAATCCGCCTAAACAAGGCAAGCCCAAAAGATGATTTTCCTCTTCCAGAAGTTAAAATTTTGGTAGATAGGGATCCCGTAAAAACTTCTTTCGAAACTTTCCATCATTTTTCTTTGGCTGAGTGGTATGTATTTTCACGGTGCTCGTTTTTCCAATTATGGCTTTTTATGATTACATCGGAAATAATCCGGCAAAAGGGGGATTATTCAGAGCGGGCTCAATGGATAACGGGATGGAATCGCTCTTGGGTGTCTCTGTCATAACAGTTTTGTTATGTTGTTACAATTCTGTTTTATAATTAGTTAGTTTGTTAAACTTTACCTTCTCTTGATTGCTTATATAAGAAGCATTCTCTTATTGTAATTTATATAGAAAATCAAAACAAAATTTCTCTTTTCCATTCTCTTATAGTTTCTTTGTTCTTAAGATTTCTTGTTCATTCAAGAATCTAACTTGGTATCAGAACTTTTCATAGCTTACGCTATTTCTCTTTTTTTCTGCAACTTCTATGACCAAGAACAGTTCTCTTTTCTTCTGCAACTTCTATGGCCAAGAACAGTACTCGAAACCACAACAATGAAAATGGACCGGAGCATTCTACAACAGGTGGTGTTGCTAACCCGGCCAACCTCGAAGAACAATACAAACCAGTCACCAGCCCTCTTGCACAACTGGTCACCATTAAACTCGAGGAAGACAATTATCTACTCTGAAAATTCCATATTGAAAATGCAATCTTGGGATATGGTCTTGAAGATCACGTCTATAGCATAGATGTTACTCCTTCCAGATTGATTCAAGGTAATGTCAACTCGGAGTTCGTTTGTTATCAAAGGCAAGATAGGTTACTTATGTCATGGATTCTCGCTTCCATCAACACTAGCTATCTTCCTCAATTGGTAGGTTGTTATTCTTCTCAAAAAATCTGGACAACCATTGAACAACTCTTCAATTCTCAATCCACTGCCAAGGTGATGTTCTACAAACGTCAAATACAAACCCTCAAGAAAGACTCTCTTTCTATGAGAGATTATCTAATAAAGATGAAGAGCTACTTTGATATGCTTAATGGTGCTAATCAAAAATATCTAATATAGACCAGCTTCTTGTAGTTCTCAATGGTTTATCTGATGAATATGAATCCATAATAGTAATAATATGTTCAAGAGAGGTCCCTTACAACCTTCATCATGTCACCACCCTTCTTTTTTCTCATGAAGGAAGGATCTTACAAAGAAATTCTTCTAATATTGTGGCTAATTACTCCAACTACTCAAAATACTCTAAGAGAGGCTCCAATTTGAACCAATTTCAAGGTGGAAAAGGCCCAAATACCAGAGGCAGAGATCATGGTGGTAGAAACTATTACAACAATAGTAGACCTCAGTGCCAACTATATGGAAAGATAGGTCACACAGTCCTCTATGCTATTACCAGTTTAATCAAAATTTCCATGGTAGTGGAATGACAAATGGGGCGAATTCTTCTGGACACTAGAACAACCAAGGGTCGAATGCCAATCTTGCTCATACTCAGCCTGAATTTCGGCTTGAAAATGCTCTCTTAGAAGCCATGCTTACTTGTGCAGAAGGAAAGAATGATGATTCTTGGTATCCTGACTCAGGAGTAACCAATCACATCACTAAAGATTACAACAATGTCACCTACGGGATAGATTTCCATGGCAGTAAGAAAGTTCACATGGGCAATGGCACAAGTTTGGATATAAAACACATTGGTAACTCTTTCGTTTCTTCCAATGTTCCATCAAGATCTTTAACTCTCAAAAATATCCTTAATGTTCCTTTAATCACAAAAAATCTTGTTAGTGTCTCCAAATTCACAAAAGATAACAATGTTTACTTTGAATTTCACCCTTTTACTTGTTTTGTTAAGGATTAGGTCACCAAAATTCCTTTTCTTCAAGGAACACTACATAAAGGACTGTATAGGCTCAACTTCTTCAACAAAGCTAGAGAGGTACCTGGGCAGATTTCACATGTTCATATCTCTGAAACCAGAAATCCCACAGATATTAGTCAAGTTTCCCCACGAAATTTAGTTTCAAGTATTAAAGAAAGTATTTTTTTTATATATTTAGCATAAGAGGCTGGGACATCCCTCCTCTAAAATTGTAACCAAGGTCCTTAGTGATTGTAATATTCCTTTTCAAATGAATAAAATACCTCATTTTTTTCTGTGTTTCATGTCAAATAGGCAAAAGTCACAAACTTCCTTTTCGTAACTCTCATACCTCTTATACCAGTTCATTACAGCTTGTTGAATCCGATCTTTGGGGCCCTTCTCTTGTTCTTTCAACCATAGGTTTCAAATTTTACATAACCTTTATTGATGTCTACTCTAGATACACTTGGATTTATTTTTTAAAAAGAAAGTCTAAAGCCTTTGAATCCTTTCTTCACTTTAAAACTCAAGCCGAAAACCAACTCAACACAACCATTAAAATTTTTCAATCTGACTGGGGTGGAGAATTTCGTTTCTTCTCCTCATTTTTCAACACACATGGCATTGTTCATCGTGTTTCTTGTCCTCACACCTCTGAACAAAATGTAATAGTGGAAAGAAAATATAGACATATAGTAGAACTCGGTTTAATCTTACTAGCTCAATCATCTTTACCTTTGAAATTATGGCTAGATGCTTTCTCTAGTGTTGTTTATCTCATTAACATGATGCTTACTACAGTTCTTCAACAAAGGTCTCCTCTTGAGGTACTTGTCAAAGGTAAACCTGATTATTCCTTTCTAAGAGTCTTTGGTTGTCAATGCTTTCCTCACTTAAGGCCATACAACTCTCATAAGTTTGATTTCAGATCATTACCTTGTACTTTTGTTGGTTATAGCTCTAAACACAAAGGATATAAGTGTCTAGATGAAAAAGGTAATATCTATGTCTCTAGACATGTTGTTTTTAACGAATTTATCTTCCCTTTTAATGAAAAATCCAACAACAATCAGGTTAATTCCAGTAATTCTCAAACTCTTATGCCTTTTCCCTTACTAGATATTCCCAAGCCTATTATTATAGATCATCAATCTATAATACACACAGAATATAACCACTCTGATCATAGATTAGAGGGTACAACAACAACAGGACATATGTTTGCAGAACAACTGCCTTTCTTCCAAAATCCCACAAATGTGTCTTCTATTAGCCTTCATCAGCCTCATAATTCTTCTATTCCCAGTGCCACCTTTGATATTCTGATCCAATACCTCTAACTCATCCAATGTCAACTCAATCTAGAAATGGGATCCATAAACCAAAAGTGTTGTTGATAGATCTATCCATTCAAGAGCCCACTATAGTTGTTGATGCTTTACTTGATGCTACTTGGAAGAAAGCCATGGTTGAAGAATATAATGACTTGATCAATAACAAGACTTGGACCCTTGTTAAACTGCCACCGAATAGAAGACCAGTTGGATGCAAGTGGATTTTTAAGATAAAAAGGAACATAAATGGGACTATTTCAAGGTACAAGGCTCGGCTAATTCCTAAGAGTTTTATGCAAAAGACTGGGTTTGATTTCACTGAAACTTTCTCCCTAGTGATAAAGCCAACTACCATCAGAGTTATTCTAACTCTAGCTTTATCTCGTGGTTGGATTACAAGGCAACTTGATGTTAATAATGCCTTCCTAAATGGTGAACTTAAGGAGGAAGTTTATCTTGAACAGCCTACTGGTTTTGAGAAGGAGAACTCCAAGCATCTTGTTTGTAAACTTCACAAGTCTTTGTATGGGTTGAAGCAGGCTCCCAGAACTTGGTTTGATAAACTAAAATACTCTCTTATTGGTATGGGTTTCTACTTCCCAAAGGCTGATCACTCTTTGTTTATGAGGTTCTCTACATATTCTACCTTATTCATCTTGGCTTATGTAGATAATATAATAGTTACAGGAAGCTACAAAGAAGAAATAGAACAGATCATTCTACTCCTCAACAGATCCTTTTCTCTAAAGGACATTGGTGACTTAAATTACTTTCTGGGAATAGAAGTTAAAGCAACTCGTGAAGGTCTACACTTGTCCCAAAAGAGATATATTGAAGATCTTTTGAGAAGATCAAAAATGGACAATGCCAGACCATTACAAACTCCAATGGTCAGTAGTTTGAAGCTCACTTCTGATAAAGGTGATCCCGTTCCAAATGCTACAGACTACAGGAATATAATTGATGGACTGCAATATGTTACCATAACAAGACCTGAGATAGCTTACTGTGTCAATAAGGTGTGCTAGTTTATGCAAAATCCACTTGACCTGCACTGGAAAGTTGTGGAAAGGATTTTGAGATACTTAAAGGGCACTTCAGAAAAAGGGATACTTCTTAGAAGGTCAGAAACTCTGAACTTGACAGGGTTTTGTGATGCTAACTAGGGGAATGACTTGTGTGATAGAAGATCCATAATTGGATATTGCATCTTTCTTGGTAGAAATGTTGTTTCCTGGTCTTCAAAGAAGCAGGCTGTAGTGTCAAGATCTTCCACTGAAGCAAAATACCGAAGTCTTGCCAATGCCACTTTAGAACTGATATGGTTGCAGTCTCTTCTCAGTGAACTCAAGGTAGAAATTCAAAATCCACTTGTTCTCTGGTGTGATAATATGAGTACAATCTCTTTGTCTGCTAATCCAATTTTGCACTCTAGAACCAAGCATATAGAACTCGATCTCTATTTTGTAAGAGAGAAGGTTATGGCAAAGGAACTTGATGTTCATCATGTACCAATAATAGATCAAGTGGCTGACATCTTTACTAAGCCTTTATCAGCTCAGTTCTTCCAAAGGCTTAAACACAAATTGATTGTGTGCTCCTCAAGGGTTGGGGACCAAGCTCAGTTTGAGGGAGAGAGTTAGAATAAGCAATTCAGTTGGTTTCTGTTATAACAGTTTTGTTATGTTGTTGCAATTCTATTTTGTAATCAGTTAGTTTGTTAGACTTTACCTTCTCTTGATTGCTTATATAAGAAGCATTCTCTTATTGTAATTCATACAGAAAATCAAAACAAAGTTTCTCTTTTCCATTCTCTTATAGTTTCTATGTTCTTAAGATTTCTTGTTTCTTCAAGAATCTAACTCTACACAAGTAAAACATCACAGGTATATTATACGCACATATGTTTTGGGAAACTCACAAATATAATTGATTAGTTATACCAATGTTGAATATTAGTTAGTTATATTTTGTAATATGTTTCGGTCAGTGATACTGTTAATGAGTTTTTCAACTTCCACACAACTAGTACATACTTGTGTGAAAATTTTATACATTTGTAATCGATAGAAGTTTGGTATTTCTATTCTACCATTTTCTTATTTCCTTAGGAGGTAAGTGAAAATTCTACGCACTTAGCAAATGTGAAATTCGCTTAACTCAATTGCTTTTGTGAATTTCACCCAAATTATACCCTATTTTGTGTGATTTCCTTATACATATTGTAGGAAATATGACATTGAGATAAACATCTTCTATTTTACATTAACAACATCTTCTATTTTATAGACTTACAGTTTTTCTTAATACTTATACCTCACCATTAACTTTTACTTACTATATGTTATTGTTAATTTTTTGTGTGCCAATATGCTAGGCCAGAGACAGAGCTAGTTAAGGCAATAATTCAAGATGTCTTGCAGAAATTGAAACAAGCACTTTCAAGTAGTAAGTTGAATCTGATGATGGGTTTTGTTGGTCTTGAAAAACCAATAGAAGAAGTTGAATCATTGTTATGTATAGGCTCAAGAGATATTCAAGTTATAGGTCTATGGGGCATGCCTGGTATTGGAAAGACAACACTTGCAGGTTTGGTATTTCAAAAGGTCTCTTGTCATTTTGAGAGTTATTGTTTTATAGAAAATGTTAGAGAAAAATCAGAAAATTATGGACAAAACTACGTGCGAAACAAATTGTGTGTACAACTTCTCGGTGAAGAAAATTTGAACATAACAACCCCATTTCTTGATCCATTTATTACAACAAGACTTCGTCGAAAAAAGGTTCTTATTGTTCTTGATGATGTTAGTCATCCTCGACAATTAGAATTTTTAGGTGGACAGATTCAATTTGGTCATGCAAGTAGAATAATTGTGACAACTAGAGATAAACATGTTCTTACATGTATCCTAGCTAATGGAATGGTCATTCAAATGCATGAGGTTAAAGGATTGATGTGGAATGATGCACTTCATCTCTTACAATTTTATGCCTTTAGAAGAAACTCTCCAACACAAGAGTATAAAGCTTTATCAACAAGGGTCGTGAGTTATGCTGAAGGTAACCCATTAGCTCTTAAAACTTTAGGCTCTCACTTGTGTGATAGGAGCATGAAAATTTGGGAAAGTACATTGAATAAATTAGAGAAAATTCCAGATAAGGATATGCATAAAGTATTAAGAATAAGTTATGATGACTTGGATGATAATGAGAAGAATATATTTCTTGATTTAGCTTGCTTCTTTAAAGGTGAAAATGCCAATATTGTAAAGAACATATTGGATGGTTGTGGCTTCTTTTCCGATGTGGGATTTGAACTTCTAGTTGAGAAGTCTTTGATAACTATCAACAACCAAAATGAACTTCGCATGCATGATTTGGTACAACAAATGGGTAGGGAAGTTGTTCGTCAACAATCGATTAATAGCCCTGAAAAACGCACTAGGTTGTGGAGTTTTGAAGAAATATATCATGTCTTGCAAAACGATATTGTAAGAAACCAAAGACTTTTGATTTTGAATATATTTTTTGAATGAATGGTACTAGAAATACACTAACTATGAAAAAAATATACAAAAGATCATTACCTTTTTTGTAGGAAAATACAAGTCTATTAACTATGAAAAAAGTATGCCAAATGTTCAAAAATAAAAAAATGTCGGAAATAGAGCATATGAATATACATATACATATTGTTTTGAGTTGCTATGTGTTCTTAAATCAATTCTTATGTATTCAAACCTATTGATTTAAGGAATATATAACAATTCAAAAAAATATGTACATGTGTATTCACGTGCTCTATTTCTGACATTTTTGGACATCTGATATACTTTTTCATAGTAGTAACTAGTAGTACTCCACCGAAAAGTTAATGGACTTTATATACTTTTGTTATAGTTAGTATAGTTATGCTACCCTTTATCCTCATTTTTGTGTACTAACCTATGGTTTTGCTCTTGGTTTTCAGGGAACTGGAGCAATTGAAGGCATATGTCTTAATATGTCAAGTCTTAAGAAGCCTTTGCACCTAAAGACTACAACATTCTCAAGAATGTATAACTTAAGGCTGCTTATAGTTTACAGATCTGATCAAACTTCCAAAGAACACAAAGTTCATGCTCCTTCAGATCTTCGGGATCTTCCTGAGATGCTTCGATACCTACACTGGGAAGAGTGCCCATGGAAATCTTTGCCATTAGAATTTCCTGAAAACATTGTGGCGCTTCACCTTCCAAACAGCCAAGTTGAGGAACTTTGGGATGAAATCAAGGTACGTTGTAGTTTAATTATGATCACTAGCATATTATACTTTAAAAAATTGTCTACTGTGTTTTCTAAGTCCAGTACAATTTTTCTTAGCTAATTTTAGTATTTCACTGCATGTTCCACCAATACGTGACAACGACATGGACATAAGTAACTACGAGGTGACCTTTGTTGCATAAAATGACACACCAAAAATAGTACACGTGATTTGTGTCTTTCATGTCAAAGTAATCAACATAAATACACTAGAAGTTTCTTTTTATTAAACAATAATTAGAGGCTTAACATTTTAGCTAGAGTACTTAAAAGTACCAAGCTTTTGCATTGTTACATGAACATTTTTAGGACACCGAATGTACTGAATTTTTAGATACGTATTCAAGTATTAAAAACACCTATTTTCTTCAATTTTCATAAGATTTCCACCAATTTAAAGTGTCAATTACCCATACCTATGTCTATATTGTATCTGTTGGACACAGATATTTCATGGAAAATGAAGAGTCCATGTAACCTAGCTTTTGTCACAGATAACTAAACGAGTTCCAGATTATGTGATGTATTTTTTTTTTAAATTTGTTTGCTATTTAATTAAAATTACTCTCATATTTGCAGATACCAATGAAGTCACTGACATATCTGAATGTCTCTGGATGCTCATCTCTAAACAAGTTTCCACAGCTGCCAAGGTACATAACAAATTTAGATCTAAGTGGGACAACAATAACGGCTGTGCCTGAATCAATCGAGGGTCTCTCCCATCTAGGGTCCTTTGAACTAGTTGATTGCAAAAGACTTGTGACTCTCCCAACTAATATTTGTAAGTTAAAACATCTCAACAATTTTTCTCTCAAAGGATGCACAGAATTGAAAACCTTTGATATTGTTGAGCCAATGGAAAATTTGCACACTCTTAACCTTTCTGAAACAGCTATTGAGGAAATACCCTCTGGTATTGGATATCTTAGTGGACTCACAACACTTTCTTCTTTTGGATGCAAACACCTTGTAACCTTACCAACAAGCATGAAACAACTTCTTAACCTTTGTGAACTGATTTTATCTGATTGTGCCAGCCTTAAATCTTTGCCTGAACTGCCTTCATCACTTTCTATTAATGCTCAGCGCTGCACATCACTGGAGATAGTTCCCCCATTGATTACTACAATCACAGATAGCTGGCATCTAAGTGTTCTTAGAACAGAGTACTTCCGATTTGAAAATTGTCCAAAGTTGGATCCGAATGCTTTCCACAACACAATGCTTGGTACATTGCTTAGAATTTATAGGGCAGCATATAATTTTGCTGCAATATATAAGGTACTTGTGTTGCTTAATTTTGTTCTTAATTTTTCAGGGGAAATTGTTTTAAATAAACACTTGTAGGTATGAAGGTATTCACATGATATAGTCACGGAAATTGAAGAAATTTACAATATGATTTAGGATATGTGAAATTCTTAATGTAGACATCGAAAATTCAATTACACACTCATGTAACCAAGTAAGGATGCATACATTGTGAATTTCACATATCCTAAATCATATTGTAAAATTTCTTTGATTCTCATTATTATATTGTGAGTTTGCCTACAAGTTGCCAAATTTCCACAAATATTATCCATCTATTTTTATTTTGGGTCAGAGGTACAAACAATCCTACTGCTTTTGCCAAGGTTGCCCTTTAGTATCATACCTTAAGTGGTGCACTTTAGTATCTCATACCTTTGTAAAAATGTACTATTTAGTCTTATATTTTTATACTAAAATGTGCACTTTTTTTTTATCTATATTTAGGACTTAAGCGCACCTTTTTTGAAAAGTATGAGACTAATGCATCAGTTAAAAAGACTGGGACTAAAGTGATCTTTATTCCTTCCCTTTTACCTTTTATTTTATTGGATTATTTTGATATAAACTTGTACACTTCAAGTGCTATTAAAAATAATTTCTCATTTCTTGTCTCTTACGTTAATGCCTTTGGGATTTTGGTCTCTGACAAGTTTTTATATATGTTCTTTATTTTTGATAAAGGGTTATAAACATAATCTCAACCCTTCAGTGCACGTTGTGTATCCTGGGAATCAATTTCCAGAGTGGATTGAAGCTAAAACCGAGGGAAATTCACTCCACATCAAGCTTCTTCCAGAATATTCTTTTGGCCAACTATTGGGTCTTGCTGCATGTGCTCATGTTGCTGTGAAGAAGTATTTTGAGGATCGGGCATTTTTGCAGTGGAATTATAAATACTTAACAAGCAATGGCTGGTCTGGACCTTTCTATGGTAGCCATTTGCTCCAGGGACTTCATTTAGATCATATGTTCATCCTCTATGATACTGAAAAATCATTTTTTGCATTTGGTGATGATATTAGTGAGATAAAATTGGAAGTCTCCATTGATGAGTTTACTCAAGAGTTTCCTACGCATTATGAAGTGAAAATGTGTGGGATCAAATGTGTTTATGCTGAGGAGGCTGAGGAATTTCTCGTAAATTATCAATTTGATGGGAAATACTTGATGGAAGAAGGCATTGATTAAAAATGAAAGGCATATTGACTCTATGCATGAATTCCATTTGGCCGGGCATATTAAAGTTATGTGATGGAGTTTAGTTTTGAGTGAGACTTTGAATGGTACAAAAAAAAAAGTAAGAAAGCATAAATTATAATGTTTAACATTTATGAGTAGAGTTAAGGCTGCTGCCATAAGAAAAGTGTAAGTCACGTGTCTCTCCTAGTTACTTTTGAGAAGGTATACTCTTTACGAATTTGATCGATCAAATTAGTATTGTCTTGCATTGTACATGTTAGAATATAGATCGTATATGATCTTATGGTTTTGTAATTGTTAAACCCCAAGAATTTATAATAAATTAAACTATCCTAACGAGAATTTTTAATAATATTTTTAGATGTACCGATGTATCGAAAAATTGTGTGAAAAACCAGATTGATTGTTTAAAGTTGGAAAACATTTTTTACAACTCGTTGGGGTTTGTTGGTCGACAAGTGTGCAGGAGGGGTCGGTGAGGAATTATGACACTCATTATGGCCTCGTTGTTGTCTCGTTGGGGCAGCTTGACGAACCATCGATGAGGGAGGTGATGAGGGCCCAATTTGGCTACTAATACTTGCAAAAATAGTCCATTTTTTTCAATCAAAAATTTTCATCATATCTTTCTCTCTTTAAAATATTTTGGCTTTGGTACATTTTGGGGATAAAATATATTGGAGTTCAAATTTAAAAGAATAGAATGTCAAAACAAGAAATTACTATTTTTGTCTTGACAATTTCAAAAAGATAAAATTCTTCCTTAAAGAGTTAATTTTACATTATGCAAATTAATTTAGATTATCATTAATTCTTGAACAAATACGATTGTGTTTAATTTCCTCTAAAAAGGAAAGAGAGTTAGTGGTAGGTTTTGGCACGTTTTTGGACAAGCTTCCAAGTTAAGGTTTCTTACTCCAATTTTTTATTCATGCATTGTTTTCATAAAATATTCATGTATTATATATTATGAATAAAAGGAAAACAGATGCCATTATTTTTATAAGAAAAATGTTGTAAATATTGTTAAAATCAAATACTCGTTATGGACATTTTTACATGCATTACACATAGCATATGAGATTTTATACATACATCATGAAATAATTTTTCATAGGAGGTATACCTATATATATCTTGCGAAGTATGGTACCCATGGACTATTGGTTGAAACAAACAATTTTTCGATGGATTATTGGCACAAATTCTTTTCATATGTATTCCCAGAGTTTGTCCTTCTATGGGTCTCGAAGTTTGTCCTTCTATGGGTCTCGAAGTTTGTCCGTCTATGAGTCTCTAAGTTTGACCATATATCTCGAAGTTGGTCCCCCATTTTGTCTCAAAATGGACCATCCATATAACGAGGACGTTGACCAATACATATGCTATATGTATCTTGGAGTAAGACTATATATGGGGTTGGATGTGGACCCACATGCATCTAGAAGGTTGACCACTATGTGCCCATTTATGCACAAAAACATGATACATAAATTTTTTATATTTTTAAATAGCTTGTAAGTGTACGAATCATATTGCAAAAAGTGATAAATATACTTATAAGGTCGATATAAAGGGAAATTACATGGTTTTTAAATAATTTAACAAAATTTTTAAAAACCAAAATTAAATATAAACATTCTTTCACAATTGTTTTGGTTTTGAAATATCTAAAATAATAACATAAAATAATAGAAGATCAATGATAGATTAGTTTACACAATTATAGGCAGACATGCAATTCATTAATCAATAAAGAATTAATGGGATATTTAGTTCGTTAATTATGTTTAGTAAACTTAATTAGATTAATAAAATATAAACCCAAATTTATTGATTTTTTTCTTATATATAGAAATAGTGCCTTTGGTCATGTCTACTATCCGTTATTAATTCAAATCACTTAACGCCTTTGGTTGGGTCTATTAGTTAATTTTTTAATTACATTATACTTATTTTCTATGAAATTAATAAACCATTTAATTTGTTATCTTTTGTTGGGTCTAACAGTTTAAACTTTTAATCAAGTTATCAAATCATTTTTTAGATCAATGAATCTTAAATTAACTTTAACATTTTAAAATCTATT
Source organism: Hippophae gyantsensis (assembly GCA_030763125.1). Classification (NCBI taxonomy): domain Eukaryota; kingdom Viridiplantae; phylum Streptophyta; class Magnoliopsida; order Rosales; family Elaeagnaceae; genus Hippophae; species Hippophae gyantsensis. The sequence continues at coordinate 16,296,798 of CM061036.1, forward strand.
ATGAAAAATATGTAATGATTTGCATAATTTATTACTATTTAACTTTAACTTTAGTCTAATTTTATTTGTTTTTATTGATTTTAGACTTCATTATTATTATTTAAATTTTATTGTAAATTTAAAAAAATGAAGATTTATTGAAATCAAATATAAATGAAGATTTTCTAAAAGAAAGTTAAAAATGAAGATTTTTTGAAAGAAAGTTATATATATATAATAAAAATAGCCCTGAAAAAAACCGCAAGAAAGTGGAAACAACGAAGCAGAGTAACAGATTTATGCGAAAACATATTCTTTTTGTGATTCAGTTTCCTTTTAATTCTTCTTAGAACAATTATGGTGAATTCGTTTATGTTAAATTTATTTTTTAGCATGAACTAATTTTTTTTTATGCTAGGGAAAAGATGTAATCTAATTCCAAACTATGCTTAATTTTTCATGTTAATTTGAATTATTTCTCTTCATGTTTGTTTAATTTATTTTGAGTTTATTACTTCTAATTAACTAGCCATTAATTAGATGATTTTAGTCTTGTGATTTACTATCAAAAGAGGGAATTATAGGATTGATTTGGAATATTTCAGCATAGGTAAATATAGAGATCAAAAGACTCGTATGCACTTGTAAAGTATTAAAATCAGTGGTCTTAATACTTTCTTACTTTGTTAAATTGCACACTCTTGTGTAAATTGATGAACAATAATGTTTCTAATTGACTATCAAAAGAGGCATTTGGATATTTTTTAGAGATTGCTAACAATTAGAGATAATTAAATTCAATTAGCTAGATGAGTAAAGCATAGTGAAGGATTTGATGAAATCGATTTCCTAGAAGTTTTCTTCCCATTAGTTTGATCTTCGAACATCTTTCTTTTCATTTGCGCATTTTCTTTAAATTGATTTCATTTTAAATTCCAATTATAACAACCTTAGTGACTTCTCTAGATAAAATTGAGATTAACATAATTTTGGTACTTGTCAAAAGTAAGTTACCAATCCTTGAGAACAATAATCTTTTTATCAATTTACTATAAAACTACGATACTATGCACTTATAGTTTTGCACCGATCAAGTTTTGGGCGTTATTGATGGGGATTGATTTATACTTATTTTTGCCAATATCGATACAAAGTAATATTGGTTTTAATTTAGAATTATATTTTATTTTATTTATATTTATATTTATATATATATTTTATTTTCCTCTAGGTATGCTTTTGAGGTTGGATGTGTCGTGCTAGAACTCAAAACATTATTCCTTTTGATCCGGAGATTGAAAGAACTTTTAGAACATGAAGAAAGAAGAAAGTACTAGCCATGATTGAAGGAGAACATAATGCACAGATACACATCTTGAAGGATTATGTAAGGCCAATTGTGAATGAGAATTACCTAGGTGTAAGATGCTAGACCATTAATGAAAATAGCTTTGAGCTCAAACCGGCATTGATCAGCATAGCGCAACAAGACCAATTTAGCAGATTTTTGCTTGATGATCCCAATATTCATTTGGTGATTTTTTTGAGATTTGTGACACTATAAAGATGAATGGTGTTACTAAAGACACCATTAGACTGAGATTGTTTCCTTTTTCATTGAGGGACAAGGCCAGAGGTTGGTTACAGTCTCTACAACTAGGAAGCATCACTAGTTTGCAAGACATGGCAAAAAGGTTTCTTGCTAAATTCTTTCCACCTGCAAAAATAGCCTAACTCAGGAGTGAGATTGGTCAATTCAAGCAAAATGAATTTGAGACACTTTATGAAGCATAGGAAAGATATAAAGATATGATTCAGTGTTTCCCTCAATATGGATTGCCGAATTGGTTGCAAGTTCATATATTCTATAATGGGTTAAATGGGAAAACTAGAACCATAGTCGATGCTGCTTCTGGTGGAACTTTGATGTCAAAGATAGCTGAGGATGCTACTTCTCTTTTGGAAGAAATGCCCTCAAACAACTATCAATGGCTAATTGAAATATCTATGGCTAAGAAAGTTACTAGGATTCATGAATTGGAGGATTTTCCTGCTCTTTCAACTCAAGTAGCTTATCTATCTCATCAAATTTTAGCCTTGACAACCCAAAGATTACCACAAAGTGCAGAATTTGTTGCAACTTCAAGTATGAAAATTATGGTGAATGAAGAAAATCAATAATAAGTTCAATACATCAACAATTTGAACTATAACTATCGTGGTAATCCTATGCTAAAATACTACCATCTAGGGCTTTGAAATCATGAGAATTTTTCTTATAGAAACACAAAGAATGTGTTGCAACCTTCTCTAGGGTTTGATATTCAACCAAGTGAGAAGACGATGTCACTTATGGATGCCATGGTTTCCTTTGTTGAGGAGATCAAAGCAAGGTTTAAAAAGAGTGATTCATGGCTAGATATAATTAGATTCATTGTAGCAATATGAGAGTGACTATGAAAAATTTTGAAGTGAAAATTGGGCAACTTAACAAAGAGGAACTTTTCCTAGCAATGTAGAAGTGAATTCAAAGGAACCATGCAAGGCCATTACACTTAGGAATGCAAGAGAAATTGAGAGGTCACCATCAAAGGAAACCATGTCCACCCCTATAGCTCCAAACAATGGCCAAAGCAATAATAAAGTAGAGGAAGAAGAGATTATTGATGATACACTAAGAGAGACTAACATGCCTTCATCAATTTCATTTCCTGACAATCCTCCTATTCTCTCTACTCCACTTCCTTATGCTCAATGCTTTCAAAAATAAAAATTAGACAAGAAATTTTCTAAGTTTTTGGATATCTTTAAGAAAATTCACATAAATATTCCTTTTGTAGATGCCTTGGAACAAATGCCAAATTATACCAAATTCTTGAAGGAAATCATTTCCAATAAGAGAAGGTTATAGGAGTTTGAAACAGTGAAGCTTTCTGAAGAATGTAGTGCCATTCTTTAAAAGAAATTACCTCAAAAATTAAAATATTCGAGGAGTTTCACTTTGCCTTGCACTATTGGAAATTCATTTTTTGATAAAATTTTATGTGATCTTGGTGTTAGGATTAATCTTATGCAACTATCTATTTATAATAAATTCTTTTTTTTATAATATTTTATGCAACTAGTAGACCGATCCATCAAGTATCAACTTGGAATCATAGAAGATGTATTGGTAAAGGTGGATAAATTTATTTTTCTTACTAATTTTGTGGTGCTAGATATGGATGAAGACTAAGATCTCCCACTATATCTTGGCCGACCATTCTTGGCTACATGAAGGGCTTTAAGGATGTTCAAAAGGGTGAGTTAACATTGACAGTGAACAAGGAAGAAGTTACATTCAACATCTACAAAACCATGAGATTTCGAGAAGATTCAAGCACTTGATTTTGGGTAGAAATCATTGAACAATGTGAAGTATAAGCCTTTCAAGAAGATATGCTAGTCGATCACCTAGAACGATGTATCGCCACTTCATCTCATGCTTATGGTTTTAATAACTCTGTTGTTTATGAATATGATTTACCTTTTGTTAGTGAAAAATTTCTCCACTATGTGTTTTCCTTGGAAGCATTGCAACATGGTACATCTTTTAGGAAAGAAGTGGAGAGGTTGGAGGCGATGATAGCAAAGATGGATTTTGTAATCTCTATAGAAAAAGTGCAGTAAACTATAACTCTAGAGTTGAAGCTGCATGAGCATCTTTGCTATGCATTCTTGGGTGATAGTTACACATTTAGAGTGATTGTTTTTGCATCACTTACACTAGAGGATGGACTATCTCTGACATAAAAGTTATAAGTCCTTCTATTCACATGCACAAGATTCTAATGGAGGAACTTTACAAACTGTCAATTGAGCCCAAAAGAATATTAAATCCAACAATGAAGGAGGTTCCAAGAGTTGAAATTTTGAAGATCCTCAATGTTGGAATTATTTATACTATTTTAAACAGTTCATGGGTAAGTCTAGTGCAGGTTGTACCAAAAGAAGGTGGAATAATGGTGGTGAAAAATGACAACAATGAGCTTATTCCTACTTGAACAGTCATAGGTTGATGTGTATGTATGGATTACTAAAAGTTGAAGAAAGTAACAAGGAAGGATAATTTACCACTTCTATTTATTGATCAAATGTTAGATCGATTGGCTGGATATCCCTTTTATTACTTCTTAGATGGTTATTTGGGGTATAACCAGATTGCCATAGCCCTCGAAGATAAGGAGAAAACTAAATTCATATGACCCTATGGAATATTTTCTTTTAGAAGGATGCCCTTTGGATTATGCAATCCCTAGCAACATTTATATGTTGCATGATGGCTATTTTTTCAAATATGATGGAAGATATAATGGAAATTTTTATGGATGATTTTTTTTATTTTTGGTACATCTTTTGATCATTGTTTGCATAATTTAGCAATGTGAAGATAAAAACTTTATCCTAAACTAGGAGAAGCGTAATTTCATGGTTCAAGAAGGGATTGTGCTTGGCCATAGAGTGTCATCCAAAGGAATTGAGGTTGATTGAGCTAAAATTACAACCGTAGAAAAACTACCACCTCCAAAGAATGTGAAGGGAATCAGAAGCATTTTAGGACATGTAGGATTTTATAGAAGATTTATAAAGGAGTTTTCTAAACTTTCTAAACTTTTATGTAATCTTCTTGAAAAAAATTATGCATTTGACTTTGATGATGTTTGTTTGTAGACCTTTAATGCAATCAAGGAGAAACTGATTTCAGCACCAATAATGACTTTACCTAATTGGAGTCAACCTTTTGAAGTAATGTGTAATGCAAGTGACTTGGAAATTGGGGCAATTTTAGGACAAAAGTGAGACAAACTATTTAGGGCCATATACTATGCAAGCCAGACATTGAATGAAGCCCAATTAAATTATACAACAATTGAGAAAGAGATGCTTGTTGTGGTATTTTCTTGTGACAAATTTTGTTCTTACCTTATTGGTGCAAAGGTGATAGTGTTCGCTAGTCATGCAACACTTTGGTATTTATTTTGAAAGAAGGATGCTAGGCCTAGACTGATTCGTTGGATCCTTCTTTAATAATTTGATTTGGAAGTTTGAGATAAGAAAAGAAGTAAAAATTTATTTGTGGACCATCTCTCTCGGTTGGAGCAAGAGGAAGTAAAACAAGATTTAGTGATCCAAGAAGTATTCCATGATGAGTAGTTGTTTGCATGTGAGATCAAGCTTCCTTGGTATATTGATATTATAAACTACCTAGCTTGTAAGGTATTGCCACCAGATCTTACTTACCACCAACTTAAGAAGTTTTTGCATGATGTGAAATATTATCTTTGGGATGAGCCTTTGCTTTTCAAAAGATTCCCTAATCAAATCATCCGAAGATGTGTGCCTAAAGAGGAGATGCAAGCCATTCTCTATCAATGTCATTCCTTATTATATGAAGGAAATTTTAGAGTAACACGACCAATAACTAAGGTACTTTAAAATGGTTTCTTTTTGCCCTCTATCTTTCATGATAGTTATACTTTGCTGAAGACTTGTGATCGGTGCCAAAATATAGGAAATATTTCAACGCGTCAGGAGCTAGCATCGAAAAATATCTTAGAGGTTGAGTCATTTCATGTTTGGGGAATTGATTTTATGGGTCCTTTTTCTCCTTCTGTTGGCTTTTTTATATCTTGTTAGCAGTTGATTATGTGTCAAAGTGGGTGGAGGCAACTACTACAACAATAAATGATGCAAAGGTAGTGCTTAAAGTTTTGCATAAGAACATATTCACAAGATTTGGCACTCCACGAGCTATTATTAGTGATGAAAGGACCCAATTTTGCAACAAGTTCTTTGACAACCTTCTCTCTAAATGTGGTGTGAAGAATAAGATAGCACTTGCCTACCATCCTTAAACTAATAGCCAAGCTAAAATTTCAAATAAAAAAATCAAGAATATCCTTGAGATGATGGTCAACACCAATAGAAAGGATTGGGAAAAGAAGATTGATGATGCTTTATGGGTATACCATATAGCTTTTGAAAACACCTATCGTATAACTTTTAATTTTGATTTGACGGTAGTAGGGGAAAAATGACTTCTTCAATTGAATGAGATGGATGAGTTATGGAACTATGATTATGAAAACGCAAAGATATACAAAGAACGCACAAAAAATGGCATGAAAAAAAAATTCGTAAGCATGAGTTTGCTCCATGTCAGTAGGTTTTTCTCTTCAATTCATGACTAAAACTCTTCCCAAGTAAGTTAAGATCAAGATGGACAAATCCTTATACAATTGACAAAGTTTCCCCTTTTGAAGCAATATAATTGAAGGACAAGGCAGGAAATATATTTAGAGTTAACAGTCAAAGATTGAAGCACTATTATGGAGAATAAGTGGAGAGGAATTATGCATTTATTCCTCTTTGAAATCCTAATTGATGAAGATTGAAAAGTCTGGCTGTAAACTATAAAATAAGTACGTATGGAGCCCATAAAAATTTATTTTGTTCTTTTATTTTATTTTATTTTTATTATCTATTTGAATAATTTGGATTTTGATGCTGCTTTATTTTTCAAGAATAAAGATTGAAAATTAAAACTAAGGCGAATCCATCATTAAACCAGGGAAGTTCCTTTCATTTCTTCAATCTGTCTCACTTTTGAATCACAATGAGGACATTGTTTGGGGGTGTAAAATCCTATATTTTTGAGTTGTTGGATTCTCTTATTAAGCAAGTATTTGAATATGATTGAATTTGTTATGACTCTAAAATTTATGATTGAGGATTGTTTTGAGAATTTTTTAAAAAATATGCTATTATGTTAGTTAGAGTTTTGTGGGTACTTTGATTTAATTATTTATCTTTCAAAATAATTTAGCAAATATTCATATTTTATTTACTCTATTTTGCCTATGAAGAGAAGGAGTTGAATTAACTAAGTCATGAAAGTTCAATCTTGCTTTGCTCTAGAATCTATTGATGGATCATTAAGGCGAAATCCTAGTTGATACCAAATATTAGAGAAATAATTTAGGAAATTTTTTTGTCAACACAAAAGCTTTCCTAGCCATCCTAATTATCATGCCATCATTACATGGTGTATTCCCATAGTCAACCCCTTGAGCCTTATTTTACATAAGCCTTTATTGATTTTTTTAACTATATAAATCATTCTCATTCTAAGCCTATAAAACCATGAATTTACCTTAAATTTTAAGAAAATACTTTGGTGGAAATTTTCATTTAAAGAGAAAGTTAGTTCAAATTAAATAATCCACATTATGTTTGCTATATTTGATCAAAGTGTGAAAAATAAGAGAAAGTGAATGGCAAGAATCAAAAAAGGGTTAAAGTGGTTGAAATTAATAAAGACTATGAGTATCAAGGCAACCACATGAAAAAAATAATATATATATAAAATAAAATAAAATAAAAGTTTCAAACATCTTTTTACTTGTAAAGATCATAATTTGAGACAAATAATGTGGGTAGAGTACCTTCAGAATTATGATTTCACTTTGCAATACCATTCTAGTAAAGTTAATATAGAAATAGATGTTATGAGTCACAAGGTGAGCTTTTTTGTACAAATGATATTGGACACTTGGAAAAACACTCAGATACTATAAATTTATAAGTTGAATTTGTATTGTGATGGAAGACAAGAATTCTTGTACAATCTCATATGCAATCCTACATTGTTAGAAAATTTCAAAGCGGCCCATTCTAACGATCCTAAAATCTGTAAAGTTTGTTGTAGAATGGCTGAAGGAGAGAAGGTGGAAGGATAGGCTTCTAGTGATGGAGCATTTCACTTTCATGGAAAGATATCGATACCTACTGATGATTATTTAAGGTAAGAGATCATAAGAGAAATATATAGGTCAACATTTACTGTACATTCTAGAAGTAGAAAATGTATTGTGATTTAAAAAGGACCTACTAATGGAGTGGAATAAAGAAGGATGTAGCTTAGTTTGTATCCAACTATATGATATGCCAGCAAGTTTAGGTAGAGCGTAAGAAACCTATAGGACTACTTCAACCACTTCGAGTATCAGAATGAAAATGGGACAATATAACCATGGACTTCATACAAGGATTACCTCATACTTCTTAAGGTCACGATTCTATTTGGGTAATTATTCACTGTCTTATGAAGTAAGTATTTTCATTTCATTCTAGTTAAAACTTGATACTCGGTGAATGCTTTGAGTAAGTTATATATTCGAGATATTGTGTAATTTCATGGCATACGAAAGTTGATTGTGTTAGATAAAGATAAAAAATTTATCTCACATTTATGGAAGTGTGTAAAAGAAGCTTTGGGATGGCTCATTATGAAGCCTTGTATGGATTACCGTGTAGATCTCCGATGTGCTAGGAGAAATGTGAAGATTTAAGTATGATGAGAATTGATCTTATACAATAAACAATTGAAAAGATTCACATCGCATAAGACAAACTTTGTGCAACTCAAAGTCGATACTGGAATTATATTGATCATGGACATCAACTATAAAATTTATAAGTGGATGACTATGTTTTTACCAAAGTTCAACTTTAGAAGGGAGTAACTTATTTTGGAATAAGAAGAAAGCTAGCACCATGCTAGATCAGGCCATTCATATTGTAAAAATAATTGGTGATGTAGTGTATCCATTAAAGTTACCTCTAGAATTGTCATAAGTTCACAATGTTTTTCATGTGTCTACCGTACGAAAATGTCTAAGAAATGATAGAATTATTTTGTATTGGATAGAACTACAATTATAGGAAGATGTGTCATATGAAAAAAGAACCTGTGGTGATAATTGATTTCCAAGTCATGAACATGAGTAGAAGAGAAATACCACTTGTAAATTTTGAGATGTAAATTTTGAGGATGAAATTTTATTTAAAGGGGTAGGATTGTAAAACCTTGAGAATTTGTAATAAATTATAAAAGTGTTAAAAATAATTTTTAATAATATTTTAATATCTAACGACGTATCGGGTGATTTTGGGTAAAAATTGGATTGATCGTGAAAAGTTGGAAAACATTTTATGCAGCTCACTAGGGCCTCGCCGGCTAACGAGTGTACGACGAGGGGTCAGTAAGGAATTATAATACTCATCGTGGTCTTGTCGTGGAAACACAATGAGCCATCGGTGATAGGGGTGTGGAGGGCCCAATTTGGCTATAAGTTCCCGTGAAAGCAAGCTATTTTTCTCACTCAAAAATTTATATCCTCTCTTTCTCTCTATATGTTCCCTTTTTGACACATTTTAGTTACATTTTGAAGATAAAAAATCCAGGAGTTCAAGTTTGGAAGAAAAGAGTGTTGAGATAAGAAATCATTAATTTTTATCTCGACGATCTCAAAAAGGTAAAATTATTTCTTTAACCATTATTTTTATGTTATGATGTAAACCAAGGAGTTGGACATGTCAATCATACAAGTGGGAATGGAGCTGAATTTGTACAAGACCTTTTGTCACTTCCTAGTGGCCCAATTACAAGACTTGGAGCCAAACGTTTCAAGGAAGCAATAAATGGGCTAATCCATGAGAATTGGGTTGATTCTAAAATGACCAAGATGGGCTCAAATAATAATCAAGGCCTAGTCCATGTCATCAAAGAAATTTAAGAGGCTAATTAGCATTCAAATTTGTAGCCAACATAGTTTGATCATTAAAGGGCATGAATTTGAAGAGTTTCAAGGATATTAAATAGGAGAATAGCTTGGTGTTGGTTGGGCATGTTAAAATAAATTGAATCTAGTCATTTAACTATTTATTGGCTATCTTTAGAAGTCCAAATTGGTTGTCTTAAGAAGTCCAAAATAACCATTTATTAGCTATCTTTAAAAGTCAATAAATAGCTATTTATTAGCTATCTTTAGAAGACTAAGGGTCCAAAAAAAGGTAAAGAACTTGTTTTGTATATTTTTTGTGCTTTAATTATGACTTTACCTATTCTTGGAAGGTTGTTCCAAGTATAAAAAGGAGTACTATGAATTTTAAAGAACAGATTGGAATTATTAAGAGAATTATCTTCTTGTGAGGTCTTGTGTTCCTCTTAGTTCTTAAAAGAACTCTTGAACTTATCAAGTTAATCTTGTGGCGTTCAATCAACTAAACTAATCACCTTGAATTCTTTAGAGAATCCTTAAGTTTTCTTGGTATGACATTTCAATCCTCTGTAGTTTTAATTTTCATCTTGTTAGGAGACGGGTTAAGACCTAAAAAATCTTGTCTTCACGATCTTGGGGTTTCGATCCATCATTGTTAACAGATTTCATCACAATTTTTGGTGGGTTCATAACATGTTAAATAAATAAATTAATTTAGATTATCACTAATTCTTGAACAAATACGATTGTATTTAGTTTCTTCTAAAAAGGAAAATTAGTTAGCTATAGGCTTAGGCATGTTTTCGACCAAGTTTTCAGGTAGGGGTTTTTTACTCCAACTTTTTATTCTTGCATTATTTTCATGAAAATTTCATACATCATATGTTATGAATAAAAGGAAAATGGATGCCATGATTTTTATGAGAAATTTTATTGAAAGTTTCTTATTTAGTTACGAATCTAATTAGCTAGAGGGTGAATAGATAATCAACAGAATAAAGTAAAATTAAAATTTTACAGTATGACCAATCATGAAATCACATGTAACTAAAGTAATGCAGAAAACAAAATCAATGCATAAGATTTTTAGGCAGAAGCAACCTAGGTCACACCAATGACCGAAGAGAAAAACCACCGGTCCACCTGTTCACCTAACTATCCACTATGAAAAATATGATCCGATTACAAGGATAGAACTCAAACTACCCACTAAGGTAATGCCCCACAAGTAATCTATTTACAAGCCATTACTTTGATCTATCTCTACAATAAAGGTGTTTAGATTTGGATCAACATTCTAATAACTTAAGTGGCATAAGCAATTGAATCGATTCAACCAGTACCTGAAAGATTAACATAATAACACAAGTGCAAGTGTGTTCTAGAGAATATTCAATATTGAATAACCATAACTAGATGATTTAATAAATATATCAGGTCAATCAAAATCAATTAGTAACCTTAGAATAATTAGTTCAAACACAAGTTTGAGAAATTAACTTATTTATTGATTAATAAATAAACCAAATAAATATGTATGACACACATAATCATTTGATTCGAAAATAAAGAAAAAGTTATAAGAACATATGGCTAAAATATCATAAACCAATTAGGCTGATTTATAAATCAAACACAACTATCAATGTTTGATAGATTAACTAAATAAAGAAGCATAAAAAATTATGATCTTATATTTGCAAAATAAGAGAGAGATTAAGAAGAAGAGAAGAATGCTCGTGTGGTTAACAAAATTGTAATCCAATGGTGTGGTTAAATAGCATGAGTTGAAACCCTAGGTCAAAGGTTAATTACAAAACTATCCTTAAAACTATTTAGAAGAGCTTACACATAAGAACAATAGAGTCAAAATACTAATTGGCTTGAGTAAAAATTAGGTCAAATTTGAAAACCTGGTCGCTCGATTAATATAGACTTAGCTCAATCGATCTACTATGAATAGTTTGATCAATCTAGTCATTAATCTCGATCGATCTAGTGCTCGATTGATCTTGTCATATTAAAAATTAATTTAGTCAGTTAAATTAAGCTCGATCGATCTAGTCACCACTTGATCGATCGAGTGACCTATTTGAACAATGTTCCTACGTGTCTAAAATGAAATCTAATGTGCACGAAAATAGAGATATACTTGAGATGTGATCGTTGAGGCTCGATAGTTTCTTTGGTTGAAAATATTCTTGAAAAACATACCTAAAAACTAATATTGTATACAAATATTTTGTTCATAAATATCACCAACACTCATAAACCTTATAGTTGTAAATGTAGTTAAAATGTAATTCTTGTTATGAACATTTTTATATGAATACATGGAAAAATTTATATGAAACGAGTATTAAAAACATTACACATGACATCTGAGATTTTATACATGCATCATGAAATAATTTTTCATAGGGGATAAACCTGCATATATGGAGTATGATATCCATAGGCTACTTGATACACTAGAATACTTTTTGATGGACTATAGGTATGCATTGTTTTCAATGTATTCTTGATGTTTGTTCATGTATGTGCTTTGAAGTTTGATAACACATAGGCCTAAAATTTAGACCCCACATTGTGTCATGAAGTAGACTACCAAATGATGAGAACATTGGCCGCCTATGTGATAAGGACATTGATGATTACATATGATTCATGTGTCTTGGAGTATGATCATACATGTGGAAGGAGGTAGACCCACATGCTTCTTGGAGGCTAACCGTGCATGTGCCCATATGTTTCAGAGTTGATCAATACATATAGAGGTTGCATATCATGCATATGAATTTTATAATTGACATAGAATATTTTATCTTGTATTAACATGCATTGGGATACTAAAATGTATACTCCACCCGATTTTGAAAGTGAGGAAATACAGGTATATTGAATTTGTAAATAAAATTGTAGCTCACCTTATTTTCTCTATCTATCCTCCAGATTAGATTTTTGGTTATGCAGTCTATGGTTCATCATTAATGAAGAAAGAGATTTTCAAGTGTATTTTTATTTTCCTTCTATCATTTGTATCCTATAATATTGGTGACATTGCTGGGACATTATGTAAAAATGATATATCTTCTAATACCTCCATTGTTATTTATTGTTGCTTCTAGAATTTAAATAGTTTTTGGTAAATTTCTATTTGAATAGGGATATCTAGAATTTTATAGAAATTTTATTAAAAATTAATTTAAATTTTCTTTAAAATATGATTTAAAAATATCTATAATTTTTATCTCCCGTACCCATTTTTTTGTGACATGACACAAATCCACGCATAGCATTACTATACTTATGATTTCCTTATTGCTACTCAAAGTATGATGCATGAAATTCATTATATATAGAGTATGCTAATGCCATGTATGTGCCTTTTCCTTCACATGAAATACTTCAAGATAATTAGTTCATAACAAAGATGAATAAAAATAAATAAATAAAAAATTAAATAAAATAAAATTGAACTAAACATAAAAATAAATATAATATTAAAAAGATGAAAAATTAAAAGTTAAAAGAAAAAAAAGAGAAATCTAAACTAAAAACAAAACTAATAATAATAAACTAAAGAAAATAATTGAAAATAGAAAATAAAGAAAAAAGTTTTCGAAAGAAAGAAAATAAATAAATAATAAAACTAGTAGTTATTGGAAGAGCTTTTGAAAAACATTCCCGTCCATGGTACTAAAAACTTGACACGCTTGAGCACACGTAAATAAATATGATTATGTACAAGTAATAAGTAATTTAAGAATACTCGTTGTTGTACCTATAACAATTAGTAACAATTTCTACCCCTAATTACTAGTTCGTTAGTAAGTTAATTAAAGTTAGCAAAATTAGAGTTTAGATTGCTTTTAAAGAAAATAACATAAAGCAATAAAAGTGAATTGAACAAGATTTATGATAGATATGTGATTATGAGACAATCATCACTATTATCCTATAAATCAATTAACCATGTCATGAATGGAGATCAATTTCTTAAGTTCTAAACGATGTCATGAGTTATTTATGAAACTCGTGGTCTATTTTGTTTAGAATTTTTAGAAAATCCAATAAAGTTATCCATATAAATTAGGCAAGGCAGAATTTTTGGGGAAACTTTATTTCTTTTCACACTATGTGTTAGGTGCATAGTGCAAACCACTTTAACATATTCAGATAAGCCGTAGTAGCTATATCTAGTTAAAGAAGATATGGTTCATTGAGGTGGATAACTCTACGATGAACTCCTTACATATCTATGATACTACCTAGCATATTGGCCAGTAATGCCACAAAGATAATATCACGAAGGGTAGAGTTAAAGAATCTAGTTCCTTGACTCTGAGAAGTTGTACATGGAGGAGAGGAAGAATAGGTTCTCATATTAACATTCATACGAGAATGAGAATTTAATTTTTCATAGCAAGGTCTCACATGGCCAAGTTCACCACAGTGGTGAAAAGTAGGGATAGCATTAGGTAGAGGCAGTAGGCCATCACTAGAACAACAAGAAGTGCTAGCTTTTGGTAAAGGGTTCACGTTGCTAGAGGAATATGAATAAAAAGACGAAACAAACGTATCTCTTGGATCAGTGGTAGTGGACTTCCACTTTGGATCATGAACAAAAGATTTTTTTAAACTTAGTAGAACCTAATTGAGATGTTAAAACCAATTCACTATAAACAATACATATATGTTACCAAATGTCTTTACATTACCAAGGATTTTATTTAAATCCTTGGAACCAATCATCATATTATTAACCGCGATTGTAGAAAGGGCTAGTTTCTTCTCACTAGCACTTAGTTTATCCTTCAAAACTTTAATCAACCTTTTTTTTCCTAAAGGAAGGATTCAAGATATGTAGCAAAATTATTAAGAGTTTTCTTGTGCAGTTATTCAATCTCAGCTTCTTTTTTTGTAAACAAGTAAGCCAGATATTCCTTTATGTAATCAAGGAAAATAATCTACGTTTTTAACTATTCAACTTCATTCTTCTAATCAGTAGTGGGTTCAAGATTAAGAAATAGTAGAGTAGCTTTACATAAAGTAGGAACCTTCAACTGTTCTTCGAGATTCTTCACTATCTCATGATTTGCATTCAAATTTTCAAGCAAATCACCATATCTATTTTTAATGACCTCACACTTACTTGTGAGATGATGTTGTTAACCATCAATCAAGGATTTCCTTTCTTCCATATTTTTCTTCAATGCACTAATATCACATTATTTTTATCAAGGCTTTCAAAAACCTTTTTCTTAGCTTTTTTAGACTTAATATGCTCTAATAGTAGAGCATTGTAGGAATCGAGCAATTCATCTTGCTCATCTTCATCATCATTATTTATAACCTCTTGAACATTTGAGATATAATTCAAAGGATCAATGACGTTGCTTGAGGCAAACGAAGCTAGGGAATTAGTTTCTTCCTTATTATTAATGCTAGTACTATCTGAAATAGTAACCACAACTTTCATTGCATTGTTATTTGTACACTTTTGTATCTAAAAACAATTTTCTACAACGTGATCAAGCTTCCCACATTCGAAGCATATAATATTATTCAAATTCCTTTGCTTGGTTTCTTAGATTCATTATTTGAGACATCATCAACTTTTATTAATTTCGAACCTTTAAAGCTCAAATTATCATTTCTAATACCCTATAGGAGAGTTTCTTCTTTCTAAGGAATCTTGTGAACCTCTATGCATGTAAAGACATTTAGAATCATAATTAATATAAGTTCAAAAACTTGTAGATCAATGACTAACTCATTTTACTTTTATCTCAATGGGTTTTACAATGATTCAATCACAGTAACTTTGGCATGAAAATGGTAGGGAAGACTAGCAATGATCTTCTCAATATGTTTTTCTTCATTAATGGGTACCCAACTTGTATGAACTATTGAAAATATTTGAGAATTGTGCATAGAACTTTTCGAAAGTCTCGTTATCCTACATGATGCATAACTCAAAATCTTCATTTAATTTCAAAATTTGTATCTCTTTACAGTATACATTCCTTCATGAGTTACGTCCATAATGTTGCATGCTTTCTTAGAGCTGGTATAGCTATATATATCTTCTAAATTCATCAAGCATCACAACCCTAATAATTTCATATAAATCCTTACTATTCCATTCAAACTCCATACTTTCTTCCTTCATCTACTCGTTATAGGTTTTGGAATCATAGTATTTTTGGGTAGCATTTTGGTTAGATATGTCTGACCATTCTCAATAGGGAACCATACATAGTTTCCTTAGAAGAGCTTTCCAAGATATAAAGTGCACTAATGACTCTACTTTCATAGAGTCATCACACCCCCAAACTTAACTATTTTCATGTCCTCAAGTAAAGCTAAGTATAACTAAATAAAATAACCGGGGTAGTATATTCATAAATATATTTCTATTAGTACATTCATATTTCACAAAAACTATCCCTCTTAAAAGTTGTACAATTCTATGATAAGGAGGTTCACATATTCATCAATCAATGCTCCATCAATACAAAGATATGCAAGTTTTTTGACAAATTCATTCGTGTGTGTGTGCTGCACGTGATATCATCCAATTTACTCATGCAATTAACCTATATGAGCATGCTAATCAATTCAATCTTAGAACAAGTCTCATAAGTCTATTTTTCACATCCCTCTCCACTAATATAAATATGCACTTAGCTCAAGATCAATAAGAACTTTAGATGGTTGTAATGTAAGGCTTAGGTGGGATTCAATAAATGAAGACATTTAGACTCTTTCTACACCTTAGCTTTCTTTTTGTTCATCATGCACTTTTTAACTGCAATTGAACTTTAACTTGATAGTTTAGCGTAACCTCTTTTGTCATTATTTTCATATTCTTTTATTCCATATCTCTTTTCTCCTTTTTTTTTATTGTAACATCACAACACCCCCCAACTTATTTTCAATTTTATTTTCTTTTTCTTTAGAGGGATAATTATGTTGTGAGTTTTGCTTCTTCTTTTTTTCTCTCTCTTTTATTTATTGGGTGCATTACATTTCACCTTACTCTATAGCCTAATACATGATTGCATTTTTTTCTTTTCATACAAGCTAAAGGAACAAGTTTTCTCTCAATAAGCACCCCAAAATCAATCATGAACATGTGTATAAGAATTTGAATCCATCCATATATTCATTAATTTCAACCCAAATCATGATTAAAAATATCCTAAAAATTAAAAAAAGATTCCTTAAAAATTAAAAATTTATACTAAATACTAAAGTAGAAAATAAAGTTCCCCCCAAACTTAAATTGTACATTGTTCCCAATGTGCCCATTAACCATAAATCGCTTTTTATCTTCTTTTTTTATAATTCAATGGCTCCATGGTTGGTTACCTTATTGATGATGAATCGACTTGATCATCTACTCTTTAATTTGCCGAGAAACAATTTGAGTCTTGAGTTGTACAATAACACTTTCTGACCCAGTTCAAAGATACGGTGCACAATTTTCTTATCGTGTCATCTTTTTGTTTTTCTTTGTAAAGATTGGAATTTTCATAAGAATTCCACTGTAATTCATCCAATTCATTTATTTGAAGCATTCTTTTCTCACCAAATACATTTATGGACATATTCAAAATTTTTAAAGCCCAATATGCCTTGTACTCCAATTCTAATGGTAAGTGACAATCCTTTCCATAAACTAGCTTATATGGGGTGGTACCAATTTGGTGTTTTAAATGCAGTTCTATATGCCCATAAAGCATCATCCAACTTAGATGACCAATCCTTCCAAGTGATTTTAAGAGTTTTCTCCAAAATTCTTTTCACTTCTCTATTGGATACCTATACTTGACCACTTATTTGGTAATGGTAGAGGGTAGACACTTTATGCTTAATCCCATACTTAGAAAATAAGGAATTAAATGATTTATTACAAAAGTGACTTACTCCGTCACTAATATTGATCCTAAGAGTTCCATGACAACTTTGGCATCATGTTTGTTGCTAACAATGGCTTCTATCCACTTTGACACATAATCCACTCCTAAAAGTATGTATTACTTACCAAATGATGGAGAGAATGGTTCCATAAATTTGATGCCCCAAACATCAAACAGTTCCACTTGAAGTATACTAGTGATGACTCTATAAAAGTAAAGTCATTAGTACATTTTTTTACTTAATATTTACTTGTTTTATCCAATAAATAGTATTTTTATGGCCAAAATTATTAAAATATAAATTTTTTAGTGAAAAGGGGAGAAAATATAATTTTTGGAATTCTTTTGGGATTTTTCTGGAATTTTTTATGAATTTTTAACGTAGGACCAATCCGGAGCTGCCAAGCAAGCATGTGAGTTGATTGGGCAAGCCACGCAAGCACAAAACGCATGCTAGGTTTCAGCAAAACATTCAATCTGAGTTTAAAGATCGATCAACGTGCCATACCACGTGTCCCTACACCATTAGTTCTTGCGTTCCACCCGTGCACCGTGCCATTCTTTTCCACCAATCATGTCACTCCACATGGAGCTGACATAGTGAGTGTACACTCTGACCGTTCTCCCCTACCACAAGTTGCACTCTAATTTGCCCTGTGAATTTCCCCTACCATGTGACCTACTGTGATTTGCTAGCACTTTTAGTTTTGCTTATTTTGATCACAACCCTTAATCTAAAGCTTAGATCACACCTGAGCAATATTTAAGCCCCTAATAACTCCATAAACCCTAAGTGGCCTCCATTAGCATAATTTTGGTCAATTTTTGGAACTAAAAATAGAGAAAAATACAGAAACATTCAAGAAGATAGACAATTTTGCTAGAGATTCAAGAGGAGATTAACACTACAATTCAAGAGATAGATTGTATTTCTTCTTCTACTCTTTTCTTTATCAATCTTTATGTCTTTCTTTATGAAAAATATGTGCTTTATGAACACAATTATGTGTAATTAATTATTAATCTAGGGATCTTATGAACCTAATTTTAACCATGTGATGATCTAATATTTTACCCCAATTATAATGTTAATTTAATTATATTATTTAATTTGATTTGTATGCTATTAATTGTTTGACCAACAATTTATCTATAGAGGCAATTAAATAGATTTGAGAGAATTATTTAATTATTTGTCTTGATTAAATAACATGTATAGTTTCTAGGAAAAGATGTATGATTCTTATGTATGTGATCCATAATTGATGAACTTAATGAGTAGTATGCAATTTAATTGGCATGAGAGTTGATTAAAGTAATTAATATATGGTGTGTAGTTTACTTGAGAGAGAGATACATGCTAGGTTAGATTCAATTATTCGTGTAATTAATTGATATTATATTGGGGAGATTTTAGCGATTCACATGTTTAGAAAATTGGGAGATTAAGTATTCCTATATATTTTCTCATATATCTTTTTAGTTATCAAATCTGATTTAGTTAATTATTGTTATTTACTTTTAGTTATTTTAATTGTGTTTCCTTAAAATATAAAAACACAAAAAAATTGATTTTTATTTTTTTTAGTTTTAAAAATTAGTTTCTAATATAATAACTCCATGTGAATGATATTTTCTTATCATTATATTACTTTTTGTGATACATATATATACATATATTTGCATATTCATTGTACACACTTCGCGTGTGGCGATCAAGTTTTTGGTGTCGTTGGCCAGGATTATTATTTTTTATTTTTGTTATTTTTCTCTACTTTAATTTTAATTTACTTATTTTATTTTACTCACGTATTTATATATTTATTTTTGGTATTTTTTTATTTTTTTAACTTTAATTTATTTATTTAGTTGTTTTTTTTAATTTAGACACATCCTTTAGTGCTATTAGAAACATAGAGTAGAAAATGTCTAGTAATAATTAGACATGGTCAATGAACGAAATGATGGCCACAAGAAGAGTAGTTGGAATGCATGAGATAAATGATATCATGACACTTACAACTCAAGTATCCTATTTGGTAAATCTTTTGATGGTTCAAAACTCGCCTATAAGTATAAACTAGGTCCAAGATTCAAAGGTGTCTTGTGTGTTTTGTGATAGAGCCCATTTGTTTGATAATTGTCCATATAATCCTGCATCGATATTCTATATGGGTAATGTGAATCAAAACAATAATTCATACTCAAAGATATATAACCCAGGATGGAGACAACATTCAAATTTCTCTTGGAATAACAACAATGAGGTGGTAATCAATTCAACCATCAATCATTTCGACCACCTTGTTTCCAACAACCACAACAATTACAAGCCCAAGAAAAAAAGCCACCTACTAAGGACAATACAAAGGCCTTAATGGAGATGATAAAAGACTTCATCCAATCATTTAATACAAAAGTATCAATTCAAGAGGCTTCATTTCAAAATTTGGAGAAAACAATGGCGCAACTTACTCAGGCTATAAGTCAAAGGCCTTAAGGTAACCTTCCAAGTGACACAATTGTAAATCCAAGAAGGGAATGTAAGGATCATTGCAATGCCATAGACTTGAGGAGTAGTAAAACTTTAGAGGAGGGACATGTGACTGAAAAGGATAAGGAGGACTATGAGACTAAAAAGGATGAAGAGGAACTAGAAACTAAAAAGGAGGAGGAGAAATTAGTGGATAAAGAGAGTAATGGAAATGAAATAATTCAGCCAAAAAAGAGCAACCTCTACAAGCCTATTATTCCTTTCTCTCAAAGACTGCAAAAGCAAAAGTTAGATACCTAATTTTCAAATTTTTGAAAGTCTTCAAGAAGCTGCACATAAACATACCATTTGTAGAGGCACTTGAACAAATGTCATATTATGCTAAATTCATGAAGGATAGATTATCAAAGAAAAGGAAGCTTGGAGATCATGAAATACTAACCTTGACTGAAGGTTATGGTGCCATCCCTAATAGAAAAATACCATAAAAATTGAAAGATCCAGGTAGTTTTGACATCCCTTGCACTATTGGGATCATCCATTTTGGCAAGGCACTATATGACTTGGGTTCCAGCATTAACCTCATGCCATTATCAGTCTTTAATAAATTGGGTGTTGGTAAAGCCAAACCCACTTTAGTAACATTACAAATGGGAGATAGATCAATTAAGAGGCCTCGGGGTATGGTAGAATATTTGTTAGTAAAAGTAGACAAATTCATCTTTTCGGTCAACTTTATTATGCTAGACATGAAAGAGGATCATGACATTCCTATCATACTTGGTCATCCATTCTTATCAATTAGAAGAGCACTCATTGATGTACAAAAAGGTGAACTTACAATGGGAGTGCAAGATGAACAAGTAATTTTTAAAGTTTTTAAAGCATCTGAACCCCCTAACATTGATAGTACAAATGAATTCTTAAGGATAAATGTTACTGAATGTAGGGACAACTTAAAAGAATCTGTTGAGTTTCCTACACTTAAGACTATTACACGTGATGCTATGAACAAGGACATAAACTCACCAGAAAATAACTCAACTTGTTTTAACTTTGAAAGTATGGCATCAAAGGTTGATATTATAGACTGTGTGAACTTTTTGGAAGACGTGCCTCTCATGTGTGTATCAAAAAAGATTATGGAAAATTTTGAGATAAGATATGAACTAAAACCATCAATTGAAGAGACACCAAGTTTAGACCCCACACTTCTAACCTCCTATCCTTAATCAAGTATGAAAGTGAAAAAGTCCAATAGAGAGGTGAAAAAGATGTTGGAAATACATAAGTTGGATGAGTTACGGTGGAGTGCTTATAAGAATTCCAAAACGTTTTAAAAGAAAAAAATAATATGGCATGAAAAGAGAATAGAGCACCGTGTTTGCAAGCCAGAACATAAAATATTATTGAACAAATCAAGACTCAAGCTATTTCTAGGCAAACTCAAAAATAAATGGATACAAAGGGATGTGCCTTAGGACTTGATATGACTGTCTAATCAAGGATGTTAAACGTGACGCTGGTTGGGAGGCAACCCAACGTTAGTTTACTTATGTTTTCATTGTTCTTGTTTTGTAGGTGAATAAATGTGGATATAAATGACTCAACAAGAATGAATATTTTAGCGACAGATTTGGTGTGCCATGATTAAGGGATTTTTCTTTTATTTTACCTTTTCATATTGATTTGTGCACATTAGGGGAGGGAACTTCATTCTCTACATTTTTATTTTTCATGCATTTTAAATTTTTAGGGAATTTTTTTTAGGATGTTTTTAATTATGATTTGTGTAGAAATTGATAAATATATGGAAACTAAATGCATGCATGCTTGATATGAAACATATGAACTCAATGAAAAAAATTGGTAGTCATGACTAAGATAAGGAATGTAACATATTTGTTAAGATATTTACATTAATCATGTGATATGCTTGCTAGTTTTGATTAGATTGATTTAAATTCGTATGCACATGTTCATGATTGATTTTGGTATGCTTAATTAGAGAAAATTTGTAGTGAGTTGTGTGAGTCGATGAGATCTACCAAGTTTTATAATCTATTTGATCATCCCTTGAGGCAAAATCCTAAATAGTATTTAGCAAGAGAAATGATTTAGGCCTTATTTAGATCGATTGAGTGTTTCAAGCTAACTATTTTAAATATCTTTAGTCACCCATTTGAGCCTAACAAAGAACCTTTCATAACATTTATTGCCAAACTAATAAATATTACCTTTACCCTTGCACCTTTAGCTTGTATGAAAAGAAAAAAATGCAATCATGTATTATGCTTTAGAGTAAGGTGAAATGTAATTCACCCTATAAAAAAGAAGAAGAAGCAGCAAAACTCACAACACAATTATCCCTCTAAAGAAAAATAAAATATAATTGAAAATAAGTTTGGGGGTGTTATAAAGTTATGAAAAAAAAAGATGTGAATATAAAAAGAATGAAAAAAGAGGGTGCACTGAAATATCAAGTAAAAGTTCAATTGCAGTTAAAAAGTGCATGATATACAAAAAGAAAGCTAAGGTGTGGAAATAGACTAAATGTCTTCATTTATCGACCCTTCACCTACTCCTTACATTACAACCATGTAAAGTCCTTATTGATCTTTAGCTAAGTGCATATTTATATTAGTGGAGAGGTATGTGAAAAATAGATTTATGAGACTTGTTCTAAGATTGAATTGATTAGCATGCTCATATAGGTTGATTTCATAAGTGCATTGGATGATATCATGTGCAGCACACACACATGAATAAATTTTTCAAAAACATTGCATATCCTTGTATTGATGGAACGTTGTTTGATGAATGTGTAAACCTCTTTATCATAGGATTGTATGACTTTTGAGAGGGATAGTTTTCATTTGAGAGTTATAGTTTTCATGAAACATGTATGTACTAATAGAAGTATATTTATGAATACACTATCCATGTTATTTTATTTAGTTATACTTAGCTTTACTTGAGGACAAGCAAATAGTTAAGTTTGGGAGTGTGATGATTCTATGAAAGTAGAGTCATTAGTGCACTTTTTTACTTAATATTTACTTGTTTATTCAATAAATAGTATTTTATGGTCAAAATAATTAAAATATAAACTTTTAAGTGAAAGAGGTGAAAATATATTTTTGGAATTTTTTGGGATTTTATGGATTTTTTATGAATTTTTAATGTAAGACCAATCAGGAGCTACCACGTGGCTGGCCACGCAAAAAAAAAGAGAGTTGACTGGGCAAGCCATGTAGGCATGGAGAACGAATCAAATTATGCTGTGTGTGAGGAGGACGAAATGCATGCCATGTGTCGGCATGGCGTTCATTTTGAATTCGTAATCGATCAATGTGCCATGCCATGTGTCATTATACCATTACTTCTCGCGTTCCACCTGTGCGCCATGCCATCCATTTCTACCAATCACATCACACTGCGTGGCACTAACATAGCGAGTGTTAACTCTAACTGTTCTCCCCTACCACACGTCACGCTCTGATTTGCCCAGTGAATTTCCCATGTCACGTGTCGTGCTACGATTGGCTTCCACTGTCAGTTTTGCTTGTTTTGATTATAGCCCTTGAGCTAAAGCTGATCTAATGGTCTAGATTGCACCTAAGCAATATTTAAGCCCCTAATAACTCCATAAACCTTAAGTGGCCTCCATTAGCATAATTTTGGTCAATTTTTGGAACTAAAAATACAGAAAAATTCAAGAATATAGACAATTTTGCTAGAGATTCAAGAGGAGATTAACACTACAATTCAAGAGATTGATTGTATTTCTTATTCTACTCTTTTCTTTATCAATATTTATGTATTTCTTTATGAAAAATATGTGTTTTATGAACACAATTATGTGTAATTAATTTATAATATAGGGATCTTATGAACCCAATTTTCACCATGTGATGATCTAATATTTTACCCTAATTATAATGTTAATTTAATTATATTATTTAATTTGATTTGTATGTTATTAATTTTTTAACTAACAGTTTATCTATAGAGGCAATTAAATAGATTTGAGAGAATTATTTAATTGTTTGTCTTGATTAAATAACATGCATAGTTTCTAGGGAAAGATGTATGATTCTTATGTAAGTGATCCATAATTGATGAACTTAATGAGTAGTATGCAATTTAATTGGCATGAGAGTTGATTAAATTAATTACTATATGATGTGTAGTTTACTTGAGAGAGGAATACATGCTAGGTTAGATTCAATTGATCATGTAATTAATTGATATTATATTGGAGGGATTTTAGTGATTCACATGCTTAGAAAATTGGGGGATTAAGTATTCCTAGATATTTTCTCATATATCTTTTTAATTACCAAATCTGATTTAGTTAATTATTGTTATTTACTTTTCGTTATTTTAATTGTGTTTCCTTAAAATATAAAAACACAAAAAAATTGATTTTTATTTTTTTTAGTTTTAAAAATTAATTTCTAATAAAATAACTCTATGGGAATGATCTTTTCTTATCATTATATTACTTGTTATGATTCGTATACTTACGTATTCATTGCACACACTTCATGTGTGGCGATTAACTATTCCAAGGCATCTCATCTCTTTTTGAAATATTACCTATCCTTCAACATTTGTCACATATATTTACATAATTGTAAGCATCTTTAAATAGTATGGACCATAAATAAGCACATTGAAATACCTTAGCTGCTATTTTTGTGTTCCCAAAGTGACCTCTATAGTGTGAGCTATGGAAATGGTAAAGAATACTTTCAACTTCATCATTAGGGACACACCTCTTCACAATACCATCACCACATTCCTTATAGAGGTAAGGGTCAACCCAAAAATATTGTTTAATGTCATGGAAGAACTTTTTCTTTTGTTTCCATGTGAGGTTCGATGGAAGAATGTTGGTAGCAAGGAAATTTGAAATGTCTCCATACCATGTGACTTCTATTTGAGGTACAGAAAATAGTTGCTCATCTAGAAAAGATTCCCCAATCACCTTATTATCATCCATTTTTTCTTCCCTCTCTAGTCTAGATAGATGGTCTGTTACCTAATTTTCTGTTCCTTTTTATTGCAAATTTGCAAGTCAAATTCTTGTACAAGGAGAACTAATCTTATCAATCTTGGTTTCACATCTTTCTTCGTCATGAGATACTATATTGCAGAATGATCCATGCAGACAGTCACTTTGGTGCCAATCAAATAAGATTTGAATTTCTCAAAGGCATATACAATGGAAAGAAGCTCTTTCTCTGTAGTAGCATAATTCATTTGAGCCTCATTTTGTGTCATGAGATACTATATTGTAGAATGATCCATGTAGACAGTCACTTTGGTGCCAATCAAATAAGATTTGAATTTCTCAAAGGCATATACAATGGAAAGAAGCTCTTTCTCTGTAGTAGCATAATTCATTTGAGCCTCATTTTGTATCCTGCTTGCATAGTATATGGCATGAAACATGTTGTCTCTTTGTAGTCCAAGAAAACTCCAATAGCTAAATCACTTGCATCACACATCAACTAAATAGAGCTTGTTCGAATCTGGTGTGACTATAACTGGTGGTGACACTAGTCTTTCTTTAAGCACTTGGAATGCTATTAAACATTTATCATCAAAATTGAAAGGAAAGGCATGTCCTTTTCCAAAAGATTACACAAGGGTTTGGAGATTTTTGAAAAATATTTTATGAATCTACAATAAAAACATACATGTACAAGAAAAATCCTACTCCTTATACATTGGTAGGTGGTGGTAGTTTTTCAATCACTTTTATCTTAACTATATCCATCTCAATACCATTAGGTGAGATTTTTTGGCCTAAGATTATAGTTTCATGTACCATGAAATGAAATTTCTCCTAGTTTAAAACCAAATTTGTTTCTTCACATCTTTGTAACACTAGAGAGAGATAGTGTAGACATTCATCAAATGAGTTTCTAAAGACCGAAAAATCATCAATGAAGACTTATAAATGCTTCTCCACCATGTTTGAGAAAATAACCATTATGTAGTGTTGAAATGTAATAGGTGCATTGCATAATCCAAAGGGAATTCTCCTAAAAGCAAAAGTTCCATAAGGACATATGAAGGTGGTATTTTCTTAGTCTTCAGGTTCCACAACAATTTGATTATAACTAGAGTATCCATCAAGAAGGAAAAAGAAAGAATGCCCAACAAATCGGTTAAGCATTTGATCCATGAATGGGAGAGGAAAATGATCCTTGATAACTGTATTTTATATAGTTATTTTCACCTATTTTATTAATTATAATTGCTATGTTCTTGATGTTTTTAGTTAATTTTCGATTAATAAATTAGTATTTACTGTTTTTTATATATTATAAGAAAAATAAATAAATTGTATCGAAAACGTTCTTAATTTCAAATTTTTGTCCACAAATGTAACTTCAAATATTAGAGTTCTTAATTACAATTTATAAAAGTTGAAAATATAAATTAAATTTAAATTTGGGCTTAATCGTAATTATTAAAAGTTGAAAAATTTAATTTAATATTAGAAAAGGGGTCAACTGTAATTAAAGAAAGTTTAAAATGTAATTTGAATTTAATTTGTGGGTCAAAATATAATTAAATAAAGTTTAATATTCGTGCAGGAGAGAAGAATACACGCGTCATCATCCACGCGTCCATCGTGGACCGTCAGATCAACGCATGAACGGTTTAGATGCGCGCGTGCACTTCAACCCGACAAAGGAGAGTGGATGCAGGGAAATTCTCTTTCGCGCGGCTCGGTGCCCGAGTGGGGCCCACCTGCCGCGCAGGCCGGCGTGCAGCGTGGGACCCACCCGTCTGACGCCGCGCAGACCTGTCCCCCACTTTCGCGCGCCTTTTCCAGTGCGGTTGATCCACGTGAGCCCGGTTTTTACGCGAACCAGAATCTGCCACGTGTTGCACTTAATATTTCAGCAAATCATATTCCGACACGTGGCATGTTACAATGAGCGCGACCGCGCTGGATCAAGCCCGTGTTGTAGCCGTTGGCTCCCGTGCGACCATTCATCGTGCGCCCGTTTCCCCTCAACGAATGAGATGCTGCCACGTGTCCCACTAATTGTGTCCGCGAATCAGAACGCGACACGTGGCAGCGTGGAAGAAAATTAAAACAGAAACGCGCAGCGTTCCACTCACTTTTTCGATCCCATTTTCGATACAATTTTTGTCCCCCCCACGCGTTTAAATTATAATTTTCGCCACAATTTTATGTCCCCCGCGTGGATTTTAATTTAATATTTTATTGATGTATTTTTTTGCTATAAATAGGAGATAGTTTTTAGTTGTAAAAAAGTTTTGGTTGGAGTAGTTTTTGGAGTAGAATTTTAGTTTTAGTTTTCGAAAGTTTTTAGAGTGTTTTAGTTTTTTCAGTTTGTAATTTTTATTGTGTTTGTGTGTTGGTTGCGGAACACGCAGAAGCCATTTTTGGCTTTTGTTGTGTTCTGCGTGTACCAAATATTTTCATATGAGATGTTTTAATTTTATTTCTGCTTCTTCTAATTTTTCTGTAGTTGTTATAATTTTTATTTTAATTTTATGAAGTAATTTAATTTTTCTAGGGTTGCATTTGATCTAAATTTATGAAGCTTTAATTTTAATTATTTTTGATAGATTTATAAGACGTTCGATTTGTTCGTTCTATTTTGTTCTTAATGCTTTTTGATTATTTACAAATCTTATCAAAACGATCTGTGGCACATGAATAAACTTGAGAAAGGCATTTGTGTGTGTATTGCTCCTAAATAGAATGACATGTATGATGAAGGATAGAAATATACCCTAATTGTATGTGTGGCCATTTGAAAACTTAGAACGTAATGAATCTCGGTAAATTTAATTTTCATAGAGATATAGTAAATTAACTTAACGAGGTGTGTTTATACGGAGCTCGAAAGAGATGTATGAATAATAAAAAAAGAAGTTTTCGGTTGACAAATTAAATGTACTAAAAAATATAAATCAAAAGAAAATAATATGATTTGAGTGGATTAGTTTGGTGAAAAATTGCAATCCTAGATTTCTTTTATTTTCTTATTTTACTTTTTTATTAATCAACGATTGTTTTGGATAAAATCAGAGAGATACAATTTTAGTACTCGACAAACTATAGTAACAAATCCTCGTGGGATCGATCTTTACTTACAAATCTTTATTACTTGTGACCGTGTATGCTTGCACGAGTTCGTGTGTTGAAAAACACCCAACAATCCTTCCTTGTAGCTTTATTTACTTTACAAAAATCCATACATATTCTCCATCCTGTGACATTCCTAGTAGGTATTAACTCATTAGACTCATTTTTCACCATTGGACTAGACTTACCTATTCACTATTTGATATTAGTAAATAATGCATATGTCTAGCCACTTGACAATTTCCTTCTTCACCACTTCTTTCATAATGGGATTTAAGTGGCGTTGTGCATCCTTGGTAGGTTTAGCCCCATCCTCTAGCAAGATTTTGTGCATACATATAGATGGGCTTATACCTTTGATGTCGGAAATAGACCAACCTATAGCTCTTTTGAAGTTTCTTAGTACCTTTAGTAGTGCTTCTACTTGCTCCATACTTAGATTAGTGGAGATTATGACTAAAAGTGTCTCGTTATCACTCAAAATTGTATAACAAAGATGAGAAGGTAAAGGTTTAATCTCTCATTTGGGTGGCTCTTCAATAGATGGTTTCAACCTTGAGCTTATTTCAAGACACTCCATAAATGCATTTGATACACACATGAGAGACGTGTCCTCCAAAAAGTTCACACAGTCCACAATATCAACCTTTGATTCCATACTTTCAAAGTTAAAATAGGTTGAGTTTTTTTCATATGAGTTTATGTCCTTGTTCATAGCATCATGTGTAACATACTTAAGTGTGGGTGACTCAATAGATTCTTTTAAGTTTTCCCCACAATCAGTAACATTTATCCTTAAGTATTCATTAGCACCATCAATGTCAGGGGGTTTAGATGCTTTAACTACTTTAAATGTTACTTGTTCATCTTGCACTCTCATTATAAGTTCACCTTTTTGTACATTAATGAGTGCTCTTCCTATTGCTAAGAATAGACGATCAAGTATGATATGAAATCCTCATCTATATCTAGCACAATGAAGTCTATCGAAAATATGAATTTGCAATGTTACTAAAGTGGGTTTGGCTTTACCAACTCCCAATCTCTAGAAGAGCTAAAATGGTATGAGTTTAATATTGGAACCTAAATTACATAATGCTTTCTTAAAATGAATATTCTCAATTGTATGAGGAATGTCAAAACTACCTTGATCTTTCAATATTTAGGGTAGTTTCTTAGTAAGAATGGAAATACAACCTCTAGTCAAGGTTATATGGGTTTGTAGAGGTTTCTCTTTTTTGGCTGAATTATTTCCTTTCCATTACTCTCTTTATCTACTAATTCCTCCTCATCCTTTTTAGTCTTACTTTCCTGCTCTACAGTTTTACCACTTCTCAAGGATAATGATTTACAATGGTCCTTCCCTTCTCTTCTTGGGTTTACAATTGTGTCACTTTGAAGGTTATCTTAAGGCTTTTGGCTAATAGGTTAAGAAAGTTGTCCCATTTGGTTCTCTAAATTCCTAATTGAAGCCACTTAAGGGGAGACTTTTGTATTTACTAATTGGATGAACTCTTTCATCATCCTTATTAAAGAATTTGTATTGTCCTCAGTAGATGGCTTTTGGGCTTGTGATTGCTAGGGTTGTTGACAACCAAGTGGTGAAAATTATTGATGGTTGAATTTATTACCACCTTGATTATTGTTATTCTAAGAGAAATTTGGATGTTGTCTCCATTCTAGGTTTTATGTTTTTGAGTATGGATTATTTTTTGATTCATATTACCCACATATAATACAGATTCAGGATTATTTGGAAAATTATCAAACAAATGGGGTTCATCAAAACACACACACAACACCCTTGAATCTTGGACCTGGTTTACATTCGCTAGCGAGTTTTGAACGTTTAAAAGAATTACCAAAGATGATACTTCAGTTGTAGGTGCCACAATATCATTTATCTCATGCATTCCACCTACTCTTATTGTGGCTATCATTCTAGCCATTGACCATTCATAATTATTACTAGTCATTTTCTATTCTATGCTTCTAATAACACTAAAAGATGTGTCCAAATTAAAATTAAAAAAAACTAAAAAAACTAAATAAATAAATTAAAGTTAAATAAATAAATAAAAGAATTACAAGAAATTAACTAAAATAAATAAATAAATAATTCAATAAAATAAAATAAATAAATTAAAATTAAATTAAAGAAAAATAAATTAAGAAAAATAACTAAAATAAAAATAATAAAAAATTAATTTCTAATATTTATAATCTCTCGCAACGGTGCCAAAAACTTAGTCACCATACACAAGTATATGTATCACAACTAATATAATGATAAGAAAAGATGATTCCCATATATATTATTTTATTAGAAACTAATTTTTAAAAATAAAAAAAATATCAATTTTTTATGTGTTTTTATATTTTAAGGAAGCAAAAAATAAAATAACTAAAAGTATATAGCAATAATTAATTAAATCAAATTTAATAACTAAGAAGATATATGAGAAAATATCTAGAAATACTTAATCCTCAATTTTCTAAACATGTGAATCACTAAGATCTTCAATATAATTATCAAATAATTAAATGATCAATTGAATATAACCTAGCATGTTATCATCAAGTAATTTACATGTCATATAATAATTAATTTAATCACATTCTCATGCCTATTAAATTCTGTACTAATCATTAAGTTCATCAATTATTGATCACATACATAAGAATCATACATCTCTACCTAGGCACTATGCATGTTATTTAATTAAGAGAAACAATTAAATAATTCTCTCAAATCTATTTAATTTCCTATATATATATTGTTTGCAAATAAATAAAAAGATAAAAATCACATTAAATAATATAATTAAATTATAATTATAATTGGGGTATAATATTAGATCATCACATGGTGAAAATTGGGTTCATAAGATCCATAGATTGATGAATTAACTACACATAATTGGGTTCATAAAGCTCATATTTTTCATAAAGAAATATAGAAAAATTGATAAAGAAAAGAGTAAAATAAGAAATACAATCAATCTCTTGAATTGTAGTGCTAATCTCATCTTGAATCTCCACTAAAATAAATTTTTTTGTATTTTTCTCTCTTTTTAGTTCCAAAAACTGACCAAAATTATGCTAATGGTCGCTCATTAGGGTTTATGAGGTGATTAGGGGCTTAAATATAGCTCTGGTGCAATCTGCACCGTTAGATCAACTTTAGATCAAGGGTTGAGATCAAAACAAGCAAAATCAACAACGCCAATTAAACAAAGGCATAAGCCTATCTATATGCAAGCATAAAATATTACTAGAGGACGAGGCTAAACCCACCAGGGATTCACAAAGTCACTTAAATCCCATTATGAAAGAAGTGGTGAACAAGGTCGCACCCCCTATCACGCTATGATTTGATGAACTATTGATTTTGTTTGTTTTAATCTCAACCCTTGATCTAAAATTGATCTGAAGGTTCAGATTGCACTTGAGTTATATTTAAGCTTCTAATCACCCCATAAACTCTAATGATAGGCCATTAGCATAATTTTAATCAAGTTTTGGAGCTAAAAAGAGAGGAAAATATAGAAAATTCAAGAGAGGATACAATTTTGGTGGATATTCAAGAGGAGATTAACACTACAATTCAAGAGATTGATTGTATTTCTTATTCTACTCTTTTCTTTATCAATTTTTATGTCTTTTGGCTTTATGAAAAGTATGAGCTTTATGAACACAATTATGGGTAGTTAATTTATTAATCTAGGAATCTTATGAACCTAATTTTCATAATGTGATGATCTAATATTTACCCCAATTATAATTTTTATTTAATTATATTATTTAATCTTTTTTTATGCTATTAATTGTTTTGCCCACAATTTATCTATAGAGGCAATTAAATAGATTTGAGAGATATATTTAATTGTTTGTCTTGATTAAATAACATGCATATTTTCTAGGTAGAGATATATGATTCTTATGTATGTGATCCAGAATTGATGAACTTAATAAGTAGTATAAAATTTAATTGGCATAAGAGTGTGATTAAATTAATTACTATATGGTGTGTTGTTTACTTGAGAGAGGAATACGTGTTATGTTAGATTCAATTGATCAAGTAATTAATTGATAATTATATTGGGAGGATTTTAGCAATTTACATGTTTAGAAAATTGATGGATTAAGTATTCTTAAATATTTTCTCGTATATCTTCTTAGTTACAAAATCTAATTTAATTAATTATTGCTATTTACTTTTAGTTATTTTAATATTGCTTTCTTAAAATATAAAAACCCAAAAAATTGATTTTTTTAAATTAGTTTCTAATTATGATTTAGGTAAAAATTGATAAATATATGGAAACTAAATGCATGTATGCTTGATATGAAACATATGAGATCAATGATAAAAATTGGTTATCATGAATTTGAAGTCGATTCTATGTGTCAACTAATGCTACTATTTTATTTTTCTGTAATTTTTTAAGTCGGTTGACATGTATAACCGATAATACATATATGATTTTAAGTTAATTCTATGTGTCAACTGACTTAAGCCGCGTGTAGCATTGGTTGACATATAGAACTAACTTAAAATCCTATGTGTAGTGTTGGTTATACGTGTCAACCGATGCTACTATTTTAATTTTTTGCAATTTTTTAAGTCGATTGACATGTAGAACTGACTTAAAATCCTACATGTAGCGTCAGTTCTACGTGTCAATCGATGCTACCTTTTTTTTCTTTCTTATCTTCTTATTTCTCCTATTTACCAACAGTGCTAGCTCCTATTTCCCTCTTTCCTTATAGAGAAAAATTGTGAGTTATCTCTATATTCTTTTCTTTTTCCAACTACTTCTAACCACCATTTCTAACACTGTCAGTTTGGTTTTCTTCCTCTCCAATTTCTCTTCAAGATGCACTATTTTTTTAGCATAATACTCGAATTTTTCATACCCATTTTCCTTCACTTTCTCACTTACCAAACACTATTTTTTCTTCATTTCCTTCATCTTGTCACTTCATTTACTCTTGTAAGTATTTCTATGAATTATTTTATACTTATTATTCATATTTTTTATTTTAATGTATATTATGTGTTATTGATTATTTATGTATATTTTTGTGTGATGTAGGTTGTGTATTTTTTTTTATTGAAGCTTAGAAGAGAAGAATATTTTTTTTTATTTCAATAAATAAATGTTATGTTTTTGATATATATTAATTTATTTTAAACTTAAATATTTTTAAAATTATTTACATATACAATAAATATATATATAATAAAAAATATATTTGTATATATATATATATATATATATAATGTATAATGAGTTAAGTAATATTTATTATTAAATATATGTGTATACAATATTTATTATTATAATGAATTTATTAATTGTTTGAATTTTATGTATTTATTTTTTTACGATGTTTTGATGGATATTCTAATAATTTATGACTTCATTTTTAATAATATCTAAAATATATTGGTGATTAATAAAATTATATTTTATTGGATACATATTTAATATGTTTAATGTCATCAATAGAAAGTAGATAAATCTTGGATATCAAAGTATAGAATTGAGTCAGACCATATTTCTAAAGTTGAAACTTTCTTGGAATTTGCCTGTAGAAATAGTAATAATAAAATTAGTATGATTCGATGCCCATGTATTAAATGTAAAGAGTACAAGGTTTAAGATGCTGAAAAGTATAAGATATGTAAAATCATTTATGTAAGTCTCTTTTGTTTTATAATTAATTACATTTATTATATCTTTTTTGTATAATATCTCCTCTAAAATGTGTTTTTTTACAAAATTGTTTTAAAGCTCTCAATAATTGGATAAAAAAGTGTTACAATATTGAAAATAAGGCATGAAAGGAATACAAAACTTTCAAATTGGACAGAAATTAATTATGTATTTCCATACTTGGAACCACTTAATGAATATAAACTCCTTGAAAAAAGAAAGAGAAGAATAACTCAATAAGTTGGTTAGTAATTTAACTTGATACTAAGTCCTTGTTATGATTTTTGCATATTGATATAATTATGTATGATATATTTTATTACTTTATAATTTATAGAGAATAGTTTAAGAACAAATAAATAGGGTTGATATAATCAAACAACCAGGAAAAGATAAGATATAGTATGCATTTGGATGTGATCATCCTGGTCATTTATGAGAGTAGTCACTGGCAAGCCAAGTACAAGAAACTCACCAAGAATAATCATATATTTAAGAGTAATTGTTGTTTCACCTCAAGGAAATACAAAAGTACTAGTTTCTGGGCACCAAAACTCAATCAACCCAAGTAACAAATCGGTGTTACACTTGACTTTATATTTAGAGCTCATTATAGCATTAAAAATACCAACTTGATTCCAAATAGCTTCATATTTTATAGACAAAAGATTAAGACAATTCTTATACGATTTCGAAGGGATAAGGTTATTGTTATATCACTTCAGTGTCGATATGGTAATCTCTTTTACTAATATACTCTTTTAACATAAATAAGTTATTTTTTGTAAATTCATGATATTAAATTCTTATTTTGAATTTAAATACATGTAGTTATTTAGTTAGAGCAAGTCAGGTTATGATATGCAAAATTTTGATGATTTACAAAAAGATTGGTAGAACATCTACTTGAAATTATAAGATCATAAGAAGATTTAGAAAAAGAATATGATGATATTGAATAGCATAAGTATCTTATAATATTTAATTATCTTGTAATTAAGTTAAATATATTTTTGTATGTATTGTATATAAATTATTTTTTGATATAAATTTACTTCTTAAATAATTAATTAATATTTAATTTTGCAATAAATAGAATGTATTTAAAAACTCTTTTAAACATATTTTGGTTTTTTCTGCTATTAAGTTATCGAAAACATGCAATTAGGTTAGCTACAAAAAATAACCAAAATATGTTTAAAAGGGGATATGGAAATTTAAGTCATTTCTACAAGTGAACCTACTTTAAATTTAAATTTGGTTCATGAGTAGAGCCAACTTTAAATTTTAAGTCCCTCCATTTTAAGTCAGTTTACAGAACTAACTTACAATCTCTTTTAAGTCGGTTAATAACCGACTAAAAATGTCATTTTTGTAGTAGTGATATTTACATTAATCATGTGATATATTTTCTAGTTTTGATTAAATTGATTCAAATTTTTATGCTTATGTTCATGATTGATTTTAGTGTACTTATCGAGAAAATATTTGTAGTGAGTTATGCGAGTCGATGAGATTTACCATGTTTTAAAATCTATTTGATCATCGCTTAAGGCGAAATCCTAAATATTATTTAGCAAGGGAAATGATTGAGCCTTTTAAGCTAACCATTGATAATATCTATATTCACACATTTGAGCCTAGCAAAGAACCATTCATATCTTTAAGCCACATTTAATGCCTAACTAATAAGCGTTACCTTTATCCTTACACCTCTAGCTTGTATGAAAAGGAAAAAAAAAATTTAATCATGGGTTATGCTATAGAGTAAGGTGAAATGTAATTCACCTTAAAAAAGAAGAAGCAAAACTCACAATCCAATTATCACTCTAAAGAAAAAAAAATAGAATTGAAAATAAGTTTGGGGGTGCTATAAAGTTACAAAACAAAAAAGAAAAATAAAAGAGATGTGGAATAAAAGAATGACAAAAGATGGTGCACTGAAATATCAAGTTAAAACTCAATTGCAGTTTAAAAGTGCATGATAAACAAAAAGAAAGCTAAGGTATGGAAAGGGCCTAAATGCCTTCATTTATCGACCCCCCACCTAAGCCTTACATTATAAGCATGTAAAGTCCTTATTGATCTTTAGCTAAGTGCATATCTATATTAGTGCAGAGATATGTGAAAAATAGACTTACGAGACTTGTTCTAAGATTGAACTGATTAGCATACTCATATAGATTGATTTTATGAGTGCATTGGATGATATCATGTGCAGCACACACACACGAATCAATTTTCCAAAAACCTTTCATATGAATGTATTGATGGAACATTGATTGATGAATATGTGAAACTCCTTATCATAAGATTGTACAAATTTTGAGAGGGATAGTTTTCGTGGAGTGTACATGTACTAATAGAATTATATTTATGAATATACTACTTATATCACTTGATTTAGTCATACATGACTTTACTTGAGAACAAGCAAAGAGTTAAGTTTGAGGGTGTGATGACTCTATAAAATTAAAGTCATTAGTGCACATTTTTACTTTAAATTTACTTGTTTTGTTCAATAAAAAGTATTTTTAGGGCAAAAATATTAAAATATAAACGTTTTAGTGAAAAGAGGGAAATGTTTTTGTGATTTTTTTAGAATTTTTAACGTAGGGCCAATCAAGAGCTACCATATGGCCTAACACGTAAGCAAAGAAGCTGACTAGGTAAGCCATACGGATGCCACACAACCATAGATATAAAATTACATTATGCCGCATGTGGGGGGATGAAGTGCATTCCATGTGTCAACACGACATTCAATCCAACTTCAGAGCGCAGACAAACAACAATGCCAAGTGTTGTAATGCGATTACTCCCCATTTTCCACCCGTGCACCATGCCATATGATTTCGTGAATCATGTTGCAAGATACTAACTCAAAGAGGGTTAACTCTGACTGGTCTCCCCTACCACAAATCATGTTCTAATTCACCTATTGAGTTCAATATGCCACATGTCGCACTATGATTGTTTGGCATTGTTAGTTTTGTTTGTTTTGATATCAACCTTTGATCTGAAGCTAATCTGATAGTGTAGATTGCACCTGAGCTATATTTAAAGCCATTAATCACCCCATAAAACCTAAGGGGTTATCATTAGCATAATTGTGGTCAGTATTTTTGATCTAAAAAGAGAGAAAAATATGGAAAATTTCAAGAGGAGATGCAATTTTGGTAGAGATTCAATAGTAGATTAGCACTACAATTCAAGAGATTGATTGTATTTCTTCTTCTACTCTTTTCTTTATCAATTTTTATGTCTTTCTTTATGAAAAATATGATATTTATGAACACAATTA
Organism: Hippophae gyantsensis; assembly: GCA_030763125.1. Classification (NCBI taxonomy): domain Eukaryota; kingdom Viridiplantae; phylum Streptophyta; class Magnoliopsida; order Rosales; family Elaeagnaceae; genus Hippophae; species Hippophae gyantsensis. The sequence goes on from CM061036.1 coordinate 16,333,974, forward strand.
TGTGTAGTTAATTCATTAATATAGGGATCATATGAACCCAATCTTCACCATGTGATGATCTAATATTTTACCTCAATTATAATTTTAATTTAACTATATTATTTAATCTAATTTTTATGCTATTAAATTTTTGGCCAACAATTTATATATAGAGGAAATTAAATAGATTTGAGAAAATTATTTAATTGTTTGTCTTAATTAAGTAACATGCATAGTTTCTAGGTAAAGATGTATGATTCGTATGTATGTGATCCATAATTAATGAACTTAATAAGTAGTATATAATTTAATTGGCACGAGAGTGTGATTAATTTAATTACTATATGGTGTGTAGTTTACTTGAGAGAGAAATACATGCTAGGTTAGATTCACTTGATCTTGTAATTAATTGATAATTATATTGGAGGATTTTAGCGATTCATATGTTTACAAAATTGGGGGATTAAGTATCCCTAGATGTTTTCTCATATATTTTTTTTGGTTACTAAATCTGATTTAATTAATTATTGTTATTTACTTTTAGTTATTTTAATTTTGCTTACTTCGAATATAAAAACACAAAAACAATTATTTTTATTTTTTGGTTTTAAAAATTAGTTTCTGATAAAATAATCTCCGTAGGAACGATTTTTTCTTATCATTATATTACTTGTTGCAATATGTATATTTGTGTATTCATGTCACACACTTCATGTGTGACGATCAATTATTAACTAATCCTTGCTAATAAATAACTTAATTATCAATGTTGCTAGATCCAAACGCAAGATGATATAAGGATACATCATGCAAGTCGTATCCAAAATAAATTTATTCATCTTGATTAATCATATATGAACAATATATATAACACATGCCTAAGATTTATAATTCATATAAGCCCGAAAGGGATACTAATAATAAATATAGAAGTTGTAGGCTTTAAAAGGTATGAACATTCCAAAAATGGCCAAAATCCTTTCCTAATCATTGTGTATTTTATAATTTTGAGTGTTTTTCCAAGTAAGTTTTAGAGTATGTTAAGAGCATAAAGATGTATATGAAACATTCACACATAAAATAGTTTTAAATACTTAGATTACTCAATCTTTCTTACCACCAAACATAAGAGTTTAATAGTAAGTTCAATTAACATTCAAATCATTCCTTAATTGACATGAGACTTATAGTCCTTTAGATATTAAAGCTATCACAATCATATTTATATCATTGACATATAAATTGACTCAAAACTCTCAAACAAAACAAATAAAAACTAAAATAAGAATTTTGAAAAATTGCCTAAAATTTTGTTTGAATTCTAAGTAGAAGTATAAAAGTAACTTTCCTACCCCAACTTAAAATTAAATTGTTTTCAATGTATCTAAAAATAAGATAGAGAAATAAAGTTACCTTGCTAAGAGTGGTGAATTTTGGAAATTTGAGAGTTAGGCTCATATTCTCAATCCATCATATGTATTAGTGCAATCATGAAAATTAAAATGCACCTCATAAATAATACATAACCAAAATGGAGTTAAGATGTTTAACAAAATATATAATATAATTCCAAAATAAAAGAAAAATTACATCAAATAGTAAAAAATAAAAATTACAGAAATAAATAAAAATACAAATAAAAATGAAAGAAAACAACTAAAATGCAAATTGGAAAAATCAAAGAAATATTTGATATTATGGAGCTCTAATCCTCCGTGTATTTTGGTTATCTTCTTCAATAGCTTCTAGTGGTTGAAAGAAAAGGTTATCACCTGGATTCTCCGGTGCTTCTTCTAACTGACTAAACTCATAACCAGATTGAGCTTATTGTAACCATTGCATCCTATAGATGATATTCATATAATTGGACTAATAACACATAGGTCCATTGGGCCACTCTTTCTATTGTATTTGATAGGTCTCCATTTTATCAACCTTTTCTTGTAACTTATCAAACCTATCCTTTAAAGGTGTCCTTGAAGAAGCTGTTCTCTTGTTACCTTATGAAGTTATAGTTCACTTGTATGACTTGCCATGTATGCTAGGGTTAATGGGCCACCATGTTAAAGTAGAATATCACCGATTGGAATTCTCACCCTAGCTCTACCACAAAGTCCTATAATGAGTTGTGGGAAAAGAATAACTAATTTAGTGATTATAAATCAACAACCTTATTCTTTGTTTCATAATTATCCTAACATTTATGGGTTTATAGGTTTGGATTACGAAGAGTAATAGAGCCATTTCTTTATCAATTGAACTATAATGCGTAGCCGGCATCAATGTAGAATAGAGGAAATTTTGCCAAACACGAGAGATGTTTGTTAATTCTTTAGCATCAAATGATATATGTCTCCCGTTTGACATATCTCACTCTACTCCACCTAAGGTTAAGCTCTCTATTACTTCTTCATAATCTATATGCTCTAAATAAACCTTGTATTCTCCTTGAGTTACATCCATCAAACCATAGTAAGAATTAATACTAGATGCACTAAAGGGTACATAAACTCCACTAACCATGGCCCTATCATTAATAGTTTCAAGTACATTAGCATAGAATTCTCTCAAAATGGACGCAATACTAACTTTAGAACTCTTTCCAAATATTTTCAATCCTAGGTTTTCTATTACATCATTTATACCAGGGAATGAATGGGTCTTTTTCAAAATCAATACCCCTTTCTACAATAAAATTTTTATTCACCTCAATTATTTTTCAAATATCTTTTGAGCTTCAAGGCTCATAAACCTAGTTTTATCATACTCTTCTGGTATGAAAGAAAACTTGAGGATTTAATGCTCTTATTTGAAGATGATTTGGTGTTCTTAAAGAAGATGAAGATGATATGAAAAAACCACAAAAAAGTGTGATCTTTATGTGAAATCTCTACAAAAAGATCCTTTAAAAGCACTAATATTAATGTAGATAAAAACATTTGAGAAGAAGAAGAGTGATTTTTGGATAAAAATTGAATTTTTAGTTGAGAAAAATGAGAGAGGGGCGAGTTGGTTGTTAGACTTTTTAAAACATATATGAAATAGTTGTTTTGATTTGGTTTCTCTCATTGTGGGGTTTTGTGTTTAAAACATACATCGACCATGATGCATTTAGAGTCATGTTGTGGCACGCATAGAAAATAAATCCCCATAATCCAACTCCAAACTAGTGTGCTAAGACGAACTTAAAATCATGCTATGGGGCAAAACTATTTTATGTTCCTGCTTTTTGATCTGAAGGCATTACGATGTACTGAACACAAACTCGTGTTGCAACACGCAATGAAAATTTTCAATTTTTCCCTAGAATTCTAGTTTTACTAAAAAAAATAAAAGCTAAAAAATTAGGGAAAAAGTATTAATAAATAACAAAAATTACAAAAATAAAAATAAAAATTTATTTGATAATAATGCATCATTGCCCCCAACCTAAGTTAGGTAATGTCCACATTACAATCATATGACATGAAAAATAAAAAAATAAAAAAATAATGAATAAAAAATGTAACAATAAACATTATACAAAATAAAATGTAAGAAATCAATGGGTTGCATGATAATTGTATTTTATACAGTGATTTACGTCTATTTTATTAATTATAATTGCTAGTTATTTACATTTTTAATTAATTTTTAATTAATTAAATTAATATTTAGTATTAGTTTTTAATAAATATATTTTAAAGTAAATTAATAAATTTTAATAAAAAAAGGGGCATAATTGCAATTATAAAAAGATCACTATTTAATTTGAAATTAAAAATGGGTTAAATTGAAAATATCAAAAGATTATAAATTAATTTAAATTAAATTTGTGGGTCAAAATGCAATTAATAAAAAGTTGAATTTCCGTGCAGGAAAAGAGCCACTTGCGACATTCACAACGCTCAACACACACCGCTCGATCAATCCATCAACGATCAAGATTAGGCGCGTGACTTCCAGACGCAACAGGAGCGATTACGCTGGAATTCCAAAAAGCGCGTAGCTCGGCACACGTGGGGCCCACTTGCTGCGCAGACTGGCGTGTAGGGTGGGACCCATATGTCGGCTGCGCAGATTTTCTCCCGAGGCGATGTCAGCGTGCACCCTCATGTTTCAACGAAAAATAAGCAGCCACTTGTCTGATAAATATTCCAAGGAATAACATAATGACACGTGGCATGTATTTGGTGAAATAAAAATGCAGAAACGGCGCCCACTTCTAGCCGTTAACGCACTTCCAGCGCGAGGAAATCTTGTGCGATGTGGTCCAGCTGTTCTCCATGTGTCCGATCTTCCCACCTAATGAAAAGTTTCCACGTGTCTCCCTATTTCTAGTAGCCAATCACATGGCGACACGTGGCATGCGTGAAAAGAAAAAAAATCAAAAACGCGCAGAATGGTTTTCACGTGTGTTGTTATTTTAATTCCCCATACATTTTTGTCCCCCACTTAAAATAAAAAAATTAAAAATTAAAAATTAAAAAAAAAATAATTGAAAAGGGGGATATATTTTGTACGCGGGGATTTGTTTTTTGAGTTTTGTTTTTTTGGTTTTCTTTCATTTTTGTGTTGCTCGCAATTCTTGTTATTTTTTCTCTCTTTTACCATTTTCATTTTCTTTCCTCTCTACGTGTTACACAAAACACGCAGAACGTTTATTTGACATTTTGTATTGTATTTTCTTAGGAAAATTACAGAGAAAGAAGACAACAAAGAAGAAGAAAAGGGAAGAAATTTATTTTCATTGAGGAATCGTGAAAGAGTTTCTCCTAATCTATTTTCTTTTAATTTTTGTTTCTCTGCAATGTTTTATTTTTGTGGTGTTGTAATTTTAATTTCTGCTATGAACTAATTTATTTGTTCTAGGATTGCAGTGTAGCGTAAATTATGAAACTTGAATTAATTATTTTTGAATGATTTATGAAACTATTTTAAGTTGTTTATTTTATCTGTGTTTAATGCTTTTAATTATCGGAAGATTAATTAACTGATATGTGACACTTAAATAAACTTGAAAAAGGCATTTTTGTGTGCTGCTCGTGATAAAATAATGTATATACATTAGGGATAGAAATATATTTTTATTGTATGTGTGACTGTTTGAGAACTCAGAACTTAATAAATCTAGTTGAATTTAATTCTCATAGGAATATAGTGAATCATTTTAACTAGGTGTGTCTGTATGGAGCTTGAAAGAGATATATAGATAAATTAGGAGTTCTTGGTTAACAACTTAAAACATGAGAACATAAATCAAGAGAGAATAAAATATTCAAGTGGATTAATTTGGGTAAACTACAATCCTAGAATTTTCGTACAATCTGTTAAAAAAAATTAATTAAGACAAACTCAACAAATTATTGATTGTTTGGATAACATCAGGTTTAAATAATTTTAATAATCAATGAAAGCTAGTAATAAATCTCTGTGGGAACGATATTTTACTTATCATATTTTATTACTTGTGACCGTGTATACTTGCACGATTTTATGTTCTCTAAAAGAGACAACATTGCATCTTATGTAACGCTTGGTGGAACATCATCAGCCCAACAAATGTAACTTCTAGTGGAAGTTGAAACCACTTGAAAGGTCTTGGTTGTATCCTTCCTTTTTCTTGCCAATTTTTAAATACTAACAGTAATAGTCTCCTTAGGATTTAACACAATTTGCTAGGGGAGCTTACCCGATAATTGTGCTTCAATCTTTCCCACAGTTGTCACTAGTTGGCTTATTTTAAACTCTAGGTTATGAATTGAAGCCTTTGTATCATGCTAAAATTTAGCATTATGATTATCTAAAACAAGAACCATATCCTTTAGATACTTACCTTGAGGTGTTTGTTGAAGTTGGTACTGCTGAGTTGGCTTAGAATTCTGGAAGCCAAGTGGACATTGTTGGATGTTGAGGAATGTTGTGGGCATTTTGTTTACATAGCTAAATTTTGAATGATTCCTCCATCCTACATTATAGGTGTTAGAATATGGATCATCCTAGGGCCTCTATAGTTGAAAACCTCCAACAATATTGGACTTTTCAAAATTATTGTCTTGAAGAGTAGGGCATGTGTTAATGTGATGTCCCATCAAAGAATATATGCCACAAGCTTTAACCTATCTTCTAGTTAATTATTGCACCAAAGTATTTAAATTATTAACTTGAAACTCAAGAGTAGGGTTAGTACTTACCTTATTTACCTTTTTTATGGGTTATTATGGATGCCAAATTATTTAGAGATAGCTATCATTGTTGTAATTAAATTTCTTACCTCATGTGAGTTAGTGTTCACTAAGGCTCCTCCACTAGCAACATCTACCATTCTTATCTCTGTGGATGTTAATCCTTCGTAGAAACATATGAGAAGCAATTTCTCACTAACATGGTGCTAAGGACATCTTGCATATGACCTCTTACATCTCTCTCAATACTCATATAATTTTCCCCATTGAATTACCTTATACCACATATTTATTTGAATTTGTGTGGCAATAGAATGGAAATTACCTATCCAAAAATAATTTGGTCATTATTAGGAACTGAGAAGGGAATGTTCTATGTTTAATTTGCTCTTCAATGATCCTAACTAGTTTCATGGTAGAGAAGACCACATGAAACCATTTTAAGTGTTTATTTGGGTCTTCTCTTGATAAACCACTAAAAGTAGGTGAAATATGAATTAGTCCATATTTGATTTGAAATCCTTCCTCAAAGTTTGGATACACAATGCACATGGGTTATTGCTCCAAGTACAGTGTAGCTAATTCCTTTGAGTGTTGGGTTTATTGTTGGCATATCTTTGTGTTTAGATTAAGATTCACTTAAATAAGTGGATTCTGTTGTATCTATTTGTAGTGGCACTTTGACCTTAGATTGTAAGAATGTCCTTGTTGAATTAATATCTTAAAGATTAAAAGAAAAATAAAAGTTACTAAATTAAAAATAAAAGGAATATATATATATATAAAGAAGTTAAACTAAAATAAAAATAAATAAAAGAAACAAATTAGTAAACTAAAAAGTAAAAAAAAATTAAAAAATAATTTAATTGGAAAAAATAAAAAAAATAATTAAATAACTAAAATAATAAAACTAAGAAAAATAAATCAAATTTTTTTTAACTAATAACTAATGACAAAATTGTAAAACAATCCTCGATAATGGTACAAAAAACTTGATACGCTTGGAAACACGTATGTATATGTCATCGAATTATATAAGTAATAAGTAATTTAAGAACTAAGATTATCAAATTCACAAGAAATGCTATAAGAAATAGCACTAATTATTATCTTATTAATAAATTAGCAAGACGGTTTGAAAATTGTTTTTAACTAAAAATAAAACATAAAATATTAACTAAAATAAATGAGTACATAGATCAAGAAAAATATATGATTATGAAACAATCCTCACCACTAGTCTATTATTTAACCAATTATATCATGAGTTAATATTATAATTGCTAACTCTATGAAAATAGAGTTATTTACTACATCTAAACCACTTAATTTCCTTGTTATGTGTTAAAATATCATGAATGAGCTTAATTTGTGTTTAATATGGCAATGTAAGTGAAAAATAGGCAAAAATGAAGACAAATACAAAGTTATAGGGACAATGGATCAACCATGGATTGGATGGATAAAAAAAGAAGTGGATTGATTGAGGGATCATTATTCAGTTCATTGAGAATAGGCACGACCGATCAAGTGGTAAGGATTAAAATGTGTTAGCATCGAATTTAATCCCAACTTTCAATCTCAACAATTGGCTCAAAGTAATACGACTCCTATTCTAAGGAGGATCAATTTCAGTTTATTTAAAGCACCATATGAAGGTTATAACAAGACACAATTAAGAATACAAACTCCAGCAACTGCCGAGAAGAGAAAATAAGAGAAAAAATTTCAAGGGAGGATTAAAAGAGACATAATTTTGTGAAGGATTCAACATAATATTAGTGCTACAAATCAAGAAATTGAGTGTATAGCTTCTTCCTCTATTTTCTTTATCAATTGTATTGTCTTTCTTTATAAGAAATTTGAGCTTTAGGAATATAATTATATCTAGCTAATTTATTAGTCTAGGGGACTTATAAACCCAATTTTCTACATGTGATAATCTAATATTTTACCCCAAATTGTTATTTCAATTATATTATTTAATATGATTTTTATGCTATTAATTGTTTGGTCAATTATTAATCTATAGAGGCAATTAAATAAATTTGAGAGAATTATTTAATTTTTTGCTTAATTAAATAACATGCATAGTTTTTAGGTAGAGATGTATGATTCTTATGTGTGTGATTTATAATTGATAAACTTATTGAGTAGTATACAATCTAATTGACATGAGAATGTAATTAGGTTAATTACAATATGGTCCGTAGTGTACTTGAGAGAGGAATGAATACTAGATTAAATTCAATTGATCATATAATTGATTGATGATTATATTTGGGAAGGGAAGAATTTTAGTGACTCATAAGTTAGTAAATTGGGGGTTTAAAGATTTCTAGATCATGTTGTCATATATCTTCATAGTTATTGAGTCTTATGATTTATAATTAGTTGTAATTTATTTTTTTAGTTTTAATTATTTTATATTATCCAAATAGTATTCATAATAATTATATTGGTACTTGATTATAAGTTACATAACTCCCTGTGAGATCAATATCCTTTATTAGGTACATTATATTACTTGCAAGGCCTATAGAACTACATATTACATTATGTTGATCAAGTTTTTGGCACTATTTTTAGGGAGTTAATTAATTATAATGGATATCAATAATGATTATTATTATACTAGTTGGACCTTTTAATTTTTGGTTTAATACTTTTTTTATATGCCAAGGTTGACAGGTGAAAATCTTGTTCCTTTTGATCCAAAAATATAGACATATTTACTTCACGTAAGAAGGGAATGGTTAGTACAAAATGAATCAGGGGTTATGGTAAGGGGATCAATGAGCTATTATGGTCCCTAAACCTTTAGGGGATTTTACAATCCTATAAGTAGAAGGAATCTAATTATTAATAGATCGGGCATCAATGCTAACAACTTCGTACTTATGCCAGGAGTCATTCAAATGGTACAAGGAAATCAATTTGGAGGATTAGTCAACGATGATCCAAATCTTCACTTGGCTTCATTATTGGAAATATATGACACCTTTAAGATGAATGGTGTATCATATGACGCAATTCACCTTCGCTTATTTCCTTTCTTATTGAGGGAAAAATCTAAGGAATGGTTATAGTCACTACCTATTGGGTCAATCAAAACATGGGATCAATTAGCTCATAAGTTATTAGCAAAATACTCCTTATATTGAAAGACTACTAGGCTTAAAAATGACATCACTTCTTTTCAACAATTTCAAGGGGAATAACTTTATAAAGCTTGGGAATGCTAAAAAGAGTTGTTAAGAAGATGCCTACACTATAGTTTTGCTACTTTGCTACAAGTGCAAAAATTCTATAATGGATTAATGGTATAGTTGAGGACCATAATTGATGCTACAACTAGAAGAGCTTTAATGAGTAAAACTGCATAGGAAGATTTTTCATTACTTGATGAGATGGAATCTAATAATTTCCAATAGCCTTTAGAAATGCTACACCCAAGTAAAGTGGTTGAAGTAGTAGATATAGACACCATAGCAGTAGTGAAAGCTCAAACAAATGATATATTGTAAGGTTTAACTAAGAAGCTAGATGGTGGTAGTATGGGGGTAAATACGGTACAATATATCACTTGCACGATCAGTATACTTACGGGTTGCATTACAACCCACCTTTAAGTCATGTAGGCTTTTATGTCTTTGTTGGCTTCTCATGTACAAAACACAGAGTCTATTTGTTTTACTTAGTCTATATGTTTTCCTCTATGTATGGTTGGTTACTAATAATTAGTAATGTACCCCCACGTATAGTTAGGTACACTTTGTATATGAGCTTGTTTACACATACCACAGGGTGGTTTTCGTAGTGTTATTGTTAAGTGGAGTGTGTGGTTTTTATTTCGTTTGTCCAGTGAGCTTGTGAGTGTGTCAATGTTGTCATTTTTGACTTGTGTGAGTAGATATTTATGAAAATTATTTGGTAATTCTAGAAATAAAAAATGGATGTTTTGTCTACCTTGCCAGACCCCTCATTGGACCACCTCACTGGAGGGGTCGATGAGACATCGACCCCATGAGCATGGATGATTTCTATAAAAATCACATATCTTCTTATTTTTTCAATGAGAAATATGTATCAAAGATCTATTAATTTTACATCTCGTTTTTTTGATTTTGGATCACTATTACCTTTGGTGTTGTTCGATATTAGTGATTTATGACTTAGTGAGAAAAGTCATCTCTTGAGTGGTGAGTACTCGAGATGGTGTTTGTTAGTGGGTTTTGGGTGACATGAATATATGTTTTCATTTCACAAATTACTTTTAGTGTATTTTGGTGTTTACGTAATGTTCTTGTGAGGGTAAAATGGCATTAGTAAGTTGTGAGCACTTATGACTTTTTTACTAGTGTAGTAGTGAGCCTTGTGTGAGCTTGTAGTTTCTAGGATGTAAGATTTAGTAGAACCTATATAGTGGTGATTCGTGTGTTCAATTGTGTGTTGCGGGTTTGTGGTTGAATGTGTTTTCCATGTTGGTGGTTTATGGTACGTGGTTGAATATGTTTCCTATGTTGATGGTTCAAGGTTAAGGGTAGTTCTCACATTTCATTGTTCACATTCTATTTCACATTATTGATCTTTGATCACTAATCATACTACATTGAATGGTGTTGGCTTTGTATGAAAGCCAAGTTTTTATGTTAAATCAAGACATTGTGGTTGTAGTAAGAAAGAGCAGCAATAGGTAGTTATGGCAGAGGTCCCGACTGATAGAGGTATTTGCATTTATATTTCTATTGATTTGTATCTATTTTATTATTTTTTTAATGGGTTATTTCCTATCGAGTAGTTTCCATAAGCAACCCTAGGATGTTACCACATAGGTAGGGGTTCTATGTGGGTTTACCTCATTACATATGGTGTTGTGCATGCTCTTTTGTTTGGCTAGTACAATTGGAGTTTAAAATGTGTTTATTTCTATACACTGATGTTTGAACTATGATTAGAAAGATTTTAATATTTATTGCTTACTTTCTGAACACTCATAATATATCTATTGCTTAATATACTGGTTGTTTGTGATTATTGTTTACTATTTTCATTGCTATCGATTAAGTGTTTTACTTACTACTATTACGATTTAGGTGTAGTGCTAGTATAATCAGAGTTTCTATCGTCTATGTGCCAACATACTAGATTTAGACTCTGATTAGAAAACTTGTTTTAATTTGTGCATTTCATGTTTTATCTCCTTTACTTGTAGTATGTTATAGCTTTCTAAGTAATGCTTCTATTGATTGAATTTAATATGCGTGCACATGAGCTTGTATGAGTCTCTAAGGAGTTAGTATCTCCTTACCCTAGTTTGATACTTATCATGCCTTGAAAAATGGATTCGTGAGATAAGAAGGGGTAAATTTTAAATTATATTTTTAAGAAATCAAAGAGGTTTATTTTAAAAAAATATATTTAAATTCAATATGGGGTATCCCTATTTAAAAAAACATAAGTAAAAAAAATTAAAAATCATAAATTTCATATATTATAAAAGGGTTCATTTTACAACATGTTTAAGCATTTTCTACTAAAAGAATAAGGTATAAAATGAATTATATAATGAACCTAAATTTTCTTCTTTTTATCCATCTGCGAGTCGTGCACCACTTTATCGAACTCTTATATAGAGATAAAGGAAAAATGGGGTGAGATACACATAGCTTAGTAGGAATTTACTCTTATATAAATTTGTAATAAATAAGTATTCCTAATGCATGTAATATATTAACATTTTTTATGAATGTAGTAGTCATTATCAGTATCTAGTGTGGGGAGATTTTATTATGAAAATTGGGTGTACATGTACCTCCTTTTTTGATGGGAATCAGTGGAGTGTACATTCCAATATCCCAATGCATGCTCATACAAATGAAAATATGCTATGTAATATCAATCTAATGCATGAAATGCAATCTCATATGTACTCTTCATCCAAATACATGGGCACATACATAGTCTAACTTTAAGATACATATGAGTCCACTTATAACCTTGTGTATGATTACAATACATATCATACAAATATCAGTCAAATCATGTCATATGGGCCCTTGTCTATGGGTAGGTCAACATTAACATAGAATTAGAGGTCTAAATTTGATGACTATATGAAATCAACGAATCCACAATAGAAGGCAAGCTCCAAACACAATGGGGGAATATAGGCCTGTGTGTGAGCAATAATCCATGCTCAAAATTCATGACCACACTAATCCATGGTTATATATAGACACCATAGACAAAAAAAATCCAAGGACACATATGTATATGATACGTACCTATAGTTCCTCGAAAATATTCTGCTGCAACTAGTAGCCTATGGGTACCACCGTAAGACAACATTATAATGTACTCCCCATATATAAAACCATTCTTATGATGCATGTATAAAAGTCATGGATTCCATATCACATTTTCAATGCTCATTTTATATCAACATTTGATACTACTTTTATATTCAAAATTTTCAAATATATGCACAATAAAATATTTACAATGAATAGCTCATTCAAACAACATTTAAAACATTACTATATAAATAATGTCATATGGTTTTCATTTTAATCATAACATATGATGTATGACATTTCATAAAAAATCAATGAATGAATTTAAAAAGTTAGAGTAAGAACCCCTACCTTAAATCCTTGACCCAAACACTCGAACATTTATCCGTGAAATGTGCTCCAAAATGTACCAAAAACCCGAACACTTTAGGACGAAAAATCTGTTGGTGGGAAGGAGAGAAGAGAGATAAATAGGTGTGGGAAAATGGGTGGAACTCACCTCTTTTTATATGCATTTTGTGAAGCTCACCATCAAGCATTCCATGGGTGGTGGCGAGGTCGTGGAAAATTTTATGAGGTTTTACATTCTTTCCCCTAAATAAACTTTTGTCCTGAAACTTTTAATTCCTCAAATAAAGATGGATATTTCAAACAAACTTCTGACTTTAACTCCTTAGTCGCATCTTCAAAGCCATGATGTCTCCAATAAACTTTCACTAGTGCTATTGATCTTCTCCTCAAGTTCCTAATTTGAAAATTAATTATTGACATTGGTTCTTCTTTTAATGGAAATTTTGTTCAATCCAGGATAACATTTTGATTTTGTTGACATTTTCATAAGACAGATACATGAAAAGGATTATAAACGTATGTCAATTCTTGGGGTAACTCCAACTAATATGCTACCTTGCCAATCCTTTTTGTAATTCAGAATGGTCTGATATAGTAACATGTTAACCTTCCTTTTATTTTGAAATGATTTACTCCCTTTTATGGTTGAACCTTGAGAAAAACATAGTCATCCACTTCAAAGTTCAATGGTCTTCACCCATGATTAACATAAATCTTGTATTGGATTTGGGCTGCATGAAGTTTGTCTTATGCGGTACAAATTTTTTCAGTTGTCTCTTCATTAAAATCGGTTCTCTTCTACTAAAATCTTTGCATTCTGTCCAGTACAATGAACATCTATTCTAAAATCTATATTTACAATTTGTGGCTACCTTTTGTTGCTACAATGCAGTTTGGATGAGGCTCAAGGAACTTAAAAAATTAAAATACTAATATAACAAATTTGAAACTGTTTGGATAGATCTTAGCTTGAAATCAGGCATTAGAGAGAAAATTCGAGTTCAAAACATAGACTCGTACTGTAGCATAAACCTTTTTCTAGTTTCGGGCAAACTCATCTCGAGAGTCTTGTGTCGCAGTATGCCTTTTATTTTGAAACTTTAATATTTTGACCCCTCCTTGATGTATCTTGTGTAATTGATTACATTTAGGTCCTTCATCTTATGAAAATTATACCGATGGTTATGAGATTTGTTTTGTCCTTTGTCATTTGAATCTTTTATGTCCAAAATATATACCTGAATACATTAAAACATATCCCGTTTTTGAAAACACAATTTATGAAATACTGAAGTTAAAATAAAATATTAATATTTAATTCATTATTTAATTTTAATAAATCACAAGACATGCATGCTATTTAGTCACGTATTAGTTGGCGAGGCCCCTAGATAGTTGATAATTTTCTATGAATACCCTCGTCTTTTAATGTTGAGTAATTAGAAAAATTAAGTGATGCTATGTTGAATTTGTATTGCATTTGTGATTCTGTCTCACAAACTACCTTGAGCATATTTGGCATTTGTGTTATGTGCTTATGGGGTTAAAAATAGAGTTTTTGATTGGTGAGCACTTAAGAAATTTTTATTAATGGGTTATGGTTAAGGTGGGTATCTTATTGTGTTCTCATTGCTGATCATTTATGATTGTTTGCACTACTGTGTATGGTGTTGGCTTCGGAGGAGAGCCAAATTCGTATGTCAAATCAATTTGTTGTTGAGGTAGTAGGTGCGAGCAACAATAGGCAAATATGGCAGGGTTGTCCCGATTGATAGATGTATTTACATTTATACTTTTATTGAGTTTTACCTATTTATTCTATTTTTGTGATTCATTTGATGTCCAGTGGTTCTCATAAGAAACCCATAGATTTTACCATATAAGCAAGGATTCTAATGGGTTTAACTTGTTATATCATTGGGTTTTCATGATCAACTTTTGCGTTCATACAACATGAGTCTATAATTGTGTATGTACCACTATATGATATTTTTACTCTAATTGGAAAGCTTTTCTACTTTCTATTATTGCATGCTTTCTTTTCTTCCTTTGTAGCATGCCTATAATGTTATGATATTTGTAGCTATTGTATTAAATTAGTTTGTTTGTTGCCTAGTCATTTTGTAGTGCTTCTAATTTTTTTCTACTATCTGTTTGTAAGTTTGGTATGAGTCTCTAAGGAGTTTACATCTCTTTATCCTGGTTTTTCACTGGGTGTTAGACTAGTTCAATTGGTATCAAAGAGGGCTCCCCATGTTGAGGGTGACTACTCTGATGTTGATTATGTTTAAACATTCTCTTTATACATAAACATTTCTCTCTGATGGACATGGGAGAAGAAGGCAATGTAGATAGGCCTCCACTATTCAATAGGCTTAACTATTCCTATTGAAGTCCTAGATGTGGGCCTTCATATTATCACTAAGGGACTACGTTGGTTTCTGATTGAAAATGACAAAATGTATCCAACCAAAACCCTCCCAGACAACATAGGTATCCTTATGATCAAATAAATGAAGAGGAGAGAAAATAATCTAAATGGAATAGTAAAGATCTTTATGCCATCATCAAAGTTGTTACTCCAGACTGGTATAGCAGAATAGAAATTTGCACCACTTCCAAGGAAGCATGAGATATCCTTAAGAATACACATAAGGGTGCCTCTGTGGTGAAAATTTCTAGAATTTTGAAGCTGACCATAGATTTCAAACTCTGTATCATGAAAGAAGATGAAACATTTGATAAGTTATATGCTCGATTATCCAACATTTTTAACTTCTTCTATATTTGGAGAGACCTATAGGTAAGTAAAAATTGATTGAAAATATTATTTAAATTCTCCGTACACATTTCCATGCTAAAGTCATGTTATTGAATATATGTACAAGCCATGAGAAATAACATTGCACTCAAAACCACTAATGAGAATTGTTCCAATAAAAAAGTAAGTACTACAATTGTCAACGACAAAAGTTTAAGTTCTAATGAAAAGATGTGGCGTTGCTTGCCAAAAAAATTGAAGATTCTTTAGGAACAAAAGAAGCTCTTATAGTGGATTCAAAAGAGATAACTTGAGTAAACAAGACTCGAGATT
Source organism: Hippophae gyantsensis (assembly GCA_030763125.1). Classification (NCBI taxonomy): domain Eukaryota; kingdom Viridiplantae; phylum Streptophyta; class Magnoliopsida; order Rosales; family Elaeagnaceae; genus Hippophae; species Hippophae gyantsensis. Next base: position 16,349,858 of record CM061036.1, read on the forward strand.
AGTGAAGATCGATGATGACTGTAATAAAGAACCAGAAAAACAACATGGCAGGAGCATTTTAATAGAATTAAGTGCTTAAAGTATAAGATGCCAAGTCACATTGCTTCAAACTACTTCTCTAAGTAAAAATGCACAAATAAACATGCTATAAAGGTCGATGTTGATATTTTAGACAGTAACAATAGCATTGATGAGGATGAGACTAACTTCTCAGGCTTCATGGCTTGGAGACTATTGCAGATTCTCCCATTATAACATCAATGGGATAAGAAGTTTTCATAGATGATTATGACGATGAAGAAAAACTACTACATACTTACAATGAGCTTTGAGATAGCACATCAAGTATGAGAAATCCAAAAAGAAGGTGTTTGAAAGTGATGAGTGCTTGAAAAGCACTAATATTACGTGATTTATTTGCACCTTAATGTCAAAAAATAGATTTTCAATTGCAAAATTCTATCATTATTTTAAAAAAACTATATTTTCATAATCACGTGTATATTTTGTTGTTTTGTTTAGGTATTTTTGGCTTTAAAATTATTCAAATAATAAATAATTGAAGCATTGTACCTGAAAAGCACCCAATTGCAACTTAAGAGAATAAATAAATATACATGTAAGCCTTACATGTAAATCCAACCAAATGTAAGTGAGTGAAATAAAAAAGAAATTAGATAAATGTAGTTTAATGTGGACCACAATGTTGATTAATGTGTTCAGCAACACGACCTTCTCTAATCGTGATTTGAGGAATACAAGAATAGACGTGTGTTGTGACATGGATAGAAGTAGGCCATGACATGAAATCTTATAATCCACCCATTTTCTCAACATTTCTTCAACTATATAAACCCCCTTCTTCAGTATTAGATAGAGCTTATTTTGATTGTTTAGATAGTTTTTTAGTTTAAATACTACTCAGCTTAGGAATTTAGTTAGTTGTAATTTTATGTAGTAGTTTCGATTCAATAAACAGTTAAAGCATATCTATTTGGAGGTTTTTTAGATAACATATTGCTATTGAAGTTATCTATAAGAATACAATTTAGGTATTAATTTTAATTGTATTCTATTAATTGTAGAATTAATTTTATGTATCATTTTGAATGTTATTTTTCATTTGTTGTTAATTTATTAAAATGAAGCATGTCTTGTTGAATATTATTATGAGATATTAGTTATATTGTTATACATATAAATATTTTTATAAATAAATTAATTTTTATTTCTTCATACAAACTTATACAAAGTTTATTACAGAAAAATATATTGATGACATATTTTTCGTAATATATTTAAAATTTGAAAGTTATATTTTAGGATCTAATCATCTAGATCTATTTTAGAATCATGTCTATTTCAAATATTTGTACAAGATTTATTATTTAAAAATATATTGTGAACATATTTTTATAATATATTTAAAATATCAATGTTAGGTTTGAGATACATTAATCTAAAATCTAATTTAGACACCTTAAATGAGAGTCTAAGTTATATGATCCAACTTTAAGTAGTTTATTATTTCTTTAAAAATAATTCATAATTTAATTCAAATCAATTTCTGATCCTAGGCTTCAGATATTATTGGTTTTTATTGACAAAAAATATGATCCATGCATTAAGATATTTTTATGTGAAAAAGGAAAAATCAATAATATTAATTTATATTTTTAATAACCTAATTAATTATAAGTAAACATGATTAATTAATTAATATATCCCATAAATTTTCTATTGATTATTAATTTTTTATCTGTTTAATATTTATTGAATCATTTCTACTTTTATCCTTAACCTTATGTAATTATTAGAACTTTCAAAACCAAAATATCGTGACAGAATGTTTAGGTTTTCTTTTTGTATTTTTTTAAGAATTTTGTTAAATTAATTAAAAACATGTAGTTCTTCTTTAGACCTACCTTAGAAGTATACTTATCACTTTTTACCAATGATTCATGCACTTAAGAGCTTTTTATAAATATACAAAATTTGACTATCAAGTTTTTGGTGCTATTGCTAGAAAGGAATATTTTTTAAAATTTTTATTATCCAAAATTTTAAAAACTTATGCTTTGCAAATATTCATGATTTATTTCATTTTAAATAAAAATAAAAAAATTGAAAAAAATAATTTTTAAATTAAAAAAAATATTTTAAAATTTAAATAAAATATTTTATTTTATTTTTTATTTTTTATTTAGTTAATTTTTGTTGTTAAATAAATAAATAAATAAATAAATAATTTTTTTCTTTTTAGTATTCTTGTGTACCAATTTATAATTTTAAATTAATTTTCTTTTCTTGTATTTATTTAGTTATTTAGTTAAATCAATCAGTTTATTTTCTTTAACTTTACTTTATTTTTGTTTTTTTTTTATTTTGTGTTTAGTATTTTAATGTACTAACTTATTTTTGATATTTATTTAATTTTCTTTTTATTTTTGTTTCTACTTCTAATACTACTTATTTTATTGCTAAGTTTTCTCCTACCTTTTTTTTGTTTTATATTATTAATGTATAAAAGATAAGAGATCTTTGAAAAAGAAACTTGTATTTTTATTGTTAACATCTATAGGTTTAAAAAACTTTTCATGAAAGATGGACATTATAATCAAGAGTAGGAATAATTGCAAGTGTAAGTAGATATAGGTCAGAAAATGATGAAAGATTATGCATTTCCAATCATTGGTAATGCTAATTATTTGATGCAATTTAAAAAGGCTATAAAGAATTATGAATTTAAAAATATTCATTATTCTTTTTTTTACCTCGTTTCACAGTATCCCTAATAAAGATCCTTTAAATTTTAAATCGAGAATCTTATGCTACTATGTAAGCAATTCAATTGTAAAGACTTGATGAAAACCAGCTTAGGTTGAAGTGTTTTCTATACATAATCAAGGATATAGATAACATCCGATTCATAACTCTACAACTAGATTCATTAACTACTTGGGAGGTAGTCTATAACAAATTTATGGGTAGATTTTATTCCCATAAAAAAACTGTTGACTTAAGGGTAAGATAGCAACATTCTTCCAAATGGATGGAGAGCCTTTCCATAAAGCTTGGGACAAATTCAATCTCTTTTTGACTCAATACGCACACCATAGCTATCTATTACAACTACATAATCAGTTCTTTTATAATGAACTAACACAATAGTGTCATACATGATTGATAATGTTGAATGAGAAGTTTTGGTAGAAAAGACACCAGAGCAAACTTATGAGCTAGGTGAGATGTTAGGTACTAATTCCCAACAAAAGAGTGCTAGATGAAAATTTTCCCGACACTTTTAGCAATAGAGTAAAGGTTTAGGGTGTACAAGTCTTGTTTGGTCCATCAAATATCAATTCCTATCATGGTTTATTAGATGTGGGCCAAGGTGAGCATGAAAGTTATCTGGATAATGTGGACTATATAGAGGTAATAGAAAGCCCAACTATAGAAAGGGCAATATAAGAATATTCCAATGGGAAACAAAAAGGTTTAAAAGCAATACATTTAACAAAGGTTTCCCATATTTGGCAAAATATTTCTGTTCAAGACACATACATACTACACACTACATTTCTGTGAACAAAGAGTGGGCTATATTACTCTTTGCAATAGCACCCACTAACAACATGGATGTTGGAGCAATAATTAATCAATGGATATTTGCAAACAATCACCATTTGAGTTATTTTTTCCCTCAGATCATTACAACTTTGTGTGATAAAGTAGGTGTGAAATATCCAAAGGATGAGATCTTACTACAACCAGGTGAATTATTGACTCCAATAAACATGATTGAACTCACATCAAGTATGAAAGGCACCCATGAAAGATGAAGTTCATCAATTAAGAGCAGAGGTGTCTAAATAAAGATTTATGTTCAAGAATACACTATCCAATGTGCTAAATATACAAGTAGGCAACATGGAAAAATATGTATAATATCCATGAGATGTAATGGTTAACTCTCTATAATTTCAAAAAAATCATAGTCAATTGAAAGCACCCTAGAATCCAGGATTGAGTTCCTTTTCCAACCACCTAAGCCTCGACATGATCATGAAGGAAGAGTGGATGATATGTAGGATTGTGTTCTAATTTTCTTCTTAATTATTTTTATTTATTTATCTTATTTTTACGTATTTTTTATAAGCTTTTAATTTAGTTGTTTTATTTTTTTTATTTTTTTCTATTATATTATATTTAATATATTTTACTTTGTTTTATTTTATTTTTTGTTAATGTGAACTATGTTTATTTTATTTAGAGATTGTTTTTTTATAGTTGTTTGTTAAGATGTGATTTATGAAAAGTACACAACACTATGTTTGTATGATATAACTATATTAGATTATGGATGCAGCATGACTTACCATATCACCTACTTGATCATGCCAAGCTAAGTAAAATAGGTAACATTTTTTTATTTTTATTTTTTATCTTTAATTTACATTTGATACATGGAGAACAATATAGATTTTAGGTTAAGGTGGAAGAAATATTACATATGAAATTATGCATTTTTAAATTTTTATTAAACATATATTTTATTTTGTTTAGTTTATTTAGTTGTTTAGGGAAATTTACATCCACTAGAAATTTGTTTTGCAAAATTATCATGCTTTCAGTTAATTTTAAAAGAATGATTGAATCTTTGTACTATTTGTTTGATGTCTCAAACATGCCATGGATTATTGTAAGAATTATTTTTTTATTCATAATTTGTGTTTCATGCTTAGATGTTGAGATCAAGATAAACTCAAAACTAGTGTTTAGTAATCAAATAGTGGAGATTACCTTGAAGAATATTTTGGAGCCTATATCGTTTTATTCTGAGTGATAATATTTTTTTCACTCTTTAAACACTTTTCTTATCATTACAAATTATTAGATAATTTCTATAGGTTTTGCATTAAATGTTAGGATTTTTAATATGTGATAAAGAATAAGGTACTTATTTTAACTGCTTAGATTGAACAATTTATGTAGAATTTAAAGTGTGTGCCTATTTCATTCATGCTTGACTTCTAAAAATTAAGATAGAGATATAAGGGGTTCCATAAAGTAGGAAAAAAATTAACCACTCATCAAATCATACATATGTATATCGGTCTGCTCTCTAATACAAAAAAAAGTGTACAAAAAAGAAGAGAGAAAAATATATAATATAACTAAATATTATGACCCTAAAGTTATTGAAAATGTGAGATGGTTATTACAAAAAAATAGGAAATAATTTCCTTTGAAGTCAATACATTTTCATTCATTGTAAGACACATGCTTGAAATATTAGCTTGATGATTTTTAATTGAAGTATGAGATTAGTAATGTGTTGTATTCATAAATTAGCATTTGATTCTTTTCACGAGATCAATGTTATGCACTTTTGAGTCTTTCTTATTTATCATATATGAACCCATCAGGACAATTATTTATATAACTTCTGTTCGCACAAACCTTGTTGAGTGCTTGAACCTATTTGATTAGTGGGAAATTGAGAGTAAGTCATTTGAGATTAGTGTCAAAGTGAAATTGAATTCCTAACACTAAGATTGTGTGAGTCAATATTGATATATTTTTGTAATAGAGGATGAATTTGTGATGAGTACTAATTTGAACAATAAATTGTGAACCTTTGGGATATTGAATTAACTTATTATTAAGGTTGTGAATATGAACTAAAAAAACTAAAGCATGAGATATTTTGTTAATTTTAGTTATTTTTAGCTTTGCTTTTTATTTCTTTTTATTTTTTCATTCGAGTTATTTTTAGTATTAGTTTTTGCATAGTAGGATGTTTATAGGTATCATCATTGAAAGCCCTCATGAGACTTAAACTCGTCCACTAGGATAACCTAAGGGTTTAAATACTTGTTGTATACGTTAAATGTAACCGTGTCAATCTACAAACATGATTTAGGTTGGCTTAGTTTAGTTTAGTTTATTTTTGTTTTCAGTTTTTATATCGCATTCCTTACTAAAATCTAGTAAGAAACTGATTAAGAGTTATGATGAGTGCTTGAAAAAAGCTAATATTTCATGACATTATTAAGTTTAAATATAACAAATAGGTTTGATTATAACATATTTATGTAAATATTTATGCAAATCTAGATGTTTGGAATCATGGATGTTTTGTATTATATTTTTGGTGTTTTTAGCTTCAATGAATAAATTTATCAACATATAAAGAACAACACTTGAAGTACTCAATTTGCACCATAGGAGCCTAGAAGAGTAAGACACTAAAGCCTTACAAGAAGAATGAACCAGTATGTAAGAAGTGCAAGGAAAATATTCAAGTCAAGCATCTCGAGTCACGGTGAAAATTTTGTGTGCCACGATGCACTCCTCTCCGCATGATTCACTGGACGTGTTATACATTCTATGTTATGGCATGGATTAAGGGGGCTATGGTGTGATATTCTCTGTTAGTAATTGGGAAAAAAGTTACATATCTCATGTCATGGTAGTGGAAAGACTGATTACGACATGTGTTCATTTAATTCACCCAATGCTCTATGTTTTCAACCTTTTCCTATAAATTCATTGTTATAGCCTCTAGGTTTACATGTATATTTAACATACAATTTTTATTTTATTCAACAACCATTGTTCTTATTTTATTTTCTTGGTATTAGTATTAACTTATACACAATTTAGATTGGAAACAACAAGGAGATTTTTCATATCATGGAATACCAAAAGATTTATGAAATTAGGGATTACCTTGAAGAGCAAGATCACAACTATGGAGCAAAAAACATCATCAATCTACTTTTGGTATTAATATCTAATCTATATTCTTATTTCTTTTTAGTTAACTCTTTTGTATTTGTTGAATTTGATGAAATTAATTTACTGATCATTTATTCATTTTAATCATGTCTGCCTAACCATTATAATGGAAATTTAGTTTTGATGCCATGTTTGCATAGATCATTTAGGTAAATATTTTTAACATTTAATAAATATAGGTTGCTTCTTATTTCAACATTTTTACAAAAAAAAAATTTGATTAATATATTGATGAGATAGTTTTTGTAATATATTTAAAATATGAAAATTAAGCTTTAGTAATGTAGATTAAGGTACTAACCAAGTTTATGTTTATAAATATTTTAAAGATTCTCAAGATCCTACACAAGGGATAGATTTAGAATATTAAATTGGATGCAAGGATTAATTTAGGAAGTAATTTTTTTTGTTTTGACTACTACTTGTTCTTGTGCGAATAGAAAATTTACAAAAACAAATTCGCAACCCTAATGAAAAAGAAACGAAATCAACACAAAAAGGTGCAATAAAAAATTAACCCCTCAATAAGTGGTATAAACGATAGAATTTGGAGTTGAAAATGACACGCAACGGAAGCCAAGAAAATAAAAGAACAACCCTCTTTTCTTTTTTTTTAAGAACAAAGACAGATTAAACACATAAATAAAAGAACAAGGAAAAGATACAAAGAATTCAAAGAAAACTATAAAACGAAATCCAAAGACGAAAAATAATGACAATGAAATTGAAAAAAATACAAGACTCAAAATGACAAAAATATTTTTTTTTTGTGATTTGTGAACTCAAGAACGCAGAAAAAAATCAAAGGAGAAAATTTTATTATTTTAAATTTAAAATTCAAAACAAAGATAAATGAAGTTAGATAACCTATTTTCAGCAAGCAAGAATTTGGAATATTAAATTGGATGAAAGGAATAATTTAGGAAGTAATTGTTTTTTGTTTTAGTTAATTATAAGCCTTTTATGTTTACAATTTTTTGTTTTAGTGAATTGTGGGCCTTTTATTTTAAGTCTTTTATTATTTTATTTTTTAAGGTTGGTTTAGGCCCAATTCATAACTAAATAGGCCCATTAGGCCTATTTCATCTAGGTTTTGTTCTTTTAGGGTTTCTTGCTTATAAAGAAAAAGAGCTATGTAATTTGGAGGCAAGAACGAATATATCATTAATGAAAAGTATATTTCATAAAGCTTTTGATTTGCCTTCTTGTATTCTTGATTGAATGCTTGATTTCGACTTATCAAAGGGAGTGATCATCCTTTGTGGTATGTCAAGATTGAGGTTTTAAAGACTTTGTTTCCTTAGGGTTCTAATTTGATCATCATCAACACGTTCTTAGCAAATCAATCAATCATATTCCTTTGAGTTCGTGGGTTCCTAGGGTTATTTGCCTAAAGGGTCCACATTATTTAGATATATCATCTAGATCTAATCTAGATAGCCTGTGAAAGTTTGTTTTTAGTAATGTATCTAAATATCTATTCAGCAAAAGTATGGTGAATTAAAAATTCATAAGTAGTAAAACAACTAAACATATGTTTATAAAGTATATAGAAATAAAAAAAAATCAACATACTAGAGTTTTAGGTGGAAACAACCTAGGCCACACCAATGACATATGAAGAAAAACACTAGTTCACTTGACCACCTAACTATCTACTATGCAAATGAATACTTAATTAAAAGGCTAGGACTCAAACTACCCACCTAGGTAATGCCCCCAAGTAACCTACATACAAGCCACTGCTTTGATCATAGTCTCTATAAGATTGGAATTTGGATTAGGGCTAGCGAGTTAATTGAACCCACACTGGAAAATTAGCTCTTAAAAGTGTATGCCCTAGAGTAGATTCAATACTGAAAAACCCTAACTAGTTATTTAAAAAATATATAAAATAAATTGAAAAGAACTAGAATCTCTAAAACAATCAATTTAAGAGCTCAATAACAAAATTCTTATCATAGGATTGTTAATTCATCAAACACAAACACAAATGTTTGATAAATTAACTTAATGAAAATGCCTATTTGGAAACTTTTAGTAAAATATGAGAGAAAATAAAAGATGAAGAGAATAATCACAATTAAGCTCTTTTGTGGTTGTTTCTAAAAGTGTGCTTAGTTTTATATTTAGAGAACATATTGAAGCGCATTAGGTTAAACAGTAAGTATCATATTGTCCATAAAATTATTTAAAACATGTTTAAGAAATAAGGTCTATATGGTTAAAATTCAACACAAATTGCATTAGAAATATATTTTAAAAAACTAAAAGTTGGTTGCTCGATCAATCCACTTAATTTCTCAATTGATCGAGTACATTGGTCGATCGATCTTACATCCATTTGATAGATCCAACATAATATTAACCAATAACTAAAAACAAGTGGATTTATTGAGTATATCTCTTGATCGATCTAGTCATATATTAAAATCAAATTAATTTGGTTTATTACTCGATTAATCCAGTATACACTTAATCGATCGAGTGGCGTATATTCATATTTTTCCTATTTTTTCTAATATGCAATCTAACATGCATGTGAATAGAAATTTACCTAATATTTGATCATTGAGGTACAATAGTTTCTAAGACTTGAAATATTCTTCTAAGCACACTTTGAAATTAAAATTAAAATTACAATTAAATGTTTTGTTTTACAAATATTGTTAACACTAACATAAACCTAACAATCTCCCCTTTTAGAATATTCGTGTGTCAAAATTTCCATCTCACTACATAACACTCATAGAAAAATTAAATTTTACATAGTTGTGTTATCCTATCATCTAGTTGAATCATTTTCACTTGAATCTTGAAAGCTCATATGATCATTGAAAGTCAAAAACATAAATACCCAAACAACTTGTCATGAAAGACTCGTTGTTCATTATTTTAGTGCAATAAGTGAGTAACATCGTTATATAGAACCTTTAAAAGTATAAATGTCCTCTTATGCCTAATATTAATTTCCCAAAATCTTTTTCAATCTTCCGGTGAGATAAATATATAATTTATTTTATCAATTGAAGTTTCACTTTTTAAAATCATGTTTTCAATTTTTAAATTTCTTTGATGTTATATTTTTAATAGAAATATACCAAATTTATGTTAACAAATTTTATCTCTCCCTTTTAGTCATACAAATAACAATGTTGCACATAACACTCATAAGCAGTAAAAATAGAAAATATAAACAGTAAAAATAGAAAATATAAACACTAGAATGTAACCAAAGTAGTGTATTGATTAATAAACATCAAGTACATCCCAAACACAATCAATTACACTTTAAAAAATACTAACATCAAAATAAATAAAAAAATCGCTATATGAACAGATGACACACATACCAAAATGTAATTTTTCTTGATTTTCCTAAATTCTTATTAATCTTTGATCCATTTCATTCAAAGTCATCCTAACCTCATTTTCAAATATTTCATTGTGTGAAGGGACAAATCTGAAAAAATTATCCATATCATCATCCCCGAAAAAATCATCTCTTACTCCTTTACCGCAAGTACCAACTTTGGCATCTCCTGTACTAGTGGGCCTCTGTCTCTTTCGAGTATAATTAGATGATTTTGAGAGTGTTTCCTTTCCAAAGTCACCCATTAACTTAGCAGTGTCAAAGTACTCTATTTTTTTGTACACGAGCAGCCAAAATCAACTGGGTGATAAGGCATCGATAGGGTAGTCCAAGTCTTGGGTTGGTGACATAAAACCAATTAATAATCTCTTATATGAGTGATCCAACATCAAAATGAATTCATTTTACAATGTGGTGCAAGATTTTTATATGTTGGAGACCAATCCCAGCGGAATGTTCGGAAGGTAAGGGGTTGGCACATCATTTTAATAAACGCCAAATAAAAAGGGTGTGAATTCACTGGGAATAAATAGTCTCTTAGTGCTAAACCTGACATTAGGTGAACCAGAGAGTTTGGTCATTAATTTTTCAATGGTTATATTAAATCAATATATCTTAAATGCACGATCACCTATGTTTGTGATGGCTAAGAAGTTATTGATTCTCTAGGCGGAGATATCAATTGTTTTTTTTTTATAACAAAAACTTTGTAGTTCATCGACCTGGGTTATGAATGTTGGAGTCCATATTGGCATATAACTCTTACACAAGGGTTGGGTAACACAATTTAATAGGGGTGAACAAGGATACCCATCCAATAGACCTAATGGCCTGAGTTATCCCAACTTCCTAAAAATCTGTCTAGATAATTCCACATTCAGTTAAAATAGGACATCAAGAAAAGGAAGTATTATACCTCGATTTATAGAAATATACCACCATTGGTTTGAGAAAGGAACGAGAGCACTTGGAGGTAGTACATGTCATCATGTTTCCATTCGTAGAAAACCCAAATGATGAAAATACCCTTTTTATTAAAAATTGACTAAAAAGCTCAAATTTTCTAATAAAATTACAAAAATAGATCAGTGTAACAATATAGTGATGAAATCATAGAAAACATCTATGAAGGGGTGTTTTCTTAGTGGAAAAATGTGGGAAAATGGGGATTAGAGTTTTTCAAATTTCTTTACAAATAAGTTGTTATTTTGAAGTGATTAATGTTAGAGATGTTTTCAGCAATTAATTTTGATTGATTTTGGGAAGATTTAGAGTGAAAATTGAAAAAGGCCTAGAGTAGGGGTAGGGTTTGCGTGGAGGAAGGAGGAAAAAAGAAAAAAAGGATATTTAAACTATGCATTCTCAATCGAGAATTGAGGATCGATCGAACTTTAAGTGCCTTAGAAATACAAAAACTCCCCTAAGTCCAATAAATACCCAAAAATCCAAAAAACACTTAAATAAACAAGAAAAAAAATACAAAATACAAAATTTATTATTATTTTTATTTATTTAATTTTTTATATTATTTTAGTAAAGAGAGTAGATTTATTCAAATATGAACATCACTTAAATAATTAGTTTTGGAACAAAAAAATAATTCTTTAACAAGAATAGATTATTCATGGCATGCATTAGTATTCCCATAAAACACAAATATATTTCTCATCAAAATGGTGACATATTGAAAATTTCTCAAAGAGAAATAAATGTTGAATTACAATAGTATTCAATTTGTCCATTTATGATTACTTATGAAATATTTAAAGTAAAGAATGCCACCAATAATGTAAACTTTTAGTTAAAGTCAAGCTTGCACAAAACAAATTTGTTTACTAAGGGAGAGCTTTATTGTTTTTTGTTTTTATTCCCTTTTGTATTAATTTTGTTTTTGAGAGATTTGTTATTTATTTATTTTTTTGTATAACCACTTATGAATCTTTCTTTTTGTGCATGCAAAATCTTTTGTGTTTTACTTTTTCCTTTAATTTTATCATCATTATTTTTTAAAGGAAATATGCACGAGCCAATAGGCCTTCTATGATGACATTCACACTAGTTGTGAGATAGCTCTCTCCGTTCACTATGGTAGCTTTTACACATCACAACAAATAGCCCTATCAAAACTCGGTATCTTTCTATAGCAGTATTTTATATAGTGAAAGATAGATTTTAACAGTAGTTTTTATAGTCAAGGTTATCTCAAATCCTAAAATCTGACATAATTAACTTTAAATTTCAAGCATGACATAAACATGTATTCAATGTGAGTGAGTTCTTATTAACATCAATTATCACACATAAGAAAAGGCATAAATGCAGAGAACAAGATTCTCATTTACACAATAAATAATTAATCTAAATAAATATGATTTTATAAAATTATTATTATTTTGTTCCAAATAGTATTTGAGTTTATTTCATTATTAGAACAATTCTACTAATCTTTATTTTATTTTTGAATTTTTATGACAAAATTTACATAAACTAAAATTAAAATTAATAATCAAACTAATAATTTCAAAATCCAAAATATTATTTTAACTAATCAAACTAAAAGACTCAGTTAGGATTAAAGAAGCACATGATTATAATTTCTAGATGAAACAGAGACGGTGATATGATTGGAAACACAATATCTTTCCTAACCCAAATTTCTTAGATTTTATTTTCCCAATATTTTTGGGTTTGGAATTTATACTCTTAGTTGTATTTTTCTTTTACTTAAGTTTATCCATATTTTTGCCTTTATTATTGTTCTTTTTCATCATTGGTGGAGATGTAGCATACATGTATGAATGATGAAAATTATTTCCATAATATCTTGCATAAAAGGTATTGTTATGATATGGATAAGTCCTAAGGAATCTACGATAAGTTCTAATATGTCCTTCTTGCCACAGTTATGGCAAATAGGTGATCGAAACACAAATTGTGTGTAATGAATACGTAAGTACATATATTACAACAAGTAATATAATGATAAGAAAATATTATTTCCATTGAGATTATGTTAGAAACTAATTTTTAAAACAAAAAATAAAAATCAAATTATTATGTGTTTTTATATTTTAAGAAAGAAAAATTAAAAGAACTAAAAATAAATAGCAATAATTAATTAAATCAAAATTGATAGTTACAAAGATATATGAGAAAATATCTAGGAATACTTAATCCCCCAAATATAATTATTAATTAATTGCATGATTAATTGAATCTAACATATCATGTATTCCTCTCTCAAGTAAACTACACATCTTATAATAATTAACTTAATTATACTCTCATATCAATTAAATTGCATATTACTCATTATGTTCATCAATTATAGATCACATATACAAAAATCATACATCTCTCCCTAGAAACTATGCATGTTATTTAATCAAGACAAATAATTAAATAATTATCTCAATTTTATTTAATTGCTTCTGTAGATCAATTGTTGGCTAAACAATTAATAACATAAAAATTAGATTAAATAATATAATTAAATTAAAATCTTAATCAGGGTAAAATTTTAGATCATCACATGGTGAAAATTGGGTTCATAAGATCCCTAGATTAACAAATTAACTAGACATAACTTTGCTAATAAAGCTCATATTTTTAATAAAGAAACATCTAAAAATTGATAAAGAAAAGAGAATAAGAAGAAATACAATCGATCTCTTGAATTGTAGTAACAATCTCCACCAAAATTGTGTCTCCTTTTTAATTTTTTTGTAGTTAGAACTTCTTGGCTTTAAAAACTGATAAAAATTATGTTAATTTTGGATCCCTAAAATTCAAAATACAATAGAACCACACCAATTGCAAGTACCTTTTCCACACCGACTAAAAGAATCCAAACAAGATAAGAAATTCTATGATCTTTTTAATATGCTTTCTAAAGTAAATATCAATTTACAATTATTAGAAGTGATCATGAATGTGCCCTCCTATGTTAAGTTTTTCAAAGAGTTGAACACTAAGAAAGGGAGATATGAACTTAATGAGTGAGTAGTAGTATCAGAATGTGCCCTCTTACAGCTTGATTTAGGAGATTTAAAACCTAAAACTATGTCCCTTCAAATTGTAGATAGATCTCTTAAGTATCCAAAGGGAATAGTTGAGGATGTGTTGTTACAGTTAGAAAAACTGATAATACTTGTTGACTTTGTGGTTATTGATATGCAAGAAAATCCAGCCTTGGACAGATAACACACAATACTACTTGGTAGACCATTTATGGCAACTACCAAGTCTATTATTGATATCCAAAATGGAAATTTGACAATGATAGTCTTAGAAGAGACTGCTCATTTTAAAGTCTTTGATTATTCACCTTTTCCTTCTATTTCTACCATTGATGAAATATTCGATGTTGACTCTTTGGATAATCTTGTCTAATGCACCTTTTCCAAAACCAAAATAAAATACAAGCTTGAAACTATTCTTACACTTGAAGAGGTCGAAGAAGATTTAGATGAAGAAACTAAGGGGTACCTTGAACAATAAGATAATGATGAACTAATGACAAAATCTAGTACACTCTTAAATCTACCCAATTCCCCATATAGTAAAGATGGTCAATCCACCCAAACTTGAACTTAAAGACTTACCTAACCACTTAAAATACGTGTTTCTAGGAGAAGGAGAAATTTATCTAGTGATAATTTCTTCAACATTGACCAAAACTCAAGAAAAATAACTTATAAAAGTGCTTAAGAAGTTTAAGAAAGCCATAGGTTGGAGTATCAGGGATATAAGAGGCATTAGTCCTACCATGTGTATGCATAAGATCAACTTGAAGGATGGTGTTAAACCCATACGAGAGGGCCCAAAGAAGACTAAACCAAAATATGCAAGAGGTAGTTAAGAAAGAAATTCTTAAATTGTTGGAAGAAGGAATTATCTACCCTATTGCTGATAGTAAATGGGTTAGTCCAGTGCATGTGGTACCTAAGAAATCTGGAATAATAGTTGTTAAAAATAACAAAAGTGAATTAGTGCCTACTAGAATAATCATTGGATGGATGATGTGTATAGATATTAGGAAACTGAATTTATATACTAAAAAGGATCACCTTCCTCTTCCATTCATTGATCAAATCTTGGAAAGATTAGGTGGGCACGAATTTTATTATTTTCTAGACTGATTTTCTGGATATTATCAAGTACCTTTAGCCTCAGAAGATCAGGAAAATACCACATTTACATGTCCTTTTAGGACATTTTCTTTTCGAAGAATGCCATTTGGGTTATGCAATGCCTCATCCACATTCTAGAGATGTATGGTGTATATCTTCTCAAACATGGTGGAAAAATTCATTAAGGTTTTCATGGATGATTTCTCTGTCTTTAGAAACTCATTTGATGATTGCTTACATATTTTGACTTTGGTTTTAGAAAGATGCATTGAATGCAATCTAACCCTTAATTAGGAGAAAATTAATTTTATGGTTCAAAAAGGGATAGTGTTAAGACATATCATTTCAAACAAAGGTATTGAAGTTGATAAGGGAAAAGTTGAACTAATTTCCAAATTACCTCCTTTTACATCTGTTAAGGGGATAAGAAGTTTCTTAGGACATGTAGAATTTTACAAACGATTTATTAAAGATTTCTCTAAAATAAGTCGTCCCTTATGTAACCTATTATAAAAAGATGTTTATTTTGATCTCAACGATGACTATCTTATTACCTTTAATACCTTGAAAGAGAAACTAACATCTGCCCCTATTATTAGGGCACTAAACTGGTCTTTACCCTTTGAAATAATGTGTGATGCTTCCAATTATGCTATAGGAGCAATCTTGGGATATAGGGTAGATAAGAATTTGCATGTCATCTACTATGCTAGAAAAACACTTAATGATGCCCAGATGAATTATACCACCACTAAAAAGGAATTCTTGGCTATTTTGTTTTCTTTAGATAAATTCAGGTCTTATTTAGTAGGATCTAAAGTGATTATGCATTCTGATCATGCTGCTTTAAGATACCTATTAAGTAAACCGAATGTCAAACCAAGATTGATCAGGTAGGTCTTACTCTTACAAGAATTTGACCTAGAAATTGAGGATAAGAAAGGTAGTGAAAACTTAGTAGCTGACCACTTATCTAGGTTGATTTATGACTTCAATCCTCTTAAGGGTGAGAGTAATGAAGATATAGTTCAAACCTTTCCTGATGAATAGTTATTTTCCATAGGTCTAAACCCATGGTATGTTGATATTATAAACTATCTTGCCACTGGTATTTTGAGACCTAACACTTCATATCAAGACAAGAAAAAGATTCTTTAAAACTATCAAGGACTATTTCTAGGATGACCCTTATTTAAACAAGATTGGTCAAGATCAAGTCATCCAAAGATGTGTATTTGAAGAAGAACATAAGTGCATTCTTACTTTTTGTTATGAACTTCATTATAAGGGCCATTTTGGTGGCAAAAAGACAACCCGTAAGATATTACAGTCTGGATTCTTTTGGCCCACTCTTTTTAAAGATGCTTATATATTTTGTGCATGATGTGATAGATGTCAAAGAATGGGCAACATAAGCAAAAGAGATTAAATGCCTTTGACATCTAATTTAGTTATTGAACTCTTTGATGCATGGGGGATTGACTTTATGGGTCTTTTTCCCTCATCCAATGGTTTTCAATATATTTTGGTTACTGTAGATTATGTATCAAAGTGGGTAGAAGTTATCCCCACTAAAACCAATGATGCTAATTTTGTTGTAAAATTCTTGAAGGATTCAATATTTAGTAGGTTTGGAATGCCTAGAGCTATGATAAGTGATGGAGGTAGCCATTTTTGTAATAAAATCTTTGATAGAGTCCTGAAAAAGTATAACATCACACATAGAGTCGCTACTCCATATCATCCTCAAACTTCTGGTTTAGTGGAAGTAAGTAATCGGCAAATCAAGGGAATCCTGGAATGCATTGTGCATCCTTCAAGGAAGGACTAGGCATTTAAGTTGAATGATGCCTTATGGGCATACCGCATAGCTTACAAAACTTCATTGGGATGAGCTCTTACCGGTTAATCTTTGGGGAAGCATGTCACTTTCCTTAATCTTAATGAGTTGGAAGAGATTAGGGATGAGGCCTATGAAAATGCAAAATTATACAAAGAGCATACTAAATGCTATCATGACAAGAGGCTAGTTCCTAAGTCCTTTCTTTCTAGAATGAAAGTTCTTTTATTTAACTCTCATTTGAGATTGTTTCTAGGAAAATTGAGATCAAGATGGGATGAACCTTACATAATTGTCCAAGTTTTTTTCACATGGAGCAATAGAGTTATTGAATCCAAAGACACAAATAACTTTTAAAGTCAATGGGCACCATGTAAAGCCTTTTTTAGAGGAGAACACAACATGGTTAACATTGATTTAAGATAATTGATCCTCAATACCATGATGATGCGTCTTGCTAAGACGTTAAACTAAGCGCTGGATGGGAGGCAACCCATCATTTTAGGTAATTTTATTTTATTTTTTTTATTTATTTAATTTATTTTGTTTATTTTAGTTTAATTGCATGTGAATAATTTTAGAATTGTTAAAAATAAAAATATTTGTTAAGATATTATAAGTGCACAATGATCTGTCTGTGTGAACTTTAATGATGAACATGATGGATGCATCTGCAATTTTCCATCACTACTTACACATTCTCAGGAAATGGTAACTTTTATTCTTTTTTCTCTTTATCTTTAATTTACAATTGTTACATTGAGGACAATGTAAGTTCTATGTTAGGGGTGGTGAAAAGTTACCATACTTAATTTCAACAATTTTAACAATTTTAAAATTTTTATGTTCACATTTTCATTTTTATTGTGTTTGATTTTGTTTTCTTTATGTGGTATAGTAATTTTTAAAATGTTAGGAATAGTTTTTAATTTTTTTCTCACAAAAATATATCATTTCTTTAAATCAAATTTAAGTAAATAGTTAAGTCTTTTGCATTGTTAAATTAATTTTTGAAAACATATCATGGAGTATATGGTAATAAGTTAGTTTTTGTCATGACTAGTATTTCTTGATAAGGTGTGAAAATTATATTAAACCCAAAATCGGTGTTTAGAAATCAAATAGTGGAGACTACCCTTATGAGATATAATTTGAGCCTAATCTTCTTTATTCTAAGTGAAATATATTTTTCTACTCCAAATACTTTTCTTATTTTTCCAGCATTATTTGATGATCTCTATAGGACTTAGCATTGAATGTTTGGGTTTTTACATCTTAATGAAGTGTTATATATTTATTTTTCATTTGCTTAGATTAAATGATTTAAGTAGAAATTAATAGTATATGTCTTTTTTTTTCATTCATGCATGAGTTCTATTAAAAAGGAGATATATCTAGGGTTCCTTGTTCAAATACAAACAAAAGGCCAAATATTAACCACTTACCTTACCATATAAAAAAATGTACAATTTGTACATGGGTCCACCCTCTAAAAATAGATTCTCTTATAAAAAAGAAAAGAAGATAAGAGAGAGAAAAAATAGAAAGAAAGAGAGAAAATTGAATAGTACAATCTATATACTATGACCTAAAAAGCCTAAACAGTTGTGAGAAATGGTTTAATGCAAAAGAAAATATAGGAAGTAATTCTCTAAGAAATCATTGCATTTTCTTACATTTTTTAAAAGGCATATTACTTGATATTTTTATTTGATGAATTTTATTGATGCATGAAAGTAATGTATAATATTTTATAAATCCTTATATTTGATTCCTTTCATGAGATCAACGTTAAAATAACATTATGAGTCTTTCTTCTTTATACATATGCGAACATATTAGTTCATTTGTATACATCAATCGCATATAAAGTAGTATGGGTGTTTGAACTCATAGGATTCAGTGTCTTTGAGAGTATTAACTTGTGAGGAATAGAGTCGAAGCGAATTCAGATTCCTCACATTAAGCATGATATATTTTTGTATTTCATTTTTTTTTATTTTATTTTAGTCTTTTTACTTTATTTTAAATTTTAGTTAACTTCTTATTTTATTTTGTTTTGTTTTCATTTTTTGTTAATGTTTGTGCGTATCATTACTGAAAACCCTCATGAGACTTAAACTCGTCGACTAGGGCAACCTAGGGGTTTAAAGGCTTGTTGCATAAACTAAATGCAACCGTGTCAATCCACGGAAGTGATTTAGGATAGTTTAATTTTTAGTTTTTATTGCTTCCCTTGCTAAGGGACTAGCAAAAAGCTTGTTAGGGGTTGTAATGAGTACTTAAAAAGTACTAAAATTACCATGATTTAATGTATTTTAATTGATTAAATAGATTTATATTTATATGATTTTATCATATTTTTATATAAATTTGTCTTTTTATAATCAAGGGTATTTTTATTGTTTTATAGATATTTTCGTTCCAAAATAATTTAAAGACACGAATAAAAAATATTGGAGGTAATACATCACAAATATATTGAGAAAAGAACCGAGGAAAAGTCAAAAAGATGGAAAAAATTGGACAAAATGGGTCAAAGCGGTAAAAAATGTTAAAAAGGCCGAAATCCCACACCGATGCCCACGCGTAGCATCCTATCCGTGCTGAGTCCTGCGCGTAGCATAAGCCCATATGCAACTGGCACACGTCGAGCCAACGCATGCAGCCAACACATGCCACACACATGCTCGAAACATGCCACACCAATTTTCGTACGTGCCAGCACATGCTCACGCCGTGTCGCATATACGCCAGCACACTCCTCGTCGTGTCCTATGCATCCCCGCGTGTGCCAAA
Organism: Hippophae gyantsensis; assembly: GCA_030763125.1. Classification (NCBI taxonomy): domain Eukaryota; kingdom Viridiplantae; phylum Streptophyta; class Magnoliopsida; order Rosales; family Elaeagnaceae; genus Hippophae; species Hippophae gyantsensis. Next base: position 16,369,806 of record CM061036.1, read on the forward strand.
CCCCCATCTACGGTGCCAATCGCCCTTTTTCCGAAATATTCATGCCTCATATGGGTACCAACTTGTCCAAACGCATCCAAATTCAAATTTTGAAATATTTTTCCCTCTCATTATGCCCTCAAAAACCACCTCACTATGGCCATGTCAAGAGGTGTGGCAAGGCCCTTGGCAATCTACCTTATTGAGGTGCCAAAAAAATATTTTTTATTCTAAAAATTGTCTAGTAATTTTCATAAATATCTACATTCAAAATGAATCAAAAATTCCACACATAGCCTAGCATGCATACTAAACAACCAACCCTATGGTGTGTGAAAACATATGCTTTCAATTATAGTGTTCCTAATTATGTGCATGTGTGCATTATCGATCCTATCGTAACCAACAATACATAGAGGAAGACAAAATATTGAGTAAAATAAATAAACATCATGTTATGCACATAGAAAGCTAACACATCGACACAGAGTACAAACAAGCTTACACACCATGGATACAAAAAATATACTATTTTTAGGTATATGTGCGAAAAGGTTATAAAAGTATTCTGGTATCACCCATTATGAATATTGTACTATGAATGCAATGTAATTATATTTTTGGATATATGTGAAAAAAAAGTTGATAAAAATTCTCTTGGACCACTTGTCTTGAAAATTGTAGTATGCATACAACATAATGCCATTTTGGGTATATAGTGAAAAAATATGAAAAAGTGCTCCAGTATCACCCGTCATGAAAATTGTATTCGAATGAAACAAAATTCCATTTTCAGTTATATGTGCAAAAAAGTTGTTAAAATAACTACAGTACCACCCATCTTGAAAATTGCACCATGGGTGGATACAAGAAAATGTTATTTTGGGTATATGTGCGAAAAAGTAGCAAAAAGTACTCTAGTACCACCCATTATGAAAATTGCACTACGGATGCAACCAAATTCAATTTTTGGATATATGTGCGAAAAAGTTACAAATAGTAATCTGGTATCACTCTTTATGAAAATTACACTGTAGATATAATAAAACTCAATTTTTAGGTATATATGCAAAAAAGGATCTAAAACTTCTCTTGTACTATTCATTCGTTTAAAAATTCCACTATGGATACAACAAAATACCATTTTTGAATATATGTGTGAAAAGTAGCAAAAAAGTGCTTTAGTACCACTCGTTATGAAAATTGCAATACAGATGCAACAAAAATCCATTTTTGGATATATGTGCGAAAAAAGTTACAAAAAATGCTTTAGTTCCACCCGTCTTAAAAATTGCACTATGGATACAAGAAAACTCTATTTTTTGGTATATATGAAAAAAAGTAGCAAAAAGAGCTTTGATATTTCCCATCTTTTTGATATTTCCCATCTTGAAAATTACACTATGGATACTAAAAAATGTCATTTTCAAGTATATATGTGAAAAAATATCAAAAAATGCAAAAGTAATTACTATGGATATTACAAAGAGCCATTTTAAGGTATATATGCTAAAAAGTTGCTAAAACGACTCTAGTACCACTCGTCTTAAAAATTGTACTACGAATACAACAAAATTCTCTTTTTAGATATATGTGCAAAAAAGTTGCAAAAAGTACTATGGTATCACCTTGACTAAAAATTGCACTATAGATACAACAAAATTCTATTTTCAGTATATGTGCGAAATATTTGCAAAGAGAGCTCAAGCACCAACTCTACGAATGCAAAAAAAATTCCATTTTGGCGTATATGTGCAAAAAAGTTACTAAAAGTATTCCAATACCACTCGACTTAAAGTTGCACTATGAATACAACAAATTTTTATTTTCGTGTATATATGTGAAAAAGTTGCAAAAAGTGTTCCGATATCACCTGTCATGAAATTTGTAATACAAATGCAATAAAATTCAATTTTCAAAGATATATGCAAAAACGTAACTAAAAGTGTTTCAGTATTACCTGTTTTGAAGAAAATAAAATCAAACACAATAAATATATATGTGCAAAAAAATTATAAAAAATATATCGGTATAACCCCTCGTGAAATTTGGATTATAGATATAATCAAACTTTATTTTTGGGTATATATGTAAGAAAATTGCTAAAATTTCTCTATTATCACCCGTTTTGAAAATTACATTAAAGATATAACAAAATTTCATTTTTAATTATATACAAGAAAAAGTAGCAAAAAGTGTTATAGTACCAACTATCTTGAAAATTGCACTGTGGATAATATAGAATATATTTTTTGATATATGTATAAAAAAGTTACTAAAACTACTATGGTACCATCCGTTTTGAAAATTGTATTAATGATGCAATAAAACTTCATTTTCAAGTATATATGAGAGTAGCCTACACAAATGTATGGACAAGTATGTATTTTTAAGGCTACACATATATTTTTCTTTCTAGAAAAATAAAATTGTTTAAAAGGCAAGGGGCGAATCATATCATTATTTTTAAGTTGGGTCTAGTTAATTTCAAAATTTTTAAGTGTCAAATAAATGTAAATTATGAATTTTTTAGTTAAATAAAACAAATAACACATTTGAAATAGCATGATTTTCTATTCGTGGATATTTGATGAATTTTAAGCATTTTAACCCTAAATAAAGTTAGGATGCTTTTTTAATTCCGTTATTTTCAATTGGAATTTTTTTGTACTAAATAAATTTGAAGCTTTTTGTTACATATTTTTTTTCCCAAAATTTGTTACTTGTAATCGCTCGAAATTACCAAATTAGTTAAGTTAATTAAGAATATACTAAATAAAATCATTTTTAGTTATGTGCTCTAATTTCGATGAAATTATGTTGTTAAGTCAATTTGAATATTTTTACTAAATTATAATATCTAATAAACTAAACCAAATAATTATAATAATAATTATATAATTAAACTGATATAGTTTTTAGTAGAAGTTAATTCAACAAGGAAGGTTCTAGATTTCTTTATTGAAAATTTTTAAGGGTACTCCCATAAAATTTCAACGTCCGTAAATCCTTCTTAAACCCTACTGGCTTGTCATAGTCGAGTACGAGTAAACGAATCCACGAAGAAGCTTCTAGGGCTTTAAGTTGCTCTCTGGTCGGTTTGGCTTGATTTTGAATCTTCGATGGCGAAGCGTCTTATTCCTTCTTTCAATCGCATTTTGGTGGAGAAGATCCTTCCTCCGTCCAAGACTAACACCGGGATCCTCCTACCGGAGAAAACCACCAAGGTCTTCCCTCATTTCTTATTTTCGATTCTTTTGTTTAATTGATAATCTAGTTTTTTTTACCAAAATAGTATCCCTAACACTTCGATTCTTGGATTACTGGTCTTTGTTTTAATTCACATGAATGCCATATGAAGTTGAGCTATAACCTGTGAATAGCAGTTTTGTTCATTTTCTTGTTTTTTGTGTTTTCCCAATGCAATGGCTATGTGAAAGATTTATATACTGTTAAATTGGTGCAATCTTGTCTCCCGGTAAGATGGATGTTTTCCCCAGTGTTTAGCTAGCAACTCTAATAGTTGGCTTTGATGTGTGGTCAAACTCCTGTATTTTTTTTATCATTGTTCTTTTCATATCTTTATGAAAGTTTCGGTATGTGGTTCTAATCATTCCGTGACTAAGCATTTTATCTTCTTGCTGAGATATATCTGAATGGGATATGCTTATCTCTATAAATGTTTCCTGGTTTCTAGTATTTCTGCTAGAAAACTGATACCTTATATCCCTACTTTGTTGAAGCTTAGCACTAGAGTTATTGGAAACTGATGAATCAATGTAACCTGTCAACTAATTCTAGTCCATTGATACCCGTTGTGTTTCTAATAAAAAGATTACCAGTTGTGTTGATAAACATTGAACCATTGAATCATAAATTAGCTTCCGAAGATTTTTAGAAAAAAAAAAAGACTTGGAGAAATAAGTATTTCAGTGTTTTACAATTGGAATGAAATAAAAACCACCTTAATATCCCTGTATTAGTAAAGTTTAAATAATGTCATTTAATTGTTATTTTTTCGTTATATAAAATACATTATTGAAATCATTATTTTTTAAATAATTATTACTTAAAAATAAAAAATATTATTAAAATTATTATTTTTCTAAATAGTGTTTTGTGTTTTGGGATTTGGAGGTTTAGGGCATAGGGCATAGGGTATAGGGGTTGTAGGGTTTTGGGGTATAGGATTTGGGGTTTTGGTAAAATTAGAACCAAAAATTAACATGGGAATAGAATCATGATTCTTAAAGGGAAGGATGAAATTCTTAGGCCTTTTTTTTAAGAATTGTTTCCATTCCATTTCATTCCTAATTTATAGTACAACCAAACATAAAATTGTAAGGAATCAATTCCATTTCCATTCTCATTCTTACCAACCAAACATGACATCAGTTAGTTGTTTAATGCAGCACCAGAGTTGTTAGACTTTTAGAAGTGATTTTTCTGTTGGTTACTTCGTGCAACGGTACTGCTCTATAATAGTCATTCATGATTCTTGCTCTTCATACTCAGTTCTATAATCTTTACAATTTGATGTGTTCAACTCCAACTATGTTCAAATAAATGTATTTGCGGACTAGGAAGGGATGCTCCAAAATGTGGATTTTTCAATGTTTTTTGTTTTGGATTCAGTATTTACCAGTCTTTTGTTTCTCTTCAGCTGAACTCTGGAAAAGTTGTTGCGGTGGGTCCAGGATCTCATGATAGGGAAGGGAAGCTTATTCCTGTGTATGTTAAGGAAGGGGATACAGTCCTTTTGCCTGAATATGGAGGAATGGAAGTGAAACTTGGTGAAAAAGAGTAAGCTTTTCTTTATTTTTATTTTTAAATTATTTATACCATAACAGTAATACCTTTGTAATGAGAGTATCATGTGTTTGATACTCTTTTTACTCAGTCGATGAGGATTAAATCCTCCGGATTAGGCTTCTAAGTTATAGTGGAGTGTTTTGCATTTTGATGGAGCTGAGGCTATTGGTGTTGAAGTGTTCATCTGATGACAGATAAATGAGTTTTTGCCGCCCCATTTCTTATGCAAAGATGCAGTTTAAAATTAGGGTTTGCATCTCTATTGAAATAACAAAAATATCCTTTAAAAATGACATCAATAGAGAAAAAATTAATGGACGATTCATACCCGTTTTTAATTTCTTTGTCAAGTTTCCTTATCACAAAAAGCTTTTTAAAGCAGTATCTTTGCCTGCTCATCTTTTTGGTCCATGGAGCAATATTTATTTGTCTTTTTTCACTTGTATTCTTCAAATAATCTTGTGTAATTTAGAGAGACGAAAAATGTGTTGTAAGCCCTGTTTTTGGCTTTTGTATATTTTCAGGTATCATATTTTCAGGGAAGATGACATCCTCGGAACTCTTCATGAGTAAGGCCTAGGTATTTTGATCAAAATACTTTAGAGAGTTAGGTTGTTACTCTCTCCTAGAAAGGATTGTTCGGTTAGCACCTTTTATTCAGCAGGTTAGAACTTGTACCATTGACTAGTTTATGGAGCATTATTATACTTTTTATTTAAGTCGCCTTTCTTTCAAGATATTTCGTACCTCTAAATGGTGAAAAGAATAACCATCTATATTTCTAGATGCGCATAAAAGAATTTAAACGGAAAGTTCTTCAATTTCAAAATTTTGCTATTATTTGTTTGTTAGGGAAATTACATAAAATAGTATTCTTAAAATTTAGAACAAAAGATTCTAATATGTGTTGGTCTAATTGAATAGAGTTTAATATTAAACATGTTTATTTTGACCTACGATCAAATTAAAATTTTGGATTGGAGATTCCCCTACCCCTCTCTTATGTAGTACAATATATGAGTGGTGTATAAGTATATTATTTTAAAAAATTATAAAAAATAATATTTTTAAAATTTATAATAATAAAAATATCATCTAATAACACTGAACGAGTTTAAATGACTATAGTTCAATTTGATAGGCATTCAATATGAAATAATTTATCATACTTATTGTTAATAATGAAAATGCATGAGATAGATATAAGGGATGTTTTTATAGTTAAGTTTTAAGGATGTTATTTTTGTCATTTTTCTTACTATTTTTGTGGGTCCAATGATGTTATAAATGTTGGTTTTTCTTTCGATTATTGTATCGAGCATGAAATTTTTGTCAGACTTTACATACTAGCTACTTCGACTTTACATCTACCTGAAGACAAATTGCAAAAAAGTGTACATGTTTTTTATCTTTTTCAAAGTTGCACTAATCTATATCACCAACATAATAATTTTTTAGTTGTAATTACGATGGTTTGTGTCGCCGACTATAAATGTTATATATACAACTATTTGTATAATTAACTGTATATAACATGGTAGTATTCATATATAATTAATCTTGTGTTAAATACGAATCTTATGTTTTGTGCGGGTTGAAATTTGTTGATGCGAATTCGTGAACTCGAACCTTGAAACTTACATGCGGGTTGAAATTTGTTGATGCGAATTCGTGAACTCGAACCTTGAAACTTACATACACAAAGTGTTTAACAACTCTAAGAGATATGGTCAAAGATTTAATGATAAATTGAAATGATTTCAGAAAATCCAATATTTAGATTATAATAACACTTCTATGAATATTATGTAGCAAAGATCCAATGGCAATAAGTTGGATGTCATAAGGGTTGTAAATCTCTCTATGATTTGTAGGTGAATAAAAAGGTTAAAAAGCTATCAACTTTGACAAATATCAAATATATAATAATATTGGGATGTTCTTTATGGATGCCTAGTAAATTTAATAGCCAGTTTTACTTTTTTCTCTTGGGCATAGTTGTGGCACCAAAAGATGGATTGTACATTTTATTGTCATTTTAGGTATATTTGAGGGTCATTTCTTCCTTGGAAGGGTGGTATCATCATTTTGATGCTTAAGTTTCAATTAATCTTGTCATATGGCCTAGATGGTAGTTTCCAAAAATATCCTTTTTTATTTATTTCTCCTCTATTTTCACACCTCCCTAGTCCCTTCAAATGGCATCCTATCTTCTTCATCTTCAAAGTCTTTAACATCCTCCCAATTACCATCTTCATGATCCTTTTCTGCATGACCTTGTATATCTAGCTCCCTAACATTGGGAACCCATTTTGATACTTCCCAAATTTCAATCAACCTTATCATATAGCATAAGTGGTCTTTAAAAACATCCCCTTTCATTTCTTCCTCTATTTTCACATCTTCTTTCAACGGTTATATTATCTTCTTCATCCTCAAATTCTTAGCATCCTCTCAATTATCATCTTTATGATCTTCTTTTACATTGGCTTGTAGATATGGCCTCCTAGCAATGGAAACTTATTGTGGTGCTCCCTATTGTAAAGTTGTTATTATGGCCTCTTGTCTAGCCAAGCTCTCATCTATATTTACTATCACTTCAATTATTCTCCCAAATGATTATTGTATAGCCCGTAATGTAAATGGTGTATCATCTCTTCTCTTTGGACTAAGCAATCTATTTGTGATAAACATTTTGCAACAACTAACACAACCAAAGGATATTAGTAATAAGAATAAATTCTTTCACTTTCATCTCTCATGATTAGCATTCAAGTTTATCACTCAAGCGTCTTTAGTTACTAAGCAAACCAAAACCTTTATTAAGAAATTCCAAATAGTGTACAATTCAACTATGATCAACGATAATTTCAAACAACCAAGTAAAAACATTATGGAACAATTTTCTATAGAATTAGATTGAAGCGATACTTTTAAAGCTAGAGCGGCATACAAGAATTTTTCTTTTTGACACAAGAATGGTTAACAAGATACAATTTGTATTAATTACACAAAAATTTGGACAAAAATAAGGAAATAAATAACAAAATTTGATATATTGGAACAAAATTTTGAATATTTTTATATAATAATTTTATTTTATTTTTAATTCAGATCTTTTTTTCTAATATAAGATTTTTTTATATCATTTTTTTTCCTTATAGAGATAGAGATAGAGATAGTATGTTGTGTTCATGAACTCATTAGCTCGAAAAATTCTAAAAATCTAATTTCTAAGTAATTTTATTGTTTGTGATTTTGAGATTTATATACAAAGTTATTCACATTTTATTAATAATTGGTAGATTTGATAGAATATTTTTTATTCATTTTTAAAATATAAATTGTACTATTTTATAAAATATTATAAATCATTTCATATACTATTACAAATTTCTAGAGTCTAGTTTTTAAAAGAGTTTATTTCGAGCATTCAAATTATACCATTTTGGCATTGAAGTTTTGAATAGAATGTTATACATATTTTATTAATGATTATTTAGATTTAGAAAAATATTTTACTCATTTTTAAAATATAAATTACACTAATTCACAAAAGTTTTTGAATGATTTTATATATGATTAGAAAGTTCTACAAGTCTAGTTTCTAATAAATTTTACGGTTTATGATTTTAAGTTTTCTATATAAAATTATGCCTATTTTATTAATGATTGTTTAGATTCGGTAAATATTTTGACTCATTTTTGAAATTTAAATTGTATTATTACACATAGTATTATGAATTATTTTATATACCATTTAAAAGTTAGAAGTTTAGTTTTTTAAAAAATTTATAGTTCCTAATTTTGAGTTTTTATTAAAAGTTATTCTCATTTTACTAATGATTGTTTATATTCAATAGAACATTTTTTACTTATTTTTAAAATATAAATTATACTATTACACAAAATATTATGAATTATTTCTTATACCAAGAAAGTTTAGAAGTTTAGTTTTTAAAAAAATTATGGTTTATGATTTCGAGTTTTTTTATAGAAAGTTATACTCATTTCATCATGATTCGTCTTAAAAGGTTAAGAATTAAAAACTATGATTTACTTTTCGAAGAATCGATATGTTATATTTAATTTCTACTTTTTAAAATTAAAAGTAGAATTTAAATTTAATTTTAAAACTTATGAATTAGAAATTAAATTGAAATACTTATCAAGCATTACTTAAATATTTAAATAATTTCAATAAAAAAGTTAAATGATGTATCCATAAACTATATAATTTGACTCATATATTAATAAATTTTTAAAAAATATATAAGCTGGATTTAGCCGTATAAAATTGATATATATATTATATTAAATTATCAGTTCTATTAACGAAGTGAATGATACGTGTAATTTAATTAAACTTTGTTATTAGAAATGATGGTATACGTGAAACATAACTAAACTCAATTAAGGAAATTGACAGAAAGTGTACGCAACACGGAACAGTACTTTACATTTTTAATAATTAAAAGGTTGTTCCATATTTGCAACAACCCTGATACTTGGGACAAATACATAGTTTTCTCTTGTTATAATAATATAACAATAATATATGAGTTGTATACGCTATTTATATAATTAATTACACTTTAAAATTTTTAATATTAAATAAATAATAATAAACTCTAATAATATCATCATCCTTAAATATTTGTTATACTGGGTATTATGGGGATAGTCAGATCTAGTAGCTTTATAAGTTAGATATTTTTGTCTGTTAGTAAATTGGGACATTATAAATTTATTATTTTAACAAAATTAAATGACAAAAGTTTGTGGTCAACGTTGGCTTTAAAACATGATTTCTATTTACGACAATATCAATGGTGTGTGGAATTTTGGTGGTGGTTGCTTTGTAAAGAGGATGAAAATATCTCGATATTAGTAAATTATTTGATATTTTTATGAAAATATTAAAAAATATCAAATTTCTCTATGTTTATGTAAGTTATGTAATTTTTTAAAATATTGATGTATATATCATAAAATATCGATTTATAAGATTTTTTTTCTTTTGTCAAATTAAAGATATACATGATAATATTTTTTTTTCTCGATTTTAGGTAGTAATATCAGTACAACCAAAGCATGATATGAAATTTAGGTTAAGATCGTTTTCTTCAAAAATGTCAAATGAATGTAAAGAAATATCGATGAAATATTGATTATGTTAATTTTTGATACAAACTATGTTTTGTTTTTATAAATGTCGGTAGATATCGGTAATATTGATGAGGAATTTGGCGAAAATTTTGGTTATAGAATTTTTAATTTATGTATACATGATTTATTTTTATAATATATTAAACTTAATATTTAGATATTAATATTTTACTTTTCATTTTATAAAAAATTGTAAAATTTTTTGTTTAATTAATTAGCATTAATATTTACATTACCACTTAACTATGGACCATTGATAGATATTTTTATAAATATTTAAGTATACTTATATTGAGTGTAATTTTATGTGTTTTATGTATTTTTTCTTTCTTATTATATATTTTTACAAGTTATAATAACTTTTGTTATTATCACAATAAAAATACATAATATATCTATTTTATTTTTTATATTAATTATACATTAGTGTTATTGTTATTGGATAAAATTATTGTTAATGAAATATTTTTAAAACAATAATAATTTATATTGTGTAAATATTACTATTTATACTTAAAGTTGAGTTAGATTTATGTTTAGTAAATAAAATATTTATATTTCGTGTTATTGCTCTATATACATAATATACTAAATTATATAACTTATTTAATTAGTATTTCTCAAGTTTATAAAAGAAGATCAAAATTTAACAATTTTTTTTCTAAATATCCGTAAACTTTCATTAAATATCTATCGTATGACTTAGCAATAATAGCTACCTTTTTATACTTTATATTATACTTGTTATCTTAATTCAAAAGAGTTTGGGATCTTGTGTATAACCATTATAAGGTGATACGAACATCTTAAGATTCACTTAATTTTGCATGCTGTGTAAATAAGTTAATGAATTAAATAAACAATCAGATAAACAAAAAAAAAAAGAAAAAAGAAACAGATAATTATTTCACAATAATAGACATATAGATATTTAACAGCTAGTACATATTATGGAAATTATAAACCGCATGATAACAACAACGTAAAATTAGAAAGAAAGTAGTAAGGAAGCAATATGAAAAAAAGTTCTTTTAACAATAAAATCCTTCAATATTGAAACATATTTAGATGTAATTTTGATTGTATTAATATAACATGTGATTATCTGAACACAATAATATAACATGGTATACTCACATAAGATCACACTTATGTGGTAACATCTATAAGTTATTTAAACCAACCAATTCACCATAAACACTTCACTAATGAAAACAAATCTATTGTTTTTAACAATACTAATATCTCTATTAGTTAAAACACTATGTTCAATTGCATCTAACTTGTTCTCATGCAATTATGTCTTAGTGTTAATAAAATATTAATTAACCAAGGTGAAAACATATTTTGCAAATAACTTGATGTATCATAATACTAAAAGAGTTCACGACTTAGTACATTATCAAAGTGAGTAGATATAAACTTCTTAAAGACTCAATCCTAACTCATACAAATAGAAAAGTGCACATTAGAACAAAAAATACAGCAAAAGCACAAACAATATAATATTAGTTAAATAGATGACAAAAATCAATAGATATTATATAATCATTAAAAAATAAGAAAATAATAAATGATTTCTAATCAAAATTCAAGTTATAGTATGTTGTAACATGTACACCTTAAACTTAAATTGTACTAGCTCAACATAAGATTATGCAGAAAAGCGATGTAGCAAGATAAACTCACATAAAGATCGTATCTATATGGTAGCATTCTCAGGTTTCTCTCAGCAACAAACAATCAACTAAACAATGAAATAGTTATAACTCTGATAGAAAATAAAATCACCATTACCTCTTTAAGTTTCTACCTTAGTCCTAACTGCCCACTACTATTATTACTTGATGTTTTCGCAACGTATTATTCAACACTTGAATCTGAATCTCCTCCATAACCAACACCACCCAATGTGGTGTGATTGGTAAACAAGGATCAACAACACGAAGTGTAATAATTTTAAGGAACATATAGCCGGCATATCTCAAATTGTGTATGGAAGACACACAATTAAATAACTTACGAACACAAACGATGATATGATCTCTTAACTCACTAAACGACCCACATCGGTACAATAAACTCTCCAAAAAGATTTCCAAAATAGATATAAATCTCAGTATGAATTTTGGCAGAGTTTCGATACATGAAAACATGGGTAAGAAATAAGAGAAATGAAAGGTTATTTATAGCACTTAGAATTTCCATCTCATGAGCCACTTCCCCAATTACCTCTCCAAGGGTGGTGGTGAGGGTGGTGGGGAGCTTAGTGGCGAGCTTGGTGGCACAGTGCTAAAAAAATATATCATTTTGTTGCAAAAAAAAAAGCTGAGTAAAATCCACAAATACCTACACCCGAAACGAAACAAAAACATGTGACAACGTTGGTGAGAAAGCATGAGAGTATGCCAAAAACAAACACTCTACCTAGCATGCACACTACAAAAACTAATCTCGTAGTATGTGTAAACATGCTTCCATATAAATTATTCGTTATTATGTACATGTGTGTATTATTGTTCCACAGTGACCAACTTTACATAGAGAAAGACAGAACACTAAGTAAAATAAAACAAACATCATGCTTTGGAAGCCAACATATAGACACAAGTATAACGGGACTTAAAATCTCTCCTTTTGGCTTTCTATGTCAAAACACTACACAACTAAATACATAAACTTATCAAACATGAGATGATCATGAAAATATATTAAAGTTGTTTGTTCCTATGAACAACACAATGACACATAATAAAACCAAAAAGACAAACCTATTTTAGGTGCTTCCATATTTTACATTCCATCCATCACAAAGCATATAAACAATGCTAAAATAAATAACCAACACTGATAAAATAAATAGCTAAAACATACTCTTTTATAGAAATATTTTTTACTGTAATTTTGAAAGGAAAAGTACATAAAAAATATATGTATCCTCGGAGGAGGATCAATAAGTCCTAACTTCAAACTTCATACAAAAAATCGATAGGTCATGTTTGAGAAAGAACTCAAATAGGATCAATAAAAAGGTGTTGATCATTTGATAAAAAGATGCAGTAGATTGTGGCATATGAATACCATCTCTTCATTCAGAGAGAAGAAAGGCAATGGGTTAGCATCAGCAATATGGATTGATAAGTGCTTCAAAATCACTCATAATTCGTGATTTTATTATTCTTAATTGTAATAAATAGATTTGATTATAACATGTTTATATCATTATTTATATAGATCTATATGTTCGAAATCACGGGAAATTTTTTATTGTATTTAAAGTATTTTTAGCTTCAAAATATATAAGTTTGTCAACACATGAAGAACAAAACATGGAGCACTTCATTTTCACTCTAGGTAATTTTCAAAAATAAATAGAGCATGCCATGGTGAATAAGAAGTGTGCTATGGTGCACACTATTCAGGATGATTACTAAGGCATATTGAGTTTTGTGTGCCACAACGGGGAATAGGGTATGCCATGGTATGACCTTCTCAGGTTCAAATGTGCGAAGCTGATCAAACCCTATGCCATGGCAGTGAAAAGTTCCATGTCGTGACATGCCTACATAAAATTGGCCCAAAGCCCTCTATATCTATTCTTTGCCTATAAAAAAACTTTCAACTTAGGTCATAAATGAATATACGTAACCTTTAGATTATTTTCAAAGCTATCAGTTTATAATTTTCTTAGTTTGGTTTTTTTTGTAAGCATAATAGGTTAGATTCACAATAATTTAGGTTTTAAATCAACTTTTAGGAGGTTTTCTAAATCAAGAAAAATATAAAAGATATCTATTTATTCAAGAATGCTTTAAGGATCAAAATCACTAGTACAAAGCAGGACATGCCGTCTATTTTTAATGGGTATTATAGATATGATTTATATGTATTTTATATACATATTAATCAATAACTAGTTTTTTAATATATGAATGCTATTTTTAATCCACTAGTCATGGAATTTAATATGAGCATGTTTGACTGATTTTAACTGTGAAAATTTAGTTTTATTGTCATGTTTGGGTTGTTTTATTTAGTAGAACATTTTTATAAAATAAATAAAGGTTTTTTCTTTATTCAAGATCTGTGACAAAATTTATTATTAATTAATGTATTAACAACATATTTTTATAATAGATTTAAAATATAAGAATTAGGTTTTAGAAACGCCATTTAGATCTAATTTTGACACTTTGAATAAAAGTTTAAATTGGTGATTTTGCCAAAAATATTGATTTAAATGTGTTACTATTTTCATAGGAATAATGTATAATTTAATCTATCAGTTAATTATTTCTATTAAAAGACTTTAATTGATTTGATTAATAAAGAAATTGATCTCCACTAAAAGACATTTTATACAAAAAAGAAAAATTCATAATCTAAATTTATATTTTTATTAACCTAATCAATTCTAAACAACCATGGTTAGCTAAAATTTTCAACTGATTAATCATTTTATAGGTGTCTTGATTTGTTGAATTGAATTCATATTTAAATATTTTTAATTGTTTTGTTATTAGAGTAGTACTTTTAAAACCAACTCATTGTGATATAATATTTAAGTTTTATTTTCATATTAGTTTTTAAAGAAATTTGATGAAGTATTTTAAATTAACTTTGGAAGTATATTTATTGTTTATTTGTGTACTTGAGAGCTATGTATAAAATATAAAATTTGTTCTAACAAAATTTTGGTGCTGTTGTCCGGAAGAAATAAGGTTTTAAATTTTTATTACAAAAATTCTTAAATTGTTTTTATTAATATTTGTGAATTTTTTTGTGATATGTTGTGAATATTTATGGATTGTTTAAGTAAAACAAATTAAAGATAATTAAAACAACAAATGCTTTCCTTTATTTTTACTTTTTTTCTCTTATTTATTTGTTTTTAGTTATTTACTATTTTTATTTTATTTTATTTATTTATTTCTTATTTATTTTGTTATTTATTTTTGTTTAGTATTTTTTTTTTACATTTCATTATGATATAGTATTTTTTTTTTACTTATATACTTGTTTTTTGTAGGTTTCACAAAAAATGATAGAATTATGTGTGGTTACTTTGTTATAAATTTATGAGCAAGATCATCTAAAATATAAATACGTCAATTAAATATGTGGTAATCACTTTTAATAATATACTCTTTTAACATATAAGTTATTTTTGATGAATTTATGATGTTAATTATGAAATAAGTTTTATTCATTTACGTTAATAAATTTTTATTTTGAATTTAAATACATGTAGTTCTTTGGTTGAAGTAAAACGGGTTATGATAGGTAAATTTTTTAAAATTTATGAGAAGAATGGGGAGAACACATGTTTCAAATTATAAGATCGCAAGAATGAGAAAAAAAATCTGATGATATTAAATAACATTGGTATGTTATTATTATGTGCTTATCTTGTAAAATTACATATAATAATAGATATATGTAATTTTATATCTAATAAACCATGCACATGTATATTTACTTATAATATTTAGTGATATTAAAATAAGTTAAATATGTATATATACATTGTATATAAGTTATTTTTTGTTATAAGTTTAGTTCTTAAGTAATTAATTAATATCTACATTTTAAATGAATAAAAAGGTTCAAAAACTCTTTTAAACATATTTTGATTTTTTTTACGATTATTTGATTTAAAACATGCAGATAGGCTAACAAAAACTAACCAAAATATATTTAAGGGTGATACCATTTTTAAGTCGATATTACTCAAAAATAGACTTAAAATTTTAAGTCGATTCACCCTGTCAACTGATTTTAAATTTTAAGTTGGTTCTTTAAATTTTAAGTTGGTTGACATGTAGGACTAACTAAAAATTTAAAATCAGTTGACACGTAAGATCGACTTTAAATTTTAAGTTAGTTCTACTAGTGAATAGACTTAAAATTTTATGAAAGTTAACATAGTAAAATGCTTAAAAATTAAAATCACCTTGATTTAAAACGACTTAAAACCCCATCAAAACATCTTTTCATACATAAAAAGAAAAATCAATAATCTGAATTTATATTATTATTAACCTAATTGATTCTAAGCAATCATAATTAACTAGCTAAATATTCCTATAAATTCTCTAATGAATTTTATTTTTATATTTGGCTTATTTTTTTTAATTGAATCTATATTTAGGTAATTTTAATTATTTTATTATTATAATATTTCAAAACCAACTCATTGTGATAGAATATTTAAGTTTTATTTTTTGTATTTTTTAAAAAAATTTGAAGAATTATTTACAATCATGTAGTTTCTCTTTAGACAGACTTTTGTAATATACTTATCGCTTATTATAAGTTATTCGTGAACTTGAAAGTTATTTCTCAAATATGAAATTTATGCATCAAGTTTTTGGTATCGTTGTAGTGAAGGAATAACGTTTTAAATTTTAATTATCAAAATTCTTAAAAACATGATTTTTCTTTTTGTGATTTTTTGTGAATATTTATGGGTTTTTAAATAAAAAATAAAATTTTTAAAAATGATTAAAACAACAAATGTTTTCATTTGTTCTTACTTCTTTTCTCTGATTTATTTATTTTTAATTATTTAGTTAATTACTATTTTTATTTTTTTTGTTATTTGCTTTATTTTTATTTCATTTTGTTATTTTATTTTCTTTTGTTATTTCTTTTTATTTAGTATTTTTTTAATTTTAATTTTATTTGTTATTAATTTTTGTTTTTTATTTGTTTTCTTTATTTATATGCTTTTAGTGTTTTATTTTTTATTTCTTTTGTTATTTTCTTCTTTCTATTTATTTTATTTTTATTTTTAGTTCATTTTCATAATTTTTTAATTTTGTGATTTTCTTTTTATTTCCACGAACTAGCCAATTATTTTTGTTTGTAAGTTATTTTTGTTTGTATTGATTTGATTTGATTTATTTATTTGTTTTTGTTTTATTTTATTTGATATGTTATAATTGTTTAATATTTATTTTGAATTTAGTATTTTGTATTATGTTAGTTGAAAAAAGTAGCTAGGGTCTGGCATAAGGCTCTCGAGATAAAATTGAGTTGAAAGAAAACTTTTTGCTTGCAACATGAATCTTTTTTGCGCCATAGTATATGAGTCCATGTTTGAATATGTTAGGTTCTATATTTATTCCCATCATGGCCCATGATGAATTTTTAAACTATAAAATCGCAAAAAAAGTATTTCAAATCAGACCCATATAACTTTTCTCTTGTTTTTCTTCTTCTACAAACCCATATTTGTTTCTCCCCAAACACAAATAATTCTGAAGCTACTTCTAGAGATTTTGGAAGTTTTAATATCATTATCACCATTAGTGAAAAAAGTAGGTAAATGTAAGTTAGACCTAGGTGTGACCGTTAAGTTAATACCTTATTCTTTATGCTTTTAGTTAAGAGTGGGTGAGTTGAAACCTACAACCATGTCCCTAAAATTAGAGGATAAATCTCAAATATATCAAATGGATATGGTAAAGGATTTAATGATATATGTAAATATTCTTATTATATCTATAGATTTTATAATTGTAGATTTGCAAGAAACCCTGAAATTAGACTAGGAGTAAAATGTTCTTCTTGGTAGGCTATTCATAGGCTCTACCAAAACAGTTGTTAATATTCATAAAAGGAATTTATTAATGATAGTCTTGGGAGAGACTGTAAATTCTCAAGCACATACTGATGCAAACTCAATAATGAGTGGGACATTAAGTGAATTAAATTCTACAAATTGTAATCCTTTAAGAAACATCTTGCTAAGATGTTTAATTAAGCCCTTAATGAGAGATAATCCATTAAAATTTTTCCTTTCATTTTTATTTATTCATTATTTTTTTTAGCTCTTTATTTTATTCTTTTTATTTTTGTTATGTTTCCTATGTTTTTACTTAATGTACTTTATTTTTTCTGTTAATGTGAACAATGTTTATTTTATTTAGAAATGTTAAATTCATGATTGTTGATAGTGTGTGATTCATGAGAAGTATACAGTGATTCTATTATTGTGATAAAAATTGAACTAGATGATATATGCATCACATCATCACTTAATCACATTGTGCTATTACAAGTGGGTAACTTTGTTTTTCTTTTTCTTCTTTATCTTTATTTACATTTAACATATTGAGGACACATGGATTCTATGTTTTGAGTAAAATAAATTTTACTTAAAAATTATGCTTTTTAAATTTTTTATAAAACATATGCTTAATATTGTTTAGTTTATTAGGGACTAGGGAAATTTAGGTCCATACATTATAATTTTTTTCCTTTTGAAATTAACATATTTTTAGTTAACTTAAAGTATATGATTGAGTCTTTGCATTGTTTGTTTGATGTCTTAAACATGTTCATAGATTATCGTAAGAATTATTTTTTTTATTCATAATTTGTGTTTCATACTTGAATCTTGAGATTGAGATAAACCCAAACCTCGTGGTTAGAAATCAAATAGTGGAGCCTTCTTTGCGAGATTTTTAAGCCCTAAGCATTATATTCTGAATGATGAATTTTTTCTACTCTTTTTAATATTGTTCTTATTATTTCAAATTGTTAGATGTTCTCTTTGGGTTTTGCATTGAATGTTAGAACTTTTAACATTTGATAAAGTATCATATACTTAATTTTATTGTATAGATTGAATAATTTGAGTATTAGAATGTGTGCCTATCTTCATTCATGCTTGAATTCTAGTAAAAAAGATATATATAGCTAGAGTTCCTTAAGAACAAAAGAAAGAACCAAAATAGGCCCTTATCAAAACACATATGTATATGGGTTGATTCTCTTAAAAAAGAATAATAAAAAAAGAAAAAAACAAATAGTGTAACCAAATACAATGACCCTACATTCTTCAAAGTAGTGAGATGGTTATTACAAAAAAATGAAATAATCCCTTTAAAGTTAATGCATTTTCATTCATGTTAAGATACATATTTAAAATATTTCCTTGATGATTTTTATTGAAACATGAGAATAGTAACTTTATGCGTATTTGAGTCTTTCTTGTTTATCATATGCGAACTTTTTTTTATAACTTATGTTCACATATATCTTGTTAAGTGCTTGCACCCATAGGATCAATGTGAAATTGAGAGTATATCTTGGGAGGAATTGAGTCAAAGCAGATTCAGATTCCTAACACTAGGATGGGGTGAGGTGAAGTTGATATACTTTTTGTAATGGAACATGAATTTGTGATGTGTAACTAGTTTAAACAATAAATGTGAACCTTTGGGATGTTGAATTAACTCGTGCTTGAGATTTTGATTATAAATTGAAAAGAAACTAAAGCATGAGAAGTTTTCTTTGTCGATCCAATTCAAACAAAGAAGTTCATGTCCATGACATATATAACCTCAAACACGGGTTCTTTTCTCTTTACTTCTCAAATTTCAACCAATGATGATATGAGAACAATATACAAATTTCAATATTTTATGCACTACTTCCTTTTTCAGACTCCTCATTATTTTATTTTATTTTCTTTTCTTTTTCCCTTCCTTTTGTCCCTAAAACAAACAATTCTTAATACTTAATTTTCTTTTTTTCCTTAATCTTTCCACCAAATTTTTTTATTTATCAATCCATTTTCAACTTTCTTCTTTTTGTTGATAGAAACAAATAGAGTAAAACAAATAATCTTAGAGCAAACATGCTCAAAAAAGGGTGTATAAGGTAAATGGGAATAGACATTTAGGCTAAGCCAATATTTAGCTACAAAGAAATGAAAGGATAGCATAAAGACTCAAGAGGGGAAATTGATGAAAAGTAGGAAATGGCGGAAAGAAAGGATCAAACGATTCAAAGATGGCATAAATCCTCTTTTTATCTAAGTAGAACCTAGAATTTTTCCTCAAGAGACACTAAAGTGGATTCTAGAGCTTGTTAGCGATATACAATTTTTCAAAGCATTAGATCCATATAAGCTTATCAAAATAACCATACAAATTCACAAAGTTATGGCATGTGCAAAATAAAAAGCGCATTTCAGATGAACAAGAAAAATCTAGACATATGAAAGGGTTTATGACGTGGTACACTATGAGGGTAAGGAGATAAAGACTCCTTAATGATTCAACTCTAACTTGTATAAACATAAAAAGTAGCAGAAACACAAGTAATAAAATATCAGATATGCATATAACTTTTAACAACGGTTATTATAAATCAATCAGAATATGGGAACAAATAAATGCTTTCTAATAAAAGTTTAAGTAATAGTATGTTGTAACATATACACCTAAAAATCAAATTGTACTAACACAATAAAGGATCATGCATAATAAACGATGTAATGAGGTAAACCCATATAGAAATCATATCTATATTGTAACATCATCGAGTTGCTTAAAGCATCCATTCAGAAACAAATAATTTACTAACAATAAACAAGGTACAACTCTGATAGGCAATAAAATCACTGTTATCTCTATCAAGCAAGACCTTAGTCTAAACTACCTACTACTACTCTTTACTTGCTACTTTTGCAATGGTTTGTTTCAACACATGAACCCTACTATCCTCCATAGCTAACAACACTCAATGTGGTGTGATTGGAAACCACTAACCAATAACTAGAAGTGTACCCACTCTCAACCTTATGGGACACACAGTCTACTAAAAATACCAAATTGCATACAAGAGACACACAGTTAAACCACGTACTCACATAGATAGTGATTTGATAATTAACCACAAAATGACCTATTCTTAAATATGAGCTCTCTAAAATAATTTTGAAAATAGATATAAATAACAATGTGAATTTGGGTAGAGCTTCGACTCTTAAACAATGGGTAATAAATAAGAGAAATGAGAGGATATTTATAGAAATCGGATTACCACATTGTCGATCCTACCAATACTTTGATTTTATAGTAAATGATAAGTATACTCCCAAGGTCTATCTAAGGAAGGAATGTATGTGGTTTTTAATTTATTATTCAAACTTTTAAAAACGAAATTAAATCCTAAACATCCTGTCACGATATTTTGGGTTTTTGTGTTTCTAATCTAATGACATAAAAATAAACATAGATACAGATTCAATAAATATTTATGCAAATTTTATCTTTTATCATAGTGGAATATTTATGGATATAATAGCTAAGTTTATTATGCTTGTTCATATTATTTAGGTTATTAAAGATATAAATTGATATTTATTGATGTTCTCTTTTTTATATGAATACCACCTTTGGTGGGGTTAGATATTCTTTGTTAATTAACTAAATCAATTAACACCTATGAATGGGGTCGATAATTAATTTGGTTATTTAAATTAATTCCTTTTTCTAAGAGATTGAAAATGAATCATTTAAATGCCACCTTTGGTGGGGTTAGACAGTTTAAACTTTATTCAAAATGTCTAAATTTAACCTAAGAATTTAGTTATCTCAGTACTAACTTTCATGTTTTAAAACCACTACTGAAAAACATGTTGTCAATATATTTTCAGATAATAATTCTTATAAAAACTTTTGAAATAGAGCTTCACTCTAACTACTGGGCGATTGTACCAACAAATAAAAGAGCATTACTCTAAATCAGACCGGATAACTAAACCTTAAAATCTAATTTTCAATTGTAAGTGTGTAATGAAAAATAATATATTGCTCTCTAACATTCTTAATATAAAATCTTGAATAAAAACAAAATCAATTCATTTTAGAGATTTTTACCTATTTAATATTTTGCAAGCATAACAATTTTATTATTATATCATGTTTACAAACAGCCAGCAAAGTTAAATTTAATCATAAACAAATTAAATATAACATGTAAGAATAAAACATAAAAAATAACTGTAAAACAAATAAAATCCTTACAGTACTTTGATGTTATTATTGTTGCTGGAAAACCTCCAAACAAAATTTGTACTTCCATTTATTGAATCGAAAAATAAATAAATTACAAAAACATAATTATTTCATCTCAAAAAGAGAAGAACTCTAAAACTAAGGAAAAACTAAAAACTAAGAAAAAGAGAAAAAGAAAGAGAGAAGAAGATGTGTTTTTAGGTGTGACTTGAAGTGAATAGAATGAGGGTATTTATAGGTGAGGAGGGGAAGAAAAAGTGGGTGAAAAAATGATTAAAAATGGTGGAAACGCGGAGTAGTGAATGATGAAATCATTGATGCCGTCATGATGGAGTGGGGCGCGGTGGCGCACGTGGATTGGGGAAGATGAGCGCAGCGGCGCGCGCGGACTGGGCACTGATGGGGGCATGCACGTTGCTCGGTGCGACAGGGCGCACTGCATGTTGGCCGGAGCGGTTGGGCGCGCTGCGTGCGCGATTTCCTCCTTTATGACATTTTGACCCATTTTGTCCAATTTTCCATCTTTTTTTTACTTTTCCTCATTAAATTTATGAATATATTTGTAATGTATTACCTCCAGTATTTTTCTTTGAGTCTTTAAGTTACTTTTTTAAGAAAAAATACCTAAAAACCAATAAAAATACCTATGATTCCGAAAAGATAGATTTATATAAATATATGATAAAATCATATATATATATATATTTAATCAATTAACGTGCATAAAATCATGGTAATTTTAGTACTTTTTGAGCACTCATCAAGTAGCACCCTCAATTTTCTTTGACATCAAAGTCATACCAGAAGCAACATCAACTATGGTTCTTGGTTTCCCATTTAACTCATCATAGAACATTTAAACTTATAACCAATCCGACAATCAATGTTGAGGGCAATGCTGAATCATATCTTTATACCTTTCCTAATTTTCATAGAGTGTCTCAAAATTATTTTTTCTGAATTAACCAATCTCACTCTTAAGTTGGACTATTTTTGCAAGTGGAAATAATTTAGCAAAAACATTTCTACCATGTCATGCCAACTAGTGATGCTTTTCGGTTGTAAAGATTGTAGCCAACTTCTGGCCTTGTCCCTTAATGAAAAAGGAATCAATCTCAGTCTAATGGTGTCTTCGAAAACACTATTTATCTTTTCAGTGTCACAAATCTAAGAAAAAATAGCCAGATTAATATTGGGATTATCAAGTGGTAATCCATTATATTGGGCTTATTGCATCATGTTGATCAACAATGATTTGAGCTCAAAATTATTGGCATTAAAGGTCTGACGTCTTACCCCTGAGTAATTGTCATCCATAATTGGTCTTACATAATCCTTCAAGGTGCATTATGTTCTCTTTTAACCAGGGCTAGTATTTTCTTCTTTCTTTTTGATCTAAAGGTTCTTTCAATCTTCGGATCAAAAGGAATAATATTTTGACTTCTAGCATGACGCATCCAACGTCAAAAACACATCAAGAGGAAATAAAAATATATATAAATGAAATAAAATATAATTCTGAATTTAAACAAAGATTACTTTGTATCCATTTTGGCAAAAATAAGAAGAAATCAATCCCCAACAATGGTGCCAAAAACTTGAACGATGTAAACCTGCATATGCAAAAGAACTCACTGAGATAGTTGTAATTGAAATTTAAAATAAATTCAATTTAAAGAAAATATGCAAAAAAAATAAAAATGTTGTTCAAAGATCAAATTAATAGGAAAAAAAACTTCTAGGAAATCAATTTAACCTAATATCTCATTATGCTTTACTCATTTAGTTAATTGAATTTAATTTTTTCTATTTGTTAGCAATCTCCAAAAAAACATCCAAAAACCTTTTTTGATAATCAATTGGAAACATTCTTATTCATGAATTTACACAAGAGTATGCAATTTAACAAAACAAGAAAGCATTAATACGAGTGATTGTAATATTACACAAGTTCATACAAGTCTTTCAATTTCTATATTTAAATATTTCATAACATTAAAATCATCTAATTAATAACCAGTTAGTTAGAATCAATAAACTCATAATAAATCACATAAACATGAAGAAAAATAATTCAAATTACCATAAAAATTAAACATAATTTATAATTAGATTACATCTTTTTCTTAAAATAAAAAAAATTTAATTATGTTAAAATATAAATTTAACATAAATGAATTCAATGTAATTACTGTGAGAAGAATCAAAAGTAAAATCAATCACAAAAAGAATCTCCTTTCACGTACCTCTTTTCAACGTTCCAGCATCTTTCCTCTGTTTTCTGTCTTCACTCGCCTCCTTTATTCTGTTTCGTTCTTTTGCTCTCCTTTTGCAGGAACTACAAAGAAAACCAATATTTATTCCCCAGCACTGTTTCTACTTTTTCTCTGTTAAGTTAGAGTGAATTAATATATATATATTAAGTCCCGTACAAACCGCGTGCAATTTTTTTTAACGTGAAAGAGAAATCTTCATTTAAATTTAATTTAAATAAATCTTAATTTAAATTTAAGAGTCCTTAAAAAATATGCTTCTAAAATTTTAGATCTTCATTTTCTTTAAATTTGCAATAAAATTTAAACAATAATAATAAAGTCTAAAATCAATAAAAATTGAATAAAATTAAAGTGATAAATTATGTTAAATTATACAAGTCATCAAATTAATACCCTAATTTTCTAAAAGAAAAATCACTAAAATCCTACGAATATAATTATCCATCAATTACATGATTAACTGACTTTAAGTATTCTTCTCTCAAGTAAACTACATATCATATAATAATTAACCTAATCAAACTCTTATCTCAATTAAATTTCATACTACTCATTAAGTTCATCAATTATGGATCACATACATAAGAATCATATATCTCTACCTAGGAACTATACATGTTGTTTGACCAATAAACATAATCAAATAATTCTCTCAAATTTATTTAATTGTCTCTATAGATCTGTTGGCCCAACAACTAATAGCATAAAAATTATATTAAATATATAATTAAATAGAAATCATAATTGAAGTAAAATATTATATCATCATATGTTAAAAATTAGGTTCATAAGACCCCTAGATTAACAAATTAATTAGACATAATTTTTTTTCATAAAACTCATATTTTTCATAAACAAAGACATAAAAATTGATAAAGAAAGAAGAAGAAGAATAAATACAATCAATCTCTTGAATTGTAATACCAATCTCCTCCTGAATCTCCACTAAAATTGTATTTTCTTTTAAATTTTCTATATTTTTCTCACTTCTTGGCTCCAACACTGATAAAAATTATGTTAATTTTCGATGCTTATGGTTTACAGGGCAATTAGGGAGTTAAATTAGGCTTAGGTGGAACCTGAATCGTTAAATCTGCTTCAAATCAAGGGTTGAGATAAAAAAGGAAAAAATAGAAGCACCAGCCAATCAAAATGTGACACGTGGCACATGGGGGGGGGGATTAACTAGGTGAATTTGAGCCTGACATATGATGGGGAGGACTGGTCTCGTTCAACGCACGCTGAGTTAGCATAATATGGCGTAATGTGATTTGTGGTTACAGATGGCATAGACACAGGTTGAAAAAAATGGACAAATAGCCTAATGACACATGGCAAGACATTTGACTCCATGACAAACTTGGAATGAATGTCGTGCTTACACGTGGCATGATGCTTGTCACACAATACACATGGCATTGTATGATTTATCCTCTCTACTTACATGGCATCCATATGGCTTGCTTAGTCAGGCCCTTTACTTGCATGACATCCACGTGGCATCAATCTTTTGAAAGGTTCTGTGTTAAAAAATCAATAAAAATTCCAAAGAAATCCCAAAAAATACAAAAAAATATAATTTCACTCATTTTCATTAGAAATTCCATATTTTAATATTTTTAACTTCCAAAAATAATACTTATTGAATAAAATAGGTAAATATTAAGTAGAAAAGTGCACTGATGTCTACTTTTATGTAGTCATCAAACGCTCAACAAATTGAATTCACAAACAACCTAAGAGAAGAGCAAACAGAAGGCATCTTAGTTTACCAAAACATATGTCGTGCATTCCAGCAACAAATATCTATCTATTTTATTTAGTTATTCAATTAAACCAATGATTCGTTCATATAATATGGTGTCAAATTGAAGAAAGTATCACATGAACAAGACACCAATAATGACTTATAAACAAGACAAGTAATAGGAAGTAAAAAAAATGTAGAGCTTCCATTGATAGCATACACAAGACACACTTCTCAACAGAGCATACACACTACGAAAACCAACCTCGTAATGTGTGTAAACATATTAGTACTTTAAGTGTACCTAACTATATGCATGTGTGAGTTACTGATCCGTTATAACCAATCTTACATAGAGAAAGACAAATATATAATGTAAAATAACTAACACTATGTTTTGTACATGGGAAGCCAATACAAAGAAACAGAGTACAACAAGACTTACACCATACATATGCTTAAAGAATACACATGTCAAAACTATCATATTTCAATTTAAGACAATTGCATGCAAACTAAATATCAATAATGATCCCTATAAAGTTCATTCTACATGTAATAAGTTAGTAAAGAGTAAGATCGTTAGGCTTACAAAAACAGTAGCAACATTAACAAGTAAGATGACAAGGATGGCCTTAGAACACTCACATTATTTTTAGTCAGATGAAAGAAATAAATTGACTAACTAGTGAACAACAAAAGTAACATCCCTAAGAGAAAGAAGATACAAGGGATGATTTTAAAAGCACTAAGTAAGAGAGAAAGACACAGGTTCTAACATAGAAACAAATGACATGCTTAGATAAGGTCAACATTCCAAACATTAGGAGTGCAAACAAAACACACAAGTTTAGTTACATCAAAACAAGCATGTTAACAATCCTAAAGATAGGAAAATAATCTATATGAAAAGTAGATGCACAGGGGAAACCAGAGCAAGCATAGTATAAAGAAACACTCAAAAGTACAAGTATGTAATAACGCCTCAGTATTGTCTAGTGATAAGCAAAAAGCACAAGAGAAGGAAGATCAAGCAAGATAAGAACATACCCTAATAGAAAATAAATAGAGGACCAAAACTCAATGTACTAGGTACATGAAAGAAGAACCTAGTAAAATAGGCAAGATTCATTCTATATTACATGAAATATGAATGAAATGACAAGAATGGAAATCCTAAAACTTTGAGACTACATGATGAAAAATACGACGTGATGTTCATGTACACAACCAAAAAATAAGAAGTAGGTAGTAATTAGGTTAAATACACATAAAGAGCATGTCAAACAACTAGGAAGAGAGAAAATTAGTAACAAGTTAAACAGGCAGGCATAGCAATAAGTAAAATAGTTAATGTACTATGCAAGATAGAAATATATAGAAAATAAACAAAATAACATAATTTCAAATACAAAAAACTACAATCAAAGAGATGAAGGAAATAAACAACTCAACCCTAAAAAATCATACAAAAATAGTAATCAAATAACATCCCTTGGTTAAAAAAATTTGTGAGGTCTATTGAGTTAGGAGAAAGCCTCTAAGTCATATAAGCATGAGAAGTATATGAAATTGATAATTTATTTTATTTATAATTTCTAGAAAATCTATTTAAGTTATCCACATAAATTGGGTGAGGTGTACTTTTAGAGATAGACTTATTTCTTTCCACACTATGTCTCAAGTTCATAATGCATTCTATTGGAACATGCTCAGATAAGCCACAAACACTGCATCATGGAAGGTGGGGGAGTGAGATGGAGAAATTCAAGATGTACTCCTCATATATTTAAGACACGACCTAGTAATATGGCCAGTAGTACCACAAAGGTAACAAGTATAAATAGGAAAGCCTAAGAAATAGGGTCCCTAACTCTGAGGATAGTATGGGATGGAGAAGAAGAGGAAGCACTCACCATGACTTTCACATGAGGATGAGAAGTCAATTTTCTACAGTGTGGTCTCAAATTCCCAAGTTCACACAGTGATGACAAGTGGGAATGATATTAGGTAGAGGTAATAGACTACCATTGAAGTAATGAGAGGTGCTAGATTTAGATGAAGGATTCATCCTACTAGGGGAATTCGACTAAGGAGACATAACATACTTACCTCTTGGGTTGATAGTGATGAATACTTAAAAAACACTAAATATACCAAGTTTAAATGGCATTTAATTAATACAAAGGATTTGTATTTTCTTCATTCTATTATATTTTAGACAAATCTATTTGTTGAGATTAATGAGTATATTGTACTATTTTGCAAGTATTTTAATATATAAATATTAAAATAAAGAAAAATACTTGAATCATGATTATCACACCTTTTGGAGCTTAAATGAATATCATTTATTCGATATTATCCAAAGTGAAGAAAAGAGATAATGGAAAATAAAGAAAAAAATAATTATTTGTCGTGGCACAGGTTTGAACTATCAAAAATTTGATTGCAATCCGATCGTACCGTGACGAAAACACAAGTTTTTCTCACATTCTTTCTTATAAATAGAACCCTCTATATACCATGAAAATAAGTTTCCAAGTTGTATTTTCAGCAACTTTCTCTCCCCATTTTCTATAGATTTTTATATTTTTAGCTTTTAGAATTTATTTAGTTCTTCCCTCAATTTTGAGAAACAACTTGTTTATGTTTTAGTATTTTATAGTCAAATTTTGGAGTGCAAATACTGAAAGTTTTTCTAGTCTTAGAATTAACTCTTCAAAGTTCTGTAATGATATTGTTAAGGTATTAATTATATTACTTTTGTAGTCCATATATGTGTGTTTCTTCTTCTGTGTCATTCTTGATTTGTCTGTGATCAATTATAACATGTCTCATTGATAGTGAATATGATATAATAGTAACAATGATATGCTTGCAAAATATTAAATAGATAAAACATTTTCTTAAAATAAATTGATTTTATTTTTATTTATGATTTTTATAAAGAATTTTATTTGAAGGAGTACATTACTCTAAATAAAAAATTTAATATGAGTGTTAAAATTAAGAGTAATACTCTTTTATTTTAGATTTAATTATTTGGATATTTAGAGCGAAGCTCTATTTCATACATTTTTTTACAAAGAATTATTATTTAAAAATGTATTGACAACATATTTTCTTAAATAATTTTAAAACCTGAAAGTTATTTTTCAGATAGTTAAATTCTTAAGATTAATTTGGACATCTTGAATAAAAACTAATTAACTAACTACGCCTAAAGCTGTTATTAGATGGTTTGCTCTTTTCATAGAAATAAAGCTAAAATTTCATACTTATTTAATTAATAGGCTCGTCTAAGGATATTAGTTAATTAATATTAAACAAAAGAATTTGAGCCCAGCCTAAACACACTTTCATACCAAAAAGAGAAAATTAAGTAATATTAATTTATATCTTTAATAACCTAAATAATATGAGCAAACATAATTACTGAATTATTATATCCATTATTATCCTCTGTTTATGAATGTATTAAATTGAATGAGTATTTTTTTAAACCATATTTATATTTATCTGTATGCATTAGATTAACTTTTTTTTCAAAAACCAAATCATTGTAACACAATATTTAAGTTTAATTTTGTTTTTAAAGTTTGAATAATATTTAAAAATCACATAATAATACTTCCTTGAATTGACCTTGGGAGTGTACTTATCATTTCTATAAATGATTCGTACACTTGTAAGAATTAATAAAATTTAAAATGGATAAGTATTTAAGAAATCAGTATTATCCCGATTTCGTTAACCAAGTTTTTGGCACCGTTGTCGAAAAAGTAACGATAATTTTTATATCATTATCAAATTTTAAAAACTTTATCTGATGTAAATATTGTGATTTTATTTTTAAAATTTAATTTCAAATAAAAAATCAAATAAAAAAATCTAAAAATATATTCGATTTGAATATTAGGTTCATAAACATAAAACAAAATCAGATATAAGACAGAATTTAAATTAATATCTAAATTCTATATCATACACATTAAAAAAATCATAAATAAAAAATATATTAGTTTTAAATTCAAATTTAAATCTTAAAAAAAAAATCTAAATTTTTTGAATAAATCTTTGTGATTTATTGTTCGTAAAAAATAATAATAAATCTTAAATTTAATTTAAATTAAATTAAATATTAAAGTTAAAGAAATCTAAATAAATAGTAAAATGGAAAAACAAATAAATTTTGTTGAAAAAGTAGTGGAGAGACTAGGGACGGAAATTTGAATAGGAAAATCTAAAATTTTAATTTAAAAAATAAAAAGCTACTATTTCATGAACAGTAGATCTAGTAGCAGTAATTTCGAAAAAATCAAAAATCAAAAATACATCTTAAATTTGAATTTAATTTCAATTTAAAATTTACAACATAAAATAAAAATTAATTTTTAATTTAATTTTTATTTTAAATTTCATTATCTAAATAAATAAATAATAATAATAATAAATTAATATTTAAATAATTAAAAAGTTTAAAAGAAACTGGTGTTCATACCAAACCTAGTTTGCTGTGGCATAGAAAAATAATTCGTTGCGGTGCCATTAAAGAAAAAAAATAAAAAAATAAAAAAACTAACTATGTAATAGCGTAAAAAGTAAAGATCTAAGTAAGTTTTATCTTGGAGACTAGTTCTTGGAAGCCTTTTTGACATTAGGAGGATGATTTTTAAGGAGGTTTTTCCCTACCATTTTTTCTAGGGAAATTCTTGGTTAATATTGATTATGTTATTTAGCTTAGAGATTAACTTAACTTGTTTGTTTAGTATTTTTGTACTAAACACTATATATATTTTCTTTAAATTTTTGTATAGTTATTTTATTATTCATTTTCTTTTTAATTGACACGTGTTTTAAATTTACGCTTTCAATAGTCTATAGATAGTAGGAGATCCTTAAGAAACCCTATTATACCATAGATAGATAATATTCATAAATTTAAACAAATATCCACAAGACTAGATTCTAACCATCAATCAACTTTTTAGCCAAACAAAAAACCAAGCCTTAATCTCCACCGGAACCAATGAAAATGAAAAAAAACCCACATGTTAGGAAAACCACCATGAAGGAGTTTGCAAGGCCAATAATTGGCACTACAACTACCTCTATCTAGCTGGGTGAGGCTGCTCAGAATTATGAATTGAAAAATATTCATTTTTCTATACTTCCTTCATTTCTTAGGCTTTCTAGTGAAGATTCATTGTCTTTCATTAGGGAGTTTTATTCAACATTCCAAACTTTTCCCCTCAGTGCTCTTACCAAAGACCACCTAAGAATGTGGTGTTTTCCCTACACCTTAAAAGATAGGTCGAAGGTGTGGTTAATGTCACTTTCTCAAGGTTCCCTAATTTCTTGGGATGAGGTCTGTAACAAATTCATGGGAAAATTCTACTCCTAACAAATAACATCAGAGGTGGGAGCAAAGATTGCTACTTTCTCTTAGATGGAAGGATAGCCTTTCCACGAAGCTTAGGAGAGGTTCAAGCTCTTTCTCACTCAGTGCCCCCATCATAGCTATCCTTTATAGCTACAGAATAAGTTCTTTTATGATAGACTTATGCAGCAATGTCAGTTCATTGTTGACAACGCTGCTAGATGAGCAATTGAAAAGAATACTATCTTAGATACTTATAATCTATTTGAGATGTTGGTGCTAATTCTTGAAAGAAGAGAATTAGAGTGAGATGGCTAAAATTAATTAAATAGATTCCAGTACCAAGGTACAACTGTAGCTTACACAACTAACAAAACAAGTTGTGCTTCTCTATACACAAACGATTTCCAACTTAGAGCAATGTGGTATGTGTAGCAATCAAGTACATGGTGCTAATATTTGCCCATTTCAAGGAGAAGCAAATGCTGGACTTGAGTAGATCAATGTATTGGGAGGGTACCAACCAAGACCCAGATATGATCCCAATGTAAACACTTATAATCCTGGGTTGAGGAATCATTCTAATTTCTCATGGAGGCAAAAAAACCCTTCATTTGCCCAAAATTCAAACCAATAGGGCCATCAATTCCACCAACAACAGCAACGAAATCTTCCCTACAAGCCAACCTTGGAGGATAACTTGAATACTTTTATTAAAGTTAGTAAAGACAACCAAGTAAAGACAACTCAACGGTTGGACTCTATGGAGGCTTCAATTAAAAAGGTGGAAGTCCAAATTGAAAAGTTGGCAGAGCATTTACAAAAACAAGTAAGGACTAACTGAGTTCAATAAAGAGCATATAAAATTCAATGATAAGGAGACAATCAATCTTTCAATTGTTGGAATCTCCTGTATAACGTCCTACTAAAAGACAATAAATTTTAGTCTTGAATGGGAGGTTACCCATTTTGTTATTTCATTTATGTAATCATATTTATTTTAATAAAAGAAAATTTATTTAATTGTTCTTTAAATTTTTGAATAGTATTTAATTTTTTATAGTAGTTTTCTTTTACTTCTGATAGTACTTAGACAAAACTTAGGTCCCCTATGTTCTTAAAACTCTAAACATAGTCTTAGCATATAAAAAGTAAGAAACCTTTTTAAAAGTTATACTTCTTATTCAACAAGGATCTTTTTTGAAGCTGAATGTTGATAATTAAGAGGAGGAGATTCATTTTCAAGTATGAGAATTCATGCAAGATATTAAAGCTAGGCAGAAATTGATAAAGGAATACACAATTCCAATCGTTGGCAATGCTACTTCATGTATACAACTTCAAGAGGTTACAAGGAATTATAAATTGAAAAAGATTCATCATTCACTATTGCCTTCCTTTTATTGGTATTCCTAATGATGTCCCTTTAAATTTCATTAGAGATTTCTATGCTATTGTGAAAACCTTTCCACTACAAGGAATTGATGAAGACTAGCTTAGGATGAGGTGTTTTCCATACACCTCAAAGATAAAGCTTGGTCATGGTTCATGAATCTATAGTTGGGTTCTTTGACTACTTGGGAGGTAGTTTATGAAAAGTTTATGGGCAGATTCTATTCCCATCAAAAGACTGCTGACTTAAAAACAAAGATAGAAACATTTTTTTCAAATGGATGATTAAAACTTATTTTCATTCAATGTCTACACCATAACCTTCTATTATAGATGTAAAACCATTTCTTTTATGATGGATTGACATTATAGAGTCAAAACATAATTGACAATGCTGTTGGAAGAGCTATAGGAGAAACGACCACAATAGAAACCTTTGAGCTTTATGAGTTGTTGGGTATTAATTCACAAAAAAGTACTAGACGAAGGAGATCATGAGTCATTGAAGTTGGCTCAAAAATGAAATGGCTTTGAAACTTGCTAAAACTAAGCAAGTACAACTTCTCATTACCCATCAATTGTCAAAACAAGAGGTATGCAAAGTTTGTTGTCAAATTGGGCATAATGCTACTAATTGTTTATATGCTTGTGATGCTAGTGCTAATGCCACGGAGGAAGTCAATTATTTTCAGAGGTATCATCCCAACACCTATAATCGCTCTAACCATTCATAGGAACCAAACAATTACCAAGCCTACACCCAATTCCAAATACAAAGCCCAAATGAAAACCATCCTTACCCACTAAATCAATCTTTTAAGCAAATCTTAGAGGATAACTTGAATACTTTCATTCAAGTTAGTTATGACAACCAATGGATGAATAATCGAAGGTTGTATCACACAATACACATGACATTACATGATTGACCTTCTCTTCTTCCATGGCATCCACATGGCACCCATAGTCAGCTCCCCTACTTACATGGCATCCACGTGGCGTCTTTTAATTGGTCTTATAGTAAAAAATTCATAAAAGATCATAAAAATCCCAAAACATTCCCAAAAATATACTTTCACCCCTTTTAGTAGAAAGTTCATATTTTAATATTTTAACCCTAAAATACTACTTATTGAATAAAATAAGCAAATATTAAGTAGAAAAGTGCACTAATGACTACTTTTATAGTCATCAAGCTTTTCTTGGCTCCATGTAGTAATGGGCTTAGGTTCAACAACAATTTGTTTTGTAACATGCATACAACACATCTTCCCATTCTAAATGTAGGACCAAACATCATTGTTTGTAGATCTCAAGTAGGAAAGCATTAAAGATCTCTAGTAAAAATAATACAAACTATTGAGATAAAGTGGTCCATCGACCGAGCCGCCCATATTATCTACCATAAGAGATTAACAGAATTAAACATAGACAATGAGAAAAGGATCAACATAGAGCATTCAAGCCCAAAAAGAGTGTACCCATTTTAATACCAATTGAAAGTGTATGAAACCTAGTATGCAACGAAAGTAAGGAGATATATACTCCTAAAAGACTTGCCCCCATAAGCAGTTATGAGACAATAAATAATAATCCTATATAGAAATCTTAATTTAGAAAACAGAAAATATATCCACAGGATATGCAAATAGGAAGTAGCAAAAAAATAGAAATAAGTAGTTTTGTACTCAAAGTCCTAATCCTATTGATAGGGTAGAACCGACATCGCCAATCCTGCCGATACTTTGATTTTATTTATTCGCAAGTGCACGAATCATTTCGTAGAAAATGATAAGTATACTCCCAAGGTCGATCTAAGGAAGGAATGTATGTGGTTTTTAATTTATTATTCAAACTTTTAAAAATTAAATTAAATCCTAAACATCATGTCACGATATTTTGGGGTTTTGTGTTTTTAATCTACTTACATAAAAATAAACATAGATTCAATAAACATTTATGCAAATTTTATCTGTTAAAACAGTGGAGTATTTATGGATATAATAACTAAGTTAATTATGTTTGCTCATATTATTTAGGTTATTAAAGATATGAATTGATATTTATTGATTCTCTCTTTTTATATGAATACCACCTTTGGGCGGGGTTAGATATTCTTTGTTAACTAAACAAATCAATTAACACCTACGGGTGGGTTGATAACTAATTTGGTTAATTAAATTAATTCCTTTTCTAAGAGATTGAAAATGAACCATTTAAATGCCACCTTTGGTGGGTTAGACAATTAAACTTTATTCAAGGTGTCCAAATTAAACCTAAGAGTTTAATTATCCGAGTACTAACTTTCAAGTTTTAAAACCACTACGAAAACATGTTGTCAATACATTTTCGCATAATAATTCTTATAAAAACTTTTGAAATAGAGCTTCACTCTAACTACCTAGGGTGATTGTACCAAATAAAAGAACACTACTCTAAATTAGACCGATAACTAAACCTTAAAATCTAATTTTCGATTTAAGTTTGTAATGAAAAATAATATATTTCTCTAACATTCTTAATATAAAATCTTGAATAAAATAAAATCAATTCATTTTAGAGATTTTTAGCTATTTAATATTTATAGCATAACAACGTTATTATTATATCATTTTTATAAATAGCCAAGACAAGCTTAAATTTAATCACGACAAATTAAATATAACATTTAAGAATAAAGCATAAAAATAATCAAAGAAACTAAAATCCTTACAGAACTTAACTGATGCTATTCTCATATCGAAAACCTCCAAGCAAAATTTGCACTCTCATTTATTGAATCAAAAAGCTAATAAATTATAAAAACATAACTAGTTCTTCTCAAAAGGAGAAGAACTCTAAAACTAAGAAAAACTAAATAAGGAAAAACTAAAAACTAAGAAAAGAGAGAGAAAGAGAAGAGAAGATGTGTTTTGAGGTGTGGTTAGAAGTGAAGAGAAGGGGGGGTATTTATAGGTGAGGATGGAGAGAAAAAGTGGGTGAAAAAATGTTAAAAAATGGTGGAAATACGGAGTAGTGATTAATGATGTCATTTGATGACGTCATCATGACGTGGGTGGCGGCTGCGCGCGAAAATGGCACGAGATGGCAGTGGCACGCGCGGATAGCAGTAGGGGCGCGTAGGGGAACGCGCTGAGCAAAGCGAGCAGCGCGGGGCACACGTGGAGACAGAGTATGGCACGCGCGGAACTGCGCT
Source organism: Hippophae gyantsensis (assembly GCA_030763125.1). Taxonomy (NCBI): domain Eukaryota; kingdom Viridiplantae; phylum Streptophyta; class Magnoliopsida; order Rosales; family Elaeagnaceae; genus Hippophae; species Hippophae gyantsensis. Next base: position 16,405,576 of record CM061036.1, read on the forward strand.
GGCGTCAGGCATGGGCTGGTGCGCGCATTGGCCATGGGCGCTCAGGCGTGTTTTCCTCCTTTTTGACATTTTTGACCCATTTTGTCCAATTTTTCCATATTTTTTGACCTTTCCTCATTTATTTATTAATATATTTGTGATGTATTGCTCCCAGTATTCCTCTTTGAGTCTTTAAGTTACGTTTTTAAGCAAAAATACCTGAAAAACAATAAAAATACAAATGATTCCGAAAAAGACAAATTTATATAAATATATGATAAAACATATAAATATAAATTTTTTTAATCAATTAATGTGAATAAATTCATGGTAATTTTAGTGCTTTTTGAGCACTCATCACAACCCCCAACCAGCTTCTTGCTAGTCCCTTAGCAAGAGGGACGATAAAAACTAAAAATTAAACTATCCTAAATCACTTCCGTGGATTGACACGGTTGCATTTAGCCTATGCAACAAGCCTTTAAACCCCTAGGTTTCCCTAGTGGACGAGTTTGAGTCTCGTGAGGGTTTTCAGTAATGATACCCACAAACATTGAACTGAATGTAAAAATTAAAAGAAATAATAAAAACAATCAACTTAAAAACTAAAATTACAACAAAATCAAAAATTAAGTTTTAAGAATAAAAGAAAGCAACATATCACAAAAATGTCTCATACTTTTTAATCTCCTTTAAGATCATAATTAAAATCTCAAGCATAAGTTATTTTAATCTCTTTAAACAATCATGATTTATTATAATAATTAGTCGAAAATCATTTCATATTTCATATAAAAAATGTATCAATTTAATTTCACCCAATTTCAATGTCATGAATCCGAATTCGCTTCGACTCTATTCCTCACAAGTCAATACTCTCAAAACACTGAATCCTATGGGTTCAAACACTCATACTAATTTATATGCGAAATAGTTGATGTATAGAAATGAACTAATATGTTCGCATATGTATAAAGAATAAAGGCTCAAAGTGTTATTTTGACGTTGATCTCATGGAAGGAATCAAATGTATAAATTATAAAGATATCATATATAAAAATTATTTTCATGCATAAATCAAACTCATTAAGAAAAAATTTCAAGATATATGCCTTTTACAAATGAAGAAAGTGCAATGACTTTTTAGGGAATTACTTTCTATATCTTTCTTTTGTAATTAGCCTTTACTCACAACTTTGTAGACAATGTGGGTTATAGTATGTAGATTATACTATATATTCTTTATCTCTCTATATTTTTCTGAAGATATTTTTCAATATATATCATTTTTTAGAGAGTCAATCCATGTACAGATTGTACATTTTTTAGGATTTTGGGTAATGCAGATCATAGTATGTAGATTTTATTATATATTATTTATCTCTCTATATTTTTCTGAAGATATTTTTCAATATATATCATTTTTTTAGAGAGTCAACCTATGTACAGATTATACATTTTTTTAGGATTTTGGTGAGTGGTTAATTTTTTGGCTTTTCTATTTGATCTTGGTTTAGGTAACCCCAAATATGTCTCTCTTTTTTGTAACAGTCATGCACGAATGAGATAAAAGCATATACTATCAATTTCTACTCTAATCATTTAATCTAAGCAAAAATAATAATAAAAAATATACGATACTCTATTAAGATGAGAAAAAATTCATACATTTAATGTTAATGCCTATAGAGATCATCTAAGAATTTGAAGAAATAAGAAATGTGTTTGGAGTAGAAAAATATATATTTCACTCTGAATAAGGGAAATTAGGCTCAAATTATATCTCACAAAGGTAGTCTCCACTAAAACAAATTCATAAACATCGATTTTGGGTTTAATATAATTTCTACATCTTATCAAGAAATACTAGTTATGACAAAAATTAACTAATTATCAAAAACAATTACAAAATATTTCATGATATGTTTTCAAAAATTAATCTAACAGTACAAAAGACTTAACTATTTACTTAAATTTGATTTAAAGAAATGATAAATTTTGTGAGAATTTTTTTTTAAATTCCGAAAATTACTAAATCACACAAAGAAAATAAAACCAAACACAATAAAAATGAAAATGTGAACATAAAAAAGAAAAAAATTATTATTTTTTATTTTTTATTTTATTTTTTTAAAAATTGTTAATTTTTTTTAAATTAAGCATGGTAACTTTTCACCACCCCCAACCTAGAACTTACATTGTCCTCAATGTAACAACTGTAAATTAAAGATAAAGAGAAAAGAGAGGAAATATTACCTATTTCTTGAGAATGTGGCAAGTAGTGATGGAGACATGCATGTGCATCCATCATATTCATTAAAGTGCACACAGACAGATCGTTGTGAACTTCTAAGATCTCAACAAATTTTTTTTAGTTTTAACAATTTTTAAAATTATTCAAATGTAATTAAACTAAAATAAACAATAAAACAAAGAAGAGGAAATTACCTAAAATGATAAGTTAGTAAATTAAGTTACTAAAAACCTAAGTTAATTAACTTAAACGAAAATTAAGATAAAAAAAATAGTTAAAAAAAATTTTAAAAAAATTAAACCAAAAATAAAATAAATTGAAAAAGTAAAAGAAAAATAAAAAGAGAAAAAGAGAAAAAAATTTTAAAATAAAAATTAAGCCAAAAAATAAATGAAAAAGATAAAGAAAAAAATAAAAAGAACAAAAAATAAAAAAAATTAAAATTAAAATTTTTGATTTTTTTTTGAAAAAAAAAATTTATAAAAAAAATTTATTTTTTAAATAAAATAATTTTTTTATTTTTTTATTTTTTTTATTTTTTTTATTTTTTTATTTTTTATTTACTTCAAATTTCAAAATTCAAAATTATTTTATTATTGATGCTATAATTTTTTTATGAAATTTAAAATTTTAATTTTTTTTATTTATTATAAAATTGAAATTTGAAATTTTTTTTTTTACTTTTCACAAACAACAAATTTTTTTATTTTTTTTATCATTTTTTTTAAATAAAAAAAAATCACAATTATTTACAACACAATTTTTTTTTAAAATTTTGATAAATAATTTAAAAACGCTATTACTTCCTCGGGAACGGCGCCAAAAACTTGATAAGGTAGAATCGACATCGTCGATCCTACCGATACTTTGGTTTTTTTTATTTATAAAACTCTCGCAAGTCCACGAATCATTTCGTAGAAAATGATAAGTATACTCCCAAGGTCGATCTAAGGAAGGAATGTATGTGATTTTTAATTTATTATTCAAACTTTTAAAAACAAAATTAAATTCTAAACATCCTATCACGATATTTTACGGTTTTGTGTTTTTAATCTACTTAGATAAAAATAAACATAAATTCAATAAACATTTATGCAAATTTTATCTGTTAAAACAGTGGAGTATTTATGGATATAATAACTAAGTTAATTATGCTTGCTAATATTATTTAGGTTATTAAAGATATGAATTGATATTTATTGATTCTATCTTTTTTATATGAATACCACCTTTGGTGGGGTTAGATATTCTTTGTTAACTAAACAAATCAATCAACACCTATAAGTGGGGTTGATAACTAATTTGGTCAATTAAATTAATTCCTTTTTCTAAGAGATTGAAAATGAACCATTTAAATGCCACCTTTGGTAGGGTTAGACAGTTTAAACTTTATTCAAGGTGTCTAAATTAAACCTAAGAATTTAATTATCCGAGTACTAACTTTCAAGTTTTAAAACCACTACTGAAAACATGTTGTCAATACATTTTCAGATAATAATTCTTATAAAAACTTTTAAAATAAAGTTTCACTCTAACTAATAGGCAATTGTACCAACAAATAAAAGAGCACTACTCTAAATTAGACCGGATAAATAAACCTTAAAATCTAATTTTCAGATTTAAGTTTGTAATGAAAAATAATATATTTCTCTCTAACATTCTTAATATAAAATCTTGAATAAAAACAAAATCAATTCATTTTAGAGATTTTTAGCTATTTAATATTTCGCAAGCATAATAATGTTATTATTATATCATGTTTATAAATAGCCAGCACAGTTAAATTTAATCACAGACAAATTAAATATAACATGTAAGAATAAAGCATAAAAAATAACTGCAAAGAAACTAAAATCCTTACAGAACTTCGATGTTATTCCTGTTGCTAGAAAACCTCCAAGCAAAATTTGCACTCCCATTTATTGAATCAAAAAGCTAATAAATTACAAAAACATAACTAGTTCTTCTCAAAAAGAGAAGAACTCTAAAACTAAGAAAAAATAACTAAGGAAAAACTAAAAACTAAGAAAAAACCTAAAAACTAAGAAAGGAGAGAAAGAAAGAGAAGAGAAGATGTGTTTTGAGGTGTGGTTAGAAGTGAAGAGAAGGGGGTATTTATAGGTGAGGATGGAGAGAAAAAGTGGGTGAAAAAATGTTAAAAAATGGTGGAAATGCGAAGTAGTGATTAATGATGTCATTTGATGACGTTAGCATGACATTGGGGCGGTTGTGCGTGAAAATGGCGCGAGATGCCAGTAGCGCGCGCGGACAGTAGCAGGGGCGCGTAGGGGCATGTGCGGGAGCAGCAGCGGCGCACAGGGGCACGCGCATAACGGGAGCAAGGCACGCGTGAGACTGGAGCATGGTGCGCTGAATCGGCACCGGCGCCCGAGGCTCAAGGCGTGCCGTGTGCGGCGCGGCGTCAGGTCTTCGGTGTGCGTACAGGTGGCTGCCAAGGCGGCTCCGTGCACGTTTTCCTCCTTTTTTACATTTTTGACCCATTTTGTCCAATTTTTCCATATTTGTTGACCTTTCCTCATTTATTTATTAATATATTTGTGATGTATTGCTCCCAGTATTCCCCTTTGAGTCTTTAAGTTACGTTTTTAAGCGAAAATACCTGAAAAACAATAAAAATACCCGTGATTTCGAAAAAGACAAATTTATATAAATATATGATAAAACATATAAATATATATATATTTAATCAATTAATGTGAATAAATTCATGATAATTTTAGTGCTTTTTGAGCACTCATCACCTATATGTGTTAACATACAATATCATGACTCAGATTGTACTCACAACAAATCATATCATTCAAACACAATCAAGTAACAAGTTGAAATCACATAGAAATTTTGTCTATGTGGTAACATGCTTAGCTTGTTTATAGCAACCACTCAACAATAAAAAAAATCACAAAGCAATAAAAAAATTACAACCTTGACATAAATAAAACCACTAATACCTCTATCAGTCAAACCTTTATCCAAACTGTCTATTACTACCCTTGCTTGCACCTCTACAACAACCTATTTTGACACACGAACTCAAATTTTCTCTAAAGCTAACATCACCCAATGCAGTGTGATTTGTAATTATAGATCAGTCAAGTGTAATATGTACAATCAACCATGAGGACCATTCTTAACGAAGAACCATCAAATATCTATATGGTAAACACATTCAACTATGTATTGCATATAGCTAAAATGGGACACACATTCAACCACTTAGCATATATAGACAAAGTGGGAAACATATTCAGCTACTTATCACATATAGCGAAAGATGTGACCACTTAAACAATTCAGCTACACACACTCTCACAAATTTGTTAACACAAACTTCATAAAATAGTCAACCATAATATTTTATGCTCACACAGATATATCAGAATTATCAAAATACTTTCAAGATAATTAGTGAAGACAGAATTCGTAATGATAGAAAATAATGGCAGAGTTTAAGTAGGTTTCTTGAATTAATTGCAACAATTAAAAAGGGTATTGATAACCAATCTCACCGAGGCCTCCTTATGGTCCTTGTCATGGGTCTATCGAGGATTTTGCTGAGACCCTTGTTGAGGAACTCGTTGAGGTTCCAAAAATCTTATTTTATTGATAAAATATGACTAGTAATTTCCATAAATACCCTTACATTAATCAAGCCAAAATATGTTATTCATAGCCAAGCATGCATACTATAAACCAACCCCGTGATACATGTAAAACATGCTTTTAATCATAATGTATCTAATTATGTGCATGTATATATTTATGATCCAACATAACCAACCTTACACAAAGGAAGACATAATACTAAGTAAAATAAATAAACTTTATGTTTTGTATACAAAAATCCAGCATACAAACAAAAGTACAAAAGGACTTATGCACAGTAACAAACACACACACACACACACACACAGATATATATATATATATATATCAACCATCACATATCACGACAACTATAAAAAAACATGATACCAATAACATGAAATTAAAAAGAAAGTAGTAATGAAGCATTAAGAAAAGAGAGGTTTTCCAATTACAATAAGATCCTTCTATATAGGAACATATTTGGATGTAATCCTGATTGTAGTAACAAACATGTATATGTATATATATATATATATATATATATATATATATATATTACCAACCAACACATATCAAGATAATTATAAAAAAACATGATACCAATAACATGAAATTAAAAAGAAAGTAGTAATGAAGCATTAAGAAAAGAGAGGTTTTCCAATCACAATAAGATCCTTCTATATAGGAACATATTTGGATGTAATCCTAATTGTAATACCACAACATGTAATTATCTAAACATAGTAATATAATGTGGTATACTCATTTAGCATTCACACCTATGTGGTAAAATCCATAGGTTGCTTAAGACAACTAATCGATAGTAAAAAATTCACTAATGAAAGTAAATCAATAGCTCACAACCTAAGATAGTACATACAAATACTTTCAACAGTTATAGCTCCACGCTCAGCTGTGCCTAAGTTTCCTCATCTACAATCTCCACAATAATTGTGATTAAATTTGAGAATCTGGCTCTCCTTCTAAGTCTTACCATAACATGATATGATACAATCACATATGGCTCAATATGTGATAAAATTCTAGGGCAAAGACAATCTTATGCATATGTACCTATTTGTAACTACATCTTGATGTTGATCAAATTTTAATTAGCTAACCCAAAAAAAGTTTTGCAAATCACTCAATGTATCACAAATAAAGAGCTATACTTAACATATTGATGATACAAAATTTAGAAAGCACTTTTTCATTGAAAATCTTGAGTTTTTAAATTGTAAGATTTTTTCTAAATTTTCTAATTAATTTCAAATTATAAATAAGGAGTATTTATATAAAACTCTTAAGTTGATACAACCATCATCGAGGTCTCACCAACCACCTTAGCAAGGAGAATAACAATCATAGTGAGGATAGTGGCCACAATTTCTTACTAACTTCCTTGTTGAGTATCTTGCCGACCACTTGGCATGCTCCAAAAACTAGTAGTTTTGTTTGAAAATTTTACCAAGTAGTTTTCAATAAATGCTCACTAATACAAACAATAACTTAATGCATAAACACATTCTAAATATGAAAACTATATGCTCCCAACCCTAGTGATGGGTGTATATTGCACACATAGGAAGTATAAAAACTATGTGATTGTGTGCAATATTAAACTGTCAATAATTGACCATACATAGAGGATGAAAATATAATAAGTAAATATAATATATTCTCTATATTTTTTCACACACGAATGTCATTATAGAAACAACAAGACCTACATAATTTAATGTGTAAGGTCTAAATGAGATTTGGCTATATTCGTGAAAAAAACATACAAATGTAATTTTAGTTTCTAGGTTTGTCTTTCAAGAATATTTCAAGCCAAAGAAACCATCGAGCTATAACCATGAAAATTTAGGTATATCACTATTCTTATGCACATTAAATTTCATATTAGACATGTAGAAACATTTTGAGATTAAGCTACTCAATTGATCGAGAGATGTCTAGATTGATCAAGCTATGTAGATCGATTGAGAATTGATCTACTCAATTTAAAAAGTCATGAATTAATTTTTATTACACTATATCAATTGAGAATTGAATGCATTGATCAAACTATGTACTTGATCGATCAAGCATAAGCTAGATAGATCGAGCGACTAGGGCTTTGATTCAAAAACCTATTTCTAACTCAAATTGAATTGACTTTTTACTATATTATCCTTTTTATTTAAAACACTTTTAACTGATTTTATGGACAACATAATAATTTTACTTTGATCTAGTGCTTCAAAATATACTATATATACAAACCTAAGCACACAACTTTATTTAAACTTATTTAACCACACAAGGGTATTATTCTTTTCAATTTATTCTCTCTTTTTTGTTTGCAAAATCATTCAAGTAGGTTTTTTCATTGAGTTAATTTATTAAAAATTTATGGTTATGTTTGATGGATCAACAAGCCTAAATTATATTTGTGATACTATGCTTTAAATTGATTGGTCTAGAATTGCTAGTTGATTTTGATTTATCTAAATTATTTATTAAATCATCTAGTTAGTGTTATTCATTATTGAATCCTCTCTAGAAAACATATTTACACTTGTGTTATTGTGCTAATATTTTAGGTACTGTTTGAATAGGTTTGATTGCTTATTAGATTCAAGTTGTCGAAATGTTGGTCTGGATTTGAAAAACCTTTCTTGTAGAGGTTATGATGAAAGCAACATCTTGTTAGTAGATTACTTAAGGGCATTATCTTGGTGGGTAGTATAAGACATGGCCTTATAATTGGACCATATTTTTCATAGTGGATAGTTAGGTGATCCATTAGACTGATAGTTTTCCTCTTAGGTAATTGGTTTGGCTTAGGTGTTCCCACATAAAAATCTCAAGTGTTGATTCAGATTTCTATATCACTTTATTTACACATGATTACATGCCTGATCGTCCATGAAAATTTTAATTTGTCGTAACTTCGTTGATTATCTATTCACCCATCTAGCTAATTAGGTTTGTAACTAAAGAAAAACTTTCAATTGATACCAATGCCTATCACTTGATACATTTAGTGTGCCTAGGACCTTATTATGGATCATTTAAGAGAGGGTTTGTCTATAAACCATGTACCTTACTTTGATAGGTCTAATTATCCATACTGAAAGGCTCATATGAGAGCCTTTCTATGAACTATAAATGAATGTGTCTAGAACTCTGTGCTTTATGGTTGGAAACCACCTACGATTACTAAAGATAATATATTCACTCTTAAACCTAGGAACAAATGGACTAATCAAGATAAAACTAATAGCAACTAGAATAAAAAAGGTATTAATGCCTTTTTAGTACTGTGTCTACTAATAAGTTTCATTCTATTTCTAATGTTAATATTGCTAAGCATGCTTGGGATATTTTAGAGGTTTCCCATAAGGGCATTAGATAAGTTAAACGAACTAAAATTTGCATTCTTGGTAGTCAATTTGAAAATCTTAGGTTAAAAAAAGACAACTTTATCTAAATTTTATCATTACCTGATTTCTTCCATGGAAAGGTCACTTCTATTGATGAAAGAAAGGATGTGGAAACCATCAAAATAGAGGAAATCGTTGGCTCATCTCAAACCTTTGAGATGAGCTTTAAAAAACCTCCAAAGAACAAAGGTATCACTTTTAAAATAGCTATAATTGAAGATAGTGACAATGCTAATGAAGAATTGGTAATCTTAACTAGAAGATTGAACAAAATCCTCAACAATAGGAATCCTTAAAACAAAGGACAATCAAGTTGTCAAAAGGATCAAAATCTAAGAGAACTAAAATCTATGAGTTCAGATGGTAAGAAATCTAAACCCACTAAAATTCAATGTTTTGAATATATATGTTTTAGTCACTTCAAAGTTGATTGTGAAAATAAGAAGAATCAAAGTAGAAGAGCTTTCAATGATACATATACTGACTCTAAAAGTGATAATGATAATCCACTTGAATCAAAAAATTATGGTACCAACTACTAAGCATTTACTGTAACTATTGGTGGACACTTTGATAAGTGTGACATTGATTCAGATGATGCAGAAAGTAATGTTAAATTTATACTCAATAAATTTAATATCACTAGTATTGGAAAAGTATTCATAGATTATGTAAGATACAAAAGTGTAAAAGATAGGTTGCCTGTAGAAGTTACTAAACTAAATGATAAACTAAAATCCTATGAAATAAATTTCTTGGTATTGGAAAAAGAAAAACTTGATTTGTCTTAGTGTATTACTAATTTGAATTTGAGACTTGTAGGCATAGAAGAAGAAAAAAGTGTGCTACGGGAACTTGAACAATCCATGGAAACATTAAAACGATTAACCATTGAAGCTGAAAGGCTAAACAAAATTCTGGATTATGAAAAATCTATTGGAGACAAGAGAGGACTATGCTATATAGATGTGGATTCTATACCATGTAGATGTGGATTCTATGCCATAATCTTCAAAAACAACTAAGTTTGTAAAACCCTCCAACCCTTCTTCACAGGCTACATATACAACTTTAACCTCAAAAACCACATCCATAAGGCCTTCTAACCATACTCTTAATGTTACTCATTATACACAAAAAAATAGTTGTATATGTGATTGAAAATGTTGTTAAGTTTATGCATGTCTATCATCATTATGGTAGGAAAAGTGGAACATAAATATTTCAATCATTAAATACACTGCTTGTTTGCTCAACCTATTTGTCATTACTTCATGATTATATTATTTATTCTTATGACAAGAAAAAAAGGAAAAGTGGAACATAAATTAAAAATCTACAAAAAAGGGAAGAGCTAATTTAAGAGGAGAATTACATTGAAAATCCTTTCTAGAGATGTTACACATGGAGAGTTTTGTTTTGAAATTCTATCCAATGATTACTCACACTTATGAATATTTTTCACTTTTTATATTGTTATATACACTGAACTAATGAATAATGAGTCTTTTGAGACAAGTTGTTTGCATATTTATGTTTTCTATTTTTGGTGTAAACATGAGCTTTTAAGACTCAAGCAAAGATGGTTTAAACAGAACATAAGATAGTACCACTATGTAAAAATTTATTTTTCCTATGAGGTAATGTAGTGAGAGAGAGATTTTGTGACATGAATATACCAAAGGGGGAAATTGTATGGTCTATGTGAGAGTTGGCAATATTTGTGAACAAAATATACAAATGTAATTTTAGTTTCTAAGTGTGTCCTTCGATAATATTTCAAGCCAGAGAAACCATCAAGCTCCAATGATCAGAATTCAGGAATATCTCTATTTTTATGCACATTATATTTCATATTAGACACGTAGGAACATTTTAAGACTAGGCTACTCGATCGATTGAGACATGTCTAGATCGATCAAGCTATTAAGGTACTGGTTGAACAGGTTCAATTGCTTGTGTGACTCAAGTTGTTGGAATATTGGTCTAGATCCTAACACCTTTCTTGTAGAGGCTATGATGAAAGCAAGGACTTTGTCTTGGTGGGTAGTATAAGATCTAACTTTATAATTGGACCTTATTTTTCATAGTAGATAATTAGGTGATTCAATGGAATAGTAGTTTTCCTCTTAGGTCATTGGTGTAGCTTAGGTTATTTCCACTTAAAAATTTTGTGTGTTGATTTATATTTTTGCATTACTTTATTAACACGTAATTTTGCTGATTATCTATTCATTCCCTCTGACTAATTATATATGTAAGAAACTTTCATAATGACACGTGTATGATAGTTGCTTCCATCCATATATGAATTATTTGGTTAATGTATGCACTTATATTTTTCAATATTTACACAATTTCCATTCAATCATTATAAGTATTTTTTTAAAAAAAATTAAAAACATGTGGAAAAATTGTAATGATAATATTTGAGTTTATTATATAGTATAAATGATTTTCATAGTATATTATGTACATATTTAATTATAAAGTTAGATTGTATTATATATATTAAAAATTATATGATGTATAAGTTTGTACTTAACAAAGGGATATATGTCTAAATTGTATTAGATACTTTCTTTGTTTGTTTTAAATTTTAATTTTAAAATTATATGATTGGATTTTTTTCGTTTATCTTAAATTAAAAATAATTTATATAATTATTTGTAAAATGTAAAAAAATTTAAAAAATAAAATAAATATTAATTTAAATAAAATTTGTAATAAAATTATTTTGATACGTAAGAAAATTAAATAAAAATTACATATTTTTTAAATATAAATTATCATTTTAGTGGAATATATTATAAAGATTATTATCATATAATAATTATAATATAATATAATATATTTTATTTAAATTTATTTGGATACTGTGCATCAAAATCTAATTAGAATGTCCCAAAATAGTTCGTGGAATGTTTTATCTCGTTAATATTTGTGTCGCATTTAAAAACTTTGGTCTATTTTATATACATGTCCAATAGAAACCATCACATGATATTTTATTCTTCACGTGACATGGGTCACTTCTTCTAGCTATGTTAATGAAACGAATAAAATTTAGATGAAAATTTTTATACGTAGTAGAACCATTAGATTGAAGATTTTGTTTTTTTTTTTTTAATTAAAGGTTGTGTACAAATTTGTAACTAATATATAAAGGAAGGGATATAAAACATAATTTATTTGTAATAAAATAATAAATCAATTGAAATAATTACAATAATAACAATACATTAATGATATTTTTGATGTTATATATCAAATAGGTTAAGTAAAAATGCGTTGGAAAAAATTATATCAAAATGGATTATATTTATTTTATATAATGTTTACTGATAATATGTATAATATAATTATATAAAATTAATAATAATTTTTTAATAAATAATTTAGATTTAAAATATTATGTAATTTTATTAAGTATCAAAATAATTTTATTTAAAAATTTATTTATATAAATATAAAATCTATTTTCTATATTTGTTACATTTTAAAAATAAACAAATAAATTGTTTTTAATTTAAGATGAATCAAAAAATTAAAATATAATTTTAAAATTAAAAATTCTTGCATATAAAATTAAATTGCTAATACTTTTTAAACTTTAAACACAGATCAAAATTTATACATAATTATACAATTTCTATTATGTATGATATAATGTTATTTTATAATTAAATATAAAAATATACATAAATTATATAATAATAATCTTTTATATAGTATAATAAATTAAAATATTAATATTATACGTGTTAGTTATATTTTTAAGATTTAAAAAAATACTTTTAGTTTTGACAAAAATAATAATAATTTCAATGCCTGAAGAATAATTATGTAAATATTGATAAAAAGATAAGTGCATACATCAACCAAATAATTCATAGCAGGATGGGAAGCAAAGGGTACTACTAGCATCGATCGCTTCATATGGATAATATCCTCACATTTCCTTCCGCCAATGGATTCAAATAGAAGAAGTATATTTATAATAATTTATTTAAATTATGAGCCATACAATGACATATTAAATAAAATTAATTTAATTATTTTAATTAATAAATAATTATCACAATAATTATTATTTTAATATAACTTATTTCAAATACAAATAACCATATATCCAAATAATAGACTAAAGGCAACAACTATTCGCCACCTCAATAATGACTGGCTTTTTAGCAAAATCAACGTTACTAGCTTTCTCGGCATTGTTTCTATCACAATTTAAATTATTATTATTATAAAAATATTTTATTAATAATAATATTAATATTAAATTATAATTAATATTAAAAATAAAATATATATTATTATTATTATTATAATAATAATATCATGTCCAAACACCATTAATATCTGGAGGTCGTCAATCAAACTATTGAATTAACACCTGAATCTAATTTCGCATATTTCGACGCTGGTGAAATTATGATGTACCGGCGTCAAAGTCGGTGGATTAAAATTTGTAACCACTAAAATTAGAATCAAGAAGGTTGATTGGTATTTTGAGCGCGTCGCACAGGATTGTGAATTTTCCACGCAGGCAAGGAAGCCATGTAAGCAAAGGTGGAAACCTTTGGGTTAAACCCATAAATGCTACTAATATCATGTGGTGTATTTTATTAGTGTGAACTGTGAAGTACCATTATCACATAAAACAAAGAATAATTTATTATCATATTGACAAGTAGAAGAAATGTTCACAAGTTTTTATTTTATTATTTTAATTTCGTTGAAAATATTAACAAACAACATGGCCGTTAAATCGTATTATTCATTTAAAATGGACTAAAAAAAAGAAAAAAATCATTTTTTATCTAACTAAAAAAAGATAAAGTTTTATTCATTATAAAAATATCATTTTATTCTTTAATAGATTTTAAATATAAAATTTTTTATTTAAGATTTTACATAAATAATAATTTTTTTTGTAAAACACATTACAAATAATAAAATAATAATAACTAGAAAGAGTAGAAATAATGAAAATAATAGAAAACCAATAAATAATGGAAATAAAAACAAAAGACATCTCATCATGGATATGTTAATTGTTTTCAAGTATTTTAGTTTCAAAAAGATATAATTCATCAACAATTGAATAATAACATATGTAAAGCTTTACATATGTTCAAAACCATATGAAAAGATATACAAAAAAAAAATGGACTCAAAGTTGATCGGATTAACATGGGTTACGACTGCAAGTTTATTGTGCTGCGGCATGAGGCTAAAGTAGTGAGAATAATGCATCTCATAAAGTGTTATGGGCCAAAGAATATTGTGTGTTATGGTGCAAGTAAAAGCTATCAATTTCCAACCATATACAACATATGTATGCCACAATGTGAAAGAAATGTGTGGCGTGTGCCATTCTTCTAATCCATATTTTTCTCCATTTCAACACCTATAAATTAGACCTCAATTGAATTGTAAAAGTATATCCCTTATGTTCTTATCCTTTTAGGTTCTTAAGTGTCTCTTAAGCTTTCTTAGCTTTTTTCCTTTTAGTAGTTTCAAAGTTTTTCTCTCATTTGAGAATTGAACAATTCTAATTTAGGTAATAACTTTAGTTTCAATTCAATAAACGGTGTTGGTAATTCTATTTGAAGGATTACCAGAACCGAAACGATACTAAAATTTTGTAAAGATACAATTTAGGTATATTTAAATGTATTCTTTTCATATTATCTTTATATGTTGTTTTACATACTATATGTTTAATTTATTAAAAATTTATTAAAATATGCATGTCTAACTATAAATATAAGAGGATATTAGTTATATTATTATACTTGTAAAATATTAAAGTGGATAATTTTTATAAAATGAATTATTATTTTTTTTTCATTAAGATTAAAACAAATTTATTAAGCAAAAGTATATAACTTAGCATTTTTTGTAATAAATATAAGAGTTAGATTTAGAATTTAGTTATCTGAATGTGATTTAGAGTCAGTTCTTAAGTTTTGAATTTAATTATTCGGATCGTTAGATAACTCTATTTCAAAGATTTTTATAATAATAATTATTAAAAAATATATATTGACAATAAATTCTTCATAGTAGTTTTAAATGACAACATATCTAGCTTAGATAACTTGGTAAGACTTTAACATACTAGCCTCACCAAAAATAACAATTAAATGATTTGTTAATCTAGTATAAGAAAAGCATAAGTTAATTAAGAATCAACGTGTCACCTTACCAAAGGTGAAAAATTAAGGTTTAATTAATATATAATTTTATCCCAATCTTGATTATTTTCTAATAAAAAAGAAAAAAATCAAAAATCCTAATTCATATATTTACTATCCTAATTATTATTAATCAAGTATAATTAAATAACTAATGTATTATAATAATTCTCCACTGTATGATAAATATTTATTCCCCTAAATGTTCATTGAATCTATCTTTATTTTGTCATTAGATTAGATCTTCAAACCAAAACAATCATGACAGAATGTTTAGGTTATTATTTTGATTTTTAAGAATTTGTTGAAATATTTAAAAAAAATCATATAATTTCTCTTTAGATTAGCCTTGAAAGTATCATTATCATTTTCTATAAGTGATTTATGCACTTGTAAGTTATTTTATAAATCAAACAAAATTTGTATACAAACATGTTATGAATCAAGTTTTTGACGCTGTTGTCAAAAAAGAATGGTCTTTTTAAATTTTTATAATCAAAATCTTAAAATTTTTATGTTGTATATATTGTGATTTTTATTTGAAATCTTTGAATAACTATCTTATCAATTAATTTTAGATATTTTAAATTTTAAATTTTCTTTTACCTTTTCAAAAAGTAAAACATATATTTTTATTTTATTTTATTAAAAAAGTAATAAAGTGATCTTAAATTCAAAAAAAAAAAAAAATTGGAAATCAAAAACATTAAAGTATCATTTATTATTTGACTTGAAAAAAATTATAATGAAGTTGAAAACAATAATAATGAGATCTTAATTTCTAGTTCAAATTAAAAAAAATAAGATCTTAAATAAATAAATAAAAAATCTAAAAATAAAATAAAAATATGAAAATTTATTATCTCATTCTTGTATACAAAGATCTAAAATAAATTTATGTCATCTTTAATAGTTGATGTAAACAAGAAAAATTGTAATATGTTTTAAGAAACAAAAAAATCTAAGGTTATCTTAGTTTACCTTTTTGTAAATATATTATTTTTAACTTACTTAGATGTTAATTATTAGTTTAATTTGTTTTTTGAATTTGTTTTCAATATTCTTGTATACAAATTAAATTTTTGTTTTACCTGTTTAGTTATATTTTATTTAATTAATTTAATTTATTAATTTATTAATTTATTAATTTTTATTTCATTTTGCTTAGTATTTAAATTACTAATTTTTTACTCATTTTTTTGCTAACTAGTCATGTTTATTAACCTTTATTTATATTTTTTTTTTTTTATTTTATTGGTTTAATTATTTACTAATTTTACTTTTTTTTTTATTTGTTACTTTTTATTTATTTTCTCTTACTTATTTTATTTTGTTTTTTATTTCATTTATTTTTTTCTTTTTATTTGTTTTATTTTTATTTGTTTTACTTTTATTTGTTTATTTGTTTATTTTATTTTATATTTTTTAGTGATAATTTTTATTTAGTACTTAATATTAAATAATAAGTTATAGTATTAAAAAATATCTAAAGCTACTAAGATTTTGAAAATTTTAATGGCTCCATCAATGATAGAAATGATATAGTTGCTATGATGGATCTAGGTATAACTATAAATTTAATGCATTATTTATTATACTTGTAGTAAGGAGTGGATAATCTAAAACGCACAACTATATCCCTAAAATTAGTGGATTAATTTCTAATATTTCCAAAGGACATGGTATAATGATTTAATTATATTAGTAGACAACCTTATCATACATATAAATTTTGTTATTTCTTTTGTGCAAGAAACTTGAAATTGGACAAGGAAAAAAAATTTATTGGTAGGCCTTTATCAAAACAATTGTTAGCATCCATTAAAGGAGTTTTTCAATAATAGTCTTTGTGTATAGATTGTAAATTTTCAAACACATATTGATAAAAACATAATGATGAGGGAAGATGTTGAGTATATTAAATTCTAAAAATGGAAATCTTCCTAAGAAGTGTCTTGCTAAGACTTTAAATGGCGTTGGATGAGAAGAAATCCATCATTTTTATGTAATACTATTTCTTTTATTTTAACTCTTTGTCTTATATTTGTTTTTTTATTATTTATTTTTGTTTCTGATCATGTGAACATTATTTATAAGTATTAATGTTATAACTATTTGTTGAAATTTGTGAGAAGTACATAGTATTCCACATCACTACTTGAGTAAGTTAAACAAATACGTAACTTTTTTATTATTTACTTTTTCTCTTTAATTTTAAATTGTTACATTGTGGGTAATGTAAATTCAAAGTTAGGGGGTGGGAAAAACTACATATTTATAAAATTGAACTAATTTTAAAATTTATACTTAAACATATATTCACATTTTTACATATTTACTTGTTTTTGTGAGCTTTAATTTATTAGATTAGGAATTTTTAGATTAATTTTAAAGTTTTTTTGGCAAAATTATAATGTTTTTTTTATTTAATTTTAAGTAAATGATTAAGTCTTTGTATTGTTAAATTAATTTCTGATGTTTCCAAGAGTTTTGTGATAATTAGTTGATTTTGGTCATAATTTGTATTTCATGATAAAATATTGAAATTACAATAAACCCAAAATCAGTATTTATGAATCAAATAGTGGAAACTACCTTGTGAGAACATTTTTATCCATTATCTTTATATTTTGTGTGATAATATATTTCTACTCTTTTAAACATTCTTCTTATCAATTTCAAATTATTAGATGATCTCTATAGGTTTTGCATTGAATTATAGGATTTTTACATCTAATAAAGTTTCATATATTTATTTTTATTTCTTAAATTCAATGACTTAAGTAGATATTTAAAGTATATGCTATTCTATTCATTCATGCATGATTTCTGAAAAAGAGACATATATGGGTTTATTTCAGCCAATACAAAAGAAAAGGGAAAAATTAGCTACTCACTATATCATATAAAAATATGTACAAACTATACATGGGTCATTTACAAAAAAAATAATATCTCTAAAAAAAGAGAAAGAATAATAAGAAAAAGAGAGCATAATGAATAATATAAACTAAATACTATGCCTTAAAAATGTCCTGTAAAATTGTGAAAAATGGTTAAAAACAAAAGAAAAATAAGAAATAAATCCCTAAGAAGTCATAGCATTTTATTCATCTCTTAAAAGCATGTAACTTGAAATTTTTATTTGATTATTTTAATTTATGCATGAGAATAATGTGTGGTTTCTTTATAAATCCTTTCATTCAATTCCTTTCATGAGATCAATGTTATGCACTACTTTTAGTCTTTTCTTTTTTAAACACATACGAACTTATTAGTTTATTTCTTTCCATAAACTCTATTAATATATACCTTTGAATAAGTAATTGAACCAATAGGATCTCTATTATTTTGAGAGTATTACTTGTGAGATCCAGAGTCGAAGTGAATTCAGATTCCTTACATCGAAATTGGGATAGTTAATATTGATATATTTTTAAAGTGAACTTAGAAGAAAATTAGAATATTTAGAATGTTAAAATAACTTATGCTATGGATTTTAGTCATGAACTTAGAAGCAAATTAAAAGCATGAAAATTTTTATATTCTTTTTACTTTGTTATTCTTTCATTTTAAATTTTAGTTTGCTTAAATTTAAGTTTGTTATTTGTGTTATTTGTTATCTGTTTTTAAAATTTTTGCATTTTGTTTTATGTTTGTGGGTATCATCTCTGAAAGCCTCACAAGACTTAAACTCATCTACTAAAGAAACCTAAGGGTTTAAAGACTTGTTGCATATGCTAAATGAAACCATCTCAATCCATGAAAATAATTTAGGATAGTTTAATTTTATTCTAGTTTTTGTTTTTAAATTTTTTTCCTTTCTTACTAAGAGACTAGGAAGAAGTTGGTTGGGGGTTGTAATGAGTGCACAAATGTAATTAATATATTGTGATTTTATGCATGTTAAATGATTAAATAGATATGTATTTTTTTAGTTTTACTATCATTTTAAACAAATATATCTTTTCAAAATCACATATATATTTTATTATTGTTTAGATACCTTAGCTTCAAAAAGATATAAATTATCAACACTTGAAGAATATATCTAAAAGAAATACATTAAAACTTTAAAGCTTAAAAGATAAAATATGTAAAGAATTAAATATGTTCCATACCAAGAAAAAGGATATACAAGAAAATATGGGTTCAAATTTGACAAGATTAATGTGGGCTACGGTGCGAAAGTTTATTGTATTAGGGTTCGAGGATAAATGAGTGAGAATCACACATCCTAAAATTTATTACAAGCCACAGCATGAAAATATTGTGTGTCGCAATACAAGTAAAATCGATTGAGTTCCATCTATGTACAATCTATGTATGCCATGGTGTGAAAGAAATGTGTGTTGTGATGCTAGTTTTTTTATCCATATTTTTTTTCCTTTTCAACACCTACAAATTGAACCCTAATTACATTGTAAAAATATATCCCTTAAATCTTTATCCTTTCAGCTTCTTATTTTTCTATTAAGCTTTCTTAACTTTTCATTTTAGTAGTTTCAAAATTCATCTTTCATTTGAAAGTTGAACAATTCTAGTTTATGTAGTAACTTTAGTTTCAATTCAATAAACAGTGTTGGAAATTCTTTTGGATATTGTCTAGAATATAAACGATACTAAGATTCTATAAAGATAGAATTGAGGTTTATTTAAATGTATTCTTTTTCAGATTATTTTTATATGTTGTTTTACATACTATATGTCTATAAATAATATGGGTACTAGTAATGTTATTATGCTTAGAAAATATTAAGTAGGTAAACATTTTTATGAAATGAATTATGTTTTATTTCTTAATCAAGATTAAAGCAAAGTTTAGTAAAGAAAAGTATATAGTTTATTATTTTTCGTAATAAACATAAGAGGTAGAGTTAGGATTTAATTATTTTTGTATAATTTAGAGTCAACTCTTAGGTTTTAGATTTAATTATTCAAATCACTAGAGAAATCTATTTCAAGGATTTTTATGAGTTATTATTGAAAGTTATATTGATGACATATCTTTCATAGTAGTTTTAAAATGTAAAAGTTAGTTTTTAGATACTTAAATCATTAATCTAACTTAGATACCTTGATAATATTTTAACATGTCGGCCCTAACGAAGGTGACAATTAAAATATTTGTTAATCTCTTAGAATAGAAACATAATTTAATTAAGAATTAATGTGTTGGCCCATCAAAGGTGCACCAAAGGTGACAAGTTAATTTAATTATTAAAGGGTTTTTAATCTCACTTAAGATATTTTCATATAAAAAGGGAGAATCAATAATATTATTTCATATGTTTACTATCCTAATTAATATCAAACAAGTATAATTAACTAGCAGTTATATTCCATAAATTCTCCACTGCATGATAAATATTTATTAAATGTATCTTTATCTTTGTATCATTTATTATATCTTCAACCCAAAAATGTTGTGATAGATTGTTTAGGTTATTATTTTCATTTTTAATAATTTGTTGAATTATTTAAAAAAATCACATGATTTCTCTCTAGATTGACTTTAGAAGTATACTTATTGATAAATTTATAAAAGTACAATCATCAGTACATTTCTCTACATAATATTTATTTATTTTATTCAATAAGTAATACTTTTGGGATTAAAAATATTAAAATATGAATTTTCTAGTTTTAAGGGATGAGAATATATTTTTTGGAAATTTTCTTAAACTTATATGGATGTTTTATGAATTTTTTTTAATGCAGGATCAATTAAGATAGAAAACGTGGATGCCATCTAAGCAAAAGGAAACCAATCAGAGCACGCCCATGTGCTAGTTGATATAGCCATTACCACATGTCAACACGACATTCATTTCGAGCGTGCCATGCATCATCAAGGGATTTGTCTGTTCTTTCCACTAGAGCATCACTCAATCTAGATCAGTGATTCAGAATGCACCACAAGTCTACTCCCGTACTACCCATCACATGCTAATTGGTTGTGTGCTTCTCCCTTTCCATGTGTTGCGATTCCATTGGCCAACATTGTTTTATTTTCCTTTTTTTATCTCATCATTTGATCTTAAGCTAATTTGACAATCTATATTATATCTGAGTCTAATTTAACCTCCTGATGCACCAAATACCTTAAGAGCCAAATTTACAACTTTTTTATTAGTTTTAAGTGTCAAGAAGGAAGAAAATACAGAAAAATCAACAAGAGATACAATTTTGATGGAAATTCAATAGGAGATTGATGCTAAAATTCAAGAGATTGATTTTATTTATTCTTCTTCTCATTTCTTTATCAATTTTTATATCTTTATTTATGAAAATATAAGCTTTATGAAAATATAAGCTTTATGAAAATTATGTCTAGCTAATTTATTAATCTAAGGGTCTTATGAACCCAATTTTCTACATGTGATGGTCTAATATTTTTACCCTAATTGTGAATTCAATTCAATTATATTATTAAATTTGATTTTTATGTTACTAATTGTTTGACCAACAATTGATCTATAGAGGAAATTAAATATATTTGAGTGAATTATTTAATTGGTTGTCTTGATTAAATAACATGCATAGTTTCTAGACATAGATGTATGTTTCTCATGTATGTGATCTACAATTGATGCACTTAATGAGTAGTATGCAATTTAATTGACTAGAAGATGTAATTATGTTAATTACTATATGGTGTGTAGTTTAATTGAGAGATGAATGCATACTAGGTTAGATTCAACATATCATGTAATTTATTGATAATTATATTGGGAGATTTTAGTGATTTACATGTTTAGAAAATTGGAAAATTAAGTATTTTTATATATTTTTTCATATATCTTCTTAGTTGCTAATTTAGAATTAATTAATTACAATTATTTATTTTTAGTTCTTTTAGTTTTTCTTTCTCAAAACACAAAAAGTTGATATTTATTTCTTTTCTATTTTAAAATTAGTTTCTAATAATATGATCTTCATGGGAACAATATATCAGTATATTACTTATTTGTAATACTTATACTTCCATATCCATTGCATGCAATTCGTGTCAATCAAGTTTTTGGCATTGTTTCCTTAGATGGTAAACATTAGAAATTAATTTTTATTTTATTTCATTTTAGTTATTTTTCTTTATTTATTTTTCATAATTTTAATTTTAATTTATTTTTTAGGTATTTATTTTAAATTTTGACATCTTAGTGATGTAAGAAATATATGTGGCTCCATTGCATGAGCATGGTCCATATGGGAGAAATTTTTCCTTTACATCCCAAAATTGAGCGTACTTTGAGATTAAAAAAAGCAAGTTGTCACCCAAGTGAAAGAAATGGCTAATCCACTAGAAAGAAACAATAATGGATGATAGGGACAGAGTCATGAATGAATATGCATTACCTATGTTGGAAGAGCTAAATCCAAGTATTACAAGGCCAAACATTCAAGCTAATTAACTTGAACTAAAACGAGTGATGTTTCAAATGCTACAAATAGTTGGACAAATCAATGGATTACCAATAAAGGATCCTTATTTACATATCAGATTGTTTATTGAAGTTAGAGATTCATTAAAATTTAATGGTATGAATGAGGAGGTGTTTAGGCTTAGATCGCTCTCCTACTCTTTGCAAGACGATGCTAGAGCCTGTCTAAACTCTTTACCACTTGATTTCATTACAACTTGGAATAATTTGGTAGAGAAATTCTTGATGAAATACTTCCTACCAACAAATAATGCCAAGCTTAGGAATAATATTGCCTCCTACCAATAAATTGAAGAGGAATCTTTATATGAAGCATAGGAAAGATTCAAAGAATTGCTAAGGAAGTGTTCTCACCATAGTATCTCTCATTGGATCCAAATGAAGACGTTCTACAATAGTCTCAATTCTAAAACATGAATCATTATTGATGCATTTTCTAATGGAGTTATACTAGCCAAATTTTACAATCAAACTTATGATTTACTTGAGAAAATGATTAGCAATAATTGCCAATGGCCAAAATGGCATCCATAAGAAGAGCAGCCAAAATGCATGAGGTAAATGATATCACGCCACTTATAGCTCAAGTGTCATCTTTGGTTAATCTTTTGAAGGCTCAAAACTTACTAGTGAGTATAAACCAAGTCCAAGATTCAAGGGTGTACTTTGTCTTTTGTGGTGGAACTCATTTTTTGATAATTGTATAAATAATCCTGAATCAGCATTATATGTGGGTAATGTGAATTGAAATAATGATCCATACTCGAACATATATGACCCATGATAGAGACAACATCTAAATCTCTCTTGGAGTAATAACAACAATAATGGTGGTAATCAATTCAACTATCCATCATTTCCACCACCTAGTTTCCAACAACCATAATAATCATAAGCCCAAGAAAAGAAGCCACCTACCGAGGACAATACAATTGCTTTAATAGGGATGATTAAAGACTTCATCCGTTAGTAAATACAAATATGTCCACTCAAGAAGCTTCAATTCAAAATTTAGAGACCCAAATAGGGTAACTTACTCAGGCCATAAGTTAGAGGCTGATGCTTATTTTTGCAAGTGTACGAATCGTTCAAGTAATAAAGTGTACAAAAGTACGGATATCGAACCCACAAGGAATGTCATTACTAAGTACCGAAATTGACTAATCCTAATTTTATTTGAAAACCGAATTGTTGAAATTGTTTAAAAAGAAAATTAACATAAAACTAAAAGCAAATAACAAAATTTAATGTTGTTCACAAATGATTAAAAACGCTAAGGCATTTGATTTCGCTAAATCAATTCAATCTGATTTTAAGTCATGTTATATGAGAATCAAAGCTAAAAGTGATGGTTGAAAAACCCAAATTTACCTAATACTCTCTCGAGTTATATTAGAATTACTTATCTATGAAAACCAACTATATTTCTATGAAGATTTAATCACAAACAAGCACATTACGATTTATGGAATTTCTAGAATAACCACATACATCATGCATTAGTTCTCACACTCGCATTCAACATACGGTATTTATCACAAGAAGCATTCATTACATATCTCCTCTCAGTCTCAATATAATGCAACTAATCATCTAAATCTTGGCCAGAAATTTAAAAGCATTAAGCATGGAAATAAATACTCAACTTGAAAACAATGAACTTATATAACAATAACAAAAGAAATCAGATTTCCTTGATTCAACTACATCATAGCCTTAGCAAAAACGAATTAGTTCATAACAGAAATAAGAACAACCATTATTTCAATTGAATTCATGAATAAAAAATCTGAATAAAATGCAGAATATGAAGGCTAAGGAGAAGAGATGAAAAACTCTTGAAGATGAAGACTTGGTAGCAACAATGGTGATGATCCTTCAAGCTTTTCCAAACTTTCTCTCTAAAATTGCCTTTTCTCCTCCAAATATGACTCAGATCTGTTCTCTCTACCATCCCCCTCTTTCTCAATCATATTGTATATATAGATCTAGGGTTTGGGGGGCAATTTTGGAACAAAACACAATAAAAAATGTGTTTTCGGACGAAACTCGCCGGCGGTGACATTATTCTCGCCGCGGTGAGATTCCTGGAAAAGTTACGATTTTTGTTCTGCTAAATCTCGCCGGCGGCGAGATTGCTTTGGCTGGCGGTGAGATTTCTTTGGTCGGCAGCGAGATTGCTTTGCCAAAATCCGTGCTCCCTGCATGATTTTCAACGTATTCTCCGTAAGGTTTTTGCCGGCGGTGAAATTCCAAATTTTGAAATTTTCTTTTCTTTTTATTTGCACTCAATCCCGTTCATTGAAATTTGTCCCAAACTTCTCCAAAATTATGATTTTACCTGAAATTGCACTTTAAACACGAAATACCCGTGAAATGACATTTGTGGATTAAATAATCAAATAAACGCAATTTTCACACAAATATCAACATTTAAATCATAACAAAATGCAATAATTTGACTCTCATCAACAACCTCCTTAACCAGCTTCGCTAGTCTCTAGCAAGAAAAGTGATCTATGAATAATTTCAAAGGAGACATTAAAAGAAAAATTCAAAGGAAATTTATTCTATTTACAACATTACATTAAGCATATGCAATAAGCCTTTAAACCCCTAGGTGGCCCTAGTAGGATGAGTTGTAGTCTCGTGAGGGCTTCCAGTGATGATACCCACAAACATCTTGCCTATGACTATCTTAGCTTAAAACAATAAAATCACATAACAAATAATTTGCACAAATGTCTAAAAAATTGTAAATAACACCCAACTTATAGAATAATTAAATGTCACCTAAGCTTTAAGAAATCTCAAATGCCAATTCAACTTTTGTTATTGACTCTTAAACATCCATCAAACCACAAACCAATACCCATAATGCCCGGATAATATTATGCATAACATCCACAAACAAAAAGGTGAAATCTCAAACTCCATAGGCTCACTTTTCAAACCTCTCTCCACTAATGAAGAAAAATACACCACTTTGGATCAATAGGACTTTATGAGGCTTGTAATGTTAGGCTTAGGTATTTGGTTAAGAAAAACAGGAAGTATCAAAATACAAATAAGAGCACTTATTACATTAAACACAACCAATTAAGTAAAAGAGTAACACCATTTAACCCAAATTGTTTCTTCCGATCATAACCCATTTTTCCACAGATAAACAAAGTTCTTCCTCAATCTTTCACCTCAGTACATCCATCACTAACACTCTTTTATTTACTAGAATGTGAAGGCTTTCTTCTTCTTCTTCTTCTTTTACTCAATTATTCTTGAAAATCCAACCACTTTCTTCCAATATATGTGGATTCTTTTTTTTTTTGCATCCTTACTCCAATTGCTCTTGAAAAGACATAACCCCCAACCAATTTCTTCCAATATATGTGGAAGATTTCTCCAATTCCTCTTGAAAAGTTTGTGTTCAAAATTAAGCGCTCTTAACAAATAAGGTAGGAATTATATATATATATTTTTGGCTCAATAGAAGGTAGGTTATATAAGGCAAAAAGAAAGAAAAGTAAGGCTAAAAATATATTTAAATAGGCTCAAAGAGGTTACTAGTGATATAAGGATAACAAGGTAGGCTTAAAATGGCACAATCGATCTAAAAATGGCCTACATCATATCCTAAATAGTGCAATTCCAAATTATTTCGCCTCAAGAGGTTTTCAAATGAGTTCTAGAGTTTGTTGAGATCACAAAAATGTCCATGAAAAATTTGCACATAAGGCTTCTCTAAGCATTTAGACTAATCAACCAAATCATACCATATACCAAAAGAGTCGCCAACTAGGTAAAATCAACATTTGAAATTATCTTTAAACCGAAACAAAATTTAATGTCTTCTAAAAGCTACTTGTTATCACAATCACATTATTATCATCAACGTGCAAATTAAAATAAGTAAAATGCAAATAAAATAAAAATAGACATAAGACAATAAACAAATAAAAGAAATTAAATCAAAATGCAGAAAAATAAATGGAAAATCAATATTAAACACAAATAAACACACAAACAAAACTACTAAAAATGAAGGGAAGAAAAGATTTACCGTTTCTGCATTCTTAACCAAAACCTTACATTGTCCTCAATGTAAGAAAGGAAAGAGAGATCTCCTTTCCACCGGCGGTGAAACTGCCCTCGCCGGCGGTGAATGTAAGATTTTTTTTTCTTAGATGGGATGGCATTAGCTTTAGCTCAATCTTGTTGGCTCCATTCTTTACCACTGAGGTTGGAGTTTCATTTGTTCCCAACTCCTTAAGGTTTTCGCCGGCGGCGAAATTCCAAATTTTGAAATTTTGTTTTCTTTTTATTTGCACTCAATCCCGTTCATTGAAATTTGTCCCAAACTTCTCCAAAATTATGATTTTACCTGAAATTGCACTTTAAACACAAAATTCCCGTGAAATGACATGTGTGGATTAAATAATCAAATAAACGCAATTTTCACACAAATATCAACATTTAAATCATAACAAAAATGCAATAATTTGACTCTCAGGTAACTTTTGAAGTGACACAATTATAAACCCAAGAAGACAACGTAAGAAGCATTGCAACAATATAGCATTGAGAAATAGTAAAACACTAAAGGAGGAATATAAGACTCAAAAGGATAAGGTGAAACATGAAACTAAAAAAGATAAGGAGGAATAATTCAATAAATAAAGCATTGGAAAGGAAATAACTCAGCCAAAAAGAGTAACCTTTATAAACCTACTATTCCTTTCCTTCAAAGACTATAAAAGAAAAAGTTAGATATATAAAATCATGCAAGTATACACGGTCACAAGTAATAATATGATAAATAAAATATCGTTCCCACAGAGATTTATTACTAGCTTTCGTTGATTATTAAAATTATTTAAACCTGATTTTATCCAAACAATCAATAATTTGTTGCAGTTTGTCTTAACTAATTTTTTTTTAACAGATTGTACGAAAATTCTAGGATTGCAGTTTACCCAAATTAATCCACTTGAATATTTTATTCTCTCTTGATTTATGTTCTGATGTTTTAAGTTGTTAACCAAGAACTCCTAATTTATCCATATATCTCTTTCAAGCTCCATACAGACACATCTAGTTAAAATGATTCACTATATTCCTATGAGAATTAAATTCAACCAGATTTATTAAGTTCTGAGTTCTCAAAAAGTCACACATACAATAAAAGTATATTTCTATCCCTTATGTATATGTTATTTTATCACGAGCAGC
This sequence comes from Hippophae gyantsensis, assembly GCA_030763125.1. Lineage (NCBI taxonomy): Eukaryota > Viridiplantae > Streptophyta > Magnoliopsida > Rosales > Elaeagnaceae > Hippophae > Hippophae gyantsensis. Next base: position 16,433,732 of record CM061036.1, read on the forward strand.
ACACAAAAATGCATTTTTCAAGTTTATTTAAGTGTCACATATCAGTTAATTAATCTTCCGATAATTAAAAGCATTAAACACAGATAAAATAAACAACTTAAAACGGTTCCATAAATCATTCAAAAATAATTAATTCAAGTTTCATAATTTACGCTCCACTGCAATCCTAGAACAAATAAATTAGTTCATAGCAGAAATTAAAATTACAACACCACAAAAATAAAACATTGCAGAGAAACAAAAATTAAAAGAAAATAGATTAGGATAAACTCTTTCATGATTCCTCAATGAAAAATAAATTTCTTCCCTTTCCTTCTTCTACGTTGTCTTCTTTCTCTGTAATTTCCCTAAGAAAATACAACACAAAATGTCAAATAAACATTCTGCGTGTTACATAAAACACGCAGAGAGGAAAAATAATGAAAATGGTAAAGAGATAAAAATACAACAAGAACTGCGAGCTAAAAAAAATGTGAAAGAAAACCAAAACTGAACAACCCCCAATTCCTCTCGCATACAAAATATATCCCCCCTTTTTGAATTATTATTATTATTTTTTTATTTTTATTTTAAGTGGGGGACAAAAATGTATGGGGAATTAAAATAACAACACGTGTGAAAACCATTCTACGCGTTTTTGATTTTTTTTCTTTTCACGCATGCCACGTGTCGCCATGTGATTAGCTACGAGAAATAGAGAGACACGTGGCAGCTTTTCATTAGGTGGGAAGATCGGATGCATGGAGAACAGTTGGACCGCGTCGCACAAGATTTCCTCGCGCTGGAAGTGCGTTAACGGCTGGAAAGTAGGTGCCATTTCTGCATTTTTATTTTACCAAATACATGACACGTGTCGTCATGTGATTAGCTAGAAGATTAAGGAGACACGTGGATGCTTCTTATTCCATGAAACTCGAGGGTGCACACCGCTTGGATGAACCGCGTCGCACAGAATTGTAGGAGAGATGCTCGGTGCCCGACAGCTTGCTTCCACGCGTTTTAAATCTGGACCGTCCAATAGATCCAACGGTCAGAGATTACCTCGGGAGAAAATTCACAGCAATGACACGCTGGGTCCTATCCACCGCACGCCAATCCGCACAAGAGCTGGCCCCACGTGCCGAGTCGCTGCTTTCTCGGAATTCCGCGCACCGCTCTTGTTGCGTTCCCTGGATGTCACGCGCCTAATCTTGACCGCTGATGGAATGATCGAAAGCGGCGTGTGTCAGCGTTGTGAATGTCGCAAGTGGCTCTTCTCCTGCACAAAAATTCAACTTCTTATTAATTGCATTTTGACCCACAAATTTAATTTAAATTAATTTCTAATCATTTGATATTTGCAATTTAACCCATTCTTAATTTCAAATTAAATTGTGATCTTTTTATAATTGCAATTAAGCCCCTTTTTTATTAAAATTTATTAATTTACTTTAAAATGTATTTATTAAAAACTAATACTAAATATTAATTTAATTAATTAAAAATTAACTAAAAATGTAAATAACTAGTAATTATAATTAATAAAATAGACGTAAATCACTGTATAAAATACAGTTATCAATAGCATTGAGAAATAGTAAAACACTAAAGGAGGAATATAAGACTCAAAAGGATAAGGTGAAACAGGAAACTAAAAAAGATAAGGAGGAATAATTCAATAAATAAAGCATTGGAAAGGAAATAATTCAGCCAAAAAAAGTAACCTTTATAAACCTACTATTCCTTTCCTTCAAAGACTATAAAAGAAAAAGTTAGATACATATTTTTCAAAATCTTTGGATGTCTTTAAGAAGCTGCATATAAATATATTATTTGCATATACACTTGAACAAATGCCTTCTTATGCCAAATTTTTGAAGGACATCCCGTGTAAGAAAATGAGACTTGGAGATAATGAAACAACAACCTTGAATGAAGGTTGTGATTCTATCCTTACTAGAAAACTACTCTAAAAATTGAAAGATTTAGGTAGCTTTGACATTCCTTGTACAATTGGAAACATGAACTTTGAGAAAGCACTATGTAACTTAGGTTCAAGCATTAACCTTATGACATTATCGGCCTTCAAGAGATGGGGGTTGGTAAAGCCAAACCGACTTTAGTAACATTATAAACGGCAAATAGATCAATTAAGAGACCTTGGTGTTTGGTAGAAGATGTATTGGTAAAAGTAGACAAGTTCATCTTTCTAGAAAATTTCATTGTATTAGATATGGAAGAGGATTGTAACATCCTATCATACTTAGTCCTCCATTCTTAACAACTAGAAGGGCACTTATTGATGCACAAAAAAGTGAGCTTACAATGAGAGTGTAAGATGAACAAGTAACATTTAAAGTTTTTAAAGCATTTGAACCCCTCGATATTGATAACGTTGATGAATGCTTAAGGATAAATGTTACTGATTGTGATGACAACTTAAAAGAATTTGTTGATTTTCCCACACTTAAGACTGTTACACATGATGCACTAAACAATGAAGTAAACTCGCCAAGAAATAAATCAATCTGTGTTAATTTTGAAAGTGTGGAATTTATAATTGATATTATTGATTGTGTACTATTTGGAGGCTATAGCTCCAATATTTTTACCTAATGTGGTTATGGAGAGTTTTGAGATAAGATCTAATTAAAATCATTTTTTTAACCCAACTTTTCCTAATTTTTTTAATCATGTGTTTATTTCTAAAAACATGACTTGATTAGGATGCGTGCAAATTATCAATATAGTTATAGGTCATCAAGAATATACATCTATGTCTAATATGTCTCTTTCTACCACAATTATGACATGTAGGAATAAATCTAGATATAGATGTATGAGATGTCTATGAAAGGTGTGAAAAGTAGAGCTCATAAGGCTTTACAAATAGTGTTTATTTTGAGAAAGATGGCATAGTGTGCTTATCTATATATCTCATTCCTCTTTTGTCTCTAGTAGGCTTTCCATAATTTAGAACTTTATTTAACCTTTCAGCTATAATGGTTAGCCCTTTTTACAGTTTCTTTGGACTGTTTAAGTTCTTACATCAGATTTAGTTTTTATTGTTTTAAACCTACAAGACTTGATTTCAAATTGTTAACATGCTCAAAAAATTAAGTTTTTCCTTTTCTAGTACCGAGGAATTTATTTCACAGGATTTTAGTTTTTCATTAAGTCTAGTTACTTCTACAAGCAATATATCGTTTTTCTTTTTGCATCCTACTAAATCTATGAACAAATCATCAATACTAGTGACATTAAATTTATTAATTAAGAATTCAGAGTCAATTTCCTTATTATCTAAATCAATATCAGACTTACTAGATTATCCACTAGTTTTTGCAGTAAATGCTAGAAAGATGGTGTCATTGTTTTTTAATTCAATTGGATTGTCACTATAACTTTTAGAGTCGATATGTGTAGAATGAAACCTCTTCCAGTTTTGTTTTTCTTATTTGCAAAGTCAGCTACAAAGTGACCATAAACCTTACATTAAAAATATTGAGATCCAGTGGGTTTAGATTTCTTACCATTATAATTCATAGATTTGAGCTCTTTCAAATTCCGATTCTTTTAACGACTTGATTGTCTTTTGCTTTGAGGATTATTTTTGTTGAGGATTTTCTTCAATCTTCTACCTATGAGTACTAGTTCTTCATCATCATTGTCACAATCTTTAATTGTTGTAGTTTTGAATGCAACACCTTTGTTCTTTGTGGGAGTTTGAAAATTCATCTCAAAATTTAGGAGATAGAGAAGTGAGCCAACTAACTCCTCAATTTTAATAGTGTCCACATCTTTCCTTTCATCCATTGTAGTGACTTTGGCATGAAAATAGTTTGGTAAAGTGCACATTATTTTTTTGACCAACTTGAATTTCTCAAATTTTTCACCAAGATTAGTAGAAGAGTTAGTAGCATCACATAATTTAATATAAATTCAAAAAATGTTTTTGACTCTTCAATTCTCAAATGGAATGTGAAGTTTTTTTTTCCTTTAACTTGAGTGGTGCTCTTATGGGAAACCTCAAAAGTATCCCAAGCATGCTTGGTAGTTTCAACATTAGATATTCGACAAAATTTGTCAGTAGACATAATATGAAGGATAGCATTTATACATTTTTTATTCAAGTTACTACAAGGCTTATCTTCAGTGGTCCATTCACTCCTAGAATTGAGAATGACTACATTATCTTTGGTAACCATAGGTAGTTCCCAACTATAGATTGTAGACCAACTTTCACACGAGCTTTCTAATATGGATAGCTAGACCCATCAAAGAAAGGTGCATGGGTTGTAGGTGAACCCTTTCTTAAATGATCCAGGCCCTAGGCAACACTAATTGTATATAGTTACCTATTCTCATACCAATTGAAAGTTTTTTATGTTACGTATCTATAGCTAGAGAGGTGATAAGATAATTAGTAGAAACATGAAAAAATAAACTTTTCATAGATAGCCAAACATGTAATAACGTGTAAATAAAATGATGTAAAAAAATAAATAAAACATTAGATTTTTAGGTGAAAACAACCTAGGCCACAACATGACCAAAAGTGGAAAAGCACCGGTCCATTGAACCACTGACTAGACACGAATTTTGTTCAATGAATACACAACTATACGTATCGTAACAAGTAATATAATGATAAGAAAAAATTGTTCTCATAAAGATTAAGTTAGTAGAAACTAATTTTTAAAACAAAAAGATAAAAATCAATTTTTTTGGTGTTTTTATAGTTTCAAAAAACAAAATTAAAATAACTAAAAATGAATAGCAATAATTAATTAATTTAGAATTGGAAGGTAAGAAGATATATGAGAAAATATCTAGGAATACTTAATCCCCAATTTTCTAAGTATGTGAATCACTAAAATCCCCCCAATATAATTATCAATTAATTACATGATCAATTGAATCTAACATACCATGTATTGCTCTCTCAAGTAAACTACATATCATATAGTAATTAATCTAATTAAACTCTCATATAAATTAAATTACATATATACTACTCATTAAGTTCATCAATTATTTATCACATACATAAGAATCATACATCTTTGCCTTGAAACTATGCATGTTATATAAGCAAGACAAATAATTAAACAATTCTCTTAAATCAATTTAATTGCCTCTATAGATCAATTGTTGGCCAAACAAATAAGAGCATAAAAATAAAATAATATAATTAAATTGAAATTATAATTGGGATAAAATATTAGATCATCATATGATAAAAATTGGGTTCATAATACCCCTAGATTAATAAATTAGCTAGACATAATTTTATTCATAAATCTCATATTTTTCATAAAGAAAGATATAGAAATTGATAAAGAAATAAGAAGAAGAAAAAATACAATCAATCTCCTGAATTGTAGCACTAATCTCCTCTTGAATCTCCACCGAATTTGTATCTCATTTTGGATTTTTCTATATTTTTATCTCTTCTCGGCTCCAAAATCTAACAATTTTTTTGTTAATTTCGGCTCATTAAGGTTTATGGGGAAATTAGGGTGTTAAAGTAAACTCAGGTGGAATCTAGATCATTATATCAGCTTAAGATCAAGGGTTAAGATGAAAAAGAAAAAATAATAGTGTCAACCAATAGGAGTATGACACGTGGCACATAAGTTTTACTGGGCAAATCAATGCACGATGTATGGCATGAGAGGACTAGCCTGTTCAATGCATGTTGAGTAGCACCACATGGTGGGACATAATTTGTGGTTACTGATGGTGTAGTACGACTTTGGAAGGAATGGCCTAATCGTTTTATGACATGTGGCCAGAATTTTGACTACACGACCAACTTGGAATGAATGCTATACTGACAAGTGGTATGGTGCTGCATCATTGGGAACACAAAAAATTGCTTGATTCATGATCTCCGCTTGCATGCTATCCATATGGCTTGCCCATCAACTCCCCTACTTACATGCCATCTTCATGGTAGCTTCTGATTGGTCCCGTGTTAAAAATTCACAAAAATACTTCTTATTGAATAAAATGAGTGAATATTAAGTAGAAAAGTGAAATAATGATTCTACTTTCATAGAGTCATCAACCATCAGACCACCTAACTATCTATTATGAAAATATGTTTGATTACAAGGCTAGGAATCAAACTACCTACCAAGGCAGTACCCTTAAGTAACCTACTTAAATGGCTTATGCTTTCTTTTGTAGCATCCATAAGCAAGGTGTTCAGATATGGACCAACATTTAGATAAACTCGAGTTACACGAGTTATTAAACCTATTCAGTTGGCACCTGAAACGTTATCACAAAAACACAAGTGCAATTTTTGTCCTAGAGAGGATTAAACAATGAAAAATCCTAGCTAAATGATTTAACATAACAATGGATAAATTAAAATCACTAGCAACCCTAGAACAAATGTTTAAGTACAATGACACAAATATTTTACACTTGTTAATCAATCAAACATAATCACATTATGTTTGATACATTAACTAAAAAAGCCTAACAGAAAGATTTTTGCAAAACATATTTAGACAGAAAGCATAAGTTGCAAAAGTTGATTTAATTATGGTTAAGAAAACTATATGCTTAGGCTTGTTTAAATAGAATATGTTGAAGTCCTAGGTCAAAGACCTATTACTATTCAATCAAAAATCATTTAAAAGGGCTTTAAAAATTAAGGACAATATAGTAAAAAAATAATTTGGCTCGAGTAAAAATTAGGTTAACATTGAAACCCTAGCCACATGATCAATCTAAGTTGAGCTTGATTGATCAAGCCATAAATTTTGATTGATCGAAACCCTTTTTGATCCATCAAAACAATGATCAAAAGATAATCAATCGATCTAATCAATTCTAGATCAATCTACGGTATTAAAGAATAAATCCCAAGACCAGGTAGATCAAATAAGATTGATTCTTAATCGATTCAGTCCTCGATCGATTGAACATTAAACTTTGAGTGATCTACCTTATTTAAAAATTAATTCAAGGATTTTCTTAATCATAACAGTTCACTTCTCAATCGATCTACATGCCTCAATCGATCCAAATATTTCTCGATCGATCAAGTAACCTAAATGCAGAATGTTCCTATATGTCTAATTTGAAATCTAACATGTACAATAATATAATTATACCTTAGATGTGTTTGTTTGGGACTCGATATTTTTTTTACTTGAAAATATTCTTTAAAGATACACCTTGAAACTAAAATTATATTTAGATGTTTTGCTAATAAATATTACCAACACTCATAAACCTTTTCGTCATACCTCTTACCCTAAAACTTATGAATAAAATGGTTTAATTGAACATAAAAATAGACATATTTTTGACTTAGGGCTACTATGTTATATCATGCTTCGGTTCCACTTGAATAATGGGATGAAGCTTTTTATTTTGGTACTTTCATCACAAATAAGCTACCTTCATTGGTTCTCAAAGAAAAATTTCCTTTAGAAGTGCTATTTTCTAAAAAGCCTAATTACACATTTTTAAAAGTGTTTAGGTGTCTATGCTTTCCTTGTATATGACCTAACAATGATCATAAAATACAACCTAGATATGTTCCTTGTACCTTTCTAGGCTACAACCCTGGCCATGAAGGCTATATATGGCTTGCTGATAATGGATGGTTATATATAAGCATAAATGTAGTTTTTTATTTAATTTTTATTTTTCAACAAAGTCTCTTCCCTCACCAGTGACACAGTTGTTACCCACTGTGCAAAAGCAAGCTTCTTTGCCTATAGGTTTTTAACATGTACCTACTTTTGCTATTATTTCCATTTTTTCTGAAATGTCACAATCATCTGCTTAGCCTTATACATATGTTCATGAAAGTCTCTTACAACCATCTTTTTCACCCATAAAGTCTTTTTTTTTATATTTAACTTCCCATATTTCTACTTTTCCCATTGGCGCCATTTCCATCCTACTCTCTCATGTTCCTTCTCTTACTCAAAATTTGCATTCCTTTTCTTCTATTCCTAACTCTATGATTGATAATTACACATTTCCTTCTACCATTAACTCTCACCAAATGGTTGCTCGATCAAAAGCTAGTATATATAGGCCTAAAGCTTATATACCTACTATTGGTGATTTATCTTTTATTGAACCTATTTCAACTAAACAAGCTATTCGTGACCCTTTATGGAGAGCCTTAATGCAATTGGAATTTGATGTTCTCATTAAATATGAGACATGTACACTTATGCTTCCACCACCTAACAGAGCAGTCATTGGCAACAAGTGGATTTTTGCATTAAAAAATGCCCTAGTGGAGCATTCCATAAAATGAAATCTTGTGTAGGTACCAAAGGTTATCATCAAAAGCCTAGGTTTAATTTAATTTATACTTTTACTCTAGTGGTTGAAAAATTTACCATTTGAGTTGTGGTTACATTAACATTGTCTAATGGTTGGAATTTTTACCAACTAGACATTAACAATGCCTTGGGATTTATGAGAAGAGGTCTATATGTCTTAACCTTAAGGTTTTGAGGATCCTATATTCCCAAACCATATGTGCAAACTCAAAAAGCAATCTATGGCTTGAAACAGACCCTAAGAGCTTGGTTTGATACATTCACTAAAGCTCTTCTTTCCATGGGTTTTATGAAGTCCAGAGCTGATAACTCCTTGTTTCTAAAGATTTCGGTGAAGACAACCATCTACCCACTTGTGTATATGGATGGTATTATCATCATAGGTAATTATGATAATGAAGTACAATCTCCTATTCATACTATCCATTCCAAATTTGCACTCAATTACTTGGAAATGTTGAACTATGTTTTGGGAATTGAAGTCACTAAATTGTTTAAAGGGATTTTTTTTTAATTAAGGAAAGTATATTAGGGACTTATTGCACAAAACTAATATGGTTTCTTCTAAGCCCATTAATACCCTTTGACCATTGGTTATGATCTCTAAGTTCAAATTGGAAACTTGTTTGTTAGTCTCACATATTATATAAGAGTTGTGGGTGCACTTTAATACATAATAATCACCATACTAGATTTATCTTTTGCTATTAATAGAGTTTGTCAGTTCATGTCCAAACCACTTGTTCACATTGCTATGCTGTGAAACGCATATTGCATTATTTGAAATGTACTTTGTGTTATGATTTGGTGTTTAAGAAAACCTCCCAATTTGTAACTTCATGGGTTTATTGATGCAGACTGCGGCTCTAATCTAGATGATAGACATTCGTATCATGTTACTTTTGGATTCCAATCTTGTCATGTGTGCTGCCAAGAAGCAAATTATTGTGTCAAAGTCCAACATAGAGGTTGAGTATCGAGCCTTAGTTGATACTACATCTGCGATTTTATGGCTCAAGTCATTGCTTATCGAATAGAGAGTTTCATTGCCTTGTTCACCTATTATCTGGTGTGGCAATCTTAGCACCATGTCTGTAGCTGCTAATCTTGTTCAACATGCTCGCACAAAGCATGTTGAACTTGATTTACACTTTGTATGAGAAAGGGTTGTAATTGATCAGCTTCATGTTCATCATATTCCTTGTACTTATTAATCTATTATTATTTTTACCAAACCACTCTCTATTCAACAATTTTCTTACCACAGAGGATAACACAGTGTCATGTGCATGTCACTAAGTTTACTATGAGCACTAAAAGTGCATGTGTAGCTCAACCAGCATATGCAGCTCATCCATCATCCATGTGCAACCAGTCACATAGACAAGCTTCCAATGATGTGGTGAAGCCTAGCTAACATCTAAGTTGTTGTAGTTAGTTAAACACTGAATGTGTGGTGTTTAGTTTGTTTTTAAGTGTATTCCTTATGTGATAATCAAGAAAATCCTTTTTATATAAATAGCTTACATAACAACATAGGTTGTAATGTATTGCTACTACAATCTTCTCTCATCCCTTTCTATTTTATTTTGTTATGTCATAACTTTCTATTATAAACAATTAATCTAGTGTGTATCATACATTTATGCTATATGCTTTCTCTCTAATTTTGTTGGTGGTCAATTATGGGTGCTGCTGGATTCATGGAAGTTTTCCTTTTCATAAGAAATTCCTCATGATCGGTTCGGCTTGTAATTTTTAGATATGACCATGTCGTTGGGTTCAACCGTTAGGTCTGTTTATTATTAATAGAGAAATTTTTTGTTTGTTATTTGATTATTATTTTTCCCTCCATATTTGAACTAACAATTTGTATTGTTAAGTCTTATCATATAGAAAGATATTCTGGGGTTTCTTTTGAAAAGAATTTGGCAAGGGTTAAATTTTTTTTTCCTTTGCGTTTATACTTAATTGTTTTTTTATTTAAGTTTTCTTTGTAGATATACATATATATATATATCTTATTAGTTTTGTTGATTTTTGATCATTATGTATATTACTGTCATATTGGATTGTTCAGCTTATGAATTTCAAGAGTGGCTATAGGATGGTTAATTTTCTTAACTTGCTTTTTAATGTATAATGAATTGATATATTTATTAATTGGAAGCTATTTTCTCCCTCTAGAATTCAGAGTAGGTACTTGATTAGTTTTTCAAGACCATAACTAATATTTGTATAACTAATATTTGTATGAATTGAAAGCTGGGCAGCCCAATGTTTCTCTCAAAACGCGCTTATTAGGAAAGGGGCTACCCACACTTATAACCAGCACATTGCTGGCTTCCCTGGGCGATGTGGGACTCCAACACTCCCCCTCACATCAGACGGGGACACTGCAAAGCCGGCACAGCAACTAGACACCGGGGAACTCAGGGGAGCGGGCACATCGAGACCTCCAGGGACCTGCTTTGATACCAAATTGAAAGCTGGACAACCAAAGCTTTCTCTCAAAATGCGCTTATCAGGAAAGGGGCTACCCATACTTATAACCAGCACATTGCTGACTTCCCTGGACGATGTGGGACTCCAACAGTATGTTACAATTTAATTATATTTATTAAATTGTAATTGTAATTATTAAGTAACAAATTAATCTATATTTTTTTCTTCATAAAATATGTGCAAAGTTCATTTCAATTTGATACTGCTTGTGTGCTTGCCTTAAACATATGATTAGAAAACTTGTTATGGGTATTTTAAATACATAAGTTTATTTATATGTATGAATATCCTATATGCGAGTGTTAATTTGACTTGTTAGATTAATACAACTGGGTTAATTATGATCTTACTTGTTTGAGTTCATTTAGAAAACTCAAAATATTTAATATAATTTAATTTAATTTTCTGAATTTTCTTTTTTTAAATTTTGAATGATTAACTACCCATTATTGATTTTTTTGATAATTTTATAATACGAGAAAGTGAATATTTTGCTTTGGAACATTTTACCAATTCTCGGAGTTATTTATGAGATTCTGAATGTTTAGCCCTAGTAAATGATAAATTGATGTGTCTACTCTGAATTTACTTGTATGTATGAATCATGTTATTTCAAACGTTTATATTTTTCGAAATCTAAAGAGGCATAACTCAATTGTTTCTTTTTTGAAGAGTAGAGATAAGAAGAAAGAATGATTTAATGTTGTATTGGTGTGTTTTAAAATATACATAGAAAACCCTATTTATAGGGTTGTAACAAGTGTAGTACAAGTGTAATACAAGTAAAATAATAAATGTAGTATAAGTGAAATAGTAGAAGTGTAGTACAAGTGTAATACAAGTGAAATAATGGAAGTGTAGTACAAGTGAAATAGTGGAAGTGTAGTACAAGTGAAATAGTGGAAGTGTAGTACAAGTGAAATAATACAAGTGTTAGTACAAGTGAAGTATAAGTGAATTATAATATCAAATATAACTTAACATCCCCCTGCAAACTCAAGGAGGAAGGAAAACAATCAACTTTAGTTTGGAAACTAATTTTTGAAATCTGCCTGGTAGATGAGATTTGGTAAAGATGTCAGCTGTTTGATCTGTAGAGGATATTGATTTGAGACAAACAGTGTCTTGAAGAACATGTTGATGAAAAAAATGACAATCAATCTCGATATGTTTTGTTCGTTCATGAAATACATTATTGTGAGAAATCTGAATAGCACTCTAATTGTCACAATATAGGATAGTTGCAGTTGATTGGAGAACACCCATATCAGCAAGTAACCAATGGAGCCAAAGAAGTTCTTGAGTGGTGTTAGCAAAAGCACGATATTCAACTTTAGTGCTGGATCGAGAAGTGAGGAATTGTATCCTGCTTCGCCAAGATATGAGAGAGTTTCCAAGAAAGAAACAATATCCAGTGGTAGAGCGACGATCAGTTGGGTCACCTGCCTAATCAACATCAGAGTAGGTGGAAAGAAGAAGATTAGACTTTATGGAGAAGTGGAGACTGTGAAACATGGTGCCTTTGATGTAGCGAAGAATGCAAAGAACCGCAGCATAATGGGTAGACCGTGGAGTAGACATGAATCGACTAACTAGATGAACATCATAGGCAATGTCAGGACGAGTGATTGTGAGATAAACAAGACTGCCTACTAGTTGTCTGTATAATGTGGCATCTGAGAGAATAGTACCATCTAATGGAGTAAGTTTGACATTGGTTTATAGAGGTATTGATACAGTTTTGCAATCAGTAAGGCCATCCAGATTAAGAATATTGGAAGAGTACTTTGCTTTAGAGAGATAATATCCTTGAGAATCAGATGAGATTTCTAGGCCCAAGAAGTAGTGGAGACGACCAAGGTCTTTCATTTCAAATTGATGGCTCAGAAACTGCTTGAGATCAATAATTCCATTAGAGTCATTCCTTGTTATGATCATATCATCTACATAAAGGAGTAGAAGTGTTACATCAATGGGAGTCTTCTGAATAAAGAGACCAGAGTCATAAGAATTGTAAGTGAAGCCAAAGTTAGTAAGTGTAGAGCTGAATTTGGCAAACCAAGCCCGAGGAGCTTGTTTGAGGCCATAGAGAGCACGCCGAAGTCTGCATACTTGATGAGGTGAATGAGTGTATCCAGGAGGAGGTTTCATATAAACTTCCTCAATTATGTCTCCATTGAGAAAAGAATTTTTTACATCCATTTGAAACATGTTCCAATTTCGGGCAGCAGCAATATCAATGATACTTCGAACAGAGTTGAGGCGAGCTACATGTGCAAAAGTTGATAGTCGATTCCATATTCCTGTGTAAAACCCTTTGCAACTAGACGAGCTTTATATCGTTCCACAAACCCATTTGAATGAGTTTTGATTTTGAAAATCCACTTACAACCAATCAGAGATTTATTAGATGAAAGATCAACAAGATCCCATGTATGTGCTTTTGTTAATGCCTGTAATTCATCTGTCATAGCTTGTTGCTAATGAGGGTTAGAACTAGCTTCTCTATAGTTTTGGGGTTCATGATGAGACAAAATAGTAGAAAAACATTGGTAATCATGAAGATGAAAAGGAAGACTACTTACACGAGTAGAACGACGAAGTGATGACTCTGGACAATCAGATAGTTAGTCTTTAGAAGATGTTATGGTAGGATTAGCCGAAGGAGCAGACACATCAGGAGAAGCCGTAGTAGAAGATGGTGAGGGTAATGGAGCAATGTCAGGAGGAAATAAATCAATAGTTGGGTCAATAAAAAATGAGAGTGAGGTAGGAGATGAGACATGAAATGAGGAAATAGAGGAAGACATTTTATGTTCCCAAAAGATGACATGATGAGAGATGTGCAATCGTTTAGAGATAAGGTCCTAACAACGATAGCCTTTGTGTTATATTCCATACCCTAAGAAACAATAAAGATAAGTACGAGGTTCAATGCAATTTGGTACTATATGTAATTAATATGCTCATATGGTTCTTATTGTTATTATGTGTTCTTGGTACATGATTGCTCTTTGGTTGATGTTTAGTTATACATGTGTTGATGATCTCTTATTGTTATTATGTGTTCTTGGTACATGATTGCTCTTTGATTGATGTTTAGTTATACATGTGTTGATGATCTCTAGATGGTATCATGATCTTAATACCATATATAATACTTTGATTTTATATTATCATTACATATTAAAAGATTATATGGTTCTTTGAGCAATAAGATTTTAATTGCAACTTATATTGAATAATATTTGTTGCTAATAACATATTACTATTTATGTTCCTTTTGATACACGGGGTTAGCACATGAAAAAGGAATTATGTTCTATATGCTATTTTGAGATGTTATTTTATTTGGATTGTTGGAATAGTAATCTAATAAGCTATGTTTATAATCCATATTGTAGTTTTCGTAAACCATAAATTGATTTATGGTATACAGCTTGTGGTTATTGTTATTTATAATTATGTACTTACTATTTGTAGGTTAAAAGTGCGGATACTGACGAACTTATTTTGGTATTGAGTTACCAAAAATTTTAGACATACATTTTTTTAGTGGTTTCTTAATTTACGGATTGTATAAATTCATAATTGATGAATGATGTATTTCATAAGTGAATTTGTGAAATAATAAAAATTTAAATGGGACAAAAATGCTTGATTTTGAGTTTTGAGTCAAGTAAGTTTTGTATTTGAAAAATTAATTAATGAATTTGTGTATTCCTAAAGTTGAGTATTTTCTATTTGCAAAATAGTAAATTTTTATTTGCTAGTTTTGTAGTTTATGAAATAAATAAATTTTGTATTTTTCAAAAGAATTGATTTTCAAGATTGCTAAATAGTGAATTTTGTTTTCACATAAATGTAAATTTTATAATTACGAAAACAAAATTTTAAATTCACTTATTTCGAATTACTTAATTTTGTAATCTATAAATCATTGGAACCTTGTATTTGTTGCATACAAATTGGAACTTAGTTTCAAAAAATTTAACTTTTCAATATTGAAAAATTTAATTTAATATATTATATTATTATTTTTTAGATTTTTGTATTTATTTTAAATTATGAAATTAATTTTGATTTTTTCTTAAATTGTTGTATCTAACAAATTGATGATACAAATTCATGATTTACTTATGATATGAAATTAAATTTGGTAACAACTATAGTTCGTAATGTAGATCAAATTGTTACACAAAGTAGTTGCCTTTATTGTTTCAAATTCGAAGCATGTGGACTAAATATGTGGTTCCAGCATAGTGGCTATGATTCAATTGAATCCAATAATAGTTTATGTGTGAATCATAATGAAAATTTTGAGAAAATCAATGGGTTGATTTTCAAGAGATGGAAGCAAAATAAGTTGTTCTATTTGACCACCTTGTATCTTGTGAGATTTTAGACCAATGATGGTTATGTCATCTTGTGTTTGTACATTGATGACATGCACATTGTAGGTAATAATAATTAAATGACTAAATATACCTAGAGAATGTTGAATTTAAAATATGAAAGATATGACATCAGTTGATGTAATATTGAGAATGAAGATGTCTAGGATATCTAATGGTCACATTCTAAATATGTCATTATGTTATACAAGATCCTTGAGAAGTACAACATTGGTGATGCTGAATTTGTCAGAACACATTTAGATATTAATCTACACCTATCCAAAAATAGAGGTTAGAGTGTGTCTCAATTGCATTATTCAAAGATGATAGGAACTCTTATGCACTTAATGATTTGCACAAGATTGAACCTAACTTACATTGTGAGTGATACGAACCTTGCCTAAAGAAGTGAGACCGAAGATCAATATTGGTCTGTTAACTAGGAATGTTTTAAATAAAATTTTAAAGATAAAGAAAATAAGAACCATGACCTACTACCTATAATGAGATAAGAATCTTGGTATCAAAGAATGATATTTTAAGACTCCATACTCAAGAACAAGGGGGAGATGTGAGTGATAAGTATAAGATGAACGCTATAAGAATTACTCTTGATAAGTTTAATAAAGTTCTTCAAAATAACGTAACAAAAAACTCATAAAGTATCAAAAACTATCTCACTTCAAATATCAAAGGTCTTATGCTTATATAGCCTTAATACACTCTAGAAATACTTGATGGTGAAGTTAAAATAGTCCTAAGTTAAAGTAGTCCTAAAATATGCTACTTTCTAATGAATTAAAATAATCCTAAGCAATTAAGGAAAAATTATGAAAAGAACTTGTGCTCCACTCCAAGCCAACTTGTGTGATACTTCAAGCTCTTTTGTACACCACTTCAAGCTCCACTTCTAGTTTACTCGACCCAATCATCACAAGTATGGATGGCATTAGGCAGCCCATGTCCATTCATTAGAGCTAGCTTGATTAGAGTCTCCTTTGTCTCATCTTAAACGGCCATGATCAACCCATGAAGTGCTTTCTTAAACCTTTTAACCCTTGCCCTTGTAATTGGCTTATTAGGGATTTGTCGTGGATCCTTCAATGGTGACTTTATGATCCCATCATTCCCTTCCTCTTGAAAATGATTTTTCCTCAAATTGCCCCAATGCTATACTCACCTAGAAGATAAATCTTATACGCATTTTCATTGATTTTGTCAAGTACTTAGAATGGTCCATCACCCCTTGGAAGAAATTTTGAGGACCTTTAAGTGGGAAAATTTTCCTTCCTTATATGCAACAAAATCCAATCTCTTGGTTCAAATACAACCCTTTTATGCACTTTATTAGCTTGGTAGACATATTATTCAATTTGTCATTAGATATTCTTCTATGCTTTGTCATGAATTTGCCCAACATATTCACCTTTCCTCTTTCCATCTAAGTTAAAACGCTCATCCATGGGTAAAGGAGTTAGATCTAAAGATGTTTGAGGAGTAAAGTCATATACAATTTCAAAAGGTGAAAACTTAGTAGCTAAATCAAAGCCCCTATTGTATACAAATTTTACATGTGGCAAACAATCTTCCCTTGTTTTTAAATTATTTTTAATCACTTCAGTTAGAGGTGTGGCAATGCTACTAAAATCCTTCACAATTCTCCTATAAAAACTAGCTAAGTTGTAAAAGCTCCTAACATTCTCAACAATTATGGGTTTTGGCCACTCTTAAATGGCCTTGACCTTTTCTTTGTCTATTCAAATCCCTTAAGCACTAATAACAAAACCAAGAATTATAAGCTCATCTATGCATCTTAAGATTAGAAAACAACTTTTCCTTCCTTAGAACCTCTAAAGCAAGCATTAAATGTTCAACATGTTCTTCTAAACACTTGTTATAGATCAATTAGTTAGGCCAATGGTATAACTAACCATTTATATAGCCCATGATTTATTTTAAACATAGCTTTCCATTCATCTCCTTCACACACTCAAATTTGGTGTTATCCATTTTAAGATCAATTTTAGTGAAAATGCAAGGACCATACAATTCATCAAACATGTCATCTAATCTAGGAATGGGATGTCAATACTTTAACATAATGTTGTTAATGGCTCGACAATCAACACACATTCTACTATAGCCATCCTTCTTAGGCACAAGTAACATTGGTATAGTGCATGTGCTCAAGCTTTCCCTTACATGCCCATTAACCAAGTATTCCTCAACTTGCCTTTTAAGTTCATTTGTATCCTCCAAATGGCTTCTACAGGCTAGTCTTTTCAGAAAATACGTCATCAAAGTCCTACAAAAGAGATGAAACAATAATATGCAAAGAAGAGTTTAGTGCATTAGTGTTAAAACAAGCCTCCTTGTATAAGAGTACAATCATTGGCTGATTGGAAAATATGGCCTTTTTAACCTCTCCCTTTCTTGCATAGAAACTCACTTGTTTTTTCTCTTTCTTTTCACATGATGAATTTTCTAGTTCTTTTTCATTCTTTTAGTCTCTCATTTTTCTTTTATGCTTCCTTCATTCTTTTGCTCACTTTTTTGTCACATCACTCTCATTGTTTTTCTCCCTCTCCTTTTTTATCATTCTTTCTTTTTAAATCATATTTAACTCTCAATTGTACTTGATCATCATGTACTTGTTTAGGAGTCAAAGGCATAAGAGTTACATTTTTGTTATTCATTACAAACACTTAAAACATTTAATATCACGACTTTGAGATATTTGAGTCAATTTTACCTTGGTTAGGTATTGTCACGGGTTTTCTATCCTCACTGGCTTTAGTTTTAGACTTAGGAATAAGTTTTATCTTCCTTATTCCCTAATTTTACTTCCATGAAGATGATGGATTCATTTGATTTCCTATCCATGTAGAACTCTTCTCTTGAGTCACGGCTCCACTTTTAAGGCCATATGAACCATATCATTCAATTCCATATGGGGATATAGCTTAATGATACAAAATTTAGCTAATATTTGATACTATTACCAGTTTTCAAACAATGACACCAAAAAATTGATGTGCCAAAACTTGGTGTACAAATTATGTATATTTATAAATTACTCATTAGTACATGAATCACTTACAGAAAATGATCAGTATGATCCAAGGTCAATCTAAAGAGAAATCATGTGATTTTTAAATAATTTAACAAATTCTTAAAAATGAAATAAAATATCAAAACATCCTGCCACGATTATTTCAGTTTGAGAAATCTAATCTAATGATATAAAAATAAGACATGTTCAATAAAACAATTGACAAATAAACATTTACATCATTCTTCAATCAGGCCAACAATTTAACCATTCATCATGGTGTCATAGTTAGATTAATAATTTAAGTATTTGAAAACTAAATTTCAGATTTAAATCTATTATGAAAAATATGTCTTTAATATAATTTTCAATAAAAAATTTTGAAATAGAGCATGACTCTATGTAAGATTTGGATAATAAATATCTAATATCTACGAGTATTACTCTAAATCAAATTTAGATAATTAAATCCCAAATCTAACTCTCATATTTGTTATGAAAAATAATAAGTTAATTTACTTTTCTAGAACATACTTTTTTTTAAATTTGGATGAAGAAATAAAAATTAATTCATTTTATAAAAATGTTTACCTTTTTTAATAATTCACAAGAATAACAACATTACTAATATCCCATATTATTTATAGCCAAACATAGATATTTTAATAAATGATAAATAAATTATATATAGCATGTAAAGGAACACATAAAAATAATATGAAAAGAATGCATTTAAATTATACTTCAATTGTATCCTTATAGAATCTCAATATCGTTTATGCTCTGAAAAACCTCCAAACAAAATTACCAACACTGTTTATTGATTTGAAACAAAAGCAACTACATAAATTATATTTGTTCAAATCTCAATTGATAGAAGAACTTTGAAATCACTAAAAGAAAAGAAAAACTTGAAAGAAACTAAGAAATCAACTTAAAAGAAATCTGTGGGATGAAAGGGATGATTTTTACAATGAAGGAGCGGTCTTTTATATATAGCTTCAAAAAATGCTACAAAAGAAAGAAAATAGTGGATTGAATGGTCGGTCACCACAACACACATTATTTATATGTCGTAGCATGAAGCAGACTGTACTCACTTTGGCTAGGATCCTTTTCACCATTGTTGTGGCACATATTATTTTCCATGTCACGACCCATGTCCTTCTGAACAATTGAAACCCCAATTTTCTTTTACACCCTTTTCAATTAGTTGGAACATATGTAAGCTTTACATACGTAAATATTTTAAGCTTCAATGATATAATGGAGTGCTTTCAAGTACTATTGTATAAGTGTTTAAGCTTCAATGATATAATGGAGTGCTTTCAAGTACTATTGTATAAGTGTTGATTAATCAAATCATTTTGAAGCTAAAACAATTGAAAAACAATAAAACATATCGTGATTCTGAAAAAGATAGATTTGCTTTAAAAGATAATAAAATTATGCAAAATAAAATCTATTTTATCATTTAAAGTACATAAAATCATGATGTATTAAGTACTTTTAAGCACTCATGAGAACCCCCAACCTGCTTCTTGCTAGTCTCTTAGAATGAAAGGCAAAAAACTATAAATAAACACTATATTAAAATTAAACTATCCTAAATTTTTTCCATAAATTAATACGGTTGCATTTGGCATATGCAACAAGCCTCTAAATCCCTAAGTTTCCTTAGTAGATGAATTTAAGTCTCGTGAGAGCTTTCATATATAATACCTACAAACATCAAATTTGAAATACAAGAATTAAAAATAAACAACAAAAATAAATAACACAAAAAAACAAACTAAAATTTAAAGGAAAGTAAAAAATGAAAAAAAGATTACAAAATAAAAGGACTAACAAAACTTCTCATGCATTTTAATTTCTTCTACGTTTACAACTAAAATCCATAGCATAAGTCATTTTAATATTCTAAACATTCATAGTTTGCTATAATGATTAGTAGAAAATAATTTTCATATTTAAATAAAAAATGTATCAATATTAAACTCACTCAATTTCAGTGTATAAAATTTGAATTCACTTTGACACTAACCTCAAAAGGCATATTCTCAATAACGATGATATTATTGGTTCAAGCACCCATTCAAATGTATATGTGAATAGAGTTTATGTATAGAAATGAATTAATAGGTTCACATATGTTTAGAGAATAAAAGGCTCAAAGTGATGCACAATATTGATCTCATGAAAGGATTTATAAAGAAATCAAATATTATTTTCATGCATCAATCAAATTCATCAAATAAAAATTTCAAGTTATATGTCTTTAGAGATGAAGAAAATACAATGGCTTTTGAGGGATTTATTACCTATGTTTCTTTTGTATTTAATCATTTCCCAAAATGTTTGTAGGATATTTGTGGGTCATAATATTTAGTCTACACTATTCACTTTTCTATCTTTTTATTATTTTTCTTTTTTTCACTTTTTTTAGAGATATTATTTTCTTCTATTTAGAAAGGACCCATGTATAGTTTGTAACAAGATGTTTTTCCAAGATAATTCTTAGGCTCATACATCTATATGATCTCAATGTTTTCTATGTTGTATCCTCCTTTTAAATTGGATTTCACATGATTCCATTGACCTTGAATGTTCTTTGATTCTTATGATTTAATAATTCCATCACTCTGATTGGAAATAATTAGGTAATTGTGTATGGTCCATACCACTTTGATTTCAATTTTTTTGAAAACAATATGAGATGAAAGTTAAATAAAAGAATTTTCATTCTATTGAGTGCTTAAAAGCATAAATATAAGGTGATTTTCTACACTATAAAATGTTAAAATAGATTTGTATTTGCATAAGTTCTATTATCTTTTTAGCAAATCTATCTTTTTCATAATCATGAGTATGTTTTGTTATTTTTTAGGTATTTTTAGCTTCAAAATGATTCAACTGATCAACACTCAAAGAATAGTACTTGAAAGCACTCCATTGCTGTATTGAAGCATAAAAGACTAACATATGCAAACCTTAGATGTGTTCCAAACCAATGTAAAGGGGTGAAATACAAGTTAGTTTCAAAAGCATAATGACACGCGTGCCGTAGTGCACTTTTACCATATCATGATGCGAGGTAATATGATCCTAATTAAAATGTGTATAGGCTAACTTAGGCCACGACGTTAAGAAAATCATGCCATGGGACCCAATGTTTTTATCCACAAAATTCTCTTGCTTCGAACATTTTCCACACATATAAGATCTCCCTTCACCCCTATTATAAAATATCCCTCAACCGTCAGCACATTCTAGCTGATTTCTTAGTTTCTCTCTAATTTTCTTTTCTTTTTATAGTTTTAAAGTTCATCTCTCAACTTGAGAATGGAACATACCTTATGTAGTAGTTTTCATTTTAATTCAATAAACAGTGTTAGCAATTTTGTTTAAAGGTTTTCTAGAAACAGAAATAATACTAAAGTTTTGTAAAGATACACTTGCAGTATAAATTAAATGCATGTGTTCTTTTTAGATTAACTTTATATGTTATTTTAAATGCTATGTTTAGTTTAATGATTATTTATTGAACAGTCTCCCCAATATCAACGGTACCTCTCTATCTTCCTCCATGTCAAGCACCATGAAATTTGCAGGGAAAATAAATTTGTCAACTTTAATTAAAACATCCTCAATTACCTCTCGAGGATACTTCACCGATCGATCCACTAATTGTAGAGAGATTGAAGTGGGCTTCACTTCTCCCAGACCTAGTTTCCTGAAAACAAAAAGTGGCATCAAATTAATGCTTGCTCCTAAATCACATATGACTTTATCAAAATTGCAACTTCCTATAGTACAAGGTATAGTAAAACTCCCTGGGTCTTTCAATTTCTGTGGCAGTTTTCTTTGAAGAACTGCACTGCACACCTCATTTAGCATGACAGTTTCATAATCTCCCAGCTTCCTTTCTTTGATAGAATTTCCTTCATGAATTTTGCATACTTGGGCATTTGTTCCAACATCTTTGCAAAAGGAATGTTAATATGAAATTTCTTAAAAATATCCAGAAATTTATCAAATTGATTATCAAGCTTTTTCTTATTCAATCTTTGAGGATATGGGATATGAGGCTCATATTTCGCATTTGGGGAAGGTTGAACATCTTGGGATGTTGATGGCTTTTCTCTAGATTCTTCCATCTTTTTATCCGATTTCCTCTACCATTTAAGTTCTTTACCACTTCTTAATGTGATAGCCTTTGCATACTCTTTGGGATTTATTGCGTCACTAGGCAACGATCCTTGAGACCTTTCTACAATCTGCTTTGAAAGCTGTCTCAGTTGGTTTTGGATGTCCTTGTTGATTGCCTCTTGATTTCTGAAATTTGTTCTTGACTTCTCAATGAACTTTCCCAAAATTCCTTCCAAATATGTTTGTTTCTTCTCTTGGGGTTGGTAGGAAGATGATGACGGTTTGAATCCCCCTTGATTATTTTCCTATGACAAATTTGGATGATTTCTCCAACCTGGATTGTAGGTGTTCGAATATGGGTTATGTTGAGGTCTTTGGAAATTTGAAACATAATTTGCTTGCTCAGTATTTGGTAAAGAAAATGGATTTCCAACTTGGCACTCGATACTAACATGATTTCCACCACATAAATCACATTGTGCAGTTGGTTTGGATTCGAACTTGGATGACAAAGAATCCATCTTTCTTGAAAGAGCAGCAACTTGAGCCGACAAAGCATTCACTGAATCAATTTCATTCACTATTGTTGGTCTTTTTGTAGTTACTCGCTCTAAATGCCACTGATTTTTGTTTTCTGTCATAATCTCTAACAACTCATGAGCATCCTCTAGTGTTTTTCCCATTAAAGACCCTTCAGCTACAACATCAATCATTGCCCGATAGTTTGAAACCAACCCATTATAAAATGTAGAGACTTGCAGCCAAATCGGTATACCATGATGTGGACATTTCCTCAACATTTCTTTGAATCTTTCCCAAGCTTCATACAATGATTCTTGGTCATACTGTGTAAAAGATGTGATTTCATTCCTCAATTTTGCCGTCTTAGTAGGAGGAAAGAACTTGGACAAGAATTTCTGAACCAACTCATTCCATGTTGTAATTGATCCCGGTGGTAATGAGTTTAGCCACTCCTTGGCTTTATCCGGAAGTGAAAAAGGAAAAACCCCCAATCTTACAGTATCTTTAGACATACCATTTATCTTGTAAAGATCACACACCTCCAAAAAATAAGCAATATGTGCATTTGGATCATCCTCTGACATTCCCCCAAACTGATTTGATTGAACCATTTGGATAAATGATGGTTTTATCTCAAAGTTATTGGCTTGAACAGTTGGCCTCCTTATACCCAAAGTAGTTCCAGCAACATTAGGTGCAGTATAATCCCTCAAAGCTCTACGATTTCCACCTCCTTCAACAAATGGTGGATCCATGTCTGATTGTCTATTAGGAGCTGAGGTTGAGGACCTTCTCTCTCGGTTTAGACGCCTATATGTTCTATCAATCTTCGGATCAAATGGAAGAAGGTTAAGGCTTCTTGTACATCTCATACAAAAATCCTCTAACATGAATATCAACTAGCACAAAAAAACACAAAGTTACCCTTTTTATAAATAAAATAAAAGAGCAAAATAAACAAACTGAAAAATTGCAAGAAATGACTAAAATAAATAATGCAAACTAGCAGCAACAACTCTAAATGAACAAACAATTAACACAACTCAACAAGCTCAATTTAAAACAAAATTAAAAATGAAACAATGATAAAGCAAATTAACTTCAAATTTAAACTAAGATTAGGTAGTATCGATATTAATAAAATCAAACCATTCCCCCACAACGACGCCAAAAACTTGATGCATATTTTCACAAGTGTGCGAATCGTTCAAGTAATAAAGTGTACAAAAGTACGGATATCAAACCCACAAGGAATGGCGTTACTAAGTACCAAAATTGACTAATCCTAATTTTATTTGAAAACCCAATTGTTGAAATTGTTTAAGAAGCAAATTAACTTAAAAATAAACGCAAATAACACAATTGAATGTTGTTCACAAATGATTAAAAACACTAAGGCATTTGATTTTGCTAAATCAATTCAATCCGATTTTAAGTTATGTTATATGAGAATCAAAGTTAAAAGTGATGGTTGAAAAACCCAAATTTACCTAATACTCTCTCTCGAGTTATATTAGAATTACTTATCTATTAAAACCAACTATATTTCTATGAAGATTTAATCACAAACAAGCACATTATGATTTATGGAATTTCTAGAATAACCACATACATCATGCATTAGGTCTCACACTCGCATTCAACATACTGTATTTATCACAAGAAGAATTCATTACACATCTTCTCTCGGTCTCAATATAATTCAACAAATCATCTAAATCTTGGCCAGAAATTTAAAAGCATTAAGCATGGAAATAAATACTCAACTTGAAAACAATGAACTCATATAACAATAACAAAAGAAATTAGATTTTCTTGATTCAACTACATCATAGCCTTAGCAAAAATGAATTAGTTCATAATGGAAATAAGAATAAACATTATCTCAATTGAATCCATGAATAACAAATCTGAATAAAATGCAGAAAATGAAAGCTAAGGAGAAGAGATGAAAAACTCTTGAAGATGAACACTTGATAGCAACAATGGTGATAATCCTTCAAGCTTCTCCAAACTTTCTCTCCAAAATTGCCTTCTCTCCTCCAAAAATGTCTCAGACCTCCTCCTCTCTGTCGTGGCCTCTTTCTCGATCTTATGGTATATATAGATCCATGGTTTTGGGGGCAATTTTAGAACAAAACAACATAAAAAATGTGTTTTGGACCAAACTCGCTGGCGGTGACATTATTCTCGCCGCGGCGAGATTTCTGGAAAAATTAAAATTTTGGTTCCTCTAATTCTCGTCGATGGCGAGATGAATTTTTCTGACGGTGAGATTTGCATCTGCCAAAACTCGTGCTCTCGATAAGATTTTCGCCGTGCTCTCTGTAATATTTTCGCCAACGGCGAGAATCTTCTCACCAGCGGCGGGATTTCCAAATTTTGAAACTTGGTTTTTTTTCTTTTTGTTATTTCCACTCAATCCCGATCATTGAAATTTGTCCCAAACTTCTCCAAAATCATGATTTTACCTGAAATTGCACTTAAAACGCGAAATACCCATGAAATGACATTTGTGGATTAAATAATCAAATAAACACAATTTTCACACAATATCAACATTTAAATCATAACAAAAATGCAATAATTTGACTCTTATCAGTTCTTCTCAAAAAGATAAGAACTTTAAACTAAAAACTAAAAAACTAAGAAAGCTTTCTAGAGAGAGAAAGAGCTAAGAAAATTGCTTCCTAGTGTGTTTTCTATAATGGGGGAGAGGGGTATTTATAGGTAAAGAAAAGGGTGAAAAAGTGGGAAAATGATAAAAAAAATGGCTTTAAACGAGTAATGGATGGATGCTGATGTAGGCACTGACGCAAGTAGTGGTGCGAGCGTGAATTTTGCATGATGTTGTGCGGCTGAGCGCAGATGGGTGCAGATGCACGTGTGAATTTAGTATGATGCAGCATGGCTG
The DNA here is from genome assembly GCA_030763125.1 of Hippophae gyantsensis. Lineage (NCBI taxonomy): Eukaryota > Viridiplantae > Streptophyta > Magnoliopsida > Rosales > Elaeagnaceae > Hippophae > Hippophae gyantsensis. Next base: position 16,459,577 of record CM061036.1, read on the forward strand.
GGCTCATTTTTTGGCATGGTGTGACATGGCTACACACATTTTTCAGCATGGTGGGTGCATTTGCGTGCAAAATATGGCATGGTGCACGTATGGCTAGGTAATTTTGTCCATTTTTCCATTTTTTCCTTATTTCTTTCTCAATATATTTATGATGTATTGCCTCAAGTATTATTCTTTGAGTCTTTAAATTATTTTTGAAACAAAAATACCTGGAAAAAATAAAAAAAAATTTGTGATTCCGAAAAGATAATTTTTTATAAAAATATGATAAAATCATATAAATATAAATCTTTTTAATCAATTAAAGTACATTAAATCATGGTAATTGTAATGCTTTTTAAGCACTCATCATTAGACTTGTCCTATGCACATCTCTAAGACTAATGTTGTCGAATCCAAACCTGTCTATATCAGAACTAAAGAAGAACTTCATCTCAACAATTTAAACTACCAAAGATTGCACCTTCTCATCAACTTAGTTACCTCAGATTATGAACAAGTTTACGACTGTCAAGAAATCTTGGGATTTCCTAGAAAATAAATATGGTGGATACACGTCAGACTTAAGTTTCCTTTTTAGAAAAGATAGAGATTGTTACTCTTAAATGCTCTACTCTTATGGATTTTCACTTTGAGAATGCTTTATCCAACTCTTCTTATTAGATTGATGCCGATGAAAATGATTGTTTTTCTCAAAAAGATTCCTATAACCAATTTGTGTATAACAATCTAAAGTTAAAAAAGTTTATGACCAAGATTCATAATGATATTTCTAAAAAGGATAAGGAACTTTTCAATCTTTCTGATCAATTGCTCAACCTCACTTTTGACAATTATAAACTTGTGAAAAATTTTAAATTAAGTCTTGACAATCATATTTTGTGTCTCTAGATTTTTTTATGGGATAATGAAAAATGCCTTACCTGGATAAGTGAACTCTAGAAGGCAATTCAAGATAGAGAGTTTAAAGTTGTCAAAGATCAATGCACACTAGAATCTTCTTGTAATTCAAAAGTTACTTGCAATCTTAAGAAATAAACTTGCATCTTGGAAGACAAAAAGGCTATCCTAGAATCCTTATTAGAAGATTGTAATGCTAACTTAACCAGACTTCATACTCGTGTCGAAGTTGACATAAATAAATTCATTCTTCTTGAATCTAGCCTTCTAAAAAAGCATAAAATGTCTAAAATTATTCATACTCAATAGTATGACTTTGAGATAGAAATTGAAGAAGCTATTAAAAATGAAAATTAAGGTCTCTTCGAGATACAAGTTTTGAGAAGTTATTAAAAATTAAAGATGTTCATCCTTCCTCTTCTACTTCAAGAACACTCTTCTATCATTGATATTTCTGATGATGACTCTACCAATGATTTTATGAGTGCTTAAAACCTGTCTCTCCCCCGTATTTCTTGCAACTCAGGTCATCTTGCTTCTGCTTTTTCTCAAAAAGAGTCTCCTACTTATAATAGGGATATGTTAAGTCATGTGGAAAAAATTCTAAAACTTTCCATTATTTTGACTATTGAAGCCTCAACTCTATTAAATGATGCTATGTTGATCTTAAATGAGTTTAAAACTTCTCTTAAAATTGGTACTTATTATCAAAATTTAAATTGCAATATGGTTCATAATGCCATGAAGGTTCGTATTTCTAGTTGGTATTTTGATAGTGGTTGCTAAAGACACATGTTTGGTAATAAGTCCTCCTTCACCAATTATACTCTCATCCACGATGGATAAGTTACGTTTGGGGATGATAATAAGGAATTGAACTATGGTAGAGGATCTATCAACTTCCCTGATATCCCTAAACTCAAATATGTACTCTATATGGAAGGACTCAATGCAAACCTTATTAGCATTAGCCAAATTTTTGACAATAAATACACCATTAAGTTTATTCACATTGACTATATTATGTATGATGAATCAAATGAAACTTTAGACAGATGTGTTAGATCTAATGATTATTGTTACTGTGTAGGAACTCCTCCTAAAGTTGTTTGTAACAAGCTAAGTTCGAGTACCAAAGAATTATGGCATGAACATCTTGGGCATATTAATTATAAATTTTTGAAGAAAATCTTAAATCTCAAAGTTTTTTAGGGTCTCCCTTCTATCACCTCTATATCAGAACATGTTTATGGTCCATGTTAGATGGGTAAACAAAGTAAGATTCATCAAAAGAAGAATCAATACTTATCTACCACTAGGCCTCATCAACTTCTTCACATTGATTTGATGGGTCCTATTCAAACTCCTAGTATGAGAGGAAGAAAGTGTATGTTGGTTATTGTTGATGATTTTTCTAGATATACATGGGTGTTGTTTCTCAAGAAAAATCCAAAGCCTTTGATCATTTCATGACCTTGTGTATCAAGTTACAAAATGAAAATTTTGAATTCATTAGTACTATTATCAAAATCAGAAGTGATCATGGTATATAAGTTGAGAATTCTAAGTTCAATGCTTTCTATGATGAAAGGGGTATTTAGCATGAGTTCTTCACTCCCAAGCCTCGAACAAAATGGGATTTTTGAGAAAAATAGGGGAAATTCAAGAGATAACGAAGATGATGTTGGCTAGTAAGAATCTACAAAGCACTTTTAGGTAGATGCAGTTAATACTTCTTGCTATATGTTGAATCATTGCTTCATAAGGCCCGATACTTGTCATCCTTCGTATGAACTCATGCATGAAGAGAGACCAAATATTAAGTACCTTAGTATGTTTGGTACAACTTACTATATTCTTAGAGATAAAGATAATCTAGACAAGATTGAAGCTAAGAATGATGTTGGAATATTCATAGGATACTCCAACAATAGTCATTCATACTGGGTCTATAATATAAGGAAATCTACCATCAATGAGTCAATCAATGTTGTGATTAATGACTCTTGTGCCACTAAACCTAAAAATCATATGACAATGATATTTTTAGTGATTGAGTTCTTTAAACAGTTCCATTGGTAAGGTTGAGAATCATCCAACAATAGCTCCTATTGATCCTCCCAAAATTTCTAAGAATGAAAAAGATGGTGATCAAGAAGATTTGTCTTTTCCTAAGTGGGCAAAGAAAGCTTATTCTATTGATAACATCATTGGTAATATGGAAGGAGGTGTTAAGAAAAGACATGAGTTATAAGAAACTTTGAATTACATGTGTTTCACTTCAACTATTCTTCCCAAAATTATAAAAGAAGCCCTTCATCAGGATGTATATAGGGTCAATTTAAGAGAAATGATGTTTGATATCTTATCCCCTGACCTCTAGACAAAAAAATTATTAGTACTCGTTGATTACACAAGAACAAAGAAGAAGAAAATTGAGTCATTACTATAAATAAATCTAGTCCTATTACACAAGGGTATACCCAGGTTAAAGGGATAGACTTTAATGAAACTTCACTCATGTTGCTCGTATTGAGTCCATCAGACTATTGATGAGTGCTCAAAAAGCACTAAAATAACCATGATTTTATGCACATTAATTGATTAATATATATATATATATATTTATATGTTTTATCATATATTTATATATATTTGTCCTTTTCGGAATCACGGGTATTTTTATTGTTTTTCAGGTATTTTGGCTTAAAAACGTAACTTAAAAACTCAAAGAGGAATACTGGAAGCAATACATCACAAATATATTAATAAATAAATGGGGAAAGGTCAATAAATATGGAAAAGTTGGATAAAATGGGTCAAAAAGGAGAAAATTGCGCCGTGGCCGCCTTACCGCCATGCCGAGCACGCCGCGCGCCCGCCAGACCGCGCGCGGTGCCCGGCCGCGTGCAGCACGCCACGTCACGTCCGCGCATCGGCGCGCGCATCTCACTCGCTTCCGCGTGCCAACGCCCATTTCGCCCCATTTTTCACGTGCAGCCGCCCATGACGTCATCTTGGCGTCATCAATGACCTCGGCATTTGCACTTCTGGCGTTTTCACATTTTTTTAACATTTTTTCACTCATTTTTTCTCTCCATCCTCACCTATAAATACCCCCTTCTCTTCACTTCATAACACACCTAAAAACACATTCTCTTCTCTCTTTCTTTCTCTCTTTTCTTAGATTTTTTAGTTTTTTTAGTTTTTCTTAGTTTTTCTTAGTTTTTAGCTTTTCTTAGTTAATTTCTCTTAGTTTTAGAGTTCTTCCCTTTTTGGGAAGAACTAGTTATGTTTTTGTAATTTTTTTTAGCTTTTTGATTCAATAAATGGAAGTGCAAATTCCGCTTGGAGGTTTTCCAGCAACGGGAATAGCGTCGAAGTTCTGTAAGGATTTTATTTTCTTCTGATTATTTTTTATGCTTTATTCTTACATGTTATATTTAATTTGTCTGTGATTAAATTTAATCAGTCTTTATTTTGTAAACATGATATAATAATAACGTTGTTATGCTTGCGAAATATTAAATAGGTAAAAATCTCTAAAATGAATTGATTTTATTTTTATTCAAGATTTTATATTAAGAATGTTAGAGAGAAATATATTATTTTTCATTACAAACTTAAATCAAAATTAGATTTTAAGGTTTAGTTATCCTGATCTGATTTAGAGTAGTGCTCTTTTATTTGATGGTACAATCGCCCTAGGTAGTTAGAGTGAAGCTCTATTTCAAAAGTTTTTATAAGAATTATTATCTGAAAATGTATTGACAACATGTTTTCGGTAGTGGTTTTAAAACTTGAAAGTTAGTACTCGGATAACTAAATTCTTAGGTTTAATTTGGACACCTTGAATAAAGTTTAAATCAGTTTCAACCCCACCAAAGGTGGCATTTAAATGGTTCATTTTCAATCTCTTAGAAAAAGAAATTAATTTAATTAACCAAATTAGTTATCAACCCCACCCATAGGTGTTAATTGATTTGTTTAGTTAACAAAGAATATCTAACCCACCAAAGGTGGTATTCATATAAAAAGAGAGAATCAATAAATATCAATTCATATCTTTAATAACCTAAATAATATGAGCAAGCATAATTAACTTAGTTATTATATCCATAAATACTCCACTATTTTAAATGATAAAATTTGCATAAATATTTATTGAATCTTTGTTTATTTTTATGTTAATAGATTAAAAACACAAAACCCAAAATATCGTGACAGGATGTTTAGGATTTAATTTCGTTTTTAAAAGTTTGAATAATAAATTAAAAACCACATACATTCCTTCCTTAGATCGACCTTGGGAGTATACTTATCATTTTCTACGAAATGATTCGTGCACTTGCGAGAGTTTTATAAATAGATAAAACCAAATGAAGCAGGCAAGATCGGCGATGTCGGTTACCTTGCGATCAAGTTATTGGCCGTTCTGGGGATGGTATCAAGTTTTTGGCGCGTTGCTGGTGATGGGGATCAAGTTTTTGGCGGATTCTTGAGGAAGGAATAGCGTTTTTAAATTATTTATCAAAATTTTAAAAACTTTTTGTGTTGTAAATAATTGTGATTTTTTTTTATTTTGATTAAAAAAACAAAAATAAATTAAATTATTTTTTTTGTTGTTTGTGAATAGTAAAATAAAAACAAAAATTTAATAAAAATTAAAATAAATTTTTTTTTGTCTCATAAAAAACAAAAAAATAATAAATATATAATAATAAAATTGTTGTTCGTAAATAGTAAAAACAATAAATAAATAAAAATTAAAATAATTTCAAAAAAAAATTCAAATTTCAAATTTCATAATAATAAAAAAAAGGAAAATAAAAAAAATAAAAAAATAAAAAATAAAATAAAACTTACCGTTCAAGAATAGTAAAAATAAATAAATAAATTAAAATTAAAAAAATTAAAAAAATAAAAAATAAAATAAAACTTACCGTTCAAAAATAGTAAAAAAAAAGTAAAAATAAATAAAAAAATTAAAATTAAAAAAATTAAAAAAAAATTGAAATAAATTTTAAATAAAAAAATAAAATAAAATATAAAAAAATATAAAAAATATAAAAAAATATAAAAAATATAAAATAAAATTTAAAAAAAATATAAAAAAATATATAAAAAAATATAAAAAAAATATAAAAAAAATATAAAAAAAAATAAAAATAAAATAAAAAAAACTTTTTCAGTTTTTTTAAATCTTAATTTTATTTTTTTAAATAAAAATTAAAAAAAATTCAATTTTTTTTTTTTACCTTTTTTAATTTTATTTTATTTTAATTTATTTTATTTTATTTTCCCTTTTTTAATTTTATTTTATTCTATTTTATTTTTTTTTATTATTTTTTTTTTTACTATGTTTTTTTTTTTTCTTAATTTTCATTTAACTTAATTAACTTAAATTTTTACTAACTTAATTAACTTAGCTTTTTAATTAACTTAAATTTTTATTAACCTAATTAACTTAGCTTTTTAATTAACTTAGCTTTTTAATTAACTTACATTTTCATTAACTTAATTAACTTAGATTTTTACTTAACTTAACTTAATTAACTTAGAGTTTCATTAACTTAATTAACTTAAATTTTTACTTAACTTAACTTAATTAACTTAATTTTAATAGCATGAAAAGTAAAGATCTAAGGGAGTTAAATACAGGAGACTAGTTCTTGGAAGCCTTTGTGCCACTAGTCTTTCCTGGGAACGTTGTTAATACAGAAGGATGGTTTTTAAGGAGCCTTTGCACCACCATTCTTTCCTGGGAGCACTCTTGGTTAATACTGATTATGTTATTTTAACTTAGATATTATACTTAAAAAAACCAAAAAAACAAAAAAAAATCTGAAACTATCTCCAAAATTTTAAAAATTTTAATTACAATCTAAGGAGTTAGTTGTTTTGATTGATCTAGGTACAATTGTGTTTTGATGCCTTTAATTATTTGATTTGTACCTAGATGTGGATGATCTGAAACTCACAAGCATGTCCCTAGTTTTAAGTACAGAAAAATTTGAAAATCAATAGGGCATGACTGAAAAAGTATAGGTAGACAATCTTGTCTTACCTATAGGTTTGATTGACTCAATGATGAGGGACATTGAGTTTACTTAAAATGCAATCCCCAAGTTACGTCTTGCTAAGGCGTTAAACTAAGCTACTGATGGGAGGCAACCCATCATTTTAGGTAATTTTTTGTTATTTGTTTTATATACTTAATTTTATTGTTTATTTTAGTTTAATTATATGTGAATAATTTTTAAATTGTTAAAACTAAAAATATTTGTTCAGTTGTTAGAAGTTCCACAATGTCATTGTGTATACACTTTCATGATGAATATGATGAATGCACCTGCATTTCTCCATTACTACTTACACATTCTCAAGAAATAGGTAATCTTTCTTCTCTTTTCTCTTTATCTTTAATTTACAGTTGTTACATTGAGGACAATGTAAGTTCTAGGTTGGGGGTGGTGAAAAGTTACCATGCTTAATCAGAAAAGAAAAAAAAAGATTTAACAATTTAAAAATTAAAAAAAAAAAACAATTATTAATTTTTTCTTTTTTATGTTCACATCTTCATTTTTTGTGTTTGGTTTTATTTTTTTTTGTGTGATTTAGTAATTTTGGAATTAAACAAAAAAAAAAAGTTCTCACAAAAATTTATCATTTCTTTAAATCAAATTTAAGTAAATAGTTAAGTCTTTTGTACTGTTAGATTAATTTTTGAAAACATATCATGAAATATTATGTAATTATTTTTGATAATTAGTTAATTTTTGTCATAACTAGTATTTCTTGATAAGATGTAGAAATTATATTAAACCCAAAATCGGTATTTATGAATTTGTTTTAGTGGAGACTACCTTTGTGAGATATAATTTGAGCCTAATTTCCCTTATTCAGAGTGAAATATATATTTTTTCTACTCCAAACACATTTCTTATTTCTTCAAATTCTTAGATGATCTCTATAGGCATTAATATTGAATGTATGAATTTTTTCTCATCTTAATAGAGTATCGTATATTTTTTATTATTATTTTTGCTTAGATTAAATGATTTGAGTAGAAATTGATAGTATATGCTTTTATCTCATTCGTGCATGGTATTACAAAAAAAAGACATATCTGGGGTTACCTAAACCAAGATCAAACAAAAAAGCCACAAAATTAACCACTCACCAAAATCCTAAAAAAAAAAAGTACAATCATACATGGGTTGACTCTCTAAAAAAATGATATATATTGAAAAGTATCTTCAGAAAAAAATAGAGAGATAAAGAATATATAGTATAATCTACATACTATGACCCGCATTACCCAAAATCCAAAAAACAAAAAAATGTACAATCTGTACATGGGTTGACTCTCTAAAAAAATGATATATATTGAAAAATATCTTCAGAAAAATATAGAGAGAAAGAATATATAGTATAATCTACATACTATGACCCACATTGCCTACAAAGTTGTGAGTAAAGGCTAATTACAAAAGAAAGATATAGAAAGTAATTCCCTAAAAAGTCATTGTACTTTCTTCAGTTGTAAAAGGCATATATCTTGAAATTTTTTCTTAAAGAGTTTGATTTATGCATGAAAATAATTTTTATATGATATCTTTATAATTTATACATTTGATTCCTTCCATGAGATCAACGTCAAAATAACACTTTGAGCCTTTCTTCTTTATACATATGCGAACATATTAGTTCATTTCTATACATCAACTCTTTCGCATATAAATTAGTATGAGTGTTTGAACCCATAGGATTCAGTGTTTTGAGAGTATTGACTTGTGAGGAATAGAATCAAAGCGAATTCGGATTTATGACACTGAAATTGGGTGAAATTAAATTGATACATTTTTGATATGAAATATGAAAATGATTTCCGACTAATTATTATAATAAATCATGATTGTTTAAAAAGATTAAAATAACTTATGCTTGAGATTTTAATTATGATCTTAAAGGAGATTAAAAAGTATGAGACATTTTTGTGATATGTTGTTTTCTTTTATTCTTAAACGTTAATTTTTGATTTTGTTGTAATTTTAGTTTTTTGTTGTTATTATTTCTTTTAATTTTTACATTTAGTTCAATGTTTGTGGGTATCATTACTGAAAACCCTCACGAGACTCAAACTCGTCCACTAGGGCAACCTAGGGGTTTAAAGGCATGTTGCATAGGCTAAATGCAACCGTGTCAATCTACGGAAGTGATTTAGGATAGTTTAATTTTTAGTTTTTATCGCTTCTCTTGCTAAGGGACTAGCAAGAAGCTGGTTGGGGGTTGTGATAAGTGCTCAAAAAGCACTAAAATAACCATGATTTTATGCACATTAATTGATTAATATATATATATATATTTATATGTTTTATCATATACTTATATATATTTGTCTTTTTCGGAATCACGGGTATTTTTATTGTTTTTCAGGTATTTTGGCTTAAAAACGTAACTTAAAGACTCAAAGAGGAATACTGAAAGCAATACATCACAAATATATTAATAAATAAATGGGGAAAGGTCAATAAATATGGAAAAATTGGATAAAATGGGTCAAAAAGGTCAAAAATGTCAAAAAGGAGAAAATCGCGCCGCCCAGCCGCCAAGCCTGTAGCCATAGCGCCCGGCCAGCGCAGCGCCAGCCTTAACCGCCAGCGTCTGCCTTGCGCGCCCGTCTTTGTAACATCATGCCATCGGCGCCAGTGCCTCCGTGGCGTCCCGACGCCCATTTTCGCCCCATTTTTCACGTGCGACCACCCACGTGACGTCATCTTGGCGTCATCAATGACCTCAGCATTTGCACTACGCGTTTTCATATTTTTTTAACATTTTTTCACTCATTTTTTTCTCTCCATCCTCACCTATAAATACTCCCATTCCCTTTACTTCAAAACACACTTCTCTCTTCTTTCTTTCTCTCTTTTCTTAGATTTTTAGATTTTTTAGTTTTTTCTTAGTTTTTAGCTTTTCTTAGTTAATTTCTCTTAGTTTTAGAGTTCTTCCCTTTTTGGGAAGAACTAGTTATGTTTTTGTAATTTATTAGCTTTTCGATTCAATAAATGGGAGTGCAAATTCCGCTTGGAGGTTTTCCAACAACGGGAATAGCATCGAAGTTCTGTAAGGATTTTATTTTCTTTACAGTTATTTTTTATGCTTTATTCTTACATGTTATATTTAATTTGTCTGTGATTAAATTTAACTGTGTTGGCTATTTGTAAACATGATATAATAATAACGTTGTTATGCTTGCGAAATATTAAATAGGTAAAAATCTCTAAAATGAATTGATTTTATTTTTATTCAAGATTTTATATTAAGAATGTTAGAGAGAAATATATTATTTTTCATTACAAACTTAAATATGAAAATTAGATTTTAAGGATTAGTTATCCGGTACAATCGCCCGGTAGTTAGAGTGAAGCTCTATTTCAATAGTTTTTATAAAAATTGTTATCTAAAAATATATTGACAACATGTTTTCAATAGTGGTTTTAAAACTTGAAAGTTAGTACTCAGATAATTAAATTTTTAGGTTTAATTTGGACACCTTGAATAAAGTTTAAATCGTCTAACCCCACCAAATGTGGCATTTAAATTGTTCATTTTCAATCTCTTAGAAAAAAAAATGAATTAATTTAATTAATCAAATTAGTTATCAACCTCAGCCATAGGTGTTAATTGATTTGTTTAATTAACAAAGAATATCTAACCCCACCAAAGGTGGTATTCATATAAAAAAGAGAGAATCAATAAATATCAATTCATATCTTTAATAACCTAATTAATATGAGCAAGCATAATTAACTTAATTATTATATCAATAAATACTCCACCATTATAAATGATAAAATTTGCATAAATGTTTATTGAATCTTTGTTTATTTTTATGTAATTAGATTAAAAACACAAAACCCCAAAATATCGTGACAGGATGTTTAGGATTTAATTTCGTTTTTAAAAGATTGAATAATAAATTAAAAACCACATACATTCCTTCCTTAGATCGACCTTGGGAGTATACTTATCATTTTCTACGAAATAATTCGTGCACTTGCGAGAGTTTTATAAATAAATAAAACCAAATGAACGGGCAGGATCGGTGATGTCGGTTCTGCCCCGATCAAGTTTTTGGCGCTGTTGCCGGGGATGGCGATCAAGTTTTTGGCGCCGTTGCCGGGGAAGGAATAGCGTTTTTAAATTATTTATCAAAATTTTAAAAAAAAATTTGTGTTGTAAATAATTGTGATTTTTTTTAAATAATTGTGTTGTATATTTGTCTTTTGTGAGGCGTCTTTGTCATTTCATGTAGTAGCGATGAAATTTCATATATGTGATTTTCTCCTTTTTGACATTTTTTACCTTTTTGACCCATTTTATCCAACTTTTCCATATTTATTGACCTTTCCCCATTTATTTATTAATATATTTGTGATGTATTGCTTCCAGTATTCCTCTTTGAGTCTTTAAGTTACGTTTTTAAGCCAAAATACCTGAAAAACAATAAAAATACCCGTGATTCCGAAAAAGACAAATATATATAAATATATGATAAAACATATAAATATATATATATATTAATCAATTAATGTGCATAAAATCATGGTTATTTTAGTGCTTTTTGAGCACTTATCAACTATGTGGAATAACTAAAAGGTTTTGAAGACCCTCACTTTTCAAATCATGTCATAAGACTAAAGAAAGCTCTTTTTGGATTGAAACAAGCTCCTTATGCTTGGTATGAACATCTCACCACATTTTCTCCTCAATAATGATTTCCTAAGAAGAAGTGGTGACAAAATCTTATTTGTCATAGGGATTCAAGGAGAGGTTATTGTTGCGCAAGTCCATGCTAATGACATTATTTTTGGTTCCACTAAAGATGATCTAGCATAAAACTTAGTCACCATCATGCAAAGTGAGTTTGAGATTATTTTAGTTGGTAAACTAAAATTTTGTTTTGGTTTTCAAATCAAACAAATACTAATGGGATCTTTCTCTCACAAGCATAAATGCCAAATATTTGGCTAATATGTTTGAGTTGGATAATGCCTCATCCACTTGAATCCCTATGAATAAAAATCTAAAACTCCATCAAGACTATTCAGGTAAGGATGTTTAGTAGACTTTGTACAGGAGCATGAAAGGGAGTCTTATATATCCAACTGCTAGTAGCAATAAATCTCCTTCAATGTTAGAGTTCTACCAAGCTAACCCTAAAAAATCACATCTAGTTTCTATCAAAAGAACCATTAAATATGTTAAGGGTATGTTACAAGTTAGTATTTGGTACCCTTAGGTTACTATTGTAGTGTTGGTTGAATACTCAGATGCTGATTAGGCAGGATGTAATGATGATAGAAAAGTACTTCTAGTGGTTGTTTCTACTTAGAAAATTCCTTGATCTACTAGAAAAATAAAAAATAAATTTTAGTTTCTCTTTCAACTACCGAGGTTGAATATATTATTGCTAGTTTGTGCTGTTCTCAATTACTTTGGATGAAACAAATTTTATCTGATTATAGTATCAAAGTTAAAGATCTTCTCTTACATTGTGACAATACTAGTGCTATTTTGTATTTCAAAGAATCTAGTACAACATTCAAGGACCAAACACATTGATATTCGTTACCATTTTACAAGAGATCTTGTTGAACCAAACATCTTAACTCTACAACATATAAGCACTGATTGGAAACTTGCTGATATTTTCACTAAACCTCTAGATTTTTAAAGGTTTGAATCTTTTTGAAAAGCTATTGGTCTTTGTCTCTTACCTTGAGAGACTTTCTTTTTTTTCTTTATATTTGAACGAGCTTGAAGAACTTTGCTTACTATTTTTCTCATTTGTATTTTCTCTTCTCTTGTATGTGTTACTTTCATTTGCTAGATGTACCTTCTTCATTCTTGCATTTTGAACTTGTTTTGAAGAGTCGTGGTTATTTTGTGATTAACATGCCTTTGTCTTAAATTGCACTAAAGCTATCTTGAAATGTGTATTTCTTAAAGCATTTGTATGACTAAATATTTGTAGTCTTCTAAAATGATTTACTTCTTATGGCCATGTCTTAACATTGTGAATTTATATGGATATTGGAAAAATTTTGTTTGTTCCTTGCTTAAATGATTTGTATGACTCTAACAAGCTTTAGAATCCACATCTAGTGTCTCTAGAGCCAAAATCATAGGTTCTATTTAGATAGAAATATTATTTAGGTTTTCTTTGAACTGTTTGATCCTTCTTGCACCCTTGTCTTCTTATATTCAATTTCCCCTTTTGGGCCCTTTTGTTTTACTTTTATTTCTTTGCACCTACTTCAGTAGCAGAAATATTAAATCCTACTTACTTGGTACTCCTTTTATTTAGTTTCAACTTTACCTTGCTGAATGCTTTTGCTTTGGGATTGGTTGTATTTCTCTCGAGCAATGGTTCAATGATTATTTGTTAAATAGCTATTGAAAAATTTCCTCTATTTGGGAAATTTTTAAGTGCTTCATTTTAAGAGGTACAACAAAAAGGTTCTCTACTTTAAGGATAATATCTTTTTGTTATGAGATTTGTGCTTAAAGTGAAAGTTTGTTTGTCTATATGTGTGCCTTTGCTTAAATGTTCCTTCTCTTCTACCCAAAACCTTATCCTATCTTTACAAGCTTCGAAAGACTTTTTGATTTCTTCTAAGCTTGCACTTACATCAGTGGAAGGAGAGGGTACTTATGGACTTATGAAGTTTGGGTATATATTTCCATTTTCTTATTCCACTTAAGAATTTCTTTATAATATATAGAGTAAATATGTTTTGCACAATATAAACTGAGCATGAAATCAATTTTTTAGTCATAATTCTACTTAATTGCATCAGAGATTGTTATTCTATGAATGTTTACATATAGTGCATTGTTTAATCAAAAGTCACTCTTGATATTTGAACTTTCTCAATCTAAATCTCTTTACTTCTCATTTTTTTGTATGCCTTCTTTTTTTTCTTTTAAGGATGTTCCTTTGACTTTTAGTGTCAAAAAATTAGAGATGTTTATGTGTATAAATATGGGTTTGTTACAAAGTTGTGACTGTAAGATTGCACAACATATTATTGTTTGACTTGCATTCATTTAGGGAGAGTGTTACATGAAGTAAGGGTAAGTTTTTTTTATGCTTATGTTTTTGTATCTATCATTGTGTACCTATGTAGGGATATCACAATAGTATGTGGTTAGACTACACACTATATTTTCATAATACATTTATAAGTGTGTATTTGTTATGTATATATAGGTTGTAGGTGTAGAGTAAAGTCTTCATGCTTCTAGTGTGCAGTGGTGGTGAAACCCTCATGTTTTAGTTTGATAAAGAAAGCGTTAATTCATAAAGATGGATGGAACACTCAAGATGGATGCACTTAGAGTAGGTGTGTCTTTTGGGTTTTGTTTTGTGTTTCATTGTGTTATTATTGGGAACAAAAAACTTTAGGACATCTTTATAATCATCTCATATTTGATGAGTTTTTGTATTTAGTTGTGTAGTGTTTTTACATGGAAACCGAGAGGAGGAGAATGTAAGTTATGTTGTACTCGTTTCTGTGAGTTGGCTTCCCATGTGAAAAATATGGTATCTATTATTTTACATAATTTTCTTGTGTTCCTCTATGTAAGGTTGGTTATTATAGATCAGTAATTTATAAACATATAGTTAGGTACAATTTGTATGTGAGCATGTTTACACACACACAGAGTTGATTTTCAAAGTCTGTATGCTATATGGAGTGTTGGTTTTAGGAAAGAGAGCATGCGAGTGAGCTCGTGTTTTTACTATTGGTTTTTGGCTTGTTTAGAATAAAAGTGTCTATAGATATTACTCAACATTTTTGGAAACAAAAATCTAACTTTTGGGCAGCTTACCACCATCCACGCCATGGTCTTGCTACCACCCTAACCACCAAACTTGGCAAGGTGGCTATAAGATGGCTGGTTAATTGCTATAAACACCCTACCCATTAATTGAAAATTAATTTGAAAAACCTATCAAAATCTTTCAAAATTTTCATTGATTTAAATTCCATATTTACTAATTATATTTGTAATTTTGATACGTTAGTGTGAGCATAGAATAGTGTGAGTAGTTATTTTACGTGGTGAGTGAATACTATTCTATATAAGTAGTAAATAAAGGTTATGCTATGTTATTCTACACATTATTATTTTGTGGCATCTGATCACATTACATCAAGTGATGTTGGGTGTAGAAGACAGTAGGGTTCGTGTGTCCAGTAAAGTCATTGTAAAAGTAGTAAGCAAAAGTAACAATATGTAGTGAAGACGAAGGTCCCAACTAATAGAAGGAATATTGATTTTATTAATTTTAGAGTTGTAATTATTATATTAATTAGTGAATTGTTTGCTACTAAGTGGTTGCCTTAAGTAATTGGAGGACGTTACCTCAGAGACTTACAATCTCTTTGAGATGTTGGGTGCTAATTTTCAACAAAAAATCTCCGGGGTGAAAAGAGCTGGAGTATAAAAAATTGAGTCCAGTACTAAAATTCAAATGTAGCTTTCTTAGCAAACCAAACAAGTTACACTTCTTATTACACATGCCACACAAAATAAAAAAACTATATGTTGTGTGCACTAATTTAGAACATGGTAACGATACTTGTCCCTATCAATCAAAAGCTATGGCTGGATCTCAATAGGTCAATGTATTGGGAGGATAAAAACAAGACCAAGGTATGACCTTAATACAAATACTTATAATACTAGGTGGAGGAATCATCCTAATTTCTCATAGAGGTAAAACAACCCTATATTTTCCCATAGCTCAAGTCCACCGTGCTAATGATTCCAACAACAACTAGAAAATAATCCTCCCAACAAGCTAAATTTGAAGGAAAACTTTAATTCTTTCATTCAAGTTAGTAGAGACAACTAGTCAAGGATAAATCAAAGTTGGACTCAGTTGAAATTTCCATTAAGAAGATGGAAATATAAGTAGAGTAGTTAACCGAGCACTTGTAGAAGAAAGACAAGGAATATAGCTGCAAAAGGTCAGAAAGCAAATCAAATCAATAATAATGGGATATTGAGTTTACATAAACAATGAAATCCTTTAAAGCAATGTCACACTAATTTAAGTGTACTTAATTTAGATTTTTTATTTCTTTAATATATAAAATAAAAAAAAGAGGAAAAAAATTTCAAACTAGGAACAAAGTGGAACATAGAAACGCACACCGCAACATGAATTAATTGTACATTGTGACATAAGGTTATAAATGTGTAAGCATAATCATAAAGAATCATGCCTCAGCATGAAATTAGGTTTTTTCGTGGCATGTTTATAAGTTTTTTTCCTTTAAACCATTTACCTATGCGAGAAATTCTATTTTTGTCACATTTTCTCTCACTTTCTCTAAAACCCTAACTTTTGTCTCTCCCAAACACTCTTAATTCCTCAAAAATCTCACCTTTTTTTGAATTTCTTTCACATATCTTTCCTAAAAACCAATTTCCTAACCTATTCTATCAAGGAATTTTCAAGTTTTTCAAATCCACATAAGATTTTCATCTTCAAATGGGTGTTCTTCAATTTTTATTCAAATATTCAACAACAAAAAGGAAGTATTGATAAATTCTAGAATTAAATTCTTTAATTTAATTTTTCTAGAAATTGTGGAGAAGTTATTTATTTATTAAAAATCCAAAACCCTATTTAGGATAAAGAGAAGGTTAGGAATGTTTTTGGGATTAAATTATATTGTTGAATTTTAGTGAAATCCTATTTAGATTTTGTGGTTAAAATTTGAAAAATGGCACTTAAGAGTTCTAGGAAAGGAAAGAAAGTTTAACTTTTAGAAAAGGGATGGAATTTAACGATCGGCTAGAATGGATCACTAATATAATAGCAATATTAGGCTAGAAAAGATCTGTACGAGGACTAGTGTCTGTTATTGAATCTTTAGTTTAGGAATTTTACGTAAATTTCTCTAATGCTATTGATGATAAGGTTTTTGTTAAGAATGTGCTAGTGTCATATGGACCTAATGACATAAATGCTCACTTTTATTTAGTACATGTTAGAGAAGGTGAGTATGAGTAGTATCTTAGTAATATAGATTATACTGCAGTATGAGAAGCCTTGACTATTCAAAGGGCTAAATGGATCATTACTGGTGGGAAACATAAAGTTTACGAAGCAAACTATTTGAACAAAATTTTAAGAATTAAGCAATACTTTGTATGATCAAGAATAATGCCCACTAAACATTATATCACTGTGGATAGAGAGAGCTATTTTTTTGTATGCAATCACATCTAAGATGTCCATGTATGTTGGAATAATAATTCACCAACAACTTAAGTTGTCTGTAAGTAGTCACCATATGGGTTTCTTTTTTACCAATTAATAACTGCAATATGTAAGAAAGCAAGGGTACCCCATTCAAAAAGTGAGATTGTTATACAACCTAGTGAATTATTGAATATGACTTACTTTGATGAGCTTACATCTAGTATAAACATCGTTCCAAGAGAAAGGAAACTCATTCCTCCATCAAGAGTGTCTATGAAAGATCAATTTCATAACTTTAGGGAGACAATGAGCTACTTGGAAGAATACTAACAAGCTCATTTTATCCAACAAGCAGCATTCCTAAATCAACAATATCATGATCAAGTAGAACATGACAGGTTAATGTATGAATGAACCAATTACAATTAAATCATCTTGGGGTGGATTGATAACTGTATTTTATATAGTTATTTTCATCAATTTTATTAATGATAATTGCTACGTTCGTTTAATATTTATTAATTTTTGTTAAATAAATTAATATTTTCCTTTTATATGCAAAAAAATACATTTTTAATAAAATTAAATAATCTGTATCGAAAATGTACTTAATTTCATATTTCTGTCCACAAATATAATTTCAGATAATATGTTTTCTTAATTACAATTTATAAAAATCGAAAATATAATTTAAATTAAATTTGGGCTTAAGTATAATTATCAAAAGTTTAAAAATTTAATTTAAAATTAGCAAAGGGCTTAACTGTAATTTAAGAAAGTGCAAAATGTAATTTGGATTAAATTTGTGGGTCAAAATATAATTAATAAAAGTTTGAATTTTACTGCGGAAAAGAATCGCACTGCACAAATCACCACGTTCATCACGCGCCGTTCGATCATCAATTAAAGCGGTCCCGCATTTGGCGAGTACAACCGTACGAGGAAAAATCGCGTGTAGAATCTTCGCGCGGCTCGCGTGCCAGTGGGTCCCACGTGTCGCGCGGCCGGCGTCGAGTGGGCCCCACATGTCGCACGCGAGATTCCCCCGAGGTGATCGGCGGACCGTTGGATCGAATCAGCGGTCCCGGATTGAAGCGCGTCCATCAGCCGCCGCGCACCGAGCCGCTCGTGTAAAAATCACGTGTGACGCGGTCCATCCAGCGGCGTGCACCCTGCACTCTTCAAATGGTAAATGACCCGTACGTGTCTCATAAATATTCCGGCGAATAAAATGATGACACGTGGCATGTCTTGGTGAAATAAAACGCGAGAATCGGCGCGCACTTCGGTAGTTAACCACTTCCAATCCGAAGAAATCGTGTGCGATGCGTTTCTTTGGCTTCGCTTACCGCCTAATGAAAAGGCTGCCGTGGCCTTCTGGTTTTCTCGGCGAATCACATGGTGACACGTGGCATGCGGAAAAAGAAAAAAAAAATTCAAAAAATTTGCGAGTGTGTTTACGCGTGCTGCTACTCCATACAATGTTGTTCCCATTTGATGATAAAAAAAATAAAAAGAAAAATAGGGGATATATGTTTATGGGGGGATACGTAGGAGAGAATTTTTTTCTTCTCTTTTTTTAGTTAGTTTTCCGGTTCGAGCATTTTTCTTTCTTCTTTTTCTCTCGAAACTTTGGGAGAAAACTAGCGATTCTTGCAAGTTTTTCTTCCTTGTAACATTTTAATTTTTCTGTTTTTTTTCTTGTTTTGCGTGATACCTGGAAACACGCCAGATATTGATTTAACATTTTATGTTGTATTTTCTTAGGGAAATTACGAGAGAAGAAGACAACAAAGAAGAAAAGGGATGAAATTTATTTTTCATTGAGGAATCGTGAAAGAGTTTTTTTTCTTATCTATTTTTCTTTTAATTTTCTTTCTACGCAATGTTTTATTTTTGTTGTGTTGTAATTTTAAATTCTCCGCTATGAACTAATACATTTGTTCACAGTTAGCGATGTAAGCGTAAATTATGAAATTTGAATTAAATATTTTTGAATGATTTATGGAATTTGTTTTAAGTTGTTTATTTTATCCGTGTTTAATGCTTTTAATTATCGGAAGATTAATTAACTTATATGTGACATTTAAATAAACTTGAAAAAGGCATTTTGTGTGTCTTGCTTTCATTGATGAAATAACGTATATACATAAGAGATAGAAATATACTTTTTATTGTATGTGTAAGCATAGAGAACTCGAACTTAATAAATCTGGTTGAATTTAATTCGCATAGGAATATAGTGAATCATTTTAACTAGATGTTTTACGTATGGGCCTCGGAAGAGATATATGGATAAATTAGGAGTTCCTGGTTAACAACTTAAAACACGATAACATAAATCAAGATAAAATATAATGATTCAAGTGGATTAATTTGGTGAAACTGCAATCCTAGAATTTTCTTGCAATCTATTATAAAAGTTAGTTAGTCAAACTACATCAATTATCGACTGTTTGGATAAAATTAGGTTGAAATAATTTTAATAATTAACGAATGCTAGTAACAAATCTCTGTGGGAACGATATTTTACTTATCATATTATTACTTGTGACCGTGTATACTTGCACGAGTTCGTGTGTTGAAAAACACGCAACATGGATACAAGTCATTTAATAATACACGAGTATCCTCATTATAACTTCAATTTTATTCCACAGAAAGATTACGACAACAAGAATCTGAAGATCAAAGTCTAGATGACATAGAAAATAAGCTCTAAATGATTCAGAATTTTATTTTATGTATTTTTTTTTTGTTTTATTTTTTTTAAATTTAGTTGTTATTTATTTATTTTAGATGATGTATTTTTTTATTTTATTTTGTGAACATTATTTAGATATGTTAATTTTATAACTATTTTTTGAATTTGTGAGAAATACATATTTGTGTAATTTTAATATACTTGGACTGATGGATGCACCTACACTTCCATACCAACTCTTGAAACAAGTTCAATTGGAAACTTTTATCTCGTTATCTTGGAATTATAATTATTACATTGAGAGCAATGTAAATTCTAAGTTGTATGTAGGAAAAGTTACATTTATGAAATTATATGCTAAAATTAAAATTTTATGTTTACATGTTTACATTTTTAGATTTATTTTTATTTGCATTTTTTGTATGCTTTTATTTATTTTTATTGAATTATTAACTTTTGGTTTATTTTTAGATTTTTCTTACAAAATTATCATGTTTAAAGTTTTTTTTTAAGAAAATGATGTCTTTGCATTGTTAGATTAATTTCAAAAATATTTCATAGAGTAATGTGATAATCAATCAGTTTTTTTTTTCATAATCAGTATTTCATGATAAAATATTGAAATTGTGATAAACCTAAAATCAATATTTAGGAATCAAATAGTGGAGACTACCCTTGCGAGAATGTATTTTGAGTCATTATCTTCCCATTTTGATTGATGATATTTTTTTATTCTTTAAACACTCTTCTTAATAATTATAATTGTTATATGATCTCTACAAGTCTTTGCATTAAATATTAAGATTTTTACATCTATTAAAGTGTCATGTATTTATTTTTATTGCTTAAGTTGAATGAGTCAACTAGAAATCAAAAGTATATATGCCTTTCTTTTTATTCATGCATGATTTCTAAAAAAGAGACATATGTAGGGTTACCTAAATCAATAAAATAAAAGCCACAAATTTACTACTCATTTATCATACAATATATGTACAATCTATACATGGATCATTTATCTAAAATGTAAGGACTATGAGTGTTAGCTATTTTTATGGACAAAATATTTACCTGTAAACTTGTTTTTAGGTATGCTATCAAGTTTATCAAGAAAAGCCGAACAAATATTCAAGTACCATATATTCGTACTTCAGGTATATCTTTTATAACTACGACACGTAGGATTGCATTCATGAATTTAATAGCATATTTTCATAAATCTGAAATTATATTTTATGTTAAAATATTTATTTAAACTTTAATTAATTTATGAAATTATCAATTAAATATTTTTATAATGTGTCTTAAGAAATGATTTTTTTAATATTAAGTTTTTGTTTTTAATGGGCTTTGAAAAATTAAGACCAAAACACATTCAATCCTAATACCATTAAGTATTATTATCTATATATATATAGATAAATTAGGTTTAGAGTCGTGTGAAAAAATAGAAAGAAAGAAAAAAACCTGTCGAAACAAAAAAAAAGGGAGTAGAAAACCTCTTAATCGAATTTACAGAAACAATCGAAGTTGCTGAAGAAAAAGACAAAAACAGCCGAAGCTGCTGAAGAGAAAGCAGAAAAACAACAAAAGGTAATTAAGTTTATATAGAGAGAAAAAGGTGAACTGCTGTGAAAAAAGAAGAAGGATGAATATGATGCTTAATATATATTGAAAGGGAAGTAAAACAAAAGAAGGTAAATTAATTTTTATAAATTGAAACACAAACAATTAAATAAATTGATGAATATCAAATTGATATCATATTAGAGATATTTATTAATAAATTTATTTGATATGTGTTATCTTTATATAACTTCTCTTTATTAGATTTTTACATATTTAGATTAGATAATTTTACGTGTGATTATAGTTATTCGATTTGATTATTAAATTTTAAAAAGTTATTTTTTGAATTTATGCTTGATCGTTTTGCTCTAGGCTTTACTAGTTGATTTGGTTTAAATGAAATTTGTTTTAAATCATCTAGTTAGGATTATTCATTATTAAATCCGCTTTAGAACACACACGGGCACTTGTGTTTTTTGTGTTAATCTTTTTGTAGTTGATTTGTGAATTATCTGATTTGCGGGGAGCTTATTGAAACGTTGGTTTGAAAACTGTTCATGCTAATATTGGAAACTGTGAAAATAGAGCAGGGGCTCGTAAGTAAAATACATTGGGGTAGTATCCTAGGAAGGGTAGCATAAAACCGAGTTTGTACTTAAACATTTGATTTTCATAGTGGAAAGTTAGGTGGTCCGGTGGACCGATGGTTTTCCTCTTAGGTCATGGTTGTGGCCTAGGTTGTTTCCACCTAAAAATATCATGTGTTATTATTTTTGCACTTTACTCTTACATACGATTGCATGTCTGGCCGCTTTGTTTAGGTTATTAAATTATAAATTGATAAAAATTAAGAATAACCTATTCACCCCCCTCTAGGTTAATCAAGTCCATATTTTATAAACTTTCATAAAAAAATATCTCTCTAAAAAAAGTGATAAAAGAAAAATAAGAAAAAAGAGAAAGATGAATAATATAAACTACATGCTATGACTCATTATCCTTCAAAGTTGTGAGAATAAGGAAAATATAAAAGAAAAATATATAGGAAATAATTCCACAAGAAATCATTTGCATTTTTCTTCATCTTCTAAAAGGAATTACTTGATATTTTATTTCATGAATTTATTTTTGTATGAAAATAATATGTGATTTCTTTATAAATCATTTCATTTGATTCTATTAATGAGATTAATATAATGCACTACTTTGAGTTTTCTATTCTTTATACATATGCAAACTATTAGTTTATTTCTATACATAAATTCTATCGCATATACCTTTGAATGAGAGCTTAAATAAATAGAATCAGTGTTATTAAAAGTATGTCTTGTGAGGTAAGAGTTGAAACAAATTAAAATTCATTACACTAAGATTGGGTAAATTTTATATTGATACATTTTTTATTTGAATATGAAAATGAATTTTCAACTAATTATTATAATAAATCATAAATGTTTAGAATATTGAGATGACTTGTTATAGATTTTATTATAAACTTAAAATAAATTTTTAAGCATGAAAAGTTTTATTTTTCTTATTTTCTTATTCTTTTTACTTTATTTTAAAATTCTATTTGTTGATATGTTATTTTTAATTTTTGTTTTAATTTTGATGTTTGTAGGTATCATATCTAAAAACCCTCACAAGGTTTAAACTCGTTCACTAAGGCAACCTAGGGGTTTAAAAACTTGTGACATACGTTAAATACAACTGTATTAATTTGTGAAAATGATTTAAGATAGTTTAAATTCTAGTTTTTGTTTTTAATTTTTAGTCATTCTTGCTAAAAAAAACCTATCAAGAAGCTAATCAGGGGTTCTAACAATTTCTCAAAAGCACTTAATATATTGTGATTGTATGTATGCTTAATGATTATACAGATTTGTATTTACTTATTTTAATATCATTTTATGCAAACCTATATTTTCAGAATCACATATATATTTTGTTATTTTTTAGATATTTTTTGTATTAAAATAAATCAACTTGATGAATTATACTTGGAGCACTCCATTACTACATGGAAGAGTAAGGGAAATATTGGTAAAACATTATTTATGTTTTAAAAATTAGAAAAAGAAATTACATGAAAAATTAGGGTTCTATTGATACAATTTGAAGTGCATCGTGGTGCGAAAACCTTATAAGCCGTGGCGTGAGGCCAAAGAAAAAGATTAATACGTCCCAAAATCAATATAGGCTATGGCATGAAAAATTTGTGTGCCACGACATGAAAAGAGTGGATCATGCTCAAGTCGTGTATAGGTTGTGTATGCCATAGTGTGAATAAAATGCATGTCGGGGCACTAGTAAAAAGTTCCATTTTTTCCTCCTTTCCTCACCCTATAAATAAGACCATATTTCTATTGTAAAAATATATGCTAGAATCGTACAAGTTGATTTCTTAGATTTCTTTAGTCTTTTTATTTCTTTTAGTAGTTTAAAGTTCTTGTATCATTTGAAAGTTCAACAAATTTAGTTAATGTAATAATTTTTTTTTCAAATCAATAAATAGAGTAGTAATTCTATTTGGAGCTTTCCAGAAGCAATTCTAAGAATTCTGTTGAGGTATATTTAAAATATTTTCTTTTTAAAATATTTCTAATTGTTATTTTTACTTGTTATATATTTAATTTATTGATCATTTATTAAACGATGCATGTCTAGCCATAAATAATATGAGATATTAGTAATGTTATTACGTTTGTAAAATATTAAAATAGATAAAAAAAAATTAAAAGATGAATTAAGTTTATTTCTTCATCAATATTTAAACAGAGTTTATAAAAGAAAAATATATTGACAAAATATTTTTCATAATAAACAATAGAGTTAGACTTAAGATTTAAATTATCTGAATTTGAGTTAGAGTCAACTATTCTATTCTGGATTTGATTATTTGGATCTTTAGAGAACTCTATTTCAAATATTTTTATAAGAATTATTATTGAATATATATTGATGGCATATCCTTCATAATACATTTAAAATCTGAAAAATAGTTTTAAGGTACTTAAATCATAAACTTAATTTTGACACCTTTATAAGAGTTTAAATTGTCAGTCAGATTGAATGTGGTAATTAGATGGTTTTTAATTTCTTAAAAAATGAGTAATTTAATTAAAATTTAAATTGTTAGTTTCTCAATAATATTAATTCATATCTTTAATATCCTACTTAATATTAACAAGTATGATTAACTAACTAATATATTCTAAAAATTCTCCACTGCATAATAAATGTTTGTTAAATCTATCTTTAATTTTATGTTATTAGTTTATAAACTCAACCCAAAACAATCAGGACATGATGTTTAGGTTTTTTTATTTTTTGTTTTTAAGGATTTCTTAAATTATTTAAAAACACATGATTCCTCTTTAGATTGATCTTAGAAGTATACTTGTCATTTTTTATAAGTAATTTGTGCACTTGCGAGCCATTTTATAAATTATATAAATTTTATTGCCTAATTTTGGCACATTAAGATTTTGGTGTAATTTTCAAGTAAATCAGTAATAGAACTAAAAAATAGTTAACCTTTGCAAGTGTCAATAGATTAACTTGATTTAGAGATTTGTTTTGATTCCAAATGATGTAAACCTCATCTAAAGAAGTACTACACGAAGATCAATATTTAGATCTTCAATATAATCATTCTAAAACATATTGCAATGATAAAGACCCCTACTTATATGGTAAAATCTTCAGGTTTTCTATGAAAATGACTTGATTGACAACAAAAAGATCCACTGACAAAATAAAAATAGTTTACAACTCAATAGAAATATACCTCTAATACCTCTATAAATCAAAACATCTACACACACTGCTCCTATGCTGCCCTTGCTAGCTGCCTCTATTACTATAGTGATCTAAGCTGAATTCAGTTCTCCTCTGAACCCTACCACCAACTGGCGGTATGATCATTCACTATGGTCTATATAGGTGAATCCACGGGTATGGCTTATCCAAAGCTTAGGGATCTAACAAGTAACTTAAGTCTCATGTGTTAATTTACTTTTAATTAACCCAATCCCAAAAAATCAATTTTTACTAAAAATACTCATGAATCACTAATACCAAAACCACACTAGGCATTAGCAATCCAGAATTATAAAATAATTTACTTTTTAAAATAACAAGTTTCAAAATCGTCATAGTTTCCCCACGTTTTAAATGACCTAAGAAATTAGAAGAGGGAGGTATTTATAGAAAATTCCAAGTTATTCAGGTACTTCGTCAGCCTCTCGCCGCCCATGGTGGCAAAGGTAATAGCCATTACACACTCGCCATGCATACTAATGGACCAACCCCCATGGTGTGTGTAAAACATGTGAATATAAAAAGTGTTACTACCTATATGAGTTTGTGCAGTACTGATCATAAATAACTTACCTTACATAAAGAATGAAAAAAATACTAAGTACACAAGCTAGGATCTATATTTTGCAAACAAGAATGCTAACAAAGGCACAAAGGACTTATATGACTTACACCATTTAAACATTTTTCCCACTCTTCTAAATAGTGATCCTACTACCTTAGCCTACCTATCTAAATAGCCCCCAAGAGATGATGTCCTTATGATATTATTTCTTCCAGATGTATAGAACATGTTATGTCATCCCCTAGCCCATAAGAATGCTAGAGCCTCTTTATGTCATGCTCTCTCTAATGATAAGGGTGATAGAGTTGGATAGTGCTTATTTTATTTTTATTTTCTTACTCCTTCTTGTATTTTTTTTCCTTTTAAAAAAAATCCAAAAATTGTACTCAAATTTGTATTAATAAAAAGGTTATGTTGATTATTTTTAGTAGTTTATTTATGTTTGTTCTTTTTTGTTTACATGTGTTGCATTCTGTTATGTTTATCGACTTAATATGTCTCTATTATTTCTATAAGTGAGGATTATTATCTGTTTCATGCCTTCTCTCCCTCATATAAGAGTATTCCTTTGACTTTCTGTGTCAAAAAGTTAGAGAATTTTGTTTGCATAACTCTTTATTTATTGAATTTCTTGGGATGTGAATGTAGGCTATACCGCATTATATTTTCCTAACATGCATTCACTTAGGGAGAGTATTGTATGATGTCAAGAGGAGTTGTTTTGTATCTATCTTACGTGTTGAGTGTCCATAGCATATCTACGTCTAATTATGTAGAAGTAAAACATTATTTGGTTAAACCATATATAGGTATGCATGATGCATTCATGGGTATGTGTTGATTTGTGTGTGCAAAATATAGGTGTAACAAGAGACCTTAAGACTCGGATGGAGCCATGGAGTTGGACATGTCGTATGCAGCATGCATCAAGATGGATGAATCATAATATGATGGATGCACTTTGAGTAAATATGTTTTGGGGTCTATATTGTGCGTAAATGTTTGTTCACGGGAACAAATGTCTTTAGGGATATCTTTCATGACTGTCTCATCTATTGATGCAGAGTCTATTTTAGTTGTTTTTCTATGGAAAGCCAAATAGGGAGATTATAAGTCTTGTAAGTCTTTTGAGTCTTTGTTGGCATTTTTATGTGTAAAGCACTGAGTCTGTTTGTTTTATTTAGTGTTGTGTCTTCCTCATTGTAAGGGTAGTTAATGATGGTTCAGTAATGCACACACTTACTTAGTTTAAAACATTATATATGTTTGTATGTTTACACACACCACATGGGTCAATTATGTAATATACATATTAGGTTGCATTTTTTGTTATTTTATTTTGTTTTGTGTTGTTAATATTTTTGAAAATTACTTCACAATTTTTGTAACAAAAAACGTAATTTTTAGTGTGCTCGTTGAGCCCTTGTTGACGTGGTCAGTAAGCATTGTATCAGCTAATACCCTCACCAATATGGTCTACAAGAATGTCAATAAGGTGGTCAGTAAGAGGCCAACAACCATAATTTTTTTATAAATACCCTCATTTGTAAATTTTTTTGTTAATTAAAAAATGTGAAAAACTCTAGTGGTTTTGAAACTCATCTTTTAATATAAAATTGTTTTCTTATTTTGAGTTGCTAATATTTTTTGAGTTTTTTGATATTAGTGATTTGTGATTTGGTTACCAAAATTAGATTAATACATGTAACTTAGATTGCATGTTAGGTTTATGTGCATATATTTGTTATACCTTTAAGATTACACTATACTGATCACCTATGACCTTTCACACCACATGGTGGTGGGCTTAGGATAATAGCTAGATTTAATTGAATCAAAGTTGCTTTAGAGATAACAAGTAATAGCAGGATAGGACAATTAGAACAGGTGCCCCAATTGATTAAGGTATTTGTCTTTATTTTTTGAGTTGTAACCATTTATTATTCATTAGTGAGTTGTTGCTGCCGAGTGGTTCTTATGAGAAATTTGTGGATGTTATTACATAGATAGGGTTTCTACGTGGGTTTATCTCATTAGATTGTCGTGTTCGTATGCTCTATTGTTTTGTTAGTACAATCATAGTATTATTCAAATATGCTTGCGCATAAGAGGATCTAATTGTGATTAAAAAACCTTCTTTATTGTCTATAACATGTTTTCCCTTCTTTCATGCCATACTTCTTGTTTATCTTCTTACGCCATCTCTATCTTCTTGTCTATATCTTTTCGCCATGCATATTGTAGACTAAATAGTTAGTAGTTATTTTATTTTTGCTTGATGTATGTTGTGCTATTGGATGTGTGCTTTTGCCTTTCTTACTGTTTTTCTATTTTCATTACTTGCTAGTTTAAAGGCGAGTTCGAAGGAATTTGTATCTCATTTTCTTGATTATTTATCGACTCTTAAACTCTCTCAGATAAAATAACACATGGATGCATAATTTATTATATTTACAATATGAAAATGCTTATCAATTGTCGTGTGGCTTAATGACATATATTTTTAGTATGTTATGAAATTATATGAGTAAAATGTTAAAGATTTAAAATTAAATAGGTTGAACTACATAGTTAGTTCTTAAATTTTATCAAATTTAACACTTTGATTCCTTAATTTTTTTCATAAAATTATATCCATTATTTTTTAAAATTTTACATAGATAGTCCAAATTTAAAAATTAGACTAAATTACACTAAAGCAATCAAAATTAAGTTGTTAAAAAAATTTATTTTTACATTATTTAGTCCCTTAATTTTTAATATGTGATTCATTATCTTTAAATTTGAATTAAAATTATTAAATTTAAAAATATAGTGGATATAATATTATAAAAAACTAAGAGATTAAAGTATTAAATCTAATAAAATTTAAAAACCAACGATATAATATAACCATAAAAATATAAAAAAGTTCAAACAAGATAAGAAAAAGTAACAAAGGAAAGAAAAAAAGAAATGTCTATAATTGGTTGGTATTAAGCCCTCTTTTTATATTAGCTAATAATTATAATTGGTCTTTTGGATTTTATATTTCATTGGGTATAGATTGTCTTTACTAGTTGGGCCACGTATTGGACTTTAGTTAGGCTTGGTTCGTGAATACACTAACGCTTCTTGGCATTTGATTGAGTCACCTAATTGGGCCTAGTTCTTTATCCTGTCTAGATCATATAGAATAACCTTTGCATCTTTTACAACTTTTTGACATTCTAATTTTCACACGATTTTTTGTTTCTCCCATATCTTTTGATTCTTTTATATTATTAGTCAAGAATATGAGGATTGTTCATATAGGGATACAAAATGTATGGTCAACACAACCATCAATGTCTAAACAATATTATATTTAGAATTTTATTCGTAAGTTGAGTGTTGTATTTTCATTTTTCTTTTAGACTCTTGGATATGTTTTTTAGAGTGATGTTTCTATTCTCCCTATGAGTATTTCTTACTTTATTGTGAACTATTGTGTTTCGTTTTTTTTTTCGTGTTTGAAACTTGGAGCTTTGCTTTAGTTTCTCATAGTGTTTCTTCTTTATTAAGAATAAAACTAGAGCATTTTTTTACGTATGCTTGTAGACGTTTTTTTTGTTTATCTTTGACTATTGTTTTAGATCATTTAATTATTATTGTGTTTTCACATTATTTATTTCTACACGAGGTATGTTTGATCACGAAATGTTATCTTCATTTTGTTTTTTTAGTTCAAATTTACCGTTGTTTATTTGAAGAGATATTGGAATTAATATTTAGTTAATTTTATTTTATGTTCATACTTATACAATTATTCTATGCTAACACTTATACACCTTAAACTAGTTTAGTTTTTCTTAATGTCTTTGTAATCTTCTCACCGTATATATGCATTATTGTTTTGTAATTACTCGATCAATAATAAATATTACATTTAGTTTATTAGTACAGCTATAATTAATATAACTAATTATTTATTAAATAATAAATTTATTTTTTAGCACAACTTTTTTCACCATAAATATTACGGTGGGTAAAGTTAGGTAATACCTACAAACATGTAGTAGAGATCATACCAGTTAGGGGTGTCCATAAATCGGATTGGACCGGACTAAACCGTAAAACCGGACTGGATTGGACCAAATCGAACGGTTTTACTAATCAAACGGTTCGGTCCGATTTGTATTAATTTTAAACCGTTCGAACCGGACCGGACCGGTTTAATAATATATTAAAATTTTCATATTATTCTTCATTAAATTATAAAAAAATCGAACCAAACTGGGAACCAAATCAGACCAAACCGTTTTATAAGTCAAACGGTTCGGTCCGATTTTTATTTCTTAAAACCGTTTCAAACGGTCCAATCCGGTCTGGTTCGAATAATATGAACGGTCCAATCCGATTACATTTTTTTTTTAGGCAAAATCGAACCGGACCGGACCATGAACACCCTTAATACCAGCTTTGTCTGTTTCTAGTCAATAGAACTCTGTCACAATCATCATCGAACTCTCACTCTCAGCCTTTTTCAGCCAATTCAATACCCACCGCAATTTCATTTCCATAATCAGCACGCTCTGAACAACCCAGCTCTCAACTTTGCCTCTTGTCTCGTTATTCCCACGTATATTCCTTTACTTGTTTTCATGTCCACCTCGGTTTTCTTTTGTTATGTCTATCTTACTTTTGATTACTGTTTCTGTTCTGCTTGTATTAATATGATTTTAATTCTTGAAATGATGCTGCTACATATAGATATGTTTTGAGTGTTGTCAAATTAGTCTTTTCTTAACAATTTCCAGACCAATTCGTTGGAATTGTGGAAATTCGGAACTTGGGTTTGCCAATTAGAGGTTGATTCATTTGCTTGTTTGTTTTGAAGAAATGGGTAGTCTTCCTTTTCAATTTCTTGTTTTGGGAGTGTTTAATTTCACAAACTCCTTATGGGTTTCCATATTTAAGATCCCTAGTTCTATGATATTCTAGCTCTGTATGTGTACACCTAATACTTGTGAATATGTAAGTGGGATTTCTTTTCTCAATTTTATTGTTTATTAATTAATTTTTTCCTTTTGGAAATTATTCAAGCTTGATTCGGTTAAATTGTATTCTCCAATTTTATATCATCCGCTCAAGGTGTTGGGTTGGGGTCTGTATTAGATGGACCCTTCAATTTTACTGAAGTTAACTGTTAGTTACTTGATACTCTAATTTGGTAGAAATTTATAGAAAATTAAGAAGGTGTCTTAAAAAAAAAACAAAAGAATCTATATAACAGACTTTGGGATGACTTGCGGATTTAGTTTGATTTTGATCTCTTGCTTCTGTTGCGTTCAAATATTTCTTTGAAATTATTGATTTTTTCTGGATATTCTTCCTACCAACCTTCCCCATGAGAAATTGTCTCTTTGGTTTTTGTCTGTATGCTTATTTCGGGATAATTCTTTTGTTTCTATATATTAGACCTATTTTGCTCTCTACTTGTTGCAAGTGACATTGCTAATATTGCTTTAAAGTTTCATTTATGTGCAATTCAGAGGTTTTTATACCTATATGTAATCACTTGCAAAATCCCATGCTTAAACCTTTTTTCCATTGACAATCATTATTATAGTTAGAATCCAATTTGGTACTTAAGTGACTGTTCTCTGCTTTGGCACTTACATTATGCATGAACATAAAACCACTTGCTAGTTGCTAAGAATCAATCAGACTAGTACTTAATTTTGTGTCAGTTTCTTCTGGTTGGTTTTATCAAATGAATTTTTCTCATACTTTTGGTTTGATATGTGATTCAAAATGCTCTAAAAGGTGCTGGCAGAACCAGAATTATCAGAAGGTTAGATTGGTAAACCAAAAATGAGTCAACCCAAGATTAAGCGTAGAGTGGGCAAATATGAGGTGGGAAGAACAATTGGTGAGGGCACATTTGCTAAAGTGAAGTTTGCAAGAAATTCAGAAACTGGGGAACCTGTGGCTCTTAAGATCCTCGATAAAGAGAAGGTTCTCAAACACAAAATGGCTGAACAGGTTTGTTTTAGATGATTTTGCTCTGCTAATTATTGTGCCTTTTCTTTTCAGAAAGAAAAGTCAATTTTCTGTTGGTTTGTTTTTTAGTCCTGAAAGTTGTTTCTTTCTGGTTTCTTAAACCACATTATACTAACCAATTCACAGTTTAATCTGCATAGCTTTATCTGCAAAAAATAAATAAATAAAAGTCCTTGTAGCTTTATGTAGTAATCTATATGTTCAACCTTAAGGAGCATCCTGGGAATAAAGTGTTTATTTATCCAATGTTTCAAAATGGAAGTCTCAATGTTCTCATGAACTCTTATTACTAATGGAGTTTTTAATCTATGGTACAAAACTAATATCATCAATGTAATTTTCACTATTAGCTCAGTTCTTATTGGACGGCATCTAATTTAGTGTTAGTGTTTTCCCTCTGTTTCCAGATCAGAAGAGAAATAGCAACAATGAAGCTAATAAAGCATCCAAATGTTGTTGAATTATACGAGGTTCTCTCTCTCATGTTGTGCTCTCTGTATATTATGCACGTGTCTTGTAAACATATATATTCTTAACTAACTATTGATAGTCTCCATTATCAGGTAATGGGAAGCAAGACCAAGATATTTATTGTTTTGGAATTTGTTACCGGAGGAGAGCTATTTGACAAAATTGTAAGTTATCTTCCATTGCTTTCATGAACTTCCTTGGAAACTATAAGACCTATTTTTGCTAAATGGAATGACTTATGGCAATCATGATGTCTTTTTTTTCCATTCACATTATCTAGCTAAATATATTTGGTACCCATTCTGCTAATTATGTAATTGGAACTCTTAATCAATCATATCTGAACTCCTACAATTTATTTGGCATGATGAACATAAATCTTCTTATAAAAATTAATTTTTGTGGTCAAGGTAAACCATGGACGGATGAGAGAGGATGAAGCACGTAGATATTTCCAGCAGCTTATTAATGCAGTTGATTATTGCCATAGCAGGGGTGTCTATCACAGAGACCTGAAGGTAATAAACCTCTTAGCATGTACTGATCAAAACAATGAATACAGGAAAGTGATTTCTTTAATTATGTTCTACTTACATGGTCTTCTTTGCAGCCAGAAAATTTGTTACTGGACGCTTATGGAAATCTGAAAGTTTCTGATTTTGGATTAAGTGCATTGTCCCAGCAAGTCAGGGTAACCCAATGTGCATTTTTCTGAACTTTATTTCCTTTCGTCATTTTTGTCAAATTATCAGTTCCATGCTGTTGCTGCCAATTACTAAATCTAATTGTGTGGAAGCTGGGCGTAGAAGTTTTGCAAAAAAAATTCATGAAACGTCAGGTGTATGTGTGTAGCTAATGATATATTGATCATAGAGGTGAATGATTTCCTCAGGTAGCATTAGATTTTTGTAAAAGATGTAAATGTAATATTTGTATATGATGCAAATTGATGTGATCTTGACTGATGCAAGTAATTTATGAAATGAAGTTCAATTCTCTTGTGTCACTTTTGGTGTATTACTGTATGTGCCACCAATGGTTAGAAAACACGTGGCAAAGTTGATTGAAAAGGTTGGTAAAGTGTCAGTGGACACTTTTGTCCACGTGGTTGTCATTTAGTGATGGCACATACAATGAGATACCAAAAACTGCACAGCGTCATGCTTGATATATCTCGTTCTTTGCAGAAAGAAAATATAAAGTTCGAATTTTTGCATTAAAACAGTCAATCCACTGTATTTCTCTTTTTGCCTAATAGTTTTGGAAAATTATGATTTTCTACATTTTGATCAGCCTCTCTCTCTCTCAAGTTGGACTTTCATAAATTGATTTGTCTATAACCAAGCATATTCTTATGATATAAAGCTTTGTCAACTTTGGAGAAGAGATATCACACAAATCCACGATTAACTTCTTCATGGACATTATGTTGGCAGGATGATGGTCTGCTTCACACCACTTGTGGAACCCCCAACTATGTTGCTCCAGAGGTGTGTACATTTCATCGTACTGAGCTGAAAATTTTCCTTTCTCTTACACTTGACAGCTGGTCAGTGTTTCAATTGGTGTTCAGGTCATTAATGACGAGGGCTATGATGGAGCAACTGCTGACCTATGGTCATGTGGGGTGATACTATTCGTATTACTTGCAGGTTACTTGCCTTTTGATGATTCTAATCTTATGAACCTGTATAAAAAAGTGAGTATTTTACTATGTTTATGGGGAAGCATTCTAAGTTATTATAAATCTGCTTCTTAAGTTCTGTTTCTGCATGTGCAGATCTCAGCTGCTGAATTTACTTGCCCCCCTTGGCTTTCTGTTGGTGCGAAGAAATTAATAGCTCGCATCTTGGATCCCAATCCTATGACTGTAAGTAGACTGCTTTCATGCTGTTGACAAACTTATGTTTTTTCTCAATCTGTGTATATTTGGCCCATCTTAATCAGCTTAAACTTTTGGGAGTAACACAATCTAACAACCAGTATAATGATAATGACGGAAACCAATGCTTAAATATAATTCATTACTAAATGATAAGTAAGTAAAGAGAGAATCGAGGTGAAAGTATATTTAGATGTATTGGTGCATTCAGTGTGTGCCCAAATGCATTACAAGTACCTCAGCATAAGATTATGAGATTGTTGCATATTATTCACTTGTTGCAATTTTCGGTATTCTTTCCAACATTTCAGTCCGGGAATCGCAAACTCATGGTTTGACATGCTTGCGTGTGTGGACCCTTTTTGATCGAGAAGCAATTTTCATATTATTACGATGCCATTATGATGCCAATCAGGTTAAATCTTAATTTTTCTTGGCATTCGCTGGATAAAATTGCTTTGTGGTATTTTCACACTTTACAAGAGTCGGGCACACAAACAACACATTCAATAAATAAGAACTTTAGTACCAAAAAAATAATAAATAATAAAAGAACCTGAAGTATTTTTTTTTTCATATGCTTCATCATTTCTCATACAAACTACCTGATGTCACCAAAGAAAAAACTACTAGATTCTTTGCTTTAGTGGAATGTACATCAGCAATTCAGCGTGAATCTCTGAAACTGCTGAATATGTACAATCACTGGTAGCAGTGATGGAGTCGGGATTTTCATTTTAGAGGGAGCACCATGTAAATAACAATCATGGAAAATAAAATATGGTATTAACTATAATAATTATCCTCCACTAGTTTTCATTTTTTGAACCTTTGCATAATAACATCATTATCAATGCTATTAAAAATATCTTTATCAGCATATGCATTCAACCTATCTTTATTCATTGATTTTCCATACAATTGCATAAACTTTTTATAATATTCATGGCAAAAAATGCTCTCTCCATATTTGTAGTTGCAATTAATTCTAAAAAGCTTACTTTCTCATTAATCCCAATATTGTCACATTAACCCCAATTGGGTATTTGCCAAAAAAAAAAGTCCTAATTAAGGAAACAAATAAATAAGAAGTATTTATAAAATTAATGCATATAACATATACACAATTTAACTTCCTACACAACATAAGTATCACACATGCTAATAAAGTGTGAAAAGAACTTCCTACAACGTCATTAGTAATGATGTCAACTAATTGATTATTACTCTTGATGTAAGGAATTCTAATGACACTAGCATCTAGAATGTCTTTGATATAGTTTCTATCAAGTTTAATGTGCTTAGGTCGGTTATGTTGTATTGGATTATTAGCAATTTCAGTTGCAATAGTATTATTACAGAATAAGTTCATACTCTTTAAGATTGAAACCAAACTTACTCAACAAAATCTTTAACTAAGTAAACTTTATAATACCATGATGAAGAGCACGACAATCAAACCTTTACACTAGACAACAATACCATTTTTTTACTATTACAGCTCACCAAATTTTCTCCGATGAATGTAAGGATCCCAAAAGTAGATTCCTATCCATTTTGGAACCTTCAAAGTCAGAATCGACATAACCCATGATGTTTAGATGCCCATATTTTGAGAACAATAAACCTTTGCCTGGAGAGGACTTTAAATAACCAAGATCCCATTCACAGTGTCCATGTGTCATTCACTTAGATTATGCATGAATAGACTTACTACACAAACAACAAAATATAAATAAGGTCGAGTATGTGTCAAATAAATCAATTTTTCCATCAGACTCTAATATCTTTCCTTAGTTGGAATTTGATAAAGATACACAATCAAACCACGATTCACCTCAATATGTGTGTCTATAAAGGCACAAGCCAAATTAACAGTTATAGTCAATAGATCTAAGATATATTTCCATTGAGAGAAGAATAGTCCTTGTTTAGACTGAGAAACTTTAATACCTAAGAAGTATTTCAAATTCCCTTGGTTCTTCATTTCAAATTTCTTGGCCAAATAGCTACATAACTACTCTATCTCTTTTGCTTTACTACTCGTCAGAATCATGTCATCAACATAAACCAAAAGTAAGGTAATATTACCACCTTTTCTTTTATTATAAAAGAATGTGATTTGTTTGGGTCTATTTAAAACCATATCCCTTTATTGAGCGGCTCAATCTGCCAAACCAAGCCTTAGGTGACTGTTTTAGCCCGTATAAAGCCTTCTTCAACCCATCAACCTTTCCTCCTTCAATCAGGAACCTGGGAGAAGGATCCTCCTTCGTCAATTCTCCATGAAGAAATGCATTTTTGACATCAAACTAAAGTAGTGGCCAGTCTAGGTTCATTACAATAGAAAATATAACTCGAATAGTATTTATCTTGGCTACTAGAGCATATGTCTCTCAATATCATAAGTTTGAGCATGCATCCCCCTTAGCTACTACTATGTCCTTATTCCTCTTCCATGTCCCATCTGAATGAAACTTGACAATAAACACCCCTTTGCAACCCACAGTCTTCTTTCTCTTAGGTAGCTCAACTAACTCCCAAGTATAATTCTTCTAGAGGGCATTCATTTCTTCTAGCATGATAGCTCTCCACTTAGGATCTTGAAAGGCTTCTTGAAAATGACTAGGAATAGATACAAATGAAATTTGATGGACAAAAACTAAGTGATTTTTAGATAAACGATTATAAGAAACATAAACAGAAATGAGATAAACAATATTAGATGAATGCTTAGAGAAGCCCAACCTGTCATGCTATTTACGATCTCAAAGAGGATATCTCCTATCTTGACCACTAATTAATGGATCCAAGATAGTAGGTGTTGACACTGTATGATCTGAAGGTATGTTGGAATTAAAGATAATACAAAGTAAAGAAAAGATGTGTACCTCATAATTAATCTCAGAAGAATCATTTGAAAGCATGATAGTATCATCAGGAGGAGCATCAAATTTAGAAGATAAGGACATAGTAGTAATATTCATATTTCTTCTACCAAAGTGCCGATGGAACATATGAGGTGGCTTAGTTGTTTTCTCTTTTTCAAACTTGGATTCACCCAAAATCCACCCTTTTTTTCTTCTAAACATTACTTCTCTTTTTCTTACTGCTAATCTTCTACAGAAGAGGAGTTAAAGAAACTTCTTTGGAAAAATAAGACTCATGATTACAAAATCGAACATCCATAGACATATAATACTTACCTGTAGGTTGGTGAAAACATTTATATCATTTTTGTGTACTAGAGTAACCAAGAAAGACACACTTAAGAGCACGTAAGTCAAATTTGTCCCTATGAATTGCATACATATGAATGTAACACACACAACTAAAGACTTTATGACATAGACTAAAGACGAAAGGTATAGGGTGGAAAAGAGATAATTTTCTCAATTGAGTTTGATAGTCAATAATGTGAGCAATCATTCGATTAATAAGAATAGTCGAAGTCATGACAACCTTAGCCCAAAAACATTTAGGAACTCTCATAATGAAACATGGGGCACATGCCATCTTAAGAAGGTGACGGTTCTTACACTCCGTTATGTCGTTCTATTGTGGCGTATAACCACATGTTGTCTAGTGAAGAATGCCATGAGTTTTGAAAAATTGATAAGAGACTGATTTATAAATTCATGACCATTATCAAAGTGAAAACCTTGAACCTATGCATGAAATTGTGTAACAATAATAGTATAAAATTGAGGAAGAACATGAATAATATCACTCATAGATTTTGACAGAAAAATCCAAGTTACTTTAGTGTAATTATCAATAAAGGAAACACAATATTTATGACCATAAACAATAGGAGTAGAAAAAGGACCCTACACATCAATATAGATACAAGTAAAGGAAACATAATTTTTATTAGTACTAATTTAAACATAATTTTTATTAGTATTAATTTTGAAAGAAACACTGATTCTTAGCAAAAATGCATTATTTACATATCAAACTAGAAGTAAAAATATTAGAAAATAAACACTCCAAATAAGGATAGATGTCCTACATGACAATGCTATAACATAATCTATGCTTTCTCAATCTCTCTATCCATCTAAAAACCACAACTAGGATTACTAACCTTCTTCTTCAATTTTTAAAGACCTCTTATCTCCTTCCTAGTGACAATTGTCATATTCGTTTGATTGTTCTAAAACACATAATGAGTAGAATAAAATGTTATAGAATAATCAAAAAATTTGGTAAGCTGACTAATGGACATGAGATTATTTTTAAGAGTTGGTGTAAATAAAATAGAAGATATGATGAAAGTGGGTGATAGTGAGACATTACTGGCTCCTAAAATTGGCATTGGTGTTCCATTGACAACCTAAACAGACTTAACAAAAGATGATGTTATAGACTCAAGAATGGAAGTATTACTAATCATATGATCGGTAACTCCTGAATTAATAAGCTAAGTGTCAAAAGTAAAAAAATATAAATATTAAACTAGAATTATCTTCTTGAGTTATCACTCAAGAAATCTAAGAAGCAAGAGATGAATAATTAGCGATAGTAGTAATGGGAGTAGAGTTATTTTTCCTTTCAATTTGCTTAATTTTGTACCACTCTGATAAGTCATGCTTCTTCCAACAAACATCAATAGTATGCTTAATATTGTGGCATTAGGTGCAAAAAAGAGAACTATAGTCAACTGATGAGAGATCTAAACAGGGCCTACTTCTTTGGACAGTAAAGGCGGATAACTCAAGGTGGTTTTTAGTGCCCATGGTGAGATGTCTCTATACTTCAAGACAGACTTCGAGAATATGTTTCCTCCAGGCTTGGCAAATGAGAAGTACTCAAATCTGAATATTAACTTGATCCAAAATCTAATCTAGATCAACAATGAACATATAAACCCATTCCTTAACAATATGTTTCCTCTATTACTCAATGTTGGTAAAACATGTCATATTATTAACTTTGATGGAGTTAAAATGATCTCTTTATCAACTCATATACTTGTAAAGAGTTAGAAATATCAAAGTAGTTTTTTCTCACAACATCTAACATAACTTTTGCATTATTACATTGAACTGAACAGAGTGATACATTAACTCATTTATAGAGTTCTAATTCATGATTTTACTAAAACATATTCAACTTTTCATTTATCACAAGTAACTCTAATTTATGATTTTACTAAAACATATTCAACTTTTCATTTATCATAAGTTGATCATCCTCTTTTAAGCAACTTTTTTTTTATGATAGTATAACATTTTTTCTTTTTAATATAAATATGCATCTTTAAAATTTTAGACCAAACACGATAATTAATATCATTTAATTTAATATTAATTGAAGAAGAATTATCATATATAGTCAGCGATATAGATAACTAATTGTCAAATTTAACCTTAGTTGATAGAAAGAACTAGTGTGCTCCCTGTACATAATTTTGTTTTTTTAAGTGAGGAAAAAAAGGGCAGCTAGCGACCCAAAAATCAGATATTAACACCAGATCCCCAAAAATAAATAAATTAATTAACAAAAAAAAAGCCCAAAACAGCCCCACAAAAAGATCAGCCCTATAGACAGCCCAAAAAACAGATCAGCCTAATGACATCCCGAAAAACTCAGCAATACAAATAATCAGTTTGTTTGATCAGAAACAAATATTTCGGGCCAACGGCGCAAGGGGTACGAACAAAACCTGACAGACAGTGCTGTGATCGGCGGGAAAAGGTGGTGCTGGGCCAGGCTACATTGACGGCGGTTCTGGAAGGGCTTCTTCGATAGTAGTCGCAGCTGAGGAGGCTTCTTCGATAGTTCGTGGCAGCCGAGGATAGAAAAAAATGTTTGGCGATGGTGTCACCTGTCGGCGGGAAAAGAACTCAGCGATGGATGCAGGGGCTATGGCGACGATAGGCGTTGGTAGAGGCTAGGAACTGCTTTTGGTGGCAACTCTACCTCTGAGATTAAATGGGTAGGGCAGTTTTTTTTCCTCTGGTACCAAATTATTTCTGAAAAGCTTATTTTCTCATTAACCCCAATTGAGTATTTGTAAAAAAAATTATTTCCTAATTAAGGAAAGAAATAAACAATAAATATTCATAGTATTAATACATGTAACATATACACAATTTAACTGTTGCAACTGGTAAAACAAATGTCAATTTGAAATGTAGATAAATGTGTTTAACATTTACTTGGCAAGATCACCCATTCCTTTCAAATTTGTAAAATCAGTGAATGCATGTCCATAATGTAATTTTCAAGTTGATCTTTAAGTGCCATAAGCTCAACTTGAATAATATAAATCTCAGCAAGGCGAATCAACTTTTATTTGTCAAAACTTGAAAATGAATCATTTTGATTTAAACTTAAGCCACACAAAGGACTAATTTTATATTTGCCTCAATAAATATATCATTGAGCTATTACAGTTGCATGTTTATAATAGTATAAAATAACTAGGTTTGTATGATGTAAATTTGTGATAACTTGAACTTTGCCCCTTGATCGACCAGGAGCTACAAACCTGTAACTCATATTTAAGACTTCAATATGCTGTTTGTTACTAAGGTCATGTTTCGCTTGAATGAACGGAACTAGGAATGGAATTGTTTACACACATTTCTACATTTGGTTGTGTCATACACATGGAATGGAATGGAAACAATTCCTAAAAGACATGAAATTGTTATTCTACCATTCCACTTTAGGAATTGTTATTCCATTCCCTTCCCATTAAATAAAAATATATTATTACAATTTTTTTTCAAATCCTTAACCCTTAACCTTAAATCTTTTAACTTAAAATCCTAAACCTCAAAATTCCTAACCCTAAACCTCAAAACCTAGAATCCTAAACCTTAAATCCTTAGCCCTTTTTTTCAATTTTGATTGTATAATATTTTGTGTTGTTATGGTAGATGAACATGACTTCACTACAATATATTAATACTTGAGTGTTATTTTGTAAATAATATGGAGAAAAAAAATGATCAAAAATATTTTTTCTTGTTTTTAATATTTTTAGATTAAATAATATTTTTAAGTAATAATTAAGAAAAATAATAATTTTTAATAATATATTATGTTTGACGAAGAGAACAACTAAATGATATCATTGAAATTATACTGAACATAGGGGTATTAAGATAATATAAAGTATTTTTTCATTTCATTTTAGTTGTAAACCAAACATTACAATACTGATTTTTTCTTTGATTCCAATAGTCAAACCCAACACTGCAATAGTAGTATTGTTTCCTTTATATTCAATTCCTTTACCATTCCCATTACTTTTCCATTATGCTAACCAAGCGTGATCTAAAAGAAAAAATCTTACAAAGCAAAGAATCTCAACCATCTTCCCTTATCATTTGCAATCTTTCATTTCATACTTCAACACATTCACAACATTCACAA
This sequence comes from Hippophae gyantsensis, assembly GCA_030763125.1. Lineage (NCBI taxonomy): Eukaryota > Viridiplantae > Streptophyta > Magnoliopsida > Rosales > Elaeagnaceae > Hippophae > Hippophae gyantsensis. The sequence continues at coordinate 16,501,197 of CM061036.1, forward strand.
TATCTTGATCATTTTTTGTAACGTATGTGATAGTGGTTAGATTTGGGTATAGGCTTCAAAATTAAATCATGTAAAATTTGAAAGGTAAACATGAATACGAAGATATAAACATTTTTGTAAGAGCCACTAGATGAAATTTACAAATTATTACTATTAAATTTTTTATTGAAAAAATGGAATATTATTGCAAATACTCCTGAGGTTTTGCTTTTCTTCAAAACTACCCTTGAGCTTTATTTAATATCAAAACTATCCTCCAACGTTATTAGCGTTATATCTCCGTTTAACATTAGGGGCAAAATGGTAATCTCCCTTATACATATATCACTCATGCATCACTCTCTTCCTCCCCATACCTTTCTCTTCTTATTCACGCAAGCTGGCTTCCTTGTCTCCCACCCTCACCACCACCCTTCCAGCCTCCTCGGTCGCTTGTTCCAGTCACCCACTTCAGATTGGATTTACAAGCATGGGCGTTATGCTAGGGTTTAGACAACAATTTAATACATATAAAATTTTGAAAGCAAGCTTATTTACTAATTAATAAATTAAAAAGAAACAACTTTTTTAGAAAATAATAATGTGAACAAGGATTGAGATTGAGAGGATATTTTGGATTAAAAGAGAGAGATCAATAAATATAAACCAGAGAAAAAATAGAATTTTGATGATTTGGGGAAAAGAAAGAAAGAGTTTGTATGACCATAATATTATTTAGGGTTTATCTTTTGTGTTCTTTGGTTTGAGACGATATATTAAAAAATTCATATTTTGATGAAGTTTTTAACAATTATGATTTAACATAATAATGCTTATAAACAAAACTATGATAGTAGGGAAACAACCAAAATGAGGAAAATGGGTCCATTGTTGACATAATATTGTGTTTTTTTTTGTATTAAGTTCATGATCATATCTTTGATATTGTGTGTTAATATTCATGAGTAACGCATTTTTAAAATGTACTTTTGATTGTTATATAGGTCGATAAAAATAAGTAAATGGGTCAGTGTTAATATGGTATGAGAATATGGATGTGGATGTATGATATGTATTGAATAATGTACTTTAGATTTAAAGTTAGTAGTATTTTTGATGAATATAGTTTATTATTGATTAGGGGTGTTTTTAATGATTATTTATAACAGGTGATTGAGAAGTAGGGGTATTTTCGATAAAGATAAATTAAATATTGTAACAGGGGTATTTTTGATGAAGTTAAATTAATTATTGTAACATGGGTTTTTTTTATGAAGGTAAAATAATTATTATAGCAGAGGTATTTTTGATAAAGATAAATTAATTATTGTAACGGGGGTAATTTTGAAGAAAAAGAACCACAAAGGTATTGCTATAATATTCTCAACTATAACATTCAAAAAGCTATATAGGTAGGGGTAGAAAAGACTTTTTTAGATATTGATATGATTTTTTACGGGTTTATTTAACTTCTGTTAAATAATAAGAACATTTTTGAAGATACCTTAAATCTCAGGGGTATTGTAGCTTTTTTTGTAAACATTAAGGGTATTTCTGAAGATATTGAAAACCTCGGAAGTATTTTTGATTTTTTCGGGGAAAAAATTGAAGGGCATGTATCATTTTTCATCTGGCCTTATGTAACTGAAATTGTCAACCAAATAAATTTCTTATTTAGAATTTTGCAAGTGTTAATCTGATTGTGGTTAGCATCTGGGAATTGCTTTGTGTGTTATGTCAGCGGATAATCATCTCCGAAATTCTTGAAGATGAATGGTTTAAGAAGGATTATAAGCCACCTGTATTCGATGAGACAGAAGATACAAACTTGGATGATGTAGAAGCTGTTTTCAGGGATTCTGAAGTAAGTTGAAGATGACTTTGTTACCATATAACAAGGATTCCCATTTGCTGCTAATAATTAATTTTGGTAGTTGCCAGGAAGAGCTGTTTATTTGTCAAAAAAATTCTCTTCGTTTTACAACAGGAACACCATGTACAAGAGAAGAAGGAAGAACAGCCTGCGGCTATGAATGCATTTGAGCTAATATCTATGTCACGCGGCCTCAACCTTGGTAACTTGTTTGACATTGAACAGGTTCGGACCTGAAACTCTCCGTGACATACCTTATGTACTTCTCATTCCCTCATCAAGTCTCAGACTTATGGACTTCTATGAATATATTCTTCATTTTATTGACATTAAGGTCGAAAAGCATGATAACCAATATGTGGATAAACATTCTGCAGCCAAGTTTATGAGAATGTTAACCTTTTGTCCGGGGAATTTTATTTATTTATTTTTCCCCTTGATACCATTTCTTGGAATTTTCCTTCAAGCCTCATAATTAAATCAATGACTGCAGGCATTTAAGAGAGAGACAAGATTCACATCCAAATGCCCTGCCAAGGAAATAGTTCATAAGATTGAAGAAGCTGCAAAGCCTCTTGGATTTGATGTGCATAGAAAGAACTACAAGGTATACAAGGGACCTTTACTATCTAAATGGCAATGCAAAACTTTTTTGTATTTTTCAAACTTTCTGGGAATTAATAGGTTTTTTTCTGTTCGTCTTTTTCTCTCAGCTGAGACTTGAGAACATGAAAGCTGGAAGAAAGGGAAACCTTAAAGTTGCCACAGAGGTACCATGAATCACAATTTATTATCTTATAAGATCTAAATCATCGGAATATTGCATGAGATCTTTAATTTTTGACTCCACTTTATGATTAAACACATTATCAAAAATATTCTTTTTGTATATACCTTAAGAAAAAAAAATCAATTGTTGGAGCTTTAACAAGTCTGGTAATGAATGGCCACCATGCACTGACAAACCATAATATGCCTTCAAGTACTCTTTAACATGTGTTCAAATGAACTTTCCTTTTGAACATCTATTCAGTTTTGCCTATTAATTACTAGAGGTTAAAAATAGATAACAGTCTACAGGGTTAAAAAATAAAACTGCCCGATTATTATTTGGGATGATTGTTTTTATAACATGTATTATCTGATCAGATATTTCAAGTAGCACCTTCTCTTTATATGGTTGAAGTGAGAAAAGCTAAAGGAGACACGTTGGAGTTCCATAAGGTACTTCCTCATGTCTCATCCACTCTTTCTATATGCTTATTGGACTTATTTTATTGCCATCATCACATTTTGTATTCCATCTATACTTGTACAGTTCTATAAGAACCTCTCGACCTGCCTCGACGATGTAGTATGGCAAAGTGAAGATGACGTGCAATAAACAAAATGAAAATTTTGACCTCATGGTCTATACGTTCATTATTTTTAACGTCATATTTTGAGTTTCTTGTCAGTGTTGGACGGACAAAGCTTCACCAAGTGTTTTCCATTGTTATTATTTTTGGAAAGCATGGATTCTTCCAAATTTCTTAGAACCGCAAGTCTTTGGTTTTACCCTCAATAGGGGAGCCTAACAAATAAAAATGAACGTACACTGATGGGTAACTTATTTTCTTTCACCATTTTCTGAGATTAGGTTATTACTTATTAGTGACTGTCACTAGAGGAATAAAATACTGAACTTTTTTTTTAATTTTGGAAATTATGTTAGAGCCTTCCCTAATGGTCCAAGTGGTATTTTCTTCTGTTTCAAAGATGTACTGAGCTCTTTACATTAAAACCTGGGTATTGTGGCCAACATTGCCTGCCCTTTTCTTCTGGCTAGATAACGAATGAAAATTTTAAAAATTCATGAACCATCACTCGTACAAGTTTATAATCTACATAGTATAGTTCCAGGTGTTATTATAATTTATAACCATCAGTAAATTTTTCAAAGTCGTGTCAATATCGTGTTGCAATGTCAAAATTTTCCTCAAAATTCAGGGCTTATCCTACTCATTAACTTTTAAGAGAACGCATGGTATTTGTTAGGAGGACTAACGAGTTTAGAGAGCGTATTAAAGGATCGAATATTTGCTTCTATTAAGTAAATTTAAAAGAAATAGCGTTAGCTAAAAGACATTCTGATAGTAATGTAAAGTGTTAGATGAAAAATATAAACTGAACCTCTCTTTAACATTTCAAGGCAAACAATTACATGAAATCCTTTCACTGCTTACAAGGATAAGTTTTACCAAAGAAAAAGATGTTAGAAAACTAATCTTCCTCGTCAATGGTTTTGGTGCCTAATCCCTTCAATCCTTCCGGAGGGATCTCTGCAACAGTCACAAGAGAGTAGAATTCTTCCTTGGCATCTTCATCATCATTCCTCTTGCGAGCAACACGAACCCGGAGCCTTCTTGGGACACTCCTAATCCCCCTGCTCCAAACCTGCTTGTTCAGCTTCACATCCACTCTGACATCATTCGTTTCCATGGCCTTCTGTGCAAATTTCCTGATCTCCTTTATGGCATTAGGAGCCTTCTTCTTGAAGGTGCTACAATTTGATATTAAAACAGAAAGACGAGTTGTATAATTTTATCACGATATTACCAATCAAAAAATATTATTAAAATCACAAAATTAAGCTACAAACTTCAAAAGAAATGGATTCTAACTAGGTAGGCCACTAAAAGATATGAAAAAAAGGCTGCAAATGATTAGAATGTTTCTTAGTTATGACTAGAAATGCCAATTGTGATGGGCTATTCTATTAACCTGTGGTGCAATTCATGAATGTTGTGAATGCATATAAGTTTATCCCGCTTATTTTTTAGTGGGTTGGGATAGTAATAAGATGATACATAATGGGATATCCTATTTTTCTTAAATGCGAAGTAAAATTACAAAAAACAATTAAAAAAAATGATTTATTTATAATATCCATCAACCCATTAGGAACAACTTTAAACAACTTTAAATGAGTAGGGGTGTTATGGAATTTAAATAGAATGCAACAACTTTAACCCATGAATCCCGTTAAGAACATTAAATAAGACATGATATAGGATGAAACAACCTATTTTCCATATCTAGTTGTGACTAAACAGATTTTGTAATTTGAATTATCATGAGTTATCACATCTGAACAGTCATACTACTCGAATGAAAGAAAACTTCTAAGCATCAGGCTTTGTAGCCCATTAGGTCTAATTACAAGCATGAAAATGCAAATATATATCCGGCGAGATCTTCATATCTAAATCTAATAATGATATTTTCATTGTGCTACATCCAGAACAAAAACAAAAGACAGCTTTTAAACACTGGTGAGGCCCACCTCATATAATCCACTCTAACTCGATAAATAAGAGTGAAGACACAAACATTTTATCAAAATAAAATTTTATACTATCGGCTTTTACTGACACTATGTTAAATTGTAATGACCCTAAACCAAATATCCAACAGCTTAACTAGGAACCCAAGTGCAAAACCCCATCTACATATGATCTAATAATACTTCCCTTTTTTAAACCCACTGTAATTGAATAAACATTAAGCAGGAACGACAATTACACGAAAAATAGAGTATCAAACTGTACGTACCTAACTCATCAAGTTAAACTGCAAAAGACCCCCAAAAAGAAAAATAGAGTCTTCGCAAATTAGCATCAACCCAAACGTAATCAGCGCAAGCTGCCAAATTACTAGAGAAGACTCCACGTAAATTTTAATCAATTTGGTTATTAATTTGTAGTTATTTAATACAATTTATGAATGTATGATATAAGAAGTTCAATGCTCTGAATGCAATAAGTCAAATCTAAATCAAAAATAAAATAGCAATGTTATTTATATGAAGCCATATGACATTAATTTATTGGCTTATACAATTGGGAAATGTGTAAAATGAGGTAAAATTAATAAAAACTCGTCAAAATTTGAAATATAACAAATTCGAGATGAAAAATATATTTTCCAGCTAGCACTATTAACAGTTTCACGAAAACTAGTACTAAAAGTTGAGGGGTCACGCCCCATCAGAATAAAGTAGCTCCGTATCTGCTACCGAGTCAGCTCAGAGTTATCAGTCATACTATTTTTCTCAAAAGCATATAACATAGTACCTAAACAAGCATAATCATAAACGTACAAGTATAAATCCTTCTAAACATTATTCGGTATCAAAGCATTATATTTTTTCTCGATCCCATAAACATAACAAAAGTTTTTTTCTCCTCAAAAATCATATCTTACAGAGATCATCATTAGACAATCCAAACGACCACATCATAATCTCACAGATGAGACTAAACTTCAACCAGCAGAACTAACAAAATTTGTCAACATACAATTCAAAACAAGTATGAAAATGGGACAAAAAAAGAATAAATCTGGAGCACTTACCAGCCATGGAGGCGTTTGTGGAGGTTGATGGTGTACTCCCTGGTAACCACCTCCTCCTTTCTACCCTTGGTCCTCTCCACCATTTTTGCAACGTTTCACTTCAAAATTATAAAAATAAAAAAAATAATAAAAAACTGTTTCCAGTTTGTTACTAGAGGACAGACGAGGGAGGGAGAGTACCTTAGGGTTTGAAGCGACGAAGTGAGATGAAAGGGGCGTTGGATCAGAAAGAGGCAACTAAATATTAGTCACGAAACCCTAGCTTGGTGATGGTAACAAATAAAGGGAAATTATCTCACCTACCGTACGAGATTTGGGAAATTACAAAACTAGCATAAACTTTGTGATGATTAGGTACAAATGGTGCTGACACTCTTTCATAACAGCAATTGTTTTTTATTAAGTTAGATATGTCTTTAAAAAAACAAAGCTCGTTAATTTTTAAATAGAATTATTAAATTTATTTTAAAAATAAAAATTAAAAACTCTCTCCTTTGGACAATTATCATTTTTTTTTTAATTTGTCTCATTTTCTTTTCTCTTACCCTTTATGTCCTTTAAGTTTCTACGTAGTCAATCTCTCTAATTATTTTATATCTATGTATTACTAATTTATTTATATAAATATTATAAATTTTATTTTTATTTAAAAAGTTGTATAAATTTATAAATTATTGGAGAGAATCTTTTTAATTATTTTATATCTATGTATCTCTAATTTATTTATATAAGCACTATAAATTTTATTTTTATTTATAAAGTTGTATAAATTTATAAATTATTGAGGAGACAAAAAAATATTATTTTTTGACGAAAAAATTAGAAAAACTCTACTAGAGATACTAAAAAAATATTATTATTTTAGAGATATCTTAATTAATATATTGATATTTCTTCAAATATCACATGTTATTAAAATATTCTATTTTGGCTCTCCAATTTTGATATTGGTACCATTTATATCTTTTATGAATAATAATCAAATTTTTTCCCTAAAATATCCTTTTAGCCTTTTAATGATGGAAAAATTATCAATAATACCCTTTTTTTTATTGATGGTCTTGCATTTAAATGGAGTTAAATAAGACATCTAACTTAAGGGTATAAGAGTAATTTCATATTAGGATTTTATACAAATGTCAATCAAAATATTATAGTACTAATTGGTAAACGTGACATTACCCTTGGTGCCAACTCATTATTTCATCACTCTACTCTCTAAACGTCATTCTTCTTCGAAAAGACGTCAATCGTGATCATGACCCTTTGTTCTTTGCTTCATCTTTTTCTATGAAACCCTAATTGAGAAACACTCATTTCTTCGTTGATCGAGTAGCTTGGAGGAAGGAACAAAAGCATTTTTTGAAGACCCGAACTAGAAATGCATTTGTTTGGTATTGCTTAGGGTAAAAATTCTAACTTTTGTAGCAATATTTACTGGATGTTATGGTTTTTAAAATATTTTTTTGACATGTTTTTCTTTGTTGATGTTTGTGTATGTTAAATGAACTGATTTTTGTTAATTTTCGACATGGTTTCTTTGATTTTTTTTCATGTGTTATTGTTGGCGAAATCATTCAAGGATGACATCAATATTTATTTTGTTTTATTTAAACCCTAACCATACAATTTGAAAAACCTAGCTTGAAAATGATTGATTGATTTCATTGAAAAGTGAGTACGAAGAGTTGAGTTCATCCACGCTGTTTTAATAGCACACCTTGTCTATTCTTGTATTTGGGTATATTGTGATGGCACAGTCTATTTCAGTGTCAAGATTGTTGTGTGTTCTCATATATGTATAATATTGCATTTGTTTTTGACATGAAAAGATCCCTTACCTTGTCATTAAGTGTTATATTCGTGATGGCACATTTTGTTTTATTTGTTCATATTTTTAGTATTTTGTTTTGAAGCGTTCTTGTATTTTCTCATGTTTTATTTGTAATGAGATATGAATTGTGTTTCTGTTTGGAATGTAATATAATATATTCAAGTTTAATGTTCTTGCTTAGGTTAAGAAGATGTTTGAATGGGCTAATGTTTTTGTTCGGTTTATATTAGTATTGGTGATATTTATAAAAAAAAACATTTAATTGTAATATTAGTTTTTAGGTGTATGTTAGAAGAATTTTTTCAAGCTGAAGAAACAAAGGATAGTCAAGTTGTCAAAATGATCAGAATCAAGAGAACTCAAATCTTTGAGTTCTGACGGTAAGAAATCTAAACCCACTTGACTTCAATGTTTTGAATGTATGGGTTTTGGTCACTTCATACTTTATTGTGTAAACAAGAACTGAAGAGCTTTCAATGTTACACTTTCTAATTCTGAAAGTGATCATGATAATCTAGTTGAATCTGACACCAACTACTTGGCATTTACTACAATTGTTGTTGGACAATCCATTAAGTCCAACATTGATTCAAATTATGAGAAAAGTGATGCTGAATTTCTACTCAACAAATTTAATGTCACTAGTATTAATGAAGTGTTCATAGATTATGTAAGATACAAAAGTGAAGTAGCTAAACTAAATGACAAACTTAAATTCGTAGAAATAAATTCTTCAATTATAGAAAAAGAAAAAAATTGAACTGTCTAAATGTGCATGTCTTGAATTCAAGTCTTGTAGATGTTAAACACGAAAACAAGAATCTTATACAGAAATTTTAACAATAAACAAAAGTTGTTAAGAGGTTAATCATTGGAACTGAAAGGCTAAACAAAATTCTGGATTATGAAAAATCTATAGGAGACAAGAGAGGACGAGGCCATATAGATGAGGATTCTATGCCATCATCTTCAAAAACAAATGAGTTTGTAAAATGCTCCAACCCTTCTTCTTCATAGGCTACAAATACAACTTCAACATCAAAGAATATTGTGGTAAGGCCTTCTAATCTTATGATTGGTGCAAAACTGTAAGTGCATAGTATCATAGTTTTATAGTAAAGTGATGAGAAAAGTATTATCCTCAGAGATTGGTAACTTATTTTTGACAAATATCAAAATTATGCTAAGGTTGTTGTAATTGGAATTTAAAATAAAATAAATTTAAAGAAAATGCGCAAAAGAAAAGAAAGATGTTCGAAAATCAAATCAATAGGAAGAAAACTTCTAGGAAATCGATTTCACATAATCCATCACTATGTTTTACTCATCCAACTAATTGAATTTAATTTTCTCTGTTTGTTAGTAATCTTCAAAAAATATACAAAAGCCTCTTTTGACAGTTAATAGGAAACATTCTTGTTCCTCAATTCACACAAGAGTATATAATTTCACAAAACAAGAAAGCATTAAGACCAATTATTTTTATACTACACAAGTTCATACAAGTCTTTTGATCTCTATATTTACTTATGCTGAAATATTTCAGATTTATCCTACAATTTTCTCTTTCAACAAAAAATCACAAGATTAAAATCATATAATTAATGACCGATTAATTAGAAGTAATAAACTCAAAATAAATCAGACAAATATGAAGATAAATAGTTTAAATTAACATAGAAAAGCAAGCATAGTTTGGAATTAGATTACATCTTTTTCCTAGAATAAAGAAAATTTAGTTCATGTTAAAAATTAAATTCAACATAAACAAATTTAACATAATTTTTATGAGAAGAATCGAAAGGAAAATGAATACTCTTAAATCTACTATGTCACCTCTGTTCAGCTTTCTCTTCTGCGTTTCCCTATTCATTTCTTTTTTCTGCTTTTTTGCCCTCCTCTGTCGCTTTTCCCTTTTGTTTATGTTTTGTGCCCCTCTTCTCCCAGCGTTAATCTTATATATATATATATATATATATATATTCAAACCATTTTTAAATCAACCACCTTTTTTTATTGAAATCTTCGTTTAAATTTGATTTCAATAAATATTAATTTAAATTTGATATAAATAAATCTTCATTTAAATTTGAGAGTTCTTAGACGACATGCTTCTAAAATTTTAGATTTTTATTTTTTTCAAATCTACAATAAAATTTAAATAATAATAATGAAGTCTAAAATCAATAAAAATAAATAAAATTAGACTATAGTTTAAAGTTGAGAAGTGGTAAATTATGCCAAATTGTGCAAGTCATTAAACACCTCCAAACTTAGAACTTTGTTTGTCATCAAACAAAAAGAAAATAAAATAAAATACAACTATAAACAATATCAACTAGACCCCATAGAGAACTACCATCACTTACCAAACCATGATCTGAATTTAGATTTTATCACTAATAACTTACTCTTTTGAGTGTGTGTGTATAAAATAGTCAATTTAACTCCAAACCACCAGCAAATTCAGATAAAAGTAGAACAACTAAAATAAAAAAAAACTCTCTCAAAACTTAACCCCATAAGTCCAATTTTTAGAAATCCTCTCCACTAATATAATCAAACACCAAATTAGAGATCAAAAGGTCTTTAATCAAGGTTGTAATGACAGGCCACAGGGTGAGGGCTAAGAAAGAAATGAATATGGAAAATCAAAGCAAACTAGGAAAATACTTGGTAGAAAAAAAAACAATAAAAAGAATATCTACAGGATTTACACTATAGCTCTTTCTCGATGATATACTCATACTAATAACAATATTGTTGTTATACTCAATAAGCGATAAGTGCTTAAAAAGCACTAAAATTACCATGATTTAATATACTTTAATTGATTAAATAGATTCATATTTTTATATAAATCTGTCTTTTCATAATCACGAGTATTTTTAATTATTTGTTTAGGTATTTTAGTGCAAAAATAACTTAAAAACTCAAAGAAAAAAATACTGGAGGCAATACATCACAAATATATCGAGACAATAAGTGAGGAAAAGTCAAAAAGATGAAAAAATTGGACAAAATGGGTTAAAAGGCCAAAATCGCCCACGTAGCTGCCCAACCATGCCGAGAAACACTCGTAGTGTGTCGAGTTGCACCGAGAAACGCACGCAGAGCACCCAACCGTATCGAGAAATGCACGTAGCATGCCACACAACGCCGACCATCCGCACATGCCAACACACGCTTGTGTTGTGCCGCGCACGCACCTGCACACTCCTCGTCGTGTCCTACGCTTGCCAACTACCCGTCTACCGAGATTTTCGCTCTCCATAGGCGTGCCAACCTATCCAAACGCATCCATATTCAAATTTTGGAATATTCTCCTCCCCCTTTGGCCTTTTCTTCATCTATAAAAGGACTCTCTTCCCCCATTTCAACACATAATTTTCTGAGCTCTTTCTCTTTCTAGAAAGTTTTATTTTTTTATTTTTTTAGTTTAATTTTAAAGTTCTTCTTTTTTTGAGAGGAACTAGTTATGTTTTTATAAATTTTTAATTTTTGATTCAATAAGCAGATATGCAAATCCATTTGAAGGTTTTCTAGCAACAAAATTAGCATTAAACTATTGTAAGGATTCTTTTAAGGTATTATTTTAATGGATTTTTTACAGTTATCTTTTTTATGTTTTATTCTTATATATTATATTTAATTTATTTGTGATTAAATTTAACATGACTAGCTGTTTGTAAATATGATATAATTATAACGTTGTTATGCTTGCAAAATATTAAATAAGTAAAATATTTTCATAAAATAAATTGATTTTGTTTTTATTCAAGATTTTATATTAAGGATGTTAGAGAGAAATACATTATGTTTCATTACAAACTTACATATGAAAATTAGATTTTAAAGTTTAATCATCCGGTCTGATTTAGAATGGTGTTATTTTATTTGTTGGTACAATCGCCCAGTAGTTAGAGTGAAATTCTATTTCAAAAGTTTTTTTAAGAATTATTATTCAAAAATGTATTGACAACATATTTTTAGTAATAGTTTTAAAACTTGAAAGTTAGTATTTGTATAGTTAAATTCTTAGGTTTAATTTGGATATCTTGAATAAAATCTAATTATTTGCCTCTACTTAAAACTATGATTGAATGATTTGCTATTTTCTTAGAAATAAAGTTAAAATTTAATATTTAATTAATTAATAGGTCCTGCCTAAGGATATTAGTTAGTTAATATTAAACAAAAGAATTTGGATCCTGTCTAAAAACACTTTCATACCAAAAAGAGAAAATCAACAAATATCAATTTATATATTTAATAACCTAAATAATATGAGCAAACATAATTAACTTAATTATTATATCCTTAAATACTCCACTGTTATGAATGGTAAAATTTGCATTATTATTTATTGAATCTATATCTATGTTTATGTTTATTTTAATGTTATTAGATTAGGAAACAAACAAAACAAAATATCGTAACAAAATGTTTAGGATTTAATTTTGTTTTTAAGATTTTGAATAATAAATTAAAAATCACATATATTATTTTCTTAGATCGACCTTGGGAGTATACTTATCATTTGCTATAAAATGATTTTTGCACTTGCGAGAGTTTTACAAATAATAAAACCACAAAGGGTATTTCGCAAGATCGATATTTGTAATGTCGGTCTTACGACTGATTCATCCATTAATAAGTGGAGTGATTTTTTATATGATACTTAGTCTTTTTTGATTTTCAACCATTTTAACCTTTTTTTGATTCTTTCCTTTCACTTTCTTTTATTTTCACACTTTGATCAAATAGAGCAAACATAATGTGAATTGTTTAATTTGAGCAAACTTTCTCTTTAAATGCAAATTTCTACCAAAATATTGTCTCAAAATTTAAGATAAATTCATGGTTTTCAGGCTTAGTATGTGAATGATTTATGTAGTTAAAAGACAAATAAAGGCTTATGCAAAATAAGAATCAAGGGGGTTGACTATGGGAATACACCATGCAATGATGGCGTGATAATCAGGATGACTAGGAAAGCTTTTTAGTTGTGACAAAGAAATTACTTAGATCCTTTCTCTAATGTTTGGTATCAACTAAGATTTCGCCTTAAGGATCCATCAACAGATTCTAGAGCAAAGCAAGATTGAACTTTCCTGACCCAGTTAATTCAACTCCTTCTCTTCATAGGCAAAATGGAGTAAAGAAAAATTTACTATGTGCTCAATTATTTTCAAGACAAAGATTTAAATCAATGTACCCATAAAACTCTACCTAACATAATAGTAGATTTTGAAAAAACAATTCTCAAAACCATCATCAATCAAAAATTTCAATCATAGAAAATTCATTCATACTTAAATAATAAGAGAATCCAACAAATTAAGACTATAGGAGTTTACACCCTTAAACTTAAACTAAACAATGTCCTCATTATAATTTAAAAGTGAGACAGATTAAGAAATGAAAGGAACTTCCCTAGTTTTATGGCGGATCACATTAGTTTGTAATTTTTAGCTCTTTATTCCTACAAAATAAACTAGCATCAAAATCCAAATTATTCAAATAAATAATAAAAAATAAAATAAAATAAAAGAATAAAAGAAAGTTTTATGGGCTACCTCCTATAAGCGCTTGCTTTATAGTCTACAGCCAGAGTTTCAATCTTCATCAATTAAGGTTTCGAATAGGAATAAATGCACAATTCCTCTCCACTTGTTTTCCATAGTAGTGCTTCAATCTCTGAATGTAACTCTGAATATATGCACTACCTTGTCCTTCAAGTCTATTGCTCGAAAAAGGGAAACTCTGTCAATTGTATAAGAGTCTATCCATCTTGATCTTAGCATACCTGAGAAGAGTTTTAGTCTTGAATTGAAGAGAAAAACCTACCATCCTAGAGTAAACTTATGCCTAATAATTTGTTTGTCATGCCACTTCTTTGTCTGTTTTTTGTAGATCTTTGCATTTTCATAGGTATCATTCCTAAACTCATCCATCTCATTTAATTGAAGAAGTCATTTTTCCCATGCTACCTTTAGATCAAAATTAAACTTCCTTATAGACCAATAAACTTTATGCTCTAACTCAACAAGAGATGACATGCTTTTCCAAACACTAATCGATAAGGAGACATCCTGATAGGTGTTTGAAAAGTTGTATAGTATGCCCACAAAGCATCATCAAGCTTCTTTTCTCAATCCTTTCTATTGGTGTTGACTGTCTTCTCAAGGATATTCTTGATCTCTCGATTTGAAATTTCAACTTGGTCATTAGTTTGAGATGGTAGGCAAGTGTTATCTTGTGCTTCACACCATATTTAGAGAGAAGGTTATCAAATAACTTGTTGCAAAAGTGGGTCAATTCATCACTAATAATAGCTCGTGGAGTGCCAAATCTTGTGAATATGTTCTTATGCAAAAATTTAAGCACTACCTTTGCATCATTTGTTGTTACAGTAATTTCCTCCACCCACTTTAACACATAATCAACTACTAACAAGATATAAACAAAGTCAAAAGAAGGAAGAAAAGGACCCATAAAATCAATTCCCCAAACATCAAATAACTCAACTTCTAAGATATTTTTTATGGTAGCTCCTAATGCCTTGAAATATTCCCTATGCATTGGCACTGATCACAAGTTTTCACCAAAGTATAACTATCATGAAAAATAGAGAGCCAAAAGAAACCACTTTGAAGTACCTTAGCTGTTATTTGTGTTACTCTAAAGTGTCATCTATATGATGAGGAATGGCAATGATGGAGTATGGCTTGCATCTCTTTTTTAGGCACACATCTTTGGATGATTTGATCAGGGCATCTTTTGAAAAGCAAAGACTCATCCCAAAGATAATATTTCTCATCATGCAAAAGCTTCTTACGTTGGTAGTAAGTAAGATCTGGTGGCAATACCCTACAAGCTAGGCAGTATACAATATCAACATACCAAGGAAGCTTGATCTCACCTGTAAACAACTACTTATCAGGGAATGCTTCTTTAGATCACTAAATATGATTTTACTTCATCGTTCTCAAACTAAGAAAGATGGTCAACAACTGAATTTTCACTTCCTTTTTTATCTCAAACTTCCAAATCAAATTATTGAAGAAAAAAAATCCAACAAATTAGCCTAAGCTTAGCATCCTTCTTGCCAAACAAATAACAAATTACTGCATGATCAGTGAACACTATCACCTTTTTACCTATGAGGTTAGACCAAAATTTGTCACAAGCAAACACTACAACAAGCATCTCCTTTTCAATTGTTGTATAATTCAATTAGGTTTTGTTCAATATTTTTCTTGCATAGTATATGGCCCTAAACAATTTTTCTCACTTTTGTCCTAACACTACTCCAATTGCAAGTCACTTGCATCACACATGACATCAAAATGACTCCAATCAGGTATAGTCATTACTGGTGCTAAAATCAATTTCTCCTTGATTGCATTGAAGGCCTACAAATAAACATCATCAAAAGTCAAATGTATAAATTTTTTCAAGAAGATTACATAAAGGTTTAGAGAGTAGAAAAATTCTTTATAAATATTCTATAAAATCCCACATGTCCTAAAAATCTTATGATTCCTTTCAAATTCTTTGGAGCTGGTAGTTTTTCTATGGTTGCAATTTTAGCTCGATCAACCTCAATTCTTTTAGATGAAACTCTATGGCTAAGTGCGATCCCTTTTTGAACCATGAAATCACACTCCTCTCAATTTAGGACAAGATTTTTATCTTTACATCTCTGCAAAACAAGAGCTAAATTATGCAAACAAGAGCTAAATTATGCAAACAAGAATAAAAAGATGTACCAAACACCAAAAAGTCATATTCATGAAAATTTTCATTATATCTTCCACCATATCAGAAAAGATAGCCATCATGCAAC